>CM072774.1:17512500-20012500 GCA_036936925.1 Cenchrus fungigraminus
AGACCTGAAGTTTCGTTGGGAGGGCTCGATGCAGCTGCTGACCTTGGTGAAATCTTTGTTGAACAGGACCAAGTTTTGACAGACTTGAAGATCAAGGCAGAAGCATCAGATGTAGCAATGAAAGTGCAGACTGATGAGATTGAGAGGTTGAAAAAACAAGTAGAAACTACCGAGACCCTCCTTCGTTAACTGCTAAGCTCGCGCCTTGGGTAAGGCCACTGTGTTTCTTAGTCTTCTGCTTGTGTCCTCCCAGCTAGTTGTGCTGGTTTGTGAGTATAGAGCTTTGTTATCTTAGTGGGTTCTATTTCAATACCAGCTTTATTTGTGAGCATGGAGATATCATGTGTATTGGTTTGTGAGCTCCTACTTACAATCTGCTTGTGGTTGTTCTGTGTTCATTGATCATAATGTGTCATGTGTGACCCGAAACATTAATTTGTATCAGTGGTATGGAAATATTATCTGTGATGTCAATTACTTAATTGATTAGCATGTAATATGAGATTGAATTATATTTAATTAAGCGCTACCTGGAGTGCAGCCCAAAATAACAGGGAAAAAATATGTGGGCTTGCCCCCTCGGCCCATTATTTTTTTACGAATTCAAAAATGATTTATTAATAAAATGGGCCGTATCAAAAATGATGTCAGCAAATGGTGGGCTGGGTCCAATATCAGTTGGGCCTTAATCATTTTATGGCGTCATCGAATATTGAACTCAATCCAACCAGTACTGGATCCAAAACAAATTAGTGACGAATGCAATTATTGGGCTCGGTCATACTAAAACCGGGCCTAAAACATTCTATGACAACTTCAATTATTGGGTCGGTCCAACCAGAATTAGGCCTAAAAGTGTCTATGACGACAACAATTATTGGGCTCCATCCAACCATAAATAGGCCTTAAACATTCTATGACGCAAACAATATTGGGCTCCATCCAACCTTAATAAGGCCTAAAACCAATTTATGACGAAAGAAACATTGGGCTCAGCTTAACATTAAGTGGGCCAAATTCAATCTATGACGACAAGGTATTTGGACCTTGGCCCGTCAAAATATGGGTTGAATTCACTTAATGACGAAACGGTTTGTCATAAAACGCCGTGCCACATCAGATTTTGGTCCGACGTGGCATGTACCTTATGACGCCTTCGTGTTACGAATTTATATGCGTCATTAAACTCATGACGCCGAGAAATAAGGTCTCGTCATTAATCGCAATTTGTGACTCTCAATTAATGACGGAGCGTTTTCATAACAACCGGCGTCATTAATCACGGTTTATGACGAGAAACGGCCTTTTTTGCGTCACTAGTCAGCGTTTTTCTTGTAGTGCATACTGTTGCTCCAGCAGCAGCAGCAGCACCTGCACCTGCTGGGCCTATGAGGTGGAACAATGCAACATCTGGCTTTGTGCTTAGGAGGATGGCACATCTAGTGAGTGATGGTAGTAGGCCTGACAAAGTCTTCAAGGACAAGGATGTGAACTTGGTTGCCAAGCAACTATTTGAGTTCAGTGGTGAGGTTGTCAGCCCCACTCAGGTGTACAACCACCTAAGGAAGTGGAGGCTGAAGTGGGCAAAGGTTGCTAAGCTTAAAGATTTGAGTGGGGCTCTTTGGGATACTGATCTTAGTTCCATCATGTTGGATGTGGAGCACTACTCTAACCACATCAAGGTAGAATTCATATCCTGCTCTCTTTACTTAGGTTCCATATCCAGTTGAGTTTATGTGAGTGAGCCAACCTTGTTACCCTTGTGCAAGACCACCCTAAGGATGCTGAGTTCCTTAACTATCCCATTAGGTTCTACACTGAGATGGAAGCCATCTTTGGCCATTCTATGGCCACTGGGAAGTATGCTATATGGTCTGGTGATGAAGCACTTGGTGCAGCTGTAAAGACTGAAGGGGCTGGTGAGACCATTGACATACCCAGCAGCAGCACCAAGCCAACTGAGCTCATAACCAACTCTGTAGGTTGTGGGAAAAGGAAGAGGGGAGCCTTTAGTGAGGATGAGAAGTTGCTGCTGACTAACATGTCTGATGCTGTGAACAATGTGGCCAATACCCTTAGGCTGCGTTTGGATGTTGGCTTTGAGGTCTGGAATTCGGAATTGGAATTTGCTGCTGCGAATGCCACCGTTTGGATGTCCATAGAATTGGGATACGGAATTGCAGACGAATACCGAGTGGGCATTCTGTTCCCTTCGCGCACGTTACCTCAATTCAGATGCTCCACCATCTGTATCGAGCCGCATTCGTTCGACAGCTTCATCTCGCTCGCCTCCTTCCCTTCGCGATAGACGCCGCCCGTCCTCTTCCCATCACGCCGCCCCTCCATCTCTCTGCTTCTTCCCCGCGGCAGTCGCGAAGGTCTGCCCGCGAGATTCAGCCTACGGTGGCTACCTAATCTCTCTCCGGTCGCGTGTGGTGTGGCGCACAGGAAGACGGCGGTGGAGCAGGGTCCGCAGCGGCTGAGGTGCAGGGATCCGTGGTGGTGGAGTCGGGCCCGCGGCGGTGGAGCCGGGGTGCGAGATCCTCGGGCCGGCTTCCAGCTCCCGTGCCGTGGCAGCGGCGGCCCGATCTCGGAGCCCCTCCTTTCCCTGCACCCCTCTCATGGCGACGGTGACCCTCCCTCCCGTGGCGGCGCGCGGGATCTCAGGCAACTCTCTCTCTCTCTCTCTGTGTTGAGCCATGCTGGGTGGAGACCGGAGAGACGAAGAAGATGGTCTCAATACCAATTTCACCATTTACACATCCAAACTTGAATTGCTATTTGCTAGCTTATTTGAGTTCAAGTAGCAATTTCATCTACATCCAAACAACAGAATTGGCATTATAACCCATTTCCAATGTTGCGATGCTTTGGTATTGAACCCAATTCAATACCAAGGCTTTCAATATCTACATCCAAACGCAGCCTTAGAGAGACTGGCCCTGCCCATGTTGATGCAAACTTGTACCTGGCTGTGATGGAGACCCCTGGTTTTAGTGAGGAGGCACTGATTGTTGCCTACACTTACCTGCTGGACAACAAGGCCCAGAGCAGGGGTTTTGTTGGTATGAGTGACAACCATAGAGGCCTTTGGCTGAGGACCTTCCTCTCCAAAAACTACTATGACTAGATGAGCACTAGAGCTGTCTCCTCCACTCTCTTCTTTTGACTACAGTTGACACACTGGGCTGTAGAGCATGTGCAGGTAGTTTGGCTAACTTTCTGCTGTCCTTTTGGGGTTTTGTTTTGCTGAGAGGGTGGCTAACTATTTGATATACAATTGCTGTGTTGTAAGACTATTTGTAGTCTCTGTTGGCTGCATGAACAACTAAATGCAATGTTGTCTCTTATGTTTTCACTTGTTCTATTGCATTTCTGTTAATTACTTGATGGATAGGGATTACAACTGGCCTATGATGCAACATATACTTGAGGTGGCTGCTATTTTCATATGTTTACTGCTTCTTATGAGTTATGATTGTCATCAAACTTTTGTGAGCCATCACTCAGTTGCAACATAAAGCTGTTGCTTCAGATGATGGCACTGAATGATGATTCTGTTGATTTTTCTGAATTGCTTGTTCTTGGATGTTTTATTCTGTCTTCTTTATTCATTTGCTAGCAGCCACCAATGATAGCAAACATGCAGTGAGTCCACCCAATCACATAAAGCTGAGGCTTCATTTCATATATAGTGTCTTGCCTATGATGATTCAATTTGAGCTCTATACATTGACTGATTATGCTTCTCATGTCTCCCATCAAAACATGTGAGACAACGATGCCCATGCTTTCAAACATGGGATGGATGGCTCACATGTTTCCATGGTTGCCATGAACCCTTGTTGCCATGAATCTGAGGCTACCTGTTCCAATATGTTACTTGTTGTTTCTGTCTATTTGCTTGTGATGATACAATTGTTACTTGCTGGATGACCTTAATTATGCTTGTGGTGATACAAATTATTTATCTGAGGCAAACTGTAATTGTAATGATGAACTTATGATATTGCAATTGTGAGACAAATTATTCTTCGATATGTACTTATGATATTATAATTGTGATGATGAAATCATATATGAAATTGTGTATGTCAATTGTTGATTTTGATCTTGTGTGTGTGATATTGGATGGAACCTGGTGCTTGGACGGCCTGGCCTGGCACCAAACACCATCCCGCTTCAGCGGTTGGTGGCAGTTGGGCTGCCAACCCGGCTCCCAGGTGGTGCCCAAATACCAACTCGGCGCGACCTGGCTGGGTTGGGCCAATCACCCAAACAAGAGGGGGTGGCCCGTTTTAACCGGCCTAAGTCTGGCCACGACCTGGATGCTGGGCCGGGCTGGCCACAGCCACGTTTCCAAACACGCTCTTTATAGCCTGCTTGGGCGCGTGTGGCCCACTTGTCAGACGACGATTTTGATCTTTTTTTAGCCCACGTGTCAGTGTCATGAGTCGAGGCTTTCGCTCTTTTCTGAAGTGGATGTGGGACTGGGTGGTCACGTGGCAAGGATTTTTTTATGGTGGTGTGCACGTGTATCATGCTATCTATGGGCTTCCACTCACGTAGTTTTTCTTTATCGGTTTCGACAACCACACTTTTTGGTAAAAAAAAACTTTTCAAAACAAAGCCTGTTACCTCTAGTCTTCAATACTTGACATTTATGACAACAGTTTTGACCTGCGATTTGTTCATTTTCAGCCTGTTCGGCCGTCTGGTGGCTGATGGCCGGTGCTGATTTGTTCTGAGAGAAAAGTACGGCTGGCTGGTTGATAGCTGGTAGCTGGTGCTAATTTGTTCTGAGAAAAAAGTATTGTTGGGTGGTGGTTGATAATTTAGACGAACTTGTTCTGATTTGTTGGTCTGAAAGGTAGTAGAACTTGTTATGATATTACCTCACTTGCTCTTCCTCTTATTCATTGTTTTTAATTGTTCTTTTCTCCTATTCTTTTTAACCACATAGTACGTGGAGAGTGAAAGTCATTTGATTTTATTGTTCTTATTTTATTCAATTTGCGTCTTCTTTGTTAAATTATATCCTTCATTTCCAATATTTTCTGTCCTCTTGTGACACATATATTGATATATACAATATAATAGAGCAAGTTCTTCTTCTTTCAAGCTTTTTTTTTTGTTGTGCGTGCCACTTGAAATTTTAAGATGTGTTGCTATTTGGTTGTCAGACCACCAGTCCACCACCTAGTTGATTCATGGATAATTTCCTGATTAACCATTTTAACCCTCCAACGTTGCTTTTCTCTCTAGACTTCTACCACCTTTCACAACTTTTTTATTTCTTTTCTTATTGTTTTTACTTTTTACACGTCTAAATGCAAAAGTGTTTTTTTCCTTCTCTTCTATTTTTATTCCATTACCTTCCTTATTTTAATTTTTTTATGTTTCTTTTTATTATCTTCTTCATTTCTCCTTATTTTCAGTGCATATTAAAAGCATATTGTAATTTTAAAATTGCATTGCAGCTGGCCTAACACTTGTTTTACAGTGCTTATGATCTTCTATTTTTACACTTGTTCATTTCTAGTTCAAATCTTTTGAAATTATTTACTTAGCTTTTTCATTCAACATGATAAGCATGGTTGCAACGAGTTCATGTTACTCTTTTTTTGTTAATTCACCATCATCCTTTGACTTAGTTGGTTGATAATTTATTTTCATTCTGTTTACTGAATATTATATTTTAGCTCAATATTTGTTTTTTTTAGTGCCGTGGCCTCTACATGCCCCAGCCTTCTCCCAGACAAAGCTTTCACTCCTTATGTTTTGCTATATATCCACATCCAACTTACTAACAGCAGATTATCGAAGAATGTACAGTTTTGAATGTAACGGAGACAATATTTATATGTACAACAATCAACTGAATCGGTGATATTGTATTCCCATACCTCTGTTCTTTACATGCACAAGGCCTTTACCAATTTGTAAAATTAGCAGGAGAACACAAAAAGAAAAGAATGGGGGTAAAGGACAATGAACAGGGGAGTGTCATGTCAAATCAATCTAGCCAAGGGAGTGTCGGAGGCAGCTACTCCTGAATGTTGGACCAGAGAAAATGTAACAACCCCGATATCTGAGTTATGAAAATGTGAGAAAATTTAAACTTTTCTTTTATTGATGATGTGTCACCACATTTAAAACCCTATCTAGCCTCTCTTCCTAAATTCCTAAATAAATAAAATCAAAAATATAAAAATATATTTTCAAATTATGGTAAAGTATGTGATTTGGAGTCTATGGATTTTATTTGGTTTTTATTTTAGTGTGTTTTGAATTTGAAAGTATTCAAATTCAAACTATGGTTTAACCCCTTATTTCAAAACTATTTCAAAGTCCTATACTAGCTTGGGCCAGCTAACCTTCCCTAAAGTTCATCTGATCCCCTTCATCTCCTAGCCCGTGATCGAACTGCACCCTGGCCTTTTTGCTACACCCTCGAAGCCGGCCCAACTCGGCCGTTTCCATCACCCTGTAGCCGAGTCTATGACAAGTGGGACCGCGCCTGGTCTTCCTCCTCGTCTCGCCGGTCAAGCCTCCGCACCCGAGCACCACGCACGCACACACGCGCGAGGGGACGCGCCACCCGGCCGGCACGGACGCCGAGCCAAGCACCGCACCGGAACCAAGTGGCGCGGGAGGATCCAAGGTGGGGAAAGACCCCTTTACCCTTGACGCCACGCCCGCAGGGGCACTCCCAGCCACTGGGGAACGAACACGTCGGCTATCTCACCGCGGCCGTCCAATCAGAGCCCGGCAAAGACGCCTTTGCCCCTGCGCAGCCTTGCGCCAACCTTTAAGACCCCGGGGTGGGCACCTTCTTGCTGGGCAAGACTCGTTAGGGATCGTCCCCTTTCCCCGGTTCTGTTGCCGGAGGAGGAAGGGTGGAGGAGTAGAGGGAGAAGGAGGAAGGGAGAAGGGAGGGGAGCGCGCGCTTCACCACCGCGCCGCCACGCCGTCGCCAGAGCCGTGGGAGCCGGAGCTGCACGGACGGAGGTGCACGCTGTCCCCGCCGAGCAAGGACCGGAGCAGAGGAGGACGCCACCGCATCAACTCACCGCGCCGCCGTGACTTCACTGCCTCTTCTCTGACGCTCGTCACGGCTACGACTACATCTCCGACCCAATGTGAGCCACCGTTCCGCGCTATCCGCTTCATCTCTCCCCCTTGGTCTTTCCTGTGATGTTCGGGAGCGCACCCCTGCGCCGCGCCGCCGGCCTTCGTGCCGTGCACCACCCACGAGTTCGCCGCCGCGATGCACCCCAGCGACGCGTCGGCCCTCGCCGTCCTTAGCATGCCTACGAACCCGGCCTTCGAGCCGTTCTGTCTTGTGTAGGATCACCACCGCTTCGCGTTCGCCGTCGCGCCGCGGCCATGCTCTGCCCGGGGCGTCGCGTGCCGCCGGCCGTGTCGCAACCAGGGTCAGCCCTGCGCGCGTACACGTGACCAAGTCAAGCGCATCTATGCACTTAGTTGTGGTAGAGCGCCTCTCTTTGTTGCTAACCGCGTTTGCGCCGCCGCTTTGCCCCGCCATGTCTGCGTCGCCGTCACGCCGCGGCTCTGGATGGCCGGACACCCTCGTTCTGGACTCCTGGGCCGCACTGATGTGTCCTGGTTCGCGCATGCGCATGACCGGCGCCCGTTCACGCGTCTGGCCACGCACTCCCCCGTGCAAGGCCGCTGCGCCGTGTAATTGTGCCTCACACCACGTCGCCGCCACCTTGAACCGCGCCACGCCGGGAACGCGTCGGCGTCGCGTCGCGTGCCGCCTCTGGGTCCAAGCTTCAGGGCCGTGGTCGCGTCAGAGTACCCTCCTGACCTTAGCGAACCTTGCGCTGCGCTCGTTTGCTTGGTCGAGCCACCGCAGCCGCAGATTGCCATCCGCCGTCGCCGCCGGGCGCGTGCCGGGGCGCACCGACGCGTGCGCGGATGGCAAGGGCGCCGCTGAGCCCTAGTTTAATCCAGGGGGCAAAGTTGGACTTCCCTGCTGTTAAACAAAAGGGGTACCGCATGGGCCTTAGCCCAATAAGGCCCATGTCCCGGCCCCCTTTCTTTTTCCACTCTGCGCCCTGCAATTTAGTTGAAGGGCTTTAATCGGACTTCGCCCTCTCGGCCCAGTGGGTTAAGTCCAATGGGCTTTCTGCCCACTAACCCTATCGGCCCACCAAGGCCCACTAACTTGTGACGCTGACGTCACGGTGACGTCATGCTGACGTCATCTCTATTTTCAAAATATAAAAATCCTTTTCCGTTTTATAAATGAATTTTGGAAATTAATTTTATAAATCCTATAATCTTTGAAAATTCATAACTAATTATTTATAACTCCGAAAAATATGAAACCAGTTTCTATATTTTTCTAAAAATGACACGGTGCTGATTGTAGGTAGTATGGTTCTGTTTGGATCTTCTAAAATTGGGTTTCTTTGGATTTATTGCATAGTTGTTTGTCGGTATCTTAGTGTCTCGTATCTCGTGCTGCACAGACCCGAGCAACGACCAGGAGGAGGCCTACGACCCCAACTACTACCCAGACCAGGACTTCGGACGCTAGCCAGGTGTCATGTCACTCCCAACCATATAGATCCTATGCTTGTTTTAGTTGCTAGTGCTTAATTACTTTTGATGCATGATTTTGAATTGCATAGACAATTGATTAGCCATGCCTTGGAATTGTTTATTTTGTCCTTGGAATACCTACTTTTGGAACTAGCTACAGACCCCTAGCTAGTTCCCGGCACTATTTCATCAATATATTTTATCCTTAGTTATGGATGGATCTCAGGTTTGGACCGAGGTTGGGATACCTCGGAACTCTGGCGTGTGTTTTGGGTGAGTGTGTATCCTTGACGTGTTACTGCGGGAGCGAGCCGCTTTGGTTACTTGTGAACGCCTGTCTAGGGGAGATGCGACCTGGCCTCCCGCCCTAGCGGCGTGTCGGACGGATGGAGTTGGTGAGTGCTTGCTCCCGCAATTAAGGACCGATCGTCTGTGTGACCTTGATCTTTGGGCTATTTTCGTACAAACCGTTCGCCTTGTTATGGGCGGGGTTCGGTCCGAGAACTAGTAGGTGGATGGCATCCAGCCTGTAGGCGGACCGGTGTGGTCGTGTGAGGGGGACGGGTTATACCCCCGAGTAGATGTCGCCCCGGCTCCTCCGGGGATGGTTTCACAGCTTCGAGGCCCTGCTGGCAAGTTTCGCGCCCCAGTCAGGACGAGTCAGGCTCGGAGAGGTAGGAGAGTGCCATCCACTGCTAGGTCTCCGGTCGTTAGGTAGGGATGTGGATCAGAGGCATCCGATTCTGCCCTATCCGGCGGGTCTAGTTGTACAACCTCTGCAGAGTGTTAAACCTATAGCTATAGTCCGTGTCCACTGGTATGGACAGCCCTTACGATCTCTCACCTGGCTAGTCTCTTCTTGTGCTGCTTTCTCTCCCCTGTGTGTTGTGAGCCCGGCTTCGTGCTGTTGAAACGTGGGGATAGGAGTTGGTGACCCCACGTCGCAGATGAGTGTGGGATGTTGTATCTTGGTTGAGATCCAGTATTTGGTGCTTCTTTCCTTGTTGGGGCGTTGACCCCGGAGGCTTTGTCCTCGGAGGTGTGGATCTCTTCGGAGATGGATACCTCTCGGCTGTTCTGCTTACCTTGATGTTGCTACCGCTGCTTGCTTAACCTTCTACAGCCATAAATAGGATTACTCATGATTCTCTCTCGCTTATGCTCTTTGTTGGGAAGCTGACATGACCTACTCGCTTATCGAGTAGATGACGGACTTTCAGAGCAGGAACCGGACTACGACTTCGAGCACGATGGATGGGAGGATTGAGGCTTGACCTACACTCGAGCTGCCTGCGGATATGGAGTCTACTTCGCTACATGAGAGCCGCTGCGTAGATGTTTACTCTGCTTGATTCAGTCCTGTTGGACTTGTACCCGGCATGTGCCGAAATGATGTACTCAGATGCTTAATTATTATAATATTATGTGGACCTTCAAGTATTTATTCTTGTTGTACGGAACTTTGCTTTACTTTCTGAGACAGGGATTTGCACGTGATAGTCTCCTAGGACTATCACAGAGGTGCAGGGATCGGGTTCCCGTCTTCGGAAACCCGGTTCGTTTCAGTTGGTATCAGAGCCGTACTTGACTGTAGGACGAGCCTAGGAACGGACGATAGTATAGGAAAGCCCGAACACCTTGTGCTTTATATGCAATCCATGAAACTTTATATAAATACCTTGCACTTTACTATATACTACCTTGATTAACAATACTAACTCTTACTAACACCCCTAACAACGTGCAGATGGACCAGCTGACGTGGATCCCCCTCAAGACCGACGCCCAGTGGGCCAGAGGGTTCTGCAAGATCCTCAAGAACTGTTTGGAGACCACGGGAGTGGAGACAAGTGAGGTGTTCTACGAGGGACGCACCACTGACGTCGTGGACCAGTCGCCGACGGAGCTGACCTTAAAGATACCGGCTGACCCACACGTGCCAGAGTTCGAGGAGGTCATAGTCACGTGTTTCGACAACTCTACCCTGGAGGCTCACCAGTGTTGTGCCAGACTCGCGCTGAAGAAAGTATGTCGACAGTTGGAGCAGAGGTTGAAGGATACACCCTTCGAGGTTCTTCTGACAGCACTGTACGACCACAACAGGTGGCACACAGATGAGACAGCCTACACCGAGGAGAACACAAAGGGCAAGGATGAGAAGAACCAGTTGGCCAGCAAGTTCATTCAAGCTCAGGACCAGGCACTCTACTAGGCAGATTCAGAGATCATGTTTCTGCGACAGAAGTGGGACGACACCTTGGGACGGAACGCCCAGCTGGAGAGAGAATAGTCACTTGGTGTTCTTTCTTGACGAGGCGCACAGGAGGAACATCCAGATCATCGAGTGGGGACTCGCGGTCGCCAGAGCCAGCATAGAGAGAGATGCACTTGAGATCGCCACTTTGAGAGCCAGACTAAAGGAGACACAGACCATCTTGCGGGAGTCAGAGGCAGCGACCAGAGAGGAGCGGTTGAAGCTGCGGGAGAAGGAGTACCTGGTAGAGTCTCTTGGAGCAGCTTGCACCGACTACCAGCTACGACTGTGGGGACACGAGGAGAGGCTGACTCAGAACTACAACCACCTCTGGTACTTGGGAGGCAGAGTGTACGAGGCACAGGACACAGCCAGCCGGACCAACTCTACTTGGAGGGACTCCGACCTGAGACGAGTGACAGAGTACAGGGAGTTGGCAGAGTCGCTACCACCACAGAAGAAGCCCAGGGTGAGGACAGAGACGTTCGAGCTACCCCCTACTCAGCTTCCATCACCGCCACCTTACCCGCGAGGCAGTTAAGACACCCCAGAGATGAGCAGAGCTTTGAGGAGCTTGGCAGCCTACTTCAGCCTACCAGAGATTGAGATTCCAGACTACCCAGGAGTGAACGACCCACCGTTCTACGCGGTTCCACTAAGTCCGAAGACCGTGTCACCACCGCTCTCACCAGTTACAGTTCAGGAGCAGGCACCATGAGGGGATGATCCTGTAGTCAGCTAGGATAGAGTTCTTCATGATGTTCATGTTTAGTTGACCACCCCTTATGTATCGCGATGTAGTTCTCATGCTTCTGTGTAATCTCGAAGGTTGTGGAGTAGGCCTCGAGATACACACCTTTTGTATGGTGATCTTGCATGAGTGCTTGGAGTTATCGATCTTTTGCCGGTTTTCATGCTTCTTATATGTTTGTGTGAAATTGTTTGTTGTTAGCTAGATACTCCTTATATGCTTAAGTACCTTAAAGTTAATTTCCGACAACTCGTTTCTCACGATCTCGAACTCTTAAAACAGATGTCGGTGGCAAGGAGGTCGGGACGGCTCCTACGCCGTTTCGAGGAGGCAGCCAGGGAGGACGCCGAGCAGAAGGATGTCCCTCTCCCCGCTGGAGGACGAGGTCGTGGCCGCCGTGGAGGCCGTGCCCCATGTGGCGGACGCCGTGGTGGACGCCGCGGCGGGCGAGTAGGTCGAGTAGGCCGAGCACCAGCTGAACCCGAGGAGGAGCTCGAGGGGGAGGCTTAGCCTGAGCCAGAGCAGGAGCCCGAGCAGCCGGCACCACCGCCCAACCTAGCAGCAGTGATGGCGCTTCAGAGCCAGCTGATGCAGACGATCGCCGATGCTGTGGTTCAGAACAACAACAACCGGAGAAACGTCAGGAACCAGCCAGAGAGCTTGCAGAAGATAGTGGAGGGTTTCACCAAGCTGCGTCCACCTACCTTTGACAACTCTCCAGACCCACTTGTGGCAGACAACTGGTTGAGGGAGATTGAGAAGAAGTTGGAGCTCACCGAACTTTCTGAGGAGGAGTGCGTGTACGTCGCCGCGCACCAGCTGGTCGGCACGGCAGGAGCTTGGTGGGACAACTACTGTGACTCACACGCGGACCCTACCCGCATCACGTGGGAGGAGTTTGTGGAGGCTTTCAGAGCATTCCACATTCCAGAGGCTGTGATGGACAGGAAGGCAGACGAGTTCAGGCACTTGAAGATGGGATCGATGACAGTGCAGGAGTACACGAACCGGTTCCAGGAGCTGATGCGGTACGCCCCAGACGACTCTAACACTGAGAAAAAGAAGATGTACTGGTACCGCAAGGGACTCCACAGAGGGATGTCGCACCACCTGGCTGCTCAGGACTGCGACACTCTTCACGCCTTGGTGGGCAAGGCCTTGGTTGTGGAGAAGTCGAGACTGGACTACGTGGAGGTCCGTGGAGAGAAGAGGTAGCGTGCAGACCGTGCAGGGTACCCAGGGTCACACCAGCGACAGAGGTCCACTCCGCCACAGTACTCACAGCAGAGACAGCATCCTTACCCTCAGCAGCCGTAGACTCAGTTCACTCAGCAGGGCAGAGGACACCCCGAAGGTAGTGGAGGTTCGAGTCAGTGGAAGCCCAGGCCGCAGCAGCCGCCAGCTTACGACAGCTCACAGGTCACTTGCTACCACTGCCGTCAGCTAGGCCACAAGTCCAACGTGTACCCACAGAAGTTTCAACAGGGAGGTCAGAGCAGGAACACCCAGTACCAGACACCGGCGAAGGCACCAGTTCTAGGAGGACAGCCTCAGCAGAACTAGCAGAAGAGCGCACCCCCACCGACTCGAGGCAGATTGAACCACCTGACCACGGAGGAGGCAGCTGCAGCGCCAGACGTGGCTCTCGGTGAGTTTTTAGTCGATTCAGTTATGGCTACCGTTCTGTTTGATACCGGTGCTCAGTTTTCGTACATTTCTACCAAGTTTGTAAAGGAAAGGTCATTACCAACTAAGCCCAGACCACGGCCTATAGTAACCAGCTCTCCGCTAGGTGAGAAGCGGAGTACGCTGGAGTGTAGAGGAGTGGACATGGTGTTCGAGAAGCAGTTATTCGTGGCAGACCTGACCGTTCTGGAGTCGACCGGGATCGACGTGATACTTGGGATGGAGTGGTTAGCCCAGCACAAAGGATTGGTGAACTGCAACCCAGTATACGTGCAGTTGGAGCACCCCAGTGGAGCCAGAGTGTTGATCAAGCCACAGAGTCAGAGGTCAACGCCGATGCTGTGCAACATGAAAGGAAAGGATTTGAAGGAGATCCCGGTGGTGAGGGAGTACCCCGACGTGTTTCCAGAGGAGTTGACTGAGTTACCACCAGACAGGGATATTGAGTTTGTGATTGAGCTGATGCCAGGAGCTGGACCCGTGGCCAAGAGCCGGTACAGGATGTTCGCGGATGAACTAGATGAGCTGAAGAAGCAACTCAAGAAACTGCAAGAGCAAGAGTTTATTCGGCCGAGTGCCTCACCTTGGGGTTCGCCAGTTCTGTTTGTGGATAAGAAGGATGGCACCAAGAGGATGTGTGTGGACTACCGGACGCTCAACTCGATGACGATCAAGAACCGGTACCCTTTGCCCAGGATTGACGACTTGCTAGACAGGCTGCGGAAAGCAAAGTTCTTTTCCAAGATTGACTTGAGGTCAGGCTACTACCAGATGAAGATTCGGGATCAGGATATCCCGAAGACAGCTTTCACGACTCGGTACGACTTGTACGAGTTTGTAGTGGTTTCCTTCGGACTGACCAACGCACCTGCCTACTTCATGAACATGATGAACAAGGTCTTCATGGAAGAGCTGGACAAGTTCGTGGTAGTGTTCATAGATGACATTCTGATTTTCTCAGAGACAGCGGAGGAGCACGAGGAACACCTTCGAATTGTGATGGAAAGGCTGAGACAGCAAAAGTTGTACGCAAAGTTCAGCAAGTGTGAGTTCTGGATGGAGGAAGTTGCTTTCTTGGGATACGTGTTGTCAGCAGAGGGAGTTGCGGTTGACCCTTCGAAAGTGGAAGCAGTTACCAAGTGGGAACAGCCACTCACAGTGACAGATATTCAGAGCTTTCTCGGGTTGGCAGGTTACTACAGGAGGTTCATAGAAAACTTCTCCAAGATAGCGAAACCAATGACAGAGTTGTTGAAGAACGACAAGAAGTTCGTGTGGTCAGAGGCCTGTGAGAGGAGTTTCCAGGAGTTGAAGAAGAGGCTCACAACAGCTCCGATTCTTACCCTGCCGGATATCAAGAAGGATTTCGTGGTGTACTGTGACGCCTCGAAGCAAGGTTTGGGATGTGTGTTGATGCAAGAGGGCAAAGTTGTTGCTTACGCGTCAAGGCAGCTTAAGAAGCACGAGGAGAACTACCCTACTCACGACTTGGAGCTAGCAGCAGTCGTTCACGCTTTGAAGATTTGGAGGCACTACTTGATCAGCAACAAGTGTGAGCTGTACACCGATCACAAGAGTCTGAAGTACTTCTTCACTCAGTCGGAGTTGAACATGAGGCAGAGGAGGTGGCTAGAGCTGATCAAGGACTACGACTTGGAGATTCACTACCACCCTGGCAAGGCAAACGTTGTGGCAGATGCACTGAGCAGAAAGTCCTATTGCAACAACTTGATGGTGAGGCAGGAGCAGCCAGCACTTCACGACGAGCTAGAGCAGCTTCAGGTTGAGATTGTAGAGCAGGGACAACTCAACACACTGCAAGTGACCTACGACTTGGAAGGCAGGATTCGGGAAGCTCAGAAAGATTGCAAGGAGATTGGAGCACTTCGAGAGCTGATGTTGGAAGGAAAAGCTGAGGATTACCGGGTCGATGAACAGGGAACCGTGTGGTTGAGGGACCGGATCTGTGTTCCACAGAACAAGGAACTCCGAGAGCAGATACTGAAAGAAGCCCATGATTCAAGGTACTCCATTCACCCAGGAAACACCAAGATGTACCAAGACTTGAAGCAGAGGTTCTGGTGGAAGGATATGAAGAAGGACATAGCCTACTACGTGGCTTGTTGTGACACTTGCAGCAGAGTGAAGATCGAGCACCAGAGGCCTGCAGGCCTGTTGAAACCGTTGGATATTCCTCAGTGGAAGTGGGATGACATTTCCATGGACTTCGTGGTGGGGCTACCCAGGACACAGAAAGGCAACGATTCCGTTTGGGTCATAGTGGATCGGCTGACAAAGGTAGCTCACTTCGTACCCGTGAAGATCCGTTACACGACAGACCAGTTGGCAGACTTGTACGTGTGTCACATACTCAGGCTACACGGAGCCCCGAGGAGCATAGTGTCTGACAGAGGGTCCCAGTTCGTAGCAAAGTTTTGGCAGAGTTTCCACGCCCGGATGGGAACCACACTCAGCTACAGCATAGCTTTTCACCCTCAGACAGACGGGCAGACTGAGAGAGTAAACCAGGTGTTGGAGGATATGCTGAGAGCTTGCGCTTTACCCTACGGCACGGATTGGGAGAGCAGTTTGGCCTATGCAGAGTTCTCTTACAACAACAGCTTCCAAGCAAGTCTCAAGATGGCACCCTTCGAGGCACTCTATGGGAGGAAGTGCAGGACACCTTTGATGTGGTCAGAAGTAGGTGAGAGGATGGTCTTTGGAGCCGATGCTATCCAGGAAGCCGAGGAGAAAGTGGAGAAGGTTCGAGACAACCTAAGGATTGCCCAGAGCAGACAGAAGAGCTACGCCGACCGACACCGGAGAGACTTGTCGTTCGAGGTGGGTGACTTCGTCTACTTGAAAGTGTCACCGATGAGAGGAACCAAGAGGTTTGCTGTGAAGGGAAAGCTTGCCCCGAGGCACGTGGGACCGTACCGGATCACTCAGAGAGTTGGGAAGCTCGCTTACAGGCTCGCACTACCAGAGGAGATGTCCGCTGTACACCCCGTGTTCCACGTGTCACAGTTGAAGAAGAGTGAAAAGGAAGTGGAAGCAAAGCAAGTCCCGGTGGAGATACTCGACCTGCAAAACTCTCTGGAGTATGCAGAGTACCCCGAGAAGATCTTGGATAGAGCAACAAAGGAAACCAGGAGGACCACAATACCTTACTGCAAAGTGCTGTGGAGTCACCACACGGAGCGAGAGGCAACTTGGGAGAAAGAGTCCGATCTCAGGAGAGAGTTCCCTCACTTGTTCGAGGGAGAGGATGGAGCTTAAATCTCGAGGTCGAGATTCCCGGTGGTGTGGGAGAATGTAACAACCCGGAAATCTAAGTTATGAAAATGTGAGAAAATTTGAACTTTTCTTTTATTGATGATGTGTCACCACATTTAAAACCCTCTCTAGCCTCTCTTCCTAAATTCCTAAATAAATAAAACCAAAAATATAAAAATATATTTTCAAATTATGGTAAAGTATGTGATTTGGAGTTTATGGATTTTATTTGGTTTTTATTTGAGTGTGTTTTGAATTTGAAAGTATTCAAATTCAAACTATGGTTTAACCCCTTATTTCAAAACTATTTCAAAGTCTTATACTAGCTTGGGCCAGCTAACCTTCCCTAAAGTTCATCTGATCCCCTTCATCTCCTAGCCCGTGATCGAACTGCACCCTGGCCTTTTTGCTACACCCTCGAAGCCGGCCCAACTCGGCCGTTTCCATCACCCTGTAGCCGAGTCTATGACAAGTGGGACCGCGCCTGGTCTTCCTCCTCGTCTCGTCGGTCAAGCCTCCGCACCCGAGCTCACCCTTCCGTCCGCGCCTCCGCACCACGCATGCACACACGCGCGAGGGGACGCGCCACCCGGCCGGCACGGACGCCGAGCCAAGCACCGCACCGGAACCAAGTGGCGCGGGAGGATCCAAGGTGGGGAAAGACCCCTTTACCCTTGACGCCACGCCCGCAGGGGCACTCCCAGCCACTGGGGAACGAACACGTCGGCTATCTCACCGCGGCCGTCCAATCAGAGCCCGGCAAAGACGCCTTTGCCCCTGCGCAGCCTTGCGCCAACCTTTAAGACCCCGGGGCGGGCACCTTCATGCTGGGCAAGACTCGTTAGGGATCGTCCCCTTTCCCCTGTTCTGTTGCCGGAGGAGGAAGGGTGGAGGAGTAGAGGGAGAAGGAGGAAGGGAGAAGGGAGGGGAGCGCGCGCTTCACCACCGCGCCGCCACGCCGTCACCAGAGCCATGGGAGCCGGAGCTGCACGGACGGAGGTGCACGCTGTCCCCGCCGAGCAAGGACCGGAGCAGAGGAGGACGCCACCGCATCAACTCGCCGCGCCGCCGTGACTTCACCGCCTCTTCTCCGACGCTCGTCACGGCTACGACTACATCTCCGCCCCAATGTGAGCCACCGTTCCGCGCTATCCGCTTCATCTCTCCCCCTTGGTCTTTCCTGTGATGTTTGGGAGCGCGCCCCTGCGCCGCGCCGCCGGCCTTCGTGCCGTGCACCACCCACGAGTTCGCCGCCGCGACGCACCCCAGCGACGCGCCGGCCCTCGCCATCCTTAGCATGCCTATGAACCCGGCCTTCGAGCCGTTCTGTCTTGTGCAGGATCACCACCGCTTCGCGTTCGCCGTCGCGCCGCGGCCATGCTCTGCCCGGGGCGTCGCGTGCCGCCGGCCGTGTCGCAACCAGGGTCAGCCCTGCGCGCGTACACGTGACCAAGTCAAGCGCATCTATGCACTTAGTTGCGGTAGAGCGCCTCTCTTTGTTGCTAACCGCGTTTGCGCCGCCGCTTTGCCCCGCCATGTCTGCGTTGCCGTCGCGCCGCGGCTCTGGATGGCCGGACACCCTCGTTCTGGACTCCTGGGCCGCACTGATGTGTCCTGGTTCGCGCATGCGCATGACCGGCGCCCGTTCACGCGTTTGGCCACGCACTCCCCCGTGCAAGGCCGCTGCGCCGCGTAATCGTGCCTCACACCACGTCGCCGCCACCTTGAACCGCGCCACGCCGGGAACGCGTCAGCGTCGCATCGCATGCCGCCTCTGGGTCCAAGCTTCAGGGCCGTGGTCGCGTCAGAGTACCCTCCTGACCTTAGCGAACCTTGCGCTGCGCTCGTTTGCTTGGTCGAGCCACCGCAGCCGCAGATTGCCATCCGCCGTCGCCACCGGGCGCGTGCCGGGGCGCACCGACGCGTGCGCGGATGGCAAGGGCGCCGCTGAGCCCTAGTTTAATCCAGGGGGCAAAGTTGGACTTCCCTGCTGTTAAACAAAAGGGGTACCACATGGGCCTTAGCCCAATAAGGCCCATGTCCCGGCCCCCTTTCTTTTTCCACTCTGCGCCCTGCAATTTAGTTGAAGGGCTTTAATCGGACTTCGCCCTCTCGGCCCAGTGGGTTAAGTCCAATGGGCTGTTTTCGGCCCACTAACCCTATCGGCCCACCAAGGCCCACTAACTTGTGACGCTGACGTCACGGTGACGTCATGCTGACGTCATCTCTATTTTCAAAATATAAAAATCCTTTTCTGTTTTATAAATGAATTTTGGAAATTAATTTTATAAATCCTATAATCTTTGAAAATTCATAACTAATTATTTATAACTCCGAAAAATATGAAACCAGTTTCTATATTTTTCTAAAAATGACACGGTGCTGATTGTAGGTAGTATGGTTCTGTTTGGATCTTCTAAAATTGGGTTTCTTTGGATTTATTGCATAATTGTTTGTCGGTATCTTAGTGTCTCGTATCTCGTGCTGCACAGACCCGAGCAACGACCAGGAGGAGGCCTACGACCCCAACTACTACCCAGACCAGGACTTCGGACGCTAGCCAGGTGTCATGTCACTCCCAACCATATAGATCCTATGCTTGTTTTAGTTGCTAGTGCTTAATTACTTTTGATGCATGATTTTGAATTGCATAGACAATTGATTAGCCATGCCTTGGAATTGTTTATTTTGTCCTTGGAATACCTACTTTTGGAACTAGCTACAGACCCCTAGCTAGTTCCCGGCACTATTTCATCAATATATTTTATCCTTAGTTATGGATGGATCTCAGGTTTGGACCGAGGTTGGGATACCTCGGAACTCTGGCGTGTGTTTTGGGTGAGTGTGTATCCTTGACGTGTTACTGCGGGAGCGAGCCGCTTTGGTTACTTGTGAACGCCTGTCTAGGGGAGATGCGACCTGGCCTCCCGCCCTAGCGGCGTGTCGGACGGATGGAGTTGGTGAGTGCTTGCTCCCGCAATTAAGGACCGATCGTCTGTGTGACCTTGATCTTTGGGCTATTTTCGTACAAACCGTTCGCCTTGTTATGGGCGGGGTTCGGTCCGAGAACTAGTAGGTGGATGGCATCCAGCCTGTAGGCGGACCGGTGTGGTTGTGTGAGGGGGACGGGTTATACCCCCGAGTAGACGTCGCCCCGGCTCCTCCGGGGATGGTTTCACAGCTTCGAGGTCCTGCTGGCAAGTTTCGCGCCCCAGTCAGGACGAGTCAGGCTCGGAGAGGTAGGAGAGTGCCATCCACTGCTAGGTCTCCGGTCGTTAGGTAGGGATGTGGATCAGAGGCATCCGATTCTGCCCTATCCGGCGGGTCTAGTTGTACAACCTCTGCAGAGTGTTAAACCTATAGCTATAGTCCGTGTCCACTGGTATGGACAGCCCTTACGATCTCTCACCTGGCTAGTCTCTTCTTGTGCTGCTTTCTCTCCCCTGTGTGTTGTGAGCCCGGCTTCGTGCTGTTGAAACGTGGGGATAGGAGTTGGTGACCCCACGTCGCAGATGAGTGTGGGATGTTGTATCTTGGTTGAGATCCAGTATTTGGTGCTTCTTTCCTTGTTGGGGCGTTGACCCCGGAGGCTTTGTCCTCGGAGGTGTGGATCTCTTCGGAGATGGATACCTCTCGGCTGTTCTGCTTACCTTGATGTTGCTACCGCTGCTTGCTTAACCTTCTACAGCCATAAATAGGATTACTCATGATTCTCTCTCGCTTATGCTCTTTGTTGGGAAGCTGACATGACCTACTCGCTTATCGAGTAGATGACGGACTTTCAGAGCAGGAACCGGACTACGACTTCGAGCACGATGGATGGGAGGATTGAGGCTTGACCTACACTCGAGCTGCCTGCGGATATGGAGTCTACTTCGCTATATGAGAGCCGCTGCGTAGATGTTTACTCTGCTTGATTCAGTCCTGTTGGACTTGTACCCGGCATGTGCCGAAATGATGTACTCAGATGCTTAATTATTATAATATTATGTGGACCTTCAAGTATTTATTCTTGTTGTACGGAACTTTGCTTTACTTTCTGAGACAGGGATTTGCACGTGATGGTCTCCTAGGACTATCACAGAGGTGCAGGGATCGGGTTCCCATCTTCGGAAACCCGGTTCGTTTCGGAAAAACCCCTAACTGATCATGGCACACTGACTTGCGACAACATGCCAGGGTGTAGTATAGCAACTGTACAGATGCTGTTGTTTTTGTAGGATCAGTGAATTGTTGAACTAGAAGTAGGACTGTGCATCCTTCTTCCGTGACCCGCCGCCTCCAAACTCCTTGTTCCAATCTACAAGTGCATCCATGGTTCCTGAAGCAGCTGAAAAGCTAGCACACACCTGCAGTAAATTGTTCAGCTGCTTATTCTGTACTCAACAGGAAGTTAAGGGGAAAGTGCTGTTCTTAAATCCTAATGGGGAGTGGCTCAGACAATCAATGATTTATTAACCTGGCCAAGTGCAAATTTGAAGTCAGACATTCTGATTGGGCGAATGTCCTTGCTTCCATACAATGGAGGTTCAGGCCTACCTTCAGAAATCGCCAAACTCTTCTCCTGCATAAGAAAATAAAGGGACTTGGGAGCCACTAGAAAGGGTGGAGGGGAAAGGCACATCAAATGGCTTAACTACAGGTCAACATTCTGTAGACCTTTTTCTCCTTCTCCATGATTTCACGAACAGGGCCAAAAGCTGCAGTAATACAGAGATTCTGTAAGGTGGGAAACGAAATGGTAAGTAACTAAATATCCAATTCTACTCAGTGCTGAAGAGTACAAGGCATACAAACATCAGCATACCTTTAAGTCACTTCCTGAATATCCATCAGCCATATTGGCAACTAATTTGAGGTCCACATCTGGTGCCAAAGTTTCCTTCAATAGTATCACTCTCAAAATTTTCTCTCTGTTTGATACCTCAGGTAGGCTCACCATTAATCTGCAAATAATAGTCAACACTAAAAGTTAGGCAGTGGACACAACCCTGTCTAGTTCACGGGATCATAGAAGCTTACCTGCGAGGAAACCTTCGGATAACAGCATCATCAAGATCATATGGCCTATTTGTAGCTCCGAGAACGATTACACGTTCTTGCTCTTTAGTACACAAACCATCCCAATTTACCATAAATTCATTTTTCATCTTGCGCATTACTTCGTGCTCGACTGCACTTTCTCTCTTTGCTAGCAAACTGTCAACCTGTTAAAGAAAAAATAACAAATGTAACATTAAATGCACAACACGCTCAAAGTCTCAAACAGAATAAAACAATGAACCCTATTTGCACACACACCTCATCAACAAATATTACTGCAGGAGATAATTTACTAGCCAACGAGAAAATGGCCTTCACATATTTCTCTGCTTCTCCAAACCACTGAAAACAAAATGAAAAATCTCATCAGATATAACAATAAAACAAACAAAAGTAGATTATTTTTAAAAAAATAAACTGTTTCTTTTGGTCCACAGTACCTTTGCCATAATGCTTGCTATTGACACATTGATAAAGTTTGCACCTGCCTCAGTAGCTACCGCTTTTGCAAGCATTGTTTTACCTGTTCCAGGAGGACCAAAGAGCAGTATTCCCTTCACAGGCTACCAGAAAGAAACGTGTTGGTAATACTTTCCAAATGTAAATGATGACTAGCAGGCAAATACATTGGGATCCATTTTCCTTTTTGAAATATTTTAAATTAGGTGAGCACCTTTCTTAGCTGCCCTTCAGTGAACAGTTCAGGTCTTTGTAGCGGGAACATCACCAATTCCTTCAGTGTCCAGGGCTCCAATGTCCTCAAAGCTTACCCCAGTGTCATTAGGTGATATTACATTTGAAAGAACGATTTCCTCAAACGCATTCTCTGTGTTCACATCCTGGCAATGGCAACTTGCATGAATTTGTGTACCAAGGACTTTTAAGTTTTAACTATCTAGAGAGATGGATCGAGGGGTCACCTTTAGTGCATTGTTTGAGCTCTTATTTCCCCTCTGTGTCCTCTGTACCACGCTGAATCCATGCTTGAGGCTGTAACAAGTACCAATAATGCTAACTTAGAGCTATATCAAGATCTGATAGAACATTAGCACTGCATTTTACCTTTCAATTGGAAGTACCATTTTTCCACCCTTTTGGGGTTTAATTTGTTGAAAGTGATAGCTAATTGCATATCCAACAATCTTATCCACATCTGAAATAAATTCGAATAATATAAACGTTAAATAAATTTGTTATTAAAAGGGGGGAGAATAAAAAATTGGTCCATGAGCAACAATGGAAGCAACAGCTTACTTTCAGCAGTTAGTAATTGGTCATTGATGGATAATTCCTCAAGATCATTGCATTCAATTTCTCTGCTGATCAGAAACTGCAATGGAAAATAGAATCATGTCCTTGGAAAACACTTGCTCACAAGGTCCATATTTCTGACGAGGGATGGAACAAACAGAAAACATGACAATAGAGGGTTTGAGACTAACATTATAGCATGTACTGCTTCAAAGTTTGAGGTCATTTCCATGATGACATTGAACAATGCTTACAATGAAATAAATATCAAGTACAAGTTACATTAATAAAATTACTATAATACTTGAATAAAGCATCACATAATTGTATTTCAGAACAACTGAAGTGTGATGGTTATAAGCCACATAATTGGCACTCCAATAAATGCTCCAGTTGATATGTTTAAGGGAATGCTCTAATTGCAGCTTACCTTATGAATATTGCTAGTATTAGCTTTAGCTTTAAGGGTTTCAGTATCGTGTTCCAGTTGTTTCTTCAAATCCGATAGTTGTGCTTCATTCTGCCAAACAAAACATATATAAGGGGGTGTTTGGTGACCAGCCACGGTTTGCCACGCCACACACCATCCTGCCACAACTTGTGGCGCGCTATCTGTCCGCCACAGCCATAGGCTCCCTTTCATGTTAACTGTAGCGTGGCGAGAAGAGTTGTGGCGCAAAGTACTGTAGTGTGGTGATTTATGGCTGGGAACCAAACACCCCCTAAGTCTCCAGGTTAGACCAAATATATAGATGTGCTTAGGGATGACAATACCTGGGGAAGTTCAATGGGAATTTTATTAGGGAAAAGATCATGTAGATAACTTTTTTTCTCAGTAGCACTCCCAATAGCCGGCTGCATTTTGAAAACAAACTTTTAAAAGATGGATCAAATATAAATTGATATTAATAGTACTACTATTGACATATAAGACTATAATATCCCAGATGATACAAAAGAGTGAAAATGTTAAGTAGTGCCCTGCTGACACTAGGAAGCCACGTAACATAAGTAAATCCAGGGTATGACTAAAAAACAGTTGAGAATACACTATCAACACCTTTGACACAAAGGTGGAACAGTGTGAATATGACTTCACGCCAACCGGTAAATTCAAGTCTGTCCAAGTCCAAATAACCTCTAAGAGTAGTTCAAATTGTATTCTCCAACTCTACCCGTCAAGCATTCTTTGTTAACCATTGTAAAAAAAAACAGATATTAGAAATTTCATTTTTTCCCCTAAAAGGTGGACAAGTATACCTGATCCTTACAATTCCCTCCCTGAGTGTGAGACCCAATTATCAGAACACCAGGTGGAAGTTCACTTCTCAATGATGCATGAGATTCTGTACATTTGGTAAATGACTTTTGTACATCCTTTAGTAATACAATCAAATTACTGTTTTTGCTTTCTTCTGAAATGACCTGAAAGGCAATGAAATTTAAACCAAAAACCATATTATTGCAGGCAGCAAGAAAATATGTTTTAGTGATGCAGATCATATATAACATCCATTAGCCCACTACCTCAATTAACTTGCCTAAAGCAAGGCTATCAACTTCTTCACAACTGGAAGACTCTGGCTGAAGTTCAATAGCTGAAGAAATGTCAAACAATAAATCACACATATGATCAAAAGAACAATAATAGGTCACCAAGACAAGACATTTCTTAAGAAGTTCGGACTAACCACTACAAAAGTAGCCACGATTTCGTTCACATAAGCCTCCAAGATCATTGCAATTATTGATAGGATTGTCAAATCTAACTCCAACTTTAGATGACCCATTTTTTTCAAAAGCAAGCACCACTTTGCCTCGATAATAATCAGCACTGTAAAACAATCAAATCGTTTATCAGGATTCGAAGCAAATGTGTCTCAAATGTATCAAAATGAAACCAGATATATTTATTCAGCTTAAATTCTGTTCATGATGAGTTTCCAAATGTTGTTGATCGATTATGTGTTTCTTTCGCTAATATTAGAAGAAGGTTCAAATGTATCCTGGTTTTGATTTTATCAAAGCTCAAGAATATAAGCGCCTCCAACATTAATTGTACGTTATAAAATTAACTCCGCTGTTTAACACATAATAAAGCATGAGTAACAAAAACTCGACTGAGGTCAATGACACAGCAAATACTAGGTTCAAAA
The DNA here is from genome assembly GCA_036936925.1 of Cenchrus fungigraminus. Classification (NCBI taxonomy): domain Eukaryota; kingdom Viridiplantae; phylum Streptophyta; class Magnoliopsida; order Poales; family Poaceae; genus Cenchrus; species Cenchrus fungigraminus. Next base: position 17,537,492 of record CM072774.1, read on the forward strand.
GAAACAAGAACACATATTTCTCAATAAAAGTACCTGGGTATTAACTTTACAGAACCATCGCCAATATACTGTACCCTATCTCCTGCATAAGGCAAAAGATATAAAGTTTCAACTATAGTGTTAGTAACTTTTTGTCAAATAAAAGAAAGGGAGCACAAAAACCTTCTCTGAAAGTGTTTTTGTTGGATGTTCCCATAACATCAGAACTTAGTGCATCATTGCTCCTGATATCTGTTAGGACCTCTTGGAACTTTGAAGACGTCTGCATAGAATTGTCTTTTAATCCTTAACTTACATACTTCTGTTGGCATAGGTAAAAGTTTTATTTGAATATATAAGAGAATTTATGTTGAACTTACACCACACAGCATAAGAGAATCCATTATGAGAAGTCTAGCATCAAAATGCTTTGCAAGCGCCTTTGTCAATGTTTCCTGATACATTTCAGACCCTAGAAGCATGATTGTGCAAAACAAAGATGTACAGAAAAGAAAACACAAAGAAATTGTCAGGAACACAACACAACTCCAGGGCATTAGATTCTCATCGGTAATATAGCAAAAGAAACAAATGAAAAGAAATACCTGATGGACCAGATAACAGAATTCGTTGATCTAGAGAAGAAATTTTTTGTAAACATTTATCAAACCCCCTTTCCATGTGTACGAATGCAGATAACAAGAGCATCTCCTTTGTACTCTCACTGCAACAAATGAACAAAGATTAATTAGAAAGAAGGTGATAAAGTACAAATTGCTAATTCCTAGTATTTTAGGGAAAATATTAAGATCTGATCAACAATCTGAATAGGAAAATATCCGGATGTGCAGCATAAAGGGAAAGACTGGCAGATAAAGGATAGTTTGTTAAAGTGAATCCACAAAACATTACGCCAGAACTAGCATATAACCTGAGATAATATGGGAAATTATCAAGGGTAGCATCAATATCCTTGGGGCTAACAATTCCTTGTTTCATTCCATCCTTAAAGGTTTGCCATGCGCTCAGGGATGAAGTGGCTGATGGATTAGGATCGCTCTGATTTTCAAGGGCTTCAAGATTTACCAGTCGTGTCAGACTTCATATAAGATTGGCCCTACAATATCAGAACTGGACTTACCTTAGCTAACTTACCAGATCCTGCTCTAGTAACTTCAGCATCCCTCAGAGGATGCTGAAAAATCTGACAGCATGTTATGGATCACTCAAGGAGAGCAAGTCAAACTTACAAATCTAACACATTCCACAAATGCTGTAAGTACAGGATAGCAAGCCAAACTAATAAATCTGGCTCATTCTACCATTGCTGTGAGTATGGATGGAAACGGACAGGATAAATCCCGTACCGTATACCGCCTTTGTCCCACCCAATTTCATATTTACGGGAAAATCTGTTGACAGGACAGGATTGACCGGGACCAAAAATGGGGTTCCCTGCCCGTATTTGCAGTATCCCTTATTTCACCTAATCCCACTTTTATTTCGTTTCTAATTTACCCAGTTTGAGCCCAACAACCTCATATCCCTCATTAAGTACCTGTTAGTACCCAAATACATGGAGAAAGGATAGCTAGATGAAATGGACATGTATGGTACAAAATCTGATAATAAGGATACATATGCATGCTCGTCACCAAAAACAACCTCATCCCCTCCTCTGAGGGGAACTTTGCCACCTTGGATGATGCGTGTTCCATTTACTACAACCAGACCACTTTCACCTGTGACCTCTAACTCACATGGACCTCCTTGCTGGAATAAGAAGCAACACACTGTTTATGAAAGAAGCCAAAGAAACATAACAATGTAACTGCATTCTAACAAAGCAGAAACATTAAAAAAAACCTCAAGACGCCGCAACAGGCATATATTTCTGCTAACAGTTTGGTCATCCAAATTTATGTGACAGTGATCACCTCTGCCAACATAAATTTCAGTTCTAGTGATAAGAACATGAGGAATCTGCAACCACAGATGGTTGATGTTCAATATCAGTTCAAGGCAATTTGAGCATTATAAGCAGATGACAATAAGGAACAAGCGCACAAGTTACCAACCGGGAGAGGAACTTTTAAGGAGCAGAGTTTGGCTGATTAAACAGAAAAAGAGCAGCTTAAGATTTCTGAACCACGATGACAAACTTGCAGGTTCATTCACACTTGAAATGCAGATAAGTCACATAAAGATGTTTTGTCCATTTTTCAAGGAAAATAGACAATTGCTTGAGGTCTTGACACCAAAAAGGTGCTTTCAGATATTTAATTTTCAGCATGGTACAAATCCTTGAGTTGTACAGAGAGAAACTATCAATCAACACTTGCATACGTCCTCGATTGGGGCATCAAGATTCAAAAACAAAAGATTTCTCTACTTCTACTCTTCTAGTATTTTCAGCGTAGAGTTGCATCTCTTTAAATAATAGAAACAAGTCAAAGTATATCGTGAACTGAAAGAGACAAGCACACATAAGTCTCATCTACTGCTGCAGCTTGCAAAAGAGCTAAATAGCCAATGTTACTTCAGACTTCAGAGCCAAATAGCCAATACAAATAGTACTACATTGTACAGACTAATTCCCCAAAACAACAAGAAACCCCTAACAACCGAACGCCAAGAACATTCAAGAAATTGCACGGAACGTCACAGCCACCTTTCGGAGTTCAGAGACATCAAGAACACTTGCAGTTGACCACAAGCAAGATGTACAAGAGTTGCAAATAGCCAAAGCAAAACCCCAAGAAACATCAAGAAACTGCAAGCAAGCTCTGAAATGGCCGAACACGCAAAAACCGCGCGGCAAGAATCATCAAGAAAACCGCCTGAAGAACCACCAAGAAGCTGAAGCAGAACCAGGATGAAGTCCCGACGATCACCTCCGGAATTTGTGACAGCATCTTCGCCCACGGCCGTCCCTGCTCCGCCGTCACATTCGCCTCCGCCTGCGAATCCAATCGACGTCAGCCCCAAGCCCCCAATCGAGACGCGGCCCCCGAGAGGCGGGAGTGTGGGGAGTTCACCTTGCTTCGCTTGGTCCGCGGCGGCGGCGGAGCGGAGGACGGCGCCACCGGGCGCTTGCTCCTACCACGGCCGACCTTCACTCCTCCACCCTGGTTCGCCGCAGCGGCGGCGCTCCAGCGGGTCTCCACCATGGCGGGGGGCGGAAAGGGAACGGAAGTCGAAGCCGAAGCCGAAGCCGACGTGGATTTTTTTGTTTGTTTTTTTTTGGCAGGGGAGCATGGAAAATGGAGGAGGTCTTATTGGGTGCAGGGTGGGCCCACATGTCAGTAGCTGGTTTTGTCCGTATCGGCTTTTCCCCCTCCTGTAGTCCTGTTTCGTCCGATTTCTCGAAGGGGAGGAGGTTTTACCCGATGAAAATGACATACAGTAAACGTTTAAATTGGTGAAAATTTATCTAAAATTTGTACTTTCAAGTTTTGAGAAAAAATAAACTCGGCATATGTACAATTCATGTCTTGGCATAAAAGCTGAGGCTCAATTTTTTCTAGTTTATTTAATATATATATATGGAAATGAAAAATGTCGAGTAATACGCCTGTTCGTTTGGTTGGTGGCTGGTGCTAATTTGTTCTGAGAGAAAAGTACTAATAGCTGATTGCTGGTGGCTGGTTTGTTCTGAGAGAAAAGTACTGCTGACTGGTGGCTGATAAGCCAGACGAGCATGACGTAAATGATCAATTTCTGTCTAATGAAACGCAGACGGTTTTTTTCACTTTTTTTAATAATTGACATTGGATTTTGAATCTGAACTTTAGCAACTCTATGTTTCTCTCTTTTTTTATGGTGTGTTTGAGGTTTATAAATACAGTAATACCAACTTGTGGTATTTCAATACCTTGTACTTCAATTCTTAAAATTTTCAAACCATAGCTTCATACTTTATTGATCATAAATTTAAAATAGCAGAACTAAAACTCCGTATCATATTTAAAAGAACTTTTAGGCAGCGTATGAAAAAGTTCCTATTGCAAATGGTAGCTGGTTTTAACAGGCAACTTTGTTTTTAAGAACTTTTAAAAATTTATTGCAACTTGTTTTTACAGGCACGACTTATGTTTCAACAAATTTGCACTTAATTCTCGAAGAAAACGGGTGGTCAAATATCGAACCAAAAGTCAACCATGTCAAACATTTATTTAGTAGATAGAAAAAAAGAAAGCATTATATAATGAATTCGACAAATATAAATGGCGTATCATCCTTATTATAATTGCCAAACTAAGAATCATTCGATTAAAAAAAATAAAAAAACTCGGCTCGTACGTGCACCGATCATCGCACTTGACGTCAGCTGAATCGAAAGGTCCTTTCTTGCTGGCTTTGGCGGCGAATCATGCAGGAAAGTTCGAGATAGTGTACCTTCCCGGCAGTTTATAGTTGTAACAGTTTCGATTCTTCCGAGAAAACTCGCATCCTGAACTGAAAAAATGAAAACTGAGCTGAGCTGATGACTTCTGCAGCGTGGATTCTTCCGAGAGAATTCCTGGGCTGGCCCGGATGACGTGGGGGCTGAGCTCACCGAGCCGAGCTCATCAAATTGCTACATATACTGATATACGCTCCTCTGTTTCACAAAGTTATAGTGTCCGTGTCTCTTTTTCGATAAAGAAATTTTGACCAACTTGAAGAAATTTTCCTCAGATCATATCGACCTAATGAACTTGAAATCAATACATTTATACAAATTTAGTTTTATTGATTTCAAATTCCTAAGCAAAAAAAAAAAAAACTGATTGTTGGAAATAGTATAGCCTAAGATCACTGAACTGTTATGATCAAAATTGGTATGATCTTTAGACCGCACATAAATGAAGAAAAATTGTTGTTAGAAAAAGAAGAAAAAAACACTTTTTAGCTCGTCCCCAAGTGCAGTTGCCGGTGGCACTTTCATTGTCAGCCCCTTACGTGGTTGGCAACGAGCAACTCAATTCATCAATGCTAACTGTTTATCAGAGTCAAGGTCATTAACTCATTGCTGCACATCCTTTGCAACAATCCAAACACACAGAAGCTTCGTGTCTCTTTCCTTGCATGCAGATTTGACAAGTGATACACATTTCAATTCCAACTGTTTGTCTGATTCCAAACAACTTGTTCTGATAACACAACTGTTGTGATACCCCATTCTATTCCAACTGTTTATGTGACTTCGAATGAGTTAAGCTACTAATGGCGCAATGAAAAACAACTAGTTCTGATAACCCAATACTAAACTCCACTATTCTAGTGAATGACAGCGACATGAATGCTTTGTGTTACATGCATTATACACTCTAAGCTGAGACTTTCAAATCCAACACGAAGAACAAGCACATGTACTGCTTCTAATTTATTTCAAAAAAAATGTTTTTCTGAATAAAAATGCATTATTACCTGAAACTCTACTTCGAAAATTCGAAATTGCACTCTGATTGGTGTCCTCCAAAGTCCAAACCACACCTTGTTTGACAGCTCAGCCCAAATGGCCAAGCTTATGCCGGGAACCAAGAAGCAAGAACACAGGAGGAACAGACAAACCGTTGACGGTTCCCAGGTCTTCTCACACTCAGAGCACAGAAACTTTCAAACGCGCCACTGGCAGCCGGCAGCCCGGCGGTAACAGTGAAAGGCAGGAACGTTCCCAGCTTGTTCCTGCCGCTTTCCCGCCACCTTCCTCTCCCGGCCTATTTATCAGAGCTCCCCTCCCCCCGGACTCTCCCCTAGCTTTGTGCACCGTCGTCTTCCCCGATGGCTCCTCCCTCTTCCTCCAGCAGGCGCCTCGCATGGAGCTCCGACGGCGACGGCTCGGGCGGTGCCGGCGCCGAGCTGTCCCGGCCTCGCAGGCGGTGGCAGTCGGTTATGCTGTGAGTCTGCAGCTTTTGGTGTTCTTGATTGACTCTGCTGTTTGTTTGCTTGGTCATGAGCTGATTGGGAGGCCATGGTTGCTTTGGGTTTGCAGGCAGATGAGGGGAACGAGGATGAAGACGACGTCGGGGTTGTTTGGGTTCAGAAGGGCCATGGAGCCGGAGTTCATGAGCATGTTGCTTCCGGTCTTTGGGTCAATGCTGCGGAGAGTGGTGAGGACTTGGTCAGATTAAAGCTCCTACTTTTCTTCAGATCTGGTTGACTGCTCCTTGGTTCTGATTCCAGATCTCTGGATGTTTTAAGTGCTGTTTGTTTGGTTGATTTTTGGAACCTTTTAGTGAGTTTTCAAGTAGAGACTGCAAAATCTCTGACGAAATGTAGTTGCAAGAAGAGCCTTTGAGTTTTGATGCAACTGTTTCAGCTCAAAGAAAAAAATGTTCAGCTTTCTTATTTGTCTATGATAACATGGTTTATGGTTTGTAAAAGATCATGCGTGAAACATTAGCCGAAATAGTGTTAAAATCATGGCTCTAGGTGCTCTTCTTTCTGTTCTAGACACTAGAACTCTTCCCCTGTTCTGACCTCTGACCTTTGCATATTTCAGGTTTCAGAGGAGCTTGAGAAAGCAATGTTCAGACACTTCAGCGCACCTGTAGCACCTCCAAGGTGAGACATTTGGTTTCACCACCACACTTCAAACACATAAATACATTTTGTTTTCTCTGTAGATACTACATATTAAAGTGCATATTTCACTACCACGCTCAACTCAACTATATTTTTGTTCATTTGCAGATTATTAGCAGACTGTTATCAGCGCCCACGATACCACCTTGTGTTCCTGAATGGTCTGAAACCAGTTTACACAATGACGAAACTAGAACCAGACGAGGGAACTGCAATTAAAGTGGCCATAGTTGAAAGGCATGAAAACAACCGGATGAACCTCGTTAGCTTCGGTCCCCTTTCTTCTGCTAGGGTTGAGGTTGTGGCCCTCCATGGCAATTTCAACGCTAAAAGTGAGGAATTCTGGAGCCCAGAAGAGTTCAGCAAGCATATAGTATCCGGTCGAGAGAAGAGCGCACAACTTCTCACTGGCAATCTGATACTGAAGCTCAATGGTGGGGAGGCTCTGCTTGAGAATGCAATGTTCACTGACAACTCCAGCTTCACCAGCACCAAGATGTTCAGGCTGGGGTTGAGGCTTGTGAACCCTTCTGGAGAGAGGGTTCTTGAAGGAATCACCAAGCCTTTTCGCGTGAAGGAACGCAGGGTAGAAGGTATGCTGTTGTGCCAAATATTCAGATTCATTTTTTTTCAGAAACTATATAATCTTCGTTTGGGGCTCAGAGTAGACACTGATCATGTTCATTTGACCTTCCTTTGTAGGATTTGAAAAGCACTACCCTCCCATGCTGGAAGATGAAGTATGGCGTTTGAAAAAGATTGGTAAAATTGGTGCTTACCACCAGGCCTTGTCAGATAATGGAATTGATTCGATGAAAAAGTTCTTACAGGCTTATATGAAGGACGAACAGAAGCTTATAAAGGTAAAGGTTCTATCAACCTCTTCAGCTAGCAAATAGCACCTGATATTCTTCTAGACACATGTAAGCTCATGACGGTGGACTAATACAAGGTCTTTGGCTTTTCTACATCTAGATTTTCAACAAGATGCCACAATCAACATGGAAATCCATCATAGAGCATGCCATGACGTGCCAATATGGCGACAGTCTTTATCATTACGAAGTTAAGGACAACAATGCAGGTCTCTTCTTTGATGAGATACATCAGCTTGTTGGGGTGAAGTTTGGTGGTTGTTATAAGCCCATTGATCAGCTTGACCAAATAGAGAAGGTGCCGTCTCCTTGCTTATGCTGAAATAGGAGTATTTCTTTTTTACTGTTCTAATAAGTGGTGCTTTCCATAAGCAGAATTTGGTGGAGTCCCTAAAGCAAGTGGCCTATCAGAATATAGATGACATTCAGTCTAGCTACAAGATGGTGAACAACTATCCTGTGCCCCAAAGATTCCCTGCTCAGGGCACTCCCCTGTTGAGTCCCGTTCTTTCAAATCAGCGGATACTGAACTATGGTAACATCTTCTGTAAAATTCATTCATAGCTGTACCATAACCTGGCACCTGTGATCAATTGATCATTGATAACTTTTTTGGCAGGCCAACAAAATTCATATTTGGGAGATACTTCTTCAACTACTCAAGGATTCAGGTCAACTTATAATGATGTGCAGATGAGACATGAACCAATAACAAACAGAGATGTACAATACAGTTCAAGGCAAGGAACCATATTACCTGCACCAAGGATTACTCAGCTACAGATACCAAGCAATGAAGTAACATATTTTGGTGGAGATGCTAGTCCTTCTATTGTTGTTCCTAACAACATTCTGGACAGTCAGGTTGCTGCCAGATTTTATCAGAGCAGACAGAGCGAGCAATCTCATTTCTCTGAAGAATCATACAGTGTAAGAAATCCTTTTAGGCACAAAAATGTTTCCCTAATTTTCTTCAGAACTAGAAACTACTACAAAACAAAACTAAACCTAATGTGGAATAATTCACTTTCAGTACTGTGTATATCTAACTGGGCCAAATCTAAATCTTTTTATTCCTGCAGTTGCTTCCTGTCGATAATTTGTCATCTACAGATGTGGTCATGTCTTTGATGCAATCTGAAATTGACCTCCCAAGCAACTGTAAGTACTCTAAAACCTTTTGCTACAGCTATTTGCACATCATGATGCTCAGCTGTTCACTTACTTGGAATTCAACTGCAGGTGAGAGTTTCAGCAACAATTGGGACCAACGATGCAACGATGAAACAATAATGCAGCGACAAAAAGTTTTTACTGGATTTCAGACCTCAAGAACAAACAGCTTCGACTCGAGCTCATGTGAGGATCTCATACAGAGCTTCTTCTCTCAGATCCCTAACAGTGATGGGGCACCGATGCCACTTTCTCCGCGCAAGTGGTTCAAGATCAAGGTGGCATTCAAGCTAGCATCCATGGGGAGGGTCAGGGCCTCAAGAAGGGGCCTGCATTGCCCCGCTCCAAGGTCAAGACTTGTACAAACAATATGAGCCTTCAAAGAAGTTTGAACAGAGGTTGTAAAAGAGCTAATTTTGGATCAAAGATCCACGAGGATGTTGCACCCTATGATGATGTTGAAGTAGATGCTCTAGAGAAGTGTGTTAAAATGATAGTAGAACTGATTGTCAAACCACTAGGATCTGTACTCTGTACATAAAGGAGCTAGTACTTTACTTCTGTCAGTAAGTGTAGGTGCACATTTCAAGTTTCTGTTGTCTATGAACTCAAGCCAATGTAAAAAGCACATGGTTCGTTCAATCTATGCAAAGAAGATTTTGTTCAAAAAGGGTGACTATTATTTATCTGAATGGTGACTCTATTAGATGCCAAATGCCATCTTTAACTGACAATTTAATGTGACATTGGGCAACATACATGTTACAGCATAAAACTGTAAAGTTGGCACATGTCTATTACAAGCAACTATTCATTTGATGCTGTCATGGCTAATGGACACATGATACAACAGTAATTTCTAACTATGGAAGATGTAAACAAAACTAAAAGTTGTAATTTCTCTCATTTACCATCTTTCTTTTATCTTAGGTGCCTTCTTTCCAACTTTAATGTAATAAAAAAATACCTATCAAAACATGAAACAATTTACATCAGTGATCCTTCTGGAGGGTTTTAACAACACACTCCTTTCAGGCTTCTTGCAATTTCACATTAATTGGTTACTTTGCAATGTTAACTTTGCTATTTGGAGTTCTTCTTCCACCAATGCTGCCCAAAGATAGCTGGTTCCTATTCTTGGTTGGTGTTTGCAACTTTTTCTGTTGTAGTGGTGACTTGCTTGCAGGGTTTGTATTCCTAAACAATTCAAATGTAATGGAACAAGTTAAATCATTTGCACAGAACAATTACATGTATAAGTAGAAATAGCAACTGAACTAACACTCACCTCATTGATGTAACTTCATGTTTCTTTATAGTTGAGACACCTCTATTGATAATAGCAGAAGCTTTTAGGCCAGTGGTTGACATTGCCATCTCTTGGTTGGAACAGCTAGTGGCAGAATCAAAGCCGTTTAGGCCCTCTGATAGTACTGACTCAGCTCTACAACTTTGCTGCACTGGACTGTATCTTTGATAGAAAGAAATCGGAAGTTGAGCTGTGTCAGGCTCCAGCTGTAGAATGGAATCAGAGTTCTCAAAGTTGTCATCACCAATAGCCATCTTGTCAACCCAATCCCCTAATCCTATTTCCTTCTGAAGATTAGGGAGATTCTCAACTGAGTTAGATGAGTTGTTCTCAGTGAGGATGCCAGAGAACTGCAATTTTGTCCTCCTTTGCGTTGGAGTGAAAATGTTCCGGACCTTTTACAAGCAGAAAAGACTATATCAATCAAATGTATAATACAATTTGGCATGTCAAAAAGATTAAAAGCAGCTGGTGGTATCTTTTCCAATATTTGAGACCTCTTTTTGTTCAGATCATTTGACACAGTATTTTAAACCTAATAGTAACTGTTTTTAATAGATAGTTCCATGTTAGAAATTAGAACTAAGTTTCCACTGCCAAATTATAGGCCTGCAGATACTTGAAATAATTCAAAATATCCAACAGGTTTTCTCCCTAATAAAATTTGGAACCAGGACTAAGCACATGCAAAATCATAAATGGAAAAAATAGAAATTTACAAGAAAACGAAGTAAACTGGACTGAAAGAAAATCACCTCTAGGTTCCCAACTTCTTCCATTGGCTGCCTATCTTTAGGAAATACCGGTGTTGCATTGCGTTTTCTAATTCTGTATATGCTTGGGCTTGACTGTGTGCTTAGAATGTTTTCAGGTTCTCCTTCCTTCTTTGCCAATGCAGCCTTGAGGCAAGCAATCTGAGATGGCAAAAATAACATCACTTGTGAATCTCAATTTCAGCTGATCAATAGACTTCTATAGAAATAAGAAATAAGGAGCAAGTACACACCTGTTCTTTGAGGTCTCTAACCTCGCTGCTTTCTTTATTCGCTTTTGCTGCACCAAGCTCAACAGAGGAAACTCGTTCAGCAAATTTCAAGGTACTTATTGTCTCACCAACAGCATCTGGTTCAGGGCTTATGTGAACAAACATAAGCGTTTTGGCTTGTCCTCCTGAACATTACAACAAAATATTCAGGACACAGATTCCAATACTAATAACAAAGTGGTAATTAAGGATACTGAATTTTGTAAACTACCTAGTGAATCTTGCAAAAGCTGGGTGAGCTTGCTATTTCGGTAAGGAACATGTGAGTTCTTTTGGGAAAGGGATGCAATCACATCTCCCAGTGCTGAAAGTGATTTGTTTATGTACTGAGCCTCCTTCAGTCTATCTCCGACAACCTCAGACTTATCAACCCTTTCACTGCCTGCTAGGTCCACCAGATGCATGCAACCTCTTAAGATTGCCCCAGATGTCAAATCTCTTCCTTGAACATGAACAGTCAAGCAACTGCATGTGGATACCCCAGTCATAAGTACAAATATGAAGGGGAGAACTTTTATGAGTGAAGAAATTATGTAAAATCAAACCTGTGGGAGCGGCTACTTCGGTCATTTATGGCTGTTGAACCCACTGCACGATTCTTTTGGCCTTGATTCATCAAGTCAACAACATCAGCCGTACATGTGACAGGAACTATGCTTGCATCCGGAACTGCAAGCCCTGTCTGTGAACTGTTTTTAATTTCTAATGTAGCTTAATGTTAAGGATGTTCAAAATGCCTCTAAAATAAACTAAGGTCAAAATAGAAAACAGAGAAGTTTCTATGAATTTCTCTAATAAAACCCAATGGGCGTGAATATTATCATTCAGATTTTGTACTGGTATAAAGGAAAATATAAACAATCCAAGAGAAAAGGATATCTTCTATTTCCACTATCCTGAAGGAGATCTCTGACTTGCTCATTGTATATCTCAATCATCTGTACAGAGATATCATAACTGATTGTCCCATTTCTCTGTGCTTGAAGACTGAATAAGTCATTTAGTGCTCTATAGTTAACACCTAGGCTTTCTTCCGTTAGAACTTTAGGTCCACTCTGCACAACATCCATAAACGATCAGACTTTTGGTGAAAAGATTACTCCAAGTATAGTTTATTTGTTGCTAAGTCTATACCATTGTATATGTCTTCCCTGATCCTGTTTGGCCATATGCAAATATGCAGACATTGAAACCATCAAGAACTGAACGTATCAATGGTTGCATATCTAAAAAGACCTCATCTGCATTAGCAAAAAAGAATCATAAAGTTCAATGTTAAAGTCAAGTGTTTTTTTCCATTTTTGAGATGAAATGCACTATATGAGCTACTTAGAACCTTGAGTTGCTGCTGGGCCAAAGACCTTGTTGAAAGTGAAAGATTTGCTTCCATCTTTTGCATACTTTGTAGCCGTGCTTATTGTGATGGTTCTTTCTTCAATTCCAGCAATACTGCTTGAGGAACTTATTTGCCCAGGTAGGAAAGGCCTCACACGACAATAAACTCTAATATTTCCTGGAGACAAAGGAAACCAACATTTAATGCAATGTAGACTTTGATCTCATACATCTTGCTCCTTCAATGCACAACATTGTACCTTTAAGATCCTGTATCTGGTTGTATAGTTTGCGGTTTTCCTCAAGAACTTTGTGGTATCCAGAAGCAGCATTGGATAGAGTGTACAAATGTTTCCCTGTTACAACATGCAGATGGAGACCCTATTAAAAATGGTTCTATTTTTTATTGGATAATTTAGATCAATGCAAAAAGATCAATTATAAGTTACCAAGTTTAGTAAACTCTTCAGAGTACTGTGATTTCAATTGTTCCATACCAGACTTGATAGAAGAAACAGTACCTCTCAACTCCTGTACGGAGCATAAATTGTCAAAGAAGGTTGATGGGCATGCCGGTTAGTCAAGATCAAATTAAGACTGCAGAACAAAAGAAATACCCGGATCTTTTTGTGCTGTATATCAAAAATTATTTCTTCCTCTGGTTCGAGCTGTTGAGCTGCTTTACTACCATTTACTACAAAGCCGATCTCCTCCTTTATGTTCAAGATATTTTGCTTCTCTTCATCCATCTTCATTTATTTGTCAAGCAGGCCAAATATTAGTTATCTAAACCTCTTCTGACAAGGAAGAACTAATTTAACTCCAACACTTAGTTGGCTATGTCTATGCGGTTTCTGCAGATTAAGGGAAAGAATAATATACCTTCACTTGATCACTGTTGGAAGTATGGTCTGATTCCAATAGCATGTATGGTCCAGAAAGTGGCACAGTTCCTTTCAAATTGCCTGTGCATTCCAACTGCCATTTTTCCTCCCCAAATTAGTACATGAGTAGTCATTACGGTTGGTAGCTAGTCTTTCTATTTTTTGCAACCCAGGAAATTTGAACAATATAGATTATTTGAATGATAATAAAATAGCATATTCATGTCAGAAGTCGAACAAGACATACCAAGTTCTGGTTTGCAAACCGATGTACATATTCCTGAATAACTTTGCCTAGCAATGACTCAACAATCTGCAAATTAGCAATGCCTTAAATTTTACACTTTATGTCCATCAACCGTAATGAAGAAGTGATCAACTATCTATTCAAGCAAACTAGGCTCACCAGTGGAATTTCTTCTGGTTTCTTATTTAAAAGAACTGCACGGACAAGGGTGCTAACGGAGTTTGAAGTACTCTACAAAAATAAATAAGAGTCATCACTCTGAGTGTAAAATAAGAAAATCTACTACATTACAATATACTTACCAATTCACTGGATTCTGGAAAGCAATCGGTTGATGCATTTTGTTCCCCTGAAAAACCTTTCTGGATTGCTTCTGCTGAGTGGTTCCTCGTATTCTTATTCATGAAGGCATCAGAATTCTTCAGTATGAAATAATTTCCAGGAGTCGTAGGCTTCAAAATGCCACCATATTTACAGGAAGCTTGTCTCCCTTTTCTCTTACTTTCATTGAATGACTTCAGAGCAAGAATACAGTCCACAACCCGTACGCTTTTTCCACCCTATATTCCAATTGCCAGAAACAAATTAAGTTTTCTCTAGGAAAAAGTAAAACAGATAACAAACTTTGCACAGGAATCTTTTTTTTTGTGCATTTTAAGCCTTGGGTTACATGAAAAGAATTATGAAATGCAGCTCTGTAGAATCAGCAGGACTAATTACCTTCTCCAAATCAGAAACCTCAAATGTTGGGATGCCCAAATTGTGTACAGCAACAACAAAATTCCGCAGATTTTCAAAGTACTGATACGCACATAAAGCTGAGCCATCCGTAGGGATAGTAGTTTCTGATGGGACTCCGACAACCTAGAATTATTATGATGTTAACAGAATTGGCCTCAAATACTAATCATGTGTGACAGCAAGCAAAACAAACTAGGAAACTGAGAAGTATACCTTAGGTATGGCGCCTGGCTGGACCTTGTTCAGTGCGTTGCATAGGACAATGCCATTTCTCAGTCCAACCTGGAATTCCTCCTCTGAGGGCTCATCTGGCAAGTCCTTCGCGCACACAACCCCAACCGTTTTTCGCAACCAACTGGCTGCATCATGCCTTCTTATTGCTGCATTAAACGACAAGAGAAATAAGTTCACCTATCCCTGAGATATCATAATAATCACACGCAGCGATGCCCTTGAAACTGAAACAATCAGGGCAATAATAAAGCCAAACTTAATAGCCTTCCTGGATTAGAAATCCAACTTAAAGGAACGGTCAATTCCATTCCATTTTAGGCCGATTTGGTATGCTCGGTGTTACGTTACCAAATTCATGCTAGCATGCCAATAGTAACGGCATATTTCACCGAAATGGAGAAAAACAATAGCAGCAGCGTAATTCGGACAGCGACACGATTTGCGCAGCACTACATTGCCCATAAATATAAATGGAGCAGGACAGCTAATACCTCTTAGTTCAAACCAATAATAGCAGAGAGAAAATAGAACACAAATTCTTTCTCTAGAAAGATGCACAGAGCAAGGGCTACACACATGCACTCTGTACAACGTTCTAGCTCAACTGAAGCTCAAACTGAACAAACAAAATAACTACTGGATCCGCATTGAATCACCACATCCTAGTATGATTATGACCCAAATTGAACGGAGAAATCGAAAACTCAAACTCGTACTGAGCTGAATTTGATCGCTCACTAGGACACCCCTTCCCTGAATCAAACTTCAGTATCGACCCAGATCACCTTTACACCACACCCTGTTAAAATCAAGAACACCTAGAAAGACAAACACTAAACAGTATCCCCCTCCCCTGATCCAGCCGCGATCCGCGCAGCATGAGCCCAAGAACCGAACTCACCGGCCTCCTCCGCCCTGCGCGCGGCCACGTCGTCGTCCCCCACGCTCCCGATCCCCCGCCGCAACACCTCCTCCACAACCGACGCCACCGCCGCCATCCTGGATGTCCAATCAATGAACTCCCCGCCTGGACCAAAGCCGATTCAGAGTTTCAGACCGTCCGAACCGCCGCCGCTCGCTGCCTCAGGAAGGAGGAGACTCCGGGGAGAGATCCGGTTGGGGAAGAGGAGAGAGAGTGGAGTGGAGTGGAGTGGTCAGTGGTCTGCTGGGGATATGGGCTGCGACGAGGAGGTGGTGGGTTTTCTCTCGGGATCGGGCGGTGCTGGTTTCGAATGGCGATGGCGCTCGATCGCGTGGGGAAGAGAGCGGTTGGGGCGATGTGGACGTTGGAAGGGGGTGGAGTTGGAATAGCGAGTTCTTAAGGGGCTGATCTGCATAATTCTGTATAATTGTCTACTTCTTCTTTTATCGTTTTCTCTTTTCTTTTCTTGGATATATGAATGATCCAGAGGCAATTCTTCCCAAGAACTATAGCATTGCTAATGCTCTTAATCACGCCATATTCTTTAGCGCGCAATTAACCTTCACCTTCCCGAGCTGTACCAACTAATATATCGCAGACGGTCCATCTAGGTCCCGTCTTTTTTCAAACCGACATTGCCTTTTTTTATGTCATATATTGTGACATTGTGTGCTTCCTAAAATTGGCATCCTTATGACAACATCGCGACAAATACGATCTCAGACTGTACACACGCGGAGTTAGATTATGCTTTTAACCGATTGCGTGTATTTGAGTTGGTATTATTTAGACTTGTATAGATATGTAAATTGAGAAAACCAACAAGGATATAATTGCAATTAGATTCTTACTATATTATTGGATCACGGAGCTTCTTTGAGCATGGAACTTCTGTGAGATCTATCTTATAGATAGGTGAAGAGATATGGTGTTGATTTGTTTCTCTAATAATTAATGTATGTGCAATAATGAAGGTTTATGGCATTTTGATTTTTACAGTGAGGACGCCTTGCGGCTTTGAGGTATGCCTTGATTTTTTGCCTACTTCGTTTAACTACACTTGACCGCCATATTGAAGTCGTGACTTTATAAAGGGGGGAAAACAATATTTCTCCTAAAAAAGTTAAGCAATCGAACTATTTGCAAAATCAAGAAAGATGTCAATTTTTCTATGAACTATAATATCAACGTGCAATCCACAACATCACACAAAAAATTGCTATCTGTATGTCCTTGTTTTAGGATTGAAAAAGAAAAGATACATATGTGCATGTAAAGGTAGGTGTGAGCTGATTAGGCCGGCAAAGGTGAGGAAGGCACTGCATCAACATCAAAAAGGTGACTAACAACACCATAGAAACTATTAGCCACAATATTTTTTCATCACTTTAAGGTGCACTTTCATCATCATCACGCACATCTATCTAAATGACTATGATTATTTAATATGCCTCATATATGTGGTTTGCATTTGTCTCCATGCCCGGCCCTAAATCTTGGGGCAAATTATTTTCATGGCACTATATTATTTTCATTTATATGAATAAATTAATAAAAACCTTCAGATATGATCAAAATTTTGTAGATTTTTTAAAATCAATTCAACAGTAAGGAGAAAAATCTCAGCTTGTAATTAATGTTGTACTTGGTTTGCCCTCTAGCTAGTAATTAAAAAACAACAATCGTATAAATTCATTAATTAATTGTATACAGTATCGCGTGAATTTAAAAACGGATTAATTTGGCTTTGGCTCTTGGAAGAGAAGTCCTTGTCGGGTCCAGTTGGGCGAGGACCCGGACCCGTTTGAACAGAGCGGAGGAGAGCTCACGAGTCGAGGACCATCTAACGGTCGGGAAGTTTAAAGTTGACTTCGGTTCCAGATTTGTAGATAAGCCCCTGACGATGGGTATAATTACCAAGTGATTATGAATTTCTGCCACGTTTGCACCCGACAGCAAAAGATGGGGGGACATGGGTAGCATAATAAAAGAAATAAAAAAGAGGGACAAGGATGGCATCGTTCATCTTGCCGTGAAAACCGACAAGTCGAGAGAATCAGCAGATCCAACACATTTTGTCCTTTCTCGCAAATAAAAAGTCGTACTGTCCTTCATTTTGTGAATAAATATCCAACAAAAAAAATAGTGAGAGAGGGTCAGTATTCTTATTCGGATAAAAAATATTCACAAGTTCCCCTGGATTAAAATTTTTGGTGCCGCCGTTAGCTAGTTTTATTTGATCCGTGGTGCAGTTGCACTGGCACACTAGTGAGCTAATGAAAAGAATAAGGAAACTACTCCGTATTTAAAAGCTGAACATGTTTTACATTATACTCCTTCCGTCCCATAAAAAAATGCAATTTTAGTTTTTTTAAGAAAAATTAGTGGAGGAATGAAAAGACTCTAATGCCCTTATTTGCTTGCCAAATGCAGTAAGTTTTGTCATGCAAATCAGATATGACCACTTAATTAGGAAGATAATTAGATCTATTTTCTAGAATTGCATTCTTTGTGAGATTTTTTCAAAAGCTAGGATTGCACTTTTTTATGGGACGGAGGGAGTAAGGAAATCGTTTCAGCTCTGTATATATTTTAAAAATAAACAGATTCAAATAAAGGCCGAAGTAATAAGAAACTGGAATGGCCGAATATGCAAAATTGACCAAGCGCATAGGTATAATGGGCCTAAAATGGGTTTGATTAGCTAGTCTTATGGGCTTTTACACAGCCCGCCCGATCGAACTCCCCCAACCACCCCTGGCCTACCCTCCTGAATCAACGGCATTCCAGATTTCCAATCGGGCTCGACTCTATGGGTGAGCCTCAGCGCCGCCGCCGCCGCCGGTGCGGCGGTTCCGGCGAGGACCGCATCAGCGGCCTCCCCGACGCGCTGCTGCACGAGATCCTGGTACGCCTCCGCTCCGCCGACGCCGCCGCGCGCACCAGCGTGCTCTCCCGCCGCTGGCGCCACGTCTGGGCGCACATGCCTGAGCTCCTCCTCGTCGCGCCACGAGAGGCAGAGCCAGAGTCGTTCCCGGGCACCGTCGACGCTGCCCTCGGTGGCTACTTAGCCCCTACCCTCGAGCGCCTCGGCGTCTCCCACCGCACGGAGCAAGTAGGCCGTGACCTCCGCATCCCGGCCGGACGCATTGCGCCGTGGCTCCGCTTCGCAGCGCAGCGTGTGGTGGGCGAGCTCAACCTCTATCTCTGTGTGCCTCAGTCGTTTGTCATGTATCTCCGGGAGGCAGTCGGGGAGGAGGCAGTGGTGGAGCTTCCTGCGTTTGAACGAGCCAAACGAATCGACCTCCATCTGCAGTATGCTCGTACAACGTGGCTCCGCCCCCAGGCATCCGGCCTGTTCAAAGAGCTGACGTACCTGAAGATAGATTTCTATGTCCACATGGATGGCAGCGATGTCACAACCCTTGTGAGCACGCAGTGCCCATGCTTGAGGGTTCTGATTCTTTACATTAGGCTGATTGGCATCTTTGATGTCTTCATTCACTCCAAATCATTGCACACACTGCTGCTCCATGTCTTAAAGACAAGTCGGTTAGAGATTTTGGCCCCAAAACTTGAAGATCTCACTATAAGTGTCACGCCAATGGAGGCTCATATCTCTGCTCCGAAGCTTGCCAAGGTACACTGGAGATATGCCTATGACCCTCATCTCCATCGGTTTCTTGATGTTGGCCGTAGGCTCCAAATACTGCGAATTTCAATACTGGCGTTCTCCTTGACTAAGTGGTTGGATGAAGTCGATGATTTGGATCTGACCATCTGTCTAAATCTTGCAGGTGTGTTGGCATTAACAAATTGCATTAGAAGTTGTTTTTAATTTCGAGACAGTCTAACTAATTTGTTTTTGTCTACTCATGAGTCATGACAGATGTAGCAAGCTATGAAAGTTTCTTGAGTGAAACAAATAAGCTGCCCAAGTGTAAGAACTTTGGTGTATCCTTGTGGTGTCGAAACCATGCCTTGATGCCTATAATGTTGCGTCTCTTGAGGGCTTGTAATGGTACAAAGAAGTTTCAGATACATTTATGTGATGGTTGGTCGGGACCAGGGGTAATTTCTAAGATCTTTAGCTTTAGAATAATGTTGCATAAAATTGTTTAATTGTAAATTCTTTTACTTGTTATTCGATAATTGAGAGTTTCTCATATGTTTTTTAGTTGGGGGTAGTTGAGGTTCTGGATCTGTTTCTTTCGTGTTTTTTTTAAATGTTGATATAGTATATAAACCATTACTAGACCAAACTGAAGATTTGTGATTTAGCTTGTGAACATTTATGTTTTCGTTGCTTAGCTTGTTTGAGATATGGGATTACATCAAGGTGTGGGGCTCCTCACTATGTAGTGCTGCAGTGTTTTAGATATGTGATTAAAGCAAGGTTTATTGAGCAATGAATATTACCAATATTCTCCAATTCTAAAATGTTGTTGCATTCTTTTTTTTATTTCCAGATGCATTCTTGTGTGCCGTCTTGCCCTTGTCGTATGGATGAGAGTCGCAAGATTGATGCAATTGATCTCGGTTCACTTGAAGAGGTAGAAATCACAGGTTTTGAAGGTTCTCATGAACAAATAGAATTTGTGGAGTTCCTAGCTAGCAATGCAGGAGTCCTGAAAAGGTTGCTCATCAATGACGAGCATTGCTGTAGGCCCAATGAAGTACGTGAGAAGGTTCGTAGCATGTGTCATCCAAATGTTAAAGTTGAATTCTCTGCTCCACAAGGGGAGGCAGGTAGTGGTTGACTAATTTTATCTCTGTGGTAAATGCAATATTGTGGTCTTTACTAGTTTGTGCACAATGAGTGCAGTATTGTATGTTTCTGGCTTTTTTAGGATTCATCTTCAATTCAAATTTGAACCTCGATAAATTAACTGTTCCCGAAAAGGCTTATTGCTGTTTTTCTTCTTAGACTTTGATCACTTACGTTAGATCTTGAGATTCAACAGTTCAAATTTTAACATTGATCAATGAGCACTGCCTACTTGCTTGGGACTATAAAGTCTTTTTGGTGGTTTTCTTGATTTTGATCTTTTTATGTCAAATGCTGATACTGCAACATCCTTATTACAAAAGAGAAGTGCAACTATCTGACAGTTTCTGGATCCTGAAGTCTGAGGCACTGTAGTATAACCATTTTTAATAATTTAGCTTTTAATTAAGTGCTATGTCACATAGGTTGAGAATGCAGTAAATAACAACTGAAAGCTTTAATTTGCACTGAACATGAACGTGGTAGAGTTCTAGCAGTTATATTTATTTATATAGCAGGGTCCTTGTCATGTGAAACTTTTTTAATGCTAACATAACACATGGCCTCTAGACTGGTAAAGCACAAATGACTGTTTTCACACACACTAGTAATTACATTGAAGGGAATAAAAAATCTCACACATTAGTTAATTGAGTATATTAGTTTGGTTGGGAGCAAAATAAATGATGAGTACTATTTTTTAGGTGAAAATGATGATGAGTACTGTTAAGAAATGACTTGTCTTGACTCTTAAAAAAATACAGAGGGTTCTGATGTATGTCACTATGTTATTATCATAGATAGTTAGGTGCACAACAATACAGAATACAGAGTATGTTCTGATGTTATGTTGGATGTCAGAGTTGGTCTAGCAAGTTCTTCGAGCAGATATAATGCCTTGACCTGAACTGAACCAGGAAACCGATTTCTTTCATAACCTTAGTATGCGTCCAACGGAAGATAATAACCATGCATGCAGGTACATTGCTGTGAGCTGTACGCCTATGATACAAAATTGTTACATAAACATGTACTATATGTTTTCTAAACAAGAAGTAGAGACGAATGCTTTGGCTAACAGTTTCGAGGTTCAGTTCACCCCGTCCTTCTGCTTCCGGAGTTTTGGAATTAAATTGGCAGAGATGTAAGCTGCTAGTATAGTTTTGGAATTAAATTGGCAGAGATGTAAGCTGCTAGTATACCTAACCTTACTCAACGAAGGGGTGGTGTATAAGCCATCCTCTAACCATACATCGCTTTTTTTTCCACATTGCAGCAAATAGTATCAAAATTTTGCAGAGTATACTTTTTGATGGACCTCTCCTCTCCCTTTGTGTTACTAGGTGGTCTTCTTCAGTAAGGACAATATATAAGCAAATTGGTAGAATATAATAGGAAAAAGTACTCACCCCTTAACCATGCTTGGAGTCCGACTATCCTTCAGGTTTTGCACTGCTAATTTCAAAACCGGTTGTTTTTCTATTGTCAGTGGTTTAATTAGATGGCAATTTCGTTTGATGTGACATCACTTTCACCGATCTCTGAAGTAAGTCCTACATGTTTTTGTAAGGAAGTGAGTCCTATATGTGAACCTTCAATATGTCGTCTTCTTCCTTCTCTTCTAGCTGAATATGTCAAATTCCCAATATGGCTGTGGTGGTCAGATGGCTGCAGTGCCGCAGCCCATATGGAACTGGAAAAGCGGGATCAGCCTCTTTTGGGCATTGGCATGAGAATTACGGAAACTTGCTGTGTCAGTTTGGCTAAATATCCTGATACATCCCATGCCTATTACTGATCAGTTGGTATAGAAATATTTTGTTTCTCTAGGTGGAATTTTGTTTGTTTGCATCTATTCACTCTCGTTATAAGAGTAACAACACATACGTTAGCATACCTTGTCATAGCTAGGTTTTATGGCCAGCCTGCCTTTGCCTTGGTTTGTGCCCATAATTCACATTTTGGCCCTTGCACCATTAATTTCGTATGGTATACAGTATGTCCTACCATCTATTCCTTCGGGTCCTCACCAATTAATAGATCACTCGTTTCATGGCACACTTTACAAGTTTTGTAAGATACAAAAATTCAGAATTTTTAGTGAAAATAGGAAAGACGAAAGAATGAAAAAGTAAACTGCACTCTTTTTTTTTGTGAAACATAATATATGAGCATCTACTCGATGGATGCATTGATAACCAGAGTAGCCTCATGGAAAATTTAAAAAATCGTGTGCACGGTCTTTGCTAGATGCAGTAGCTAGGCTGTGGTCAATTTTGTGATTTATTTATTGACCATCTGATTACAATGGGAAAAACACACAAGAATACTTGCACTATGTAATGCCCCCACTTGATTGTAGCCCTTACGCCATCATCGAGAAAAAATTAAGTACCCCCCTGGTGGTGGTGTGGATCAGAAGAAGGTTTAGTTTCACATAACGAAACTGACCTCCGACTATACTCTTCTGTGCTGTCGGATGCGTCAAATAATTCTCCATGATCGGAGATTCTACGTGGTGGGATGGGTAGCAACAAGGTGTCATGGCCATTCGATTTTCTGTTGGACACGAGAGCGCTGCCCCGCTGAACAACTGCGATCGCACGCGTATGTTGACGGGGAGGAAACTGTGCTTAGAACAACTAAGCACCGCAGAGATTGTCCAACGAGAGCTGCTTTTGCATAGCCTGGGCGTTGTCCTGCCAGGCGCCAGAAACTGCTAGTTCCTTTCTAGCCCACAAATTAAAAGACCCCCTGAATGTCCAGACACCTCCCAAGCCTATTCGTTACAGAACATCTAATCTTATGTATATGCATCTCTCTTTCAGTCATTATTTAATATATACATCTATATCTTGATTCACTGTAGGAGCAAAGACATGCATTGCCCGTATATACGTTGGCATATGTTTTATAGCCTGCCTTTCCTGGTTCTTAATTTATTTAAACCATGGCCGGGGTCATTATTTGACCTCTTCAATAAATTGCAGGCACGATGGTCTCGTGGGAAATTTTTTTTTGGCAATCTTCTGAGATGCGTGAAAAAAGTGGAATCTGCACACATCACTGCTAGCTAGGAGTACTATTTTCTATCTTTGTGTGGAGCATTTGCAGGGGATGTGAAACTCTAGCTTCCCATGATAAATATATATTGCGAACACTGCACGAAGCTTATTTACATTGTCTTTTATATCAACGCCACACAAGATGCCATACTAATGCAGTGCTGCCTGGAAGGTTTTAAGGGTCTATCCACCACCACGTCAGTCGTTTGCTTGTCTACCTCAGAAAAAAACTTATATATGGAAGGATCCGACGGTTGAGATTAATTATATACTACTGAAATTTTGAGATATAATATGGGTAGTATAGGGATATGACTTGAAATGTGCAAAATGTCATTATTGTAATATATCAAATATTTTATATGTAACCTTATCTTCATTCACATTTTTTTGAATAAACATCTTCATTCACATATCGTCATTTCATTTCTACCGTAATCAATTGTCCACTCGCACCGGCGGTAACGACGGCGACTGCGTGGTAGGGGTCGACGGTGGGCTTCGTGCCCTGCGGCAAAGACAGCCTCAACTCCCGCATCGGCGCCGACGGAACGACGAAGCCCTACGCTGTCTTCATCCCGCATCGGCACCGGTCGGTCGGTGACAGCCCCGTCCTGGCTCCCTGCCGCATCGGCGTGACCCCTCGCGAGGATTTGCCACATGTTGGCAGTGTGGCTCCGCGCGTAGGAACGCTGCGGCGGCGACCCGTGTCGGTACTGTTGGATTGGGGCAGGGTTCCAGCAAGGCGAGTGGGTGTCGGTGTGCAGCCCCAGTGCGAGGTCAGGGCACCGGCCATGGCAGGTCTGCACATGCAAGGTCGAGGCGGCCAGATCCATTCTCCAGACAATGCGTCGTCGACCCTGGACGGGAACACAAAGCACACAGTGGGGAGGAGGCGGATGGTAATGGCGACGACACCGTGGATGATGCAGCGCACCGGCGACCACTACAGCAAGAACGTGGACGATGGGAATGGGGATGAACCGACCTGCTGAAGGACGGCCGACCACAAGCCTCAACGGGGAGGATCCGGAGGAAACAGCAGTGGCATCTTTGAAAGACGGAGGCGGCGTGTGCAGGAGAAAATGTTGGTGCGGAGGGAAAGAATCTAAACAATATTATTAGTGCAAATTACAAATTTACTGATATCAAAAAACCAATTATACTTCATACTACCACCTGATAATACTGTGCACCGTAAAAGACCTCAAAAAATTAGACCAACAAGATTGATAGAAAGCAATGAAGAAGTGATGCCTGAGTTGTGCATCCGGCGGTCCGTCCGGCCTGCAACACGGTACAAGGCAGATCGAAGTGCACAACTTTCATCAAGTTGCTGGGCGCAAGCAGGCCCAGCTTCGACACTGTTCGGCGCCATGGGCAAGAACGCTTCTAGTCAGACTAGCTGGACATCCTGATACCTCTCATGCCTACACTCTGTGAAGGCTACAATGGAGAAATGGTACGGTCGACCCGACCTGACCTCACTGTTAATATATATATGTATTTTGTATTGAAATAAACTCACAAGTTTGAACCATGCATAGATGGAGAAAACCAGGCATAAAGAAGTTTCACCTGATCCACCATCACTTGATTTCTTTGTAAGGACGCTAAGAAGAAACAAGATGTTTATACACCATATGATGTAGCGGAGTAGCTTGTATGTATATATAGCATATATGCGTTCCAGATGGTTCATTTAACCATGGTCAGAATCATACTTGTTTTGCTTCTGTGTTGTTTACTTCATATTGTACCTTCTCATCTAATTAACCATCTCAAGGAATATCACATTGTCCCACCCTCAGAGGCAAGTGTCATCTGTGGTCTGGCAGACCAAGCACACGTCCACTCTTCATCACCTCCAGCAAAAAAAAAAAAAAATCACAAGTGCCCCAAATAAATCGACTGGATCTCATTTATATTATTGATACACGTCATGATAGGTGTGGAGTAGGGTTCCTAATTTCGGTGAAATTTCACGAATTTTGGTGGTGAACAAAAGAACATTTCAAATTTTACTATGACACTTATTATGCATACTATTGTTGTAAACATAGGACTCTAGACTCATATTTTCTATTGTTTGTGTTGCATATTCTTCAACTCAATAGTTGTACAACCATAAATCATACTAATCATGCACGTCTAAAAAGATAGACAACCTTAAAATTTGGTCAAGACTAAATAAATTTGGTGCAATTTCACTGAAATTTCATGAATTTGGGCAGTGGCCGAAAACATAACTGAAAACAAAATTATAAACAACCCTTGTGGTGATACCATAGTTATAAATAGGCCCGTATGTAGAGGTGATTTTCTTTCATTTTCTCTCAAGCCTGAGTTACTACTAATAAGAGGGTAATATTGGAGTAGTATTCCAATTTCTGCAAAGATATACATGGAAATGAACACGCAGCAGCAATCAGATTCTAGCTCTCCCCACCATTCCTGTCACCTGTAACAAACAAAAGGCAAAAATGTTTGATACACTTGATGGTGCATTAACCAGTAGGATAATATCAATTTATTTTGATGTGATACAACTGACAGGTAAAACATTTTTTCTTGACGGTTGAATTAATTTTCTTGATGGCTATTCCCCCTGGGATCCCCCTACCATTTTGTTTTGTCACAGGAATAGTCCTCCAACCCTGATACGTGTTAATTCACGTGTTGGCAAACCATAAGCAATAGAAGTTGGAGATTTTTTTTATGGATAACTTATTGGCAGATTTTGTTTTCATGTCGCATTAGCCCTTGTGTATTTTCATGTTGGAGCACTATCAAGAAAATATTTCAGTTGACAGGAAAATTTGGTTCCCCAGTGATAACCCCTATATCAAAAGGTTTGGACAGATCATATTATTGCTAAGCACGTGGAAAAGATAAAATCCAACAAAAAAATCAGAATAAACAGTCAGAATAGAGAACGAAGATAAGGAACTGGTGGAGTGCCCCCAACGCACCATCATATGGTGTTGATTACTGCACCTAAATTGTTAACTAGTGTAGTAGCACGTACACTATATGGAAATCGGCACAAGAGAACATTTGTATTTATTTCGGTGGCAGTTTGTAGTATACCAAAAGGTAGATGGTCAGTTGATTTACTAAAAGAAACATTGTCTTGATGGCCATGTCCATTTGCATGTAACTGCACCAACTCGCATAACTCAGCATGAGCTGAATGTCCCGCTACTTCCCATGCCTATCCTATCTCCACAAGCCACAACTTTAATTTTGTCTCAACATTTCATCTATTGCGATCTTTTGTCTTTCCATTCACATCAGCTTTTTTAATGTGTTCAGTGTAAGGAATAGAGAATTTACACTGTCGTCTATTTTAATTTTTCCATAGTTTATATATATCATGCCAACTCTATATAGGTCAATTAACCATGGTCAGAATGGTATTATTTTTAACCTCTATAATTTACTTCATATTGTACCTTCTCATCTACCCTCCCAGAGAAGTGGCATCTGTGGGAACAGGGAAGTGCTATTTGCAGTCTGCCAGACCAAGCATGTGCACACTCTTTTTAACTCAAAAAAAAAAGAAGATAAAGAGAATACAATTACAAGTGAGAATACAGTTTACTGACTTTGAAAGGTCACGATAGGGTGTGGGGCAATCATGGTTAGTTTAGTAATGATCATCTGAATAAAGCAGGCGATCGTCTACATTCTGAATTATTGCACGAAAAGAGGCAAGGTCGTCAGAGAAGAGAAGTGCAACATTTCACATGAACACACAAACACACACAGAAGCGATTCCCACATACGCTCAGCTTATTCTGTGTGTGTTTCACAGCTTTGATATACGTTTCATTTGCTTGAACTGTAGTTTTAGTAATGTACAGTCCACGCCACAACACACAAACACACACAGAAGTCCCCGAAAGCTGGAAAATTAAAATAAAACATTGTTCATGCCTTCTACGGCTGTGAATGGATGAGCATGTACAGAATAAGCTGAGCGTATGTGGGAATCGCTAGAGGCTAGAGCATGACAGTTTCAGATTGAGAAGAATCATGTCATGGACATGGATGAGTTTCTTCTTGCTATGCCGCACATTCAGTTAACAATCCGCACCAGCTGAATTTCCCAGTACCTCAAATCCCCATCCTTCCATTGATCTTTCCATGGTTGTGCAATCATAAGTCTGAAACACACAAAAAAAGGGAACAGAAAATAAACAACAAAGCTAAGAAAAATATGAGTAATCGAATCATTGATGTAGGAAGAGACATAAAAATCAACAGAAGATCATAAACCATCTCCTTACTTTTGTTTAAACATTTCATATATTTCGTTCTCTCATCGTTCTGTCTAAATCTTTTTATTCCGTGTAATAAGGAACAACAAATGTACATTGTCATGTATTATTGCCATAGTTTATACATATAGCCTGCCCTGTTCAATTAACCATGGTTAGAATCATACACTTCTTTGCTTCTATCATTTACTTCACATTGTATACCTTGTTATCTAACCCTCTCAAAGAAATATCAGATTGTCCCACGCCCACCTAGTACGGAGCAGAACATTTTAACACGAAAACCCCTGGAGCGACGGATCCAACTACTCCTTCAACTGTCTGTCCTATATATAACTGGTACTTTTCACAATTTTCATCGAACCACAGTTTTCTTCCTCCACATTTGTCACACACTTTATTTACATGATAGTTGATCAGAACCGCTTAGATCTACGTAAATGAACGGTACATAATCGTTTTGGATGAACACACCAGCTAGGAACCGGCATTTGGCAATGCGTCCAAGATAGTGATCCAGCAGTTAGTGACAGCTAGGACTAAGATGGATAGAGTTTCTTTTCGTATCTGCTCTGTAATAACTCAGCTTCAAGCTTTTCATTTTGATCCTCTCTGGCTGCTGCTTGTTGTTGGTTTGGAGGGTGCAAGGTTAGAGCCAGGGAGCTTCCACAGCTTTGCTAATCAAAGTTTGGAGTCCTTATTTTTCTTATTAGTTTTGTTCTTCTCTGTAAATGCTGGGGAGTTTGGTTTTCGATGCACAATGTAAAGCTGGACCAAAAGCCTTTGGTCTAATTGGGCCAAACTTGATGTCATTGTGTTCCAGTACATGAAGGTGGTATTTTACACGATTCCTAAATGCACAGTTGAGAAGAAGAAATATAAGCAGAACTTTAAGAGGTTTTTTACGGTACACAATACGACCTGTACGACCGGTTGAAAAAGGACTCGTATGTAATAGAAAAGGACCTATATGTAAGGATCCGACGGTTCAGATTAATTCTACACGACTGGTTTTTTTAGCTGTCGTACGGTAGTATTCAAAGGTCGTATGAGTAGTATAAGGGTATTATCGAAAATATAAAATGGTATTGTTGTAATATAGAAAATGAAATATATGAAATGTTTTAGATAGTATAAGGAGGCAGTGGGGAATTTTTTTCTAAATAATATATATCTATCAAATTACCATTTTACCCATAGAGAAAAACCGATAATACGACCGTACGACCGTTGGGTCGTATTGTGTACCCTAAAAAACCTCAACTTTAATATCATATATGTGGTGGAAGGTAAACCAGTGGAAGTCAAAGTGACACCTCATGACAAAAGGATTCCCCTTAACTTTTATAAACCACCGAGATGACACCTCATAGCGAATGATCGATCAGCCCTGAGTGCCGCAATGCAGACAGCAACAGACACCACGTTCACCAAGTTGACGGGCTGAAGCTAGCCATGGATGCCTCACCTTGGGTGCCATGGTACCACGGGCGAAGAATCTACGACATGGACCTGCTACCTCCCAAGCCTACCACTCCGCAATCTATCCTTCCCACGGAAATGCAAGCCTATAATGGAGATATTCCCCTGTTGAAATACACTCGGAAGCTTACATTGAACACTATGCACGTGTTCGAGGAAGATGCATATGTAAAGATGTTTCACCTGATCCACCATCACTTGATAGTGAAGATAGGTTACTGTGGTCGATCCAGGTTAGTCTGAAATCTGAATCATCGTCGGGCGACAAAGATTAGAGCAAGATCACTACACCAACACTACGCCAGAAACGATTTGTGCTGGCGACTAAAAGGGGTCTTTGCTGGCGAGTGGATCGCCCGCCAGTGACCTTGTGCCAGCACAAATCATTTCAGTGCTGGTGGGTGTTCGCCCGCCAGCATAGAGACCTCAGTGTTGGCGGGTAAGTCGACCACAGCCAACAATGAGGTTTTCGGGCCAGCGCCAAAAAAAGCTCAAAATAAATAGCAAAAATCTTTTTTAGTGGAGGGACCCCACCGGCCAGCCACCCACCCGTCTCCGTCATCAATTCACGCATTATTTCGCAAGTCCGCGCCGCTACGCGGTCGGCGAGGTTCGAATCCGCGACCTCCACCCTCGCGCGAAGCCTTTTCTACTACTACACCACACACTCATATGCATCCATATGCAGATTTCATTCTATTCATATTATGCTACACCGAGTGTAAATTGTTTTTTTGAGGCTTTAAACGTATTCAAATTAAAAACTTGTCAACTACAAAGTTTCATAACTTTCATGTTGACAGTTTCTCCATTCGAGGTCGTTTACAAAATTTGAATTTCAAATTTGAGAGATTCAAATTTGAATTTCATTGACAAAGTGATTTCAAATAAAAAACTTGTTAACTACAAAGTTTCATAACTTCTCAGGATCTACAACTTTTATTTTGAATGTTTCTCCATTTGAGGTTATTTGAAAATTTCAGAAGTAATTCAAATTTTCCACTGTGCTGGCGGGCGACCTAAGCGCCCGTCAGCACAGTGAAATTCGAAAGAATTCGAAATTTTTTAAATCAACCACAAACTTGTTCAGATTTGTCCAAAACTTCTACAACTCTAGTAAAACGTTTCAAACTTAATTTAGGAAGTGTGTATTCTCACAAAAAATTATTTGTTTGACAAAGTTAGTTCAAATGTTACTCTTGGGTGAAACACCTTAAGAGTTATAGGAGGTTTCACCCTAGAGTCTCACTTGTACTAACTTTGTGAAAACAACACTTTTCTTTGAGAAAACACACTTGCTAAATTTAATTTGAAATATTTTACTAGAGTTGTAGAAGTTTCGAACAAGTTTGGGTAAGATTTCAATTTTTTTGATTTTTTAAACTCACTATATTGGCGGGTGCTTATGCCACCCACCAGCAGTGATTCTCTGGCGGGTGGCATAAGTGCCCATCAGCACTAAGCCCTCACCGCTGGCGAGTGCAGCCCCGGCGCCCCCCTACACCACATTGCTGGCGGGCGCCAATATAAACTGCGCCCGCCAACACTCTATTTTCCATGTGTCAGCACAAATCATTTCTGGCCTAGTGCAAATTAAGCAAACGAGAGCACACATGAACGTGTGGGTTTGTTTGGCTGCTTTGCTGCACTTGGCAAGCAATATAATTGAACTTTCCAGCCAAGGCAGATAGGGCGTGCATTGTATCGTGGGTTGTGCACCTCGAGGATGAGCACTAGAAGCAACCCATCAGCCCTCGTCGCATCAGCAGACTCTACTTGTTCCTAGGAGGCTAGCTCATGTCCTGATGCCTCCTAGTCCGATCCCGGCCGTGCGTGTGCCTGCTTTCTCCTCATGCGACCTGGTGCAGTGGATCATATATGTGTGTATATAGTTCTTTGGGTCCTCTGGTTGTTGCTGAGATACAAGCGAGTTTGGCGAGCTTATATATTCCTTAGGTTCATTCAGCTCCAAGTGTGTGTCTGAGAGAGGGATCATGCATCGAATACAGTTTATAAATACAATAATGGGATTGAGACACATCTCAATAATTAAATCTTTACCTATAAGGTTATACACAGAAACCTTAGAGAAAAAAACAATACAGTTGTATCAAATTGGCACGATTCAAAAAAGGGAAAAGTCTGATTTACAACCTTGAACTAGCACACAAGTCTGGTTTTCAACCTTAAACTACAAAACCAGACATAAAAGGCCATCCAACTATCAAAACCGTGCAAGTTTCAACCTTTGGGCGGTTTTGGAGGTGGTTTTCCATTTTGTGAAAATGTTAAAAAAAATGATTTCATCTAAAAAATCATAACTAATTCATTTTAAATCAGAAAAATATGGAACTAATACCCAAAGTTTTATAAAAATGTCACCTATCTATTGGTGCACTATTTGGAGTTTTTTTAAATATTATATGTTCAAGTTTCTAGTTTTTATTGCTTTTTCTAAAAATACTAGGAATATGAATAATAAGATGCAGATGACTCCAAATAGTTCACCAATAGATAGGTGACATTTTTATAAAACTTTGGGTATAAGTTCCATATTTTTCTGATTTAAAATGAATTAGTTATGATTTTTTAGATGAAACCATTTTTTTTAACATTTTCACAAAATGGAAAACCACCTCCAAAACCGCTCAAAGGTTGAAACTTGCACGGTTTTGATAGTTGGATGGCCTTTTATGTCTGGTTTTGTAGTTTAAGGTTGAAAACCAGACTTGTGTGCTAGTTCAAGGTTGTAAATCGGACTTTTCCCTTCAAAAAAAATTAATTGGATATACATGAACAATTTACCTGTTGTTGCTTGTGAAGTAGTATATACCAAAAGGTAAATCTTGATGCATTTCTTTCACCTGTTCAAGATTTATATACTTTCATAACAGGTACAACATTGTCGAAGTGCCAAAGTTCCATTTCCATACTATTAAAAGTGATAACATGTAGAGAAAAACACTGGTATAAAGAAGTTGCACAACCATCCTTGTTTTCATAATAGGGGAGTACGGTTTGGATCTGTAATAAAATGTAGTAAAACAACCATTTTTTTGGTGCCAAATTTGTTCGTATACCCAACTGAAAAATGAGCATAAAAATGGAGCATGCCCAGCTCGAGGCATATACTTCAAGAATCAATATGCAGGGTGCTTCACTAGTAGAGAACTCACCTGTCATCCTACCCTTTTGTTCCAAATAATTTTGGACCCGAGATTGAAGGTCTCCCATTTAATCTCAGGTGGAACCACCAACCTGGACTAAAGATTTAGTCACAACTAGTGTTTCGAACCAACCTTAAATGGGGTCCTTAGTCCCAGTTGGAACCACCAACTGGGAGTAAAACAACCACGGTCCACTGATACTGGCTTTCCTTCTAATGAGAAAACTAGCAATACCAATGAGGTCCATAATGGCCGTTCAATATTATTTTTAACACTGCTAATGAGCACCTCTCAAACTCGTTCACCTGATGAGTAGTCTTTCGATATGCGGGTGCTCTTGATTTTCTTCATGATGGGCGGTTGCCGGTGTCCTTGTATAACGTGCAATGGAGAAGGTGTGTGATCATGATTAGGAGACTTCCATGTTGTGTTGGTAGTTGGGTACTGACTGGGTCCTCGACTCTAGGGTGAAATCCGTTGGTCCTGCTTTCAAGCTAGCTCCATGCAACCATCATAAGAATTATCCTTTTTCGTGCCTTGGCCAACTTCATTTCAGTTTGAAACTTTGCAAGATGAT
This sequence comes from Cenchrus fungigraminus, assembly GCA_036936925.1. NCBI lineage: Eukaryota > Viridiplantae > Streptophyta > Magnoliopsida > Poales > Poaceae > Cenchrus > Cenchrus fungigraminus. The sequence goes on from CM072774.1 coordinate 17,570,148, forward strand.
GCATTCGACCCACTTTCACTCGTGTCTACAAATTTTTATGGAGGTTTTTTGTTGTAAGTTGAAACCATCATCCATGAACATGGGGACCATGTGAACTGAAGTGTTGTGACATTGACAAAAGCATACATCTCCAGCTACGTGTGGATTTTGTATTTGATCTCTGCCACTTTAAAATGGACTGACCTGCACAGCTACGTGAGATAATGGAGGAATTAAAGTTTCACAAGTGATGTTTACTAGTGTGTCAACTTTTTATAGGTTTATACCTTCGCAGCTCGATCATATCCTGCTGAAGGCATCCACAGCCTTGTTTGAATACACCGAACAGAGTTAGGTGATATTCAACTGAACCAACGGGTGCGTAATTATTATGTGTCGGAATGAAATAGTACATTCTCATGTGATGTCACTTTCTTCCAGTCCATACAAGAGGAGAGACGAAGGAGGGCAGGCAGCACTAGTGCTGCTTAGAGGGATTAGTAAATTTCTACTTGATGGACCAAGTGATGAAAACTTGGTGTAAGCTTGGGAGGTGTCGGGAAATCGTGTGGGACAACTCGTAATGAATATCTTGATCACATAGGCTCAAATGTGATCATTAGATTATTTTCTTGTGGATGCCACGAGATTTCCTAGGTGTTTGTGTTGACTAGGAAGTGGTAGTATCCATGTGTAAAGGAGTGTCTGCAACTCTTACGCTCGGGCGTTTGAGTCGTATTGGACCGTGACGTTTCCTAGCACTGACTGACATTTTATTTCTTCTAGTAATGAATCAGAGCAAAGCTACTTTGTTCAATCCGTGCTTCCAATTTCACATGCTCAGATGTTATGAATAGTGCAGAGCAAAAAATGACCAAATCGATTCTTAGCAAGAGCAGAGGAACAAATGACCAAATCGATTCACAGGCCCGGAGGTTATGAATAGTTTGACGAAACTTGTCCTGAACGAGTGAACGGTTCCGTACTTCAGCACACAAAGATGCCATTACAGGACTGAAATAAGCTGTAATACAGCACCTGTTCGCACCCAAAATTGGCACAAAGCCGATCAGGCTGACGCCACCGGTCAGACCGGTGTCCCTCGACGGTCTGACCGGTCGGGCGTCCTGTAGCCGATCCGGCAACGGCCTGACCGGTCTGACCGGTGGGCCTGACCGGTCTGACCGGTGGACCCCGAGTCCGAGTAGAATTGAGGAATCCTAGCGAATTTCGAGTTGTAAAAGGATTCCTTGCGGAGCAAGACGTCCCCACCCTATAAATATAAAGGGCCACGGCCGTTTAAGGTGGAATCACCCAATCGATCATTACTTTCTACAACTTTTATCTCTCAAACCATAACTTTTCCAACCTCGTGCTTTCCTTGTTTGTCTCGACGACGATCAGGAATGTTCTGAGTAGCCTTGCCGACCTCAAAGCAACCCTAGGCGCGCCACCTCTGACGGGGTCCCTCCCGAGGCGGCGATCTTAGGTTTTCACCGCGCCTCTGCATACACCAGTCAGACCGGTGCCCCTGACCGGTCAGACCGGTCCAGGCAGGAGCTCGGCGAGTTCAGCGTTTCGATGTTCCGCGCGATCTAGTGCTCGTGTGTGTTAGCCAGAAAAGCGTCAACATACTTTTGGCGACTCCGCTGGGGAAGAAAGATCAGGTTGCTGAAACCGTTCAATCTAACCTCAGCCAGATGGGTGCTCGGTGTGAACTTGACATGAATAACATTGTCACCGCATCGCTGGAAGATCTCTCTCCGGAGGAGCAGCAGAAGTTCAAGGCGCTACAAGAGTACTTGCAAGTACAATTCCTAACTGGCGTCAAGAAGGATCGATCCGGCAAGGTGACAAGATTGAAAGAGTTCGAGCTGCCGACGATCAAGCTAAACGACAACAACGTTGAGGTAATTCCCACTGTAAGTAAGAAACCCCCGCCTGAAACTTCTCCTATGAAATCTACAATGGAAAGTGATGAATTACTTGCTTCGTACATTGCTCGTTTAGAACGCTTAGAGGATCTTGAAAAAGATAGGGCTTTAGGTTATGCTAATAATGAAACTAATAGTAGTACTCCTAAAGCTAATCCTCAAGGGTCCCATCCTAGCTTAGCACCTCTGCCTGTAAATAATGATAATTATGCATATGGTTTGACACCAAATCCAGCATCTGGTCAGTATCCTCAGTTTCAACCGCACAGACCAAACATGGTCACATCGGTTGAACCGGTGCAGGGTACCGGTCAGACCGGTGCAATGGAGTTGGTGCCCGACCAGCCTTTGCCGATTTCTGTCGTGCCAAATCAGATGGTCCCTACTTTTTCTAATACAATCAGTAATGTTGGATCTCATTATAGTACGACAATGAATACATCGGCCTCCAAAAACATTATTCCGGACGATGTGTTTGAAAGTTACAGGCTAGCTCAAGCTAAGATAGCTCCCTATTTAAATAAGATGAATTTGGAGAATCCTCAGCCACAACAGCCAAATAATCCTAATTGGGCGGAATTTAATAGATTTAAGGAAGATTTGGCTAATGTGGTAAAAACCAAACTTGGTGTTGATACTGGTAATACTAATTTGTATCAAAAGCCATATGATCCCGAGTTTGATAGATTTCCTCTCCCATGTGGTTGGCGTATGCCTGATTTGATTAAATTTAGTGGTGATGATGACCGGACCACATGGTAGCATATTAGTCAATACACTGCACAACTAGGTGAAGCTGGTGTCTATAATGCTTTGAAAGTACGCTTATTTTCTCTATCTTTGACTGGCACCGTTTTTGCTTGGTTTTCCTCGCTTGCTCCCGGTTCTATTATATCTTGGGATATGTTAGAACGTAAGTTTCATGATCACTTTTATAGTGGGAGCATACAATTAAAATTGACAGACTTAACATCGGTTAGGCAAGGGAGAGATGAGACTGTCTCTGCCTCCATTAAAAGGTTTAAAGAAACTAAAAACCGGTGCTTTAATTTGTCAATCACTGATATGGACCTTGCAGACATTTGTCTGAAAGGTTTAAGGTCATCTATTAGGGATAAGATAGAGGGTTCTGATTTTCTTTCGGTTGCACAAGTTCAAGTAAGGGCTTTAGTTGTTGAAAACCGAATGAATAAAGAGAAAGATAACTTTAAATCACGTCGTTCTAATGTTCATGTTATTGATTATGATTCTAATAGTTCGGACGATAGTGATAAAGAAATTTATGCTGCTGAATTTGTTTGGCCCTCTAAAGAAAAATCTTATTCTTGTTCATCCCTTAAGCCGGCTAGTAAAGGTCGGTAAGAAGAAATTAAATTTACTTTTGATGTTTCCAAATGTGATCGTATATTTGATGAATTGCTTAAATCTGGAAATATCAAATTAACTCATACTATTCCTCCACTTGATGAATTAAAAAGACGTGCATATTGCAAATTTCATAATTCGTTTTCTCATGCTATTAATGATTGCAATGTGTTTCGTCGACAGGTTCAATCGGCCATAAACGAAGGTCGTTTGACTTTTCATGAGATGCAAGTAGATAAGGCTCCTTTCCCAATCAATACTATAGATTTACAGTAGCCTAAGGTACTGGTTCGGTCACATCAAGCTGAAGCAACTAAAGGCAAGAATGTGGTAATCGGGGAGGCTAAGCCCGATTTGAGAGGAAAGGAGCTGGTTCGCAAAGATGAGTATGAGAAGACTCCTAATGGCAAAGAGACCTTCAAGGTTACCGTGAGTGCCTCTGGACATGGGGGGCAAGGGTCGTCCACACCCGCTGATCAGCGGCCGTCTGAGCCGTCTCTGGCCAGACCGGTCAGACCGGTGGATGTGACCGGTCAGACTGGTGTACCCCCAGGCCGTCCGAGGATGATCAAGCCAAGCCTTCCGGAGATCGGAAACTGGAGACTTAATGTAGCAAAGAATCAGGGGAGTGGTCTTAAGCCAAAGGTCACTTTCGATATGCTATTTGATAAGTATTCCAAGCAAAAGGCCGTTACAAGTGATCGGCCGTTAAAAAAAAGGATGAGGTCACCTACACACCAAGGAGGGTCATCTTCACCTCCAAGGGCTGCTACAAGACTCAAGGGTGAATCATCACAGCAAGGGCAACACTTTACTCCACCATGGGCTTCATCAAGTTCAAATGCACCACGCCCGGTCTATGATGACAATGGAGTGATGTGGGTGCCATACCAACAAGCCTTTCATCCTGGATGGGGAGGACAGAAATCAGCTTTCGACAGGATTTCCAGGCCTATCCAAGACCGATTGGCTCCTCGCCGTTCTGGTCAGGGTTACCAGACCTGACCGGTCAGACCGGTGCTGCCAAGAAAGCTGCGCCACCTCCAGTAAAGCAAGTCTACAGGCCGAAGCAAAAGGAGGAAGTGCAGAAAATGGATATTGATCCAGAGAGGACTACAAATCAAGATATTATTCAGATTGGATCAATGGATGTTCACATTGGAGAGGATAGCAAAAGACCGATTGTTCCAAACAATAAGGTTGTGACATCAACTCCAGAGGTGTTTGCTGCTGCTAATGATCATGAGGCCAGTGGGAGTGGTTCCAACTCCAAATACTTCTTGCCAAGGTGGTGTCCTCCCGGATTGACTCGCACACAAAGGAGGAAGCTTCACGCCTAAGGTTTCAAGAGAAGAGGGAGAAGGAGCTAGAGAAGCAAAGGGATGAAGCTTTCAACTAGTACAGGCCCATGGTACCTCAGGGGAAAGAGTGGAGAGTCAAGACCAGCCCCCAACCAGCACCGGTCAGACCGGTAGAGGGATCGGTCAGACCGGTCACACCGGTGGATGTCGACGGTCAGACCGATGACCCAGAGACGCCACCTGGTTTCTCTTCTTTGGTCCCCATGGTTTGTGATGACAAGTCCGCATCGGATCCTGCACCAGAAGACGATGAGGAGCTTGTTGACTACAGTTCTTCGCCCGAGCGCATGAATTTGGACATCAACGTGATTCATATGTCTATGGATGGGTATTTGCTCTCGGAGGAGGACGTCGCGCATCTCGACTTTGGGCCAAAGGAAGCTATTTTTCAGAAGCCTAAAGCTGCTGAAAATCATCTGAAGGCTTTGTACATGAAGGGACACATCAATGGGAAGCCTATCTCTCGCATGCTGGTGGACAGAGGAGCGATCGTCAACTTGATGCCGTATTCTTTGTTCAAGAAGCTGGGAGGTTCAGATGATGAGCTGATCAATACCAACATGACCGTTAGCGGTGTGGGAGGAGGCGAGCCGATGGGAGCTAAAGGCGTCATCTCTATGGAGCTCACCGTTGGGAGCAAGACGTTGGCTACGGTATTCTTCGTCGCTGAGACACAAGGTAACTTCAGTCTCATCCTTGGTCGTGATTGGATTCATGCAAATCAGTGTGTGCCTTCTACCTTGCATCAATTTTTAATCCAATGGGTAGGCGACGAGGTAGAGATTGTTCATGGTGATATATCGGCTTGTGTTGCAGTGGCCGATAGACCTACTATGGATAATCATGAGAATCTTAAGTGCTTAACTGGTTTAGATTTATCTAATTTAAGGCTTATTGATTCTACCAAAGATGGCTTTGCTACTGTTGTCATGAAGCCGATCGTTGATCAGGCTAGAACCTCTCTTTTGATTTGATGGATGCAAATCTGGAGTGGTTGCAACAAAGGCGAGAGCACTATCGGGCGCATAAGAATGATATGTGTGAGGCCATCGAAGATTTTGATGATTTGAGCAAGTTAGGACAAGGGTTTACGTCGGCTGATCCTTTAGAGGAGGTAAATATTGGTGATAGCACTATACCTACACCGACATTTGTAAACAAGAATCTTGATCCTTTGTTTAAATCTGATTTAATAAAGCTATTAAAGGAGTATGTTGATTGCTTTGCATGGAACTACAATGAAATGCCTGGTTTAAGTCGTGATCTAGTTGAACATCGTTTACCTATTAAATCTGGTTTTAGGCCTTATAAACAACCTCGTAGAAACTTTAATCCTGATATTTATGACCGAGTGAAAGAGAAAGTCTATCGTTTACTTGATGCAAAGTTTATTAGGCCTTGTCGTTATGCTGATTGGATCTCTAATATTGTGCCTTTTGAGAAGAAAGGAACGAAAAAGCTTCGTGTTTGCATTGATTTTAGAGATCTTAATAGAGCTACTCCTAAAGATGAATATCCTATGCCTATAGCCGATTTTCTTATTAATGCTGCATCCGGACATAGAATTCTTAGCTTTCTTGATGGTAATGCTGGTTACAATCAAATTTTTATGGCCGATGAGGATATATCCAAAACGGTTTTTATTTGTCCGGGTTTTGTTGGCTTATTTGAGTGGGTTGTTATGACTTTTGGATTGAAAAATGCGGGTGCCACTTATCAAAGGGCTATGAATTTAATCTTTCATGATTTGCTTGGCATCATAGTAGAGGTTTATATCGACGACATTGTTGTCAAATCGGCTGGAGATGATTCTCATTTAGTTGATTTAAGACTTGCATTTGAAAAGATGCGTCGGTACAAATTAAAGATGAACCCACTTAAATGTGCTTTTGGTGTATCGGCTGGGAAGTTTTTAGGCTTCATTGTGCATGAGAAAGGCATAGAGATAGATCCTAAAAAGATTAAGGCAATCCGGAATGTTAAAGCACCTACTTGTAAAAAGGATTTGCAAAAGTTCTTGGACAAGGTAAATTACTTAAGGAGGTTCATTTGTAACTTGTCCGGGAAGGTGCATGCTTTTACTCCTTTACTTCGGTTGAAAAATGATATTGACTTCACTTGGGGGGCAAAGCAACAAGAGGCATTTGATGAGATTAAGAGCTATTTGACTTCGCCACCCGTTCTTCAAGCGCCCAAGAGTGGTATTCCTTTCAAGTTGTATGTAGCGGCTGAGAAAGATGTCATTGGAGGTGTTTTGACTCAAGAAACCGAAGGCAAGGAGTACATTGTTGCATATGAGAGTAGAAGATTGCTGGACGCCGAAACAAGGTACACTTTTATTGAAAAGTTGTGTTTATCACTATATCATACTTGTACCAAGTTGAGGCATTATCTTTTACCTAGTACTTGCATAGTAGCATGTCAAACCGACATAATCAAATACATGTTGCATAGACCAATTTTGAGTGGTAGAGTCGGCAAATGGGCTTATGCTTTAGTTGAGTATGATTTGCATTGTGAGCCATTAAGTTCAATGAAAGGTCAAATTGTTGCCGACTTTATTGTTGGACATAGAGTAGATAAGCAACTTGATTTGAATGTCGGTTATGTTACTTTTACTCCATGGAAGTTGCATTTTGATGGATCGGTTTGCAAAGATGGTTGTGGTGTTGGAATTGTCATTATTTCGCCAAGTGGGGCTGTTTTTGAAGCTCTTAACCGATTGGATCATGATTGTACTAACAACCAAACCGAATATGAGGCTCTTCTATTTGGATTGGAGATTTTGCATGACATGGGAGTAAAACATGTAGAAGCATATGGAGATTCTTTATTGGTGGTGCAGCAAGTATCCAAGGTATGTCAATGTCTAAATGGCTTTTTAAATGCTTATCTTGATAAATGTTTAGACATCATATCTTGTATGGATGAATTTGTTATCTATCATGTGCCACGAGAGGAAAATCCTAAAGCTAATGCTCTGGCTCAGCAAGCATCTGGTTATAATGTTCAAAAAAGAAATTTTGAAGAATACAAACCGTTGCTTACAGCCGAGTGTTTTGCTCTGGAAGCACCGGTCAGGCCGACGCAGCTGACCGGTCTAACCGGTGACACCTGTCTGACCGATGTCACCGACCGGTTTGACCGGTCCCCTGGTTCTGGGTCGGCTAACAGCACCGGTCTAACCGATGCCCATGACCGGTCTGACCGGTCCCCTGGTAAAAGTTCCCCCTCGGTTTTTTGTGATAAAAATGAGGTAGAGGATTGGAGAAAGCCTCTGGTTGATTATTTGCAGAATCCTAGCAGTTCAGTTGATAGCAAAGTCCGACGATGGGCTCTTAATTTTGTTCTTGATGATGGTGAATTATATCGTCGGACCGCGGATGATTTGCTCTTAAAGTGTTTGGGTCCTGATCAAGCTAGGTTGGCTATGGCAGAGGTTCATGAAGGTACTTGTGGTACTCATCAATCGGCTCCCAAGATGAAGTGACTCCTCAGGCGAGCTTGCTTTTATTAGCCTACCATGATAGCTGATTGTTTTAGGTACTACAAAGGGTGCGAAGAGTGTCAAAAGCATGGAGATGTTCAGTTGGTGCCTGCTGCATTGATGCATCCGATCATCAAGCCTTGGCCTTTTAGAGGATGGGGTTTGGATTTCATTGGCAAGATTCATCCTTCGTCGTCAAAGGGGCATTGCTTTGTGATCGTGGCTATTGATTACTTTACCAAGTGGACTGAAGCTATTCCTTTGAAGAACATGACACATAGAGAGGTGATTGAGTTTATTACTGGGCATATCATACATAGGTTTGGCATTCCGCAGACTTTGACTACGGATCAAGGGACTTCGTTCATATCCAAAGAGGTGCGTGAATTTGTTGATTCCTATGGTATTAGATTGCTCAATTCATCTCCATATTATGCTCAAGCCAATGGTCAAGCCGAGTCTAGCAACAAAACTTTGGTGAAGCTCATCAAGAAGAAGATAGAAGACAATCCTAGAAGATGGCATGAGGTATTATCTGAAGCTTTATGGGCTCATCGTATTTCTAGACATGGTGCTACTAAGATTACTCCTTTTGAGCTTGTGTATGGTCAAGAGGTCGTTTTGCCCGTTGAGGTGAATCTAGGCACATATAGACTTGCAAAGCAGAATAATCTTGATGTTGAGTCATATTATGCTTTGATGATGGACAATATTGATGAAGTGACCGACAAGCGTATGGAGGCTTTGGAGGAAATTGAAAAGGACAAAAGGAGAGTTGCTAGAGCATACAACAAGAAGGTAAAATCCAAATCTTTTCAGGTAGGTGACTTGGTTTGGAAGACAATTTTACCAATTGGATCTAAGAGTAACAAATTCGGCAAGTGGTCTCCAAGTTGGGAAGGTCCGTATAAGGTTGTCAAGGTTTGTTCTGGAAATTCTTACATGGTGGAGACTTTGCAAGGACAGCGGCTTCCAAGGGCTCTCAACGGGAGGTACTTGAAGAAATTTCATCCAAGTGTCTGGCAAGACGCTTGATAGGATATGGTCGATTTAAAGCAAAAATTGCCCTTAGACCAAAAAATGGCCTGTGAAATGTCACATCGACCTTAGAATTATTTTTTAGACATCAAGCTTTACTAAAAAACAGGGGGGCATATGTTCGCACCCAAAATTGGCACAAAGCCGATCAGGCTGACGCCACCGGTCAAACCGGTGTCCCTCGACGGTCTGACCAGTCAGGCGTCCTGTAGCCGATCCGGCAACGGTCACACCGATCTGACCGGTGGGCCTGACCGGTCTGACCGGTGGACCCCGAGTCCGAGTAGAATTGAGGAGTCCTAGCGAATTTCGAGTTGTAAAAGGATTACTTGCGGGGCAAGACCTCCCCACCCTATAAATATAAAGGGCCACAGCCGTTTGAGGTGGAATCACCCAATCGATCATTACTTTCTACAATTTTTATCTCTCAAACCCTAGCTTTTCCAACCTCGTGCTTTCCTTGTTTGTCTCGACGACGATCAGGAACGTTCTGAGTGGCCTTGCCGACCTCAGAGCAACCCTAGGCGCGCCACCTCCGACGGGGTCCCTCCCGAGGCGGCGATCTTAGGTTTTCACCGCGCCTCTGCATACACCGGTCAGACCGGTGTCCCTGACCGGTCAGACCGGTCTAGGTAGGAGCTCGGCGAGTTCAGCGTTTCGACGTTCCGCGCGATCTAACGCTCGTGTGTTGACCCGAAAAGCGTCAACAACACCTATCTAAGTGTTAGGTGTGGAGCTCGCTCCAAACCAACAGATGGCGGCCCCTCCCAACCCTCCCTTGCAGAAGGCTGTTGCTGTAATAATGTAGTATATCACATATCTAAGTGTTAGGTGTGGAGCTCGCTCCAAACCAACAGATGGCGGCCCCTCCCAACCCTCCTCTGCAGAAGGCTGTTGCTGTAATAATGTAGTATCAGTCCGTAGATAGTTTTCTTCTGACACAATTGCTTGCTTTTTTTTAAGAATTACACTGTACAACGTAGACGCTCACAACACGCACACACACTCAACCCTATGAACTAATGAACACACGTACGCAAAAACTCTACCCCTATGAGCACCTTCGAAGGACTGAGCACCCGGCAGATTTGGAGATTTCTAAAGTCATCATTGGCGCCTTGTTGTCGACGGGAACGCCGCTTACCACTTAACGCCAACGCCAGTAAATCCTGAGAATTTACCAGGAAAAGGTGCTAGTACTAAGATTTAACCCTAGTGGGTAGCGTCCCACGGGACCGTCTTACCATTGTACTACAAGCCAATTCACTGACACAATTGCTTGCTGGTTGTGGGCTTTGTTCACTAGTCTTTGAGGGCTTTTAAGGACAAAATGTTCAGTTTTATCATTTTTTGAATGAATAACACTCGACAAGTGCAATTCTATTGATATTGCATAAAAAAAAATACAAGGTCATACTTTTGGAGGCCATAACCAAGCAGCAAAGAAAACATAAAAAACAACACCAGTAGGTTGGTTTGGCCCTTTGACTCTTTGAGGCATCGACACACGTTGAACTAAAACTCCACTCAACAACTAAGACCGGTTGGATTGGGATATCGATGCAAACCCACAGCTCATCTCTGCGAGACAACTCTGCCTAGTCTGATTTTTCTCTGCACGACAAAGACCACAAAACCAAAGTCATACCACGACACCCACCAACCAACCACGTCCATGAAATCGCTGAGAAACCTCTCTGCGTGGCCCTGCATCGACAGGGAACCAAAAGAAGAAGATCTACATGCAGGAACCTTCGACGTAGTGCTGCTGCAACACCACCCTCCAGTTGACGGAGTGAAGCCATCGAAATCGAACCTCTCGTAGGTTGCCTCGCAGGCACCAACACAACACGCAGGGCCTCCCCACATCTGCCATTGGACCATGCTCTAGTTGCCCCCACTCCACATCACAGTTCAATCTCTTTTGTTGTCATCGGGGTAGTAAGCAAATCTGCCCTACTTCCTCAGATTACCATCAAGCAGCCGTGCCGTCGTCACCGCAGACCTCATCTCCTTGCTTTACCCGCGCACATAACCTCTACCGCTTAGCCAGCAAACCGAAGAAGTCACTTGTGGTGTCTTCAATTCTAACGATGGGCCGCACTGGGTAGCCGGTAGCCCCGCGTTGACCGCGCTGCCGATTCCTAATGGGGAGCTCGCCTCCGGCCTCGCGCCGCCGCCGCGAGCACCACGAGATGGGCCGCCCTGGGGAGAGACAGCGGATCTCGGCGAGTGCCAGTATGAGGGGAGCCATAGCGGGTCCCAGATCTGCAATTATATTTCCACGGGCAGCCATCACCGGAGCTGATCTCTGTCTTGCACATGCGGGGTTGTCGAAGCCGCACTTGGTTCGTGTCCATAGGGTTGCCGCCAAAGCCGCGCGCGTAGGTGCTGCCAGAGCAGCGCTCGCCTTTCCCACGCGGGGGTGCCACTTTGATCCTCCAGCTGTCGGAGCCGACACTCCCCCCCACACGTCTGGCCACAGGAGCCACTGCTCCTTGCACAACACCACATGCTGTTGGGGCTATCCGATGAGCAGCGTCGACGGTGGCAGTGAGCAGGAGGCCGGAGGTGAGGGGCTCAGGGCTGGCCGGTGCACTCAAGACGGAGAGGAGCTCCCGCCCTGCGCTGCCTCCACCTACCTTCTCCTGTGTTGTCGTCAGCCGCGTGCACAATCGAGCTCCTATGGACGGGGTGTGACTAGGGGTGGTAATGGACCATGGGCCATATGGTCCTATTTCATTCTTCACAATCCAACAAAACCCTACTTATTATTAGTTCAAAATTGTATAGGATTATGACCCGACTATATACCCGATCCTTAAATTTGCTAAGTCAGAATGGAAGGCCCGTTACCACCCCTAGGTGTGGCTTGGCCGGGGGAGGCGAGCTCAAGGCCGCCCGCCGCTTATATCTCTTGGGCGCTTGGCTGGGCGGGCCACCAAAAGCTGTAGCTACTTTCCATGTGTTGCTTCCTTCTTGTGCAGTTGTGCACGAGAGCCGAGAGAGGCCACGAGCTGCTGCCGTTTCTCTTGCCGAGGAGAAGGGAGTAGACCTGAGCATTCCACGGGCCGGGTCGGGTTCGGGCCGGGTCGAAAAAAACCCGGGTTTTTCGGGCCGAGAAAATCCTGCCCATGATCGTCCCATGGGACGTGTCGGGCCTCAGTTTTCGGGCCGGGCTCTGGCCGGGCCCGGGCTTGGGCGGGTCGCCCGTGCATTTTATAGTGTAAAGTAACTAAAAACAGCATTTCGGGCCGGGCTCGGACCAAAAAATTTTTTCGCGAGCTTCAAGATCTCTGCCCACGCCCGTCCAGTAAGGCCCGTGGGCAGACCTGGCTCGGGCCGGGCCAGCGGGCCGGGTCGGGCCGGGCCAAAAATGCTCAGGTATAGAAGGGAGCAGAGAGGTGGGCAGGTTGGTGCTGGCTGCCTGGCTCGTGTTGCAGGTGGCATGTGGTTGGCGCAGTTGCTTCATTCGGAGAAACGATATTTGCTTTTCACTTGCTTACACTTGCTTTTGAAATTATCTTGACCTGTAAAATATTTGGACTTGCTTTTCGTTGTGCAAAGGAAATCAGGATATAATTTTGTGCTTGTATAACGATCGTTTGGGTACACGGTATCAAACGGCGTAATTGGCAACAGAAAGAAATCAAACTAATGAAGGTCTGAACTTTAACTCGATTCAAAAATTTCAAGAGATGGCTTCAAGCGTTGAAATCCCAGAAAAAGCATTGAAATTTCAAAACAAAGTACGAAACTGGAGATCAAAGCAGTACAAAATTTGTATCCAGTCCAATCTTGAGCAAAAAAGTCTGAGCCAAGTCTCTGAGCTAGACGGGTTAGCCTTCATTTATTGTACTCGAGGAATTCAAAGAAAAGTATACCATGGCTCTTGAATAAGCTCCCAATAAAGTCATTATTTGCTTCAAAAGATGCTGAAAAATCTTCTTTTGATCCGTAGACATTTACATATCATATATTTGAAAAAAAATATTATATTTATGTTTAAATTATTTACACCTGTTGCAAAGCTCGGGTTATTACCTAGATAGTAGACTGTTTAACAAACTAATATTCGATCTGCATGGACAAGATGATTAACAGACATTCGTCGTGTTTGATGGTTGCGATTTGCGAGCAGCCTTTTGATGCTGTGAGAGTGACGCAAGGTCTTTTGTAAACTCTTCTCAGGGAAGATGACGCTCCCATGTTGCCCATTTCACTCTAAAAGATGAAGCCAAAGGCTCGTAAGCACTCCTAGGATTCCTGTTTCCTCCCAACAACCTCTCTCACACAAACTGGACCGGCTCCACTTTTATCCATTATTTCTAGGGAAAGACATTTGAACAGGCATGCAAAATGAGGCTGGAGGCAGATTTCTGGTTCCCTATGAAACCATCTTTTATGAAACTTCTTCGGAGATGTTTCAGTTTTTAAGCATCGTGCGTGACAAAATGTGCGAAAGTCACTCAATATTTTACCACAACCTCCTTGTATGATATCATGAGAAATCGACAAATTTCATGATTTCAAGATTTCATTTGCGTTTTTTAGAATTTTAAAATCATTGAAATGCGTGTCTTTGATCGTGTGTTTCCTGGACAAGATGTTCAGAATTTCTTTTGATTTTATGGATAAGGTCTCAAATTTGGCTAAATAACATGAATATCATTTTTTCCACTTATTTTCTTCTATTATTTGAATCAGTTGCAGTTCCAATTTGACTTCATTCAAAAAATCTTGAAATTCAATTAATTAGTCGGGGGCAAGTCCCTTCTGCAGCAACGACTTAGCTCGTCAACGACCACCATCGTGCTCTTCCCGATCTTCAAACTCACCGACCGGGTGCTGCGGTAGGTGGGAGGTCATGCTGCGCTGATGCCTAGGCGGATGTGCGCGCTTCCCATCACGCCCGCCCATCGCGAGGCAATCGTGTGGGTCCAAGTGGGGTAATGCTTGTCGTGCCTCCAGGGGTTCGCACGCAGCGGGTGCTAAGTCTCTGACACCGAGCTCGACGAGTTGCCGTCGGCCTAGGTCAACTCCGCCTGTCCACCCCGGATGCAATCTCTGAGAGGCAGAAGGAGATGAGCGACCGAAGAAGCGATAAGACCATCCACGCTCGTCATACTTCATATCCTTCTTCAAAACAGAATAGTCCTGCCTAGTCATCAAGATTCTCTCCTTTGTATCCCATTCTCCCGCACTTGTCATCCTATATATCTCCCGCTCCCGTGCGTGGGGTCCTCGCGGCAGCAAAGTAAGGGAGGAGGAGCGTAGTGACGCCCGCGCTCATCGTGCTCCTCAGCCGCAGCGGCCGCGCTCTTCGTTTGAGCTTCTTGCATTGCCATCCAAGATTTGTGATTCTTCTGAGTGGCTTGTAACCAGATATGACTAAGTTATTCATAGTGAAATCTTTATCTTAATCTTGTGCCAAATCCTTTAATCCCGTATGTTTTTCTTTTTCTACATTTTCGGAGGTATTTTTGGAAGAATTTTCGTTTGTCGGATTTGAGGGTGTTTCCTTTCGGATTTGTTTGTGGGGATCACACATGAGTACTTGATTACTCTTTTCTTTGTGATCTTATGCCCACAAACTTTGGGATATCCCTTCGATTTGGTGATTTTCGGATGAACTCGAGTTCTTGACGTTTGAAGGACCGAAACTGGCGACCAGAGAGGGAGGAGTGAATGGGAGCCGATAAAAAATTCTTCTCGAAGGAGATTGAAACTCCAACAAGACGAACACAGCAACCAAGCACGTCTCTGACTCAACTACCCAATTTGGTCAAGACCACGTAGCCACTGGAGTGCTACTGGTCCTAGGAACCAACACACAGCCTTCCGAACCAAAATCACACCGACACACACAGCGGAAACTTGCACGACTTGCTGCCTGTGCTACACCAGTCAGACCAGTGGACAGTGCCGGTCAGGCCGGTGGCTACAGCAGCCGCACAACAAATGTTCCAGGAAGCCTCAGTGACTCCTCTAGGTCCTGGAACAAAAACCACCTCCAAAACACAACCTGCAAGGAAGAAGAACCCTTCACAAAGCCTAGCAAAACAACTCCAAACAGGTCAAGAACTGACCAGCAGGACCACGGAACAAAACCACACGAACAAGGTAGTTCCCCGAGACAAATCCCACCAGGGGCTTGTACCGGTCAGACCGGTCAAGAGCACCGGTCAGACCGGTCGCGCCTGGGCAGCTCAGGATGAACAGCGCCCGCGGGTCAACTCCCCCAAATCCAACTCCCGATCTCCCGATTCGCTCCACGGATTCGCACAAGACTTTGGGGATAGTAGGAACACCTCATGGGCACTCCATAGCCAAGTTATGGTCCACCAAAACTCGTTGAATCAAGAGGAATCGAAGGATTTTTGCCAAGAACACCACGAACCCTAGGACAACGAAAACCCCAAAATTGAGCCTCTTTACTCACGGATTTGGGAGGGGAATCAAAGGGAAAAGAACCACGAGGGGTTCATGCATACATCCCCCACCAAATCCCAAAGAGAAAGGTCTCAAAACCGCCACAAGAAATTCGCCAAGAAAAGCCTCCGAAAATCACCAAAAAGGAGAAACGGGAAAGACACATCCAATCCTTGAGGAACCACGCCGAATCATCTATACATACCAAAGAGGTTCATACAAGGTCGAGCTTGCCGCCCGATCATCCTTCCCTCTCACAAGATCTCACCATGAAGCTCTCAAGCTAGTCCTAGAAATTCCAAAGGAAAATGGAAGGGGAAAATAGAAAAACAAAATGAGCTAGGGTTCCAAGAGATGGCTGCCATCCTCTCACCACTTGGGTTATATGGAGGCAACCGAAAGACTAAAATACACTTACTAGCTAAATAGGGATACATGCCCCCCAAGGGCGAATTTGGAAGTCTTTGTCTTCGCACCATCGGACGGATGCCCAGCGACCACAAACTTGCTTAGCCTCGACGCAAGCCTTGCGATCCCGACGTGTGTCCTCCGCTTCGAAGTCTCCGGACTGCGTCGTCGCACACCGGTCAGACCGGTGCTCCTCACCGGTCAGACCGGTCCGATGCTGCTGCACCTCCGTCTTCGGTTCTTCGGTCTTGGCTTTGTGGATCAACCAAGGAACCCAGTGGTTTTCTGGTGAACCACCGGAAACCCCGCGAACTCGGTGTAGCCTCCGCCAATCACCACTCATGACTCGGCTCCCACATAGTCCCGGCTCGACCTTGGTTTTGAGGCACAACCAAGAAACCGTCTATGACATCATCTTGCCGTTCTTACCACCATGCGGCCCGCACTTGACTTCGCTGACCACCGAGTCCCTCGAACCAAGCCTACTTGTCTTCTCCACACCTGGAGGCCTCACCGGCAAGGACCTTTCGCGTTTGTTCTTCACCTGCACCAACACCAGTCAAGCCGCAACCTGCACCTGCAATACTTAGCCAAGAATCAGTCCACACCACGTTGTCAATCACTCATCACACCAGGAAGCGACCATCCACCGGTCCTCGAACCACACATGACTCTCAATCTCCCTCTTGATGAGTGCATTGACAACACACACGTTTTGGTAACCAACGAGAAAAGGAAAAGAAAAGAAACGACTAAAAAAAACTCCAACAAGCGATCGAAAGCCAAAGAAAGGCAAAGAGCAAGATCACTTGAAGAAGACAAGTCTCGGACCCCTTAGGCAAGGGCAACGGCTCGACACATCTGAGACAAAACAAGCTCAAGCAAAGAGCACAAGCCACCAATCCAAAGCACGAAAACCACAAAGAGCTCCCCCTGCACACATGTAAGCTCCCCCTGAACCAATGCAATTCTCCCTGGACGAATGCATGCGAACCACTGCACGAAACAGAGCAGCTGCAACAGCTCAGCTCTGACCGGTCAGACCGGTTAACACAACCGGTCAGACCGGTGCCCAACATCTGAACAGAGCCAACACTCTGACTGGTCAGACCGGTGACCTCAACCGGTCAGACCGGTGCACAACAGAGCCCAGAAAAGGCTCAAAACCACCTGGAAACCTTCTAGATGCATTCAGTAGGCCAAAACATGCTTAAACTTCTCCCCCTTGTTGACAATGCATGAATCAAGCCAAAAATGCGAAAAATGCAACCTAGAGCTTCTCAAATAGATAAAATTCAACATAGGATGCTACACATGTCCAAACGAACAAGTTAGATACTCTACAGCTTCGTAATGACATCAACTACATGATCACCAAGTTTCACAACCATTGGGCGAAGCTAAGATAGAATTGAGCAATTTTGCGAAAAGATACCCTCTCATGAGCAAAGTCCTAAACATGAGCAAAACATGTCAAAATGGTAAAGCCACACAAACTTCATGCTAGGACAACCATTCTAATCATAAGACCATCATAAACACCCACAAGCACCTCATGTCATGTCAAAGCCACCGAGCCATGTGCCTACTTCTATATATGAGACTTCTCATTGGTAAGCATCATGCAACGGTTTAGCACCCAAAGCAAATTAAAATTAGCACATATGACATGGGAGCACATTTTCTAAGCAATTTACATTTCATTTTCAGATTTGAAATTGGTACATGAAATGTCTTTGCGACAAAAAGGAACTTATGCCCCTCCACAAGATCAAGCATGGGGGCTAAACATTCATGATGGCAAATGAGCCTTTGGCCCCATATGATCAAAATAAGCTATCCAACCACAAATTAAGCATAGCCAAGCCACTAAAACATGTCAAGATCATATAAAGGTATTTACTCACAAGAGAGCATACATATGACATTTTTGAAAAACATAGCCATCAACCATGGATATAAACCAAGATCATCAAGAGGTAAGCCAAACTAACCATAGCTTACCAAACTAGCCCACAAGGATATATATATCATACCATGGTGAACAATGTATATAGGAGAAGCTTTTCTTACACAATGCATATGATACAAAATGCATGCAACCTAAGATACAAAGATGTCTGTACATCATGTTACATATGTCATGCCAAATGCAAGAAATGCATAAAGGAAAGCTATACATATGCTACAAAGGAGCTCCCACACACCAACTCAAGAAATCAAACAAACACCAAGCTCCCCCCGCAAACGAGTGAAAGTTGCTTGATCTAGGGGT
This sequence comes from Cenchrus fungigraminus, assembly GCA_036936925.1. Taxonomy (NCBI): domain Eukaryota; kingdom Viridiplantae; phylum Streptophyta; class Magnoliopsida; order Poales; family Poaceae; genus Cenchrus; species Cenchrus fungigraminus. Next base: position 17,588,427 of record CM072774.1, read on the forward strand.
TTGGTGAAAATATCGGCTAGCTGGTCATGTGTGGGTACATGGATCAAAGAGATTTTTCCTTTCTCTACATTGTCTCTCAGGAAATGATACCTCACTTCTATGTGCTTGGTTTTGGAGTGAAGAACTGGGTTCTTTGCTACACTTATGGCACTGGTGCTGTCACATTGAAGTGGGACATGGGTATACTCCTCACCAAAGTCACTCATGGTGTATGTGATCCAAAGGAGCTGAGAGCAACAACTAGCTGCGGCCACATACTCTGCCTCGGTAGTGGATTGAGCAACACTCGACTGTTTGCGGGAAGACCAAGACACCAAAGAAGAACCCAAGAACTGGCAAGTCCCAGAAGTGGACTTCCTATCCAACCGACACCCGGCAAAATCCGCGTCTAAAAAACCATGAAGATCCAAAGAAGAGGACGCGGAGTACCAAAGGCCGAAGTCGGGAGTGTGACGCAAATACCTGAAAATGCGCTTGACCGCTTGCCGATGCGAAGTCCTTGGAGAGGCTTGAAAACGAGCGCACAGACATACCGAGAATTGGATGTCTGGCCTCGTCGCCGTCGAGTAGAGGAGTGACCCGATCATGCTCCGGTACTCCTTCTGGTCCACATGCTCACCTTCCTCGTCCGCATCAAGAGCTGTAGTCGTACTCATAGGCGTCGCCATGGCCTTGGAGTCCTCCATCTTGAACTTCCTCACAATGTCCTTGGTGTACTTTGCTTGGTGCACAAATGTTCCTTCCTTTAATTGCTTGATCTGGAGCCCGAGGAATATACCTGAGCATTTTTGGTCCGGCCCGACCCGGCCCGCTGGCCCGGCCCGGGCCCGGCCCGCGCCAGGCCCGCCCACGGACCTTACTGGACGGGCGTGGGTAGAGATCTTGAAGCCCGCGAAAATTTTTTTTGGCCCGAGCCCGGCCCGAAATGCTGTTTTTAGTTACTTTACACTATGAAATACGCGGGCGGCCCGCCCAAGCCCGGACCCGGCCCGAGCCCGGCCCGAAAACTGAGGCCCGACACGTCCCATGGGACGGTCATGGGCAGGATTTTCTCAGCCCGAAAAACCCGGGTTTTTTTTCGGCCCGGCCCGAACCCGGCCCGGCCCGTGGAATGCTCAGGTCTACCGAGGAAGAACTGCAACTCACCCATCATGCTCATCTCAAATTCCCTGCTCATGTCTTCTGCAAACATTGCAACAAGAGAGTTAGACGAGGCACCAAAGACAATATCATCCACGTATACCTGCACAATCAGGATATCTTTGCCCTGCCTGAGGAGAAACAAGGTCTGATCGACCTTCCCCATCTCAAACCCTCTCTCAAACAGGAACCCCCTCAACCTACCATACCAAGCTCTAGGCGCCTGCTTCAACCCATACAACGCCTTCCTCAACTTGTACACCCGGTGGGGGTACTTCTCACTCTCAAACCCCGGTGGTTGCCTCACATACACTTCTTCCTCCAACACACCGTTCAGGAAAGCACTCTTCACATCCATTTGGTGCAACTTGAACCCTTTAGCCACGGAAAAGGCTAGAAGGATCCTAATCGCCTCCAAACGAGCTACGGGAGCAAAGGTCTCCTCGTAGTCGATCCCCTCTTTCTGACTATACCCCTGAGCAACAAGCCTTGACTTGTTTCTCACCACTTCTCCTTTCTCTCCCTCTTTGTTCTTCCACACCCATTTTGTCCCAATCGGCTTACACCCTGGGGGAGGGTCAACCAATTCCCAAACTTGGTTCCTCTCAAAATTCTCCAACTCCTCATGCATCGAATTAACCCAATTATGATCAGATAGCGCATGTCCAATATCTTTGGGCTCAAAGGTGGCAACAAAAGCAGCATGAGCGAAATGAGAATTGTTCCAAACCCTCGACCGTGTAGTACGTTCATTCATGTCGCCGATGATCCTCGAAGCTGGGTGATCCACTTGCACTCGTCGGGGAGGTTCTCGCCTTGATGCTACCTCCCCCTCAACAGCAGCTTTGCCTTGATCTGGATTTGTCGTTGTAGGTGTGGGAGAGGGTCCGTTCTCGATCGTTGTCGAAGTAGTAGGTACATGCTCAGCCGCGGGCACCACACCACCATCTTCATCATCTCCATGTTCATGCTCCTCCTCCTGGAAAATCTCCTCGCCAAGTTCGTCGTCACATGCACACTCAAAAACAAGCTGACTACGTGGCTGTGTCTCGTCGAAGGTTACCTCGCAAGTCTCCACGATTTGGTTAGTTTCAAGATTGAGCACACGAAATGCTCTAGAATGAGATGCATAACCAAAGAAAATGCCATCGACCGACCTAGCCTCGAACTTGTCCAACTTCTTTCCTTTCTTAAGAATGAAGCATTTACAACCAAAGACATGGAAGTGACTCACCTTGGGTGTGCGACCGTGCATCAACTCATAGCAGGTTTTCTTCTTGTGAACCCTGAGGTAGATCCTGTTCGACACATGGCACGCGGTATTGACCGCCTCAGCCCAGAACCTTCTCGGACTCCTATGCTCGTCGAGCATCGTCCGAGCCATCTCGCACAAGGTCCTATTTTTCCTTTCCACCACGCCATTCTGGGGAGGCGTATACGGACTCGAAAACTGGTGTTCAAGACCCAAGTCATGGCAAAAGGTTTTGAAGCGAGAGTTTTTGAATTCCGAGCCATTATCACTGCGGATTGCTCGTATGGCATCTCCGTGCCTCTCGTTTCTTAACCTCAAGACAAGATCTCGAACAAAACCAAACGTCTCCCCTTTCTCTTCAAGAAAGAACACCCACGCATACTGAGAGTAGTCGTCCACCACAACAGGACATACCACTTCCCACCCGCAGATCACACACGAGCTGGGCCAACAAGGTCCATATGGAGCAGCTCGCATGGACGCTCAGTCATCACATCGGTGAGAGGCGGGTGAGAAGAGGCTACCATCTTGGCATGCCTACACGGCGCACAAACCAACTCTTTCTCAAACCTCAACCGTGGCAATCCTCGGACCAAATTGAGTTTACTCAAGCAAGACAAAAGGTCAAAGCTCAAGTGACCCAACTTCCTATGCCACTTCCACAACTCACTCGAAGAACCAGCCAAAAAGCAACGCTCCACACCAAAAGACTGAGAGAAATCAGCTCGGAACACTTGACCCTCGAGAACGACCATGCACACTAGGTCCCCTCGAGAATCTAAAATCCGAGAACCACCAGGCTGAAACAACACCTCAAAGCCCTCATCCAACAACTGGGACATAGAAAGCAAATTGAACCACAGCGATTGAACAAGAGCAACACGCCTGAGAGTGACCTTGTCACTTACCTTGATCTCACCTTCTGAAAGCACACGCCCTCGCCCATTGTCCCCAAAGGTGATGTATGTCCTGGACACCACCGGGACGAGACTTGAGAACCACCCCTTGTCTCCGGTCATATGCCTCGAGCAACCGGAGTCAATCAACTAAACGTTCCTCAAGTCTCCCACCTGAAATTCAAAAGCGAGCACGTGAGTGAACAAACGACTTAGCACTAGGGTTAGTACCAAAAGAGTAAAACCAGTGCCGAGCCATTTGCTCCAAAGTGGGGTTAGCACAAACCATATCATCACGCCTATCAAAGCTACCTCCACGAACACCACCACGGTAACCACTACGAGGGAACCAACCCTCTCTAGCTGGAGGAGGGCGAAAGCCACGAAAGGAAGATCGTGGACCGTTCCTCCTCTCCATCTCAAAGCTACGACTCCTCCCACACTCGTATTGAGCACGAGGTGGAGAACGTCTAGCAAACCAACCACCTGCAAACTCTCCATGCCAAACACCAGAACCACGACTACCTGAAACAAACCGAGCATCCTCACGAGCACGAAAACCAGACCGATGTCTGCCCAGACCTGCACCGGTCTGACCGGTGTAGTGCACCGGTCTGACCGGTGGAGCTCGGCCAGCAGCAGCACCTTCCACCTTCCGATCTCCCCAAGCCGGAACCGTCCTCACAATCGCCTTGGCCCTGGGCATCTGCATACGAGGCTCAAGTACACCATTGGAAGGGTGGTACTTGTCCTTGTTAGCCCACTCCTTTGCCATTCTCTCCTCACGCTTCCTCTTGAAGCAAAACTCGCCTTTGTGACCATCTCTCCCACAATAGTCACAATGAAACCGCACGGGCTTTGGTTTAGGCTTGGGATGGGGCTGCTCACTTGGTTTCTCCCCACTCGGCTTCTCAACCGGTTTCTCCTCACTAGGCTTCACACCCTCTTTCCCAAAGAACTCATTCCCCAAGTCACTCTTGAATTTGATGGGTTTTTGGAAATCATTTGTGGAGTGAGGGAATATGGGAGGATCTGGGGTTGTGTCAAGTTTGTTTTTCAGTGGGTTGGGCTTAGGAGCATAGGCATTTTTGTGGAAGGTTTTTGGTGGAGCTAGGATATCACCAATCTTCTCTCCTCCCTCACCACTACACTCTCCAACCTTCTCCGAACCAAGCGCTTGCCCATCATAGCGCTTGTATGCCTCTATCATCATCCTAAGCTGAGGTTCATACCCCGACAACCAACCCATCATTTTCCTCAACTCATCATTCTCATCCTGCAAGCGATTCACATAATGGGCAAGTTCCAGATTTTTCAAAGCATGCACTTCACAAGTAGAGCAAGAAGTAGGAATATGATCTTTCAACTTAGCCTCAAGCAAAACAGTGTAAGCATGCATCTCATCAATCTTTCCATGCAAAACAGGGTAAGAAGTGCAAGCACCTAGCAAAGCAGGTCTAGACTTAAGCTCAACCACTTCAACCCTAAGCACATCTAGTTCATCACAAGTAGAGGCATGCTTATCCTTGAGACTAGTAAGATCAGCTAGGTACACAGAGCAATCACAACAATCAATCTCATCAGAAACCACAGGTGAAGCCTTAAGTGAATCAATTTCAAGCTTAGCATCAAGGTTCTGGGTTTCTAGCTCAGCTACTCAATTTCTAGCATCTTCTAGTGAGGCCCTAAGCTCTTTCCTCATCTTCTTGGCCTCTCTAAGCATGTCATCACGATTATCAAGCAACTTGCCAAGACGCTCGTTCTCCTCACGCAAGAAGGGAAGCTCGTCACGTACCTCATCCTCGGAGTCGGAGTCGCTCTGGTGACTCTTCTTGCTGCCGGAGCTACGAGCCATGCCGCAGAAGCCATCTCTCGCGTAGCAGCTCAGCCCGATCAAGTTCTTTGGTGACTTCTTGTTCTTGCGCCGATCACCTTCATCTTCACTGCTACTCGAGCTCGAGGAAGAGTAGGCGGGGCTGGAGTCGACATCGCTCGCTCCGACCATCACTCGGGCCTTCCTGCCGCGGCCGTCCTTCTTCCTCGACCGTCACTCGTCCTTGTGCTTGTTCTTGTGCTTGTGATCGCGCCTCGATCGGTACTTGCCGTCCTTGCTCGACCGGTGCTTGTAGCCGTCCTTGTAGCCGTCCTTGTTCTCCGTCTTCTCCGGACAGTCGGCGACGAAGTGTCCTGGCTTGCCGCACCGAAAGCACGTCCGTGCTGTCCTCCTCGTGTTCACCCGGTTCTCGTGCAACCTCTCGAACCGCCTAGTCAGCAACGCCAGCTCATCCTCTCCAAGCGCGTCGAACTCCTCGTCTGGCAAAGACATCAAAGAAGACAGAGAGTACATCCTGGAGGATGCGTTAGCGTTAGACTTAGCCACTTTGCCACCGACGAGAGCAAGACTATGGGAGTCAGTCGGGCTCTCAAGACGGGCTGTCAAACCACGATCAACCTCAGCAGACTTGAGCTCAGAAAATAGCTCGTTCACCGTCAGAGTGGTGTACTTCTCAGACTCAAGAATGGCCTCGACCTTTCCATCCCACACAGTACGATCCAGCGCGTGTAAGAGCTTCACAGCTCTATCATGGTCATCGTACAGGAGGACGTCGACGTTGGCCCTCATGTTGTTCACAACCACCGTGAACCGCTGGAACAAGGCATCAATAGACTCACCGGGGAGATGAGTGAAGTTCTCGTACTCTCTTTGGTAAGTCGCATACAACCATACCTGAACCTCAGCATTCCCATCATGAGCATTCTTCAGCTCCAACCAAATCCTACAAGCTAAGTCCTCTGTCTGAACCCGATCGAATTCGGATTGACACAGAGCATGAAACAAGTAGTCGACCGCCTTGTTGTTGGCGTCGTGCATATCCCTCGATCCTGGAGCAAGGAAGTTCACAGGATGAACATAAGCTGAGTTCACCGTGACATCCCAAAGGATCTGACCCTTTCCACGGAGGAACGCAACCATCCGTCTCTGCCACATCTGGTAGTTCTTCCCATCGAAGTGCGGAGGACCCGAACCCCATTACTGGTACGCCATCTTTAGATCTTAGACTGGTTAGAATCACGAAGATCCGTAACCGACTCTGATACCAATTGAAGGACTGAAACTGGCGACCAGAGAGGGGGGGAGTGAATGGGAGCCGATAAAAAATTCTTCTCGAAGGAGATTGAAACTCCAACAAGACGAACATGGCAACCAAGCACGTCTCCAACTCAACTACCCAAGTTGGTCAAGACCACGTAGCCACTGGAGTGCTACTGGTCCTAGGAACCAACACACAGCCTTCCGAACCAAAAACACACCGACACACACAGCGGAAACTTGCATGACTTGCTGCCTGTGCTACACCGGTCAGACCGGTGGACAGCGCCGGTCAGGCCGGTGGCTACAGCAACCGCACAACAAACGTTCCAGGAAGCCTCAGTGACTCCTCTAGGCCCTGGAACAAAAACCATCTCCAAAACACAACCTGCAAGGAAGAAGAACCCTTCACAAAGCCTAGCAAAACAACTCCAAACAGGTCAAGAACTGACCAGCAGGACCACGGGACAAAACCACACGAACAAGGTAGTTCCCCGAGACAAATCCCACCAGGGGCTTGCACCGGTCAGACCGGTCAAGAGCACCGGTCAGACCGGTCGCGCCTGGGCAGCTCAGGATGAACAGCGCCCGCGGGTCAACTCCCCCAAATCCAACTCCCGATCTCCTGATTCGCTCCACGGATTCGCACAAGACTTTGGGGATAGTAGGAACACCTCATGGGCACTCCATAGCCAAGTTATGGTCCACCAAAACTCGTTGAATCAAGAGGAATCGAAGGATTTCTGCCAAGAACACCACGAACCCTAGGACAACGAAAACCCCAAAATTGAGCCTCTTTACTCACGGATTTGGGAGGGGAATCAAAGGGAAAAGAACCACGAGGGGTTCATGCATACACCCCCCACCAAATCCCAAAGAGAAAGGTCTCAAAACCGCCACAAGAAATTCACCAAGAAAAGCCTCCGAAAATCACCAAAAAGGAGAAACGGGAAAGACACATCCAAGCCTTGAGGAACCACGCCGAATCATCTATACATACCAAAGAGGTTCATACAAGGTCTAGCTTGCCGCCCGATCATCCTTCCCTCTCACAAGATCTCACCATGAAGCTCTCAAGCTAGTCCTAGAAATTCCAAAGGAAAATAGAAGGGGAAAATAGGAAAACAAAATGAGCTAGGGTTCCAAGAGATGGCTGCCATCCTCTCACCACTTGGGTTATATGGAGGCAACCGAAAGACTAAAATACCCTTACTAGCTAACTAGGGATACATGCCCCTCAAGGGGGAATTTGGAAGTCTTCGTCTTCGCACCATCAGACGGATGCCCAGCGACCGCAAACTTGCTTAGCCTCGACGCAAGCCTTGCGATCCCGATGCGTGTCCTCTGCTTCGAAGTCTCCGGACTGCGTCGTCACACACCGGTCAGACCGGTGCTCCTCACCGGTCAGACCGGTACCCACTGGTCAGACCGGTCAGACCCACCGGTCAGACCGGTCCGATGCTGCTGCACCTCCGTCTTCGGTTCTTCGGTCTTGGCTTTGTGGATCAACCAAGGAACCCAGTGGTTTTCTGGTGAACCACCGGAAACCCCGCGAACTCGGTGTAGCCTCCGCCAATTACCACTCATGACTCGGCTCCCACGTAGTCCCAGCTCGACCTTGGTTTTGAGACTCAACCAAGAAACCGTCCATGACTTCATCTTGCCGTTCTTGCCACCATGCGGCCTGCACTTGACTCCGCTGGCCACCGGGTCCCTCGAACCAAGTCTACTTGTCTTCTCCACACCTGGAGGCCTCACCGGCAACGACCTTTCGCGCTTGTTCTTCACCTGCACCAACACCAGTCAAGCCGCAACCTGCACCTGCAATACTTAGCCTAGAATCAGTCCACACCACGTTGTCAATCACTCATCACACCAGGAAGCGACCATCCACCGGTCCTCGAACAACACATGGCTCTCAACGTTCTTGCCTTTGATTGGTGATTCCACAATATTTAGTGAGTTTGGGGACTTGTCCTTCTAGATATGGCTTACCCATGATGCAAATCTACTGTCCCCAAAGTTTCACTTGAATATGTTGCGTGAATCGGGAGATCAGGTGAATTGAAGTTGAGTTCGAGCTCACGGGTGATTTTTCTAGGTTGTCCCAGATGATCCGGACCTTGCGCCGGATGATCCGGTGAGCCGTTGACTTTGGTGTTGCTATTGCTTTCTAATTAATTATGTATTGAAGTATTGATCTTTTGGGGAGGATCTTTTGACCTAAGACTCACTTGGTTGTTGCCAGCCTATGGTTAAAATTTTTGTGATTTTATGAAGTCATTTGATTGAGTTTTGAATTTTTCTTTATCCATTCAGCAGGCTGTTTTCTGTGCTGTCCTGGATCATCCGTACCTAGGTTTGGGTCATCCAGTAGGAGCCATGGTCATCCGGAGCTATCTCCGGATCATCCGGGAGAGGCCTGAGTCAGGTCATCCGTACCTTTCACCAGGTCATCTGGTAGGCAGCAGAAGTGCACAATTTTGTTTTGTTTCTTCTGTTTCGTCTCTCGTGGTGCTTCTTAGCCCTTCTAGATTTGCTCCTAAGGTCATTTGGTCCGTTGTGATTATGTGATATTGGTAAGCTCGTGTAGAGGTCCCTGGAAGTGATTTTGGGCCATAGACCGAGTTCTCACTGGAGAAGAATTTTTACCGACTCCTATTCACCCCCCCTCTGGTCGCTTATTCGGTGTTCACTGGGGGAGGGAGGGGGCTATGGTCGCGGCAGCGGTCGAGGAGAGGGAGCGAGGGTTTGCGATTTAGGAGGGTGTGGGCGGGGGGAGAGGGAGTGGATAGTGTGGGCTCCACACATTGAAAACCCACTCAACAAATTTATTTGAAACTACTAAAAATATTTAAAATGACATTTTCTGTCACATGTTATTATTGGCATTTGTACAGAAGAAAACTTCTGCACCATGACACAAAAACACAGTTATTCACAACAGTACAGGATCGGGCATGGCTCCCGCTGGCTCACAACAATACAACGTCTCCTTTCATTCACACAGAGGAGACGCGTGTTATTGTCACGCGTCATCTTTATCTTGCTAAGGAGACGTGTTATGGAAGTGTTCAGAGAGACGGCTATGAAATGCCTCTTGTGACATTCTTAAAGGAGACGGGTATTTTACGTGTCTCCCATGTAGAGTCATTAGCGACGAAAAAATAGCGTGTTTTATCTGCGTCTCCAATGTGGCTTAACTCGTGTCGCCTTATATTAGTTGAGTTCTTAATTACATGGTGAGCAATGTGAAAGCACTTGATCAGACAGTTCACACAGCATGCAGAACACGGTTGTGCGATGTGCTGTTCGTCTTTCTCGGTGGTTCCTGCTGGCGCCCTCCATGTTTTCCTTGTCAGGTGGTACTCCGCAGCTTCTCCATCGACAGCTCCCAACCCTACGAAAGATCCAATAATAATCTGCACGGTCTATATAGCAACTCTCCCTTTCTTACTCTCTTATGTATCTCATTGGTTTCACGTGCTTCACTAATTCCAGATTCCTCTCGATCCCACAAATGCAACTCCCACAACTGTATGTGTGGTTGCAGTTGTCTGGATAGCTGTTTCAGTTCACTCTCGTAAGCTTTATGCGGGTGAACTGCGTGCATATTTATATATCCCATCCGGGCTTTTGAGAGTCTTTATAAAAAAAATAAAGGGCTAGTACGAGACTCGTTATAAAGGGAAAAGCTGTGCCGCGTCTTTTACTCCTAGGATCAAAGAGTGTTAACATTGAGTATGCGTAGTGTGGAAATCAGCATGAACAATAGGCCTGCAAAGGGGCCGGAGCGGAGCGCTCCTGATGCTGACCCGCTGCACCGTTTCCTAAACTACAGGTGCGAGGGTTGACCCGCCCCTCCTTTCATTTTGCCAGACACGATCCGCGGAGCACCACGGGTTGAACCTCCCCTAGCAGGATGTTAGCAAGACCGCGAGCTCAGGACCGCGCGCGCAGGCGGGTGGGACGAAGCTTAGCACGCCGGCTGCTTTCGACGGCTCCGGAAGATTCCAGCCGGCATGAAGAGGCAGTGGAGCCATCCATCGGCCGTGCTCCTACTGCTCGTCGCCGTGTCCCCTACTCCCAACATTCCGGTGGTGCTGCCTGCGCCACGCCCAGCAGGTTCCTCCTGACTGTGGCGGCGCCGAAGCGCCGGCCGATGGCGTGGGAGGCTACGGCTACGTCGATCTCGATTCCCTCCGGCGGCGGCGCTAGGTATGTAGCTAGATAGACAAGCCGGCGAGCCGCGCGCCTTGCCAGGTACCATCGGAGTCTATTCCCGACTCCCGAGCGAGCTACACCGCGCCACCGCCTTGCGTTACCGGGCTCTATGGTGACACCTGCGTTCCGGATCTTGCACCGGTACCGCTCTCCGGCCTCTCCTCTCTGGCTTCCGAGCAGAGCGGGGTGGGAGGCGGCGCAGCTGGCTCTATTTCTACACGCCCGGCGCACGTGCTTTGCGTGCGGAGGTCGAGGCGAGCGAGCGCCCCCGACGCCGAGGCGCCACCGGAGCTCCGGGACGCGGCGGTACGGGGCCTGCGGGACTGGCTCGGCCGGCAGCGGCGGTTCGAGCCCGGCGTGATGGCAGAGCTCGTGGACCTCATCAAGAGGCCCATCGACCGGTACGCCGCAGCCTAGGCGTGGCAGGACGGCGAGGGGCGGCAGCGGCGGCGGCCGTACGCGTCGTGCGCCGTGGTGGGGAACAGCGGCATCCTGCTGGCGCAGGAGCACGGCGCGCCCTCATCGATGGCCACGACCTGGTGATCCGGCTCAACAACGCGCCCACGGGGGTGGAGGGCGACCGGCTCGCGTGCCACGGGGGCGCCAGGACGGGGCTCGCGTTCCTCAACAGCAACGTGCTGAGCCGATGCGCGGCGGCGCGCGGCCACGGCGGCTGTCGGTACTGCCGCGCCTACGGCGACGGCGTGCCCGTCCTCACGTACATGTGCAACGCAGAGCACTTCGTGGAGCACACGGCGTGCAGCAGCAAGGAAAAGGAATCGCTCACGAAGACAGGCGGCAGCCAGGAGCGGTGTCGCGACTTGCGACTTGCGAGCCTGCGAGGTTTGACCCTAGGGTCTCCAGGGGTCAGTAGGTTCACGCCCCTGCTGCTCCTCATCGTTTTAGGGTCGCCCCGCTTTGATCCATTGATTTATTTACGGAGCGGAGCGATCTCGTAACAGGTTCGAACCGAACCCCTTGCAGGCCTAATGAACAAACTAAAAAAACTAGGCCCGGTGGGATAAGACTGCCCCACGGGTTTTCATTAAAAAGAAAGAACCTTCTTCGGGCCTAGAAAACCCCCAAACCCCGGATTCACCAGTGAGGGGATTTTTTTAAACCAGCAACAACATGAGTACTTAAAGCAAGTTCTGGTGAAACCATATTAGGTTACTTTACAACTAGTCAAGAAGTTGGGCCAGTTCGGATCTCTTAGTCTTCATCTTGCTTCTCCTTGCCAGTGGAGGCTCATTGTTTGACAATCCACGGATTGATAACTTTAGATGAATATTCTAAGGGAAAAACTACGATGATCCGCGCGTTTGCGGTGAACTTGGCGTGTTATTGAACCATCAATAGTAAGTTAATACTTCATGCATCCATAAGAAGACTAGACACACACTCTAATTGATCAAATAAGAAATTACAGGAGAGTGGAGAGGGTGCGACTTTAAATCAGGAATCGAATCTATACTATAAAGAACGAGAACAATTGAAAACTCTTCTCACCCAATTCGGGCCCGCCTTACCCCTCACGCTGGACCCACCCGTCAGATTACAGGAGGATCAAAAAGGTGGAACAACTATAAAAATCGCAATTTGGGGAGCGTTTCTGCCAAAAACATAATATTTTTTATTACCCGACCTCTCCTTACCCACCCCCTATACCGGGGTCGGGCCCACCCACGCCACACCCGCGTCGGGCCAGCACCACGCACCGCACCCCTGTCGGGCCAATCACGTCCTCCGCGGACGGCCACGCGTGCCGCACCGAGGAGGGACTGCGAGTTCGACTCGGTGTTGGATGGCGCCGCCAAGCAGTATAAATAGACGGGACATGCATGGCTCTTCATACCCTAAGACATTCAATCTCAACTCGACGACTCACATTCAATCATATTCCTTCAATCTAAGCGCACAAGAAGGAAAACGAGCTCGTTCTCGTACGTTATCTATGTTGCGGCGGCGAAGATGGGCAAGAGGACTCTCGCCATGGTCGTGTAGGACCCCGTCGCTGCGCAGCAGCGTGACGCCAAGCGGGCACGACCGGCCGACCGCACGACCCCTCGACTGTCACACCTGTTTTTCTAAAGAAAACCAAGTGCAAACCTATATGCATGCCAGGATTAAGTTTCATGCATATAGTGACATATAAGTGAATACAAAAACAGTATCACGTAAGAAAAAGGAAGATTATCAGAGATTTACGCTTAATCCTGGAAACGGAAGCACCAAACTCCACAAGCAGTCGACTGGGGGTTGCGTACGCATAGCACTCAGCAACATCTTCAGCAAACTCCATAGTAGCTTCCTCTTTCTGAGCAACATTGTTTATAGCAAGGGTGAGCACATGTCATACTCAGCAAGTGTGGGGAAAGTATGAATGCAAAGGCTTTATAGTGGACTGGGCTATAAGCATTTAGCATTTTAGTTGGTCCAATTTTATTAAGCAACTATTTACTAGCAAGTATAAGTATATACCATCCCACAATTAACATAAAGAGATAGATAAGATACGCCATAAGCATATGGCTAACATAACCAGAGAGCACGATTTAAGTCCATCTTCAAGTTCAATTATCATGTGAGGGTCCAGGCCGATCTTGACCGTGAGCACAGCTAATCGATTAGTTTTACACTATGCAGAGGTTGTACACTTTCACCACAAATCGCGTAAAAGTCCCGAAGAACTTTGGACCCAACCATGCGGTGTTTGCAAGGCACCATACCACACTTCCGAGGTGTGATTGCATAGGGACGCTACGAGGCCTTTACGAAGATTCCCCAATGTATAGCAACCCACTAGGTTTCAGGCCGAACCAGGGCATAAAGCTCCCTAGCGGGTCAATACCCCACCATAAATAAACAAACCCAACTCCCCGCTAGAGCAGGTCTATACCCCGTCAACGCCTCCCCATTGGCCCCTTTCAGGTAAGGTTGCTACAACATTAAAGTTTCTAGTTATTCAGCCAAGACAGAGCCATATGTCTTGTGGTTGTACGGTTTTCCTGGGTGGTTCTCCATGTTCTGATTAATCATTGTGATCTTGTATTAAGCAACCAGAGATATAACATAAAGGTAAAGCATGTTCATCATTAAGTTCATTAAAACCACCACAACCCAGGTATAGCAACTAAGCATAGCTACCCAACAGAAAGGTAAAACCCAGGTTGACAAGGAATGATAATAAAGACTAGGCAAACCTTAATAGGACCCATCAATATTAAATGCAAAGCATATGCAAAGTGATTAGATATAGTTCTTAGGACAAAAGCACAAGGACACACTTGCCTTTAACCACAAAGTAGTTGCTCAGAATGTCTTCAACCTCTTGCTCTTCAAAACTTCTCGAACAGCGTTCCTTCTACTCGCATTAATCATCGGGCACAAGCATACAAAGCAAACAAACAAGCAACTAAGAACAATGCACCAATCAAAAGAAAAGCTTTAAAATAACGCACTAAAGGATAGGCTCGATTCTATGGATCACTAAAGCACACAAAACGTGCTTAGAAGGGAAAGGTCTGATTAGATGCACATGGTTGAGGTTGAGCTAACACTAGAATGATTTAGAGCTTTAGGTAGACTTGATCAAAAGAGATACTGAGATAGAGCGGACGGAGAACGTCTAATGAACGATATGCATTTATGAACACAAAAGACTATAAGTTTAGGTTCGTTTTAATTAGCAAAACATATGTATAGGATATTTCATAAAGAAAAAGTACCCTAAGTTAACATTAATGCAACTTAAACTTTATTTGCAAAACCGAGGTATAAAACCTAGTCAAGTTTTAATTATAAATGTTAATGTATAAATTATATCAATTAAATATTTAACTTAGAAAAATTAAACTATATGAATAATCTAAACGTAACTTTATGATTCGAGTAGATCATATTATTATCAAAAACATTATGACATTGGCATTAATCAAATTAATATTTATTTATAAAACTGGTGTAAAAGCCTAATCAACTTTTAATTAGAAAAGATTAATTAACCATTAAACAAATTAATATTTGTTTAAGAAAAACCGAGATATAGATCTAATTAGATTTTATTTACAAAATCATGTGAAATAAAGATTAATCAAATTAACATTGTTTATAAAAAACGATATACAACACTATATATATTTTATTTGGAAAAGACATGTTTACTAAGCATTAAACAAATTAATTACCAAATTAATTTTCAGAAAACAATGAAGGGATAGGGAGGCTACGCTAGCACAAACAAAATTTTCCGCGCAAAACAGGAACTGCTGCTGTCAGAGATCACGGATTACCACTAGACGCGCAGTTGCAGCGGAACCGTCTCGATGAAGACGAACGCGTCGAGGTAGCAGGCAGTGCAGTTGCTCACGTCCACCTTGTCTTTCACGTCCGGTTCGTCCTTGTGCTCCAAACGTAGCACCTCCAAGGTATCCACACGTACGGGGAAGGAACGCCGATCGTAGATGTACTAGCACCTCACGAACGATCACGAACTGGAGGATATAGATGGAGGAGGGGTTGCAGAAATCACTATTCACCCACGGTTACTGTTCACCGCGGGTTACTGTAGCGGCGGCGGTACTGTAGCAATGATTAGGGTTTTCCCTTCTCCCCACCTTTGTATATATAGAGGTCACTGATGGGCCTTTCAACCTTTGCGGCCCATTAAGACTCTAGTACCCTAATGGATCAAATCCATCAAGCCCATTAGTGAATCCAATCCAATTGGCTCTAGGGCATATATCCAACAGTCTCCCACTTGCACTAGAGACAATCACATACGCAAGCTTTCTAATGTTCCAAACCCCTTAAGTGTGTGACCCTATAGGTTCACGCACACATAGACATGGCCCGAGTACTCCTACTCGACCAATAGTTGATAGCGGCCTCTAGCAAGACGTGTCAACTCCTATGCATACGTAAAGATCTTATCAGACGAACCACACATCGTTTCATACATGCTATTCCCTTTGCCTCACGATATTTGGTCTAGCTCCAAGCTGACCTCTCTTTCTCGATACCGTGATTCGGATCCTTTAAAAGAAGTTAACTCTTAACCCAGCACGGCCATGCATTTCTTGATCCAGTCACTCGAGGGGCCCAGAGATATCTCTCTCAAGTAGAGAGGGGCAAATTCCATCTTGATTGACCATGCCTCACAGCATGCTTCCTGACAAACCCGAAAACCACCTTTATAACTACCCAGTTACGGAGTAGCGGTTGATAGCCCCTAAGTAGGTCAATTCACATCTTGAGTATATGCGACAATCTCAAGTCTAAGGACATAGCGTATGCGTTGTGTAAACAGAGAACTATATAACAAAGTCTCAAATTGGGTCAGTCCAGCCCCATGTCATACATGTGCCCACATTATTAGTTATACATCTCCATGTTCATGACTTGTGAAACATAGTCATCAACTAATACATGTGCTAGTCATTAACTCATACTAGGGACAACTTTTGAATAACCATACAAGTAAAAGAGTTTCACAAACAATTCACATAATTGCCAATCAAATACAAGTTGTCTTTCATGGATATTCAAATAAAAGAACAAAGTGTCATGGATATAATGAAATATAATCATCTCTATGATTCCTTATAAGACATATTTCTAACATTCTTCCACGTGCACTTGAGCTAATCTAGAATGTATCTAATACCCATAGCTCTCACGTGCGCCTCATGCTTAGGCTGTGGAAGGGGTTTTGTCAAAGGATCTGCAACATTCAAATCCGTGTGTACTTTGCATATCTTGATATCACCTCGTCTAACGATCTCTCGTATCAGATGAAATTTCCGCAGTACATGTTTATTCTTTTGGTGGTTCCTTGGCTCCTTCGCTTGCGCAATAGCCCCATTGTTGTCACAATAAAGATCCAATGGGCTAGAGACACTCGGAAACACACCAAGTTCAGAAAGGAACTTCCTTATCCAAACACCCTCCTTTGCAGCTTCCGAAGCCGCGATGTACTCGGCTTCTGTTGTAGAATCAGCCACTGTCTCCTGCTTGGAACTCTTCCAGCTCACAGCTCCACCGTTTATCGTAAATACGTATCCTGAATGCGACTTTGAATCGTCTTGGTCAGTTTGGAAACTAGCATCGGTGTAACCCGTTACGACGAGCTCCTCCTCACCACCATAGACTAGGAACATGCCTTTAGTCCTTCTTAAGTACTTAAAAACATTTTTAACCGCTGTCCAGTGACCCTCACCTGGATCAGATTGGTATCTGCTTGTAACACTGTGTGCATACGAAATATCTGGACGTGTACATATCATTGCATACATAATAGATCCGATGGCCGAAGCATACGGTATTCTACTCATGCGTTCCCGCTCATCAGTTGTCGAAGGACACTGAGTCTTGCTAAGATGTATGCCATGTGACATAGGCAAGAACCCTTTCTTCGCCTCTTCCATGTTGAACCTTTTCAACACTTTATCAATGTAAGTGTCTTGGCTTAATCCTATAAGCCTTTTTGATCTATCTCTATAGATTTTGATGCCCAAAATGTATGCCGCCTCACCTAAGTCCTTCATCGAAAAACTATTTTTCAATGAGGTCTTAGCGGCCTCAAGCATAGGAATGTCATTTCCAATCAGCAATATGTCACCCACATACAAGATTAGAAATACTACAGAGCTCCCACTTGCCTTCTTGTAAACACAAGGCTCTTCTTCACTCTGAATGAAGCCAAACCCTTTGACCACTTCATCAAAGCGAAGGTTCCAACTCCGAGATGCCTGCTTCAATCCATAAATGGACTTTTGAAGTTTGCACACCTTTCTAGCATTGGTTGGATCAACAAATCCCTCGGGTTGTGTCATATACACATCCTGAGTCAGATTTCCATTTAGGAAAGCTGTTTTGACATCCATCTGCCATATCTCATAATCGAAATATGCAGCTATAGCTAGAATGATCCGAATAGATTTAAGCATCGCTACGGGTGAGAATGTCTCGTCGTAGTCTACTCCTTGAACTTGTCGAAAACCTTTTGCAACAAGTCGAGCTTTATGGATGTGAACATTTTCATCCATGTCTCTCTTCTTCTTATAGATCCATTTGCACTCTATGGGTTTAACACCATCTGGCGGGTCAACCAAGTTCCAAACTTGATTGTCATCCATGAAATCTATTTCGGATCTCATGGCACTTTGCCATTTCTCAGAATCTGGGTCCATCATTGCTTCCGCATATGTCATAGGTTCATCATTGTCTAACAACAATATGTCGCGCTCTCCCGTGATCATGAGATTGAGCTTATCAGTTGCGCGACGTGCCCTTTCAGACCTTCGTGGTTGGGTGGTGCTTCTCTTGCCACGGGCATCTCAACTCGTTCAGCTACATTAGCATCACTTATGAGATCTTGGCCAAGCGGCTCATCTTGAACTTCTTCAAGATACACCTTCTGTCTACATTTTTCTCTTTTAAGAAACTCCTTCTCTAAGAAAACACCGTTCCGGGCGACAAACACTTTGCCTTCTGACCGGTTATAGAAATAATATCCCAAGGTTTCCTTTGGATATCCCACGAATATGCACTTGTCCGATTTAGGTGTTAATTTATCTGATTGAAGTTTCTTCACATAAACCTCACAACCCCAAATTTTTAGAAAAGACAAACTGGGAGTCTTACCAGTCCACATCTCATATGGTGTCTTAACTACGGACTTAGAAGGTACCCTATTTAAAGTGAAAGCTGCGGTTTCTAGAGCATAACCCCAAAATGATAATGGTAGGTCCGACTGGCTCATCATTGATCGGACCATGTCCAACAAGGTTCGATTACGTCGCTCGGATACACCGTTTCTTTGAGGTGTTCCAGGTGGCGTAAGTTGTGGAACAATTCCGCAACTCTTTAGATGACTGCTAAACTCGTGGCCCAAATACTCACCTCCACGATCAAATCGCAAGGTCTTGATTTTCTTGCCACGTTGATTTTCTACTTCACTCTGAAATTCTTTGAACTTTTCAAAAGTTTCAGACTTGTGCTTCATTAAATAGACATAACCATATCTACTTAAATCATCAGTGAACGTTATGAAGTATTGGTATCCACCTCTAGCTGTCGTACTCATTGGTCCGCACACATCCGTATGTATGAGTTCCAGTAAGTCTGAGGCTCTCTCAGGAAAACCTGAGAAAGGCATCTTGGTCATCTTGCCTAGCAAACAAGCTTCACATGTCTCGTAGGATTCAAAATCAAACGAAGTTAAAAGTCCATCGTTATGGAGCTTCTTCATGCGTTTTTCACTGATGTGACCCAAACGACAATGCCATATGTAGGTAGGACTCAAATCATTAGGTCGAGACCTTTTAGCACTTATGTTACAGATAGGTGAATCATCAAGATTTAAAACAAATAAGCCATTCACAATGGATGCACAAGCCACAAACATATTATCCTTAGAGATCACACAACCATTGTTTTCACTCGCAAATGAATAACCATCCTTCATCAAACATGAAGGGGATAAAATGTTTCGACTCAAACTAGGAACAAAATAACAATTATTCAACTCCATAATAAATCCTGATGGGAGGTGGAGTTGCATCATCCCGACGGTCAACGCAGCAACTCTTGCATTATTGCCCACGCGGAAATCAACTTCTCCTCTTTCAACACTTCTACTTCTTATCATTCCCTGTGTCGAATTGCAAATGTGAGCAACCGATCCGGTATCAAATACCCAAGAATTAATAACAGTATCAGCGAGGAAAATATGATCTGTAACGTAAACATGAAGTGTACCTGAAGTGGAAGTACCCTTACTTCCCTTGTTCTTCAAAGAAGCTAGGTACAGCTTACAGTTTCTTTTCCAATGACCAATTTCCTTACAATGAAAACACTCAGCATTGGCAGCTGGACTAGCCTTGGGTGCCTGGTTTGGCATGGGGATCTTATCCTTGGCCTTGCCTTTCTTCTTCCAAGATTTGCCCTTCCTTTTAAAGGTCGGCTTATTTTGGATTGCCATCACATGACTGCTGCCAGCGCCTTTCTTGATGTCACTCTCTGCTGTCTTTAGTATACCACATAGTTCATTCAAGCCCTTCTCCGCCCCATGCATATGGTAGTTCGAGATGAAGTTCCCATAGCTAGGCGGAAGAGATGTGAGAATGAAGTCAGTGGACAACTCCTTGCCCAGTGGGAAGCCTAGCTTCTCCAACCTCTGAACGTAACCAACCATTTTGATTACATGTGGTCCTACTGGCGCGCCTTCTGCCAATTTGCACTCCACAAAGGCTTTAGAGACATTGAACCTTTCAGTCCTAGCCTGTGTGGCGAACATATCATTGAGTGCCACGACCATATCGCGCACATGTACTGACTCAAACTGCATTTGCAAGTCAGGTTCCATACACGCAAGCATAAGGCAGCCCACTTCAAGATCGACATCCCATGCCTTCTTGTAAGCGTTCTTTTCAGCGAGTGTTGCATTTTCATCAGGCTCCTCTGGTAAAGGGGTGTCTAGAACCTCTTCCTTTTTCTCAGCCTTGAGAATAATTCTAAGGTTACGGATCCAATCCGTATAGTTCGTTCCATTCAACTTGTCCTTCTCAAGGATTGTACGCAAAGAAAATTCCTTACTAGGTGCCATCTACAACAAAATAATAAATGCAAAATACTAAGACAAAATATCCATGACTGAGTAAAATAAAAGAATTTACTCCCACTAAAATCAATATCCCCACATTGATACTTAGTGATTCAGAATCCACAACTAACAAGTCTACTAGTGAGCTTTTGCGTCACCGCTAGTAAACAAGGTAGATCGGTAAGCAACTCTTTGCTAATCATATCACATATGACTACTGTTGTTGGGTGACATCTCTATGTCTAGGCTCCCAACCTTTATGCCCCAAAGTCCTTAACCGTTAAGATGACTTTGATAAGCAAACCAACATTTATGCGTGTAAGTATCCGATACAAACCCGTCTAGTCAAGGAAAACTAGTGGCACCCTAATTTCATAGACCCACCACTAATTGTACGAGACGTGGGACGGTGGCAAGTGTTGGGAGGGCATGTTAACTTAAAATTCCAAAGGGATCGTTCTACTCGTAACATCACACGCAAGAAAAATAACATTGTCGCATGTAAAAGTAGAACGGTAAGAACGACATTCACACAGTTGTAACACGGTATGGCCTATTGTCACATGGTGATCTCCATCTCCATTGACCTGTACATCATGTTGATCTCCATCTCCATGATCTATGTGTGCCATCCTCCATGTGATGAGTCCTCCAAGAACTATCTAACGCGTGCTAGTAATGAAAGTTACACAATCGCGTATTAGATCATCACAAATTGGTACGCAGACCATTACATTAATTTTGACAATACATGTGGCTCCAGCCGTATTGCCGTACGCGTGACACGCAGGTCACGAAAAAAAATTACACACATGCATCACATACACATATAGGTCATACCGATCACAAAAACTGCAAAACAGATTATCGCAATTCCGACATCCAAACTAAAAACGCCCGAAAACCCATCTTGCAAGCCGAATTTGGCAAAACTAATTTCGCCGAGACCAGCAAAGCTGGTTTATCACATGTGTAAAATTTTCTGTAGATCAATTTTCGTATAGAAAACGTCTTCATCCGAGTTAACCACGAAAAGTTATGACTGTTTTACCGAACGGCATGTTTTCTGGTTTTACCGGGCCGGTAGCAGATCCAATCTGCCGCCGCCACGCATCCCATGCGCCTGGCACTTGACCTAGCTTCGATTCGACCAATCCAATTGATCTCCTTCTCGTTGTGGCTGGGTTTACGTGTATCATTTAACTCCGATGGCGGAATTCCGACCGGTAGGAGTAATTCGTTACACGACCATCACGGCAAGAACACGAAGCCGATCAAAACTTTGATCTACGTCTGCATATCTCCATATGCACACATCCCGAATCTAAAACTTAGCAGCTACGGCTCTGATACCACTGAAGGGATACGGGGGGCTACGCTAGCACAAACAAAATTTTCCCCGCAAAACAGGAACTGTTGCTGTCAGAGATCACGGGATTACCACTAGACGCGCAGTTGCAGCGGAACCGTCTCGATGAAGACGAACGCGTCGAGGTAGCAGGCAGTGCAGTTGCTCACGTCCACCTTGTCCTTCACGTCCGGTTCGTCCTTGTGCTCCAAACGTAGCACCTCCAAGGTATCCACACGTACGGGGAAGGAACGCCGATCGTAGATGTACTAGCACCTCACGAACGATCACGAACTGGAGGATATAGATGGAGGAGGGGCTGCAGAAATCACTATCCACCCACGGTTACTGTTCACCGCGATTTACTGTAGCGTCGCGGCTACTGTAGCGGCGGCGGTACTGTAGCAATGATTAGGGTTTTCCCTCCTCCCCAACTTTGTATATATAGAGGTCACTGATGGGTCTTTCAACCTTTGCGGCCCATTAAGACTCTAGTACCCTAATGGATCAAATATATCAAGTCCATTAGTGAATCCAATCCAATTGGCTCTAGGGCATATATCCAACAAACAAACATGATGAAAACTCACTACTAACGTGTACTTCATGTCATTGTGAACCTAACGCAATTTGAACGAATTAAAACGGAGCTAAAACATGCGATGTATGAGATAAACAAGAAGCAGGGACCTAGGTGTGATAACTGAAGATTGGATGGGTTGCTACAGAAGTTTCACGAGACTCAATGAACAGTGCTCGCAAAAAGATCAAAGAGCAGGGTTTGATCTGAAAAAGGATAGGGATAGGGCTCGGTTGTAAAGATCTAATAGATTTAGGGGTTCATCTAGGAAAGATGCAAGACACAAAATATCTACACAAGATAACAGGAAACTGTAGGGGGCTAAACACAAAACAGCCAACATCTTCTTTCTTCTACCTCTGCCCGATGGACAGGGGCATACGGCGGTCCGGCCGGCCAAATCGCCGGTGGCCCGGGCAGCCTTGGGCTCAGGCGAGCGACGCAGGGGGTAGAGGAGGAGCAGGGGACCACGAGGGGATGCTCACCAGTGGAGGAGATGAAGTGGAGCGGCCGGATTCCGAAGGGGACGGTGGCGGTCGGCCATGGTGGCCGGCTCGGCCTTCACGTGGCGGCGGCGTTCCGGTGCTCGGCTGGCGACGGGGACCGGCGGAGGAGATGCGACTCGGCAAGGTGGAGCTCCTGGCGGCGTCCGTTTGCTCCGGCAGGGCGTGGAGGAGGCGCTTGGCGGCGGCGGCGGGTTGCAGCTCCGTCGAGCGACGATGACGGCGGCGCGCGCTCAAGGAGGCGAGGCGAGGCGCAGGTGGCGGTGGGGTTAGGGCACGCGGGACGAGGCGCCCGGGTATATAGGGACGTGGGGCGGGTGGCTGCGGCGTGGCGTGCACGCCAAGAACGGCGGCGGCGGTGCCCTGCCGTGTCCGCCTTGGACACTGCAGCGCCGGGAGAGGGAGGTGGAGTGGGCCGGCTGGGCTGCGGTTTGGACAAGATGGGCCGCTGCAAGCTGGGCTGAAAGGAAATCGAGTGGGCGGATAAAAGAAGACCAGGGAGCAGCACCGGACTAATGGTTGCTGGGCTCCAGCCGAACTTGGGCCAAAAGAGAAGAAAGGGAGGTAAGGTAGAAGGAAAAGGATTTGGAAATTTTGAAAAGGGATTCAACCATTTGAAATTCAAATTCAAATTTGAATTCCAACAAACAAAACAATGCACCGGCATGAATGCGACATACATTGAACCATTTAATTTATTTAAAATCAATCAATAGCTTTTTCCTATACTATATTCCCTGTGAAGAAAATAAATGTTGGAAAAATTTTAAAATTATGAGAAAATCGTTATTTAATTATTCTCTCTATTCACATCCTGAAAAGGAAATTTCAGGGTGTGACATCGACGCCATCGCACCCCGGCCGCGGCAGGCGCCATTGTGCCCATCAACATCAACCCAGAGGAGCCGCCATGCGCAATCATGTGCTCGAGGACCTGGGGCTCCAGGAGGAACTGCCTGTAACTTCATCCATGAGGAGCGCGTGACGGACACTGACCTTGACGCGCACTAGAACTGGTTCTGCATCCTGTCCGACGGTGCCCTGCGCCGCCTCCACCCCGATCCTGACTGTCGACGAGCTCGACTCCGCCAACTCAACGACCCAGCATCGATGCCGAGCAGCAGCCCACCCACGCTGCCGCAGGCCTACCGCCGTCTTGGATCTTCCCCGCTGGTGCTCAGCCATGGAGGGTGCTGGCCTGAGCTCGGCTCCGCGCCACGCTTCCCCACGCGTCACCGCACGCGCGACCGCAACCCACGCCGCCGCAGACCTACTGTTGTCTTTAATCTTCCTCGCCGGTGCTCAACCATGGAGGGTGCCGGCCTGACCTCGACCATGGAGGTGTTATTTACTTGCTTGGTGAAGATGGAAGAGGAATAGCTCAAGCTCACTGAGAAGATAGAAGAAGGAATACACCTGTTGGATTTGAAAGGACCATATGCTATTTTGATTTGGTGGCTATGGCAAATTCGTGAGAAGATGAGCTCCGGCCTTGTGTGTGCTCTCGATGGGAGAGAAAACGATATTCTAACAAAACTGGTCAAGAGCATTGAAAATTTGTGGAAGAGTCAAATTGGTAGCAATTATCTTATTTGTAAAATGGGATGATCATGGACAAATGTAGGAAGATAATGTCAGATCGGTTGTCTGAAGTTATAAATATATAAATAAGTGCATCCATATATTTTAGCCTTAATGCGTGCATATACAAGCTGTCCTGTGCATTTGGCCATTTCTTTTACAGTGACAAAGCAAAAGGCAGATTAAGAATTACCTGATGATATATTTGTATCTTTCAGTTATGGATGTGGCCATGTGGTGTCATATTTCATACTGAGAATTAATTCATATTTGGTAATTGGATGTCTGATTCGAGTGCTAGAGATGCATTATTAGAGCAGAAATCAGATTGTCAGTAAGCAGGTTAGTATTTTTGGAGAAAACAGTAGGATAAGCCTAGATCACTAATTAGTTTAAGCATTAATAAATTGTGGTACCCTATACAAAAATTGTACAGTTTCTTGAAATGCTTTGTCAGAACAAATTGTAGGGGTATTACCCTCCTTGTATAAGGCATATATGCGTCTTGTTTAATTCTTTTCTTCTGAAAGAGAGAACCCTCTGTTTTGTCGGAAAAAAAATGTCATGAGGTTTTTCGGTGTTAGGATGTAACTGTAGTTTGGACTTCAAAGCAATATAAAAATTCTATTTTTTTCTAAATTTTGTAAAAGGG
Organism: Cenchrus fungigraminus; assembly: GCA_036936925.1. NCBI lineage: Eukaryota > Viridiplantae > Streptophyta > Magnoliopsida > Poales > Poaceae > Cenchrus > Cenchrus fungigraminus. The sequence goes on from CM072774.1 coordinate 17,613,298, forward strand.
CCTCACTTAAAGAATTCAGGTTATGCATCCACAAAGATTTGAAGGTCCGTTCATAAAATAAGTCAATGATGTCATTCATGTTTTTTTATCAAGCAGGTTTTAGAGTCTAAGCATTCCAATTATTTTAGATCTTACATACGAAAAAGGCCACCAGGTCTTTTCATATTTAGATATTCAATCTTTTCTATTTGTATCTTTCTTTCTTTCTTTTAAAATAGTGTGCACCAAACTATAATTTTGTATACTTGGTGGACAACAATTTATGATAATTATTAGTTCATATTACTTTATAAAAAAACATGTGCGTGTCGCATGTGCATTTTACTAGTCATGGTAAAACACTGATCAGATGATAAAACACTAATGTGAGTATGTGACTCATCATTTCTATTACTTTTGGCTGAAAAGTGGTTGGAAGGAGTATTAGTTAATTACTAATCAGATGGTCTAATTTCAGATTTGGAGGCCTTTCATATTTGGGGGCCTGGTGTGGGCGCTCCACTGGCCTGAATGCAACTCTCTTTGATGCACACCAACACTCCCTATCCCAATTCTTATGAGTACTTCCATCCCGAACACAAACATACATGCGAAAGCACGAAACAGTTTTGATTAAAAGGCCTGAATGCAACTATCGTTGATGCTCCAGTTTTGGAAGGAACGTGACAGATTCTCTTTCTCTCCACTTGTGCGTACTTCATAGGCACCTCCTATAGGATCATACTCTCTATCTGCTCTTTTTTTAATTAAGGAAATAAATTCAGTCTCCACAGTCGGCTGACTGTGTACTACCACAAAGTAACACCATTACAGCGATAAACTCCACGAGTACAACAATCTCTCAACGCACAAAACAAAGGAAAGCTAAAGAAATATCCTGCTAACTGAAAGTAAGATACACTAGTCCTGAATACGCTTGAGAACATTCCATCCGTTTCCGTTGAAGAACTCCAACGCAATAGTTTCCAACCAACGACAACCCTCTTTCAAAATCCTCCTCCCTTCTTCCCTCGTTAGAATGGACCAACTCCTTATCCAATAGGTTCCTCCAAACATCACCTGCAAAAAGGATTTAGATTTTGATTTTTGGAATACCATTTCATTTCTACTGAGCCATAACGCCTAGCAAAAGGCAGCCACCCCAATAAGCACTAGAGCCCTTTGCTTACGCGAAAAACTTCTAAGCCAAGGACCAAAGAGGTTGACGGTATCAGCAGGTTTTGTAACCCCAAAAGCGACACTGATCACACACCACATCAAACTAGCCATCGGACAATCAAACAAGAGATGTTGAATAGTCTCTTGTTCACTACAAAAGCAACAACGAGTGCATCCCTTCCACTGTCTAATAGCCAAATTGTCTTTAGTCAAGATAACACCCTTCCATAAATACCAAAGAAAATTTTTGATTTTAAGGGGAATCTTAGCTTTCCAGGAAACTAGATTAAGGTGAGAGGCACCTCCAACCATCAAGTCTTTATACAGGGGCCTTAACAGAGAAGCACTTGGAGCTAGTCCAAATAAAAGAGTCCCTCTGCTCACTAAGGTGCACATCAAGAATGCATCCCACAAGTTGTAACCACCTAGCCCAATTATCCCCCACTAAAGTCCTTCTAAAGGAAACATTTAATGGTGTTGTACTTAGTACTTGAGCTACCGAGACATTTTTCTTTCTTACTGTATCGTAAAAGGAAGGAAACCTTTTCATCAAAGGCTCCAGTCCAATCCAAAGGTCTTCCCAAAATCTTGTTTGGGTTCCATCCTGCACTCTGAATCTACCCCTTTCCAGAACCAACTTTTTGACTTTCATTAAACCTGACCAAAAGTGCGAGTCACCTTTCTTTTTCTCCACTTGGTAGAGAGTCTTATTCTTCAAATATTTTCTCTTGAGAATCTATTGCCACAATCCTTCTTCATTTAGCAATTTAAAAATCCATTTGGTTAGCAGACACTTGTTCTGCATCTCCAAATCTAAAATACCTAATCCCCCTACACTTTTGGGCTTATGAAGAATACTCCATTTAGCAAGTCTGTACTTCTTCTTGTGCTCATCACATTGCAAAAAAAATCTAGACCTATAATATTCTAGCCTCTCCCGCACGCCTTTTGGTATACGGAAGAAGGACAAAAGGTGAACCGAGAGAACCGAATTGATTAGGACAAGCCGCCCTCTTGACGAAAGCAACTTTCCCTTCCAACTGCTTAGTTTTTTCTGAAATCTCTCCTATTTCAACCTCCAATCTTTATTGGAGAGCTTGCGATAACTCATCGGGATTCCCAAATATCTAAATCGGAAAGCACCTTCCTTACACCCAAACAAATCCACATAATCCGCTGTTTTGATTAAAAGGCAGATATAGATATAAGGCGCGGCCCTCACCTGCTACCGCACGTGATGCAAACCTGCTGGAAGATATGGGCTCATAATTTTGGAGGAAGAAAGACATAAGTTAAGATTTGTCCTCCCCATCAACCGTGCCTGTGGATGCAATGCAACTTCAGGGGTTGATTATAGCAGAGTTCTGCGTTACACTAAAAACATATATACATTGTAGATTGATTTATCTTCATAGCAGCATATATTATATTGCATACCATTGGAGAACTGTTATTCAAACAGAGTTCTGAATATTTGCTACCAGAATTAATTAACTCAATTCATGTTGTTCGGTTCAGTGCTATAAAAGCATGTAAAATTGAATCTTGATTTTTGCAAAGGAACCATGTCAAAAGAACTGGCATAGTTAAGGCAAACATGGAATGTTGTACCCTGATCTCTTGGCAGCACTGACTGCCATGACTAGGTTCGGTACATATGTACCGTAAAAGTGTTGCGGGTTTGTTTGGACTGCCGAGATATATGCATCATAGCAAAAATGTGGATGGAATGCCTCGAAGTTGAACAATATTTGAGTTGGACTCAATTTTTGTTTATCGAGTCACTGCTACTGAAGAGGTCTCATTCAACTGGAGGAAGACCCCCAACAGATCTAGTGGACACTGAAAAAAAATTTAAAAATAAATTTTTAAAAAACTTCTGTTGCCCCTTTAATGAAAGAACAATCATTCACACCAACCTTTTTCTCCAGGACACAAGCACAATTATTCACACAGAAGTACAGGGTGTGCCTCCCACTGCTAGCACCACACAATCGAGCATATCTTTGAAGCAAATGTTCTGAGAGATGCAAGGGACTCCATCAATCATAGTTCACAAGGTTGTGGATTTTGTGTGTGACATGTAGAACAAAGGTGGACGTGCTGGTTGTGCATTGACCTATGCATCTTTGTCAGCCGTGGCCAGCATCACCACATTTCATGGAAAGAGGCCCGTACTCATTGGCGGTTGTAAGCGATGTAGACAGGGGAAAGGCAACAGCTGTCTGGAACTGCTTGAAACCGAGACCTTTTCTGTTCAAGGTTGTGGTCTGTAGATTCTCGACACCACCCAGCCCTACGAAAGAACCAAATAATTTGCATGGTCTTTGCAGCAACTTCTTTCCTCACTCTCTTCCACGATGAAGTATGTAAGTGTGTGCATGACTAGCTCTGCTTATATCAACATTATGAACCTTGACATTGGCAGTCACCACTGCATAGGAAGTGAATGTGCTCAACGTGACTCCATTAAGGAAATTGGATAGTGTATTTGTTACCATATTTATTAACTGACATCATTGGACAAAAAGGGTCCAACAATTTATGTACTGTAGCAATATGTCTCTGATTATTTTCTGTCTATGGTTGTTATTTGTAAAGTACATTCAAACTCAGCTTGTGTAGCCCATGGAACCCTGGCTATGTTGTACAGTGTGGTACTATTTGACGATAAAAGGATAAGTTCAACCCACCCTGTTACTCTTGTGTTGCCGATCGAGTCCTTACATCGAGAACAAAAAAAACATGGGCTCTTTTACGGTGGACTATGCAGTATATGACTATTTTTTGGTAAGGGTAAGTAGGTAATTTTTACAATCTTTTAATAAATTTGGTAACCTCGGGCTGAGAAAAAAAATTCGTTTATGTCATAAGGAAAATTTGAAATGAAAAATTTAGAAAAAAATCATTTTTGAAATTTGAATTGAAAATTTTTGTTTTTGAATTTTGAAAAAAAATTGGATATAGGAAATGGAAAAAATTGAAAAAAAATTGATTTTGAAATTTGGATTGAAATTTGAAAAAAATTGGTCATACCACCAGAGGGAAATGAAAAAAATTGAAATATGTCATGAAAATTTGAAATGAAAAAAATTGAAAATTTAATTTCTTAAATTTGAAACTTTTCATTTTTTAAATTTGAAAATTTTCATTTTTTAAATTTGAAATGAAAATTTTCGTTTGAAATTTGAAAAAAAAATGGCCATATCACCCGAGGGAAATGAAGAAATCATATATTTCGTTTATGCCACCGAGATAAAACTTCCAATAATACCCCTATACCACCCATAGCACCTATGTATACCACCCTATACCACAGGTGCAAGATGTGATGGTATACAATTAATCTCAGCCGTCGGACCAACAGTGGTATAGGGTGGTATGGTCCACCGTAAAAGAGCCCAAAAATATATACATGAAAAAGCACGAAAACCTGAGAGAGTTTTGGAAGGAGCACCATTTTGACTCTCATTCTCTCTACAGTATCATACATTGTCTTCTCTATTTTAATCCAAGGACAGGCTTAGATATAAGGCGCTGCCAACCTTGTTTCTGTTTAAGAAAACTAATAACTGAGATGATTGTTTGATTGGAATTCAGTTGGACTCGTCTGTCTTCTGTACCGCGCAGAAACAGTACGGTTTGTTGGTTGGGATCTGCCCTGTTTATTCGGAATTCTGCAACCCTAGTGCATATTTCCTATTTTTTCGAGTTCAATTCCGTGTTAGGCTGCCTTGACGTGTGCGTGAGTGAATCCACAATGAGCTAGCTAACTCTTCAGTTCAGCAAAGGAGAAACACAAAGTTTTTATCCATTTTCATTGTTTTTGCGTTGCATCAACTGATTCCTGTACTAAACGAAAAGCCAACCAAATTCCTGCACTGATTTTAATAACCTCAATTATTCTTGACCAACATAGGAGTATTGACAACAGCCATGGGAATGTCTTTGGCCTCTAAATGTACCAACTTTGAAGCATTTGATCTGTGAGGGAACCAGGGAAAACGAACTGAAGAAGCCACACATTTGTTCTGATCCTGAGAGACGACCTTGGGATATATCTGGTGCTCCATTAGTTCCGCATTCCTCTCAATCCCACAATGAAAACTACATCTCTCTTTGATGCACACCATGCACTCCCTATCACTCCAGTTTTATAGAGGACGAGTGTTTTATAGGTAGTTGTGGTTCCATGCATCAGTGTCTTCCAGAAAATTAAGAATCGAAGGTTATAAGAATGATAATCTTTGAGTCCTCATATTGGTTACTGGCCCGATGATAGGCTTCTTATTTCCTATCGTGGCTAGGTTGGAGCAGCATATTATAATGTAGTATGAATTTTAATCTAAACATTATGATTATTGTTTGCTATAAGCTTGTTGCTCGGAAAGCTTAATTAATGGACTCACTGTTCTAAAAAAAAATGGACAGTGGTAAATTAAATGAATCCGACTCAGTATTTATGTTTACGTTTATTTTCTGTGATTGCTTCTTCCACTTGTATTTTCTGAGCTAACTGGATCCATAGATATTGCTTTGCTGTAACTAGCTAAGGATCGGCCAGCATCTCCACCATGGATCATTCAATTGGTGTCTCTCCAGTAGTGTTAGCAGGATTCTAGAAAAACCCAGATTGAAAGTGGTGCTCCTTTGATTCCCGACACCTCCAAGTCCTACCAATGCAACAAAAATGCTTTGCTCAGTGTAAGCACCAACTCTCTCTCTCCCTATCCCTTCCTCCTTGTCTCACTGCCACAATTTTGTATGTGGCTCACTGAACACACCACAAACAATTTTAGGTCCTTTGAAAAAAAACGGTTGTCCATTTTAAATGGAGATTCTGATTCATGACTCCATACAGGATTAAATTGAATAATGTACAGTAGTTATTACCACATCTAACTGACCTAATTGGAATCAAAGTGGTAGAAAAGACAATAAATTTACACTTACCAACTCCATAACTGATACCAACAAATCTTGGAGAGTACCATAACTTTCTAGTGTGTGTGTGTGTGTGTATACACACAATAAAAAACCATGCTCTCTCTCATAATGCATCGCTCAACTTAATCATCAAGATTGCAATATTCTGAATATGTATATGGAAACGAAATATCTGGACTGAGCAAAGTGCAGGCATCACATTCTATGACCTTACATAAACTGGAGGTTTCAAATTTTCTGATGACACAAGTGATCCAAAATGTATGCATAAAATTATTTGAATAGAGAACACAAATATTACTGAAGAGGTGTGGATACTTAAATGGGCTGATTAAATAAAGTATTTTTGTGGATCAGGCACCGCCTCACTCAATGATGTTATAGAGTTAAGTATTCGTTCGGTTAGCTGAATCATCAATATCCGGATTTCGTTTGAATGTGACACTTGCACTAGAAAACATAAAAACAACTACTTCTTCCAAGAACCTTCTGTTTTGAAATTCAAATAGTTAAAAACAAAAGCCGTCGATGTAGAGAAAATTGATAATTAACTTCATGAGCTCAGGCCACTTTCTACAAGATGCAATTAATATTTGTGGAAGATGTTTGTCATGGTCGTATTGTGTCTATCTGTTATGATAAATTTTAGAGTGCTTTTTTAATGAGCCGTTCATCCGACGAAATCCAACGGTGGAAGTACCAGGAAGTTCCTATGGCGAACTACTATGAAGTACCAAGTTGATGGGACCCATAACAAATTTTAATTAGTATTATTTAATTCAGCAAGGATATAGAAGTAAGTTTGCATGTTCAGTTGTCAACCGTCCGCCCCAAATCCCTCCGTCGCCAACCGTCCTACATTGCCGGAGCCTTCCTCTTCCTCCATCGCCGTGGACAGGCGACATTGCTAAGATGAACGTCGTTACTCGATACCTCTGCCCGGCGCTGAGTGCCCAGCCCCGGTGCCATCTACTACGCCCCCGATTCGCCTTCTCTTAAGGGGGAGGGCGGGCAGTGCGGCCGGGCCCCGTGATGATGCTAGGGGCCCAAGAGTATACGTATATGCAGTATATGTCTTTGGCCTATACGGTCACGTCCAGTTCAGTCTGCGGCGCTGCGCGGCAAACCCTTCATATTCGCGACTTTTCGTCATCACGTTGCGCCGCGGCGGCTGTTCCGCAGTTCCCATGTCCTGAAATCCCAATGTCCGTAAGCCTCCCTCAGCAGGCGGTCACAACGTACCCCAACGACGCTGCAGTCCCTCTGTCCTTGTCCCTTCGACCCTTCACTGTGGTAAATGATTATGGTTCCAGTTCATCAGTACGCCCTCCATCCATGCGGATTATTCAGTGTTTGTTTAATCTGATAACTTTAGTTTTGTAAAACCTTGCAATCCAATCAGGAAGCCATAGTGAGGCCAATAGTTGATCCATTAATATAATTATTTATTATTGAGGTTTTTTTACTGTACACAATACGACTCAGAGGTAGTACGATGGTATTATCGGTTTTTTACTGTGGGTACAATGATAATTTGGTCAATGTATATTATTTGAAAAATTTTTCCTCCCTCCATTCACCTCGTCCACCCCATCACCTGTGACACACATCACCGTCTGTTCCTACAATACCGGCACATAGGGACATGTCATAAGCAGGTAATTTGTTTTAGGGAAATTTTGCTGATTGACATCAAACTTCTTTCAAATTGGCTGAAACACACCGCAAACAACAAAATTGGCCAAACACATTACAAAATTGGGATCCTTAGGTGTAACACACCTCAACGATTAAAATATGAATATCTCTAGTTTCAAGAGAGAGAAGGTGGGTGAAATGTCATTTTTGCCCGTCTTCTTCCTGCCATTCATGGTGCTGTCTTCCTCCCTGTAGCTCCTCATCGTCTGGAGCTCAGCTCGCGACCTCTCTGGCTCACTGGTCGCGCCTCCTTGCTCGGGTGCCCCCTCCGCCCATACCCGCCTACACCTCCTCGCCAGCCAACAGCAGCCCGTTCCGCGTCGCGCCAGAGCTGCTGAGGGTGGGTCGCGGGGATGCCGGCACCATGCCATGCCGGGCTATATCACTGTCGGAGACCACCACGGCACCACCCTCGGCTGCTGGACCGCGCCGTCCACGCCCTTCTTTCCTGGCCGTCCGCGGCCATGCCGCTCCTGCTCCCTCCCCCGTGCCATGGCCCCGCTGTCGCTGCCCCTGCCCCTGCCCCCGCACTTCAGCTCCCCGCCGCTGCCTCGCGCCGTGGCCCCGCTCCCTGTGCAGCAGCACCGCCGCTGCTGCCCCACGTCGTGGGGAAGGAGCAGAGCTAAACGAATGGCCATGGCACAGGATGGAGGGAGCGGGCTGCGGACAGGCGCGGCTCCTACTCCTTGGCAAGGGGACCGGAACACGGCAGTGGACATGGAGCTTCGACTTCGCGCTCCTCTCCCGGCGTCTGTGAAGGAAGAAGATAGAGCTGACACACAGACCCCACTGCAGTGGAGGGCAAAATAGACGTTCAATATATCTCCTCTCTCCTCAAATTAGAGAAATTTGTATTATAATCGCTGCGGTGTGTTACAGCAAAAGATGACGATTTTGTAATGGGTTTGGGGTGTTTGAGCCAATTTGGAAGAAGTAGTTTGATGTCCAGCAACAAAATTTCCCTTTGTTTTAAATTGAAGGTATTTCATATTACTACCATTTCACCGTTATTTTAACTTCTTAGACGATGTACTATCGTTTTCTAAAGAACTAAATACAATATACAAGTTAACTTTATACTCTCTCCGTTTCATAACAATTGTCGTTTTGGCTTTTATATATACATTCTCTTTGCTATGCACCTAGATTACTCCCTCCGTTTTATAACACTTTTGACTTTTCTATATACATTTTTTTGCTATGCACATAGCAAAAATGTATAGAATAGTCAAAACGACAAGTGTAATGAAATGGAGGTAGTGTCAATATATTTCTACATAGTTCAACCACAATATTAAAACACTATTGCGGGCCGTCGCCCATCCCGTGTTGTCGCATTCTAGTAGGTTATATGTCCTGGAGCCATCTCATTCTGGTAGGTATACATGCAGGTAGTAAATGTACATGCCGCGCGTACTTGGCCTGAAACGGCCCGTATTGTGATCGCGCGTCCGCCGTGCGCCGATTCCAGCAAACAAGCTGCAGCAGGGTCACAACCCACTAGCAAGCAAGCAACGTAGGGAGCTGGAGGTAGGATTAATTTTGTTAATGTTCGATTTGTCCTCAGTTGCTGCATGCTCAAGTAACTAGATTAGTTTTTAATTCATGTTCGATTTGTGAGTGTTCCATGCTCATTGCTGCATGCCATTGACAAGGGCATCACGGGGATCCGCCTCTCCAAGGACCTCGCCGCCACCGCCGCCGGCCACGGCGCTCAAGAAGTCAAGAGCAACATCGCCGCCTTCGCGCCCCTCGTCCTGCCGGCGTCGGAGCAGCTCCTCGTCGCTCTGTCCTTTCTCAAGAGGAAGATCCTGAGCGGGCGCGCTAAGGTGAGGCTCTACCACTACGGGAAAACTTACTTTTGCCGTGCGTGAAAATCTTTGCCGTGCGTTTTCCTTCGGGCGCACGGCAAAGAGATACTTTGCCGTGCGTTTTATATAGGACGCACGGCAAAGAAAAAACGCACGGTAAAAAATTGTTTGCCGTGCGTTTTTTTGGGACGCACGGCAAACCCTTGAGTTTGCCGTGCGTTTTTTTATAGCGCACGGCAAACTATTTTTTTTGCCCAACTTCCGTCACCCCCGTTAGCACCGAGGGGGGAACCGTGAGCACCGAGGGGGGAACAAATTTTTTTCTCCCTTTGCCGTGCGTCTTAAAAAAACGCACGGCAAAGAGGATACTTTGCCGTGCGTTTTTATTTTGGCGCACGGCAAAGTATTTTCCTCAATCCCCTAAGTTCCAAATTCAATTGCTCCTAAAAAAAACTCTTCTCAACTTGAAATTTCTTCTACTATATACATACAACATGCCATACGTCATTGTAAAATTTGGATGATTTTTTGTTTTGATTTGCTATATTTAACTAACTAATTTTATTTCTAGCAATTTTTCGAAAAAAAATCAAATTTGAACTGCAAGTGATTCAAATATTAGAATAAAATGAGTGGAAAAATTATATTCATGTTATATATTCAAATTGTGTTTTGACTTCAAACTTATTTTCTATAAGCAATAGACAACATAACTTATTTTGTTTTAATTTTCGAGAATTTTTCAAACTTGTTTGATGATTTTTATGAATTAAGTATAATTACGAAAAAAATCTTTGCCGTGCGCTTTAACAAAACGCACGGCAAAGTTTTATGTTTGCCGTGCGCCTTCGTAAAATGCACGGCAAAGTTTTATGTTTGCTGTGCGTTTTGTGCTGGTGCACGGCAAAGTTTCAAAAAGAAATGAATTCTTGGCTTCATTCTATTTGTGCACTACAAATACATTACTTTGTAATATATATTTCAATTTGGTACTCGATCTTTTTGCTATTTTTAACGAATTTATTTCATTGAAAGGATTTTTTTCGTTTAAGTCAAATTTGAACTACAAGTGCATAAAATTATAAAGTAAAGTTCGTGGAAAAATGCTATTCGTGTAATTGAGTCTTTTTTAAGACCTTACCCATGTAATTACTTGAAATTTCAAACATTTTGTTCGCGAAGAATGAAAATCCACGTGTTTTTGAAATGTTTTTTAATTGTATAAAATGCAAACGAAGTTTGAAAGTCATGAGATTTGTTGAGAGCTCATGATATACTATGAGAAGGTTGTGAAAATTATCAGAGAAAGGTTTTGAACAATTCGTCATGCATAGTGTTTAGAAACCGAAGCATCTAACTCGAAGTTTCAGAGTGTTTAGAGTCATCTCACTTGGTTTGTAGTCTTAGTAAAATTTGAACTTGGTTTTTGACTTGAAAACTTTTTCTCTAGTGAACATACAACATACATTGTCTGATGTTAGTTTATGGTAATTTTTCGCATCTATTTTCTAATTTTTGAATATTAACTCTAATTAAGTAATTTAAATGGACATGCATTGAATTTGATTAATAACTTCAAGAAAAAAAGAAAAATGAGTTGTAAAAAAGACGTTCATGTTTTTGAATACAATTTAAAGCTTCATCTGATTTTGAATACATTCACAAAAATTTGAATATCACTTTCATGGAAACATAAAAAAATTAAAAATAGTCTTTGTCGTGCGCCATGGGGTACGGCGCACGGCAAACTAGAGTGTTTGCCGTGCGCCTAGGTTCCCCGCGCACGGCAAAGGCCCACAAACCGGCTCATACTTCCAGCGGCCCGTTCAAAAATCCCGCCTAAAGGCCGCGGCCCACAAGCTCCAGCCGGCCCACTATCACCCCAGCCGCTGGGGACCATCGATCTCGCGATCGGACGGTCATAATTCGACGAGATGTTTATATAAATACCGGCCACCTCCCCCAAACCCTACTCTCTACCCCGAACCCGCCCCCCACCCCGCGCAGCCAGCCCCCCTCCCACCCCGCGGACCCACCCCCTCCTCCTCTCCCTTCCCTCTCCAGATCTGGCGCGCGGGGGGCGGCTGCCGGCCCTCCCCCTCCAAGATCTGCGGCCGGTGCATCCTCCTCTCCCTCCCTCTCCAAGATCCGGGGCTCCCTCCCTCGCCGGCCGGATCCGGGCAGCGACCTTGAGCTCGAGGTGAACGGAGGCCTGGAGGCGGCGGCGGCGGAGGCCTGGAGGCGGCGGCGGTGCTTGTGGCCGGCGACTCCTCCTTCCCCTGCGGCATGCCGGCTCCTCCGATGGCCGGCGCAGCTTCCCACCCCCCGTCCCCCTCAACCGCGGCCGGCCCCCAACAGCTGTGCGGCGCAGCCGGCCCCGAGGCGCGGCGCGGTCGGCCCCGAACAGCGGTGCAGCCGGCTCCTCTCCCTCCTTCTCCCCCAGATCCAGTGAAGGTAGTCTCTGTCCCCTCCCTCCCTCTCTCTCTCATCTTCCTCCCTCTCTTACAGGTTGCGGCTGCGGCGCGTGTGAGGCCGGATCCGGCGCGTGGCGGCCGGCGCCGTCGCCTCCTCGCCCCTGCGCCCCACCTCCTCGTCCATGGCGCGGAGGCCGGATCCGGGGCGGTGCACGGCGAGCACGGCGCCCCCTTCTCCCTCCGACGGTGGTCGGCAGCGGGCGTGGCGCATGGAGGCCGTCGCCGCCCTCCACTCCGACCGGCGGCGTGCGGCGAGAACCGGGGACGTGGTGGTGGCCCGACGGGCGGCGTTCCAGACGCGGTGGTGGCCCGCCTGCCGGCTGTTCTGGCGGGTTGTTGTATTTTTTTTCTTTTGTTTGCCGTGCGTGCCAGAGTGAGGCGCACGGCAAAGGTGCCATTGTTTGCCGTGCGTCCCGTTCCCGGTGCACGGCAAAGTCTGTTGGACGCCATCTCCCTAGGCATGCTGTCAGTTCCTTTTTTTTACCGTGCGCTGCACGTGACGCACGGCAAAACGTGTTCACCGTGCGTGTTCCGAGAAAGCGCACGGTAATAGAACTTTACCGTGCAAAAATCTGCCGTGCGCTGTTTGCCGTGCGCCTTGGTAGAAAACGCACGGCAAAGCTTTTGCCGTGCGTTTTCGAGCCTTTGCCCCTGTTTTCCCGTAGTGTACCGCTACCGCTTTGACTTCTGCACGGCGGTCGAGCACTTCTGCATCCACGCCGGTGGCCGCGCGGTGATTGACAAGATGCAGCACGGCTTCAGCCTCTCCGACGAGGACGTGGAGACGTCGCGGATGACGTTGCACCGGTTCGGGGAATCAGCTCGGTGCTGTACGAGCTGGCGTACATTGAGGCCAAGAGAGCGATGAGGAAGGCTGACTGGGTGTGGATGACCTCCTTCGATGTCGATCGGCTTCGACTGCAACAACATCGCACGGGAGTGTGTCAAGCCGGCGGCCGACACGACTGCATCAACTGCTACCCGGTGCAGCTCCCAGAAATCCCCAAGGACACATATCTGACTAGCTGCTAGAGCAAAAGCGGAGCATGCAAATTAAAACTAGCAGTGGTCTCACGTGTATATTTGTGCGTACCTGGTATACCTATACATATATATCAACTAAGTGAACAAGAGAGAGGGTATTCGTATATGGTATACGTATGGGATATGAGCTAGAGGAGTGGAGATAATAGATTCCCAAAATGCCCTTTTCTCAATTAGTTTAATTTTTTTAATTAATTAGGTGGTGGGAAAATCAAAACACCTCCCACTAAAAAGGCTCTTCTTCAACGCTCATGTGTGTCTCAACTCTAAACATCATCAGACTCATATATAGGGGTGGCCGGTGGGCAACATATCCATTCGAAATTCATAATCATGTGCACATCGCACGATTTATTTTATTGCACTATTGGATATTAAAATATCGAATTGTGAATGCTACTACAAGACACACACATGGAGAACTTCTCTTCCAGCTTCCACTCGTCCAGCTGCCACTGCCACAAGCATTCCTCGGGATCCGAAGAATTTCCCATATTGCTGGCACCACAAATAATTGCTGGCCTTGTTCTTCTCACATCGTCAATGGCATAGCAACAGACAGGTTTTGAGCTTCCACCGGTGGATTGGGGTGGAGATTGCTCGTCGGATGGACTATAGCAAGTACATCGGGCATTGACACAGGCACACCAGCCACACTAGTGTGCTTGTTCTATTGTTCTGGAAGCCTCCCATTTCTGTGTTATTATAGTGATAGTGAATGAGTCAAACAATTCACTGCGACCAGCTTCTAGCAAGGTTCCTGAGAGAGGCATTAATAGATAACTAGTTAAAATAAGCCTTGAGCATCAGTATACCTGCTTATCGTTGATCTACTATACGTGTAATAATATGTAGACTGATTTGCATTTGTTAAAGGAATGAAGCCAGAACTCTTAGACTGAATAGCAAATTTATAGCTGGCCTCTAGAATTCTAGATGGACACGTGATGAGAGTGACATGCTTAAAGAAAAGCAGGTATGTGCCTTTATTTCAGTGAAAGATGAATCATTGTTGAATGTAAGTACTACTTCTCCTAAGTTAAAATTAGTCCTAAAATTTTGGTTTTATCTTTTTAACAAAATGGTTAGCGGATGTCGCTTGCATTGGATTCAGCCTGTGGATTCAGTTGAAGAGTTGAATTGGACTATGTTTTGTACCTACGAGTTGCTGCTACGAGCGAACATTTTAATTATTTTTTTCCGAATGAAAACTAAACAGATGATTTTTTTTTGGTGACAGATTTCACTCTGAAGTTGTTAATAACAAAGTCTTCCGTTCAGCACAAACGGAAGTTCGTGATGCTTTCACAGAAGCCGACAATTGATCGGTTGATCCAGTTCAGTTTTGGGAACCTCGATCGTTCTTGTCCACGAGGCCGTACGCCTTCTGTGTCCTGCACAAAAAGAACATACATGGCCTCACTACTGGATTCAGCTTAGTTGTCGTGAGCCGGTTCCTCACGGCAAAGGGCGGTCTACCGACGGCAATACCTTTGCCGTGAGTTGCCGCCGGCAAAGGGCTAACGACACAGTTCTGCAGGCAAATACCATAGTTGTCGTGAGCCTACCGGTTGACTCACGGCAAACGTGTGCCGTGAGTGGTTAATAGCTCACGGCAAAGGTCTTTAACGGGACTCACGGGAGGCGTCTTAACGGGTCATTGTGCCGTGAACGTGACGGCGAGCTCACGGCAAAGGAGCAACACGTGGCAGCTTCCCAGGTGAGGTGAAAGAACCGTGTTGCCGTGAGCCAAGAATCCAGCTCACGGCACAGAGCCCCTGGTTGCCGTGAGCCGCTCCTCTGCTCATGGCACAGAGGCCACACGTGGCAGCTTTCCAGGTGAGGTGACGTCACGCGGTTGCCGTGAGCCGGCTGTCCAGCTCACGGCACAGAGCCGCTGGTTGCCGTGAATACGCGCCTCTGCTCACGGCACAGAGGCCACACGTGGCAGCTTCCCAGGTGAGGTGACGTCACGCGGTTGCCGTGAGCCGGCCGTCCAGCTCACGGCACAGAGCCGCTGGTTGCCGTTAGCCGAGCCTTTTGCTCACGGCATATGGGCTTTCCCCAGTTGTCAGGTTTCACACCTTTGCCGTGAGAATAAGCCGAAGCTCACGACATAGGTGCAATAGCTCACGGAAAAGTACCCTTTTTGTTTTTTTATTTTTTCCCAGAACCATATATGGCACCTTACATTCGATACAACATCACAGGCAGTTCAAATATCACCATAACCATCACAGGCAGTTCAAATATCATCATAATCATCACAGGCAGTTTAAAATATCACCATAACCATCACAGGCAGTTCAAATATCACCATAACCATCACATAAGTTCACATAGGCATCACTAAGTTCACATAAGCATCACAGACAGTTTAAAGTCCATAAGTCCACAAATGCAACACAAGTCCACAACCACTAGTCCAAATGCATGTAAAGTCCATAACTCACTCCTGCGGCAACGGCCCTGGCTGCGGCGAGTGCTCTGGTGGCTGCTGCGGCGTCGCCGACCCTCCAGCTGCCGGCGGCGGCCATGTGTAACCTGGTGAGCCAGTTGGTGGAGCCCCATGCCCGGCAGAACATGCGGCCACGACGGCCACGTGTAAGTAGACCCGTGAGGCGCTTGCCCCCACGGTCCAGTCCCGGGGACCAAAGGAGGCCGCTGAGACGGCGACACGTCATGTGCAGCCGGGCTATCATTTGATGCCGCCGACATATTCTGCACAAAATTTTAAGTCAAAAACATGGAAGTACAACATTCTAAGTATGTCACTATGAGAATGGAAGTTCTATATGAATATGAGAATAAAACTACATTTCTAAGTCATTCTAGATTTCTAAGTCATTCTAGGTTGCTTAGCTCCCTAAGGCACTACCAGAAATGGAAAGACAAGTGGGAAACAAACTCACCGGAGTACTCAGAGTCGGTCTAGGAGGAAGTACGAGCCCAGGTGGAGAAGGGAGTTGCACTTGTGGTTTTGTTTGAGCAATCACCGAAGTAAGACCTTGGATGTACTGAAACACCTGATGCATCTGCTGCGTATTGGCCTCGACATACTGCTGCATCTGCTGGTGGTCCCTCTGTCGTTCTGCCTTCTCTTTTGCAAGCTTGGACTACAATTTTTGATCCCGACATTAGAATACAAAGCAAAAATATATGAAGCATGGTCAATGAACGACGGATATAGACATCTAATTACCGTGACTGTCTCCAGCAAGGACTCAGCAACGGTCGGTCGTCGCTGTACGGGCGGGGCTGAGCTCGTGCTCCGAGCTTTCACCACCGGGAGACTGGGAACCTCGGCCGGGTCGAGGATGCTGTCGCCCACAAAGTACCGACCATGCTGCTTGCCGTGTCCGATCCTCATTATGACTTCTCCATCAAGGGGCGCCGTCCTCGGATCGAACTCTGGCCCATGGACCTCCCTTGCCGTCGTGTTGTACCGAACGATGCGGGGCTGGATCGTCGGGTTGGTGTACGCCTCGGGCGGGTCTGCCTCGTTGTAGGTGATGTCCGACGTCGCCTTGCCCTTGTGAGACAAAGCATATGCCTCGAGCTGGGAGCAAGGCTGGCCACCATGTGCCCGAGACTGCGACAAACAACAAGATTGTCA
Source organism: Cenchrus fungigraminus (assembly GCA_036936925.1). NCBI lineage: Eukaryota > Viridiplantae > Streptophyta > Magnoliopsida > Poales > Poaceae > Cenchrus > Cenchrus fungigraminus. The sequence continues at coordinate 17,630,046 of CM072774.1, forward strand.
CAAATAATGCAAAATTGTGAGCATTGCAATAAAGAAATAAATTCACGTACCCATCTAGCCGCAAATTGCCTTAGGTTTAGGTTGCCTTGATGGTGTGCCGGACCTGGCATCTTCAAACGCCGCTCCCGGCGCTCGAGGTGCATCTTGTCCCACTCCGGGTCAAGCCACCTGTCCACCAGCCTTGCCCAAGCCCGCCGATTGCCGCTACACCACCACGGAGGCACCTGCATGTCATCAAGTGCATGCCATATCAAATTGATCATACGTGAACGATGAGAAGTTAATATTGCAGTGAGATGTTCTTTACCCTCAACCATTCATCTCTGGGCAGCTTCTCGTTTCTTGCCTGCTCTTTGGTGCTTTTCTGTTTCTTGTGCTTTGCGAAGTAGAACACAACGGTGCCCACACGCGCCTCGTAAATCATATCATGCACAAGCTTTTGACAGGCATTCCTCGCCACCTCATTCGCCCTTTTCAGAGAGCCCTCCTCACATCTGTAGAAATCCTGCATATACAAGTGTTGTCAATACTTTAGGAATATGCAAAGTAAAACCGATGTATTGAGATTAGCAATGTTTTGCGAGGAAGACTTACCCATAGTTCGTTTACCACACACCCGGCCTTGGTATTGAAATTCCTGTCGTCTCGATCATCTTGATTGGTCGCCGTGACGTAGTGGTCAAACGTCTCTGCTAGCTCCTCTCGGTCCCCAACCTCCACCAACCCAGGCTAGTGAATCTTGCACAAAATACCGAGGATGCCATTGGAAAGACGTGAGTGACGATCTGGAGCGACTGCCCTCCATCCCCTGCAAAATTGATTCAGACAAATTAATAGTTTCAATTGTGAAAGTTCAAAGTAACCAATGAAAAAGCATTGGTAAATTATCTTTTCCCATTAGGTGCAACCATAGTCCACAGTCCAAAATATTAATTTGCCTCAGATATTTTTTTCTTGCATGGACCTTGAACTTAGAGCATAGATAATCAAAAGAGGGTTCATGACAACCATGAAACCATGAGAGACGCCCAGCCCAACCAAGTTTTTGCTTGGGCATGGACGTCTCCCATGGTTTGATGACAACCATAAGAAGCATATAATCGGTACAACACAAGCTCAAGGTCATTATATATTACCCAACATGAAATTTGGGTAAGTTTTGATATCATCATAGGCATGAGTAAAGTTGAATTTAAAATGAAACAAAATTTCAACAGAACCTCCCCTACATGGAGATGTGGTCAAAACCTACAACAAAACACCGGCACGATGGCCGACAACCACAGTCCAAAATAGAAATTTGCCTCAGATTTTTTTTTCTTGCATGAACCTTGAACATAGAGCATAGATAATCAAAAGATGGTTCATGACAGCCATGGAACCGTGAGAGACACCCATCCCAACCAAGTTGTTGCTTGGGAATGGATGTCTCCCATGGTTTGATGACAACCATGAGAAGCATATAACCGGTACAACACAAGCTCAAGGTCATTATATGTTACCTAATATGAAATTTGGGTAAGTTTTGATATCATCATAGGCATGAGTAAAGTTGAATTTAAAATCAAACAAAATTTCAACAGAACCTCCCCTACATGGAGAGGTGGTCAAAACGTACAACAAAACAACGGCACAATGGCCGACAACCACAGTCCAAAATAGTAATTTACCTCAGATTTTTTTTTCTTGCATGAACCTTGAACTTAGAGCATAGATAATAAAAAGAGGGTTCATGACAGCCATGGAACCGTGAGAGACACCCATCCCAACCAAGTTGTTGCTTGGGAATGGATGTCTCTTACGGTTTGATGACAACCATGAGAAGCATATAACCGGTACAACACAAGCTCAAGGTCATCATATGTTACCCAGCAAGAACACTAGGTACAATTCATATCATCATCGGCATATGAGAAGTTAAATTTCATAACATGCAAAATCTAAGTAACAAACTAAATACATTTCCTAACTAAATTTCCTAACTAAAATCAAACAAAACTGCATGCTCAGCAACTAAAAATTGACAAAGTGCATGTTCCTCACCTTAACAGGGGCGCGGGCTAGGGCCGACGAGGCTCATGGCGAGGGGCCCCGGCGGTTGGGGGTAGCGGTTGGGGCCGGCCTCTCCCCCGACGGCGGTGGCGAGGCACGGGCTGGCCTCTCCCCCGGGCCGCGGAGGTGGGGGGAGGCACGAGCCAGGAGAGGAGGGGGCCGCGGCCGGATCATGCACGCCGGGGGAGAGGAGGTGGAGGAGCGACGGGCGGCGAGGCTCACGGCGAGGGGCCTCGGCGGTAGGGGGAAGCGGCCGGGGCTGGCCTCTCCCCCGATGGCAGTGGTGGGAAGGCACGGGCCAGGAGAGGAGGTGGCCGCGGCCGGATCTTGCACGCCGGGGGAGAGGAGGTGGAGGAGCGACGGGCGACGGCCGGCGTCGGGGGCGGTCGCGGCGGTTACCACGCGGCCGGCATTGGGGAGGACGGCGGCTGCGCGGACGGGAGTCGCGGAGGGGACTGGGCGCTCGGCGGAGGGGACGACAGCGCTCGGTAGGCGGCGGCGGTTGTGTGTGTGCGTGTGTGTGTGTGTCGGGTGCATGTGTGGAGTGTGTAGCGTGTGGAGTAGAGAAGTGTGGTGCGTGTGTGAAGTGTGCACGTGTGACGCTGACGAGTGGGGCCATGGAACCTTTGCCGTGAGCTAGATCTGGGGCTCACGGCAAAGAACCGGTGGGCCCACACGTCAGCCGCCAGCAATCTAGGGTTCAGGACATATGTTTGCCGTGAGTTAGATCTACAGCTCACGGCAACGGCAGTGGGCCCACAAGTCAGCCGCCAGCAATCTAGGGTTCAGGACATATGTTTGCCGTGAGCTAGATCTACAGCTCACGGCAACGGGCCCGCCTTGCCGTGAGCTAGATCCACGACTCACGGCAACCAGCAGGCAACCGTGTGTATTTGTTGTGTGCCGTGAGCTACACACGGTAAACTGTCAATTCACAAATTTTGTTTATTTCCCTCTTATTTTTTTATTGATTTTCCTTAAAAACAAGTTGAGTGCATTATGATATTTACCTGCTAATCTAACTCTACAATGTCAATTTTAAACTTTGATGAATTAAAAACATTAGTTTGATTGTACTTTCAACTAAAATTCTATCATTTCATGCGGTCCGATAATGTTCGAAATTATAAAGATACACAAAAATTTTGCCATTAACCAACATAAGACACTCAAAGTTGTTTAATGATCCTAGGGAAAGTTCCAAGGTCAAATTTGAATCAAAACATCACAAAAACCATCAAATCTAGTCACATGAGTCAACATCTCAGAAACTTCCAGTAAGATGCTTCAGTTTGTAAACAGTGTATAAGTTGAGTAATTCGAAACCATCTCAATTCTTCACCACAGCCTCCATACATGATATCATGATGTCCATACAAATTTCATGATGTTTTAAATTTGTATGGATTTTATACAATTAAAATACTATTGGACGAAACCTTCATAATCATGCGTCGAGTCTAAATGTTTGGAATTCTCTCTCATTTCATGGTATATGTATGAAAAAGGAATGAAGAAAACGAAATATCATTATTGCACTAACTTTAGTCTATGATTTTATGCACTTCCAGTTCAAATCCGACGTATCTGAAAAAATACGAAGAAAGAAAAAAATGACTAAATATATCAAACTGAGTTATAATTACCCCAAATTTGAATATGTAGTTTGTAGAGATGTGGTTTAAGGGTGGGAAACTTTTGGAGGGCAAAGAGCGATTTTTTTTTGGCATGTTTGCCGTGAGCCATGGACCTAACTCACGGCAAACAACGAAAACACACGGCTTCAGGTGGTGTTGGCATAACCTGCCAAGGGCTCACGACAAAGAGCCGAATGCCGTGAGCCGCATATCCGGCTCACGGCACAAGCACGATATGCACCGTGTGTCTTAAGATGTGCCGTGAGCTAGGCGTCAGGCTCACGGCAACATTAATGGCCCAGGCCGCCGGCCGTGACGGGGGAGGGTGTCAACGTGCGCCGTTTTCTTTGTCGTGAGCCTGATACACGGGCTCACGACACCTATGGACTGATGCCGTGTGTTTATTGTACGCCGTGAGCTAGGGCTAGGGACTCACGGCAAACAGGGCCGTATACGTACGCCGTGAGTTTTCTAGGTGCCGTGAGCCTGGTCAACCGGCTCACGGTATACAGTGGTGGCGCTGTGTGTCTTGTGTCTGCCGTGAGCTACCGAGACGGCTCACGGCAACTAAAAGGCTCACGGCAGCCTTGCGATTTCCGGTAGTGCCTCTTTTGGTGCTGCCTCGATCCATTCGTCGCTGGTGGCTCTGCTAGTTGTGTAGCTAGTGGAAAGAAAAGAGTTGGATCTTCGTGCTCCTTTCATTCTCGACACCTCCCAACCCTACAAAACATGCATTCTGCGTGATCTGTGTAACATGCACGTCTCTCGCCCTTTCTACCGCTCTAACAAATTCAGATTTGAGTGGAAGTTACCACCTATCAAAAAAAAACGGACCTCCTTTTCCCAAATGGAGGTAAGTTTTATAGGGAGGAGCTGACATATCTCATAACCTGACTCCATCAGTAAACTGTAATATATTAAATAGTAGTTATTACAGTCTTTAAATGCTGACATCGTTCTATTAGAAACGTCCCAATAATTTCGTTTGGTGAAACACAATAAAAACAAAGATGCACACATATAGGCAATGGATGATTTCTGTGTTGTTATTCTTTGTAAAGGTCATCCAGAGATAAATCCTGATACATTACTTGCATTGTCTTGTAGATGTTGAATTTGTATATATACTTCCCACATCCACCGTGGCTAAAATCGATAGTCCTCTGTAGTTTTAAAACTGATGATCTGTTGAAAAAAGTGGACCATATAAGAGAAGTTCAGGCTGTACCGTGACTTCTTAACAGGCAAACTTGTTGGCTCAACTGTCTCAAAAAAGATAAATAGCTATTTCTACAAACACACAAAGCTACGACGATTAGTTAACCGACTATACAAGCAGTTCTAAACCGACTCTTCTAGGTCATTCTGTGAAAGGTTGACGTTTGAATATGGTTAATCCCAGTGCACCTATCAGAATCGGAACAAACCAATTCCCAAATCCACCAATCATAATAGCAGTTTTTCTATACCCCTATCTGTTTCAAATCTGCTATTGGCATAACAACTAGTACAACGTAGTTTGATACAAACGAGCAACAAATCCCAAATGACAAATGAACAAAGGGCCAACAGCAGAGCGAGGCAGGGTAACGAAAAATTACAGCAAGGATACACTTGAACAACTGTAGTTTTTCGTGAATTTAGTACCAGAGAAAAGTTCGTTCTCTAAATATAGGGGTTACATGGACAGTCTAAATTTCTCTGTTGCATCAAAATACATTGGCAAGGAGTGAGTCCTATTACAGGATGGCCTTATTAGCCAGAGTACACATTGACATGATGAGTCGTTCGTGCTGTTTCTCATGGAGGCAAAGTCTAACATGTGATCTCTGCTTCGCACAGGACGGCAGAACAGGTATGCATCACATTATGAAAAAAATACTACCTCTGTTTTCTTTTATTTGACGCCGGCTAACTCAAAGTTGAGCTAATGGACGTCAAATAATCAAGAACAGAGGGAGTAATTGCGTAATAACTTGCTCTTGGTTCACCACATCAAACTGGGGGAATACCATTGTAGATTTTGATTCTCTTGCAAATTTGTGGTTCAGTGAATAAAAAAGTGATGCATATAGAAAAATTGTGGGGCATCAGGAAACTAAGAAATTGTCTATGTTTCCAGAATGGAGCTTGGCGAGCTTTGCCACATCTATGGCGATCCATATAAAAATGCTAGATAAATGGACCGTTTCTATGTCCAGTGCAGCATCTTATGCATTTCCCCACTTGTTCATGTATTCGAGCTTCCGGTAGGCTCCAGTTGAACTGCAACTCTTATGTCTCATCAACCATTAGTTTATGTCCTAATACTCTGGACTACGGTCCTGTTGCAATGCATACGGACTTGGTGCATGCATACATCACGCCTCATGTTCATTAAGATTTTTCCATGTTATGTAATATGCATATATATAAATATCACAAGACCTCCCCACTCTCCCCTTATATCGATGCTCCTTTGATGTTCGAGACCTCCCAGCCCCATTGTGCTAGCTTGTTTGCCATATCTAAAGAAACATAGTCATTGCCATGTCTTTCAGCATTTTTGGTTTTTGCCAGAGGAAACCCATCACCTGAACCTTTGCACTGAGAAGTTATATATAGCTGCAACCCCAAATGCGGCGTTGATATTCAACACCTCGTAGTGTCAAACCATTCTGGTGGAGAATCCTTATTGGTTTTCAGCAGCACTCCTCGCCGCACAGCAACCCTCGCACGCAAGAATGGGCCACTAGCCTTGCCATCAGGACCAGCATCCACCTTAACTACATCCCCAATCAACCCTGCCGCTCTAGCCCCCCTCCTCACGTCCATCCATCTGAATGGCAAGTTAAGGATATGCACCCACATCTCCATCTTTGAGAAGCAGACATCAGAGGGTTTAAGTGTTTGATCATACTCCCACAGGATCACCGCATGCTTCCCAATCACCCACGGCGATCCATCAAGGGCCTTGCTCTTGTCCTCAGCGCAACCAAACTCGGCGATGAACAAATTCTCCGCCTTCTTCCCCACCGAGCGCAGTTTAAGCCCGAAAGGATTGCCCCAGGCCGGTCTCATCGCTCCAGTGATAGTGCTAATGTGGAGGACAGACAGCGACAGGGCTTTGCCGATCAGTGCCCATTCATCTGTTCCACCAGCAGTGTCTTCCTCACCATCACTGAGGGCAGCAAATTGGCCCTCATCAGTGGTGAGGTTCAGGTTCTCCAGGAGGGACGCAACATGCGCCTCTTCCTCCGGCGAACGACGCGATCCCGAACGGTTATCACTGCTCCTGGGCGAAGCCATGGCGACTGCGAAGCAAACAACCGGGGAAAAACGAGTGTGACCCCCGGAATCCGGCGGCACAAAGCAGAGATGGGTTCCTAAGCGGCGCTCTAGCCCTAGCAGCGCTAGGGATTTGGTGGCCTCCGGCGCGGAACCAGCTAACCGGAACTATTTGCAGTGTTTGACGACGACTGGAGGGTCGCCGGCGATATGGGCGGGGACGCCGCAGACCTACTGGCCACGGCGGAGTGGGGGACCTTGCCGGTGGCGGCTAGATCCCAGACAGTTGCACGGTCGCCTTCGCAGTCGCCAGGAGAGTCGTGTCACGCGGAAAGCGGAGGGTCGGTTCCATCCCCGTAATCGCAAGCGAGCACCGTTGATCTACTATACGTGTAATAATATGTAGACTGATTTGCATTTGTTAAAGGAATGAATCCAGAACTCTTTTCATAATCTAAAAAGAGTATACCTGCGCAAACTGAATAGCAAATTTATAGCTGGCCTCTAGAATTCTAGATGGACACGTGATGAGAGTGACATGCTTAAAGAAAAGCAGGTATGTGCCTTTATTTCAATGAAAGTTGAATCATTGTTGAATGCAAATACTAATTCTCCTAAGTTAAAATTAGTCCTAAAATTTTGGTTTTATCTTTTTAATAAAATGTTTGGCGGATGTCGCTTGCATTGGATTCAGCCTGTGGATTCAGTGGAAGAATTGAATTGGACTATGTTTTTGTATCTACGAGTTGCTGCTACGAGCGAACATTTTAATTCGTTTTTTCCGAGTGAAAACTAAACAGATGATTTTTTTTTGGTGACAGATTTCGTTCGGAAGTTATTTAATAATAACAACCTCTTCGGTTCATCACAAACGCAAGTTCGTGATGCTTCCACAGAAGCCGACACTTGATCCAGTTCACCTTTGGGAACCTCGATCGTTCTTGTCCACGATACCGGCCGCTCGACTGGCAGTTCCCTACGCCTTCTGTGTCCTCCACAAAAAAGAACATAGATGGCCTCTTCAGGTGCTGCCTCGATCCATTCATCGCTGGCGGCTCTGCTAGTTGTGTAGCTGGTGGAAAGAAAAGAGTTGGACCATTAAAGTCTGTGGCCATGCTTTTGACGCCTTCGTGCTCCTTTCATTCTCGACACCTCCCAACCCTACAAAACATGCATTCTGCGCGATCTGTGTAACATGCACGTCGCTCGCCCTTTCTACCGCTCTAACAAATTCAGATTTGAGTGAAAGTTACCACCTATCAAAAAAAAAAAAAAAACGGACCTCCTTTTCCCAAATGGTGGTAATTAGTTTTATAGGGAGGAGCTGACATATCTCATAACCTGACTCCATCAGTAAACTGTGATATTAAATAGTATTACAGTCTTTATTTTGCTGACATCGTTCGAATAGAAACGTCCCAATAATTTCGTTTGGTGAAACACAATAAAAATAAAGATGCACACATATAAGCAACGGATGATTTCTGTGTTGTTATTCTTTGTAACGGTCATTCAGAGATAAATCCTGATACATTACTTGCGTTGTCTTGCAGATGTCGAGTTTGTATATATACTTCCCACATCCACCATGGCTAAAATCGATAGTCCTCTGTAGTTTTAAAACTGATGATCTGTTGAAAAATGTGGACCATATAAGAGAAGTTCAGGCTGTACCGTGACTTCTTAACAGGCAAACTTGTTGGCTCAACTGTCTCAAAAAAGATAAATAGCTATTTCTACAAACACACAGAGCTACGACGATTAGTTAACCGACTATACAAGCAGTTCTAAACCGACTCTTCTAGGTCATTCTGTGAAAGGTTGACGTTTGAATATGGTTAATCCAAGTGCATGCACCTATCAGAATAGGAACAAACCAATTACCAAATCCACCAATCATAATAGCAGTTTTTCTATACTCTGTTTCAATTCTGCTATTGGCATAACAACTAGTACAACTTAGTTTGATACAAACGAGCAACAAATCCCAAATGAAAAATGAACAAAGGGCCAACAGCAGAGCCAGGCAGGGTAACGAAAAATTACAGCAAGGAAACACTGTGAACAACTGTAGTTTTTCGTGAATTTAGTACCAGAGAAAAAGTTCGTTCTCTAAATATAGGGGTTACATGGACAGTCTAAATTTCTGTTGCATCAAAATACATTGGCAAGGAGTGAGTCCTATTACAGGATGGCCTTATTAGCCAGAGTAGACATTGACATGATGAGTCATTCGTGCCTATGAAAAAAAATAATTGCGTAATAACTTGCTCTTGGTTCACCACATAAAACTGGGGGGATACCATTGTAGACTTTGATTCTCTTGCAAATTTGTGGTTCAGTGAATAAAAAAGTGATGCATATAGAAAAATTGTGGGGCATCAGGAAACTAAGAAATTGTCTAAGTTTTCAGAATGGAGCTTGGCGAGCTTTGCCACATCTATGGCGATCCATATAAAAATCCTAAAAAAAGGCTGCTGATTTTTTTTCTTTTCTATATACATAGCTTTAGCACCTAATAAATATATATCATATCGAGATACGTAGCAAAAAAACTATGTACTTACATAAATCAAAACAATAGTAAATTTAGAGGGATGTAGTACATGGTGAACGAACGAGCCATGAGCCGCAGACGAGTTGGAGGCATCATCAGATGTTGTCGATTGGCAATCAGAGCTAGACCTCGTACAGCCCACCCATGGGCAGCGCAATATCATTGACGAAGGCAAGTGGTGCAGCACTGAGATTGGCCGCATAACTATACGAACAGTTCAACGGCATTGGACGAGTGTTTCAAGGTTTACACCGTCGGAATCACAGCACCCGGTCTGACCGAGATCTCCGGCCGGGCAGGCATGACCGTGGTGACTGGTACATACCGCGCATTTATTTGCTTCCTGCTACTGTAGAAGGCTCGTTGAACTGGAGGAAGGATTCCGCACAATAAAATACCCATTCAAGAAATTGATTTTAAATTGATTGCAAATAGCTAGAATCACTTTTTTGTTTGTCAGATTTTGTTGCCGCTTGTACTGAAGGTGAAATTTCTGTTTGCGGCGTGCAGAACATATCGGTGTACATGCTGGTTGTGCGTTCTCCTATCCGTCTTTCTCAGAAGTGGCCGGCTCGACCACTACTCATCAAAGAGGTAGACAAGGGAAAGCCAACAGTTGGAACTGCTTCAAACTCTGTTCATTTCTGACACCTCCCAACTCTACGGACAAAAGAACCAATAATCTGCACGAATATAACTGCAAGTCTCTTGCTAACTCTCTTCCATGATCGAATAACTGTGTGCATACATGACTATTATTACCACATCAAAATGATGGACCTTCTTCAACGTTGTCAGTCACCAGTTTATAGGAATGTGCGGGTTCACAATGAGACAGTAATCTGAGCAGTGTTTTTGTTCGTTAATTCTCAGAAAATAAAATAATACTCCCTCTGTTTCATATTACTTGTCATTTTGACTTTTTCAGATACATTCCTTTTGTTATGCACCTAGATATATACTTATATGTAGATACATAACAAAAATAATATATTAAAAAATTCATAACGATAATTAATATGAAATAGAAAGAGTATTAGTGTGTTGTTACCATATTTATTATCTGACATCATTGGAACAAAAAGGTCCAACAATCTAGTTTTTTCTTAGCATGTCTCCCTTTTTTACAAAGTACAGGCAATTTGTAACTAATAAATTTAAATAATACTTGAAAATTAGTAGCTGTGCACTTGTCATGGCTAGTTTCCGTGCTTATGTACATTTTGTAGGTTAGTTTAGTCTACTTCTAGCTGTTATTAGAGTGATAGGTTCCATGTATTAGAAATTAAAGAAGGGATTACCATTGCATTATTGTCTCTACTCCAAACCCCAATTATGATTTTACCCTCACTTGTTTACTTTATGATTAGACCGCTACCTTTTCAAAAAGAGCACTTCGTTGCCCCTTTTCTTGACTATGTTTGTTGCATCGGCAAATTTTAGGATGCTTGTACCAGGTGAAATCTAACGATGCTAGTATTAGGTAGTACCAGTTAGGTGGGCACAATAATTATTTTAAAAAAAAATTGAATACAGTAAAGGTATATAGGTAATTTCGCCTAGCTAATTTGAAAACAAACACCCCACCTAGGATGAGACGGCTCGTCGTCCGCCACCACCTCGGATGCCACTGGCCGGAGGACTGCGCAGAGGCGAGTAGCAGGACGTCGTGGCAGAGCACCAGTGGCGACTAGAGCCTGCTGCGGTCGTAGTCGAAGTCGAATACGCTGGTGTTCGCGAACATGTCGAGGAGCCCGTCCGAGACGGCCCTCGGGACCAGCCGCACCAGGAGCTGCTCGTCGCCGGCGGCGCCCATCGGTGACAGCGGCTCCTCCTCATCCTCCTCTGAGGATGAGCAGCAGCTCACGATCTCCGGCACCGACGACGAGGGCGACGACGGCATTGCAATGAATTCTCTTTTTGCACCACCGGCCGGCGAGCTGTTGCGGCATTGCAAGATAATATATCTGCCTCTTTCCTTTTCTGCGGGAGAAAGGAGTGGTAAGGCAACTGGGATTTGTTGGCAGATATGTGCTGCATTATCGCTCATCTCCTTCTGCCTCTCAGAGATCTGCGTCGTGCGCGGACAAGCGGAGTTGACCTGGGTCGACGGCGAGCTCGATGTCAAAGACCTAGCACCCACTGCGCGAGTCCTGGCGGCACGACGAGCATTACCTCACTAGGACCCACACGATTGCCTCGCGAAGGGCGGCCGGGATCAGAAGCGCGCACATCCGCCTAGGCGTCGGCGCAACATGACCTCCCACCGCAGCACCCGGTCAGTGAGTTCGAAGATTGGGAAGAGCACGATGGTGGCCGTCGACGAGCTAAGCCTTTGCTGCAGAAGGGACTCGCCGCCATCTCCAGCTGCCTCCGCCGGCCCGCGGATCGGGCAACCCCTGCATCGCGGGCAGCTGCGACCGGTTCTCCAGCCGCGGCTACTCAGGCATCCACACGCAGTCAAGCGCCCGCAGCAGCGTCACCAGACTCGGTTCCTCACCTCACCGTCAGCAGATCCAGCAAGCGGTGTTGGAGCAAGAGACCGACCAAATGAATTCAGCCGCCGCACAACAGGAGGGCGGTGACGGGAGAAACAGAGTAGAGGAGGAAACGATGCGGCACGAGCAGACGTTGACTAAACAGAGAGAGAAAGAGAGATCTTTTACCATACTACCCTTTTATTATTTATTAAATTATTAAATTAATTTTTTAATTTAAAAAGTTGGTGGAAAAATATTAATACAAGGTACTACCTGGTACTACATAAGTACCGGAACAAAGCTCTTCTTGCATCATGAACAAACCAATCAAAACAATAAAAACTATGTACCAGGTGTGTTGAATGATGTAATCAGGTGAATGCTGTTTATATATGCCGTTTTAACCAGCTTCGGTGAATAAAAACGTGCAGGGGGGCATGGAGGAACTGTACTGCTGAAGGAATCGGATAAAAGCGGTCTGGCCACGAGGGTGAAAAAACATGAAAAAAGTAAATACATTTAAGCAAAAACAGGTAATGAACCAAACGCTTAGTGTCAAGCCAGGCTTCCTGTCTATGTTTTGTAAGATACTTCTAGAATTTGGTAGCATGGCCCACATTCTGTTTTACCTTGAGTATAATCGAGGATAAATTGAATGTAACAAATTATTTACAATTTCTTGTCACTAATAATTAATAGAAAAATTATAATTTTAGCAAATTTTCTATTTTATATTATCCTATCATGGACATGTCACCTGATGACATCTATTCCGTCATGAAAAGGATAACTGTGCTGATGAATTTGTTGCTGTTTGCGCCATTTGCAATAAAGTTTATCAACCAAATAAAGGTGTGTCAATATATATGTCAAAACCTTATTAGAAAATAATGGCAGTTCATTTTCAAGGGAGCTACTGAATCATAACAAAACACAATACAGGAAATTTGAAATGGAGTCATTTAATTTACATAACTGGACTAAGAGTGGTAGAAAAGATAATCAATTTACAGAAACTCTAGGCCAAGGACATTAACTCATCTAATCTAAGGGAAATAATATTGTTTAGATGATACCTGAACACAAAAGGCTTCCATGGTGTATGCCAACATCAAAATAGTCTTTCAACGTCGCCATATCAGTCCATGTGCTTGTTCTTGGATTATATGCTCTTAGTATTCTTTCCACAAACAACCAAACAACTATCCTCCCATCTTGAAGAACTATAATGGGATAAATGTATCCATATGGCTGCCATACGGCTGTCCATGGTATGGAGTATCGTTTGTTCCAAAGCGACATTTCAATGTTGTCTAAAAACCAAAGATCTGTTCTGGAATCATAGTCATTCTGATGGACCATGACTAAGCAGCCACTCATCCTTGATAAATGGAATCTACTTATATCCTTGATGCGATGAAGATTCTGATGGGTGCTAGCGAGGAGGCTTGTTGTTAGCGGTCCATTGAGTGTTTTTGGCCTCCACTTTTCGGTGACAAAGTCGAATAAGGCTATGCTATCCACCTCGATGTTGGGTGCAGCAGATTTCTTGCCCATCATCAGGAAGTAGGCCACCCCACAAACAACTGCCGTTTTCCAAGATTCCCATGCTACCGTAACCGGAGGATGCGGTGCCACCCTCCACCTTCTCTCCGCAAGCGTCATGACATGGCACGACTGCACGACGCCTCCTAAGTTCTCATCGTGTGAGCGGACAACACACAGCATCTTGTACTCTTGGGTGGAGGACACATAACCGAGTGTATAGTTGGGTGGGAACATCATCAACGCACAATGACCAGAGGTTATGCCGCTCTGAAGGATGGTGGCCTCACCCGTGCCCAGGTGGAGGACATGGGGTGGGCCGGATGCGCTCGAGATGGTAACAAGGTCTAGCTGGGAGTTCTTAATCATACATGTAAAATTAGGCTCGACCATGGGTATCCGCTTGATAATGGTGCCGTCCAGGTCGAGGATGTGGATCTCACGGGGTTTCAGGAGGAGGGCGACGAAATACCGGTCGTGGCAGGACGAGTGCTCCTTGGCGAAGATCGGGTCGGAGGTGAGGCAGCGCCATGACTGGCAGACGAGGCGGAGGCGGCAGAGCTCGTCGGCTGGTAGGCGGAGGAGGACCTCGCGCAGCATGTCGGAGGGGAGCACGCCATTGTTGCTGGCGATTGCGTGCCGAGGAGGAGCAGCGGCGTGGTCGCCCTTCGTCCTCGTCTGCGCCGCCACCGGCGCCATCACGTAACACGGAGACCTAGATCAGCTGATTGATGGCGCCGGCTGAAACGTGAAGGCGTTGGTCTCTATTTGTTTCCAAGTTTCGGTCAGGCCCGGAAACAACAACTCTTGTTTCTTCGAGTTGACACTCGTAGCTGACGAGATAACAATTAAGCAGACATTTTCCCCACAGTGAAATTTAAACTTACAGATGCATGGAGATAATAATTCACCAGTCACAGTCAGCACAAAGAAACATATTTTTATTTTGGAGGCGACTACACGGAGAAGCCTCTCCATTTAGTCATACATGGAGAGCCCTTGTTTCCGTTTTTGAACCGAGGGACCACTTATTTTGAACAGGGAACCACTGATCCGTCACGTGGGAGGTCCACTAGGATATTTCGCTGCATGCGGAGGCTACCGCAAGGCTTGTGCGGGAACTGCAGCCAGGTTTGCACAGGAATATAAAAAAACACATGTTTTTATTGGTTGTCAAATAGTTTACTCCCAAGCCTACAGTAATAAAAGAAAATTGGCTACTCATGCAGCGGAAAAAGCAAGACAAGTTTTTAAATAGTTGTCAAACAGAAGGCCCAAGCCCCTAAACAAAAAGTAACTTGTAGCCTCATGAAAAATAATGGTCTATTTACACTAACAATATGGAGATCAAATCATCATCGCTGAGGGGGCGTGAAGGTCCAGGAATGAATCCTTGTTAGCTATGAAACACCAACAACTTACATATTTCAATATATGTGGTGCAAAACAAGAAATGAAATAACAAGATCACAGGATAACAACTTCATATCCTAGTGTGTTTGAACATGATGACTGCTTTATATCATAGTATGACAATATCAAAGGACTTCATATCCAGTATTACGCTTCTTAGTTACTTTTGAATGCTTGCACCTGAAACAGATAATTGAGAACAGTGCCAGGGACAACACCACTGTTAGCCAGTTTTCTTCACCATAGGCTAGTTCATATCACCAATTTTTCACTGAAATTGAAAAATCCACTAGGGTCAGCTGACCTCGATGAAAGCACCTGGCTCTACCCTGAGGTCATGCACACATGGAACTTATCTAAAGCAAAACAGTGACATTATGCTTAATTTCGATGACATCAAACTTGTAAACAAAGACAAAAGATAAAAAAATCCTTTAATTCCACTTAATCTCTAGGAACCAAAACAAATTATGCATATTGCTAATGACTAAATGTGTAAAATTTCAAAATGATACACCGTGGAGCTACAACTGCAAACATAGCAAAAGGAAGCTGTTTAAGAAAACCAGTTACTTTCTATTAGTTTCAAACTAGGGAATGTTACTTCCTATCTACTAAAAATAGATGGGTAGTTACTTCCTATCTACAGAAATTTATGGTGAATGAAGAGAATGAAGAAAGCATGTATCCAGGGAAAATCATAGGCAAAAAAGGTGCATGTAAAGAATTTAGAAAACATATAAGACGCTAATGATGTATGATCTACAGAAATACTTTGTTTCTTTCTACATCATTCAAACTGTAAACAAGTTACTTCTGATATGATTCAAATGCATGCCTAGCTACTCTCTACAATATTCAAATTAAAATCAAGTTACTTCCAATATGATTCAGATGCATGCATAGCTACTTCCTGAATATTCATATTAACACCTTAGTTACTTTCTAAAACATTCAAATTAAAATGAAGTTACTTCGGATATGATTGAAATGCATGCCTAGGTACTTGCTGAATGTTCAGATAAGAGGAGCTACTGATATGGACTAAATAATAATGCAAAATGAATAAATGGCAGACATATGCTACATGTAAGAGATGATGAGTTGCATCCTTTGATATGGTTAAAATATGGAGAACCAGATGGAGAAGAATGTGTTTTAATCATAAGTTACTTCCTAAGCCATAGATTGTAGGATAAGTACTACTAGTTGAATTAGAACACCTTACTTCCTAGGTCTTGTAGATAAATGATTAGTTACTTCTTATGTGTTCTAAGTCATAGAAATGTTACTTCCCATCACATGTAAATGAATGATTAATTACTTCCTATGTATTTCAAGTCAGGGACATGTTAGTTCCTATATCATGTAAATTGATGAATAATTTCTTCCTATGTGTTTTGAATCAGGGATAAGTGACTTCTTATCTCATGTAAAGCAATGATAAGTTACTTCCTAGACCAGATTTATGGTGAAAAAGTGAAAAATAACTTCTTATTCAAAATAAAAAAAAGTAATAAGCTACATCATCTTCTGTTTGTGCAGGCCTAATTCAAAATGAAGTTACATCATAATTTATTTAGAAAACACAAGGTATGCAAAAAATGCAAGTCAGTTAGTAAATGTAGATGAGCCTAGATTTGTTCTTGTGACCACATCAGGCAATACTGAAAACTACAAATATTGCACTCAGTTAACTGAAGAAACAATGGAAGTGAGGAATTAGAAGATGGGGACAGAATTCGATCTTAGTAAGTGAAGTTTATACCCATGATTCATTTGCATTGTCCTCAATGGTTTATTATTCATGAAAAAGGTTGCTTCTCAATCAAGATAAGTAACTTAGAAAACGAGAAAGAAGATGAAAAAGACAAAGTAATATTTGTGTGCAGTAAAAACAATCAAACCCAGAAAACAATGAAAGGACAGTTGTGAAACATAGGAAAAGGAACAAAATTGTGAAGACAGGTTGCATGGTGTGCGTGACACAGGATAAAAGAGAAGGCAAGTAGAACTTTACAACTTCCCACAAGGACCACAACCACCCAGTTTATGAGAAATTCGAAGTCAATTGATAGGCTTCATAGCATCAACAATACTCTTCTTTATAACACATTGCAAAATAATTAAGCAGACATATCATAAGTTTGTGGTGGACCATTAGATATGCACTAAAAATGCCTACAAATTGGGGGTAAAAACAACATAGTTACATCCTGTATATGTGTATTAATCATAGTTTAATTCCTAGGACATGTAAATTGGCTAAGGTTTACTTCCTGCAATGTGAAAAATATCAGAAGTTACTTCCTTCAATATATTTGAATAAAGGAGCAGAGGTAGTATCAAATCAGAATTAATTTAGTCACTTTATATTTTGTAATTCTATGATCAATTATTTCCTGATGTGATCCAAGATAGAGACAAGTTCCTTCATGTTAACCAAATTAAAAAGGTACTTACTATGTGTTCCAAAATTCAGATGTTGGAAATATTTTCCACAAGGGTAATGCTATTAGAATAACAGTTGGTAGAAAAGAGAAGATGTAATGCTCTGTAGAGCTACCATGCCAGGAATTACATGGTCACAAAGACAAAACAAAAAATATATAGAATTATGGTTTTACCCCATGACCGCATACCACTCCGGTGGATTTTTATCAGCACTATACTCAGCAATTTAACATAACATCCACCACCTACCAATTACAATTGATAGCTCAGGTGTGGTATGGAAAACAGGAAGAAATAGATCAACGGGGCTAATAAAGAAATTTGAGGTATGAATGTAAATTTCTAAAAAAAAAAGAACATATGCAGCCGAAAGAAAAACCATCAACACACATAAACAAAATAA
Organism: Cenchrus fungigraminus; assembly: GCA_036936925.1. Taxonomy (NCBI): domain Eukaryota; kingdom Viridiplantae; phylum Streptophyta; class Magnoliopsida; order Poales; family Poaceae; genus Cenchrus; species Cenchrus fungigraminus. Next base: position 17,647,854 of record CM072774.1, read on the forward strand.
GTAATAACTATAGTTACTTTCTATGTGTTTTAATCAGAGACAAGTTACTTTCTGTTAGTATAAATGAATATAAGTTACTTCCTGTGTGTGTCAAAATCTGGGATGCGTTACTTCCTATCTCAAGGTGACAAATGATTAGTTACTTTGCAATATCATATAAACCAAGATAAGTTACTTCCTACCCCATATTTTGTCTAACCAGAGGACATGAAAAATCACATTAAAGCTACTGATGACATTATTTATTCAAATTTGGTAGATTTGAGACATCTAGAGATTCAGGGGTCAAATAAATTAAGGTAAAGGATCATGTGCGCCGTTCTTTGAGCATCATAACATGAAAATTCTCTAGGAGCTAAACACCCAATGCGTTAGAAACAAAACTTACATACCAAAATTGATAGGAGTATGATTTAGAAGCTACAGATTGGTACAACTAGTAATCAACACAAGTGAGTGGTCTAAATAAATAGCTCAAGCAACAGATTCACTCAACATGTAGTAAATTGATAGCTGCTCATTCAGATAGACAAAACAATGATTGCTTACTGTAGCTTGAAAGTGACACAAGCAACCTGATGCTTCAGGTCTTGTTGGTCCGTGTCACCGAGCTGAACCAAATAAACACCAGAGCAAGGCACAAGATGCAGCAGGAGATCAAAATAGAGAGAAATGAATTCACGAGCTGCAACTATAACAAGTCAGACACGCATAGCCTTTCATCTGCACTGAGAAACAGCAACCCGCAGTCGGCCTGGACAAAGTCTGAACTTTCACCCAAATTTCATCACCAATAGATTGCAGAGCAGATCGCAAACCAGTAATCAACAGGTCTATGTACTACACAGACCTGAAGGCAAGAACTCCCAGCTTCTCGAGTGTTAACCTGTCCAAAAAACAGAAACACAAAGGCTCAGCTGCGCACAACGGGCTACAGAATCAAGAGGCTAAATCAGAAGAAATTTGAACAACATGCTCCCAAGGTTAGGGAAACAAAGAATGCATACCCTCCAAAAATCCAAGAAACAACTCCTATCTGAAGAAAACTGACGAACCCTAGGAAAGGAACCAAATCTGGGGACAACTTGAAATCGACAGATTTGAGTTCAGATTTGATACAGAATCACCACGAGTAAGATCATATATGCGAAGAGAAATCTTCAGGAACGAGAGAGGAGAGGCAAGACTTGACAAATTAACCAGGTCATGGATTAAGCACACAAGTCAACATCTTGATACAAGGCTAGGAAGCCACCCTCATCCTCCCACTCTTGATTTTTCGTGAAGCACAAGAACTAGCCTGTTGAAATAGAAAAGCAAAGGCAAAAGAACGGAGAGCCGAGCGAACCAGCAGACACCTCTCGAGCTGCCACTCATAAGTATCAACATAGCATACTTACAGTTGCTCCACCGGATCTGAGAGAGGGATGGAGGCAGAGAGGCCCAACACAGCCTGCCCTTGGGATCTATAACAGCCGTCGTGGGAAGCGCAGCTAGTGCCCGCCATCCCTCTCTCCAAGGCTGTCGCGCCATGAGCTTCTCACTTGGCATGCAGCTCACCCATCTGATCTGCCACACGAAACATCGGCCGTCGCCGCGGATCTGCACAGAGTTCCGCCTCCGGCCGTCTCCGTCGCTGCTCTCCCACAAAGAGCTCCGCCGCTCGCCGTCTCCATTCCGCGTTGCGAGCAATCGTGCTCTCGGCAGGATCCACCGACCACCGCCACCATCGCCACGGGCCCGCGGCAGTAGATATCGGAGAGAGAAAGGAGAGGGTAAAGTGAATGAGAAATGGTGGAGGTGGAAGAGATAGGATATCTTAGTTTGGTGGGACCCACAGTGTGTTTGGACTTCCTCGTAGCAATTCTTTTCTTTTTGGCAGGCCTCACGTGGGAATTAATCTGTAGATGGTTTGATTGGAAACGAACGGTGTTGGGTGGGCTCTCGCCGTAAGCTTATCTAGAGAGCCCTCTCCGAATAGCTTTTGCGTTTTATTTTCTTGTCAAATTTCGTTCTAACACTCACTACTAGATGGTATTAAAAGTTGGAGAGCTGAGATCAATTAGAAAAAGTTATAGACATCGTGAAGCAATGGAGGGGACTTCAACACATCGTAGAGTAAATATGATGTTCTTTTGGTCTATCTGTTTCTATAAAAGAGCAGAGACAAAAGAACAAGAGACCAGCAAGATGCGATGGTACCCTTAGGATACCTAGCAATTTCGAAGTTGATAGGATTCTATCTAAAAAACTTTTAAAAGGCTACACGAGAGACGCAGGAGACACAATGTATTCACCAAGTGACACAAGAGCTCCCAATACCTCACAAGCCTATATAGCAGCAAATACGAGAATCGTTAGCCTATGCATAGCTACCCCCTTTATGATTGGTGTGGATATTGCTTTTTTCCAAAATTAGGCACTTGAGTAATTGCTTTTTTGAATGCGCCATCACCTGCTGAGATAGATCAAGACAATCACCAGCGTGCACCACCAACTATATGTTGAATGGCATGATCCAATTTGGGAGGTCTTTGGATCGATTCTTCATATGTGAGGTCTTTGGATCAATTTGGGAGGGCTTCTCTCCAAAATAATTGCCATATCTGTCCTGATCGATTCTTCATATGTGAGGTCTTTGGATCAATGGATTGAAACAATTTGGGAGTTCTGTACTAATGAAGAGTTTCCACAAATACTCGTGCTCCTTAGATTCCTGATCCCTTCTAGTCCTACGAACGCAACTGCATACGTAAAAAGATAATGCCTCTATCTCTCTCTCTCTTTAAGGCTCCTGTGTTGCCATTTTTACGACATCGTGAAGCATTTAGAAAGGCCGCCTCCAAGTCTATAGATGATGGGCATGCAAGGACCTTGAAAGACAGAGACAGCTTGGCGAATACCTTCCAATGCCGCTAAACATTCAGCTTCTTCTGCTGATTTTGAAAAATGATCACTGCACCTCAGCTGTTTCGTATCACCACCAAGAAAGCACATATTTCTTTGTAGTTAAATTTTGTCCTAATCCATGCTTCTTTACTTATTTATTAGTCCTTCCATTCCAATCTAGACCATTCATTAGAAGCACCTCTTTGCTTTGTGTGCAAGGAAGAGGTATTTATTGTTTCTTAAATTCAAATAAAAGTGGGAGGTAATTTACCATCAGTCTTCGTAATGCTATCCGTGGTTAAAATTTCTTGCTACTTTGCTCTTTCTGTTATCATCATGGGCACAGAATAATGTCACATACAAAAATGGAAAAAATATAGCTGCAACTTACAGGTTGCGATCAGTGACCCTGCTGCCAGGTATATTTACTTCACATATATATGATGGTATCTGCGCAAAACCGGTAAAATATTGATGGAATTTACCAGCCCCTTGCATAGCATGGGATTTACTGATGCCAAAAAGAATGGTCAAATATGTGCTATGATATCTACATTGCTGGAAGGTTTCTCCATGGAGCTTGAGTCAGGACCTATCAGGACCAAATTAAAGGCTGCATTGATCCTTTATTCACGAGTCCTCCGGTCCTCCCACCCGTTCTATGAAATGAACAATAAATATTTCTCGAGCCACAATGCAATTGTACTACTCATGAAGTGATCTAGAAGGTCTTCCATTTGGTAATTACACTCCCAGCACTAGGTTTATTTGACGAAGTAACAAGTAATTAATACGTCGTTCAAATGAGATGCTTTTTAGACAAAAACTTTCTATTATTTTGGGATGTGCCCAACAAAATTTTTCTATTTAGTAAATTGAGTGTACCTGTTTTTTAGTGCTGGGAGCAGGGAAAAAACTTCGGTATTTCTCATATAATCATGCAAATGATTGAGTTTGACATATATGATGTAATATTAAATTTCAGAATTTTTATTTAACCAGTAGGGTGATTATTATACTATATTCCTTGTTAGAATTCCCAATATAATTTAAGTTGCTACAGTTAAAGGAATCTGATCCTCAGTGTCAAGCTAATCCTACGCTAGCTTTCCTGTTTATGTTTTGTTCGATTACTTCTAGAACTTGGTAGCATGGCACAAATTCTGTTTTTCCTTGAATATATATAATCGAGAATATACATTGTTTTAGAATTTCTTGTCACTAATAATAGAGAGCTTTTCTAGAGTCTCCAGGAACTATTTGAGTACTGTAGTTATTTCCACATTTCACTGACATAAAAACAGGAATAGTGGTAGAAAAGTTAATCAATTTACAGGAACTCCATACCAGGGATATTAACTTCACTGATACCCTTTTATCTTTAGTTGAAACAGATATGATTTTTTTTCGAAACTTGTATCAAGGGGCATAATATTTTTTAAATGATACCTGAACACAAGAGGCTTCCATGATGCACACCAACATCAAAATAATCTTTCGACGTCGTCATTTCAGTCCATGTGCTTGTTCTTGGATTATATGCTCTTAGGATACGTGCTGAGAACAACCAAACAACTATCCTTCCATCTTGAAGAACTAGAATGGGATAAATGTATCCAAGTGAATGGCAAGGGGCGGTCCAAGGTATGGAGTATCGTTTTGTCCAAAGCGACATTTCCATGTCGTCTAAAAACCAAAGATCCGTTCTGCAATCATAGCAATTCCTATAGACCACGACTAAGCAGCCACTCAACCTTGATAAATTAATCTTTCTGCATCCTGGCTGTGAGGAAGATTCTGACCGATGCTAGCGAAGAGGCTTCCTAGCGGTCCATTGAGTGTTTTTGGCCTCCACTTCTCGGTGAGGAAGTCGAATAAGGCTATGCTATCCATGGCGATGTTGCCCGTAGCTTGTTGCTGTCTCACCAAGAAGTATGCCATCCCACCAACAGACGCTATTTTCCAAGATCCCCATACTACAGAAACTGGAGGCTGTGGTACCACCCTCCAAGTTCTCTCCGAAAGCGTCATGACACGGCACGGTTGCACGACGCCTTTAATGTTCTCATCATACGAGTAGACAACACAAAGTATCTTGTACTCTTGGGTAGAGGGGACATAACCGAGGGTATTTTTGCATGGAGACATCGTCTTCCACGTTTGGGTAGAGGTTACGTTGCTGTCAAGGATGGCGGTCTCACCGGTGCCCAGGTGGAAGACGTGGTGGTATGGGTGGAATGCGCCAGAGACGGCGACGAGGTCCAACTGAGAGTTCTTCATCATCGTAACATACTGCTCTACCTTGGCTATCCGCTTGACAATGGAGCCGTACAGGTCGAGGATGTGGATCTCACGAGGTTTTATGCAGAGGGCGACCAAATACCGGTCGTGGCGGGACGAGTGCTCCTTGGCAAAAACCGGGTCGGAGGTGAGGCAGCACCATGACTGGCAGACAAGGCGGAGGCGGCAGAGCTCGTCGGCCGGCAGGCGGAGGAGGACCTCGCGCAGCATGTCGGAGGGGAGCACGCCGTTGTTGCTGGCGATGGTATGCGGAGGAGGAGCAGCGGCGTGGTCGCTCTTCGCTGTAAGCGCCGACGCCGCCATCATGAAGACCTAGATCAGCTTATCGAAGGCGGCGCGGGCGGCTAAAACGTGAAGGTTTGGTGCGGCACGTACGTGAGAACAGGCTCTGGGCTGACCAGAGACTAGAGTTGGGTTTCCAAGTTGCAGATGACGGGCTCTATCGTCCAACTCGGGTCTCGGGCCCAGAAACGACTCTTTTGTCGAGGCTTAGCCAGCTTACCGGTCAGTACAGACAAACCGCTTTTGTTTTTCCTATTGAATCTCCTTCTAATACTGCTCCGGGAAATGCATGGAAAAGGGGAACTTGCGCTTGCAGTTGATGAGGGTATCAATCAAACAATTTTTTTCCTTTCTTTTTGGAGTAAATTTTAAACTAAGATGGAGGTCTCTGTCTAGGCTTTGCTATGTAATCCCTCTGTTTCAAATTACTTACCGTTTTGATTTTCTAGATACATTCCTTTTATTATTTATTTAGACATAAATATATCTAGGTACACAAAAAAATGTATATAGACAAACCAAAATGACAAGTAATTTGAAACGAATGGAGTAGTTCTCTATCTGTCAGCACAAACACTTTCTAGTTTTCTTTGTCAAATTTTGTTCTAATTAATACTCCTCCCAAGTTCGGTCTAAAAGAAATACTCCTCCCAAAAAAAAAAACACGACCGATCTAGCAATAATCGGCGGTGTTATCAGAACCATCATGTTCTTCTCTTATGAATAGAGACACTCATTTGCAGCTCGGACGGTGAGTTTCGTAGCGGAAAACCAACAACTATGCTGAAGTTTTGTGCTGCGAACTGCAGATTGCGTTTCAATGTGGTTTTCATTCTTGCCACCTCACATCATACCCCTGTGAAAGCAACAATAGTCATCAACATCACAAACAAACACTTTTTAGTTTTCTTTGTTATTTTTTATCATACAAAACTTAATAAGAATATCCACTAGCCAATTCTATCTACTCACAGCTATCCACGCCATACCCCCGGGTCCATGATCCGCCCGCACGTCATCCCCCTGCGGCGCACTACACGCCACGCCGCGTCGTCCCCGCATCATCGTCCTTTACTCACCCACGCCCCTCCCCCTGCCCCCCACCCCGAACCGTCCCCATCCAGGAACCCCGCCGCTGCCCCGTCGCCTCCACGCTGGCTCGCCTTCTCGCCGCCGCCCTCTCGCCTCCACGTCACCTCGCTGCCACCCCCTCGCCTCACCACCGCTGCTACCTCGCCTGTCTTCCATAAAGTTCCTCCAGTTCTCCCCTCTCCGCCCGCCGTTGATCTCCCTCCCCGCGTCGTACCTGCCCAAGGTGAGGAGAGGAATTGGTTCCCCTCTCTCCCCTCTCCGTTTTTCCTGTCTCCATGTCCTAATTAAACCGACTGGAATCGAGCAGCGGTTTTCTCCTATGCCTCTGATCGGGCCACGACAGTGAGTTTTCCCAAGCCCGAATTGACGAGCAGAGGCACGTGCGGGTTTCGACCCGCCCAGCTCGGCGGCGCACGACATGGCCAAGGAGCGGGTGGCGCGGAGGAGTGGGAGGCGCGGTCGGGCATGGCGGTGGTGCGAAGGCACAACCGGGCCTCCACGGCGATTGCATGGAGCCGTGGGGGAAGAGCGCACGACGCCCTGTGACTGATAGAATAAGAGATGTTGTGGTGGGCCCCACGTCTTCTAAGGGCGCTCGACATGGCCGAGGAACGGGTGGCGCGGAGGAGTGGGAGGCGCGGTCGGGCATGCCGGTGGTGCGAAGGCACAGCCGGGCCTCCATGGCGATTGCATGGAGCCGTGGGGGAAGAGCGCACGACGGCCTATGACCGATAAAAGAAGAGATGTTGTGGTGGGCCCCACGTCTTCTAAGGGCAAAGTAGTATTTTCACATGTCCTTTAACAGCAACCAGATGGAAAACCCAACAGAATGGCGAAAAGGGAACAAAAGTTGTTCTTAGTGTTAAATAGGGAATGGAAAAATTTTCAGAGCCAAGAAAGGAATGCGTACTTTTTTAGGGTCAAATAGGGAATAATGAGAATAGTAGAAAAGCTAATCAATTTAAAGCAACTCCAGACGAAGGACATTAACTGAACTGATACCCTTTTGTGTTTTGTTGAAACAACAATGATTTTCATGAACTCACTTAGAATCTATGAGAATCTTCTATCAATGGAAACAATAATGTTCAAACGATTCCTGAACACAAAAGGCTTCCATGGTGCACGTCAACATCCAAATAATCTTTCAACATTACCATATCGGTCCATGTGCTTGTTCTTTGAGTATATTCTCTTAGGATTCGTTCTGCGAACATCCAAACAAGTATCCTTCCATCTTGAAGAACTAGAATGGGATAAATGTATGGGTGCCAAAGGGTTGTCCAAGGTATGGAGCATCGTTTGGTCCAAAGTGACATTTCAATGTCGTCTAAAAACCAAATATCAATGCTGGAATCATAGCCGTTCCAATGGACCACGACTAAGCAGCCACAACCTTGATAAATGGAATGTATTTGTATTCGTGCTGTGAGGAAGATTCTGACCGGTGCTTGTGATGAGGGTACTTAGCGGTCAATTGAGTGTTTTTGACCTCCACTCCTCGGTGGCGAAGTCAAATAAGGCTATACTATCCATCTTGATGTTGCCCGTAGCGTGTTGCAGGCTCGCTAAGAAGTAGGCCCATCAACAACTGCGATTTTCCAAGATTCCCGTGCTACTGTAACCGGAGGATGTGGTGCCACCCTCCACCTTCTCTCCGCAAGCATCATGGCATGGCACGATTGCATGACGCCTCCTAAGTTCTCACCTAGTGAGTGGACAACACACAACATCTTGTAGTCTTGGGTGGAGGAGATATAACCGAGTGTATATTTGGGTGGGTAGTACTTCATCAACGCATCACAATGACCGGAGGTTATGTCGCTATGAAGGATGGTGGCGGCACCCGTGCCCATGTGGAAGACATGGGGTGGGCCGGATGCGCTCGAGAGGGTCACAAGGTCTAGCTGGGAGTTATTCTTCATCATGCACATAATATTAGGCTCAACTATAGGTATCTGCTTGACAATGCTGCTGTGAAGGTCGAGGATGTGGATCTCTCAGGGTTCCATGCAGAGGGCGACGACGTACCGGTCGTGGCGGGACGAGTGCTCCTCGGCGAAGAGTGGGTCCGATGTAAGGCAGCGCCATGACTGGCAGACGAGGCGGAGACGACAGAGCTTTTCGGCCGGCAGGCGGAGGAGGACCTCACGTAATATGTCGGAGGGGAGCACACCGTTGTTACTAGTGATGGCATGCGAAGGAGGAGAAGCGGCGTGGTCACCCTTCGTCGTTAGCGCCGACACCGACATCACATACGGAGATCTACGTCAGCTGATCGACGGCGGCGGCTGAAACATGAAGGTTTGTTAGGAGTAAATTGATGCAGAGTCTTGTAATCTTTCGTTCAGTTAGTATCTTGATGAGTCGGTTAGGATCGCCGTAGTTGGAGTCGTGCCTGGCTACGACGCGATCGGCATAGGAGTCAGATGTGTCCACGCCATGTCGTGTCGGGCGCGCGGGGTGTTCACCTCGGTGCAAAGGTGTTCGCACTCGTTACGCCATGGCGTGGGATGAGGCTGCGTCCTCAGGTGTCTTATATATATATGAATACAATGACTTAAGGTGCTGCGATGTTGGCAGTGCCGCAACGATATTCTCTTTCAAGTTTACATCTAATCTAGATCCTGTCCTCGACGTGGTCTCCACGATCACCGCGACGTCGCCGGCGTGAACGTTCCCGGGGCTCAAGCAACGTTGAGTTCCAACAACTGGTATCAGAGCTGCAGGGTAGCCGGAGGGGCAGCGTTTAAAGATCTAGAGAGGAAGGTGGTGCAGGAGAATCAAGCGGTTCGAGGAGTTCAAGCTCGCCAAGCCGGGAACGCTCGCCGTCCTGATGGGCACCAGTGGAGAGAAGGAGAAGGAGATGATGGAATGGGCGTGGAATCAGGCTGCTGGAAATCTGGTACGGCCGATGCTAACTCGTTCCAATTACCAAGAGTGGTCGGCTCATGTGCAGTGCAACCTCGAAGCCATGTACCTATGGGATGCAATTGAATCTGATAAGATCGAACGCCGGCGAGATCGTCTTGCCCTGGGCGCCATGCTCTGTGGCCTTCCTGGGGAGATGCACTCTATTCTGCTGAATAAGAAGTCAGCGAAGGAGGCGTGGGAGGCGATCAAATCCATGAGATTGGGTACAGACAGGGTGAAGGAGGTGAATGCACAGAAACTACTTGCTGAGTTTGAATCCATATCGTTCAAATCTGGTGAGACGATTGAGGACTTTGCAGTCAGGATCGGGAAGCTTGCTACTGATTTTAAGGGGCTGGGTGACACAAGCATTGACGATACTCGTATTGTCAAGAAATTCCTCAGGGTCGTGCCACCTAAGTATTATCAGGTGGCAGTAACCATCGAGATGTTCAGTGACCTGAAGAAGCTGTCGGTGGAGGACTTGGTCAGTCGTTTGCGTGCGGCAGAAGGTCGGTTCGAGCCAGATCAAGAAGAGGTGACGAACAAGTCTGGACAGTTGATGATGACCGAAGAGGAGTGGCTCGCGAAGCAAAAGAATCGGGGTTCATCAGATGCATCAAATTCATCTGTCAGCAAGAGCGGTGGCAACAGGCAGTATGTCAAGAAGAATAAGACAGGAGGTCAGGGAGGAGGTAACGGTGGGCGTGACAACCGTAACGGAGGTGCCAAGGAGGGTTCAGGGACTCCACACCGCAATGGCCGGTGCAACAAGTGCAAGGAGTTTGGTCATTGGGCCAGGGAGTGCAAGAAGTTCCCAAAAGAACAGACTGAAGTGGTTCATCATGCCAATGCAGACGCAGACACACCGCTAGCTCTCCTAGTTGCACAGGTGTGCAATGTGGTGAAAACCACAGTTGGAGGGGCAAACCCCCGAGTATTCTTGAACCAGGGTCGTGTGGATCCATCCATGTACGAGGCAGGGTCATGGGTCTTGGACACTGGAGCCACAAACCACATGACTGGGTGCAGGGAATCTCTGACGAGCCTAGATGATTCAGTAAGAGGTGCTGTCAGATTTGGTGACGGGTCTAAAGTCGAGATCTGTGGAGTTGGTGTCATGACCATTCAGGGTAGAAACCAGCAGCATCGGGTGCTCTCTGGTGTGTACTACATCCCCTCGTTGAAGTGCAATATCGTGAGTCTCGGCCAGCTAGAAGAAGGGGGCTGTCGAGTCGAGATTGATGACGGTGTGATGGAGGTCTTGGAGCATAGACAGAAATGATGTCAAGAGCGGAGCGTGCTCAACCGGGCAGAACGCAGAAACCATCTGTACATCATGCAGGTGAAAGTCATTTCACCCATATGTCTGCTAACAAAAAAAGGAGATGGTTCATGGCTATGGCACGCCAAGTACGGACATCTGAATTTCAGGGCTTTAAGAGATCTAGCTGTCAGAGCGATGGTTGAGGGCATGCCGGTGGTGAAGAGCATTGAGCAGGTTTGCGATGGCTGTGCGCTTGGGAAGAAACACAGGAAGCCATTCCCGAGGGCTTCAGCATATCGGGCATCAAATTGCTTGGAGTTGATACATGCAGATCTCTGTGGACAGGTGACACCACCAACGCCAGGAGGGAAGCTCTATTTTATCCTCATCGTGGACGACTATAGTCGATATATGTGGTTAGAGTTAATGACTACAAAGGATGAAGCACTTATATATGCACTTCAAACGATTCAGGGCAGCAGCTGAACTTGAGTTGGGGTGCAGACTGAAGGCTTTCAGAACCGATCGAGGAGGGGAGTTTAACTCGGGCTTGTTTGTCACGTTTTGTCAGGAGCATGGGATAAAGCATAATACCACTACTTCCTATACTCTGCAGCAGAACGGAGTAGTGGAGAAGCGCAACCAGACAGTGGTGGAGATGGCACGATGCTTGGTCAAAAGTATGGGCGTTCCAGCTCGATTTTGGGGGGAAGCAGTCAAAACAGCAGTCTACTTGCTGAACCGTGCGCCGACTAAAAGCCTCCAAGGTTTGACACCATTTGAGGCATGGTTCAAGAGGAAGCCAGTGGTGAAGCATCTTCACACTTTTGGGTGCAAAGCATATGTCAAGCGTGTTGGTCCTGGGATTAGCAAGTTGTCAGACAGATCAGTGCCAGGCGTGTTCTTGGGGTATGAACCAGGAACAAAGGGATACCGTGTCTATGATCCAGTATAGGACAAGCTGATGATTAGTCGTGATGTGATGTTTGATGAACAGGTGGCATGGAATTGGGAGGAGAGTTCAAGCAGGCGTGACAGTGTCGAGCTAGCAGAGCCTGAGACGTTCTCAGTGGCGAGTTTTGAAGATACTGTTCATGGTCCGACAACGGAACCTAATTCAGATGATGGTGTTTCCGATTCAGCAGATTCAGAAGGAGACCCAGCCACGCCTGCATCGTCGACTCAATCCACACCACACACACCTCCTCATCAGCAGATATAGTGGGCTACTCCACCCACGCACGACAGTGATTTTTCAACCGGTGATGCTCCACTCAGATACAGATCCATCACAGACTTGCTCGACAACACAGAAGAGGTGCAGGAAGCTGAATACAGTGGTGTTTGCTTTGTAGCAGCAGAAGAACCAAAGTCAATTCAGGAAGCACTTGCTAAAAGGTGTTGGAGACAGGCAATGTTAGAGGAGATGAAGTCAGTAGATGATAATCAGACATGGGTTGCTTGTGACCTGCCACCCAAGCACAAGGCCATCGGCCTTAAGTGGGTATTTAAGGTCAAGAAGGATCAAGATGGTAAAATTGTCAAACACAAAGCACGCCTTGATGGTAGGTACATGCTGCACATTCTTCAATTGTATGGTCTTCCCAGAAGTGTACTTCAGAGTGACCGTACCAGCACAAAGAACACGCGCATGGGCACCATTCCCCATCAACAAGGATGTAGTCCCCCCGACCTGGTAAGAAGAAAACATAGAAATGTCAGCACATACATGAATATTAGCAATGGTGTCTATCCACCACTCTGGTGAAGAACATACTGAAAGAACTGTAGGTAAGAAATTACCGTACCCTGATGTTCCTCCACCCTCGCTAACAACCATGTTCACTGTCTTGGGGGCCTTGCGATCCTTGCGATTTGGGCACATTGCAGCAAAGTGATCCGGACTGCCACATGTGCAGCAAGCAGCCCCCGGCTTTCTCTTCTTCTTATCAGGCCCGTCGGCTTGCTTAGCCTTGGGCGGGTTCTGTGAAGGCTTCTTCCTCTTGTTCTGGAACTTGGGATTGCCCTTCTGCACAAAGTTTGCGCTTGAGGAGCCGGCTATTGCCTTTCCACGTGTGTCCTTTGCTCTCGCCTTCTCTTCAACATCAAGAGTCGCAATAAGGTCATCAAAAGTGAATTCCTTTCTCTTGTGTTTTAGAGAGGTAGCAAAGTCCCTCCAAGAATGTGGCAGCTTAGTGATGATGGCTCCAGCCACAAACTTGTCGGGCAACACACATGGGGCCTCTTTGCTGTAGTTTTCAAGCTCCTTAGCCAGCGCCTGTACTTCCACTAGTAGGGATGTTGTCATCGATGACGTTCACCTAACGTCACTGAAGACACTATAGTCATCACTGATGTTCATTTGTGACGATTTTGTGTTGATTTGGACTTGGTCACTATGGTCGCGTCACATTTGGTCATCGGTGACGAAATGGTAATTTTCGTCACAGATGTGACTCTATTCTGTGACGATTTGTGTGACGTCATGGAATTGAATCCATTCTATGACGAATGTTTTTGGTCATGGATGGAACCCCATTTTCGTCATAATCTCCCGTCTGTCATGGTTGCTAATGGCACCGTTAACGGCGTTTGTGTTGTGTGACGATCCGATTTGGTCACAGATGTTCCTATGTTTTGGTCATAATCTCCCGTTAACGGCGTTGGCATCTGACGTGGCGCTGACGTCAGCAATGACGTGGCAGCTGACGTGGTGGTGACGTCATCAACGACGTGGCAGCTGATGGGGCGGTGACGTCAGCAATGATGTGGCAGCTGACGTCATCTTTTTGGAATCGTCATAGAAGACAAATTTAAATCATCACAGGATACTACATGCCATCGTCACACTTTGAAATAAAATGGTCACGGTTTCCATAACTATGGTCACAGATATGCCATTACTTTGGTCACAAATTTACATCAATTTCGTCACACATATAGAATCACTTTGGTCACAGAATTGCAGATAATAATGTAATTTGAATTTGCAAATGAAACTCTACTGGGCACACAATTTCACATAACATTAAAACGAGTATTCAAATGTGCATACAACTAAGTGGACAACATTGAACTCAGTTCACAGTGTCACCACTAGACATCGCATTGCACTAAAGAGTTTGTGCAAACAGTAACAAAAATAATAAAAAGTAGCACACACTGAGTACTAAGTAGCCAAAATGAACATCCAATTGAAAGCAGAACTGAGCTGAGCAGCAGCTTTGTTTATGTCGATGAAGAAGCATTTCCATGGAGGGACAAGAGCTTCTTGAGGAGCAAATTGGTCTCAGCCATCTCCTTGCTGTTCCACTCTGTAATCTTCTTGTACTCCTCCAGCTCTTTCTGTGTCCTTGCCCGCTCTTCCTCAGCATCTTCAATTTTCTTCTTGAGGTCATCATGTTCACCTTGAACAGCTGCCGCCGCTTCAGCTGCAAGTTGCTCCCGAAGCTCACTTTCATTTGATGTTCTAGACTTGAAGGATGTTGGTGTTGTGAAGCCAACGCTCTTCAGGAACTAGTTTGAGCTGTTCTGGGAGAGCACCTTGGACACGACCTACACACTGGATGCTGGCTCATCACCTTCAGGAACAGGTTCAGCCCTCAAAGCTTCCATATCAAACTGAAATATCATGAAGATAAAATAGTTAAATGTAAATTCCTTTGACCAACAGCAAGATGAGAATTGAAAATGATTGCTATAATTAGAGGTAGGCATCTGTCACAAGATATTAGGCAATTTAGGAATGCAACAGTATATGTCAGACAATTTGATTTATAAACAGGTCAACAAACACTGAATTATTGCAGGTCAGCCTATGTTTGAAAATCATGTTCACAACCAGATCCAATGCCATTAAAATTAAATAGCAACTAGCTAGTAGGCATACAGTTTTTGGACTTACAAGTGCCTCTCTTACCGGGTCACTCAGGCCACGTTTGGAGCTGGTATGGCAAGTCTTGAAGGCCTCCACCGCGTCTACTTCTTTAGTCTGATCTAGGCTGGGTTCTACCATGTTTCTTTGTTGCTTCTGTATCGTGGGAAAAATCACAGCAAAGTAGTCTCAGATGAAATGGAAAATAATTACTTTAGTGCAAATGTGCATGTTACTGCAGTAGGTAATGTTTTACATACATATGCATGTAAGTGTGCCACATAGCAGCGAGAACCCGTAGCCTGATGATACTGGACTTTATTGCGGTTGTGCTTGTTCTTTTCACATGTTTCCTACAAGAGATTGAACATGTTAGATGATACCACAGGTTCAAAATAAGATACTTTGCAAAGTGATAGTGAATGAAGAATAAATGACATGATACCCATACCATGTTCTTTGGATCTGACCATTTGCAACAAGTGACCTCCATTCTCCATCACTCATGTAGCGAACAGGAGAAGTTGTCCTAATCTCATTTGCAGGTACACCATTGAAGTATGCCTTCTTGAGCCGATAACATTGGTTTTTTATCGCAGAGCGCATCAAATCAGTCATAGCTGCCTTTGTTGGCCCATGGTTTGTGTTAATGGCCAAGCGACCCTAGGCATATGACAGTTGGATATTTAGTTAGTGAAATAAACTTAAGGTCTAATAGTTTGCATATGGCTACAGAAATGCACTTACAGCTAGCTGTCCCTCAAAGGTTTTGTAGTGTATGTCGTCTTTCTTGTAATCTTTCCAATGTGGAAGGATAGGAATGCTTTCCCGAACGACGACGCCAGCCTCTGAAGCCAACTTGGCAGCTTGAACAGGTTCATGAGGCCTTTTTTTCCTTCCTAAACAAGTATGGCCAATCTCCTTCCCATAGCTTTAGTCATCCTGTCCAGCTGTTTTCTCACAATAGCTGGTCTGGGCCTCCTAGGACGTCGCTGTACAGGACCTACAAAATAAAATAATCATTTAATTAAATCATTTTATTTCTGCTAAATCAGTAAAAGAGATGTCATAACTGACTGAAAAAAAACTTGCCTTCAGCAAGTGTGTTCTCATTAGCAGCAGCTCCAATGTCTTGATCTACAACTGCATTGTCATGACCAGCTGTTACATTGCCTTCCTCTGATGTTGAGTTGTCATGACCGACTGTTCCATTGGCATCTTCTGCAGCTGTATTGTCATCAGAAGCGGCTCTAGCATCTTGCACATGAAGCCTTTTTGACCTTTCTGTTTCTGATTCAGAAGGCAGCACATCGGATTGAGTAGCTGCCCTGACTCTCTTACTATTCCTAACTCCAGGCGCCATTGTAGGAATAGACTTCTTGATCTTTGAAGAGAGGACTTTGCGACTACGCGGTGAGGGAAACTGTGGGAAAAAATGTCACGTAAGTCATGTGCATTAATAACGAATACGAAGATGTATGTATCAAAGAATGTGCATCTAAAACCTACAGCATACTTTACATCAGAAACATTTAATTGCAATGCAACTATGGCCCATCCACTACTTTGAGGATAGAAGAAGCACCTCATTTGCCATGGGTTGTGGCTGCTCATTAGATTCAGTGTCATCATCATCAGTACTATCTCCTTGATCATCCTCATCAACGAGATACTCCGATGATGATGAATCTTCATTATCTGTTCCCTTGTTTGCTGATTTTTCCCCTTCTTTTGTGCAGATTGTTGCAAGGAGTTATTAAATTCAGAAACAAATCTATTCAATCTGAGCTCTTCAAAGACCTTTTGATTCTCCGCCACTTGTTTATCTCGGATTCTCTCATAATCCTCAGCTATTGTAGGTTCTTTGAAGGAAAAGAAATTGGGTGTATTAGAAAATTTAAAAGGCTTGAACTAATAGGTAAGAGGTAATAACACTACTTAAAAGTTTAGAGTTCCAGGGTCTGAGATATGAGGTACAACTATTTGTGGGCTCCTAGAAAATAAATCCCCAGGGTATTGGACTGAGCCAAACACTCTTATAAATCTATGAGAAAGTCAGAGTATAGATGGGACTGATCTATTATTGTCCTTTCAACAAACATTCATGCAAAATAGAATTGCATCACAAGCATGGTGAAAGTAATGTTCATAATTAACTGAGCTACAATTAAATTTGTGTAAATATCATTTGGAACAATAGAGCATTATTTGCACAGATACAATTGCGTAAACAGAGTGGTACGGCACAGACAACTCCATAATAATATCAACAAAACTGCAGTACTACTTTAACGAAATTGTAGATCTACTATAACAAAGAAAGTTGCAGTATTCCACAAACCTGCAGTTGCGTTCCTACGTTGACACCTTGTTGCCACCATTGATGTTGTGGCCAAGATGCGAATTCAGACCTGCAGATGTGGTTAGGGTTAGGTTCGGGAAGAAAACAAGGTGGATGGGGAGAGAAATGTAGGTGAGATAGAGGGATAGGGGGCGGCGTGTAACCAAATCGTCTTCTAAGAGAAAGGAAGGTCGTCGACGGACCTGCTCGTCGGCGGCGGCTGAGGTTAGGGTTTCGTCGACGGCGGCTGTGGTTAGGGTGTTGGGGAGATAGGTAGGTGGGGCTTTGAGAGAGAGGGATAGGTGGAGGCGACGTGGACACAACTCACCTGGGACGAGGAACCACCTCGCTGACGGCGATGGGGTCCTGTGGCGGCGGCGGCGGCTTATCCGGTTCGAGGAATGGGGAGGGGAGTCTGGGTCAGTTTGACGAGAAGTGGGGGAGGGAGGTAAATAAAGCAGGATTTGGCACAAATTTTTTCGGGGTTCAATGCACCGAATGTTTTGGCGCAATTGTTGGCGCCCTTTTTTTCTTAGCCTAATGTCCAGTTAAATAAAATCCTCCCTCGATTCCTAATGAACATACTTATATAGCCCAATGGTTAGGTGAAGTCACTGGCATCCCTGAGCCCGGGGTTCGAATCCTAAGGGACCCATATTTTTTTGAACACATCTCATATTGTATTTTTAAGCAAGGTTTGTTTCTAAGTTATTTATGTAATTTTTTTTGCAATTTTGGAGCATAAACCTCTTAGTTTGGATCCATGATCACCCTACTAAAGTGTCACATGATTTGGAAATACTCTTCATGCACATACCTCACATGTGGTGAGATCTCTCACATAGGCACATAGGTCGTAGTGAGACATGTATGTGAAAGTGAGGACGTGCACCGCCACTTTGTCAGAATGATTTGAATTTTTTTGGCATGACTATACAATCAATTAGTGTGTTCTTGCAATATTTAAGATTTTTGTAGCTAGGTTAGGGTATTTTTAACATTTATTCTTTAGTTAATCAACAAAAAATTGCAAAAATAGGAAAAAATGCTCTGAAAATTGCACAAATGCACAAAACCTCTTAGTTTGGATCCATGATCACCCTACTAAAGTGTCACATGATTTGGAAATACTCGTCATGCACATACCTCACATGTGGTGAGATCTCACATTGGAAACGAACGGTGTTGGGTGGGCTCTCGCCGTAAGCTTATCTAGAGAGCCCTCTCCGAATAGCTTTTGCGTTTTATTTTCTTGTCAAATTTCGTTCTAACACTCACTACTAGATGGTATTAAAAGTTGGAGAGCTGAGATCAATTAGAAAAAGTTATAGACATCGTGAAGCAATGGAGGGGACTTCAACACATCGTAGAGTAAATATGATGTTCTTTTGGTCTATCTGTTTCTATAAAAGAGCAGAGACAAAAGAACAAGAGACCAGCAAGATGCGATGGTACCCTTAGGATACCTAGCAATTTCGAAGTTGATAGGATTCTATCTAAAAAACTTTTAAAAGGCTACACGAGAGACGCAGGAGACACAATGTATTCACCAAGTGACACAAGAGCTCCCAATACCTCACAAGCCTATATAGCAGCAAATACGAGAATCGTTAGCCTATGCATAGCTACCCCCTTTATGATTGGTGTGGATATTGCTTTTTTCCAAAATTAGGCACTTGAGTAATTGCTTTTTTGAATGCGCCATCACCTGCTGAGATAGATCAAGACAATCACCAGCGTGCACCACCAACTATATGTTGAATGGCATGATCCAATTTGGGAGGTCTTTGGATCGATTCTTCATATGTGAGGTCTTTGGATCAATTTGGGAGGGCTTCTCTCCAAAATAATTGCCATATCTGTCCTGATCGATTCTTCATATGTGAGGTCTTTGGATCAATGGATTGAAACAATTTGGGAGTTCTGTACTAATGAAGAGTTTCCACAAATACTCGTGCTCCTTAGATTCCTGATCCCTTCTAGTCCTACGAACGCAACTGCATACGTAAAAAGATAATGCCTCTATCTCTCTCTCTCTTTAAGGCTCCTGTGTTGCCATTTTTACGACATCGTGAAGCATTTAGAAAGGCCGCCTCCAAGTCTATAGATGATGGGCATGCAAGGACCTTGAAAGACAGAGACAGCTTGGCGAATACCTTCCAATGCCGCTAAACATTCAGCTTCTTCTGCTGATTTTGAAAAATGATCACTGCACCTCAGCTGTTTCGTATCACCACCAAGAAAGCACATATTTCTTTGTAGTTAAATTTTGTCCTAATCCATGCTTCTTTACTTATTTATTAGTCCTTCCATTCCAATCTAGACCATTCATTAGAAGCACCTCTTTGCTTTGTGTGCAAGGAAGAGGTATTTATTGTTTCTTAAATTCAAATAAAAGTGGGAGGTAATTTACCATCAGTCTTCGTAATGCTATCCGTGGTTAAAATTTCTTGCTACTTTGCTCTTTCTGTTATCATCATGGGCACAGAATAATGTCACATACAAAAATGGAAAAAATATAGCTGCAACTTACAGGTTGCGATCAGTGACCCTGCTGCCAGGTATATTTACTTCACATATATATGATGGTATCTGCGCAAAACCGGTAAAATATTGATGGAATTTACCAGCCCCTTGCATAGCATGGGATTTACTGATGCCAAAAAGAATGGTCAAATATGTGCTATGATATCTACATTGCTGGAAGGTTTCTCCATGGAGCTTGAGTCAGGACCTATCAGGACCAAATTAAAGGCTGCATTGATCCTTTATTCACGAGTCCTCCGGTCCTCCCACCCGTTCTATGAAATGAACAATAAATATTTCTCGAGCCACAATGCAATTGTACTACTCATGAAGTGATCTAGAAGGTCTTCCATTTGGTAATTACACTCCCAGCACTAGGTTTATTTGACGAAGTAACAAGTAATTAATACGTCGTTCAAATGAGATGCTTTTTAGACAAAAACTTTCTATTATTTTGGGATGTGCCCAACAAAATTTTTCTATTTAGTAAATTGAGTGTACCTGTTTTTTAGTGCTGGGAGCAGGGAAAAAACTTCGGTATTTCTCATATAATCATGCAAATGATTGAGTTTGACATATATGATGTAATATTAAATTTCAGAATTTTTATTTAACCAGTAGGGTGATTATTATACTATATTCCTTGTTAGAATTCCCAATATAATTTAAGTTGCTACAGTTAAAGGAATCTGATCCTCAGTGTCAAGCTAATCCTACGCTAGCTTTCCTGTTTATGTTTTGTTCGATTACTTCTAGAACTTGGTAGCATGGCACAAATTCTGTTTTTCCTTGAATATATATAATCGAGAATATACATTGTTTTAGAATTTCTTGTCACTAATAATAGAGAGCTTTTCTAGAGTCTCCAGGAACTATTTGAGTACTGTAGTTATTTCCACATTTCACTGACATAAAAACAGGAATAGTGGTAGAAAAGTTAATCAATTTACAGGAACTCCATACCAGGGATATTAACTTCACTGATACCCTTTTATCTTTAGTTGAAACAGATATGATTTTTTTTCGAAACTTGTATCAAGGGGCATAATATTTTTTAAATGATACCTGAACACAAGAGGCTTCCATGATGCACACCAACATCAAAATAATCTTTCGACGTCGTCATTTCAGTCCATGTGCTTGTTCTTGGATTATATGCTCTTAGGATACGTGCTGAGAACAACCAAACAACTATCCTTCCATCTTGAAGAACTAGAATGGGATAAATGTATCCAAGTGAATGGCAAGGGGTGGTCCAAGGTATGGAGTATCGTTTTGTCCAAAGCGACATTTCCATGTCGTTTAAAAACCAAAGATCCGTTCTGCAATCATAGCAATTCCTATGGACCACGACTAAGCAGCCACTCAACCTTGATAAATTCAATCTATCTGCATCCTGGCTGTGAGGAAGATTCTGACTGATGCTAGCGAAGAGGCTTGCTAGCGGTCCATTGAGTGTTTTTGGCCTCCACTTCTCGGTGAGGAAGTCGAATAAGGCTATGCTATCCATGGCGATGTTGCCCGTAGCTTGTTGCTATCTCACCAAGAAGTATGCCATCCCACCAACAGACACTATTTTCCAACATCCCCATACTACAGAAACTGGAGGCTGTGGTACCACCCTCCAAGTTCTCTCCGAAAGCGTCATGACACGGCACGGTTGCACGACGCCTGAGTAGACAACACAAAGTAACTTGTACTCTTGGGTAGAGGGGACATAACCGAGGGTATTTTTGCATGAAGACGCTGTCTTCCACGTTTGGGTAGAGGTTACGTTGCTGTCAAGGATGGCGGTCTCACCGGTGCCCAGGTGGAAGACGTGGGGTGGGTGGAATGCACCAGAGACGGTGACGAGGTCCAACTGAGAGTTCTTCATCATCGTAACATACTGCTCTACCTTGGCTATCCGCTTGACAATGGATCCGTACAGGTCGAGGATGTGGATCTCACGAGGTTTTATGCAGAGGGCGACCAAATACCGGTCGTGGCGGGACGAGTGCTCCTTGGCGAAGACCGGGTCGGAGGTGAGGCAGCGCCATGACTGGCAGACGAGGCGGAGGCGGCAGAGCTCGTCGGCAGGCAGGCGGAGGAGGACCTCGCGCAGCATGTCGGAGGGGAGCACGCCGTTGTTGCTGACGATGGCATGCGGAGGAGGAGCAGCGGCGTGGTCGCTCTTCGCTGTAAGCGCCGACGCCGCCATCATGAAGACCTAGATCAGCTTATCGAAGGCGGCGCGGGCGGCTAAAACGTGAAGGTTTGGTGCGGCACGTACGTGAGAACAGGCTCTGGGCTGACCAGAGACTAGAGTTGGGTTTCCAAGTTGCAGATGACGGGCTCTCGTCCAACTCGGGTCTCGGGCCCAGAAACGACTCTTTTGTCGAGGCTTAGCCAGCTTACCGGTCAGTACAGACAAACCGCTTTTGTTTTTCCTATTGAATCTCCTTCTAATACTGCTCCGGGAAATGCATGGAAAAGGGGAACTTGCGCTTGCAGTTGATGAGGGTATCAATCAAACAATTTTTTTCCTTTCTTTTTGGAGTAAATTTTAAACTAAGATGGAGGTCTCTGTCTAGGCTTTGCTATGTAATCCCTCTGTTTCAAATTACTTACCGTTTTGATTTTCTAGATACATTCTTTTTATTATTTATTTAGACATAAATATATCTAGGTACACAAAAAAATGTATATAGACAAACCAAAATGACAAGTAATTTGAAACGAATGGAGTAGTTCTCTATCTGTCAGCACAAACACTTTCTAGTTTTCTTTGTCAAATTTTGTTCTAATTAATACTCCTCCCAAGTTCGGTCTAAAAGAAATACTCCTCCCAAAAAAAAAACACGACCGATCTAGCAATAATCGGCGGTGTTATCAGAACCATCATGTTCTTCTCTTATGAATAGAGACACTCATTTGCAGCTCGGACGGTGAGTTTCGTAGCGGAAAACCAACAACTATGCTGAAGTTTTGTGCTGCGAACTGCAGATTGCGTTTCAATGTGGTTTTCATTCTTGCCACCTCACATCATACCCCTGTGAAAGCAACAATAGTCATCAACATCACAAACAAACACTTTTTAGTTTTCTTTGTTATTTTTTATCATACAAAACTTAATAAGAATATCCACTAGCCAATTCTATCTACTCACAGCTATCCACGCCATACCCCCGGGTCCATGATCCGCCCGCACGTCATCCCCCTGCGGCGCACTACACGCCACGCCGCGTCGTCCCCGCATCATCGTCCTTTACTCACCCACGCCCCTCCCCCTGCCCCCCACCCCGAACCGTCCCCATCCAGGAACCCCGCCGCTGCCCCGTCGCCTCCACGCTGGCTCGCCTTCTCGCCGCCGCCCTCTCGCCTCCACGTCACCTCGCTGCCACCCCCTCGCCTCACCACCGCTGCTACCTCGCCTGTCTTCCATAAAGTTCCTCCAGTTCTCCCCTCTCCGCCCGCCGTTGATCTCCCTCCCCGCGTCGTACCTGCCCAAGGTGAGGAGAGGAATTGGTTCCCCTCTCTCCCCTCTCCGTTTTTCCTGTCTCCATGTCCTAATTAAACCGAGTGGAATCGAGCAACGGTTTTCTCCTATGCCTCGATCGGGTGACGACGGCGAGTTTTCAAGCCCGAAATGACGAGCAGAGGCACGTGCGGGATTCGACCCGCCCAGCTCGACGGCGTACGACATGGCCGAGGAGCAGGCGACGCGGAGGAGTGGGAGGCACAGTCGGGCATGGTGGTGGTGCGAAAGCACAGACGGGGCTCCACGGCGATTGCATGGAGCCGCGGGGAAAGAGCGCACGACGCCCCGTGACTGATAGAATAAGAGATGTTGTGGTGGGCCCCACGTCTTCTAAGGGCGCTCGACATGGCCGAGGAACGGGTGGCGCGGAGGAGTGGGAGGCGCGGTCGGGCATGCCGGTGGTGCGAAGGCACAGCCGGGCCTCCATGGCGATTGCATGGAGCCGTGGGGGAAGAGCGCACGACGGCCCGTGACCGATAGAAGAAGAGATGTTATGGTGGGCCCCACGTCTTCTAAGGGCAAAGTAGTATTTTCACATTTCCTTTAACAGCAACCAGATGGAAAACCCAACAGAATGCTGAAAAGGGAACGAAAGTTGTTCTTAGTGTCAAATAGGGAATTGAAAATTTTTTCAGAGCCAGAAAAGGAATGTGTACTTTTTTCAGGGTCAAATAGGGAATAATGAGAATAGTAGAAAAGCTAATCAATTTAAAGCAACTCCAGACAAAGGACATTAACTCAACTGATACCATTTTGTGCTTTGTTGAAACAACAATGATTTACATGAACTCAATTAGAATCTATGAGAAACTTCTATCAACGGAAACAATAATGTTCAAACGATTCCTGAACACAAAAGGCTTCCATGGTGCACGTCAACATCAAAATAATCTTTCAACATTACCATATCAGTCCATGTGCTTGTTCTTGGATTATATGCTCTTAGGATTCATTCTGCGAACATCCAAACAAGTATCCTTCCATCTTGAAGAACTAGAATGGAATAAATGTATGGGTGTCGAAGGGTTGTCCAAGGTATGGAGCATCGTTTGGTCCAAAGCGACATTTCAATGTCATCTAAAAACCAAAGATCAATGCTGGAATCATAGCAGTTCCAATGGACCACGACTAAGCAGCCACTCAACCTTGATAAATGGAATGTATTTGTATTCCTGCTGTGAGGAAGATTCCGACCGGTGCTTGCGAGGAGGCTACTTAGCGGTCCATTGAGTGTTTTTGACCTCCACTCCTCGGTGGTGAAGTCGAATAAGGCTATACTATCCATCTTGATGTTGCCCGTCACGCTACGGGATCGCTAAGAAGTAGGCCATCCCATCAACAACCGCGATTTTCCAAGATTCCCATGCTACAGTAACCGGAGGATGTGGTGCCACCCTCCACCTTCTCTCCACAAGCGTCATGACATGGCACGATTGCATGACGCCTCGTAAGTTCTCACCATGTGAGCGGACAACACACAACATCTTGTAGTCTTGGGTGGAGGAGATATAACCGAGTGTATATTTTGGTGGGTACTTCATCAACGCATCACAATGATTGGAGGTTATGTCGCTGTGAAGGATGGTGGCGGCACGCGTGCCCAGGTGGAAGGCATGGGGTGGGCTGGATGCGCTCGAGAGGGTCACAAGGTCCAGCTAGGAGTTATTCTTCATCATGCACATAATATTAGGCTAAAAAAAACTATAGGTATCCGCTTGGCAATGCTGCCGTGAAGGTCGAGGATGTGGATCTCTCGGGGTTCCATGCGGAGAGCGATGACGTACTGGTCGTGGCGGGATGAGTGCTCCTTGGTGAAGAGTGCGTCCGTTGTAAGGCAGCGCCATGACCGGCAGACAAGGCGGAGACGACAGAGCTCGTCGGCCGGCAGGCGGAGGAGGACCTCACGTAATATGTCGGAGGGGAGCACACCGTTGTTACTAGTGATGGCATGCGGAGGAGGAGAAGCGGCATGGTCACCCTTCGTCGTTAGCGCCGCCGCCGCCATCACATACGGAGACCTACGTCAGCTGATCGACGGTGGTGGCTGAAACATGAAGGTTTGTTAGGAGTAAATTGATGCAGAGTCTTGTAATCTTTCGTTCAGTTAGTATCTTGATGAGTCGGTTAGGATCGCCGTAGTTGGAGTCGTGCCTGGCTACGACGCGATCGGCATAGGAGTCAGATGTGTCCACGCCATGTCGTGTCGGGCGCGCGGGGTGTTCACCTCGGTGCAAAGGTGTTCGCACTCGTTACGCCATGGCGTGGGATGAGGCTGCGTCCTCAAGTGTCTTATATATATATGAATACAATGACTTAAGGTGCTGCGATGTTGGCAGTGCCTCAACGATATTCTCTTTCAAGTTTACATCTAATCTAGATCCTGTCCTCGACGTGGTCGCCACGATCACCGCGACGTCGCCGGCGTGAACGTTCCCGGGGTTCAAGCAACGTTGAGTTCCAACAACTGGTATCAGAGCTGCAGGGTAGCCGGAGGGGCAGCGTTTAAAGATCTAGAGAGGAAGGTGGTGCAGGAGAATCAAGCGGTTCGAGGAGTTCAAGCTCGCCAAGCCGGGAACGCTCGCCGTCCTGATGGGCACCAGTGGAGAGAAGGAGAAGGAGATGATGGAATGGGCGTGGAATCAGGCTGCTGGAAATCTGGTACGGCCGATGCTAACTCGTTCCAATTACCAAGAGTGGTCGGCTCATGTGCAGTGCAACCTCGAAGCCATGTACCTATGGGATGCAATTGAATCTGATAAGATCGAACGCCGGCGAGATCGTCTTGCCCTGGGCGCCATGCTCTGTGGCCTTCCTGGGGAGATGCACTCTATTCTGCTGAATAAGAAGTCAGCGAAGGAGGCGTGGGAGGCGATCAAATCCATGAGATTGGGTACAGACAGGGTGAAGGAGGTGAATGCACAGAAACTACTTGCTGAGTTTGAATCCATATCGTTCAAATCTGGTGAGACGATTGAGGACTTTGCAGTCAGGATCGGGAAGCTTGCTACTGATTTTAAGGGGCTGGGTGACACAAGCATTGACGATACTCGTATTGTCAAGAAATTCCTCAGGGTCGTGCCACCTAAGTATTATCAGGTGGCAGTAACCATCGAGATGTTCAGTGACCTGAAGAAGCTGTCGGTGGAGGACTTGGTCAGTCGTTTGCGTGCGGCAGAAGGTCGGTTCGAGCCAGATCAAGAAGAGGTGACGAACAAGTCTGGACAGTTGATGATGACCGAAGAGGAGTGGCTCGCGAAGCAAAAGAATCGGGGTTCATCAGATGCATCAAATTCATCTGTCAGCAAGAGCGGTGGCAACAGGCAGTATGTCAAGAAGAATAAGACAGGAGGTCAGGGAGGAGGTAACGGTGGGCGTGACAACCGTAACGGAGGTGCCAAGGAGGGTTCAGGGACTCCACACCGCAATGGCCGGTGCAACAAGTGCAAGGAGTTTGGTCATTGGGCCAGGGAGTGCAAGAAGTTCCCAAAAGAACAGACTGAAGTGGTTCATCATGCCAATGCAGACGCAGACACACCGCTAGCTCTCCTAGTTGCACAGGTGTGCAATGTGGTGAAAACCACAGTTGGAGGGGCAAACCCCCGAGTATTCTTGAACCAGGGTCGTGTGGATCCATCCATGTACGAGGCAGGGTCATGGGTCTTGGACACTGGAGCCACAAACCACATGACTGGGTGCAGGGAATCTCTGACGAGCCTAGATGATTCAGTAAGAGGTGCTGTCAGATTTGGTGACGGGTCTAAAGTCGAGATCTGTGGAGTTGGTGTCATGACCATTCAGGGTAGAAACCAGCAGCATCGGGTGCTCTCTGGTGTGTACTACATCCCCTCGTTGAAGTGCAATATCGTGAGTCTCGGCCAGCTAGAAGAAGGGGGCTGTCGAGTCGAGATTGATGACGGTGTGATGGAGGTCTTGGAGCATAGACAGAAATGATGTCAAGAGCGGAGCGTGCTCAACCGGGCAGAACGCAGAAACCATCTGTACATCATGCAGGTGAAAGTCATTTCACCCATATGTCTGCTAACAAAAAAAGGAGATGGTTCATGGCTATGGCACGCCAAGTACGGACATCTGAATTTCAGGGCTTTAAGAGATCTAGCTGTCAGAGCGATGGTTGAGGGCATGCCGGTGGTGAAGAGCATTGAGCAGGTTTGCGATGGCTGTGCGCTTGGGAAGAAACACAGGAAGCCATTCCCGAGGGCTTCAGCATATCGGGCATCAAATTGCTTGGAGTTGATACATGCAGATCTCTGTGGACAGGTGACACCACCAACGCCAGGAGGGAAGCTCTATTTTATCCTCATCGTGGACGACTATAGTCGATATATGTGGTTAGAGTTAATGACTACAAAGGATGAAGCACTTATATATGCACTTCAAACGATTCAGGGCAGCAGCTGAACTTGAGTTGGGGTGCAGACTGAAGGCTTTCAGAACTGATCGAGGAGGGGAGTTTAACTCGGGCTTGTTTGTCACGTTTTGTCAGGAGCATGGGATAAAGCATAATACCACTACTTCCTATACTCTGCAGCAGAATGGAGTAGTGGAGAAGCGCAACCAGACAGTGGTGGAGATGGCACGATGCTTGGTCAAAAGTATGGGCGTTCCAGCTCGATTTTGGGGGGAAGCAGTCAAAACAGCAGTCTACTTGCTGAACCGTGCGCCGACTAAAAGCCTCCAAGGTTTGACACCATTTGAGGCATGGTTCAAGAGGAAGCCAGTGGTGAAGCATCTTCACACTTTTGGGTGCAAAGCATATGTCAAGCGTGTTGGTCCTGGGATTAGCAAGTTGTCAGACAGATCAGTGCCAGGCGTGTTCTTGGGGTATGAACCAGGAACAAAGGGATACCGTGTCTATGATCCAGTATAGGACAAGCTGATGATTAGTCGTGATGTGATGTTTGATGAACAGGTGGCATGGAATTGGGAGGAGAGTTCAAGCAGGCGTGACAGTGTCGAGCTAGTAGAGCCTGAGACGTTCTCAGTGGCGAGTTTTGAAGATACTGTTCATGGTTCGACAACGGAACCTAATTCAGATGATGGTGTTTCCGATTCAGCAGATTCAGAAGGAGACCCAGCCACGCCTGCATCGTCGACTCAATCCACGCCACACACACCTCCTCATCAGCAGATACAGTGGGCTACTCCACCCACGCACGACAGTGATTTTTCAACCGGTGATGCTCCACTCAGATACAGATCCATCACAGACTTGCTCGACAACACAGAAGAGGTGCAGGAAGCTGAATACAGTGGTGTTTGCTTTGTAGCAGCAGAAGAACCAAAGTCAATTCAGGAAGCACTTGCTAAAAGGTGTTGGAGACAGGCAATGTTAGAGGAGATGAAGTCAGTAGATGATAATCAGACATGGGTTGCTTGTGACCTGCCACCCAAGCACAAGGCCATCGGCCTTAAGTGGGTATTTAAGGTCAAGAAGGATCAAGATGGTAAAATTGTCAAACACAAAGCACGCCTTGATGGTAGGTACATGCTGCACATTCTTCAATTGTATGGTCTTCCCAGAAGTGTACTTCAGAGTGACCGTACCAGCACAAAGAACACGCGCATGGGCACCATTCCCCATCAACAAGGATGTAGTCCCCCCGACCTGGTAAGAAGAAAACATAGAAATGTCAGCACATACATGAATATTAGCAATGGTGTCTATCCACCACTCTGGTGAAGAACATACTGAAAGAACTGTAGGTAAGAAATTACCGTACCCTGATGTTCCTCCACCCTCGCTAACAACCATGTTCACTGTCTTGGGGGCCTTGCGATCCTTGCGATTTGGGCACATTGCAGCAAAGTGATCCGGACTGCCACATGTGCAGCAAGCAGCCCCCGGCTTTCTCTTCTTCTTATCAGGCCCGTCGGCTTGCTTAGCCTTGGGCGGGTTCTGTGAAGGCTTCTTCCTCTTGTTCTGGAACTTGGGATTGCCCTTCTGCACAAAGTTTGCGCTTGAGGAGCCGGCTATTGCCTTTCCACGTGTGTCCTTTGCTCTCGCCTTCTCTTCAACATCAAGAGTCGCAATAAGGTCATCAAAAGTGAATTCCTTTCTCTTGTGTTTTAGAGAGGTAGCAAAGTCCCTCCAAGAATGTGGCAGCTTAGTGATGATGGCTCCAGCCACAAACTTGTCGGGCAACACACATGGGGCCTCTTTGCTGTAGTTTTCAAGCTCCTTAGCCAGCGCCTGTACTTCCACTAGTAGGGATGTTGTCATTGATGACGTTCACCTAACGTCACTGAAGACACTATAATCATCACTGATGTTCATTTGTGACGATTTTGTGATGATTTGGACTTGGTCACTATGGTCGCGTCACATTTGGTCATCGGTGACGAAATGGTAATTTTCGTCACAGATGTGACTCGATTCTGTGACGATTTGTGTGACGTCATGGAATTGAATCCATTCTATGACGAATGTTTTTGGTCATGGATGGAACCCCATTTTCGTCATAATCTCCCGTCTGTCATGGTTGCTAATGGCACCGTTAACGGCGTTTGTGTTGTGTGACGATCCGATTTGGTCACAGATGTTCCTATGTCTTGGTCATAATCTCCCGTTAACGGCGTTGGCATCTGACGTGGCGCTGACGTCAGCAATGACGTGGCAGCTGATGTGGTGGTGACGTCATCAACGACGTGGCAGCTGATGGGGCGGTGACGTCAGCAATGATGGGGCGGTGACGTCAGCAATGATGTGGCAGCTGACGTCATCTTTTTGGAATCGTCATAGAAGACAAATTTAAATCATCACAGGATACTACATGCCATCGTCACACTTTGAAATAAAATGGTCACGGTTTCCATAACTATGGTCACAGATATGCCATTACTTTGGTCACAAATTTACATCAATTTCGTCACACATATAGAATCACTTTGGTCACAGAATTGCAGATAATAATGTAATTTGAATTTGCAAATGAAACTCTACTGGGCACACAATTTCACATAACATTAAAACGAGTATTCAAATGTGCATACAACTAAGTGGACAACATTGAACTCAGTTCACAGTGTCACCACTAGACATCGCATTGCACTAAAGAGTTTGTGCAAACAGTAACAAAAATAATAAAAAGTAGCACACACTGAGTACTAAGTAGCCAAAATGAACATCCAATTGAAAGCAGAACTGAGCTGAGCAGCAGCTTTGTTTATGTCGATGAAGAAGCATTTCCATGGAGGGACAAGAGCTTCTTGAGGAGCAAATTGGTCTCAGCCATCTCCTTGCTGTTCCACTCTGTAATCTTCTTGTACTCCTCCAGCTCTTTCTGTGTCCTTGCCCGCTCTTCCTCAGCATCTTCAATTTTCTTCTTGAGGTCATCATGTTCACCTTGAACAGCTGCCGCCGCTTCAGCTGCAAGTTGCTCCCGAAGCTCACTTTCATTTGATGTTCTAGACTTGAAGGATGTTGGTGTTGTGAAGCCAACGCTCTTCAGGAACTAGTTTGAGCTGTTCTGGGAGAGCACCTTGGACACGACCTACACACTGGATGCTGGCTCATCACCTTCAGGAACAGGTTCAGCCCTCAAAGCTTCCATATCAAACTGAAATATCATGAAGATAAAATAGTTAAATGTAAATTCCTTTGACCAACAGCAAGATGAGAATTGAAAATGATTGCTATAATTAGAGGTAGGCATCTGTCACAAGATATTAGGCAATTTAGGAATGCAACAGTATATGTCAGACAATTTGATTTATAAACAGGTCAACAAACACTGAATTATTGCAGGTCAGCCTATGTTTGAAAATTATGTTCACAACCAGATCCAATGCCATTAAAATTAAATAGCAACTAGCTAGTAGGCATACAGTTTTTGGACTTACAAGTGCCTCTCTTACCGGGTCACTCAGGCCACGTTTGGAGCTGGTATGGCAAGTCTTGAAGGCCTCCACCGCGTCTACTTCTTTAGTCTGATCTAGGCTGGGTTCTACCATGTTTCTTTGTTGCTTCTGTATCGTGGGAAAAATCACAGCAAAGTAGTCTCAGATGAAATGGAAAATAATTACTTTAGTGCAAATGTGCATGTTACTGCAGTAGGTAATGTTTTACATACATATGCATGTAAGTGTGCCACATAGCAGCGAGAACCCGTAGCCTGATGATACTGGACTTTATTGCGGTTGTGCTTGTTCTTTTCACATGTTTCCTACAAGAGATTGAACATGTTAGATGATACCACAGGTTCAAAATAAGATACTTTGCAAAGTGATAGTGAATGAAGAATAAATGACATGATACCCATACCATGTTCTTTGGATCTGACCATTTGCAACAAGTGACCTCCATTCTCCATCACTCATGTAGCGAACAGGAGAAGTTGTCCTAATCTCATTTGCAGGTACACCATTGAAGTATGTCTTCTTGAGCCGATAACGTTGGTTTTTTATCGCAGAGCGCATCAAATCAGTCATAGCTGCCTTTGTTGGCCCATGGTTTGTGTTAATGGCCAAGCGACCCTAGGCATATGACAGTTGGATATTTAGTTAGTGAAATAAACTTAAGGTCTAATAGTTTGCATATGGCTACAGAAATGCACTTACAGCTAGCTGTCCCTCAAAGGTTTTGTAGTGTATGTCGTCTTTCTTGTAATCTTTCCAATGTGGAAGGATAGGAATGCTTTCCCGAACGACGATGCCAGCCTCTGAAGCCAACTTGGCAGCTTGAACAGGTTCATGAGGCCTTTTTTTCCTTCCTAAACAAGTATGGGCAATCTCCTTCCCATAGCTTTAGTCATCCTGTCCAGCTGTTTTCCCACAGTAGCTGGTCTGGGCCTCCTAGGACGTCGCTGTACAGGACCTACAAAATAAAATAATCATTTAATTAAATCATTTTATTTCTGCTAAATCAGTAAAAGAGATGTCATAACTGACTGAAAAAAAACTTGCCTTCAGCAAGTGTGTTCTCATTAGCAGCAGCTCCAATGTCTTGATCTACAACTGCATTGTCATGCCCAGCTGTTACATTGCCTTCCTCTGATGTTGAGTTGTCATGACCGGCTGTTCCATTGGCATCTTCTGCATTTGTATTGTCATCAGAAGCGGCTCTAGCATCTTGCACATGAAGCCTTTTTGACCTTTCTGTTTCTGATTCAGAAGGCAGCACATCGGATTGAGTACCTACCCTGACTCTCTTACTATTCCTAACTCCAGGCGCCATTGCAGGAATAGACTTCTTGATCTTTGAAGAGAGGACTTTGCGACTACGCGGTGAGGGAAACTGTGGGAAAAAATGTCAGGTAAGTCATGTGCATTAATAACGAATACGAAGATGTATGTATCAAAGAATGTGCATCTAAAACCTACAGCATACTTTACATCAGAAACATTTAATTGCAATGCAACTATGGCCCATCCACTACTTTGAGGATAGAAGAAGCACCTCATTTGCCATGGGTTGTGGCTGCTCATTAGATTCAGTGTCATCATCATCAGTACTATCTCCTTGATCATCCTCATCAACGAGATACTCCGATGATGATGAATCTTCATTATCTGTTCCCTTGTTTGCTGATTTTTCCCCTTCTTTTGTGCAGATTGTTGCAAGGAGTTATTAAATTCAGAAGCAAATCTATTCAATCCGAGCTCTTCAAAGACCTTTTGATTCTCCGCCACTTGTTTATCTCGGATTCTCTCATAATCCTCAGCTATTGTAGGTTCTTTGAAGGAAAAGAAATTGGGTGTATTAGAAAATTTAAAAGGCTTGAACTAATAGGTAAGAGGTAATAACACTACTTAAAAGTTTAGAGTTCCAGGGTCAGAGATATGAGCTACAACTATTTGTGGGCTCCTAGAAAATAAATCCCTAGGGTATTGGACTGAGCCAAACACTCTTATAAATCTATGAGAAAGTCAGAGTATAGATGGGACTGATCTATTATTGTCCTATCAACAAACATTCATGCAAAATAGAATTGCATCACAAGCATGGTGAAAGTAATGTTCATAATTAACTGAGCTACAATTAAATTTGTGTAAATATCATTTGGAACAATAGAGCATTATTTGCACAGATACAATTGCGTAAACAGAGTGGTACGGCACAGACAACTCCATAATAATATCAACAAAACTGCAGTACTACTTTAACGAAATTGTAGATCTACTATAACAAAGAAAGTTGCAGTATTCCACAAACCTGCAGTTGCGTTCCTACGTTGACCCCTTGTTGCCACCATTGATGTTGTGGCCAAGATGCGAATTCAGACCTGCAGATGTGGTTAGGGTTAGGTTCGGGAAGAAAACAAGGTGGATGGGGAGAGAAATGTAGGTGAGATAGAGGGATAGGGGGCGGCGTGTAACCAAATCGTCTTCTAAGAGAAAGGAAGGTCGTCAACGGACCTGCTCGTCGGCGGCGGCTGAGGTTAGGGTTTCGTCGGCGGCGGCTGTGGTTAGGGTGTTGGGGAGATAGGTAGGTGGGGCTTTGAGAGAGAGGGATAGGTGGAGGCGACGTGGACACAACTCACCTGGGACGAGGAACCACCTCGCCGACGGCGATGGGGTCCTGTGGCGGCAGCGGCGGCTTATCTGGTTCGAGGAATGGGGAGGGGAGTCTGGGTCAGTTTGACGAGAAGTGGGGGAGGGAGGTAAATAAAGCAGGATTTGGCACAATTTTTTTCGGGGTTCAATGCACCGAAATGTTTTGGCGCAATTGTTGGCGCCTTTTTTTCTTAGCCTGATGTCTAGTTAAATAAAATCCTCCCTCGATTCCTAATGAACATACTTATATAGCCCAATGGTTAGGTGAAGTCACTGGCATCCCTGAGCCCGGGGTTCGAATCCTAAGGGACCCATATTTTTTTTGAACAGATCTCATATTGTATTTTTTAAGTAAGGTTTGTTTCTAAGTTATTTATGTAATTTTTTTTTGCAATTTTGGAGCATAAACCTCTTAGTTTGGATCCATGATCACCCTACTAAAGTGTCACATGATTTGGAAATACTCGTCATGCACATACCTCACATGTGGTGAGATCTCTCACATAGGCACATAGGTCGTAGTGAGACATGTATGTGAAAGTGAGGACATGCACCGCCACTTTGTCAGAATGATTTGAATTTTTTTGTCATGACTATACAATCAATTAGTGTGTCCTTGCAAGATTTAAGATTTTTGTAGCTAGGTTAGGGTATTTTTAACATTTATTCTTTAGTTAATCAACAAAAAATTGCAAAAATAGGAAAAAATGCTCTGAAAATTACACAAATGCACAAAACCTCTTAGTTTGGATCCATGATCACCCTACTAAAGTGTCACATGATTTGGAAATACTCGTCATGCACATACCTCACATGTGGTGAGATCTCTCACATAGGCACATAGGTCGTAGTGAGACATGTATGTGAAAGTGAGGACGTGCACCGCCACTTTGTCAGAATGATTTGAATTTTTTTTGGCATGACTATACAATCAATTAGTGTGTCCTTGCAAGATTTAAGATTTTTGTAGCTAGGTTAGGGTATTTTTAACATTTATTCTTTAGTTAATCAACAAAAAATTGCAAAAATAGGAAAAAATGCTCTAAAAATTGCACAAATGCATAAAACCTCTTAGTTTGGATCCATGATCACCCTACTAAAGTGTCACATGATTTGGAAATACTCGTCATGCACATACTAGTAAAGCATGCATGTGTCACATATACGCAATGTGTGCAAGTGAGGCATGTAGTCAAATGAGTGGGATGTGTAGTTTTACCTTCAAAAAGTCATTCGAATAATATACTGCCATGGTCACACACTAAAAAGTTCAAAATAAATGAAATACAATGTAAATATCAAAAGAAGGAAAAAAGAAAAAACCAAAAAAAATATGGCTCCCACAGGATTCAAACCTGGGAGCTGTGGCGTTAGAGGCAGAGCGCCTTTCCACTATGCTATCTAGGGTTGTTCGTCTCTGTTGTGTCATCAATTGTATTTAACACGTCGAAGGGCCGCCTTTCACCCCAGATCTATTAAAGCGGTTTTCCCCCAAATCGCCATCCAATTCGTCGCCCAAATCGTCACTCCCCTTCCCACCTCGTCGCCTCCGCTTCCGCCACCGCGTGCGCCATCACCACCTCGGACCCCTCGCGCCGCCGCAGTCGCCGGTGGTGGCAAGATGACGAAGGGGATGATCAAGAACCGCGAGCAGTCAGCCCGTGCGAGCAACCAGAAGCGGGACCCAGCGACCGGGAGGTTCACCCGGGCTCCCCACGGCGTGGTGGTGCGCCGGCCCTCCGCCGCCTCCGCCGGCGTAGGGGCAGCGTTCCTGACGTCCCACCAGGGTTCGAGAGGGTCACCCCCAATCCCACTCGCGCCGGCGGCTCGACATTGTCGCCTGCAAAACCTAAGGTTCGATGTCTCGGCTTCCCTATTCATCTTGATGGTTCTTTGCATTTGAATTAGATGATGTCGAATAATTTTTACTCCACATGCTCAGCAAATTACTCAGATGATTTGCAATAATTTTTAGTTTAGGGTTTGATGTTGTTCAGATGTACCAGTTAATCTGATGATGATGAACTATTTTAGTTAATCTTGAATTTTATTCCATCTTTTTTCGTTAATCTATTTTAGTGAATCTGATGTACAAGATAATCAGATGATGTTGAACTTTTTTTTAGTTCAAGTACTCACTGACAAAACTGAACTGTCTTGTTGTGCATCTTTAAATTTTAACTGGCATATGTGTAGTTCAAGTACTCACTGACAATATATGTGTAGTTCAAGTACTCACTGACAATATATGGCATATCTTTAAATTTTAACTGGCATCTTTAAATTTTTTTAGTTCAAGTACTCACTGACAATATATGTGTAGTTTCATCTTTAAATTTAAACTGGCATAACTGAACTGTCTTGTTGTGCATTTCTTCATCAGTACTGGAGCATTACGCTTACTAATGCAGACTGCAGACTACATCTGTTGTGTGTCAAATGACAATGCAAATTAATTGTGCCATATGTTAATATAATCTCATACAAACTTTTCATCAGGCTTTACGTTGATGCTCATAGTATTGCTTATGAAATTTCAGGCCAACGCACGCGGGGGGCTCTCCACCAGCGCCGCAGAGCGCGCTCTGAGCGTCAGCGAGCGCCGCAAGAAGCAGGTCTGCCTGAAAACCCGGTACACAGTGCGCGCTATTAGTAGCGCTAGCAGTGCTGAGTCTACTACTGAAGAATCTAGCGAGGAAATTTATGTGAACCCAGTAAAGCAGCTGAAGGGGAAGGAGAAGAAGGTGAGTTTACTGCTGTTGCAGGTTTTGAGATGATCTGTGACACAACAATTTCCAAAGTGTTGTTCTTGTGGGTAGTCTCATTGTGCTCATTTTCAAAACAGATGGACTTCTGGGAGTTACAGAAGGAGGTGACCTCGTCACAGGAGAACATCATGCTGCTGGAGGTTGAGCTCAATAGGGAGAAGAACAGGTACACCAGACTCTAGGCTGCACTCAAAGCTGCATCTGACAGGGCAAAGAAGAAGACGAAGTGCATTCCAGAGTGATGGTTTCTGCACTCAAAGCTTTTGAAAGTTTGGCTAATCTCTATGGGCCATAGGAGGAAACAAGTAGTGCATGTGAAGAATGAACCTCTATGGTTGCTTTTGCTTGTAATTAGATATGGTCAGTGCAGTGTGGCTAGGTAGTAGTGTCCTTTGTCGCCACAAGACAAGTAACCTATATAGTTCGTAGTGTCCTATGTGGCATCAAGACAAGTAACCTATCTGGTGGCATAATAGTAGTCTTTTAATATATGATGTTACCTTTCCTGGCAACCAAATTGTTTTTACTTGTCCTGGCAAACAATCTGTTTTTACTTGTTATTATATGGACTGACAAGCATTTATACATAAGAAAACCATAATGTAATGGCAAGCAAACTTTATATTCATAAGAAATTTTTAAAAAACTCTAAGAAACTATTTTGTTCCAAACAAATAGTATAAATGATCTCAACTATTCATACTAGGAAATAACACAATTATTCAAATACTAGAAATCTTCATCTTCGTCATCTGGGGACATATCATCATTATTAACATTGCCATCATCACTACAGTACTGCAGTACTGTGTCATCCTCCTCCTCATCCTCACTACGTTCATCAATAATTGCAGCTTGCTTCTTGTTTCTTATAAATTCTTGTGAATTGCCTTCTATTATAGTGGCTTCCCCACCTTGAATATTATGCAATGGCACGTTATCATCACCTTCTTGCACCACATGCTCAGTATCTGAATGGTAATCATCCTGATGCACTTCAAGACTGGCCTCTTCTTTTTCAGCCACATCATAGATATTCCTATGTTCAAATTTCTGCACAACTCGCCAATCTTTACCTAAAGATGTGTCTTGAATGTAAAATATCTTTTTCGATTGAGATGATAGGATGAAAGGATCGGTCTTGTACCATAATGATTGCACATTGATGGATTTGAAATGTCCATCATCTTGAAGGCCTTTCCCCTTGCCTTCTTGGCTGTACCAATCGCATCGAAATATAACCACAGTCCGACGAACTTGAAGATTGGAGTTATACTGCAACTCAATTACCTCTTTAAGGACTCCATAAAAATCTATGTTGTTGCCATTATGTTCACCTGGAGTCATCACACCACTGTTTTGTGTCTGCAGGAACTTTTCACGATCGACTGTGCTATATCGAACACCATTCATCTTGCAAGCTGCAGAAAACTTTACTCGTAGGCATGGACCACATGACAGTGCCCACAATCCTTCGCTAACCGAATCTG
The DNA here is from genome assembly GCA_036936925.1 of Cenchrus fungigraminus. Lineage (NCBI taxonomy): Eukaryota > Viridiplantae > Streptophyta > Magnoliopsida > Poales > Poaceae > Cenchrus > Cenchrus fungigraminus. Next base: position 17,685,629 of record CM072774.1, read on the forward strand.
GATTATCCTTGCATTTGTTCTCAATCTGTTGCAACAAAAATAATCAATTGAACAATTACATATGCATTTAATTACTAAATCTGTGTAGTTACTTACGTGGCGCCTAAACCACTTGGCAAATCCTTGTTCAACCATTCTATCAACATTATTTAATTGTGCACCTTGCTGCAACAGCTCGTCTCTGTACAATCTGCAAGGACAAGTTTATTCAACTAAAATTTTTGTAATTTCAGTAATAAATCTGAAAGTAATAAAACTCATACTTACTCCTTATATTCATCAGCCTCTTCACAATTATGTAGCACATACCAAACTAACTTATCCATGACATCATCATCAATGTACTGTACCCTACACCCTCCAACAAGAGTAACACCATGCTGAAAAACAGAGATGTCATCAGGCAATGGCACCTCTCGACCACTATCATCCTCCAAGTTGAATCTAGTGTCCATATCCTCCAGGTACCTAGAACAAAATGTCGAGGTGTCACTTGCCACATATACCTCAGCAATTGATCCTTCTGGCTTGGCCCTGTTCCTTACAAAATTCTTCAAAGTGCCCAGGCGCCTTTCTATTGGGTACATCCATCCATACTGAACAGGACCTCTAAGCAGTGCCTCATCAGGTAGATGGACACAAAAGTGCACCATGACATCAAAGAAGGCAGGGGGAAAGATTTTCTCAAGCTTGCATAGGATCAATGGAATCTGTTCTTTCAGCCGTTTCACAACATCAATCCTTAGATTTCTACTGCATAGCTCCCTAAAAAAGGTCCCGAGCTCCGCAATTGCTTCATACACATCCTTCGGCACCAGTCCTCTAAGTCCAGCAGGTATGATTCTTTGAAGGAGTATGTGGCAAGAATGTGTCTTGAGCTTTCCAACCACCCTCGATCCATCTTCACTAATATATCTTGCTAGGTTAGCAGCATATCCATCAGGAAACTTGATACCTTTCAGAAACTTGCAAAACTGGACTTTTTGATCCTTCCCCAAGACATAAGGAGCAGGTGGAGCACTGACTGAGTTGTTCCCTTTCTCCTGTAAGTGCAAATGATGTCTGATGTCCATATCGTACAAATCTAGCCTAGCATTATGTGTGTCCTTGGTCTTGCCCGGTACATTGAGTAATGTGCATAGAAGGTTTTCACATACATTTTTCTCTATGTGCATCACATCAAGATTATGTGGAAGCTTCAAATGTTTCCAGTAAGGCAATCTCCACAATGCATATTTCCGGCTATAAATCTTTGGACCCACATTATGCTTTCTTTTTTCCCACTGGTTTCAGGTTCCTTCAACTGCTTCCCTGGCCTCACATCTTTCATCTTCTCTAGCTCCTCTACCACCTCAGCCAAAGTGAACCTCTGTGGCGCTTCTTTGTTTTCTCGCTTACCATCGAAAGCCAAGCTTCTCCGCCATGCATGTGTCTTTGGAAGGTATCGACGATGTCCAATGTAACATATCTTATTCCTTATTGCCCGAGACAACGGATCCTTGTCGCAATAAATACATGCATAATACCCTTTTGTTGTTCGCCCAGACAACGTGCCCAATGCTGGAAAATCATGTATACACCATAACATGGCCGCACGAAGGTCAAACTTCCTACCAGTACATGCATCATAGGTACTAACACCCTTCCATAGCTCTAGCAGTTCTTCAATTAGGGGCTCAAGGAACACATCAAAATCCTTTCCTGGAGATTTTGGACCTGGGATGAGTAAAGACATAAAGCAATTTGCTGGATTCACACATTCCCATGGTGGGAGATTTAGTGGAGTCAGAAGCACTGGCCACATACTGTACTGGGTACTCATGTTTCCAAAAGGATTGAACCCATCTGTAGCTAAGGCAAGCCTCAAGTTCCTCGGTTCATCTGCAAAGGATTTTTCCTTACTGTCAAAGTACTTCCATGCATCCCCATCAGCTGGATGGCTCATTACATTGTCCACTGGCGTCGTCACTTTCTTGTGCCATCTAGTTTCCTCAGAAGTACGCTTTGAAGCATATATTCTCATCAACCTTGGCAAAAGTGGAAAATGCCGCAATACCTTATGTGGAACCTGCTTGGATCCAGTTTCGCCTTTCCATCTAGACTCCTTGCATACTGGGCACACATTCAACTTAGCATACTTGGATGTTTTCGAATCCCGAAACAACACACAATTGTTCTTGCACACATGTATATTTTCATATCCAAGGCCCAACTCTCGAAGGTATTTCTTTGCCTCATCATAAGAATTTGGCAACTCACTCTTAGGGTATCCTGATGAGATCAAGTTCATCATCGTGGAAAATCCTGCAGATAACGAGACTTGATAAACAACATCCTCACCATAAAAGAGAATTTTGAATGCCTAGATTCTGGACTAAGTGCCTTCTTCGCATCTTCAAGGACTCTTGCAAACCTTGGCTGTTCTCCATCAGCCTCTGCTTGAGCTTACAGATCTCCAATCATCTCTGGCACTCCAAGATCCTGATCAAGATCACCATCATCATCCACATCCACATGTATCCCATAGTCATGATCTCCTTCCACATCCTGGTGCTCTGTATTCTCAACTTCATTATTATCTGCTGACTCCCCATGATGAATCCACCTGGTATATGTAGCTGACATTCCAAATATGTGTATATGGTTTTCAACATCATTCTGGGGTAGCACCCTTTGATTCAGACAATTGCGGCAAGGACAACGTATTTCGGTGTCTTGGGGGTATCTTTCTCTAACAAATTTCATAAACTCTTCAACTCCTTTCAAATATGCAGGTGTGAATTGTTTCTCAAATATCCAGCTTCTATCCATCTGTTTTGACAAACACAAAAAAAATTTCAAAACACCCAAACTGAGATATATTAAACTGAACACAATAAAAAAATTTGGATATTTGAACAATTAATTGATAATCAGATGCTAATAGGCTCTAAAAAATTTAAACCATTGATCCATATATGAACAAACCCTTCAAATTAAACTCATATGCATATCTGAACAAATAGTTTAAACATCCAATTCATCAAACCTTGCAGGCGCTGGTTTCCTAAGCCGCCTGACGCCTCCTCTACCCTTGTCTCGACTGCAGGCGCTGGTCTGCCTCCTACGCCGCCGCAGCGTTGACGAGGATCGAAGACACCCCGACGCCCTCGATCACCTGCCAGGACTCCGCTGCCCCACACGTGTGAAACCTATCGACTTCGTCACGACGACGTACGCTGCGATCGGACTCGTCACGATATGCCTGGATACATCGCACGACAAGGCCCAGTACATCATAATCGATCCAGGTGAAGGCCTACGATTTATTAAAAAAGGTACAAATAACAACAATACTTACCAACTACACGAAAGGTCACGTAGTGTAGTGGTAGAGCTCCAACCTAGATACCTCTTGGTTCACGGTTCGAAGCTTCGCGGGAGCAATTTTTTTGCCAAATACTTGTTGCCCAGTACCAAAAAAAAATAGGGAGCGGAGCGGCCCATTTGTTGTGGCCCAGTACCAAAAAAAACAGGGAGCGGAGCGGCCCATTTGGACCACGCATCCCACGCCGTCAAGTGCACCACTGATTTGTGACCAATTTGTTTCATCATTAAGTGTGTCAAACAATGCCAATAAATGCTGACGATATCAAAACTAATTTGTGACAATCAGGTTTCGTCATTCCAATACGGTATACCCAAAACAAGTTTTATGACGATCTCCTTTTAGTATTCGGTGACGCTATTTTCATTTTCGTCATAATTTTCCGGGCAGAATCGTCGTCACTTGCCACCTATGACGTAAATGGAGATTTCGTCATAGAAGACATACCATTCTGTGATGAAAGTGAGCAGCGTCACGAGCAAATCGTCACAGATAGCAACTTTTCTAGTAGTGTTCATGGGTCTGTTCCACCACAGGACGGTCTTCTACCATCCTGTAGTCTAGGAACTATTCCATTACGTACAGCTCACCGCCGGCGTCAGACGCTCCGTACTGAGCCTCTAGAGCCTCCCAAATGTCCTTCCCCGTCTTGTTACGGAGATAGGTGTCCACCAGGTTATCAACCAGAACGCTGATGACGGTACCCCGGAACAGATTATCATTTGAATTAAACTTTTCCTCCGAGACACCCTCGGGAGCTTTTCCGGTGATGACGTATATCACATTCATGGTGGTGAGCCACAGGGTGGCCAACTCGCGCCACCTCTTAAAGTTGGAACCATCAAAAGGCTTTGGTTTAATTGCATTTGCAAAGCTAGTGGCACCAAACATATTCCTATCAACATAATAAGGTTTTTGGATTGTTAGATGATATGTAATATTCCGGTACATTTTAAATCCATAATTAAATAGACATTTCAATATTACGGTGAGTGAAACAATCCATGTGCAAATGTTTATGTTTAAACAACAATTAAACATAAATATATTCATGATTATACAACTAATAAACATGAATACTAGTTTAAGAATGTACCCCGTGGAAGGTAGGGTCACGGCGTCACTCGACGTTCCGATATCACTTGGATCAGTCGTGCTGATTGTAGAGTGACCTCAGTCGATGTACGTAGCCGTACGAATTCGGTGCAGGAAGATGATCGCAGTGAAGACCCGGCTGTAGACGAAGTAGTCGTTCGGAGTTGATGTAGAGGAAGTAGTCGTTCGGAGTCCATGTAGAGAAAGTAGTCGTACGGGAGCGAGCAGTCGCGTGAAGACGCTCCCCAAAAACCTTATCGCCCGCCTATCCCGAGCAGGATCTCAGCAGCAGGACGAGGTTCCGGAGGCTCTGCACTCGCCGGTACCGTGCGCGCGGTGCAGGTGATGGGAATGCAAAAGATGCAACAAACAGAGGGAGAGAGGGAGATGTCTCCTGAACAGGAGTACTTGAGTGTGAATTGGCAAACCGAGCAGGAGGAGGAGGGCGTCTTATATAGGCGAGCAGGTGTGCGGGGGGATGAAATTGCTATCTTAATTTCCCCTATATTAGCTGAATTCGATTTCTCAAAAATCAATCCAATTTCTTCTTGGGTTAAGCAGAAGAAGTTAATTACCTAAGTTTCAAACCCTAATTTTGATCAATAATCAGTTTGATCTTTTCTCCCACCTTCAGAAGAATGAAGCATAGATAGACCTATGTCCTTCGTTCCAATTTTCTGAAAGGTAACTATCTCGGTTTCGTTTCTTTCATATATGAAATTTCTATAGAATCCTCGAAAAAGACTTTTTCCCATAAGAAAGAAAAAAGAACTTACTATCTTTGGGATCTGATACTACAGCACTGCTTAATCCCTTAGTGGATCGGCTTTATTACATAAGCCGATTCCTAAATTTTGTCCCATATTGTGGTATAATAAAGCAGTTTTTTTAGTCACAACACAACACAACACAACACATCAATTCCGTCCATCCGTCCATCCGACCGCACGCTCGGCTCGGCTCGACACGTCCACGTCCCGGCTCGGCGAGGCGAGCGAGAGCGCGCGCGCATGTGGCATGCCTATCTCCTTTATTCAACTTCACAAGAGGTGTACCAGAAGGCTACCTCATAAGTTGGATGGGAGACTCCTCAAATACCCATGTGGTATTTCTCACTTTTCCCTAGCATTAAATAAATGTGCTTTAATTCTTTCATTATTGTAATAAATGGCTCTAGGCCCATTTAATCTAACAGAGCTGTTTCATGGGATGCGGAATCTGAATCGTGATGATTCAGATGTACTACTGTGATTTCAGCATCATTTTTGTAGCCCGCTGATACGCAGCCCAATGCTCAATTGTGAAAGGGAAAAAAAATTCAGATCCCAAAGCACCACACGGCAAAAGCACCCAGTAACCACACGCACATGGTAGGCCCCGCCGCTGCCTTGTCAGTTCAGTCATCCTCCCTTTCCATTTCTTGCTCCATCTCTCTCTCTTCTCCAATCCAGGATCAGAGTGCCCTGTGTGAGCATCGACGGAGTTCCGGGCGCCAGGCCACGGTGCGCTCTAGGGAGCGGCAGCGTCGGGCTGCAGTGGGTGCTAAGCTGCTGCTGTTCCAGGTGATGCTCCGCGCTCCAGGCAGCCGACGGGGAGGGGGAGCTCTGGGATCCTAGATGCGGTGATGCAGCGCCACCTCTCGCGTCCTCCCGCGGGGGACGCGGCAACCAGCAGGCCCGGCTTGATGCGGCGGGTTCCGGAGATGTGGGTCAAGGCAGACGTAGGGTCGACGGCGTCGTGGAGCGCCAGCCACGGCGGTAGACGGTGCCGGCGGCCTTGGCGGGTTGGTCTGTAGCGGTGGAGGTGGCAGAGGTGCGGCAGAGGGCGTTCTCGCCCGTCCGCCACCATCTCCAAGCGGCGGGGCTCCTCGCGGTCTCCAATGCCTCCTCCGACGACGACTGCGGCGGATTGAGCACACCCTCCTTCATCTCTGACGGCGGCAGATTGAGCGGGTCCTCCTTCTCCGCGACATCATTCTCCCTGTCATGGTTTCATATCCGGGTGCGTCCCCTGCTCTTGTCCCCTCCCGGCACCTGGGAGATCCACAGGACACCGTAGGGCAGTTTTATGGAGATAGGCGAGGTGACGGCGGTGGGGAGGTGACGCAGCAGGGAGGCAAGGGGGCAGTGGACAGGCGTGGCGGCTACAGTGGGGAGGTGAGGGAGTGGTAACGGTGAGAAGGTGGGGGCGGGGGTGGGCTTCGAGGCGTGTGGCGGTGCGGGTGGACGGAGACGGCGCGGTGGGGGTAAATTATCTGTGAGTGGATGACGTGAGCGATGTCGTGGCTGGCTGAGAGCTTAAAGAATTCGTTAGTGGGGACCTCTTATATAGTTTTGTATGATACCAACAAAATTATTATTTTTAATAACTGAAGCATTTTTGTCTTAACAGTATGGTTTTGGCAAAACACAATATTGAAGAAATATCTTTTTTGAAGACAGTCTGATTGTAAATAGTCATCTCTTCATGCATAAACTTTTCAGGAACAGTGAAACTAGATTTGGTTTTAATTTCACAAGCATCATATATGTTGCTATTTTTTGTATAACAGCTGTTGAAGCTCTTATATGGCATTAAAGCTAGTTTCTTTGTTAATGTTCCATCTACCGTTTTTTTTGAATTACACAAGTATCTTGAATCACCACAGGCGCCTCGGCGTCGACAGGAATCTCACCTACCACTGAAAGCACGACGTCATTAAATCCTATGAAATTCGCTCTCACAAGAAGTCAAACCCAAGACCTAAGGTGCTACTGAGGCTCTTATAACAACTACAACCTTTTCACTAATGTTCTATCGAGGCAGCTCCTTGTGCACTTTTTGTCGACACATCTATGATTTTCCAAGAACCTAGTAGTAGATGTGAAAAACTTCTATCCAGTTGTGGCCCATATGCATAGCATACTGTTGTGATCTCCTTGGCAAATACCTTGTCGGGATTGAGCGACCGCGATGACAGGCACAGGACATGGGACATGGGAGGTGGCAGGGAAGAAATCCTCAGCGGGGAGGTTGAGCAAGTCCTCATACAGCACATCCATCAGCAGCACGCCCTCTGTTGCACAGCAAGTGGTGGAGCATCGAGATTACAGTTTGCCATAAGCGGTGACGCCAACGCAGAGACAGTGAAACAGATAGATCAAGTTCTTTTTTGGGCACATAGATTACTCTTACCCGTGATGCCTTGCGCTGAATCTGGCAGTCCCACACGCCTTCTGTGTGCTTGACGAGCAGAAGGCAGAGCTGGATGTTGCTGGCCATGCTATCTTTCATGACTTGGAACATATTATTGTTATTGGTGGCTCTGTCAGTTATGTAGCTAGGGGAAAGCAAACAGCCTCAGCATCGAAGTCGCAGGCCTTGGATGTCATTGTCATGCCCATTTGATTCTCGACACCTCTCAGCCCTAGGAAACATTCTGCGAGATCTTTGCAGCGCGTCTCTCACCCTTTCTTTCATTGTCACAATGAGAGATATGATTTGAATTTACTACTTATCAAAAAATTGGACCTTCTTCCACAAATGGTAGTCATTTTATAGGGAGGAGCCGAGATACCTCATCACGTGACTTCATCAGTCAGTAGTATTTATTGCAATCTTTATTGTGCTGACATTGTTGGATTAGAAACCTCCAAATAAACGAATTAATTAATTTAGCACACATCTCCATTGTTTACATTATAGAAGGTCGCTTTTCTCAGTCCATGATTACAGCAAGATTTATTGACAATCTCCTGTCATAAGCGAGGTGATAAACCATCATCTTGCATATGCGAGATTTTTTTGACTGTCTCTTTTCATCTACAAGCATGCTGCAACTTCAATCTTTAAACCTGTTACGGATGGAAAGAAAATGATGATTGTATTGATCGATCTACAGTGAACTGGGTATATATGTTACAGTAAATGGCAACTGCCAAAAGGGTGAAACGGTGTCTTGGCCCTGACGATGCCTCTTTGGGAGAGGCGTTTCTTGCCTTGTACGCTGCCTATTGGATAATGCTAATCCTACTACTAATTAACTATATTTATCTATTGATCACTAATTAATTATCTCTAATTAATCTCAACACTCCCCCTTGATCAATGGATCTTGTGTAGGCACCGTTTAATCTTGTGGAATCTTTGATATTAGATTGTCAATCGTATTCTTGAAAGCTTTGGAAAACCTTGTGGGAAAAAACCAAAGTATATAGATATATCTGGTAAAACTCCTTAAATACCCAGTGGGAAAAATAAGGAGAAACTCCATGATATATATAATTCCCAATGTCTATAGACCCTTTAAGTAAACCTAAAGACTTAGTCCAAAGACAATTTGATCAAAGATCAATATGTCATATATTATCCTTGAAAAACCTCTGTGAGGAAAAATAGATAATATGACAATTACCATGTGTTAACATCACCTCATTAAAAACTTTATGTGAGAAAGCTCCTTAAGAGTAAAACTCATAGAAAGAAAAGAGTGTAATGTGATGTTTTATGTAGGTTATATCTTAATGTGATTCTCCCCCTGATTTCTGCAAATGTCTTAAGTCTTCTCATACCAATTCCTTTAACGCATTTAGAAAATGATGAATATGGCAGAGACTTTGTAAATAGATCCGCTAGATTAACACAAGACTTAGTTTGCAAGATTTCTATCTCTCCATTCTTTTGGAGTTCATGGGGGTAGAATAGCTTAGGAATAATATGCTTAGTCATATTACTCTTAATATAACCCGACTCCATCTGGGCAACACATGCCGAATTATCCTCAAAGATAATTGTCGGTGTATCAACTGTTCCAATACCACAAGATTGTATTATGTGGTTTATCATTCTGCGGAGCCATATGCATTCGCGTGATGCCTCATATAATGCTATTATTTCAGAATGATTGGTAGATGTAGATACTAAGGTCTGCTTTGAAGACTTCCAAGATATTGCTGTGCTACCTTGCAAGAATACAAAACCTGTTTGAGATCTGCCATTGTGGGGATCTGATAAATAACCAGCATCTGTATATCCTATTAGATTAGGATCTTGACTTCTACTATAGAATAATCCAAGATCTATAGTGCCATTGAGGTATCTTAAAATTGATTTAACTCCTACCCAATGACGTTTGGTAGGTGCAGCACTATGTCTTGCTAATAAATTTACTGCAAATTCAATATCCAGCCGGCTATTGTTAGCAAGATACATAAGTGCTCCAATGGCACTCAGGTATGGGACTTGTGGTCCTAATACCTCTTCTTCTTCTCCTCTTGGTCTAAAAGGATCCTTCTCAATATCTAAGGATCTTACTACCATGGGAGTCTTTATAGGATATGACTTGTCCATATTGAATTTCTTCAATATTTTCTCAATATAGGCAGATTGGTATACGAATATACCATTGGGTAAATGCTCAAGTTGTAAACCTAAGCAGTACTTTGTTTTACCCAAGTCCTTCATTTCAAACTCCGTCTTTAAATGATGACGAGCTTCATTAATATCGGCCTCGTTGCTAATGATGTTAAGATCATCGACATATACAGATATGATACAAAATCCTGTCGAGGACCTTTTAATGAAGACACAAGGACAGTCATCATTATTTGTGTATCCTTTCGACTTAAGGAATTCACTTAACCGATTGTACCACATTCGGCCTGACTGCTTTAAGCCATATAATGACTTTTGCAACTTGATGCAATACATGTTACGATTTGCCTTATTATTTGGTACATGGATTCCATCAGGAACCTTCATGTATATATCAGAATCTAGTGACCCATATAAATATGCTGTCACTACGTCCATCAACTGCATAGATAGACGATTTTGTACTGCCAAGGAGATTAAATATCGGAATGTTATTCCGCTCATAACTAGAGAGTATGTTTCATTGAAATCAACACCAGGTCTTTGCGTAAAACCTTGTGCCACTAGCCTTGCTTTATACCTCACCACTTCATTGTTTTCGTCCCTCTTTCGAACGAAAACCCATTTATATCCCACAGGTAGGATACCATGAGGTGTTGGCCTAACAGCCGAAAATACCTTTCTTTTATTTAGCGAGGCAATCTCTGCTTCAATTGCTTCTTTCCACTTATCCCAGTCCGAGTGCTTCTTGCACTCGGCCATAGACTTGGGATCTAAATCAGTGAGAAAGACATTTGCAATTTCTTTAGAGAAATAACAGTCGACTATTGTGGACTTACGATCATAAGATTCTCTAGTCTCAACAAAATTGATAGCAATTTCTTCAATCCTTAAAGATTCATCATTATTTCCCTTAATGGTGCATCCAAGGAGTTCTGATGTACTAGCTCCAGTGTTTATGCGCATAACTGAGCTAGATTGTGGATTATAATTATCCATAGGACATACAATGTCCTCCAGGTGTCTCGTAACCAAATTTGTATTTGATTTTATTGTCTTTTTTCTGCTTATTAGCAGATTCATCTTGCTTCTTGGAAGTGCTTCTCCCCCTCTTGTTATTAATCGGGGGTTGAGTGGTTTTCTTTCGTACCTCCACTCTTTCAGGCACGTTCCTTGCAGGATGATAAGACTTAGTGACACCTTTATAATCTGTAAAAGTGTCTGGCAGATTATTTGCATTATTTTGCAAATCATTGATTCTCTAAACTTGTTGTTCAGTCTCAATAGTACGTGGATCTTGAAATGAAATGCCTTCAGCATTCCATTCTATTTCCTGGCATTTATTTCGGTACGATTCTCCCCCTAATGCTGGGAAATGATCCTCATTAAATATGCAATCAGCGAACCTGGCAGTAAAAAGATCCCCTGTCAAGGGTTCTAAGTACTTGATGATTGACGGAGAGGAATATCCAATATAGATACCCAATTTCCTGTGTGGGCCCATTGATGTTCGCTTAGGTGGTGAGATGGGTACGTATACAGCGCACCCAAATTTACGCAAATGGGAAATATTAGGAGGATTCCCACGTACTAGATGTAAGGGGGAAGTATCGTGATATGCAGTTGGTCGTAGTTGAATTAAGTCTGCAGCGTGCAGAACTGCATGACCCCAACACGACGTAGGCAATTGACAATTCATGAGTAAAGGTCTTGCTACAAGCTTGATTCCTTTAATCAATGATTCAGCCAATCCGTTTTGAGTATGGACATAAGGAACAGAATGCGTAACCTGAATTCCCAATGCCATACAATAATCGTTAAATGCACGGGATGAGAATTCAGCAGCATTATCCATATGGATAGATTGTATCCGATGTTCAGGATATTGCGCCTTTAATTTTATGACCTGAGCCATAATTTTAGCAAAGGCGTGGTTACGTGTCGATAACAAAGACACATGAGACCATCTAGTAGATGCGTCTATCAAAACTAGAAAATATCTAAACGGCCCTGATGAAGACTGAATCAGACCACAAATGTCTCCTTGAATTCGTTCAAGGAATTTAAGTGGTTCTGCTCGGATTTTAAGATAGGATGGTCTTAAAATCAATTTCCCAGTAGCACAAGCAGTGCAACAAAATTCTTTATTCTGGGGAAATTTAGCTTTTGCCATGTCATGACCTATTGAATTTGTAATAATTTTCCTCATCATCCATATTCCTGGATGCCCAAGTCGATCATGCCAATTTCGAAATGTATTGACATCTTGGAAAATTATTTGATAAGTAACATGTGGAACAGTTTTTATATATGTATAGTACAATCCAGTTTGGAGTGAAGAGAATTTTTCGCAGATTTGTTTGCCATAGCCCGTAAGTTTGGTCAATAGGAGATATTCCTTATTACTATCTACATGTGTTTCTGCATGTAGGCCGTTCTTACGGATGTCTCTAAAACTTAGAAGGGTACGAGTAAAATTAGGATACAGTAATGCATCCTCTATCGTTATTTGTGTACCCATAGGCAATGTAATAGTAGCTCGTCCAGAACCAACTATCACAGTGTCTTTACCATTAATGGTCATAATATTTCCTTCCTTTTTCTTAAGAGTTTGGAAATATTTAATTTCTCTAAGTATAGAATTTGTGGTGCAAGAGTCCACAAGGCATAATTCTTCCTCCGATGGATTGCTTGTTATCGACATCTAAATGTCAGATCATATAAGGAAATAAATATGCAATGATAATGTATCAAAAGAACAAGTGTATATAAATATTATATATATAAAAGAATGTACAAAATATAGATTATTTATTTATATACAAACAAAAGGGGTACAAGATTGTTATAAGATAGCTACTATTATTATTACAACACAAATTGTCAAATCTGGACCAAACTACTCTAGATCTCCAAATATGTCTCCAGATCCAAAATCTATGAGCATATTATCTATAGATGGGAGATCCTTAGTGGTGGTGTTGTCTCTCTTAATCGGGGCTTGCTGAGAACAACCCACTTCTTTATCCTCAGAGACAAGATTGAAATGAGTTTCATATTTTTTCTCTTCTGCTGGTTTGGTCTCTTTTAATGACTTCTGATATAATGCAACCAAGTGCTTAGGAGTTTTGCAAGCCTTAGCAAAATGCGAATAATCCCCGCAACGATGACACTTTTTGTCATTCTTGGGTTTCACATTGTCTTTCTTCTTATTGTCGAAGTGAGGCTTGTTGCCTTTATTGAACTTGCGCTTATTAAATTTGTTCCTTGGATCTCGTCATTGGAACTTCTGTTTATTCCTATTGTTCTTCTGTACATTATGAACCTCGGGAAGAGGTGCCGATCCAACAGGATGTTTATGATGGTTCTTCATAAGTAGTTCATCATGTTTTTCGGCTTGAGATAATGTATGGATAAGCTTGGAATAAACTGTATATCCATGAGCCCTATATTGTTGCTGAGTAACTCGATCAGAAGGGTGCATAGTAGAGAGGGTCTTCTCTATCTTGTCAGCATCAGTAGGCTCTTTCTCACAAAATTTTAAACGAGAGAAAATTCTATGAACAGCGTGATTATAATCAGCCACGGTTTTGAAATCTTGTAAGTGTAGATGATTCCATTCGTGGTTGGCCTCAGGCCAAATAAGTTCTTTTTGCTGATCATAACGTTCTTTGAGAGCAACCCATAATTCCTGAGTATTCTCAAGCATAACGTATTCGGCTTTTAAATCCTTATGAATATAAAAGCGTAATAATGCCAAAGCAGAAAAATTTTGTTCATTAGTTACAACAACACCTTGTTGAGGTTCTTGTATAGTTGAGGAAAGTTTCCTAGCCGCAAGTGCAATCTTTATATCAGAGGCCCAAGTTGGGTAATTACTTCCATCTAGAGCTAGTTCCTCAAATTCTCTAGTGGTAGACATATTCCTATACATGTGATTATCGTTTAATCAATTATATGTATAGGTTTTTAATACAACTTAGGACAGTTGTAATAATAAAGTACAGGATTATAACATAAATTAATTTGAAGTAAAAACAATTCATATGTTGTCCATGTGATATAACTTGTGGTTTGCAAGGCATATACCGCATCGCCCGCCGTCGCGTCTTCGTGCCCGCGCCGCGCCGTTGTGCCCTCGCCGGCAGCGCCCGCCGTCGCCGGTGCGCCCGCGCCGGCGCCGCTCGCTGTCGCCGTTGTGCCCGCACCGCTTGCCGCCCTTGCTTCCCCGCATCAGGTCGTCCATGGCCCCGGGGAGTTGGCCATGGAGGTCGGCCGGCAAGGGTGCGTCCTAGCCATCCTCTGGAAGAGGACCGCTGAGAGCACCCCCGCCGGTCCCGCGCCATCGCGTCAGTGAAGAGGAGCGTCCTTCCCCTCAACCTAGGAGGAAGGGCGCCCGGTGCCGATGGGGCGTGGAGCGGCGGCGGTGACGTCGGCGTAGGAGCGCAGTGAAGGTGTCGCAGATGAGGCGCGAGGAAGGGCGGTGTCGAGGTCGTAGGCGAAGCCCGGTGGCCATACTCTTGCTCCGGCGGCGCTTCCATTCCAGTGAGTAGCGACTGCCGGTGGAACGGACGAGGACGCCATCAGCGACACGGGCGGCTTCGGCAGCGTGAAGGGGTTCAGCGACGACATCTGGGACTGCGGCATCGGAGTCGGAGTTGCTCCATCAAGGCGCCGCGCGAAGGTGGTGGCGCCGTGCTTGGGGCAGACTCCGGGAGCATACTGGACAAGGCGCGCCAACGAGCGTCGGGCTCCGGCGACCGTACGGATGCCGTTGAAGCGGCGCAGTGGAGCGCGACCGGCGTCGATGTTGCGAAGAGCCCGGCGGACGGCACTCTGGATGACGAAGCATGGAGGGCCGGCGATGCTGCGGTCGGTGAACGTGGACTCCACCGCGTTTGTGATGGTGTCCACCATCGCGTTCATGGACGGTGAAGAAGGAACCGAAGCCATGGTGAAAACTTACTCTGGTGAGTGGCTCCGACGATCGTCCGGCGAAGTCCCTCTTCCTGCCTATTCTCTCGGTGGTTGCAGAACAACGTGCGTGATAACGTGTTACGGATGGAAAGAAAATGATGATTGTATTGATCGATCTATAGTGAACTGGGTATATATGTTACAGTAAAATGGCAACTGCCAAAAGGATGAAACGGTGTCTTGGCCCTGACGATGCCTCTTCGGGAGAGGCGTTTCTTGCCTTGTACGCTGCCTATTGGATAATGCTAATCCTACTACTAATTAACTATATTTATCTATTGATCACTAATTAATTAACTCTAATTAATCTCAACAAAACCCTCCAACAACTTCAGCCTCCAAGGTGGTGTCATGGAATTACTGCATGATATCATACCATGACACCTTTTAAGGCTGCAGTGAGAAACACGGAGAATCTTAGAGTGATTGGTTGCTAGATTCTTGGTAGAGCATGGCCTCTAGCTGTACCGGTGCTCAGAGGCCTTTGTGTGAAATGTACTATCATTGGCGGCTGTATCGATGATCTAGCCACTGGAAAACCAAAACTCATAGTATTCAACCTGTATGATTACAGAACTGAAGGTGCTTCTATACAAAATAGGAACGAAACATTAAATACAATTTCCTGATCTCACCGCTCTATTCCCATGGATGTTGGGATGAGGATCTCCGAGCATCATGGCCGACTGGGTAGATAGTATGCACACGTGTTGTGGGCATGTTTGAGGCTGCCATGTGGAACCAGACTTCTGTTTGCCTCAATTTTGTCTATTTGAGTTGCTGCTACTGCACAAAGCTCGTTCAACTACTAGAGTGGTCGGAGGACTGATCTGCACACTAAAAAATCCCCTCAACATTTTTAGTCAAATTTTGCGGCCGATTGTGTGCGCATATTGGCAGCAAAAGATGCTCTTTGTGTGCGCGACGAGCAGAACAGAGGTGGACGACGTTCTGGTTCTGCGTTAGCCAATTCATCCTTGCAGGTGGTGCCTGGCATCGTCAGTTTGATGCAAAGGGGACCATAGTAACTGG
The DNA here is from genome assembly GCA_036936925.1 of Cenchrus fungigraminus. NCBI lineage: Eukaryota > Viridiplantae > Streptophyta > Magnoliopsida > Poales > Poaceae > Cenchrus > Cenchrus fungigraminus. The sequence continues at coordinate 17,701,452 of CM072774.1, forward strand.
CAGCTGTAATTGAAGTAAACAAGGTAAAGCCAACCTCTGGAAATGCTTGAAACTGAGTGATTTTTCTTTTAGATTTTTGATTCATAGATTGCACAGCCCTACGAATGAACCAATAGTTTGCACAGTCTATGCATTAACGTCCACGATAAAATTATTCATGGCTCTTATTATTACCACATCTCGTTATTTGAACCTCCTTTAACATTGGTAGTCACCACTTTATATATAGCATGGTAATGACGTACTCTACAATGGGAATTCAATACCATATTAATTATTAACTGAAACAATTGGAGGAAAAAATGTCCAACTTATTAATCCAGTTATTGCAGCATATTTCCCTTCATTACCAAGTGCAACTAATTTTTTTTACTCCTAAAAAAGTACAAGTATTTTTAATCATTTTAAAAAGGCAATTCTTCGCTATTTACGATCTCCAATTCTTCCTTGTTTTTATTTTCTGCCGTTTGTAAAATACACTCAAAGATAAATCTCATTAATTACATTATTGATTGTTCCCTTGTCCCCACATGTTCCCAGGCCAGTACTCTTCATAATCTGTGTAGTTTCGCACCATTGCCATGGCCACAGCTGCAACTTTCACAACTGAGAGCATGCCTTGCAGATGAAAGGTATGCTGCCCTTGATTGAGCGATCCAGTTCTAACTATAGGAAAGCCAACTGGATAAACATTTTTTTTAGATAATGGATTAAACTTCGGCCTCTACGAAACGTATACGGCCACCTTATTATAAGTTTGACAAGTTTTGAGCTTGCATTGTTGAACACAATAGGGAACAAAAGACAACAAAGAGATAAAAAAGACGCCAATCTATTATTATGTTTCCATCCATGATTGGCCTATTCCATGGCAATAACCTCTATCATCGAGCTCGCCTTCCGGAACATCTCCTTTGTGTCGTCGTTAGGCTGTAGTTGCGACCAAAAGCAGAACTAATAAGTTCCCCTGAAAAGAGCCTGCATAAATGGGTTTTGTCAAACATGCATGGCACAAATGAGTTTTGGTTGTGCCTGTTCGTTTGGCTGATGGCTGGTGGCTGGTGCTGATTTGTTCTGAGAGAAAAATACTGCTGGCTGGTTGCTGGTGACTGGTTTGTTCTGAGAGAAAAATACTGCTGGCTGGTGGCTGATAAGCCAAGCGAACAGGGCGGGGCTGGTTCATTTCTCACCAAGTTCCTCATCATCTGTAAATAGAAATATATAGTGAATAGTGTAGTGATGCATTACGATATTTTTGCTGACATCATTGGGACAGATTATCTGTCACCTTTCTTTACATCGATTTTCGTTATTTTTCAAGTCCTCAAGAGGCCTTAACTACATCGAGAGATTGATATGTACATTCTAATATATGATATGCAGCAATTCCCATTCTCCCTTTGCTGTTCTTGAAATAAGTATTATTGACATACATGTGTACTTCTTCAGTTTCAAAATGTAAGTTGATTTTGATTTTTCATAAGTCGTACATTCTTCAAGTTTATTTAATCAAATTTAATAAAACTAATGTTGTGTATACCTATAACAACGGAATTATTTATATTTTTCAATTTATCACCAGCGTAAGATGAGTGAACCTACAAGTTTCATGATACACCTTTACTTGAATTTATTTTCTTTGTGGATCCATTTTCTTTTGCTCCCATTGCTTGGTTTATCTCCTCTCTCCGTCTTTTAGTTGGAATATTTTGGGAAGCAAAAAAGATCAAAGGACAAACAAATAGTTCACTTTCTCTAATATTTAGAATGCTAATTTAGGGATACTTTTCATAGGTTTTGTTTACGTTATTTTAAGTAAATTTCAAGTGCACTTTTTTCCCAGTGATGATAAATACTTATGCAAGCAAACAGGTACTCTTCAATTAATTGGCATTGCTATTATATAGGGCACGCAAAGCGTGTGTAATGTTCCGAGATAAATATGACACTTGTTCATGGAGTTCACAGTGTGGCAGCAGAAGATATTCTGCGCGAGGCGTGCAGAACAGAGGTGGAGGTGGTTCGTGTTTCTCGGAGGTGGCCAGCATCACTACAATTCCTAGAACCAAACCAGAAGTCAACGGCGGCAGTCAGTGAGGTAGATGTTTTTTATAAGGAAAACTTTATTAACCTTAGACAATTACATGAAGATGATACAATCAAACTAAGATCGTTCCCGGTCTTTGCATAGTTAAGATACACACAACCTGTAGAAATAAAGAATAAATGACATGACAACATATGTCATGTCACAGCGAACTACACAGTGAGGTTGATACGGGAAAATCACCAGCTAGAAGTTCCGCGAACTCAGTTGGTGCTCGGTAGATTCTCGACACCTCCCACCCCTATGGATGACTAAGTAATCTTCAAAGTTTATTCAGCGCATTATCTTCCACGATCGATTAAGTGTGTACATGACCCTTATTACCATTTGTCAAAATATGAGCCCCCCTTAACATCCGCAGCACTACTTTATATATAGGAAGGTGTCTCAAACTGAATATAGTGCATCTATTACTATATTTATTAACTGCATCATCGGAACAAAAAGCGTCCAACAATCTAATTATTGTAGCACGTCTCCCTCCATTACCAAGTACAAGTAATTTTAAAAAATAGTTTAAAATAGTAGATGCACTTGTCATAGCTAGTTACCGTACTTAGAGCAACTCCAAGAGACTAGGTATAATCTTCACTAAATTTAAAGATTTAGAAGATATGTAAAAAGTTAAAGAGCTTCATAATCATAGGGTAAACCAATGCACTCTTCAAATTTTTTACTATCCATGTTCAAACCACTGATCCACTCACACTGACATGTGGGACCCACGTTATGCCTTCCTTTCTTCCCCTCTTCCCCTCCCATCCACATCCTTCCTCTCCCACGTCAGCCGCTCCCCATGGCCCTCCTCGAGGTGGGGTCCCCGCCATTCTTCCCCACGGCAGCGACCGCCGACCGGCCCGCGGAGAAGGAAAAGGAGGAGTCGAACCGGTCGTCTCTCCATGCTCCTTCTGCCGCAGAGCCAGATCTGCTCCCAAGCCCCCACGAGCTCCTCTCCGCCGGAGACCTGAAGCTCCCCTAGCTCTTCCTCGCGGACGGCCCTCCCCCAAGCTCCTCCTGCCGCAGACGGTCCCTGCCCCACGCTCCAATGGGCGGACGCCGGTACCGGGAGGCAACGTTGGCCAACCTTTTCATCTATCTTCCTCCACTAAATGTAAACACTGCCGTTGATTTGCCGCCGCCGCTGCCGATTCTGCCCCACCGCAGCCTCCAGCACCGCCTCGGCCATCGATTCACCGCTGCCGTCGCCTTCATCTCCGGCGCCGTCGCTGCCTCCAGCACCGCCACGGTCGTCGATTCACCGTCGCCATTTCCTCCCCGCCGCAACCTCTGGCGCCGCCTCGGCTGCCAATTTTTCGCCACCGCTGATTCCCACAACTGCTGCACCACTTGCATCCCGCTCACGGCGGCGGCACCTGCGTTCTGCATGTGTGGGAATAGGAGGGGGAGGTGTGTGGGTGCTTCCTGCTCACGCGGGAAGAGGAGGGGGAGGGCGTGGGAGTACCGGAGGAGAGTTTGGTGAGCGGCCAGCGCTTGTCTATCTTTGGCGAGGGGGGGCGTGATATTGCGAGCGGGGATAGCGAGACATCGAGATAGTGAGTCTGTTGGAAGGCAGTTTTTGAGGTTTTTCCAAAATTTTAGATAGCCAGATCATTTTAGAGAGACTGTTGGAGTTGCTCTTATGTGTTTAAATTATAAGGGAGTATTGTATTCTTCCCCATAATCCAAACCCCCTATTGTTATTTTACCCTTTTTTTCCAGAAAGAGCATTTTGTTTGCCCGTATTCTTGACTCTGTTAGTTTCGTCCTGAATAAACAAATTAAGAAATTAGGTTGGAGCTTTGACAAGAATAAAATTGTAGCATTTTGTACAGCTAGCAGCCGTTGAAGCTCTTAGATTTCATCAGTGTCAACGTAATAACTTGAAGAAGCTTCATACATAGGTGGTATGGTTAATGCTGGATTGATCAGGCTGGTCCTTTGTTCACCATTTGCTGAAACAACTATCATTTTTTCCAAGAATTTAGTAATTTTGGGAAACTTCTATCCAGTTGTTAACTCCCGTTCACTACGTTGTGATCTCCTTGGAGCAGATTCGTCTAGAATGAGCGACGGCCTTGATCAGTAGATCCAGAAGGCGGAGGTAGCACAGGGCAGACAGTGTTGACCGGCAGGCGGAGCAAGACCTCGTAAAGCACATCCATGGATAGCGCGACCACTATTCCAACAGCAAGTGGCGGAGCACTGAGGTTGCCATTGGGCACGAGCGCCGCCGCCGATGCCATCACGGACAACCAGAGAAATCAAGTTCTGTTTTGGGTACATCTATATATAGTTACTGCCCGTGAGGCCGGGCGCCCGATCTATTTTGGGTACATCGATACACGATAGTTCCTTCTTTGTGCTCGACGAACAAAACAGAGGTTGGTGTGCTGGAGCTGCATCATCCGGTTTGTCTCCATTTCTTGTTACTGGCCGTGCCACCTATATATCATGAATCAAGAGACAATGTCATTGGCAGAACGGCCAGTAATGTAGCTACAGGGAAGCAAACAGCAGCAACTTTGGAGCAACAGGCGTTGCATGTCCAACCAGTGCTCCTTTCATTCTTGACACCCCCAGCCCTATGAAATATTCTGCGCGAATGGCAACTGGTTTCAGATGTGATTCGAATTTTCCACACATTTACAAAAAATGGACATCCTTTCACAAATGATGGTGCATTTTATAGGGAGCAAGCCCTAAGACAATGACTGCAGCGCCCAAGCAGCAGCGGCAGGGGAACTGGGAAGGAGAAGCGAGAAAGAAGGTGGTGTGGACTCCACACATAAGTGGCAGCAGTGAGAAGGGCAAACTTGTCAAATGTAGAGGTGGGTCCCACATGTAATGACACTCAATCTGTTAAATCCTAATAGAAAGACGGATGGAATGACACACAGGTAAAAGAAATTTCGACCAAGCATATAGAAGAACTTTACAAAATTCCGATTGTACGTATGTAATTGGGATCTTTTATAATGGCACACAGGTACAAAACTCTTGGCAATGGTAGTAGTCCATTTATTGGGAGGTGTTATTCACACTTCCAGATGTGACTCCATTATGAAGTTGAATAGTATAGTTATTATCTTATTTATTAAATGGCATCATCTGAATATAAATGTTCCAATAATCTAGTCACATTTCAAATACGGTTGTATCCATGGCCGGTTGTGGGGCAAAATCTTTCTCATATGTTCAATAAATATTGTCCGCCTTCTTGCAGTATTTGCGAGTCTTTAATAAAAAGCGCATGTGCCCCATATAAACTGTTTTCGTAGATCCCTTAAGGTACACATATGTTGTTCCATTCAAGCAAACCACATAAGTTGTCTTCCCTTTTATCTGACCTGATACAGAAAATAGGTCAGAGTAATCATTAATGGTAAAGATAATGGCCCTAATTGTGAATTTCTCCTGTTTGTACTCATCCATATCTGGACCCCATGTTCCTTTTGCATATCTTCCATCAATGGCTCTAAGAAAACGTCTATGTCGATACCAGGATGCTCTAGGCCTTGGATGAGAATGGTTAGCAAAAGGAACTTTCTGTTATGCATAACCAGTGGGGAAGGTTGTATATGGTCATCAACACTGGTCATGTGTTGTATGTGTGCTACTTTTCTAACCAAATGGATCATGTCATCAATACTTAACGTAAATCGTATATTTATTTTTTCATCTCTAAACTCTGGATGATTGGTGTCAAAGGTCCTCCACTAGCGATCATAAGAAGGATGTCAAAGCTTTTCATCCGACTTATCTGGATGATCGACGTGCCAAGTCATTAGTTTAGCAGACTGGGTTTGAGAGCAACGCTTCAGATTGTCCACCACCGGCAGGTATCACATTACCAAGGCAGGGACTTTACGTTGACTCGTCGCGTCAGTACGAATACTAGACTCATCCTCCACTTGAGCACCTGCACTTATCTTTCCACCCATTTTAATCTTCGTGTCGCTGGAGGTCGTAGCGACACATTCCACATCGAAATCGGCATTACTTTTGTGCCGGCTAGCATCACAATTTGGACACTTCTCCATTTGACCATACTTATCGCAGTACAATATGTAATGGTTCCTGCATGCGTGTATTCTTTGCGTTTGGATCTTCAATGGGTTGATAATCTTCTTTGCTTCATATGTGTTTTTCTGGCACAGAGTTTGGCTTCGGGAGCAGCTTGGCCAACAGAGTAAGGAGTTCGTTAAAACTATTGTCTGACAATCCCAATTTAGCCTTCACAATCAGAAGAAGGAGGATGAAATGCAACACTTTCCACTCCTTCCCACCACCCTCATACATACAGCCATTTGCTGTTTTGTTAAGTGTTTCAAAATTTTCTAACCTTTTAGCACTCCCTAGAAACACCTCCGGGACAATGTGGCGCGACATTTCCTCCATATCAATATCACACTCCTCGCCACCTATGGTGCATCTGTTTGATCACCATTTTGATCTCCATAGTCAAAAGCATCATCCATCATTTGACATGATAATTTCCATCTGCATCTTCACTACCCACTTCATCTTACTCGTAATCGATGTCTGGATTGTTGAAAGTAGATACTACCTCACCATGGTGGGACCACAAGTTGTGTGTATCCTTTCACAAACCCTCGCTTTATCAAATGCATCTTGATGACCTTAGTATCATCCCATACAAGTTTATTTCAACAGTCACTACACAGACAATGTATTTGCTTTGTCTTGCGAATGCGAGTACGCTTCTCCACAACCTCGAGAAACTTTGATAACTCTGACATGAATGTAGATATGATGAATGTCTCCATTATGCCATACATCCATACTCTGATCCATCTTAAACAACCTAGAAAATAATTCTACATTTTAGGAACTAATTTAATCTTATGTACATATAAATATATGGATCACAATAATAAAAATTGAATTAAACTCAATGCATTAAACTCTATTAAAAACTAAACTGAATTCTATATATTATAAAGGAATTTAATGATATATATGTGGGTCACAATAATTAATAACTCAATTGAACTCAAATCTATAAACTCACTTGAATTAATAAGTAGATAAAATTTGAAACAAAACAATTTTATTTTATGACTAATAATAATAATGACAAACATAGCATCGCAGTGATTATATTAGGAACATATAATTCTATTAAAAATCAATCTATAATCATTTTTCTCTCTCTTCACTCCTCTCTCTCCTTCCTAGCTAGCTAGGTCAAGGTCTAAATCTGTAATGAAGCTAGAAATGATGGATAAAAGGTGAAAAAGAAGGTTGGAATAGCAATGAGGTTTTGCTTGTGACATTGACACTCCTTTGATTCTTGAGACCTCCCAACCCTACGAAAGAAACAAATATTCCGCATGGTGTGTCCCTCCTCTCTCCCCAAATTCTGTCACTCTCTCTCATTCTGTCACAGCATTGTTGGAGCGGAAGGGGTCAAATAATTAAATAATGAGAAAACATGTTTCCCATGCGAAGGTTGTTCGTGTAGTGGCTATTTATAATTTCTGCACATGATTTAAAATTATGTTGTATTAAAGAATATACCAAAATATAATAATCGTCTTTCACAATTCGATGTTGTATATATACTGGTATAATAGGAACACAATGTCTAAGTGGTATAATAGATCCATGGGACATGCTGTTGGAACTGATAACCTATCAATAAAAAAATTGGTACAAACAAGTTGCACTGCTATGCATGTTTTCGTAATGGGAATGGTTTGGGTGTAATAAACAACTAATTTCTGTGTCAAACTTTATCTGTTCACTCAATAATACACATAATCATGCATGTTGTAGAAGGATATATTTCAAGATGCAGTATCCGCAAAATTATCGGTAACCAAAGGCCTTTGTTTGCAATGTACTGTTATTGGTGGCTGTATCGACGATGTAGCCACTGGAAAACCAAATCTCATAGTATTCAACCTGTAAGATTGTGGAAGCGAAGGCGCTTCCATACAAAATATGAACCAAATAATGAATTCTAGCTATTTCCTGGTGTCACCGTTCTATTCCCATGGACGTTGTGGTGAGATCTCTCGACAGCTTGGCTGCCATGTGTGAACCAGACTCGAGTTTGGCTCAATTTTGTTTATTTGAGTTGCTACTTCTGTACTGCACAAGGCTGGTTCAACATCCTGGAGGGAACGGAGGACTACTCTGCACTCTTGAAAACCTGTCAACAAATCGATTTGATACTGATTAAAAATAGCTAGCTGCCTAGCTAGCTTGAATGACAGTTTTTTTGGTCAACTTTTGTTGTTGCTAATTATCACACTTGATCAGTCAGTTCAGATGGTGGCTGCAGAAGATGTAGTTTGTGTTCGCGGCATGCAGAACAGAGGTTGTGCGATGTCCTATCCACATTTCATGGGATGCGGTAGAAAAGGATAAGCCGAAAATTGGAACTGCTTCAAACTAAGAGGTTTGACTTGCAAGATTCGGATTCTGGCACAGCTGAATTGTGTCGATGAAGATGCGTGTGGCTTGGCTTGGGCCTCGCATGGACGCAAAGTTGTTCACTCTCATCCTCCTGCGTGCTCGAGTGTATAGTCAGTCCCCCCTCAGGGCCAGCCATGCTTCCAATGTCGTACTTATTGATTTCCGATACCTCCCAGCCCTACAAATGAACCAATAATCTGCACGAATAGAACTACAACTCTCTCTTGCTCACTGTCTTCCATGATTGAGTAAGTGTCTACGTACATGACTCTTATTACCACATCTCCAAACTATGGACTTCCTTTAACGTTGGCAGTCACACCGCGCGCTTCATATATAGGAATGTGCCGGTTTACAACGAGGCACTATATATTGAAGAAACATGTCCGGAGAACCCAAGAGGAAATAGGTCAAACTCTATATATAAATCACCTTCCCATTTATCTCCCTCTCATTCCTGTGTTGACACCAGATTTTGTGTGCATCGTGAATATTCTGTGCACGCGAGAAGGAAGAGCAATCGGCAATAGCATTCACTAAAGAATGGGCAAGCTAGGAAAGTTAGGCAATCGGCAAGGAGGAGCAAAGCTAAATCGGCCAGAGCATAGGAGAAGTAATAAAGAAAATATTTACATGAGGACAATGGCTGATATGCAAGGAAATTAAAATAAAGAAGGCAAGGGTGTCGGCAAGGAGGAAAAGGACCAGCACACGTGCATGTCCAAGATCAACCTGATGGCCGGCAGGTCAAAGAGGAAACTTAATTGAGAAGGATTCTATAAAAGAGAAAATAGAGTTCATATATCTTAATATTTCTTTTAGTTTAGATATTATGTATTAGGCAAGTCTTGTACCAGTCCTAGTCCTAGCTAGTTAGGAGTCATAGGTTCGGAGTATAAATATGTACCTAGGGTCATTGTAATATCATATATATACAACAATCAAACAAACTCGGCGCATCGCCACCCCTTTTACCTTTTCACTACTTTACCTTTCCGCAATTGTAACATCCCAGAAATTTGAATGTTTTCCCATGTGTGAATTTTCACAAAAATTTAAAACTTTTTGTTTGAACTTGTGTGCTACCAAATTTGATCCCATTTTGCTAGCCTCTCATCCCAAAATCCATATAAAAACAAAAAAATATAAAAACATATTTCCAAATTATGGTAAAATATGTGATTTGGATTTTATGGAGTTTATTTGGATTTTATTTGAGTGTGTTTTGAATTTGAAAGTATTCAAATTCAAACTATGGTTTAAACCCTAAATTCAAATCTAATTTCAAAACCCTATGCTAACATCTTGGGCCAGCTATCTAACTACTAAGTTCGGCTGACCACCTTCAACTCCAGGCCCGTGAGCAACCTAAACCCCGGCCTCACTTCTTCTCAGCCGAAGTCGGCCCAACTCGGCCCGCCTTCCTTTCCCCCGCACGCGTCCCGCTGACGAGTGGGGCCACACCCCAAACCCCTGTTCTTCGTTCCCACTCGGTCAAAGACCGCATCGCGTCCGCGCCGCCGCCGCACCCAGGCTTGTGCGCGCGCCACCCCGGCCAGGGGACAAGTCCCCGACCGCGCCTGCGGCACGGACGTCGAGCCAGCCAGACCTCGACGCGCTCCGCCCCGCGCCTTTTCCCCAAAATGCCCCTGCGCCGTGACGCGCCTGCGCGCCCACCATCCACAGCCGCTCCGCCACGTCAGCGCTCGCGCTTTAGCAGCCAGTGGGAGCCCTCGCTGTGACGCTTTTGCCCTTGCCTCGTCGTGCTCGATCTTCTCATCCCCCGGGCGAGGCCCCTGCTGCAAGGCATAGCTCATTTGGGGTCTCTCCCCTTTTGGCCCTCTGTTCTGTCGCCGGGAAGGGGGGGAAGAGGGGAGTAGAGGGGAAAGGGAAGGAAGGGAAGTGGGAGGCGCACCACCACCGCACCGTCTTGCCGGAGCCGGAGCAGTTGAAGACGGAGCCGGACGGGCCGGGAGGGAAGCTGTACACGGGCGCATCGAGACCGAAGCAGAGGAGCTCGCCGCGTCGCCGCCTTCACCACGTTGTCGCCGCCATAATCTTCACCGCCGCGGACTACACGGCTTCGCCTACACCGTCGCCTCTCGGTGAGCCAGCGATCGCCCCCTTCTTCTTCACCCGTGGGAGCGCGCCCCTGCGCCGCGCCGCCGGCCTTCGTGCCGTGCACAGTTGTGCGTTCCCCGTTGTGGCGTACCCCAACGCTGCGCCAGTCGACGCCGTCCTTTTCGCCGTGCTGCCAAGCGTCTGTGTCCGGCCTTCGTGCCGTGGATGTCCTTGCAGGTGCCTCGCTGCGGTGCTGCTTCGCCGTCGTGCCGCGGCCCTGGGTTGCCAGGTGCCCGCGTGCCAGCCAGGTCGTGTCGCGTCTGCGCGCGCACGCACCCAGGCTGAGCGCACCCACGCGCTTGGTCGCGGTTGAAGCGCCGCTTGCTGCTGATCTTGATCACGCTCGCTTTTCTGCATAAACCGAGCCGCGTCGTCTTGCTTCGCCGCCGCGCTGCCCGCCGCACCGCGTCTCGCCTCGCCGTGGCAGCAGGCCGAGCCGGCCCTAGGGGTTCCCGTCGGGCACCCGACCGCGTAGTGAAGCCATGCGGTTAGCTCAACACAGTCGCGTCGCATCTTTTGGTTTCCGACCATCGTTGCAGCGCTACTCGCTGCACGTCGCGTCGCCGCCGCGCGCCTCGCCACGCCGGGTCTTCCGTCGTGTCGCGCCTCGCGACGGCCACACAGGCCCAACCCCAGGGCCGTGGCCGTGTCAAGCTCTTCGCGGGGTCCTAGAGTTTTTCCCTGTGCGCTTGTGTGGACGCCGGGACCGTCGCCGCCGTCAAACATCGCACACCGTCGCTGCCGGACGCGCGCCCAGGCACGCCGACGCGCGCACGCCGGGCTAGGGGTGCCTTCGCACCCCAGATTTCTCCAGGGACTCCCACCAGACTTCTCTGGTGTGGAATCGGGAGAGTTGTGGGCCGCGCAACCCAACAAGGCCCAACACGGCTCCTTTCTCTTTTAACCAGTGCGCCCCTGATTTTTGTTCGGGGACCTCCAATGGACTTTGTCCTGTTGGCCCATGGGGTCAAGTCTTTTGGGCCGAATTTGGGCCACCAACACTTTGGGCCCAACTTCAGCCCACTAAACCTACTGACCGCTGACATCATGCTGACGTCAGCAATATTTTAATAAAAATTATTTTCTGATATATAAAAGGTTTTAATAAATGTTTTATAAATCCCCTTTTCTTTAAAAATTCCTAACTATTTATCCAGAGCTCCGAAAATTATGAAACCAATTGCGTTGGTTTCATAATTTCGAGACGCTCGTTGCTACCCTATCCTTATCCTCTCTTGCCCTTGAACCAAACCCTGTTTTGCCCCGCGTACTTGGAGTAGGATTCGTGGCCGCTACCGCGACTGCGCTATTGTGGGTCTGGGACGCCGGAGCCCCGCAACTAGCCACTGACGTGTTGCAGACACGAATTACATCCCCGAGTCGTGTTCTCATAGCTTTCCTTGCTTGCACCGCTTCCACCGCCTTGTGCCGCAAACCGCATAACCGCTCTCTCTCTGCTTTGCTTTGAGCCGTGTAGCACGCGTCGTACCAAGTGTTAGTACCCAGAACGCTGCGCGTGATGGACGGCCGTGCCGAGAGCAGAGGCCTCTGCTTCAAGCTCGGCAACCCCGCGTTGCAACCAGGCTACTACACCAGGGTTATCGTCGCATCGCTAACGCTTGTTCCATCGTGCTCTCGAGCACGCCTTACCGTATCATCACCCTTTTGGCCGACCATAACTCGATTCCTTTCCCTCTCTCAGTGCTGCCACCGCACACCTTGTTCTGATAATGCCTTACCTAACTCATTCCGCCTTACTCCTCTCTCTTCATCCTCTGAGCTTCCACTTTGTTGCACCTATCGGTTGCGCTAATACCTTGCAGACGCGATCACCAAACCTCTAGCCTTGATCGGCAAACCCAACCTTGAACTAACCCTTCCCTCTAATTTGTTTTCTAGTATATAAAGCTAGTAGCATAAAACTATTTTAATATAAAACTAATTCCTTTGATTTCCTTAATTTAAACTAGTGCTGCTTGTAGTTAGTTCGGATTTATTTGGTTCTTCTGAATTGATGTTATTCGAAGTTAATGCTTAGATGATTGTCGTTGTTTATTTTCGCGTCGCATCTCGTGTAGGCTTGTGATCATGTTTGAAGACCCGAGCTGCGACGACGACCCGAGCTGTGATGTTTGGAAAGACCTTTGATCCGAAGGAAGGGCCCAACCTCTACTACTCTACGACGACTACCGCGCAGGTGTCATGTCACTCCCGACCATGTAGATCCCATGCATGCTATTTAGTTGCTAGTGCTTTATTTATGATGCTTTGGATAATTGAAATGCATAGACAATCTTTTAGCCATGCCTTGGATTTGATATACCCTGTTCCTTGAACTTCCTACCTTTGGGACTAGCTACAGACCCCTAGCTAGTCCCCTATACTTACTATCCATATATTTTACCTGATTTGTGCTACGGATGGATCTCTGGTGTTGGGCTGAGATTGGGATATCTCGGTATTCTAGCATGTGTTTTGGGTGAGTGTGTATCCTTGACGTGTTACCGCGGGAGCAAGCCGCTTTGGTTACTTGAGAACGCCTGTCTAGGGGAGATGCGACCTGGCCTCCCGCCCTAGCGGCGTGTCGGACGGTGGGAGTTGGTGAGTGCTCGCTCTTGCAATTAAGGACCGATCGACAGTTTAACCGTGATCTTTGGGCTATTTTCGTACAAACCGTTCACCTTGTTATGGGCGGTGTTCGGTCCGAGAACTAGTTGGTGGTTGTCACTCAGCTTGTAGGCGGACCGGTGTGGTCGTGTGAGGGGGACGAGTTATACCCCCTGAGTAGACGTCGCCCCGGCTCCTCCGGGGATGGTCTCACAGCTCCGAGGCCCTGCTGGCAAGTTTCGTGCCCCAGTTCAGGACGAGTCAGGCTTGGAGAGGCAGGAGAGTGCCACCCACTGCTAGGTCTCCGGCCGTTAGGTAGGGATGTGGAACGGCTGATCCCCGTTTCTGCCCTATCCGGCAGGTCCAGTTGTACAACCTCTGCAGAGTGCTAAACCTATAGCTATAGTCTGTGTCCACTAGTATGGACAGCCCCTGGGTCTGTTACTCTGGCTAGACTTTTCTTGTGCTGCTTCTCTCCCCCGAGTGTGTGAGCCCGGCTTCGTGCCGTTGAGATGTGAGGTAGGAGTTGGTGACCTCACATCGCAGATGAGCATGGGATGCTGTGTCTCGGTTGAGATCCAGTGTGATGGTGTTCTTTCCTTGGCTGGGGTGTTGACCCCGGAGGCGTTGGCCTCGGAGGTGTGGATCTCCTCGGAGATGGTGACCTCTCTGCATGACCACTTACCTTGATGTTGCTACCGCTGCTTGCATAAACTTACTACCGCCAGATATAGGTTTATCCATGCATACTAGAATTCATCCACCGCTTTTGCTCTTTGTTGGGAAGCTGACATGACCTACCCGCTTATCGGGTAGATGGCGATGCTTTCAGACTTGGTGATCGACTACGACATCGATGATGAAGGATGGGAAGACTAGAGCTGGTCCTACACTCAAGTTTGCCTGTGGAGCTGGAGACGCTTCGCTTCGATAGATCCGCTGCGTAGATGATTTACCTTTCTTGTTTAGTCCAGTTGGACTTGTACCCGGCTTATGCCGAAATGTTGTACTCTGATGTATAAATAAAATTATGTAATTTTCCCTTTATTCTTGTGTTGTATGGATTTGTACCACTTGAGATAGGGTTTGCACGTGATAGCCACTTCCTGGGACTATCACGGAGGTGCAGAGGATCGGGTTTCCAGTTTTGGAAATCTGGTTCGTTTCAGCAATGTATTTACTTTAAATCATTGACGGCACCTTAGCGCCTGATGTGGGGCTGCATCATCTTGATCTCCGATAGAGGGGTAAGGGATTTTCGGAACCGAGTATTGCGGATCTTCGACTTACGGCGCATCGCTTCTGTCTCGATCTACAGTACTCTTCTTGAGTCGATAACATTGGTTTTTTATCGCAGAGTGCATCAAATCAGTCATAGCTGCCTTTGTTGGCCCATGGTTTGTGTTAATGGCCAAGCGACCCTAGGCATATGACAGTTGGATATTTAGTTAGTGAAATAAACTTAAGGTCTAATAGTTTGCATATGGCTACAGAAATGCACTTACAGCTAGCTGTCCCTCAAAGGTTTTGTAGTGTATGTCGTCTTTCTTGTAATCTTTCCAATGTGGAAGGATAGAAATGCTTTCCCGAACGACGATGCCAGCCTCTGAAGCCAACTTGGCAGCTTGAACAGGTTCAAGAGGCCTTTTTTTCCTTCCTAAACAAGTATGGGCAATCTCCTTCCCATAGCTTTAGTCATCCTGTCCAGCTGTTTTCCCACAGTAGCTGGTCTGGGCCTCTAGGACGTCACTGTACAGGACCTACAAAATAAAATAATCATTTAATTAAATCATTTTATTTCTGCTAAATCAGTAAAAGAGATGTCATAACTGACTGAAAAAAAACTTGCCTTCAGCAAGTGTGTTCTCATTAGCAGCAGCTCCAATGTCTTGATCTACAACTGCATTTTCATGACCAGCTGTTACATTGCCTTCCTCTAATGTTGAGTTGTCATGACCGGCTGTTCCATTGGCATCTTCTGCAGCTGTATTGTCATCAAAAGCGGCTCTAGCATCTTGCACATGAAGCCTTTTTGACCTTTCTGTTTCTGATTCAGAAGGCAGCACATCGGATTGAGTAGCTGCCCTGACTCTCTTACTATTCCTAACTCCAGGCGCCATTGTAGGAATAGACTTCTTGATCTTTGAAGAGAGGACTTTGCGACTACGCGGTGAGGGAAACTGTGGGAAAAAATGTCAGGTAAGTCATGTGCATTAATAACGAATACGAAGATGTATGTGTCAAAGAATGTGCATCTAAAACCTACAGCATACTTTACATCAGAAACATTTAATTGCAATGCAACTATGGCCCATCCACTACTTTGAGGACAGAAGAAGCACCTCATTTGCCATGGGTTGTGGCTGCTCATTAGATTTAGTGTCATCATCATCAGTACTATCTCCTTGATCATCCTCATCAACGAGATACTCCGATGATGATGAATCTTCATTATCTGTTCCCTTGTTTGCTGATTTTTTTCCCCTTCTTTTGTGCAGATTGTTGCAAGGAGTTATTAAATTCAAAATCAAATCTATTCAATCTGAGCTCTTCAAAGACCTTTTGATTCTCCGCCACTTGTTTATCTCGGATTCTCTCATAATCCTCAGCTATTGTAGGTTCTTTGAAAGAAAAGAAATTGGGTGTATTAGAAAATTTAAAAGGCTTGAACTAATAGGTAAGAGGTAATAACACTACTTAAAAGTTTAGAGTTCCAGGGTCTGAGATATGAGCTACAACTATTTGTGGGCTCCTAGAAAATAAATCCCCAGGGTATTGGACTGAGCCAAACACTCTTATAAATCTATGAGAAAGTCAGAGTATAGATGGGACTGATCTATTATTGTCCTTTCAACAAACATTCATGCAAAATAGAATTGCATCACAAGCATGGTGAAAGTAATGTTCATAATTAACTGAGCTACAATTAAATTTGTGTAAATATCATTTGGAACAATAGAGCATTATTTGCACAGATACAATTGTGTAAACAGAGTGGTACTGCACAGACAACTCCATAATAATATCAACAAAACTGCAGTTCTACTTTAACGAAATTGTAGATCTACTGTAACAAAGAAAGTTGCAGTATTCCACAAACCTGCAGTTGCGTTCCTACGTTGACCCCTTGTTGCCACCATTGATGTTGTGGCCAAGATGTGAATTCAGACCTGCAGATGTGGTTAGGGTTAGGTTCGGGAAGAAAACAAGGTGGATGGGGAGAGAAATGTAGGTGAGATAGAGGGATAGGGGGCGGCGTGTAACCAAATCGTCTTCTAAGAGAAAGGAAGGTCGTCGACGGACCTGCTCGTCGGCGGCGGCTGAGGTTAGGGTTTCATCGGCAGCGGCTGTGGTTAGGGTGTTGGGGAGATAGGTAGGTGGGGCTTTGAGAGAGAGGGATAGGTGGAGGCGGCGTGGACACAACTCACCTGGGACGAGGAACCACCTCGCCGACGGCGATGGGGTCCTGTGGCGGCGGCGGCGGCTTATCCGGTTCGAGGAATGGGGAGGGGAGTCTGGGTCAGTTTGACGAGAAGTGGGGAGGGAGGTAAATAAAGCAGGATTTGGCGCAAATTTTTTCGGGGTTCAATGCAACGAATGTTTTGGCGCAATTGTTGGTGCCCTTTTTTTTCTTAGCCTGATGTCCAGTTAAATAAAATCCTCCCTCGATTCCTAATGAACATACTTATATAGCCCAATGGTTAGGTGAAGTCACTGGCATCCCTGAGCCCGGGGTTCGAATCCTAAGGGACCCATATTTTTTTGAACACATCTCATATTGTATTTTTAAGCAAGGTTTGTTTCTAAGTTATTTATGTAATTTTTTTTTGCAATTTTGGAGCATAAACCTCTTAGTTTGGATCCATGATCACCCTACTAAAGTGTCACATGATTTGGAAATACTCGTCATGCACATACCTCACATGTGGTGAGATCTCTCACATAGGCACATAGGTCGTAGTGAGACATGTATGTGAAAGTGAGGACGTGCACCGCCACTTTGTCAGAATGATTTGAATTTTTTTTGGCATGACTATACAATCAATTAGTGTGTTCTTGCAATATTTAAGATTTTTGTAGCTAGGTTAGGGTATTTTTAACATTTATTCTTTAGTTAATCAACAAAAAATTGCAAAAATAGGAAAAAATGCTCTGAAAATTGCACAAATGCACAAAACCTCTTAGTTTGGATCCATGATCACCCTACTAAAGTGTCACATGATTTGGAAATACTCGTCATGCACATACCTCACATGTGGTGAGATCTCTCACATAGGCACATAGGTCGTAGTGAGACATGTATGTGAAAGTGAGGACGTGCACCGCCACTTTGTCAGAATGATTTGAATTTTTTTTGGCATGACTATACAATCAATTAGTGTGTCCTTGCAAGATTTAAGATTTTTGTAGCTAGGTTAGGGTATTTTTAACATTTATTCTTTAGTTAATCAACAAAAAATTGCAAAAATAGGAAAAAATGCTCTGAAAATTACACAAATGCACAAAACCTCTTAGTTTGGATCCATGATCACCCTACTAAAGTGTCACATGATTTGGAAATACTCGTCATGCACATACCTCACATGTGGTGAGATCTCTCACATAGGCACATAGGTCGTAGTGAGACATGTATGTGAAAGTGAGGACGTGCACCGCCACTTTGTCAGAATGATTTGAATTTTTTTTGGCATGAATATACAATCAATTAGTGTGTCCTTGCAAGATTTAAGATTTTTGTAGCTAGGTTAGGGTATTTTTAACATTTATTCTTTAGTTAATCAACAAAAAATTGCAAAAATAAGAAAAAAATGCTCTAAAAATTGCACAAATGCACAAAACCTCTTAGTTTGGATCCATGATCACCCTACTAAAGTGTCACATGATTTGGAAATACTCGTCATGAACATACTATTAAAGCATGCATGTGTCACATATACGCAATGTGTGCAAGTGAGGCATGTAGTCAAATGAGTGGGATGTGTAGTTTTACCTTCAAAAAGTCATTCGAATAATATACTGCCATGGTCACACACTAAAAAGTTCAAAATAAATGAAATACAATGTAAATATCAAAAGAAGGAAAAAAGAAAAAACCAAAAAAAATATGGCTCCCACAGGATTCGAACCTGGGAGCTGTGGCGTTAGAGGCAGAGCGCCTTTCCACTGGGCTATCTAGGGGTGTTCGTCTCTGTTGTGTCATCAATTGTATTTAACACGTCGAAGGGCCACCTTTCACCCCAGATCTATTAAAGCGGTTTTCCCCCAAATCGTCATCCAATTCGTCGCCCAAATCGACACTCCCCTTCCCACCTCGTCGCCTCCGCTTCCGCCACCGCGTGCGCCATCACCACCTCGGACCCCTCGCGCCGCCGCAGTCGCCGGTGGTGGCAAGATGATGAAGGGGATGATCAAGAACCGCGAGCAGTCAGCCCGTGCGAGCAACCAGAAGCGGGACACAGCGACCGGGAGGTTCACCCGGGCTTCCCACGGCGTGGTGGTGCGTCGGCCCTCCGCCGCCTCCGCCGGTGTGGGGGGCAGCGTTCCTGACGTCCCACCAGGGTTCGAGAGGGTCACCCCCAATCCCACTCGCGCCGGTGGCTCGACATTGTCGCCTGCAAAACCTAAGGTTCAATGTCTCGGCTTCCCCTATTCATCTTGATGGTTCTTTGCATTTGAATCTGATGATGTCGAATAATTTTTACTCCACATGCTCAGCAAATTACTCAGATGATTTGCAATAATTTTTAGTTTAGGGTTTGATGTTGTTCAGATGTACCAGTTAATCTGATGATGATGAACTATTTTAGTTAATCTTGAATTTTATTCCATCTTTTTTCGTTAATCTATTTTAGTGAATCTGATGTACAAGATAATCAGATGATGTTGAACTTTTTTTAGTTCAAGTACTCACTGACAAAACTGAACTGTCTTGTTGTGCATCTTTAAATTTTAAGTGGCATATGTGTAGTTCAAGTACTCACTGACAATATATGTGTAGTTCAAGTACTCACCGACAATATATGGCATATCTTTAAATTTTAACTGGCATCTTTAAATTTTTTTAGTTCAAGTACTCACTGACAATATATGTGTAGTTTCATCTTTAAATTTAAACTGGCATAACTGAACTGTCTTGTTGTGCATTTCTTCATCAGTACTGGAGCAAGAAGCGCCGCAGAGCGCGCTCTGAGCGTCAGCGAGCGCCGCAAGAAGCAGGTCTGCCTGAAAACCCGGTACACAGTGCGCGCTATTAGTAGCGCTAGCAGTGCTGAGTCTACTACTGAAGAATCTAGCGAGGAAATTTATGTGAACCCAGTAAAGCAGCTGAAGGGGAAGGAGGAGAAGGTGAGTTTACTGCTGTTGCAGGTTTTGAGATGATCTGTGACACAACAATTTCCAAAGTGTTGTTCTTGTGGGTAGTCTCATTGTGCTCATTTTCAAAACAAATGGACTTCTGGGAGTTACAGAAGGAGGTGACCTCGTCATAGGAGAACATCATGCTGCTGGAGGTTGAGCTCAATAGGGAGAAGAACAGGTACACCAGACTCCAGGCTGCACTCAAAGCTGCATCTGACAAGGCAAAGAAGAAGACGAAGTGCATTCCAGAGTGATGGTTGCTGCACTCAAAGCTTTTGAAAGTTTGGCTAATCTCTATGGGCCATAGGAGGAAACAAGTAGTGCATGTGAAGAATGAACCTCTATGGTTGCTTTTGCTTGTAATTAGATATGGTCAGTGCAGTGTGGCTAGGTAGTAGTGTCCTTTGTCGCCACAAGACAAGTAACCTATATAGTTCGTAGTGTCCTATATGGCATCAAGACAAGTAACCTATCTGGTGGCATAATAGTAGTCTTTTAATATATGATGTTACCTTTCCTGGCAACCAAATTGTTTTTACTTGTCCTGGCAAACAATCTGTTTTTACTTGTTATTATATGGACTGACAAGCATTTATACATAAGAAAACCATAATGTAATGGCAAGCAAACTTTATATTCATAAGATATTTTCAAAAAACTCTAAGAAACTATTTTGTTCCAAACAAATAGTATAAATGATCTCAACTATTCATACTAGGAAATAACACAACTATTCAAATACTAGAAATCTTCATCTTCGTCATCTGGGGACATATCATCATTATTAACATTGCCATCATCACTACAGTACTGCAGTACTGTGTCATCCTCCTCCTCATCCTCACTACCTTCATCAATAATTGCAGCTTGCTTCTTGTTTCTTATAAATTCTTGTGAATTGCCTTCTATTATAGTGGCTTCCCCACCTTGAATATTATGCAATGGCACGTTATCATCACCTTCTTGCACCACATGCTCAGTATCTGAATGGTAATCATCCTGATGCACTTCAAGACTGGCCTCTTCTTTTTCAGCCACATCATAGATATTCCTATGTTCAAATTTCTGCACAACTCGCCAATCTTTACCTAAAGATGTGTCTTGAATGTAAAATATCTTTTTCGATTGAGATGATAGGATGAAAGGATCGGTCTTGTACCATAATGATTGCACATTGATGGATTTGAAATGTCCATCATCTTGAAGGCCTTTCCCCTTGCCTTCTTGGCTGTACCAATCGCATCGAAATATAACCACAGTCCGACGAACTTGAAGATTGGAGTTATACTGCAACTCAATTACCTCTTTAAGGACTCCATAAAAATCTATGTTGTTGCCATTATGTTCACCTGGAGTCATCACACCATTGTTTTGTGTCTGCAGGAACTTTTCACGATCGACTGTGCTATATCGAACACCATTCATCTTGCAAGCAGCAGAAAACTTTACTCGTAGGCATGGACCACATGACAGTGCCCACAGTCCTTCGCTAACCGAATCTGGATTATCCTTGCATTTGTTCTCAATCTGTTGCAACAAAAATAATCAATTGAACAATTACATATGCATTTAATTACTAAATCTGTGTAGTTACTTACGTGGCGCCTAAACCACTTGGCAAATCCTTGTTCAACCATTCTATCAACATTATTTAATTGTGCACCTTGCTGCAACAGCTCGTCTCTGTACAATCTGCAAGGACAAGTTTATTCATCTAAAATTTTTGTAATTTCAGTAATAAATCTGAAAGTAATAAAACTCATACTTACTCCTTATATTCATCAGCCTCTTCACAATTATGTAGCACATACCAAACTAACTTATCCATGACATCATCATCAATGTACTGTACCCTACACCCTCCAACAAGAGTAACACCATGCTGAAAAACAGAGATGTCATCAGGCAATGGCACCTCTCGACCACTATCATCCTCCGAGTTGAATCTAGTGTCCATATCCTCCATGTACCTAGAACAAATTGTCAAGGTGTCACTTGCCACATATACCTCAGCAATTGATCCTTCTGGCTTGGCCCTGTTCCTTACAAAATTCTGCAAAGTGCCCAGGCGCCTTTCTATTGGGTACATCCATCCATACTGAACAGGACCTCTAAGCAGTGCCTCATCAGGTAGATGGACACAAAAGTGCACCATGACATCAAAGAAGGCAGGGGGAAAGATTTTCTCAAGCTTGCATAGGATCAATGGAATCTGTTCTTTCAGCCATTTCACAACATCAATCCTTAGATTTCTAGTGCATAGCTCCCTAAAAAAGGTCCCGAGCTCCGCAATTGCTTCATACACATCCTTCGGCACCAGTCCTCTAAGTCCAGCAGGTATGATTCTTTGAAGGAGTATGTGGCAAGAATGTGTCTTGAGCTTTCCAACCACCCTCGATCCATCTTCACTAATATGTCTTGCTAGGTTAGCAGCATATCCATCAGGAAACTTGATACCTTTCAGAAACTTGCAAAACTGGACTTTTTGATCCTTCCCCAAGACATAAGGAGCAGGTGGAGCACTGACTGAGTTGTTCCCTTTCTCCTGTAAGTGCAAATGATGTCTGATGTCCATATCGTACAAATCTAGCCTAGCATTATGTGTGTCCTTGGTCTTGTTCGGTACATTGAGTAATGTGCATAGAAGGTTTTCACATACTTTTTTCTCTATGTGCATCACATCAAGATTATGTGGAAGCTTCAAATGTTTCCAGTAAGGCAATCTCCACAATGCATATTTCCGGCTATAAATCTTTGGACCCACATTATGCTTTCTTTTTTCCCACTGGTTTCAGGTTCCTTCAACTGCTTCCCTGGCCTGACATCTTTCATCTTCTCTAGCTCCTCTACCACCTCAGCCAAAGTGAACCTCTGTGGCGCTTCTTTGTTTTCCCGCTTACCATTGAAAGCCAAGCTTCTCCGCCATGCATGTGTCTTTGGAAGGTATCGACGATGTCCAATATAACATATCTTATTCCTTATTGCCCGAGACAACGGATCCTTGTCGCAATAAATACATGCATAATACCCTTTTGTTGTTCGCCCAGACAACGTGCCCAACGCTGGAAAATCATGTATACACCATAACATGGCCGCACGAAGGTCAAACTTCCTACCAGTACATGCATCATAGGTACTGACACCCTTCCATAGCTCTAGCAGT
Source organism: Cenchrus fungigraminus (assembly GCA_036936925.1). Taxonomy (NCBI): domain Eukaryota; kingdom Viridiplantae; phylum Streptophyta; class Magnoliopsida; order Poales; family Poaceae; genus Cenchrus; species Cenchrus fungigraminus. Next base: position 17,724,251 of record CM072774.1, read on the forward strand.
TCTTCAATTAGGGGCTCAAGGAACACATCAAAATCCTTTCATGGAGATTTTGGACCTGGGATGAGTAAAGACATAAAGCAATTTGCTGGATTCACACATTCCCATGGTGGGAGATTCAGTGGAGTCAGAAGCACTGGCCACATATTGTACTGGGTACTCATGTTTCCAAAAGGATTGAACCCATCTGTAGCTAAGGCAAGCCTCAAGTTCCTCGGTTCATCTGCAAAGGATTTTTCCTTACTGTCAAAGTACTTCCATGCATCCCCATCAGCTGGATGGCTCATTACATTGTCCACTGGCGTCGTCACTTTCTTGTGCCATCTAGTTTCCTCAGAAGTATGCTTTGAAGCATATATTCTCTTCAACCTTGGCAAAAGTGGAAAATGTCGCAATACCTTATGTGGAACCTGCTTGGATCCAGTTTCGTCTTTCCATCTAGACTCCTTGCATACTGGGCACACATTCAACTTAGCATACTTGGATGTTTTCGAATCCCGAAACAACTCACAATTGTTCTTGCACACATGTATATTTTCATATCCAAGGCCCAACTCTCGAAGGTATTTCTTTGCCTCATCATAAGAATTTGGCAACTCACTCTTAGGGTATCCTGATGAGATCAAGTTCATCATCGTGGAAAATCCTGCAGATAACGAGACTTGATATACAACATCCTCACCATAAAAGAGAATTTTGAATGCCTAGATTCCGGACTAAGTGCCTTCTTCGCATCTTCAAGGACTCTTGCAAACCTTGGCTGTTCTCCATCAACCTCTGCTTGAGCATACAGATCTCCAATCATCTCTGGCACTCCAAGATCCTGATCAAGATCACCATCATCGTCCACATCCACATGTATCCCATAGTCATGATCTCCTTCCACATCCTGGTGCTCTGTATTCTCAACTTCATTACTATCTGCTGACTCCCCATGATGAATCCACCTGGTATATGTAGCTGACATTCCAAATATGTATATATGGTTTTCAACATCATTCTGGGGTAGCACCCTTTGATTCAGACAATTGCGGCAAGGACAACGTATTTCGGTGTCTTGGGGGTATCTTTCTCTAACAAATTTCATAAACTCTTCAACTCCTTTCAAATATGCAGGTGTGAATTGTTTCCCAAATATCCAGCTTCTATCCATCTGTTTTGACAAACACAAAAAAAATTCAAAACACCCAAACTGAGATATATTAAGCTGAACACAATAAAAAATTTTGGATATTTGAACAATTAATTGATAATCAGATGCTAATAGGCTCTAAAAAAATTTAAACCATTGATCCATATATGAACAAACACTTCAAATTAAACTCATATGCATATCTGAACAAATAGTTTAAACATCTAATTCATCAAACCTTGCAGGCGCTGGTTTCCTAAGCCGCCTGACGCCTCCTCTACCCTTGTCTCGACTGCAGGCGCTGGTCTGCCTCCTACGCCGCCGCAGCGTTGACGAGGATCGAAGACACCCCGACGCCCTCGATCACCTGCCAGGACTCCGCCGCCCCACACGTGTGAAACCTATTGACTTCGTCACGACGACGTACGCTGCGATCGGACTCGTCACGATATGCCTGGATACATCGCACGACAAGGCCCAGTACATCGTAATCGATCCAGGTGAGGGCCTACGATTTATTAAAAAAAGGTACAAATAACAACAATACTTACCAACTACACGAAAGGTCACGTAGTGTAGTGGTAGAGCTCCAACCTGGATACCTCTTGGTTCACGGTTCGAAGCTCTGCGGGAGCAATTTTTTTGCCAAATACTTGTTGCCCAGTACCAAAAAAAACAAGGAGCGGAGCGGCCCATTTGTTGTGGCCCAGTACCAAAAAAAAACAGGGAGCGGAGCGGCCCATTTGGACCACGCATCCCACGCCGTCAAGTGCACCACTGATTTGTGACCAATTTGTTTCATCATTAAGTGTGTCAAACAATGCCAATAAATACTGACGATATCAAAACTAATTTGTGACAATCAGGTTTCATCATTCCAATACGGTATACCCAAAACAAGTTTTATGACGATCTCCTTTTAGTATTCGGTGATGCTATTTTCATTTTCGTCATAATTTTCCGGGCAGAATCGTCGTCACTTGCCACCTATGACTTAAATGGAGATTTCGTCATAGAAGACATACCATTCTGTGATGAAAGTGAGCAGCATCACGAGCAAATCGTCACAGATAGCAACTTTTCTAGTAGTGTTCATGGGCCTTTTCCACCACAGGACGGTCTTCAACCATCCTGTAGTCTAGGAACTATTCCATTACATACAGCTCACCGCCGGCGTCAGACGCTCCGTACTGAGCCTCTAGAGCCTCCCAAATGTCCTTCCCCGTCTTGTTACGGAGATAGGTGTCCACCAGGTTATCAACCAGAACGCTGATGACGGTACCCCGGAACAGATTATCATCTGAATTAAACTTTTCCTCCGAGACACCCTCGGGAGCTTTTCCGGTGATGACGTACATCACATTCATGGTGGTGAGCCACAGGGTGGCCAACTCGCGCCACCTCTTAAAGTTGGAACCATCAAAAGGCTTTGGTTTAATTGCATTTGCAAAGCTAGTGGCACCAAACATATTCCTATCAACATAATAAGGTTTTTGGATTGTTAGATGATAGGTAATATTCCGGTACATTTTAAATCCATAATTAAATAGACATTTCAATATTACGGTGAGTGAAACAATCCATGTGCAAATGTTTATGTTTAAACAACAATTAAACATAAATATATTCATGATTATACAACTAATAAACATGAATACTAGTTTAAGAATGTACCCCGTGGAAGGTAGGGTGACGGCGTCACTCGACGTTCCGATATCACTTGGATCAGTCGTGCTGATTGTAGAGTGACCTCAGTCGATGTACGTAGCCGTACGAATTCGGTGCAGGAAGATGATCGCAGTGAAAACCCGGCTGTAGACGAAGTAGTCATTCGGAGTTGATGTAGAGGAAGTAGTCGTTCGGAGTCGATGTAGAGAAAGTAGTCATACGGGAGCGAGCAGTCACGTGAAGACGCTCCCCAAAAACCTTATCGCCCGCCTATCCCGAGCAGGATCTCAGCAGCAGGACGAGGTTCCGGAGGCTCTGCTCTCGCCGGTACCGTGCGCGCGGTGCAGGTGATGGGAATGCAAAAGAAGCAGCAAACAGAGGGAGAGAGGGAGATGTCTCCTGAACAGGAGTACCTGAGTGTGAATTGGCAAACCGAGCAGGAGGAGGAGGGCGTCTTATATAGGCGAGCAGGTGTGCGGGGGGATGAAATTGCTATCTTAATTTCCCCTATATTAGCTGAATTCGATTTCTCAAAAATCAATCCAATTTCTTCTTGGGTTAAGCAGAAGAAGTTAATTACCTAAGTTTCAAACCCTAATTTTGATCAATAATCAGTTTGATCTTTTCTCCCACCTTCAGAAGAATGAAGCATAGATAGACCTATGTCCTTCGTTCCAATTTTCTGAAAGGTAACTATCTCGGTTTCATTTCTTTCATATATGAAATTTCTATAGAATCCTCGAAAAAGACTTTTTCCCATAAGAAAGAAAAAAGAACTTACTATCTTTGGGATCTGATACTACACCACTGCTTAATCCCTTAGTGGATCGGCTTTAGTACATAAGCCGATTCCTAAATTTTGTCCCATATTGTGGTATAATAAAGCAGTTTTTTTTAGTCACAACACAACACATCAATTCCGTCCGTCCGTCCGTCCGACCGCACGCTCGGCTCGGCTCGACACGTCCACGTCCCGGCTCGGCGAGGCGAGCAAGAGCGCGCGCGCATGTGGCACGCCTATCTCCTTTATTCAACTTCACAAGAGGTGTACCAGAAGGCTACCTCATAAGTTGGATGGGAGACTCCTCAAATACCCATGTGGTATTTCTCACTTTTCCCTAGCATTAAATAAATGTGCTTTAATTCTTTCATTATTGTAATAAATGGCTCTAGGCCCATTTAATCTAACAGAGCTGTTTCATGGGATGCAGAATCTGAATCGTGATGATTCAGATGTACTACTGTGATTTCAGCATCATTTTTGTAGCCCGCTGATACGCAGCCCAATGCTCAATTGTGAAAGGGAAAAAAATTCAGATCCCAAAGCACCACACGGCAAAAGGACCCAGTAACCACACACACATGGTAGGCCCCGCCGCTGCCTTGTCAGTTCAGTCATCCTCCCTTTCCATTTCTCGCTCCATCTCTCTCTTCTCCAATCCAGGATCGGAGTGCCCTGTGTGAGCATCGACGGAGTTCCGGGCGCCAGGCCACGGTGCGCTCTAGGGAGCGGCGGCGTCGGGCTGCAGTGGGCGCTAAGCTGCTGCTGTTCCAGGTGATGCTCCGTGCTCCAGGCAGCCGACGGGGAGGGGGAGCTCTGGGATCCTAGATGCGGTGATGCAGCGCCACCTCTCGCGTCCTCCCGCGGGGGACGCGGCAACCGGCAGGACCGGCCTGATGCGGCGGGTTCCGAAGATGTGGGTCGAGGCAGACGTAGGGTCGACGGCGTCGTGGAGCGCCAGCCGCGGCGGTAGACGGTGCCGGCAGCCTCCGGCGGCCATGGCGGGTTGGTCTGTAGTGGTGGAGGTGGCAGAGGTGCGGCAGAGGGCGTTCTCGCCCGTCTGCCACCATCTGCAAGCGGCGGGGCTCCTCGCGGTCTCCAATGCCTCCTCCGACGACGACTGCGGCGGATTGAGCACACCCTCCTTCATCTCTGACGGCGGCAGATTGAGCGGGTCCTCCTTCTCCGCGACATCATTCTCCCTGTCATGGTTTCATATCCGGGTGCGTCCCCTGCTCTTGTCCCCTCCCGGCACCTGGGAGATCCACAGGACACCTTAGGGCAGTTTTATGGAGATAGGCAAGGTGACGGCGGTGGGGAGGTGATGCAGCAGGGAGGCAAGGGGGCAGTGGACAGGTGCGGCGGCTGCGGTTGGGAGGCGAGGGAGCGGTAACGGTGAGAAGGCAAGGGGCGGTGGTGGGCTTCAAGGCGTGTGGCGGTGTGGGTGTCTGGAGACGGCGTGGCGGGGGCTAAATTATCTGTGTGTGGATGACGTCAGCGATGACGTGGCTGGCTGAGAGCTTAAAGAATTCGTTAGTGGGGACCTCTTATATAGTTTTGTATGATACCAACAAAATTATTATTTTTAATAACTGAAGCATTTTTGTCGTAACAGTATGGTTTTGGCAAAACACAATATTGAAGAAATATCTTTTTTGAAGACAGTCTGATTGTAAATAGTCATCTCTTCATGCATAAACTTTTCAGGAACAGTGAAACTAGATTTGGTTTTAATTTCACAAGCGTCATATATGTTGCTATTTTTTGTATAACAGCTGTTGAAGCTCTTATATTGCATTAAAGCTAGTTTCTTTGTTAATGTTCCATCTACCTTTTTTTTTGAATTACACAAGTATCTTGAATCACCACAGGCGCCTCGGCGTCGACAGGAATCTCACCTACCACTGAAAGCACGACGTCATTAAATCCTATGAAATTCGCTCTCACAAGAAGTCAAACCCAAGACCTAAGGTGCTACTGAGGCTCTTATAACAACTGCAACCTTTTCACTAATGTTCTATCGAGGCAGCTCCTTGTGCACTTTTTGTCGACACATCTATGATTTTCCAAGAACCTAGTAGTAGATGTGAAAAACTTCTATCCAGTTGTGACCCATATGCATAGCATACTGTTGTGATCTCCTTGGCAAATACCTTGTCGGGATTGAGCGACCGCGATGACAGGCACAGGACATGGGACATGGGAGGTGGCAGGGAAGAAATCCTCAGCGGGGAGGTTGAGCAAGTCCTCATACAGCACATCCATCAGCAGCACGCCCTCTGTTGCACAGCAAGTGGTGGAGCATCGAGATTACAGTTTGCCATAAGCGGTGACGCCAACACAGAGACAGTGAAACAGATAGATCAAGTTCTTTTTTGGGCACGTAGATTACTCTTACCCGTGATGCCTTGCGCTGAATCTGGCAGTCCCACACGCCTTCTGTGTGCTTGACGAGCAGAAGACAGAGCTGGATGTTGCTGGCCATGCTATCTTTCATGACTTGGAACATATTATTGTTATTGGTGGCTCTGTCAGTTATGTAGCTAGGCGAAAGGAAACAGCCTCAGCATCGAAGTCGCAGGCCTTGGATGTCATTGTCATGCCCATTTGATTCTCGACAACTCTCAGCCCTAGGAAACATTCTGCGAGATCTTTGCAGCGCGTCTCTCACCCTTTCTTTCATTGTCACAATGAGAGATATGATTTGAATTTACTACTTATCAAAAAAATGGACCTTCTTCGACAAATGGTAGTCATTTTATAGGGAGGAGCCGAGATACCTCATCACGTGACGTCATCAGTCACTATTTATTGCAATCTTTATTGTGCTGACATTGTTGGATTAGAAACCTCCAAATAAAGAAATAAATTAATTTAGCACACATCTCCATTGTTTACGTTATAGAAGGCCGCTTTCTCAGTCCATGATGACAGCAAGATTTATTGACAATCTCCTGTCATAAGCGAGGTGATAAACCATCATCTTGCATATGCGAGATTTTTTTGACTGTCTCTTTTCATCTACAAGCATGCTGCAACTTCAATCTTTAAATTTAACCCTCCAACAACTTCAGCCTCCAAGGTGGTGTCATGGAATTACTGCATGATATCATACCATGACACCTTTTAAGGCTGCAGTGAGCAACACGGAGAACCTTAGAGTGATTGGTTGCTAGATTCTTGGTAGAGCATGGCCTAGCTGTACCGGTTCTAAGAGGCCTTTGTCTCAAATGTACTATCATTGACGGCTGTATCGACGATCTAGCCACTGGAAAACCAAAACTCATAGTATTCAACCTGGATGATTACAGAACTGAAGGTGCTTCCATGCAAAATAGGAACGAAACATTAAATGCAATTTCCTGATCTCACCGCTCTATTCCCATGGATGTTGTGCTGACGATATCCGAGCATCATGGGCGACTGGGTATATAGTGCACACGTGTTGTGGACATGTTTGAGGCTGCCATGTGGAACCGGACTTCTGTTTGCCTCAATTTTGTCTATTTGAGTTGCTGCTACTGCACAAAGCTCGTTCAACTACTAGAGGGGTCGGAGGACCGATCTGCACACTAAAAAATCCCTTCAACATTTTTAGTCAAATTTTGCGGCCGATTGTGTGCGCATAGTGGCAGCAAAAGATGCTCTTTGTGTGCACAACGAGAAGAACAGAGGTGGACGACGTTCTGGTTCGGCGTTAGCCAATTCATCCTTGCAGGTGGTGCCTGGCATCGTCAGTTTGATGCAAAGGGGACCATAGTAACCGGCAGCTGTAACTGAAGCAAACAAGGTAAAGCCAAGCTCTGGAAATGCTTGAAATCGAGTGATTTTTCTTTTAGATTGTTGATTCATAGATTGCACAGCCCTACGAATGAACCAATAGTTTGCACAGTCTATGCATTAACGTTCACAATAAAATTAGTGTTTTCATGGCTCTTATTATTACCACATCTTGTTATTTGAACCTCCTTTAACATTGGTAGTCACCACTTTATATATAGCATGGTAATGACGTACTCTACAATGGGAATTCAATACCATATTAATTATTAACTGAAACAATTGGAGTAAAAAATGTCCAATTTAACAATCCAATTATTGCAGCATATTTCCCTTCATTACGAAGTGCAACTAATTTTTTTACCTCCTAAAAAAGTACAAGTAATTTTTAGCTCTTTTTAAAAAGGCATTTTTTAGCTATTTACAATCTCCAATTCTTCCTTGTTTTTATTTTTTCCCGTTTGTAAAATACACTCAAAGATAAATCTCATTAATTACATTATTGATTGTTCCCTTGTCCGCACATGTTCCCTGGCCAGTACTATTCATAATCTGTGTGCAGTTTCGCACCAGCTGCAACTTTGACAACTGAGAGCATGCCTTGAAGATGAAAGGTATGCTGCGCTTGATTGTGCGATCCAGTTCTAACTATAGGAAGGCCTATTGGATAAACATGCATGGTACATATGGGTTTTGCTTGCTACAATTGTGCTACTTTAATTCAGGAAACCTCCCACTCCTATCTGTATGTTCCTCATCATCTGTAAATAGAAATATATAGTGAATAGTGTAGTGATGCATTACGACATTTTTGCTGACATCACTGGGACAGATTGTCTGTCACCTTTCTTTACCATGGAAAGTTATTCGATTTTTGTTATTTTTCTAGTCCTCAAGAGGCCTTAACTACATCGGGAGATTGATATGTACATTCTAATATATGATATCTAGAAATTCCCATTATCCCTTTGCTGTTCTTGAAGTAAGTATTATTGACATACTTGTGTACTTCCTCAGTTTCGAAATGTGAGTTGATTTTGTTTTTTCATAAGTCGTACCTTCTTCAAGTTTATTTGATCAAATTTAATAAAACTAATGTTGTGTATACCTCAACGGAATTATTTATAATTGTCAATTTATCACCAGCGTAAGATGAGTGAACCTACAAGTTTCATGATACATCTTTACTTGAATTTATTTTCTTTGTGGATCCATTTTCTTTTTCTCCTATTGCTTGGTTTATCTCCTCTCTCCGTCTTTTAGTTGGAATATCTTGGGAAGCAAAAAAGATCAAAGGACAAACAAATAGTTCAGGTTCTCTAATATTTAGAATGCTAAATTAGGGATACTTTTCATAGGTTTTGTTTACATAATATTAAGTAAATTTCAAGTGCACCTTTTCCCAGCGATGATAAGTACTTATGCAAGCAAATAGGTACTCTTCAATTGTCATTGCTATTATGATAGGGCACGCAAAGCGTGTGTAATGTTCCGAGATAAATATGGCACTTGTTCATGCAGTTCACAGCGTGGCAGCAGAAGAAGATATTATGGGTGAGGCATGCAGAACAGAGGTGGAGGTGGTTCATCTTTCTCGGTGGTGGCCAGCATCACTACAATTCCTAGAACCAAACCAGAAGTCAACGGCGGCGGTTAGTGAGGTAAATGTTTTTTTATAAGGAAAACTTTATTCACCTTAGACAACTACATGAAAATGATACACTCAAACTAAGATCATTCCCGGTCTTTGCATAGTTAAGATGCACAGAACCTGTAGAAAATAAAGAAAAAATGACATGACAACATGTCACATATCATGGCGAACTACATAGTGAGGTAGATATGAGAAAGCCACCAGATAGAAGTTCCGCGAACTCAGTTGGTGCTCCGTAGATTCTCAACACCTCCCACCCCTATGGATGACTAACTAATCTTCAAAGTCTATACAGCACATTATCTTCCACGATCGATTAAGTGTGTACATGACCCTTATTACCATTTGTCAAAATATGAGGCTCCCTTAACATCCGCAGCACTACATTATATATAGGAAGGTGTCGGAAACTGAATATAGTGCATCTATTACTATATTTATTAACTGCATCATTGGAACAAAAAGCGTCCAACAATCTAATTATTGTAGCATGTCTCCCTCCATTACCAAGCACAAATAATTTTTAGAAATAGTTTAAAATAGTAGGTGCACTTGTCATAGCTAGTTACGGTACTTATGTGTTTTAAATTATAAGGGAGTATTGTATTCTTCCCCATACTCCAAACCCCCCATTGTTATTTTACCCTTTTTTCCCCAGAAAGAGCATTTTGTTTGCCCGTATTCCTGACTCTGTTAGTTTCATCCTGAATAAACCAAGAAGAAATTAGCTTGGAGCTTTTACAAGAATAAAGTTGTAGCATTTTGTACAGCTAGCAGCCGTTGAAGCTCTTAGATTTCATTAGTGTCAACGTAGTAACTTGAAGAAGCTTCATACATAGGTGGTATGGTTAATGTTGAATTGACCAGGCTGGTCCTTTGTTCACCATTTGCTGAAACAACTATCATTTTTTTTCAAGAATTTAGTAATTGTGGGAAACTTCTATCCAGTTGTTGACTCCCGTTCACTATGTTGTGATCTCCTTGGAGGAGATTCGTCTAGAATGAGCGACGGCCATGATCAGTAGATCGACAAGGCGGAGGTAGCACATGTTAGAGTTTAATCTTGTCATTAGAGTATTGCATGTTTACTTTATTCGTATGCACGTAGAGAACATGTGTGTATAGGCCTTTGCATCTGTTAGTAGTGTGTGATATCTGAAGAAGCATGCGGCGGCAGAACGTGCGATGCGGGCAAGCCGGCGTGAAGGCACACGAGCCGTGCGATACGGCCGGATTACTGGTGTCAATATCTACGACGTGCAAGGGGAGATGCATCAGTTAGTTGCAAATAAGTGTTTGGATGTGTACTAGCTTTAGGATAGAGTCAAAGTAGTTGGAGACTTACGTGTTAATAGGAGCGAGATGCTCATCCTTTGGTCAAGCCATGAAGAGATTTTTTGGCAGGAGAATAGGACCTGAAGACTGGGCTCTTGCATGGCCACTACTTGCACGTTGTGCATGTACTGAGATGTGGCGTGAGTCTCGGCCAAGTGCATTGGCCGGTTGTTATCCATTTGCATGTACTTGAGTCTATATATGAAAGAAAAACGATGTGAGCAGCTTGTGGCTTGCAATCGACCAAAACTAGTGTTCTGTTCTTGTGTGTTTGTGTCCACCAGAGAAACTGGATGAGTGTTTGTGATAAACACTTGCCCAGGGAGTGATTCCAACAGCACAGGGCAGACAGTGTTGACCGGCAGGAAGAGCAAGACCTCGTACAGCACATCCATGGAGCGCCCTCTATTCCAACAGCAAGTGGCGGAGCACTGAGGTTGCCATTGGGCACGAGTGCGCCGCCGCCGATGCCATCACGGACAACCAGAGAAATCAAGTTCTGTTTTGGGTCCATCTATATATAGTTACTGCCCGCAAGGCTGGGCGCCCGATCTGTTTTGGGTACATCGATACTCGATTGTTCCTTCTTTGTGCTCGACGAACAAAACAGAGGTTGATGTGCTGGAGCTGCATCATCCGGTTTGTCTCCATTTCTTGTTACTGGCCGTGCCACCTATATATCATGAATCAAGAGACAATGTCATTGGCAGAACGGCCAGTAATGTAGCTACAGGGAAGCAAACAGCAGCAACTTTGGAGCAACAGGCGTTGCATGTCCAACCAGTGCTCGTTTCATTCTTGACACCACCCAGCCCTATGAAATATTCTGCGCGAATGGCAACTGGTTTCAGATGTGATTCGAATTTTCCACATTTACAAAAATCGGACATCCTTCCACAAATGATGGTAGCACTGGTAGACATACAGGCTTTGGTACGCCCCTTTAGTCCCGGTTCAACTTTGGAGCCGGGACTAAAGGGGTTTCATCGACGTGGCCACTAATGCCATGAGTGCTCACCCCCTTTAGTCCGGGTTGATAACACCAACCGTGACAAAAGGCCCCCCTTTAGTCTAGGTTCGTGTTACGAACCGTGACAAAAGGGTCACCCCCTTTAGTCTAGGTTCGTGTATGTGTGCGCGCGTGTGTGAGGGCCTCCGGGGATTTTTTTTTTTTTTGACGCTGGCGTGCCCCCTAGTCCCGGTTCCTTCACCCGGGACTAAAGGACCCCCCCTTTTGTCTCTCATCATCAGTCCCGGTTGGACTTGAGGGACCTATACCCCTTACCAACCGGGACTGAAGGTCCTCTCTCTACCAGTGTAGGGGTACATTTTATATGGAGCGAGCCCTGAGATTTCTCATAATGCGACTCTATCTGTAGACTGATGTAATGAAAAGACAATGACTGTGGCGCCCAAGCAGCAGCGGCAGGGGGGCTGGAGAAGGAGAAGCCAGAAATAAGGCAGTGAGGGCTCCACACATAAGTGGCGGTAGTGAGAAGGGCAAACTTGACAAATGTAGAGGTGGGTCCCACATGTTAGGGCACTCAATCTGTTAGATCCCAATAGAAAGACGGATGGAATGACACACAGGTAAAAGAAATTTCGACCAAGCGTATAGAAGAACTTTACAAAATTCCGATTGTACGTAGGTAATTGGGATCATTTATAATGGCACACAGGTAAAAAGCTGTTGGCAATGGTAGTAGTCCATTTATTGGGAGGTGTTATTCACACTTCGAGATGTGACTCCATTACGAAGTTGAATAGTATAGTTATTATCTTATTTATTAAATGGCATCATCTGAATAAAATTGTTCCAATAATCTATTCATAATATATAGTATGCCACCCGTCATCGCCGCATACTATGCCATTTATTTCCATGGAAAGACAATTGAAAAGCCAGGCCACATACTATGCCATCCGACCCTATGGGAGCAAACTGTTGTGCAAGTCCTGCTCTCTCTCACTCAGTGCCTGACCCTATTTAAGTAACTTTATAACAGTAGCTTTAGTTATGAACATTCGGATTTTACACAATGGAGGGTACGCAAGAGAAGACAAGCCGTTTGCCACCACAACCACATGTGTCAGCCACGGCCACAATGTTTGTAGTGCTTGCTGCCAAAATGACTTTGTTGACACTATCCTGAATGATTACCATGCTCACTATCATGACTTTTTGTTAAGAACAGAACACATCTCTCTCCCCTCCTTGCCCTCTTACGTACGTTTTCGGGATTTTGTGGTGTTTATAAATTCCATTATATGCTGGCCGTATTGTTGTGCATGTTGTCTCGTGTTCCACTATATTTTCTGTTTCTGTTGACGTTTTTTCCAGTCGAACACACGAGTGCGCTGGATCGTGCGGTAGTTGAAATCGCAGCTCATCGAGATCCCCGACACGGGCGGGTCTAACCGCCTACAGAGGGCGGTTTGACCGCCTTGGTCAGAGATGTCGCCGAAAACCTAAAATCGCTGCCCTGGGAGGGACCCCGTCAGAAACAACGCACCTATGGTTGTTCGAAGCGCACTAAATCGCCGTAGAGACAAAGAAGGATTAAAGGGGTTAGAAAAGTAGGGTTGGGAGATAAAAAGTAAGATAATTGTTTGTTTGATTGGGTGATAGCCCCTCAACCGGCTAGGGCCCTTTATATTTATAGGGTGGGGAGGTCTTGCTCCGCAAGGAATCTTTTTACAACTCGAAATCTATCAGGACTCTCTAATTCATAACTCAGGATCTCGTGACAGCTGGAAGATTGGGTGGCAGCCCCTCAACCGGCCACGGCCCTTTAAATTTTGTTCGATTGAGTGGCAGCAGGAAGAAAGCATAGTCAGGACTCAAGATCTAGTTTGAGCAAGTCCATGAGAAGCACGCCCTATCTGGCATTTGGCGTGAGAAACACAGCAAGGAGTGTGGAGCTTCAAGATTGCCATTTGGCATGAGCGCTGACGCCTTGCTTTGGATCTGCCTGTTACATATGCCTCCTGCGAGCTAAACGAGCAGAACAGCGCTGGATGTCCTTGTGCTGCATCGTCCGGATCACCTTAATTTGTTGTTACTGGCCATGCTAGTATTCATGACTGGAGATATATTGTTCTTATTGGTGGCTAGGGGAAATCAAACTACTTCTACATGGAAGGCGGAGGCCTTGAATGTAGTAATGGTGTTCCTTTGCTTCTCGATACCTCCCAGCCCTAGGAAACATTCTGCATGATCTTTGCAGCACGTACGTCTCACCCTTTCTCTCATTGTCACAACGTGAGATCTGATTTGAATTTACCGCTTATCAAAAAAAATTGGACCTCCTATCAGAAATGATATATAGTATATTTTATAGGGAGGAGCTGAGATTTCTCGTCATGTGACTCCATTGCATTGGTAACATTGTAAAAAGGCCACGTGCCCACGTTTCTCCATCCATGATGCGGACATTTATTGTTAGTTTTGCTTGTGACATTGAAACTACTTTTATTCTTGCGACCTCCCAGCCCTACAAAAAGAAATAGTGGATAAGTGGTGGAGAGTCAAGTTCTTATAGCTTAGGTGATGAATTAAGCAAGAACTTCATCACCCGCTTCATGCAAGGTTCCTCATCATCATCACACATGTGCCTTATGCCCCAAGTATGGAAAGCGATGTAAATGATGATGAATTTGATGCCACTTCAATTGATAATATTTTTGAGCTAATTCATGAGAAAAATAAATCTTTGAAAAACAAGCTAATGAAATTAAGGAACTCAATGCTCTCAATGATCTTAGTGCTACCCATGCTACAAATTATGAACATTTGTTGTGCAAATTCAATTTTCTTAGTAAGGAGTGTGATGAGTTAAAATCTATGCTAGAGAGCATTGAGATTAAACTCGGCGTATCACATTAGATGCTGAGTGTCAAAATTGAACACTCGAAATTTTTTTCTTTTTCGAATTTCTCCTCCTTTTTCATAACGTAAATTTAAATGAATATGAATTCATTCAACAATACATGGTCAAATTCACTCAATAATATATATTTGATTTTTGTACATATATAATTCAATTATTTTATACACTTATAGTTCAGATTTAATTTAAATTAATTAAAATTCTATAATGGTACTTAATACATTAAAATTATGAAACGGTTCCAATAATTTACCAAAAGTTAACATGAAGCAATCTTTGTTCTCTATTCCTTACACAAAAAGTTTTGTTGTCAAATCATAATTTGACCCTCACATTGACTTCAAATCTTATTGAATCGTGATCAACGCTACGATATTTTCTACGAGATACTTTGATTTCTAAACATCGTATATGACAAAATATTCGAAACATTCTCAATGTTTTACCACAACCTCCATATATGATTTCAAGACATCTTGACAAATCTCATAATTTTTCTACTTAGTTTGCATTTTATAGAATTAAAAAATAATTTGGCTACACGCAAATGATCATTTTTGCTATACAAGACGTGCAAAATTAGCTTTGATTTAAAGATCAAGGCCTCAAACTAAGCTAAACAACGTGAATATTATTTTTCTACACATTTTTTTCTATTATGTAAATCAGTTGTAGTTCAAATTTGACTCCATTTAAAAAATCACTTGAAATGCAATTAATTAACTAAATATAGCAAACAAATGTAAAAATTTACCAAATTTTGACATGGAGTACCACATGTTGCGTGAGACGTAAAGAAAAAGTTTAAAACCAAAGGGAAGAAAAAAAAAATCACATTTTGCCAAGTGTCCCTGGGAGACACTCGGCAAAAAGGTTGACGCCGAGCGTTATGCAAATACACTCGGCGAATATATTGTAGACGCTAAGTGTTATACAAATATGCTCGGCGAATATATTGTAGATGTCGAGTGTTGGACAAATACACTCGGCGAATAGCTCATTCGCCGAGTGTTAATAGTTCCCTGAGTGTTTTTTTTGTCTGCACTCAGCGAAAAGCCTATAGTGACCACGATTCATGGAAAGAGTACCGTACTCATTGGCGTTTGTAAGCGATGTAGACAGGGGAAAGGCAACAGTTGGTTGGAACTGCTTGAAACCGAGACGTTTTTTGTCCAAGGTCCTGGTCTCACTACGTGAAAAACTCACTTTGGTAACGGGTATAGATGGCCTTTAGTAACGGGCAAAGCGCCCATTACCGATCAAGTGTTACAAATGAGCCAAGAAAGGTAACGGGTAGATGCCCGTTACTGATAACACATATTCGTAACGGGCATCAAACAATGACTGTTACCACAACTAGCCACCGATCACGTGAAATGGTTGTTTCTCTGGGCCCACAGAGAACTTTGGTAACGGGCACCAAAATAGAGCCCGTTACAGTAACTCAACATCAGAGACGCGTTCTATGAAACTGCGTCTCCGATGTCTCCACGAAATGAGACACGACTATTTCACGCGTGTCTCAGCACAACTAGGATTCGTAACGGGCATCAAACAACAACCGTTACCACAACTAGTCACCGGTCACGTGAAAATGACTGTTTCTCTGGGCCCACAGGGAACTTTGGTAACGGACACCAGAACAGAACCCGTTACTGTGAAATCAATATCGGAGACGCGTGCAGTGAACCGGCGTCTCTGATGTCTCGACGAACGGGCCAAGTTCTGGGGCCCACCGGTCAGTACTGGTAATGGGCTTTTACCCTGCCCGTTACATTGTCGGCATGTTTGTAACGGGTGTTCCGAATGAAGCCCGTTACTCAGTGATCAGTGTTTGTAACGAGCTTTAATTAACGACCGTTACAGATACGTAGGTCACCCCTACAGTAACCTGTTGCCTGCTTGCCGGCTACATCCTGGAACCAGCCAGGATTTGGCAGCCATCAGGGGCTGCATCCTGGAACCAGTCAGGATATGACTAAACTCACAGAAATTAGATCCAGCATCCAAATTCACAGAAATCCACATAATTCACATGCATCATATGACAAAATTCAGCATCATCATCTCACAAGTAAAGAAGCACCACTAGCTTGACAACAATATCACAAAATTCATGGACAAGGATGAATGCAAAAATTTCCTAGTCACCATGCATAATATGAGCCCACACAGTTTCATCAGTATGAAATTTTTCTCCGACTGTGATCACCTGTTCCATGAGGAATGTGACAATTCTTTCACGAACATAGACTAGCGCTGATTTGTCGAGAGGATGCTCATCTAGCCCTAATATCTAGATATAACAATGTCACCAGTCAGCACACATATATAGGTGGTTACCAAACATGTGCAGTGCTAATAAGCAAGAATTGTGCTCAGTTGCAGGTTTTACAAATGAAGATCCCAAGAAAGTACCTCCATATCTGGGCCTCTATCTTTTAATTTAAGCTTGTGATAGGCACAATAGAAGCCGCAGAGTTTGGAATCATTAGGTTGTTGGTGGCACTGCAATAAATGTACAAAGAAAAATAGTGGTGATCGAGAAGAAATAAACTCAAGCTTTAGTACTAGCTTCCACAGGAAGGTAATAAGTGGTATGTACCTTAACATCTTTGACATGTTCCAAGGTGCTAAGGCGCGACTTCTTATTGCGGCAGTAACGTTCCCAACCCCTACAACGAAACATGCAACAATTGTTAGGGCACTATTAATTAATATACTCTGCACAGTTTGTTGAAGAACGCCCGCAGGTTAAGAAAGAAATAACTTACTCATTAATGATTTGTTCGAAAGGGTTAGTATCAGTCTTAACTCTCTTCAATGAATCAAGATAGTAGACCTTCCGCTGCTTCGGAACAATCACCACTGCAATCCAGTGGTTCGTACTGAGATAAGCGGTAAGGATGAATTTCTTTTTAGCATATAGTCTGAAGGCATTGACCATATAAGACAGAGAAAGACAGAGTGTTATCCGTGCTGTTCAACGTTGTCGAGTAAAGGCATTCAGGATCAAGGAAGCCAACTGCAGCGCCCGTCTTCTCAACTTCTACAGCCATATTCCTATTAGTAAGAAAAAACAAAGTGTAAGGAGGCAAAATACATGGTAAAGATGATGTGAGGCAAAAAGCACATTTCGATAGAGAATGATTAGTGAGAAGCAGATTAAATTTTTAAGCAACTTACAAGATGAAGCAGCGGAGAAGTGTCAGATCGAAAGCATCCAAGTTGAAGAGTGTTGATGGTTGAAACGTGTAACGAATTTCGATCCGCAAGCGTACGGACCACTAACCTTTTTCACCACGGGGTGATTCCCTAGGTTCTTGTCAATCCGCGGAGCAAGGGGATCACTAGCGTTTGATCTAGCACTAATCTAGTTGATGTAAACCTTTGGATGAAAGATTAATCTATGAACTAAAGACAATCTAATCTATGAACTAAGACAAGTCAAAACCAATCTAATCTAGGTCAAATGAGAGACGTGAGATACACAAGTTATGGAGAACATTTGCCCATGGAGTCTAGGGTACTTGAAGATGCAATCACCTAAACATGATAAAACTGATCTAATCTATCTAAACATGTGACCACGGTTTAGCATTTTCCCTTCCCCCGTACTGTCACTACGCAAAGGTAATCTTTGCTAAACCTATTGATGATCACGGTATGTTGACGCGATCCACGGGAGCGACCTAAAAAGCATGGTGGCCAAACCTTTAGCATTAAGCATCATCAACAAAGGAACAATAGATTACGATATAAACAAGAGTTGGTGACAACATATCAAGATCCATTACAACTCCATGGACAAACGATGAATCTACTCCATCAAGATGCTAAGCATGGTACCGTTGAACGTGGTAGATGCATCCGATGAAGATCAATCCTCGCCGTCCTCCAACTCCGGCGGCGCCGCGGCAAGGCCTCGGCGTCCTCCTCCTTGTGGTGATCTCCGGCGGCTCTCCGATGAATGGATGTCAATGGGTAACCATCTTGGGGCGCCTAGGGGGTTGTATTTATGTCCTTGGGGTGTGCTCCACCTTGCCTTGCACGAGATCCTCCTTGGGAGAGAAGCAAACTTGGTTTTCATAAAATCAGCCTCGTCCAGATTTTCCTAATTCGCAGCCCTTCCTTGCCGGCGCCATATCTCCCACGTCCGGACTCCAAATAATGCAAATTCGGTGTCCAGGTTGTGTGCCATGAAATTATTTTCAACTTTGGTATTAATTGCTTTCCTTGGAAACGAAGATAAGATCCTCAAAACAGCCTCGGAAGATAATCTGTCTGATTTCGGACTTGTCTGCGCAGCTGGCATTTCGGGGGCCATATCTCCTAGCTCCTTGACCCGAATTGGGCCTTTCACATGTCCAAATCGATGCTTTCGTCAAGGCTGACAACTTTAGTAGTCAAACTTTTGCCATTAGAGGCCGTTTAAGTCTCCGAATCTGCACCGAAAGATCATACTGTTCTGAGCTGTGAGAATATCTCTCGGGCTGAGTTGATCTCGTTGTTAAACCTTCTAGTCCCCGGAGTTTTACATGTTGATGCTTCGGTCTTTGGATCATTTGGAGTTGTGTTCACTTTATGTCTTGACTTATGACGGGCTTCATGATCTTCTCATAAAGTGCTTGATGAACTTATCCCGAAAGTCTCCTCTTTAATGTTGATTTCCTGCATAAACAATAAACTCCAAAAACCACAAGCAAGTCTGAACTTGTTACATCATTAGTATGCCTAGTGGCGGGTTAGTTATAATTCAAAGCTCAAACCAAAGTGTAACAAGTGCTCTTGGTTGACGGAAATCGACCGTCAACAAAGAGATCGTACAAATCACTGAGATGCACAGGTAGCTGCTGGAGTCCGTTTGACGATTCATCTCTCTAAGGCCATGCACTGGTCCCGGACCGAAGTGCGACCATAATGTCAGAATCATCATCTGGCTTACCACGTTGCATGTAGAATGTGTGGAGCTCTCTGGTACAAGGAGGAGCATTTTTGAGTTCATCATAACTGAGAAGGCTCTTTCCGAATTTGTAATTTGGGTTAACCATAGCCCAAGGATTCTTCTAGGTGTTTCTCTCAGATCGCTTTGGGTTAGTCATAGACCAATGATTCTTCTTGGTGTTTCTCTTAGATCGCTTTGCAGTAGGCATCTTAGAGGTTTTATTTACAACAATTTTCTTTTCCTGCTGCTTTGAGATGCCTGAAGAAGGTTTCTTAAGGGCTTGCTTGCCTGCTGTAGGTGGTGTAGAGCTTTTATTTTTGGCAAGTTTCTCTTCTTGCAGCTTTGAAATGACTGAAGGTTTCTCAAGGGGTTTCTTGCTTGCTGTACGTGGTGTAGAGATTTTATTTTCGGCAAATTTCTTTCCTTGCTGACTTGAAATGGCTGAAGGTTTCTCAAGGACTTTCTTGCCTAGTGGTGTCTCAGCAGGAGCTATTACAGAGGTATTGTGCCCAGATGTACCTACAGCTTTCTTCGAAATGTCGTCGATAGATTTATCAGCACCAGCCAACACATCACTCTGGTTGACTGGTAACAGTGGTGTCTCACCAGGACCTAATACAGAGGTATTAGGCCCAGATGTACCTGCTTTGGCATGATTGTTTTGAGACTTTTGTTTGGGGGTGTAGGTTTTGTTGTTTCATGAGGAGGAGAAGGAGGAGGAGGAGGAGGTGGTGGTGGTGGTGGTGAGGATGTAATATTTGGTGTCTCTTGCGGATGTGGGGATGCAAGTTTTTCTGCGTTTTCAGGATGACGAGGAGGTGGGGATGCAAGTTTTTCAGGACGAGGAGGAGGTCCGAATGGAACATCTTGCGGATGTGGGGAACCATGTGAGGAAAGAACCTGTACTGTACTCTGTGAACTACAAGGAATCTGTACCGTAGCCTGTGAACGAGATTTACATGTTGGTGCTCCTTTGATGTCAATCCGACACCTTCTCCACTATAACCTCTGTCCTTCAGCTTGTCCGAGTTTCATCACCTCGTCATTAGGAGGGTATTCCAACAGTTCATCCGCAAAGATAGTATATACAATGAGCACTTCAACCACAACACAGTCTTCATGAATCGGAACTGTTTGTAGCGTAGTCTCCTCTGGATGAACAAGACCAATTGCAGCCTCACATTGAAGACCCCTCCACATGATCCATAGGCCACAGTGTGTGGGTTCAGTCAACATGCCTATAAGGTCTTCGTGTGTACGATCGTCACAGTGCACCTCCGTCGCCAACTCTGCAGTGCCATCGATCAAACCTACATTATCTGCGGACGCACAGCAGCTCTTTAGTGTGGCGGGTGAAGGGCTTGCGCGATTGGACACTGGTGACAACACCACCCCTGCATCTGCATGTTCTGCATCTGCATCTCAGCCACCAGTTCTTGCTTGATTTGTTCCTTTATCTTTTCCGTATCAACTGATGCGTCGGTCTTCGTCCTCTTCCTCTTCCTGTACATCTCGACGTGCTGAGGCTATGCATACTTCCAGCCCTGGTAGCTGGAGATACCACGCACACGACCTGGTTGTTCAGGGCGGCCCAAGCACTGACTTAGCACATCATACTCCCTCTGCCCTGCCATTCCTGAAGATTCTGCACATGCAATCTTCTCCTTGATGTCTGCAGCCAATTTTTCTGCCTCTTTGTTGTTGAACACTATCACGGCAACACGGTCTTTAATCACTAGCTTACTCCTTGCTCGCAGCCTATTCTTGGAATGATCATCAGGGTATGCGTCATTTGGGTTGGGGATACCAGCTGCAGCTAATTGTCTGTCCTCTTCCTCCCATTGTTCTAGTTTCACAGTATAACCAGCTGGACCCATGCTGTGCTCGCTTGTGTTCCAGCTTCGGAGTTCTTTGAACTTGACACTAGCAGATGAGGCTTGCTCGGTTTCCTCCTATTTCATGAACTCCTTCCACTGTTCCAGGACAATAAACGGGTGCCTTGTAAATGGCTCAAGTCCTTTTCTGATAAAATCTCACCTAAGCTGAAATCTGAATTGTCTCCATGCCTTTGCTGCCGTCTTCCAGAAAAGCTTGAATGCCTGCGGTTTCGCGTCTTCCTGGAACTTCAAGTGTTTCTGCACATGCTTATCAAACAAGTCCCACTTTTCATCATTGCTTAGTTCTTTGAATTCAGGCTAGTGCAAAGGTATCTTTTGTCTAGCAACGAGCCCCGCAAGCGCCCTGAACCTGCGCTTTTGAGTCAATGTTACTGGCATCCCCACTATGTCGACCTCAGTGACTATCATTATGTCACCTGGCCACTTTGTGGATGTCCTTGGCGCTATGCCTCGGCGCTGAGCCCCACCTACCTGGTCTTGTTGTGCACTAGCAGTGCCATAACCCTCTTCTTCATCTTGTGGCCCAGGTCTATAGTCCTCGTCAGATTTATCCTGTGAATTAATAGTCAAGGGAATTACAGTAACTACTTTAGCCCACTGTAATATCATTGGTTCTTGGTAAACGATAACATAAATGGAAAATTCAGTAACCAAAAAATTAGTTCAGTCAATGCGACCTTACCATTTTAAAGAGGAAGATGCAGGCTGCCTCTGTTGCTGATGAGGTACTTATTCAACTTGGAGAGAATGTGCATATGTACATATGAACAAGAGCAAAACCAAATATAAGAGTCAATCTAAAGGGAAATGCTAAGTATGTATACCATCAACAGCTAAGTATGTCCACATGTACTTATACAAAGGAGCCACGGCATACCCTGCAATTCCCACAAGTACAAGCATATTTATACGCATTTATATAAAAAGAAAACCATACGCATGCATATGGTGTATACTTGATTATCTGAACGCATGTGTGCTGCATACGCTCGCTTGGCCTAATTGCATAAACTCGAGCAAATATACCAAATTACATTGTTAATTTTACAGTTATTACTGAATTGTTGTTAATTTTACAATTATTACCGAGTTGGTAGAATGCATTTACCGAATTGTATAAGACATTTTTAGAGTGGCATACCATAAACTCAAATCCTAGATTCGCCACTGACCTTGTCACTGCCGGAGCGGAGGGGTCTCTACTCCTCGTCGCTGCCTGCTCGCCGCCACGTCCTCGTCCACGCGTCGACCTCGTGGTTGGATCCCTCCTCCTCCTAGTCGTCGTCGTCGTCGCTGGATCCCTCCCCTAGTCGTCGTCGTCGTCGCTGCATCCCTCCTCTAGTCGTCGTCGTCATCGCCGCCGCCGCTGCTGGGTCCCTCCTCCTCCAGATCTCGCTGTCAGAGGTGTGGTGCGCGTCGCGCCGAGCGTGGTGTGGCGCGCGTCTCAGCGAAGGGGTGTAGCGTGCGTCGCGGCATAGGGGGAGGTGAGGGGGACGAAGGCGAGGGGGAGAAAGCGGCGGCGGCGGCGCGTGGGGAGAGTGGGAGGAGACTGCTTGAGGGAGACGTCCTTCCCTACTAACCTAGCACGAGTGGGCTTGTGTGGGCCTTAAAACGAGTAATGTAGTCAAGTACTACTCTGCTACTAGTATAGTATATCATAAACATGATATAAAAAAATCTAATTTTAAGAAATTTGGTTAAACAAGTGTGGCTGTTGATATTTTATTCAATTACTGTGAATTTTTCGTATTTTTTTATATCATAAACTGTGAATTTTTCGTATTTTTTCGTATTTTTAGTTGCTGTTTATGGGCTCTAATATGACATGCATCACAAGTTCACATCACCAAAGCAAACAAGTACGACTGTTGATATAGCATCACATGTTCACATATGACATGCATCACAAGTTCACATCACCAAGCAAACTAACTCATAACAAACATATTCACATCTGACATGCATCAGCAGGGCACATCACCAAAATAAGACTGCATCAGCTGGGCGCATCACCAAACTAGATTGTAGCTGCAAGGGAACTAGTTAGCTAGGATGGCTTCTTTTGTGCTGGTGCCTCAAGTTCAGCTAGCCTTGTCTCTAGTTTTGCAACTCTTTCTGCCTGCTCAGCATTCTTCTTAAGAAGTTCAATCTCCTGCCTCTTTTGTGCGGCTTTAAGCTGCTCATCCTGCTTGTCGATTCCTTTCCAGATGTAGTCAATGTCATCCCGAGTAACAGCACGTTCCTAAAACAAAGGAAAAAATTATATTGATGCAAGCTTCATAACAGTTGTAATTTACAAGAAAGCTGTTTAGCTCTAACTGGTTACAAAACTTGCCTGCTTCTCTTCAACCGATTCCTTGAGCTTGTTGATTTCAGTCCAAATCCTGTCAATGTCATGTGCAACAACTTCCTACAACAAATGGAAATTGATGCATTAGAACAATTGATCAGTGAAGATGTGAACAAGGACAAATCGTGCGTGATGGTTTCAGAACTTGCCTCATGGTCTTCAGAATCATCGCCGGAGTTGTTGCCGGAGTCGTCGCCGGAGTTGTTGCCGGGGTCGTCACCGGAGTTGTTGCCGGAGTCGTCGCCGGAGGAGATGAGGTCTACCACCACTCTTCTGCCCGGGTCGTCGCCGGAGGAGTCCGCGCTCACCTCAATGCGCGTGGACCGCTTCTTCCTTCACGTTGAGGAAAAAAACCCTGCCTCTCCATGGCGGGTGTCGCTGGAGTCCGCCAACTTGGCCCTTGCGCGCGTGTACGGCTTCCTCCCCCGGGCGGACGAAGAACCGGCCTCTTCCATGGAGCGCCGAGGAAGACGCATGAGGGCGGCACGCTGGGAAGGCTCCTCTTCATCGCCGCGGAACCTCACTCTCTTGGAGGGGGCGGCGAACAGCACCGAGGAAGACGGACGGGGACGTGGCCGCGGGGCCTCCTCCTTGCAGAACCTCCCCCTAGAGTCGCGGGCCATCCCTGCGACGGAGATGAGGAAGGCGGAAGCCGGAGAAGGGGATAGAAGGCAGAATGCGGGGCGGAGCGTTTATTAAAAAGGTTCGGATGCGCAAATGATACGATGATTAACAACCACCCGTCGCCAATGAAGGGGCGGGGCCAGGTCTATTCGAATGAAGAACAGTTTGCTTTTCCCCTTTTAATCTGCAATCAAATTTTGTATCTCGTATTTCTCTGTCAACCATAATCCAAATTTGATGATATTTGTTTCTGAATTTTTCTAAAATCAACATCTATTCATTTATGACATTTTTTCGTATGTAATTCCATTTCTTGGATGTTGTTTATACACCTTATATTGTTCCTTATAATTACAACATAGAAATAATATTTGTTTTACACAACCATTACTAATGAAACTTTGCATTTTGTAATCTTATGGTGAACATAAGGTTATGTTAAAATTTCAAATGCATATGAGTTCGAACATGTTTTAAAGTGTGGAAAACTTCAATGTTGAAGTAACATTCTAAGAAACTATGTGAGAGATGTAGACATTTGTACACAAGTATAATCTTCCGTTTTCGAAACCATTTGAATTTTTGTAGACAAGCTTAGGGACTTAAATTATGTTGCCAAGTCAATTTGTAGAATTTTTAGAACACACTAAGACGTTATTATAATTATTATATCGTAACCAAGAGATAAAAAATCTAATTTTAAGAAATTTGGTTAGACAAGTGTGGCTATTGATATTTTATTCAAATACTAAATTACCAACTATGAATTGTTCGTATTTTTATGATTTTTTTGGTGCTGTTTATGGGCTCTAATATTTGAGGGAAGCAAGTTTTAATTCAGAAAAAAATAGTGTCGGGCCCATGCGTCAGCGTCAGAAGCCTATATAAAAAAAGATAACCGTAGCATGCCCGACCGACAAAGGCGATGTGGGTAGACTAACCCTCGTCGCCAACAAGTGCTCCATTGTCCGAAATGCCCCTGGCCGAATGAATATGCATCCGCCCCGACAACGCTGGTAGACTAACCCTCGTCGCCAACAAGTGCTCCATTATCCGAAATGCCCCTGGCCGAATGAATATGCAGGTGCCCCGGCGACGCTGGTACACTAACCCTCGTCGCCAACAAGTGCTCCATTCTCCGAAATGCCCCTGGCCGAATGAATATGCATCCGCCCCGACCCCGGCCCCCTTCTTCTTCCCCGATCTGAGCTCCACCGCCGCCGCCGCCCGCCCGTCCTTCCCCGCCGTCGCGCACATGTCGCACTACGCCGATTCGTCTGGAGGTGCACGTGCGAGGAGCAGGGTTCAAGGTTGCCGGAGCAGCCGCAATCACTCCATCGGCTTGGATCCAGTCGGTGAGCTAAGCGGCTTTCCACTGGTCCCTTGCCCGGACTGTGGTATGGCTCAGGTGGTGGAGGGGCGGATGCAGAAGGAAGGTGAAAACCACGGTCGTCTTTATTTCAAGTGTGCAAGGAACTCGGTGAGTAGTCTGCTGTGTCTCCCAAATCTGAGTTAGGGTTCTTATGTGCTTTTGATTCTGCAGTACACCAAGAATTGTGGATTTTATCGTTTCCACAAGGAGTATCTCCAGATGCTGAAGGATGCTGGCGTCATTGTTTTTCGACCGTCGAACTGGGCAGACGCGGTCGATGAAGTAGTTGATTCAGTGGAATGTCAAATTGGGAGCGGCGAGTAGAGGCAAGCACCGGAGGACAAGCAGAGGAAGAAAGCACTGGAGGAGAAGATGGACACTGTGATCTGGAAGATGAACTTGATTATTGTGGCTGTTGTTTGTGTAGTATTTGGATGTTTACTGGGGATGTATGCTGCAAAGAAGTAATTTTGATGTTAAAAGGGGTGCTTTTGCTTCATCTGTGTGGATGAAGATTGAAAAATTTGTCACATATGACAAACTTAAATGTATGAATGAAGAATGGATGGAATGACAATTGGGTCACAAATCTTAATGTGTCACACATCACAAAATTCATCAATTCATCTGTGCTGACATTTCATTGCAGCATGAGGCAAAGAAAATGCGGATTAACACAAACAGAGTAACAAACTTCTGGCATACACATTGCTATTCATTATGAACTGCTGCCATATAATGACACAAACAGAGTAACAAACTTCTGGCATACACATTGCAATTCATTGTAAGCTGCTGCCATAGACATTGCAAGTTCATCACAAGTTCATCACAAGTTCAACATACACACAGGAGGAACATATTAACAGAGGATCTACTAGTCCATCACAAGTTCAACAAACACACAGGAAGAACACATTAACAGAGGAACAAATTAATTAAGCAGAGGTAGTCGCCGCCGGAGGAGCCCCACTGTCGGAGCCGGAGCCGGAGCCGTTGAGGCTGCCATCGTCGCCGCCGTCGTCGTCGACGGGGTCGAGCACTCCTCTCTCCAGGTCCCCAACCAAGATATTGATCTTGAAGGCGTAATCCTTCACGGTCATCTGCAGCGGATCCCTGGGTACTGGGACCCCGAGATGAACGGCCACCTTTCGAAGCATCACGAAAGCATCGTGGAACAAGTTCACTGACCAAGTGGCTTCGTCAGCATTTAGTGGAGGAGCACGCACGACCACCACGGGCTACGGCGCCAGCGCCTCCTCGGGCTCGTCGGGCGGGGGCGGCTTCACCTCCTCGGGCGGGGGCGGTGGCACCTCCTCGGGCTCGGCGGGCGGGGGCGGCGGCACCTCCTCCCTCCCCCGCTTCCTGGATGGCTCACTTGATGATGCCATGCGCGCGCTTGAGGAAGAAGAAGCTCTTGGATTCACTTCTTGGTTACCGGAGACGGTGGTGCTGGGGTTTTCTTAGTGCCGTGGTTGACGAAGTTCTTGGCCGGCCGGGATTTATATTGACAAGACGGCGAACCGTCAGGCGGCCAGTCACACGCCTCGGAACCCGTGACCGCTCAGGAGAGCTCTTGGCCACAAAAAGAGTCATGTGGTCACAAGGAGACGTGTGACTATTCATATTTTATTCAAAATACCAAATGCCCAACTACTCATATGAGTTGTTCGATTCTTAAAAAAACTATGAATTGTTCATATTTTTATTAATTTTTAGGTGCTGCTCTATGGGTCCTAATTTTTGAGGGAAGCAAGTGTCATTTCAAAAAAAAAAGTGTCAGGCCCACGCGCCAGCGTCAGCAGCCTAGTATAAAGAAGGTAACCATTGCCCACCCGCGCACCAGTTAACAAAGCGACGCGGGTTTGCGAACCCGCGTCGGCATTGACTATCCATTTTGCAAAATGAATATTCAACTGCCCCCTTCTTCTTTCCGATGGATAAGCGCAGCACTTTCCTTAAAAAAGCACCGAGGAGGCGTGGAGATAGAGACGATGATGAGCGCCGGCGAGGGGCCAAGCAGCGGACGACCCCGCGCACCCAGGATCGAGGAGAACCGGAACGCGAAGCGGTGCCGCAACTGGATCCGCGCGCGTGCCGGCGAGATGGCGGCGAAGAGGGAGACGACGATGAGCGCCGGAGAGGGGCCAAGCGGCGGTGGAGTGAACCCAATGCCGGAGACGAGGGTCCTCGACTGGATCCTCTCGGATTCCGACGAGGGGCCAAGCAGCGGCAAGGAGGAGCGTGCCGGCGAGGGGGCAGCGAAGTGGGCGAGGGACCTACCTCACGTTTGCGAGCACAAGTGTCTGGCAACTATGAAGAGGGGTCGAGGGAGCGGCGAAGAAGGTGTAGAGGACCTCATCTCTGACTCTGGCAACGACCACGACGACGGCGAGGCAAGTTTCTCTGAATCTCACTGCCTTTTTACTTGTTCTATAGATGGAGCTTAAGCTAGCTTGAGTTTGAGCTTCATAAAGTTAATTAGTGCCTATGATGATGTCTTCCATGCTTGTCATGATCTTATACCAAGTTCTGAGGCAAATCAGTTCTGAACTAAGTTCTGCTTTTACTTGTCACACCCTGCTATGAAGTCTAGGATAATTTTCAAGTTCTTATATAATTTTCCTATGACTGTTCCTATACTACTCCAAGTTCTGAGGCAAATTAGTTCTGAATTAACTATGTTATTCTTATACCATGTTTAACCCTGTTTCAGGCAAAACTCTTTGAGTCGCGAGCAGAGCTTGAGTTAGTTCTAAACCTTAATGTCTGGGATTATGTGAAACCTGAGTTTGAAAAAATCACGAAAGAAGTGAACATCCTCATCAAAAAGGCTAAGCACATAAGGAGGTACAAGTATACTACTGAACAAAATCTCGAGCCCATTGAAGGTGCGCTCAAAGGGCTTCAAGAATCCTTGGTTGCTTACGAAGAGTCTACAAAAAGAGTCAATCTTGATGGGGCATGATCTAGTTCAAGCTTGTTGATGTGCAGGGTCAGTAGCCATACTTTTGTGGATGTTCAAGGGGCATGCATTTGTTGATGTGTATGGTCAGATAGCACGACCACAGTAAATAATGTGATGAGCAAGTTAAGTCCTAGCCTGATGGACAAGTTAACCTTTTGTAATAATTATCTTTATTCCTGTGGACAGGTTATCTTCATCTTTGTGGACAAGTTATCTCTCTTATGATGTCTGTTTTGTCTCAGAAGATATGTGTGTTGATTGTGTCTGTATGTCGAAATGGAAGTAATGAGAGATCGAGTTGACCTGTCAATGAGGACAGACTCAAAGGAGACGATGATTCACAAACCTCTGTCTCATTTGTTCCCTGCCGCCGTGCTCCCGCTTCACGGCAGTGAAGAGTGCTATTAGACTTTAATTATTGGGCTCTCAGTCTAGTAACGGGCGTCAAATGCTCATCGGTAACGGACTTTATAGCACGTTACCAATACGGTAGTGATCAGTAACGGACATAAACAGCCCGTTACCGATAGGGCATTGATCAGTAACGGACTTTACGAGCTCGTTACCGATAGGTTTAACTTGTGTAACGGGCTCGATTTAACGTCCGTTACAAAGAATTCATGTAACGGGCGTTTAAGAAGTCCGTTACCAGAAGTCCACATTGGTAACGGGCGTTGCGGAGGCCAACCACGGGGTCGGCCTGCCGCGCTTATCTGTAACGGGCGCCAAATAACAACCGTTACAGATGTGGGTGCATGTAACGGGTGTTAAGGGCCCGTTACAAATACTGCGTGACCTATTTGAGGTTTTCACGTAGTGTCTGTAGATTCTCGACACCACCCAGCCCTATGAAAGAACCAAATAATCTGCATGGTCTTTGCAGCAACATCTTCCACGATGGAGTAAGTGTGTGCATGACTAGCTCTGCTTATATCAACATTATGAACCTTGACATTGGCAGTCACCACTGCATAGGAAGTGAATGTGCTGATTCACAACGTGACTCCATTAAGGAAATGGGATAGTGTATTTGTTACCATATTTATTAACTGACATCATTGGACAAAAAGGGTCCAACAATTTATGTACTGTTGGAGCAATATGTCTCCGATTATTTTCTGTCTATGGTTGTTATTTGTAAAGTACATTGAAACTCAGCTTGTGTACCCCATGGAATCCTGGCTATGTTGTACAGTGTGGTACTATTTGACGATAAAAGGATAAGTTCAACCCACCCTGTTAGTCTTGTGTTGCCGATCGAGTCCTTACATCGAGAACAAAAAAATATATACATGAAAAAGCATGAAAACCTGAGAGAGTTTTGGAAGGAGCACCATTTTGACTCTCATTCTCTCTACAGTATCATACCAATATCTGCTCGATCCATCCACCACCACCTATCACTTCTCTCTCCCTCACTCTAACTCTTCACTCTATTTCCCTCCCAGCAGGAGGCCTCGAGGAGGTGGAGGGCGCGGTGCGCGGGCATGGGCGGGCCGCCCCGACCGGGGCGCGCGCGGCCTCTGTGACCGGGAGGCGCGGCGCAAGAGGCGGCGGCCGGCGCGGACAGGCGTGGGCGTGGGCGCGGCCTCTCGGCAGGAGCGGGCCACCGGCGCGGGGCATAGGGGCCAGGCGGCGGCCAGCGCGGGCGCGGGCGCGGGCGCGGGGCGGCGGAGGAGGCATGCATGTGAATCTTGTAGTTCTTGAATGGATTCGATTCTTGTAGTTCTTGAATGGATTCGATTCTTGTAGTTCTTGAATGTTTGTGATTCGATTATTGTAGTTCTTGAATGGATTCGATGCTTGTAGTTCTTGAATGGATTCAATTCAATTCTTGAATGAAATTGACTTTGTAATTTGGCGATTTTTATTGTTGTTGAATTCATCTGTGTGTATCTTGTGTGATTGAATGAAGAAGAATATAGAAGAAAACAAAGGAAAAGGTAGAACTAAAAAGGGAAAGAAAAGAAAACGAAAAGGGAAAACGAAGGGGGTGAGGGGGACGATGGGTGGCGAATGGACGCTGACGGACGTCCGCGGGAATGACGGGCGCTGACAGGAGAAGCACATTTGTACCGATAAGTCTGTACCGATTGGATACCCGGTACAAATGACCGTTTTTCTAGTAGTGTGCGATCAGTATATTTACTTCACATATATATGATGGTATCTGCACAAACCAATAAAATATTGATGGAATTTACCAGCCCCTTGCATAGCATGGAATTTATTACTGATGCCAAAAAAGAACGGTCAAATATGTGCTATGATATCTACATTGCTGGAAGCTCCTTCATTGTTAAGATTTTCATAGCAGAAGCAATGGCATGCCAAGGTTTGTCCATGGAGCTTGAGTCATGACCTATCAGGACCAAATTGAAGGCTGCATTGATCCTTTATTCATGAGTCCTCCGGTCCTCCCACCTGTTCTATGGAATGAAGAGCAATAAATATTTCTTGAGCCACAATGCAACTGTACTACTCATGAAGTGATCTAGAAGGTCTTCCATTTGGTTTTACACTCCCATCACTAGGTTTATTTGAGGAAGTAACAAGTAACTAATACGTCTTCAAATGAGATGCTTTTTAGACAAAATTTTTTATATTTTATTGGGATGTGTCCAACAAAAAATTTCTATTCAGTAAATTGAGTGTACCTGTTTTTTAGTGCTGGGAGCAGGGAAAAAACTTCGGTATTTCTCATATAATCATGCAAATGATTGAGTTCGACATCTATGATGTCATACTAAATTTCAGAATTTTTATTAAGCCATTAGGCTGATTCTTATACTATATTCGTTCTTAAAATGCCCAATATAATTTATGTAGTTACAGTTAAAGGAATGCCCACTAGGTTTCCAGTTTATGTTTTTGTTCAATTACTTCTAGAACTTGGTAGCATGGCACAAATTCTGTTTTTCCTTGAATATATATAATCGATGGTAACAGATTGTTTTAGAATTTCTTGTCACTAATAAATAAAACACTTTTCTAGAGTCTGCAGGAACTATTTGAATACTGTAGTTATTACCACATTTAACTGACATAAAAGCAGGAATAGTGGTAGAAAAGTTAATCAATTTGCAGGAACTCCATACCAGGGATATTAACTTCACTGATACCCTTTTATCTTATTTGAAACAGATATGATTTTTTTTCTAAACTTGTATCAAGGGGCATAATATTTTTTAAACGATACCTGAACACAAAAGGCTTCCATGATGCACACCAACATCAAAATAATCTTTCAACGTTGCCATTTCAGTCCATTTGCTTGTTCTTGGATTATATGCTCTTAGGATCCGTGCTGAGAACAACCAAACAACTATCCTTCCATCCTGAAGAACTAGAATGGGATAAATGTATCCAAGTGGCTGCCAAGGGGCTGTCCAAGGTATGGAGTATCGTTTTGTCCAAAGCGACATTTCCATGTCGTCTAAAAACCAAAGATCTGTTCTGCAATCATAGCGATTCCTATGGACCATGACTAAGCAGCCACTCAACCATGATAAATTGAATTTATTTGTATACCGTGTGTGATGAAGATTCTGACCGGTGCTAGCAAGGAGGCTTGTTAGCGGTCCGTTGAGTGTTTCTGGCCTCCACTCCTCGGTGAAGAAGTCAAATAAGGCTATACTGTCCATGACGATGATGTTGCCCATAACATGATGTTGCTTGCTCACCAAGAAGTAGGCCATCCCTCAAGAACAGCCATTTTCCAAGATCCCCATGTCACCCTACCTGGAGGCTGCGGTACCACCTTCCAAGTTCTCTCCGAAAGCGTCATGACATGGCACGGTTCCACGACGCCTTTAATGTTCTCACATTACGAGTAATAGACAACACAAAGCATCTTGTACTCTTGGGTAGAGGGGACATAACCGAGTATATATTTGGGTGGAAAAAACATCTTGTACATTCGGGTAGAGGTTACGTCACGGTTAAAAAAACCGCCAAAAACCGGCCGGTAACCGCGGTTATCGGTCTTACCGCGTCGGTCCGGTTTCATAAAAACCGCTGGTAACCGGGCCTAACCGACCCTAGAAAACCGGGCCCCTCGGCTAACCGCGCGGTAGGTTCTCGCGGGCCTACCGCCAGGCCACGCGGCCAGTAGACCGTTGGCGGTAGGCCTACCACCATGGCCCACGGCGGTTTGCCTCCCTAGCCGTATAGTTTTGATAAATTAAAAAACGATCGTATAATTTTACAAAATCGAAAAAATATATATAAAAAAATTGAAATTGACGACACATCCCACTCTTTGATTTAGTGTAAGGGACACTATGTTTTTAACCTTTTGTCTCCAGCACACCCCACAACAAAAGAAGACTTCCATACCCTTGCAAAAACCGGGCCCGCCTGTCAGCTCTTTCCCTCTCCTTCCTCTTTCCCTGACAATGAGGAATCTTGTCATGGCAGAGTCCGAGCCGAGCCTGCCCGCGGCCCGCCCCATCCTCCTCTGTTGCGGCACCCCTAGCTGGACCACATGGCGATGGGCATAAAATAGCTGGCTGGTGCTGCTTCATTGTCGAGACCAACACTACCGGTTCTGTCAGTTATGCAGCTCGTGGAATACTGGAATGCAAAGAGCTGGATCATTGAAGTCTATGGTCTTGGTTTTATGGTGTGTGTGCTCCTTTCATTCTCGACACCTCCAAGCCCTACAAAACATTCTGCGCGATCTTTGTAACACCCGTCCCTCACCATTTCTACTGCTCTCACAATTTCAGATGTGAGTGGAAGTTACCAGATATCAAAAAATCTGGACTTCTTTTCCCAAATGGTGGTATGTTTAATAGGGAGGAGTTGAGATATCTCATAACGTGACTCCATCAGTAAACTGAAATATTGAATAGTAGTTATTGCCATCTTTAATTTTTTGACATGGTTGGATCCCATTTGCAGGCACGTCCAAATAATCAAATTAATTTAGCACGTCTCCTTTGGTTCCATTGTGCATTAAGAAGTGCTTATTAGTTATTTTCAAAGTTGATTAAGGTCTAACAGAGTATACCAAGAGGTTATTAAAAATACAATTATTCAAGACAAAGATCATAATGACTCTTATTTTTATCATTTTATATTACGTTGCTACTTCAGACACGTCAGAAGAAGAGGACTCAGAACAGTAAGAAAACTCCAGAACGTCAAGCCGTCAATAACAGAAACAAGCTGGCTCCATGGTCTGCGCAGATGAAGAGCTATTAACTGATCCTTCGGCACTGCCTGATTTTAGGACACACGGACTGCTGTTGCCGCACAATCGAGCATGTCTTGATGAGTTTAAGGAGATTCTTGGAGATGCAGGGTGATCGAGCTTGTTCTCGACAACTTAACGGAAAATGTCGACTACACCGCCCCGCCTGATGTTGTGCGGAGTTTGCTAGCCAAATACTAGGCAACTCAAGATGATCTGAGCTCAAAGTATTATTCAACCTGTATGTTTCCGGAGTCGAAGGTGCTTCCATACAAAATACAAAACACACACTGAATGCTATATATTCTTGTGTCACTGTTCTATTCCCACGGACGACGTTATGATGAGATCTCCCAGCAGCATGTCCACGGACACAGTTATGATGAGATCCATGTCCGCTTGATGGCGTCCGGAACCAAAGGTTAGGGTATTGATGGTTTGCTTTCCTTCCTGATGCCTCGCATTTCTAGCCAAAGACAAAAGAAGAATTCACTGCCACCAAACTGTGGGCATGGCTGTTTCTGTTTGAACCCTTGCACTTCTGTATGCCTGCTCGGACTGGACTGCAATTTATAGCCGAGTTATTCCATCACGTAACCTACTGGATTCATTAGGACTTCTGACTGATAATCACAGTGAAAGAAAATATCTTACATTATATATATCATGGAAAAAGAACATGAAGGTTACGTAACAATTAAAAAAGGAGAAACGTAAAAAAAAGAGTTTTGAGGGACACGAATTCGTTACTCTGTCATTATGTTCTCAATTCCTATATATGTCCTACTGTTCGGAAACAAATGTCACAGACCACATCACCTCAAAACATAGTTCAGTCTTTCGTATAGCTTCTCAGTACTGTTATGTCAACATTTCCCCACTTTACCATCAAAATATTCTTCTAAATCTTATTTTGTGTCAGATGGACCACTACGATCATGCTTTCATAGACCTGGATGGCCTTGCAAGTCGTTAGTTTGGATGAAAAATGTGAACTTAGCACCCAAATAAGAGGAAATTTACCTGAAGATTTAAGATTGATGGCTTCCAATTTGTTCTTTATACGATCTATGGCCCAGCACAACATCAAAATCAACAGGTGCTTTTGGCTGAATTGGTCAACACTTGCTCAAAAGAATCACTCCCTTATCTAATTGGTGGGGGGGGGGATTTTAATATTATGAGACATCCAGAAGACAAGAGTTCTGGGGTGTTTGACTTCAAATGGCCAAGTTTGTTCAATGCTGTAATAGAATCTCTTGATCTCAAAGAAATTGTTATGTCTGGCCGCCGATACACTTGGGCGGATTCGAGAGACAATCCGACCTTTGACAAGCTTGATAGAGTACTTGTTAGTACGGAGTGGGAAGATAAATTCCCTCTATCAACAACGGAACCAAGAGATAGGAATATTTCTGACGATATCCCTCTTATCCTAAATACGGGGGCGCCCACTCACCGATCCAATCAATGTCCTTTTAAATTTGAAAGGGGATGGCGGATGGTTTCTATGATATGGTTGTCAATATTTGGTAATATGAGAACTCGGGACGTACGCCTCTTGAACGGTGGCAGAATAAATTGCGTAGGCTCAGATAGCATCTTTGAGGATGGGCCAAACATACAACATGAACTTATAGAAAAGAAGAGAAAACTTCTCGCTCTTTTAGAGAATCTTGATAAGAAAGTGGAGATGAATCCTCTGTCAGATCAAGATGTAGATTTTAAGCACTACCTAAAAGAGCGTTTAGTTAATCTCTTAAGAGAAGAAGAGATAAAGTGGTACGAGAGGGCAAAGGTCAAAACGCTATTAGAAGGAGATGATAATACTAGGTTCTTCCATCTAGTAGCTAATGGTGAACATCGAAAACAGCATATCTATATACTTGAGGATGATCAAGGTGTTATTATTGGTCATGACCATCTTAAGAGCCATATCACCCATAACTTGAAAAAGATATATACAATATAATTATGTTATGCAATATTTTTATTAAAATATTGGACATTGAAGAAACAAAAGAGTGCACTGCTTTTAATGAGCATAAAACGGTAATACATAAACACTTGATCAAATTAAATGGGATCACTACCGGAATTTGTGTAGTCGCCGCCGTGTGTCCTAGGCACACGGCGAGGAACAAAAAACACACGGCGACCTCTTCGCCGTGTGTATAAGGCCCCTGCACACAGCGATCAGGACACGGCAGAACCAGGTTTGGTGAAGGGCCTCATCGTCTTGTGTCGTCTATCAGGCACTCGGTGATACTATTCGCCGTGTGTTATATGGGACACACGGAGAAAAAAGGAGGGGGACGGCAGGGGACGGAGAAGGCGGTGCAGATGGCGCATGGGGCGGGCTTCGCCGTGTACCAAATCCTACACACGACATCTATTTTTCCAAACAAATAAAAGAAATAACCACCACCACCGCCGCCGACGCTCCTATCACCACCACCGTCACCACCACAGCACCGCCACCACTCCCACTAGCACCACCACCATGCCACCAGCATCACCACCACTGCGCCACCCCTGTTCCCACCACTTCCACCACCACCACCACGCCACCAACGCCACCACCACCGCGCCGCCTCTGTTGCCATTGCGCCCGCCGCCGCCGCGTACCTCCCTAGTCGAGGCACCACCAGATCTAGAGCTACGCTCACCAGATCTGGCATCGTCGCCGCGAGCAAGAAGGATGGAGGAAGGGGATCGGCGTCGGGAGAGGGAAGTAGAGAGATAGGTACCCGGGCCGGCTGGATCCGCCGCTGACGCCGCGCCGACCGGCACCGTCGCTGGACCCGTCGCTGAGATCGCGCCGCGGGGCCCCTCACCGGATCCGCTGCCCCGCGTTCGCACCCACTGTCGCTGCCACGCCATTCTCCCCACCAATGCTCCCCACTGCCAGTGAGGGGCGACCGGAGGGGGAAGGAGAGGGGCAGCAAAGGGGCGGAGGGAGAGTGCCGGAGGTGCCGGCGGGGAGGGAGGAGAGAGGGAACCGGAGGGAGGCGTCGCCGCGGCGGGGGAACCAGAGGGAGGCACCGGCAAGCGGCTGCGGTGTGAGGGAGGGGAGGCAGCCGGGATAGGGAGGAGGGAGGGATTGGGGGGAGGGGGTTAGGCACTACGTGAAAAACTCACTTTGGTAACGGGCATAGATTGCCTTTCGTAACGGGCAAAGCGCCCGTTACCGATCAAGTGTTACAAATGAGCCAAGAAAGGTAACGGGCAGATGCCCGTTACTGATAACAAATATTTGTAACGGGCATCAAACAACGACCGTTACCACAACTAGCCACCGGTCACGTGAAATGGCTGTTTCTCTGGGCCCACAGAGAACTTTGGTAACGGGAACCAAAATAGAGCCCGTTACAGTAACTCAATATCAGAGACGCGTTCTGTGTAACTGCGTCTCCGATGTCTCGATGAAATGAGACACGTCTATTTCACACGCGTCTCAGCACAACTAGGATTCGTAACGGGCATCAAACAACAACCGTTACCACAACTAGTCACCAGTCACGTGAAAATGACTGTTTCTCTGGGCCCACAGGAAACTTTGGTAATGGGCACCAAAACAGAGCCCATTACTGTGAAATCAATATCGCAGATGCGTGCAATGAACCTGCGTCTCCGATGTCTCGACGAACGGGTCAAGTTCTGGGGCCTACCGGTCAGTACTGGTAACGGGCTTTTACGCTGCTCGTTACATTGTTGGCATGTTTGTAACAGGTGTTCCGAATGAAGCCCGTTACTCAGTGATCAGTGTTTGTAACGAGCTTAAATTAACACCCGTTACAAATACGTAGGCCACCCCTACAGTAACCTGCTGCCTGCTTGCCGGCTGCATCCTGGAACCAGCCAGGATTTGGCCATCAGGGGCTGCATCCTGGAACCAGCCAGGATATGACTAAATTCACAGAAATTAGATCCAGCATCCAAATTCACAGAAATCCACATAATTCACATGCATCATATGACAAAATTCAGCATCATCATCTCACAAGTAAAGAAGCACCACTGGCTTGACAACAATATCACAGCCATAGTTAACTAGCTTGACAACAATATCACAAAATTCATGGACAAGGAGGAATGCAAAAATTTCCTAGTCACCATGTATAATATGAGCCCACACAGTTTCATCAGCATGAAATTTTCCTCCGACTGTGATCACCTGTTACATGAGGAATGTGGTAATTCTTTCACGAACATAGACCAGCGTTGATTTGTCGAGAGGATGCTCATCTAGCCCTAATCTCTGGATATAACAATGTCACCAGTCAGCACACATATATAGGTGGTTACCAAACATGTGCAGTGCTAATAAGCAAGAACTGTGCTCAGTTGCAGGTTTTACCAATGAAGATCCCAAGAAAGTATCTCCATATCTTTTAATTTAAGCATGTGATAGGCACAATAAAAGCCGTAGAGTTTGGATTCAGTAGGTTGTTGGTGGCACTGCAATAAATGTACAAAGAAAAATTGTGGTGATCGAGAAGAAATAAACTCAAGCTTTAGTACTAGCTTCCACAGGAAAGAAAATAAGTGGTATGTACCTTAACATCTTTGACATGTTCCAAGGTGCTAAGGCGCGACTTCTTATTGCAGCAGTAACGTTCCCAACCCCTACAACGAAACATGCAACAATTGTTAGGGCACTATTAATTAATATACTCTGCACAGTTTGTTGAGGAACGTCCGCAGGTTAAGAAAGAAATAACTTACTCATTAATGATTTGTTCGAAAGGGTTAGTATCAGTCTTAACTCTCTTCAATGAATCCAGATAGTAGACCTTCCGCTGCTACAGAACGATCTCCACTGCAATCTAGTGGTTCGTACTAAGATAAGCGGTAAGGATGAATTTCTTTTTAGCATACAGTTTGAAGGCATTGCGCATATAGGACACAGAGAAAGACAGAGTGTTATCCGTGCTGTTCAACGTTGTCGAGCAAAGGCATTCAGGATCAAGGAAGCCAACTGCAGCGCCCATCTTCTCAACTTCTACAGCCATATTCCTATTAGTAAGAAAAAACAAAGTGTAAGGAGGCAAAATACATGGTAAAGATGATGTGGGGCAAAAAGCACATTTCGATAGAGAATGATTAATGAGAAGCAGATTAAATTTTCAAGCAACTTACAGGATGAAGCAGCTGAGAAGTGTCAGATCCAAAGCATCCAAGTTCAAGAGATCGTACAAATCACTGAGTTGCACAGGTATCTGCTCGAGTCCGTTTGACGATTCATTTCTCTTAGGCCATGCACTGGTCCCGGGCCGAAGTGCGACCATAATCGGAGAATCATCATTTGACTTACCACGTTGCATGTAGAATGTGTGGAGCTCTCTAGTACAACGAGCAGCCTTTTTGAGATCATCATCACTGAGAAGGCTCTTTCCGAATTTGTAATTTGGGTTACCCATAGCCCAAGGATTCTTCTGGGTGTTTCTCTTAGATCGTTTTGGGTTAGTCATAGACCAAGGATTCTTCTTGGTGTGTCTCTCATATCGCTTTCTAGTAGGCCTCTTAGAGGTTTTATTTACAGTAATTTTCTTTTCCTGCTGCTTTGAGATGGCTGAAGAAGGTTTCTTAAGGGCTTGCTTGCCTGCTGTAGGTGGTGTAGAGCTTTTACTTTTGGCAAGTTTCTCTTCTTACAGTTTTGAAATGGCTGAAGGTTTCTCAAGGGATTTCTTGCCTGTTGTACGTGGTGTAGAGATTTTATTTTCGGCAAGTTTCTTTCCTTGCTTATTTGAAATGGCTGAAGGTTTCTCAAGAGCTTTCTTGCCTAGTGGTGTCTCACGAGGAGCTATTACAGAGGTATTGGGCCCAGATGTACCTACAGCTTTCTTCGAAATGTCGTCAACAGATTTATCAGCACCAGCCAACACATCACTCTGGTTGACTGGTAACAGTGGTGTCTCACCAGGAGCTATTACAGAGGTATTAGGCCCAGATGTACCTGCTTTGGCATCATTGTTTTAAGCACTTTCGTTTGGGGGTGTAGGTTTTGTTGTTTCATGAGGAGGAGAAGGAGGAGGAGGTGGTGGTGGTGGTGGGGATGGAATATTTGGTGTCTCTTGCGGATGTAGGGATGCAAGTTTTTTTATTTTTTCAGGACTAGTAGTAGGTGGGGATGAAATATTTGGTGTATCTTGCGGATGTGGGGATGCAAGTTTTTCTGTGTTTTCAGGATGACGAGGAGGTGGGGATGCAAGTTTTTCAGGACGAGGAGGAGGTCCGAATGGAACGTCTTGCGGAGTGGGGATTGAGGAGGAGGAGGAGGAGGATGTGGGGAACCATGTGAGGAAGGAACCTGTACCGTACTCTGTGAACTACAAGGAATCTATACCGTAGCCCGTGAACGAGATTTACATGTTGGTGCTCCCTTGATGTCAATCCGACACCTTCTCCACTGTAACCTCTGTCCTTCAGCTTGTCCGAGTTTCATCACCTCGTCAGTAGGAGGGTATTCCACCAGTTCATCCGCAAAGATAGTATATACAGTGAGCACTTCAACCACAACATAGTCTTCATGAATCAGGACTGTTTGTAGCGTAGTCTAGTCTGGATGAACAAGACCAATTGCAGCCTCACATTGAAGACCCCTCCACGTGATCCATAGGCCACAGTGTGTGGGTTCAGTCAACATGCCTATAAGGTCTTCGTGTGTACGATCGTCACAACGTACCTCTGTCGCCAACTCTGTAGTTCCATCGATCAAACCTACATTATCTGCGGACGCACAGGTGCTCTTTAGTGTGGCGGGTGAAGGGCTTGCGCAATTGGACACTGGTGACAACACCATCTGGTGACAACACCACCTCTTCATCTGCATGTTCTGCTTCTGCATGTTCTGCATCTCAGCCACCACTTCTTACTTGATTTGTTCCTTTATCTTTTCCGTATCAACTGATGCGTCGGTCTTCGTCCTCTTCCTCTTCCTGTACATGGAAGCGTGCTGAGGCCATCCATACGTCCAGCCCTAGTAGATGGAGACACCACGCACGCGACCTGGTTGTTCAGGGCGGCTCAAGCACTGACTTAGCACATCATACTCCCTCTGCCCTGCCATTCCTAAAGATTCTGCACATGCAATCTTCTCCTTGATGTCTGCAGCCAATACTTCTGCCTCTTTATTGTTGAACACTATCACGGCAACACGGTCTCTAATCACTAGCTTACTCCTTACTCGCAGCCAATTCTTGGAACGATCGTCAGGGTAGGCGTCATATGGGTTGGGGATACCAGCTGCAGCTAATTGTCTGTCCTCTTCCTCCCATTGTTCTAGTTTCACAGTATAACCAGCTGGACCCATACTATGCTCGCTTGTGTTCCGGCTTCGGAGTTCTTTGAACTTGACACTAACAGATGAGGCTTGCTCGATTTCCTCCTATTTCATGAACTCCTTCCACTGTTCCGGGACAATAAACAGGTGCCTTGTAAATGGCTCAAGTCCTTTTCTGATAAAATCTCGCCTAAGTTGAAATCTGAATTGTCTCCATACCTTGGCTGCCGTCTTCCAGAAAAGCTTGAATGCCTGCAGTTTCGCGTCTTCCTGGAACTTCAAGTGTTTCTGCACATGTTTATCAAACAAGTCCCACTTTTCATCATTGCTTAGTTCTTTAAATTCTGGCAAGTGCAAAGGTATCTTTTGTCTAGCAACGAGCCCCGCAAGCGCCCTGAACCTGCGCTTTTGAGTCAATTGTACTGGCATCCGCCCTATGTTGACCTCAGTGACTATCATTGTGTCACTTGGCCACTTTGTGGATGTCCTTGGCGCTATGCCTCGGCGCTGAGCCCCACCCACCTGGTCTTGTTGTGCACTAGCAGAGCCATAACCCTCTTCTTCATCTTGTGGCCCAGGTCTATAGTCCTCGTCAGATTTATCCTGTGAATTAATAGTCAAGGGAATTACAGTAACTACTTTAGCCCACTATAATATCATTGGTTCTTGGTAAACCATTAACATAAATGCAAAATTCAGTAACCAAAAAATTAGTTCAGGCAATGCGACCTTACCATTTTAAAGAGGAAGATGCAGGCTGCCTCTGTTGCTGATGAGGTACTTATTCAACTTGGAGAGAATGTGCACATGTACATAGGAAGAAGAGCAAAACCAAATATAAGAGTCAATCTAAAGGGAAATGCTAAGTATGTATACCATCAACAGCTAAGTATGTCCACATGTACTTATACAAAGGAGCCACGGCATACCCTGCAATTCCCACAAGTACAAGTATATTTATACGCATTTATATAAAAAGAAAAGCATATGCACGCATATGTTGTATAATTCATTATCTGAACACATGTGTGCTGCATACGCTCGCTTGGCCTAATTGCATAAACTCGAGCAAATATACCAAATTACATTGTTAATTTTACAGTTATTACTGAATTGTTGTTAATTTTACAATTATTACCGAGTTGGTAGAATGCATTTACCGAATTGTATAAGACATTTTTAGAGCGGCATACCATAAACTCAAATCCTAGATTCGCCACTGACCTTGTCACTGTCGGAGCGGAGGGATCTCTACTCCTCGTTGCTGCCTACTCGCTGCCACGTCCGCAACTGGATCCGCGTGCGTGCCGGCAAGATGGCGGCGAAGAGGGAGATTACGATGAACGCCGGAGAGGGGCCAAGCGGCGGTGGAGTGAACCCAATGCCGGAGACGAGGGTCCTCGACTGGATCCTCTCGGATTCCGACGAGGGGCCAAGCAGCGGCAAGGAGGAGCGTGCCGGCGAGGGGGCAGCGAAGTGGGCGAGGGGCCTGCCTCACGTTTGCGAGCACAAGTGTCTGGCAACAATGAAGAGGGGTCGAGGGAGCGGCGAAGGTGTAGAGGACCTCATCTCTGACTCTGGCAACGACCACGACGACGGCGCGGCAAGTTTCTCTGAATCTCGCTGCCTTTTTACTTGTTCTATAGATGGAGCTTAAGCTAGCTTGAGCTTGAGCTTGATAAAGTTAATTATTGCCTATGATGATGTCTTCCATGCTTGTCAGTTCTGAGGCAAATCAGTTCTGAACGAAGTTCTGCTTTTACTTGTTACACCCTGCTATG
This sequence comes from Cenchrus fungigraminus, assembly GCA_036936925.1. NCBI lineage: Eukaryota > Viridiplantae > Streptophyta > Magnoliopsida > Poales > Poaceae > Cenchrus > Cenchrus fungigraminus. The sequence goes on from CM072774.1 coordinate 17,766,908, forward strand.
AAGCCTAGGATAATTTTCAAGTTCTTATATAATTTTCCTATGACTGTTCCTATACTGCTCCAAGTTCTGAGGCAAATTAGTTCTGAATTAACTATGTTATTCTTATACCATGTTTAACCCTGTTTCTGGCAAAACTCTTTGAGTCGCGAGCCGAGCTTGAGTTACTTCTAAACCTTAATGTCTGGGATTATGTGAAACCTGAGTTTGAAAAAATCACGAAAGAAGTGAACATCCTCATCAAAAAGGCTAAGCACATAAGGAGGTACAAGTATACTACTGAACAAAATCTCGAGCCCATTGAAGATGCGCTCAAAGGGCTTCAAGAATCCTTGGTTGCTTACGAAGAGGCTGCAAAAAGCGCCAATCTTGATGGGGCATGATCTAATTCAAACTTGTTGATGTGCAGGGTCAGTAGCCATACTTTTGTGGATGTTCAAGGGGCATGCCTTTGTTGATGTGTATGGTCAGATAGCACGACCATAGTAAATAATGTGATGGACAAGTTAAGTCCTAGCCTGATGGACAAGTTAACCTTTTGTAATAATTATCTTTATTCATGTGGACAAGTTATCTTCATCTTCGTGGACAAGTTATCTCTCTTATGATGTTTGTTTTGTCTCAAAAGATATGTGTGTTGATTGTGCCTGTATGTCGAAATGGAAGCAATGAGAGATCGAGTTGACCTGTCAATGAGGACAGACTCAAAGGAGACGAGGATTCACAAACCTCCGTCTCCTTTCTTCACAAAGGAGACACGGATTAACAAACCTCCGTCTCATTTGTTCACTGTCGTCGCGCTCCCGCTTCACGGCAGTGAAGAGTGCTATTAGACTTTAATTATTGAGTTCTCAGTCTAGTAACAGGCGTCAAATGCTCATCGGTAACGGACTTTAGAGCCCGTTACCAATACGGTAGTGATCTGTAACGGATTTAAACAGCCCATTACCGATAGGGCATTGATCAGTAACGGACTTTACGAGCTCGTTACCGATAGGTTTAACTTGTGTAACGGACTCGATTTAACGTCCGTTACAAAGAATTCATGTAACGGGCGTTTAAGAAGACCGTTACCAGAAGTCCACATTGGTAACGGGCGTTGCGGAGGCCAACCCCGGGGTCGACCTGCCGCGCTTATCTGTAACGGGCGCCAAACAACAACCGTTACAAATGTGGGTGCATGTAACGGGTGTTAAGAGCCAGTTACAAATGCTGCCTGACCTATTTGAGGTTTTCACGTTGTGAGGTTTTATATCTAGGATTAGAAGGGGGAGGGGGCAGCGGGCTTTTGGGCTGGCTGTTGGGCCGACAACCCAATTAGCCTTCGCTGTGTTCCAAAATTTTGGCCCATGGTGTTGTTTTTTCTTTCAAATAATCTAGCAAATGCATTTAATTAGTTAAAGATAGCAAATAAACACAAAAACATACCAAATTTTATCATGAAGTACAACATCGGTTATATGAAGAGTAGAAAAACTTTCAAATTCAAACTCAAATTCTTCTTCAGCTTCACTCCAAACTTAATCTCATCCTTCTCAACTCTATGAAATTTCTTCAGAGATGTTTGCGTTCGTAAGCATCATGCCTGAAAAATATACGAAAATCACTATTTTTTTTCATAGTCTCCACATATGATATGATGACATATTGACAAATTTCATAATTTTTCGACTTAATTCGCATTTCCTATAATTTTAATATCATTCCGAGACACGGACGTGGTCGTGTTTCCTAGTCATTTCTTCGAATTATCTTTTGATTTCATGGGTAAGACCTTAAATTGGGCTAAATAACATGAATATCATTTTTCACTTATTTATTCTATTATTTCAATCACTTGCAGTAGACGTTGCCTGTGGACTGGAGAAAAAAATTTGGAGGGTGAAAGATGAATTTTTTTTTTGGGTGCCTTCGCCGTGTGCCAAAACCCTGATACACACGGCGAATCTACTTAGTCGCCGTTTGTCATGGTTGTGACACACGGCGAAGGCTTGCTTCCTGCCGGCCGCTACGGGGAGCACGTGCAAATCACGTGATCTTGTTCGCCGTGTGTACCTCCCACGACACACGGCGAAGAGGCATAGTCGTCGTGTCCCTAATTGAGGCACACGTCGAATATGTGCTTCGCCGTGTGTCCCACATGACACACGGTGAACATTGACGTCGCCGTGTGCACGATATAAAGCACACGGTGACTAGCTTCGCACACGGCGACAAATCGTTTTCCAATAGTGGATCATCCATATCAATCATTCAAAACAGACACTATGGCAGCACAGATGACTCATCGATCCATGCGGGCTTGTAAATGAGATGGCATGGAACTTAAAGTATTCTCAAGACAATCTTCGTAGCAGCAGCTGGAGATGCCTTCTTTGTGCCCAATTATGAAGACTGGGAGTTTCTAGCGGAAACAGTGAGCTGAAAAACGTTCATATCCCACCATCAAATCGCCGGACACCTCACAGCCCTATGAAATTTGTCTCTATTATGATCACTTCTCAGCTTTGCTAAATTCTGAGACTCTACGTCATTCGCATTTGAAGGTTAAACAGAGCTTCTCGATACTCCATGGTCTACCAACATTATCAATGATTTTATATATTCGGAAATTTATATATGGAAGTTGAACCTCCTTTGGTCCATTATAAAGAGCGAGGAATATGTATGCTGGAGCAGCATTGCCGTCTCCTTTCACCACCCAGATTACAGGAATTCTTTTTCCAGTGGTATACTGACGTCACATATAGAAAACTATTCAGCTGATTGACACCATAAAAATTACAAGAAATCCTTTTCCGTCAGTCAACAGTTCAGGAGTTCAGTAGCCTGGCTATCATCTTGCTGACCTTGAGCACACGCCTAAAACTACAACCAATATTTACCCCAATCGTGAATTGTGAATGGTGAACTGTGATAGATGTTACCAAGAATAATTTTTCAGCAACGGCTTAGCTAGCGGCAAGTCGGGCATGACATGGAAACACCGGGCAAGCTAATGAACTTGGCAGCGTTGGTATCAGGGCTCCATGCATGAAAACTTTCTGGATGAATGGAAATTGGCCTAATTCAGGTTCTTTTGTTCTTGATGCCTCCCATTTTTATCTTATCATAGTGAATATGAGTGAAAGAATTCCCAGAAGCCAGAAACCAACTTTTAGCACAATTCCTGGGAGACCATCAATCAGACTCTACAGCTGTTCTTGTTTAAACTCTTGACTGTTTCAATATATCTGCTTAATTAGAGTGAGCTACGAATTTACAGCTGACCTTTCTTCCACGTGAGTAGTACGAGGGTATTGCGGTGAAACTCACTTATCTTCAGTTAAAATTAGTCTAGAAATTTGGTTAAATATTTTTAAAATGTTTGAAGGAATTATACGACTTCAAAAAGATAAACAATATAATTAAGTTATTTAATACTTTTTTGTTTAAATATCATGCACTCAAGAAACCAAAGAGTGCACTGCTTTTGGTGAGCATAAATCGCTAGCTAATACATAAACACTTGATCAAGTTGGATCATCCATGTCAGTCATTCAAAACAGACACCATGGCAGCACGAATGACTCATTCATGCTGGTTTGTAAATGAGCTGGCACGGACCTTAAAGGATTGTTACAACAATCTTGGCAGCAGCAGCTGGAGACGCATTCTCTGTTCCCAATGCTGTACAGAGGTGGACCTTTGTGCTCTTGCTTACTTTCCAGTCATGATATAGCTTCCATGACGATGTTACTGACAGTTTCTGGTGGAAACTGTGAGCTGAAAAATGTTTATATCCCATCTCCAATTCTCCCGACACCTCACAGCCCTATGAAATTTGACTATAGTATGATCTCTTCATGATTATTTATCAGCTAGCTTTGCTAAATTTGAGACTCTACATGTTCGTGATCAGATGTGGTTTTATACAGCTTTTCCTATTATATAGAATTTTGTATTTTCCTTGTGAAGGTTTAATAGAGAGTTCGAGTTGAGATTATACAATTATGCATTTGTATATATAAGGGGAACCACTCTTACAGTGTCATGGTCATTCGCAGTTGTATATGTATCAATACAGATGCCGCAAGAGAAACAGAGCTTCTTGATACTCCATGGACTACCAATATTATCAAAGATTTTTAAAATTCTTAAATTTATATACTTTTCACGATTATATACATGCCAAAAGCTGGACCTCCTTTGAGTCATTAAAAAGAGTGGGGCTGCGTCCTCATCACGTGACTCTCCATGCATATGTAAATCAAAACAGTTCATGTGTAGTTATGTATTACAATATTTCAGCTGACATCATTGGAACAAAAAAGACAGGATAAACCAAGTAATATTAGCGTTGGTGTTTCCTTTCATCACCATGGAAAGCTATTGAATTTTTGTTATTTTTTCAAGTATATTCAAAGATAAATCTCATTATGTTGTTTTCACATGATCAATTTGTTTACTCGAATAACAATTCCAATCACCTGTCTAACTTCTATACTGTAGAAAACAGATAATCTGTAGACTGTAAGGATCGGTTAAAAAAAGATGTGCTACAGATTTTTTTGCCACTGAAATTTTTTTGTTGAAATAAAATAGTTAAGCTCGCACGGGAGCTCATTTGTCATACACAAAAATTAAATCTAACCTGTGGTCTAATTTGCACAGGGGTGGCGTCACATACACCATGCGAAAAGATTCACATAAAATGTGCTTTTTGAGCACATAAACCCATTTGGTCTTTGCACTAGATGGAAAATGTAGTACTGCCGCATCTTACTGAGGTATTCCATTTAAAACTGAAAAAAAACCACTAGAGCTAAATGCAATGTGTCTTGAAGTATGCATGGCACCTCGGATGGACCCTCTGCTCTATTCAATTTGAAAAATAGTACCAGCAGAAGTGTTTTTTGATGAATTAGGAGGGCTTCCCTCCTACTGTATATATATACTAATAATAAGCTTTGTTTTGGTGCTTTGATAGTACCAAGTAGTACCTTGTATTGATATTTTTCCACCAGCTAATTTAATTGGATAGTACATGATAGTACTGGTACTGAAGGTGGTCTTACTCCCTGCAGGTCAAGTGTTTTTATTGGTACTACATGGTACTACCACCGTTATATTTCACCGGATGGATGGCTCACATTAATTACAAACACACTAAAATTTCTCTAATACTAAAGAAAATGAAATACAATTACAGAGCTCACAAAATCAAGAAACAAAAAGGAAAGAAAAAGGTGTTGTGCAAATCTGCTTCAGAACTTAATTGGACATACATGGCCTACCTATACTTGTTATCCTACAACTTCATATCACCCCTGTTCAGAAATACATGACATTTTGGACAGCCATTACTACTAGGAATGGGCTAAAATATTTGATTCCAATATCAAATAAAAAAAGGATGGAGGTAGTGTATATTTAATTTCATCATAAGTTAAACATTTTGGTCCCTACACAACATGATGACCGCTATATATTAACCATATATTAACCATAGTTTGAGGTACTACCTTCCATCCGTGATATATATACCAGCTGTAGTTGGAGCTAGCTAGTACAGGAGGTTTTATCACTACAACTTCGTACAGTCACATCCAACATAAAGTTTCGGGAGGTCTGCCTTAGTTTCACTAGCTAGCTCTGAATTGGTCAGCACACAAAAACAATTTTTGGTTTTCTTCGTGAAATTTTGTTGTAATACTCCCAAAAATCACGATCGATCTGGCAATTGGCGCTATCCGCATCATCGCGTTGTTCTCCAAACATTCATAGTTTTATGACTAAAGACATGTAGACATTTTTCTAATGGTAGGGGGGAGCATCCCTATTTGAATTGTATTCAAAAGTGTGCGAAACCACATATTAACAACCTCTTTTTTTGCGGCATAACCCCGAATAAGAAACACCATACCCTAGCATAGGGAGTGAAATTGTGACACAACCACATGTAACAACAGTGCCCTAGCTTGGGCGAAAACATGGGATGACCATCAACCACAAACTAAGCTTCACAACATCGACATCAGCGGCCACATCATATTATTCTGGAATGGAGTGCTTTGATCACAAGCAGACACTACTGGAAACTCGTTTTTCCCTGTGGGTGCCATTAAGAACATTTAACTCATCATTGGAAGAAAAAGGGTCCAAACATCTTGTTATATAGTAGCATTTTTGTCATTATGAAGTACTTCAGTAAAAAATGTAGTTTTTAGCTATTTACAATCTCCAATTATTTCTTTTAATTGTTGATGCTTGTAAAGTTCACTCAAATAAAAATCTCATTATTACATTATGTTCTCCAGCTAAAATTTCTATAATGGTATCGAACCCTGTCTATGTTCTATATTCTTGTGTTGTTGAGAACTGATGATCTATGGACTAAATCACTAAATGTGACGGTCATGTTTTCAGAACAAGTAGCTAAGGCATTGGTAAATTAAAATAAAGAAAGCACAACTCCTTTTACAGACAGGACAAAACACACAAGTCTTTTGTAGAGAACTAGGTCTTTTTTGAGCATGGTTTTTTGTTAATGACAACTAACTTTACCGCACACAACTAGGATTTTTAGCATCACTATACAATGCGTCTAGGAGTGTCAAAAGAGTGTTCCATCCGTGTTTGTCGCTTGAACACGAGTATAAACCAACATTTGTCACTGATTGGTCTCAATATTTTCGGAGGCAACAAAGTCTAACAACCAATAACTTCTTGTACAGCACCGATACAGATTGGGATTGATCTATCACATGTAGCTCCCAAGTCCTTCCATTCGGAACACAAACATACATGAAAAAGCATGAAAGCCAGATACGGAGTTTGACATGTGGCACCATTATAATTTTTTTTCTTTTCACGCGCCGACTTTATAAGCACCTCCTACAACAACATATACTCTGTCCGCTCAATTTTGATTCGAGTGCAAACAAAGATATAAGGTGCGGCCAAACTCACCTGCCGCAAACAATGCAAGCCTGCAGCAAGATATTGCTCATAATTTTGGTGCAAGAAAGTAATCGATGTTCGACAACCGCCTACTTTAAATTAACGGTGCCGGGATGCTATGCAATGTTAGGTGCTTATTTATTCACATGCTGGCAACCTTAGCTTGTGATTAACTTGTTTGTTGACAAACAGTACAGGTAATATTCCGGGCTAGAAATCCATTGTGCTGTTATAAATGAGACCTTCAGATAATGCATGTTACCCTTATAATGCATAACCTGGAGCCCAACTGTGCTGTGACATATATACTTGCTTTGCCACAGTTTTGATATATATATTTGAAGGTCTACCTTTCTTATTCCAATTTAATACTCGATCAAGGACCATGTATATATAATTGTGTTTTTTAGAAAATGAAAATATTTTCTGCATCTGGAACAAAACACAAATTTAATTATTGGAAAACTTTTCAGGGGTACTCCACATGTTTAATTATTGAAACGCAGAAAGTAAATTAAAATAAATGAAAATAAATAGTTTATTCATAAATGTATGCTCCCCAGATGAAGCTGATGAAACGCATACAGGCTTGATGTCTAATGGGGATGACATATATATAGGTCCCAATTTAATTAGTTTTACTCATGGGGACATTGCGATTGCCGTCATGTGGACAAGCATCGTGCTTTTCATGCATGCTTTCACCATCAACAACGATGGCCCAAGTAACATCTTCTAGGAGATTAATTTGTGGCAACCACAGGATCACACTGTGCGGCAACACGAAACACGTACAAGTAATTAACAATCACAGTAAACACACCCCAGCTCAGAAAAAAAATATATCTAGTGCTATATATAATGCTTATAGAATTGAGCACTACCCAATAAAGTAGCAGGTTTTGGTGTTTTATGGTGTAAACCTTGCTTCTTATTTTTATTTAGTTGGTTATATAAAGCTTCTAAAATTTCGGCCCCACCTATTTAATATAAAAAGATCCTTCTTGATCAAATATTTACTGCCCGTGTCCTACAGTCCCAAAATATCTAAGAGCCAATAAGATCCAAAAATGATCGAGAATTTGAAACCGAGGGAGTACTATGTATGGATTGGTAAAAAATCCCCTCGTCTCATACTAAAGCACAGGCCTAAGGTCAGTCTAATCTCATGTGAGTTGCGGTGCCGCTGTGTATGGATGAGATAGAGGTTCGGGGATTTTCTCGACCTGTGTGAGAAATGTCTTCTTTCTTAATACAATGCCTGTGGGGGTGGTCTTACCCCTCGCATGTCGTGTTTTTTTTGATGTATGGATTGGTAAAAATAATAATTTCAGCCTTCATCCCTCCTGATATATTTAGGAGGGCCTGGAGAGCCAAAAAATGTTTGTCAATCCACACACGCACAGCCATCAGCGGCTTCAGAGCTTGCTGTACCGAGAAAGGTTGTTGACACAACCCAAGACATCTCTTCAGACAGTTGATACTTGATTGCATATGACGAAACCACTGTTCCATTCCCAGCAGTTCCCCATTGCTGCCCGCTGTGTTCCCTTCTGCCTTCGCATTGTTAGCCAGTAGTGGAGATGTGGCGATCCTCGCCTGCTTTGTGTGTGTGATGGACCACAGTACAGGAGAAAAGGTTGGTATTGCTTTCAATCCTGGGACCTCCCATTTCTATTTCAGTCAAGGAACTCACTATCATCGAACTATGTGCATGCTTACCGAAAGAAGGATTTTACAGTATAGCTGTTTCTTTTCTAACTCTTGAACTTCAGCATGCCTGCTCTGGCTGCTCAGACTGAACTGCATATTTATAGCCTCATTTTTCATCATAAATTAACTGGTTTCCCCAGAGTATTTATATTTTTTATAAAATAAGTACTTCCGAGAGTCATGGCCAAAGAAAAGTTGTTCAGCGTCTTTATTTCCAGGCAAAAATTAAAGAGCATTAATGTTAAATAGTAACACAAGGAAAAATCAACACCATTCTTTCTATAAAAAAGGAAAATCACACTGGTACATACACAACCTTTAGTCCCAGTTGGTATGAGTGATAGGGCTCTAAAGTCCAACCGGGACTAAAGGTGATAGACAAACACCCCCCCACCCCATTTAGTCTCGGCTGGTAATACCAACCGGGACTAAAGAGGCTCGGTCCCATTTATTTTTTGTTTTTCAATTTGAGTTATTCTAATTATTTTTAGACACATATATTCTAATTGTTGTCTCACGTGTATATGTATGTATACATACTTGCACTAAGTATCTATATATACGTGTCTACTATACATATTGAGACTTATATATTTACATATATAAAATTATAAATATATGTGCACACAATTTTATACATCAAAATAGATAGTATTTTCTAAAACTAGTATATATATACATCAAAATATCCTTCGATTCAAATTTGTAGTCTGAACTTCCAGTGGAGGTGCTAATTAAAGTTAATCAAATGGATGTGCTAATTTCCCTGACACTAAGTATAAAACAATGGTTTAGAAAAATACCATACCAGCTCGAAGCGTCCAATTTGCATGTAATTTTCATGTAAAGGACATGCAGGAAATGTCTGGGTTTCTAATAAAGGAAATGAAGTACTAGCTTCCCTGCCAGTGATCCTTGCGTCCACAAAGTCCATCTGGAATGATTCGTATAGCTATGCAGCGATATGTTGACTTACACATTTCGTGGTTGTTTCTAGGGTTGGCATAAAAGCTTGAGGCTCGTGAGCTAACTCAGCTTGTTTATTGATTTGGCTCGGTTCAGTTCGGCTCGATCTTTAAACGAGCCGAGCCGAGCCTCAATTTCACCTCATTTTTTTTAGCCTCAATTTCACCTCATTTTCTTAACGAGCCAGCTCGTGAACTGTTCGTGATATTTTCGATTAGCTTGTTAGGCTTGATAATGATGAAGATATCAAAAATATTTTTTATGAATAGAGTTGTATTACTATCATTTGGTTAAAATAATCTTATCTTTCAACTTGTAAGTCAAATCTAGTACCAATTAAGTCTATTTTGAGCTCTCAAATATCTATATTCTCCTATTTTATTGACTTATGTTACATATTTTCATAAAATAATCATAAATTAAACTTTTAAATATTGTTAGCATACTTAAGTTATAATATATTGATCAATATTATTTTTTTATCATACATTAATGTTCAATGACACTAGGCCCTTGAGCATAACGAGCCGACTCGAACATTCAAACGAGCCGAGCCGAAGTCAATTTTTAGCTCGTTACTTTAACGAGCCAAACTGAGCTCGTCTTGTTATCAAACTAGCCGTAACGAGCCGAGCTGGCTCGTCAGCCACCCCTAGTTGTTTCTTAGCAAAGATATCAATTGCACTTAGGTTAGACCCTCAGCCCTCCCTATTTCTTTTCGTGCTGGAATCCATGGCCCGTTCCATCAACCAAGACATGTCTCCAAACAGATCCACACGGCAGCTCTGCGTTGCGGCTTGAAATATTGTCCCTTCTGCCTAGCTGTAATGTCATCCAGGAATTGGAGATGAAGCTTTTCCCTGCCTGTTATTTTTAATTTTATGTTTTGCTCCTCAGTCCAGGAGAGAAGGATTGTTTGCTTTCGATCCTGAGACCTCCCATTTCTAATTTCCAATTAGGCCTCATTCGTTTCCACCGGATTAGATGCCGACCGAAAATCATGATTGCTACTATAAGAGATCCAGATTTATTGCGGATTCAAAATTAATTTACTAATGATAGGTACACCAAAAGACTCGGAATCAATCCACTAGTAAAGAGGTGTGGAATCAATCCGGCTCTTCGGCACCTTGTTCTACCTATCATGATGAGTAAATTAATTCTCGATCCAGAATAAATCCAATTCTCTATCATGATTTTCTTGATGTATCTATTATTTGCGGCCGGATTGAATTCGATGGAAACGAACAAGAGCCCTTAAGGAGTTTACTACCCATCAAACTATACACATGTTTACTGTGAGGAGGTTTTACCCAGTTGTTGTTTCTATTTGAACTCTTGGGCTCAGTAGTCTTGGTCTCGCTACTGAAGCTGAGGAACTGCACATCTATATCCTAGTTTTGCCATCATATTCTAACTATAGCTGAACTCATCATGATTTCTTAAAGTGTTTCTGAGAGCATTTCTTAGATAAAGCCCAAAGAAAAACTGTTCAACATCTTTAGTTGCACGCACAGTTCAAAGAGCATTAGCATTGAAAGTTATTAACACCAGAGAAATCGGCACCGTATGGGCGTTATACAACTGAGAGTTGTGGTGAAACCCTCTTTGCTTTGGTAATAAATAGTATTAGAAGTTTATGTTCACTAAGTTTTAATCTTTTGATAGATTCATACACGGAGGCAAACATATACCCAATTGAAAATTGCCTATTATTACTCCCTCAGTGTCAGGATATTGTTACGTTTAGGATTCAAAATTTGTCCTAAATATAGTTAAGTCTATGTACGGTGGCAGCAATCAAATATTGGTGCATGCCCATGGCAACCAAGATCTGTGTGTGGAAAGCAATTATTGGCAGGCAATCAACAGGGACACATTTGATAAAGGGTATATTTGACCTTTTACTATTCTTCTTAACCTGTCTTAAAATATGAACTAGAGCCGTATAATTATTTTAAGATAAAGTCAGGACCATTATGTAACACCTGAAGCTATTGAATGTCCTTTTCTTACTATATTAATTCAGTTGGACTTAGTTTATTAGACCCTCGGAATTTATAGAAAACACGTCTTTAAGACATCTTATTAGACCTAGAAGAGAGACAGGAGGACACTCCATTTTCATGCCCACCTTATTCTTGATACATATGTCTGTTGGCTATTTAATTATAGAATTACACCATCATAGCCCTATTGTTAAGAGAGTTGTGTTGGTGGTTAAAATAGTAGTGGTTCTGATCAGCAACCACTAGACCATTGAGTTGTCAAATTAAATCCCAACTATGGGAGCCATGACCTGTTCACACAACATGGCATTCTGTAGCACCGAAGATGCCACAAGAGCCCAAGATGTTACTAAAGGTTAATCGTTTACACAAGGTGGAGTACAGTAACGCTGCACATAAGCCCATAAAACAGAGTAAAATACAAAAGCATCCACATAAACTCTTTCGAATGTCAGTATAGATTTGCTGAATTTATACTTTTCAACATGTTGTTCTGTGATAGAGATAATTTAGAATATAGCCATTTAAGATGATCATAAGTGTTCTAAAACATGTTGAATTATCAAGTATTTTGAAATGTTGTTTATTGTTTTCCTTATAACTGATGAATAAAAAAGTGAAAAGAAACATAGCACGTTATCATTATCTTAGCACCGTGGACAAGTTATTGGACATGGATGGAGTAATAACTATGCACTTCTAATTTTTGTCCACGGGCCATCCATAGTGTGCCATCTTGATTCTCCCCTCTGGCAATATGGCTAGACGGCCTTCGTCATCACCGATGCTCAAAGGCCTTAGTCTACAATGTACTGTAGAGGGCCTATTACTCCCTCAGTCCCAGGAACAAACATATAGCACTTAGGCGCTTCCATTGATTGACATGAGACACCTCCATACAAAATATGGAACAAACATACAGCACTCGTTTTGTGGAACCAGACTCAAGTTGGGCACAAATTTGTTTCTTTGAGTTACAATTACTACAGAAGACTCATTCAAGTAGAGTGTGGACTCTGCACACTAAACAACCCATCTGCAACTCAAGGTGATATTAAGGAAAAATAAATTCCTTCGCTACTATGTGTTCTTCTGCATCCGTGTATACATGCGCCTATTTATCCTCTCTCGGCTTGGCTTCTCCTCAGCCGCCCTCCTCCTTTTCTCCCTCCAGCAGCAAAGAATACGTGATGCAGTCTTCCCTCAGAAATATTAGGAGATGCAGTCTCTTGGCTTGACTTTAATTATGAGAAAGCATAGGTGAAATAATTCGGTATTGAGCAAAAGTCCTTCAAAAATATCAGCAAGCTAAAATAACTCAATTTCTTTAACAAAGTTATTCACCTTTCATGGTCTCTGTAATTTCAGAATACCAACTCCCATTGCAGGAAGGGCTGAAAGAAGAATCTAGGTATAAGGGAGCGCACGTACTGGTGCTGTTGTGTAATTTCAGAATACCACCTCATGCTGAAAGAAGCGTTTGTACCATGAAGCTTCATTAGATGAGGAGGCCGCCTGGAAGAATTAGAATATCTTGGGAAGCAAAAAGATCAAAGGACAAACAAATAGTTCAGTTTCTCTAATATGTAGAATGCTAAATTAGAGATTATTACTATAGGCTTTGTTTACATATTTTAACAGAATTTTAATTGCACTTTGTTTCCCAATGATGTTAAATATTTATGCAAGCAAATAGGTACTCTTCAATTGTAATTACAGTTAACAGGGCGCGCAAAGGGCCCATAATTTTCTAGTTTAGAAGGAAAACTGCTGGCACAGCAAAATCGAGCTGATATGCTCCGAGATATATGGTACTTGTTCACGCAGTTCACAAGGTGGCAGCAGAAGATGCAATTTGTACGAGGCGTGAAGAACAGAGGTGGACGTGCTGGTTTTGTGTTGACCAGTTCGTCTTTCTCGGCAGTGGCCAGCTTCGGCCACCGCCACCACAATTCATAGAAAGAAACAGGAAGTCAATGGCAGCAGTCAGTAAGGTAAACAGGGGAAAGCCACCAGCTAGAAGTTCCGGGAACTAAATTGGTGTAAATTGGTGCTCTGTAGATTCTGGACACTTCCCACCCCTATGGATGACTCACTAATCTGCAAAGTCTATGCAGCAGCTCTTCTTTCTCATTCTTTTCTACCATTGAATATGTACATGATTCTTATTACCATTTCTAAAAATTATGAAGCTCCTTTAACATTTGCAGCCACTACTTTTTATGGATCAGGAAGGTCCTGCTTCATACCGTGACTCTACAAATTCCTGCTCTGTTGATTCTCGACACCTCCCACCTCTATGGATGGCGCACTAATCTTCAAAGTCTATCCAGAAATTCTCTCTTTCTCATTCTCTTATACGATCGAGTAAGTGTGTACAGGATACTTATTACCACTTCTCAAAACTATGAAGCTCCTTTAACATTCGCAGCCACCACTTCATATAGAGGAAGGTGCTGATTCATAACGTGACTCTACAATGGAAGCTGAATATTTATTAACTGACATCATTTGGAACAAAAAGTGTATAGCAATCTTATTATTGTAGCGCGTTTCCCTTCGTTCCCAAGTACAAGTAATTTCAAATAAAATAGTAGCTGCACTTGACATAGCTAGTTACGATGCTTATGTGTATTTATTAAATTATTAAGGGAGTATTGTATTATTGCCCCAACTCCAAACCCCCCTTGTGATTCTACCCTTGTCTTTTTTTTTTTACTTTATGATTGTACCCCTACTTTCTTGAAAAAGCATTTTGTTTCCCCGTATTAGTGACTCTGTTTGTTTCATCCTGAATAAACCAATTAAGAAATTAGGTTGGAGCTTTGACAAGCATAAAGTTGTAGCATTTTGTACAGCTAGCAGCCGTTGAAGCTCTTAGATTTAATAAGTGTCAACGTAATAATTTACAGAAGCTTCATACATAGGTGGTACAGTTAATGTTCAATTGACCAGGCAGGTCCTATGTCCACATTTTGCTGAAATAACTATGGTTTTTTTCAAGAATTTAGTAATTGTGGAAAAGTTCTATCCAGTTGTGAACTCCCCGGTTCACTATGTTGTGATCGCAAGATCTCGTACAAGACATTCATGGGTAGCACCCCCTCCATTCCAACAGCAAGTGGCGGAGCATTGAGGTTGCCACTCAGCACGAGCACAGATGCCATCGCGAAAGCCCTTGAAACAGAGAAATCAAGTATGTCCTTGCATGATGTGAGCATGTCATCATGCAGACCAACCACAATCAACAAACTAGTATTTCACATACCTGTTATTTCCTTGCATGATGTGAGCATGTCATCATGCTGATGTCCTATACTCTTTTTCCCTTAAAGTTAAGTTCAGCATGTTCTACAAATGCTGATGTCATCATGATGGCTAGCTAGTAATTTGCTTTGTAAATGTTCTTTTCGCTAGACCTTTCAATCTACAGTTAATCGTGATAATTCTTGTTCAATCCATAGATCCCATGTTTTAAGCTCCATTTCTATCGGTTCTGTTGCGTTAATTTCAGACCTACTTAAAATACGTGTTAGAAGCCACTACAAGAAACTATTTAATCTGTGACGCAATCATTCTGTCGCGGATTAAATAAAAATCGTCGCAAATCAGCGTCCGCGACGATTTTAATTTTCGTGGTGGAATGAGCGTCATTGATTAAATCTGTCGACGTTCCTTAATAAACGTCACGTTCCGTGACGTATCTAGACCGTCACAGAGTAGCCCGAGGCCCATGCAGCCCAACCCAAAGCCTAATTTTAGCGACGAAAATAATCGTCACGGATTGCTGCCAACGTGGATGACATGTGGCTGCCTACGTGGATGACACGTTGCCGACTACGTGGATGACACGTGGCTGCCTACGTGGATGACACGTGGCTGCCTACGTGGTTGATGACGTGGCTGCCTACGTGGATGATGACGTGGCTGCCTACATGTACACTGACGTGGCAGTTGATGTGGCAATGATGACATCATCGCCAAGGTGGCCCAACAAGACCAGCCCACCATTTCAGCCATTTTTCTAGCCCATTTATTCAACAGAGCAATAGCAAAAATTATAGCCCAAAATTAATAGTAACCAATTTCCGGCAAACAAACAATAGCATCAAATATATATATTTTCCCATTCAGAATCACATCAAACTGATCACATACATTTGTTAATCTAGCATCACTAGTAGTCCAGCATAACATATAAGGTCTCCTCTATTCTAACTGTTAGGGGCTGCAGCTGATCCTACTTTTCATGCAATTGCTCATCTGCATGTCCACCAGCCTATATGTGCCTTCAATCATCCACCAGCATCTGAAATGTTAACTTCACATGTATAAGAACAAAGGCATAAAACAAGCTTCTTCAAGCGTCATGTTCATTTCACATGTATAAACTAATATCAGGAGAAAATATTACCAAGGCTGATTACAAACAGGAATGTCAAATTGTCTAGTGGAGAATGCATTCTTGCCAGATAGGAAAACATAGGTCATGGTTCAATGTTGAGCAACATAATGACGGATATGGCCACTCATGGCTATTGGATTAGAAAAAAAACCATATATTCATTCACCTACACATGAATTCTATTGTATGCTCAGTCTATTTAGCTAGAATGCAAGTAACAAATTAAAGCTAATTCTATTAACTTAACAATTATTCAGCTGGAGACCTGACCAACAGACAAAGGAGTTGACAAAGGCAACAGACATTCAGCTGGAGACCTGTCCAACCCAATTCCTGAACCTACTGATTTTATCTTCATACCAAGGCATCAATAAAAAATCTTATATTGACTTAAGAAAAAAGGAATCTTATAACTAGTTTAGGCTCATGAGAAGCATACAGCAAAGATTATCAATTTACAAGGCTCCTCTAGTTTGCATTATTTATCAGCTTAACATTATCAAATCAGATGATCCAGAAATACTACATTACTGCAACCAATCAGAGTTCTAATCATGTTAACAGTGATCAAAGACAGGAGGAAAATGATCAGACCTTGTGATCTGTGATGGACATAGCAGACTAGGTGGTTTCCTGGTACACCACATTTCTGACGATCTAGGCATCCACTCCAAACTGCAAACATATGGAAATGAAGAGGAGTTTGATGAAGTTTAGGAATGCATGGATATGGACTCTAGCTTCAGAGATCACATTCAGAGAAACAACATGCATATGGACTTTAGCTTCAGAGATCACATTTGGAGAAACATTTAGAAAAATGCATATGCCCTCTAACTTCAGATATTGCTATGACATAGCTCATGACAGTTACCATTTTAGCTACTACCACAAGCACTGAGGAACAAAACTACTATAATTTAGCAGAGACAACACAGGCAGGACATGCTAAATATAGAACAGAGCACTGAGTATTGGCATCATCTCTAGTTCTCTAATCTAGATCTGTACAAAAGAAGATTGCAAGTGAACATCAGACTACTTGTGGGCTGCTCCAGCATCGATGCCTTGGTGTAGAATGACCACTCACATTCCAGCAGTCAATTAATTTTGTACCTTTAGGATCCATTGGAGCTACTCAAAGTCAAAAGGTCCCTAACTCATTCTGGCCTGCACAAAGATAAGGAGAATTATGTCAGGTGGGTGCAAATGCAGGTAAACATAAGGCAACTGTCAGATGGTGAGATCTAGACAGCCCACGGGGGTGTTAATCCCTGTGATTTAGTTGTTCGGCGAGATGGAATCCAAGGCTAAGAACTCGAAGGTTGCGCACGAGCACACGGAACACAGAGAACACGACGAGTTTATACTGGTTCAGGCCTCCTGAGAGTAAAACCCTACGTCCGGTTGTCGGTGTAGATTGCTTGAGGATTGTGTATGGTACAAGGGGTCGCCCTGTCCGCCTTATATTGGCCAGCGGACAAGGTCGGTTCCCAGACTCCTGGTCGGTTACGACCAGGAGACCTAAATCTAAATTACAACACTTGTCATAACCGTCGGTCTGCTTGGTCGAAATCCACCGATGTCTTGTCTTGTACGCCAAGTCTTGAGGTCGTTCTGAATAAGGTCGTCTGGGGATTATTCTAGAAGGTCTTTAGGAGGTCGTGTGGGCTACCAACTAGGTCGGTCGGGCCCACTTGACAGGTCGGCGGGTCTTCTGGTAGGCCGGACCCACTTGTCGGAGACGGTCGTGAGCCTGGTTGGTGGGGACCCAGGGGTACCCATGTCTCACAAGCCCCCGAGCGAGGTGTAGGCGCAGCGACCTTAGAAAGGTCATGACGAAGTCGTAGAGCTATCGACAGGTCGAATAGCATGCACGTCGGTCCAAAAAGAAAAAAGAACAAGTCAGCTTAGTAGCCGACCTGTTTGACGCCTTGCCGAACGAAGAGAGGTCGAGTGACGACCTATAGGAAGCAGGCTTCCAATAGATCGAAACGATGATGAAAAAATTCCAGAGGGCATCAAGGATGCACTCATAGGGTAGTATCCGAGCATCGTGGTGGGCAAGATGGCTGGTATGATGATCCAAAAAAAAGAAAGAGAAGAAGAAAAAATAGTAGGTCGAGTAACGACGTGATGAGAAACAGGTTTCCCAACAGGTCGGTACGACGAAGAAAAACAAGAGGGCGTCGAAGACGCACTCGTAGAGTAGTCCCCGAGCATTGAAGCAGGCAGCGTGGCTGGTTTGATGCTCAAAAAAGAGAAGAAAACTGAGTCATGGTTTTAATCAATACGAAGTGTAAAGACACCCAGATCTCCAAGCATGGCTGCAAGGAATCTGGCAGGGCCAACCTCAAGGAGGCCTTGTAGGCGTGCCGACCTCAAAGAGGCCTCAAATCAACTATGCCCAGTATCCGAGGATACCCAGCAAGGTCTTGAAAGGTGCGTCGCAAGAAGAGGTCTTCTGTATTGGTCGAAACAATCAACGATGAAGCTGGCGAAATAATGTTGATCTTGAACGTATGGAGTGTAGAGGCACCCAGATATCTTGCATAGCTGCAAAGAGTCTGGTGGAGCCACCCGAGGCATGCCGACCTCAAGAAGGTCTCAAGTTAATAGCGCCCAAGCACCCAGAGGTACTTGGCAGGACCATTAGGTGCGCACCCCACAGGGAGGCCTTCATTCCCGATGTAAAATCCTGGGTGTCCAAAGCAGGCTGGCAGGGCTACAAGAGCACACCGACCTCG
The DNA here is from genome assembly GCA_036936925.1 of Cenchrus fungigraminus. NCBI lineage: Eukaryota > Viridiplantae > Streptophyta > Magnoliopsida > Poales > Poaceae > Cenchrus > Cenchrus fungigraminus. The sequence continues at coordinate 17,785,687 of CM072774.1, forward strand.
GAAGGTCATGCATCTGGGGCGCCCAACTAGGTTGGCAGAGCCGTAGATGTACCGAGGTATTGCAAGACCTAGGTATTAAGGTACGCCGACCTCAGGAAGGTCATTTTGGTGCCCAGACGACCAACATAGCTGCCAGCCATCCAGTAAAGCCATAGCACTAAGGTATTGACAACCTCAGCAATAGGCACACCGACCACGGGGGCCCGACGAAAATCGTAGATGTGAAGCTTCTGATCGCCAGGCGCCCAAACAGATCTGGCAGAGCAGCGAGGCACGCCTACCCCGGAAGGTCTTCAATCGAACCTACGACCATTCTGCTCGGGAAACAGAAATATAGGCTGATTTGAATAGGTCTGTTTACGTGCAGAGCCATAGCGGGTGCACCAGGACGCAGAGCCTAGCGGGTGCAAATAAAAATGTCAGGTCGTAGAGGGAGGTCGTTCAGTCGGTGTCGTATGAAGATGTAGTTAGGCGCTGGGCCCTCTGACACGGGGTCAGGCTTTGTTTTGTTCTGTAGACTGCGGGGTCACAGGTCAACAGTGGTCGGAGATTCCCTTGCCACCCAGAAGACGACAAACTGCCCACGAATCAAGGGGGATACTATAGCCATGTGACTCTGCGGCAGGCTCAGGCATCATTGATGCACTAGCGACAAAAGACGTCGCGAGACAGGGGTAAAGTCATCGCCTTTAATCGTGCACATGTATACAGGTCCTCAGGATCACATGGTAACAGTGCCATTACTTTGCCACCTACCCGAGGTCTGGCTTTGGCAATAAATAGCGCCAAGATGCTGAAGGGGACAAGTACCGAGCATTGTTGAGCTATGAAGCCGCAGGATAGCTTTGAGGCCATGCCATGGGCATGTGTCTGTCCACCAGATTGTAGAATGCCGTGTTTGTAGAAGCTTGGAGCTAGGAGAACTCTTGCGAAGCGTAGGCAGCACACCCACTCTTTGTACCTTATCTCTGCAAGGTATCAAGGAGAGTTTGGAGGTGATGCTGTAGAGGCTCGAGGTGCAGCTGTACGTCACTGGTGAGCATCAGGTGCTCATCGGAGGTTGACGCCCCACGCCGAAGAGCAAGCTCGTGTCTGCATTCCAAAGTCCGGCACAGAGCATGCCCTGCTACGTGCGGCGTCATACAGCTGTCTCCCGTGAGGCCGCCATCAAGGTCCTGGTGCTAGGAGAATTCTTGTGATGTGCTTTGCTATAGCAGAGTACGTCCCAAGGATTACTCTAAGTAAACCAGGTCTTCTAGTATGTTTGTATTTTTGTGCCGGGTTCTGGATCCAATAAGGTCGCAGGCGACTTGTGTACCTTCGGACGACCCATGTAATGTTCGCTCTCTTCTGTCATGTATTTGGTCGCTTTGATGAAATTATTCATCAAAGACCTGAAGTGATATGATTTGGGGGCTTATCGACTTTGTGAAGGTCGAAATATTGTTATCAGGACGACCTGATAATTTTGTCATTCCACACGACCTAAACCTGAATTTCAGGTTGCTGTGCAGTCCGTTGGCGAAAAATCCGGCGTGATTATCTCTCGAAATTTTCGGCGCAGAGCCGTTGCGGTGACCTCCGTACAGTGGAAGGAGCCGCAACGGGCGGACCTGGTGGGACCCGTATAAATAGACCGCCAGAGGCTGTGGTTGACCGCACACTTCATCTTCTTCCTCCCGTCGCCGTTACCGCGAGAGCGACCGCGCCCTAGCCGCCACGGTTCCGCATCCATCCTGCGCCCTAGCTTCTCCAATCTGCCACCATCTCTAGCCGACCGCGCATTAGTTCCACCATTTGCACCCTGCGCCGCTGTGCATGCGCATCAAAACCTTAGTGACATCTAGATCCAGATCCATCCCGAGTCGAGAAATGGCGGCGCCGGCTCGTTCGATCCCGGACTCGCGGACGGTGTGGGAGCCGTCGACGATGACAGAGGCAAAGATTCAGGCCCTGGTGGACCGCGGGCTGCTAAGGCCAAAGGCGGAGGTGGAGTGGAAGGCGCCAACGGGCGATGCGTTCCCGACGGAGGACGTCAAGGAGCAGGTCGTCTTCGGCTCCTTCTTCGAGTGTGGGTTCAACATCCCGGCCGGGGATTTCTTCTGAGGTCTTCTCTTCTACTACAAGTTGGAGCTGGTACACCTCGTCCCCAACTCCATTACTGTAGTGTCGACGTTTATACATTTCTGTGAGGCGTATCTGGGGATATCGCCTCACTTCCTTCTCTGGAGGCACCTCTTCTGTGTGAAGACCACCATCAAACGTGCTGATGTTGTAGGGGCTGTGATGTTTTGCTTGAGGTTGGGCCTCAAGTCTGAGTGGATTGACACTGATCTGCCCGACAACACCGCTGGGTGGAGGTCGGATTGGTTCTACATCGCCGATCAGTTGCCAGCGCTCCCAAGGCGCACTAGGCACAAACCCGTGAAGATTCCAGAGTGGGACCTGGGGCTGACTTCACGCGAAGCCGACGACATCAAGGAGGTTCTTGCATTGGTCGAGGACCTCAAGAAGAGAGGCGTGACAGGGGGCTCAGTCGCTAGGTCGTTTTGCCGGCAACTGATTCAACCGATCAAGGATCGGGTGCACCCAGCCTATGAGTACTAGGGGCAGTCAGACCCCACTCGGGAGGTCAACCGTAAAGTCCCCAAGGAGGAGATGGCGGCTAGGGTGTCACAAATCTATGCTGGGATGGCGCGGATCAAGAAGTGCCCAAAGGCATACTCGTTGAGCCGACCAGCTGACCCGGTGAGTCCTGAGACTTACTAGATCGTCTACTCTGACTCTTTATTTACGTCGTTCTTACTTGTTTTGGTCTTCATTTGTCATAGGATCGGGAGAGACAGTTTTGGTGCCCGGCACCTCTTCCGCAAGGCGAAGAACCTCATCGGAAGCTGAGGTCGGACAAGTACCAGCCTCCAGCAGCCAGGCTGCTGGAGAATTATGAGTCTGACTCGTCAGTGGAGGCGGATGAAGACACTGACCTGAAGGTCGGTGATGACGCCGTGATTCAGCAAGAAGCGAGCGGTGCTGTGAAGCCTAGGCGCAAGACCAGGTCGGCGGCGGCGAAGCAGTCAGTTTCGACGGCTGCTACGAAGGTCGAAGCGACGAAGACCGCCAAGCTCGAGGCGGAGAAGAAGAAGAAGAGGAAGAGGAAGATGAGTCCTCCACCGGCAGTCGAGACATCGGTGATTCCTACACCTCCGTCTAGGGAGGTCGAATCTGATGAGGAAGACGAAGCCACTGATGATCCGCCGATCGTTGAAGATCGGATGGTCAGGAGGTCATTGAGCCCCGCGGCCAAGAGGTAGCGGGAGTTGGAGCAGAAGAGGACGGAGGATGACCTCCGTCAAGGGATGGAAGCGCAGCGAGCTGCTGCTAGCACACAGGCGAGGATGCTTGTTCTGATCAAAGCGCGGCCTTTTAGGCCGAAACTCCGTGCCTCGGCTACTGTGAGGTATGGTTGTATAACTTAGGGTCTTTTGTTGGCTGCTGTTGCTGGCTTTTATATTGTGTTGGACCATGGTTTCTGCAGGTCGGTTGTAGAGCCCCAGCACGACCTGGGTGCCCAGGCGTCACCTTCACGAACAAGGTCGCCCGACCATGAGGTCGGGGCGCGAACAATGGCTGATGATGCGAGGACGGCGACGCCTCCACCTGCGGCTGATACTGGAGCACAGGGCTCTGGTGGCGACGTTGGGGTGTCGACCTCTCCCCCAGTCATCGACGTGGACCCCATCAATACGGTGCCCACCGCGTCGGATCAGGACCTGGTCGGGGACCCGATGCAAATCGAACCGCCACCGAAGGGCCCAGAAACATCCGGCGCGAAGGTACCGGGTTCGTCATCGACAGGGCCAACGTTGAGGCGTAGGGATATTGACTGGAATGGTACTCCTTAGCAGGATGACATCTTTGCCGACCATGAATTTATGGTGGCGCTCTGGAATGCTATCTTCACTTTCAACGAGGCGTTGACAGTGAGCCTTTTACTTGTACTAGTTTTGACGAGGTACTATTTGAGCTGAATCTAATGATGCGTTGTGTTGGAACAGTCGCTGGCTGATCGTGCGAAGGGCAGGGCCGACCTGCTTAAGAATGCTACGGCCACACAACGGCGGGTGGTCGAGCTTGAGCAGGAGCTCAAACAGGTCCGCGAGGCAGTGGCTGCGGATAAGAAGAAGCTCGAAGACGAGCTGGCTGAAGAAAGGCGCAAGACCCGGGAGGCCAATGCGCAGTTCAACACTGCAAACACAGGTGAGATCGAAATCTTACAATTTGCTTCGCCATTGTTGTCAGAGTCTTGCACCACCGAGGTTCTGACCACGGGATGTTACTGTTGTGTATGCAGAATTTCTCCGTCGAGAAGACGAGCTCAAAAATGAGCTAAAGAACACCAAGGAGAAAGTCTGGAATTTGGAGGTAAACCTTCGGGAGGTCGAGGCTGGGGGCCAGGAGCTCAAGCGGGTGATGAAGGAGACTGTTGATAGTGAGTACGCCGTATCTCAAAAGCTAGCTTATGAGAAACAAGCTTGGCAGGACCTTGAGGTCAATCTCGAGGTAGCTTTGAAGTCATTGCAGAATGACCAAGTGATCATTGCAGGACAAGAGGTGGAGCTGACTGACCTGAAGAACGCTGGCCACTATGCTATGGATATGATAGCGGTGCAGGTCGAGGGGGAGGAGCCGAAGTCTGCTCTTGATCGTCTTATAGACATCCCTGATAGGCTTCTCACGTTGCTGAAGGCGATGAGCTTGGCAGCGGCCACAGATGCACTGGTGAGGGTGAAGTCACACTATCCTGAAGTTGACATGGTCAAGGTCAGGGGAGGTGCTGATACAACGAAAGACCTCAAGGCCCTGGAGCTTGAAGTGCGTGACGCCGCGATGGAGGTGATGGACACTCTCGACTATGAAGGCGACGACGTCGAAGAGTAGTCTTAGTCTAGGAGCTGTACCTCCTCCTCTCAGCCATGTAAAAACAGCCCTTGATGAAACTTTTCTTTTGATGCCCGCATGATGTACTTACTTTGTGTCTGTGCGATTTTGGTAGTCTTTGAAGTAACGACGCCTTGTATCATGCCCCGCTAACCACTACTCATGGGGAGGCTGGCTTACCGACCTCCACAGCTCAGCGGGGAGGCTTACGTGAGGTCGGCGCGCAGGATGGAGTCTAGGACTCAGGTTTGGCAACCTTGTCGACCAAGCAAGCTCGCAGTGACACAGAGTAAATACTCATGGGGGACGATGTCCTCAGGTCGAGCGACCCTTAGGTTGGCTTTGAGCCATGCCCCCGAGCATGTCGAGGGGGAGGAATAGGCAAATTTTAACCCCCAGGTCTGACGACCCATGTTTTGGCTTTAGCCAAGCCCCCGAGCATGTCGAGGGGGAGGGTTGATGACATGAGAGAGGAGGAGGTAGGGCTCAAGACACAATAGATGACTGCTTGAACTAATATTTATTAATCTGAAAAAAGGTACAAGGACGAGGAATACATAGCTGTAATAAAAACTATTCTACAGGTAGAATCGTCGTAGATGCTCCACGTTCCAAGGGTTTGGTACGCCTTGCCCATCACCCGATTGGAGGCGGTATGTAGATGGGCTGATGACTTCGGTGACGATGAAGGGTCCTTCCCAGGGGGCAGAAAGCTTATGCATGCCGTCGGTCTTCTGGAAGCGTCTTAGGACTAGGTCGCCAACGTTAAAGGAGGTTTCCTTAACATTGCGATCGTGGTACCGACGAAATTGTTGGTCGTGATGAGCTTGCCTCATAACAGCAGCCATTCTCTGCTCTCAAGGCTGTTGAGGTCAACACGATGAGTCTGCTCAGCTTCTCCTTCCTCGTAGAATTGAATGCGTGGAGCTCCAAAAGTAACGTCGGTAGGTAGTATGGCCTCGGAACCGTAGACCAAGAAGAAGGGCGAGAAGCCCGTGGCAGAGCTGACTTGGGTCCTTAGTCCCCAAATCACATGTGGTAGCTCGGCTAACCACTGGGTAGCGTAGTTTGAAGCATCGTCAAAGATACGATCCTTGAGATCTTGAAGAACCATGCCATTGGCACGCTCGACCTGGCTGTTGCACCTGGGGTGGGCGACCGAGGAGTAGTAGACGTCGATGGTGTTGTCTTGACAGAAATCCCAAAAGGCGGACCCTGTGAAGGCCATCCCTAGGTTGGTGATAATCCTGTTAGGCACACCGAAGCGATGTGTTATGTCTTGCATGAATTTTGCTACTTCTTCCGACGTTACTTTCGCAACAGGTCAGACTTCAATCCACTTGGTGAATTTGTCAATGGCCACAAGGATAAACCTATGGCTGCCTGGGGCAGTCCGGAACAGCCCCACGAAGTCGAGGCCCCACATGGCAAAGGGCCATGATGGGGAAATTGTGCGCAGGGCCTGAGCTGGCAGGTGCTGCTGTTTGGCAAAGAATTGGCATCCTTTGCACCTCTTTACGTGGTCTTTAGCGTCAGACATGGCCGTGGGCCTGTAGAATCCAGATCGGTATGCTTTACCGACCAAGTTGGCGGATGTCGCGTGGTAGCCACACTCGCCGCCGTGGATCTCAGCAAGGAGCTGTAGACCTTCTGATCGCAAGATGCATTTCATCAAGACGCCTGTGGAGGCGGCTTTTCTGTAGAGGTCGGTACCAATTACAACGTAGTTAGCACTTTGTCGTGTGATACGCTCGCGTTCTGCCTTGTCTTCCGGGACTCGTTGGTCGGGTAGGAAGGCTAAGAAAGGCTCGCGCCAATCATCCTCTTTTTCTGTCATTAGCACGTCACGGGGAGGTGCTGGAGTTTGGTCGTGTTGAGCTAGGTCTGGACTATCTGGGTCCAACAGCTTGATCGAAGGCTTGCGTAGGTCTTGGACGAATACACCTGCCGGGACTAGGGCTCACCGGGAGCCTACTTTAGAAAGTACGTCGGCAGCCACATTATTGTTTCGTGGCACGTGCTGAAACTCAATCCCCTCGAAGTGGCCTTCGAGCTTGCATATTTCAGCACAGTAAGCATCCATTGTGTCTTTGACACAATCCCACTCCTTGTTGACATGTTCGATGACGACCTTGGAATCACCGAAGGCCAGTAGTCGCTTGATGCCAAGGGACACTGCTATACGGAGCCTGTGAATTAGGGCTTCGTATTCCGCTCCATTGTTGGAGGCTTTGTAGTGTATCTGCAGGACATACTTGAGCTATTCCCCCTGATGAGAGATTAGTAATACGCCTGCTCCTGCGCCTTCAAGGTTAAGGGCGCCATCGAAGTACATTATCCAGTGCTCAGGCCGCTCCTTGGGAGGGGGCATCTGGATTTCCGTCCACTCTGACACGAAGTCAGCGAGGATCTGAGACTTGATCGCTTGCCGAGGGCAGAACTCAATGTCAAACTCTCCAAGCTCCACCGACCACTTGACAATGCGGCCATTAGCGTCTCGGTTGTGGATGATTTCTCCTAGTGGGAACGATGATGGTACCGTGATCTTGTGGGCTTGGAAGTAGTGGCGAAGCTTTCTCAACGTGATCAGGAGTGCATAGAGCAACTTCTGTGGCTGTGAATAACGTGTCTTAGCATCGGCCAGGACCTCGCTTATGTAATACACAGGTCATTGAACAGGATAGGCATGCCCTTCTTCTTCTCATTCTGCGACGAGAACCGTGCGGACCACATTAGTGGTGGCGGAGATGTAGAGGAGCGTTTTGCTTGGTACTGGTGGCGTCATGACCGGAGGTATCGTCAAGGATTCTTTGAGAGCTTCAAACGCCTTTTGTGCTTCTTCATCCCAGACGAACTTGTCTGCCTTCTTCAATAGCTTGAAGAAGGGTAAACCTTTCTCGCGGAGCTTGCTGATGAAACGACCTAGGGCCGCCATCATTCCTGTGAGCTTCATGACGTCTTTCTTGCAAGATGGCTTGTTGCATATAGCATCGACCTTCACGGGGTTGGCTTCAATGCCTCGGTGTCCGACCATGAAGCCCAGGAGCAATCCAGAGGGTACACCGAAGACACACTTGGTCGGGTTGAGCTTCCACTGGAACTCTCTTAGGTTGGTGAAGGTTTCGGTGAGGTCGGCAATAAGTTGGTCTTCCTCGGTGGTCTTGACGACCACATCGTCTACGTAAGCTTCAACGTTCCTCCCGATCTGCGACTTCAGGCACTTTTGTATTGCCTTCTGATACATTGCTCCCGCGTTTTTAGGCTAAAAGTCATGACCTTGTAGCAGTAGATGCCGTGGGGCATTATGAACGTTGTTTTGTCTTCGTCGTCGGGATTCAGGGCTATCTGGTGATATCCTGAGTAACAGTCGAGGAAGCAAAGTAGAACGCTGCCGGCCGTGGAGTCCACGACCTGATCGATGCGAGGAAGAGGGAAGGGATCCTTCGGACAGTGCTTGTTAAGGTCGGTGTAATCGATACACATCCTTAATCCTCCAGTCTTTTTGGGTACAAGAACCAGGTTTGCGAGCCAAACCGGGTGTTTACATTCTCGAATGAATCCTGCAGCTAAGAGCTTACAGACTTCTACTTCTATAGCTTGCTTTCTATCTTTCGCAAATCGCCGGAGCTTTTGCTTGATAGGTTGTGCAGTCTTGTTTACTTCGAGGGTGTGCTCAGCCAGCTTCCTAGGGACACCGGACATGTCAGACGGACTCCATGCAAAGATGTCGGCGTTGTCCCTGAGGAAACTGGTGAGCGCGAGTTCCAATTTGGGGTCGAGGTCGGCCCCAATGGTGACTTCCTTGGATGCGTCAGGCAGGCCGAGGCAAACCTTCTTCACAGCAGGGCTTGGATCCAGGGTTGTGTTTGTGCGCTTTTGCTCTGGCACCTCCAGAGTGGTTTGGTTGATCTTGGCAGCCTGAGCGACCATGACCGTTGCTGCCGCCTTGCAAGCGGAGTCTTTGGCGAGCTCGACGGTGGAGCTCTCGTAGTTGTAGGAGACCATGATGTCGCCGAGGACGGAAAGGATTCCGTTTGGTGCCGGCATCTTCATGATGAGGTAAGTGTGGTGGGGTATGGCCATGAACTTGGCCAACATAGGTCGGCCAAGGATGGCGTGGTAAGAGGAGCGGAAGTCCGCGACCTCAAACGTCAGGTACTTCGTACGGAAGTTCTCCTTTGTGCCAAAGGTGACCGGTAGGCATACACGACCTATGGGGTACACAGCCTTGCCGGGCACGACCCCGTAGAAGGGTTCATCACAGGCGGTCATCTTGTTGAAGTCGAAGTCCATCTTTCTGAGCGTCTCTGTGAAGATAATGTTCAAGCTACTGCCCCCATCGATGAGGGTCTTAGGCAGGAACGCCCCATCCACTATGGGGTTGACGACCAGTGGGTAGGTCCCGGGGTCAGGTATGTGGACCCAATGATCTTTCCTCGAGAAAGTGATTGGGTACTCCGACCAGTGCAGAGGTTGTGGAGTTTCAGTGTTGACGTGCCCGATCTCCCTTGCGTTTGATCGAAGCTGCCTGTTGCTTTTGGTCGCTTGGCGACCACCGACGATGAAGTTTATCTCTCGGTTAGCGGTTTGAAACGCGCCGTTGGGGTTGCCCCCTTTCGGTGGTGGTGGTGGTGGAGAACGTTCCTTGCGGTTGTTGTCACTGCGGTCGTGGTTGTCCTGGCGACGACGATCATCACGTCAGTCGTCGCGGCGATCATTGCACTGGTCATCACGACGATCGTCCCGCCGGTCGTTGCGGTTGTCCTCGTGACGATCGTTGCGGCGGTGGTCGTCGCGTCGGTCGTCACGACGATCATCGCGGCGGTAGTCGTGGCGATAATCATGACGGTCCCTATCGTTGTTGCGACGGTAGGGTCGGCGGTCATGGTAATCACGTCGATCAGGTCGACGGTTACGGTTGTCGTAGCGGCAGCTGCCGTTCTGGTCGTCGTTGTTGTCGCTCTTGGCCTTCTTGGATTCTGAAGGTACCCCAAGGGCACGTTTTAGCTGCTCGCACTCCCTCATAGTGTGCTTAGCATCGCAGTGGAACTGGCATTAGTCGTCCATGACCATGTTGAAGTCACCTTCAAGGAAGGAGGAAGGTCTGGGTGGATCCGCTACGTAGGCTTCGCCGGATCGCTTGCACGACCTATTGCCTCCATCGTCGTGATCTTCTCCGTTGAAGTCGTGCATCACCGCGTCTTGAGTGTCGACTAGCTTGTCGACGTAAGCCATGAGGTCGGCGATAGTGTGGGCATCAGCTTCATGGATCTTCTCAAAAAGCTTGATGTTGGTGACTCCCTTCTTGTAGTAGGTGATGACGTCTTCGTCCTTAACACCTGCAAGGGTGTTACGATTCTCGAAGTAGCGGTTGGTGTACTCCCGAAGAGTTTCATCGCGCCTCATCCGCACTCTGGCGAGGTGATGAGTGTTACTAGGGCGGTTGTAGGTCGCCTGATAGTTGGTCGTGAAGAGCCGTGACAAAGTTGCCCAGGAGGTGATGCACTCTGCTGGGAGATTATCGAGCCACAGGAGTGGAGCTTTGCCCATCACAAGGGGGAAGTATCCCGCCATGTGGTCTTCGTTGCCTCCAGAGGCACGTGCCGTGATGCTGTACATTTTGAGCCAGATACATGGGTCAGAGCGACCGTCGTATTTTTCAATGGCTGGCTTGAAGTCTTTAGGGTATCTGATCGTCCTGAGACGTCGTGAGAACGCTGGGAAGTTGTTGACCACTCCCGGACTAGCTGACGGGGCAGAAGCCGTCGGGATGATGTAGAGGTCGTCAGGAGGACCATTATCTTGGTCGTACTGGGCACGTCGTAGAAGCTCTTGGTCATGCATCTGCCGCAGTTCTGTTGCTTGGACGAGGTTGTTGGCGTCGAGGGGGTCAGGGACCCCATGGTCGCGGTCGTAGTTAGCACGACGTGCTATCTCCACTTCGTCTCTTACACGTCGACGCTGGCTCCCTTCAGCATGGTTGGCTTGTACTGGTGGAGGCTGAGCTCCCGCATTTTGCCTTGGATTGGCAGCGACATTTGGTTGGGCACCAGCAGCATTAGCTGCATTGTTGGCGACGTTGCCTGCGGTGTTAGCAGCGGCGTTGGCTGGAGGATAGGCCGCAGCGTTGGCTGCAGCATTGGCAGCGGGGTTGACCGGCTGCACTACTTTGTTTTCACCTCGTCCCTCTTCAGCCACGGGCTCAAGGGGACCATTGCTGCGACGTCACTGGCGAGGGTGTTTTGATCTGCTCCTAGAGTAAGAGCTCACGACCGATCTGCTGTATCCAGGGCCCCGTTCTTCGACCTGAGCGGTGGCGACGCGGATGTGGGCTTGAAGACACCGTATTGCAGGCGTGTCTTCAAGCTGGCCTAGCGCGGCAAGAACTGCGCCCAGGTTCGCTTGAGGGGAGTTGCAGACTTCGTGGCCGTCTTGCTCGAAATCACGCAGGAGGTCTCTAGCACGCAGGTGGTTTCGACGAGGCTCGTTGCGTTGTTGAGGGGCTGCTGGAGCCGCGGGTGCTTGCGCTCCATTGTTGCCTGCTGGTAGATTGCCGTCGCCTTGACCGGCATTGCCTGCATGCTGACCTGCAGCCGGGGCGGCTGCAGCTAACTCCTACTGACGACGTATCGCTCTTGCAGCATTAGCGTTCTCGCGGTCCACGCGCTGCTCATCTGTCTCTCCGTCTTGAGGTGGTACATCCGCAGAGACAACCAAGACCTCGCGATCTGGAGTCTCGAACACTTCTCCCGGATAGTTTGGGGAGATGGTCGTGCGGGCGATCTGAAACACGAGACAGTCCGGAGACGGCTCACGGTAGATTTTGCGGCGATGGGCCGCGGTGAGAGGTCGTCGAAGCTTCTTGAGCACACGACACTAGCGAGCCGTGTGTTTGGGGTTCTCGTGGATGGGGCAAGGGTCGTCGAGGTGACTCCTGCGGTTTCCACGGTCTGGTGTCTTGGGTCCAGATTCAATCTGGATCTTGCGCTTCATGTAGCGAGACGCTACGTGAGTTGCGTTCCGCAGGCCAAGAGGCATGCTAGATGAGGACGGAGGGGTCCTGCGAGGGCGTTTGACGCGTTCGCAGACCTTGATCGTGTCGCTAGGAGTGGTTGGGTGGGTTTCCGCCAGCAGATCTGTCCTGACCTGCTGGTTGGAAGTAACCGCATTGTTCTTGATGACGAGGCAAGCGGCTGGAGCGGTGGAATTCGCCAGCATGGAGCCGAAGCAGATGTCGACGGGATTGGCGAGGATGTCCGCCATGCTCTCCGGGAAGATGACGCCGTTGGTCGAAACCATCGAGTTGCACGAAGAACCTTGGATTCCGCCCCTACCTGGCGCGCCAACTGTCAGATGGCGAGATCTAGACAGCCCACGGGGGTGTTAATCCCTGTGGTTTAGTTGTTCGGTGAGGTGGAATCCAAGGCTAAGAACTCGAAGGTTGCGCACGAGCACACGGAACACAGAGAACACGGCGAGTTTATACTGGTTCGGGCCTCTGGAGAGTAAAACCCTATGTCCAGTTGTCGGTGTAGATTGCTTGAGGATTGCGTATGGTACAAGGGGTCGCCCTGTCCGCCTTATATTGGCCAGCGGACAAGGTCGGTTCCCAGACTCCTGGTCGGTTACGACCAGGAGACCTAAATCTAGATTACAACACTTGCCATAACCGTCGATCTACATGGTCGAAATCCACCGATGTCTTGTCTTGTACACCAAGTCTTGAGGTCGTTCTGAATAAGGTCGTCTGGGGATTCTTCTAGAAGGTCTTTAGGAGGTCGTGTGGGCTACCAACTAGGTCGGTCGGGCCCACTTGACAGGTCGGCGGGTCTTCTGGTAGGCCGGACCCACTTGTCGGGGACGGCCGTGAGCCTGGTTGGTGGGGACCCAGGGGTACCCATGTCTCACAGCAACGAAAGAACATGGTATAGGATTGGGGGTGGTGCATTAGTCAACAATGATTCTGTCTTGCAATTACCCATTTCATGTCACTAACAAGAAATTGCATGAGTAAACTAATTAGATATTGCAAATTAGATATGCTGCAACCAGTTAACACTACAAGGAGAGGACAAGTATATGACACAAAAAGGAATACACATACAGGGCAAATCATGAATGGTCCAACAGAATGAAGCAATGGTTGTTCACAGTTCATTTACTTATCCAAACTATCATCTAATTATTTGTCACTAGAACATTCTGTGAAAAGAAGAAACAAATGCATTCTGAAATCTAAAATTGTGTATCAACCAAGATTTAAGACATACTAGTTTATCCCCAAGAGCTCTGCATAGGTATTACTAGTTATTTTACATATTTAGATACAGGAATGAATTAGATACAGGCATACAACTTGTTCATATTCAAGGAATTACTAGTTATTTTTGTGTGGGAAAACAGTAGGCATGTAAAGCACATGTTGATATGAACAATAAGTGTATTCCTGACGTATTCCCTCTATTATTTTCTTACAGGAAAACGGCAAGAATGCAAATCACCGACCAAAGCTGCACATGCACTTGCTAGATATAGAAGCCTAAGGAGGAAGCCTAAGTATCCTTGATGTATTTCTTTTTTTTATTTTTGTTAAGGAATATGGCAAGAAAGACAGGAAGCAAACTAATACTCGGTGAATCAAAACAATTGCTTTACATCAAAGTTCAGATTATACAAATGCTCTATCACAAATAATTAGACTAGACAGATCCAACATAGCACAACACTAATCCAATCCTTGATTGAAGCTAGATAATCTCCTGGACAAGCTAAGGAACTCGCTCCTTTGATTCGGCCATAAACAATTGCATGCCATGCGTTTGATTAAGGAGCAAACTGCAGCTAATCAGAATCCCTGAATATGTGTGTAATCAGCTCGCGGCGGCACACCTGGGCGGAGCGGAGGACGTCGAGGAAGGGGCCCTCAGCGAGTGCGCGGCCCCCGGAGCCCTAGACCTCGTCGAGGATGTGGTGTGGCTGCAGGATTCACGTACCTGCCGCCGCCACCGCCGCAGATCTGGGACGTGAGGCTTCGTGCGCAGATCCAGCGTCGAGTGCTGCCCCGGTGCCCACCTCAGCACCTGGTGGCCGAGGTCGGGGATCCGCACGGCCGCAGGTGCTCCAGGGTGGACGGTGGTGGCAGATCCGGCCGGGGCACCTGGAGGAGATGCGGCTGAGGGGGGAGACAAGGGACGGGCGCCCTTGCTGTCGTTGAAGGCGCCGCCGACTGTGGTGGCGGATCCGGCTGGGGAAGGCGAGGATGGAGGGAGCGAGCGATGTAGGGGAGGGACGGTGCGCGGAGGGGATGGGACTCGGGGAGGAGGTGGAGGCAGAAGAGGCTAAGCGGCTGAGCCGCCGAGCAGCGTGTGGAGGGGAGGGAATGAGGAGGAGGGCAAGCGGAGCTAGGGTTTGAGCGGGTTTTATATTGTGGAAACGCGATCTAAGCCATCGAAATGAAGATGGACGGTCAGAAAGTTTTGGGCCATTTGGGCTGAATCGGGAGTTCTTTCATTTCTTGTCTAATTAACATTTTTCTTTTTCTTTTTTGATTTACTGATCATTGTGAAGTAACACACAAAAATAATAACCCTATATGAACTAATACATTTTTATATAAAACAGGATAGATATAAGTTGTGTTTTAAAAATATCAAGAATTTTCAAATAGATTTTCTATTTTTTATCATATAAATGAATTTCTGCATGTTTACCGAAAGTAATTCCAAATTGAATTATATGTATCTCTATTAAGATTAAAAATTTTTCTAAAAAACTATATTTAGATGCATATGGTCCATTTTAGCCCAAATCTAGGAGATTGACAAAAAAAAATTAAATGACTTGTAGGGAAAACTCGAACTTGTACTAGTCACCTTGTTATAAAATAATGATAATAATATCTAAAACTTCTCCGAAAATTCTAAAAATTGACATGGAATCATTTTATGGATGTTTAAACTTGACATAAAATTTTCAAATGATTTCGATAATGGAAGAACCTACATTGTTTAAAATGGATACATCCCTCTTGTAGTTTTCTAAAACTCAAAGTCAAACTTTGAGATTTGAATACCTCATAATTATTTTGGACTCGTATGCATCTAAATTTTGGACACATCCTTATGTTGATCATAACATTAGCAAAGATGAAGTTACATTACCATTTTTTCTTAAAAAAGGTTGCTTTTCTATTTTTAAATACCTAATTGAGACACCTTTATGAAGTAACTTGAAAATTAATTACCTTATATACCCACAATACATTTTTCACATGTATCAGACAACATTTAAGTTTCCTTCTAGGTGTTTCAGGATTTTTTCAATAGATTTGCTATTTTCTGCCATTTAATTAAATTTCTGTGTAATTTCCAAAAGTATTTCCAAGTTGACCTATGTGTACATCCAATAAGATTGGAAAAATTTCACAAAAATCATATTTAAGCTTTTATGTTCCATTAGAGGCCATGTTTTGGAGATTGATGACAAATTCAATTTGAATTATAATGAACATTCAAACTTTTATCTCAAAAGTACAATATAATAATTATAATAATATCTAAATTTGACCAGAAAATTCTACAAATTGGCATAACGGTATGATTTTGGTCCATAATCTTGCCATAAAAATTTAAAGTAGTTTTAACAAAGTGAGACTATAGATGTTCATAAATGGGAACATCTCTCACATAGTTTCCGATAACTATAGTCAAACCTTCAAAGTTTGTACACCTTATAATGTTATTAAACTCGTATGCAGCTAAAATTTAGACACAACCTTGTTTTGGTTTTAATATGAGTAAATATAAAGTTACATTTGAAATTGTATTAAAAACATGCTATTTTTATTTGCTACTTGGGTGAAAGAAAACAAGATGTATGTAAAAGATTGAAGCATAATAATTAACATATAAAATAATACCAATAAATGAAGGAGCGTGATTTTAGAAGAAAGTAGGAAAAAACCCCATCGAATTTGGAGTTACTATGAAGGAGAAATACCAGTTACAAATTTAAAATGTGGATTTAAAAGAAATATGAACGTTTTATGTGTTCTTCATCTTAAATCAGTGATGTGGCACAACCTGATTGGTGCAAACAGCCGCACCAGATGCAAGTATGAGTATTAGTAATAAAATGCTAGAGGACACCAATTATATCGTAGCGCAGTGGTAAGATGATGCTTCACGTCCTCGGCGGCCAAGGTTCGAACCCTCATTGCCTCATCTTTTTTTTGGGGTTATTTTTACGTAGGATAATATATAACATATATCACAAGCATAAATCACAAAACAAAAAGTAGCTCAATGGTAGCTTGTCCGCCACCGAACAGAGAGGTCGTGGGTTCGAGACCCCGGCAGCCCCATTTTTTTGCGCTCAATTGAATTTTCCAGGCGCGACTGGCTGGACGGGGGCTGCCTGGGTGCGGCCGACCGTGGCCTTGGCGCGGCCAGGCTGGGCCTGGATCCGGCCGGCTGGGGCCAGGCCGAGGCTGGCTGGGCGCAGCCGTGGCCAGGTGCGGCCGGCCGGCCGGGGCTGGCTGGACACGGCCGCGGTCAACCGCTGCCGGCCGTGGCCGGCTGGGCGCAGCTAGGGTTTGACCGGCCGTGGCTAGGGTCCGGTTGGGCCGTAGCCAGTCGTGGCCAGGGTGCGACCGGCCGGGGCTAGCCTGGGCGCGGCCGCGGCCAACCGCTGCCGGCCGGGGCGTGGCCGGGCGCGGCCGCGGCCAACCGCTGCCACCATTTGCTATTTTTTTTGTTTTTTTCAATTTTTTGCATTTATAACATGGCTATGTGTTATTTTTTGATCTTTTTAGTTTTTTTTCATTTTTAGATTATTTCCATTCATAACAAGACTATTTGTTATTTGTTGATTTTTTGTTTTTTTAATTTATCAATTTTTTCCATTCCTAACATGACTATTTGTTATTTGTTGATCGTGACGATTCTGCTAAAATGTCGCAGTGTTCTGGGCTTCAATATCCATTAGTGCACATCCGTGACGAAAAACCAGAATACATTGTAGAATCGCGACGAATTTAACAAATCGTCGCAGTGTTCTGGGCTTCAATATCCATTAGTGCACATCCGTGACGAAAAACAGGAATACGTCGCAGACGCAGTGCTCTTCGTGATGTGTCTGAGAACGTCGCAGAAAGTTCGTCACAGATTAAATAGTTTGTTGTAGTGAGCAATGTTGATCATGTTCTCCATTTTTATATACATGCTTTTCTAACTAAAATCTTATTAGAGCTTAAGCCTGTCTTTTCATAGTAAAGTTAATTTGGTTAATATTTATTTAAATAATCCTTCTAATTAAAAGCTAATTAGATGTATACCACGGTTTTCATAGTCAAAGTTAAACTAATTACTATTTATCCAATCTGCATTCTAAATAAAAGCTACATAGGTTGTACTCGAGCTTTCTTAGGAGAACCCGAAACATATAGTTATACGTTTAGATGCTTGGCATGCTTCATTCTAAATTTAAATGGTTAACTTGCATGATTCGTACTTAAATATTTATAAGTAAAAATGGTTTAAGCTAGTTTTACATCGGTCTTTTATATCTAAATATAACCTGCTTAATTCTAAATATGGTATTTCTCTGAAATAACCTATTCACATTGCTTTATTTATTTAAAAAATGTCAAGATCATAGTCTTTGTGTGTTATAATCCAAATCTCTCGATAGTTCTGAGCGTTCGCGATCCTAGAACCAAACCTTGTTCTCTTTTTAAGCCTTTCTTGATTGGTGTATTGTTCTTAGTTGTTCTTGTTTGTCTGCTTTACATGTTTGTGCTCGATGTTTGCTTCGAGTAGAGGATCAAGCTGCCGATCGGAAGTCTTGGAAGCTAAGTGTTTCAAGAGAGCAAGAGCGGAAGGGCATAAGAGTAGATTTTTATTGGAGAAAGGCAAGTGACCCTAACCATATCCTTCTATCTATGCTTTAAATAAGAATATTATGAATTAATTGGAACATGGAGAACCACCTAGGAAAATAGTACAACCATAAGAACTACATGGCTCTGGTTTCGGCTAATTATTAGAGACCCTAGTTTGAAGTGGTCATACCGAAAGGGCTAAGAGGGGGAATGGAGTTGCAGGGGTATAGCCCGGTCCTCTCGGGGTAGTAGCCTTTGCTAAGGTGCTGACCATTATGGAGGGTTATGGTCTGCTCTGTTCTGAAACTCCAGTGGGCTACATTTTA
This sequence comes from Cenchrus fungigraminus, assembly GCA_036936925.1. Taxonomy (NCBI): domain Eukaryota; kingdom Viridiplantae; phylum Streptophyta; class Magnoliopsida; order Poales; family Poaceae; genus Cenchrus; species Cenchrus fungigraminus. Next base: position 17,803,831 of record CM072774.1, read on the forward strand.
TTAGTGAATCTTTGTTAAGGCCTTTGTAGTGTCCCTATGGAATCACAACTCGAAAGTTTGGTACGGTGCTTGTCCGGCATTGCATGGTTGTGTTCAAAGTTCTTCAGAACTTTTACGCGACTAGTGGTGAAAGTCTACAACATCTGCAGAGTGTAATACTGATCGATCAGCCGTGCTCAAGGTCAAGAGCAGCCTGGAGCCTGACATGATTAATTAAACATAAAGATGCACTTAAATCACTTTTTGGTTAACTTTTTGTGGCCTTGTTGAGTACCAACCATAAGTATACTCACCCTTGCTAAAACCACTGCTGAGAAGAAGGTGTATGAAGTCCAGAAGATGGCGCTAGGCATAGATAACGTCGAGTCGATGCCTCTGAAGTTTGGAGCCATTGTTTCCTGGGATTTCATTGTAAATCTCTGATAATCTCTCTCTCTTTTCGTGATATTGTTTATGTTATTCACTGATGATGTCACTATATGTATGAAACTAGATCCTGGCATACATATAGGTAGCACTTGTTTGTTTTGGAAACTGGATTTAACAGAAGTAGTATCTGAGTTGTATCGACTATAGGATGTAAGCCTAGATAGAAATGGTTGCTTCTTAAGATCTGTTTTACTCTAAAAATAATTCCTACCTTGTCTTTGACATCTTTGATGAATATTCTCATTATTTGAACAATTCCTTCTCTCTCATCGCTTAAAACATACATTTCCCACATAGCCCCTTTCATTTGCATTTTTTGTCTTGCAAATGTTAGATCCTTTCTTGTTTTCCTAAAAATCCCTCAATCCTTGTTTATATATTTCCCCTCTCTCCTTGATTCCTTCTTAATCATTGTCATACATCTATTTTCATGAATAATCTTATCTCACGTAGGTCACCTCCTTTTGCTTTATGGTGATATTGCTTACTCCTTGATGTTTTACTTCTAACTTGTCTTCCTAGACAAATCTTGTCCTTGACTTCATTCTCAAGGTATCTATCTTCTCCATTGTTCATCTCATTGCTTCCTAAGTTTCGTCACTTTGGATTCTTTCATTTGTTTTTTATGCCAAATTAGTATCTTTCTCTTCTTTTTATTCAAAATGTTTATATGACACATACCACCTGGCCCTAAAACATCCTCAAGTCATCTGAAAAATGGAGCTACCGGTTCATCTATCCTCAAGGACCGAAGAAGCAAGTCATTGCGAAGGAACATGAAGTCTGATGTCATAACCAAGCTTAGGAGGATCCCTTCTAAGTTTATCAACAATGTTTAACATCGACCTGTGATGGTGTACTGACTGGTGAAGCTTTGTGTTTGCTTGATGATTGTTTTCTTTATGACCTTGTTTGAGTTGGTTCTTTGTATTGATTGTTGGTGTAGTTGGGTTCTTCTTTTGTACCTCCCACCTCCTTGTAATCCTCCTTTATCTCTACTCAATCCAAAGGCTGATGTCGAAGGAGGAAATTGGGCGCAACAACAACGTGCCAACGTCAACAACAAGAAGATGTTATCGCCATCACCAATTTCTATATGGAAGCAAGTTGAAGAAAAAGAAGACCTTACTCTCATCATCTCTCTAATCTAACTCTAAAGAAGCTTACAGGAATCAGGACATAGTAGATGAAAGCATGGAGAATCTATCCAAGACAAGGAGAGATGGAAGACTATCCACTCTACCATCCGAATCTCGGAATGAGATTCCTTTTAAGGGGGTAGATTTGTTTTTTACAGAAAGTATAGTACAGAAAAACCATTGTTTGTTTTTACTAATTAAATAAAATGGTTCTCTAAGTGTTACATTCATTTCGATTGCATTTACAGGGAGGGGCTGAGATATCTCATAACGTGACTCCATCAGTAAACTTAAATAGTGAATCGTAGTTATTACAGTTTTTATTTTGCTGACATTTGTGCTGAAAAGTTATAGCTGTGGCACTGATGTGGCTTTGGTCTGAGATTCAAATTTACCACAATTTGAACTATATTTATTGTCATTTCACAATAATGATCATTCATAATGTGGCTATCAGGAAACTGAGTATAGTGTGTTTATTATAGTTGTTGTACAACAAACGATTGATAATGAATACAGGATATATACATACATAAAAAAGCAACAGGTGCTGTTACTGACTAACACTAACACCAACGATCTTCACTACTGCTAACATTCTTCTGGTAATTAAAGACAAGAGAATAGGCCAACATAAGTTGCAATACAACGGCTCACTTACAATAACAGGTCTCACATTATCACGTACTACCGCTAAGATTACGCCAGCAAGGATACTCCATTATTAGTGCCTGCTAAAAATGGAGCCAGCACGGATAATCTATTATCTACAACTTCTCCATATGAACTTAGATGGAGACAAACATTATATAAAAACTGTACCATTTGAGAAGGTCTATAACTTTGCAATTGATTGTTTCCTAATTTGACATTAACATGCTCAAATGATGGATCCAAATCTTAGGCAATAATGTGTGCATGTACATGGTGTGTGTATTGTGCTAGTACGGAGGTTATGAGTTCGAAGGCTGGACACTGCACGTGCATGACTAGAAGAAAATACTTATGTGTGTTTCATTTATAAATACCTATTTTTACTATCCGTCCCCATGCAACTATGCACTAGTAGGTATAATCCTTATTCGTACTGGTGCAATTTTCCATCGATTAGCATAATCCACCATATGTATCGGATTCATCGTGCTTGTTCATCCACCGGCACATATATATAAGGTTTACGATCCGGCTTGGATGAGGTGCTCTGCACTATGAAACTTAGTTGTGGCACAGATTGGCTTTTGTACCCATCAAAACTACAGGTCACCTTTCATACCGGTTGGTGTTACAAGGAGCAAGTGGAAAGTAATGAGTTAGATCATTAAAGTTTGAGGCCTTGATTTTTTTCCTATGAGTGTTCCTTTCATTCTCGACACCTCCCAGCCTTACGAACAGTTTACACGATCTGTTCAACACGTCTCACCCTTTCTACCACTCTCACAATTCCAGATGTGAGTGGAAGTTACATATCAGAACAATTGGACCTCCCTTAACGAATGGTGGTAAGTTTTATAGGGAAGAGCCGAGATATATCATAAAGTGACTCCATCACTAAACTGAAATATGAATAGTAGTTATTGCAATCTTTATTTTGCTGACATCATTGGATTAGAAGCGTGTCAATAATTGAATTAATTTGGCAAACATCTTGATCCTTTGATTTCATCATAAAAGGCCAGTTTTCATTCTCAGTGATGATGGCGAATGGTGCAGGGAGCAAGGTGGAGGTTGCCATTTTGTAGAAGAGATGACACCATCATGTCGTGTAAATATGATTTAGTGAGGGTCTCTTTTCGCCTAGGTCTCCAATGTTGTACCATGAAACATTGGCGTAGCCAAGGGGTATGCCAGGTGGGCCCTGGCATACCCTGAATTTCAGCCCAGTCCATGCAGCACTGTATTTATTATTTAGGGGAAAAACTATTTCCGCTAATTCTCTAGCTAGTTACCACAACAGTACTCGAAACGATGTCAGCAGTGTCGTTCTGTACTTCTGTTTGCTATTTATATATATGGCAAAAGATTGGATATAGACAAGGTCACGTGAAATTTATATTTATTTACTGATTTTTAGTGGATTATATATATCATATTGTGCAAAAATTTGTATGGCATACCCTATGTTCAAATCCTAGCTACACCACTGCCATGAAAATTGCTGCACCGTGTATCATGACGCCATTTATCACCTCGGTGAGGAATAGGGAGAATTTTATGGACTGATTATTTGATTGCTTCTTGACTCAGCAAAAATCCATCCGCCAGGCTCATCAGTAGGTAGGAGTTTTTTCCCGTTAATGATAGTATTAGCACGTGATTAGCGTGTATTAAGAGGTATTAGTGATTTTCAAAGTTGATTAAGGTTTAAAAGAGTAAAATAAGAGCTATTAGAATTATGATTATACACGATAAAGATCAATGATTCATGTTTTTATCATTTTATATCTTGAGACATGCCTTCATATATGTGGGTAACAAAGATATGCAACTTCAATATGTGGCCCACCGGATGGAAAAAACCAACCAATCAAAGGTTACGAATTAATATTAATGCTCAACAGGAAAGCAATAATCATCATCCTATTATGATCCCTATAGTAAGGCACGGAATATATGTGCCTGGGCACGTCAGCTTTGCTTAATGATCATAGGTTAAGAACTATGACGCCGCAGCTTCGTGGTGGTGCCGTTGACTAGGTTGAGCACATCGCACATGGGTTTACAGACTTCGAGTTTGCCATTTGGTACCACAGATGGCACCATCATCTCGTAAAATCCAGACGAATCGAGGGGCTATTTACACCGATTCAAGCAGCAGATTATTGTAAGTTGTATCGTCCTCGCTGCATGGGGTTCTTTGCAATCGTATTGACATCTGCTGGATGTCAGATCCAATTTGGGTTTTCGAGTTGCTGCTACTTCATGACGTCAAAAAAAGAGGATTCAGAACAGTAAAAAAACTCCAGGACATCAAGACGTCAACGAAAGAGACAAGTTATTTGTCCCCATGGTCTGTGCAGATGAAGAACTAATAACTGCACCTTTGGCCCTGCCTGATTTTAGGACACGCCCACTGTTGTTCCCAGACGACCGAGAGCATGTCTGGAGAGGCTTGGAGATGCAAGGTGATTGAGCTTGTTCTCGACAGCAAGAAATGTTGACTACACCCGACCTGATATTGTGCCGGAATGGTATATTCGGATGGCCAGAAGAGCTGAACAGCTTGGCAGAGTTTTGTAGCCAGATACTAAACAACTCTAGATGGCCTGTGATATCAACATCTTTTGATTCTTGAGACCTCCCAACCCTACAAAAGCATTACATATTCTTTGCGGTCTATGCCCCTCTGTCATGCGCCCTCCATCCCATCTCTCTCACTGGTAGAGTTGGAGCCTTTGGTACGCCCTTTTAGTCCCGGTTCAACTTTAGAGCCGGGACTAAAGGGGTTTTGTCGACGTGACCTTAAATAGCTGTGAGAGCCGCCCCCCTTTAGTCCCGGTTGGTATTACCAACAGAGACTAAAGGGAGGTATCAAACTGCTATTTTAAGGTAATAATTAGTGCTAGACGTTAGTCCAGGGTGGTGTTTCCACCCGAGACTAAAGGGAAGTCCTTTTAGTCTCGGGTGGAGAGACTAAAGGGAAGTCCTTTTACTCTCGGGTGGAAACACCAACCGAGACAAAATCTTTAGTCCCGGGTGGTGTTTCCACCCGAGAATAAAGGGGGAGCCTTTAGTCTCGGGTGGAAACACCACCCGTGACTAAAGCCTCTCCCACCGCCGCCTCCCAACCACCTTTTCTCTCTCTTCCTTATCTCTTTCCTTTTTATCTCCTTCACCCACCACCGCAGGACTATCTCTTCTCTATTTCTTCCTAAAAAATCTCAAGTCTTCTCCTCTCTTACCAGGTCTGGGCAGCCGCCGGCGCGCGGGATGCGGCGCGGAGGGCCGCTGCCGGTGAGGCGCTCGCGGGGCCGCGGCGTGGAGGGCCGCCGCCGGCGCGACGCGCGGAGCCACGGGCGTGGACGGACGCCGCCGGCGCGGCGCGCGGGGCCGCGAGCGTGAGGGCGGCGCGCGGGGCCGTGAGTGTGGAGGGCGGCGCGCGGTGCACGCGGCGCCCGACGTCCGGTGACCGGCGCGGCACGACTGCAGCTACCGGCGAGCGCGTGCGTCGACGGGGTTGGTCTGTAATCTATGTGAATTATCTTTGATTTTTATTTGTGAATCGAAATCGGATGAAACTTGTGTATTTTTGCTAGTGTATGTGTTGTGAATCGATTCGAACTTGTGATGTTTATGCTAGTGGTGAAATTGAATGACTTTAATGTTGTGATGATTATTGTGTGATGAACTGTGAGATCGAATCGAACTTCTTATTTCTGTTCTTGCTGCAATTGTTGTTAGCATTGGCGGCGGCGGAGCTTGGAGCAGGCTCGCCGGCACATGGTGTGGCTGCCGGTGCAGGCAGCTAGGTGCTTTTTTTTTGTTTTTCTGGAAAATCCTTTAGTCCCGGTTGGTAATACCAACCGGGACTAAAGGAGGCCTTTAGTCCCGGTTAATTCACCCGAGACTAAAGAGGGAAGCCTTTTGTCTCTCATTATTAGTCCCGGTTAGACATGAGAGACCTATTCCCTTTACCAACAGGGACTAAATCCCCTCTCCCTACCAGTATCTCTCTCTCATATGTGACAATTGTACAGTAGCTCAACAATTGTACAGTAGTTCAGAAATTGAACACTGAAAAATAATATAAATAGGGACGGGCAGATTTCTCGTAATTTCTATTAGAACACTGGAAATTGAATAGTGTAGTTATTGCAACATGTTACTGACTTTATTGTTAGAACCGGAGGGATTGAATAATTTCATTAATTAATAAAACATGTTTCCCATGTGACGGCTCCTTGCATGGGGTTTGTTGTAATCGCATTGAAATCTACCGGCTATTAGATCCGATCGAGTTGGGTTTTCCTCGCTTCCCTTGTGGTGCTGCTTCTTCAGCCATGTCAAAATCAAGGACTAGAACAGTAAAAAAAACTCGAGGAACGTCGAGCCGTCAACGACAGAAACAAGCTGTCTTCATGGGCTGGCTGGGCTGTTCTCTTAGTTTTTCCGATCATGCTTCTGTTAACAAAAAAGATAAAATAGACATACTTTGTACAGTGGGTCAACTTCATGCCTCAACTTTTAAATCAGACAATATAGTTTCTCAATTTTAATTTTTGGATCAAGATAAGTCAATCCATATTGATACAAAAGTAATAAAAAAGGTCCATTTTACCATTTGCTCTTTTCTTTCTTTAATTTCCACATTTAGAATTACAATAATAACATATGGTCCAAAATAAATATGAGGATACATATGTTTGCCTAGGGAGTATGAATACATACATAGAGCATGTATAATGTACCAAGAGTATGTGTGAGCACATGTTGATTTTGGAACATACATACACACATTGATCAAATTCTATATATACCTAAAGAATATCACTAATGTGATACAAAGTTCCATTGGCCATGCTGTGGATACTGATAATCTGTTGATACAAAATTGGTAGAAAGAAGTTGCACAGATGACAGGCTTGTCTCCGTAATGGAAAATGCTTTTTTTTAAGATGCGCATAGCATGTTTTTCATTAAGAAGAAGATAATTACAAGCAGCGACCTTAGGAGAACCCTAAGGCGCGGAGTTACAACCAAGCACAACTAGAAAAGGTAGACAACAATGACGACCAACATGGTCAGAGGAACACCAATAGAAGTAAAACACAACACCACCGACAACACCTAAACCTACACGAAAGAGAACAACAAGAGAGCAAGCACATCACAGACAGACTCACACCTAGGCGCCAACGACAGACGAGCTAGAAGGACATGCAAAATGATGCCTCCAAGGAAAGAAACGACTCCAATGCCGCCATCATCAGTCTGCCCATAAAGGAGCAGACCAAGCTTTCACCTGGCAAGACAAATGAACAGAGGCCTAAACAACACCTCCAACGAGGTGAGATACGTTCCGAAAAATGCACCCGTTGTCGGCCTGATGAAACCAGACCAAGCTTTCGTAGGCCTGTAGAACCAAATTCACACAACCCACTGCCAAAGCCTAGAAGGAGTCAATCGATGGAAAGACAACAAGCAACTCTCGAAGGCGACAATGAAACTTCTACAAGTAGGAAAGGCGGCCAAGAGCGACCACTACTACCAGGAGGGGCAAGGAGCTCACCCACATCCCCACTCCCCACGACCGGCCAACCCAACGTCGCCCACTGAGCCAATACCTTGAAGATGAGTGACAACCAAGGGATCAAGAGAAGGACGAAGACCCGTCCTCCCAACCCGCCAGCGAAGAAGACGACCGGAGGAGCAAGATCCCCCGGGTGACAACCAAGATCCAACAACCAACCCAGCGACGACGAGGTAGGCCAGCGGAGATGACCAGGGCACCAGGGAGCCCTCGATGAACGATGCGACGCAATGCAACGGTGAGGAAGAACGGCAATGTCCCCCGAGAGTTCACAACAACACCTCCAGGAAAGGGAAACGACACCCTCAGGCGCCGTCATTGTTGGCCCAGCATAGAACTGGGCAGGCTTTCGCCCGAGCATCATGAGAGGGAGATGACAGCCATCCTCCAAGCCCACGGTAGACGGCACCAGCGGCGTGAGACCCCCACGGTAGCCAATGAGAATGACCGAACGACCTCCATCAGCGACTAAGAGACCACAAGGATATGCCTTGCAAGCCCCCGACCGGAACCAGCCTACAACGAGTGCCGGCAACGGAGAGGGGGAAGGCAGGGGGATCTGCACAAGACCTACCGCGCTAGGCCCCAGCAGCCCCAACCGCGGCCCGTCCGTGCCAGAAAGCGTCAAGAGCGGGACATGGGCCGGCGCGGCCGCCAACCGGTGCACGGAGGGGAGCGTGGTGGCAAACACCGTAGAAGCCACCCCACCTCCATGGATGTCTCAGGGGAGCTGAGGTACCCCGGAGAGCCAGCAGCGGCCACCCCGTGGCCCACCCATGCCGGGAGCAGGAGTAGGGCGGCGGAGCAGGCCGGGAGCCCAGGCGGCGGCAAGCATCGAAGGAAGGAACGGCGGGGCTCGGAGGCGCGGCGGAGACGGGCGACGATGCGGCAGCAGGTGCGCTAAACAGGGACGGTGGCGGAGCTAAGTCGAAGCCGATCTCCCCACATACTCTACGAGAGGCGACGCTAGTGGGATGGCTGGAAAGAGCGTGGCGAGAGGAGCTCGGATCTGCAATGGGAGGGGGAGCGGTGGCCGGAGGAAGGAGGTCTGGCGGCGGCGGCGAGCGGGGTGGCGGAGTCGCCCGAGAGGGTCTCCACACGTTCGGTTTGCTAGTTTCGTAATGGAAATTGTTAGGGTGTAGGAAATACCACACATGTGGTGTGGGTCTCTCTAAGGCTGCCAAGATGCATGGAGGAACCAGGAGAAATACCACACACTTGAATACCTGACTCTCTGCACACTAATAACAAGTTACTTCACCGCACACAACTACGTCTATGGGTGCTCTTGTATTATGGCTTCAGCAATCGCAGAAATCATAGCTGAGCGGTCTAAAGTTATATGGAGTCAGGAATGTCCAACCAATAAGTTCTTGTGCGCTTACTCCGGAGTCCTTCCATCCCAAACACAAATATACATGAAAAACCACAGAAACCAGACAGATTTTTGTAAGGTAATATGACATGGCACCTTTTGCCCTCTATATATATCTCTCCACTTGTGCTCACTTTGTAGGTACCTCCTACAAGATCATACTGTCTGCTCTATTTTTATACAAGGGCAACCTCACCTGCTCCAGTATATTATTAGTCAATAATTTGGATGCAAGAAATGGAGAACTTTATGGGTTGATAAATTCAGACGCTGGCAACCTTAGCCTTTGGTTAATTTTTTTTTGTTCACGAACACTCAGTACTTATGTCATTCCCAGCTAGAAATGCATGATACTTTTGACTCTGCTGTAAAATACGAGCTTCAGATCATATTACTACTCTTGTGATACCATGCAGAAATGTACCACTAAATGTGATATAACATATAAACTTGTCTTGCATTGGTCAGTAACTATTTGTATGTTATATAGAAAATGGAAACATTTCATACTCTTAAGAGTTACAATGACATCAACTTAAAAAGTCAATCTAAAATAAACGGGATACTGAACGCAAACGAATTGTGAATGATTAATATCTGAACACCGAATTCTTCCATGGTGCATGCACATTGGCGCTTCCAGTAGCAATATATGTAAGATTTGGATGTAATAATGCCATGCTTACAACAACAGTGCTTACTAAAATATGCTAGTAAGTTTCGGTGACACCATCTGATCCTAGGGTAAAAATAGACTCAGTGGTTACTACTACTGTCACACACATTATTTCTTATTATTATCATATTACCTTTTAGGATAAAACATACAATTAAATAGTTAAAATAATCTGTAAAATCATATGTCATTAAGTTTGCTACAATTTTCATTTAGGACATGGAGGAAATATTGGGTTTTAAAAGGAAATGAACTACTAACGCCCCTGTCATAAAAGTGTTATGAGCATTATATATCACGCCACATCAGTAAATTTATGAGGAGAGATGAGGGGAATGGCCATGAGATGAGAGAGGTGTGTCATCACCATGACACTTTGTTGGCATAGTCTTGGTAATTGTGCGGTGACATTCCTACTGAGACTGACCTAATGGTCCTGGTGAATTGATAATCCTATCTCTGAAAAATAAAGCACTGACCATTAAGTACGTCGGATGCGGAGCTGTTTCATAGCTTTTTGCACATTAGCTGGAAACAACAAGAAGATATAGAAGAAACAACAAGAGGATCTAGAAGAATGCGAGGAAGAAGCATGTTTGTGCCCACCCATATAGAATTATTACTTCAACGTAGTCTATTCTTAAGAGTGTTTATGTTGGTGATCAAAATATATTTCTATTGGCGATTCGGACTAACCACCGTCGGAAGTTGATTTCAAAATAAATCCAACTTATAGGACTAATGAAGTGTTCACATGACATGACATTCTCTAGCTAGTACTCACAAGTCACGATATATACCACAAGAGCCCAAGATGCTAATGATCATTAATCCTTACCACGAGGTTGAGTACAAAAAATTATCACATAATCCAATAAAATGGAGTAAAATACAAAAGCACTAAATAATCTCTTTTGAATGTTAATATATATTATAATAAATGCTGAATTTTGCACTTCTCAACATGGTGATACACTTTAGAGAAAATGGAGAATTGAGAATTTCAGGTGATCATGTTCTAAATCATGTTGAATAATCCAGCACAAAGATACATAGCAGATCGAATATCATTTTCTTGTTCATGCAAGAGTTATAGGACATGAGCAGAGTGATTAATATGTATTGGTAATTTGGCGATCCATTTAGAGATAATGTAGAACTGAGCCTTTTCAGTTTATCATATACATGTTGAATATCTAATTTAGTTTTTTTTCAAAATGTTGATACATAGAAGATTGAATATACTTTTTTTGGTGTGTCATGGAAGAGTTATGGGCATGAACAGCATAATAAATATGTACATGTAATTTTGGTCTAATGGGCCACAAAGAAAGAAATTTTGGTCTAATAGGCCACAAAGAAAGAAATTTTGGACTAATGGGCCACAAAAAAAACATGGGGAAGTCATAGTTTGCCGTGTGTTAAAACAACACACACACAACTAACTACTACTTCACCGTGTGCCCGATAAAATGCACACAACGAACTATGAGGCACACAGCCAAGTTCAGTTCTCTGGTACTGTTTAGAATCGCTTCACTCGTTAAGTAGGACCTAGAGTTATTGGTTATGTTTTGCTTCATATCTTGATTGAGTTGCACTTAACTGAGACCCTCAAATTTGTCCTAAAAAAACTGAGCCTCAAATTTTTTAAATAGAGTACACCATCAGTTCTAATTTATGACACTGATAAGGAACGTCAAGTAAAAAAAGAACGGAGGGAGTACATGTTTAGGAACCCGGAACAACAACAGGAGTGAGAAGACCGTACTTAATTACCTTTGCGTAAGAGGAAGAGAGAGAGAAAGGCACTCCAAGTTCGCTCCCACGGTCCCACCCCATTGCTGAATCATATTGGATATCGCAACTATGATGCTTGTGCTTTGATTACTATTATTTATTGGATAGTTATAGAGTTACTACAGCATAGCCTACTAGGAAGTGAGTTTGTGCTGGTGATCAAGGTATACATATAAATGTACTAAGGTTCGGGTCAGCCACCAGCGGAGTTTGATTTATTCAAACGAAAACATAGTTCTTGAAAATAAACAGTTTATTCATACATAGAAACTAAGGCTCCCACAAATGAAGCAGTGCAGGCACAAATCATATACACCAGCATACAGGGTGGGTGTATATATAGATGGGATGCTTGATCCCGATTTATTTTTGAACGCACACACAAACAACACTGAATTATGCTGAAATAAACCAGTAGGTTCCATCAAGACTTGGCCGAACACATGACAATCAGAAAGGCTTGACGTAGAAGCCGATGGCCGTGACGTAGCTCTTGTTGCAGTGGCCGAAGAAGCCAACGATGCTACCGTTGTTCTTGACGGGGATGTTGAAGGGCATTTGCTTCTCGATCCCCTTACTATCTCCGAACGGCCCGTAGGTACGCAGGTTGGTGACGATGGTGAAGTCGGATATGCCATCGGTCTTATAATAACCGAAATGTCCGCACAACCCGTGGATTTCCTTCACGAACTCGTGAGGCTCAAGGGTAATCTGTGCGCAACACAGACCACGAGTGTCACCATCATTTCACCCAATAATAAGAAGCATCTGGACGATGCAGATTGAAAGCAATAAAAGCTTAGAGCTTACCGTGGTAGGGTTCCCGCTATCGCCACCCCATCGGCCTGTGGTGTGCTCCAGCCCGTTGGAGTCCTTGAAGGTGAAGGCAATGGCGTCCACTAGACTTCCATGGCGGATGAAGATGCTCTGAAGGTGCTGCGGCGCAACGGTGATGTCACGGTCACCCTCGGCAAAGGAGGTGCTGCCAAACGGCCCAATCTTCACCACGGAGTTCTGCAACAGCCAAAATTAGAGCTAGCCGTATGAGTAGTCGAGAAAGTATGTTATATTTTGTCTCATTTTTCAGCATGAGATAAGGAAGAGGATACGTGACCATTTCGTTGCAGTGCTGAAAATGCTACAGAGGAGCCTAGTATATGTGCTGAATGATTGGGCGCTTAATTAGCCTGATGAATCGAATGGAGCGGACATGTGTATTTATAGGAGGCGCATGCGTGCGTGAAGTGATTTGCCACCAACCGTCTGAGTTAATTATTTCATTTTACAGGAGCTAATATATATATTTTGGCCATATGTGTCACGCTCACGCATAAAACAAACCACGTGTGTCACGCACGGGCAGAGGAGTAGGACCCTTTTAGGTAGCAGACAGGTCCACAGGCGACAAAACAGATAGGTCAGTCATCGAGCTTCTAACCCACAAAGCATCGAGCTTTGCATATGCATGCATCGGTGTGGTGTGTTTCACGCTGCTTTCACCGTCAACAACTACTCAGCGACGTTGGGTTACCATGCATGGCGAAAGAGTACTATGGGGCTGTTTGGCTCCCGGCCAAACCTTGCCACGCCACATGCACCCTCGCCACAAAACAGTAAAATGGGTGTGGCCGTCGAAACGCCCGCCACTGGCTGTGGCGCGCCACAGTTTGGCGTGGCGAAGTGTGGCGGGCGTCCAAACAGCCCCTATATATCTTCAAGGACATGAATTTGTGGCAACCACATGATCACTGTGCAGCAACACGGAGCACAAGTAATTAAAGGCACTCCCAGTGCATAAAATTAATTAACAAACCACGTGTGTCACGCACGGGTGTAGGTCCCTTAGGTAGCAGCGTACAGGCGACAAATAAAGCTGTGGTGTGGGCGTGCAGTCCTGGTGTGTTTCACGCTGCTTTCACCGTCAATAAGGACACAAAATGTTTGTCAATCCACACATGCACAGCCAAGGACAACAACTGTTCCTTAATTTTCAAGTGAATGACACGCCACTACGGGAAACACATGCTTTGCCGATAGTCCGATACACTCAGCAAAGAACAGTTTACCGAGAGTAGCTCTTGACAAAGGCCTCTCTGGAGAGATTCTCTCAGTAAACGGGGTGTTTGCTGAGAGTCGCCCTGGCCCCCTGACTCTCGGCAAACGTGTGTCGAGTGCAGTGAACAACTCTTAGCAGAGCTGTGTACCGGCCCGCTTCGCTGACAGCGGAGACTAACGGAAACGACGACGTTTGCCAAGAGCCATAAATCTGGCTCTCGGCAAAGATTCAAACTTTGCCAAAAGAGAGCCAGATCTAGGACTCTCGGCAAAGGCGCTATGACATGGCACCTATGGACGCGGCTTTGCCGAGAGCTGCAGATCTGACTCTCGGCAAACATTTAAATATTACCGACAGCTGTAGACCTGGCTTTCGCCAAAGCCGCCTCCATAGGTGCCACGTCATGACGTCTTTGCCGAGAGTCGGGACTTATACTCTCGGCATTCGGCAGACCTTGGCGTTTGCCGAGAGCCTTGGCTCCTACTCTCGGCAAACCATTGCTCATTTGCCGAGAGTCTATCCTTTGCCGAGAGCCGTTGTTCTGACTCATGGCAAATCAGACGTTTGCCGAGAGCCCCACGTTTGGCTCTCGGCGAACCCCGTGGCTCACAGTAGCGACGCGGTTTCCAGTAGTGTGCAGGAATGGTTTAGATTTTCGGTAATGGAAAGGCTTCCTTTGACACGTCACAAGAGAGCATGCATCGACCTTTATTTTCATGCACGCAGTCAGAAACATGCACTCAGCACATGTGAATTACTGGAGCCGCTTGCCCTGGATGGTCCCAGTAATGCCTGCCGCGCGCCATGTCAAATTATTTTGAAGGAAATGATCGAATTTGTTTGGTGGACACCACCGCATCACGGTTCCCTGTGGACAGCGCGTGGCAGCCAAACCCTCAATTAGCCTTGTTTTTTTATACATCAGTTATTCCTTCGGTGATTAACTGCTGGTACATCAACTAAGTCATTAGTTCCTTGCTGGTTGCCTAAGCAATATAAATTCAGAAGAATAAGTGCCTGTCATATATTAGCTTGTACCCTGAAAGATTGGGACCAATTTCAAGCATCGTAGGCGTGTCTTTATCAGCATGCCACTTTGTCTACACGTGCATATGATCTCCAGGCGCCGAGGGCTGGTGGACAGGCTGTGGCGACTTCGTCGCTGATTGTCCGTCTCCCTGATCCGATTTCATCGGCAACGAATTGAAGGCGGATAGTCGTCCTCTCCCTTGCTCGGCGGCGGCTCTGACCGGCAGCATCCCGTCATTCTCATCAACACAACTTGTTGAACTGATTTCTATTGTCAATGTGTGTTCATCGACAGAAGTGCTTGTTCAACTGATTTTATGAAACTGTCATTTTGCATGTTCATCAACTCAGAAGTAGACAGCACTGAACTAGGGTTCTGTAGAGACACATTTCACACATCTGCTCGTTTGATACACATTTGCATTGACGATGCCTTCGGTGGCTCAACTGGTACTTGGGATGAAGTGTGTTCAGTATGCAACAAGAAGCCTCACAATTCAGTGCCAAAGTGTCCTTCACTTGTGTATTCTGTGCCAAAGTTTCAGTACACAATTTCTCAACAGATTATCAAGAGAAGTTATATTATAAAACGTAACATCACAAAAATAGATAAAGAAAAGTTGGATTCTTTTTTACCAGGACACAAGCGTTTACAGAACCCAACCAATAGCACCGACAGCAGTAGGACTAGCATACTTCTAATTCCATAACTGAGTTGCCTGTTCTATTTGTATTCACGACTGTTTCACAAAAAAAGAACATGGTTGGATGATGAGCAGAAGTGCATTATGGATCAGTATATCCTTGGGCATGTTGCAACTGCTACTGAAGTGAAATGTGCTTTCTATTTCAGCCAACTAACCAAACTACAAACACTCTGTAGATGTATATGGTCACTGATCAGAATCTATACTACTACCCTGAGTCAGACTAAGTGACATTTCAGATAATAATTCACACGGGATACAACATCTCAGTTAACTAATCACTGCACGCATATCAGCTCGTGAAAGCAAAGTTCAGCACTCATCGGCTCATCGCAATCTGCTGCTGCGTCATCACCGCGGCCCTTTCACCGGCCGTCGACGGGATGCAGCGTGAACCATGTCTGCAGCAAAGACCGCTGATCCTTGCGGGGCTCAGGGGCTGCAATAATAATGGCAGCCACCACGGGCAGCCTGAAGCTATGCAGCAACTCCCAACCACGGTCCTGCTCCTCCCTCCCCATCGACATCACCATGCCACCACGACCTCGAACTCCTAGTCCTCAACCTCTTCCTCTGCCCCGCGTCCGATGGCACAGGTCGCGAACGGTCAAAGAGGCCCCTCAGGAAGGGGCTGAAACCGCGAAGGAGAAATGGCGAAGGTAGCGATGGATGACGAACCGGGTGTTGGACTAGACTGGACTGGACTTGGGCTCCATTAGTGCACAGGTAGGGTCAGGTCCAAACAGTACCCATGCGGTAATTAGATGTAATTAATGACATGGCTGCTTTAAAATTTGTGCTAATTTTGTTAGGGCACTCCCAATGGGTATTTATTGTGGTTTCTATGTGTGTTAATTACCTTGAAAATTAATGAAAAATGCTGAGGTGGCACTAGAATTAATAAAGAGAGAGAAGAGAAAAACAAGAAATCGTTTCTCCATCCAGAAACGACGTCCTCGCACGATTCGAGATGCGTAGAAATCGTAAAATCACCGTTGGGAAGATTCTGGTCGAGTCTAGCCGGATCCGCTGCTCCCACCCACCTCGCGCGCGCCGCTGCCTCCCATCCTTCCTCGCACACGCCGCACCGTCGCCTCACACCCTCCCGCGAGCGCTGCGGCCTCCCACCCTTGCGCGCGCCGCTGCCTCTCCACCCTCCGCTGCTCGCCCCACCCTCCCGCGCGCGCCGCCGGCCGCCGCCTCCAATCCTCCTGCGCGCGCCGCCGCCTCCCACACGGTGGACTCGCTTGTAGAGGTGACCGGCAGCAAGGGGCCTGAAGCAGATTGAGGCGGCTTCTGCTGTCCGCGCGGCCTCTAGCCCCAACTGCGGCCATGGGACACAGCCGCCGGATGAGGGAGTGTGACGCCAGCAACAGGGAGGAAGGGATGCAGAGGACGGCCCCGGCCGAGATCTCGCTCTTGCTTGCCGGACTACTCCTTGCTACGTGTGCTACTGCCTACTACTCCTGAGTCCTGACCACTTGTACTATTGCCTACTCCTTGCTATTTTGGTAGCTGTATATTTCTGAGAAGTGTTTTGGTTGCGTGATTCTGAGTACTATTGTGGCACGATTTGTTCTAAAATGTGGCAGATTGTGGTGTACATAATTATTGGCACAGGTGATCCATCTCTTTTTTATGCTGCAGTTAATCTATACTTTGTATTAGGACTCTAGTAGAAAATATGGGTTGAGAAGGGTAGTTTCTACATGCAATTAGTTACTTCCTTTCTCTCTTGGAATCTACAACTAAAAATCATTCATTGGGACTGCCCTTAGGAAGACCACCGACCGGAGCACTTCTCTCCTTGAAAATCCAAAAATGACCGAGAATTTGGAACGGGGGTAAAAATAATTTAATTTCTGGGGCCTTCAATTCGTCCCTCATGATATGGGTAGGATTCGGACTTGAGAGCCACCAATTTGAACATGTTGGTGCCCTTTCAGCTTGTATATAAACACAGGTGTCCCCCAACAACCAATGAATCAATCATTCCATTCCATTCCAAGTTTTCATTCCTCAACACGTTATCATGCACTCACTCTGCCTCTAAGCGCACAGGCAGAAACAGAGGCTAGAGGGCCTCACCGTCACCATCATCGAGTAAGCCATGGACTCTGAGAACTTGCGTTTCATCACAATTTTTCTGGTTTCCTCGTTCTTCCCATCGGTGGCCACCATGGTCGCTGTTGCTTCTGCAACAAAGACACACGCTATTGCCGCCGTGCTGCAAGATGTGGTGGACGTCGTGGCCGCTGCTTCCGTGGTTGCCGTGGACGACGTCGCTTCTCTAGATTTGGACGATGGACGTCGCTTCTCATATTTTTCCCATTGAGTTTTTGAGGAAGGATATTCGAATATGATCCTCAGATCATAACCTTATTGATCTCTAAAATTATTTATGAGGTTTTTCTTTTCAAGTTTTTTCTCATATAAGTCTTCAATGAGACAATAACCTAATATGTCATATCATTTTCTCCTTACATTTTCCCACCAGGTTTTAAAGGAGTTTTAATGGCATCTGCACATACAAATTTGTTTCTTCTCAATACTTTTCCCATAGGGTTATGTTTACAATATAATAATCAAAGATGATTGATGAAGAATTACATCAAGATCACAAGGAGCAATTGATCGAGAGGAAGTGTTATGAATAAAAGATTAGTGATCAATTACAGTAATTATGTCATTAAGATAACATGTGATTAGTGGTGTAATTAGGGATGTAATTAGTGGGAACCGACCTTTTCATCCAAAGGTCCAGTCCCGAAGGGGCAACCCCACTTCCGGACAGACATGTTCATGCCTTTGGGCTTGTATATAAACACAGGGGTCCCCCAAGAATCAATGAATCAATCAATCCATTCCATTCCAAGTATTCATTCCTCAACAAGGAAGACACTCTTCTAGTATGGCTTGTAGTTGTTTATTATTAGTATAAAACAAAGGCGTAGAGAAACTCCACACCAGTTCCAATGCAATCATCCAATTGGCATCAAGTTTGTTTTTATTTTCATTCAAAGGACACGGAGGAAATATTTGGGTTTCTAAAGGAAATGAACTACGAAACGTCCCTGCCAGTCATCCCCTAATGGTCATGGTGAATTAATCCTATTCCTGAAAAATAAAGTACTGACCATTAAGTACATAGATGCGGAGATGTTCCGTATCCCTTCGCTTATTGTTTGGATTGACTTAGGTTAGACCCTGCACCCTCCATATTTACAGAATATAAGTCTTCAGGACCAATAAACAACAAGATGATCTAGAACACGAGGATAGAAAAAAGAAAAAGAGAAGATGCCCTCCCCAACTCAGAGCCGCTCCGCCCCCTCCGCCCGGCGTCGACAGCGCCGGCGGCGCCGCCCAAGCTCCTCCGCCGCCCCCAGGTCGCATCCTCCACCTCCTCGGCGCCGCGCTCCCACGCCCGAAGCTCCTTGCCCCAGCCACGCTCGTCCACCCCTCCACCACGCGCCGTGGATCTGGATCCAGCCGGTGGCTGGCCGGAGACCCCACCACCGCCGCCGCCGCTCGGATCCCGGCCGGTGGACTCGCTGGACGACTTCGTCGTCCCTGCCACGCCGGAATCCGCTTGGTACCAGCCATCCTACGCCGACATCGTCCGCCGTCCTATGCCTATATCGTCTCCACGCACACCTCCTGCCTCTCCTCCGCCCGGTCATCCCCCTCGACGCTAGGTCAGATCCGCCGTCATTATCCCCCCAGGAAGCTCCTACTACGCCGCACGCCATCCTCCCCTCATGCCGCGGTGGGAAGCCGAGGTGATCGTGTCGGTACAATGGTGCTGGCAGTCTACCACGGGGTAGGCTATGGTGGTAGATTGTGCGGAGGGGATCGCCGAGACTGGAGCTAGATGGTGTGGACGAAGGACACGAGGGTTTATCTAGGTTCGGGCCGCAAAGATGCGTAATACCCTACGTCCTGCGTCTGGTGATTGTATTGCTTGGGAATCCCAATGGACCTGTTTTGGAGGGGGTCCCTGCCGCCCTTATATAGGCTCGGGGGGCAGGGTTACAGATCGCATGGGATCTATCCTAGTCGGTTATACAAGATCTTTTCTCATGTACAAGTAATATCTTTCCTAACCAACTAGTCTTTATCTATGGAACCCTATCTCCTCGGGCACCGCCTCATTCCTGATCCGTACGCCCGCGCCAGGTGCCTCCGCGTGGGCCCTCGTCGTCCCTGAAGATACTCCGTGGGCCCCTTCCGTGAGGCACCCTGGGGGTATATCCCCCACAGCAGTCCCCGAGCGCTTCTTAACCAGACTGCGACCTCGACCGTCGATCTTGGGGCTTCATCCGAGTGCTTACTGTTTCCAGCCGAGTGCTTCGTATTCCGCCTTGGTCGATTCTTGGCACAGCCGAGTGGTCTCGAAGCTCGACTCGTGGTTGCCGGGTGGTTAAGGAGAGCTCCAAAGCTTACTAGATCTGATCATCGAGTCGGAAAATGTACACTTCTTGTCGAATACGAAGTGTACACACTTAGTCCCCGAGCCTTGATAAAGGTTGGAGGAGGTTCATCAAGGGTCCGGGAGGAAAGCTAAGTGACCAGACTCCAATGTCTTGCTATGGGTAACCTTAATAAGGCTCCCCCCGAGTGCCTCCCAAGGCTCCAGCTTATGTCCATGTTTGTTAGCTCGGTCAAGGACCTTGCTTCTGGCTCTGGATGATCTTGGTGACACCTTCGTGCACACTGAATGGGCGCATCTCCAGATGCGCCCATTAGGGTAGTCTCTGAGGTTCGGAATAGTTAGAATAACTATTTCGAAGCTCTAAATGAAGACTTTAGATTGGAATTCCCATCTTCCCTTTTGGGAGCGTACCTCTCAGATCATCTGATCTGGTACGATGCCCGGAAAGAGCTCCAGCTCTAAACCAGATTTGCCGTATGGCCCATCGTGTTCCCAAGGAGTCCTTGCGCAAGGTCACCTGCCCTAGCCATCATTCGCGTGGCTTCTGAGCAGCTCTGGCCTATGTTCGGCATGCCTGCCAGAGGAATCTCTCATGAGCTAGAAGAAACGAAACCTCTTGGGATTCGCGCCGTATGATTTCGAGGGCGGGTTATCGAATAACCTGGCTATCCATGACTCCGGGTCACGGCCTCTGAGTCGGCTTGTGCACCAAATTTATTTGGAAAGCCTTTAATTAGAGCTCGGGGGAACGATCTTCGTTCCCGAGCCCATTTGAAGTTTCGGCCCAGCAGGCCTGTACGGCAAGAAATCGGAAGCGTCGGGCTAACGGCATGAGGCGCGAGTTGATTCTGCAGGAATCTCGCGAGTTGATCTCGCGGGGACGTGGCTAGGCGACGGGGCGGAGGGGGCCTGCCACGATTCCCTTTCCTGTCCGCCCACATTTAAGGCAAGCCAGGGGGTAGCGTGCGCCTTCCACTCCCATCACTTCACATCGCATCGCCTTGCTTAGGAAAGCTCGTTGCTGCCGCTTCACCTTCCGCACTGGTCGCTCCGTAGCCGCATCCGCGCGCGCTCCGCCGGATCTGCCCCGGCGGGAACCCTAAATCCAGATCCGCCGCCCGACCTTGCCCCCATTCTCAGCTCCTTCTCCCGGCAGCCGGCGAGGAAAGATGCCTCCAACGGGCCGCCGGAACCGGAGGGATTCGAGGGCGAGCGCGGCGGAAACGAGGCGGTCCGCCTCGCCGCCACCGGTGCCACCGAGCCGCGACGAGGAGTGGGTCCGCTCCATCTCGACAAGGGAGCGAATCATCTCCCTGATGTGGGACGGCGTGATGCTCGACGCGGCCACCGAGGAGTGGCGCCTGGCGGTGGGGGAAGAGTTTCCGACGCTGGAGACGCACGAGGCCGTTGTCTTCGAGTCGGCGTACCTCCGCGGCTTCGGGCAGCTGGCGCATCCCTTCTTCCGCGGGCTGCTCTACTACTATGGGTTAGAGCTTTGCCATCTCAACCCTAACTCCGTCTTGCACATCACCATCTTCATTCATCTGTGCGAGGCATACCTCAGTATCGCCCCGCACTTCAATCTCTTTCGGTACTTCTTCTGGGTGAAACCCCACAAGAGTACCAAGAAGCCGAACGTGGTCGGTGATGCCGGGATCCAGCTTAAATAGAAGCACTCTGCCAAGTACATCTCCATGCCGCTGATCAGTTCCAACAAGGGGTGGCATGCCGAGTGGTTCTATACCTCCAACCACGACCCGTGGGTCTCGTGCAACATCGACGTGCGGCCGGTTCCTCTCAACTGTTGGGACGAGGAGCCGAGCGATGCCGAGATGGGAAAGGTGCAGGAGCTGCTGAAGCTGATCTAGAAGCTGAAGGCGGCCGGGCTCACCAGCGTGGCGGTCATGGAGAACTTCGCCACCCAGCGGCTACAGCCACTGAAGGATAGGGTCCACCCAGCGTATGAGTATGCCGGTGAGGACTACAACTCCACGCGGCACGTGCCGGAGCCGGGGAAGCATGACGAGTTGGTGGAGCACATCCGTTAGTGCTTCGTTGCTGGCACTGCGAAGCCACTGCCGCCGCTTCCTTCCCCTTCCTCGTCAGCGTTATGTTTTCAGGATCGTCGTGCTTTCTTCTCCGTGCTGCCGCTGCCGGGCACTTTGGCTTGGGAGGGATTCTCAACCCGGCAGGCTTGGTGAGCTGCAGCGGATGGAGCGCGTCGAGGCCCAACTGATGGTGGGGTCGTTGCTTCGAGGAAGGGGAAGGAGCGCTGGGGCAGCATTCGCCCTGAAGTGCGGCTTGCGCCTCCCGGCTCGATCAAGATGAACGAGCCGGAATTGCGTCAGCGCAAACTGGTGCTGCCGAGCGACTTAGATGAGGAGGAGGTGGCTCCTCACGCGCTCGAGGCCGGTGACGTCCCGCTGGCGGCGGTCGGGGGGACGTCGAGTGGTGCACCCGCTTCTTCTCCTTCTCTTCCTTCTCCTCAACCTTCTCTTCCTTCTCATCGTCAACGACTAGTGGATGAGTCCCAGAGCGCGGGCATTCCCCGTCCTGTGCCGGAGGCTACTCGGCCGTCTCCTGTGGCGATGCAGGAGGCACGCAAGGTGGCCGCGGGGGATAAGCATCCAGCGCCCTCCAGCTCTGGGTTCCGCAAGCGTGCGCTTGTGCGCGTATCAAACCAGTGAGTTCTCTTGCACTTTTGGTCACCTTTTGAGTGTTGTTGATTCTTGTGATGGAGGTTTTGAATATGCTGGTGGTGTTTGAATTTGTTGTTTGCAGGGACCCTTATGACCCCTCTGTTGATGGGGGTGAGGTGCCTGCACCTCTTGTCGATCCGGTGGAGCAGCCGGCGAGTGCTTCAGCGGAGCATTTGGGTGCAGCGCCGGAGGTGTTGGGTGTCGAGCGCCGGTGCGACTCCCCGGGTGGCCAGTCTCCAGCGTGAAGCTACTGGGTCCTTGGCCTTGGGTTCAGCCACTGTGGCTTAGCCTGAGGTTGAGGAGATCCGCAGGGAGGTCCCTGTGCACCGCGCCAGCCCACCGCACCCTGGCCGGATCGCACGGATACACCATGGCTAGGCGCGCGAGGTCCTTGGAGACCCGGCTGCCGACGATGACAACTAGAAGGAGCTCGTCACGGCTGTGCAGAAGGTTGCGCAGTTGGCAGAGGTGAGTATCCATCTCAGGTGTCTTTCTCTACTGCTGCCATCTGCATGGCTTTCTTAGACATTGTATCTGTAGGTCATTGCTACAGCCTCCGCTCGCAAGAGCGAGGTGTTGGACGACATAGGTCCAATGCTGTCACGCTGCATGCCCAGGTGCAGCACCTTGAAGAGCAGGCCGCTGTGTGTCAGGCAAGCAGCAATCAGGAGCTCGAGCAGCTACGCTGGGACAAGGTGGTCGCGGACACTACCGTCACATCCTTGCGCAAGGTGGCGGAGGAGCACCAGAAAGGTACGTTGGCTCAACTCTCGTTTGGCCTTGTCATCCGAGTGCTTGTTGTTGATGTTTATTGTTGGAGCAGCTCGGGCCAACGCGGAGCAGGAGCTTGAGGACTTCCACGCTCAGGCGAAATGTCTGAAGGCATCCTTTGAGCAGGCTGCCAAGGAGCGGGCTGTGGCGAAGAAGGAGCTCACTGGTTAGCCGACTGCTTTCCCTGTACTTTTTCTACTATTTTGTCTTGTCTAGTCCTTCTGATGTTTTGAGCAGATCTTCGGCGAAAACTTTTCACTCAATTCATAGACCTTGAGGCCCGCGTCGAGTCGGAGAGGGCTCAGTTCCGGGCACTGGGTGAGACCCAGCGCCCGCTGTTGGATGAGCTAGCACCACTCGCTGAGTCCTCCACCGTGCGCGAGTTCGGTGAGCCGCCTGTCCGCCTGCCAAGTCTGCTGGAGCGGGCTCAAGCGTCATCGTCGCGCTTCCAAGGGTACCTGCGCGAGGTTAGCCTGGCGAGCACCAGCCACTGCCTCACCATCTTTCGCTCCTTCCTCCCCAACGTGGACGTGAACCGCTTCCGTGGAGGCTTCGCCCGTGGGACGTCGCCTACACGGATCGACCAGCTTCTGGAGGAAGTGAAGGACGCGGCGGAGCAGCTGGCTGACGATGTTGTGCCTGCGCCGGAAGGTGACGGCAATCACCTGCTGCAGTAATAAGAACATTTTTATAAGTACTTGTAATATTTTGTGATACTTGGGCTTGTTACTTTCATTTTGTAGCGCTTATAAGTTGCCGCTTTACTTTGATGATCTCCATGTACTGTTAATTTCTCCAATAGTTAGTCTGTCACGGGAAATTGTAGTCCCGTTGGCCTTAGTTTCCTAGCGCAGAGGGCGTACTCTCGTGCACGCTTAGTACCTTGGCTTGGCGAAGATCTCGGCCCACGATTTAAGACGTATTCTGCCGAGTACTTTATGAGTCGTAGGATTCGTGTTAGATGAGCGTTTTAGGTTCGACAGAAAGAAAAAGGTACATTGTCGTAAAAGGAGGCAGTTCCCAAGTTTCAGACTTGAAGCTTGGGTGCCTGGCCATGCTTTTGCAGGAAAAGACGAAGTGAAAGAACTTCAAGAGACATGAATATTTATTCATTGCCAAAACTGCTAGCATGGATGATGAATATATGAAAAATTAATGAGGAGTACATAGCTTTATGGGTAGAAGCGTCATAGGTGCTCGATGTTCCATGAGTTTGGCACCTCAGAGCCATCTTCCCACATTAGCCGGTAAGCACCCGGCCTGCTGACCTCCTTGACGATGAATGGCCCCTCCCAAGGAGCCGACAGCTTGTGTTTCTCCTTCTTGTTCTGGACTCTCCGGAGAACGAGATCGCCGACGCAAAAGGCTCTCTCTTGCACGTTCTTGTCATGGTAACGCCTCAGAGCCTGAGCATACCGAGCTGCCTGAATGGTTGTTGCGAGCCATCCTTCTTCGATGTTGTCGATGTCCTCAATGCGTGCCTCCTCGGCTTTGTTCTCCTCGTACACCTCTACCCAGGGAGCGTTGAACATGAGGTCGGTTGGGAGTACCGCCTCAGACCCGTACACCAGGAAGAAGGGGGTCTGACCAGTAGCATGACTCGGCTATGTCCGCAGTCCCCAGATTACCGCTGGGAGCTCTCGGAGCCAGCGAGTCACGTACTTCTTGAGTCGATCAAAGATGCGCTTCTTGAGTGCCTCGAGCACCGCTCCGTTGGCTCGCTCAGCCTGGCCATTAGCGCGGGGGTGAGCCACCGATGCGTGGGCCACCTTGATGAGGAGGTCATCGCAGCAGTTCTGGAATTCTCTCCCCGTGAAATTTGTGCCCAAGTCGATGATAATCCTGTTGGGGACGCCGAACCTGTGCACAATCTCCGTGATGAACTCGGCTACCTTTGCCGCCGTTAGTGCTTTTATTTGCTTGACCTCTATCCACTTGGTGAACTTGTCGACAGCTACCAGGATGTGGTCGTATCCTCCGGATGCTTTCCTGAACGGACCGATCATGTCAAGTCCCCAGCACACGAAGGGCCAAGACACGGGTATAGTCTGGAGGGCTTGAGCCGGGACGTGGATTTGCTTTGTGAAGAATTGACATCCCTCACAGCGTTTAACCAGCGTCTCGGCGTCTGCGACGGCTGTAGGCCAGTAGAAACCAGACCGAAAGGCTTTACCTACTATGGTTCGCGCTCCGGCATGGTTCCCACACATGCCGCCATGGATCTCTGACAGAAGCTCTCGTCCCTCTTCCTCTGAGATGCACTTTTGGAGTACTCAGGAATGTGCTCCTCGACGGTATAGGTTATCCCCGATCAAGACGTAGTTCTTGCTTCTGCGAGTAATCCTTTCGTGTAACGCTCGCGTCTCCCTTTCGTTTTCAGGCGAGGGATTCGGAAGCATTCCGTACTTGATGTACTCGACCATCTCTGAGATCCACTCGGGTTGTGGCTCAATCATAAGGACTTTGCCAAGTCCTTCGGATGGGTCGACTTGGGACTCGGAATTTTTGATAGAGGGCTTGATGAGATCTTGGACGAAAACGCCGGGTGGCACCTGAACTCTAGTGGAACCCATTTTTGCCAACTCATCGGCTGCCTTGTTGTTGTCTCGGAGCACATGCTGAAACTCTAAGCCAGAGAATTTGCCTTCGAGCTTTCGAATCTCCGCACAGTAGGCGTCCATCTTCTCATTCGTCCTCTGCCATGTCTTGTTCGCTTGGTTGATGACCAGGGCGGAGTCTCCCCTGACTACCAAGTGTTTGATCCCGAGCAATATGGCGATCCGTAGCCCATGGAGGGCCGCTTTGTACTCGGCCGCATTATTCGAGACGTCGAACATGATTTGCAGCACATACTGCAACTTCTCACCTTTGGGGGAGATGAGGAGTATGCCAGCTCCGCCTCTCTTAATCCTGAGTGGTCCATCGAAATACATGGTCCAGTGCTCGGGTTCGGCGGCAGTAGATGGTGTTTGGATTTCTGTGTACTCGGCTACAAAGTCGGCCAGTACCTGTGACTTGACTGTGTTGCGGGGTACGAAGGTAATATCATGCGTGGCCAGCTCAATGGACCACTTCACGATTCGTCCCATGGCATCTCTGTTGTGCAGGATGTCGCCTATGGAGTAGTCGGAAACTACAACGATCTTGTGGGCCTCGAAGTAGTGCTTCAACTTGCGGGCGGTGATGAGCAGCGCGTAAAGTAATTTTTGCGCTTGGTTGTACTGCACTTTTGAGTCGGTCAATACCTCACTTATGAAGTAGACCGGCCTCTAGACAGCATAGGCATGGCCTTCCTCTTTACGCTCCATGACTAGCGCCGTGCTCACAACATGCGTGGTGGCCGAGATGTAGAGGTAAAGCGTCTCCCCGACCTCTGGCGCAGTGAGGATGGGTGGTTTCTAGAGGTAGTCCCTGAGTTCCAGGAAGGATTTCTGAGCCTCCTCATCCCACTGAAAGTTGTCTTGGTGTCTGAGTAGCTTGAAGAACGGTAGCCCTCTAACGCCGAGTCGTGATATAAAGCGGCTGAGTGCTGCCATGCACCCGGCGAGCTTCTGCACGTCTCTTTGGCACTTGGGTGGCTTCATCTGGGTGATCACGTTGATTTTATTCGGGTTTGCCTCTATGCCACGGTTGCTGATGAGGAATCCGAGTAGTTTCCCTGAGGGAACGCCGAAAACACATTTTTCTGGGTTAAGTTTCCAGCGGTAAACCCTAAGGTTGGCGAAGGTCTCAGACAAGTCCTTGATAATGTTATCAGGCTCTCGAATCTGGACTACCACGTCATCCACATAGGCCTCAGCATTTTTCCCGATCTGTGTCGTTAGACACTTTTGGATGGCGCGCTGATAGGACGCGCCGGCGTTCTTCAGACCGAAAGACATAGTCAAGTAGCAATACACGCCAAAGGGCGTAATGAACGACATGTTGATCTGGTCTTCGATTTTTAGGCTGATCTGGTGATAGCCCGAGTAGCAGTCGAGAAAACAGAGTAGGGCACAGCCTGCCGTGGAATCAACGACCTGGTCTATTCGCTGGAGGGTGAAGGGGTCTTTGGGGCATTGTTTGTTGAGATCAGTGTAATCAACGCACATTCTCCATTCTTTATTCTTTTTGGATACAAGAACTGGATTAGCCAGCTAGTCCGGATAATAGACTTCCTTTATGAAGCCGGCTGCTAGCAGTTTTGTGATCTCTACCCCTATCGCCTCCTTGCGGTCCTTCGCGAAACGATGCAGCTTCTGTTTTATCGGCGTTGCGTTCACGTCAACCTTCAAGGAGTGCTCGGCGAGCTCTCTGGGCACCCCTAGCATATCCGCTGGTTTCCAGACGAATATGTCAGAGTTAGCGCGTAGGAACTCGACGAGCACACTTTCCTATTTGGAGTCCATGTTAGCCCCTATGGTCGCCGTCTTGGCCGGATCCTTGAGCCCGAGGGACACCTTCTTCGTGGCCTCCTTTTCCCGCTGGATCGCCTCCGTCGCTGGCCTCTTGGTTGGGATCTCTAGGTCCACTAGGGCCAGCTTGCTGGTGGCGGCCATGACCTCTGCAGCGCGTCTGGAGAGGTTGAGCGTAGCTGCGATGTGGATGTTTTCCCTCTCGCATGCGCTAGCTGTACCGGTGTCACCCTTAAGGGTGAGAACACCGTTGGGGGCGGGCATCTTCAACACGATGTTGGTGTAGTGCGGAACCGCCATGAATTTGGCCAATGAGGGCCTGCCGAGTATGCCGTGGTAGGCTGTCTCAAAGTCAGCCACTATGAAGCGGACATACTCAGTCTTGTAGTTCTCAATGGTGTCGAAGGTAACCGGCAGAGAGATCTCTCCGAGTGGTACCGAGGGATCCCCAGGTACTATGCCGAAGAAAGGCTTGTCCGTTGGATTCCGATCTATGGGAGTGAGCCTGAGTTCCTTCAGTGTGCTGGCGAACAGGATGTCGAGGCCACTGCCTCTGTCGACCAGCATCTTGCTGAGTCCCACATTGCAGATCGTGGGCTTGAGCACTAGGGGATATCGCCCGGGTCTGGCGACTACTTCCGGGTGGTCTTCCCTACTGAAGGTGATCGAAACCTCCGACAATCGCAGGTACTGGGGGTGTCCCGAGGTGGGTCGCATACACCAGTGCTCGCTCGATGAGCTTGGCCTTGCGCTTGCCCTCCAGCTGCTCCGGACCACCGTAGATCATGTTGATGGTGCGGTCGGCTACTTGGAATTCTTCCTCGTCATCCTCCGCTGGTTGATTGCGCTTAGCCTTGCCCTTCTCGCCCTTCTTGGGGCTTCTCTGACGAGCTTTGCCGGAGAAGTAGTTCTTGAGGCCGAAGCAGTCCCGAGCCGTATGCTTGTGGTTCTTGTGGTACGGGAACTGCATGTCGAGCATCTTCTGGAACTCAAACGGGTCCATGCGCTTGGGACCAGGCTGTACGACGGCCACGATCTCGGGCTTGGGCTTTTGGTTTCGCCTGGCGCCCTGCCAGTGCGTCTCTCCCTCAATATCAGGGTCGCGACGCCTGCGGTGAGAGCGGGGAGAGTCATCATCATCCCAGCGCTCCTTCAGACTCTTGAGCTGTTCGCGCTCTGCGTCCTCGTCGTCGGCCTCCAGGTTCGCCACCGTAAAGAGCTCGTTGACGGTCTTTGGGGGCCTCTGGGCCCATATGTTCACTAGCTTGCCGTAGACCAGCCCGTGCTGGAAGGCACTAATGACATGGTGTTCCTCAACGAAAGGAAGAGAGTTCTTCTTCTCGGAGAAACGACGGATATACGAGCGCAGGGACTCGTTTTTCCGCTGCCGGATCTGATCCAGCGCCCTTCTGTTACCCGGCCGTTCCCACGTGCCGGAGTACTGGCTGGTGAAGAAGGCGCAGAGCTCTTCCCAGGAGTCGATCGAGTCCTTGGGGAGTCCTGCAAGCCAACTCCTGCACCCCTTCGTGAGCATGATTGGCAAGTAGTTAGCCATCACGTCGGAGTTCCCTCCCGCGGCCTTGACCGCGGTGGAGTAGATCTGCAACCATTGGGTGGGATCGGACGTCCCATCGTACTTGTCCACGTTGGACAGCTTGAAGCCTCGGGGCCAAGTCACCCTCCGCAACCGAGCCGTGAGGGAAAGGAAGCCGTCGTATGGCGGTGCCTCCTCTCGACCTTTGCGGCGTCTGTGGGGCGGCCTCTCGTAGGAGCTATAACTTTCACCCGAGTTGTCGTAGCTGCCTGAGTAGTCCTCGTAGCCGCTGCGTGAGTCGGACGGTGGAGTCGTGTCTCGCCGGCCGCGATGATTCGGGGCCCCATGCTCCCTGTCATAATCGCGGTGGTGTTCCACCTCGTGCCATCGTCGCTCCTGCGTGCGGCGGTTGATCGTGTGCTTCGCGTCACGGGCACGGAGCCAATCACGGAGGTCTTCACCGCCCTCGCGGCGACCTCTCTTGCACCGCGGTCGGCACGTGCCGCCTGTCTCCCCTCGCCCGACTGGTGGAGAGGGGTCAATCCGGTTGGCTTGAGTCGCGGTGGCCTGGACCAGCGCTTTGAGGCGTGCCAGGCCCGGAGTGGCAGGCGGTAGCTTGTCAAGCTCCTCATTCAGTACAATGAGGTTCTCTTTCAGGGTCGCATAGACCCTGTGTCCACCGAAGTCGATGGTGAACTCATCTTCCAGCCTTAGGGGCATATATTGAGAGAGCGCCGAGTGCGGCGTCTGTGCCTCCGTGGCAGGCTGGATCCCGAGTACTCATCCTCGAGTTCCTCGTCGTCACGACGCGGGCGGACGCGGTTAATCTCCTGGCATCGTTGCGCCCGGTCCTCGTTCTTCCTCTGGCGCTCGGCCTTTTGTTCGGCCATCTCGCCGTCCCGAGTGCGTTCGTCCTCCGAGACTACGGCGGGAGCGCCGGCGCCTAGAGCCACCACGTAGACGAAAGTCAGGGCCAGGCCACCGTCTGATGAGTCAGAGGGATCAGTAGATCGGATCTCGGTAGTGTCGGTCGATCCGAAAGTCTCGGAGCTATCCTCGAGGCCCAGAGCTGCCCTCAAGGAGGTGAAGGAACCTCCCGAGTCGCAGCCGTGATCAGATCGCCTGGCTGAGTAGTTTAGCCGACACAGATCTTCGGACTCCTCGATGGTCCAATCTCCAAGTTGCCCGTCCTCCTCTAAGATAGGGAAGAGGGATCCATCTTGATCATCATCCTCGAGGGCAGTGATCACCATCGAAACGAAGCGCGGCGGCTCCTCATCCGAGTGGTACTCCACTGGCTGGGTTGAGGGGGCCGCGGCTAGGTTCTTCTTCATCGTCTCTGCGTAGGCAGAGGTGGAAGCACTCTTCAACCCGTGGGGAAAGCGTTCGGCCTGCGGGGTGCCTAGAGCTTCCTCACAGATCAAGATGGTGTCGGCCATCTGGCTGATGACCCGATTCATAGATTGAACCAGATCGCATTCGGGAGGACCAGAGGATCCTTCAACCGTCTGATCTCCAGCCGGGAGGCATGGCTGTCGAGCTGGTGGTGTGCCGAAAAGGACTCGGTAAGCCTTAGGTTTCTCCAGATTGGATCTGGGAACCAGTCTGTTGCCCGCGGGCGGCATAGGCGCCGCTCTGGGGGTCTTTTGCACGGTGACCGTGGTGTCGGAGATGATGCAAGGGATCTCTCTGATGAGGATGTGACCCTGGGAAGGAGTCACGAAGCTAGCCATCTGCTCGCCGCTGATGGGAATGGAGTCGATGGTCCCGAAAGGGATTCCTGCTCCCAACGCAGCGAAAGCAAGGCAGCTAGCCGGGATCTTGACTGCGGCCATCAATCTTGCCAATTATCGCGGCGAAGCCCCTACCTGGTGCGCCAACTGTCGGTACAATGGTGCCGACAGTCCACTACGGGGTAGGCTATGGTGGTAGATTGTGCGGAGGGGATCGCTGAGACTGGAGCTAGATGGTGTGGACGAAGGACACGAGGGTTTATCCAGGTTCGGGCTGCAAAGATGCGTAATACCCTACGTCCTGCGTCTGGTGATTGTATTGCTTGGGAATCCTAATGGACCTGTTTTGGAGGGGGTCCCTGGCGCCCTTATATAGGCTCGGGGGGCAGGGTTACAGATCGCATGGGATCTATGCTAGTCGGTTATACAAGATCGTTCCTCATGTACAAGTAATATCTTTCCTAACCAACTAGTCTTTATCTATGGAACCCTATCTCCTCGGGTGCCGCCTCATTCCTGATCCGCACGCCCGCGCCAGGTGCCTCCGTGTGGGCCCTCGTCATCCCTGAAGATACTCCATGGGCCCCTTCCGTGAGGCACCCCGGGGGTATATCCCCCACAGACTGGGGTGCAGCGCGCTGACTACGGTCGGGATGCGTGCGCCCCGAGGATCTGGCGACCGCGTCAGCCCACGCCCGTCCGCGCCGCTACTACTGAGCTGGAGCCCCGGTGGACGCCTGCCAAGCGCCGCAGGCGCTAAACTCGGCGTGCGCCACCAGCTGCGCCCCGACGCGACGAACGTCATGACCGAAGGAGCAGCACGCAATCAGGCCGCCCAATGTCCGCCGCCCTCCAAGCATTCGTCAAGGCCACCGCGGGGTGCTGCTTCAGCTGCCTCGCAAGCGATCACTGGGCGGCACGAGGAGTACACGAAGCTCGTCCATGGGTACAACCGCAAGGACACACGGAGGAGCCACCTATTCCACCATGACGCTCAACTCGTTCATCCGCTCCGCCACCATACCCTCCGAGGCATTTCAAGATTGTTTCATCATGAAGACGGAGGAGGAGGAGGAGAGACTTGTTCGTCTTGAGAAGAGAATAAAAAGGGAAGAATTGTTGAAAAAGGATCATCCGCCACAGCCCAAGATGAAGGAGGGGCTGCACATCAAGCTAATGAACAACCTTATGAAGGAATACCAACGCCTCCACCATATTATGAGGTGTGCCGATGCAAGCATGGGGGAGCGGGGCAGCCATGCCGCCACCTCCTCCACCATACATAGCGCTCAACGAAGCTTTCGTGGCGCCTCATCCCAAACAATGCAAGTCAAATGGAAGAAGGGATCGACACAATCATATCACGAGCAAGGATACACCGCGCAAGATCATCAATATCAACCACCGGAAGATGAAGAATGGAGAAGGAGGAAGAAGAAAAATAATAATGATGCTTTCAACTTCGGTTCGATTTTCTCTTTTCTTTATTTTCAGCTTATGTGCAAATTTGTGTGTGCGAGCATTTTCTATTTTATTTATTTTCAGCATGTGTGTGGTAGTAGTAGTTTTTGTTTTCCATCACCATGAATAAATTTCACCATCGTTTTATGATAATTAATATGGATGGAAAATTGTGTCAAGTTGATATATGATGACCGTTGCCTATTTGCTTATCTTTGTACTTGTTTTATGCATGATTAAACTAGTGCTCTCTTTAAATGCAAATCTGAAATTAATTTAAATGCTAGCTTAATCCTTTGCGGAGGTTATGATAAAGATGAGACCCATAGTTTTTCTCATGCTCTCAATTTTGGATTGGTTAAAGATAATTTATTTTTGTTCTTAAAAACTATGCTAACCTTGTCATTAATACCTCTTGCATTTTGCTCTACCTATGCAAAGCCTTATATTTATTTGAGTGCAAAAACTTAGTATACAAGATTTATTTTTGGGTGAGTTAATTCAGGGCTTGATTTCTATGGCCCGAGACTAAGAAGCTGGTCATTCCGTTTTTGCGTATCTATCTTAATGCTAGCCTTTTCTATCCGTGCATTGTAAGTTTCCACATCGGAAATTTTGCAAACCTCGCCGGATATCCACCCAAAAACCCAATATATCTTTTTGTGTTTATCTCCTTGACCATAACCCAACATTTGAGTATGGATGAATATTTCAATGAAGATCACAAGAATGAAGGTGCTAAGGATTGAAGTATAATTTCGGGAGACCTCCAAGACGACATGAAGGTTGCGTGAAGGATTCCTAGAAGATTTAAAGTGTTTCTTTCCAGGAAAACATAGAACTTTTAGTACCTACCTTGGCACAAAAATTTTACCACCTCTTTGCCCGAGGACGTGCATTCGTCTAAGCATGGGGGGAGCTGCCAAGGAGGTGCGTACAATGTAATCTAGAGTTCAAGGGGAGTATATAAAAAATGAAAAAAAAGGAGAGAGAAAGAAGAAGTATGAAAAAAGAAAGAAAAAGGAGAGAATAAAAAATAATAAAGTGTATATATATAAAAGGAAAGAGAGAAAAAATATATAATAAATAAAGCTCCCCGGCTCTCTAGATGCATTAGGAGTTTCAAGAGGATTCAAGATCAAGACCCATACTCATCTTTCCAACCATGTGCAACCCGATAACGAGGACTTTGTTTGTGCCTCAGGATCACTCTTTGCCATTTGCACATGTCCACTTATCTCAAAAAGTGTGTGTTCATCTCTCCCCCCTCCTTGTAACATTATTTTTCCAATGACCTTTTTGACGAGTCTCGGTAAGACCATGAGAAGCTTGTCTTGTTTTGATAATATCTCGATTATAATATCTTGGTAGGACTAAACTTTTCCCAAAGCTCCAAATAAAGCCTTCCACTTATATATATTTTTTTAGAGGGGAAAGGAGTAGAATAAATAGGCTTTGAGAGACAAGACAAGATGAGAGTTCATGAGCAAGATGCAAGGTGGTTTAAATTTTTGAACTTGGTTTAGCTCTTTTTATTCATCTCGCTCTACACTTCAAAATTTCTGAGATTCATTTAAAATTGGGGAGCATGACTAATTACTTGTGGGAAGAGCTTAATTGATATCCACCCTCCGTAGGGATGAAGGCTGGCTTCATTATGGAACTTTAATAAATATAAATTTAGAGAGCATTATGTTTTCTCGTGTATGATCAAGTGCAGGGTTTGAACAATGAAGGGCAACACTGATATCCATCGAAGGCTTACTCGAGGACGAGCAAGGTTTAAGCATGGGGGAGCTGTTGACGGTGAATTTTCGTCAACCTAACCACGAGTTTACCTTCGGTGTTGGCATTGATTTAATATCCAAACTAACGATCCTAACCCTCATGATATATCAAATTCGCACTCGCATGTGGATTTTGGAGTTAATTGTTTACGTAGGACTTTAACGCTAAAAGCAAGACTTCCGTGTAAAGTTCATCAAGCACCTCATGAGAAGATCATGAAGCCCGGTACAAGTCAAGATATGAAGTGAACATGACTCCAAGTGACCCAAGAACCGAACCGTGAAGGGAGAAAACTCCGAGGAGCTAGATAGAAAATGCTAAAGCTTGCGAGACAAGGAGCCCTCTTCAAACCGCGGAGAAAATGACGCCAAGGGCCCACATGCAGAAGGGGGAAAGTTCCAGAAGACACGAGAAGCATCACCGACGAAGGCGGCCACGAAATGGGCCAGGATGGGCCCAGGCCGGTCGGCCCAGGCCGGCCGGCCTAGCCCATTCCTGGGTCCATTCGTCGCCCCCTTTGACCTAGACGACCCTCGGGCTATTTATAGTCCCCCTACTAAGAGCCACGGATAAATTCATTCGTCATCCGCCGCCGAGGAGCAGAGAAGCTAGAGGGACACCATCTCGGAGAGGAGGGTCGTGCTAGTTGTCTAGGGTTTCCCTAGCCGACGTGGGAACCTTGCATGGAAGACCACGTCGGAGCTCCGGAGCAAGGATCAAGATCGAGGTAGGATCCCGGTGGTGATCTTGTTCATGTAATCATTTGTGATAAAGTTCTTTATGTGAATCCGATTTCTAGCAATCAAGTGCCTTTTCTATGATTTTGTTCTCTCTTGGTTTTGCTTCTTCCTCAATCTATACTTAAGATAGATTGCATAGGGTGCTCTTGTAGCCGCGGTGGCTAGAGGTGCATACCGGATCTACCAAGTGTTCTCAACTTGTTCTTCTTGAACTCGCCCTAGGCTAACCCGCACGAATAGGGGCGCGTCGTGACAGGACGAAGGTTCCAAAAGGCGGGCGTCTTCGGAATCGGAACGAAGCCACGATTTAAAGATGCTTTTTATGAGATTCGCTTTGTTATCTTTATCTATCTTGTTCGGAACTACAATATAAGCATGATCTAGGCTCTCTAGATTGGTTATCTCTATGCTTTCTCTTGCTACCTCTTGTGTTTAGTAGATTAGATTAGATTAAATTCGTTTTCTTGATGATTTCTTAGATTAGATGCAAAAGCAACCTCTTGAAGATCAAATGTTCTTGCCTTACTAGATTGAATCCTTGTGTTGCACATTGTTCCACGGATTCGATACCTTGGGTTCTCACACTTAAGGGAAGAAGGGTCCCTTGACTACGATGGGGGATTTGTCCGCTTGCAAATCCAAACGAATTTTGATACGACAATCAACCGTCAACAACCAGACATCATGCGGCCATAGACTCCCTGTACAACTCGCGAAGCCAAGACCTAAACCTACTCAACAAGGCAAACATCATCCTCATCCCCAAGAAAGAGGGGGTGGAAACCATTGGCGACTTCAGACCCATAAGCCTCATCCACGGCATTGCTAAGATCATCACCATGGTTCTAGCGTTACGCCTTGCGCCTCTCATCAATGAGCTCATCTCCCCGTGCCAGAGCGCCTTCATTAAAAAACGCAGCATACACGATAATTTCTTATACGTGCGCAACCTCACGCGGAGGTTTCACCAGACAAAGACTCCAGCCCTACTTCTTAAACTCGACATTTCCAAAGCTTTTGACTCCGTCCGGTGGGACTACCTCTTCTCTCTCATGCAACATCGAGGCTTCCCTCTCAAGTGGCGAAACTGGATCTCCACCCTGCTTGCGACCTCCACTTCGCGGGTCATGTTGAACGGCATCCCCCTAGACCCGATCCTACATGGAAGAGGTCTACGACAAGGAGACCCCCTGTCCCCCTTGCTTTTCATCCTGGCTATTGACCCACTTCAGCGACTTCTACAAATAGCCACGGAGCGGGGACTCCTTAGCAAGCTGAATGGGAGATCTACCAGATTCAGAGCGTCGATGTATGCGGATGATGCGGTAATCTTCCTGAAACCCACTGCCACAGACGTCAACAATCTTAAGTCCATTCTCCTAAACTTCGGCACGGTAACTGGGCTACAAACAAATCTTCACAAAACCAGTGTTACATCAATCAGCTGCAATGGCATTGACCTCGACAACATCCTCGCCAACTTGCCAGTATCTCGAGCAGCATTTCCCCTCAAATATCTTGGCCTCCCCCTCACCCCGAGACGACTTCGAAAACTAGATTTCCAGCCTTTAATTGACAAAGCGGCCGAACGTCTTTCAGCTTGGCACGGCAGGAACTTAAATCAGGCTGGCCGAGCTTGCCTGACCAAATCGGTGCTCTCCTCCCAACCTGTCTACTTGATGAGCGTCATTAAACCACCAAAAGAGGTGCTGCAAGAGCTCGACAAAATCCGCAAACGTTTCCTTTGGGCAGGCGACAAGGCAATATCGGGTGGTAAATGCAAAGTAAACTGGACCAAAACGACCCTACCCAAGGAACTTGGTGGGCTGGGAGTACTTCACCTAGAGAAATTTGCACGAGCTCTACGTCTCCGATGGCTGTGGCAGGAGTGGGCCTCCCCGGACAAAGTGTGGGCGGGGACGGAGGTGCCCTGCAACGACGATGACAGACGGCTCTTTGCACAGTGCACACATATAACTTTGGGAGATGGCAACAAAACAAGCTTTTGGCATTCGGGCTGGCTACAGGGAGAAAGACCAAAGGACATTGCACCTTTACTCTTTGCCAAGTCGAAAAAGAAGAAACGATCGGTGGTGTTGGCACTTCAAAACAATAACTGGATCCGCGACCTAAACCACCACACGGGCTTCACACCGACGCATCTACTAGAATTCGTGACGCTCTGGACCCTAATTCAGCAAACGAACCTACAATCACAACACGAGGATAGTATAACCTGGACACTCACACCGAAAGGGGAGTACACAACATCATCCGCCTACAAGGCACAATTTCGCGACTATACGACTGCACCCGCACTGTCCTCAATATGGAAGACTTGGGCTCCCCCAAAGTGCAAGTTCTTCGCATGGCTCATCATACAGGATCGCGTGTGGACAGCAGACAGACTGGCTAGAAGAAATTGGGACCACTGCCCGGTGTGCCCGCTATGCAGAACAACTCAGGAGACAGCACTACACTTGCTGGCCGAATGCAGGTTTACACGTCGAATCTGGACCCTAGTCGCAACATGGATCGGACATCCTGAACTGCTCCCCACAGAATGGCCCGCCAATGCCACAATAAGCGAATGGTGGCAGAACATCACCTCCACACAAGATACCCCACGCAAAGCTTCGCGCTCGTTAACGCTGCTAGTGAGTTGGGAGGTTTGGAAAGAGAGGAACAACTGCATTTTTGGTCGAAAAGAGTCGCCTGTTCTCTCCATTGTAAATAAGATCAAAGGCGAGTGCTCAATTTGGATCGCCGCCGGCGCCAAATGCTTAGCGAGTCTTTTTGTGCGTGAGTAGTCGTCTATGTGTTTTAAGCCGGCTAGCCGGCATGTACAAATCCCCTCTTTATCAATGAAATAGGCACTATCTTGTGCCCGTTCGTTCAAAAAAAAACACGAGGATGAGCCATGTTTGTGCAACAACTAGTATGCTAGTTCCTTAAATTTACTTCCATCTATTGGATATCTATAGAATTATTACTGCAACGTAGTCTATTCTCTTAAGAGAGTTTATGTTGGTGATCAAATAGATTTCTATATATTGAGCAGTTCGGACCAACCACCACCAGAAGTTGATTTCAAAATAAATCCAAATTATAGGACTAATGAATCATTGACACGACATGACATTCTCTAGCACTCTACCACAAGAGCCCAATATGTTAATAATGCGTTAAATCTGACCACAAGGTGGAAAACAAAAAATTATCATATAAACCCCCATAAAAC
Organism: Cenchrus fungigraminus; assembly: GCA_036936925.1. Lineage (NCBI taxonomy): Eukaryota > Viridiplantae > Streptophyta > Magnoliopsida > Poales > Poaceae > Cenchrus > Cenchrus fungigraminus. The sequence continues at coordinate 17,842,085 of CM072774.1, forward strand.
AGAGTAAAACAAAAAAGCTTTCAAATAAACTCTTTCAGATGTTTTTGTAAATTTTAATTAATGCTGGATTTTGTACTTTTCAACATGCATGGTGATCCATTTGGAGATAATGTAGAGTGGAGCCTTTTTCTGATGATCATGTTCTAAAACATGTTGAATAATCTAGTATTTTGAAATGTTGAATCTAGTTTTTACCAAAATGTTGAACAAAAAAGCAGAAAGACAAACATAGTAGATCGAGGTCTTTTTTTTTGGTTCCATGGAAAAGTGTTATAGGGCATGGAATGCACTGGAAATTTTTGTCTAATGGGTCATCCCGATCGTGTGACATCACTAAGACATTATTCACGCATGTTGAGCATGCCAGCTGCCATAGCTACAAGGGTACTACTCCCTCCGGTTTATTAAAGAAGTCGTTTTGGACAAGGTTTAGGTAAAAAATTGGGAATATAAAGGAAAAAGTCTATTTTTGACCATCCAACTTTTGCCTCAATTTGGTTTTGGCTGTCGAACTTCAAAACCGGATATCTTTGACCATACAACTCTTAAAACCGTTCACAATTGGCCATCAGGCGGTTTTGATGAGTGGTTTCAACTTTTTTATTTACAAATTGGTCCTTAGAACTTGAAATGATTATTACTTTTTTCTTGTAACTTCGATTTAGGTGATTCTTGCGGTCACGCGTTCATAACAATGAGCTTTATCTTCTAAAGGGTTCTTTATACTATTTTATCACTATTTTTTACATTTTTAATAAATATTTTTAAAGAAAAGAGAAGTCAAAGTTGTGTTTTGAAGACCGTATCATTGTCATAAATGACTTCTTTTACCAAACCGGAGGGGTACTTATCAGTCTGTAACATTTTCCCATTTGACTTTAATTTACTCACAGAAACAAATTACGATGCCTGCTGAGTTGGTAAATAAGAAAGAAGATAGGATCACCGACCATCATGCAGCATTATTCTAATAGTGCAAAATTTGGATGTAAACAATGATCAGCTCTAAACTGTTACGTAACATTATACCCTGATCATACGAAAAATTATAGATATACAAGGCCACAGGATTATTACTTGCATTGGACACCCGTTCGCTACTCCCCAAGAACTTCCTGCTGGGCTGCGTCATCACTTCGCACCCTCTACCTGCCAGGTCTTCATCAGCTGGAGCACCATCAGAGGCTTCAGAGCTTGCAGCACCAACAGGGTCGTTGACACAACCCACGACATCTCACCTGAAAGTTGATTGCATGACGAGACCTCTACTCTAGTTTTTGTTGCTAACTGAACCTCTCACTCGACCATCCTTAACTTCTCGCTGGCATGTCAGGCATGGAGAGGAGAGCGACGATCCTCGCCTGCGTTTGTGTGCAATGAACGCAGTACATGAGAAGAGGACGGTTTTGCTTTCAATCCCGGGACCTCCCATTTCTATATATTTTACAGTCAATGAACTCACTGCCATCGAACTATGTCCATGTTTACGGAAAGGAGGATTTTCACTATAGCTGTTTCTGTTTCAACCCTTGAGCTTCAGTATCCCTGCTCTAGCTGCTCAGACTGAACGGCATATTTATAGCCTAATGTTTCCATGATAAACGAACTGGATTCATCATGTTTTCCCAAAGTATTTATGTTTTTTTAAAAGACATACGAGAGTCATGGCGCAAAAAAGTCCTTCATCGTCTTTATAATTTCCAGACCCAAATTGAAGAGCATTAACGTTGAGTGGTAACACAAGGAAGATCAACACCAACGACGTTAGTACATCACAGGACTGCTGCAGAAGCCTCTTAGCTTCGGTTATAAGTAGTATAGAAGTTTATGTTCAACAAGTTTTTAAACATTTATAGATTCATACACGGAGGCAATAACAAGTACCCAGATGAAAATAGCCTATTATTTTGTTTGAAAGGTTGCATGCACGCCGTGAAGAGACCTAAGGAAACTGCTTTTTGTTAGGGCAAATGAAAAAAACTTCTTTTCTCATTCGAAGGCATTAGAACCTGCAACTAACTTAAATTTCAACAAGAGAAAAGAGCATTTAAAATAAAAGAAGCAAGAGCACTGCTTTGTCATTTAAGGAGGAAGCAAGCAAAAGTCTTACATAGAGTTCGATATTACATAAAAATGAACACACAATTGAAAAAAAAACTTAAACATTGCTTAAACATGGATACCCTGAGATAGCACCAGCCCATGGGTGTTGAATGCAGCTATGTGCAGCCCCACCTCTTCCTTGATCAGCCCAAGAAGTTGCCAAGGCTGTCTGCACCGGCGCCTAGATCCCGAACGGAACTGTCTATTTCAGGAGATGGATGGCGTTTTTGGCGCTGCAGCGGTGGACGGGAAAAGGGACATATTCAGCTGGTAATGTGGATCTGTTAGAACAGTGGAAAACGAATAGTGTAGTTATTATTGCAACATTTTACTGACTTCACTGTCCGAACCGAAGGGGTCGAATAATTTATTTAATTAATATAACATGTTTACGATGTGACGGTTGATAACAATTTATAGTCTCTGCATGTCATTTTAAAATTTTCTTGTTTGTAAAGTAAACCAAAAGATGAAACAATGGGAATATATGCAGTTAGTAACACCAAGTTCATTCTGTAGATAAAAATGGGAGATGCAGTTTCACAATACCAACTCCCGTTGCAGGATGCTTTGTAGCAGGGCTCACACCAGAATCTTGGAATAACGGTGTAACATCCCAAAATTAAATAAAATATAAAGATCCGTTAATATGGGCAGCCACCACTTTATATAGAGGAAGGTGCTGATTCATAGCCTGACTTCACATTGGACACTGAATAGTGCATCTGTTACCATATATATTTATAAACTGACACCATTAATTGGAAGAAGAAGTGTCCAACAATATTAGTTTTTGTGCCACGTCTCCCTTCATTACCAAGTACTAGTAAAATTTTAAAATCAGTTAAAAATAGTAGTTACCATGCTTATGTGCATTAATTAAATTATAAGGAAGTATTTTATTCCTGCCCCTACTCCAAACCCTCTATTGTGATTTTAACCATGTTTTTCACTTTATAATTTTCACCCTACTTTCTAAAAGAGCACTTGTTTGCCTGTATTCTTGACTCTGTTAGTTGCATCCTTAATAAACAAGAACAGAGGTTGATGTGCTGGAGCTACAACAACCGATTTGCATCTAGTTCTTGTCGCTGGCCATGCACCTGTTATCATGAATCAAGAGGAGACAATGTCATCTCAGTTTTGTAGCTAATTTGTGCTCTTTTCATTCTCGACGCCTCCCAGCCCTATGAAATAGTTTCAGATGTGCTTCGAATTTGACAGATACAAAAAAGTGGATATACTTCCACAAATGGTAGTATATTTATAGTGAGGAGCTGAGATTTCTCATAATTACTCCATCAATAGACTTGAATATTGAATATCATAGTTATTAAAATCTCTATTTTGATGTATCGTTGGAATAGAAAACGTCCCAATAATCTAATAATCTAGAACGTCTCACTTCTATATATTTTATAAACGACTACTTTTTCCGACCTCACTGGTTAGCATTTTGTTGGTTGCCACTCGGTAGCAGAGGTGACCATTAAATTGTAACTGAGATTTGTTGAGGACATGTTTTCACTGAGAAGAATGCTGCATATTATGATGTGCTACATTGAAGCCATAATAAAATTTGGAAAAAAAAAGATACTCAAGTATAACCAAAGTCTGGATATCCCCTAAAGTATTTCTTGGTCTAGTTCACCCTCTAAACTTATGACATTTATTGCTTCAGTTTATCCCTTTAAACAATTTGTCTTGTTTGCTTCTCTATGCACAAGAGAAGTTTAAGTACAAATCATATTTTAAGATGATAGCAAACAAAAAAAATATATTGAATTTTTATCACTATTTTGATAGAATAAGATATTAATAATAAATTTTCCCCCTAAGATACAAATCTATATCAAAACAAATGAATGAAAAATTATAAAATATTTTTAATATATATTATGATGTCCAAAACCACTCTACCAAGCCATAAATTAAAATTTCACTTGTGTATGGAGAAAAAGGACAAGTTGTATTATGGGGTAAAGTGAACCAAGTAACATAGTTTAGGGGTAGTAAACTAAACCAAGATATAGTTTAGAGAGTTATTTAAACTTTCGCTATGCTTGGAGGGAGTAATTCAGACTTTTAGGTCGTTGGACTTGAGTCCCTATACAGTTGAACGATATTCTTCAAGACGTCCGGAAGCGAAGGATCGGTGCTTCAATAGAAAGTACAAACCAAACATTAAATACAATTTCCTGATCCCACAATTCTTTTCCCATGGACGTTGTGCCGAGGATCTCCGAGCATCATGGGTGATTTGGTACATACCGCGCACGTCTTGTGGGTGTGTTTGAGGCTGCCACGTGGACCCAGACTCGAGTTTTTCTCAATTTTGTCTATTTGAGTTGCTGCTCTGCACAAAGCTCAATCTGTCGTTCAACTACTGGAGGGGGTCCAAGGACAGAGGACTGATCTGCACACTAAAAAATCCCCTCAACATTTATTAGTAAAACTTAGTCACCGGTTGGACTCAATAAAATATATTCACATTAAAAAGTCTGCACCCGGACACAAGAACAGTTGATCGCAGCACATAATCGAGGCTGTGTTTGGAACCAAATTCTTCAAGAAACGCTGTTGATGGAGTCCACACGGTGGTTTTTAGAAAAGCTTTGTGTGCGCGACTAGCAGAACAGAGGTGGCCGTTCTGGTTCTGCGTTAGCCAATTCATCTTTGCAGGTGGTACCCGGCGTCGTCACCTTTGATACAAAGGGGACCATAGCCACTGGCAGCTGTAATAGAAGTATACAAGGTAAACGGAACAACTGGAAATGCTTAATCCAGCAGCTGGACAATAAACTATTGTAACCAATAAACTCCCGAGACCTTTCATCCCAAAGACGAACAAAATAAAAATCACAACTACTAGATAGGCACCAGCACCCATGTGTGTCTCAAGTCTAAACTTCATCAGACTCATATATAGGGGTGGCTGGTGGGTAACATCCATTCGAAATTCGTAAGAATGTGCACATCGCACAATATATTTTAGTTGTACTATTGGATATTAGAATAAATATCACATCGTGAATGCTACTACAACACACCAATGGAGAACTTCTCTTTCAGCTTCCACGCACTCATCCAGCTGCCACTGCCACGAGCACTCATCGGGATATGTAACAATTTCCCATATGATTCCACTAACAACAAGAAGAGCTGAACAGATTGGCGGAGTTTGGTAGCCAGATCCTAGACAACTCTAGATGACCCATACATGGGCACTATGAGATTATGCTTGTGCTGCTGAGCTCTTTTGATTCTCGAGACCTCCCAACCCTACAAAAGCAACACATTCTGTGCCCCTCTGTCTCCCTCCATCCCATATCTCTCGCTCTGTCGAAGTTTTACAGTAGATCGGGAATTGAACTGGTATTCACAATGTCTGTCAATAATATAAATAGGGAAGGGAGATTTCTCATAAGGTGGATCCATTAGAACACTGGAAAATGAGTAGTGTAGTTATTGCAACATGTTACTGAGTTCATTGTTGGAACTGAATGGGTCAAATACTTTAATCTAAATGAGTCGGATGAGTAAAAAAGACTCGAGGACAACAGGCGGTCAATGAGAGAATCAAAGAAGCTAATTTTTGTTTTCTTTTGCTTTTTAGAGCGAGGTAGAAATGTACGACCTATCTTGCTCATTGGGTCGAGCTGCTACTCTATTTTCTTTTTCAATCGACTTGCCGTCAGCAAGTGAAACGAATATTTTTTTTCCTTTTGGTTAGAGTGGAACTACAACACAGTATGCTTGTTCTGAAGATGAAAAACTAACTGTATCTTAGGCAGTGACTGAAGATGAAAATCGGCTCTGATTTGGAATTCTTCCTCTCTAACCCTAGTTCTTGACCTTCTGCAAGAAATCTTCGATTCCGCACGAGATGCTTGGCTTGGGACTTGTCCTTTTAGGAGTCACTTGTTGATGGGGTAGATCTACTCCTCCCAAAATCTCAGCTCCATAGATTGCTTGAGTCAAGAGATCGATTTGAAAGGAGATTTTCCCGAGCTGCCCAAGCAAAACTCGGTGGCACAGGTTTTGGAAACCTGGTGGCACCGGTTTGGTCAATGGTGGAATTTTGAAGAGATTTTTTGGTGGAAAAGTTTCTTTCAGATATAGAAGGTTAGGGTTAAATTTTCATCGCGTTTCGAGTCCGTTTGCTCTGGTTTTAGATTTTTCTGAGGATCTTTAGAGACCCAGGGAAAATCCTGTAGCACCGATTTTGCCTTGTGTCTCTGCCTTTGAGAAATCTGGTGGCACCGGTTTCGGCATGGCACACAGGGTGAGGTTTTTGTTTCCGCTGTGTTTTCGTGTTTTTGGTCGATTCGTTTTGGAGGAGTCATTCCAGACTTATCTGTTGTGACCATGTGATCTTGGCAAGTTCGTGTAGAGTTGCTTAGAAGTGATTTAGGGGCATAGGCCAAATTCTTAGAGAAGAATTTTTATCAGCTCCCATTCACTGCCACGTCTTTGCTCGCCAATCCGGTCCTTCAAATTTATCAAAATGAATCAAACTACACATTTATTTGAACGAAGATAGTTCTTGATGCGAATAGTTTATTCATACATCAGCATACAGGCTGGTTATATGTTATATATAGCTGGGAGCCTGGGTTGGTCGATACCGATTTATTTTTGAACGCACACACAAACAACACTGAATTATGCCGAAACGAGTAGGTTCCATCAAGACTTGGCCGAACACATGACAATCAGAAAGGCTTGACGTAGAAGCCGATGGCCGTGACGTAGCTCTTGTTGCAGTGGCCGAAGAAGCCAACGATGCTACCATTGTTCTTGACGGGGATGTTGAAGGGCATTTGCTGCTCGATCCCCTTACTATCTCCGAACGGCCCGTAGGTACGCAGGTTGGTGACGATGGTGAAGTCAGATATGCCATCGGTCTTATAATAACCGAAATGTCCGCACAACCCGTGAATTTCCTTCACGAACTCATGAGGCTCAAGGGTAATCTGTGCGCAACACAGACCTCGAATGTTACCATCATTTCACCCAATAAGAAGCATCTGGATGATGCAAGATTGAAACCAAAAGCTTAGAGTTTACTGTGGTAGGGTTCCCGCTATCGCCACCCCATCGGCCTGTGGTGTGCTCCAGCCCGTTGGAGTCCTTGTAGGTGAAGGCAATGGCGTCCACTAGACTTCCATGGCCGATGGTGATGCTCTGAAGGCGCTGCGGCGCGACGGTGATGTCACGGTCGCCCTCCGCAAAGGAGGTGCTGCCAAACGGCCCAATCTTCACCACGGAGTTCTGCAACAGCCAAGATTAGAGCTACTAGCCATATGAGTACTCGAGAAAGTATGTAATATTTTGTCTCATTTTTCAGCATGAGATAAGGATGAGGATACGTGACCATTTCGTCGCAGCAGTGCTGCAAATGCTACAGAGGAGACTAGTATGCTGACAGATTGGACGCTTAATTAGCCTGGTGAATCGAATGGAGCGGACATGTGTATTTATAGGAGACGCATGCATGGTCCTGCACGCGTGAAGTGATTTGCCACCAACCGTAAGTTAATTATTTCATTTTACAGGAGCTAATATTTTGGCCATGTGTCACGCTCACCCATAAAACAAACCACGTGTGTCACGCACGGGCAGAGGAGTACGCACCGGTGTGGTGTGTGTGTTTCACGCTGCTTTCACCGTCAACAACTACTCAGCAACGTTGGGTGGTTATCCTAAAGTCTACCATATGCCTGCATGGCAAAAGTACTATTTTCAAGGACATGAATTTATGGCAACCACTGGATCACTGTGCAGCAACACGGAGCACATGTGATTAACAATGAAAGTTTGGTAGTACTCCTTAGGACACTCACAATGCTAGAAACTACCATAGTTTCTATATTTTTGGATATTGTGTCAAGAAACTATCTTTCACAATGCTTCTAGAATTTCGGTACATCAAATCTTACTCAACAATGCAAGTTTGGTAGTACTCCTTAGGCCAGTCTCAGTAGCAGTGTCATGGGCACACTTACCAAGTCTGTCACATCAGCTTTTCAGCAGATGACTCTGTCACTCTCAATGCACATGGTCATGGCACAGTTTCATAGATAGAATAGAGCATTTAAATCTTACATATGTTGTGATCAAATGCAGAGTCATTAGCTCTCAGTGGAGGGTCGTGAGCATTGGTACCTGTGTCGACCTGAGGTCATCACCATGACCCTAAGATCTTCTCTCTCTTCATTTATTTGGTGCCATGTCATCAAAAAAAGCCTATGTTACCCCCACCTATTTATTACAAAAAGATCCATCTGGACCAAACAATCACCGCCTGTGTCCCTACGGATACGGTCCCAAAACATTTAGGAGCCTCGAAAATCCAAAAACGACCGAGAATTTGAAACGGGGGCAGTTATGTATATACTCCCTCCATACTTATAAAACAAGTCGTTTTGACAAGAATTCAGTCAAACATTGGGAATATAAATCATGAATAACTTTTAAATTTTTGAGTTTGAAATTGTAAAAACTACAGGAATAGGTTTGTCTTGCAAAATGCTTTCATAATAGTATACATATGTCAATTTTTAACAAATACTTTTACAAAAATAAGAAGTCAAAGTTATACTTTGGAGACCATGTCGCTATCATAAATGACTTGTTTTATGAGCATGGAGGGAGTATGGATTGGTAAAAATAATTTAATTTCTTCCACCTTCAATTCGTCCCTCGTGATATGGGTAGGATTCGGACTTGAGAGCCACCAAATTAATGTTTGTCAATCCACACATGCATAACCAAGTGAACACACCAACTGTTGTTTAATTTTCAAGTGAATGACATGCAGGGATATGATTGTTTAGATTAGAGGTAATGGAAATGGATTAATTAAATTTCGTCCTGATGCACAGCCATATATATAGTCGGCGAGTTGCATATGGCTGTTTCTAGGAAAGGCTGTTGTGCGGGCTTCCTTCATCACGTCACAAGAGAGCATGCATCGACCTTTATTTTCATGCAAGCATGCTTCCTTTACTGGAGCCGCTTGCATTGGATGGGCCCAATGCCAGCCATACCAAATTACTATAGTGAAGGAAATGATCGAAATTTATGGCTGCCAGAGACCCACACCAAAGTTTGGTGGAGCCTAGTGAACACCACCATCACGGTTCCCTGTGGACAGCGCGTGCCAGCCAAAATTTCCACACCGCATCCTAATTCAGAAAAAATATATGAACTAGAGTTGTACTCCCTCCCCCTCAGAATATAAGATTCAAAATTTGAAACGTTTGACCTCTTAATAGTCTTGTAAAATAAAATTTTTGTCTTACAAAAATAATATCATTGAATTTGTGTTAAAAAGTATTTTCATATGACTATAGTTTTGACTATGACTTATATAGTTAGACGAAGGGAGTATGTTGTAATTTTTCAAAAATAAAGGTCTACCCATTAAGTAGGATTTGGAGTTATGGGATATCACTTCTTGCTTCTTATTTTGATTCCATTGCACTTAATTTGGACCCTCAATTCCAAGTTTTCATTCCTCAACAAGTTATCATGCACTCGCTCTGCCTCTCAGCGCACATGCAGAAACAGAGGCTAGAGGGCCTCACCGTCACCATCATCGAGTAAGCCAAGGACTCCGAGAACTTGCGTTTCATCACATTTTTTCAGGTTTCCTCGTTCTTCCCATCGGTGGCTACCATGGTCGTTGTTGCTTCTGCAATAAAGGCACACGTTATTGCCGCCGTGCTGCAATATGTGATGGACGTCGTGGCCGCTGCTTCCGTGGTTGCCGTGGACGACGTCGCATCTCTGGATTTGGACGATGGATGTCGCTTCTCATATTTTTCCCATTGGGTTTCTGAGGAAGGATATTCGAATATGATCCTCAGATCATAACATTATTGATCTCTAAACTTATTTATGATGTTTTTCTTTTCAAGGTTTTTCTCATATAAGTCTTCAATGAGATAATAACCTAATATGCTATATCATTTTCTCCTTACATTTTCCCACAAGGTTTTAAAGGAGTTTTAATGGCATCTGCACATACAAATTTGTTTCTTCTCAATACTTTTTCCCATAGGGTTTTTGAAGATGTTTTACAATATAATAATCAAAGATGATTGAAGAAGAATTACATCAAGATCCCATGGAGCAATTGATCAAGGGGGAGTGTTGTGAATAAAAAATTAGTGATTAATTACACTGATTATGTAATTAAGATAACATGTGATTATTGGTGTAATTAGGGATGTAATTACTGGGAACTGACCTATTCCAAAGGTCCAGTCCCGAAGGGGCAACCCCTTTCCGAACAGACATCTTTAAACGTATTTATGAGATTTTTCTTTTCAAGGTTTTTCTCATATAAGTCGTCAATGAGACAATAACCTAATATTCGATATCATTTTCTTCTTATATTTTGCCACCAGGTTTTAAAGGAGTTTTAATGGCATCTGCACATACAAATTTGTTTCTTCTCAATACTTTTCCCATAGGGTTTTGTTTACAATATAATAATCAAAGATAATTGATGGAGAATTACATCAAGATCACATGGAGCAATTGATCAAGAGGAAGTATTGTGAATAAAATATTAGTGATCAATTACATTAATTATGTAATTAAGATAACATGTGATTAGTGGTGTAATAAGGGATGTAATTAGTGGGAACCGACCTTTTCCAATGGTCCTGTCCCGAAGGGGCAACCCCCCTTCCGAACAGACATGTTCATGCCTTTTGGGCTTGTATATGTCACAGGGCTCCCCCAAGAATCAATGAGTCAATCAATCCATTCCATTCCAAGTATTCATTCCTCAACAAAAAAGACACTCTTCTAGTATGGCTTGTAGTTGTTTATCATACAAAACTATATGAGTGATCCCTACTACTGGACTTCTCTTAATTCTTAATGATCCACGTCAGTAGATGACGTCATCCACTCACCTCCCCCACCACCAACATCATCTACCATCAATCCCTCCGCGGCCCTCGATCCTACCCCGCACCGTCCCCCTCGCTTCTCCACCCGTCGCACGGCGCCTCCCAACCGCCGCCGCCCGCTTGCCTCCCCACCGTCGTTCCGCTCACCTCCCCATAGCCGCCACATTGCCCATCTCTATAAAGTTTCCCCACCTCTCCAAACAATCCCACCGGATTCTCCCTGAAACTGCGTGAGGAGGGTGAGCGTCGCGTTCGCGACGTGGCCAAGCGCGTCGCCCGCGCCGGCAACGTAGCGCACTTGGCCAAAGGGTGTCACGCCCGTCCTTATCGCGTGTCAGCGTCCCTCCGCGCCGCGGCCCTGTGTAGCTTGCCTAGGATTGCGCCGTCACCTCCGGGCTGCGCTTCGGAATAATCGGGGGAAGAGGAGGAAAATTGATTAGGGTTTACCGACCGCAGTTTTGTTCCTGCGATGGACGGCCAGCAGCGACCAGTGTCATGCGGGCCAGTTTTGGCCCAGGAGGGAGGCCCACGCAGGCTGGATTCGCAGCCGGTTTTGGCCCAGGAGGGAGGCGCATGCGGGCTGGATTGGCAACCGGTGGTTAGCTGCTGGGCTGAGGTATTGATGGCGCAAGCATGCGGTCAGCAAAGTTCTTAGTTCTTTTTTCAAAGGCAAAGTTAAAACTTCTGGTAGCAAATGGAGCTGGCGAAGTGGAATTTTTATCTTTGCAGCGTCCCTGGCAGTTGTCCGTCTCCGTGTGCAAAGAACTACCACCGAGAAAACTGTTCAACCACACAAACAAGGTTTGAGCGACTGCACATCTTATATTATTATGTTGGCTTTATAAGTAGCAATAAGTTAAAAATGAAAGAACCACACAAAAGTCTACCGAAAATCTCTCTTCAATCCCGCAGTAAGGAGCAGGGAATCACCTAGTTATTAGTATAAAACAAAGGCGTAGAGAAACTCCACACCAATTCCAATGCAATCATCCAATTGGCATTAAGTTTGTTTTTATTTTCATTTAAAGGACACGGAGGAAATGTTTGGGTTTCTGAAGGAAATGAACTACGAAACGTCCCTGCCAGTCATCCCCTAATGGTCATGCTGAATTAATCATATCCTTGAAAAATAAAGCACTGACCATAGATGCGGAGACGTTCCATATCCCTTCGCTTATTGTTTGGATTCACTTAGGTTAGACCCTGCACCCTCCATATTTACAAAATATAAGTCTTTAGGACCAAGAAACAACAAGATGATCTAGAACGTGAGGATGAGCCATGTTTGTGCAACAACTAGTATGCTAGTTCCTTAATTTTACTTCCGTCTATTGGATATCTATAGAATTATTACTTCAACGTAGTCTATTCTCTTAAAAGAGTTTATATTGGTGATCAAATAGATTTCTATTGAGCTTTTCAGACCAACCACCACCAGAAGTTGATTTCAAAATAAATCCAAATTATAGGACTAACGAATCATTGACACGACATGACATTCTCTAGTACTCTACCACAAGAGCCCAATATGTTAATAATAGTTAATTCTGACCACAAGGGTGGAAAACAAGAAATTATCATATAAACCCCATAAAACAGAGTAAAACAAAAAAGCTTTCAAATAAACTCTTTCAAATGTTTATGTACATTTTAATTAATGCTGGATTTTGTACTTTTCAACATTCATGGTGATCCAGAGATAATGTAGAGTTGAGCCTTTTTCTGATGATCATGTTCTAAAACATGTTGAAAAATCTAGTGTTTTGAAATGCTGAATCTAGTTTTTTTTCCAAAATGTTGAACAAAAAAGCACAAAGCCAAACATAGCAGATCGAGATCTTTTTTTTTTTGTTCCATGGAATGCACTGGGAATTTTTGTCTAATGGGTCATCCCGATCGTGTGGCATCACTAGGACATTATTCACGCAGGTTGATCGTGCCAGCTGCCATAGCTACAAGGGTGGGGTACCCATTTGACTTTAATTTACTCACAGAAACAAATTACGATGCCTGCTGAGTTGGTAATTAAGAAAGAAAATAGGATCACCGACCATCATGCAGCATTTATTCTAATAGTGCAAAATTTGGATGTAAACAATGATCAGCTCTAAACTGTCAAGTGACATACCCTGATAATAGGAAAAATTCTAGATATACAAGGCCACGGGATTATTACTTGGACACCCGTTCGCTACTCCCCAAGAACTTCCTGCAGGGCTGCGAGGTCTTCATCATCTGGGGCACCATCAGAGGCTTCAGAGCTTGCAGCAGCAACAGGGCGTTAACACAACCCACGACATCTCATCTGAAAGTTGATTGCATGACGAGACCTCTACTCTAGTCTTTGTTGCTAGCTGAACCTCTCACTCGACCATCCTTCTCGCAGGCATGTCAAGCATGGAGAGGAGATGCGACCATCCTTCTGTGCATTGAACGCAGTACTTGAGAAGAAGGTGGTTTTGCTTTCAATCCTGGGACCTCCCATTTCTATTTTACAGTCAATGAACTCACTGCCATCGAACTATGCCATCAAACTCTTGAGCTTCAGTATCCCTGCTCTAGCTGCTCAGACTGAACGGCATATTTATAGCCTAATTTTTGCATCATAAATGAACTGGATTCATCATGATTTCCCAAAGTATTTATGTTTTTTTAAAGGACATACGAGAGTCATGGTGCAAAAAAAGTCCTCCAGCGTCTTTATAATTTCCAGACCCAAATTAAAGAGAGTTAACGTTGAGTGGTAACACTAGGAAAATCAACACCAACGACGTTAGTACATCACAGGATTGCTGCAGAAGCCTCTTAGCTTCCGTTATAAGTAGTATAGAAGTTTATGTTCAACAAGTTTTTAAACTTTTATACATTCATGCACGGAGGCAATAACAAGTACCCAGTTGAAAATAGCCTATTGTTTTGTTTGGAAGTTTGCATGCACGCCGTGAAGAGACATAAGGAAACTGAATGCTTTTTGTTAGAGCAAATGAAAAAACTTCTTTTCTCATTCGAAGGCATTAGAACCTGCAACTAACTTAAATTTCAACAAGAGAAAAGAGCATTTAAAATAAAAGAAGCAAGAGCACTGCTTTGTCATTCAAGGATGAAGCAAGCAAAAGTCTTACATAGAGTTTGATATTACATAAAAATGAATACACACTTAAATAAAAAACTTAAACATCGCATAAACATGGATACCCTGAGATAGCACCAGCCCACGGGTGTGGAATGCAACTATGCGCAGCCCCACCTCTTCCTTGATCAGCCCAAGAAGTTGCCAAGGCTGTCCGCACCGTCTATTTCAGGAGACGGATGGCCATTTTGGCGCCCCACACTACGGGAGAAGCATAATTCCCCGAGTGCCTCTTGCTTCCCCGAGTGCCAAAAATCGGGCACTCGGGGAAGAGAGGCTTCCCCGAGTGTTGCACTCGGGGAAGAAAAGCACTCAGGGAAGAGAGGCTTCCCCGAGTGCCGTAGAGGCCATGGCACTCGGGGAAGAGAGGCACTCGGGGAAGGCCCTCTTCCCCGAGTGCAACACTCGGGGAAGAGAGGTACTCGTGGACGAAAAGTGGTACTTAACGGTGCAAATGGACGGAGGTATTTTAAAAACACTCTTCCCCGAGTGCCTCACCTTAGCACTCGGGGAAGCAAGCCTCTTCCCCGAGTGCCTTCCCATAGCACTCGGGGAAGAGACCCTTCCCGAGTGCTAGGGTAAGGCACTCGGGGAATAATTTATTTTTTTTTTAGTTTTTTTGCTCTAATTTTTTTGTGAGGCCATCCCACGTTATTTGAAACTTCTTGTTCAAATTTGGGGCAATTTTAAATTATTTTGGTATATTTCATTAGTTTTTTTCTTTTCGTTGAATTTTTTTACATACTTCGAATTTGAACTGCAGGTGCATGAAGTATTGAAATTTCTTAATTCAAAAAATGATATTCATGATATTTGGTGTATGTTGAGGCCGTATCGAGGAACTCTTATGAAATTTCAAGCATCTTGTTGCCGTAACATGACGAACAACTTGCGGGAAAAGTATTTGTAAATTATATAAAATCCGAACTAAGTCCGAAAATCATGAAACTTGTCTGGGTGTCATGTTATGGCATGTAGAGGTTGTGTAACAAAATTGAGAAGATTTGGAGCAAGTTACGACGTCGGATGCCTAAAACCTAGACATCTCCACATGTGGTCAATGTGATAACACACGGAGATGTCTAGGTTGTAGGCATCTGACATCCCAACTTGCTCGAAATCTTCTCAATTCTTGCACACAACCTATACATGTGATAACACGATGCCCCGATGTGACGCCCCAGGTTTTTAATTAGCATCATTAGTGCTAATGACCGAATCAGCCGAGTCAACCACAGTTGACGTTGGTCAAACCATGGTCAACCTGGGTCATCACCTCGAAAATCTCGCCAACAATCCCTAATGACCCTCTTGATCAAGTCAACACCCACATGTGGTCAAACCTTGGTCAAAACCCTGGTCAAACCCCTTTGCCCTTGAGCATCCTCCAGAACTTTTGCCGCGTTCTCCAAATTCCACCTAAACACTTCAAAATCGGCCAATATAGAAGTCGTTCGTATTTTCGAGGGACACATTTTTCATAATTGGCGGCATTCGAGATTTGGAGTGGAAATTGGTGAAATTCTCAGTCAAACTCAGCTTTTACTGTTCACCTGAGCCATAAAAACCGGCAACTTTGCCTGCAGTTCATGCTCAAATGGTTGATCAAAGCATAGGTCGGCCTTTGAGAAAAATACTCTCCTATAGGTGCTCTACAACTTTGGTATTCAAAGTCTTGTGGGGTTCTATTTAAAATTTTGGAGTTACGTGCAGTCAAACAGTCGCAAACGGAATAGGGCCGGGCGACGTCGCGCTGCGCTCCCGCGCCGGGCGCGCCCGCGCGCGCGCACGCCGCCGCGTGGCGCCCTGGGCGCCTCGGCGTCCGGGCCCCCACGCCGGCCCGCGCCTCCCCCGACCGCGCCCCGATGCAGCGCACGCCGCCCGAGCGGCCTTGAAGCCGTGCCCGCCGCGTGTCGACCACGCACGCGCACCACGCCGGCCCCGCCCGCGCCGTCCGCCGGCGGCACGCCGTGCGCGTCCTACCGTGGCCGGGTCCCCCTTGCGCAACCTCCCTTGCTTCGGGGCCGAGCCTCCGCGCCCCCACGCGCTGCTCGTCGCCTATAAAAGGCACGGTCGTTTTCCTCGCGCGTGAAACGCACCGCCGCGCCCCACCTTGCTCTGCCGCCGCCACCATGAAAGCCGCCGCCGCCGAGCTCCACTCTCCACTCCCTCCCGTCGCCGGTCGACACTTCCACCACCTCGGCTAGACCCCACAGGAGCTAAGACCCTCGCGTGTTGCCCCACAGCCCGCCGAGCATCACCGGACATCAGGCCACCGCGGCCGGCGCCGCCTACCACCGCCGCGCGCCGTCACCAGGGCCACCCCGACCCCAACTCCAGCCACCAGCAGAACCAAGGTGATCCCATGGCCCTCCTCCGCACCTTCCCCGGCCGAACCCGCCGCCGGCGCGCCGGATTCCGGCGAGCCCGCCGCCTCCCCTGGGCCAAGGGCCCAATTGCGAGGATTTGATTCTATTCAGGGGCTAAAGTGCAAAGCAAGGGTATATTTGTGAACCTTTGAAACTTCCAGGGGCCTGGTTGAAAACTAGATTCTTCAATAGTGTTGCTGATTTGCTGATTCTTGTAAAATCCATAGAAAATCATAGAAAAATCATAAAAATACATACTCAATTTTGTTGGGCTCCTGGTGAAAAGTACTACAACTTTTGTAAAGCTTTACCATAGTTTTTCCTGATAGTTTTTGCATGAAAAATAGAACCTTGATAAACCTAGATCTGTTGTATCTCAAAATCTAAAAGTTCTCTGTAGCTAAATTTTGGATATATTGTGTGTGATACCATTCTTAGCTTCTGTACCAAAAATTGTACAAAGTTACGATGTAGATCTTTTTATATGAATTGTTTTGTATTTATGCAGAATCTGTCTAAATGATTATTTAGCAAACAATAAATATATTTCTGTGCCCAACATCTGCATGTTGTCTTTTTATGCCAAAATGCACCTCTGCTGAATTAATCACAATTTTATAATTGTCAGAAATATTTATTCTTGAAATATGCTTGTTTATCTTTGTAAATGCATAACTCAAGATCTATAATGGTTCTAGGTGTATATGTTGCATTCCTAGCTTAGTTTTGGACCAGAGGCCATGTGTGAGAAAGTTGGAATCATTTTGATGTGTATTTATTTTCATATGCATTTATCTTGCTTAAGTAGCTAGCTTTTGTTATTTTCGGTATATTTAATTTCATAGCTCTCCTAAGTGTGCGTGTGTGTGCAGTGGCTTTATATAGGTTTGTAGTGCTTCATAAACACTTCTAATGAATTTTATTAATTTATTTTGTGAATAAAAGTAATGGAAGCCATTTAAGCTTAATATTAAAGTAATTGGAAAAATCACCTTTTACTTCCTTAATAATTTTATTAAATTGTTTTGTAGCTTAATTAGGGTCTATGAATTCACCCTTGCTGGTTGGTGTGATTTAATAATGTTATTTGCATAGATGTGTACACAATCACTATTAAAAAGATTAAAAGAATAATCAGCTCTCATATATATATATATATATAATAACTTTAATGAAAAAAGAGTTAGTAATTAAATGTTTGTTAAGGTGAATGTGGCCAACAAGAGTTGGATGAAATAATTAATCTCTCACTCCACCTGAACCCTGCATTGCATTCCGTGTAGAACTCCCTGACGGTAACTACGCTCTCGTGCCGGAAACCGAGGAAGGAGGAGCTGACGCGGAGCTGCAGTACGTGGAAGTGAGCGAGGACACCGAGGACCAGCAGACTAACTGTGCTGACGAAGGCAAGCCCCGGTGCATTAACCTAAGTATTTTGGAAATTTATGCAACTATCTATGGATGTTTGTGCATTTACGTTTAGGAGTTGGAATGAAACCCTAGATGCATGATCCCTAGGTACCTATGTCCTTTACTAGTATGATAGGTCAATAGCTGCTATGCTATAGGACCGTTACAAGTCGAGTGATACTTATCACTCGCGAGAATAGGTTCTTATGTTGGAATCATAAGATCTTTATAAATGGATTGCTCATGTGGTAAGAGCATGGGATGTGGGCTCCGGTCCAATGGCTTTCGTGGGTTAAGTGTTTGAACGTACTAAACACTTGTCGGAAATGGGTACGGTAAGCCTAGTACCTTAATGAGGCGGTAAGGGATTTTACCGTTACTAATCTTGGGATGCGTCTCCCGGCTAGCTACCGGTGGTGCTCGTGTGATTCTGGGTGCCTCGCGGGGTATGCCAGATAGCCGGTACCAAAGACTGTTGCCTTTTATCCCGAACCGAGGATTTTTGGGAACCGCCTGGTGGTTGTCCTCTCGGGGGCACCCTACCGTGTGTTTAGGTTTACCTTGCAAGGTTTAAATCAATCGATTGTCGGCCTCTCACCGTTATCTGAGACTACTTATCCTGCTGGCCATGAGATCCCTAATGATGGAAGTTGATGAATATGTATGCTTGATTAATTGTTTGCACAACTTATGCTTGTATTAGCTTGCTAACTTAGAAAAGAATAATCAACTAGAACTTGTGCTAAAATCTTGAAAGTAAGGACATACTCTTTGTTGCTTTTCAGCTAAAGAAACGCCAGTGGCCAAAAAGCCTTTCATGTCTAGAGTTGGTGATGTAGTTGTCACCGACGGGTAAGTCTTGCTGAGTATTAGTATACTCAGCCTTGTTATGTATGTCGTTTCCAGGTAGTACTTTTGCTGATGTGTGGCCTGGAGAGATCCCGCCCGGCTGGGAGCTGGAGTGGGTGGAAGACGATGAATGAAGGCATCATGGCAGGCCTCCTGTGATGTTCCTCGCGCCGTTTAGTTTAATTCCGCTGTTTTCAAAACTCTGAGCTTCGTTATCATGTCAAAAACTCTGGTTTGTAATAATTAAACCCTTCGGGGTAGTTTCGGATGTTAATCATGTGTGGTTCTCTGGACTCGCTTTCGCGTGAGTTTTAATGCATATATGTCGATCCTTGTTGCTATGTAAAGTGATTTCACCGGGCGTTAACCCGGCAACTAACGACAGGATGATACTTTACTGTCGCTTAATGGCCAAAGTGGATTGGTTTAGGCGATAGTACGGTATTTTCCTGGGCGGGTTGTCACACCCGACAAGTTTCGTGATTTTCGGACTTCGTTCGGATTTTCTGTAATTTAGAAACACTTTTCCCGCAAGTTTCTCGCCATGTTACGACAACAAGATGCTCGACATTTCATTTGAGTTCCTGTATAAGGCCTCAATATACACCAAATATCATTAATATCATTTTTTGAATCAAGAATTTTCATTACTTCATGCACCTGCAGTTCAAATTTGAAGTATTCAAAAAAATTCAACAAAACGAAAAAAACTAACGAAATATACCAAAAAATTCAAAATTACCCCAAATTTGAGCAATGAGTTTTAAATAATGTGAGAAGGCATCACAAAAAAATGGAGCAAAAAAAACTAAAAAACAAAATTAATTCCCCGAGTGCCGTTGTTGGCACTCGGGGAAGAGACCCTTCCCCGAGTGCTAGTCCAACGGCACTCGGGGAAGAGACCCTCACGGCTCTCGGGGAAGGCAGGAGGCCCACTTTCCTGCCGGCCCATTTCGTCAACCCTAGACATAATACCCCCCACCCCCCCCCTCAGACGCGGCCCGCACTCTCCCTCACCGCGCCCGTCCCCGCTGCCCCGCCCATGCGCCCGCCGCCCCTGCCCCCGCCCCCGGCGCTGGCGCGCCCCGCCCCCGCCGGCGCGGCCCCGCTCCCGCTGGCGCCGGCGCGTCCCGGCCCCGGCCCCGCCGGCGCGCCCCGGCCCCGCCCAAGCCGGTGCGCCCCGCCTCTGCGGCCGGCGAGCTTCCCCGCGGCGGGCGAGCTCCAGGCGGCCGGTGAGGTCCCCTGTCCCTCTCTCTCCCCCCATCTTCCTTACGGGCTCCATCTCTCCTCTTTCAGATCCGGATCCCCACCCATGGCGAGCACCTTGATGTGAGGGCGATGGTGCCTCCCGCTCCTCCGGCACCACCCACCCACCGCTCCTCCGGCACGCTCCTCAGCTGAGTAAGATGCTCCTCCGGCACGCTCCTCATCTGAGTAAGATGCGTGGTTTAAATCCACATGAGTTTGTTTCCTTTTGATTGGATAATCAAGTCAATCGAATCACAATATATGTAGAAATGCAACTTTCAGCGTGTTCTGCTATGCTGATAGTCCTGTTATAATCGACAAAACCAACTCACCAATCTGTCAATTTAGTGGCTTTTGTTGATCTATCAAGAAAACTAGCATTTTTCATACTGCAGGTAGTGACCAGCATGTATTCAGTATATGAATGTATATATGGCTGCTTGGCATCTAAAAGTGTTGGCATTCTATAAGGCTGTGTACAAAATATAAAGCCATAATACCCATTTGCTGGATGTTTCTGGCCCAACGCCGGCCAATATTCTTTTAATTACAGTAACAGCAACATGAATAATGCTTTCATATCTTTTTTTCTTGTCTCAATTATACTCTTACAGCAGTTGACCAATCTGGAGCACTCACACTTCTCTGCATAATCTTCTGTACAGTCAACAGGCCAGGTACTTCTCTGCTTCTTCTCTAGAATTTTATCCACTAACTTGTAGTTGATTTGCACCATGCTTTTTTCTTCATTCAGTAGCTTTTTTCGTCATCTATCTATCAGTAGTATGGATGTTTGTTTCAGTAAGAGTTCTGCTAGCGATGTTAATCCATGTTCTGTGGAAAAGTAAACTAATCAAATAAGTTTATTAGCTAGGGTTTGCTGTGCCATTTTTACCACCATATGAATATGTTGATCTCTTCTTCAGTTCAGGATAATTGTGTCAATGCACATTCTTCTGTAGTGTATTGGTTGAGCATGTGATCCATGGATGGATCAGAGTCCATGCAGCAGAGATGTATGCATACATTTTATTGGTCAATCCAATCCAATTTTTGCAACATTTTTGTTTGAATTCATTCATCAATTCATTCAAGAGGTAGATGGGTATATTTTTTCTCTAGAAAATAATTGTGTGAAATATCGTCTACAGCATGCATGATGTCTAGTGTATCACACTTACCTCACCACCCAGCCTATCTAGAGCAGTAGCCTGCAGCGTACATGAAATTGAGCATGTGACCATATCTATTGCTGAAAGTTAGCGATACGATTTGTAGCAAATTTTTAGGCTGAGCAAAATTATTTTTACTTTAGTCTATTCTTATCACATCAAAGTTCCATTGATTATGTGACTAGTTGTAGGGGAAAGATCATGTGAGGCGATAAAGCCTATTCAGGAAGTTCAATGTATGCACAGCCTGCACTTTGCCTGTAGGTGGGGTTAGAGGGAGGATATGCCTCTAAGCTTGCTGCTCCCATAGGTTCTGTTAATTGTCCTCTTGGGACCATGCATCTTCTGTATTGTTTATGATACTATTACATATATGTATGTAGCTAGGTTAAGTGTAGATTTGAGGACTGATTTGACAGTGCTCCCACTCATTTCATTCATAATTTGCTTCTTCTTGTGCCATCCAAATGGACTCCTTTATAACTCTAGCATATCTTCATAGGGTAGTGATTATATGGGGACCAAGACTGCAATTTGTTTACAACTTATATTTGTCTCGTTGATGCTAAACCAAACTTTTAGTGCAATACCTCCTACCTTGGGCTTGGATGTGTGAAATCCCTGCCTCACATTCATCCTTTTGTCACCTTTTGACATTTCTATGAATCAATATATAACCCTTCTCAGTAGCTTAATCTAGCTGTCCATGGTACTTTCATTTATCTAAAATCTAGCTGTCCATGGTACTTTCATATGGAAAAATACTTGGATGTGTGCAATTGCAGTTCTTGACCACACAACTAATGAGTTAGGTTTTTATCTAAAATACTATAATTCACAGGTTAAATGCTGATACTATCAAATGGTTTTATATATGTCATGGAGGCCATCTGATTTTATTTATCTCTTATTCTTTTCAGCCAGTGTCAATTTTTCCATTCCCCAAACACTGCAAAGACCAATGAGGTATGTTTCCTCATTATTCCAATATAAAACATGGTACTGTCGAAACAAATGAACTCCAACACCAATTGTTCCAATATAAAAAAAACAAATGAACTAAACTGACGAGTACTAAAATGACATAGGAATCCATCTTCTTTAATCAAATCTAGCTTCTCTAGCTAGGGGTCCCTGCCCCCAGGGGGGGGATGTGTGACTTGTGTGTTAATTGATGTTTCCAAACACAAATAAGTCTCTAAAATTTCACATACCATGTCTGCACTTTACTGATAATTGAAAATTTTCAGGTAGTAGACCCTGCCAGCTACTCAAGCTACTGTCTTCTATTGGATCCATGCAATTCCTTTTGGATTTTGAGTGAAGTGATTTAGCAAAGAGGTGCAAGATAATCTAATATATTTAGCAAACAGGTGCAAGATAATCTAATAGATCCAAACGTTGCCTTTTGTTGTTGAGTTTCTAGAAATGATTGTGTAGGTCTTAAGACAACTATGGGTGTGTGAGAAATATATGGAGGTTGCTGTCGTGAGATGTTTCTAGTGAATGAATATTTGAATTGGGTACACACATTTTTTTTTGTTATGCTTTGATGTTTACACGTAAAAGCAAAAAAAAAAAACTCCGGCTTCCCCGAGTGCCTGGGCAGCGGCACTCGGGGAAGAGAGCTTTTATAAAAACCAGCCAAATTTCTTCCCCGAGTGCCTTGGGCAAGCACTCGGGGAAGAGGGTTTTTTTTTTTAAAAAAAAATTCTTCCCCGAGTGTAACACTCGGGGAAGAGGGTTTTTTTTTAAAAAAACAAATTTCTTTCCCGAGTGTTGCACTCGGGGAAGAGTTTTTTTTTAAAAAAAAACCGGACGGCACCAACGGTGTCAAATCTTTCCCGAGTGCTAGGACGGCACTCGGGGAAGGCTTCCCCGAGTGTACGATTTTTGGCACTCAGGGAAGACCTCTTTCCCGTGAGAGGCATCCCCGGAGGCTCTTCCCCGAGTGTTGCACTCGAGGAAGGCTTCCCCGAGTGTTTTTGCCCCTTCCCCGAGTGCATTTGGCACTCGGGGAAGCACGTGTCTCTCGTAGTGGCAGTGGGGGACGGGAAAAGAGACATATTTCAGCTGGTAATGTGGATCTATTAGATTAGTGGAAAACGAATAGTGTAGTTATTATTGCAACATTTTACTGACTTCAATGTTGGAACCGCAAATAATTTATTGAATTAATATAACATGAATCCCATGTGACGAGTATTGATAACAATTTATAGTCTCTGCTTGTGATTTTAAAATTTTCTTGGTTGTAAAGTAAACCAAAAGATGAAACAATGGGAATATATGCAGTTAGTATGACCAAGTTCATTCTGTAGATAAAAATGGGAGATGCCATTTCATAATACCAACTCCCGTTGAAGGAAGCGTTGTAGCAGGGCTCAAAGCAGAATCTTGGAAGAACGGTGTAACATCACAACAACAACAACAACAACAACTTAGCTTTTTGTCCCAAGCGAGTTGGGATAGGTTAGATATGAAACCCACAAAAAATAAGGATAGGGAACATAAAAAGGCACAAAACAAAAAAAGAAAAGAAAAAAGAAAAGAAAGTAGTGGGAAGCAAAGATCACGGTTCAGGCACGTTGATTGCTAGTCTCCAGACGCTCCTATCTATAGCTAGTTCCTTGGAAATGTTCCACTCCCTAAGGTCTCTCTTGACCGACTCATCCCAAGTCAGTCTAGGTCGGCCTCTACCTCTCTTTACATTATCTACCCGCTTTAGGGCACCACACCGCACTGGCGCCTCCTGGGGCCTCCGTTGGACATGTCCAAACCATCTCAACTGATGTTGCATCGGTTTCTCCTCGATTGGCGCCACCCAACCATATTCCGAATATCTTCATTTCAGACTTTATCCCTTCTTGTGTGCCCACAGAACCAGCGTAACATACGCATCTCCGCTACACTCAATTGCTGCACATGTCGCCTTTTTGTAGGCCAACACTCTGCACCGTATAACATTGCCGGACGAATCGCCGTTCTATAGAACTTGCCTTTTAGCTTTTGTGGCACCCTCTTGTCACAGAGGACGCCAGAAGCTTGGCGCCATTTCAGCCAACCGGCTGAAATTCTATGCCTAACATCTTCACCAATGTCTCCATCCTTCTGTAGTATCGATCCTAAATACCGAAAGGTATCCTTCTTAGGCACCATTTGCCCATCGAGGCTAACATCTCCATCCTCATGTCTAGTCGTGCTAAAATCGCACATCATATACTCGGTCTTGGTCCTACTAATTCTGAAACCCTTCGACTCTAATGTGTGCCTCCAAAGCTCTAACTTCCTAATTACCCCTGCCTTACTCTTATCCACTAGCACCACATCATCAGCAAAGAGCATACACCAAGGGATATCACCTTGTATATCTCTTGTGACCTCATCCATCACTAAAGCAAATAGATAAGGGCTTAATGCTGACCCCTGATGTAGTTCTATTTTAATTGGAAAGTCACTGGTGTCACCATCACATGTCCGGACAAATGTCATCACATCCTTGTACATATCCTTAATGAGGGTAATGTACTTCGTTGGGACTTTGTGTTTTTCCAAGGCCCACCACATGACATTTCTTGGCACTTTGTCATACGCCTCCTCCAAATCAATAAAAATCATGTGCAAGTCCTTCTTCTGCTCCCTATATCTCTCCATCAACTGTCGTATTAGGAAAATCGCCTCCATGATCGATCTTCCAGGCAATGGTGTAACATCACAAAATTAAATAAAATATAAAGATCCGTTAACATTGGCAGCCACCACTTTATATACGGGAAGGTGCTGATTCATAGCCTGACTTCGCATTGGACACTGAATGCATCTGTTACCATATATATTTATAAACTGACACCATTAATTGGAAGAAAAAGTATCCAACAATATTAGTTTTTGTGCTACGTCTCCCTTGATTACCAAGTACTAGTAATTTTTTTAAAATCAGTTAAAAATAGTAGGGGCACTTGTCATACCTAGTTACCATGCTTATGTGCATTTATTAAATTATAAGGAGTATTGTATTCCTGCCCCTACTCCAAACCCTCTGTTGCGATTTTAACCATGTTTTTCACTTTATGATTGTAACCCTACTTTCTAAAAGAGCACATGATTGCCTGTATTCTTGACTTTGTTAGTTGCATCCTTAATAAACAAGAACAGAGGTCTATTCTTTCGGGTGAAGGCCTTTCCTGGATGTCCCTTCATCCGAGCGATCCCATTCCTGCAGTTGAGCACAAGAACAACAGTGTGATGGTGAATCATTAGACGTCAAAACCTTCAACCGAAAGATCCTGGGCAATCATTATCGAGCTCTAGGGCGTGTTTGGGACCGCGATCGCGTAGCTTATACGCCAGAAACGCAAGAAACGCCCGAACGCCCTGCGACGAACGTGCGTCCGCCGAACGCCCACCACGCAAAACACGGACAAATGAACTACGCCTGGCAAAATCGCAGAAGCGGCTCCGAGGACGCATTTGCTCGTCGTGGCCGCACGTTCGGAAACCTCGGAAACAAACATGGACAAATGAAGGCTTGTTCAACTGTACGGATGGCTCCACACACTAAAAGAACCTACTCAACAAATTGATTTGAAATTCACTAAGGCTGCGTTTGGAAGTAGACATTGAAGGGCATGGAATTGAATTGGGTTCAATACCAAATCAGCCATTGTATTGAAATGGGATGCAATTTCAATTCTATTGTTTGGATGTCATTGTTTTGGAGTTTGGAATCTGAAACAGAAATCAATTCTGTTTTCAGTTTGGATGTACACAACAATAGAATTGCTATTTGCTAGCTTCTTCCACCTTGGTCACGCATAAAACCAGAGGCTCGCCGGCGGAGGGGCATGCGGGCTCACCGGCGGATGGGGACGGGTTCACCGCGGAGGGAGGCATGGAGGGAGCTGGAGGGGCGGTGCGACCTTCTCCGGCTCCGGCCCGAACTTCGTCTCCAGTTTCGCGCGCGGCCGGCGGAGGGAGCTGGTGGCGCGGAGCGGCTTCTCGTTCGCCATGCGGCCTCCTCCTCCCGCTCTGGCTCGTCGACGGAGGAAGCTCCGGGGGCGGCGGACGGAACTCGAAGGGTGGCCGGTGGAGGGAGCTCGAGGGGCGGCGGAGAGATCGAGAGCTCGAGGGGCGGCGGAGAGATCCCGACTCTCGAGGTGCGTTGGTGGAGGGAGCTCGCGGGGGCCGGTGGAGGGAGCTCGAGGGGCGGCAGAGGGAGGCGGGCGGCGCAGAGGAGGCCGGTGCGGAGGGAGGCGGGCGGCGCGGATGAGAGGGCGAGCGGGATGGGGACGAGACGAAGAGGACGACCCCAATGCAACGCAATACGGAGGTGCGGGGCTCAGTTTTGCTGGAGCGTGCGGGCAAGTCAAGCGAATGCCGCACGGTATTCCCTCGTGAATCCAATTCCGAATTCCATTGACGTCCAAACAGCTGGTATCGGAGACCATCAATGCCAATTCCGATTCCGAGGCCCCAATGTCTACTTCCAAACGCAGCCTAAAGTAGCTAGAACCATGTTTTTTGTCAAAATTTGTTGCCGCTTGTACATAAATAAAAAATATTCACAATAACCTTCTGCACCATGACACAACAACAGTTATTCACATGAGTACAGGACATGGCTCCCGCTGGTAACGCATAATCGCGCATATGTGTGGAAGCGAAAGCACTTGATCAGGAAATTCAAACGCTGGCAGCATAAGACACAATTTGTGTTCGTGGTGTGCAGAACAAAGGTGTACGTGCTGGTTGTGCGTTGGCCTGTTGGTTTTCCATTCTCGGCGGTGGCCGGCCCTGCCACATTTCATGGGGAGAGGTTCCATAGTAACTGGTGGTTGTCAGCGAGTTAGACAGGGGAAAGCCAACAGCTGGAACTTCTTCAAACTGATAGGTGATCCTTGGAAGGTGGTGCTCTGTAGATTCTCGACACCTCCCAGCCCTACGAAAGAACCAACATATATAGCAGCATTTTCACTCTCATTCTCTGTACAGGGTCGTACACCGTACCGTCTTCTCTATTTTGATCAGTGTCTTCCATGCATCAGTGTTTTCCGAAAATTAAGAAGGGTAAGAATGGTAATCTTTGAGTCCTCAAATTGGTTACTGCAAATGTATTGATCTAATGCTTCTCTGCACGATGATAGACTTCTTATTCCCTATTGCAGCTAGGCTGCAGCAGCATATCGTAATGTAATACGAATTTTAATTTAAATGCTAACATGATTGTTTACTATAAGCTTGCTTGGAAGGCTTAATTAATGGAGTCAACGGTTTATGAATCGGACTCAGTATAATATAATCTTGACAGTTTATGTTTTATTTCTGTGATTGCTTCTTCCATTAATTTAGCATGGCACAAGTATTTTTCTGAGTCCGATACATAGATATTTCTTTGCTCTAACTAGCTAAGGAGGTCGTTAACTCCACCATGGATCATTCAAAAGTGCGGTTTTCTAGAAAAAACAACCAGATTGAAAGTGAAAATAAAGTGGAGGTAATTCTTGTAACATTGGTGCTCCATTGATTCCCTGATACCTCCAAGCCCTACCAACGCAACAATAATAATACTTTGCTCAGTGTATGCACCAAATCTCTCTCTCGCTCCCTGCCTGCCTCCCTGCCACAATTTTGTATGTGGCTCACTGATTCATGACTGCATACAGGGCGAAATTGAATAATGTATATATAGTAGTTATTACCTTCTGAGTAAATGAGTGTTTACACTCATTAATGAGGATGACATTTGGCAAAGACTCCTTAGGAACAAATATTTGAGACATAAAATCATTACCCAAGTAGAATACATACATGCTAGGAGATTCTCACTTTTGGTCGGGTCTTATGAAGATCAAAAGTGACTTGTTGAGGATGGGCAAATTCACGGTGGGTGATGGGTCACAAACACGTTTTTGAGAGGATGCCTCGTTGAATAACACTCCTTTCAAAAGTCACTATCCATCCTTATATAACATTGTGCGGAAGAAGAGTGCAACTGTAGCAACGGTTGTTAGATCGAATCCTTTGAATGTGGCCTTTAGGAGATCCTTAGTTGGCAATAATTTACAGACTTGGCACCATCTGGTTACTAAACTTGTGAATGTCCAATTAACAGATCAGAGAGACCATTTTATTTGGTCTCTAAAACAAAATGGTTAGTTTACTATTCGATCTATGTATAATGCGCTCATTGCTCAGTTGCCTGCACCACATAAAAATGTGATATAGAAATTAAAAATGCCCTTAAAAGTTAAGATTTTTGTCTGGTATTTGCAAAAAGAGTAGTTCTAACTAAAGATAATTTAGCTTGTCGACAATGGAAGGGACGTTTAAAATGTTGTTTCTGTAATCTGGAAGAAACCATCCAACACCTTTTCTTTGATTGTCAAATGGCTAGAATTATGTTGATGATTGTACAAGTTTTTTTGATATAACACCACCTGTGAATATTGAACATATGTTTACTGGGTGGCTAAATGGGATTAATAAGAAGCTTAGTTACAAAATTCTGGTTGGAGCATCTGCTTTATGTTGGGCAATTTGGTTAAGTAGAAATGACATGGTTTTTAACAATACTCGAGCTGTTACTCCTATGCAGGTTATCGTCCGAGGGACCCATTGGATCAATTTTTAGGCGTTCCTGCAGAAAGAGGATGAGTAGCGTCACATTATTCACGGGTGTCGTGTGCTTGAGACTACATCAATGGAGATCTTTGCATCCCATGGATGGACTTTTAGCAATAGAATTGCTTTTACGTGATGTTTGACATTCATCCAAAGATCCTTCTTTCCGTTCGTTTTGAGACGTACATGTTTGTAATAAAATACAGCTATATGCATAGTTTTATGCACAGGCTGGAATATTGAAATATATTCACTTTTCTAAAAAAAGTAGTTATTACCACATCTAACTTACCTAATTGGAATCGAAGTGGTAGAAAAGATTATCAGTTTACACTCTGCAACTCCATAACGGGATTTTAATTTAACTGATACCAACAAATATTGGAGTACCACACACACACACAAACCATTCTCTCTCATAACAAACCCCTCGGCTCATCAAGATTGCAATATCTGAATATGTATATGCAAACGAAATCTTTGAACTGAGCAAACCGCAGGCATCGCATTGTATGACCTTGCATGAACTGGACTTTCAATTTTTCTGATGACGTAAGTGATCCGAAATGTAGGCATAAAATGATTTGAACAGAGAACACAAATATTACTGAAGAGGTATGGCTAATTAAATAAATCGTGTTTGTGATCATCAGGCGCGCCTCACTTAATTATGTTATAGAGTTATTAGTATTGATTCGGTTAGCTGAATCATCAATATTCGGATTTGCTTTGAATGTGACACTTGCACTAGAAAACAAGAAAATATCTACTTCCTCCAAGAACCTTCTTTTTTGAAATCTAAATATAGTTAAAAAAACAGTTACTCTCTCCAATTTGGTAAATTAAGTCATTTTGATAAAATTTCAGTCAAACATTAGAAATATAAATTATGAATAACTTTTAAGTCGTTGAGTTTGAAAATGTGAAAACTAAATAAATAGATTTGTCTTGCAAAATACTTTCATAAAAGTATACATATGTTAGTTTTTAATAAATATTTTTATAAAAAATAAGAAGTCAAAGTTGTACTTTGAAGACCGTGTCGCTGTCCTAAATGACATGTTTATGAGTATGGAGGGAGTATGTGGATCATCTTGTGCTGTTGTCTAACATCAAGCGGAACAATTGAGCATGTCAGGGGAGACTTGGAGAGAAACAAGCCATCTCCAGATTCTGCGCATATGAAGGACTCATAACTGCATCTTTGGCACAATCGAGCATGTCAGGGGAGACTTGGAGATGCAAGATGATCGAGCTTGTTCTCGGCAGTGGAAATGACGACTCCAACCAGAAGAGGTGAACAGATTGGCAGAGTTTGGTAGCCAGATACTAGACAACTCTAGATGACCCATACATGGGCACTATGATGTTATGCTTGTGCTGCTGAGCTCTTTTGGTTCTCGAGACCTCCCAACCCTACAACAGCAACACATTCTGTGCGGCCTATGCCCCTCTGTCTCCCTCCATCCCATATCTCTCGCTCTGTCAAAGTTTTACAGTAGCTCGGGAATTGAACTGCTATTCACAATGTCTGTCAATAATATAAATAGGGAGGGGAGATTTCTCATAATGTGGATCCATTCGAACACTGGAAAATGAGTAGTGTAGTTATTGCAACATTTAACTGAGTTCATTGTTGGAACTGAATGGGTCAAATATTTTAATCTGATTGAGTCGGATGAGTAAAAAAAGACTCGAGGACAACAGGCCGTCGATGAGAGAATTAAAGAAGCTAATTTTTGTTTTCTTTTGCTTTTTAGAGTGAGGTAGAAATGTACGACCTATCTTGCTCATTGGGCTGAGCTGGTCCTCCATTTTCTTTTTCAATCGACTTGCTGTCAACAAGTGAAACGAGTATTTTTTCCTTTTGGTTAGAGTGGAACTACAACACAGTATGCTTGTTCTGAAGATGAAAAACTAACTGCATCTTAGGCAGTGACTGATCCGAGGTCACGCCATCTGCTGGGTCATGCCATCTGCTGGGTATATGATTGCACATATAGGAACTGCCGATGCTATGGTGCATCATATTGTTCTAGAGTGCAATCTTCCTATTGTGAGAAGAAGTCAATAAGATTGTAGGCTCTGTTGTGGCTGCCTTAGATGACAGCACAAGTTGATCCACATATGTGAAATGAGGTTTTGCTTGTGACATTGACAATCCTTTGATTCTTGAGACCTCCCAGCTCTACGAAAGCAACAAATATTCTGTGTGGTCTATTCACTTTGCCACCCCAGCCCATTGCACTCTCGCTCTCTTGCTGTCACACTTTTACTGTAGCTCGCATATAAAACCTCCGTTCCAATGGCAGTCAGTGTGGTGAGTGCTACATCTTACTGAGACTTCATAGTGGTTAAAATTGTAGTGAACATGGCCCCATATGCCATTAGTTCGAGTTTGATTTTGGTGATTCATGACAACATGATCAAATGGGACTAACCATATTGTTTAGCATGTTCTTGTAGACATTTCTAGGTCCCATGGATGCAAAAATACCACATGCCAAATTGAGAAGATAGTCTATTTTTCAAGGGTCAAAACCGTGGAAGAAAAGGAAGGAAATTGACACCGTCGGATGAACCGACGGTACCATCGGTGCAAGCATCGGTGTACTTGGTACACTGCGCAGCAGGAAAAATGAAGATGACACCGTCGGATGATCCGACGGTCCAGTTTCTAGATGCGCCGGATGAATTGCAGAGGAGGAGCAGCGAAGACAGTAGCACCGGATGATCCGATGGTCTGAGAGAGGACACCGTCGGTCTATCCGACGCTCAGTTTGAATCAAGACAGAGACGCGCCAAGACAGCCTCTTCAGCACCGGATGAACCGACGCTTTGGTCAAGTGGAAGCATCGGTCTATCCGACGGTCACGAAGCAGCATACAGAGACATTTTGGCCGCGAGGTCTTCAGCACCGGATGAACCGACGGTGCGTCGGTGTATAGCATTGGAACAGTTGCGTCAGCAGAGATGCAACGGCTAAGTGACGTGGAGGGCACCGGATGAACCGACGCCTAGAAAAAGTATAGCATCGGTTCATCCGACGCTTTCTTTTTCAGTGGCCGTTAGCCAACGGCTCTTTGAGTGCCTTGGGCTATTTATACCCCCTCCACTCACCCATTTGAGGTTGCTGGATTGTGTGGAAGTGCAGAGGAGTGCAAGACACCTAGAATATCATATCCAATCCATCCAAGTACTTAATTACTCATCCATAGACTTGCATATGCTTAGTGTATGTGCTTAGTGCTAGGCTTAGCTTAGAGCTGAGTGAGTGCAAGGTTGTGCCAACCTTGTGAGGTGATTCTTGAGTAAATCAAGGTGTACAAGGTTCGTCGGAAGCCTTGGGGCCTAAGTGGCTCACCGGCAATCGTCATCGACCCTCCGGCTTGGTGTGGAGTGGCGAGGACACTTTGTGCGGGGGACGTGGAGACCCCCTTCCTAAGTGGAGAAGCTCCTTAGTGGAGGCGGTATCAAGGTGACCAAGGGAGCTTGGCGAGTGCCTTAGTGGCGAGCCTTTGTGGCGAGTCAAATGGTGCTCTTGGGAGAGACTTGGTGACCGGGAAGCAATACTCTTGTGTGAGTGCTTCAACAACGTGGACTAGGGGTAGCTTAGTGCCTACCGATACCACGGGATAAATCGCGTGTCAAGAGTTTGCTTCCTCTCATCCCTCTTTACGTTTCCGCATTACTCTATTGCAATCTTTGTTTGCCTTTAGTTTCCTAGAGTAGTATCATGCTAGGAATGGCTATAGGTTGCAAAACTTGTTTTGGGATGAGAGTTTTACACTAGAACAATCTTAGTTGCACATCTAGATAGTATGTTCTAGTTTACTTTGAGAAAAAGTAGTGAAGCCATAGGTTAAGATTTTGAGTTGCCTAATTCACCCCCTCCCCTCTTAGGCTAACGAGCACCCGATTCCTTACAAAAATAGTTGCGGTTCTGACCAACAACCACAAGTCGATTGAGTTGCCAAATTAAATCCAAACTATGGGAGGCATGACCTGTTCACACAACATGGCATTCTATAGCATAGAACCCAAGATACCACAAGAGCCCGAGCTGTTACTAATCAGAATAAAATACAGAAGCATCCACATAAACTCTTTCGAATGTCAGTATAGATTTACTAAGTTTATACTTTTCAACATGTTGGTCCATGATGGAAATAACTTAGAATCTAACCTTTTAAGATGATCATCAGTGTTAAAAAACATGTTGAATTATCAAGTATTTTCAAATGTTGTATCTAGTTTTTCCTAAAATGATGAATAAAAACTGCAAAGATACATAGCACGATATCCTTAGCTTGGAACCATGGACAAATTATAGGACATGGATGGAGTAATAACTATGCACATTTAATTTTTGTCTCATGGGCCATCCATAGTGTGCCATCACTTGGACATTCTCACAGCTTCAGCGTGCCCAGCTCTAGGGATGGAAATATGTAAATGAAATCTGAATTATCCGATATCCATATCCGCTAGAATATAAATATAGATATTCGTATCCGTATTCAAATTCGAATGTGGTAGTAAAGTGGATACATCCGAATTTATTTTTGTTGATTTTTTCTCTATCCGATTCCATCTGTATTCGGCAATATCTGGTACTATTCGTATTCGACTATATAAAACTGTAAGTTATCTCTATAACTAATGGCAAATTATGTTCAATAGAATACTAATAATGATAGAGTATGAAAAAATTATATCCATAAGTAATGATTATGACATTAATATTAAAAATATTGCATCATAAAACAATTTAAAAGTTATATTTTAATTTATTGACCAATATAAGTAGTTTTAAAAATAAAAATACATTAATATAAAGTTTAATTTTAGTTACTATAGTTTATTTATGTATTGATGAAAATATTTTTCATGTATTTTTTATTATTTGTTTGATAAATGTATATATATTAAAAATATGTATTTTTAATAGTTTTATTTTGTTATATGATTAATTATTAAAGTAAATATGGATGAATGTGATATTCTTAATGAGCGATCTCTGTTATGTACTAATACTTTAGTCTTTACACGATTTTGTAATGGTAAATTATCAATAAAGAAATTGATAAATGTTGTCTTCCAAAACGAATAAATATCCGAATGTGTTTCGGGATTCGAGACACCCGTTTTGTATTCGTATTCGAGAACATACGAATCCGTATTAGTACTCGAGTAAAAATGTTGAATAAAGTGTTATCTGAATCCGATTCCATGCGAACCCGGTCCGTTTCCATCCTTATGTAGCACCATCTATGGCAATGGAAAACTAAGTTCAGCCATTCTCATTCAGTGAAGCAGCAGCAGCTCCGACGGGCTGCGGTGCGTGTGTGTGAGTGCAAGTGTGCTTGAGCTCGGCTCGAGTAGTTCCTGGAGGGCGTGTACTTATTTCTTCCTCTTCTTCTTCTCGCTTCTCATCAAGCATATTGTGTGTGATCTTCGTGGTGTCTAGGCGTAAGTTGGAGCTAACGGCAGCTACCTGATCGCCCCACTCTACCCATCAGGATAGGTCCCACCAGCATTTCAGGCACGAATTGGAAATTCTTGCCTGCTTTAGGCATCTCTAATCTCTTATCTCTAAAAGACCAAAGCGCAACCAAACCCAGGCATTTCGTAGTGCCACGTCGTCTATTTCCTGCTAGCGGTTGGATTTTGATCGGACCATCCGAAACGACGTTTCAGACTATTCGTTCACGAGCGCGAGACTTCACCCACTCCTTCTCCCGTACCTCCGCCGTCCCTTCTCCTGTTGCCCCTGCATCCCACGCCGCCCCCACCGCACGTGTCCGCACCGGCACTGGTGCCAATGCCGGTACGCCATGCAGCTCAAACCCTCGACGAGCCAAGACGAGACAGATCCAATGGTGGCCGTTGTGCCCTCCTCGCTGCACGGCGCCGACAGCGTCGCCTCCGCCAAGCCAAGATTCCGCTGCCACCCCGGTACGCAAGCCTCTGCGAGACCTCCCAACCGTGGCCTTTCATGGTGTGGGCTGAGGAAGCGACTGATGACTGACTGACCGACCTGATTCGATTTGCATCGTTTTTGCAGTGGTACCGAGGAGGAGAGTGTGTGTGGCGGCGAAGGGAGGAGCGGGCTCGGCACAAGGCAGGCTCTATTGACCCAGTCGCCGCCGCCCAGGGCCTGAGCACCCTGGTAGCAACCTCGTTTTCAGAGATGGCCGATAGGTTTGATCTATAGGTTTTCAGAAAAATGTTTCAGAGCAGTTTCTGTTCTGCGGTTATTGTTCAACAGATTAACAAGTTCAGTGAGTAGGAGCATCTTCTCTTTGTCAGAGGGAGTATAGCTTTGTCATTGCAAATCGATCAATGTTATTGCGTCTGTTTCAATTGCTTGAGAGTACTGCAAATCAAGTTCACTTTGGTTGCCTTATGCTAACTGCAGATCGAGCATTGCATGCTTCCTCACTCTCTGCAAAATGCAGTCATGCAGATGCTGAGATGTAGGGAACATAGGTTCATTGAATTTGACGGTATACAGGAGTCTGAAACTTTAAATTTGGTATTGTTATCACATCAGTATACGGTTATGTGTTCATGAGTTAGTCACTCATCAATCATCATTGTATCCAATTGCAGGCAACATTACTTAAGCTTGATGAACTGCTTGGGTGAAACCATACTTATCCACATATGAATATCTCTAATTTGCTCTTCAGTATCCTATAACTACTTTTCTAATATCTAGACTCTCAATGTTTTTTATGCATTTTGTCTTCAGATATTAGAAAGTCAAATGTTCAGTTGAAAAATATATGACAAGTAGTGATATTTTGGTTTCCCTCGCATCGGCAGTTATGGTTGTTTTTGAGAAGTTTGTACCACTTGAATTATGTTGTTATGTAATGCTTCGGCACAAGTCTCGTAATAATTAAACAATATTCAGAGTTACAAATACAGTCCACAACGACGAACAATAATTCTGACAACTGATGTGTTATTGATCATGGTGTCATTGGGGATCCGCTCCCTGTAGACAGAGCACAAGGAGTGTCACGGCTGCAGCAGGTTCGTCATCAAGGGATCTGACCTTATGCAATGGTGAGGGTGACATCATGAGCAATTGAGCAGCAAGGCTAAGCGGCAAGACGGTAATGAAGGACCACATGTTACTCCTATGTGTGTTCGACCATTTCTCATGTTGGCGATTTAGGGCCTTAGCAAATTAAGTATATCGGGGAGTCAATGCATGGTTCGGTTTGTGGTAGTGCTCATTTTTTTAGGGAAGTTGTCAGGGATTATATATGTTCCCTTTTGTTGCTCCCATGGTGTCTGACGATCGTCATATCTTCAGTTATCGGTATGCGTCCAAAACAATCAAAATACACTGGCCGCCTCAAAGGTAGGCGCGGCAACGACCGCGCCGCAGTTTCCAGTTCTGAACGGCAGCTGACCAGTAAAGGATGGTTTGCTTTGGATCCTGACACCTCTCATTTCTATTTTACTGTCAAAGAAGTCACTGCCATCAAACTATGCACATGATTATTGAGAGGAGGATTTTACCCTATGGCTGTTTCTATTTTAACTGCAGAGCATCAGTGTTCCAGCTCTGCGCCTCTGCCTACTGAGACTGAAGTGCATATTTATAGCTTAGTTTTTCCATCATAAACTAGCTGGACTCATCATGATTTTCTGAGAGCGTTTATTGAAAAAAGGAAAGTTGTTGTATGCCTTTATTTTCATGCCCAGGTTAAAGAGAACAATAGGGAAATCAGCGCCATTTTTTACTACAGAAATTTCTGTGGAACCTTCTTAGCTTCGGTTACAAATATTATATATATAGAAGTTTATGTTCAATAAGTTTTTTACTTTTGATAGCGGAGGCAAACAAATACATAGTTGAAACTGCTTCTGGATATAAGACAACAATAAGCGTTGCACCAAACTATAGACGAAGAAGTCTATGTTTTTTATTTTCATGTCTATGTTTTTTCGAAGAAGTCTATTTTTAACCATCAAAAATTCAAAATATAGACGAAGTCTGACTTTAACTGATGAAATCCGAAACCTGATAGATTTGACCACCAAACTACGAAAGCGGACAAATGTTCCATCTCGCATGTTTCGAAGGTGGTTTTCACTATATATGCATTTCCTAAGAAAAATAAAGTCTGGTTTGATATCTAATTATATATAACTAATTCATTTAGAATCTGAAAAGTATTAAACTTGTACAACTGTTTAGCTTCTTTTGAATTCTGAACAATTTAGTCCCAACCTTTGTTTGTACCGTTGTGTCAACGTTACCCCACTTTACCGTCAAAATATTCTGCTCAATCTTATTTTGTGCAGATGGACCACTACGACCAATGCTTTCATAGACCTGCAGGCGTTGTCGATATCAGTTGAGCATGTGCAAACCATTCAGGTTGTACGGAATCTGGTGTAGTTTGATATAATTTGGATTAAAAATGAGAACTTTCTAGCACCAAAGTAAGAGTAAACAACGTTCCTTTGGTAGTTCAGCTGAGGACTTACCGACTCAGCAAAGTTTTAGGGAAGTGTTGTAGTAACTGTCAGTAAAACCATCCAGAATACAGGAATTCTTTTTTCAAGTGGTTATACCGACGTCACATATAGAAAAGGACGCGACTACACGGAGAGGGCTCTCCTTTTAGCACTCCGTGGAGAGCCCTCCGTAAATAGCAATTTTCTATTTAGGGAATTATCAACTTCCGTTAGAGGGGAAAAAAGAAGGGGTTCAGAGGACACGGGTAGAGAGCAACGGAACACGCGGAAAAAACGAGGGAGGGGAGGGGAGAAAACTACCGACAGGGAGGGAAAAAAATGAGCCGGCCCAGTAAAGAAGTACATGAACAGCCTAAATATGAAATAAGTCCAAAAAGAAAAGAAAATCTCTAGCTTGTTGTCTATTACATTTTGTATGTTGTATTTTTTTTGAATATTCAAATACGAAGCTGCTACTACATATTCTCACTTTATGTTACTATATGTACTTTCTACAAACATTCAAATTGACACCAAGTTACTTCCTATATGATTCAAATGCATTCCTACTTACTTCATGAATATTCAAATCGCCGCCTTAATTACTTTCTACAACATTCAAATTAAAATCAAGCTACTTCGATATGATTCTGATGCATGCCTAGTTACTTCCTGAATATTTAGATTAGCACCTTAGTTACTTTCTACAACATTCAAACTAAATCAAGTTCTTTCGATTTGATTCAAATGCATGCTTAGATATTTCCCCAAATGTTCTGATCGGGGAGCTGTTAATATGGACTAAATAATAATGCAAAATAAACAAATTTTAGACATATGCTACATAGAAAATGGCTCAGTTAATAGCAAAAAATGGAAGCAAAACATTTTCAAAGTTAATATTGTCCCATGATTTTGAATCATTTCTAAAGGGGAGAAAAAGTATGCATTGACGTTAGCAGTTAAAGCATATTAATTGCTACCGATGCATTGTCTTGCTGTATGTTTGTGTTAACACACACTTCACATGCACATCACCTGCATTATTGTATTGTTGTCTCTTTGTTTCAGCTAGCTATTACCTCTTCTTTAGAATCTTTTAGCAGCAAAAGTTATCTAAAAGAGTTAACTGTGCATGTCTCCTATAGAGGAAAATTAATTGCTGACACATCAAATCCAAGCATTGGGGTGTTTACTCCTTGATTGCTCCTCGGCACTACCAGCTCTGATGTGTGAAGACTTTAGGATTTCCTTCTTATTGACTTTGTTGCTGAAAAAAATGAATGTGCTTGTCAAAAAACATATGAATGTGCATATATAACCTACAACTATACCCAATTACTTCCTACAACATTGAAACTAAAATCAAGTTACTTACAAGTATGATTCAAATGCATGTCTTGTTACTTCCTGGATGTACAAATCAGTACCTTAGTTACTTCCTACAACATTGCAAACTAAAATCAAGTTACTTCCAGTATAATTCAAATGCATGTCTTGTTACTTATTGGATGTACACATCGGGACCTTTGTTACTTCTTACAATATTGAAACTGAAATCAAGTTACTTGCATATGATCCCAATGCATGCCTAGTTAGTAGTTACTTCCTAAATGCTCAGATCAGGACCATAGTTATTTACTACAACATTTAAACTAAAATCAAGTTACTTCCAAAGTAATTCAAATGTGTGCCTAGTTACTTTCTGAATGTTCAGATCAGAGGTGGCTGCTGATATGGACTAAATAATAACACAAAAAGGCAGTATGAGCTTTCGGGTTCTTATGAGAATAACTAGTGTTTGAATAGCATATTGTTCACGTGATGCATTCTAAGCACATAAAAGAAAGGGTCAGTGTAAAGAAAATATAGTGCTATGTATAGTTTTTCCTACTGTAACTATGCTTCATAGTGTTATTTTGTGCTGGTGCAAAAATATATTAAAAGTTACTTCCTAAGCAGATAAGTAGCATGAGAAGGTAATTTTGAGTCAAATAAGCAACGTGAGGAGGTACTTCCTAGTCAAGGGAGTTGCAGATAAGGAACAACAACAAGAAGTTATGGGTTGCTTTGATAAAGTGCAGACATATGGTACATCGAAAAAAAGCTATGGCTCACATTATGACAACATGTAGAAAGTAACGTGAAAACATAGAAGTACATTGTGCTATAAGCTCGTTGTAAATATGATTGCATTAAGATGGCAATAG
Source organism: Cenchrus fungigraminus (assembly GCA_036936925.1). Classification (NCBI taxonomy): domain Eukaryota; kingdom Viridiplantae; phylum Streptophyta; class Magnoliopsida; order Poales; family Poaceae; genus Cenchrus; species Cenchrus fungigraminus. The sequence goes on from CM072774.1 coordinate 17,881,610, forward strand.
CAACATGTGTTACATCCTACCGAATAAAAATTCAGACTTAGTTACTTCTTGTGCCACTGAATATATCATTAGTTACTTTGAATGGAATATAAGTAAAGAATTAGTTACTTATTATGAGACTGCATATGAGATAAGGTTACTTCCTATGGTAAGTTAAGCTGATCACTAGACCAATGTATCATTGGGGAGCTAAAAAAATAGTTTGACTAGGTAACTGAGACAATTTTATGTTTCCAAGAAACTAATGAGAGACCAAAAATAACACAATTGCAATTCTTACCAGATTTGCTTTTATCATGTGGATCAATAATTAGTTACTTCCAATCTCATTGGGGAGCTAAAAAAATAGTTTGACTGGGTGCAACAATAGTAGACTAGATAAATGAGACGATTTTATATTTCCAAGGAACTAATGAGAGACCAAAAACAACACAATTGCAATTCCTACCAGATTTGCTTATCATGTGGATAAATAATTAGTTACTTCCAACCTCATCTCGATTATTGACTTACATGAGATTGGAAGCTCAAAAAATAATGAGTTACTTCCTAGACCAGATTTGTAGTCACAGGTTACTTCCTGGCTGAAAATACCAAAACAATGTAATGAGCAACAAAGATACTGCTAGCACTTTATTTGGGTTTTGTCGTTTTAAAGCATACAAATATTAGATAGTAGGCATGGTAAAAGAGCATGTGCATTGTTTCCTGAGCATCATAATATGCTCTAAGCGCTAAACAACTGATGCATTAGTAGCAAAACTAACATACCAATTTGTCGTGAGTATCAAATATCAATACAACATATTAGAACAACATATTAACATCTGATTCCAGGAAAATGTGGGCTACATGTAGACTAACATATTAAGATCCAATTCTAGGAAAATTACACTGAAGAACCTCATCGGGATTTACATAAGACAACAACATGACATTTTCATTCCAGGAAGAATGACAAGCAATTAAGCATTGAAGCTAAATAATTAGAACAAAGTCAAAGCTTTCAAAAGAGTGCGGACATTAGAACATGATTCCATTTTTTACAGTGATCTGTAGCTATCGCTGGGAGTAAACCATAATGAACTAGTTAGTTTCTATGACAAAAGCATTACCGGTTCTAGGGATCTAGAAATAAGATGAACCAAAAGGAAGAGCTTATACAAACTAAAAGGCCTAAAAGATATGAAGTTCATGACAACATATGTGCACCGATGCCAAGTAAAAAGTATGGGCTACATATAGAGTAACATATACAGAGAACAGAATCACATATCACTATCGATCCATAAAATATGATGGCAAGAATTAATCTGTTTGTTGCATTAAATCACATTCGACAATCCTTAGTACAACAAGGCCTACATTAAGCAATTCCACAACACTGTCCAGCAGACTTCATATTGTTTGAGAACAAAAGCAGAAAGCATTGAATCATGCATCCATGGCATTAACTAAACTAGTGGTCCAACCATCACAGCAAATCAGAGGCATTAGTACTTGATGACCCAATCAGCTAGGCATTTCCAACGATGAGCGGACCTGACATGTCAGTGAAACTAGATCTGGAGAGCAGCACAATTACCTCACGCTTGGAGCCGTAGCGGCCACCACCAGCCGCCCAAACTCCATCATCCGCCGCGGGGTACGTCGTCCTCATCCCCGGCGGCGGCGCTGATTGCGGGGAGTAGAGGAGGACGCGGCTGTCCAGGTCTGCGGATGCGGCGAAGCAGGCGCGGCGGTAACGGAGGAGCGAGGCGTCGAACCCAAGGTCCAGCCTGCTCGAGGACGACGAGGAGTACCCGGACACGCCACCATCCCCAGCGGAGACGGCGTCGAAGGCCGGTGTGAGGTAGGTCCTCAGCGACGGCGAAGAGGGCGCTGCCGCCGCTGACTCGCCCACCCACCTGCTGCCGGGGTGTCGCGTCCTCTCGTTTCCACGAGCACGCAGCCCGCGCACTCCATCTAAAATGAACGGTGATGCGTTGGGGTCTCCAGATATGCCTAACTGGAGAGCCCTCTCGGTATAGGATTTGCGTATAGAAAAATATTCAGCTAATTAACACCATCCAAATTATAGGAAATCCTTTTTCCAGCAGTTAACAGTTGAGTAATTCAGTAGCCTGGCTATCATCTTGCCGACCTCGACCACAGCTAAAACTACAACCATTACTTGCTCTGATGGTGAATTGCAAACGGTGAACTGTGATGAATGTTGTTGCCAACTATAATTTTTCAGCTGGCACACAAGTCATGCATGAATGGAAACACCGGGCATGCCAGTGACCTTGGCAGCGTCGGTATCAGGATTCCATGAGTTTAAGGACAGGCTTGGAGATGCTGGGTGACCGAGCTTGTTGTCGACAGTGGAAAATGTCGACTACACCGCGCCTGATATTGTGCCGGAATGGTATATTCTGAAGGCCCGAAGAGCTTAACAGATTGGCGGAGTTTGATAGCCAGATACTAGACAACTCAAGATGACCCATAGATGGGCACTATGTGGTTGTCCTCGGGATCCTATGCTCTTCTGATTCTTGAGACCTCCCAACCCTACAAAAGCAACACATATAAATGAACCGCCATTCACAATGGATGTCAATAATATAAATAGGAAGGGGCAGATTTCCGGTAATGTGGATATATTAGAGCAACTCCAAGAGCTTAGGTATAAATCTAGCTAAAATTAAAGTTTTAGAGAACTGTAAAAAAATAAAAACCTTCATAACTAGTAGAGTAACCCAACAGCCTTTCCAAATTAACTAGCTATCCCACACACCCACGCCCGGCCGTCCTCATCTTATCCATTCCCTTCCTATCAGCTGCCCAGCAACCGAGCGATCCGTTCCTTCTTCTCCGGCACACTAGCCCCTCCCTGGTTTCCCCAGTGGCGCCAGCCCCTCCCTTCTTCCCCAGCGAGGCCGCCCCCTCCCTCCCCTTCTTCCCCGGCGGCACCGGCCCTCCCTCCCCGGCTGCTCCTTCCTCCCTTCTTCCCTTTGGCTCGGCGCGGCAACGAACAGGCCAGGAGGAAGGAGCATGGTCGCTGGCCTCCACCTCCATCACCGCGGCCTCGAGACGCGGCCTCGACGACACTACCTCGACGGCAACAAGGCGGATGACGGGAGGCCTGCAACGCTGCCGCGATGGTGGGCTCCAGCTTGAGCTCAAGGCGGCGTAGGCGAGCGTCAGATGAGCGGAGTTCCTCGTCCCGCGCCGTGCCGCGGCCGCGGTGGAACCGGGTTGGGTCTCCTCTAGCGACTGCATTTGGGGTGAGTGGGACGTACGACGCCCGGATTTGGCTGCGCGGGTCTGACGGCCGCCAGATCCGGCGACGGCGATGCGCGGGAGAGAGCACGGGAGGGAGGCCGGCGACGCAGGAAGTTGGCGGGCGCGCGGGAAGTAAGCCCAGGTGGGAGGACAAGATGGCGAGCTGCCTCGGCTCGTCAAAGGTACAAGCGAGGGGGCGGGGTGTATTGCGAGACAGATGATGAGTGATGCTGGATGCCGAGACCGTTGGGTCGCTGTTTTAACACATTTTCTTTATTTCGATCCCATTTGGCTACTCTATTGGAGTTGCTCTTAGAACATATTACCGACATCACTGTTGGAACCGAAGGGTCAAATAATTTAATTAATTAATTAATTAATTAATAGGACGTGTTTCCCATGTGACGGTTGTTCATACCTATTAAATAGTCTCTGCACATCATTTGAAAATTTTCTTGTTTGTAATTAATATATAAACCAAAAGATAAATAGTCTTTCTGCATTACTCTCACATGTTGATGTTGTGTACATACTCACATAACGAGACAACAATGATTTTGTGATATAGTGTTAGATTTTATATGGGTTTTGGCCCATATATTATTTAATTAGATCAATAATCTAGGCCCATATTAAATTTTAATGGCACAAATAGTTTTAGTCCCGGATGGGATTTTAAATGTTTGTATACTCAACTTTAAGGGTGTACATGTGATGCATTACTTAGAGAAGTTGAGAGGGGCTAAAGGAAAGCCACATGCGCGCGGGCCGCCGCCGCCGAGCCGTGTCGTGCCGAGGTGTGGCCGGCCCCTCCCGTCAGCCAGGTTTTGCTGTTTGGAAATTGAAACGAGTTTAATAGGGAGGTTTTAGCCGTCACCAAATTTATTTCAATGGATTGATTGTGTATTAATCCTGCGAAATAACTCTCCGGTGGCTTCCTGATCTCTCGCCTTCAGTTACCATCCGAGCACTATTTCCTTCCCTCGTGCCCCTACCGTGAGACTCTCTCCTTCTTTCTCTCTGTCACTTGCCCTTCCGAGTTTTCCCCGTACCTCTACGCTCACGGAGGGTACAAGAGAGCAAGCCTCCTGAACCATGCATTGTTTGCGTCGCGAACCTGCACGGGTGCGCGGGCGATCATGTTTTTGGGGAGTGTCCACGCGACTGCTCGCTGTACGACTACTTCCCAGCGATTGCGAAGCGGAACGGAGTACGACTACTTCCCGGCGAACGCAACGACACTGCAAACATTTTCCTGAATCAGCTGTGAACGACTACATCGAACAACCCATCATGGCCAATTGGAATGAAAACTACGTGAAAAACTCACTTTGGTAACGGGCATAGATTGCCTTTAGTAACAGGCAAAGCGCCCGTTACCAATCAAGTGTTACAAATGAGCCAAGAAAGGTAACGGGCAGATGCCCGTTACTGATAACACATATTCGTAACGGGCATCAAACAATGACCGTTACCACAACTAGCCACCGGTCACGTGAAATGACTGTTTCTCTGGGCCCACAGGGAACTTTGGTAACGGGTACCAAAACAGTGCCCGTTACAGTAGCTCAATATCGGAGACGCCTGCTGTGTACCTGCGTCTCCTCTATCTAGCCGAAATGAGACGCGTCTATTTCACGCGCGTCTCAGCACATCTAGGATTCGTAATGGGCATCAAACAACGACGGTTACCACAACTAGTCACCGGTCACGTGAAATGGCTGTTTCTCTGGGCCCACATGGAACTTTGGTAACGGGCATGAAAATAGAGCCCGTTACTGTGAAATCAACATCGGAGACGCGTGCTGTGAACCTGCGTCTCTTCTGTCTCGACGAAATGAGACGCATTTGTTTCCACGCGCGTCTGCTCTCTCTCGGCTAAAGGAGACGCGTGCTTCCAACCCGCGTCTCCTATATCTCGACGAACGGGCCAGGTCCTGGGGCCCACCGGTCAGTACTGATAACGGGCTTTTATACTGCCCGTTACATTATTGGCATGTTTGTAACGGGCTTTCCAATTGAAGCCCGTTACTCACTGATCGGTGTTTGTAACGAGATTTAATTAACGCCCGTTACAGATACGTTGGCCACCCCTACAGTAACCTGCCTGCTTGCCGGCTGCATCCTGCCATCCTGGAACCAGCCAGGATATGGGAGCCACCACAGCAAGGAGACATCACAAACACATTCTCACATCACAGATATAGGCAAGCAAGATCACATTTATAGACAAGCAAGATCACATTTATAGACAAGCTAGGATCACATCAAGTTTCAAGTTACTCTCATCAGGGCTTGTTTGGATGGAGTCATGAGAAAACTGCCTGAACCAGGCAGCATCTGACCCCAACCAAGCAAGCCAAGCAGGTTTCTCAGGCAATAACACCTGACTAAAGAAGACTGAATGAGTTTCAAGTTTCTGGCTACAATGAACTCACGGTGCACCATTATAGAAGATGCCCTTTCGGTCGATGGTCTCCTTAAGAATGTACTCGCACAGCATCTCCCGGACCCGCTTTAGATCTTCAGTGGAAACATCTACAGCAGATTTGAAATCCTGCAAAATACAATCATTTATGAGAATACAAGTAGAAATCAGTTTCTAAAATCAGATGGAGAATATGAGCAGAGACAAGGTTGAGCATTATTATCTACTTACAGCAGCCTTCTTGATGTCAGGTATGTCATCAAGTAGTCTTAACATATGGAATGCCACATGGAATCCACACAAAGAGGACCCCAATAGCTGCTAAGCACACTGCATCGAGGTACCAAAATGACAAGTTAATGCAGTACCAAATAGGTAAGAAGGGACCATAAAAAAACCTCGGTCTTACATCGAGATTTGTTTTGTGCTTGAGTATGGCTTTTGGCTTTTTTTTTCTTTCCTTTCGTCACTCCGTCTTGTGCATGATCACCAAAGGCCCTGCATGATCAGCAATACCGATTAGAAACACTAAGAGATTGAATTTTTGTGAACAAAACCTACAAGATACTAACCAGTCCACAATAGGTTTGAGGTCTGAGAACTTTAGCGGGGGATGTTGTTTAGTAGAATCTAGATACCAAACCTCTTTGAACTTCATACAGATGATCACTGTTACCCAGTGGCTAGTGTAGTAGGCACCCACCACGTAGTCGTTGTTCATTGCATTTGAGATTGCTTTGGTAACAAGGCCAGAATGCTGAGAAATATTTGTGGAACTAATAAAACCTGGATCTAAAAACCCAACACTAATCTGCATCTCCGCTGCCTTGTCCATCATTTTCCTACAAAAAATCAAATTGTTAGCATGCATGAACTTTGTGGTCAAAATTAAAGAAATATCTTTTTAGGTTTTAAGGGACTTACAATGTCCACAACCTCAAGAAGGTAACATCTAGAGAAACCAGGGTTATAAGGTTATACACGCTACTGAATGCAATGTTTAACATTAAAGCACCACCACCACCTTTAAAGTAGTCTTGATCCACCTTTGCTGGAAAGGCAAGTTTATCCTTACTGTGTTCCATGACGTAAGCATGCAACCTGGCACAATTTGGTCCAGCAGCCTTTAACTTTGCTTCTGACAACATAGGTGCACGAGGCTTGTATTTTGGTCGTTCCTGTTCTGTCCCAATAATACAGTTAAGAAACTCATCTTTAGACAGAGGTTTCCTGGCCTGGTTCCCCTTCTGCAGTGGAGATTGCCTGGGCTCCTTCTCCTGTTGCAGAGGCTGCTGTATATGTTGCATCTGCTGCTTAGGGGGAGATTGCCTGCGCTCCTCCTGCTGCTGCTAGAGAGGCTGCTGTTTCGTCTGTTGCTTATCCTCATGTTGCAGCTGCTGCTTAGGCGGAGTTTGCCTGGGCTCCTCCAGCTGTTGTCGACGCTCCTGTTGCTGGAGAGACTCCTGTTTCGTCTGTTGCTTATCCTCATGTTGCACCTGCTGCTTAGGCGGAGTTTGCCTGGGCTCCTCCGGCTGTTGTCGATGCTCCTGCTGCGTAGTTTTGCTGATCTGCTACTGTTGCTGCTGCTGTTGAGCCTTCTCTTGCTGACATTGAGCTGCAGTACCTCCATCTGATGTTGTACCCCTGCTACCTGTTGCGGCTTCAGGGTTGGGATGTCTCGTCATGGGTGGTATAAGGATCCTGTCCTTTGGCCATTGGATCCTTTGAACGAGAGCATCAGCTAGGGTTGCTATGTCACCCCCACCAATTGGTACAGGCAGAGGGTAGTGACCCGCATTGGCCCACACATAAGTAGGTTGCACCACAACATACCCATCCCGCATCGGTACTGAATGGTAAGCATTTTGAAATGGAAAGACTTTCGCTAGTGCGAGCTCTACATTAATCCCGGTGCCATCCACATTAATCACTACATTATAAACCACTGCGATGCAATTCCCACTGACATTATGTGGCCATCAGAATTAAAGTATGCTAATAGGTCCAGAGCATAACTGTCGATCTGGTACATTCACAGCATAGCAGAATTAAAGTATGCTAACATCCTCAATGCTTTTCATGAATTTACAGTCCAAAAATTGTAGCACCAGGAACATGAAAATGAATTTCAACAGTTCATATAACTTCATCTGTTTGCAACAATTTATTCAAACAGACTTGGAGCAACAAAATTCATCCATCAAATCTATAGTCAATCAATTAAAAATGAACTATTAAGGCATGTCTCCCTAATCCACCTTGACATGAATATATAGCAGATTGGGTGGACTACATTATAAACCACTGCGATGCAATTCCCACTGACATTATGTGGCCATCAGAATTAAAATATGCTAACAGGTCCAAAGCATAACTGTCGATCTGGTACATTCAAAGCATAGCAGAATTAAATTATGCTAACAGGTCCAAAGTATAACTGTCGATTTGGTACATTCAAAGCATAGCAGAATTAAAGTATGCTAACATCCTCAATGCTTTTCATGAATTTACAGTGCAAAAATTGTAGCACCAGGAACATGAAAATGAATTTCAACAGTTCATATAACTTCATCTGTTAGCAACAATTTATTCAAACAGACTTGGAGAAACAAAATCCATCCATCAAATCCACAGTCAATCAATTAAAGATGAACTATCAAGGCAAGTCTCCCAAATCCACATTGACATGAATATATAGCAGATTTGGTGGCCGAGCAGAGAGAGGGTGTTGGGGGTTCAAGCAGGACTAACCTCTATCGCGAATGAAGTAGTTGTTCTCGTGATGGTCGGAGGGGCCGGATCCACGTCGGCTCGTGGCCTGAGGTGGCCGGCTCGTCGTCGTGGCCGGGGATGACGGATCCGCGTCAACCGTCTTTAGGTTGGCCGGGAAGCCGTCCGCACACCAGTAACCACGTCCTCGTCACTGTCGTCACGCAGGGAGCGGTGGGGTTGGAGAAGAGCAGGGCTGCGGCGGGGAGAGAGCGGCGAAGGCGAGCGGGGAGAGAGCGGCGAAGGCGAGCGGGGAGAGTGGCGGTGGCGGTGGGGAGAGTGCGGGCGTTGTGGATCTGTCTAGCGAGGAGCCGAATATGTCCCGTGAGGAACTACGCGCGTAACTGTGTTTAAGGAAATTACTGGCTTGCCCTTGACGGCTCTCTGGTGGAATTGGAATTCCATGGGCATTATAGTCAATATAGGTGGGAAATTTTGAGCAGCCCGCGCAAGATTTGCCTGCTGACGCTGACGCGTGGGCCAGTGTTATTGGCGACGATGGTTAGTGAACCCGCATCGCCTTTGTTGGCAGTTGGGTCCGGCAGGCAGGTAGCGGTTATCTTTTTATTTTGGTTGCTAACGCTGATGCGTGGGTCAGCCACTATTTTTTTTTCAAATGAAACGTGCTTTCCTAAAATATTAGAGCCCATAAAACAGCACCTAAAAAATCATAAAAATACAAACAATTCGTATTTGGACATTTAGTATTTGAATAAAATATCAACAGTCACACTTGTGTGCCCAAGATTCTTAGAATTCATTTTTACATCCCATGTTAATGATGTAATAATTCTAATAACATCTAGTGTGCTCTAAAAAATCTACAAATTGACTTGGCAACATAATTTGGGTACCTAGACTTGTCTTCAAAATTTCAAATGGTTTCGATGAAGGAATAATATACTTGTGTACAAATATCTACATCTCTCACATAGTTTCCTAGAATGTTCCTTGAACATTGAAGTTTTCCACACTTTGCAACATGTTCGAACTCATATGCATTTGAAAACTTAACAAAACCTTGTGGTTCACCTTAAGATTACAAAAATGCAAAGTTTCATTACAGGAGGTGTGGAAAACAAATATTATTTATATGTTGTACTTACATAGAACAAGATAAGGCATATAAACATTGTTCAAGAAATGGAATATACACTAAACAATGAAAATAATGAAAACACGGTGATTTTAGAAAATTGTAGAAAAAATAATCAAATTTGGACTAATTATGACGGAGAAATACATGTTACAAAATTTGATTGCGGATTAAAAAGAGAAATGCCGTCGGCGACGCGGGACGGATAAACTGTTCTTCATTCTCCAATAGAACAAAGGAGGAAGCAGAGGGCACCGCCACCCGCTGCCGCCCCCGTCGTGCCCCCTTCGGCGGTATTGACACCCAAGAGGGCATCCTAGGCCTCGTCGGCGGCAAATGAGACAACCGCAACCTTCGATTTGACTCACAAACGTGACAAATCAAATATTGTCTATCAAAAACCGATTAAAAACCGACATCCCGATAAAATAAAATCCTTGTTTAGTAATATCAAATAATTTACATTCAAGATAGATAATGTTCATTGATGCTTGCGCCTACATCCCGATGTTCATCCTGCTGACGGCGTACTCCACGGCGGGGCGGAAGTTACGCGTCCAGAGGTCGAACTCATGACGGATGCGACACTCGGCGCTGCAGTAGTGGATGATCTCTGAGGCCTCCGGCCCGTAGCGCCTACATCCTGCTGCCCAAATGCAGACGTGGGGATTCTGGACGAGCAGCAACAGAATGTCGTCATCAAGCCAGTACCACCACGCAATGTTCTCAAGATCCCAGTTGACGAGGTAGCACAGCCACCGCAGGTTGTGGTTCTTCCACCGCCCGTCAGGGGGCGACGGGCCGACGCTGATTTTCTGGAGCAGTGCCATGGCTTCGGGGTCCGCCGGGTTGCAACGGTACTTCAGCATCGCTAAGAAGTACTTGGCACCGGAGTCTTCAGCAGTGGCATCTCCGATGAGCTTCAGACCCTTATCAGGGTTCCGCCGCCTCATCAACCTCGAAGCATAATGCCTCCGGATGATTGGCCTCGCGGAAGCGCCGCTCAAAGCACGACCTGACGTAGCGATTCTTGCACACCCAAAGAAGATCACACAGCGACACGTGCATTAGTACCTCATCGGAGTCGCAGATGCGCCGGAAGGTGCCGCAGATTTTATTGTGAAGGTTCAGAAAATGGAAGACGGGCTCATCCTTGATGGAGTGGATGATGATCTGGGTGACAAGATCATCTGGCAGCAGCTGCATCAAGCACATCGCGACCATCAAGGAGAAGGGGAGGAAATAGAAAAGCGACGGGGTTTGGAAATTGAAAGGCGACGAGGGTTGAAGTTGGCGACGAGGGTTGAAGTTGAAGACGATGAGGGTTGATGTTGAAGAAGGCGACGAGGGTTGATGTTGGCGACGAGGGTTGCAGTTGAAGGCGACGAGGGTTGAAGTTGAAGAAGGCGACGAGAGTTGAAGTTGAAGAAGGCGCCTCGGCCATCTAAAACAATAAATGGAAATTGAAAAGGCGCCGTAGTTTGGCTGCTGCCGCTAATGAGTGGGCCCGACATTATTGCCCCTGCCTATTCTCCTTCCCGCGTAAATGAAAGGCGACGTGTGGTTTTGGACGGTTTTGCGCCCGAAACAGAGCCTGATGCGCAATTGAGTGGCACGTACTGGCAGTAGTGGAGTAGTGGGTCGGGGCAGAGGCGCCTGACGGTTCCGCGTCTTGTCAATATAACTACCCTGCCTTCACCTGCTTTCCCCTGCTTCTTCCATAAGCTTATCTCGCTTCTTCTTCCTCCTCGCGATCCACCACCACAAAATCTTCGGTCACCGAGAGATCACGAAGGAGGAGATGGTGTCGAGGGGCCCGCCACCGGTGAAGCGGGGGCGAAGGGAGGACGACGATGACGAAAGCCGCTGTCGGAGGAAGTTGGAGAAGGGAAGGAGCCGGTGACCAAGGACGCCGACGAGGAACCGTCCTTCGACGACACCAAGTTCGCCGTTGACCTGCTCAGGAGCGCCTTCAGAAAGCTTGAAGATGTTGGCGCGACCTTCAATATCAAGGCACATCATGAAGTGGACAAGGACCCGAGCGGGAAGGGTCTCGCCTTCAGGATCTACGGGTTGGCGGAGAGGCTCGAGAAGCTCCCCGTGGTCAAGCGGGCTGGCCGCCACTTCGTCTTCGACGACAGTGGCTCCGACAGCGACGACGGCTCTGACGGAAGCCACGGCGGCTCCGACGGCAGCCACGTCGGTGACGACGGCGGGACTCCGACTAATTGATAGACTCCTCTACCAATTAGTAATAATGTGTGTGTGCTTTTGTGTCTTCGTCTGGTTGTTGGACATGAACTGCTTAGTTTGTCTGTCGATCATGAACTGCTTAGTTAATTAGTTTAGTTGTTAGATTTTGTATGTCATGAACTCGATCTAATAGACACGAGTAGATCCATCCGCGTTGTGATGAACTGTGTTCTGTTGTGATGAACTGGAGATCTGTTGTGATGAACTGGAGATCTGTTGTGATGAATTAGATCTTAGAGACAATGGATAGTCATTGCCGACGCAGGTTAGCCTGTTGACGCGCGGGCCAGTGTCATTGGCGACAATGGTTACAGAACCCGCATCGCCTTTGTTGGCAGTTGGGTCCGGGCGAGCAGGCAACGATTATCTTTTTTATATTGGCCGCTGACGCTGACACGTGGGCCCGTCACTATTTTTTTTGGAATGAAACTTGATTCATAAAAATACGAACAATTCATATTTGGACATTTAGTATTTGAATAAAATATCAACAGTCACACTTGTGTGCCCAAAATTCTTATATTTCGTTTTTACACCACATGGTAATTATATAATAATTCTAATAACATCAAATTTGCTCTAAAAAATCTACAAATTGACTTGACAACATAATTTGGGTACCTAAACTTGTCTTCAAAATTTCAAATGGTATCGATGAAGGAATAATATACTTCTGTACAAATGTCTACATCTCTCACATAGTTTCCTAGAATGTTGCTTGAACATTGAAGCTTTCCACACTTTACAACATGTTCGAACTCATATGCATTTGAAACCTTAAAAAAACATTGTGTTCACCTTAAGCTTACGAAATGCAAAGTTTCATCACTAATGGTTGTGTAAAACAAATATTATTTATATGTTGTCCTTACAAAGAACAAAATAAGGTATATAAACATTATTCAAGAAACAGAATATACACTAAACAATAAAATTAATGAAAAGATGGTGATTTTAGAAAAAATTATAAAAAAATATCAAATTTGGACTAATTACGACGAAGAAATACTTGTTACAACTGTTGATTGCAGATTAAAAGGAGAAATGCGAACTGTTCTTCACTCGAATAGAACTAGGCCCCACAGTCATTAGCGACACGGGACTGATAAGCTGCGTCAGCTTTGCTGCTCTTCCAAAATTTTACACAGATAATACGAGCAACATACAAAAGCTAATCCATTACTGATTTCCTATTCCAATACTCCGTTCGAACTTCACCATTTCGCAGCGGAGCCTACAGTCTTCGCTGCAAAATAGTTCAATTCCAAGCCATCCTTTATCCACACCGCAGCAGCCGCCGTTGCCTGCGCACGGCTGATCGCCGCGCACCAGTGCTGGAGGCGGCAGCGGTTCATCCCAAATGCGTCAAGTCAAGGAGTGGATTGCACGCGCGGCCTTCTCGCGCAAAGGCAGACACCCCTCGTTGCTCAGCCATCTCGACGTCGTACTGCCGCCGCTCGCGACCCGCCTCATGTACCGCTTCGCAGTGTCGGCGGCGGCGGCACCGCCATTGTCCCTGTAGAGCAAGATGGCGTATAGATAGGCCGCCGCATCGTGCCCAACCTCGGCGGCGCGCCGGAGATCATTGCATCCCCTGTTTTCCATGAAGACGGCTTTGATCCCGGAGAAGAAGCAAGCCTCCGGATTCCCGAGATCGGTCAGCATAGCAAGGAAGGCTTTGTAGGCGGTGGGGTCCCACACCCAAGAAATCTCATCTCGTATCCCCTCTATCGACAAACGCCGGCCGACGTCGCCGTGGCCGCACACGTGGCGCATGGTCGAGCAAGTACCGCGTAGGCTGCGGAGGTCAGCCAAGGGCCGCTCCGAGGTCGCACCGACACGCGCCGCAATCTCAATGCGGAGGTCTTGAGGGAGGTCCAGCAGCGACGACGGCTGGTGCCGCCTGCTTCTTCCCGGCATGCTATTCATCTCCTGCCGGGAATGGCGACGATGAGGAGTAGGCAGTTGCTGTTTTTCGCGGGTAGATGAAAGGGCAGGGGATCTAAATTATTTTGGAAGGAGAAGATACAGGAGATTTGTTTCCAAACACGGTTTAAGTATGCAATGGAGACGACGTTTGGCTAATTTGTGTATTATTTAATTCTCCATTACAGATGACGTTTGGCTAATCCGCGTAGTATCATTTAATTCTACATTAGAGACGACGTTTGGTTAATCCGTGTATCATTTAATTCTCCATTGCAGACGACGTTTGGCTAATCCGCGTAGTATCCTTTAATTCTACATTGGAGACGATGTTTGGTTAATCCGCGTATCATTTAATTCTACATTGGAGTCACTGCCTCTGCTCTCAGCCATTAACTGGGCAACTGTTTCCCCATTGACCGGATCTGGCATCAATTTTTTGGGCACCTTCCCGTTTCCTGTGCTCTTGATCTTATCCCTTCCTTTTTTTTGACAACCGATCTTATCCCTTCCTTGTTTTTGCTATAAAAAGACACCGACGCATGTCGGTCCTCCTCACTTGCTTCCTTCTTCTCTAGATCTAGATCTAGCTATGGCACAAAGAATAGATCTTGTAGGGCGCAAGCTTTTGCTTTTCTCTCTTCTTCCTCCTCCTCGTTCTCTTAGTTGCTAGAAGAATTCTTGTGATATGGGTGATTGGGTTGCTCATCCCTCTAGCACAGCTGCTAGAAAAATCCTTGTGATATATCAGCTGTCGGGGGAAGGTAGCCCAGAACCTCCTGGCATCAGGAAGAACAAGCCGACAGAAAGATCAGGTCTGGGGAGAGAAGCCCAGAACCATCCTGTTGCAGCTTTCCCGTCAAACTTGCGCTTCCTTTTGCTTTCCCTCCTCCAAGAGGAGGATTTTTGAAGGGATATGTTTCCACCCTCTCTGTATCTTTCTCTTGTGCTCACTTGTAAGCATGAAGAAGAAGCTAGAATCTAGAGCATATCTCGTCATGAAGAACAAGCCGACGGCGACCTCCTTTCTCTTCACATCCGACGATCGACCGACGGGCAGGGAAGGAGATCAAGATCGACCTTTGAGTCTCAACATCGCCAAGTCATCACCCACCACCGTAGTGGTCTTCTACCTCTGGCCGGCCGGAGATTCAGCTGGAGCCAGACGCGAGTTCAAGGCTGCCGAGCTGGCCAAGATCCCGAGGCCTCCCTATCTGATGTACCAATGATGACAGTAATCTGTGTGTGTGATTTTGCATATCTCATCATGAAGAACGAGCTGACGGAAGTATATCTCTTTTGCTTAGTTTAGATCTATGTTCCTCATCCTGGTAGTGCCTAGTGATGATGAACATAGATGGCCATTTTGTAACCTTCTGATGTATCAATGATGACTGTAATCTCTGTGTGTGTGATTTTGCATCTCAAGAGACTTGCTTGTGTGATTATCTGTGTGAAGTACAATTTTTTGTATGATTTACCTACTCGTCTCTTTTGATGTAATCTGTGTCTCTTTTGAAGAAGAACAAGCCGACGGGGGCTGGCTAATCCGCGTCTCTTTTGATGTAATCTGTGTCTGATTTCGCATATCTTGCCCATAACAAAGGCGACGCGGGTTGGTTAATCCTCGTCTCTTTCCCGTAACAAAGGCGATGCGGGTTGGCTAATCCTCGTCTCTTTTATATTAACGCCCGTTACTGAACTGAAGCAGCCTGCAACATACTTACTAAACTGAAGCAGAATATAAACAGAATATATATAGTATCTTAGGCAGAATATATTACAAAAAGGATTCAAATTCCACCACATCCTATATATTACAAAAAGGATTCAAATTCCACCAATACATCACATCCTTTATATTACAAAACGGATTCCATTTCCACCAATAGACACGTCTTGCATTACAAAAAGGATTCAGCAGAAATCAGACTTGCTTTTTCTTCCTTGATTTCTGTATATATGGATTTTTTCACTATGGTCGCTTCGCAAGTACGGTGTTTTGTTAGTTCCCAAGAGTCGGGGCTTGTATGAAGTGTCAAAGGATGGAATTTCATCAAACTGGTTGTATTCCTCCTCCTCAACAACATTTTCAACCCCAACAATCCTTTTTTTTCCAGGCATAACCACAAACCAGTTCTTCTTTGCAAGGTCAGGTACATAGAACACTTGCTCAACATCGTTGGCGAAGACAAATGGTTCGTTTTTGTAACCAAAGACCCGGAGATCAACACTAACATAACCATATTTGTCCTTGCTCATAGCTCTCTTCCCATTGGTGACCCATCTACACCGAAACAAGGTTACCTTCCATCCTACATAATCAAGCTCCCATATATCCTCTATTTGACCATAATATGTGTCTGTCTCCATGTCATCATCATCATGACTGTCGTCGACGACGGCCCGTACACGCACACCACTATTTTGATAGACGCTCTTTTTATCCTGGGCCATGGTGTAGAATGTGTATCCATTGATATCCATTGCTTGGTATCTTGTAATAGTGAACAATGGCCCCGCTGCTAGATTCCTTATCTCGTCGGTTATTACAGCATTGCTGCATGTCTCGACATAATCTCGGAGCCACCTGCTGAAACCTTGCATGTGCATCTTCGCAAGCCAAGCCCTACCACGGTCAGGGTTGTCTTCACGTAGTTGTCACTTGTGCTCATTGGCAAACGGTGTAATTAGGTGCAGCTGTTGTATCACGGTGAAATGAGCCTTTTGGAAGGCATCTGGTTCCGGAGTGACTGACTTTTTCCCTAGGGTCCCAACACCTGAAAGCCTACCTTCATGCCGTGAGCGAGGCACACCAATGGGGTTTTGGGGGTCCATATAACCCATGGCCCACTCCACTGCTTCGATGGTCTCGTAGCAACGAACAATGGCTCCCTCCGGAAATAACCGGTTATGTACCAATGATTTCAGGAATCCATAGAACCTCTCATATGGAAACATCTGATGAAGGTAAGATAGGCCAAGGAACCAGGTTTCCCTCGCGAGGTGTGCTGTTAGATGCAGCATGAGATCAAAGAATGATGGTGGGAAGGTAGCTTCAAGCAGGCATAGGGTCTCGAAATGCCTCCTCTCTAAGTCCAATAGTTTTTCCTCATCAATCACCTTCTGTTCTATTGCATTGAAGAATAAACACAAGCTCGTGACCGCGTCGCAAACCAGTTCTGTCTTGATACCTCTAAGTGCAACAGGAAGAAGAGTTGTCATCAACACATGGCAATCATGAGATTTCATCAAGTTGAAATTCATTTTCATGTCCTTCACCGACACTAGCCTCTTGAAGTTTGATGAGTAGCCTGAAGGTACTTTCAAATCATGCAAAAACTGACAGAATTCTTTTCTCTCTGCCTTTGACAAGGTGGTTGCAGCAACGGGAAGGTTCGTCCCCGTCTCTGTTTCCTCTGCATAGAGCTCCGGCCTAATGCCCAGTTCTTTAGGATCCTCCCTTGCATTTTTATGATCTTTTCCTTTGGACTTCTGTTGTAGCAATGTTCCACAAGTAGCTTCACACACATTCTTCTTGACGTGCATGTTGTCAATCGAATGACGTACATCCAATATCGGCCAATACTCTAGCTCCCATAGAATTGATCTCTTGTTCCACATTCCTTCTTCTTCTTCTTCACCATCTCATTTCTTTCTTTTGCCAAGGGTTTTTTCAGTCAGTTTGGGTAACTCCTCGATAGTTTTGACGTCCTTGACTTTCAAGTGGACCAGATCTCCAGTCACATGCAACGACGCCTCTCGATTCTCCTTTTCCCCATTAAACTGACAATCCATGGCCTGGTATGGATGTTTCTTACCGAGGAAACGACGGTGCCCCATAAATACGTATTTCTTTGAATGTCTTAGCCATACTGCGCAAGTATCTTCCAAGCAGTGTGGGCAAGCTGCACCTTTTCTTTTACTCTGGCCAGAGAGGTTGCGATGAGCCGGGTTGTCGTTGATGGTGGTGAACAACATGACGCGCATTGTGAACTCCTCACACTTGTACTCATCCCAAACCTCCTTCACACCAGGCTTCCACAGTATCTTCAAGTCATCAACTAGTGGCCTCAAGTAGACATCGATACAGTCGCCAGGTTGCTTTGGCCCGGAGACCAATATTGTCAGCATCATATATTTTTGTTTCTTGCATAGCCAGGGTGGAAGATTGTACAACGACAGCACGACAGGCCAGGTGCTATGTGTTGAGCTCTGGTTACCGAATGGGTTCACGCCATCTGTGCTCATAGCAAACCGTATGCTCCTTACGTCTTCGTCAAACCACGGAAAGTGGTTATTAATGTTACCCCATTGTGCTGCATCTGCGGGGTGCCTAAACTAGCCATCTTTCTTAAGCTCCTTTCGGCCTTCGTCATGCCAACGCAAGAGTTGGGCCTCCTTTCGTGTTACGAACCATCTTCTCAGCTGAGGAATGATGCAAAAATACCATGTCACCCTCACAGGAGCCCCTCTGTTAGCCTTCTTCTTCTTGCCTCTGATCTCGTCGGGCTCGTTCTTGTCACCAGCATTATTATCATCTCCACCATCCTTTTTCCTCTTGTACCGATCATAGCCACACTTGGGGCAATTGTCAAGGTCTGCATAATCTCCACGGAACAATACACAACTGTTCTTGCATGCATGGATTTTTTTCAACCTCTATTCCCAGAGGACAGATTATCTTCTTCGCCTCATAGACAGACTCTGCTATTTGGTTTCCTTCAGGTAGCATGTCTCTAAGCACATCCAATAGATGTTTGAAATTGTTGCTCCAACCATGATCTGCCTTAAACTACAGAAGTTTTAAATCACCAGAAAGGTGAGAGTACTTCTGGCAATCAGGATAGAGGGGTTTCTTTGAATCTTCAATGAACTGCTTCAGCCTCGCTAATTCAGAAGGTGTGTACACTCGTTGAAACTCAACATCCCGCAACATTTGATCAATATTGTGCACACTTTGCAACACCTCACAATCATCGAAGCCCCTAACTTCTTGATCAGTGATATCCTCAGGCCTTATCACATTTGGTGGGAATAATGGTTCATTTTCCTCAAAAACTCCACCGTCATCAAGGTCTTCATCATGGTCGGTAGCATGATGTCGCACTTCACCTTCATTTAGGCAGCCTGCTTCGAGTTCATTAAGGCCTTCCTCACCATGTTTATTTCAACACGTGTAATTTTTTGTGAAACCACGTGTGACCAAATGATGAAAAATGATTTCCCGTTGTGCGAATTTCTTCTGGTTGAGACAATCTATACAGGGGCAAAGCATTGCCTGAACACCACGGTTTCTCATATCCGCCTCTGCTTGATTTAGAAAACCATTGACCCCGCTTAAGAAATTCTCCCAATCTTCTTGGGGCTGTCTGTACATCCAAGCCCGAGCAGCAGACGCCATCTGCATTCCATACATCAAATGTGCATAATTCATCACACAAAAAAACCGATAACATAAGAGGATTAGGACAGCTGAAGAATTTCAATAAAAGGGGGTAATTAATTTCCACCTTGACGAGGACTTTCTACGAGGCAAGCGCGGCCGAGGAGGAGGATCGGAGGCGGCGTCGCAGCCGCGGCGACAGCGCGGAGGATGGCGCCGAGCCCCAGGGGGAGGGGACACGGAGGCGTCTGCTTTGGATGACGCCGCGGTCGACGTCCACTGGCCCCTTTCGCCGTCGCGCACGTGGCCGGCCGGCCTGCTGCAGCGCCGGCTTTCTGAGGAAAGAAATTAAGCGCGATCGTTAGAGCGCGCGCAGCTGGCGGCGGCGAACGGGACAGGCCGGCGGGGACATCTGAGCAGAGAGATCGAGCGAGTGACCTTGTGAGGAGAGAGAGCGAGTGTTGTTGTCAGAACGGGAGTGGCCTTCTGCGGAGAGAGAGCGAGTGGTGTCGGAAGGAGAAGACAGAGACGAGCAATAACAACGTGCGTCTCCGATGTGAGAAAAAAGGCGACCCTGGGTGGCAATCAAAGGAGACGAGTCCTAAGACACGAGCGTATCCAATTGGGTCGCCAGCAAAGGAGACGCATCCTAACAAGCATGCGTCTCCAGTACGAAATTATCGGTAACGGACTTTATAGCCCGTTACCAATACGGCAGTGATCAGTAACGGACTTAAACAGCCCGTTACTGATAGGGCATTGATCGGTAACGGACTTTACAAGCCCGTTACCGATAGGTTTAACTTTTGTAACGGATTCTATTTAACGTCTGTTACAAAGAGTTCATGTAACGGGCGTTTAAGAAACCCGTTACCAGAAGTCCACATTGGTAACGGACGTTGTGGAGGTCAACCCCGGGGTCGTCCTGACGCGCTTATGGGTAAAGGGCGCCAAACAACAACCGTTACAGATGTGGGTGCATGTAACGGACGTTAAAGGCCCGTTACAAATGCTGCATGACCTATTTGAGGTTTTCACGTAGTGTGAGCCTCTGGTGCCTCCGGCACTAGTACCTCAGCAGGGTATACTTTCTTGTTCCTCCTTTTCTTTACTGGTTTTCTAGTTTTGTTAACTGGTGATAAAAAATAGTAGATACATGTCATCACATATTTGCTGCTATATTCATGGATTAAAATTAACAAGATTTTGCCTAATTTTCTAACATATAGTCCTTTGGCCATGCAATTAAAACTCATAATCTGTTGATAAAAAATTGGTAGAAACAAGTTGCACTACCATGATTTTATCATAATTCCTTCATTCCAAATTAATTTCTTTTAGGCTTTCTTGATAAATACATATTAAGGTATATCTAAGTGCATAACAAAACCTATGATTCTAAAAAAGATGAGCAATAGTTTGTAACAGAGGGAGTAGAAAATATAACTAAGTTTTGTGTCAAACATTGTTTGTGTACTCAACTGAGTCAAGCATGCCGTTGAAGGATAAGCTTCGAGGTGCACAGAAGCCTTTGTCTGCAATGTACTGTTTTTCCGGAGTCGAAGGTGCAAGGATTTGTCTCTTCGCTGACCCAGATGAATTTATGCAAAACCAGTGTGAATCACTAATCTGCACTGATTTTTTGAGTCAAAGACCGCATCGAGTGCAATATAGGAATGGCTCCTGCATGGCTCCACCCATTTCGTCTATGTTCGTCATTGCGGATGGGGGTGGTGTGGAGACACAGCACAATCTGCACCCGCTTGACGTTATCTGTATCTGCAAGTTAAGATATAGCTGATTTGCTTTCCATCCACCATCCTGATACCTCGCATTTCTATTGTACAGTCAAATAAAACGAAGAATTGCAACTGTCGCATGGTTACTGAGAAGAAAATTGGACTCTTTGTCTGTTTCTGTTTGAACTTCTGTATATGCCTGCTTGGACGACTGGACAGCAATTTATAGACGAGTTATTCCATCACGTAACCTACTGGATTCATCAAGTCTTGTGAGTGATAATCATGGTGGAAGGAAATGTCTTATATAACATTACATATATCATAAAAAAAGAACATGAAGGTCAATAAGTAACAACAAAAATGGAGAGACAATGAAAAATTGTTAGTTGAGGGACACAAATTCGTTACTCTGTCATTGTGTTTTCAGTTCCTACACCCAGTACTTGTCCTACTGTTCGCAAACAAAAGTGACCGACCACATCACCTCAAAGGCTCAAAACATAGTTCAGTCTTTCATGTAGCTTCTTTGGAAATCTGAACAATTTAGCCCAACCTTCGTTAGTACCGTTATGTCAACGTTTCCCCACTTCACCATCAAATTATTTTGCTCAATGTTATTTATGCTGATGGATCACTACGATGATGCTTTCATGGACCTGGATGGCCTCGCAGTTGCAGTTTGACAATGATGCCAAACATAACGGCTGGCCTTGTCCTAATCTGTTCTGCATGTGCAAACCATGGGTAGCATGCAGATAATTGAAGTGACATGTCCTCCTGGACCTTCAGGCTGTACGGAATCTTGTCTAGTTTGCTATAATGGTGATGAAAAATGTGAACTTCTCTAGCACCCAATGCAAGTAAGAGCAAACATTCATACAGAGAGTTTTGGTAATTCAGCTGACTCACCGACTCAGCAGGTTTTAGGTTTCCAGTGGTTAAACTGACGTCACATATAGATATATACTCAGCTGATTAACACCTTCCAAATTTTTATAGGAATTCCTTCTTCGAGCGGTTAACACTTCAGTAATTCAGTAGCCTGGCTATCATCTTGCTTAAATGCACATCTAAAAGTCTAAGACTACAACCAATCTTTTGCCCTGATGGTGAATTGTGAATATTGAACTGTGATGGATGTTGCCAACAATAATTTTTCAGCAACTGCTTGACTCAGCTAGCGCACGCTAGTAAACTTGGCAGCGTCGGTATCTCAGGACTCCATGCATGAAGATTATCTGGATGAATGGGGATTGGCCTTGTGCTTCTTTTGTTGTTTATGCCTCCCTTTTTTATCTTATTATAGTGAATATGAGTCAAAGAATTCCCAGCCACCAACCTTTTGCCTAATCGCTGAAAGAACATCGATCAGACTCTACGTCTGTTCTCGTCTAAACTCTAGGATATTTCCATATCGCTGCTTAATTAGAGCAAGCTTTGGATTTACAGGTCACCTTGATGGACACGTGAGAGTTACATGCATCCACCTGAGTAGTCAGAGGGTATTGTGGTGAAACTCATTTCAGTTAAAATTACCCTAGGAATTTTGGTTAAATCTTTATAAAATGTTTGAAGGAATCGTAGACTTCAAAAAGATAAACAATATAAATAAGTTATCCAAACCTTTTTTTGTGGAAATATTGCACAGTGAAGAAACAAGACAGTGCACTGCTTTTCGTGAGCATAAATCGCTAATACAGGAACACTTATCAAATTGGATCACCATGTCAGTGATTCAAAATAGAAACTATGGTGGCACGGATGACTCATCCATGCTGGCTTGTAAATGAGCTGGCACCGACCATAAAGGATTGTTCTGACAATCTTGGTAGCAGCAGCAGGAGATGCATTCTTTGTGCCCAATGCTGAACAGAAGTGGACCTTTGCGCCAGTCTTGACAGCTTCCATGACTATGTTACTGGCAGTTCAGTGGAAACAGTGAGCTGAAAAATGTTCATATCCCACCTTCAATTCTCTTGACACCTCACAGCCCTATGAAATTTGACTGTATTATGATCCCTTCATGATCACTTGTCAGCTAGCTTTGCTAAATTTTGAGACAATACATCTTCGCGATGGATGTAGTTTTACACAGCTTTTCCTATTATCAAAAATTCTGTTCTTTTCCTTGTGTAGGTTAAATAGAGAGTTCAAGTTGTGATTATACAATTGAGGTCTTTTACAGTGCCCAATACGACCCTGTGGTAGTATGGTAGTATTATCGGTTTTTTACTATGGGTAAAATGATAATTTCCTCAAAATATATTATTTGGAAAATTCCCCCCCGCTACCCATTCAGCCGAGATGCACCCGATTCATATATTACATTTCCTATATTACAACAATACTATTTACATTTCCGATAATACCCTTATACTACCCATACAACCTATGAATACTACCGTACTACAACTAAAAAAATCGGTAGTATAAAATTAATCTCAACCGTCGGATCCTTACATATAGGCATTTTTCTATTACATACGAGTCTTTTCAATCGGTAGTACATGTCGTATTTTGCGCCGTAAAAGTCCTTATACAATTATGCATAAGGTCTTTTACGGTGCATAATACTACCCAGTGGTAGTATGGTATAGTATAACCGGTTTTTTGCTATGAGTAAAATTATAATTTGCTCAAAATATAAAATGGTAATTTGCTCGACATATATTAATTAACCAACGTGAGATAAGGTTACATAAAAATTTTCATATATTTGATTTCATATATTACAGCAATACTATTTTTCATAGTTCCAATCATACACTATACTACTCATACTACCTATAAATACTACCCATACTACCGCTAAAAAAACCAGTAGTATAGAATGAATTTCAAACATCGGATCCTTCAAAATAGGTCCTTTTTTATTACATACGAGTCATTTACAAACGGTAGCACAAGATGGTATTGTGGACCGTAAAAGACTTATGCATGCATCTGTGTATATAAGGGGAACTTGGATGTGCGCAGTTGCAGAGGTCGGAACACTTTCCTTTGTCTTAAAAAACATATAAGGGGAACCCCTCCTACAGTGTCATGGTCATTCACAGTTGTATATGTATCAGTACAGATGCTGCCGGATCGAAAAACAGAGCTTCTTGATACTCCACGGACTACCGACATTAAGAAGTATACATGCCAAAAGTTGAACCTCCTTTGAGTCATTATAAAGGGTGGGGCTGGTTCCTCATCATGTGACTCTTCATGCATATGTAAATCAAAACAGTGCATAGTGTAGGTATGTATTATTACAATAATTCTGACATCATTGGAACAAAATGGACAGGATAGCTCAATCAATATTAGTGTTGGTGTCTCCTTTCATCACCATGGGAAGCTATTGAATTTTCGTTATTTGTTCAAGTGTATTCAAAGATAAACCTCATTATATTATTTTCACATGATCAATTTGTTTACAGTTTCGATCTGCACATGGTTTAAATTTTTTCTTGATTGTATGTGTTTTTTCCACTACCCCAA
Organism: Cenchrus fungigraminus; assembly: GCA_036936925.1. Lineage (NCBI taxonomy): Eukaryota > Viridiplantae > Streptophyta > Magnoliopsida > Poales > Poaceae > Cenchrus > Cenchrus fungigraminus. The sequence goes on from CM072774.1 coordinate 17,905,963, forward strand.
GCTATACATATATACTCGCATAAGAGGATCATCCATGTCATTGTGCTATAGTTTCATTTCCATATATGTTCAAACTGATAATCTGTAGATTGAAAAAATGGTACAAAAAGTTGCACTACCATCCATATTTTCCTGACGCGGGAAAGTTTTGGGTCTACGCAATGTTGAAAAAATAATTAATTTTTGATGTCAACACTGTTTTTTATACTGCACTGAAAAATTCACAAAATCGAGCATGGCCTCGAAGAGTCATATGATATAATTCAAGGTGCAGGGCGCTCCATCTGCCAATATGGTCCTTCGTCTGCACCGATGCTCAAAGGCCTTACTCTACAATGTAGTGTAATTGGCAGCTGTATCGGCGGCTACGCAACGGGAGGAAAAACAGAACTCAGAATATTCAACATGTAAATGGCTCAAGGTGGATTACAAATTGCACTTAGGCTCTTCCCTTGATTAACATGGGACAGTATCATACAAAATGTGGAAGTAGCATACCGCACTTGTGTTGTGTAACCAGACTCGAGTTGGCACAATTTTGTTTCTTTGAGTAAGAGCTACTTCAGGATGCTAATTCAAGTAGAGGGAGGACTCTGCGCACAAAAAAAACCAGCATGTTTGTGCTAGAAGATATATCCTCTGAGATCAAGTGCGCTTGTTCAGACAGTTCACAAGGTGGCTGCAGATCGGAGGACGCAATTTGTGTGTGCGGTGTGCAGAACAGTGGTGAACGTGCTGGTTATGTGCTGACCTGTTCGTCTTTCTCGGCGGTGGCCGGCGTCACATCACCACAAATAGAGTAATGAAGCCTGTAGTCACTGGCGGTAGTCAGTGAGGTAGACAGGGGAAAGGATCCATCTTGAAGTGCTCGAACGTGGTTTTCCTTGTCAACTCTCTCTTTCTCACTCTCTTCAAATATGGACTAAGTGTGTACATGTCTATTATTGTGCACTACCCAATAAAACTAGAGCTATAAATAATGCTTCTTATTTTTATTTAGTTGTTTATATAACTAGTAAGGTACACGTGCGACACGCACGTGTTTATACACACGAATTATTAAAAAAACAGAAACTACCATGATTCCATGTGTATATCCTTTATTCATCCTACTAATTTATTAAACATTGCTTGGTGTCAACACGAATTATTCATCATGGTACTGGATGAATGAAGTGGGCTATGTACAACAAATCAAAGATCCATAATTATATCCTAGGGGAATGAGATCTGAGAGCAGTAGCCAGCAGTCAGAGGAGTACTTTTATGATGTCATACCGTGTACAAACCATAATTATAATAATTATTTTCGAAAAACTCATTGCTAGGTTTTCTTTTCTTGATTGGTCTATTGTCCTGACTGTTTTTTTCTTTTGACCATTGTTATCATAGCGGTATACCTATTTTTTCCCTTTTATTTGTTTGAATGGTCTATTCTGTTAGATAGGTTCTTTTTTATCATTTTACCATTGTTTTCTTTAGAACAGTACTCCGTATATCCGATAGACCGTGGTGTCAACTATCATGAGTTGTTGAATTTACCCGACTTGCATGTCTAGATACAATTGAAGGGGATGCATTGCTTCCCGCATATAATAGATATGCATTAAGGTTAATATGGAGTGGCAATTTGCTTTTAGGTAGAAACTAATGTCATGGATAATGTTTTGTTTATTTTTCAGGAAATAAAATATATATTAACAACAAACTGACAATTTGGTTTTGCATATAATGTAAATATATATTATTTTCCACCGTATGATTGGTTTGGCAGCAGGGAACTTAACAATGGACATTAATGTACTTATTTTTATTAATGAGAATATCTGTTGCAATAGCACGTCTGGTTGCCCTCTCCTGTAGCACAGTTGATATTGGTAAAGTTCAAGGTGCACAGAACTTAAACTGTTGCACATAAATTTAGTGACTTGTCATCTATGTTGGCACTATAATTAACAAAAATTTTCAATAAACCGTGTTTTGGAGTTCAGGTGTTTTGTTGCTGTAGGCTTTTGGCTCAATAAGAATGATATATCAAAGGCTAGAGGTTTAGCATGAAGGTCAAATTAATGAGATTGTGATGTGTATACATTGAGAACAGATGATTCTAAAAATTGTATGATCCTTCTAACCTGTTAGTGGTCATTCAATTTGTTAAAAAGAATTTTAAACACGTGCGTGTCGCACATGCACCTTACTATTAGCTTTTAAAAGATATATACTATTATAGAAATTTGTATATACTATTAGCTTTTCATACATATTTTGCCTAGTATAGATGCACATGCGACACACACGTATTTTACAATATTTTAAAAAATAGAAATTGTCTATGATATGGCGAATACCATTGTTGATAAACACCAAATACTCTTGATTAACATATTGCATTATCGTGAAACAATACATCCTTACACTTTGCATATAACTTATCATTGGCACATGGAAAACTCTCAAACATTGCTTTTAACAGCTTCTCTGGCCAATCCATTGCTTGTAATGTCCTTTTTCCTTGACCACAAGCCATGAGAAAACCAAAAAATATCATAAGTTCTCGACAGTTCCTATCAGTAAATTATTCATCACAACAGTATAATTGCTGATTTTGCTATTTATTGTTTTCACTATTTATTGTCTCTCAGAATTTTCTGAAGGTTAATGGCAAGGCCAGTGTATTCTCTTGCATCTTGCAACTCCTGTTGCTTATAACATGTATCAAACACCTGATATGCAATGACATTAGACTACAATTGACCTGTCCAGACTCTAGCGGCCTGCCAGCACATCGCATGGTTGTAGGGAGCTAAGATTAGAGGACAATAGAGAGGATGAACGAGGAAGTAGAAAGTAACACGTGTGATGCAGCCACATAAATAATACATCGCTCCTCGTTCCCATGAAAATTACAAAACAAAAATTTTCAAAATACAAGATTGCTCAGTAAACATGTAAATCATGGAATGAAGCAGCAGTGGCACATATCCGTCACTGTATTGTTCAGTACAACATTTCTGCATCAATTTTTAATAAATCAAAGGAGCCACATATCCATCACATTGTGCATTTAACTGCAATAATAGATATGGCACAATCATTGTGATAGTGATTGAGTCAGGGTTCCAATCTTGGTCCACTCATTCAATGTCTCATGTGGAAGAAGCATATTACCAGAATAAATCATCCAAAATAACCCTTGACCTCTGGCTCACCATCAAGCAGATGGTGATGGAGCACCATTGAGTGTGCATGTCATGTGGTCTGCAGCTGGTGTACTAAACAGTGAAAGTAAAAGTGCAATGATGCTGCAAAGAGAGGAACCTGGATGGTGTGCTTCTTGATGAACGGGTGATCAAAGGCAGTCTGGTTGGAGATATGCAGAAGTCTATGATGTCACCGTGCTAAAATTTTGTTATTTGAACTTTTCAATGCACCGATCACAAGGAGCAGGGTTTTACATCACCGCAAACAAAACATAATTGATATTTGACAGCAAGCTTGCCATCACAGTTGCATACGGCACCTCAACTTTGTCGAGGAGGATGACCCGTTAGCCCTCCAAATAACCGCCTTTCCTTTTATCAATAATGAGCCATCTGTGTTCATATCAAAGCATCATCTATCAACTTAAGTTGACGGAAAAAATATAATACTAAAGGATCCTGTGGAAGTGCATTGTATTTACTATTAGGAAACTAAGAAGCACCTATGCTTTTGTTGTTACTATTACGAAACTAAGAAGCACCTCATGAGCCTCTCCTGCATACCACAACCATCACCAAACAATCTGTTATAAAATTCCCTGATATGTTCATTGGACTCAAGAATGGAAAGCTGCTTGAATTTAAAGGAAGCAACCTACCTTAAATGTAGAACAATTGTATTTTTTTTCTAATTGATTGGTTCAAACCATGCATTGAGATATAAAACATGATAACCATGCTATGCGAGAATTTCGTCCATTGCCTATCCAGAAAGATATATCCTGCCTAATCAACCCTGCACAAGGAAACTGGGATAAGTAAATAAGCTATAACAGAGAACCAGCAGCAACCAACATGCAAGTAGATTAAACTCAACCACTACTGGGTCACAATTTGCATGCATTTCCATCTTAGGGGAGATCACTTGATTATTTCTTAGTCGTGGCATGGCACCAATCAATCACCCACTGAGAGGGGATGACCAGGGGAGGGATATGTAGGATCTTGGACTCAACTATGTTAAGGGTACAGCTTGGACTGAGTTAAATTAGAGTGCAGCTTGGCCACACCTTTATCTCGACCGCAGTATACCAGCCAACAATACTCATTTCAAGTTTGCCTTAGCAAATCTCATATTTGCATTTTGTATAAAAGTGACACAGGAAGATGCTTATTTCCAGTATTCAAGTTGAAAACATTTCTTTTACACATTCCCATGACCATGAATAATTCAGTCCAGCAACAAGGATATGTACTTCGTGCCAAAGAAAACTTCAAGCCCAATATGCTTTAGTACCAATACTAAATCATTCTGACAAAAATGAAAGCCCATTCCATTCAGTCAAATGCAATTGATGCACAGGCGAAAGATCAAGAAACATAATCAGTTTTACAAATTCAAAAATGATGTACATGCTATTTTTATCCATACTGAGGTACACAAGCATTAATTTTATTTTTAGTTTTTTACATAGCAGTGTCAAAAGAATGAACAAATTTAAGTAAATGCTAATTTGTCAGCAGAACAAAGGGAAAGACAGTGCAAAGTGATGGTCACCTCGTGGGCTCTTTGGTTGCAGCAATCTGGCATTCTCCTGGTAACTTATTTATTCTTCTCCGCTATTCCAAACTCTGCACAAAAGAAAGACAAGGGAAAGAAGGCAAATGAAATCCTCAAAAATGCCAAAATGGTGACAGAGCTAATCTCGCCTAATGAGTACACACTAATTGCAACCTGATGGTCACCTCATGGTCTTTTTTGTTGCAGCAATCTGTCATTCTTCTGGTAACTTATTTCTTCTCCATCATTCCAAATTCTGCACAAAAGAAAGACAAGTAAGGAAGTCAAATGAAATCTTCAAAAATGCCAAAATGATGACAGAGCTAATCTCGTGTAATGAGTACACACTAATTGTTTTCATTTGATTGTGAACGCATCGAGGCAATATTGTGCATATAGGTAACTTTATCAAGCAACTTCCTGCTCCTAAAACGATAAGGAGTTAATTAAAATAAATTAAGCTGGATCTGTATCAGAGTAAGCAGAGAAATGAGCAATGTGTAACTGCTAAAAGATTATCTGCATCTGTATTGCGGATTATCAATTTTCATTTTCCCATCATATGCAGAACCAATGATTTCAGGGGCACTCATCAGTAAATTTCATCACCAAGAAGAATTTTAGTAAAAAGAAGCATCATTACTTTTACCTACCGGTAAAACGAAGTGCAGCAAATGTGCCATCATCATCCCTGACCTGACCTTGGTCATCATGGCAAGCAGTTCTTATGGCTGCTTGGTGATCCACTTGAGTACCTTGGCTCCGTCCTCAAAACGCAGGTGCAAGCCAGCATCCAACGGACGGAAAATCTGTTGGAATGACAAAAAATGGATAAGGCCAGGTCGGGCAACAAGTAGATCTTCGGAAAGCGCTGCGGATTGCGCGGAGGAGGAGGCGAAAGCGGCGTGCAGATGGCGCGGTCGCGCGAGGAGGAGGCGAAGGCGGCGCGGAGGGAGAGGGTAGGGCGGCGCCTCATTGATTGGCCCGCGAGGGATGGCAGTTCCAGGTGCAAAAATAGAATTTAGGGGTGGGGTGCGGGGGCGACAGGAGTGGCGTCAAACTCGGCGGAGGAGGTCAGTGCCGCCGCTGTCCGGCAAGGGCGGAGCTCCTCCTCCGACGGCCCCCGACGGCGGCGCGGCGAGGAGATCCTCCGTCGGGTACAACACGTACAGCTCCGTTCCCTTGCGCACGAGACCGTCCCGACTGGGTGGGCGTGGGCCCGACGTGGGAAAGAAAGAAATGGGAGACGTGCGGGGGCGGGTACGGCGGGGAGGTGGGGCAACTCGATTCAGCGGATGCTACGCGTGACGGGAGTGGGCCCGGCGGGTACCGCGGGCGCGTAGGGTGGGCGTGGGTGAGAAAAAAAATTCGTTTTTGGCAGAAACGCTCTCCAAATTGCGATTTTTTGGTACTTCATAGTCCTTCCACCCTATCCACTTCCAAAAACATATGACAGGTGGGTCCGGCGTGAGGGGTAAGGCGGGTCCAATTTGGGTGAGAAAGTTTTCAATTGTTTTCGCTCCTTATAGTATAGATGCTTCTAGATTTTTTTTCAAGTCTTACTGAACAAGTTTCGTACTACTGTTTATGTCAATAGTCTTACACCTTTTGTCCCCACCTATATATTTAATAAGAAAAGAGTTCCTTCTTGATCAAACAATCACCACGTGTGTCCCACAGTCCCAAAACTATATATGGATGGATTGGTAAAATAAATCTATACTATAAGGAGCGAAAACTTTTCTCACTCAAATCGGACTCATCTTACCCCTCACGCCGGACCCACCTGTCATATGTTTTTGGAAGTGGATAGGGTGGAAGGACTATGAAGTACCAAAAAATCGTAATTTGGAGAGCGTTTCTGCCAAAAACGAATTGTTTTTCTCACCCAACCTCGCTTTACCCACCTCTCGTACCCGCGTCGGCCATCTACTCCCCGCTATACCTGCCTTTCTAATTTTTACAATACGCGTTATTCAGTCCTTGCCTTTTACGACTTCAAAATTTTCTTCCCTATGACATCCCTGGTGGCTACATCATATGTCCGCACGAACTTGGAGAACATGAAGCGGTGATCTACGGACCAGTAGGCAACACCCAGTCACATCGTATCAATATTACAGATAGTTGTGGCAGGCCATGGCAGGAAAGCGCCGGCCCTTGAGCTGGGGGACGAGGCCTAATCACGCCGGCCACGTTCATAGCCTCGACCTCTGTCTCCTTTTGTGGTCGCTGATGGCACAGGAGAACGTGACGGCAGCGACAGTTGCCATCTTCGTGTCTCTCGAGACTTCGTAGTACTGGGCAAAGATCCAAAGTTGTCCACCTGACTCTGGGATGGCAAGGTCTGCAAGAAGCATGAGGCCAGGAAAGAGAACGTCACCCTGCCAACAACAGCAACTTCTTGATTCAGGTGCCATCTTCTCATTGTTCTAAATAGCTTTTGTTTGATTTTACCAAAATAATCGCTAATAAGTTTCTTAGATTTCGAAGCTTGACCTTGAGTCAAATTTACCTGGGGAATCAAAACCTTTTAAATGGTTTATGCACAATAAAGAGGCTAATTTATCTGTTAGTTCACATAGAATTGATATGATTTGGTGAATTAAGTCCTTATGCAATATTTTTTTTATTCCATCTTTACAAGATCATGCAAGTGGCAATGTGGCATTTTGGTTGGAGTGTGAAAATTTTTTCGCACATTTTTTAGTATTATTTTTTATTTTGTATATGGTTGGTTTCGTAATTAAATATACTTTACCATAATTATAAGTTTATGACTATAAGAGATATAATATATGATAAGTGAATGATCAAAGTTTTGTATGGAAGACCGTGTCAAGTTCTACTATGTGTTATAAAAATGGATGGAGGGATTACTTTTTTTTTCTAAATAACGTGTGTGCCGCACGTGCGTCTATACTAGTTAATATAAAGCTTTCATCTCTTCTAATATGGTTAGGAGTGGGCCTTGAGATCCACCTAATGTTTGCCAAATTGCCAATCCACACAATGCACAGCCAAGTGACAACAATTCAGAGATTGTCTAGATTTTCTGTAGTGGAAATTAAATGTACTAATTAACTTGCCACCTAATGCGTCTACAAAGTCCGACCGCCATGGCCCATCGTTGGTGAGTTGCATACTTGCATTTGGCTGTCTCTAGGAAAATCTGTGGTGTGGGCCTTGTTTATCACGTCACAAGAGCATGCATCGAGCTTTAATTTCCATGCACGCATGCTTCCTTCACAGTCAGAAAAACTTTGCAATCAGATGGTCCCAATGCTTGCCATGCCAAATTAAACGGAAAGGAAGATTTTACACTATATAGCTGTTTCTGTAACTCTTGAGCTTAGCAGTTTCTGTTATAACTCTTGAGCTTAGCTTTTTTTTCGAACGAACAACACTCGACGAGTGCGTTTCATTGATATAGCAGAAAAAAAATACAAGATTATATCCCGGGGAGGACATAACCAGGAAAAAGAGAAAGTCGACGGGTTGGATTGGGTCATCAACACGCGCCGAACTCAACTACACTCAACAACTCAGGATTGTTGGATTGGGACATCGACACAAACCCCACAACTTTCATGTACAAGAAAACTATGCCTGGTCGGGAATTCTCCGCACGAGAAACATCACAGAACCAAGTCTCACCACGACACCCACCAACCAACCACAATCATGTAGTCATCAAGAACCTCCATGTGTGACCCTGTGCTGACAGGGAACCGAAAGAAGCAGACCACACCACACCAAGAAGGCCACTGCCATGCGGGACCCATCGCCGTAGTGCCGCTGCAACACCACCCCCACCCGACGGAGTGAAACCTCCGAAACTGGACCTCTTGCAGATTGCCTCGCAGCTGCCACCACACAACACGCGAGGGCCTCGCCACATCTGCCGTTGGAACTTTCTCTAGCTGCCCCACTCCACCTCGCGATTCTGTCTCTTTTGTCACCATCATGGTAGTGAGTAGAGCTGCCCCACCTTCTGAGATCACCATCAAGCACTTGAGCCACTGCCGCAGGACGACCTCACCTCCTTGCTTCCACCCGCGCAAATAACCTTCGCCTCCTAGCCAGCATGCCGAAGAAGTCGCCCGCGTCGTCTTCCAACGATGGACCGCACCGAATGGATCAGCCAAGCTGAGTAACCCGCCACAGTCCGCCGCGAGCCAAGTCGTTCCACGATGTCGATGCCGCAAGCGCCGTCCTTCATCACTGTCCCACACTGCACTACCCATTGCCACACAACGTTAGCCGCCGCAGTCCGCTGCAAGCAGCCACACCCACAAAACATGCGCTGACCACAGCAGCAAATGCCACCATGAGGGTTCAGCAACCCCCATCCAGCTTGCTATGCCGCGAAATTGCCGACACTACCAAGGACGCCAAGTCAACAACAGTGAAGCCAACCTGAGTCTCTGGAGACGACGCCTCCAAGGAGGAAACAACGACATAGGCGTCGCCGTCGCTCGTTCAGGAACTAGACCGGGTTTTCACCTGGAGATCTTCAACCAATAGGGGTGAAGCTCCAAAGATGATGCCCCCTTACGCAGAGAACGCGGCACCGTAGGGTGCCACCATTGTCACTATCGACAAGGCACCGGCGAGAGGTTTCGCCCAAAGCTTCAACCCCTTGCTGCACTTGCATAGCTCATGCTCCTGAACTGTAGGCACGGCGGTCCACCGAGGCTGGCGCTGCCACCACATACCATGCCGCCGCAACCTCACCTCCACAATGCCCCTGCCAACGATGACCTTCATTCCTCACACGTGTAGTCTCCAGGCCACCACCACCACGCGTCCCCGTGATGACAAACTGTCGCTAGATGTAGCCTGAGCCGATAGCACGTGTCCCCATGCAGCAGACCCCACCATGTGCGCAGTCCTTCTTGTCTTTCCATGCTTCCTCCGCCTCACAACCGGGAGAGCACGGGGCATCGGGGCGAGGTAGGCGCAGTAGCCAGCAACTGGCGGAGGTGCGCGACGGTCAGAGTGGGAGGAGGTCGGCGGTCGGTGCGGGGAGGAGAGCACGGCGTGGCCACCGGTGGTTGACCATAGCTCAGCAGGGGAGGACTGTGGCGCACACGGCGTGAGAAAAATGGGGGAGACCACGTCTGGCAGCACAAGGGAGTGGAGGCTGTGGGCGGTCCCAGCGGGGTCCATGCTTGTCCACGGTGCAGTTAAGACGCGAAAGAGGACTGGGGCGGAGGAGACCATCAGGCCGCCACGGTATGAAGCCGTGGCGCTGCGACCAGTGCGAGGCGCCTGCGGCCAATGAGAGGCCGCGTCCAGGGAGGAGGGGTGATGCCGGTGCAGGACGTAGGGGCCATCCATAGCGCGACACACGGCCAACACAGGGGCCACTAGCGTGCACTCCTCCTCTAGCGCTGACCAGGGCTCAGCTGCGACGGGGCTCAGGCTCCAAGCTCCACCGAACGGTAGCCGCCAGTATCCGGCGCGAAGAGGGATGGCGGATGCTGGACGGATCTCTGCTTCTACGGTGGTTGACAAGGGGCAAAACCACATGGACGGCGGTGAGTCCCAGATGCGCGGACCGGCATGGAAGAAGAGCTGCCAGTCGGTGTAGGTAGGGGACTCGCCACCGGTGAGTGCATGGGCGAGCGAGGCCGAGGAGTGTGCCACTGCTGCAAAGCGCACGTGCAGCGAGGCCGTCACCGTGGGTGGCGCGTCCGGATGGGGCGAAGCCATTGACAGTGTTGATCGGAACTCAACGTCAGCAGGGTGACTAAGATGCGTGGGCCGGAGCGGGCGGGGGCACTCACCGGTGTGCAGGGTGGAGGAAAGTTTAGACGGACAAGGGAGAGGAGAGGGCGGAGGGGACGAGATGATAGGATTAAAAAATTACAGTGCGTGGATCCTACTATTAATTTCTATAGCAAGATTGTTAGATAGACGTGCTACAAGTACCTGTTATATCCTATGTGTACACCATTATAGAGAGTACCCTGCTATAACCATTGCGGGTGCCCTTAGTACAACATAGGATTGCTGCGGAACCCTCTTAGCTTTCCTTGTCATCATATATAACTATATAGATGGAAAGAGGCATTAACTATATTTATCTCAACATGCAAGCCATCCACCTCATATGCCACATCATCATCCAATAGATCATCACAATTTATGTCTTCCACCAATTTTCTGTGACTATAGCCTGTATATCTTTGTGAGTACTATGCTCCAACATTCCAACAATAGAAATGCGTGGAAGATCAATCATTTAACAACCGTTTTCTCTGAACAAAATGAACATATTTTCATATATAGTGTTGTCTGTAAAAGAATGTTGCATAGCAATCACCTTAGTTTATACTTTCAAATTTTCATCTTACAACTTTATTAAAAAATTCCCGCAACAATGCACGGGGTATCACCTAGTAATAGTAGAACAACGACAACAATGCAGCGGAACCACGAGGAAGAGGTCTCTGCAGACTGTAGTGCTGGGGTGTCGGGCACTTCATTCAGGCCGGCTCTTTGCCTTATGATTTGTTGGGCCGCATAATAATGAAGATTGTTAGCTGGGCCCAAAGAAAACTACAGGGGGTATTAAAGGTTTTTCGGCCCACGCCTAGGGCCATGGCCCGGGTGGCCCTAGGCCTAGCTCCGCCCCTGATCCAGTGCTATGTAATGTTCCACACGGTGTACATTATAATCTCAGCCAAAAAACCCTCATACGCCCACTGACTTTTTGCAGATTCTTAGTCCACCGTTACTCGTCGAAAGACAGTTTGAAATGCAGAATCTAGTTGATCCTAAATGTTGAACAAAAAGGACAAATATATATAGCGCAATATCATTTTTCTCAGTGCCACGAAAGTGTTATAGGGCGCGATAACTTTGTATTTCTAATTTTGGTCTAATGGGCCATCTCCATTGTGATATCACGAGGATGTCGGCTTAATAACTTTGTACTTCTAATTTTGGTCTCTGTTTGTAGAACAGGAAAGTAATTAATAGAGTTAAACATACCAATAGCCCTTGAGCTTGTCTCAAGGTGCCACTTAGGCTCATGAATTTGTAAAATAAAAATTCAGCACCCCAAACTTGTTAAGTTGTACCACTTGGGTCTATACCCCTTTCATTGGTCATGCATATATGTAAAAGAACCTTGATTTTTATAGTCTTGTTGGGCCGCCACCGGCGCCATCTTCCAGGACGCTGGCGGCCCCGAGCCGTGGCCGCGGTGGCCCACGGCCTTCTGCGTCGGTGCCGGTCGGGAGGCTGACCAGGCCCCCACGCACCATCGTGGCTAGCTGCCCACGCTTGCATCGCCACCAGGACCACGGGAGGCCTGCGCGTGCCGGTCTCGCGACAGCGCCTCCAGTGCCAGCGGGCCCTGTCCCCACGCTCGTGAGGAAGGCCCTACGAAAGAGTGAGGAGCGAGCTAGGGAGGAGAGGAGGAGCTCCGCCGCTTTCCATCCTGCACGGGACACAGAATGAGCAACAATCGCCGACTACCATCGTCCAGGCCAAGGGGAAGCAGGCGACACTGCGGCTCGGGTGGTTCCACGGGCGATGGCCTCGAGCTGGACCGGGGGCATGGCGACCTTGTTTGCTGACGTCATTCAAGGTCGGAGAAAAAGATAAAAATCAAGAATCGTTTTACATATATGTACGATCATCGAAGAGGTATGGACCCAAGTGGCAGAACATAACAAGGTGCTGGATTTCGAATTTGCAAGTCAATAGACCTAAGTGGCACCTTGTTGAGACAAGTTCAAGGGTCGTCGGTGTATTTAACTCTAATTAATATAAGATCACGTACAGATCTGCGTCATGGAGCACCAAAACCAATTGTGCAAAATTGGGAAGCAATTATCAGCATTAGTGGTTTGCTAAAGTAGCTTGTAAAGCGTCACGTAACACCTCGCGATAGTTGATCGCGTGACCAAACATATGTTCGATTCCCGGCAGCTCCGCCTTGCCACCCACCATATTTTCGTTTCTGCCTTGGGGAGAATAGAGACCGGTAGCTGAATCCCTCACTGTACCAATCACGATTCCTGGAGGCACGTCAGGCATAGAGTGGAGATGTGGCGATCCTTACGTGCTTTTGGGTGAGAAGGACTACAGTTCAGGAGAAGAGGATGGTTTTCCATCCTGATTCCTTCCATTTCTATTTTACAAATCTAGGAATTCATCACTGCCATCAAACTATGGCATGCTTACTGAGAGGTGGATCTTTATACCCTATGGCTGTTTGTCTTTGAACTCTTCAGATTCAGCATGCCTGCTGGGGCTGGTCAGAGTGAACAGCATATTTATAGTCTTGTTTTTCTATCATAAACTAACTGGAGTCATAAAGGTTTTCCAAGAGTCATGCACTACGGAAACAGGGAAACAAAGTGTTTACCGTGCACCGGCGGCGCACTGCAAACCCTTTGCTATCCGTTTTTGGCAATCGCGCACGGCAAAGGCCGCTCCGCAAAGATTTGCACGACAAACAACCTTTGCCGTGCGTTTTCCACAGCTCACGGCAAAAAAAATATAAACAGACACACACACACACTGGATGGGAAGGTGGGCTGATGGGCCGTCTCATGGGCCGGTTGGGCCAACTTGGCTTTACTGTGCGCCCAAATTTTGACCCACGGCAAAGTTTTTTTTAAAAAAAAGATTATATAAAATGCATGTAATTAGTTAAATATAGCAAACAAACACAGTTTTTTAACCAAATTTTAACATGGAGTACAACATGTTGTATCTGAAGAGCAAAAAAACTTTCAAAGTCGAACTTAAATGTGACTGTCACTTTCACTCCAAACATAATCACATCCTTCTCATCTATATGAAACTTCTTCAGATATGTTTTTGTTTGTAAGCATCGTACGTGACAAAATGTGCGAAACTCACTCAATTTTTACCAGTCTCCACATGTGATATCATGAGGTATTTACAAATATCATAACTTTTGGACTTCATTTGCAATTTTTAGAATTTTAAAATCTTTTGGAAACACGGTTGTGGTCAAGATGTTCAATTTTTTTTCATTTCAGGGAAAGGTCTTAATTTAGGCCAAAAAACATGAATATCATTTTCCGCCCATTTTATTATATTATTTGAATCATTTGCAGTTTAAATTTGATTCGATTCAAAAAAACACTTGAAATGTAACTAATTAGTTAAATATAGCAAACAAGCAGAAAAAATGTACAAAAATTAAATAGAGTACTACAAAAATATTAATAATTTAAGATCCAATCACTATTTTAATCATTTTATCTACAATTTAGTTTTTTGATCTTGAAATGATTCCTACTTTTTGCCCGTACCTTCGATTTAGGTGACTCGTGCAGTCATGCGTTCATAACGATGAGCTGTATCTTTTAAAATGTTGTTCACATTATTTTGTAATTGTTTGTTTAACTTTTCTTATATTATTGATTTTCCATAACAACCTATAAATAATATAATAAATAGTTACAAAATAGAATAAAGAACATTTTAGAAGATTAATCTCACTGTTATGAATGTGTGATTACAAGAATTACCTAAATCAGAGGTACGAATAAAAAGTAATAATTGTTTTAAGATCTAAGGACTAAATTGTAAGTAAAAAAGCACCCATCAAAACAGCCTTATGGCTAAATTTGAACAGTTTTGGTAGTTGGATGGCCAAAAATACTCGGTTTTGGAGTTCGATGGTCAAAATCAAACTTCGGCAACAGTTGGATGGTCAAAAATAGACTTTAACTCTATTTTGTAACAGTTTGTTTTATTTTTTATATATTGTTGATTTACACAAGAACATAAAAATAATAAGATAAAATAGTGTAAAGAACAATTAAAAGATAAAGCTCACTGTTATTAATGTGGGACCGCAAGAATCACATAAATCGGAGGTATGAGAAAAAATAATAATCATTTTAAGGTCTAAAGAGTAAATTGTAAATAAAAATTTAAAACCACTCATCAAGACAGCCCAATGGCAAAATTTGAACGGTTTTGATAGTTAGATGGACAAAAAAATACCCGGTTTTGGGGTTCGATGGTCAAAACCAAACTTCGACAAGAGTTGTATCATCAAAATTAGATTTTACTCTTGAAAACAGAAGCATTGCTTTGTCGAGGAAGCAGGCAAGTCTTACATAGAGTTTGCTGTTACATAAAAAATAAACACACACTCTTGAGAAATAAATTAAAGCTAACCCTCGCTTCAACATGGATACTAGGAGATAGCTCCTATGGCAGCCCCACCTCTTCCTTGATCAGCCCAAGCACTTGCCTAGGCCATAAGAGTGCTTTATAATGTTCCACATGGTGTACATAATCGCAACCAAAGAACGCCTGATAGGTCCACTGCCTTTTTGTAGATTCTTGGTCCACCGTTATATATTCCTCGAAAGACAGTTTGAAATTTTGAATCTGGATGAATCCAAAATGTTGATTAATAAGCACAAATATACATATAGCACACGATCATTACTCTCAGCACCACGAAAGAGTTATATGGCACGGATGGCGTAATAACTTTGTACTTCTAATTTTGGTCTAATGGGCTATCTACATTGTGAAATCACTAGGATGTTTCCGCAGCTGGCGGGTGCTTAGCTACCCTAGCCACAAGTACTACTTATGATCGACTTTGTAACATTTTCTCATTTGACTTTACTTACAGAAAAAAAAAGATGACTGGTGATTGGTAAAACAAGAAACAAATTAGACCATATCTTCACTTCTGCCTTGGGGAGAAGTTTTGGGATTAGAGATCCCAAGAACACACAAGGAAAATGGTGATACAGGAAGACAGCACACCGAATGAACAAGAGAGCTAGTGAACAAATGTCCTCATAAGGCACACCCCCAATAAGAACAGAGACCGCCAGCTGAACCCCTCAGTCTACCGATTATCATTATTGACTATTTTTGAGTGTGATTACCCACAGTCCAGGTAAGAGGATGGTTTTCCTTCTATCTTGAGACCTCCCATTTCTATTTTACAATCTAGGAATTCACTGCCATCAAACTATGTGCATTCTTACAGAGAGGTGAAGAATCTTTTTGTACCCTATGGCTGTTTCTATTTGAACTCTTGAGCTTCAGCTTGCCTGCTGGGGCTGCTCAGACTGAACGGCATATTTTATAGCCTAGTTTTTCCATCATCGACTAACTGAAGTCATTGGGGTTTTAAGAAAAGGACTTCGAGAGTCATGGCAACAGAACAATTACTGCACGTATTTATTTATATTACGTGCCCTCTGCAAATTAAAGATCAGTAACGTTGAATGGTAACTCTACGGAACTCAGCACCAATGTTAGTACGTACAATGTCGAACTGCTTCGGTTATCAATAATATTGAAGTCTATTTTCAACGAGTTTTAAACTTAGTTAAAAAAACAAGTTTTAAACTTTGATAGATTTATACATGGAGGAAAACAAATACCGAATTGAAAATTGCCTATTATTTTATTTTGAATGTTGCGCGGGTGCACGTGGTTAAGAGAATCAAGGAAACTGCACCACTACAAAAACAGTTTGTAGGTGCAGTTGGAACGACATTTTCAGATGCGGGTAGCAGGTCACCCGCTCCTAGCTCTCGTACCTACAAGTAGTTATTTGCAGAAGTGAGTAAAATGTCCGCCCCTGGAAAATCTTTTCCAAGAATGGATGGTGCCATGACCTGCCTCTGGTAATCTTGTCTAGAAGGAAGGCGGGTGATGGTGTCATTCGTGCATGGAAACTTGTTTCCTAGCTTAGAAAAAAAAATAAAACTATAGTATATATAAAGCTTGTAGAATTGAGCAATACACCCAATAAAGTAGGATTTACAGTTTCTTTGTATCCTTCTCATTCTAAGTTAAAAATCTTCAAGGACATGGCAACTACTCAGCACAGTTTGGATTCTCCTAATAAAGTCTACTATGACAAGTAATATCTTCAAGGACTTGTGGAAACACGGGATCTCTGGATCACACTGCAGCGACACGGAACCACACGTCCACCTCACTTCACACTAAACTTATCCTAGCTGACTAGCTCAGAAAGATAAAACTAGCGCCATATATAAAGCTTCTAGAATTGAGGGCTACCCAATAAAGAAGGTTTCCGATTTTGTTTTTAGGGACACTTTTGGGTGTTCGAAAAATTCAAACACCCAGACAGAAAGTAGAAAGTGGAAAAAATATCACTATGTTCGAGAAAAAGATATCAATGTTTTCTTTTACACAAGGGCAAGGGCTCCCCTTTTATAGTGTCCGCATATCACTTTTACATTCCAACACTACCCTCGGATATTTGAGATATTCCTCTAACATTCTGTACAAAAATGTCTAAAGAAGTCACGCCGCTCTCTTTTTATTAAAATTTTACCCTAGTTTCACATCTTAACTTCCCAGCTTCACCGATATGCCATTGACCGGGTCCCATTCCGAAGTTCACCTAAACTCCCGAAATTCAATCAGCTCTCAGACCAGATACTTCGCCTGCAATGACGTCACTTCCGAAGATGTTTGCTTACGTCGCTCCGGTGATTCCCCCGTTTCCTGTTTCTTCAGATTCCAGTGATTTGTGCCTTCACCCCTTTTACCTTATGATTCATCCGAGTAGTTTCCCCACTTTCTTAATGAAAACCGGTGAGACGGTCTTACCCCACTTACCTAGTTTTTTTTATATATACTGTTCCAGAGTGAGTGTTGTGATTGCAAGAAAAGGGTAACAGATCTTACGCTTTGTAAGTGTGCTAGATAGATGTTAGACAACACAAGATGATACATATATGTGCAATGAGGTTTCGCTTGTGACATTGACACTTATTTCATTCTTGAGGCATCCCATTCCTACGGAAGAAACAAATATTTTGTGCGATCTATGCCTCCCTACGACAGTAGCTCCAAAATGGATCTTCCTTTCCCAATGGCAGTCATCCAAAATTGAATAGTGTAATTGCAACATGTTACTGACTTCATTGTTGGAGCGGAAGGGGTCGAATAATTTAATAAATATAACATATTTTCGATCCATAGTTGGTTTATTTTATTGTTTGTATGGTTTCCTGGAGTTGCAGGAACTCAGAGTAAAAGGACTCGACGACAACAAGCCGTCTGTGAGAGAAAGAAGCTATTTTTTTTCTTTTGGTTTTCAGATTGAGATAGAAATGTACGACCTGTCTAGCTCCATGGGCTGAGCTGCTCCTCTAGTTTTTTTTTCAATCAAGTTGTTGCCAAAAAAAAAAAAAGAACTCTTGGGTGCTATAAAAAATAAAAAAACTCAAGAACTGCTGTCAACAAGGGAAACGAGTATTTTTTTTACGTTTTGTTCGGAGTGAAACTACAACAACGAATGCATGTTCGGAAGATGAAAAACTAACTGCATCTTAGGCAGTGACTGATCCGAGGTCTTGATGAGTGAGATAAGCTTGCAGATGCAGGAACTGCCGATGCCACGCTGCATTATATTGTTCTGGAGTGCAATGTTTTGATCGCGACAAGAGGTCAAAATATTGTAGGCTCTGTCAGTGGGGTTGCTAGGATGTTTGATGACAGCACCAAGATGATCCACATACAAGCGATGATGTTTTGCTTGTGACATTGACACTCCTTCGATTCTTGAGACCTCCCAACCCAAGAAAGCAACATATAAATTACCGAATTCATTATTGTAGCGGTAGGGGTGGAATGAAATTATCAATATAACATATTACGCATAATAAAATGTACGGGTTGTTTGTAGCTATTTATAGTCTCGATCTGCACATGGTTTAAATTCTTCTTGTTTGTAAAGTGTTTTAAAAGAAGATAAATATCACTGCATTCTTCCACTTGTCCAAGTTAAACATATAGCAGGATCATCGAATCAAGATTCTTAGGGGCTTGAAGCCCGGGTACTTTGAATCCGAACTGTGCATATCTGGTCCCAAGGCATTTTCAAGATGGGTGCCACTGACGCTAGTACAGACGTGGCAGCGTATGGTGCAGGGCTTTTACAGAGATGGGTGAGGGAATACAGGATTTTTTTATGCACGTGTAGGACGATGGGGGACGGCTTGAACCAGGGACTGTTGCCCTCATCATGTACCTTTGGATCCTGTTTTTTGGCACGTTAATCTATACTCGACGATGAGCTTCCCAAGTGCGGCTCACTGTGCTCGATGCTGTACTATTAAATACTCACCCCCAGTGGCCGGAGCTAGGAATGAACCATAGAGGGGCCCATTTTAGCACGAAGGATGATATTATATATTTATATACATAATATATGGTTAATAATAGTTTGGTCGCATTTTACAAAATACAAGCGACCATGGTGGCTATCATGTAGTATCAGGCATGCCGTGAACAAAATAAAGTAACCCATATAAGTATATAACTAACACCAGTTAAAACTCCACTCTTCTGTCCTTCACATCTTTGAACTCGGCAATTATATCTTCAGAAGTGTAGTGCCCTACAAGTTCCCCTTCTGTATGTAATAGCAGGCTATTGGCAAGAAAATCATCTTCCATCTTATTGCGCAGCCTTGTTTTGATGATCTTTAAGATATAAAAAACACGCTCAGCGGTAGCTGTTGAAACTGGTAGAGTAAGAAGCAACCGAAGCAATCTATCAATCAAGTTAAAAGTCTTATCACGTCCTGTGATAACAAGACGTCGACAAAGGTCACCAATTGTTGCAATATTTTTCAGATCCTCACTGTGGGAAGCATCAAGAACAAAATGATTCAGCTGTCTCTCTAATGAAGTCAAATCTTATTTACCCAAATCAATATGCACGGTGGCTGCTCTCTGAATACTCCAACCAAGAAGGAAACTCACTGAACCAACTGTAGTTGAAACGACGCCGGTGCCCTTTTGGTCCAAAAGCCTTGTAATTCTGCAGTTTTGGTTGCATTGGGCCTAACTTCAAGTATGCACGACGTACTACATCTTGTTGGTTGCTTGGATATTCCCAAATTTGTGGACGCAATGCTGGATCTCGTTCGAGAAATTCAATTCCTCGAAATATAGCAGGCACAGCTGATGGAGCTGATGGTCGTTCTTCATCTTGTATCTGTTCCAACTCAATTAAGGGGGCAACAGCTGCAGGTTCCCCAACTGAATCATCTCTTTTCCTGTTGAAATATCCATAAATGGGTTTCTCTTTAACTTTAACCATTGATACCTACCAGTAAAATTAGAGAATCAAGGAAAATTGTTTGGAGAAGAAGAAGCAATCGAAGCAAAGAAGTCCTAGGGAATGGATGAACTCACGAATGACGAATGGATCGGATGAAGTTCCCTATTGCGCCTTCGCCTTGGGGCTGGGGGCGAGCGGCGGACGGTGTCCCAGAGGCCAGATCGATGGAGGCATGGAGCCGCGGAGGCCGCCACCCGCCAGGCCGACGACCGGCGGTCGAGGCCGGCGAGCGGCGGACGAGGCCGGCGAGCGGCAGGCTGAGGGCTGAGGCTGGGACGCTCCTGTCCTGCAGTCCTGCCTCCTTGTCCTGGGAGCGCCGGCGGTCGGCGGAGGAGCCTGCGAGGCTGCGACTGCGAGCGAGGGAGGCGAGTCGCGAGCAACCAACGGAGGGCAGGAAGGAGGCCGAGCTGGAATTAGCGTTCGTGGGCTACTGGACTTGGCATTGTATTGGACTAAAACATGTATATGGGGTTGATTTTGTTTGGGCCAAGGGGGGGCCGCGGCCCACCTTGGCCAATACACAGCTCCGCCAGTGCTCACCCCACCTATTTCGAATTCATATCAACACTCTCTTTCTCTCTCCACCGTTTCAGATCCAGATCCAGATCCAGGGGAGGCTGGGCAGGCAGGGGCTCTGGCCGGCGACGCGGGGTACGGAAGCAGGTGAAGGCGGCGGCGGTACAGGAGGAGATGGTCGCAGGCCTGGATCTGCGGGGCACGAGCTGCTGCGGCCGGCACGGCGCGACGTGGAGGAGAGGAGCCCGCGGCCAACCCCGGCGGCATCTCCCTTCGATGGTCCCGTCAATCCCTCCGCCGGTCGAGCTCCCTGCGCGTGCCGGCGGCCGTGTTGCAGTAGGTGGAGCACACGTCGATGGCGGACCGCAACAGCTCGGGGATGCGCCGGCGTCGGTGCAGACCGCGGCCGGATCCGGCCTCCCTCCGGCGCCGTCGAGGTTCCGTCCAGGGGTGTTCCGTCCACGATCTGCTCGTGGGCCTGGTACAGCTACTATGCCGTGGACAGGTCACGGGCGGCCACGTGTTCTCGCCTGGCGGCGTGGAGGTTCTCGCTGACCTCGTGTACACCGTCGGCTAGTGGGTGGAGGAGCGCCAGAGACGACGGGCTGTTGCGGACCTGTTGGCGTCGGCGCGTCGCCGCTGGCTCGGGGACTGGAGCACGTAGCGCGGTG
The DNA here is from genome assembly GCA_036936925.1 of Cenchrus fungigraminus. Lineage (NCBI taxonomy): Eukaryota > Viridiplantae > Streptophyta > Magnoliopsida > Poales > Poaceae > Cenchrus > Cenchrus fungigraminus. Next base: position 17,927,055 of record CM072774.1, read on the forward strand.
CGGCATCGGCATGGCAGCCGGTTGTACCCCCGTAAGCTTTTCTTTTTTTTTTTGTTTTCTTTTTCCGTGATGACGAGGAGCACATAATTCTTGCTCTTCTTTGTTCAATCTGCGCCTGCCTCCCATCGGTGATCTGCATTGCTCTTTTCTGGTTCAGGGCCACAAGCAATCAGTACCTACGCGTGTTGAATTTATTTTCGTTTTTTCCTTCATTTCTCTTAATTTGATGCTGCTGCTGGATTCGTGCTATTGTTTTGCCAGGTCCTGCACCAATGATCATGGTGAGCGTCGCCGTGGGGTGCTGCCTCCGACGCTTGTCTTACCACGAGAGCAGCAGCTTGCAGCCGGTGACTTTTTTCCATTTTCTTACTTCTTCGTTTCCCTGTTACTGAACGGTGCCAAACCTGAAGATTTTCCTCTGCATTTTTTCAGTGTTCTTGTGATGGGTCTTCCTCCTTATCAAAGATTTCTTTCTTCGTTTAATTGTTTTTATTTTTGGTATTCTCTTCGTTTAATTGTTCAATGAAATCATCGGTGCATGAACGGTACTGTGAATTAATCCGGTGCAGTAATTGTTGAACAAAATAATCAGTGCATGTGTGGACTGAACTTGTTGTTCTGATTGTACAGAATAATTAGATAAGTAGTAGATTAGCATGCAAGGTGGAGTGCGGTACTTGCAAGATTAGCATGCTCGGCCACCTTAATTTGGTTGTGTCATGGTTGGATTTTTTTTCTTTAGTTGAGTTTTAGGTACATGAAGGTTCATGTGTTCATGAGAAGTGGTCGTTTTCTTTTTAGCTTTTTAGTTGAGATGTGGTCATTATTTTGATGTGCTCATACATTGTTCAGCCTATGATCATGTGTAATCGTAAATTTAGTGCTCAAAATCATTAGTATTGAAATCATATTGTAGCATATTCTTGTTCTTTTTGTTGTACTTGTGGACCAAGAGAATATAAAAATCTGAGACAGATGCAAGGGAACCCGTGCGGAGGTTCCTTTTTGTTGTGTTATATTTATTTTTGATTTTGTTCTTTCTCAGTGACATAATCTATTCACTTACCGTACCTAATTTTATTTTGTTCATTTGTGTTTTGAAACTTCAGTTCAATGGAAAAAATTGTGTCTTACAATATGATACTGACAGTGTAAGGTGCTAGTACCCGGTGTGTACAACAACATATGAGTGAACAATTAAAGTGATTAAATATGTTTTTTTCTTAAAAGCAACGGTATTATTTTTAGGCCATAATGCAGAGTTGCACTATTGTCCATGTGATGATCAGCTTCATGTCTGCAGGTGGGTGGGAGAGAGAGCAGATCTGCACTGGGTGGGAGAGAGAATATTTAGTGATAACATAAGTAGGGGAGAGAGGTTTGCATGTGCAGGTGAATGGGAGAGAGAGTATTGTAGTGAAAGAGCATGTGGGTGGGAGGGCACAGGAGAGAGAAAGCATGTGGTCTAATTTGCATGGAATCCCGTGTTGAGTTTCATTTTCAAACCAGAGTGGTCTAGCTGCTTTCCCCACTGAAAAGTGAGTCACCTTTTCAACTTCCAAGGTGCCTTTACGTCGCATCGTACTGTGAGTTGTGCAGCTCCACCTGACCTCATACACTGGCACTCCGTACGACACGGTGTTTTTTACTCGCTAATACAGGTCGACGCCAGGATCGCACGCGCGCTGACGCAAATCAACAGTGTGGATAAAAACCACCCAGACTTCAAGGAACAAAACTGACTTTCCGAGTATCATCAATGTCTCAGTGCTATAGTTCCGTTTCCATACGTTCAAACTGATAACCTGCAGATTGAGAAAATGGTAGAAAGACGTTGCACTACCATCCATGTTTTCACGATGGGAAATTTTTGGTTGTATATAATGTAGAAAAAGGGTGTACCTTTTTTTATACCCCACTGAAAAAATCATATAACCAAGCATGCCCTCAAAGAGACAAAGGATATACTTGAGCGGGCAGGGTGTTCCATCTGCACTATGGGTAGATCACCTTCATCTGAACCGATGCTCAGAGGCCTGACTCTAGAATGTACTCCCTCCGTCTCATGAAGAGTGCAATTCTATTTTTTTAAGAGAGATTAGTGGTGGCATGAAAAGACTTTAATACCCTCATTTGTTAGTTAAATACAGTAAGTTTTGACATGCATATCAGATCTGGTTGTTTAATAAGGCAACTAATTAGATCTATTTTCTAGAATTGCACTCTTTGTGGAATTTTTTTTTCAAATATAGTATTGCACTTTTTGTGGGACAGAGGGAGTACCTTAATTGGCAGCTGTATTAGTGAGGTAACCAGAGAAAAATCAGAACCCAGAATATTCAACGTGTAAGTGGCTGAAGGCGAAGTACAAAATTGCACTTAGGATATTCCATTGATTAACATGAGACACTATGTTACAAAATATGGAACAAACATATCACACTCGTTTTATGTAACAGACTCAAGTTGGGCACAATTTTGTTTCTTTGAGTAGCTACTTCAGAGGCTCATTGAAGTCGAGGAATCTGTGCTGTAAAGAACCCAACAACAAGTTGTTCACATTAAAGTTCTGCAGGAGGACACTAACCACAATCATTAACAGAACTAGAGGTAGTTTCAAAATGGAAAACTGCTGGTACTGTTACCTTGATCAAAAATTGCAAAAATTTACAGAAGGAGTACAATCATTCAAGCAGTTCCAATTTAGAAGGAAACGGAGGATGCCCTACTGCATTATCCTAATTAACTTCCAGAGTCTAAAACTATATCGGTGATGTGTCAGCACTACCGCTTTAAATAATACCATTTCAAGGGGCGTTAGGCCATTCCCAGGGCAAGGTTTCATTGGGCAGTTTCCAATAAAATCCACTAAAATACCCTAGTGAGATTTGCTTATCCATAGGACACATTGAACATTAACCACTCACTGTTAAAACCAGGGGTTCATCTACGTGTAGATCGGTGGGTATTAACTTAACTCGGGTGTGTATCTTCGTCACTGCGGCCATCGCTGGTTCGTCAGTGAAGATCTACACATGGACAGCAACGGTCAGTGTAGGGGTTGCAGTGACATCCTACGTGGCGGAGGTGCTGGTGGCGCTTCCTGTCGGCAGCAGCGCCTCCCTCTTGATCGGACTAGGGGGTTATGACTGGTGACTGGTGGGGGTGATGTCGACGGCGGCGACGAACCTCGTGACAAGAGCATGTGGTGATATTAGAAGGCGGGCGGCAACAAGGGAGCTTCATCACTATAGATGACTTCCGATATAGCATAAATCAATCAAACAACAGTGACATTGGAGACTGCCATTATATATTTGACATACTATCTCCATGGCGCCCACCTCTCTATTTATTGCGCTGCGCCAGACCAGTCATCTATTGGGCTGGGTGTCCCCTATCAGAATGCGAGTCAAAGGCCCAGTTGGTCTTTGGGCCAACCGGTGGAGATCAACCTAAGACTCACTGTCAATTTCCTTCCGACCTAGCTATTATATTGGGACCAGCAAATTGACCACCATGACAAATGTATGCAGGCAACACTCCAGGATCCAATTTGGTGTAAAACGTCATGATCAGCTAGACTTGGCAGGTAGTTTCCAAACACATTCTACTCCTAGACTTACACTACCACAGAGGTTGTCTTTCGGCACAAACCTGCTAGCCTTTGTCAGAGTTCCAATTTATCAGGACAGAACAGTAATGTACAAGGGCTGAGATGAGAGCATGAGCTGAGTACTGTGGTGATTCAGCTACTTCAAGGTTGGTGCCTTGGTGGCCGCAACCCAGTACTGTGACATATGGTAATTATTAATATGAGCAGTAGATCAGCACAAAACGTGACTGCAGAAGATCCTCAGAAGAAGAAATTTCAGCACTGTGAACTAACCACGCTAAATACATAATTAAAGATTTTCAGCAACTTCGAATGGAAAGTCAAGAACAGAACTTTCACGTTGCCTTTCGTTTTTCCCCTTTTTAACACTGTGTTCTGCCTTTGTATTGGTAGTAGCCTAATAAGCGCTACATTAATTATGAATTTCACGTTGGCTGGAGACATTCACAGCTAATGGACAAGGCAAAGTCCTTTACTTTTCTTATTCCAGAAAAATTGAAAAAGTTATTCTTCATCAATGCAAAAGTTATTCTGAAGATTGAATAACAGCTATGACAGCAGAAGATCACATGGTCAACATCAACACAAGACTAAGAGCATCTCCAAGAGAATGCTAATGCTACTCCCAATATGTTATTTAGGGAGAAAAGGAGAAAAATTGAACTCCAACAGACCACCTAAAAGTCTCCCAAAAGATTAGCAATGCTAAAAAAGACATCCTCGCTGCGGATATATTCGCGATGCGAGCTCCACCCCAATCCGGCCCGACGTCCTTCTCGTGCGGATTTTGACTCGGGTGCGCACGCGATCGCCGGCCACCGGACCACGACCGCCCCGCAGCGCTCGCAAAACCGCCGGCGCTCTGGGCGATGATGCGCTCGGTCGAGGTGGAAGAGCTCCGGCATGACGACTGAAAGCTCCACTACTATAGAAAACATTTGTAAGAGCGCCTCCAATTTTTTTAAGAGCGGGTCGAATTGCCGTCCGCTCCAACAAATGGTCGCGACACTGTAGCAACCGAACCCGCACCTATTAACACGTTTTCAGGTGCGGGCCACGGCGTCACCCGCACCTGAAAATGGACCATTTTCAGGTGCGGGTGACGCCGTGGCCCGCACCTGAAAACAGGCATTTTCAGGTGCGGGTGACGCGGTCGTCCGCGCCTGAAAATGCCACCAATTTTCAGGTGCGGACGACGGCGTCACCCGCACCTGAAAAGGTTTTTCAGGTGCGGCTTGAGCCGTCAACCGCTCCTGAAAACCATTTTCAGGAGCGGTTCAAGTGGTCACCCGCACCCGAAAAAAATCGACAAAAGGAATCTCGAGCCCGTCTTCTTCCTCCCGACAGCAACAGCGCTCGAACAGTATACCTCGGGCTGCTGTCCGAAAATCGCCAAAATACAAAAAGGAGGGGGGGGGGGAGAGTTTCAAAAAAATTTCCTTGGACTTGGAGCCTAAAGGAGGTTAGTTATTCTCATTTCTTTGTCTCTTTGAAGCTTTATTCATTGTTTTTTGGCTCAATAGAGATGCATTTAGGTCTAGAAAACTCCATAGGTGTGGATTAGAGCTTTTGGACCTCATTTAGCTCAAACTCTTGGGTCAAATTGTGCTATTTAGGTAGGAGAGCAAGATTATCTAGTCAATTTGAGTTCAACTTTTGGGTCAAATTCTGCCGTTACCTTATGCATGAAGTGATAAATCCTAGGGGCCAATATTATCACCCTGAACATGTATTAGCGGAAGACAAATTTGCTAGCCTACGTGAGTGGGAGAGTCAAGAATACCGCGCGTCATGATGTGATGTCTAAACTTTGTCAGTGGAAAAACACTTATTGTCAATGGGATGTAATTATTGTGCTTATGCTTACTTTAGATCTCATGTCGCTTTCATAAAATTTGAATTTCAAACATTCCAAATTTTAGCGAGAATTTCAAACATTCAAAATTTGAATTTCAAAGCAGCTGGAAATCAATTTCCAGGTGCGGACGACAATGTCATCCGCACCTGGAAAACACATTTTCAGGTGCGGACGACAAGGTCATCCGCACCTGGAAAACACATTTCCAGGTGCGGATGACTTTGTCGTCCGTACCTGGAAAACACATTTCCAGGTGCGGATGACCTTGTCGTCCGCACCTGGAAATGGACATTTGTAGGTGCGGGTGACGGTGTCACCCGCACCTACAAATGTTTTTCAGGTGCGGTTTGTTTACCCGCTCCTAGAAATCGCTATTTCTAAAAGCGACAGCTAGGAGCGGGTTTGGCGCCCGCACCTACAATTGCCATTTGGCCCGCTGCTAAAGACGTTTTCTGTAGTAGTGCTCGAGGCACTGGAGAATTCGACCGGCAACGTTCAGGCCCGGCGAATAGGTGCGGTTGAATACTGGATGTTGGCGGCTAGCTCATCGGTTGACTGGCTGCGCTCCTGTGGCGAAAGGCAACGACCGGTGATGGAGCACATGCGAGCGTGTGACTTGACCTCCTGGGGAGCGCCAACCACGGGGCATTGTCGGTTGCTGGGAGTCGGAGAGCACCAGCCACAGGGACGGGTTCGAGGTCGTTCCCCGGCGAGTGCCGACCACGGGGACGGAACGGCGGCCGCGGTCCTCGGCATGCGCCGGCAATGATGGGCAATAGGGAGGTACAGCTACGGGCAGCAGCAGCCACCTCTGCGACTCGAGCACCGGCGGCCATGGAGTGCTCCGAGAGTTTTTTTTATAGCAAAATAGAGTGCTGGTAACATGGGCCGGGAAGTGGGCAGGCCATGACGATGTGACCCATCTTAGATTATTATTAGTAGTTTTTAGCATTCTGCTGTGAGCTAACATGTTTTCGGGAGACTTATTTTTTAGCAAACCCCCAATACATAGTTTTTAGGAGTAATTTTTTCACATTCTCTTGGAGATGCTCTAAGATCCCATCGCCAATTGTCTTGTATTAAGCTGCATGCACACCCTAAAGAAAAGCCTATATTTATCGCACGGTGGCCCCATGAGTGTAGGATGACAAGAATTGCAGGGCTACCCCATGACCCAAAGGAAGAAAGGTATATATGACAAGATATACTTTGGCGATACACATCCTAACGGCGATGATCGCACGATCCCATCTTGCACTTCCGTTCAGCCCTGACACCAATGGCCAATGTTCCAATACCCTGCATTTCTAGCCTCGTGCAAAGCTGAGATTTCGCCACCTCTGATGTGAGGATCTCATATATGCAGCTATGCCAGCATATAAGGGGATGATGCCATTGTAGGTGGTGGGTCTTAACACTGCTGTGCTAGAATCTTTCCCAGTACCTTCTACTCCTATGTATGAAGCATGTGAGGAACAAAAAACCTAGCGTGCTTTGAACCGCAGTGCTGCAAGAGCTTCTGTGAGTAGCTGTAGCCTCCCGGGCCACTTCCAAGCAATCCACTAAGTCGTGTATCTCCAACTAGGCATGTATTCAATCATGGCAGAAACCACCATATGGTTTAAAGATTGTAGGACAATGAGGTAGTTCTGATGTGGTGACATATAAGTATATAGCCTTGTTTCCAGCGCCTTCCATTCGTACAATGTTTAATCCTCATTTCATATTATACTAATTTCCCAAGTAGTGGCATTCCTATAAACTGAACGGCTGTCTAGAAAGTGAGAAGCAAGATGGTTAGTATAAAATATCAAATGGCATTCTCCATATAGTGCACTATGTAAGAACGTGTCAAAGAAGACACCCTCGTTGGAGACGTGTTCTTAAGACGCGTCTCCTATGACTCAAAGGAGACACGTTTTAATAACACGCGTCTCCTATGATGAGTCTGTCAAAACTTTTCATTATTAAACCGCGTCTCCTATATGCACACATAAGCGTCTCCTATGACTTGTCATTAGCGACGAAAAAACGGAGACACATTTTTTCCGCGTCACCTTTGTGAATTAACTCGTGTCTCCTTAGTTGGATTCTTACATAGTGGTGGCTATAGCACGAGGAAACATAAATAGCAAGACACTGATAAGTGGTACTCAAGTGTGATCTGTGGAGGAACAATCCACCATATAAAATTCAGAAGTGGCTTAAGGTTCTTGAGTACCTATGTTCTTCACACTTAAATTAGTAGCCATACTGGTGCTAGGACTAACAACTGAAGATTGAATAACAGCTATGACAGGAACCAGCTGTGAGTGATGCATCACTAACGCTTTAAATCACACCCTCGTAAGGAGGTATTTGGGCATTCCTAGTTCAAGGTTTCAATGTGCATTTTCACACCCAATTTTGTAGTGCTACATAAATGTATGTTAGGATCATGTTTCATACATGTTGTGACATAATAAGAAAACAATAGTACAATATCATACTAAGTAAGTTTGAGAATAGGCGAAAAAAGTAAGTTAAGGAAAAATATGATTGCAAAGCATTAAAAGCGAAAGGCTGACTGCATTAAGCACACTTTTAGTTGGTCAAATTTTATTAGCACCTGATTACTAAGGTATAAGTATATACCAACTCACAATTTGCATAAATATAAGCCATTAGCGTATGGCAGAAACATGAACCATGATTTAGGTCCATCTTAAGATATAATAATAATGTGAAGTTTCAGGCCGCTCTTGACCCTGAGCATGGTTCTTTGATCCGTTTTGCACTATGTAGAGGTTGTACACTTTCACCACAAGTCGTATAAAAGTTCAGAAAAACTTCAGACTCAACCATGTTGTGTTGGTTCAGCACTCATCACACTACGGTGTGTGACTAAATAGGGACCCTATGAGAGATTTACAAGGATTTTGAAATTATAAAACATAGTTGGAACAGGAGGGATATCTTACTGAATCCTTTTATAGGGCCTAAAACTGTCTTTCTGTACATAACTTGTCGTCATAGATTTGTTCCTCCGGGAGGTAACCTTTTTGCTCTCCATCGCAGTGAAGATATGTGCTGCTGGAGAACTGTGACTTCTGGACAAAGGCTTATTTTTGTGGAACCAAAATTCTCCTATGAGCATTGACTAAGTCACAGAATGACCGAAGTTAGCAAATTGTGAAATACGATTTCCCTTTGCCTTCCATTCCTATGAGAGAGTATTTGTTATCTTTCTTCTGGCTTCACTTCCGCATCCTACCCTCTTTTGCTCCTCCACGTTATGCTACCTCTTTCTTCTGGTGCTGCCAAAGTGAATTTATAATACGGGGGTGCGGGTGGGGGTGGGGAGCGGGTGCTAATATTGTTCGCATAAATCACTATAGGAAAGCTCAAAGTTCCCTAGTGTCAAAAACACTCGGCGAAGGTTAGATAACACTTGGCGAAGGCTTCGCCGAGTGTAACACTCGGCGACATACACTAGGCGTACATATACTCGGCGAATAGCTCTTCACCGAGTGTTCTTTGTGTTGCACTTGTCGAAGCTTTTCCGAGTGTTGTATTTAACACTCGGCGACTATTTTCAAAAAAAATTAAAAAACACCGACACCTCGCCCACGTCACTGCTGCAGCTGCCACGCCCCCTCGCCAAGCCACTACTGGTGCTCGAGGCGCAGCACGTCCGCCGCTGACACCGCGCAATAGGGAGGAGGAGCACATACACTGCCAGAGGGAGGGGAGGGGCCGACCGCTGGAGGAGCTCGAGGACGCGCTTATCCGCCGGAGGGAGGAGAGCCCGCATTGCCGCCACCGGCTAGACAGCGCTTCAGGCCGTGGCGCCGCCGGGGCTGGCCGGCACTCGAGCCCGCACGGCCGCCGCCGTCGGGGGGAGCCCCTTCTGCCGCAACCGCCCCCTCTCTAGGCCGGTGCGCGAGGCTGTGACGCCGCGGGGCTGGCTGGTGCGCAAGGCCGGACTTGCTGCCGCCGTTGGGGCGAGCCCCTGCTGCAGTGCTCGAGGTCCCGACGGCCGATGCTCGAGATCTAGAGAGAGGGAGAGCCGGCCGGGGCAGTGAGATCCACAGAGAGGGGGAGACCATGGAAATTGCTGAGGGAGACACACGATGGAGAACAAAGAAAGAGGGAGACGGTGGAGAGGAATCCGGTGGAGAAAAAGGAACCAATGAGAGACCTTGATTTGATAGATTGCATCGCTCACGTGGCACATTCGCCGAGTGGCAATCCTAAACACTCGGCATACCGCAGTTAGACGCCAAGTGTCCAGAAAAACACTCGGCGAACTTTTTTCTATTTTTCTTTTATTCAATTTCTTCTTTTTCTCCTTCTATTCCATAACCTAAACTTAATTAATATGATTTAATTCAACAATATCTTACCAAATTCACTCAGTAATCCGTATTTGATTTTTTACTCATATAATTTTATTATTTTATCACTTATAACTCAAATTCAATTTATATCAATAAAATTCTAGAATGTCACTTAATACATTAAAATTATCAAACGACTCCGAAAAATTACTAAAAATTCACATAAAGCTAACTTTCTTATCTTTTGCCCATACAAAAAGTTTTGTTGTCAAATCACAATTTGACCATTGCTTTGACTTCAAATTTTAGCGAATCCTTCTCAACACTTAGAATCTTCTTCTCAAATGCATTCGGTTTGTAAACAACGTTTCTTACAAATATGCAAAACCTTCCCAATTTTTTTGCACAACCTCCATGTATGATAACATCACACCATGCAAACTATCATAATTTTTAGACTTCATTTGAGATTTTTATAATTTGAAAACCACTCGGCCACACGTTCATGATCGTATTTCCTTAACAATATGTTCAAATTTTCTTTTCATTTCAAGGAAAAGGCCTCAAACTAAGGTAAACAACGTGAATATTATTTTTCTACTCATTTTTTTATTATTTAAATCACTTATAGTTCAAATTTGACTTCATTTACAAAATTGCTTGAAATGCAATTAATTAACTAATTATAGCAAACAAATGTAAAATTTACCAAATTTTCACATGGAGTACCACATGTTGTGTGAGAACTAAAGAAAAAGTTTGAAGCCAAGAGGAAGAAGAAAAAAAAATAAATTTTGCCGAGTGTCCCTGGAAGACACTCGGCAAAAAGCTAGACGCCGAGTGTTGGATAAATACACTCGGTGAATATATTATAGACGCCGAGTGTTGGAAAAATACACTTGGCGAATATATTGTAGACGCCGAGTGTTGGAAAAATACACTCGGCGAATAGCTTATTCGTCGAGTGTCAATAGTTCACCGAGTGTTTTTGTGGCCGCACTTAGCGAAGAGCCTATTCGCCGCGAGTGTCCGATGGAAAACACTCGGCGTCTTCTTTAGCACTCGGCGTATTTGGGATTTCATGTAGTGAATACTACTAGCGACCTACCCTACATTCCCTTTGATGTATTTCAAATACCAATACCACATTAGTACTAGTCATTTATGTTATGTACTTATGTAAATTAATTACTTTATCACTCAGACATGTACGGAAATGAATTAATTTTTATCAATTCCATCATGGTTCTAGTCATGACTGTTACCAAGATAACCATGCTCACCGTGGACTCGTTCTTGGCACACCGTTTGCTAACACCATAAGGGTCACCACGTTTTTCACCTGTCACCACGTTTTTCACCTGTTAGTTAGGATCTTCTGCATGTATGTACACTATATGTATCATTTTGAGATGAATACAATCTGTAATGTTGGCCGTCACTATACTTCATGGTTTCAGATGGGTTGAATCACTTTCCTTTGCAACCCAATCCTTGACAACTTCCACTTCCCCTTAGGGACCACCTACCACGCCCATCTATGCTCGTCTCTGACGCTAACTCCTCCTCATCTTTCGTCCTTCCATTACCCCATCGGTGATCTCCTGCACCGAGTGCATCAACCCACCCCCCCCCCACCTATCGTCAACCCAGCTGCAGATGGTGAACATGAAGACCTACATCTCCATCATACTGATACAAATGAGGTCATTTGTACCGGGTGAGGAGGGAGTGCTCCCGATGTGCCCCTGTGAGAGACTATTTGTACCAGGTGGTGGCTCCGCCCGGTATAAATGTGAGGCCGGCACATTTGTATAGGGTCAAGACTCCACCCGATACAAAAACTGATCACATTTGTACCGGGATGAGGGCACACCTGATACCAATGTATGTTTTTCTCCCCAAGCGCCCGGCCAGCTTTATCTCTCCTCGATCTCCACACACGGCATGTCCCCCGACTCCCATCCTTGTCTTCTTCAACTAAACTTTGTCATCCTCATCTCTTTTCTCCCTCCTCTAACTTGTTCCTTTTCTTCTCTGTCGTAGGGTGTAGAGCGCCGTCACGGCGCCAGAGTGTCGCCCTCCTGACACAGGCACCAGCGCGCGGCCCTCCCGGCGGGGGGCGCGGCCTCCTGGTGGGCGCCGAACTTCGCTCGCCCAGGAGGGGCTTGGATCGAGGGTGGACGAGGCAGGGTGTCGGTGCGTGCGGAGGGGGCAAGCGGTCTCCCAGCGCCGCGCAGGGCCGGGCCGGCGGTGGCGCGGGCGCGGCGGCAGGCAGTCTCCCGGCGTGGGCGCGGGGCAGGCGGGCGCGGGCACAGGCGCCGGGGAGGTGACTGGCAGCACTGGAGGGCTGGAGACTGGTGGCATCTGGGCGGTAGGGTCATCTTAAATGCATGTGCTCATCTTGTGGATATGTGTTCATCTCTTGTAATGCATGATCTTTGATTTTTGTTCTTCTTGTTCTTGTGACATGTGGGATTGTAACTCTTTTATTCTTGTGAAATGTGAGATTGATTATGTGATTTTTGTGAATAGATTCATGTGATTGTATTGTTGAGATTGTGATTCTCTTCGAGAAAATCTGAGAATAAAGAGGAAAGGAAAAAGGAAAAAAGAACTGGGACGGGGTGACGGGAGGAAGGGGGGACGGGGTGACCGGGGGATGACGGTCGGGGGATGGGGTGACGGAGGTTGATGGAACAGATCTCACCCGGTACAAATGTGACTCTCTCATTTATACCATACGGTTTGTACCGATTCAATACACGGTACAAATGTGTGTTTTTCCCGTAGTGGTCAAATATATATATAATGGCAGTCTCCGATATCTATATTGTTTAATTGATTTATGCTATATCGGATGTCATCTGTAGTGATGAAACTCCCTTGACGCCACTGACGGAGCCCCTTCTAATATCTAATATCACCACATGTCGCCACCACCGCACTACAGAAAGTGATATGCAGTGAAGCATTGATGCCCTTAACTTCGTGCCGCATAATACTTCCATGCCCACCACATAATACTTTCATTACTCTGTACTGGTCTTGACCAATGCCTTCTATTCGAAAGTACGTAGTGCGCGACTAACCATTAATGACACTTTGTGATATGGATGTTGTCCCGATCTTCACGACATAGGATCTTGAACAAGACAAATAGCTGAAGTTTAGCTAAGATAAATAGCTGCGAACAACCGGATAGGTAGTACAACCTAACGATATGCATAAGAAGCCAACCACTGTCTATATATGACAGCCTGAATCAAGGAGTCGCCCTATCGAACTATCAAAGAATCAACCTACACAACATACACACGAAGCAGCAGGACCACGAATAGGGTGCCGATGAAGTGACCACCTATGTAATCTCATGGGGAATTCACAAGAGCAAAGAGGTAGAGACCGTAATCTCTGAATTTGTTAGCACACAACTAAACAAAAAATGAGGGGACAGATGCGGGACGGACGATGATGGCTAGCGGAGCATAGCGTTAAGTACCGGGTGGGATACCCAACAAGTACCAATGCTTCCATTAGTACAGGGTGAGCCACCCGGTACTAATGTGCCCCCTTTTTAGTACTAGCGTGACTACACTGGTTCAATACCCATTACTAAAGTGGGGTTTGTAGTTGGTACATAAAGTCATTTACCTAGTAGTGACATCAAACACCAGCCACCAGCCAGCCGAAAAGGGTGCTATCTGCACATGGTTTAAATTCCGCTTGTTTGTAAAGTGCATGAAAAAAAGATAAATATCATTGTAGATTGAGAAAATGGTAGAAAGAAGTTGCACAGCCATCCATGTTTTCATGATGGGAAATTTTTGGTTGTATACAATGTCGCAAAAGGGTGTGTCTTCTTCGTATACCCCACTGAAAAATTCATATAACCGAGCACGCCCTCGAAGAGACAAAGGATATACTTGAGCGTGCAGGGTGCTCCATCTGCACTATGGGTAGATCACCTTCGTCTGAACCGATGCTCAGAGGCCTGACTCTAGAATGTACCTTAATTGGCGGCTGTATCAGTGAGGTAACCAGAGGAAAAACAGAACTCAGAATATTCAACATCTAAGTGGCTGAAGGAGAATTACAAAATTGCACTTAGGATCTTCCATCGATTCACTATCTTACAAAATATGGAACAAACATATCACACTCGTTTTGTGTAACCAGACTCAAGTTGGCCACAATTTTGTTTCTTTGAGTGACAGCTACTTGAGAGGCTCATTCAAGTCGAGGAATCTGTGCACTAAAGAACCCAACAACAAATTGTTCACATTAAAGTTCTGCAGGAGGATACTAACCACGATCATTAACAGAAGTAGAGGTAGTTTCAAAATGGAAAACTGCTGGAACTGTTAGCTACATCAAAAATTGCAAAAATTTACAGGAGTAATACACTCTGAGATGTAGGGCCTAGTTTCAGGCAGTTCTCCAGGTGGCAGCGGAAGATGCAAATTTTGTGTGAGGCGTGCAGAACCGACGGGTGTATCATGGATGTGCTGTTTGTGTGTTGACTTGTTCATCTTTCTCCGCGTTGCCACATCTTTCTCGAAAGAGGCCAGAGGTCACTGGCAGCAGTCAGTGAGGCAGACAGGGGAAAGCCACCAGATCGAACATGTTGGAATGGTTTTCCTTCTAAATTGGTGTTCCGTAGATTCTCGACACCTCCCACACCTATGAATGATCCAATAATCTGCAGAGTCTAGGCATCACGGTCTCTTTCTCACTCTCTTCCAGAATCAAATAAGTGTGTACATGTCTCCAATTATCACATCTCAAAGTTATGAACCTCATATGAGGCTAGGACGTGGATCTGTTGTACAGAACGTGACTCTTTTTTGTTAGGAGCTTCTTGCTTTTTTATTGTATTGTGGCTGGCATGCATCCCATTCTTCTAATAAATATAAATGCAGTTCTCACACCGGTTCGTTTAAAAAAAAAGTTATGAACACCTCCGTTAAGATTGGCAGCAACCACTTTATAGGAATGTGCTGGTTCAGAACGTGACTCTATTAAAGAAACGTAATAGTTTTTTGTTGGTACAAAAATGTTTTGTTACCATATTTATCATCTGACAACATTGGAAGAAAAATGGTACAAATGTCCAGTTATAGTAGCATGTTCTTCATTAAGCAAAACAAGTAATTTTAAACTCATTTCAGTAAAAACAAGTACATCTTAACTATTTACAGTCTTTGATTCTTTCTTTTTAAGTTTTTATTGTTGCTGTTTGTAAAGTACACCCAAATATAAATCTCATTATTAAATTATGTGCTCAACTAAAAACTATTGCGGCTATGTTCTATAGTCTGGTGCTGTTGAGCACTAATGATCTGTGGACTAATATTGTGAGGGTAAAAGAAAAGTTCAACAGTCAATGTCTTGGAGTGTCGAAAGAGTGCTCCGTGTGATCGCTTCAGCCAGAGTATAAACCGACATATTTCACTGCTGATCAGTATCAATTCTCAATGTTTTATGGAGGCAACAAAGTCTAACAAAACCAACAATTTCTTGTCCACTAATACAGATTGAGATTGATCTCTCACATATAGCTCCCGAGTCCTTCCATCCCAAATACAAACATACATAAAAAGGCACGAAAGCCATATAAGGAGTTTCACATGGCACCATTTTAATTTTCTTTCTATCACTTGCGCTGACTTTATAAGAACAACCTACATGAATGTACTCCATCTGCTCAATTTTGATTCACAGGCAGGCATGGATATAAGGTGCGGCCAAACGCACCTGCCCCTAGCTCAACCCCTCACTGTGCCAATCATGATCTCTGCAGGCACGTCTAGCATAGAGTGGGGATGTAGGGATCCTTGCCTGCTTGTGGTTGTGATGGACCGCAGTCCAGGAGAAGAGGGTGTTCCTTGTTCCCACCCGGTAGTAATGCACACATTAGCACCGGGTACAAAAGTATTCAGTATCGATCTCCTGGATCAACAGTCGATTCTCTAATAGTGTAGAGGTTTCAGGCCAGCCACCAGCTAGCGGAGTTCGATTTATCAAACTACATAAAAGTAATATGAATTTAATCTACACATTTATTCGAACGAGGATAGTTGTTGACAACAAATAGTTTATTAATACATAGAAACTAGGCTCCAAGAAATGAAGCAGTGCAAGCACCCATCGTAGACACACAGCATAAAGACACACAGCAGTGAAGCCTGTGAAGGCCATGCAGTAATTGTTTGGATTTTCTGTTATGGAAATGAACTAGTAATAAACTCCCATCTCCTAATGCGTCTACAAAGTCTGACCGCCATGCATGGTCCATAGTTGGCGAGTTGCATATGGCTGTTTCTAGGGAAAGTTGTGGTGGTGTGGGCTTCGTTTATCATGTGACATGAGAGAATGCATGCCTCCTTCACAGTCAAAAACACTGATCATATACAACTATATAGATGGAACCCTTCATAGATAGATTTCTCTCACATGCAAGCATTCCACATCATCATCCACTATACGCCATTCACCATCCACTGGATCATATATTTATGTCTTCAACCGATTTTCTATGGTTAATATGATGTCCTTGTGAGTAGTATGCCACAAAATTCCCATAGTAGAGAAAAATGTAGGATCAATAATGTAAAATGGTTCTCTCTCAACAAAATTATCATGTTTCCATGTATAATATTATCTACAAAAGAATGTTGTCATGCAATCCCTTTGATGTTCCTATTGTCACATTATACCTTAAAATTTTGTTTATTAAATTTCCGCAGCAACGCGCGGGGTATCACCTAGTTACATATGGATTAATGGAGCCACATGCATTGGATGGTCCTAATCCCTCCCATGGCAAATTATCTGGAGTACGTAAGAGAATCACAAGTGGGGGCCTCTAAATGGGCCTCTACTCAAAAATTTAGAGGTTTGATGCTAAAACTCAACTCCAGCGTAGCCTCTAAATGGGTTTGCATTTTCCATACTCCTCCAAATTTCCCCTCCAAGCCTCTATTCCTGGAGGGCCTCTACTTCCCCCTCCAAAATGTGGGTCCCACCATTTATATTTTCTTTTTTCTTTTCCTCTCTTCCCCTGTCTCTCCTGGAGCTCTGTCTCTCCCTCACTCCTCTGCCGATCCCGTTCTCCTGCTGCCGCCGCTGACACGCTCAGGGCGCCATGGGCACTCGTCGCGGCCTCCTCCTCCCCTGTAGCCGCGCCCACCACTTCCAAGGTCGCGTCCAAGACCTACGAGGTCGTGCTGGCCGGAGCTCGTCGTCGCCGGAACTCGTCAGGAAGCTGCGCTAGTGCTGCGCAGGAGGTTGTTGTTGTCGACGCATGCCCGCGCTGTGCCGGATCTCGCCTAGAAGCCGCGATCACGCCATGTGTTAGGTTATATTCGTCGCGACCACCCGTTCCAGTTGGGCCTCGCGGCGGGGGGCGATCCACGGGAGCTCCGCTTCGGCCTCTCCACGGCCTTCGGATCCGGGACCCTGTGTATCGATGCGCCAGCGCCGTCTGCAGAGGCATGTGAACGACCTCAAGGCTCAGCTGGCGCACGCTCACACAGAGATCTTCGACACTCGTGTGCAGCACATACACCTTTTCGCCCTGCTCGCGTCGAGGTCGCCGCCACATCGTCCCCGGCCTACTACGGTGCCATCGACAACACCTCCTCGCAGCACCCACACGCAGCACGCGTAGGATTCGTTCGACTACACCTCCTGGCACCCTGGTCTACGTTGAAGATTCCGGGAACTCCCCGTACATCTGCCACCTGCCCCGCCCAGCCGCCAAGGAAGCCAGCCCCGCCGCATTGGCCGCACGCAAAGATCTGACAGAGCTGGCGTCACCCCTCGCCGTAAGGCACGGCCGAGGACAAGGCAACCACGGTGCAGCGCTCACCGAGCTAGAGCGCCATGAGCGACACCGAAGCAGACATCGCCGGAGGTCAGTGCGAGGATGCCCTGGGTGAGGTGGTCGACAAGCAGGGCAGCAAGGAAGTCCCCGCCCCGCCCCCCTTCTCCCACGATGGCGGCCAAGCCGAAGGTGGCGGGGAGCTTCGCCCGCCGCCGCAGCCTGCTCTCCGACCACAACTCCAACGGCACCAACGCGTAGCGGTAGGCATTGCTAACGCGGCGGCCACCGGAGAGGCAGAAGTAGAACCTCGTCTGCCGGCCCGAGGCAAGGAGGCCTGATCATCTCGTGATCCCGAATCAGGAATCGAGAACCCGCACAGACCGAGCAATAAGCGCGGAGGTGGAGGAAGGAGCCGATCGGAGGGCAGACCAAGAAGACGAAGACGGCCGCTTGAAGGACCGAAACGGCGAACCAGAGAGGGGGGAGTGAATGGGAGCCGATAAAAATTCTTCTCGAAGGAGATGGACACTCCAACAAGATGAACAAGGCTTCCAAAGCACGTCTCCGACTCAACTATCCAAGTTGGCCAAGACCACGCAGCCACTGGAGTGCTACTGGTCCTAGGAACCAACAACCACCTACACGGACTCGAGAACGCAGCGAAACTAGCAACTCGAGCACCACTGTCCTGCACCGGTCAGACCGGTGAGCAGCACCGGTCAGACCGGTCCCTGCTGGAGCTCCCCAACAGATCCTGAGAACTTCCACAGAAAGCTCCTACACCGGTCAGGCCGGTGTAGCATGCCGGTCAGAACGGTCTAAGCCAGGAAGCCCCAAAATCACAAACCTGACATTCCGAGCTCCAAAACGAACCAAACTCGAAACAGCAGCAACACAGGACAACAGGAAACTCACCAAGATGTTCACCCGAGGCAAAACCCACAAGGCCTCTCCGTGCCTCTCGTTTTTAAATTCTGAGCCATTGTCACTGCAGATCGCTCGTATGGCATCTCTGTGCCTCTCGTTTCTCAACCTCAAGACAAGATTTCGAACAAAACCAAACGTCTCCCCTTTCTCTTCAAGAAAGAAAACCCACGCATACCGAGAGTAGTCGTCCACCACAACCAGGACGTACCACTTCCCACCCACAGATCACACACGAGCTGGGCCAACAAGGTCCATATGGAGCAGCTCGCATGGACGCTCTGTCATTACATCGGTGAGGGGTGGATGGGAAGCAGCTACCATCTTAGCATGCCGACACAGCGCACAAACCAACTCTTTTTCAAACCTCAGCCGTGGCAATCCTCGGACCAAATTGAGTTTACTCAAGC
Organism: Cenchrus fungigraminus; assembly: GCA_036936925.1. Classification (NCBI taxonomy): domain Eukaryota; kingdom Viridiplantae; phylum Streptophyta; class Magnoliopsida; order Poales; family Poaceae; genus Cenchrus; species Cenchrus fungigraminus. The sequence continues at coordinate 17,946,010 of CM072774.1, forward strand.
GAGACAAAAGGTCAAAGCTTAAGTGACCCAACTTCCTATGCCACTTCCACAACTCACTCGAAGAGCCAGCCAAGAAACAACGCTCCACACCAGAAGACTGAGAAAAATCCGCTCAGAACACCTGACCCTCGGGAACGACTATGCAAACTAGGTCCCCTCGAGAATCCAAAATCCGAGAACCACCAGGCCGAAACAACACCTCAAAGCCCTCATCCAAAAGCTGGGACACCGAAAGCAAATTGAACTCGAGCGATTGAACAAGAGCAACACGCCACCTTAATCTCACCTTCTGAAAGCACACGCCCTCGCCCATTGTCCCCAAAGGTGATGTATGTCCTGGACACCACCGGGACGAGACTTGAGAACCACCCCTTGTCTCCGGTCATATGCCTCGAGCAACCGGAGTCAATCAACCAAATGTTCCTCAAGTCTCCCACCTGAAATTCAAAAACGAGAACGTGAGTGAACAAACGACTCTGCACTGGGGTTAGTACCAAAAGAGTAAAACCAGTGCCGAGCCATTTGCTCCAAAGTGGGGTTAGCACAAAACAAATCATCACGCCTATCAAAGCTACCCCCACGAAAACCACCACGAGAACCACCACTAGGGAACCGCCCCTGTCTAGCTGGAGGAGAACGAAAACCACGAAAGAAAGGCCGTGGACCGTTCCTCCTCTCCATCTCAAAGCTACGACTCCTCCTACCCTCGTATTGAGCACGAGGTGGAGAACATCTAGCAAACTGACCACCTGCAAACTCACCAGACCAACCACCAGAACCACGACCACCTGAACCGAACCGAGCATCCGTTCGAGCACGAAAACCAGACCCCTGTCTGCCCAGACCTGCACCGGTCTGACCGGTGTAGTGCACCGGTTTGACCGGTGGTGCTCGACCAGCAACACCACCTGCCACCTTCCGCTCTCCCCAAGCCGGAACCGTCCTCACAATCACCTTGGCCCTGGGCATTTGCATACGAGGCTCAGGTACACCATCTGAAGGGCGGTACCTGTCCTTGTTAGCCCACTCCTTAGCCATTCTCTCCTCACGCTTCCTCTTGAAGCAAAACTCACCCTTGTGACCATCTCTCAATGAAACCTTATGGGCTTAGGCTTAGGCTTGGGATGGGGCTGCTCACTTGGTTTCTCCCCACTCGGCTTTTGACCCTTCTTCTCTCCAATCTCACTCTCCTTGGAGCTCACAAACTTCACCGATTTTTGGAAATCATTTGTTGGGCGAGGAAATATGGGAGGATCTGGGGTTGTGTCAAGTTTGTTTCTCAGTGGGTTGGACTTAAGGGCATAGGCATTTTTGTGGAAGGTTTTTGGTGGAGCTGGGATATCACCAATTTTCTCTCCTCCCTCACCACTACACTCTCCAACTTTCTCTGAGCCAAACGCTTGCCCATCATAGTGCTTGTATGCCTCAATCATCATCCTAAGCTGTGGTTCATGACCCGACAACCAACCCATCATTTTCCTCAACTCATCATTCTCATCCTGCAAGCGATCCACATAATGTGCAAGTTACAGATTTTTCAAAGCATGCACTTCACAAGTAGAACAAGAAGTGGGAACAGGTTCTTTCAACTTAGCCTCAAGCGAAACAGTATAAGCATGCATCTCATCAATCTTTCCATGCAAAACAGGGCAAGAAGTGCACGCACCTAGCAAATCAGGTCTAGACTTAAGCTCGGCCACTTCAACCCTAAGCACATCTAGTTCATCACAAGTAGAAGCATGCTTATCATTAAGACTAGTAAGATCAGCTAAGTACACAGAGCAATCACAACAATCAATCTCATCAGAAACCACAGGTGAAGCCTTAAGCGAATCAATTTCAAGCTTAGCATCAAGGTTCTGGTTTTAGCTCAGCCACACGATTCCTAGCATCCTCTAGTGAGGCCCTAAGCTCTTTCCTCATCTTCTTGGCCTCTCTAAGCATGTCATCACGGTTATCAAGAAACTTGCCAAGACGCTCGTTCTCCTCACGCAAGAAGGGAAGCTCGTCACGTACCTCATCCTCGGAGTCGGAGTCTGAGTCGCTCCGGTGACTCTTCTTGCTGCCGGAGCTACGAGCCATACCGCAGAAGCCATCTCTCGCGTAGCAGCTCAGCCCGCTCAAGTTCTTGGATGACTTCTTGCTCTTGCGCCGATCACCTTCATCTTCACTACTACTCAAGCTCAAGTTCGACCGGTGCTTGTAGCCGTCCTTGTAGCCATCCTTGTTCTCCGTCTTCTCTGGACAGTCGGTGATGAAGTGTCCCGGCTTGCCGCACTAAAAGCACGTCCGTGCTGTCCTCCTCATGTTCACTCGGTTCTCGTGCAGCCTCTTGAACCATCTGGTCAGCAACGCCAGCTCGTCCTCTCCAAGCACGTCGAACTCCTCGTCTGGCAAAGACATCAAATAAGACAGAGAGTACATCTTGGAGGATGCGTTAGCGTTAGACTTAGCCACTTTGCCACCGACGAGAGCAAGACTATGGGAGTCAGTCGGGCTCTCAAGACGGGCTGTCAAACCACGATCAACCTCAGCAGACTTGAGCTTAGAAAACAGCTCGTTCACTGTCAGAGTGGTGTACTTCTCAGACTCAAGAATGGTCTTGACCTTTCCATCCCACACGGTACGATCCAGCGCGTGTAAGAGCTTCACAGCTCTATCATGGTCATCGTACGGGAGGACGTCGACATTGGCCCTCATGTTGTTCACAACCACCGTGAACCGCTGGAACAAGGCATCAATGGACTCACCGGGGAGATGAGTGAAGTTCTCGTACTCTCTCCGATAGGTCGCATACAACCGTGCCTCAACCTCAGCATTCCCAGCATGAGCATTCTTCAGTTCCAACCAAATCCTACAAGCTAAGTCCTCTGTCTGAACCTGATCGAATTCGGACTGACACAGAGCACGAAACAAGTAGTCGACCGCCTTGTTGTTGGGGTCGAACAGTCCCTCGATCCCGGAGCAAGGAAGTTCATCGGATGAACATAAGCTGTGTTCACCGTGACATCCCAAAGGATCTGACCCTTACCGCGGAGGAACGCCGCCATCCGGCTCTGCCACATCTGGTAGTTTTTGCCATCGAAGTGCGGAGGACCCGAACCTCGTTCCTGGTACGCCATCCTTGGATCTTAGACTGGTTAGAATCCGAAGATCTGTAACCGGCTCTGATACCACTTGAAGGACCGAAACGGCGAACCAGAGAGGGGGGAAGTGAATGGGAGCTGATAAAAATTCTTCTCGAAGGAGATGGACACTTCAACAAGATGAACAAGGCTTCCAAAGCACGTCTCCGACTCAACTACCCAAGTTGGCCAAGACCACGCAGCCACTGGAGTGCTACTGGTTCTAGGAACCGACAACCACCTACACGGACTCGAGAACGCAGCGACACTAGCAACTCGAGCACCACTGTCCTGCACCGATCAGACCGGTGAGCAGCACCGGTCAGACCAGTCCCTGCTGGAGCTCCCCAACAGATCCTGAGAACTTCCACAGAAAGCTCCTACACCGGTCAGGCCGATGTAGCACGCCGGTCAGACCAGTCCCTGCTGGAGCTCCCCAACAGATCCTGAGAACTTCCACAGAAAGCTCCTACATCGGTCAGGCCGGTGTAGCACGCCGGTCAGACCAGTCTAAGCCAGGAAGCCCCAAAATCACAAACCTGACCTTCCGAGCTCCAAAACGAACCAAACTCGAAACAGCAGCAACACGGGACAACAGGAAACTCACCAAGACATTCACCCGAGGCAAAACCCACAAGGCCTCTGCACTGGTCAGACCAGTGAGCAGCACCGGTCAGACCGGTCAGCCTGGGACGCTTGGGATGAACAGCACCCGCGGGTCAACTCCCCCGAATCCAACTCCCGATCTCCCGAATCACTCCCCGGATTTGCGCAGGACATTGGGGATAGTAGGAACACCTCATGGGCACTCCATAGCCAAGATTTGGTCCACCAAAACTCGCTAAATCGAGAGGAATCGAAGAAATTCCACCAAGAACGCCTCTAACCCTAGAGCCAAGAAAACCCCAAAATCGAGCCCCTTTGCTCACGGATTTGGGAGGGGAATCACAGGGAAAAGAACCACGAAGGGTTCAAGCATACATCCCCCACCAAATCCCAAAGAGAAAGGCCTCGAATCCGAAACAAGAAAATCGCCAAGAATGGGCTCCGAAAATCACCAAAAAGGAGAAACGGGAAAGACACATCGAAGCCTTGAGGAACCACGCCGCATCATCTATACATACCAAAGAGGTTCATACAAGGTCTAGCTTGCCGCCCGATCATCCTTCCCTCTCACAAGATCTCACCATGAAGCTCTCAAGCTAGTCCTAGAAATTCCAAAGGGAAAAGGAAGAGGAAAATAGCAAAACAAAATGAGCTAGGGTTCCAAGAGATGGCTGCCATCCTCTCACCACTTGGGTTATATGGAAGCAAGCCGAAAGACTAAAATACCCTTACTAGCTAACTAGGGATACATGCCCCTGAAGAGCAAATTCGGAAGTCTTTGTCATCACTCCATCGGACGGATGCCCAGCGACCGCAAACTTGCTTAGCCTCGACGCAAGCCTTGCGATCCCGACGTGTGTCCTCCGCTTCGAAGATTCCGGACTGTGTCGTCACACACCGGTCAGACCGGTGCTCCTCACCGGTAGACCGGTACCCACCGGTCAGACCGGTCCGATGCTGCTGCACCTCCGTCTTCGGTCTTCGGTCTTGGCTTTGTGGATCAACCAAGGAACCCAGTAATTTTCTGGTGAACCACCAGAAACCCCGCGAACTCAGTGTAGCCTCCGCCAATCGCCACTCATGACTCGGCTCCCACGTAGTCCCGGCTCGACCTTGATTTTGAGGCTCAACCAAGAAACCGTCCATGACTTCATCTTGCCGTTCTTGCCACCATGCGGCCCGCACTTGACCTCGCTGGCCACCGGGTCCCTCGAACCAAGCCTACTTGTCTTCTCCACACCTGGAGGCCTCACCGGCAACGACCTTTCGCGCTTGTTCTTCACCAGCATCAACACCAGTCAAGCCGCAACCTGCACCTGTAATACTTAGCCAAGAATCAGTCCACACCACGTTGTCAATCACTCATCACACCAGGAAGAGACCATCCACCGGTCCTCGAACCACACATAGCTCTCACCGCTGGCAAGAAGCACTGGCCGGCGATGGGCCCCTCTCTCTATATGACATCTCTATGACAGGTGGGGTCCATCTAAAAATTAAGGCCTGAATAGATTTCCTCACCGGAGTAGAGTGCTAATTTTGGTTCTCTATTTTTTGCAGATAGGCCTGCAAAATGGATTTTGGAGGCCTCAATTTGCATGCCGCCACTGGAGCTGCTCTAATTTGTGGCTGACAGAGACCCACACCAACGCGTGTGCGGCAACACGTACGGGATGCTGTTGATGGAGCCTGTGAACACCACCTTCTTCACGAGACATGTTTACTTGTGGACAATGTGCCAGAAAAAGTTCGCATACCATTTGAATTCAGAATTAATATATGAACTTTACTAAAATAAACTCTACCCATTGAGTTGGAATTGGCGTTATCGCCTTATTGGATATCCCTTCTTGCTTCATATATTTTGATGACGGTGAAATTTTGTGAAAAAAAGAAGAGTAAAATGCACCAGATGTCCATCAACTTGTAAGAGCGTGTCACTTACGTCCATCAACTCTAAAAATGCATTTCTGGGTCCATAAACTTGTTGAGTCGTTCATCGCAGGTCCATAATTGTCTACATATGCTTCTACTGGTGACACGGCCGCTGGCAAGAAGCACTGGCCGGCGGTGGACCTGAACGACACTCCTCTAGTACGGCATGCAGTTTTTTATTTTGTATAAAACAATGGCGCGTAGAGAAATTTCACACCAGCTCCAATGCAAGCATCCAGTTTTGGCATGCAGGAAATGAACGTCCCTGCCAGTCATCATCCCCTCTAATGGTCACGGTGAATTAACACTATAGTATCCCTGAAAAATAAAGAACTGACCATTAAGTACGTAGGATGCGTAGCTGTTTCACATCCCCATCTTATTATTTCCATTCAGTTGTACTTATGATAGACCCTCCGCCCTCGGTATTTATGGAATATATGTCTTGAGGACCATATTCTTGAATCGTATTGCACATTGCAAGTCTTTTAATTAATTACTTCCATCCATTGGATATTTATAATGTATCTTATTCTTAAGAGAGTTTTGTGTTGGTGATCAAAATATATTAGTATTAGCGGTTCGGACCAACCACCACCAGAAGTTGATTTCAAAATAAATTCAAATTATATAGAACTAATGAACCATTCACACAACACGCATTCTCTAGCACTCGTCAAGATACAACAAAGAGCCCAAGATGTTAATAATCGTTAATCCTTATGGCAAGGTGGAAGACAAAAATTTATCATATAACACCATAAAACAGAGTAGAACACAAAAGCATCCCAATAATCTCTTCCAAATGTTAATATTATAACTAATTAATGCTAAATTTTGTACTTTTCAAAATGTTGATCCATTTGGAGATAATGTAGAATCGAGCCTTTTCAGATGATCATGTTCTAAAACATGTTGAATAATCTAGTATTTTGAAATGTTGAATCTAGTGGCCTATCGGAATTGTCGACGCTCCTGTTATGGTCGAGAGTCTTCCGGGTGAAAACCCAATTGCGGCTTGTCAGTGGGGCGGTGGGGGCGTCTTCGACTTCATGTCCTCCTTGGAGGCACCGGAGGTCCTTGTTTGGGCGGCATCGTCTTCCTCGCCAGTCTTGGGTCCTTGCTACGTCTTGGATGGTGGCGTTTGATGTGTTGGTAGGCTTGTGCAGGGGTTGCATATGATGGTTTCGTTGTCAGTCATGGAGAGGACATGCCCGATCCTCGCCTGCATCTGTTTGCGATAGACCCCAGCAGTTCAGAGGATGGTTCTTCTTTCAATCCTGAGGCCTCCCATTTCTATTTCACTGCCATCGAACTATATGTGCATGTTTACGGAAAGGAGGATTTAACACTATAGCTGTTTCTGTTTCAACTCTTGAGCTCCAGCATGCCTGCTCAGGCTGCTCAGACTGAACTGCATATTTATAGCCTAGTTTTACCATCATAAACTAACTGGATTCGTCATGATTTCCCAGAGTATTTATGTTTTTTAAAAGGACTTATATATGAGAGTCATGGCCCAAGAAAAGCGGTTCAGCCTCTTCATCTCTACAGAGAATTGCTGCGGAGTAGTACACGGAGGCAAACAAATACCCAATAAAAAACAGCCTACTATTTCTATGAAAGGTTGCATGCACACGGTGAAGGGACCCAAGGAAACTGCCTTTTGTTAGGGTAAACGAAAAACCTGCTTTTCTCATTCTGTGGAATAAGAAAAAGGCATTAGAAACAGTGATTAAAATTTCAACAATGGAAAACAGCATATTTTAAAAAAAGAAGCAGGAGCATTGCTTTGTCATTTAAGGAGGCAAGCAAGTCTTACATAGTGTTTCATATTAAATAAAAAAATGAACACACACTCTTCAGAAATAAACTTAAACATCGCTTCAACATGGATACTCTAGAGATAGCTCCAGCTCAGGGGTGCTGCATGCAGCTTTGGCAGCCCCACCTCTTCCTTGATCAGCCCAAGCACTTGGCAACACGGTGCCACATACGTCCACGGACTTTTGTAGATTCTTGGTCCTCCTTTATTATTCAAACGACAGTTTGAAATGTTGAATCTAGTTGATCCAAAATCTTGAACTAAAAGCACAAATATATATAGCGCAATATCAGTGTTCTCAGATCTCAGTGCCACGAAAGTCTCATAGGGCATGGAAGGCGTGATAACTTTGTACTTCTAATTTTGTTCTAATGGGCCATCTGCATTATGATATCACTAGGATGGCGTGATAACTTTGTACTTCTAATTTTGGTCTATTGGTAGAACAAGAAAGTAATATATAAGATCCCAGACCTGCATATATGTAGCAGTGAACAAAGCCAATTGTGCAAAATTCGGAATTTATTATCAGCATTAGCGGTTCGCTAAGTATCTTGTAACGGTCACGTAACACTGGAACTTCATCTTCTACACGTGAGCAGAGTCAAAAGACATCTCTCCTCCAGATAGTTGATCGCGTGACGAAACATATGTTCCATTCCCGGCAGCTCCGCCTTGCCACCCACCATATTTTCGTTTCTGCCTTCGGGAGAAGAGAGACCCCTAGCGACGAACCCTTCACTCTACCAATCATAATTCCTGCACGCACGTCAGGCATAGAGTGGAGATGTGGCCATCCAAGCCTGCATTTTTTTTTTGCGCGAAAGGAGGGATTTATATTAACACATAGGGCAATATTATATCCCTGTCAAATTACATAAAGGAGCCTGGTAAAACTGAAAGTTACAGCCACACCAGCTTCTTCCTCGTTCTCAGTCGTCGCAGGATGCCAAAACCAAAAGCTTGAGAGTTGAGACTGCCATCTGCATACACGGTAGAGGCCGCAGAGGAGGTCTTACTGCTAGGCAATGATGGCGAGTAAACAGCCTCCCAAACGCATCGGCCATCTCCGGCACCCTGGCGTATCCTTCATCTCCATCAACGTCTTCAACCAGAGCATTTGGGTGTGCTGAACCACAGTCTAGGAGAAGACTTGCCGCGCCATAACCTGTAGCCCAGTGATTGGTAGGAAGGTTGGATGCCATAGATTCATTGTGACAGAGCTAGATGACTTTTCTGCAAAATTTTTGGGTTGTGGGTAGATTTACAGAAAGTTAGGGTCTTTTCCGTAAAATCCCGTGGACCGTGTGTTAGTTCTTGTAACGCTCGGGTTTGTGGGACATGCATGGATCACAGGTTGATTATTATAATAAAATTACCTAAGAGGTGGCTCGATTGAGGTAGATGTTGTCAAATTATCTGAGAGGTGGCTTAAATAAATATTAGTTTTGAAAAGCTTGAGGGTGCTTTATTAAAATGTTAGAGCAGTAATTAGACTACTATTTATTTTTGATAAAATTTGAGGGTGTTTTGAATAATTGACAACCCTCTTGGCATTCTTTAAAGCTCGAGGGGGTTTTCGTAAAGGTCTCTGAGAGGCGGCTGGAATAAAATTATATATCATTTTTTCAAAGCTCGAGGTCTTTCCATAAAACTTCAGATGTGGTTTGAGTAAATGCTATTTCTATAAAGTTCGAGGGGATCTTTGTAAAATTACTTGAGTGTGGGCTGAACTACTAATTTTGACAACGTGCGAAGGCTTTTTTTTAAAAAATTGCCGACACTCATAGATGATTCGAGCCATCCACAGGTGATCTGAAGGTTCAACTTTTCTTGATGATGTGGCACAATATGAGGGCAAAAATTGTCCCCCTTTTTGGTCTTGTAAAGATAAAGATGGTGGTTTGCTTTTGATCCTGAGGCCTCCCATTTCTATTTTACACATTATAGGAATTCACTGCCATCAAACTATGTGCATGGTTACTGAGAGCTGGACCTTTTTATACCCTGGGCTGTTTCTATTTGAAATCTTGAGCTTGAGCACTTCTGGTCGTACTGCTCAGACCGAACTGCATATTTATAGCCTAATTTTTGCATCATAAACTACTGCTGGGAGTCATTGTCAAAGAATAGCTGTTCAGCGTCTTTAATTCCAGGCCCAAATTAAAGAGCATTAACGTTGAATGGTAACACCGACTTTATTACAACAGATACTCCCTCCGGTTTGGTAAAAGAAGTCATTTAGGACAGCGACACGGTCTCCAAAACACAACCTTAACTTCTCTTTTCTATAAATATATTTATTAAAAATTATATATGTATACTTTTATGAAAATGATTTTCAAAACAAATATATTGATATGATTTTCACATTTCTAAGCTCAACAACTTTTGATAGATTCATACACGGAGGCAAACAAATACCCAGTTGAACACAGCCTATTCTTTTTTCTTTGAAAGGATTGGATGAACCAAATGTCCACCTCACTTTCCATATAGCTAATTAAGAATCAGAGTAAACACATCCTAGCTCAGAAAAAAAATAAACTAGCATGATATATAAAGCTTCTAGAATTGAGCTTACCCAAATACCCAATAAAGTAGGATTTGGGATTTTTTGGCACCCCTTGCTTCTTTTTTTTTCCTAGCTATAGTTGTATATATAATGATGTTTCCATAATTGCGTGTTCAAATCTTAGTAGCTCCATGATTTCGCTAAGCGCAGGAAAATCAGAACGGACTGATGTAGAAACAAGGTGCAATGGGCAAAGAAGCAAATGATGCTACCATTGTTCATGACACGGTGATATCAAAGGACTTGGGCTCCTTGAACTGGAGTGGCTCCGTTCAAGTTAAGGCTCTTACACTTTTGATCCCCACCTGCCGTCACGTAGTGATGATGTAGTGTTTCTTGTCTGATATTGTTGGTTTTCTAGGACCTGTCGTCACTGATGTAATGTTTTCTTGTCTGAGATTATTTTATACTATATATCTAGGGGACATCTTCAGCAAAAAAATAATCAGCCGCACCTGGTGTCTTTTGATTCCTCCGAACAGCATTATGGATTGCACACGTCCTGCTTTGATTTCTACGAACATCATTGTAACTAGTGTCTCTGATTTATTTCAACTACTTCCGCTGCTGCTACTTGTGCATGTCTATATATTTCAACCTTCTCCTCGATCAATCACTCATTCTGCCATCTGCTCGCTACCACTCGTCTCCAACGTACCACCTTATTAGCTTGCAGCAAAAACCTAAGGATCCGATGGGGCCATCACCAAGGAATCTCTGTGCCACTGCTGCTGTCTTCCTCCTACTCATCGTCATGACCTCTGGTCAGTACACATTTACATATATATATATATATATATTAGATATATAATACATGACAAATTCAATGTAAGAATATTATGTAAGAAACCATCAAAGAAGACATTACCATCATGAGAGACACAGTTTTAAGGAATTTTTGACGTAACAAATCAGTAATTCTTGATGGATGGAGTAAATGCACTAGCTCATATGTATGTATCACAAACTATATAGTTGTAACTATGAGATTCTTTCTTTTTTTTTTGCGAGGATAACTATGGGATTCTTGCATCATGCAGATATGACCTCCGTTGGGGCAGCCACCTGCAGGCACCTGAGCGGTAACTATCATGGGGTGTGCGACACCTACTACATCCCCTGCGTACCTACATGCCTAACTGAAAGCCCAGACAACATTGGCGGCACTTGCGACGGCTTCCCCTCACGTTGCTATTGCCTTACCAACTGCTAGCTCGTCCTGAGATCGATCCCATCGCTAGCTGCTCGGCCTCCCATCCGTGCATAGTAATATTTATCCGATGGCAACTGGTTATTTAATACTACCTTGTGAAAAATAAAATTGTTGGAACTGTGGATCCAACGATTTAGGACATGGTGCAGCCACCGGCAGTATGTTTATCGTGTAAGCCAAGATCATAATAAAAGCTTGGGAGACTTTACCATCGAGTCATTTTCTGCCCATGTTTTTTAGCTCATAAAATATGATGCCAACTGTTCTAACTTGTCCCGCGATATGTATACAGTTAAATAATGTTCTCTTCTTTGTTTAACATGGGATTTTCTTAAGAGTCTATGGCTTCCCAAAGATCTGTTACTGCTTGCTGAATGCGCAAAAGGGTGCATGTCTAGCTTATTAAAATTTTGTCTACGGGAGAACGGAGGAGTACCACAGATGGTGTTCAGTCATGGAAAAGGACACAAACAAATCCAGATACTCTTTTTAAGACCTGCATAGCACATTTTTTATCAAGAGAGGAGAAAGCGATACAACGAAGCAACTTTAGGAGAGAACCCAAAGTGCCGAGTACAAAGACCAACAATGATACAAAACGACCGATTGACCCAAACAAACTGAAAGAGAGAAGAAGAGAAAAGAATTCCACACACCATCACCGCCACAACAAACAAGAGATAAAAAGTGATGCCTAGCCTGCATGAAGGGACACCAAGAACACACACTCATCATCAGGCGTCTAGCAACCCAAATCCTACTGAGGTAGAACGAAGATGACATGCAGGACGATGCCACCAAGGAGGGAACAATGTGAGCACCGCTATCATCCGTCTGTTCAAGAAGGAGCCAACCAAGTCTTCACCAGGCAGACCAAATGGAAGTGGGGCCACAACGACAACGCCTATAGCGAGGTAAGCTACACTAAGAAATGTAGCTGTTGTCTGCACCACCATTGTGCAAGGCTTTCGCCAAACCTCAAAACCAACTCCTTGCAGCCGACCTTCTAGGCTTGGATGGTAGACAAACCCATGGAAAAGTAGCATGTGATCAACAACGACATCACTGGGGAACATGCGCAGGCCGGTGATCGACGACCCCACATGACGATGACGAAGGCAGCTTGCAAACCGGTTTTGTCCGAGGAGAGCTGGAGTATGGCCTGAGGAATGAGGGAGAAAGGAGAGAAAAGAGTGACCTTAGAGCCGGTGAAGACTGGGCCGATGGTGGAGTGGAGGCGACGGAGATGGGGCCGGCGGCCGAAGGTGGAGCAGGGCGACGGAGACGGGCCGGCGGCTGACGGTAGTGCGAAGGCGACGAAGACGGGGACGACAGTAGAAGGAATGAGAGGGGGCAGGAGGAGGGCTCCTCCCTGTCAACACCACATCCGCCATGACCACCGGCCCACGATGAAAGGAGGGGAGGTCCAACAGCAGCGCATGCTGGAAGCTCCACCACAGTCCACCCGCGGGATGATGAGCCTCACTGCGAGCCGCCAACGCCGGAGAGGGCGGCGGCACAGCCGAGCCCGACCTTCCAACCCCGGTGGTCGCGAGGGAGGCCAACATCGTGAAAGGGGATGCCGCGTAGCAGATGAAGGAGGCTACCACCGGGGCCACGAGCGACGATGTGAAGCCGAGGCGATAATGTGAAGAAGACCTGTGCAGGCATGTTGGCGCAAGGTAGTGATGTCAACCGCAACCCAGATCTAGGGTTGACTGCGCAGACACCATGCCGAACCACCGCAGCCCATGCCAGATCCGCGATAGTGGATGCCATACCCGCGTCGGGGAAGCCCGGATCTGGCACCAGGAGGGCGCGCCGGCGACGGCGGCCAAGGAGAGTGACCTCATCATGGTGGTGGAGGGGGAGGAAAGAGGGGGGGGGGAAGACGAAGAGTAGGGTGCGGCGACGTCGGCGACGCCGCCGCTGGCTGCCACTGGCGTCCAAGAAAATGAACATAGTTGTTGCGTTGCTACATCCTTCACATGTTATTTCTATTACCACCACTCATAAAATGCAATGCACATACGTATATGTGATGATATGAAATATTATGCATGCTATTTATAAGTATGAATATGTAATTCCAATATAGCTAAAAATTTGGTACACAAACATTTTAATTAAACATGGATGAATAGATGAACAGATTATTCAACCAATGGGGTATTTTGAAATATACTTGAGGTTGAAAGCTTATTTTTTATATATGGCATACAAATGGTGAATTATCATTTGACAGTTTTCCTATTGTATTGAAGTTATGGAATCCTTTGTGTTCCCATAGCTGGTGGACGTATTATAGGGATATGTTGATACTTGGGTGGCATTTACGCTACTTTATGTCTCCTAGTGCAAACATGTACAGAACAAATGAAGTCTGGGTTATGAAGTAGATTTTAGAAGTCTGGGCATATGTGCCAAAGCATAATAACTAAGTGTTGGTTTAACTAGTTCTATTTTTAGAAGTACTTTTTAAGATGATCTAAATGGTTAGGACTTAGATCATGGATTTGGTCCTTTACACAAAAATATTTAGAATGATAATACTTCACTCATATCCTATACTCCTTAAAATGATGGTGACCCAAAGGTTACATGATATGGAGAATGGTCTGCAAGATACTTGGCATGCATGAAACACTATCGTTATTTAATCATGGTTGATAATATTTGTGCTGAATAAGCTTTTTGTGCACCTATTTGTGTATATTATCATGGCATGTTCTATTGTCATCACAAAGTATGTGTTTTCGGATTTCAGAGAGGGCATTTATCTTGTGGCATTGTATCACATCACATCACATTGCATAGCGTTTGGAGTATGTCGCGAACTTATGGTTGCGACCATGTCGGTACATAAATATTTAATGGGCAAACCGATGCAGCTTCATACCTTGTTGTGTATGACGACAAGAGTTCATATGCATGCATATGCATACAACATTGTTCATTGTGTTTAGCGATACAACTTCATTACTTGATGGGTGTGAAGGCAGGAGTTCATGTGCAACATCATCTAATTGTTTAGCATATGAAGGCAGGAGTTTCATGTGTGGATTGATATTTATTTCTGGATGGTTCGAATTTTAGATGTGATGAATTGTTACTATGCGAGATACAATGGTAAGTTATGACCTTATGTTGACATTCATTTTGGTATGTCATATGAGATTTTAAATACATGACATTTGTGCTTTTGCATTATTCACGTCCTTTGTTTTGCCTATATTTATTTGGATATTGGATTGACATAGTTACATTAAATATGATATGTGGTTCCTCTTGGTGGTCATGTGTGATGGTGATATGAGTTATGTGGTCAGGGAGACATTATGTGTGTTGTTGCCTTGCATTCCAAGGCACTTCAATGTAATGTTTATTCTATTTTTGTTACAGTACATTCTAAACTTATGCTATGTTAGTTCTAGTTGTTATGGAGCTATACATGGATCTTATTTTATTTATTTTGGAAGCTTGTACAAACTAATGTTTTTTTTGTCTTGCGATACATGATTGCCTAATTCTTGGTGTATCAAGTAGATTGATGGAGTTGTTCATACTTATCACTTTGTCAAATGATGGGTTAATTTAATGTGGTTTAAATAACATGTTAAAGTAGTTCGCTTGCTGAGATTTTTTAATATCACCCATGCATGTTTTGCCTCCCCGGGTTGTCATTTTAAGCTAGTATGGATGGAAAATGGGTTAGTTGCATATCATACACTTGCACGAGATCTCATATAATGCTAAGATGTATTCTTCTAATATTGTGGAGCATCGATATTCATGTCTGCTAAATATGTTATTGTCATGTTGGAGTATCATGGTTCATATGTTGTCTATCTATTGTTGCTTCCGTGTCGTGCTTATTTCAAGATATATGCTGTCAACATTTTTCTATTTGCTTGGGTACTTTGTTGTGTAGTCGTGTAGTATCCTAGGATTGCGTGATTCCTGAGATATTGCACTTTTTCCTATTTGTGTGATTTAAATTAAATTACATACAGCTGAAACCAGTTTTTATTATTACTAGAAAATAAGTATATAGTAAAAACCAACGAACAAACCATCTAGATGGCCAAATTTATCCATTTTCGTAGTTCAATAGTCAAAGATATACGATTTCAGAGTTTATTGACTAAAATCAGACTTCAGCTATAGCTAGATGGTCAATTTTTGGTCTATATGCAAAAATCAAGTAAACAGGCAGCGAAACTGGGCAATTTGTGTGTCGCGTTTTGCAACAATGACAGCCCATCGCGGTGCATGAACACCTACATCAGCCTCAAACAACAACAATCCGACTTCCCGATATGTATCCAACACCAAGCCACCCATGCCGATCTAAACGTGAACCTGGCTTTCCATAAGTTCTTGAAAAAACAAGAAGATAATAAGGACGATAGGCATTTCAGCAGACCTTGACGTGCAAACTGGTTTGTTGGTTTTCTATATATGACCTGTCGTCACTGATGTAGTAGTGTTTCTTGTCTGAGATTATTTTATAGTATATTGATTCCTCCAAACAGCCAGCATTATAGATTTTTACGAACATCATTGTAACTATTGTCTCTGATTTCTACACCACCTTTTGCTACTTGCGCATGTCTATATATATATTTTGCAACCTTCTCCTTGATCGATCACTCATTCAGCCATCTTTTCGTCCACCCATTCGTCTCCAAGACTCCAACTAATGTACCACACTACCACCTTAGCTTGCAGCAAAAACCTAAGCATCCGATGGCGCCATCACCAAGGAATCCGTCTGCCACTGTCGTTGTGTTCCTCCTACTCATCGTCATGACCACCGGTCAGTGCACATTTACATCATATATACTTAGATAATACATAGCACAATCAATGTAAGAAAAGTGGAAATGAATCAGTATATTTGGACGGATGAAATACATGTGCTAGCTCATATATGTGACGTTGTACCTTGCTGCTTATTTTCTTTGGTTAATTAACTACATATGGGATTCTTGCATCATGCAGAGATGGCCTCCGTTGGGGCAAACACCTGCAAGCACCTTAGTGGTAACTATAAGGGGTGGTGCAGCATCTACTGCAGAGATACATGCCTATACGAAAGCCCAGACAACACTGGCGGCGATTGCTTCGACCTCCCTCCTCGTTGCTACTGCTTTACCAACTGCTAGCTCGCCCTGAGATCGATACCATTGCTGCTTGGCCTCCCATGCATCCATCTATGGTAATATAAATTAATATTTATTCGATCATAACTGGTTATTACTTAATACTTCGTTATGACATATATAACATTGTTGGAACTGTGGATCCAACAATTTAGTACATGGTGTGGCCACCGGTTGTATGTTATATCGTGTATGCCATGATCATAATAAAAGCTCGTGACACATTACCATCGAGTCATTTTTGCCCATGTTTTTCCAAGTAGTGTTTCTTCTTAATCTAATAAAATTTTTGAAAATTAGACAGTCGCATGAAGACAAACTTTGTATCAAAATTGTATAGCTCGACGAGACCTAAAACTTTGTAGTTAAAACTTTTTCATTTAAGATATTATTTCCAAATACCCATTTAAATCCTCTAGTTTGAAAATCTATAACTTTTGAATCTCCAAATGACTAGGTCTATACAAAATCATAATATAAAACTTGTACATCTCAATGAGACCTAATACTTTCAAGTTATCATGTTTTTCACTTGAGATTGTTTAACATTTCAAAATATCCATTTAAGTTCTCTAATTTTAAAATCTATAACTTTTTTTATTTCCAAATGACTTTGTCTATACAAAAGCTTAATATCAAACTTCCAAATGACTCCGACGCGTGAGGCTTGGCCACCAGTGCGCGGCCGCAGGCGCATGGCCTCCACACGGGGCATGGTCATGGCGCACGTCCTCAACTTCCGACGTGCGAGGCTCGGCCGGCAGGGCGCGGCCGCCAACGTGTGGCCTCCGGCATAGGGCAAGCGGCTTCCGGCACGAGGGGCTCACGGGCACGAGAGGCACAATGACGCCCTATGATGCAGGGGCAGTGGCGAATCTAGGATATTTCCTTGTCGGGGTCAAGTACTAAGTGACGGGGTCAAACATGCATTGATTCGCTATTTTAAGAGTGATTTGCAGGTGGATGAGAGAATGTTTAGTGCTATTTTCGGGAATAACAACGTCTAGATCCGCCCCTGTGCAGGGGCACAGGCTCACGGTGCCCTGGGTGGTGCGATTGATGCCCAACAATGACATGGGAGGGGCCCAGTGGGGCCCACTTTTTTGTTTTTTAATCGGTTACCAAGTGTAGGTGACGGGATGACCCGCACCTATAAATCCCATCTGCAGGTGCGGGTCACCCCATCACCTGTTTTTGGAAATTGTTTCCAGGAGCGGGGCTTTTACACGCTCTTTCAGATAGCTATTTATAAGTGCGAAAGCTAGGAGTAGGTATGTTACCCGCTTCTGGAAATATCATTTTACCCACTTCTACAAACGTTTTGTGTAGTAGTGTTCCCAACTAGATTTGTCATAAAAAGAACATAACCTAGCATACAATGTTGTACCATATAGTAGGCTACTTCAACCATATCAACATGATCTTAGAAAACATGCTGAAATAATAGATTGGATTATGCAATGAGTGAGTATCGTCTGTGTCATTGCGGAAAAAGATGAAGAGGAGTTTTTTTTTTGAGAATGAAGAGGAGGAGCTCGAGAGAGTGATTGATGGATTGTTTGAGGTAAAGTTTTGTGAGACTTGAAAGTAGGACTCTTGTGAGCTGCCTTTCTTGGGGATAACTCTATCATGCTATGAATCTAGATTGGTGTCTGTTGACACCGTTTTTTGGAAAAACAGGTCAAAAAGGATAAGGAGAAGCAGCCGATGAAAACAGAGTGCAATCGGCCGATTGAAGAGAGAGAAAAGGGTGGTCAACAGGATTCGTCGATGGTCAGAGGAGTTCAACTCTATCAAACGGACTGGCGTGTCAACCAATCGGCCGATGGTCAACCAGAGGATCGGCCGAGGAAGAGAAGGAAGGCGGTAATCAAGGAGATACGCCAGAAGGAAAGCACGGTGGAGGCGGGTCAATTAACGATTTGTAACGGGTCAAAGAGTCAGTTTTTAGGGAATTTTGACTCCTGCGAGAGTCCTTTTCTATTTTTAGTAGTAATCGTTTTCTTTAGATACAAGTAAACAGTACGGTAATTGGCTAGGAGTCGGGTTGTCCTCATGACATAAATAGCGACCCTGCGTGGTCGGAAAAAAGTGTACACACCAATATCAAACAAACCGCCTCCGGGCAAACCCTTTACTTTACAGCATCCACTTTACAGCATCTACTTTTACAGCATCTACTTTTCAGCGACTTCGCCATTGCGTTTTTCCTCTTTTCTACAACGCCGTCCTTCAAGTTCGTCGGGCTGCATCGATCGATCTCCGGCAAGCTTGTGAGCACCGTTTTACCGAATAACCCTAGGCTTTAACCTCCGGGCGCATCGCTGAGGTTTCGTCTAATTCTTTATTCACCCCTTACTGATATTAGCTAGATATGCAAGTTTTTGTACTAATTCTTGTAGTTTTAGCTTTTATCACCAATTTATCCCACTCGATCTAGATCCTATCGGCTTCTAACACCACAGCCGATTCCGACTTTTTCGAGTGCTGACGTCACGATCGACCGATACCAGCCGATCTATCTACTCTCACCCGCGCTTCGGTCGCCTTCGAGCCGGCCGATCCCGCTTTTATTTGTATCGGCCGATAGGCTGGTACACGTGTCGCTAAAAGGCCATCGGTTCTCTAGCCGATCCCTAATATTTTCCATTGTCAATCAATAGGCCAGATTGGCTGGCACGCCTCGCTACAGACCGGGGAGTCACGTGTGCTGCGCGCGGAGGTGACGTCCTATTTTCGCGTCAACACACTTTTGGCACGCTCGGTGGGACACGAAGAAGTCAACAATGTCGAAGAACACAAAGAGTGGTACTTTCGAGATTGATCCGGACAACGTCCAAACAATCACCAAGGATCAGCTGAAAGATGCAGACAAAGCTGAGTTCGAAGCTCACATGCAGCATTATGAAGAGCTTTGCCTGGCATCATACGGTTAGACTAAAGGTGGAGTCTTCAAGAAGAATCCTTTACCAACACCTAAGCAAGTCACCTTCTCAGCCGATCCTGAAGGACTTCAAGACATGATGACTAAGGTGATGCATCAAACGATGATTGATCAATCTAAGGTTTTCGCCAACAACATTCAGAATTGTCTGACTGAAGCACTCAAGAAAGGAGCAGAAGGAGGATACCTGGGACCTGCATATTTCCAACCAAATCGAATTCCTCCAGTGTTCCAACATAACCAATTGGCTTCCCCGCCGGTTGATGATCCAACAGTAGGGGTTTTACCATCTCCACAGATCAATGCAACTGCTCCTGGCTCTTCATCGGATTTCCAACCGATTCAGAATTAGGGTGCTGGAGATAAGTCCAAAAACCCTGCTGTCACAATGCCAGTGGTCCAAACACATTCAGCGCAGTCCAACGTCCAGGATCAAACATTCTCAGTACAGAATCATCATCAGAAATATCCCACAATGAGAGATCCGGACGGAAAGCTTGCAGGATGGGATTTGCCTCGGGATCATTTTGAGACTAATATCACAAATTTCTTTGAACCTCAGCCCGAAGAAGTTCCAAAAGTGAAGTACCTGCAGTCTTATCAAGCTATGTTTGGAGGTACTCCAGGGACTGTGCACATGAACAGGGATGGAGTAGAGTTCGTCTACTTCAATCACGGGAGCAAAACTTTTGAAAGAGTCAAGATCAGTCCAGCTCATGCTCATATGGTCATACCAACAGAAAGAAAGGCTCCTGTTCTACCTCAGAAACCAACTCCTGTTCAACCTCAGAAATCGGCTCAGCAGCCGATGCTAGGGATGCCTGTGCAGACTGCCCCACTACAACAGTCAACGTCAATGCAGCCTGTCTTAACCCCGGCTAATACAGTGTCTCATACAAGATCATCGCCTCAACAACCGATCAATCAAGGGGTGATAGGACAGCCAGTAATACCACGGGTGGATCCTACACAGATGTTGCAAATACTCCTAAATCAATTGGCCATCTCAAACCAATCGAATTTGCAGCAGCCAACTCCATCGGCTGGTCAGCCGATCGGACAGATCCCACTTGTAACGGGTCAGTCAAACACGCAAGGTTCTTCTGGAGCAGGAGCATCAATGGCACCAAATCCACAGCCAAAAGCCCCAGAAGAACAACCTCCAGAGACTCCATCAGCTGAAATGCAAGCAATCGAACAAGTGTCTGCTGAGCTGAAGTCTCGTATGAAGCAGGAGTTGATCGATCACTTCTCAGAGATGCTGCAGAAGCAATATGGGATGAAACCTAAGCAGCAGTCCTGCATGTACAGGACACCGTATCCATCTGGCTACGATCAGATACCGTTCCCACCAAGATTCAAGGTGCCAGACTTCACCAAGTTCTCTAGGCAAGATGAGACATCCACAATGGAGCATATCACTCGATTCATCAAACAATGTGGAGAAGCAGGGAACGTTGATGCACTAAGGATACGACTGTTCTCTTCATCTCTATCAGGACCAGCATTCTCATGGTTTACATCATTGCCAGCTAACTCCATCATCAAGTGGTCCGATTTGGAACAACAGTTCCACAATTATTTCTTCTCTGGCATCCATGAGATGAAGATTACTGATCTGACCAGACTCAAGCAAAGAAACGATGAAACAGTTGCTGGATTCATTTAGAGATTCAGGGAGGTCAGAAACAAGTGCTATAGCCTGAACCTGGGAGATAAACAACTGGCTGAGTTGGCTTTCCAAGGTCTCTTGCCAACCTTGAGAGAGAAATATGCATCACATGACTTCGAGAGCCTCAGCCAACTGGTCAGTCGGATGAGTCAAGAAACTGCAAAGTCCTATGAGCCTAGAAGAAACTTTCAAAAGAAGATTTCTTATGTGGATTACTCCGACTCAGAAGATGAAGATAACATGATAGGGCTTGCAGAGTGGGTCAAAGGCAAGAAAATAGTGTCCTGTCCATTTGGCAAGAAAGAACCAGAGAAATTCGGCTTTGATATCACTAAGGCCGATAAAATATTTGATCTGTTGCTTCAGCAAGGGCAAATCAAACTCACCCAGTTCCATACCATACCATCTGCAGAGGAGCTGAAGAGGATGAAGTATTGCAAATGGCACAATGCAACGTCGCACGACACCAATGATTGCAAGATCTTCAGACAACATATCCAATCAGCTATTGAGCAAGGGAGGCTTAAGTTTGAAACCCCTGCCAAAACTGAAAAGCTAATGAAGATTGATCAGCACCCCTCCCTACTAATACGGTTGAGGTGTCTAGCAAAGACACGTCACGTGTTAAGCTGCTGACGTCTGATTCGGCTCAAAATAAAGGAGCTGTCGACCCCAAGGTACAAGCAACCACTTCCGATGTCAAAGGAAAAGGGTTGCTACTTGAAGAAGGAGACTTGAAGCCACGCCGACCTGTCACGTCCCAGATGCTGATCAACAAGTTCCAGCGTCGACAGGAGAAAGCAAAAGGAAGAGAAGAGTGGGCACGGCACAACGAAGGACATTGGAGATGTCCGTTCTTCAAGTACTGCTGGCAAGAAGGGATCAAGCTACCAACGGCGGAGAATTGTCCAGAGTGCAATGGGGCTTACAACAACAGATGACAGAAGACTTGCAACTGGAAATTACCGTGAATTCAGCAATCAACGGATCTCAGTCCAGGATCGGCTGGGGGGCAAGGCTAGCGTCCACGATCGGCTGGGGGGCAAGGCCAACGTTCAGGATCGACTGGGAGGCCGAGTCAACAAAGAGTCAAACAATCGGCTAGAAGAGATGGCTGATTCTCTGGTCCCCGATGAAGATATCATGTGCCGAGCTCCTGAACGTCGATGCACGCTACAACTGGATGATGAAGGATCAAGCCAAACACGTAAGAAGCCCAATCCACAATGGTGTCCAGATGGCTTGACCAAGTCCCAGAAAAGGAGAGTCCAGCGCCTACGCCAGCTAGAACAGCAAGAAGAAGCAGAGAGACACGTGCTGGACAAGAAGAAAGTTCGGTCCAAAGTATGGCATCCCAAGCTTATGGCTGATGATGGGAATGATGATAAACCGCAAGCTGATATAAATATGGTTGTCTTCTTGCCAAAAGAGTTCATGGCTCCAGTTGATTCAGATGTGTCCGATGAAGAACGTGGCATGGCTCAATTAACATTGGAGCCCGCGCAAGCTATCTTTGAGAAGCCAGAAGATGAGAAGAGACAACATTTGAAGGCATTATTTCTCAAAGGTTTTGTCAATGGGAAACCAATCACCAGGATGCTAGTAGATGGAGGAGCAGCAGTCAACCTAATGCCATACACCATGCTGCGCAAGATCGGGAAATCTAATGAAGATCTGACCCAGACCGACATGATGCTGGTGGACTTTGAAGGCAACGTCTCTCCGGCTCAAGGAGCAATCTGCGTGGAGCTCACCATCGGCAGTAAGACCCTTCCAACCGCTTTCTTTGTCATTAAAGGGAGGGGATCTTATTATCTACTGCTGGGTCAGGATTGGATACATGCCAACTGCTGCATACCATCTACAATGCACCAATGCATCATCCAATGAATCTGAGATTCAGTGGAAGTGGTCCAAGGAGAAACCTCTTTGACAGTGGCAGCTACGGAAGCACAAGGATGAACCTATGATTGAGTGAGCTGCGTATCAGGAAAAGCATGGGATACCAAGTATCTCAAAGTGTCTGATTTTGGACTAAAGCCAGTTCAAGTAGTCGGCTCTAATGACAAGGCTTAATGGATCAGTTCATTGAAGATGAAGGGAAGCTTGGGCATGGGTTTACATCGGCCGACGAATTGGAGAAGATGGATATTGGGGATGGAAGCAAACCAAGGCCGACATACATCAGTGCCAAGCTAGATGCGGAATACAAAAAGGAACTGATCGCACTGTTAAAGGAGTTCAAGGAATGTTTTTCCTGGGAGTATTATGAGATGCCTGGCTTAGACCGATCCATTGTTGAGCATCGATTACCTATTAAACCAGGGTATCAACCTTTCCAACAACACCCAAGATAGTGTAATCCAAAGATTTATCCTGATATAAAAGTCGAGATAACAAAGTTACTCGAAGCTAGTTTTATTCGGCAATGTCGGTATGCCGAATGGATTTCTAACATAGTCCCGGTCTTCAAAAAGAATGGCAAACTACGTGTGTGCATTGATTTCAGGGACTTGAACAAAGCAACGCCGATGGATGGATATCCGATGCCAGTAGCCGACGCATTGGTCAACGCTGCCGCAGGGTACAAAGTCATCATCTTTATGGACGGTAATGCTGGATACAATCAAATATTCATGGATATAGAAGATATTGCGAAAACTGCTTTCAGATGCCCTGGCCACGTTGGATTGTACGAGTGGATTGTCATGACCTTTGGTTGAAAGAACGCTGGTGCCACATATCAGAGGGCCATGAATTATATATTCCATGAGCTCATCGGCAAGATAGTGGAAATCTACATTGATGACGTGGTTGTCAAGTCAAAAGGTTACAAGGAACATCTAGCCGACCTACGGAGAACATTGGAATGCACAAGGAAGCATGGTTTGAAGATGAACCCCAACAAGTGTGCTTTTGGTGTTTCAGCTGGTCAATTCTTGGGTTGCTTAATACACGAAAGAGGAATCGAGGTTGGACAGAAATCAATCAATGCAATAGATAAAATAGAAGCACCATCAAACAAGAAAGAGCTTCAGTCATTGATCGGCAAAATCAATTTTATCAGAAGCTTTATATCTAACCTATCTGAGAGGATTCAGCCGTTCACACCTCTATTGAAGCTCAAGGTCGATCAGAAATTTGTATGGGGAGAAGAACAACAAAAGGCTTTAGATAATGTCAAGCAATACTTGAAATCCCCTCCTGTCCTAATGCCACCTCAAGACAAAAAGCCGTTCAAATTATATTTATCGACTAATGAGCGGGCTATTGGATCGGCCCTTGTACAAGAGTTCGAAGGAAAAGAGTGAGTCATATACTTCCTAAGCAGAAGACTCTTGGATGCGGAAACTAGATATTCAGCAGTGGAAAGATTGTGCTTATGCTTATATTTCTTGTGCACAAAATTGAGGCCTTACTTATTAACTGCTGAATGCACCGTGGTTTGCAAAGATGATGTGGTCAAATATATGCTGTCATTGCCAATCTTGAAGGGCAGGATCGGAAAAAAGTGGATCTTAGCTTTGTCAGAGTTTGACCTGACCTACCAATCGGCCAAAGCAATTAAAGGGCAAGTAATGGCCGATCTGGTAACTCAGCACTGTGGACCTAAGGTTACAATTGTAGAACCTATTCCGTGGACTATGTTCTTTGATGGATCATCATGTGGAGTAGGAGCTGGGATTGGAATTGTCCTCATCTCACCCCAAGGAGCAAATTATGAGTTTTCCATCCCAATTGAGAAGACTTCAACAAACAATTAAGCTGAATACCAGGCTGTGTTAAAGGGAATAAAGCTACTGCGAGAAGTCAATGCTGAAGTTGTTGAGATATTTGGAGACTCTCAACTCGTGATAAATCAATTGGCAGGAGAATATGAATGCAAGGATGACATATTAAGAATTTATCATGAAGAATGTCTTCAGCTACTTCGAGAGTTCAAGATAGTAAAGCTTGAACATATCCCTAAGTGTCACAACAGTGAAGCTAATAGGCTGGCTCAAGGGGCATCAGGTTATCAGCCGATTCTAACTGTGGAGTTACCAGACGAGGATTGGAGGAAGGAGATAGTGGATTATCTGAAAGATCCATCCAGGAAGGTTGATAAACAATTAAGGTACAGGGCCATTAAATACGTCCTACTAGAAGATGAGTTGTACTATCGTACCATCGATGGGGTTCTGCTCAAATGTCTTGGTGAAGAAGAGGCTAAAACCTTAATGGGGGAAATTCATGAGGGATTCTGTGGAGCCCATCAATCAGCGTTTAAGATGAAGTGGATGATCAGAAATAACAATTATTATTGGCCAACGATATTGGAAGATTGTTTCAAATACTACAAGGGATGCCAAGAATGTCAGAAGTTCGGAAGCATTCAAAAGTTCCAGCATCGGCAATGAACCCAATAATGAAGCCATGGTCGTTCAGAGGTTGGGCAATTGATCTGATCGGACAGATATATCCACCGTCAAGTAAAGGTCATAAATTCGTACTAGTGGCTACAGATTACTTCACAAAGTGGGTCGAAGCCACCCCGATCAAGACCGTGACATCAGGCAATATGATTGATTTTGTTAAAGAACATATTGTTTATCGGTTTGGTATACCTCAGACCATCACGACCGATCAAGGAAGTCAATTCACTTCAGGAGAATTTGAGGAATATGCAAACTCTCTTGGGATCAAACTTTTGAATTCATCTCCCTACTATGCTCAGGCGAACGGGCAGGCAGAAGCAGCAAACAAAGACATCATAAAGTTGATCAAGCGTAAGATTGATGAGAATCCCAAAAGATGGCATACAATCCTTAATGAAGCATTATGGGCATATAGGAAGGCGTGCCACGGATCAACCAAAGTTTCACCATAGTATATGGTCATGATGCTGTTTTTCCTTGGGAGTTGAAAACCGGATCCAGAAGGACTTCTTTACAAGATCAATTGTCAGCCGATGATTACTCAGCCAAGATGAAAGAGGAACTGGAGGACCTTGCTAGTAATTGGCTAAGAGCTTTGGAGAATATTGAAAAGAATAAGAGGAGAATAGCCGGATGGTATGATAAGAAAGTCAAAGTCAACGAGTTTGCTGAAGGAGATCTGGTTTGGAAACTTATATTACCAATCGGCTCTAGAGATCCAAAGTACGGAAAGTGGTCACCGACTTGGGAAGGACCATATCGTATCAGCCAATGTATGCCAGGCAATGCATACATCTTAGAAACATTGGAAGGAGAAAAGTTTGCCAGCGCACTAAATGGAAAGTATTTGAAGAAATACTATCCTAGCATATAGGTAGACGCTTAGTCAAATCAGAGCCTGAACGGCCGATTAAAGACTCAAGTTACAGCCGATTGTGAGTGTGATCGTCTTCAGTATAAAGTAGCCGATCATCTTCGGCTCCAAAAACATGGTCGATGTACAAATCGCCCTTAGAACAATATATATATATATATTTCTTCTTAAACTACAATGCTTATATTACAATACAGATCTGAAGAATACATTGAGAAGAAGAAGTTGAGATGAGTCACTATGGGGTAGTTACATTCATCATCACTGGACAGGTGACGGAGGCGAAGAAAGAGAAAAACAAAAGAAAAGCATAAATTTGACGAAGATGAATCACCAGATTCAGTGATTTTCCCCGTCAGGATTGTTGGAAAAGAAGACATAGGGTTATTCTTCTTTCCACAACGCCCAGGGAAGACCTCCACCCTCCTCCATTAGCTGATGCACCCAAGACGCATCACAAGGGTTCTTCTAGCTGTTGGACCTCCTGGCTTCACAAAAGGAGACTAGAGAGGGAAGTATGCCCTAGACTATTTCACAAGAATTCTTCTAGCCATCATGAGTCAGAGAGGAAGAAAGAAACCGAAGAGTAAGAGCCTAAAACTTGCTGGATCCATATCTCGAGCCATAGACGAAGGAGAAGTGCGTTCTCCATAAGGGCATGAGGGCGGTAATTTATAGCCGAGACACCGGAAGAGTTAAAGATGAAGGAACCAGAAAAGACGGAAGCCAAAGATGCCAGATCCGACAAAAGAGGAAACAGATAACCCGTGAATGGCTCAGTTTCCAAAGGATGACTGATTCGAAGAAATAACTCCCAAAATGAGGATAACACGCATACATCATGGACGGTGAAGAAATTTCTCTGAACACGTCAACAAACTGCAGAGCATGGTTCACAGAAATCTTCTGCCTAGCATCGCAGACAGAGTCAGCAAGCTCATTGACAGCACCCAGGAGAAACGCCATTTCAAGCAAAAGTTTGTCAATGACCAGCGGCGATCATTAACACTCAGAGGGTTTTTTCGGAGAAGATGCCTCTCATGCCTAAAAGCTAAAGGAGCCAATGCCTACATCAGGAAGATCCAAAGGGCTGGAGACGTCATGAAAGAACCACTGGGTAAGAGGGCAAGTCTTATAGAAAAGGGGAACGAAAGAGCCAAAGTGTCACATGGTGAACAACCTTGGAAAATGTGAGATTGAGAGGACAAGACGCTATCAATGGAGATTGATCGCATCGGTCACATGGAAAGATTTGGCTATCATTCGAATTAAGGAAAGATGTCAGATTCGAGCAAAATTTCGGAGCAAAAAGTCATTTACTCCGAAACTGGGGGGCATGTGTTGACACCGTTTTTTGGAAAAACAGGTCAAAAAGGATAAGGAGAAGCAGCCGATGAAAACAGAGTGCAATCGGCCGATTGAAGAGAGAGAAAAGGGTGGTCAACAGGATTCGCCGATGGTCAGAGGAGTTCAACTCTATCAAACGGATTGGCGAGTCAACCAATCGGCCGATGGTCAACCAGAGGATCGGCCGAGAAAGAGAAGGAAGGCGGTAATCAAGGAGATACGCCAGAAGGAAAGCTCGGTGGAGGCGGGTCAATTCACGATTGGCAACGGGTCAAAGAGTCAGTTTTTAGGGAATTTTGACTCCTGTGAGAGTCATTTTCTATTTTTAGTAGTAATCGTTTTCTTTAGATGCAAGTAAACAGTGCCGTAATCGGCTAGGAGTCGGGTTGTCCTCAGGACATAAATAGCGACCATGCGTGGTCGGAAAAAAGTGTACACACCAATATCAAACAAACCGCCTCCGGGCAAACCCTTTACTTTACAGCATCCACTTTACAGCATATACTTTTACAGCATCTACTTTTCGGCGACTTCGCCATTGCGTTTTTCCTCTTTTCTACAACGACGTCCTTCAAGTTCGTTGGGCTGCATCGATCGATCTCCGGCAAGCTTGTGAGTACCGTTTTACTGAATAACCCTAGGCTTTAACCTCTGGGCGCATCGCTGAGGTTTCGTCTAGTTCTTTATTCACCCCTTACCGATATTAGCTAGATCTGCAAGTTTTTGTACCAATTCTTGTAGTTTTAGCTTTTATCACCAATTTATCCCACTCGATCTAGATCCTTTCGGCTTCTAACACCACAGCCGATTCCGACTTTTTCGAGTGCTGACGTCACGATCGACCGATGCCAGCCGATCTATCTACTCTCACCCGCGCTTCGGTCACCTTCGAGCCGGCCGATCCCGCTTTTATTTGTATCGGCCGATAGACTGGTACACGTGTCGCTAAAAGGCCATCGGTTCTCTAGCCGATCCCTAATATTTTTCATTGTCAATCAACAGGTCAGATTGGCTGGCACGCCTCGCTACAGACCGGGGAGTTAGTGTGCTGCGCGCGGAGGTGACGTCCTATTTTCGCGTCTACAGTGTCCACTTTGGCTAGAATTGGAACTAGAAGACCATAGGCTTGTGCTACCTTTGGTCGTGTTACCTCGTGTCGTCCGAATGTGATACATTCATCCATCCACAGTTATGGTCACCCTTACATGAATTCTATGCCTCTTATTATCATATTCATAGATCTGTTTATTTAGATGGAAGATCATAGGTAATTCATTGACAACGTTCCCCATATTTATAAATCTTGGAGTAGTTCTTTGCAAAAAGATAATTCTTGGAGTACTACCCTAAGTGAAAAGCTACACACGAGATGGCCCCATCACTGGGGCGGGCCTGGTAGAAGGATATTTTCAAGAATTTTCTTTTCTTTTATTATTGTAAAAATTGTTTCTAGGGGTGGTTGAGCATATGGTTTGCCCCTGGAAACTACATTTGTAGGGGCAACCCATTGCCCGCCCCCGCAAACAGCTTTTTTACATACGAAAAAGTAGGAGCGGTCATTTTTACCCAGCGCTACAAACATTTTCGATCTGTACTATTTTGACATACTCGATCTGGATGATTGGAGATATTAACTGTATTCTGTTTCTACATGTGCGTGCCGAATTTGGACATATGTAACATTATGCATGCATGGCTCATGCAACCCTGTTATGAACTTGTATGACTTAGCTAGTGGTTGATGTACGAACTTATTAAAAATTAGTAGTGGTTGATGTACGAACTTGCACTATTGTATATACTATTCACTAGTAAATCTAGAATTTTCATGTTGAATTTTAATGGTTTATTAATTTGAGAACTGCATTTTACAAATCTGCAGGTGCGGGTGGCACCATCACCCGCACCTGGAAATGCTATTTCAGGTGTGGGCCATTTACCTGCTCCTGGAAACAGCTATTTGTAGCTGCAACCGCTAGGAGCGGGTTTTCTGCTCGCACTTGAAAATACCATTTGACCCTCTCCTACTATACAAATCATTTTTGTAGTAGTGCAATGCGTCAACATGGTCCGGCTTTAATTTAGTATGCATGCTCTTGTGTGGTTCATGCTTCAAATGATTAATTAGAGTAAATTAATCCCAACTCAGAAAAAATTTGGAGTCATATATAGTCTTCTAAGATAAGCCATGAAGACCATTAAGTATGATCCGGAGCTCTTTCAAATGTTGATGCAGAATTTAATTATGATGAATTAATAAGTATACTCTACGAATTGACTATACCACCAAACTGTGCATGCATGCATGTTTACTGATGAGGCTTTATCCTACGGCTGCTTCTATTTGAACTCGAGCTTCAGTATTCTTGATCTGGCTGCTGAGACTGATCTGCAAAATTATATCCTAGTTTTGCCATCATAAACTAACTGGACTCATCATTATTTCTGAGAGTGCTTATTAAAAAAGGACTTTAGAGAGTCATAGCCAAAGAAAAGCTGTTGAGCATCTTTATTTCCAGGCCCAAATTATAGAGCATTAACACTGAGTGGTAGTAACACCAGGGAAATCAGCACCGACGTTTGGGCAACAGAGAATTGTGGTGAAACCCTCGTAACTTCCGTTATATAAATAGTATAAAAGTTCATACTGAAGAATTTTTACACTTTTGGTACACTCATACACGGAGCCAAGCAAATAGCCAACTGAAAATAGACTATTACTGCCTCTGTCCCCGAATATAGCTACGTTTAGGATTAAGAATTTGTACTAAATATATATAGCTAAGTTTTGAGTTCCAATTGTTAGATTCATCTCTCCACCAATGGGCCCAACGGCCCATTGGGCCCTGGATCAGCGTCCTGATCGGGGGCGCCCAACCCTAACAGGTTGGCGGGCCCCTGTCACATTGCGTGGTATAAAGAGAGGTCGGGGCCGCAGGCTCGCACTACGAGGTTCGCCGCCAGTCCGCGCACCCCACCGACAACCCTAATCCGATCTAGAGAGGGTCGCAGTAGTGACGGGAAGCTCCGCCGCCACCTACACCCCGACGACCCCTGCACTGCCCGTCGCTGCCCTAGAGCAGTACCTGCACTGCGCGTCGCTGCCTTGCGCAGATCTACACCAAGCGAACCTGAGATGGCCGCCGGTTCCAGCACGTCTGCTGGTGAAGGTATACCTCCTCCATTTCTATATATCTCTCTCCTCTCTTCGTTCACACATGAATCACTCGAACACATACACAGTCACACAGCTTGTACCCGACTAGATGTGCACCTAGAGGATCCAAGTAATCTATCGATGGTATCAGAGCCATGCTAGTTTGTAGATCTAGTCTCGGGTGGAAGAAAAAAAAGAAAAGGAGGAAAATTGATTTCGAATCGAAACAGAGAAGGCAAATGAAAAGTGAAACCCTAACCCTAACCCTAGATCTAAAGATGCAAAGGACGGAGGGAAGGGGACCCACCGTGGGCCCCACCTCACCGTCACCACCACCGCTGCCGTGCGGGAGAGTACCTGCCACCGCGCGGGAGAGGCCGAGGCGAGCCGCGGCGGCGCTCTGTCGCGTCGCGCGCTCGGGCTCCTGGCGCAGCCGCGAGGCCGCTCGACGGCGGCGCGCTCATCCTCGGACGAGCGCGCGCGTCGGCGAGAGGGCTCACGACGGCGCCATCTTCTTCCTCCGAACACCATAGGCGCACCTCTGAGCTTGCGCGTGCGGGAGTAGAGCAGCAGGGGGATGGGAAAGAAAGAATAGAGGACAAGAGAGAGGAGAGTCGGTCGCGGCCGAGTGCCGGGCGGCGCTACTCCTCGCCGTCGCCGGTGGACCGCCGGCCACGGACCACACCGTCCGCCGCCGCCTGTGTGCGAGTCGTCCGGGGGAGGAGAAAAGAAATGAGGCTAGGGTTACGAGAGGCAGTGGCACCCGGTGGTTTTGTTGCTGCGAAACCCGCGGACGGCCGTCGGATCGGCATCAGCGGCAAAGGACGGCCGTGATCGACCGACCGCTGACAGGCCGGATTTGGCCCATGCGGGCACTGGCCATGGGCTAGTTTGGCGGCCTGCCGATTGGTTGCTGGGCTGCAGGCCCAAGCGGCCGCGGGGAGGATGTTTTCGGGCCGTTTTTCAACAGTGGCCAACGAACAGTTTATGAACAGTGCAGTTTATTATTTGTTTTGATGAATTTTTAGAAGCAATAATTGATGATTTTTGTATGGTTTTCATGTCTATTCAAATTTGAACCAACGGGATAATTTGTTTAGAGAAAAAGTAAAGTTAACAGTAATATTGCTTCTGAACAGAAAGCTTTCTTCATGAATTGTATTCATGTTTTCCGCTGCGAATTGTTTAAAGTGATTCTTGTTTTTTAAATTTAATTAGAACCAACGGGAAAATTAAATTTAAAGAGCATGTTAAAATGATTATTCTATTAATTATGGTGCTGTTATTTTCTGACCAACGTTGTTAATAACACTATCATGATTAAATGGTTGCTTTTGTGCATTTATTTCTATTTTCTGCCCAACGGTGATATAGATTTAATTGCATAAACAGTTGTATGTTTTCATTTTGACCAATGTTGGATTATTGCATGCAATTGTTGTTATGGATCTCACTTGCTGTGGTTTACAGGAGGGTACTACTTGATGGGATGCATCAAGGATATTCCTACCCTCAAAGGTGACAACTACAGTGAATGGCGTAAAGGGGTTGCTTTGACTTTCGCGTGTGGTGAGGTTGACTGGGTAGTCACCACACCGCAGCCTGTTAAGCCAAAGGAACCAGAAAGAGCTACAACTGATGACGATGTTACATGGGAGAAAAAGAAGAGGGATTATACTCTTTTGGAGAAGTCATATGACCTCAATAGTAAAAGGTGGATCGCTACCAACAAGAAGTGTATGGTTGTGGTAAAGAACTCGATTGAGTCCGTTATTTTGGACTCAATTGAAGAGTGTGATTCTGTTGGAGAGTACCTTGAAAAGATAAAGAGTCAGTTTTACTAGCTCTAGAAGATAATAAAGAGTGGTGAGACCATTGTTTCATTTGTAAATGAATCCTTGTATACATAGTTTTTTTTGAATCTACTTAGTAGATTGACTATGGTGCAACTATTTGTGTTGCAAATTCTTTATAGAGATTCCGTTTGACCCGGATAATGAAAAGAAGTGAAAGATGTGTTGAAGTCGCAAATAAAGTCTAAGCAAAAGTTTAAGCTGTTGGCGATCTCTCTCGAGCTAGTTGATGGTCTTATACTTTTGCTTAGAGATGTTTTATGTTCCTTCGCTGAACAAAAATTTGAATGGTATTTCACGTTTGGACAAAGATGGTTTTGAAAGTCATTTTTTGGACAGGGCCATTGTGCCATTTGGTGTAATAATGCTTGTATTGGTATTGCTTACCTTCAGGACGAGCTTTATTTATTATCCTTGCGTGAAAAAGTGAACATGTATCTACATTATTCTGTGTGTGATATGAGTGAACATGTATCCACATTACAGAATGTGCAAAAGAAAAGAAAGCGAACTTACGTCGTCGAAATTATGGCACTATCATTTAGGCCATATTTCGCGTGAGAGAATGTACAAAAGAAAAGGAGGAGAACTCATGATACGTTGTCGAAATTATGGCATTATCGTTTAGGCCATATTTCGAGGGGGAGAATAGAGAGCCTCGTTAAAAATGAAATTCTTCCTCCATTAGAGTTCTCTGACTTAGAGCAATGTGTAGATTGCGTTAAAGGAAAGTATGTAAAGCAAATTAAAAAAGGTGCAAAACGAAGCACAGGAACTCTAGAGATAATTCACACTGATATTTGTGGACCGTTTCCTGTGAAAAGTGTGGATGGCTATGACTCGTTCATAACATTCACAGATGATTACTCCCGTTATGGCTATATTTATCCAATTAAAGAAAGATCGGAAGCACTGGATAAATTTAAAATATTCAAAGCTGAAGTTGAAAATCAACTTGATAAAAGAATTAAATTAGTAAGATCTGACCGTGGGGGGGAGTACTACGGTCGGCACACCCCATTTGGCCAAGTTCCTGGACCTTTTGCAAAGTTCCTACAGGAAAATGGCATAGTAGCCCAGTATTCGATGCCGGGCGAGCCTCAGCAAAATGGAGTAGCTGAAAGGCGTAACCGTACACTGATGGATATGGTGCGCAGCATGATGAGTTACTCCACCTTGCCATTGAGTTTGTGGATGGAGGCGTTAAAAACCGCTATTCACATTCTCAACAGAGTACCAAGCAAGTCGGTGCCCAAAACACCGTACGAGCTGTGGATGGGAAGAGTACCCTCTCTACACCACTTGCGTGTGTGGGGGAGCCCGGCTGAGGCCAAAGTGTTTAAACCCAAACATTGCAAAGTTAGATTCCATAACAGTTAGTTGTTTCTTCATTGGGTATCCTGAAAAGTCAAAAGGTTTTCGTTTCTACTGTCCAAACAGATATACAAAGTTTGTAGAAACGAGACATGCTGTCTTCCTAGAAGATGAAATGATCAGGGGGAGCACGGTAGTTGGAAAAATTGATCTTGAGGAGAAGAGGGTGTGTGCACCTAATCCGATGATTCAGGAGCCATATTTCTCACTACCTGTTGTACCTGTTGCAACTCCGTCCGTGGCAACAATGAGTGAAAATCTGAAACCTGTCCTTCAGGATCCGATTGAATCCACTATTGCACATGAGGATGAGATGCAGCAGTCACCTGTCGATGATGTGCCAACAGATGTTGAGGCATAGAATGTGCCGACAGAAGACGCCCCTCATAGGTCTCAAAGAGTTAAAAGATCAGCTATTCCTGATGATTATAAAGTTTATAATACAGAAATAGCTCATATGGAGGGTGATCCCGCTTCATATGAAGAGGCCATGAGAAGTGCTCACTCATCGAAATGGTTGGAGGCCATGGAAGATGAGATGAAATCGATGGGTTCCAACGATGTATGGGACTTGGTAGAAATTCCTAAAGGAGCCAAAACAGTAGGCTGTAAATGGGTCTACAAGATTAAACGTGACTCCAGAGGGAATATAGAAAAGTATAAAACACGACTTGTGGCAAAAGGCTATACACAGATAGAAGGAGTAGATTACAATGAGACATTTTCTCCAGTCTCATGTAAAAATTCCTTCAGAATAATAATGGCTTTAGTGGTACATTTTGACTTAGAGTTACATCAGATGGATGTTAAGACGACATTTCTAAATGGTGATTTGGAAGAAAACGTTTACATGAAACAACCAAAAGGTTTTGTTGTAAACGGAAAAGAACATATGGGATGACGCCTAAAGAAATCCATTTATGGATTAAAGCAAGCATCCAGACAGTGGAATCTAAAGTTTGATGATACAATTAAAAGATTTGGGTTTGAACCGAATGTAGAGGACAATTGTGTTTATGCAAAGTTTAAAATGGGAAATATGTTTTCCTAATCTTGTATGTGGATGATATTTTGCTTGCTAGCAATGATGTCAGTCTACCACGAGAAACAAAGAAGTTTTTGTCCTCAAATTTTGATATGAAAGATCTTGGTGAAGCCTCGTATGTTTTAGGCATAGAAATTCATCGAGATAGAAATAATGGGGTTTTAGGATTATCACACAAGGCATATTTGGAAAAGATTCTAAAGAAGTACAATATGTACACGAGTAATGCAACACCTGCTCCTATAGTAAAGGGCGATAGTTTTGAAGAATTCCAATGTCCCAAGAATCAATATGAGCTCGATCAAATGAAAGCGGTACCATATGCTTCAGCTGTTGGAAGCTTACAGTATGCACAAGTGTGCACTCGCCCTGACTCAACATTTATCACCGGAGTACTCGGTAGATATCAAGATAATCCAGGCATAGAGCACTGGAAGATGGTAAAGAAAGCAATGCGTTATGTGCAAGGCACAAAGCATTACATGCTAACATACAGAAGATCTGATTGCCTACACATAAAAGGATATTCAGATGCAGACTATGCGGGAGATAGAGATGATAGAAAATCCGCGTGTGGTTATATATTCACTCTCGCAGGGGGAGCTATTTTGTGGAGAAGCTCCAAACAAAAGTTAGTTGCATCATCCACGATGCATGCAGAGTTTATAGCATGTCATGATACTATTGGACAGGTGATATGGTTAAAGAAATTTGTACCCGACTTGAGAGTGGTGGATTGTATTAACAAACCACTAAAGATGTACTGCGACAATCAGCCAGCAGTAAACTATGCTCACAACAACAAGTCGAGTAATGCTTCCAAACCGATTGAGGTAAAGTTTTATGTTGTGAAGAATAGAATCCGGGATAAAACCATAAGTCTCGAGCATATAGGGACAAAGGACATGGTTGCGGATCCGCTCAAGAAAGGCTTACCACCCAATGTGTTCAAGGAACACTTAGCCGGCATGGGTTTAAGGGAAAGCCTATAACTCCTAGATTATGAAGTGGCCTAAAGGAAACAGAATTTATTCCAAAACGGAGAAGTATGTTGTGGCTGTTTGAGTCTATCGGCAATCAAGCCGTGACGATGAAGCATGCTCTATGTACTAATCTGTGATGGATCGAATAAAGTGAAAATGATAAAGTTAAAAGTATGTGATGAGATCAAGGGGGAGAATGTTAGATTGATCTCTCCACCAATGGGCCCAACGGCCTATTGGGCCCTGGATCTGCGCCCTGATCGGGGGCGCCCAACCCTAACAGGTTGGCGGGCCCCTGTCACACTGCGTGGTATAAAGAGAGGTGGGAGCCGCAGGCTCGCACTACGAGGTTCGCCGCCAGTCTGTGCACCCCACCGACAACCCTAATCCGATCTAGAGAGGGTCGCAGTAGTGACGGGAAGCTCCGCTGCCACCTACACCCCGACGACCCCTGCACTGCCCGTCGCTGGCCTAGAGTAGTACCTGCACTGCGCGTCGCTGCCTTGCGCAGATCTACACCAAGCGAACCTGAGATGGCCGCCGGTTCCAGCACGTCTGCTGGTGAAGGTATACCTCCTCCATTTCTATATATCTCTCTCCTCTCTTCGTTCACACGTGAATCACTCGAACACATACACAGTCACACAGCTTGTACCCGACTAGATGTGCACCTAGAGGATCCAAGTAATCTATCACCAATAGCTGAAATCATAGGTAATTGTACTGTCCAAAAATACCCTCATCATGGCTTCACACCCCATGTCTGGCACCAACCAAATATTTGTGCATGCGCATGGCAAGCAAAATCTGTGTATGATAAGCATATATTGGCAGGCATTTAGCAGGGACACATTTTATGAAGAGTATCGTGGGTGTCATTGCGGCATCTATCAAGAGGAGGAGCTGGAGGAGAGCGCTGCGAGGCACTGCTTGACATATTATAGGGAGACATGCTTCTCGTCCTATCTTTGTGTTCTTTGATGCCTTGCACACAAAATTACTTGCTTCCTTCTATCTCTATTATAGGGAGGATTATTAGTGTAGAGCAAGAAACCACAGTAGGTGTTTGCTTGCTGCAGAAAGATATAAGCTCGGGTAAGGATTCTATGCTTTATTGGCCCCAAACACCCATTACAGGGGGCGGGCCTGCCAGTCAGATATTTTCTAGCATTTTAATTTCTTTTTTTATTTAAAATGTCGTTTCTAGGAGTGGATGAGCATATGGGTCAACCCCTGCAGGAAACGACATTTGCAGGGGGCAACTCATCGTCTGACCCTACAAACAGCTATTTGTAGCTACAGAAAGTAGAAGCTGTTTACTGAGACTGAGATATTTTCTGTGCCTATTGTTGTTTCTATCTTAAGTCTTGAGGTTCAGTATTATTGGTCTGGCTGCTGAGACTGAACTGCATATTTATATGCTTGTTTTGAGATCATATTTCTGAGAACGCTTATTAAAAAAGGAATTCCTTGACTCATGGTAAAACAAAAGCTGTTGAGCATGTTTATTTCTAGGCCCAAATTAAAGAGCATTAACGTTGAATGGTAGTAACACAATGGAAATCAGCACCGACGTTAGTACAATAGAATTGTGGTGAAACCCTCTTAGCTTCTGTTATACTCAATATATCTAAGTTTTGATTTCCAACAGCCGACATATATAATTTGGAAATAGTCCAAAATACCCTCAGCATGGTTTCTTGCACCCTTTCAAACCTTCTTTTGCACCGTGGAAACGTGGGCCATTCTCGCAGGTTTAGCATGCCCAGCTGCCATAGCCAAAGTACCACTCATCTGTTTCAAATTGTAGGTCATTTAACTTTTTTTGCTCAAATTTGACCACCTGTTTTATTAAAAAAATGTAACACCCTAAATTTACTGTTTTGCAATTTAATAAAATTTACTAAAATTTGTAGAATTTAATTTGAGCTTGTTTAAGCACTTAAGGATGTTCTAAGGTTTTATGTGATTTATAGGCATTTAAATTTTTTCTGAATTTTAATTAATAAATCATAGTTTTATTTGTTGCATTCTTGCTGGAGCACATCTTACTTTTTGTCCAATCAAATTTGAGGTTTGAATTCATTGTTTGAATTTGTTAAGTTGTAGTAGCTTTCTTTCTTCCTCTTGTTGTTTTCTTCTACGTGTCTGTCTTCTTCCTCAGAGCAACAGCCCAGCAAAGCTCAGCAGCCAGCCCAGTCGCCGGCCATCTTTCTGGCCCATTTTTCCACCTTGTCGTTCTTTGGGCCAGAGGCCTGTTTCCTTGTGCTGGCCCAGCTCTCGTTTCCTCCATGTCACCAACAGGCGGGGTCCACCCGTCATACCGCACCTGGATCGAGTCCGAGCCCGAGCGCCGCTCATGGCAGCGCACTACCGCACCCTGGTCGTGGGCCCGAACGCCGAGGCCTCACTGACGCCTATAAAAGCGTGTGTCGCCACCCCTTGAACCATCTTTTCGCTCAAATCCGAGCTCCCTAGCCACCGCTCGAGATCCAAACCCTAGCCGTGCGCCGCAACTGTCGATCTCCGTCATTCTCGTCTCTTCATCGACCCCAAGTGGCTTCGAAGATTCGTGTGAGGGTAAGGTGGCTGTGGGTATCGCTTGTTTTCGTCCTCGTGCCCCACCTCGCTTGCAAGAGCTCGCCGGAGCCGTGCTAGCAAAGCTGTCGTCCGCCTCGCTCAGTCGCGCAACGTCGTCGACCTGTCTCCGCCCGCAAGGACCCACTGGTCTTGTTCGCTGTGTCCCCAGCTACATCTAGGGCCAAACCACATCTTAAATGGTGGTTGGATGGCCGTTTTCGGGTCTACTCCAGCGAGGTTGTCGCACGCCACCGCTGCGCGCCGCCGCTTCTGTCGCCGTCGCACGCAACCGAAGTCAACGGTCAAGCTTGTTGGTCAACACCGCCGTCGCGCCATGCGTTCTGCATAATAGACCCTATAGTTTTTGGTTTTTGCACTAGAGATCCATGCTGTTCAAAGATCTTTATGTTTTAGCCATCAGTTTCTCGCAGTTGAGCCCCCGCAAGTTCGATTTCTCTGCAGATAAGCCCCAAACCTTGTTTAGAGCATATCTTCATCATTTTAAGTCTGTTTTATATGATTTTTATATCAACATGATAGTCTTAACATGTAGATTAGTTTGGTACCGCTTTTGTTTCTGTTTGTAATGATTGGTGTACTGTTTTTAATTTTATTGTATTGATTCGTTGCATGTGCTTGTGTGATGCGTAGAAAACAAGCAGTCCGTGGGATTTTCAGAAGGTGAAGGTTTTGAAGACACTGAGCAGCCTCCGGATTTTGTGGAAGGCGAGTGTCCTTGGTCATACCCATTTTATCCTACATAATCATGCATTTACTCACTATATTTATTTATCGTTTGCACTAATTTTGATGGGTACCTATTAAGGACAACGACTAGTTTCTTTTGACCATTGCCTCCGAACTAGGTTGTTTAATTAATTTTGATGGAAGATGCTTCTTAGTTTGATTAACTTGGTTGGTAATAAACAACATGGTTAATTTTTCTCATACTCTATGTTCCTTCATAATAATTTAATTACAATAAGACCATACTTGTTAATTGGAACATGGAGAACCACCCAGGACAGCATTGCAACCACAAGGCTATATGGCTCTGGCTTAGCTGAATAATCAGAAACCTTGATGTTGTAGTGATCTTACACTAAGTGAAAAACTCACTTTGGTAACGGGAATAGATGGCCCTTAGTAACGGGCAAAGCGCCCGTTACCGATCAAGTGTTACAAATGAGCCAAGAAAGGTAACGGGCAGATGCCCATTACTGATAACACATATTTGTAACGGGCATCAAACAACGACCGTTACCACAACTAGCCACCGGTCACGTGAAATGGCTATTTCTCTGGGCCCACAGAGAACTTTGGTAACGCGCACCAAAACAGAACCCGTTACAGTAACTCCACATCGGAGACGCATGTTGTGTACCTGCGTCTCCGATATATCGACGAAATGAGACGCGTCTATTTCACGTGCGTCTCAGCACATCTAGGATTCGTAACAGGCATCAAACAACAACCGTTACCACAACTAGTCACCGGTCACGTGAAAATGACTGTTTCTCTGGGCCCATAGGGAACATTGGTAACAGGCACCAAAACAGAGCCTGTTACTGTGAAATCAACATTGGAGACGCGTGCTGTGAACCTGCGTCTCCTCTGTCTTGTCGAACGGGCCAAGTTCTGGGGCCCACCGGTCAGTACTGGTAACGGCCTTTTACGCTGCCCGTTACATTGTTGGCATGTTTGTAACGGGCGTTCCGAATGAAGCCCGTTACTCACTGATCAGTGTTTGTAACGAGTTTTAATTAACGCCCGTTACAGATACGTAGGCCACCCCTACAGTAGCCGGCTGCATCCTGGAACCAGCCAGGATATGACTAAATTCACAGAAATTAGATCCAGCAGCATCCAAATTCAAAGAAATCCACATAATTCACATGCATCATATGACAAAATTCAGCATCATCATCTCACAAGTAAAGAAGCATCACTGGCTTGACAACAATATCACAGCCATAGTTAACTAGCTTGACAACAATATCACAAAATTCATGGGACAAGGAGGAATGCAAAAATTTCCTAGTCACCATATACAATATTAGCCCACACAGTTTCATCAACATGAAATTTTCCTGACTGTGATCACCTGTTTCATGAGGAATGTGGCAATTCTTTCACGAACATAGACCAGCGTGGATTTGTGGAGAGGATGCTCATCTAGCCCTAATCTCTGGATATAACAATGTCACCAGTCAGCACACATATATAGGTGGTTACCAAACATGTGCAGTGCTAATAAGCAAGAACGGTGCCCAGTTGCAGGTTTTACAAATGAAGATCCCAAGAAAGTACCTCCATATCTGGGCCTCTATCTTTTAATTTAAGCATGTGATAGGCACAATAGAAGCCGCGGAGTTTGGATTCAGTAGGTTGTTGGTGGCACTACAATAAATGTACAAAGAAAAATAGTGGTGATCGAGAAGAAATAAACTCAAGCTTTAGTACTAGCTTCCACAGGAAGGAAATAAGTGGTATGTACCTTAACATCTTTGACATGTTCCAAGGTGCTAAGGCGCAACTTCTTTTTGCCGCAGTAACGTTCCCAACCCCTACAACAAAACTTGCAACAATGGTTAGGGCACTATTAATTAATATACTTTGCACAGTTTATTGAGGAACGTCCGCAGGTTAAGAAAGAAATAACTTACTCATTAATGATTTGTTCGAAAGGGGTAGTATCAGTCTTAACTCTCTTCAATGAATCAAGATAGTAGACCTTCCGCTGCTTTGGAACGATCGCCACTGCAATCTAGTGGTTCGTACTGAGATAAGCGGTAAGGATGAGTTTCTTTTTAGCATATAGTCTGAAGGCACTGTGCATATAGGACACAGAGAAAGCAAGAGTGTCATCCGTGCTGTTCAACGTTGTCGAGCAAAGACATTCAGGATCAAGGAAGCCAACTGCAGTGCCCGTCTTCTCAACTTCTACAGCCATATTCCTATAAGTAAGAAAAAACAAAGTGTAAGGAGGCAAAATACATGGTAAAGATGATGTGAGGCAAAAAGCACATTTCGATAGAGAATGATTAGTGAGAAGCAGATTAAATTTTCAAGTAACTTACAGGATGAAGCAGCGGAGAAGTGTCAGATCCAAAGCATCCAAGTTGAAGAGATCGTACAAATCCTTGAGTTGCACAGGTATCTGCTCGAGTCCGTGTGACGATTCTTCTCCTCTCTTAGGCCATGCACTGGTCCCGGGCCGAAGTGCGACCATAATGGCTCTTTCCGAATTTGTAATTTGGGTTAACCATAGCCCAAGGATTCTTCTGGGTGTTTCTCTCAGATCGCTTTGGGTTAGTCATAGACCAAGGATTCTTCTTAGTGTTTCTCTCAGATCGCTTTCTAGTAGGCATCTTAGAGGTTTTATTTATAGCAATTTTCTTTTCCTGCTGCTTTGAGATGGCTGAAGAAGGTTTCTTAAGGGCTTGCTTGCCTGCTGTAGGTGGTGTAGAGCTTTTATTTTTGGCAAGTTTCTCTTCTTGCAGCTTTGAAATGGCTGAAGATTTCTCAAGGGATTTCTTGCCTGCTGTACGTGGTGTAAAGATTTTATTTTCGGCAAGTTTCTTTCCTTGCTGATTTGAAATGGCTCAAGGTTTCTTAAGGACTTTCTTGCCCAGTGGTGTCTCACCAGGAGCTATTACAGAGGTATTGGGCCCAGATGTACCTACAGCTTTCTTCGAAATGTCATCGATAGATTTATCAGCACCACCCAACACATCACTCTAGTTGCTTGGTAACAGTGGTGTCTCACCAGGAGCTATTACAGAGGTATTAGGCCCAGATGTACCTGCATGATTGTTTTGAGCACTTTCGTTTGGGGGTGTAGGTTTTGTTGTTTCATGAGGAGGAGAAGGAGGAGGAGGAGGTGGTGGTGGTGGTGGGGATGGAATATTTGGTGTCTCTTGCGGATGTGGGGATGCAAGTTTTTCTATTTTTTCAGGACTAGTAGTAGGTGGGGATGGAATATTTGGTGTATCTTGCGGATGTGGGGATGCAAATTTTTCTGTGTTTTCAGGATGACGAGGAGGTGGGGATGCAAGTTTTTCAGGACGAGGAGGAGGAGGTCCGAATGGAACGTCTTGCGGATGTGGGGATTGAGGAGGAGGAGAAGGATGTAGGGAACCATGTGAGGAAGGAACCTGCCCCGTACTCTGTGAACTACAAGGAATCTGTACTGTAGCCTGTGAAGGAGATTTATATGTTGGTGGTCCCTTGATGTGAATCCGACACCTTCTCCATTGTAACCTCTATCCTGTAGCTTGTCGGAGTGTCATCACCTCATCATTAGGAGGGTATTCCACCAGTTCATTCGCATAGATATCATATACAAAGCGCACTTCAACCACAACACAGTCTTCATGAATCGGGACTGTATGTAACGTGGTCTGCTCTGGATGAACAAGACCAATTGCAGCCTCACATTGAAGACCATTCCACGTGATCCATAGGCCACAGTATGTGGGTTCAGTCAACATGCCTATAAGGTCTTGCTGTGTACGATCGTCACAGCGCACCTCCATCGTCAACTCTGCAGTGCCATCAATCAAACCTATATTATCTGTGGACGCACAGCTGCTCTTCAGTGTGGTGGGTGAAGGGCTTGCGTGATTGGACACTGGTGACAACACCACCAGGTGACAACACAACCTCTTTAGTAAATTGTTCTGGATCTGCATGTTCTACATCTGCATCTCAGCCACCAGTTCTTGCTTGATTTGTTCCTTTAACTTTTCCGTATCAACTGATGCGTC
Organism: Cenchrus fungigraminus; assembly: GCA_036936925.1. Taxonomy (NCBI): domain Eukaryota; kingdom Viridiplantae; phylum Streptophyta; class Magnoliopsida; order Poales; family Poaceae; genus Cenchrus; species Cenchrus fungigraminus. Next base: position 17,989,470 of record CM072774.1, read on the forward strand.
GGTCTTCGTCCTCTTCCTCTTCCTGTACATGGAAGCGTGCTGAGGCCATCCATACTTCCAGCCCTGGTAGCTGGAGACACCACGCATGCGACCTAGTTGTTCAGGGCAGCCCAAGCACTGACTTAGCACATCATACTCCCTCTGCCCTGCCATTCCTGAAGATTCTGCACATGCATACTTCTCCTTGATGTCTGCAGCCACTTTTTTAGTTTCTTTGTTGTTGAACACTATCACGGCAACACGGTCTTTAACCACTAGCTTACTCCTTGCTCGCAGCCAATTCTTGGAACGATCGTCAGGGTAGGCGTCATATGGGTTGGGGATCCCAGCTGCAGCTAATTGTCTATCCTCTTCCTCCCATTGTTCTAGTTTCACAGTATAACTAGCTGGACCCATGCTGTGCTCGCTTGTGTTCCGGCTTCGGAGTTCTTTGAACTTGACACTAGCAGATGAGGCTTGCTCGGTTTCCTCTTGTTTCATGAACTCCTTCCACTATTCCGGGATGATAAACGGGTGCCTTGTAAATGGCTCAAGTTATTTTCTGATAAAATCTCACTTAAGCTGAAATTTGAATTGTCTCCACGCCTTGGCTGCCGTCTTCCAGAAAAGCTTGAATGTCTGCGGTTTCACACCTTCCTGGAACGTCAAGTGTTTCTGCACATGCTTATCAAACAAGTCCCACTTTTCATCATTGCTTAGTTCTTTGAATTCTGGCAAGTACAAAGGTATCTTTTGTCTAGCAACGAGCCCCGCAAGCGCCCTGAACCTGCGCTTTTGACTCAATGGTACTGGCATCCCCCCTATGTCGACCTCAGTGACTATCATTGTGTCACTTGGCCACTTTGTGGATGTCCTTAGCGCTCTGCCTCGGCGCTGATCCCCACCCATCTGGTCTTGTTGTGAAATAGCAGTGCCATAACCCTCTTCTTCATCTTGTGGCCCAGGTCTATAGCCCTCGTCAGATTTATCCTGTGAATTAATAGTCAAGGGATTTTGAGAAAGGTCAGCTCAGTGTCCAAGAATAGCACAAAAAGCAGACCATACTGCTAGCTCTCCCAGGAGACATGCTACAATAGGAGACAAGTAGAGCAAATTTTTAGTTAACCATGCTTAGCAGCTAAGCATGAGAAAACACATAAGAAAACAATTACAGTAACTACTTTAGCCCACTATAATATCATTGGTTCTATGGTAAACCATTAACATAAAGGCAAAATTCAGTAACCAAAAAATTAGTTCAGGCAATGCGACCTTACCATTTTTAAGAGGAAGATGCAAAGATGCAGGCTGCCTCTGTTGCTGATGAGGTACTTATTCAACTTGGAGAGAATGTGCACATGTACATAGGAACAAGAAGAAAACCAAATATATGAGTCAATTTAAAGGGAAATGCTAAGTATGTATACCATCAACAGCTAAGTATGTCCACATGTACTTATACAAAGGAGCCACGGCATACCCTGCAATTCCCACTGAATTTTTGTTAATTTTACAATTATTACCGAGTTGGTAGAATGGATTTACTGAATTGTATAAGACATTTTTAGAGCGGCATACCATAAACTCAAATTCTAGATTCGCCACTGACCTTGTCGCTGTCGGAGCGGAGGGATCTCTACTCCTCGTCGCTGCCTGCTCGCCGCCACGTCCTCATCCTCGCGTCGACCTCGTGGCTAGATCCCTCCTCCTCCTCCTAGTCGTCGTCGTCGCTGCCGTCGCTGGATCCCTCCTCTAGTCATCGTCGTCGCCGCTGCTGGGTCCCTCCTCCTCCAGAGATCTCGCTGTCAGAGGTGTGGCGCGTGTCGTGCCGAGCGTGGTGTGGCGCACGTCTCAGCGAAGGGGTGTAGCGTGCATCGCGGCGTGGGGGGGAGGTGAGGGGGAAGAAGGCGAGGGGGAGAAAGCGACGGCGGCGGCGCGAGGGGAGAGTGGGAGGAGACCGCGGGAGGGAGGCGTCCTTCCCTACTAACCTAGTGCGAGTGGGCTTGTGTGGGCCTTAAAATGAGTAATGTAGTCAAGTACTACTCTGCTACTAGTATAGTATATCATAAACATGAGATTAAAAAAATCTAATTTTAAGAAATTTGGTTAAACAAGTGTGGCTGTTGATATTTTATTCAATTACTAAATTACCAACTATGAATTTTTCATATTTTTTTTACGAATTTTTAGGTGTTGTTTATGGGCTCTGATATGACATGCATCACAAGTTCACATCACCAAGCAAACAAGTCTGACTGTTGATATAGCATCACATGTTCACATATGACATGCATCACAAGTTCACATCACCAAGCAAACTAACTCATAACAAACATATTCACATCTGACATGCATCAGCAGGGCACATCACCAAAATAAGACTGCATCAGCTGGGCGCATCACCAAACTAGATTGTTGCTGCAAGGGAACTAGTTAGCTAGATGGCTTCTTTTGTGTTGCTGCCTCAAGTTCAGCTAGCCTTGTCTATAGTTTTGCAACTCTTTCTGCCAGCTCAGCATTCTTCTTTAGAAGTTCAATCTCCTGCCTCTTTTGTGCGGCTTTAAGCTGCTCATCCTGCTTGTCGATTCCTTTCCAGATGTAGTCAATGTCATCCCGAGTAACAGCACGTTCCTAAAACAAAGGAAAAAATTATATTGATGCAAGCTTCATAACAGTTGTAATTTACAAGAAAGCTGTTTAACTCTAACTGGTTTCAAAACATACCTGCTTCTCTTCAGCCGATTCCTTGAGCTTGTTGATTTCAGTCCAAATCCTGTCAATGTCATGTGCAACAACTTCCAACAACAAATGGAAATTGATGCATTAGAACAATTGATCAGTGAAGATGTGAAGGTACAAGGACAAATCGTGCGTGATGGTTTCAGAACTTGCATCATGGTCTTCAGAATCGTCGCTGGAGTTGTTGCCGGATTCGTTGCCGGAGTTGTTGCCGGAGTCGTCGCTGGAGTTGTTGCCGGAGTCATCGCCGGAAGAGTCCACGCTCACCTCAATGCGCGTGGACCGCTTCTTCCTTCGCGTTGAGGAAAAAAACCCTGCCTCTCCATGGCGGGCGTCGCTGGAGTCCGCCAACTTGGCCCTTGCGCGCGTGTACGGCTTCCTCCCCTGGGCCGACGAAGAACCGACCTCTTCCATGGAGCGCCGAGGAAGACGCATAGGGGCGGCGCGCTGGGACGGCTCCTCTTCGTCGCCGCGGAACCTCACTCTCTTGGCGGGGGCGGCGGACAGCATCGAGGAAGACGGACGGGGACGTGGCCGCGGGGCCTCCTCCTTGAAGAACCTCCCCCTAGAGTCGCGTGCCATCCCTGCGACGGAGACGAGGACGACGGAAGCTGGAGAAGGGGATAGAAGGCGGAAGGCGAGGCCAGGTTTATTAAAAAGGTTCGGATGCGCAAATGATACGATGATTAACAACCACCCGTCGCCAATGAAGGGGCGGGGCCAGGTCTATTCGAATGAAGAACAGTTTGCTTTTCCCCTTTTAATCTGCAATCAAATTTTGTATCACGTATTTCTCTGTCATCCGTAATCCAAATTTGATGATATTTGTTTCTGAATTTTTCTAAAATCAACATCTATTCATTTATGACATTTTTTTGTATGTAATTCCATTTCTTGGATGTTGTTTATACGCCTTATATTGTTCCTTATAAGTACAACATAGAAATAATATTTGTTTTACACAACCATTACTAATGAAACTTCGCATTTCGTAATCTTATGGTGAACATAAGGTTATGTTAAAATTTCAAATGCATATGAGTTCGAACATGTTTTAAAGTGTGGAAAACTTCAATGTTGAAGTAACATTCTAAGAAACTATGTGAGAGATATAGACATTTGTACACAAGTATAATCTTCCGTTTTCGAAACCATTTGAATTTTTGTAGACAAGCTTAGGGACTTAAATTATGTTGCCAAGTCAATTTGTATAATTTTTAGAACACACTAAGACGTTATTATAATTATTATATCATAAACAAGAGATAAAAAATCTAATTTTAAGAAATTTGGTTAAACAAGTGTGGCTGTTGATATTTTATTCAAATACTAAATTACCAACTATGAATTGTTCGTATTTTTTACGAATTTTTTGGTGCTGTTTATGGGCTCTAATATTTGAGGGAAGCAAGTTTCAATTCAGAAAAAATAGTGTCGGGCCCACGCGTCAGCGTCAGAAGCCTATATAAAAAAGATAACCGTTGCCTGCCCGACCGACAAAGGCGATGCGGGTAGACTAACCCTTGTCGCCAACAAGTGCTCCATTGTCCGAAATGCCCCTGGCCAAATGAATATGCATCCGTCCCGGCGACGCTGGTAGACTAACCCTCGTCGCCAACAAGTGATCCATTGTCCGAAATACCCCTGGTCGAATGAATATGCATCCACCCCGGTGACGCTGGTACACTAACCCTCATCGCCAACAAGTGCTCCATTGTCCGAAATGCCCCTGGCCGAATGAATATGCATCCGCCCTGACCCCGGCCCCCTTCTTCTTCCCCGATCTGAGCTCCACCGCCGCCGCCCGCTCGTCCTTCCCCGCCGTCGCGCACATGTCGCACTACGCCGATTCGTCTGGAGGTGCACGTGCGAGGAGCAGGGTTCAAGGTTGCCGGAGCAGCCGCAATCACTCCATCAGCTTGGATCCAGTCGGTGAGCTAAGTGGCTTTCCACTGGTCCCTTGCCCGGACTGTGGTATGGCTCGGGTGGTGGAGGGGCGGACGCAGAAGGAAGGTGAAAACCACGGTCGTCTTTATTTCAAGTGTGCAAGGAACTCAGTGAGTAGTCTGCTGTGTCTCCCAAATCTGAGTTAGGGTTCTTATGTGCTTTTGATTCTGCAATACACCAAGAATTGTGGATTTTATCGTTTCCACAAGGAGTATCTCCAGATGCTGAAGGATGCTAGCGTCATTGTTTTTCGACCGTCGAACTGGGTAGACGCGGTCGATGAAGTAGTTGATTCAGTGGAATGTCAAATTGGGAGCGGCGAGCAGAGGCAAGCACTGGAGGACAAGCAGAGGAAGAAAGCACTGAAGGAGAAGATGGACAATGTGATCTGGAAGATGAACTTGATTATTGTGGCTGTTGTTTGTGTAGTATTTGGATGTTTACTAGGGATGTATGCATGCTGCAAAGAAGTAATTCTGATGTTAAAAGTGGTGCTTTTGCTTCATCTGTATGGATGAAGAGTGAAAAATTTGTCACATATGACAAACTTAAATGCATAAATGAAGAATAGATGGAATGACAATTGGGTCACAAATCTTAATGTGTCACACATCACAAAATTCATCAATTCATCTGTGCTGACATTTCATTGCAGCACGAGGCAAATGAAATGCGGATTAACACAAACAGAGTAACAAACTTCTGGCATAACTCTGGCATACACATTGCAATTCATTGTGAACTTCTGCCATATATAGACACAAACAGAGTAACAAACTTCTGCCATACATAATGCAATTCATTGTAAGCTGCTGCCATAGACATTGCAATGCGTTATAGGAGAGGAACATATAGTTCAACAAACACACAGGAGGAACATATTAACAGAGGAACAAACACACATGAGGAACACATTAACAGAGGAACAAATTAATTAAGCAGAGGTAGTCGCCGCCGGAGGAGCCCCACCGTCGGAGTCGGAGTCGGAGCCGGAGCCGTCGAGGCTGCCATCGTCGCCGCCGTCGTCGTCGACCGGGGCGAGCACTCCTCTCTCATTGATCTTGAAGGCGTAATCCTTCACGGTCCTCAGCAGCGGATCATTGGGTACTGGGACCCCGAGATGAATGGCCACCTTTTTCGAAGCTTCACGAAAGCATCGCGGAACAAGTTCACTAACCAAGTGGCTTCGTCAGCATTTAGTGGAGGAGCACGCACGACCGCCACGGGCTGCGGCGCCAGCACCTCCTCGGGCTCATCGGGCGGGGGCGGCAGCACCTCCTTGGGCTCGTCGGGCGGGGGCGGCGGCACCTCCTCGGGCTCGTTGGGCGGGGGCGGCGGCACCTCCTCGGGCGCCAGCGTCGTCCCCTCCTTGACGAGCCGACGGCGGCGGCTTTCGTCGTCATCCTCCTCCTCCCTCCCCCACTTCCTGGATGGCTCGCTTGAAGATGCCATGCACGCGCTTGAGGAAGAAGAAGCTCTTGGATTCACTTCTTGGTGACCGGAGACGGTGGTGCTGGGGTTTTCTTGGTGCTGCGGTTGACGAAGTTCTTGGCCGGCCGGGGATTTATATTGACAAGACGGCGAACCGTCAGGCGGCCGGTCACGCGCCTCGGAACCCGTGTACGCTCAGGAGAGCTCTTGGCCACAAAAGAGACATGTGGTCACAAGGATACGTGTGACTGTTCATATTTTATTCAAAATACCAAGTGCCCAACTATGAGTTGTTCGATTCTTAAAAAAACTATGAATTGTTCGCATTTTTATTAATTTTTAGGTGCTGCTTTATGGGCCCTAATTTTATAGGGAAGCAAGTGTCATTTCAAAAAAAAAGTGTCGGGCCCACGCGTCAGCGTCAGCAGCCTAGTATAAAGAAGGTAACCATTGCCCGCCCGCGCACCAGCCAACAAAGCGACGCGGGTTTGCTAACCCGCGTCGGCATTGACTATCCATTTTGCAAAATGAATATTCAACCGCCCCCGCCGATTCCGTCTCCCCTTCTTCTTTCCGAATGGATAAGCGCAGCACTTTCCTTAAAAAAAGCGCAGAGGAGGCGTGAGAGGAGGTGTGGAGACAGAGACGACGATGAGCGCCGGCGAGGGGCCAAGCAGCGGACGACCCCGCGTACCCGGGATCGAGGAGAACCGGAACGTGAAGCGGTGCCGCAACTGGATCCGCGCGCGTGCCAGTGCGATGGAGGCGAAGAGGGAGACGACGATGAGTGCCGGAGAGGGGCCAAGCGGCGGTGGAGTGAACCCAATGCCGGAGACGAGGGTCCTCGACTGGATCCTCTCGGATTCCGACGAGGGGCCAAGCAGCGGCAAGGAGGAGCGTGCCGGCGAGGGGGCAGCGAAGTGGGCGAGGGGCCTGCCTCACGTTTGCGAGCACAAGTGTCTGGCAACGACGAAGAGGGGTCGAGGGAGCGGCGAAGGTGTAGAGGACCTCATCTCTGACTCTGGCAACGACCACGACGACAGCGAGGCAAGTTTCTCTGAATCTCACTGCCTTTTTACTTGTTCTATAGATGGAGCTTGAGCTTGATAAAGTTAATTAGTGCCTATGATGATGTCTTCCATGCTTGTCATGATCTTATACCAAGTTCTGAGGCAAATCAGTCCTGAATTAAGTTCTGCTTTTACTTGTCACACCCTACTATGAAGCCTAGAATAATTTTCAAGTTCTTATATAATTTTCCTATGATGATTACTGTTCCTATACTGCTCCAAGTTCTGAGGCAAATTAGTTCTGAATTAACTATGTTTTTCTTATACCATGTTTAACCCTGTTTCAGGCAAAACTCTTTGAGTCGTGAGCAGAGCTTGAGTTACTTCTAAACCTTAATGTCTGGGATTATGTGAAACCTGAGTTTGAAAAAATCACGAAAGAAGTGAACATCCTCATCAAAAAGGCTAAGCACATAAGGAGGTACAAGTATACTACTGAACAAAATCTCGAGCCCATTGAAGATGCGCTCGAAGGGCTTCAAGAATCCTTGGTTGTTTACGAAGAGGCTGCAAAAAGAGCCAATCTTGATGGGGCATGATCTAGTTCAAGCTTATTGATGTGCAGGGTCAGTAGCCATACTTTTGTGGATGTTCAAGGGGCATGCCTTTGTTGATGTGTATGGTCAGATAGCACGACCATAGTAAATAATGTGATGGACAAGTTAAGTCCTAGCCTGATGGACAAGTTAACCTTTTGTAATAATTATCTTTATTCCTGTGGACAAGTTATCTTCATCTTTGTGGACAAGTTATCTCTCTTGTGATGTTTGTTTTGTCTCAAAAGATATGTGTGTTGATTGTGCCTGTATGTCGAAATGGAAGTAATGAGAGATCGAGTTGACCTGTCAATGAGGACAGACTCAAAGGAGACGAGGATTCACAAACCTCCGTCTCCTTTCTTCACAAAGGAGACACGGATTAACAAACCTCCGTCTCATTTGTTCACTGCCGCCGCACTCCCGCTTCACGGCAGTGAAGAGTGCTATTAGACTTTAATTATTGAGCTCTCAGTCTAGTAACGGGCGTCAAATGCTCATCGGTAACGGACTTAAACAGCCCGTTACCGATAGAGCATTGAGAGGTAACGGACTTTACGAGCCCGTTACCGATAGGTTTAACTTGTGTAACGGACTCGATTTAACGTCCGTTACAAAGAATTCATGTAACGGGCGTTTAAGAAGACCGTTACCAGAAGTCCACATTGGTAACGGGCGTTGCGGAGGCCAACCCCGGGGTCGGCCTGCCGCGCTTATGGGTAACGGGCGCCAAACAACAACCGTTACAGATGTGGGTGCATGTAACGGGTGTTAAGGGCCCGTTACAAATGCTGCGTGACCTATTTGAGGTTTTCACGTAGTGTTACATGAAAGGGGCAAAACGGGAGGCGTTGATGATGGGACCTACTCTAGTGGGGAGTTGGTCTTTGCTAAGACATGGTACCTGCTAAGGAGCTTTATGCCCTACTTCGTCCTCAAACCTACTGGGTTGCTATACATTAGGGAATCTTTGTAAAGGCCTCACAGCGTCCCTATGTAATCACACCTCGGTAGTTCAATACGATGCTTGACCAGCAGCGTGTGGATGGGCTCAAAGTTCTTCTAAACTTTTACGCAACTTGTGGGTAAAGATGTAGAACCTCTGCGGAGTATAAAACTAATCGATTAGCCGTGCTCACGGTCAAGAGCGAACTGGTGCCTCACATGATTAATTTATGGAAGTTAAACATGCTGCATTTATTTTATGATGATGATGCTATACTTTAGTTGTGGGATGGTATACACTTATACTTGTTAGTAATTAAATTACTTAATAAATTTTGACCAACTAAACTGCAAACTGCATTAGCCCATCAGCCTACTACTTATATATCCTTGAATGTTTATTATGTTATTTTCCTCTTCTTAAGTACGATATGTGCTCATGCTCACCCTTGTTTATTTATTGCATCAACACAGCCCGGACTATTGGTCAAACTTGGAGAGATTTGAGGATTCCCCAGCGATTTCAATGAGTTCTAGGCGAGCATGCCACTAGTCAGCTGCCTGTGGAGATGTTGTTTTCGGCTACTAGTTATTCGCTCTGATGATACGATTATGAGACTTTCGGTCATGTAATAGTTATAATACTCTCTTTACGCTTTTTGGTATTCACTGAGTCATTACGTGTGTGTAATTTTGATCCTGGCGCATATGTAATATATGCATCTGGTTTTGCCTTCGAAACGGGTGTAACAAAAAAGTTGTGCAAAATATTTTTTTATCTTGCTTTATTAAGAAAAGTTCTTCAAGAATGACTTAAAATTGACTATATTTGCACAAATGTTTTGAACAAGAAGAGTGGTCAAACTTAGGGTCAAAAAAGTCTGACGACCTACAATTTGGAACAAAGAGAGTACTTATAAGTCGGAAACATTTTCCCAGTTGACTTTACTCACAGATAAAAATTATTTAAGATGACCGGTGACCGGTGAAAAAAGAAACAAATCAAGATTACACATCTTCATGCAGCTATAATGTGCCAATTATACAAAATGTAGAAGTAATATTTGTCAGCATTAGGGTTCGCTAAAGTAGCTTGTAACCATCACATAATACGATCCTGATCACAAGAAAATATCTTAATCAGCGATTATTATTGACGCCACAGGAAATTTATTTCAGTAAACCTATCTAAAATTTAAGTTAATGATCAACTACCTGACCTTATTTTATCGTCACCTGAGCACACTCAAAAGTCAAAACTGCAACAACCGGCTATTCTTCCAAATCCTACTAGTTGTTTGCCTGGTTCCATAACTGTGTTGAGCTCGATTCCGCTCCCGTTAGGCATGACTAGGGACCCCATCCACCTAATGTCTCCAGACAGTTCATCGAATGACAAAGCCGTTGTTCTATTCCCAGAAGCTCTGCCTAGGAAGAAACCACTAGCCAAGGCCATCCGCGTTGCAGTCACTTCAGCCACGAATTGGGGATGAGGCGATCCTTTCCCGCTCTTTTGTAAGATGCTCCACAGTCCAGGAGAGAAGGATTGTTTGCTTTCGATCCCGACACCTCCCAATTCTATTTTACACTCAAACTATAAGCATCTTTACTGAGAGGAGGCATTACCCTACGGCTGTGTCTAGCTGCTGAGACTAAACAGCAAATTTATATCCTGGTTTTCCCATCATAAACCAACTGTGTAACTAGACTCATCATAGTTTCTTAAAGTGTTTCTGACGGTGATTAAAAAGGCCAAAGAAAAGCTGTTCAGCATCTTTATGTCCAGGCCCAAATTAAAGAGCCTTAACGTTGAGTGGTAGTAACATCAGGGAAATCAGGACCAACGTTAGTACAACAGAGAATTACGGTAAAACACCCTCTTAGATTCGGTTATAATTAGTATATATGTATAGAAGTTTATTTTCAACATGTTTTAAACTTTCGTTAGATTCATAAACGGAAGCAAACAAATACCTAATCGAAATTAAAATAGACTATCACTCCCTCCGTCCTACAATATAGTAGCTACGTTTAGGATTCAAAATTGCTACAATATTGCTATGTTTTGGTTTACAATAAATGGGATAATAGGTAAATGGTCCAAAATACCCACACCATTAATTAATATCTAGAGCCGTTGAATGTCCTTTGCTTATTATTGTGATTCAGTGTAGACCCTAAATAGATGACCGAGAAGATCGAGGATGACACTCCATATTGTTCATGCCCACCCTAATTTTTATTGCTTCCATCTATTGGACATTTATATACACTAATGCAGAACCGAGCATTCGTCCAAGGACAGTAGTACCTTGTAATTGCCCCGATGAGCCATTTAGTACCGGTCCTAATTGTCAAGGGAGTTTGTATTGGTGGTAAAATAGATTTCTATTAACGGTTCTGGCCAACCACCACCAGAAGTTGTTTTGTCAAATTAAATCCAAACTATGGGACTCATGACCTGTTCAGACAACATGGCATTCCATCACTAGTAGAACCCAAGATGCCACAAGAGCCCAAGATGTTACAAAACGTTATTCATCCTATGGACAAAGTAGTGTAAAACAATTCAGCACAACATAACTGTCTCAAAAAAAAAAACTCAGCAAATGATGTCATATAACAGAGTAAGATATAAAAGCATATAAATAAACTCTTTTGTATGTTAATATAGTATTTTGAAATGTTGTATATAGATTTTTCTAAATGATGAAGATGTATAGCACAATATCATTTTTTTTGCGCCATGGAAGAGTTATCGGACATGGATAGAGTATAATTTATGTGCTTTTAATTTTTATCTAATGCGCCATCTGTAGTGTGACATCACCAGGACATTCACGCAAGTTCAACGCGCCCAGCTGCCGTAGCCAAAAGTACTACTTACCAGTCCATCACATTTTCCCATTTGACTTTACTCACAGAAACAAATTAAGATGAATGGTGATTGGTAAAATAAGAAAAAAAATTAAGATCACAGACTGCATGCAGCAACAATATGCTAATTGTGCAAAATTTGGAAGTAATGTCGGTCATCATTAGGGATCGCTAAAGTAGCTTGTAACCGCCACGCAACACTATTCAGTAAAAAATTCTGAGTCAGCAAATATTATTTGACGCCATGGCAAATTTATTCAGTGAACCAAGCTAGTGTCCAGTTAATCAGTTACAATCAACTAAAAACTTCAACTAGTTTTCGTGATCATTCCGCCCTCTCCCAGAATGTTTTCTGCTCCATTTCCATCAACCAAAAGTTTGTCGCATGACCAAGCATCTTTGCTCCATCCGCGGCAGAGCTCTTCCGGCTTCTTAGTACATTTTGAAGAAGAGAGACATCCAGCTGACCCTCTCATTCTATCCAAGATAGATCCAGCTGCCATGTCTGGCATGAATTGGAGATTTTTGCCTGCCTTTAGGCATCATGAACGGCAGTCGATGAGAAAAGGATGGTTTGCTTTCTATCCTGACACCTCTCATTTCTATTTTACAGTCAAAGAATTCACTGCCATCGAGCTATGCACATGATTACTATGAGAGGAGGATTTTACGCTATGGTGTTTTCTGTTTGAACTGTTGAGCTTCAGTGTTCCAGCTGGCTACTCCGACAGAAGTCAATATTTATCATGATTTCTGAGAGAGTGTTTATTAAACAAAGGACTTCCGAGAGTCACAGCCACAGGAAAGTTGTTGTAGAGTATGTCTTTATTCCAATGCCAATGTCCTGGTTAGGGCACTCCCAACCCAGACTCCACCATAGAGTCTAAACTCATTTATTAGCTAATTTTGCTGATGTGGCACTGTAGTTATTGAAGAGAGAAGGGAAAAAAAGAAGACTTCGTTTCCTATTTGGACTCGACGTCTTCGCTTCCTTCGATGCCCACGACTCCAGAAGACTCCGCGGTTGGGGAGGAGCGCATGGAGTCCATCGATCCTGTACGCCGGCATCGGATCTCCTCCCGTTCGCGCGCCTCCGAGCCCGCGCGCCGTCGAGCCTTCTGCGACCCGCACACTCCCGGATCTCCTTCCCCCGCGCCGTCGCCGGAGAGGAGGGGCCGGCCGCCACTCGCGCCGCCGCCGGAGAGGAGGGCCGGCCTCCGCGGGCGGCGCCGCGCGGGCGGCCTCCGGGCACGCCGCCGCAGGACAGGCGGGCGGTCTCCTCGAGCGCCGCCGCGGGAGAGGCAGGGGCGGCCTCCGGGCGCGCCGCCGCAGGAGAGGCGGGCGGCCTGCTGGAGCGCCGCCGCGGGAGGGGCGGGGGCGGCATCTGCGTGCGTCGCAGCAGGAGAGGAGGGGCTGGCCTCCTGGCGCACCGTCGCCGGAGAGGGCGGCCGACCTCCGGGCGCGCGGTCGCCGGAGAGAAGGGTCGGCCTCCACTGGCCACCCTGCTCTGCTTTCTCTGCTTTGTGTGTGGAGTAGTTGAGATCCGGTGCACAGTAGATCACATAGTAATATGCCACAGTTGATCAACTCCTTTTGTGCTCAGTAATTAATGTTTTCATCTATAGAAACTACTATTTCAGATTTTGCATTGGGGACTATAGTTTTTTGTGTTAGAGTCCTGAAGGTATGGACTCTATAGATAGAGTCTGGGTTGGGAGTGCCCTTATAGATCATTAATGTTGAATGGTAACAATAGAAAATCAAAACCAACGTTAGTACAACAGGAATTGCAGCGGGCCCACTTAGCTTCAGTTATAAATAGTACTCCATCCGTTCAAAATTGCAGGTTATTCTGGTATTTCTCGATTCATAGATTTTGTTAGTCGTCTTGAAATACTATGCCTCGGTACATAGAAAAATTATGAATCTATAAATACTCTAAAATGACCTACAATTTGAAATGGAAGAAGTATATATAGAAGTTTATGTTCAACAAGTTTTAAACATTTGATAGATTCTTAAATGGAGGCAAACATATACACAATTGAAGATAGCCTATTATTTTCTTTGAAAGGTTGCATGCACCTGGCAAAGAGACCCATGCCAAGTGCTTGTGGATTTAAGAGGACAATAAGTGTTGCTATGTTAGGAAGAAGTCATTTTTTAACCATCGAAATATAGATGAAGTCTGATTTGGGCCTATGAACTCCAAAACCAGATATACTTGCACTCAAACTATGAAAACCAGACAAGTTTTCCATATCTCGTTAGTTTCAAATAAAGGTGGTTTTCACTATATATGTTTGGTCTAAGAATAAAGTAGTCCGGTTTGATCTCTAAAAATATTCAACTAATTCATTTTAAATAAGAAAAATAATAAACTGGTACCAAACTTTTTAAAAATATATCATTTATCCCTCTATGATAAATTTAGAGTTATCTGGATCTCATTTGTTTACGTTGCTAGTGTTTTATTGCTTATAGTTGGGACCATTATTTATTAAAACTACTGTTTTGTGCTATCCATTATGTTGATCACATGATGTATGAGCCCCTGCATATTTTTTTTGAAAATTATTAGTTACTACCTAGTTAGGCGATCAAAATAAAGGGGGCGTTTGAATCCCATGGCTATTCTTTTAGCTCTTCTTTTTTAGCCCAAATACCTCAAAAGAAGCCAAACATGTGGGCTATTTCAGAGCTATTCGCTAATAATTGACACAAAAGGATATATATGGTGGACCATAACATTTTCGAGCGTGGTGTCTCCTTTCCATTTACCTAGTACACTAGATGATTTGGCAACCTGCTTGTGGTCAAATATAGCACAAAAAAGAATTTAAATAAATACTGTCACAACTATAAGGAATAAAGTGTAGCTATATGAACAAATAAGCTTCAAGTAATCCTAAATAGAGCACCAAGAGGTAGGCTGTCTTTTTAGAAAGAGTGTGGTACTAGTTTTGTGATTTAAAATGAATTAGTTACAGCTCAAACGAGATCTTATTATTTTTAAAAAAATAAATATATAGTAAAAGAAACCGTCTAGATATCCAAATTGTCCATTTCTCATAGTTCAATAGTCAAAGATATATGGTTTCAGAGTTCAATGATCAGACTTTGGCTATAGCTGGTTTTGGTTGGTCAGTTTTTTGTCTATGTGCCGCCCTGTGCAACAAGGATGGCCCATAACGGTGCGTGAACACCTACTTCAGCCTCAAAATTCTACAATCCGACTTCCCAGGCCTGCCAAGCTAAGCATGAGCTTGGCTTTTCATCATTTCTTAAGAAAGCAACTAAGAAGATAATACGGACGATATAGGCATACTTGAAGTGCAAATAAACCGGTTTATTTGTTGGTTTCCTAGGACCTGTCATCACAGGTGTTGTAGTGTTTCTTGGCTGAAATTATTTTATACTAGCCAGCTAGGTGACATCTTCAACAAAAAACAGACGCGTCTGGTATATCTTTTGATTCCTCCTAACAGCATTGATTGCACAGCTCCTGCTTTGCTTTCTACGAACATCATTGTATCTAGTAGTGTCTCTGATTTATTGCAACTACTTCACCTGCTGCTACTTCCGCATGCCTATATATTGCAACCTTCTCCTCGATCGATCACTCATTCAGCCATCGTTCTTGATAGACAATTCGTCTCAAAAACCTAATCATCCGATGGCACCATCACGGTGGAATCTCTCTACCACCGCCACTGTCTTCGTCCTACTCATCGTCATGACTGCCGGTGAGTACACATTCACATATAGAATTAGTTGCATAGTAAAACTAATGTAACTAGAAAAAGCTGAAACGAATCTGTAATTTGGGATGGATGGAGTACCATGTGCAAGCTCATATATACCAGGCTAATTATGTCATGTATATATTATTGCTTATTATCTTGGTTTAATTGACTACATGGGATTCCTGCATCATGCAGAGATGGCCTCCGTTGGGGCAGACATCTGCAACTGCAGGCACCTGAGCAGCACATATAAGGATGCGTGCGACGAAGGCATCTTCTCCTGCGACGAGACATGCAGAAAGGAAAGCAGCGGCAACACTGGCGGCTCTTGCTTCGACGACCCCCCTAGTTGCTACTGCTTTACCAACTGCTAGCTCGCATCCTGATAATAGTAATATAAAATAATAAAAGCTCGACCTCCCATCCGTGTAATAGTAATATAAAATAACATTTATTATGATGGTAACTAGTTACTTAATACTACGTTTTGTGACAAATAAAATTGTTGGAACTGTGGATCCAACAATTTATTAGGATATGGTGCGGCCACCGGCTGTATGTTTATCCCTGTAAGCAAAAATCATAATAAAAGCTCAGTAGACATTACTATCGAGTCGTGTTTTTGCCCATGTTTTTCCTAGTAGTGTCCTCTCTATGTCGTAAAATATGATGCCTACAGTTAGATAAGTTTCTTGTCTTTGATTAATGTGGGATTTTGTTAATTAAGTGCCTATGGGTTGTCAATGACCTGCTACGACCCACTTACGGATCGGATATGGGTACCCCATGAATCCCCAATGACAAAGATCCTAGATTGTTATTCATGTTGTAACCGATCAAGTTCTAACCCACTGTTGCTAAACTATATAAAGCATTGGGGTGCCTCGCAAGAGCAAAGAATCGTCAACAAGCAATACAATCCACCAGAACATAGGACATAGGATATAACTCTCCAAACGTGCGACCTTGTCTAAATCGGCAGTGTTCCTTCATGTTATTATGATTAGCTTCAACTGTTTGGTCCAACCATCACCCCCGCCTACAGTGGACTGCCAACCCATAAATCCGACAGTTGGAGCACTTTGGTAGGGGTGATCGCTGGATCTCACAGCGAGCTTGATGGCATCACACTCCAATGTTGTATTTCTTGAGATCATGAAGGACTTCCTTGCAAATCTGATCTAGTTCCTCGTTGGGACCATGAGGCTCGACTCCGACTCTGACCCCAGCTCCACGCCCGCTGGCTGAGTGACTTACGCAGGCTCGGTGTCCGCATCGACGTCATAGAATCTTCCCCCAAGGATCATGGCGTTACTCAACTAGAAGATCGACGTTCCCTCTATCTCTTAGAGAAGGTCTCGCATACTCTAAGAGCAACTCCAGCAGGCACCTGTAAATTGAGGCCTCCAAACCTCATTTGCAGGCCTAACTCTAAAAAATAGAGGTCCCAGATTGCACCTCAACTCCAGCAGCAAAATCAACTTGGGCCTCTATTTTGATGTGGACCCTTTTTGTCATAGAGAGAGGGGGCGGGCTATCTTCCTCGGAACAGAGCAGAGGTAGGGGAGGCACGGGTGACCGGCGGCGGCTGCTCCTGCCAGCGAGACGGGGCACGGCGACGGCCGGGAAGTGGGGAAAAAGAGAGAGGGGAGTGAGGGCATCCGATTCCCCTCCTCACCTCGGGTGGAGACGGCGCACGGAGGCGCGTCCACTGCGGCAGGCGGACAGGGGCAGCGGCGGCTATGGGCGGCGGCGGCGGCGGCGCTGGCGAGCTCGGGAGGAGATGGACTGATGGCACGGGGCATGGCGCCGGCGTCCGGGCGGGTGGTGGTACAGAGAGTTCCCGGACACGCGGCCGGCGTCAAGGGAGAATCTCGTCGGAATCCTCAGCCACATCGATCTCCTCTAAGAACACCTCCGGGACGCACGCCGACGGTGGAACGGGTGGTCGCGACGATGACGACCCTCCCGCAATCCCGTGCGGTGCTTCGAGGCGAGCTCCCGCACGGCGCGTCCCGGTGACCACGCCGCACGCGGGCCACGACACGCACACAGCCAGCACGGCGGCGGGCAACTTCGTCCAGAACGTCGACGTCCGCGACGACGTTCCTGATGCTGGCCGCGACGGCGTTCGTGATGCTGGCGCGACGCTGTTCCTCCTGTCGGGTCTCCGGCACTCGTCGGCGCACGCGGCCGCCAGGAACTCGGCGAAGGGCGCCTCGTCGTTCGCTGCGAGGGCGGCGACGCCGATGGCCGCGGGGCTCGCCCGCGCATGCCACTGGCCGAGTGCGGGGATCGCCGCCGCGGCGCACCACTGGCCGGCCGTGGAGCTCCCCCGCCCGCGCCCTCCTCGCAGCGCCATCCCGTATCCCCTCCCCTGATGGCCTCACCTCGCCTCCCCTGCTCGCCTCGGTGCACGCGTCCGTGCTTGGGGGCGCGGGCGCGCCCGGGCGCAGAGGGCCGCGTCGAGGGACGACGAGTACGACAAGGACGG
The DNA here is from genome assembly GCA_036936925.1 of Cenchrus fungigraminus. NCBI lineage: Eukaryota > Viridiplantae > Streptophyta > Magnoliopsida > Poales > Poaceae > Cenchrus > Cenchrus fungigraminus. The sequence continues at coordinate 18,007,234 of CM072774.1, forward strand.
CGGCGTGCAGCGCGGCGCGTCCCAGAGCTGCCGGTACAGCTTGGAGCTGCCGTGGGGCTCGTCAGCGTAGGGCGCGGCGAGCGACGACGGCAAGGCGGCGACCGGCCCGCGCTCTCCGCGACTCCGCCGCGCTAGTAGGGTAGGGAGACCGCTCTCCGCGACTCAGATCCGGCCGCGCGCCCGCCGGGGAGACCGCTGACTGGGGAGGCCGCGCCCCAGGCCGCGGCCGCGCCGCTCGCCGGCCGGGGAGGCCGCCCGCTTGGTCCTTCGCGCCTGCCCGCCGGGAGGCAGGGCCGGGCGTGTGCTCGCCGTGGATGCCGCGCCGCAGGCATGGCGGGAAGGAGAGGAGGAGCTCGGCGTCGATGGGGAAACCATGGCTGCGAAGAGAGAGGCGGCGGCGGCGGCCTCGCGCGGGGAGGACTGGAGTCTGGAGGAGGAGACAGAGAAAAAAGAAAGGAGAGGAGAGAAAAAGAAAATAAAAAATGGTGGGTCCCACGTTTGGAGGGGGAATGGAGGGCCTCCAAGAATGGAGGGTGGGAGGGGGAATTTGAAGGAGTATGCAAAATGGAGATCTGTTTAGAGGCCCTGCTGGAGTTGGATTTTTGCACAAAACCTCTAAATTTTGGAGTAGAGGCCCATATGGAGGCCCCCACTGGAGTTGCTCTAACGGCGATCCACCCAACAACACCCTGTGAGCTGATCGGGAGTTTAGATAGTATCAACGAAACAATCATTGAATGCATCAACCTCTATGAGGCCACTCTCGGGAATTTTGAAATATTTTTTGCGCAAAATCCTTTAGTCATGGTTTGTAATGCTGATAGGGACTAAGGAGCCCCCTTTAGTCTCTAATAAAGACCAATACCGGTTGACATTGAGTATATTAGGCCCTTACAAATTAGAACTATATGTGGTTTCCCTCTAGTGCTACCCCTCCCGCCACCGCCCCTCTGTCCTCGTAATCCCCCGTCATTCATCACCGCCAAGATGCCTCGCCGACACTGCTACAGCCCCGCCCCTCACACCGTCACCCCCTGCCATCTCTTGACACCGTGCAGATATGCCATTGCCCAGCTAGCTTCTCCAACTTCAGTGAGTAACCACACCCCGACCCTGCCCAACCGCATTCCGCCATCACCCAGGTGGCAGTGCCCCCATCACCGTGCCTTGGCGCGCCCCCCCCCCCCCCCCCCCCGCCGCAACCCAAATTCCTAATCCAAAACCGTAACCCCAAATTCTAACCTTGCTGAAACCTCGCCGGAGTTGGAGAAGAAGTGTAGCGAACATGGCCTCACATGCCATTAGTTCGAGTTTGATTTTGGTGATTCATGACAACATGATCATTGGGACTAACCTCATTGTTTTAGCATGTCTTTGTAGACACTTCTAGGTCCCAAGGATGCAAGAAAACCATATGCCAAATTGAGAGATAGTGTATTTTTCAAGGGTCAAAACCGAGCAAGAAAAGGAAAAGAAAAGACACCGTCGGATGAACCGACGGTCCCTCAAATACAAGCGTCGGTGCAATCGTCAGACGAGTTGGTACACAGGGTCAAACCCTAGGTACCGTCGGATGAACCGACGGTCCATTATTTAGTAGCGTCGGACGAGTTGCAGAGGAAGAGCAAGGAAGACAGTAGCACCGGATGATCCGACGGTCTGAGTGGGGACCCCGTCGGTCTATCCGACGCTCAGTTTGAATTCATACAGAGACGCGCCAAGACGAAGCCTTCAGCACCGGATGATCCGACGCCTTGGACAAGGAGAAGCGTCGGTCTATCCGACGGTCGATTGGAAGCTAACAGAGGCGACTTGAGCGCGGAGTCTTCAGCACCGGATGATCCGACGCACCGTCAGTGCATAGCGTCGGAGCAGTTGTGTCAGAGAACCTCAACGGCTAAGTGACGTGGGAGGGGCACCGGATGAACCGACGCCCTGGAAAATATAGCGTCGGATCATCCGACGGTACCTTTTTCAGTGGACGTTAGCCAACGGCTAGTTTGATGCCTTGGGCTATTTATACCCCCTCCACTCACCCATTTGAGAAGGTTGGATTGTGTGGAAGTGCAGAGGAGTTCAAGACACATTGAAGATCATATCCAATCCATCCAAGTGCTTAATTGCTCATCCTTAGACTTGCATATGCTTTGTGTATGTGCTTAGTACTAGGCTTAGCTTAGAGCTGAGTGAGTGCAAGGTTGTGCCAACCTTGTGAGGTGATTCTTGAGTGAATCCAGTTGTACAAGGTTCGCCGGAAGCCTTGGGGCCTAAGTGGCTCACCGGCAATCGTCATCGACCCTCCGGCTTGGTGTGGAGCGGCGAGGACACTTTGTGCGGGGGACGTGGAGACCCCCTTCCTTGGTGGAGAAGCTCCTTAGTGGAGGCGGCATCAAGGTGACCAAGGGAGCTTGACAAGTGCCTAAGTGGCTAGCCTTTGTGGCAAGTCAAGTTGGTGCTCTTGGGAGAGACTTGGTGACCGAGAAGCAATACTCTTGTGTGAGTGCTTCAACAACGTGGACTAGGGGTGGCTTAGTGCCTACCGATACCACGGGATAAATCGCGTGTCAAGAGTTTGCTTCCTCTCATCCCCTTTACGTTTCCGCATTTACTCTATTGCAATCTTTGCTTGCCTTTACTTTCCTAGAGTAGTATCATGCTAGGATTGGCTATAGGTTGCAAACCTTCTTTTGGGATGGGAGTTTCACACTAGAACAACCGTAGTTGCACATATAGATAGTATGTTCTAGTTTACCTTTGCGCAAAAGTAGTGAAGCCATAGGTTAAGGTTTTAAGTTGCCTAATTCACCCCCTCCCCCTCTTAGGCTAACGGGCATCCGATTCCTTACAAGTGGTATCAGAGCCGGGACTCACTTCCTTCACAAGGAAACACCAATTCGATTGGTAAATTGTGAAAACCGGCTCATTGGAACGGTTAGGCTTCACCGCCTAGTGAGTTGCTCTTTAGAGGAATGAAAGGGGTGGATACCTTAGGTTTGGCTCCACATTTCGATGGCACGGGCTATCCTCGGTGGAAGGTTCTCATGGAGGCCTATCTCCAAGCAAGGGACCTTGATGTTTGGAGAGTCACTGACGAGGGCATGAAAAATGGTACTAGAAAAGAAAAGCAATTTGATGTGATTGCTAAGAGTATCATTTTGTCCTCACTAGATGTAGGCGTTTTCAATAGAGTTTTTACTTGTGAAAGTGCTCATGAGCTATGGAAAACCATCAAGGAGCAAAATGAGGGTTCAAAAGAAGTTGCTAATGAACGCTACGGTTGTCTCCTTGAGGAATTCAATAGCTTTAAGCAACTTGCAAATGAAAATGCTGAATCTATGTACTCACGCCTAAATGTGCTTGTCAATAGAATCAATGCTTTAGGTGTGAAGAACATCACGGACTTGAACATCAACCGCAAGATCCTTCAAAGTCTCCGGAAGCCCGACTATGACTTGGTGAAGGCTATCATCTATGAGAGAAAGCTCGAAGAATTGAAGTCATCTCAAATCTTGAGCAAGATCATGGCACATGAGCTTCAAATCATGCCCGAGTCCAAGAAGGCGTCCCAAGAAAAGCCTCAAGAACCATCTTCTCCAAGCACAAGCCATGCCCTCTCAAGCCAACAAGAGAAGGTGTTGAGTAGGATGGCTACTCATGGAAGCTCAAGCGAAGATGATGGTGATGATGGTGACGATGAAGATTCCTCAAGTGATGAAGAGGTTGAATCCATGGTGGCCGAGTACGTGGAGAAGATCTTCAAGTATGTGAAGAAAGTCAACATGTACGGCTACAACGTCCACTTGAGAGAAGGGCGTTATCATCAACACATCAAGTTCACCAAGATCGAGCACAAGCCCAAGAAGAAGGTGGTCAAGGAGAGGAGGCCAAAGCAAGAAGCAACTATCGCCGTCCGTGAGTGGACAAGTGGTGGAGAATCAAGTTCTTCTAGCTCAAGTGATGAATCAAGAAAGAACTTCACCACCCGCTTCATGCATGGCTCTTCATCATCACCACACATGTGCCTTATGGCCCGAGGTATGGAGAACAATGTAAGTGATGATGAATCCGACACCACCTCTCTTAATGATCTTGTTGAGCTAGTCAATGAGCAAAAAGGAATGCTTGAAAAACAAGCTAATGAAATTAAAGAACTCAATACTCTCAATGATCTTAGTGACACCCTTGCTACAAATTATGAACATTTGTTGTGCAAATTCAAATTGCTTAGCAAGGAGTGTGATGAGCTAAAATCTAAGCTTGAGAGCAATGAGACTAAAACAAGTAATTCCTTTGAGCTTGATGAAACATCTATTCCTTGCGCAATTCCTATCTCCAAGGTAGATGCTTCAACTTCTTGCATTGATTTAATCGATGAATCTTGCTCACCATCTTGCCATGAGAATGTTGTTGTAGAAACATGTGATTATCTCATAGGCAAGGAAAATGATGAGCTCAAGCAAGAAGTGAAATGGCTCCGAGAGAGGTTGGCAAACTTGATGGGCAAGGGCAAGAATGATGAAGAACAAGTGGACATCTCTCAAGACATGAAGAGCAACGTCCAACCTTCTCAAGATAACCGTGATCCCATGGTGAAGAAGCTTGAGAAGGGTGAAACCGTGACTTGCTACAAGTGTCATGGAGAAGGGCACAAATTCTACAAATGCCCTCAATTTGTCAAGAAGATGGACAAGGGCGAGAAGAAGAAGATGAAGCCTATCATCAAGAGCTCCCTCATCTACACCAAGCCCAACCGCAAGAACAAGACCAAGAGCAACACCTACGTCATCAAGAAGAAGGCTAATGGCAAGGTGGTTGCACACAAGGTTGGGAAGATGAAGGAGGAGCGGGGTTGGAACCAACCCATTTGGGTGCCCAAGGAAGTCATCACCAACATGAAGGGGCCTCAAATGGTTTGGGTTCCAAAGGCCACTTGAAGGCCTTGAGTGTGGGGACTTGGGAGGCTTGGTACAATCAAGATGAGAAGGTTCAAGCCTATAAGCCAAGCTTGCAAATTGGACATGTGTTGCCCAAGTTCCCCGATTGAGGTAATGGAAACTAGTACCTATCTCTTGCATCATTGTAGCTCCATTGCCTTGTTTAGGTTGCATTTGTTGCAATGTTTACATATGGTAGGTTGCTTGTGTCATGTGCTAACCCATGAGCAATCTACATGGTTTGATTAGTGTGTAGGAAAACTACACTTGTTCTTTCATGGTGCATGTTTTCATATATATCTCTTTGCATCATGAGCAAGCTATAGGGTAAGCTTCCCGTTGTTGTCATAAACAATGTGCATACATTTGGTTGGTGATTCAAACACTAAATGCACACATTTAGGGGGAGCTCATCCCATGGTTTGGTTATGGGACTAACATTGTTTCAAGCCTATCTTATGTAGTCCCTTGGTGACGCGTTCCGGTGCGGTGTTTCATTCTAAGAGAATGCTATTTCGCTCTCAATGTGATCTAACATCTCTAATAGAGTGAATATAGCAATATGAGCTTTATGCTATTGAGTCATGTCCTTGCGAGCTTATGTCTCTATATAAGTTCAAAGGCAATGTACTCATACATTCCTAATCCTTGTGGTACCCCAAGTGTCTTCTATACAAGCTTCTTTCAAGTGGTGTCACCTAGTGATATCATTTCCAAGTGGCTCATCTCAATGTGGTGCCAACAAGGTAGAGAGGATCATCCCCTGGAGGTATGCAATGATCAAAAGACTACAAGTGATATCTACAAGTGGTAATGTAACAAGAACCCATTTGTCTTATCTCTTGTCCTTTAAGCTACCTCTTTGCATGATATGCTCTAAGCTTCCTTGTTTTACAAATTTGTAGTTGTGCACTTGTCTCTCGCTACCCTTGTCTTGCAAGTGGTATTCTTTTTATGCACACACTTAGGGGGAGCTTAGTTTGTATCATGCTAGTCTCATGAGCATGTGATCCACCTTAGTTATTCTCACATGTGGTATCTTCATCGATATCATACATATGGATCATGGTTCATGCGGCTTTCTCCCTTGCATTTAACATCTCTCCTTTGAGCTATGGTTGCTAGATCTTGCTAGTTTTCTTGGACCATTTTGCTTTGGGACTTTTTGGAGATTTTATTCCAAAGGGGGAGAATGTGGGACCAAAGCAAGCTTGTGGCTTAAGCTTACAAGTGGGTTCAAGGATGCTTACAAGTGGTTTCAAGGATATGAGACCAAAGGGGGAGAATGTGAACATGAAGATCAAAAAGGGGGAAGTTTGATCTAGGGGGAGTTTGGATGATGGTAAGCATCCAAGCAAGTGTAAGTGGTTCTAATTCTGTCAATTCTTGCAAATTTATGCTTGCTTTGGTTGTGTTGTCATAAATCACCAAAAAGGGGGAGATTGTAGCGAACATGGCCTCATATGCCATTAGTTCGAGTTTGATTTTGGTGATTCATGACAACATGATCATTGGGACTAACCTCATTGTTTTAGCATGTCTTTGTAGACACTTCTAGGTCCCAAGGATGCAAGAAAACCATATGCCAAATTGAGAGATAGTGTATTTTTCAAGGGTCAAAACCGAGCAAGAAAAGGAAAAGAAAAGACACCGTCGGATGAACCGACGGTCCCTCAAATACAAGCGTCGGTGCAATCGTCAGACGAGTTGGTACACAGGGTCAAACCCTAGGTACCGTCGGATGAACCGACGGTCCATTATTTAGTAGCGTCGGACGAGTTGCAGAGGAAGAGCAAGGAAGACAGTAGCACCGGATGATCCGACGGTCTGAGTGGGGACCCCGTCGGTCTATCCGACGCTCAGTTTGAATTCATACAGAGACGCGCCAAGACGAAGCCTTCAGCACCGGATGATCCGACGCCTTGGACAAGGAGAAGCGTCGGTCTATCCGACGGTCGATTGGAAGCTAACAGAGGCGACTTGAGCGCGGAGTCTTCAGCACCGGATGATCCGACGCACCGTCGGTGCATAGCGTCGGAGCAGTTGTGTCAGAGAACCTCAACGGCTAAGTGACGTGGGAGGGGCACCGGATGAACCGACGCCCTGGAAAATATAGCGTCGGATCATCCGACGGTACCTTTTTCAGTGGACGTTAGCCAACGGCTAGTTTGATGCCTTGGGCTATTTATACCCCCTCCACTCACCCATTTGAGAAGGTTGGATTGTGTGGAAGTGCAGAGGAGTTCAAGACACATTGAAGATCATATCCAATCCATCCAAGTGCTTAATTGCTCATCCTTAGACTTGCATATGCTTTGTGTATGTGCTTAGTACTAGGCTTAGCTTAGAGCTGAGTGAGTGCAAGGTTGTGCCAACCTTGTGAGGTGATTCTTGAGTGAATCCAGTTGTACAAGGTTCGCCGGAAGCCTTGGGGCCTAAGTGGCTCACCGGCAATCGTCATCGACCCTCCGGCTTGGTGTGGAGCGGCGAGGACACTTTGTGCGGGGGACGTGGAGACCCCCTTCCTTGGTGGAGAAGCTCCTTAGTGGAGGCGGCATCAAGGTGACCAAGGGAGCTTGACAAGTGCCTAAGTGGCTAGCCTTTGTGGCAAGTCAAGTTGGTGCTCTTGGGAGAGACTTGGTGACCGAGAAGCAATACTCTTGTGTGAGTGCTTCAACAACGTGGACTAGGGGTGGCTTAGTGCCTACCGATACCACGGGATAAATCGCGTGTCAAGAGTTTGCTTCCTCTCATCCCCTTTACGTTTCCGCATTTACTCTATTGCAATCTTTGCTTGCCTTTACTTTCCTAGAGTAGTATCATGCTAGGATTGGCTATAGGTTGCAAACCTTCTTTTGGGATGGGAGTTTCACACTAGAACAACCGTAGTTGCACATATAGATAGTATGTTCTAGTTTACCTTTGCGCAAAAGTAGTGAAGCCATAGGTTAAGGTTTTAAGTTGCCTAATTCACCCCCTCCCCCTCTTAGGCTAACGGGCATCCGATTCCTTACAAGTGGTATCAGAGCCGGGACTCACTTCCTTCACAAGGAAACACCAATTCGATTGGTAAATTGTGAAAACCGGCTCATTGGAACGGTTAGGCTTCACCGCCTAGTGAGTTGCTCTTTAGAGGAATGAAAGGGGTGGATACCTTAGGTTTGGCTCCACATTTCGATGGCACGGGCTATCCTCGGTGGAAGGTTCTCATGGAGGCCTATCTCCAAGCAAGGGACCTTGATGTTTGGAGAGTCACTGACGAGGGCATGAAAAATGGTACTAGAAAAGAAAAGCAATTTGATGTGATTGCTAAGAGTATCATTTTGTCCTCACTAGATGTAGGCGTTTTCAATAGAGTTTTTACTTGTGAAAGTGCTCATGAGCTATGGAAAACCATCAAGGAGCAAAATGAGGGTTCAAAAGAAGTTGCTAATGAACGCTACGGTTGTCTCCTTGAGGAATTCAATAGCTTTAAGCAACTTGCAAATGAAAATGCTGAATCTATGTACTCACGCCTAAATGTGCTTGTCAATAGAATCAATGCTTTAGGTGTGAAGAACATCACGGACTTGAACATCAACCGCAAGATCCTTCAAAGTCTCCGGAAGCCCGACTATGACTTGGTGAAGGCTATCATCTATGAGAGAAAGCTCGAAGAATTGAAGTCATCTCAAATCTTGAGCAAGATCATGGCACATGAGCTTCAAATCATGCCCGAGTCCAAGAAGGCGTCCCAAGAAAAGCCTCAAGAACCATCTTCTCCAAGCACAAGCCATGCCCTCTCAAGCCAACAAGAGAAGGTGTTGAGTAGGATGGCTACTCATGGAAGCTCAAGCGAAGATGATGGTGATGATGGTGACGATGAAGATTCCTCAAGTGATGAAGAGGTTGAATCCATGGTGGCCGAGTACGTGGAGAAGATCTTCAAGTATGTGAAGAAAGTCAACATGTACGGCTACAACGTCCACTTGAGAGAAGGGCGTTATCATCAACACATCAAGTTCACCAAGATCGAGCACAAGCCCAAGAAGAAGGTGGTCAAGGAGAGGAGGCCAAAGCAAGAAGCAACTATCGCCGTCCGTGAGTGGACAAGTGGTGGAGAATCAAGTTCTTCTAGCTCAAGTGATGAATCAAGAAAGAACTTCACCACCCGCTTCATGCATGGCTCTTCATCATCACCACACATGTGCCTTATGGCCCGAGGTATGGAGAACAATGTAAGTGATGATGAATCCGACACCACCTCTCTTAATGATCTTGTTGAGCTAGTCAATGAGCAAAAAGGAATGCTTGAAAAACAAGCTAATGAAATTAAAGAACTCAATACTCTCAATGATCTTAGTGACACCCTTGCTACAAATTATGAACATTTGTTGTGCAAATTCAAATTGCTTAGCAAGGAGTGTGATGAGCTAAAATCTAAGCTTGAGAGCAATGAGACTAAAACAAGTAATTCCTTTGAGCTTGATGAAACATCTATTCCTTGCGCAATTCCTATCTCCAAGGTAGATGCTTCAACTTCTTGCATTGATTTAATCGATGAATCTTGCTCACCATCTTGCCATGAGAATGTTGTTGTAGAAACATGTGATTATCTCATAGGCAAGGAAAATGATGAGCTCAAGCAAGAAGTGAAATGGCTCCGAGAGAGGTTGGCAAACTTGATGGGCAAGGGCAAGAATGATGAAGAACAAGTGGACATCTCTCAAGACATGAAGAGCAACGTCCAACCTTCTCAAGATAACCGTGATCCCATGGTGAAGAAGCTTGAGAAGGGTGAAACCGTGACTTGCTACAAGTGTCATGGAGAAGGGCACAAATTCTACAAATGCCCTCAATTTGTCAAGAAGATGGACAAGGGCGAGAAGAAGAAGATGAAGCCTATCATCAAGAGCTCCCTCATCTACACCAAGCCCAACCGCAAGAACAAGACCAAGAGCAACACCTACGTCATCAAGAAGAAGGCTAATGGCAAGGTGGTTGCACACAAGGTTGGGAAGATGAAGGAGGAGCGGGGTTGGAACCAACCCATTTGGGTGCCCAAGGAAGTCATCACCAACATGAAGGGGCCTCAAATGGTTTGGGTTCCAAAGGCCACTTGAAGGCCTTGAGTGTGGGGACTTGGGAGGCTTGGTACAATCAAGATGAGAAGGTTCAAGCCTATAAGCCAAGCTTGCAAATTGGACATGTGTTGCCCAAGTTCCCCGGTTGAGGTAATGGAAACTAGTACCTATCTCTTGCATCATTGTAGCTCCATTGCCTTGTTTAGGTTGCATTTGTTGCAATGTTTACATATGGTAGGTTGCTTGTGTCATGTGCTAACCCATGAGCAATCTACATGGTTTGATTAGTGTGTAGGAAAACTACACTTGTTCTTTCATGGTGCATGTTTTCATATATATCTCTTTGCATCATGAGCAAGCTATAGGGTAAGCTTCCCGTTGTTGTCATAAACAATGTGCATACATTTGGTTGGTGATTCAAACACTAAATGCACACATTTAGGGGGAGCTCATCCTATGGTTTGGTTATGGGACTAACATTGTTTCAAGCCTATCTTATGTAGTCCCTTGGTGACGCGTTCCGGTGCGGTGTTTCATTCTAAGAGAATGCTATTTCACTCTCAATGTGATCTAACATCTCTAATAGAGTGAATATAGCAATATGAGCTTTATGCTATTGAGTCATGTCCTTGCGAGCTTATGTCTCTATATAAGTTCAAAGGCAATGTACTCATACATTCCTAATCCTTGTGGTACCCCAAGTGTCTTCTATACAAGCTTCTTTCAAGTGGTGTCACCTAGTGATATCATTTCCAAGTGGCTCATCTCAATGTGGTGCCAACAAGGTAGAGAGGATCATCCCCTGGAGGTATGCAATGATCAAAAGACTACAAGTGATATCTACAAGTGGTAATGTAACAAGAACCCATTTGTCTTATCTCTTGTCCTTTAAGCTACCTCTTTGCATGATATGCTCTAAGCTTCCTTGTTTTACAAATTTGTAGTTGTGCACTTGTCTCTCGCTACCCTTGTCTTGCAAGTGGTATTCTTTTTATGCACACACTTAGGGGGAGCTTAGTTTGTATCATGCTAGTCTCATGAGCATGTGATCCACCTTAGTTATTCTCACATGTGGTATCTTCATCGATATCATACATATGGATCATGGTTCATGCGGCTTTCTCCCTTGCATTTAACATCTCTCCTTTGAGCTATGGTTGCTAGATCTTGCTAGTTTTCTTGGACCATTTTGCTTTGGACTTTTTGGAGATTTTATTCCAAAGGGGGAGAATGTGGGACCAAAGCAAGCTTGTGGCTTAAGCTTACAAGTGGGTTCAAGGATGCTTACAAGTGGTTTCAAGGATATGAGACCAAAGGGGGAGAATGTGAACATGAAGATCAAAAAGGGGGAAGTTTGATCTAGGGGGAGTTTGGATGATGGTAAGCATCCAAGCAAGTGTAAGTGGTTCTAATTCTGTCAATTCTTGCAAATTTATGCTTGCTTTGGTTGTGTTGTCATAAATCACCAAAAAGGGGGAGATTGTAGCGAACATGGCCTCATATGCCATTAGTTCGAGTTTGATTTTGGTGATTCATGACAACATGATCATTGGGACTAACCTCATTGTTTTAGCATGTCTTTGTAGACACTTCTAGGTCCCAAGGATGCAAGAAAACCATATGCCAAATTGAGAGATAGTGTATTTTTCAAGGGTCAAAACCGAGCAAGAAAAGGAAAAGAAAAGACACCGTCGGATGAACCGACGGTCCCTCAAATACAAGCGTCGGTGCAATCGTCAGACGAGTTGGTACACAGGGTCAAACCCTAGGTACCGTCGGATGAACCGACGGTCCATTATTTAGTAGCGTCGGACGAGTTGCAGAGGAAGAGCAAGGAAGACAGTAGCACCGGATGATCCGACGGTCTGAGTGGGGACCCCGTCGGTCTATCCGACGCTCAGTTTGAATTCATACAGAGACGCGCCAAGACGAAGCCTTCAGCACCGGATGATCCGACGCCTTGGACAAGGAGAAGCGTCGGTCTATCCGACGGTCGATTGGAAGCTAACAGAGGCGACTTGAGCGCGGAGTCTTCAGCACCGGATGATCCGACGCACCGTCGGTGCATAGCGTCGGAGCAGTTGTGTCAGAGAACCTCAACGGCTAAGTGACGTGGGAGGGGCACCGGATGAACCGACGCCCTGGAAAATATAGCGTCGGATCATCCGACGGTACCTTTTTCAGTGGACGTTAGCCAACGGCTAGTTTGATGCCTTGGGCTATTTATACCCCCTCCACTCACCCATTTGAGAAGGTTGGATTGTGTGGAAGTGCAGAGGAGTTCAAGACACATTGAAGATCATATCCAATCCATCCAAGTGCTTAATTGCTCATCCTTAGACTTGCATATGCTTTGTGTATGTGCTTAGTACTAGGCTTAGCTTAGAGCTGAGTGAGTGCAAGGTTGTGCCAACCTTGTGAGGTGATTCTTGAGTGAATCCAGTTGTACAAGGTTCGCCGGAAGCCTTGGGGCCTAAGTGGCTCACCGGCAATCGTCATCGACCCTCCGGCTTGGTGTGGAGCGGCGAGGACACTTTGTGCGGGGGACGTGGAGACCCCCTTCCTTGGTGGAGAAGCTCCTTAGTGGAGGCGGCATCAAGGTGACCAAGGGAGCTTGACAAGTGCCTAAGTGGCTAGCCTTTGTGGCAAGTCAAGTTGGTGCTCTTGGGAGAGACTTGGTGACCGAGAAGCAATACTCTTGTGTGAGTGCTTCAACAACGTGGACTAGGGGTGGCTTAGTGCCTACCGATACCACGGGATAAATCGCGTGTCAAGAGTTTGCTTCCTCTCATCCCCTTTACGTTTCCGCATTTACTCTATTGCAATCTTTGCTTGCCTTTACTTTCCTAGAGTAGTATCATGCTAGGATTGGCTATAGGTTGCAAACCTTCTTTTGGGATGGGAGTTTCACACTAGAACAACCGTAGTTGCACATATAGATAGTATGTTCTAGTTTACCTTTGCGCAAAAGTAGTGAAGCCATAGGTTAAGGTTTTAAGTTGCCTAATTCACCCCCTCCCCCTCTTAGGCTAACGGGCATCCGATTCCTTACAAGTGGTATCAGAGCCGGGACTCACTTCCTTCACAAGGAAACACCAATTCGATTGGTAAATTGTGAAAACCGGCTCATTGGAACGGTTAGGCTTCACCGCCTAGTGAGTTGCTCTTTAGAGGAATGAAAGGGGTGGATACCTTAGGTTTGGCTCCACATTTCGATGGCACGGGCTATCCTCGGTGGAAGGTTCTCATGGAGGCCTATCTCCAAGCAAGGGACCTTGATGTTTGGAGAGTCACTGACGAGGGCATGAAAAATGGTACTAGAAAAGAAAAGCAATTTGATGTGATTGCTAAGAGTATCATTTTGTCCTCACTAGATGTAGGCGTTTTCAATAGAGTTTTTACTTGTGAAAGTGCTCATGAGCTATGGAAAACCATCAAGGAGCAAAATGAGGGTTCAAAAGAAGTTGCTAATGAACGCTACGGTTGTCTCCTTGAGGAATTCAATAGCTTTAAGCAACTTGCAAATGAAAATGCTGAATCTATGTACTCACGCCTAAATGTGCTTGTCAATAGAATCAATGCTTTAGGTGTGAAGAACATCACGGACTTGAACATCAACCGCAAGATCCTTCAAAGTCTCCGGAAGCCCGACTATGACTTGGTGAAGGCTATCATCTATGAGAGAAAGCTCGAAGAATTGAAGTCATCTCAAATCTTGAGCAAGATCATGGCACATGAGCTTCAAATCATGCCCGAGTCCAAGAAGGCGTCCCAAGAAAAGCCTCAAGAACCATCTTCTCCAAGCACAAGCCATGCCCTCTCAAGCCAACAAGAGAAGGTGTTGAGTAGGATGGCTACTCATGGAAGCTCAAGCGAAGATGATGGTGATGATGGTGACGATGAAGATTCCTCAAGTGATGAAGAGGTTGAATCCATGGTGGCCGAGTACGTGGAGAAGATCTTCAAGTATGTGAAGAAAGTCAACATGTACGGCTACAACGTCCACTTGAGAGAAGGGCGTTATCATCAACACATCAAGTTCACCAAGATCGAGCACAAGCCCAAGAAGAAGGTGGTCAAGGAGAGGAGGCCAAAGCAAGAAGCAACTATCGCCGTCCGTGAGTGGACAAGTGGTGGAGAATCAAGTTCTTCTAGCTCAAGTGATGAATCAAGAAAGAACTTCACCACCCGCTTCATGCATGGCTCTTCATCATCACCACACATGTGCCTTATGGCCCGAGGTATGGAGAACAATGTAAGTGATGATGAATCCGACACCACCTCTCTTAATGATCTTGTTGAGCTAGTCAATGAGCAAAAAGGAATGCTTGAAAAACAAGCTAATGAAATTAAAGAACTCAATACTCTCAATGATCTTAGTGACACCCTTGCTACAAATTATGAACATTTGTTGTGCAAATTCAAATTGCTTAGCAAGGAGTGTGATGAGCTAAAATCTAAGCTTGAGAGCAATGAGACTAAAACAAGTAATTCCTTTGAGCTTGATGAAACATCTATTCCTTGCGCAATTCCTATCTCCAAGGTAGATGCTTCAACTTCTTGCATTGATTTAATCGATGAATCTTGCTCACCATCTTGCCATGAGAATGTTGTTGTAGAAACATGTGATTATCTCATAGGCAAGGAAAATGATGAGCTCAAGCAAGAAGTGAAATGGCTCCGAGAGAGGTTGGCAAACTTGATGGGCAAGGGCAAGAATGATGAAGAACAAGTGGACATCTCTCAAGACATGAAGAGCAACGTCCAACCTTCTCAAGATAACCGTGATCCCATGGTGAAGAAGCTTGAGAAGGGTGAAACCGTGACTTGCTACAAGTGTCATGGAGAAGGGCACAAATTCTACAAATGCCCTCAATTTGTCAAGAAGATGGACAAGGGCGAGAAGAAGAAGATGAAGCCTATCATCAAGAGCTCCCTCATCTACACCAAGCCCAACCGCAAGAACAAGACCAAGAGCAACACCTACGTCATCAAGAAGAAGGCTAATGGCAAGGTGGTTGCACACAAGGTTGGGAAGATGAAGGAGGAGCGGGGTTGGAACCAACCCATTTGGGTGCCCAAGGAAGTCATCACCAACATGAAGGGGCCTCAAATGGTTTGGGTTCCAAAGGCCACTTGAAGGCCTTGAGTGTGGGGACTTGGGAGGCTTGGTACAATCAAGATGAGAAGGTTCAAGCCTATAAGCCAAGCTTGCAAATTGGACATGTGTTGCCCAAGTTCCCCGATTGAGGTAATGGAAACTAGTACCTATCTCTTGCATCATTGTAGCTCCATTGCCTTGTTTAGGTTGCATTTGTTGCAATGTTTACATATGGTAGGTTGCTTGTGTCATGTGCTAACCCATGAGCAATCTACATGGTTTGATTAGTGTGTAGGAAAACTACACTTGTTCTTTCATGGTGCATGTTTTCATATATATCTCTTTGCATCATGAGCAAGCTATAGGGTAAGCTTCCCGTTGTTGTCATAAACAATGTGCATACATTTGGTTGGTGATTCAAACACTAAATGCACACATTTAGGGGGAGCTCATCCCATGGTTTGGTTATGGGACTAACATTGTTTCAAGCCTATCTTATGTAGTCCCTTGGTGACGCGTTCCGGTGCGGTGTTTCATTCTAAGAGAATGCTATTTCGCTCTCAATGTGATCTAACATCTCTAATAGAGTGAATATAGCAATATGAGCTTTATGCTATTGAGTCATGTCCTTGCGAGCTTATGTCTCTATATAAGTTCAAAGGCAATGTACTCATACATTCCTAATCCTTGTGGTACCCCAAGTGTCTTCTATACAAGCTTCTTTCAAGTGGTGTCACCTAGTGATATCATTTCCAAGTGGCTCATCTCAATGTGGTGCCAACAAGGTAGAGAGGATCATCCCCTGGAGGTATGCAATGATCAAAAGACTACAAGTGATATCTACAAGTGGTAATGTAACAAGAACCCATTTGTCTTATCTCTTGTCCTTTAAGCTACCTCTTTGCATGATATGCTCTAAGCTTCCTTGTTTTACAAATTTGTAGTTGTGCACTTGTCTCTCGCTACCCTTGTCTTGCAAGTGGTATTCTTTTTATGCACACACTTAGGGGGAGCTTAGTTTGTATCATGCTAGTCTCATGAGCATGTGATCCACCTTAGTTATTCTCACATGTGGTATCTTCATCGATATCATACATATGGATCATGGTTCATGCGGCTTTCTCCCTTGCATTTAACATCTCTCCTTTGAGCTATGGTTGCTAGATCTTGCTAGTTTTCTTGGACCATTTTGCTTTGGGACTTTTTGGAGATTTTATTCCAAAGGGGGAGAATGTGGGACCAAAGCAAGCTTGTGGCTTAAGCTTACAAGTGGGTTCAAGGATGCTTACAAGTGGTTTCAAGGATATGAGACCAAAGGGGGAGAATGTGAACATGAAGATCAAAAAGGGGGAAGTTTGATCTAGGGGGAGTTTGGATGATGGTAAGCATCCAAGCAAGTGTAAGTGGTTCTAATTCTGTCAATTCTTGCAAATTTATGCTTGCTTTGGTTGTGTTGTCATAAATCACCAAAAAGGGGGAGATTGTAGCGAACATGGCCTCACATGCCATTAGTTCGAGTTTGATTTTGGTGATTCATGACAACATGATCATTGGGACTAACCTCATTGTTTTAGCATGTCTTTGTAGACACTTCTAGGTCCCAAGGATGCAAGAAAACCATATGCCAAATTGAGAGATAGTGTATTTTTCAAGGGTCAAAACCGAGCAAGAAAAGGAAAAGAAAAGACACCGTCGGATGAACCGACGGTCCCTCAAATACAAGCGTCGGTGCAATCGTCAGACGAGTTGGTACACAGGGTCAAACCCTAGGTACCGTCGGATGAACCGACGGTCCATTATTTAGTAGCGTCGGACGAGTTGCAGAGGAAGAGCAAGGAAGACAGTAGCACCGGATGATCCGACGGTCTGAGTGGGGACCCCGTCGGTCTATCCGACGCTCAGTTTGAATTCATACAGAGACGCGCCAAGACGAAGCCTTCAGCACCGGATGATCCGACGCCTTGGACAAGGAGAAGCGTCGGTCTATCCGACGGTCGATTGGAAGCTAACAGAGGCGACTTGAGCGCGGAGTCTTCAGCACCGGATGATCCGACGCACCGTCGGTGCATAGCGTCGGAGCAGTTGTGTCAGAGAACCTCAACGGCTAAGTGACGTGGGAGGGGCACCGGATGAACCGACGCCCTGGAAAATATAGCGTCGGATCATCCGACGGTACCTTTTTCAGTGGACGTTAGCCAACGGCTAGTTTGATGCCTTGGGCTATTTATACCCCCTCCACTCACCCATTTGAGAAGGTTGGATTGTGTGGAAGTGCAGAGGAGTTCAAGACACATTGAAGATCATATCCAATCCATCCAAGTGCTTAATTGCTCATCCTTAGACTTGCATATGCTTTGTGTATGTGCTTAGTACTAGGCTTAGCTTAGAGCTGAGTGAGTGCAAGGTTGTGCCAACCTTGTGAGGTGATTCTTGAGTGAATCCAGTTGTACAAGGTTCGCCGGAAGCCTTGGGGCCTAAGTGGCTCACCGGCAATCGTCATCGACCCTCCGGCTTGGTGTGGAGCGGCGAGGACACTTTGTGCGGGGGACGTGGAGACCCCCTTCCTTGGTGGAGAAGCTCCTTAGTGGAGGCGGCATCAAGGTGACCAAGGGAGCTTGACAAGTGCCTAAGTGGCTAGCCTTTGTGGCAAGTCAAGTTGGTGCTCTTGGGAGAGACTTGGTGACCGAGAAGCAATACTCTTGTGTGAGTGCTTCAACAACGTGGACTAGGGGTGGCTTAGTGCCTACCGATACCACGGGATAAATCGCGTGTCAAGAGTTTGCTTCCTCTCATCCCCTTTACGTTTCCGCATTTACTCTATTGCAATCTTTGCTTGCCTTTACTTTCCTAGAGTAGTATCATGCTAGGATTGGCTATAGGTTGCAAACCTTCTTTTGGGATGGGAGTTTCACACTAGAACAACCGTAGTTGCACATATAGATAGTATGTTCTAGTTTACCTTTGCGCAAAAGTAGTGAAGCCATAGGTTAAGGTTTTAAGTTGCCTAATTCACCCCCTCCCCCTCTTAGGCTAACGGGCATCCGATTCCTTACAAGAAGGAATGATTGCTAAAGATGGAGGTGAAGGAAATTTTGTGTGAGGTGCTCCATTTCACCTAGATGAGACATAACTTTCCATTTTTGTTATGGTAAATTGAAAAACCTAATTTCATATGCCGCAGAATAATCAGAAAAAAGGCACAACATTTGACTTAAATTTCCACAACACAGAAGAGCATTTAACTCAAACATACTGAAATGATATAAAAATCTGTTTACTTCGAACACCCACAATATTTGACGTCACATCCTCTGAAGTTGGGCTGACCTTTCTCATTTCTCTGAGCCGTTCGCATCGAATTAGAGAATGTTAGTCCTTTCACTACTACACAAAGTGTCATTTCTGCATTTCCCGAAGTCCAAACCGATTTGTTAATTTGTTGCCTAGGACCTGCCATCACTGATGTGTCGTACTGTTTCCTGTCTCAGATTCTTTACACTAGCTAGGTGACATCTTCAACAAAAGATCAGCCGTACCTGCAGGTATATCTTTTGATTCCTATCTCCAAACAGCTAGCATTGTAGATTGCACGACCTGCTTTGATTTCTCCGAACATCATTGTAACTAGTGTCTCTGATTTATCGCAACTTCTCCTGCTGCTAGTTGTGTGCATGCATGTCTATATATTATTGCAACCTTCTCCTCGATGAATCACTCATTCAGCCATCTCCTTGAGCTAGACCATTCTCGTCTCCAACGTACCACCTTGTAGTAAAAGGCTATTAAGCATCCAATGGCGTCGTCACCAAGAATTCTCTATGCCACCGCTGCTATCTTCCTCCTACTCGCCATCGTGAGCACCGGTCTGTACACATGTACTCTCTTCGTCCTAGATATAAAAGTTTGATATCGATCTAGAGCTATATAATTCTAGACAGAGTAAAATACATAAATGGCCTTTGTACTTATCTTCATATCTCAGTTTGTCCATAATACTCTGAAAGTGTTTATAGTGATCATTAAACTCACATAACTACACCGATGGAGCCATTAGATCCTTAATTATACATATTTTGAATTAGTTTTGTCTGTTTGATAATCAAATGTTGTCAAATTATGGTATGTATGTCTATAGCGTTTTCAAAATTTTCCAACATGTATACTTAACAAATACTCCATCCGTATCGCAATACTTGTCGCCATTGACTTTTGTCTACAACTTTGACTATTCGTCTTATTCAAAGCATTATGCAAGTACCGTCTATTTTTTTTTCTACATCTTTATTATTGTAGGCATTTTAAACTTGACTTATCTTTTTACATATTTGCAATAATTTTTTGAATAAGATGAATGGTCTAAGTTGCAAGAAAATGTTAACGGTGACAAATATTTTCATACGGACGAATATTGCTCATGCAAGATGGGCAGATGGCTATCTAATTTTATTCCTCATGCATGTTTCATAGCTCTACAATATTGATTGTTGCCGACTTAGCTAGTAGTGCTAGATTACTAACGAATTTGTGTTCCGCAAGAGAGCGGAGGTGAGTCCTCACTCAAGCAAGGCTCGTTTGCACCCAAGGATTTAGTCAGGCCCATACGCCCCTAAGTAGGCAATCTAATGACAAAGCAAGGTTGAGTTGCATAACTATGGAGACATAACAAACTAGAGTTGATGATTAAGATATTGTGCGTGTACAAGCTCATGCTCAGTTATAACAAACTAGAGTCTTATATATTGCTTATTTTCTTGCTTCATTGACTATGTGATTCTTACATCATGCAGAGATGGGCTCCGTCAGGGCAGACATCTGCACCTGCAGGCACCTGAGCGGCTCATATCATGGGTTGTGCGACACCTCCTTCACCCCCTGCCTAGATACATGCAAAGCGGAGGACAGCAACAACGTTGGCGGCGCTTGCTTCGACTCCCCCCCTCGTTGCTACTGCTTTACCAACTGCTAGGTCGCCCTGAGGTCGATCCCATCCCTGCTCGGCCTCCCATCCATGTAATAGTAATAAAAAAATAATATTTATCCTATGGTAATTAGTTACTTATTACTATGTTATTGTGACTAATAAAATTGTTGGAACTGTGGATCCAACAATTTAGGAAATGGTAGGGCTACCTGGAGTATGTTTATCATGTAAGCCAATACAATAATGAAAGCTCGGGAGACATTACCATTGAGTCATGTTTTGACCATTTTTCCTAAATAGTTATTCTTCTTGACATCGTATATTGCCAACTGTTATAACTTGTCCCACGGTATGTATACGGTCATATAATTTTCTTTTCTTTGATTAATGTGGGATTTTGTCAAGAGTCAATGGCTTCCGAACGATCTGCTACTGCTGGACCCGCGCCTGGATGTCCCTATAGTGATCTCTTGCCAGATTGTGCCAGGTCCACCAAAATGAATCATTTTTATGTGAAGTCTCCCACGACATTTCTGTCTTATAATAGTTTGTCTATGGGATGAACAGAGGAATACAGGTGGTGTTTGGCGATGCCAAGGGACACAAACTGTTGACACTCAAATTTGGCAAAAGCCGACTCAGGCCAGGCCGGTCAGACCGGCTTCCCAGGGCGGTCTGACCGGGTGCCCTGTAGCCAGTCTGGCACGAGGCCGCCAGGCGGTCTAACCGCCCCTAGGGGGCGGTCTAACCGGGTCACCCCGAGTTTAAGTAGAATTAGGAGTTTGACTTGATTCCGAGTCGTAAAGCATTGTTTGCAGGGCAAGTCCTCCCACCTTATAAATATAAAGGGTCATGGCCGATTGAGACCTATCATCCAATCTTCATTATCAGTTTTACCTTTATTTTCTCCAAACCCTAACTTTTCCAACCTCCATTGCTCTCCTCCTTCGTCTCCACGGCGGTTGAGGGAGTTCTGAGTGGCCTGCCGATCTCAGGACAACCCTAGGCGCGCTGTTCCCGACGGGGTCCCTCCCGGAGCAGCGAATCTAGGTTTTCGACGTGCCTCCTGTCCAAGGCAGTTTGACCGCCCCCCCCCCAGGCGGTTAGACTGGTCCGTGCTGGGAGTTTCGGCAAGGTGATTTCCGACGACCACGCGAGCTAGCGCACACGTGTGTTCGACCAAAAAAAAGCGTCAACACAAACAAATCCAGATACTCAAGGGTCGTGAAGGGGTGCCCTGAGGCTGTGAGGTGACACCATGCATGCCAAGATTGTAGAGATCAAGAAATACCTGGCTATGCTGCAAGGCACTGCTGAACATGTCATCTACCATAAAAATCAAACCATATTCTGCAAACATGCTTAACTCGGTTAATCTTGCTTGATGCATTATGCACAAAAGGACTTGCTTCCTCCTATCTCTATTATAGGGAGGATTAGTTTAAATTTAGGGCTGGATATAGTGCAAGATATGAGCTCAAGTAAGGATTACACACTTTATTGAGTCTTACCTTCTGAGGGAGCTCTCCCTTGTTACATTACCCCACTTGTGGCTCAGTTGGGTGGCTAGCTAGTTATTTTTCTTTGATTAATAATCCGTTCCATGAAATTAGACCCACAATAGTCCTTTTCCCTTTGGTCCCTGAGTTTGATATTAAACACACAGTAATCATCCTATCTCAGGTAAAATGGTTGGCATAACGAATCATAACCAATTTGGAGTAGTTTTATGTTATGGTCAAGTTATATTGATTTTTAATAACAACTTATGGGAACATTATCTGGTGCAAAACAACCTCTTCGTGAAAACCTGTGCAAATCACGGCAAAAAGGTCGTCTAAAATCACAAAAAAATCACACATGTAGATTATATGATGCTACACAACCTTATAAATATCTTTCCCAAATTCGACTATGTTTGCGAGATATAAAAACAAGAAATTTCAAACAAATCATTTGGACACCTTTCTGGATTGAAATTTCAAACAAATCATACAGTGGAATGGAATCGATCGGCATCTTCTTCGCGATCGAGCTGCTGCATGTGTATGGTGGAAAATACTAGGAGAATAATTTTTGCAATGCTTTTTATGTTTGCTTAGCTTGCTCCAAACGTTTTTGAACATCTGATGGTTTATCCACCAATCTGTCCTAAAGACAAATCAATTTATCCACCACTAGGCAACAGAGAGAATAAAGCCAACAAAAATCAATGGCAAGAGATTAATGGTAACAGAGACGTCGTCAAGAAATTTGCAAATCAGTTTTTATATGGTTATGGAGTAAAAATAACCAAAAAACGATCCCATGTTAAGGGAAAAACAAAGAACACATATAAAATTGTAATTCATGATAACTAAAGTTTAGATCAAAACTGGCTAGGAGAAAGAATATAGGAAAAAGAAATGGGCACTGGCCATGGAAAGATCATCGTCTGGCCTTGGCGCAGTTGTGCCAGTTGTTGTGCTTATGCGGAGGTAAACTAGGGGAATAATCTTGCAATTCTTTCTAGGCCTGCATTGCTTTGTCCGAACGTTCTTGGAAATCTGGTTGTTTATCCACCACAATCTGTCCTGTCTTCTTGGGCATGTCATCGATGTCTCTTGTACATATACATACGCCGCCAAGCTTCTCCAATCCTCATTAGTATCCATATCCATTCTACAACCTACAAGCTTGCACAAAAAAGAAACCAATGGAGCTTTCACGGAGTAAGAATCTCTCTGCAGCTTCCGCCATCGTCCTTCTACTCATCGTCATGACCTCCGGTACGTCCTTCCACAAGTCCCACGACTCCATGATCATTTATTTCCATTACATTCTTTATTTAAGCCAGCTAAATAATGTTGTTAGTTTATAAATTATTAGGCCGATCGGCCTAGGCCGTTTGTAGCCCATCCTCTCCTCACTTAATTTCACGTGTAGGCTCCTTTTTGATGACCCACTTCCAACTATCTATTAAGCTCCTCACACGAACTGTCTAATTATGTCGTATTTTCTGTCCAAAGACAATATAATACAAAATACAACACAGATGCAATAATGTGGTTATAACATCTTCCAAGTTGTGGATTGGTATATTAAAAAGTCTTAAAATACCTCTTAAATGGCACTACAAATGATTACATACCAAGCGCGAACAAAGCTGTTCCTAGAAATTTCTAAATGACCCTAAAGGTTGTCTTTAGTCCAAGGTAAAGATAATTGGAACTAAAGGCGGGGATCTTTAGTTCGCACCAGCCTCAGTGGCATGTATCAAGCTAAGGGGTGCATGGTCACATGGACAAGCAATTCACTACACTTGCTAGATAGCACATCACTAACTTTTTTATTTGTACAATGCCTGCTAGATATGCGACAAGCAATTCAGTTGCATGATGTGATTTTCGGTGATCTTTTGACTATTATTTTGACCCGTCGGCGTGTTCATGCATGCATGCATGCAGATATGGCCTTTGTCGCCGCAGAAACTGGTTTTTGCCAGCACCTGAGCGGCAGCTTTCGGGGGTTGTGCTTCAACCAGGACCGCTGCTATGATACATGCAAGAACGAGAGCAGCGACAACATTGGCGGCTTGTGCCTCGACTTCATCCCTCATTGCTTCTGCTTTACGCACTGCGATAATCCACCCTGAGATGTGCTTGATGTTGGTTCTTGCTACCAACAGTGCCAATGTTGGTTGTTGTTGCTTTTGTCTACCAACTGCTAGGCCTACGGTCCTGTAATAATAATATACTACCTCCATTCTAAATTACAATTTGTGTTACATTTTGTAGATATATAATTTTACTAGGTATTTGCTGCTTTTTTTTGTTGTGAAAATTTTCAAGATGCATTCAGACTCTGATTAGAATGTTTTTGAACAAATCCAATTTTTTCTGGATATTTTTCCTTTCTTTAGAGATAAATTTTCTTTTGGAAGTTTCAAGAGATCTTTTTAGATGCTCCAAATATCTGGTTCCTTCCGTAGCACTTCTGTTAGCTCTTTCTGTTAGAATACACTGCCGAACATGTTTCGTGGGCACGAGTTGCCTCTTCCACCGCGGCGCCACCACTACCGGAATCCGAGCCTGTGCTGTGAGAACTAAGCTTTGCCGAGAGCCAAGGGCTAGCCTCACGGCACAGGACCTCAGCCTCGGCGCAAGTCTGACACACGGCACAGGCCGCCTTTGCCGAGAGCTTGGAGCAGCGACTCTCGGCACAGAGCCGAGCTCACGGTGCACAAGCCCGGCCGTGATGACTGTTGGCACCCTGCCGTCAAATGTGCCGAGAACAGCAGCTGGTGGCTCTCGGCATAGACTAGGCTCACGACACAGAAATTCTTTGCCGATAGCACTAACTCTATGCCGAGTGCATTGACCATACAGAGCATATGTTAAAATTTCACATAATTATAGATATGTAGTGCATTGACCACGGCTATCGGCAGAGGCTCGATCTGTGTCGTGAGCCTGGTCCACGGCTCTCGGCATAGAGGGCGCCTGTGCCGAGAGCTATCCATCTGGTTCTTGGCAAAGAAGTGGGCTCGTGACGGCGTGCCCCCTGAGCGTTCCTGTGCCGAGGACCAGATGGGGCTCTCGGCACAGAACCCTTTGCCGGTCCAAATGTGCCGAGAGTTTTCTTTTGGAAGTTTCTAGAAATCTTTTCAGATGCTCCAAATATTTCTTCCTTCCATAGCACTTCTGTTGCATCGGTCGAGGAGGAACGCAGACATGTCTAGTGTGAGCATCGTGAGCACGGGCGCGAGCGTTCTGGTGGGCGCGGCGGCGGCGGGGCTGGAGGATGCAAGTCTGGGGACGGGGAGGGGGATGCAAGTCCTACACATGCGGCGGAAGTTGGTCGTGCCGTCACTGTCGCGGCCCAACTACTCCGCCTCACTGTGATGCAGGTGGTCCTGCAGACGTCTGCAGACAGACCCGCTTACATCCTACTTATTTTGTTTTTTTCTGAGTGCTACTTTTGGTTAATTCTCTCAACAAAATTTAGGCCCACAACCATTGACGATTGCACCAAGCTTTTTGCTAATTAATATAACGACTTCTTGTATAACATGCCGCGGCTGGCCGGCCAATTATGCAGAAATGGCCTTCGTTGCTGGCAATACTTGCAGGCACCTTAGCGGCAACTTTCGAGGGTGGTGCTTCGACCGCGACGGCTGCACAGAGACATGCATACATGAAAGCAATGACAACATCAGCGGCGAGTGCCACGACTTCCCCCTTCGTTGCTACTGCATTACTAACTGCTGAAATTGTTGCTCTGCTACTATGGATGATATATATGCCGGCCAATTCCTGCCCTTGCTTTCGTCTATCATCGATCTGATGCATGCTCCAGCTTGTGATAATAAGCACATATGGCAGCGCAATGGCAAAGAAACCTACACAAACTAATATGTAATGACATTTGTTATAATGGTTGTAAGATACTAGGTGCCGCTTGGTACTTCAAGATAATTTTTCCATAATTTTTCGGGCCATTGATATGATGAGAACACAATTAAAACATAAATTAAATTATTATCGATTCCACTATTTTGGTAGTTGGTTCCAATTATTTGGTACTTCTTGGTAGTTTTCTCTAGTAATCAAGATCAGGCTCTGGGAGCAGTTGTACATACCTCGAGTAAATCAAACCGTGGTTTGTATTAATTAGAGGGATAGACTTTTGTACATATATGTATGCGCATGTGGATGAGGATCCTATATATCCTACAATACAGGGGAAATTACAAGCGTGCTTGGTGAAGAGGAGCAGCAGGTGCAGTAGCGTGGTGACTGTGTTGTTTAGTTGGCGAGGCAAGCACGCCATCCTAGGGACTGAGGCTGTTGATGAAATGGTAGCCAGGAAGAGCATGTACTACCTTCCTTCCCAATGCTTTCCATTCTTATAGGAAATCACTTCTCCTTCAATCCCTAGTTCTCAGCACAACGTCCACAACGAAGCTCGCTCGTTGTCCTCTATCGCTCTTAGAACTCCTAGTGGTTGGCAACTGAAGAAAACAAGGGATAGCTGAGGTGGTGCTCACGGTAGCAAGAATTAACTTGACATATATATACCTATCTCACATTTTAGCTTGTACCGGCTCAAGTTCACTCGTCAGCTACAGTTAGCTCGTTAATTTAGTGATCCTTGTCGGGATGGTTTATGAGCTGTGCTCACGAGCCAGAAAGTCACGGAGCACAGAATTAGCCATTAGATGGCACAATGGCCAGTAAGTAGTCTACACAAGACAGAAAGTAAAAGCTAAGGCATGGTACCACAAGTATACACAAGACAGAAAGTAGTATAAAAGCTAAGGCATGGTACCACAAGTACACAGTCCGTTTACTCCTTTTCACGTCTAGGACATACAATGAGAAATCTCAAATATGTATTACCACTCGCTCATACAAGAGTGTAATGATTGGTATCGTGCGTCCATTGATTTTTATCGAGCCGTCCATCAAGTGTGAAATCGTGCTGTGGAAAGTATGACATACCGAAAGAAAAGTATCGAGAATTACCAAATATGTGGGACCAACTACCGAAAATATATAGTGGGACCGGTAACAATTTATTTTATTTTTACTTACATTCCTCATCTAAATGATTATAAAAAATTAATGAAAAAAGTACCTGAAAGTACACACTCGTTCTTATTAATCATTATTGTAACAAAGCTCAAGTATATATAGTGGTCGGAAACTCCATTTCAAAGTCAGAACCATCTTTATATGGCAAAATATATTTAAAAGTACTTGTATGGAAGTCTAGAAAAGTCACAACTTTTTTTTATTTTTATAGAGAAGCCTGCTGTACCTTACTTGTTGGTTGACACGTACTAATACACATATGACATGCCAAGCACGCAGCTTGTCTATAGAAGAAAACTGGACAAAATTTTCGTGTACTATATATATTTAATAATCGATATCATGTTGCAGAATTCAATAAACAGAATTGTCATGCAAGGGGATGATTGGCCTGGTCCAGTTTGGTGGTTGTGAGGGACTGCCTCTTCCTCCATATGAAACTGCACCATGAGTGCGCTGTCCGGGTCACAGAATCTGGGTCCTATCCTGTTGTGCAGTACGTGGACTACTGAAGAACGAATGCTAGCTTGAAACCAATTCCTGACACCTACCATGCCTAGTGACATTGTGAATATAGGAAGATTATAATAGCGTGAAAGTTTGAAGGCCGGCTTCCGGACCATGTTGTACAAGTCTCCAACTTCCACCTTATTTGGTTATTTTTATATGCTTGGATATTGTACTTCCTAGTTGCAATGGTTGCTGGAATTTTATTAAGACTCACCCACCTTTACTATAAAAACCACAACATTAATGTGCAACAATAGTCAGCATCCCAGTCCATTGAGATGAACTATTGGACTACATTTTAATTTCCTTTGAAGCAATATTGTATGTAGAAGTCGGTATAGGTAGATAATAATGCTCTTCCAAGCAAAGAAGACTCATATATAGGTTGTCATTGGCATTGTTAATCTGCAGCAAAAAAACATGGTTCATGTAGTAATTTTCATTACAAGGCTCATGGTTAATCTGGATATCTGAGTGAAAATCATGGTGTAGAGAAGCTGCTCTGCATATTAATTTGTTTCCATGATCCAATAGTATCGACATGATTGTTAATAGTAGGGAAATCGGCACTCCACCACGAGTATGCAGAGACAGTTATGAAGGTTTCAAAATGTCTTAATTAATTACATGTCATTGAAAAAAACAAAATGAAGGTTACATACCAACGATAGTTGAGAGACCTAAAGCAAATGAATTAACTTGAGGGACAAAAATTTGTTGCTCATGTTACCTCAGTTCTGACGCCAATATATGTCATGCTTTCCCAAACCAATGTAAATTGACCGCATCACCAAAAAACATTATTAGGCTTTCATATAGCTTCTTTTGAAGTCTGAAGAATTAAGCACAACCTTGTTTTTTACCATTGTGTCAACTTTTGCCCACTGTACTGCAGTCTAGTCTAAATCCTTTTTTTAAGATGTGCATAGCATGTTTTCTCATTAATAACAAGAGAAGTGCATCAACGCAACTTCAGGAGACCCCAAAAATGCAAAATTACAAGACCCACCACTTATTAGAAGCCTACACAACTGAACATATAACGACCGAAACAACTGAAAAAAACACAACACGTCCTAGACCAAACCAAACATGACTAGAAAACCGGAAACTGCCGAGCACCAAGAACCCTCGCACATCACCATTTCACCTAACAACCTAGAACCAACAGAAGTGGACGAAGAGGAACATGCAAGACAATGCGTTCATGAAGGGAGTGACACCAACGTCACAATTGTCCAGTTGTCCAAGGAGGAGTAGTACAAGTCTTCACCTAGTGAGTCAACACTCCGTAAAAACTGTCGAGAATTGGAAGAGAGGCAAAATGATCGAAAGACAGAGAGCAGTTCACGACAACGACAATGAGGGCCATGCGCAGGCACCAAGATGACCACCCTAAGAATGAGCAGCACGACCATGGCGGTAAAACATCCCACAAAGAGGGAGCAACGGCAAAGTATCCACCAAGCTCGAAGAGCACCATAGTGACAAAACACCCACCGACCAACACAATAGCAGCGGCAAAGAATCCGCCATTGAAGCACAACGGCAAAGCATCGGCCAAGAAGCACAATCCAACACAAGCAACCAACATGGAACAAGGCGTCCGCCACGACCTGGACAACCAAGGCGACAATATACAAGAAGAAGCGAGGCAAGAAGAGGGTCGAAGAATGATGCCTCAAAGGAGGAAAATGGCGCCCACAGGCATCACCGCCATCTGCCCACAAGAAAGGAGATTCTTTTGCCTTGACCCAACTCCGATCCCTAGAGGACGCCGGTGACGTCCGAAAGGCACATCTCAGACCTGCACCACCTCAATGCTAGTGGTGCCTGGTGCATAGGCAGGCACGACGCTCTGCAAGCCACACCAGCCATAGGATCGGCAGCCTCCACCAGATCCACCCACAGAGAGGATGGGGGAGGACGTTCATCTGCTGGAAACGAGCAATGTGTTTGCGTCAATGCGGAGCCACCGCCCTGCCCCACACCAAAACTGCCGCCGACCACGTCGGATCCACCACCTCACCTCTGAGCACAGCAAAGTGCAGTGCAGCCGCCTTGTGCAGATCCACCGAGGGAGGCGCCACATCTGACCGCAACAAAGCACCGCCGACCCAGCACATGGAGGAAGCGGGTCATAACAGGGACGCGCCGGCCCCGACCGGCCCACCACAATACCGACGCGCACACATCTGGCAGTAGGGCACCGACGCGGTTCCCCCACACCGCCATGCTCGGACGCCCTAGCCGCGCGACCCTTGAATCCGATCGCCGCTGTGTGAATGCCGGGCAGCCACACACTGCTTGCCGGCAGGGAAGGCGGTGGCCAACGTGTTACAAGGAGATGGCTTGAGGTGGCGATGGGAAGGCCCCGCAAAGTTCAGAAGGAGCAGATCCAGGCTATGGGGCGACTAATCCGACCGGAGGACAACCCCTATGGCGACCGATGGTGACCATGGAGACCTAGGGTTATGCTTAAGGTGTGGGGTGGGGTGGGGCAGAAGAGCAATGGGGAGAGCCGAAATCGCCGCGCTGCCACAAAAATTGCCACCGTTCGGGCCTCCAGCGGGCGGTTTAGGCAGTGGCATGGTGAAGGAAAAGGTGGAAGGGGGCTTCTTGGCAGCGGTGGCTTGGTTTCCACCCGTGTCGCCCTGGAAGGGACGACGCGGGGGATTCTGTGAAGTCGGTTGCCAGTCTAGTCTAAATCATCTGCTGAATCTCGTTTAGTGGTGGACAAACATATCAGACTGTTATCAAACAATGATAATCCTACATATGTGAACATGTACCATGATTTTGCTTTGCAGCATCACTAATATTAGGAGTCCAGGGAAAGGATTCTGCTGGAGATTGGCCTTGGGGTGCTTCTGTTCTTGGTACCTCATATCTCTATCTTATATAGCAGTAACTGAGTCAAAGAATTCACTGTCACTTTGAGTAACTGAGTCAATGAAAAATGAATCAACATTGACTGTATATCCCAAGCATCGAGTAGCAGCTGAGCGAATGCAAGGTTGCTATGGGAGAGTATATGCAATTTGTCATATGGAAGTAATGTAAACATATTTATATCTGTGTACTTTTAGAGAACAGCAAAAAAGACTAAAAAGAGAAAAAGGTCTCGATTCGGTATCCACTGGCCAATCTCCACCAGGTAGGTAACACGAGGATCACAGAGCCAAGGGTAATGAAGTGTGCATTGGACGAGTGGGTTTTGGTGAAAAACTGGTCCGAAATGGGGGACATTGATGACCTGCGGATGAGATGGAGGTGACAATCGACATCGGCCAACAGGCGGGGCAATATTATTTACCACCTAGAGTGCATCCTCGTAGCGTGCCTACGATGGTGGTTGAAGCAGTCGTTGGATACGAGCATTCGTGGCATTATGGATGAACCAAGAGGTCCTGAAATATAAGGCATTCTAGGATTTTTAGGACAGATTAAAGAGGTGGGAAAATGTCACATATACCCTTAGGTAATGATAGTTAACAAGTGCAATATTTGGTAAGTCTTTAATTGAGTTGATTGAATACTTACCAAAAACTCTTAGGATGCCTTATATTAGAGGACAAATTTTGAATCCTTGAATGCCTTATATTTCAGGACAGAGGGAGTAATCACTATTAATTTAGTCTCCAAATAATGTCTTTCTTGTCATTAGTCTTCTAATCCTTCAATTTCTTAAATGAGTGAAATGCACTGTGGTCACCTGAACTTGCAGCGTTGTGTCAAATAGGTCCATGAACTTAGAAACCAGACATCTAACCCCTCGAACTTGCGAACTCGTTCACCCCAGGTCCAGCCCAGTTTTGCATGGCTTGCACGGAGGTTTTGCATGGGCACTGTAGCAATGCTGACATTAGCGATGACATCAACACTACTTAATTTGCGAAATTGACATCTTTTTATTCGGGGCTCCAAATATAGCAAATAATATATCAATTTTGATCCTCTCGACGATCTCTTTGCAATGGTGTACTCCATTTTGTTATTTGAGATAATTTTATTTCGTATAAAATTAAATATTTATATAAAACAAGTGATATATTTTATTTTGTGTAAAATTAAATATTTCTATAAAACGATGTACCGGATGGCCATTGTTGTTTTAATGAAAAACGTGCATCACAGTTGTGAAGAAAGGATCATTGAAAGCTTGCTGCTGAGGGAGGAACTAGCGTTGGAGAAAGTGCAGTGTCCGGCTAATCATGCCGTGCATTATTCGGGATCCCGTGGAAGCCCTGCAGAATCGTGTGCAAAGATGCCTGTTCCTGTTCTTGGTTCCGGCCTTACGGGCTGGGTACGTCATTTTATAGAATAATAATATGTCACTTATTTTATAGAAATATTTAATTTTACACTAAACAAAACTATATCAAATAACAAAACAGGGTACACCATTGCAAAGAGCTCCTCGAGACAATCAAAATTGATATATTATTTGCAATATTTGGAGCTCCGAATGAAAATATATCAATTTCGCAAATTAAGGAGTGCTGACTTCATCGCTGATGTCATCATCGGTACATTGCTCATGCAAAACCGGGTTGGACCTGGAGTGAACGGGTTCGCAAGTTCGAGGGGCTAGATGTCTGGTTTCTAAGTTCATGGACCTATTTGACACAACGCTGCAAGTTCAAGT
The DNA here is from genome assembly GCA_036936925.1 of Cenchrus fungigraminus. Taxonomy (NCBI): domain Eukaryota; kingdom Viridiplantae; phylum Streptophyta; class Magnoliopsida; order Poales; family Poaceae; genus Cenchrus; species Cenchrus fungigraminus. The sequence continues at coordinate 18,038,986 of CM072774.1, forward strand.
GCCCATAGTGCATTTCACTCTTCTTAAATTTAACTACCGCTGGTGCCACGCACATTATTGCCAACGAGTACTATCAGTTTGATTTATATTGGCTAACCCCTCTAAGTCTAATTCATGGCTCCGTACCTTAGATGAATTTTCAAAAACCTCATTTAAAGATATATTAACTTTGTTGCTCGTGCGTTTTTGCTATTTCCCATATCTAGAACGGTTCACGCACTATTTCCGATATTTAAAACAGGTCATACATTCATCGATGGGAAAATGCGCATGATGCCTAATGGCCATTTTATTTTTAGGTCCGCATACTAGTTCTAGATACGTCTTCCTTGGCCAACCGGTGAAAAAACTGATATGACAACAAAGAAAGTTAATTTGGTATCCATTCTTCACACCTCCTGTATCCACTTTACACAGTCAAATGACTACTTTCAGGCTCTCTTGCTGTTTGCATGGATCATCGTGGTCCTATTTATCTATTGAGCATCAGCATACCTTTCGGACCACGCTACTAGTTTTATGTGTTGAGCATGAAAATATATGGAACTAATTCAATTGTCACCGTTGCGGTAATGTACGAACCTGGACCAGTGCCTTCAGTTTGTTATACCAGTACTTTCAAACTTCCAGTATAACCTATCGTTCCGAGTCCTCCCATCCCAAAAACAATGAGGAAATAGATGGAATTGAACTATAATGTCGATGGCAGATGTGCAGGCTTGCTTACATGACTTTTTTTTATAGTAAAACATGAAGAAGCCGAGTTTATATAACACAGAGACCTATGCTGGATGCTTGGAAAAGGGAGGAGGACATATATCGACCAATATTCAGCATTGCTTCCATACAAAATGCCCGACAGAGACATAAAGTAGAACGATTGGGCATGGGTAATTGGGTAAGCTATTGGACCATATTTCACAATCACAGAGGATAACTTTCAGAGTATAAAGCAGTAGAAAAACAAACTGTGTGCATCATATAGAGAGGACAATCGACATTGATGTTTTCCAAACATTGATTTATGTTTTTTCAAACAATGATGTTTACACTTCATTGATCTATTCATGCAAAATGGAATGCTCGGTTTATCTATACCTAATGTACTTTTTCATGGTGTACGAAGTGCTGTGTTCATCACTCAAACACATCGATGGGTTCATGTCACATGATGAAGCTATGGTGGTGAGGTAGAGCTCTCCTTCATTGCAGTGGGCACTTGGAGCAGCATCCAGAAAATGGCATGGCATGAGTGCCGCTGGGGCATTACGTTCTGATTCTGCACGCAGCACTTCTTAAGATTACAAAACGCATGCACCTATGAGAACATATATCTGACAATGATGAATAACTGGCACTTAAGATGAAAAATTCTTGACCAACATGGACTATCAAACCATATTTCTGACAAACACCATAGAAAAAGGAGTTGGAGCAACGCTAAAGAGAATTTTACATGTGGACACCATCAAACAGAAGCAACTCCACATGTAATCTTATTGAAAATTGATTAGCTAAACCATTTGATGCAATTTTAAGGGATCTAAATTCGTTGTGGTTGCACCAAAGACTTGATCACGACCGGTTGCAAATACCTCTATGATTTTTGCAAATTAGTACTAGGTTTATGTTGGACGATCATCTCGAGAAGGTTGGTATTGGGGATGTCACTATTTCAAGGTCAAAATCTTTAAACTCGAATTTCAAGGAGAAAGTATAATTTTGTTCATCGACCTATTGCTTGATTTTGGTTTTGGCTATCCAACTCCAAAACAAAGAATCTTCAACCATCAACTATTTAAACAATTTACATTTTTCCATTAAAATATTTTGAAGGGTAGTTTCAAGTCACCTCCTTTTTGTGTCTTGTCACCTTTCTCTACCTTATGATCTTCCCCACCATGTGGAGTAGGACTCGAATTGGCTTCTCATTGGCTACCCATCCTATTAAAATACTCCAAGGATTAATAAATTTTTAGGAAATGTTTTGGCGAGGTCGTCGACAACTAGCTATAGTTCTTCCCTTAAAGAACCTATAGCTTTTTCTTCAAATTTCTGCACCTATTTGTTGAGACATATACAATTTTGTGGGTCCATATTTCACTGCGCTAGGGCATGTGGTGCAACATGAGTTTACATCAAGTGCTGTAGGTGGTTCTGACTTCTGATGGATGCTTGCTCGGGAACCCAGCTGTTGAAGCATTAGATTTCAATATTTTTCTTGAAAGATCTGTGCTCAACTGATTCCCGGCACCTCCCAGTCCTAAACCGAAGGTACACTATATTGTCCAGCGGAGGAACTAAATCCCTTCTCCTTTCTTTCTGTAATTTATATATGGCTCATTGGGACACCTCAAACAATTGAAGCTTGGAACGTTCAACACATTTGTAGTCCAATTCATAGGGAAGAGCTGTTTCACGAAAATATGCACCTACCATTGTAGGTTCACTAATAAATTGTTATGTTCATGGCCTTATGACTACAAATTCAGTTTATGATGGTCCAAATGTTAAGCGCCTACAGAGGTATCAGATGGTCAAAATTTAGAGTAAAAATTGAACTCAAATTGCGCATCAAGTGCTAAAACTCAAATATTGGAGTTGAATAAGCTAATGTGTGTAACTTAGTTTAACATAAACACTCTCCAGGTGATTGAACAAATGAGTAGGCATACAAGAACGTCCTGCACTACATTATTACAATCACGAGACAGAGCTCTCATGTCACAATCAGTAAAAGAAGTTATGAGCAAACGCCAGTTGAATGTGATAAGGCCGCTAAGCTCAAGGTGGCATCGGCAGTTTTTAGTCTGCTTAAGATGAAGAAATAAGCTGTGGTATTGGCACTTGTGAGTGCAGCGGCACCAACACTTTCTAATGCCATCACCTGACGAGCAGAGAAAACAGACGGAGAGGAGTACCTATTGGATTGGCTAGCACTAAGAAAACCAAAAAAAAGCACCATACTGATGCATTGAGCTGATCCTTCCTTACAAACCCAGCAGCTGAAAGAAACGGAAATGTAACAAGGAAGGGCAACACTACCGTACACCCATTACCTCCTAGGAGGTAAGAGAATTAAATTAATTATTAAAAAGAAAAAAAATAAAGAAACTGCCAGATCCACGTTATCACGGATTCCTCAAATCTAGGAGGAGCAGTTACAGCATTCGCATGTGCACTGAATGTGATTTCTTCCCTTTGAATTGCAACCAATGTCATAGCAATTTAAGAGAAAACATCTCCATCTGGATGGAGAAAAACATTACTTGAACATCTGCACATTTACTTGAAGTCATGAACATCTCAACGAGATATGCAGTTTGACACCTACATCTGCAGTTCTTCTTTGAAACGAAAAACATCTCTGCATGTGCAATTTTTTTTGAAAAAGAAACATATGCATCCACATGGAGAAAAAAAGGTGAACCTGATACATTTCTCTGCGCAACACATTTACTTGAATATATGCCACGTTCTTTTTTTTCTTTTGAGAACAGATCCATGCATGTGAAAATAAAAAGGCGTGTCACGTTCTTTCTTGAGAACTGTGAAATGGCCATCCATGTTCGGATAATAAGAGGGGAAAAAGAAACTTAGATCTGATACACAATCATGTGCGGAAGTTAGATGTAATTGTAATTTTTTATATATATTTTCAGACTTAAAATTTTATATAATAAATATTAAATCTATTACCTCTTAGGAGGTAATATGTCATTAGATCGACGGCCGACATTCCTTTGGGAGTACCTTAGCAAGGCTTAACAAGGAAACTCCAGAGGCCTTTCATTCCAAAGATGAACAAAATAAAAATCCTAGAAACTAGATAGAGGTAGTGCAATGCACTTGGAAGCATTATTAATTTTCTTTTGCACCAACACTTTCTAATGCCATCACCTGACGAGCAGAGAAAACAGACGGAGAGGAGTACCTATTGGATTGGCTAGCACGAAGAAAACCAAAAAAAGCACCATACTGATGCATTGAGCTGATCCTTCCTTACAAACCCAGCAGCTGAAAGAAATGGAAATGTAACCAGGAAACTCCAGAGGCCTTTCATTCCAAAGATGAACAAAATAAAAATCCTAGAAACATCTCTCTCTCTCCCCCCATGCGTGTCTGAATCAACAGTGTCATGGGAGGCGGCAGAGACCAACAGTGTCATGGTTATTTTCTAGCAGTTAAACAGATGCCAGAATATAAGGGGAGCATCCTACAGTGTCATGGTTATTTTCTCGCAGTTAAACGGATGCCAGAATAAAAAAGCTTTTTGGTACTGTATGGCCTTCTAATAATCAATGCACTACCCAAATTGATACTACCTTGGTCCCATGAAAATTGCAATTATAGTGGTAGGATGAAATTGCACTACAATTGCTAGTTCAGCATGTGGGGTGCGTGTTTTTTTTTTGGTGGGGGTGACTGAGCGAACGGCGCGGGAGGGGGTTGGAGGAGCGGAGGGCAGAGGGCTGTCGCATACTGCAATGTTTTGTCCCCTTTTTTGTGTTTTTAGGGATAGTTAGACAAAAGACGCGGTAACCAGGAAACTCCAGTGACCATTCATTCCAAAGATGAGCAAAATAAAAATCCTAAAAAGAAAAAGTCCTTCCTTCTAGACTCAAGCACAGTCAAATCTGCAACCAAACATTCCTCTCCATTCGCTCCTCGCATGTGCTCCATGGTCTGACATTCCAAGGATGATTAGATCGTTTCCGACTAGCTGATTGCCTAGACTCTATTATATTCCTGGTGGTTTAGATCAGCAACTTCCCTCCTTTGGATCGGAAACATCTACCACTCTCATCCTCCCTTTTCTATTCAATCGGGTACACTAGTCTTTACAATATTTCAGTGTGCTCAAAAGTTCAATTGGATAAATAAAAGATCCATAAGAAAATTCATCATATATATTCAATAGGCGAGAAATTTATCGTGCAATGCATGAAATACATATACGATTGGAAGGACATATATGTAGACAGGGATGTAATAACCTTTGACATGTAAATTGCAGAAGCCCTGATTCAATTCAGAATGTTTTTTACAAAATGAGCTTTGCATTGTAATGGTAAATGTCAAAGTAAAAATTACTGGGAAGTACTACAGGATAACATGCAGCATTAGAGATTAACTAATAATATTCTATAACATCATGGGCTTTATTTTCAAAAATCAGTAGCCTAACTGTGGGTGACACTTCCCAAGCTGACTGCCTCAGCAAGCCTCTATGCCATGCATATCTGGCGGCTCAACCACCCACAGTTTTTTTCCACTTTGTATTCTTGCTACCGGTTTCATTGGCTATGCTGAGTTTCTTTGGTTTAGCTGGAACCACGCATCCAATCATCCCACCAATAACTGGCAGCATTTGGACTGTAATGCTGAGGTTTTTCGTGCTGAGTTTTTACTCGCCTGATTTCCGACACCTCCCATTTCTAAGAATTGAGGTAAAAATATTTTGTTCGGTCCATGACCCAAACATTCCTTTAACTCTCTTTCCGCAGCTAACACAATTTCCAATGCCGGTCAATAGGACTTGATTCGTAACATGACTCCATTAAGGAAGCATATTGATAATGTTGTTGTCACCATATTGAATGAAGACGAAGTTGATATCAATAAGTATCTCTGTCTTATAAAAGGTCACTAGCCTAGGTTCTCTGCGTTTTTTTTTTGTTGCCGTAGTGGATTTGCACTGTTTAAATTGTCTCATTGATAGCATCTGCTTCTACGTTGAATGTTGTCATCAACCTAAGCGAAGCATGAAGACCATTCACAAATAACTGGATAGAGAAGTCAAAACTATTGATTTCAAATAGAAGTAGTCTTTGGATATAGAGAATGACCAGAAAAGTCTTCTGTCATTACAGGGCAGAAGCTACAACATGCATGGTTGCGATAGACGCAGGGATAGAAATCTGCAGGTGCAGATTTTGATTGGTCTTGCTTCACAAGTCCCCGGTTCATGTAACTCCCCTGGTTCAAAAGTCCAACTCTAAGGCCAGTCTCAATGGAAAGTGTCATTTTTTAGATAGCGGATATAATATCCGGCCTCTACGTCTCTTAACGTAAACAACCCAATTATTATAAAGTTTATGAAAGTGGACAACAACCGTTAGCAAATTCGAATAACAAACTAGCACAGCCTATATAAGTGCTTCCAACCACCTTTGGCCTGCTCTGATGAGACCATCTCAAATCTAGTGCTCAATGATCATAGTAAGTTCTTGTTGTGCCAATCATGTTGCAACTGCGCCTAGTAACACTACGTGAAAACCTCAAATAGGTCACGCAGCATTTGTAACGGGCCCTTAACGCCCGTTACATCCACCCACATTTGTAACGGTTGTTGTTTGACGCCCGTTACCTATAAGCGTGCCAGGACGACCCCGGGGTTGGCCTCCACAATGCCTGTTACCAATGTGGACTTCTGGTAACAGGCTTCTTAAATGCCCGTTACATAAATTCTTTGTAACGGATATTAAAGAGAGCCCGTTACAAATGTTGAACCTATCGGTAACGGGCTTGTAAAGTCCGTTACCGATCAATGCCCTATCAGTAACGGGCTGCTTAAGTGCGTTACTGATCGCTGCCATATTGGTAACGAGCTATAAAGTCCGTTACCGATAATTTCGTACTGGAGACGCATGCTTGTAGGATGCGTCTCCTTTGCTGGCGACCCAATTGGATGTGTCTCGTGTCTTAGGACTCGTCTCCTTTGATTGCCACCCAGGGTCGCCTTTTTTCTCACATCGGAGACGCACGTTGTTATTGCTCGTCTCTGTCTTCTCCTTCTGACACCACTCGCTTTCTCTCCGCAGAAGGCCACTCCTGTTCCGACAACAACACTCACTCTCTCTCCTCAGAAGGTCACTCGCTCGATCTGTGTGCTCAGATGTCCCCGCCGGCCTGTCCCGTTCGCCGCCGCCAGCTGTGCGCGCTCTGAGGATCGCGCTTAATTTCTCTCCTCAGAAAGCCGGCGCTGCAGCAGGCCGGCCGGCCGCGTGCGCGACGGCAAAAGGGGCCAGCGGACGTCGACCGCGCCGTCCTCCGCGCTGTCGCCGCGGCCGCGACGCCGCCTCCGATCCTCCTCCTCGGCCGCGCTCGCCTCATAGAAAGTCCTGGTCAAAGTGGAAATTAATTACCCCTTTTATTGAAATTCTTCAGCTGTCCTAATCCTCTTGTGTGTTATCGGTTTTTTTGTGTGATGAATTATGCTCATTTGGTGTATGGAATGCAGATGGTGTCTGCTGCTTGGGCTTGGATATACAGACAACCCCAAGAAGATTGGGAGAATTTCTTAAGAGGGGTCAATGGTTTTCTAAATCAAGCAGAGGCAGATATGAGAAACTGTGGTGTTCAGGCAATGCTTTGCCCCTGTATAGATTGTCTCAACCAAAAGAAATTCGCACAACGGGAAATCATTTTTCATCATTTGGTCACACGTGGTTTCACAAAAAATTACACGTGTTGGAATAAACATGGTGAGGAAGGCCTTAATGAACTCGAAGCAGGCTGCCTAAATGAAGGTGAAGTGCGACACCATGCTACCGACCATGATGAAGACCTTGATGGCAGTGGACTTTTTGAGGAAAATGAACCATTATTCCCACCAAATGTGTTGAGGCCTGAGGATATCACTGATCAAGAAGTTAGGGGCATTGATGATGGTGAGGTGTTGCAACGTGTGCACAATGTTGATCAAATGTTGCAGGATGTTGAGTTTCAACGAGTGTACACACCTTCTGAATTAGCGAGGCTGAAGCAGTTCATTGAAGATTCAAAGAAATCCCTCTATCCTGATTGCCAGAAGTACTCTCGCCTTTCTGGTGATCTAAAACTTCTGCAGCTTAAGGCAGATCATGGTTGGAGCAACAAAAGTTTCAAACATCTATTGGATGTGCTTAGAGATATGCTACCTGAAGGAAACCAAATACAGAGTCTGTCTATGAGGCGAAGAAGATAATCTGTCCTCTGGGAATAGAGGTTGAAAAAATCCATACATGCAAGAACAGTTGTGTATTGTTCCGTGGAGATTATGCAGACCTTGACAAGTGCCCCAAGTGTGGCTATGATCGGTACAAGAGGAAAAATGATGGTGGAGATGATAATAATGCTGATGACAAGAACGAGCCCGGCGAGATTAGAGGCAAGAAGAAGAAGGTTAACAGAGGGGCTCCTGTGAGGGTGGCATGGTATTTTTGCATCATTCCTCGGCTGAGAAGATGGTTCGCAACACGAAAGGAGGCCCAACTCTTGCATTGGCATGACGAAGGCCGAAAGGAGCTTAAGAAAGATGGCAAGTTTAGGCACCCCGCAGATGCAGCACAATGGGGTAACATTAATAACCACTTCCCATGGTTTGACGACGCAAGGAGCATACAGTTTGCTATGAGCACAGATGGCGTGAACCCATTCGGTAACCAGAGCTCAACACATAGCACCTGGCTTGTCGTGCTGTCGTTGTACAACCTTCCACCCTGGCTATGCAAGAAACAGAAATATATGATGCTGACAATATTGGTCTCCGGGCCAAAGCAACCTGGCGACCGTATTGATGTCTACTTGAGGCCACTAGTTGATGACTTGAAGATATTGTGGAAGCCTGGTGTGCCAGAGGTTTGGGATGAGTACAAGCGTGAGGAGTTCACAATGCATGCCATGTTGTTCACCACCATCAACGACAACTCGGCTCATCGCAACCTCTCTGGCCAGAGTAAAAGGAAAGGTGCAGCTTGCCCACACTACTTGGAAGATACTTGTGCAGTATGGCTAAGACATTCAAAGAAATACGTATTTATGGGGCACTGTTAACGGTGAAATTCCGTCAACCTAGCCATGAGTTTACCTTCAGTGTTGGCATGAATTTTATATCTTATCCATTGGTACTAACCCCCTTGGTATAACAAGTTCGTTTGTGCATGTCGGTTTTGGAGTTTAGTGTTTATGCAGGATTTTAGTGTTGAAAGCAAGACTTCCGGGTTGAGTTCATTAAGCACCTCATGACAAGACCTTGAAGCCCGGTACAAGTCAAGCAATGAAGTGAACATGACTCCAAGAAGCCCAGGGACCAAACCCGAGAAGATGGAAAACTCCGAGGACCTAGTCAGAAAAATGCCGAATCTTGCGAGACAAGGAGCTTCATCTACACCGAAGAGAAACTGACGTCAAGGGCCCACATGCAGTTGGGGGAATACTCTAGAAGACTCGGGAAGCGACACCGGGCAAAGGAGGCCGCGGGCTGGGCCGAAGTGGGCCCAGGCCGGCCGGCCCAGGCCACTTCGAGGCCCAGTCGGCCCCCCCTTTGACCTAGCCGCCATTCAGGCTATTTATAGCCCTGAGGCCAGGCGCCACGCATCAACTCATTCGCCATCTGCCGCCGAGGAGCAGAGAAGAGAGGGACACCATCTCGGAGAGGAGAGGGTCGAGCTAGTTGACTAGGATCTCCCTAGCCGGCGTGGGAACCTTGCAAGGAAGACCACGTCGGAGTTCCCGGAGCTAGAAGCAAGATCAAGGTAGGATCCCGGTGGTGATCTTGATTCATGTATCATGTATTATGTTGAATTATCAAGTTGCAATCCGATTTCTAGCGATCGAGTGTTTCTCCTACGATTTTGATTTCAATCGGCTTTTCGTATCTTAAGATCTATTCTCGAGATACATCATTGAGGGTGTTCTTGTAGCCGTGGTGGCTAGAGGTGCATGCCTGACCTTCCGTGAGATTTCAACTTGTCCTTGGACTCGCCCTAGACTAACCCGCATGAATAGGGGTGCGTTGTGACAGAACGGTGGCTCCAAAAGGCGGGTGTTTTCGGAGTCGGACAGGAAACCGTGATTTAAAGATGCTTTTTATGAGATTGAACTTGTTTACTTCTTCCTTGCTCAGAACTTCAACGAAGGCTTGATCCAATCTCTCTAGATTGGTTTATCTATCCCCCTCTACCTCTTGCTACCTCCGGTTTTCATAGATTAGATTCGTTTTCATGATGTTCTCTAGATTAGATGCATAAGATTCCCCTTTGAAGATCAAAGTTTTCGACTTTATTAGATTGATTCTTACATCACACATTTGTTCCACGGATTCAATACCTTGGGTTCACACTTGAGGGAAGAAGGGTCCCTTGACTACGACGGAGGACTTGTCCGCTTGCAAGTCCAATTGAAGTTTAATACGAATATACACCATCAACAGGCACTGTCGTTTCCTCAGCAAGAAACATCCATACCGGGCCATGGATTGTCAGTTTAATGGGGAAAAGGAGAATCGAGAGGCGTCGTTGCATGTGACTGGAGATCTAGTCCACTTGAAAGTCAAGGACATCAAAACTATCGAGGAGTTACCCAAACTGACTGAAAAATCCTTGGCAAAAGAAAGAAACGAGATGGTGAAGAAGAAGAAGAAGGAATGTTGAACAAGAAATCAATTCTATGGGAGCTAGAGTATTGGCCGATGTTGGATGTGCGTCATTCGGTTGACAACATGAACGTCAAGAAGAATGTGTGTGAAGCTACTTGTGGAACATTGCTATAACAGAAGTCCAAAGGAAAAGATCATAAAAATGCAAGGGAGGATCTTAAAGAGCTGGGCATTAGGCCGGAGCTCTATGCAGAGGAAACAGAGACGGGGACGAACCTTCCCGTTGCTGCAACCACCTTGTCAAAGGCAGAGAGAAAAGAATTCTGTTAGTTTTTGCATGATTTGAAAGTACCTTCAGGCTACTCATCAAACTTCAAGAGGCTAGTGTCGGTGAAGGACATGAAAATGAATTTCAACTTGATGAAATCTCATGATTGCCATGTGTTGATGACAACTCTTCTTCCTGTTGCACTTAGAGGTATCAAGACAGAACTGGTTCGCGACGCGGTCACGAGCTTGTGTTTATTCTTCGATGCAATAGAACAGAAGGTGATTGATGAGGAAAAACTATTGGACTTAGAGAGGAGGCATTTCGAGACCCTATGCCGGCTTGAAGCTACCTTCCCACCATCATTCTTTGATCTCATGCTGCATCTAACAGCACACCTCGCGAGGGAAATCTGGTTCCTTGGCCCATCTTACCTTCATCAGATGTTTCCATATGAGATGTTCTATGGATTCCTGAAATCATTGGTACATAACCGGTTATTTCCGGAGGGAGCCATTGTTCGTGGCTACGAGACCATCGAAGCAGTGGAGTGGGCCATGGGTTATATGGACCCACAAAACCCCATTGGTGTGCCTCGCTCACGGCATGAAGGTAGGCTTTCTGGTGTTGGGACCATGGGGAAAAAGTCAGTCACTCCGGAACAAGATGCCTTCCAAAAGGCTCATTTCACCGTGATACAACAGCTGCACCTAATTACACCGTTTGCCAATGAGCACAAACGACAACTACGTGAAGACAACCCTGACCGTGGTAGGGGTTGGCTTGCAAAGATGCACATGCAAGGTTTCAGCAGGTGGCTCCGAGATTATGTCGAGACATGCAGCAATAATGTTGTAATTACCGACGAGACAAGGAATCTAGCAGCGGGGCCATTGTTCACTGTTACAAGATACCAAGCAATGGATATCAATGGATACACGTTCTACACCATGGCCCAGGATAAAAAGAGCGTCTATCAAAATAGTGGTGTGCGTGTATGGGCCGTCGTCGACGATAGTCATGATGATGATGACACGGAGACAGACACATATTATGGTCAAATAGAGGAGATATGGGAGCTTGATTATGTAGGATTGAAGGTAGCCTTGTTTCGTTGTAGATGGGTCACCAATGGGAAGAGAGCTTTGAGCAAGGACAAATATGGTTATGTTAGTGTTGATCTCCGGGTCTTTGGTTACAAAAACGAACCATTTGTCTTCGCCAACGATGTTGAGAAAGTGTTCTATGTACCTGACCTTGCAAAGAAGAACTGGTCTGTGGTTATGCCTGGAAAAAAAAGGATTGTTGGGGTTGAAAATATTGTTGAGGAGGAGGAATACAACCAATTTGACGAAATTCCATCCTTTGACACTTTATACAAGCCCCGAGTCTTGGGAACTAACAAAACACCATACTTGCGAAGCGACCATAGTGAAAAAATCCATATACAGAAATCAAGGAAGAAAAAGCAAGCCTGATTTCTGCTGAATCCTTTTTGTAATGCCGGAGGATGTGTCTATTAGTGGAAATGGAATCCGTTTTGTAATATAAAGGATGCGATGTATTGGTGGAATTTCAATTCTTTTTGTAATATATGGGATGCGGTGGAATTTGAATCCTGCTTGTAATATATTCTGCCTAAGATACTATATATATTCTGTTTATATTCTGCTTCAGTTCAGTAACGGGCGTTAATATCAAAGAGACGAGGATTAGCCAACCCGCGTCGCCTTTGTTACGGGCAAGAGACGGGGATTAACGAACCCGCGTTGCCTTTGTTACGGGCAAGAGACGAGGATTAACGAACCCGCATCGCCTTTGTTATGGGCAAGATATGCGAAATCACACACAGATTACATCAAAAGAGACATGGATTAGCCAGCCCCCGTCGGCTTGTTCTTCTTCATGCTTGCAAGTGAGTAGGTAAATCATACAAAAAATTGTACTGCACAGAGATAATCACACAAGCATGTCTCTTGAGATGCAAAATCACACACACACAGATTACAGTCATCATTGATACATCAGAAGGTTACAATGCGGCCATATCTTCATGACGAGATATGCAAAATCACACACACAGATCGATCTTGCTCGCAGGTCGTCGATCTTGCTCGCCTTCGGCTTGTTCTTCATGACGAGATATGCTCCAGATTCTGGCTTCTTCTTCATGCTTACAAGTGAGCACAAGCGAAAGATACAGAGAGGGTGGAAACATATCCCTTAAAAAATCCATCATCCTGGAGGAGGGAAAGCAAAAGGAAGCCCAAGCGTGACGGAAAAGCTGCAGCAGGCTTTCCGTCGGCTTGTTCTTCCTGATGCCAGGAGGTTCTGGGCTACCTTCCCCCGACACAGCTGCGACCAAGGAGTATATCACAAGGATTTTTCTAGCAGCTGTGCTAGAGGGATGAGCAACCCAATCACCCATATCACAAGAATTCTTCTAGCAACTGAGAGATCGAGGAGGAGGAAGAGAGAAAAGCAAAAGCTTGCGCCCTACAAGATCTATTCTTTGTGCCATAGCTAGATCTAGATCTAGAGAAGAAGGAAGCAAGTGACTCACTTTATTGTATCAGAAGAAGGAATCATAGCTAGATCTAGATCTAGAGAAGAAGGAAGCAACTTGAAGTGAGGAGGACCGATAGGCGTCGGTGCCTTTTTATAGCAAAAACAAGGAAGGGATAACATCGGTTGTAAAAAAAAAGAGGAAGGGATAAGATCAAGAGCACAGGAAACGGGAAGGTTCCCAAGATCCGGTCAATGGGGAAACTATTGCCAGTCAATGGCTGAGAGCAGAGGTAGTGATTCCAATGTAGAATTAAATGATACGCGGATTAACCAAACATCGTCCAATGTACTCACATCCCGAGGAGTCAAACTACATGAAAAAACTACTAACAATTACAAAATAAAACATGTAATTCTCACATCTGGAGGAGTATATCTTTTATAAAAAGGTTATTTCAAGACATAAATGCTAATATTTTTTTGCTACAAACTTGGTCAAAGTTGTAATAGTTTGACTGGCACGTTCCCATAACTGCACAGGAAACGGGAAGGTTCCCAAGATCCAGTCAATGGCTGAGAGCAGAGGCAGTGACTCCAATGTAGAATTAAATGATATGCGGATTAACCAAACATCATCTCCAATGGAGAATTAAAGGATACTACGTGGATTAGCCAAACGTCGTCTGCAATGGAGAATTAAATGATACGTGGATTAGCCAAACGTCATCTCCATTGCATACTTAAACCGTGTTTGGAAACAAATCTCCTGTATCTTCTCCTTCCAAAATAATTTAGATCCCCTGCCCCTTCATCTACCCGCGAAAAACAGCAACTGCCTACTCCTCATCGTCACCATTCCCGGCTGGAGATGAATAGCATGCCGGGAAGAAGCAGGCGGCACCAGCCGTCGTCGCTGCTGGGCCTCCGTCAAGACCTCCGCATTGAGATTGCGGCGCGCGTCGGTGCGACCTCGGAGCGGCCCTTGGCTGACCTCCGCAGCCTACGCGGTACTTGCTCGACCATGCGCCGCGTGTGCGGCCACGGCGACGTCGGCCGGCGTTTGTCGATAGAGGGGATACGAGATGAGATTTCTTGTGTGTGGGACCCCACCGCTTACAAAGCATTCCTTGCTATGCTGACCGATCTCGGGAATCCGGAGGCTTGCTTCTTCTCCAGGATCAAAGCCGTCTTCATGGAAAACAGGGGATGCAATGATCTCCGGCGCACCGCCGAGGGTGGGCACGATGCGGCGGCCTATCTATACGCCATCTTGCTCTACAGAGACAATGGCGGTGCCGCCGCCGACGACACCGCGAAGCGATACATGAGGCGGGTCGCGGACGGCGGCAGTACGACGTCGAGATGGCTGAGCAACGAGGGGTGTCTGCCTTTGCGCGAGAAGGCCGTGCATGCGATCCACTCCTCGACTTGGCGCATTTGGGGTGAACCCCTGCCGCCTCTGGCACAGGTGCGCGGTGGTCAGCTGTGCACAGGCAACGGCGGCTGCTGCGGCGTGGATAAAGGATGGCTTCGAATTTCTCTGTTTTGCAGCGAAGACTGTAGGCTCCGCTGCGAAATGGTGAAGTTCAAACGGAGTATTAGAATAGGAAATCAGTAGTAGATTAGCTTTTGTATGTTGCTCGAATTATCTGTGTAAAATTTTGGAAGAGCAGCAAAGCCGACGCGGGTTATCAGCCCCGCGTCGCTAATGACTGTGGGGCCTAGTTCTATTCAAATGAAGAACAGTTCCCATTTCTCCTTTTAATCTGCAATCAAATGGTGTAACAAGTATTTCTTCGTCGTAATTAGTCCAAATTTGATATTTTTTTTCTAAATTTTTCTAAAATCACCATCTTTTCATTAATTTTATTGTTTAGTGTATATTTCGTTTGTTGAATAATGTTTATATGCCTTATTTTGATCTTTGTAAATACAACATACAAATAATATTTGTTTTACACAACCATTAGTGATGAAACTTTGCATTTCGTAAACTTAAGGTGAACACAAGGTTTTGTTAAGTTTTCAAATGCATATGAGTTCGAATATGTTGCAAAGTGTGGAAAACTTCAATATTCAAGCAACATTCTAGGAAACTGTGTGAGAGATGTAGACATTTGTACACAAGTATATTATTCCTTCATCGATACCATTAAAATTTTGAAGACAAGTTTAGGTACCCAAATTATGTTGCCAAGTCAATTTGTAGATTTTTTAGAGAAAATTTGATGTTATTAGAATTATTATATAATTACCTTAGGGTGTAAAAATGAATTCTAAGAATCTTGGGCACACAAGTGTGACTGTTGATATTTTATTCAAATACTAAATGTCCAAATACGAATTGTTCGTATTTTTATGATTTTTTAGGTGCTATTTTATGGGCTCTAATATTGTAGGGAAGCACGTTTCATTCGAAAAAAATAGTGGCTGGCCCACACGTCAGCGTCAGCAGCCAAAATAAAAAGATAACCGTTGCCCGCCCGCCGGACCCAACTCCCAACAAAGGCGATGCGGGTTCACTAACCATCGTCGCCTATGACACTAGCCCACGCGTCAGCGTCAGCAGGCAAACCGTGCGCGGGCTGCTCAAAATTTCCTACGTATATTGACTATAATGCCCATGGAATTCCAATTGCAGCACAGAGCCGTCAAGGGCACGCCGGTAGTTTCCTTAAACACAGTTACACGCGCCGTTCATATTCGGCTCCTCGCTAGACAGATCCACAACGCCCGCACTCTCCCCACCGCCGCCGCCACTCTCCCCGCTCGCCTTCGCCGCTCTCTCCCCGCCGCAGCCCTGCTCTTCTCCAGCCCCACCGCTCCCTGCGTGACGACGGTGACGAGGACGCGGTTACTGGCATGTAGACGTCTTCCCGGCCAACCTAAGGACGGTTGACGCGGATCCGTCGACGTCATCCTTGGCCACGACGACGAGCCGGCCGCCTCAGGCCACGAGCCGACGTGGATCCGGCCCCTCCGACCATCACGAGAACAACTACTTCATTCGCGACAGAGGTTAGTCCTGCTTGAACCCCCAATGCCCTCTCTCTCCTCGGCCACCAAATCTGCTATATATTCATGTCACTGTGGATTAGGGAGACATGCCTTGATAGTTCATCTTTAATTGATTGACTGTGGATAGGGAGACATGGTACAATTTTTGCACTGTAAATTCATGAAAAGCATTGAGGATGTTAGCATACTTTAATTCTGCTATGCTTTGAATGTACCAGATCGACATTTATGCTTTGGACCTGTTAGCATACTTTAATTCTGCTATGCTTTGTATGTACCAGATCGACAGTTATGCTTTGGACCTGTTAGCATATTTTAATTCTGATGGTCACATAATGTCAGTGGGAATTGCATCGCAGTGGTTTATAATGTAGTCCACCCAATCTGCTATATATTTATGTCAAGGTGGATTAGGGAGACATGCCTTAATAGTTCATCTTCAATTGATTGACTGTGGATTTAATAGATGGATTTTGTTGCTCCAAGTCTGTTTTGAATAAATTGTTGCTAACAGATGAAGTTATATGAAATGTTGAAATTCATTTTCATCTTCCTGGTGCTACAATTTTTGCACTGTAAATTCATGAAAAGCATAAAGGATGTTAGCATACTTTAATTCTGCTATGCTTTGAATGTACCAGATCAACAGTTATGCTTTGGACCTGTTAGCATACTTTAATTCTCATGGCCACATAATGTCAGTGGGAATTGCATCGCAGTGGTTTATAATGTAGTGATAACTAGACTGTCTTATGCTTTGTTGTGAGTGTTAATTGTTTCACTACTGTCATATATATTGTTGTTGTTGGTGTCATGATGTGTTGTGAGTGTTGTTTCACTACTGTCATATATAATGTCATGACCATTGCTTTATCCTCTTGTTGCATGTACACATGGAACACACAATCCATCGCTGCTGAAGTTGGACAAGGAAGCAGTTGAAGGAATTTATTCTCTGCTTTGATATATAAGCATATTGTTGTGTCCCTGTCAAAATGGTTAGCACCTATCCCTGTATGCTAATTAAGTAAAATATGAACTGTGTATGTCTATGCTGATTTTATTTACGACTGTATCAGCAATTTGGCCTGTCAGACAAAACAAATTTATCTAATAAGAATTTTGTTTAGATTTTCAGTCTTGCTTATGTTGCTCTACTGACAACCTGACATATCATCTATGCAGTCTCCCACAACAACAAACTCCTCTACCTCCAGTGCATCATCACAGCCCATCGTCGGTGAACCTTCTTCACAGGGCCACTCAGCACAGACTGCTGCGAGTAGTACTCGATCCCGCCGGTCAAGGACACAAACCAAATGGCCAGAAGACAAGTTGACTGCAACTGGACTTGATGCCAATTTTTGGCCTACCGCAGATGCTGCGAGGGATAGATTTGTATTGGTCTGTGGTCTCATTGCTCGAGAGAGGGTGTCAATCAACAAGGCGGTTGATGATCTCTCACCAATTGAGAAGGACCATCTGTTCACAGTTTTAGAGGAAAAGCTAGATTACCCAGCCAATCTGGAAGAATTTGTTCGCAAGAAGGCAGTTAAGGCAGCTATATCAGAGATTGGAACCTTGCAACGGCGGTTCAAGGCCCATTTAAGAAAAAAATATGTGAGTGAAGAGGAGACTCTCTTTGTGAAGCATGCCATTTTGCAGCAACAAGACTGGGACATGTTTGTGCAGGAAACCAATTCTCCTTCATTTCAGCAATTGAGCCAGGAGATGAAACAAAAGAGAGCATTGCATAATAAGCCACACAAGATGGGCAGAAAATGTTATCGTGGTAAAAGGAAAGAGTGGGAGGAGGAGGATGCAAAGCTAGCTGCAGAAGGAAAACAGAACCCTTGGGACCAATTTCCTGGACGTTCGAGACCTTATCTGCGGGCAAGGGTAGGGAAGAAGAGGAAGAATACTAGTGAAGGAAGCGGGGGCATAACATTCAGTAACCCTGCGGTGGTGGGGGTAGCAGATAGGGTGAAAACACTTGCAGCTCAGGGTAGCGATGGTTCTTTCTCTGGGGTTAGGGAGGATGATATCCTCACCGCAGCACTTGAGACTCCAGAGCATCGAGGTCGGGTCCGAGGCGTGTCTAGTTCACTTGGCTGGGGTAAAGGGTTTGGTGAAGAGTTCGCTGGAATGTACAGGAAGAAGAGGAACAAGAGGTCTAATGCTCATGATATGATGCACATAACATTTAAATCAATTGTCCATGCTCTAAGACTATCAGGCATCGAAATACCGAAAATGTACTTCTTCCTTCCCAACTACCAGCGCCGGTCAGTAGCAGCGAGGAAGAAGATGTGCATGGCAGCGAGGAAGAAGATGCGCATGACCGCGAGGAATAACATGCGCATGACAGCGAGGAAGATGCGTGTGGCGGAGAGCAAGATCATTGGAATGCCAACGGTGACGAAGCGAATCAAGTGCACGGTGATAGTCGATCACCTATGCTGGACACAATAGATAAGCTGACAGAGCCAACCGCGTGCAGCCTTTTGGATGGCACCGGGATTAATGTGGAGCTCGCACTAGTGAAAGTCTTTCCATTTCAAAAGGCTTGCCATTCAGTACCGGTGCAGGATGGGTATGTTGTGGTGCAACCTACTTCGTTGTGGGCCAATGCGGGTCACTACCCTCTACCTGTACGAATTGATGGGGGTGACATAGCAACCCTAGCTGAGTCTCTCGTTTAAAGGATCCAATGGCCAAAGGACAGGATCCTTATACAACCCATGACGAGACATCCCAACCCTGAAGCCGCAACAGGTAGCAGGGGTACAACATCAGATGGAGGTACTGCAGCTCAGTGTCAGCAAGAGAAGGTTCAACAGCAGCAGCAGCAAATCAGCAAAACTACGCAGCAGGAGCGTCGACAACAGCCGGAGGAGGAGACCAGGCAAACTCCGCCTAAGCAGCAGCTGCAACTTGAGGATAATCAACAGACGACACAGCAGCCTCTCCAGCAGCAGGAGCGTCGACAACAGCAGGAGGAGCCTAGGCAAACTACGCCTAAGCAGCAGCTGCAACATGAGGATAAGCAACAGACGAAACAACAGCCTCTCTAGCAGCAGCAGGAGGAGCGCAGGCAATCTCCCCCTAAGCAGCAGATGCAACAAGTACAGCAACCTCTGCAACAGGAGGAGCCCAGGCAATCTTCACTGCAGAAGGGGAACCAGGACAGGAAACCTCTGTCTAAAGATGAGATTCTTAACTGTGTTATTGGGACAGAACAGGACCGACCAAAATACAAGCCTGGTGCACCTATGTTGTCATAAGCAAATGTAAAGGCTGCTGGACCAAATTGTGCCAAGTTGCATGCTTATGTCATGGAACACAGTAAGGATAAACTTGCCTTTCCAGCAAAGGTGGATCAAGACTACTTTAAAGGTGGTTGTGGTGCTTTAATGTTAAACATTGAATTCAGTAGCATGTATAACCTTATAACCCTGGCTTCTCTGGATGTTACCTTCATGAGGTTGTGGACATTGTAAGTCCTTTAAAACCTAAAAAGATATTTCTTTAATTTTGACCACAAAGTTCATGCATGCTAACAATTTGATTTTTTGTAGGAAAATGATGGACAAGGCAGCGGAGATGCAGATCAGTGTTGGGTTTTTAGATCCAGATTTGTTTACTTCCACAAATATTTCTCAGCATTCTCGCCTTGTTGCCAAAGCAATCTCAAATGCATTGAACAACGACTACGTGGTGGGTGCCTACTACACTCGCCACTGGGTAACAGTGATCATCTGTATGAAATTCAAAGAGGTTTGGTATCTAGATTCTGCTAAACAACATCTCCCGCTAAAGTTCCCAGACCTCAAACCTGTTGTGGACTGGTCAGTATCTTGTAGGTTTTGTTCACAAAAATTCAATCTCTTAGTGTTTCTAATTGGTATTGCTGATCATGCAGGGCCTTTGGTGAACATGCACAGGACGGAGTGACGAAAGGAAAGAAAAAAAAGCCAAAAGCCACACTCAAGCACAAAACAAATCTCGCTGTAAGACCGAGGTTTTTTTTATGGTCTCTTCTTACCTATTTGGTACTGCATTAACTTGTCATTTTGGTACCTCGATGCAGTGTGCTGAGCAGCCATGGGGTCCTCTTTGTGTGGATTCCATGTGGCATTCCATATGTTAAGACTACTCGATGACATACCTGACATCAAGAAGGCTACTGTAAGTAGATAATAATGCTCAACCTTGTCTCTGCTCATATTATCCATCTAATTTTAGAAACTGATTTCTACTTGTATTCTGATAAATGATTGTATTTTGCAGGATTTCAAATCTCCTGTAGATGTTTCCATAGAAGATCTAAAGCGTGTCCGGGAGATGCTATGCGAGTACATTCTTAAGGAGACCATCGACCGAAAGGGCAACTTCTACAATGGTGCACCATGAGTTTATTGTAGCCAGAAACTTGAAACTCATTCAGTCTTCTTTAGTCAGGTGTTGTTGCCTGAGAAACTTGCTTGGCTTGCTTGGTTGGGGTCAGATACTGCCTGGTTCAGGCAGTTTTCTCATGACTCCATCCAAACAAGCCCTGATGAGAGTAACTTGAAACTTGATGTGATCCTAGCTTGTCTATAAATGTGATCTTGCTTGTCTATAAATGTGATCTTGCTTTTCCTATATCTGTGATGTGAGAATGTGTTTGTGATGTCTCCTTGCTGTGGTGGCTGCCATATCCTGGCTGGTTCCAGGATGCAGCCCCTGATGGCTGCCAAATCCTGGCTGGTTCCAGGATGCAGCCGGCAAGCGGGCAGGTTACTGTAGGGGTGGCCTACGTATCTGTAACGGGCATTAATTAAAGCTCGTTACAAACACTGATCAGTGAGTAACGGGCTTCATTCGGAAAGCCCGTTACAAACATGCCAACAATATAACGGGCAGTGTAAAAGCCCGTTACCAGTCCTGACCGGTGGGCCCAGGACCTGGCCCGTTCATCGAGATATAGGAGACGCAGGTTGAAAGCACGCGTCTCCTTTAATCGAGAAAAAGTAGACGCGCGTGGAAACAGATGCGTCTCATTTCGTCGAGACAGAGGAGACGCAGGTTTACGGAACGCGTCTCTGATGTTAATTTCACAGTAACGGGCCTTGTTTTCATGCCTGTTACCAAAGTTCCCTGTGGGCCCAGAGAAACAGTCATTTCACGTGATTGGTGACTAGTTGTGGTAACGGTCGTTGTTTGATGCCCGTTACGAATCCTATATGTGCTGAGACGCGCGTGAAATAGACGTGTCTCAGTTCGTCAAGATAGAGGAGACGCAGGTGCACAGTAGGCATCTCCGATATTGAGCTACTGTAACGGGCTGTGCTTTGGTGCCCGTTACCAAAGTTCCCTGTGGGCCCAGAGAAACAGCCATTTCATGTGACCGGTGGCTAGTTGTGGTAACGGTCGTTGTTTGATGCCCGTTACGAATATGTTTTATCAGTAACGGGCATCTGCCCGTTACCTTTCTTGGCTTATTTGTAACACTTGATCGGTAACGGGCGCTTTGCCCGCTACCAAAGGCAATCTATACCCGTTACCAAAGCGAGTTTTTCACGTAGTGTAACGTAGCCAGTACATTCCCCTGAAGATAACATGCAAAATAGAGTTATGTTTAATTCTATTAAAAATAATATCATTACGGGTTCTCCAAATGGCCCAGCAAAGAGCAGCGATCTCAACCAAAATCAAATCCCTAATCATAGTATTTTGATTAGAAAGCCGAGAGCCAAATAAATGTCTGATGGATTTGGGGGTTGGCCAGATACACCATCCTCCAAACCATTCTTGCATGGTGACAATCTCGGAACAAGTGGAAAGTGTCATACAAGTGTCATAAGCATTAAACATCACCCCACATCAGCAAATTTATGGGGAGAGTGGAGGTAGAGTGTAATGGCGAGAGAAGAGTGTCGTCACCATGACATTTTGCTGGAACGGTTCTCAAATTTCTAGTCTTGTGACTGTGTGATGATACTCCCCAGGCCTAAGAAACCACCTGTTGGCGGACTACGTCAGCTAGCATGCAAAGCAGGACAACAGTTGGAGCATGCGTCAAGGTTACTGTTGGTATGAGCTTCAAGGTCCAGAACAACAGTTGTCGTGTAAATTATGTATATCTTCCGTGGATCGCATCTGTTCCTAAGAGTTGCACAGCTGCAGGGGACTGCAAGTTTTGATTAAACGGATGATTGAATTAAAGCACAATTGTAGGTATTGTTGGTTGGTCTCGCTACCACTCTCTACTCTAATTATGTCAATGAATAGTCTCAACGCATGAAAAGTTGAGACCTTTTTTTCTGCAATGTAGGTCCAATTTATAAAGTTCCTGATTCATTGTGTTACCCATTGAAATAATAATAATAGTGTAGCAAATTTGGTTCCTGATGCAACTCTTTACTGTATCTGGAAATTCAATCAAAGACATGTTCTGAATTCTTCAATCACAAAACCTCCTCCAGCATCCGGCATTTGGGTGGAAATAATAAGCATTGCTGTGGCGTGTTGCACCAATTATGTAAAATTCTAGAAACACCCAATGAAGTAGGAAAAAAGATGGATAAACAATTAAAAAAATTCGTGGTGCCTTGCCTAGAATGTCAGGTGCTCCAACTTCCATACGCGGAGCTGCTGACGTGGAGCAGAGTATGCACTCTGCACAACTAGGAATACGGGGTCTGGCCGTTGAACATTTTTTCCAAGAACAAAAGATAATCCCAATGGCTCTCATTCCTACCAGAGAGTACATATCCATGTAAACTGCATTCAGTATGACTCATGGTTCTAGGCCTCTAGCAGCTCACACCTCACAGAACTTTTCTGTTCTTATTTATTCCGCCAATGAGAATGCATTTTGGTTTGAAACAAAGGGACCAATGATGTTTTTGTACTATATCTTATTCAATCAGATGTACTTTTACCGGTGTATGAAAATTGCAATCCTGCCATGCGGAAAATGAAATCCCACGGAGACGAAGTTGTAGTAAAAGAGGACCACGCCGATCATTTTAAAACTTGTATTAACTATAGATGGAAACATAACTAGTTAAGGCCAGCTTAGATTGATAGCATTGAGAACAAAGAAAGACACTGAGTGGCAAAAAAATGTTAAACAATTCAAAAGAAGTGGATTACGTAGTATCTCATTTTGCTTGATTAATTACAATCTTGATTTTAACCATGTATATAATCAAACAGCTGGCAAATACCTAAATACAGAGGGTGGCATGAGTTAAACCAGTGGTTACGTTTGCCTTGGCTCTTGCTTGTATAGAAAACAACAAACCGGTGCATTTTCCAAATAATATCCTGTGCAAACGAGCAGTCTTAACGAATGAAACTAGCTTGGATAGACCTTTATCCATGCAATCTAAGTCCGAAATAATACCTATGGTTTTTTTCCAAGTATAAACATTCTGTTAGTTTGTCTGCTCCTATTATGGACAATATATCAGAAACTCAAATACTATGTAAAAAAAGAAATATTCTAATCTATAGTGATTACTGGTTGATGTATTTTTGGAAATGGCTAGTTCACTTCTGAGGTTCATTCCTCATAAGTTTGACAAATATCATGTCGATGTCCAGCTTTCATGAATAGCACGTTGTTGTGATTCACTCGAGGAAACTTGCTTTTACGACAAGGTGCATCAGCTAATATACACATTTTTTCACAATCAAGTGCTCAATGTTCATTAACGCTCACTAATTTGGTGCCATGAACTTACGAATACAATATGAAATTTGTTTCAAGCAACAAATGATATGTGATACCACTGTTCTCAAAATCTAGTAGAATCTCAAACAGCACAATGAACAATGTGTGCATGTAAACCAAATAAACAGGAACATCACCGACCACTGCGAATGCTAGAGCAGAGCCAGATCAACAAAATCTTCGCAGAGTGCAA
Source organism: Cenchrus fungigraminus (assembly GCA_036936925.1). Taxonomy (NCBI): domain Eukaryota; kingdom Viridiplantae; phylum Streptophyta; class Magnoliopsida; order Poales; family Poaceae; genus Cenchrus; species Cenchrus fungigraminus. Next base: position 18,063,056 of record CM072774.1, read on the forward strand.
GGATTCAATTCAAGTTCCTACTGTGAGCGACTGAGCGTGAGTGCTACCCTCTATCTAGACCTGCAAAGGGTTCGGGTCGACCCGCTTTCAAAGCCGACCCACACCTGAAAATAACAATCGGATCGGTTCGGTTCGACCCTAAACAGAAGAGGAGCAAAAGGGTCGTAACCCTATCGAACCCCGGTTACCCTCGGGGCGACCCTCCACCTCACCCGCCGCCGCACGCCGCCGCCACGGCGAGCTTCGCATTCCCCTTCTACAAATCGCCGAGGTGTCGCGCCAGTCGCCGCTGAGGTCTCCCGCCGCCAGTCGCTGAAGATCCCCACGCCGCCGGCCGCCGAAGATCCCCCGCCGCCGGCCGTCGAAGATCCCTCACCGCCGGCCACTGAAGAGCCCTACGCCACCAGCTGCAGAAGAGCCACCAGCTAGCGAAGGTGCCCTCCCTCGAACCCTCCCCTTCATAGTCTGCGTGTCTGATTTGGTGGTGAACTAGCTTCCTCCTTGATGCACTGATGGGGAACACCACGAATTTCACCAAATGAAGCAATATGCGAGTGATAGTTCTGAGGAATATTTGAGATAGATTGATGGGTGCTGGTTCTATGAGCTATATGCAGGCAGTGACTGTTTATCCTAATCTGTACTGCATTAGAAATTTGAAGCACAAGTTCTTAAACCAGACATCATAAATTCTGTTCATAGCATATTGCTAGAACTGTGGACCACTGAAGAAACAAGGATAATAATTGGGCAGGTTGGTTGGCTTGCGAAGTAGGATCAGGTTTTTGTTTGAAAAAATAAGTCATTGCTGCTTATATCTTTTTATATAGCTACTGATGCCGCTTATATCAGTAGGTCGAGGTTTTGACCTACTGATGCCTGTTAATCATGGAGACCCTCTTCCACTAATCTGCTCAATGGCATGATGATGACCATTGACCAGTCCTTACATAAGGCATGCTGGTGGTTGCCTGGTTGGTGACTTTGATGGAGATGCCCTGTAATGGGAGAATCAATTCTGTTTTCCCCCAAATCAGAGCATCTACAAGAGATTCTTTATATCTTCTCTAACTTAAAAAAAATAGAGATTTTGGTCAAATGATGATGTAGCAATATCCAGACTGCAATATCAATCTACTTAGTTATTCTGTATATTATAATTGTCAAAATTAAAAGCATCTGACAGAAACAAAATGTATTTGTGGGCCAGGAATACCCTTTTGTCCTTGCTTATTACAGTACTATACCAGACTGCAATATCAATCTACTTAGTTATTCTGTATATTATAATTTAAATTGACTGGCTTTATTTCTTTTCTTGCTTTTTTTCTCTTTTTTCTGATTGTTATCTTATTGGTTAACTGAAAGTATCGTGTGTCTTATCATCCTTAGTACATTTACATAAAAATGCCTTAGTACATTATTTACATAAAAATGTTTCATTCTTGGTGTAGGGAGATGCAATGAGCCATCAGGACTATGTTAGATGATAGCAGTGGCCAACCAGGCAATAGCAATCGCCTTTTCAGTGCAATTCAATCTTTCTGTAACAAGTACTATGTTCAGATGATCATGTTCTTTCTGATTGGGTTTTATTGTGCTACGACCTTTGCTACTGTCATTGGGCAAACAGGTGACTGAGATATATTGTCAGCAGGTCTTGATGTTGCCATTGTGGAGAGTATTGGTGACTGAGATATATTGTCAGTATTGTCATTGGGCAAACAACTTCCATTGGCGGCTCGTCTCCCTCCGTGACCATCGCCATGGATTGTGTTGAGCATTCAGACTTCTGCTAGTTAGCATGCATTTACAATTCAGATTGATTGTGTAAATGCCTCGTATTTATATTTCCCTTGCCTTATTGTACCACTCTCTGAAACATTTGGAACTATACTGCAATCAGTAGCAGCATGTAATTCAGCAGTTTGCCTTATTGCCTTTGGAAATATACACTGACTGCTGAATTGTAGCGAACATGGCCTCATATGCCATTAGTTCGAGTTTGATTTTGGTGATTCATGACAACATGATCATTGGGACTAACCTTATTGTTTTAGCATGTCTTTGTAGACACTTCTAGGTCCCAAGGATGCAAGAAAACCATATGCCAAATTGAGAAGATAGTGTATTTTTCAAGGGTCAAAACCGAGCAAGAAAAGGAAAAGAAAAGACACCGTCGGATGAACCGACGGTCCCTCAAATACAAGCGTCGGTGCAATCGTCAGACGAGTTGGTACACAGGGTCAAACCCTAGGTACCGTCGGATGAACCGATGGTCCATTTTTTAGTAGCGTCGGACGAGTTGCAGAGGAAGAGCAAGGAAGACAGTAGCTCCGGATGATCCGACGGTCTGAGTGGGGACCCCGTCGGTCTATCCGACGCTCAGTTTGAATTCATACAGAGACGCGCCAAGACGAAGCCTTCAGCACCGGATGATCCGACGCCTTGGACAAGAAGAAGCGTCGGTCTATCCGACGGTCGATTGGAAGCTAACAGAGGCGACTTGAGCGCGGAGTCTTCAGCACCGGATGATCCGACGCACCGTCGGTGCATAGCGTTGGAGCAGTTGTGTCAGAGAATCTCAACGGCTAAGTGACGTGGGAGGGGCACCGGATGAACCGACGCCCTGGAAAATATAGCGTCGGATCATCCGACGGTACCTTTTTCAGTGGACGTTAGCCAACGGCTAGTTTGATGCCTTGGGCTATTTATACCCCCTCCACTCACCCATTTGAGTAAGCTGGATAGTGTGGAAGTGCAGGAGAGTTCAAGACACCTAGAAGATCATATCCAATCCATCCAAGTGCTTAATTGCTCATCCATAGACTTGCATATGCTTAGTGTATGTGCTTAGTGCTAGGCTTAGCTTAGAGCTGAGTGAGTGCAAGGTTGTGCCAACCTTGTGAGGTGATTCTTGAGTGAATCCAGTTGTACAAGGTTCGCCGGAAGCCTTGGGGCCTAAGTGGCTCACCGGCAATCGTCATCGACCCTCCGGCTTGGTGTGGAGCGGCGAGGACACTTTGTGCGGGGGACGTGGAGACCCCCTTCCTTGGTGGAGAAGCTCCTTAGTGGAGGCGGCATCAAGGTGACCAAGGGAGCTTGACAAGTGCCTAAGTGGCTAGCCTTTGTGGCAAGTCAAGTTGGTGCTCTTGGGAGAGACTTGGTGACCGGGAAGCAATACTCTTGTGTGAGTGCTTCAACAACGTGGACTAGGGGTGGCTTAGTGCCTACCGATACCACGGGATAAATCGCGTGTCAAGAGTTTGCTTCCTCTCATCCCCTTTACGTTTCCGCATTTACTCTATTGCAATCTTTGCTTGCCTTTACTTTCCTAGAGTAGTATCTTGCTAGGAATGGCTATAGGTTGCAAACCTTGTTTTGGGATGGGAGTTTCACACTAGAACAACCGTAGTTGCACATATAGATAGTATGTTCTAGTTTACTTTTGTGTAAAATTTAGTGAGCCATAGGTTAAGGTTTTAAGTTGCCTAATTCACCCCCTCCCCCTCTTAGGCTAACGGGCATCCGATTCCTTACAAGTGGTATCAGAGCCGGGACTCACTTCCTTCACAAGGAAACACCAATTCGATTGGTAAATTGTGAAAACCGGCTCATTGGAACGGTTAGGCTTCACCGCCTAGTGAGTTGCTCTTTAGAGGAATGAAAGGGGTGGATACCTTAGGTTTGGCTCCACATTTCGATGGCACGGGCTATCCTCGGTGGAAGGTTCTCATGGAGGCCTATCTCCAAGCAAGGGACCTTGATGTTTGGAGAGTCACTGACGAGGGCATGAAAAATGGTACTAGAAAAGAAAAGCAATTTGATGTGATTGCTAAGAGTATCATTTTGTCCTCACTAGATGTAGGCGTTTTCAATAGAGTTTTTACTTGTGAAAGTGCTCATGAGCTATGGAAAACCATCAAGGAGCAAAATGAGGGTTCAAAAGAAGTTGCTAATGAACGCTACGGTTGTCTCCTTGAGGAATTCAATAGCTTTAAGCAACTTGCAAATGAAAATGCTGAATCTATGTACTCACGCCTAAATGTGCTTGTCAATAGAATCAATGCTTTAGGTGTGAAGAACATCACGGACTTGAACATCAACCGCAAGATCCTTCAAAGTCTCCGGAAGCCCGACTATGACTTGGTGAAGGCTATCATCTATGAGAGAAAGCTCGAAGAATTGAAGTCATCTCAAATCTTGAGCAAGATCATGGCACATGAGCTTCAAATCATGCCCGAGTCCAAGAAGGCGTCCCAAGAAAAGCCTCAAGAACCATCTTCTCCAAGCACAAGCCATGCCCTCTCAAGCCAACAAGAGAAGGTGTTGAGTAGGATGGCTACTCATGGAAGCTCAAGCGAAGATGATGGTGATGATGGTGACGATGAAGATTCCTCAAGTGATGAAGAGGTTGAATCCATGGTGGCCGAGTACGTGGAGAAGATCTTCAAGTATGTGAAGAAAGTCAACATGTACGGCTACAACGTCCACTTGAGAGAAGGGCGTTATCATCAACACATCAAGTTCACCAAGATCGAGCACAAGCCCAAGAAGAAGGTGGTCAAGGAGAGGAGGCCAAAGCAAGAAGCAACTATCGCCGTCCGTGAGTGGACAAGTGGTGGAGAATCAAGTTCTTCTAGCTCAAGTGATGAATCAAGAAAGAACTTCACCACCCGCTTCATGCATGGCTCTTCATCATCACCACACATGTGCCTTATGGCCCGAGGTATGGAGAACAATGTAAGTGATGATGAATCCGACACCACCTCTCTTAATGATCTTGTTGAGCTAGTCAATGAGCAAAAAGGAATGCTTGAAAAACAAGCTAATGAAATTAAAGAACTCAATACTCTCAATGATCTTAGTGACACCCTTGCTACAAATTATGAACATTTGTTGTGCAAATTCAAATTGCTTAGCAAGGAGTGTGATGAGCTAAAATCTAAGCTTGAGAGCAATGAGACTAAAACAAGTAATTCCTTTGAGCTTGATGAAACATCTATTCCTTGCGCAATTCCTATCTCCAAGGTAGATGCTTCAACTTCTTGCATTGATTTAATCGATGAATCTTGCTCACCATCTTGCCATGAGAATGTTGTTGTAGAAACATGTGATTATCTCATAGGCAAGGAAAATGATGAGCTCAAGCAAGAAGTGAAATGGCTCCGAGAGAGGTTGGCAAACTTGATGGGCAAGGGCAAGAATGATGAAGAACAAGTGGACATCTCTCAAGACATGAAGAGCAACGTCCAACCTTCTCAAGATAACCGTGATCCCATGGTGAAGAAGCTTGAGAAGGGTGAAACCGTGACTTGCTACAAGTGTCATGGAGAAGGGCACAAATTCTACAAATGCCCTCAATTTGTCAAGAAGATGGACAAGGGCGAGAAGAAGAAGATGAAGCCTATCATCAAGAGCTCCCTCATCTACACCAAGCCCAACCGCAAGAACAAGACCAAGAGCAACACCTACGTCATCAAGAAGAAGGCTAATGGCAAGGTGGTTGCACACAAGGTTGGGAAGATGAAGGAGGAGCGGGGTTGGAACCAACCCATTTGGGTGCCCAAGGAAGTCATCACCAACATGAAGGGGCCTCAAATGGTTTGGGTTCCAAAGGCCACTTGAAGGCCTTGAGTGTGGGGACTTGGGAGGCTTGGTACAATCAAGATGAGAAGGTTCAAGCCTATAAGCCAAGCTTGCAAATTGGACATGTGTTGCCCAAGTTCCCCGGTTGAGGTAATGGAAACTAGTACCTATCTCTTGCATCATTGTAGCTCCATTGCCTTGTTTAGGTTGCATTTGTTGCAATGTTTACATATGGTAGGTTGCTTGTGTCATGTGCTAACCCATGAGCAATCTACATGGTTTGATTAGTGTGTAGGAAAACTACACTTGTTCTTTCATGGTGCATGTTTTCATATATATCTCTTTGCATCATGAGCAAGCTATAGGGTAAGCTTCCCTTTGTTGTCATAAACAATGTGCATACATTTGGTTGGTGATTCAAACACTAAATGCACACATTTAGGGGGAGCTCATCCTATGGTTTGGTTATGGGACTAACATTGTTTCAAGCCTATCTTATGTAGTCCCTTGGTGACGCGTTCCGGTGCGGTGTTTCATTCTAAGAGAATGCTATTTCACTCTCAATGTGATCTAACATCTCTAATAGAGTGAATATAGCAATATGAGCTTTATGCTATTGAGTCATGTCCTTGCGAGCTTATGTCTCTATATAAGTTCAAAGGCAATGTACTCATACATTCCTAATCCTTGTGGTACCCCAAGTGTCTTCTATACAAGCTTCTTTCAAGTGGTGTCACCTAGTGATATCATTTCCAAGTGGCTCATCTCAATGTGGTGCCAACAAGGTAGAGAGGATCATCCCCTGGAGGTATGCAATGATCAAAAGACTACAAGTGATATCTACAAGTGGTAATGTAACAAGAACCCATTTGTCTTATCTCTTGTCCTTTAAGCTACCTCTTTGCATGATATGCTCTAAGCTTCCTTGTTTTACAAATTTGTAGTTGTGCACTTGTCTCTCGCTACCCTTGTCTTGCAAGTGGTATTCTTTTTATGCACACACTTAGGGGGAGCTTAGTTTGTATCATGCTAGTCTCATGAGCATGTGATCCACCTTAGTTATTCTCACATGTGGTATCTTCATCGATATCATACATATGGATCATGGTTCATGCGGCTTTCTCCCTTGCATTTAACATCTCTCCTTTGAGCTATGGTTGCTAGATCTTGCTAGTTTTCTTGGACCATTTTGCTTTGGGACTTTTTGGAGATTTTATTCCAAAGGGGGAGAATGTGGGACCAAAGCAAGCTTGTGGCTTAAGCTTACAAGTGGGCTCAAGGATGCTTACAAGTGGTTTCAAGGATATGAGACCAAAGGGGGAGAATGTGAACATGAAGATCAAAAAGGGGGAAGTTTGATCTAGGGGGAGTTTGGATGATGGTAAGCATCCAAGCAAGTGTAAGTGGTTCTAATTCTGTCAATTCTTGCAAATTTATGCTTGCTTTGGTTGTGTTGTCATAAATCACCAAAAAGGGGGAGATTGTAGCGAACATGGCCTCATATGCCATTAGTTCGAGTTTGATTTTGGTGATTCATGACAACATGATCATTGGGACTAACCTTATTGTTTTAGCATGTCTTTGTAGACACTTCTAGGTCCCAAGGATGCAAGAAAACCATATGCCAAATTGAGAAGATAGTGTATTTTTCAAGGGTCAAAACCGAGCAAGAAAAGGAAAAGAAAAGACACCGTCGGATGAACCGACGGTCCCTCAAATACAAGCGTCGGTGCAATCGTCAGACGAGTTGGTACACAGGGTCAAACCCTAGGTACCGTCGGATGAACCGACGGTCCATTTTTTAGTAGCGTCGGACGAGTTGCAGAGGAAGAGCAAGGAAGACAGTAGCTCCGGATGATCCGACGGTCTGAGTGGGGACCCCGTCGGTCTATCCGACGCTCAGTTTGAATTCATACAGAGACGCGCCAAGACGAAGCCTTCAGCACCGGATGATCCGACGCCTTGGACAAGAAGAAGCGTCGGTCTATCCGACGGTCGATTGGAAGCTAACAGAGGCGACTTGAGCGCGGAGTCTTCAGCACCGGATGATCCGACGCACCGTCGGTGCATAGCGTTGGAGCAGTTGTGTCAGAGAATCTCAACGGCTAAGTGACGTGGGAGGGGCACCGGATGAACCGACGCCCTGGAAAATATAGCGTCGGATCATCCGACGGTACCTTTTTCAGTGGACGTTAGCCAACGGCTAGTTTGATGCCTTGGGCTATTTATACCCCCTCCACTCACCCATTTGAGTAAGCTGGATAGTGTGGAAGTGCAGGAGAGTTCAAGACACCTAGAAGATCATATCCAATCCATCCAAGTGCTTAATTGCTCATCCATAGACTTGCATATGCTTAGTGTATGTGCTTAGTGCTAGGCTTAGCTTAGAGCTGAGTGAGTGCAAGGTTGTGCCAACCTTGTGAGGTGATTCTTGAGTGAATCCAGTTGTACAAGGTTCGCCGGAAGCCTTGGGGCCTAAGTGGCTCACCGGCAATCGTCATCGACCCTCCGGCTTGGTGTGGAGCGGCGAGGACACTTTGTGCGGGGGACGTGGAGACCCCCTTCCTTGGTGGAGAAGCTCCTTAGTGGAGGCGGCATCAAGGTGACCAAGGGAGCTTGACAAGTGCCTAAGTGGCTAGCCTTTGTGGCAAGTCAAGTTGGTGCTCTTGGGAGAGACTTGGTGACCGGGAAGCAATACTCTTGTGTGAGTGCTTCAACAACGTGGACTAGGGGTGGCTTAGTGCCTACCGATACCACGGGATAAATCGCGTGTCAAGAGTTTGCTTCCTCTCATCCCCTTTACGTTTCCGCATTTACTCTATTGCAATCTTTGCTTGCCTTTACTTTCCTAGAGTAGTATCTTGCTAGGAATGGCTATAGGTTGCAAACCTTGTTTTGGGATGGGAGTTTCACACTAGAACAACCGTAGTTGCACATATAGATAGTATGTTCTAGTTTACTTTTGTGTAAAATTTAGTGAGCCATAGGTTAAGGTTTTAAGTTGCCTAATTCACCCCCTCCCCCTCTTAGGCTAACGGGCATCCGATTCCTTACATGAATGCAGTGTGCTTTTGTTCAGCAGTCATTTCCATGCAAGGCGGAACCATTTCAGCAGTCATTTCCATGCTCTCTGTACGCGATTCTCATTTCCATGCAAAGCGCAGTGATAGACATGCAAGGCGCAGCGGCAAAGCGGTGAACCGCGGGGCACCGCGGGTTGACTAAAAAAAGGATCGGGTCGACCCTGAACCTCCAATATATTAAACGAGGCAGAGGAGCAGCAAGAGGTTCACTCCGAACCGCACCCCTTGCAGGCATACCTCTATCCTAATGCCATCCATTCCAATAAGAAAAAATTGTTTGTTTTTCCTTCTGGGCCACATGTCTCAGAAGCTCCTTTTTTCTACTCTAGTACACTTAAATTCTCCGTTGTTTTTTCACTCCTAGTGGTAAGCAACTGAAGAAAGGGAAAAGTGAAGCCATGTCCACGATGGTTAGAAAACGTACAGCTATATATATAATTTTACCTGACGGATTCCTATATTGGATAGTCGGCAGAACTTGGTTCTTTAACGGGCCAAACTGAGCCACCTATTTAGCTCATTTAGTTAATGATCCAAGCCCAACTGATCACGAACCAAAGAAGCTAATGAGCACAAAATTAAGACGCTGCAACAAATGCTTAGTGTGATTATTGATTATAAAGAAATTGAAAGGTCACCGTCAGTACCGACAATAGTAAATTATTATTCATTATGCACATATTTGCAATCCCCATTGAAAAAATAAAGCTACACATAAACCATGGTTCCCATCTAGAACTACATAGATGTTGAACCCAATATGGTGCCAATAAAATTAACAGAAAGTCGCACTGAACAGTAAGGATTATTTGTATGCCAAACACCAAAACCATCATCTCTAGAAATTAAAGTATTCTCTTTTGCAAATGCATTATCTATCTTAAACTCTTGTCTATCATGGTCTATTGAAAGTATTAGAGTAGGTCATTTATATGTGTCAGCATCAGCTCTCCAGCTACGAACATGTTTTGTATAACACCAACATGTACCTCCTCCAATGATCGACGGTAGCTTCCATTTACTCCAACACCTCTGTCTCCAGCGCACGTGCCAGCTTTACTTGCATGTTCTACGAGCTATGGCAAGAAACACTGAGCACAACGGGAAGTAAATAATAATGGTTAAAAGATTAAGTCCTTGTTCGTTTGTTGCAGATTGAAATAGGTTCTGGAACTATTCCAGGCCATAAATGAGGAGGTTTTTTACGGTACACAATACGACCTAACGGTCGTACGGTTGTATTATCGGTTTTTCTTTATGGGTAAAATGGTAATTTGATAGATATATATTATTTGGAAAAAAATTCCCCTCTGCCCCCTTATACTATCTAAAACATTTCATATATTTCATTTCCTATATTACAACAATACCATTTTACATTTTCGATAATACCCTTATACTACTCATACGACCTTTGAATACTACCGTACGACAGCTAAAAAAACCAGTCGTATAGAATTAATCTCAACCGTCGGATCCTTACATATAAGTCATTTTCTATTACATATGAGTCCTTTTTCAACCGATCGTACAGGTCGTATTGTGTACCGTAAAAAACCTCTAAATGAGTGAACCCAAGAAATTCATTTGATCCGGTTTGTTTCCTTTCCTGACCTCGGGAGATGTGGAACCGGGCCTCAATGCGTAAGAAATTATGCGGACTCAAACCAGGCCAATCCACCTGAATCCACCAATTCTCAGCTGAACAACAATTTTGCTACGGACAGATAAAAAACTAGGTAAGGTCAATCCGCCCGGAATGGACCTTTTTCTTGGCCATTCCGAAGTAACCGAACAAGGCCTAACAAGAAGTAGTGCTAGGTCAGACATATTTAAAAGGCTCAAACCACACTACTGTGATTAGCTTTTGTCTAGATAATCAATAACTGAATGACACACGAAACCACCAAATCCTGACACAAACCAGGCCAATCCACCAGAAACCACCAAATCTCAACTGAATGACAATTTTTTTACGAATAAAAAAAACGGGCAAGATCAATCTGCCCGTAACGGACCTTATTCTCGGCCGTTCCGAAGTAACCGAACAAGGCCTAAAAAGAACTAGTGCCATGTGAACTAGCAGGCAGACATTGTTAGTAGGTTCAAAGCATACTACTGTGATTAGCTTTTGTCTTGATAATCAATAACAGCTATCCGCAGAGTACATGCTCATCACAACTAGGATTATCAGCTCTAGTTGTTCTCACAGGATTGTTCCTTGCACAAAAGAGCATCCCAAAACCTCTCATGCCTACCAGAGCTTGCCACTAAAGTTTGGTTTCAATATAAACTGCATTCACAATGCCTCTGGTAATCTGATTCTTGCAGTTCAGACCTCTTTTCTCTCTTATCTGTCGGCCGAACGACAATACATCTAGCTACGGAATAAAGAAAACCAATAATGTATAGGTGTACTATCTGATTTAATTCCATGTACTCATTTCGTACCTTGAAAACAACAATTATATTATTTGAAAAATAGCTCCCATGAAGGATCCGTGTACTTTGTCATATAGAGCCTACACAAGCAACTAGGTAATTAATATTTTATTAGCATCAAGATTTACTAAAACAAAACCACCCTGCACTAGTGGCCAAGGTGGACATGTAGTCGCATTGGCCGTACATGCGCTTCTGTAAAAATTCCATTCAAACTTTATGTGGGCATAATGTGCTGCAGGCAGAGAAACAAGTAACAACAACGAAACTGGTACCAAAATCAGGTCTAGAAGATATGCTGATCCATTGCCATCGATGGGAAACAGAGGTCTTTCTTCTCTGAGTGGGTTTGTGTGGGTCTCTTTATGATTCTCTGTCTACTTATGTTGTAGAATTAAATTTCATATAATTACTTGCAATCAAGGTCCACGACCCATAGAGAAATCAATGGTGGATCCGACATCCATAAGCTTTTGACAGAAACATCCAGGATTAGGCTGCACGAGCTAACAAGTTATGAAAATAATGCAAAAAATATACTCGCGAAGCTCCCCGCCGCCGCAAGTGGGTCAGCCACTGGCAATCTGCTCCCCGCGTGCCCTGTTCGCGAAGCTCCCGCTGGGGGCGGGCACGACGAACAGAAGCGCCTCTCCCACCAGCCTCCGTCGCCCCACCAGCCGCCTACCGCCGTCGTGGTGTGGAGAGAGGGGGTCGGGGAGAAGGTTCGAGAGAGAGAGAGGATGAGGGCGGCTGGAGATAAGGTCGTGGGGGTGGTGGCGAGGCCGGGATGGGGCCGGGCGGGCGTAAGGTGAGAGAGAGAGGGGGTGGTGGCGGGGCCGGGCAGCTTTGCCGTGCGCTGTCCTAGTTTAGTTTGACATGCATTTTAAAGAAGGCGCACAAAAATCTATCTTTGTCGTGCATCGACGCACGGCAAACTATTTTTCGACAATTTTATAAAATTCATAAAACTTATCAAATAAATTTGAAAAATTCAGAAAATTAACACAAATTAAGTTATGTTGTCTATTGCTTATAGAAACAAGTTTTGAAGTCAAAACTCAATTTGAATGTCGTGTCGTCAATAAATCAAACTATATATGTTTTGTTACTCTATGAAACTTCATTGGAGATGTTTTGATTTCTAAGAATTGTACTGACAAAATGTTCAAATCTCATTCATATTTTTACTACAACCTTCACACATGATACATGAGATATTGACAAATCTCATAATTTTTAAATTTTATTTACATTTTTTAGAATTTTTAAATCATTTGTACACAAGATCATGTTGAGTTTCCTAGTCAAGATGTTCAAAATTTCTTTTGATTTCATGGAAAAAGTGTTAAATTGGTCTAAATAACATGAATATCATTTTTTTCACTCATTTTATTCTATTATTTGAATCACTTGTAGTTCAAATTTGACTTTTTCAAAAAATTGTTTGAAATGAAATTCATTATTTAAATATAGAAAATGACAACATTAGTTTCAGTCAGAAGAACAAGTAACAACAACGAAACTGCCATCGATGGGGGCAGAAGAACAGAGAAACTTAGAGGTCTTTCTTCTCAGTAGTAGATCATTAGTTTCAGTCAGTGAGTGGGTTTGTGTAGGTCTCTTTCGGATTCTCTGTCTACTTATATTGTAGAATTAAATCCATATAATTACTTGCAATCAAGGTCCACGACCCATAGAGAAATCAATGGTGGATCTGACATCCATCAGCCTTTGACAGAAACATCCAGGATTAGGCAGCACGAGCTAACAAGTTATGAAAATAATGCAAAAAATACACTCAACAAGGATTGACAAACACCACTCCGATCCGTGAAGACAGACTTGACAAACCTGTCATTAAGTGTTTTTTTGTCGACCACTCAGCTAAACCTTTGCTGAGTAATAGACGCTAGACAAAGATATTTTGAAGAAAATGTAAAAACACCCCCCCCCCCACCCCAAGCTCCCCTGCCAAGTGGGCCAGCCACTGGCAATGTACTCCCCGCGCGCCCTGTTCGCGAAGCTCCCGCTGGGGGCGGACACGACGAACGGAAGCGCCTCTCCCACCGCACTGGTTGCTCACTTGCTCTGGCTTCCCAGCAGCTGCAGGTGCCGCGGCGGGCATTCAGGACTAGACGCGACGGGCTGCCTGGCCTTGACGCAGAGAGGAGAGGGAGGGGATGGGGGCTGCGTCAGGTTAAAAAAATGGGTTTGCCAATTACCAGATATGATCAGGGCCACTCGGCAAATCGAATTTTTTCATAACGTGTTCTTTTAATTTTTTTGATGTATTTTGAAAATTATTCTCTGAGTGCCAAGTAATTATACTTTTGTTTGTCAAGTATCTTTTTACATAGTGTTTTGTTTTCAACACTTAGCAAGGAATTTAGTGAGTGCCCAAGAGATTGTATTCGGCAAGCACTCGGGCACTTGGCGAACAAGCTGTTTTTGGTAGTGACTGACACAAAATGAACGACTGGCATGTACCCAGTAGACAAACAGTTTCCATTTGTTCACCTGAAAAGTTTTGGTTTCTATTAATCATGGTCTAGTTTGGTTACTGTAGTGGTAATAAGTATAAGTTCCGATCCATCGAATACTATGAGGCTAATTAGGAGTATTAAATGCAAATTTTGTAATCCTTGATTTTTTTTGCAAGATGTTACTATCTTACTATTACTGCTCCTTTTGAGGCCTCCACGTGATGCCACTTAGAATCCTAAGTGGACAATCTAAAAAATAGAGAAATCCTATAAATTCTCACAAAAATCAAAAACATCCGACCATCAATTCAACATCTCTAATCATAATAACCATCAGATCTGTTATCTTTCTAATAAATTACCCATCTCTGCCATTATTCTTTTGAGGTCTCCACGTCATGCCACCTAGTATCCTTGGTGGACAATCTAAAAAATAGAGAAATCCTATAAATTCTCACAAAAATCAAAAACATCCTGCCATCAATTCAACATCTCTAATCATAATAGCCATTAGATTTGTTATCTTTCTAATAAATTATCCACCTCTGCCATTATGAAAATAGACCAAAGTAACCCCCTAAACATGTATTTAAATTACCCACATATGCCATAATAAAAAACAATGTAAATTAACACTTAATTTTCTTGTAAATTACCCACCTATTCTACTCTTAAAATAATGTCAAATAACCCCCTAATTTTTCATATAAATTATCCACTGATGTGCTTATTAAATTTAAAGTAACACCTAAATCTGAATCTAAATCATATAGTTATAATAAAATCTTAAAGTGCATAAATATAAAATTTTTAAATTACTATTTCTATAATTATTAATATGTTATTTATGTTTTTCCCAAAAATATATTATTTATGTTATTGTTTGTATAAAAAATAATCCGATATTGTGTGTCATGAATGAGAGACAGATAAGAATACAACTTTTTATGTTGTTCATAAGTTAAAACAAAGTGTTCAATTGAATACAAATCAAACACATATGAAGGTGCTGCGGTAAGGGGAAAAACTATTACTAACTAAACCTATTACAATTATTAGAATATGTAATAGATGAATGAGAGCATGAGATAAATAATTATAATTATTAGCTATTTGTATCTAGCCCGTGCGGGGGCACGGGTTGATAGACTAGTTGATCCTAATTAGGCTATGATTAGACAATATGATGCTACAGTAAACATGTGTTGATCATGGATTAAATAGGCTCATTAGATTCGTCTCACGAAATTATGTATTTTATTTTATAACTAAATTTTGTTTCGTCCTCCTAAATAGCTGTCACACCCTGAAATTTCCTAATTTCAAGATGTGAATAGAAAGACTAATTAAACAAGAATTTTCTCATAATTTTAAAAAATTTTCCAACATTTAGTTTCTTTACAGGAAATGTAGTATATGATAAAGCCTTTATTATTTTTCTAAATTAAATAAATGGTTTGGTGTGAGTGTTGCATTCATGCCGATGCATCTTGGTGCTTCTTGAGTGCAAAACATTTCAAAAATGCGTTTAGATGCTGATCAATCCTTTCGGGAATTCTCTGGACTTTTTATAGAATTAATTCTCATTTTCCTCGAGCTAATTCTATTTATTAGAAGGCTCTAAAATCTTTTTCATGGACTCTAAATACTTTATTTGGATTGTTCATGTCTCAATGTGTCTCTGGGAATTTTCCTGGATTTTTGGGAATTTTTAGAATATTTTTCGTGCCTTATCTGCACTTTTCCGGATTTGTTTAGCATTGAAAGGTATTAAAAAAAAAGAGAAATCTATCCTTTCAGAATTTTTTTTATATTTTTTCTATCTCTATTTTGCAAAAATATATGGTCCGCCCGAAATTTTGCAAAACTATACATCTGCCGCCGTGGCCCACGGCGGCAGGGGTCCTACCGCCGCGCGGCACGGCGGCATGGGCCGTGGCCCACTGGCAAAGGCACATACCGCCGTGGGCCACGGCGTTAGGTCCCTACCGCCGTGCGGCACGGCGGTAGGAGCCTACCGCCAGGCGGCAGCGTAGCCCCCAGGTAGCGCCGCAGGCCACGACGGTATGTATGGACCTACCGTCGTGGGCAGCGGCGGTAGGATTTTTTTTCGTGAATTTCAATTTTTGAAGCATTGATGAAACGATGAACCATTAATACTTAACGACGAATTACAGAAACAAGCAATGGCACGTGCGACACAATTACCCTAACTTTGTGCCGCTGCTAGTCCTAACGTGCCTTAGGGAATTCAGATCAACGACTACAACATTTGTAGTCTAGTTGTACGAATAGTAGCCGGAGAACCCGGACATCATAGACCCGCCGGAGTGCTGGGAGGGCATGTAGTACCCGACGGGGGTGGAGTTGGATCAACCGGTGGCGGGGGTGGAGTTGCTGGAGGAGTGTTGTCCTTCTTCTCATGGCACGGACAACAGCAGAACTCGTCCTCACACCCGGTGTTCGTCTTCACCACCATTGGTCCGGTCACCGGTCCGTCGTCGTCGTTGGTAGATGTCGGATCTGGAGAAGCCAATGCCGACGCGAGTTCTTGCCTCAGGTTGAAGATGACAACATCCTCGAGGTAGTTGATGTACTGTTGATACGGGTCAATAGCTGGGGGATCCACCCATTGCACGAAACCGCAGTTATCTGGTTGTTCGGAGTACTGCAAAAACCGTGATTACATTAGTAAATCATATAATGATGAAGGACAGAGGGCAAGGAGTTTTGCTTACCCATGCTCGTGAGCAATGCCAGAAGCGTCGACTAGAGTTGTCCCATCCCTGATAAACCTGCATCACACAGAACTCACCGTGTGCACACCTTGGCCAGTTCACCATTTGATTTGGTGTGTACTTTCTAACATCACGCATGGATTTGAAATCTCTCTTGTCTAAGACTGGAAAATTGTTGTTGAACTCTGGATCTTGCTGGCTCCACAGTGCTGGACCGAGGGAGTCATCATCATCATCCCCAGTCCAGGAACTCATTGTTGATTGTTGTGTTGTGAAGTGAGACTGGAGAAGAGTGCTCACATATATGTAGGCGCAGACTGGATGGTGGGCCATTCGATCCGGGGCAAGAAAACGGGCAATGACTCAAAGGAAACACACCCTAGTACTAGGTACACTGTTTGGTGCAGTGACTCACAGAAAACACACCCTATGTGTTCACTGTTTGGTGCAGTTCACAAAAAACACACCCTAGTACGAGTTTTACTGTCCGCATCTGAAATGCATCTGAAATCAAGTTCTTAAAGATACAACCCGACTCTAGAGAATGATGAAATGAAATCATAATTTTTTATGGATACAGTAGCACTCGGCGTCGAGTACTCTACGTCTACTGGGTACAACGGGGGTATTTCCCCTTCCTCATAGCATCCGGCCCAGCTTCCTTAGCCCGGCGAGCTCTCTCCCTCTTCCTCTCTCTATCTGCTTCACGGGCCGCGGCCGCTTCACGTTCTTTGATCTCCCGGCGAATGCGAATTTCCTCCTGCTACTCATTACGTTTTTCTTCTTGTTTTTCCGCCTCAACCATCCTTTGCCACCTCTCACGTGCTGAATGACCCGTCTCCTCGACGTAACGCTTGTCTTGTTCGGATTGCTCACAATCTAGCCACTGCATAAAATCACAGAGAGGAGGTGGAGTCTTTTTTCAAAGACAAGTTAGCACATAATAAAATAGCAATGACATATTATTTATTTAGTAATGCAGTTAGTTCTTACTTTTGGTCTAACATTGCGACATGGTGGGAGGGGGTCATGCTCGTAGTTCACGCACATGAAGAACCTCATCCCGTAGCAGTACCTGAGAACGTTGCACTTGACAAGCTTACAGTTGTCACCGCAGTAGCACATAGGAGTGTGGATCCCCTTTGGCACCGCAACCTTGTCCTTCCTACTGGTGAGCAACTCCAAATCCAACTCAAGACCCAAGGAAGCCATTGAAAGCCTACAAAAAAGATGAGAAATATGATAATTCATTACATGTTTCATTTGAAATTAGAGAACAAAACAAAACAGGATATGATAATAAATTTGACGGCAAGAATAAAACAACAAGCAAATGAAAAGGTAGTTCAATTATTACAACACGATAACATGCATAAGTTCAAATATTACAAGACCTTGCCAGATAAAATGGTTCAAATATTACAAGATGATAACATGCATAAGTTTTTCAAATATTACAACACGGTAGCACAAACAAGTAAGGTCACTACATTCCTTCGTTGTAGCGACTGGAACGACGTCCACGTGCACTAGCTGAAGGTGGTGTAGAAGTGGCAGTGGAAAAGTAAGATGCTTCGGTGTATTTCTTGTAGGAGTGTCCTGGATTGTTGCACTTAGAGCATATCTGCACCCGAGGTCCAGCTTCAGCCTCATCCATGTTGTTCCTAATCCTCTTCTTCTTGCGTCGACCGACACCTTGGCACATGGTTGGATCTGGATTTGGTATGTACAACGCACTGTCTTTGGGGTCTTGAGTGAAAGTTCCAAGATGCAGGTAACCCTCAATAGTGTGGTTCCAAGTGTCTAGAATGGTTTGCTTCAGAAAGTATTTAGGCACGTAGCGACCCTAATGCTTATTCTTTGTTGCAAGGCATGCAGCGATCACATGTGAGCAGGGGTAGTGTAGCAGCAGTGGCTTCTGGCAAGAGCATGAGCATGTATGATTCCCAATAACTGTTTTTTGTATTGTTATTTCACCATTTGCTTTTTGTGATTTGGACTGGCAACTTATCTGATATTTCCACTGCACTTCCTCACCAGGATCACGACGTAGAGGTTGTGGGTAAGCTCTGTGAGCAAGAGCAGCCTTCTGTTTTTTGTTCAAGTACTCAGTCATCCATGTTGAATACACCTTCTGACATCCTGCATAGCTGCATGTGCTGCATTAGCTCGGTCAAGAAAGTACTTCATTGTGTGGTACAAGAAGAACTCAATGATACCAACAAGAGATTGAGCTCTGGCACCACGCAAAACAGCGTTGTAGACCTCAGCAAAATTTGTTGTCATTATCCCATGCCTCACACCTCCCTTCTCAAAAAGGAGACACCATTTCTCCTTAGGCTCATTCTGAATCCACTGGCTGAAGGTCTTCATAGCACGTCCCCTTCTCCTTCTGACATTTGGAGCATCTAGCCCCACATCCTCCAGAGAAACTGACTCTTCCCCGGGTTCAGTACTTACTGGCTTCTTAGCTATCTCTTCTGATGCTTTCTTCGTTAGATCATCTAATTTTTGCCACAGGTCGTAGAACTTTTTCTCTTGATTGGTCAAACATAAGCGCTTGAACAATTGTGTAAGTTCTTTGTTCTTGAACTGGCTATGAAAGTTTGCTCCCATATGCCTCATGCACCACCTGCTATGCACATCTGGCCATTGTGCTACTCTGTTACGCTCTTCACTACCTTCTTTGATGTCATTAATAGCCTGCAAAATACCTTTGTGTCTATCGTGTATCACACACACGTCTGACACATCTCCCACCACCATCTGCTTCAATCTCTCTAGAAACCAATACCAACTGTCACCATTCTCTCCCTCTGCAAAAGTAATTGCCAATGGCAACAACTGATTGTTGCCATCTGCAGCCACAGCTGTAAGGATTGTGCCCTTGTATTTTCCTATTAGGAATGTGTCATCTATGCAAATAACTAGTTGACACTGTTTGAATGCAGCAATAGTGGGACCCAATGCTAAGAATGCCCGTTGCAAGACTTGCTTCCCAGAGGTTGATACAAGATAATAAGTCTTGATATCATAATAACTACCAGGATTTAGCGTGGCAATTGTGTTCAGCAATCGAGGCAGATTGTCGTAGGATGCTTCGTAAGTTCCCCACCTCATCTCCATTACCTTCTTCTTTGCCATGTATGCCTTACCATAACTTATCTGGTACCTAAATTTCTCCTCAATTGCCAAGATAATGGACTTAGGCTCATAAGCAGGATTTTCCACAATCTTAGCAAACATCTAGCTGGCCACAAAACCAGATGACAAATTACGATGGGTTGCATCCAGCTGCTCAAGTACACAAGTGTGATCCACAACAGATTTGATCTCCCAGTAATATTTTCACTTGCCCTTGGAAGCATACACTCGAAAAGGACAGTTGGGCTTCAGACATTGTACATCATATATATGTGGAGAACTCTTCACTACCCTGAACTCTCTCTGCAGAGTAAGGGTGGCCCACCTCTTCACTGCATCCTTCACCTCTACTGCACTCTTATACATGGCGCCAACAGAAACCTTATTGTCTCTATACTCCCAGGACACATTCTCACCAGGATTGACAGATAGCTGTGAGAAATTGTAACTGTCCCAGTCCCTTGGAACTAGCGGGTCATCCTCATCATCTGAGGAGTCCTCTTCCAACCCACGTTCATCCTCATCAGCCTCCATTTTGTACCGCCTGAGTACTTCTTCATTAACTTCCCCCTCGTCAATTGCACCACGGGCCTCAAAGGGTGTGTCACCATCTCCTTCTTCTTCCTCAGTGGAAGCACCATCTCCTTCTTGTGGCTCAGTTGCAGGACCATCTCCTGCTTGCAATTCAGCTTCACCCTGGTGAGCATCACTACCCTCCTCAGGCACTTGACTACTAGACCCAGCCTTAGGAACAACTTGGATAAACAACATCACAGGCAAACCTATTTCACATGCTGTTTTGATATAACTCCTCCAATGTTCAGTGCCTTGAAGTCCCAATATAATGACTCACTCCTGTTGATTAGAGCCATAATGGACAAGTCATGTTGCTCTGCATCTACATGGAATGCCCTAAAAAAGTCGGTAATGGACCCCCAAGTTCTTGAGGCTGCTCTTCTAATCACATGGTCAACCGAATCAAATTCTGACAAGTCAACTCCATGTTCACCATATCTAATCTGCCCATTACCGAAATACAACTTGACACTGACATCATCCGACATGTCTGACAGTATGAAAAAAAACGCTATTAACAAGTGGATCTGCAACTACAAAATATATCTACTCAGAGCTACAGTCAAACTATAATTTTATTAAGCAGATCTACACTAAAACTATATTTTACTAAGCAGATCTACACTAAAACTATATATTTACTAAGCAGATCTACACTAAAACTATATATTTACTAAGCAGATCTACACTAAAACTATTAAGTATCAGAGTATTACCTCAAATGAGACGAAAAACCGGCAGAGCTTCGCACCTTCACCACCTCCTCCTCACTCCCTTCTCCTCTTCCCCCTCTCTTTCTTTTTTTCGAATTATTATGACATTTTCGGCTGAATTTCGGTGTTATATAGGCAGCCAGATGCTAGCGCCGTGGGGCACGGCGCCAGCAGGCCTGCTGCCGCCGTGGCCCACGGCGCTAGGGCATAATGCCGTAGAGCACGGCGCTATGTCCCTAACGCCGTGGGTTACAGCGTTATGTCCGTCCCATGCTACGGGCCCACTGCTGGCGGCTCCTATCGCCGTGGGCCACGGCGTTATGTCCCTGATGCCGTGGGCCACGGCGGCAGATGTATAGTTTTGCAAAATTTTGGACGGACCATATATTTTTGCAAAATAGAGATAGAAAAAATATAAAAAAAAATTCATCCTTTCTTTTGGGCCGAGCCCGCTCCGCGAGCCCGACCCATCTCCGTCCCAACCCGCCAGCCTGCAGAGGCCCATCTGGGCCCAGCCACGGCTCCCCTGGCCTGCACAGGCCAGGCGCCGCCGCCGCCTTTCCTCGACGTGCACGCCACGCCAGGGCCGCCACCCGTGCCTCGCCTCTGCACCGTCCAGCCGCGCATCGCCGCCGAGTCGAGCGCCACTGCCGGCCGCCGCATGCTCCTCCGCGCACAAGCATCCATGGACCGAGCTAGCGACGCCTGAAGTTTCCCCGTGCCGCGCTGAAGCCGCCGGGCACCTCCCCACGGCCGGAGGACCACCGAAGCGCCGTCCGTACACGGAGGACCGAGCCGTCCACCGGCGCCATCTCCTCCAAATTTCGACCGCCTCCGCATCTCTACTGCCACCAGTGAGCACGCCATCGAGTTCCCCTTCACCTTCTCTCTCCTTTGCGCCATCCTCCTGTGGTCCTAGTTCATCCAACCACCAGCTTCTTGTCTTGCAGCGTCGTCGCGAGGCACACAGGCTTCGCCGGCCGATTCACCGTCTCCCTTGCCTGCTGGAGCAAGCCGCCTCTGCCACAGGCTTTCCCTCGTCAAGACGAAGCTCTGCAGATCGATCTTGAAGCCCCTGGACGCCGGAGCCCCGCTGGCCACGCGAGTGCCCGAGTTTCGTCGTCCGTCCGCCTGCAAGAACAGAGCCGGCCGCCACTCCAAATCCTGCCTGCTCCAGTTCGTCCTTGCCCTTGGTGAGCACACTTATGCACTCCCTTTGATCTCGTCTCTCCGTTCTGCTTCTCACCCAAACTCCTAGTCGCCTAGAACGCTGGGATTTTTGGCCGGCCAGAGGGCCAATGTCCGCCGGCCATGGCTGTTGCAAACAGCCATCTTCATCCACTCTGTACAGATAAGGTTCTTTTTCCTTTAGGTCCTTAGGAAATCCCCAAACCAAAACTCTATAGCTTGTGTCTTGTAACTTTTGTCCATAACCCCCTACATGGATTCCACCTTTGCACAAAAGTCCACCTCACCCCCTTTTCCCGTTAGCCCCCCTGTCTTTTGACCTTTTCGCGAGCACTGTTCAATGTGTCTCGGGAATCTTCTCTGTAAGCCCCAGTATCTTGTTTTAGCCATACACGTTTTAGCTCTGTTTTTAGCGTTCTTTATATCCACGTGATCGTATCGAAGCGTAGAACAGTTTTATGCCCCTGTTTTGTTCTGTTAGTACTGTTTGGTAATTGTTTCTTATTTTATTCCATTGTTTGCTTGTATGTGAATGTGTGGAGAGTAGTGAACGAGCCGTATGTGGAATACGCTGAAGTTGAAGAATTTCAAGACATTGAGCAGCAACAAGCGTTGGTAGAAGGCAAGTCCTTGCTGCATTCCCGGTTATCCTATTTCAACATGCATTTTAATTACACCGTTTATTTATTTATCGCTTTTCATTAAAATGATGGGTCCTATTATTTAAGGTTTGACTAGCTTTGTTTATCCCTATGCCTTGATCGACCTGGGTTTATATTTATGTTGAGTAGACCTTGCTTAGTTGCTCAACTCGGGATCATGGTGGTTTTAATGAACAACAATGTCAATCTTGCTTTACTTATGTAATACCTCCATTAAACAAGATCACCTTTGTTAATCGGAACATGTAGAACCACCCATGAAAACAGTGCAACCACAAGACATATGGCTCTGTTTTGACCGAGTAATTAGGGAAGTCTTGTGTGGGGATTAGTCGTGGTAGCTTGGGAACGGAGGAATGCTTTTATGGCTCTTCCAGTCCGGATAGGTTTTGGTACGGAAGTGCTCTTTCTATAGCTACCTAGTCCGTGGGTAGAGGTGTGGTACGAAAGATGGCCTCTATGGCGTGCTACTATGGACTAATACACATAGGAGGACTCTTTGTAAAGGCCTCGTAGCGTCCCTATGCAATCACACCTCGGTAGTGTGGTATGGTGCCTAGCTAGCACCCCATGGTTGGGTCTAAAGTTCCTAGAACTTTTACGCGACTTGTGGGTAAAGATGTACAACCTCTGCAGAGTGTAAAACTAACTAGTTAGCCGTGCCCGCGGTCAAGGGCGGTCTGGACCCTCATATGAATAAATTATGGAAGATGGACTAAACTTGTTGCATTTACTTTCGTTCATGTTGATGATGCTTATGTTAATCTCTGGGTTGGTATAAACTTACATTTGCTAGTAATTTAGCTTGCTTAATAAAACTTGACCAACTAAAATGCTGACCTGCTATGCAACCACAAGCTTCCACCATAAAGCCTTTGCATGTTATTGTAGTGTTTCCCTTGTTGAGTACGACATGTGCTCATGCTTATTGTTATTTTATATTGCATCTACACAACCCGGTTGCTGCTCAGACGGACGTTTTGAAGACTTTTCTGGAGAGTTCGACGGTTTCTTGGCGAGCGTGCCACCGGTCGATTGCCTGTGGAGACGTCCTTTTCCGCTGTTAGTACTCGCTTTTGTTACGATTATGAGACATTCGGTCATGTAATAAAGTTATAATACTTCCTTTACGCTTTTGACACTGTTTTTGGTATTCACTAAGTCGATGCATGTGTGTAACTTGATCCTGGCGCACATGTATTCTATGCATTCGGATTTGCCCTTAAATCCGGGTGTGACAATAGCTCCGTCTCATTCAATGTAGCGGGACTTATTAATTATTATAAGTCCTTACAAACCAAACACCCACTAAAGATATCAGCCCATGCATCGCTGCGCATATCAAAACTCCAAATCTTTCTAACCTCACCACACTTGCATCATCACAGAGCCAACCGCGTGTGTCACCCCAGTCCCCCCTGCTCAAGCCACAACGATCACCTCCTACCCGCCAAGATGTTTCTTGAAGCCATGGCCTTCTCATGTCTAGAACCCTGACAAACCAAATTGAAACTCAAAATATTTCTAATCATCAGCACACTGACGTGACCCTGCACAGAGTATGCACTCGGCTATGGCTGCACTGACGTAACCAAGTTATCTACATGAAAGAGAATACCAATGCTTCTCATGCATAGCAGACCTTGCTACTGTAGTATCCATATATCCATATTATCTGTACTCACAATGTGTAATGGGTTAACGTTGTCTGTGCTCTTGCATCTCAAACCTCTTTCATTCCCCTGATCTTATTTATTGGTAAAAAATAATGCATCAAGGTATCGAAACAATGAAAACAATGACGTAGATGAACTATCTGATTCAATGTAATAATTTATTATTTAATGATCTGCTCAGATCAAGGTGTAGTAAAAGATAATCTTGAGGCAAACATTTTTCTTTTTAAAGGAAAAGGTATTTAGTGACTGCCATTGATTTAGGAAAAAGGTTGTGAGACAAATTTTACTAGCCTGTGAGACTAATATATATGAACTACACATTTTGGTGAGATCAATGGTGATACGTATCTTCTAACAAACCCTGATTTCCCATACCTAGAGATTTTAAAAGTTTTAAAATTTCAATAGGAAGAATACAGTAGAAATCATCAACGACTGATTTAGTTTGATCTTTCACTACCAACTAGACTATTTTTCCGAGGCAGGCAAACAAATTATTTCACTATTACCTTTTTCGTTACTCAAAGAAATTGATCCTATGTAGGGGACAGTAAACACGACTGATAGGAATAACATGTGAACAATTGACCATATTGCTCCTTTACTCTGATCAAACATCATTTAGTCTTGGTTAACCAACATACTTTCCTAACTAGTCAACCCAGATAAATTGCTGGTGGGCTAGGTCAGGAATAAACATCGAGCAATGATGCCAGTATGGCCACTGAATGCAAATAAGCACTCTTCGTGTTAAGAAAAGGAAAAAAAAAAGGCAAACTCTGTGTCTCCAACTATGTCCCATACATCAGATTGATCCTACTCTATTGTCGTCGGGTCCATGACTAAATTCGTCACATAAAAAAATTAGAGGTTTTTTACGGTACACAATACGACCCAACGGTCGTACGGTCGTATTATCGGTTTTTCTCTATGGGCAAAATGGTAATTTGATAGATATATATTATTTGGAAAAAATTCCCCGCGGCCCCTTATACTATCTAAAATATTTCATATATTTTATTTCCTATATTACAACAATACCATTTTACATTTTTGAAAATATACTTATACTACCCATACGACCTTTGAATACTACCGTATGACAGCTAAAAAAATCAGTCGTATAAAATTAATCTCAACCGTCGGATCCTTACATATAGGTCCTTTTCTATTACATACGAGTCATTTTTCAACGGGTCGTACATGTCGTATTGTGTACCGTAAAAAACCTCAAAAATTAACTAAGCAAAATTTGTAAACTATTTTAGACTTATCTTAGTAGGGCTAGTCTTTTGCCAACAGAATTCAATGTGACTGAGAACAGCGTACCCTGTTTATTTTGCTTCCTTGGCCTTCCGGCGCACAAGATCCTTTAGAGTCGGCAACAGTGGCATGACTGCACGCAACTGCGCTACAAGATGAACTGTTGGCCAATGTCTCTGTTCATATAGGGGCAATGCAAGTCCATGTGTCCACCATTGGCACAACAATGGATCAAAAACCCACAACAGAACATAGCAACACAGATCCATTGCGCTGTAGAGCATCTAACCACCCTTCTTGGCCTTCTGCACCAGCTTGTGGCCTCAACGGGGTATTCCTGAGGCCTCCAGTTCATATAGATTTAGAGTTTGTATCAGTGAACACACGATGTTGACATTACTGTCAACTGCTCGGTATTGCTAGAATGGTGATGCATGCTTGATCCCTCAGATCCTAGTTAGACTCCACCATATCCTCAATCATGGTTTTGTATTTATAATCTAAATTGATGACAAAGTAAAAAATTCTACCGAAAATGATCTTAGATGTCCCAGGGAGTCTGCAGGACTTGAAATCACAACTGATTATTGCCCCATTGAAAGCAAGGACCTACCCTTTAAAACTTACATGCCCATGAAAAATAAACAGAGTGCAGTCTCACAAGGAACCCGCAACATTTGCCACGTAAACCAATTACTGTAAAACTTTGGAGGGAAACATTTGGAGATTGTAAACAGCGTAGTGGTGGATTTCTTCAAAATTCCAATCATCCACCATCTCCATCCAGTTTATTGGCAGACCAAGCATCTGCATATCTGGCCCATCGTTTCTATTGGGCACACAGAGTTTTTGCCTTGCGGCCCTGCCACATTTCTTCGTTATTGGCTATTTTCAAAGTTGACAGCGCAATGGATTAGATTAAATCTAGAATTGAGTTGTCACAGCCATTTATCAGCTAGGACTCTGGGAGACAAGGTTGATCTTGCGTGATTTTAACGCGCACAATATGAAGGACCGATTAGACGAACCAGAGAGGGGGGAGTGAATGAGAGCCGATAAAAATTCTTCTCGAAGGAGATGAGAACTCCAACAAGACGAACACAGCTTCCAAATCACGTCTCCGACTCAACTACTCAAGTTGGCCAAGACCACGCAGCCACTGGAGTGCTACTGGTCCTAGGAACCAACAACCACCTTCACAGACTCGAGAACGCAGCGGAACTAGCAACTCGAGCGCTACTGACCTACACCGGTCAGGCCGGTGAGCACCACCGGTCAGACCGGTCCCTGCTGGCAAAACCTGGGAACTTCCACAGAAGGCCCCTACACCGGTCAGGCCGATGTAGCTCACCGGTTAGACCGGTTCAAGCCAGGAAACCCCAAATCCTCCAAACAGGCCTACCGAGCTCCAAACTGACCCAAACTCGAAACAGCAGCAACACGGGGTAACAGGGAACTCACCAAGACGTTCACCCGAGCAAAACTCAACAAAGAGTCTGCACCGGTCAGACCGGTGTGACCTGAGTTCTCGGGATGAACAGCGCCCGCGGGTCAACTCCCCCAAATCCAACTCCCGATCTCCCGAATCGCTCCATGGTTTTGCACAAGACTTTGGGGATAATAGGAACACCTCATGGGCACTTCATAGCCAAAATTTGATCCACCAAAACTTATCAAATCAAGAGGAATCGAAGAAATCCCACCAAGAACGCCTCTAACCCTAGAGCCACGAAAACCCCAAAATCGAGCCCCTTTGCTCACGGATTTGGGAGGGGAATCAAAGGGAAAAGAACCACGAAGGGTTCATGCATACACCCCCACCAAATCCCAAAGAGAAAGGCCTCGAAATCGCTCCAAGAAAATCGCCAAGAAAGGGCTCCGAAAATCACCAAAAAGGAGAAACGGGAAAGACACATCCAAGCCTTGAGGAACCACGCCGAATCATCTATACATACCAAAGAGGTTCATACAAGGTCTAGCTTGCCGCCCGATCATCCTTCCCTCTCACAAGATCTCACCATGAAGCTCTCAAGCTAGTCCTAAGAAAATCCTAAGGAAAATAGGAAGAGAAAATAGGAAAGCAAATGAGCTAGGATTCCAAGAGATGGCTGCCATCCTCTCACCACTTGGGTTATATGGAGGCAACCGAAAGACGAAAATACCCTTACTAGCTAACTAGGGATACATGCCCCTCGAGGGCGAAATTGGAAGTCTTTGTCTTCGCACCATCGGACGGATGCCCAGCAACCGCAAACTTGCTTAGTCTCGACGCAAGCCTTGCGATCCCGACCCGTGTCCTCCGCTTCGAAGATTCCGGACTGCGTCGTCGCACACCTGTCAAACCGGTGCTCCTCACCGGTCAGACCGGTCTGGAGCTGCTGCACCTCCGTCTTCGGTTCTTCGGTCTTGGCTTTGTGGATCAATCAAGGAACCCAATGGTTTTCTGGTGAACCACCGGAAACCCCGCGAACTCGGTGTAGCCTCCGCCAATCACCACTCATGACTCGGCTCCCACGTAGTCCCGGCTCGACCTTGGTTTTGAGGCTCAACCAAGAAACCGTCCATGACTTCATCTTGCCGTTCTTGCCACCATGCGGCCCGCACTTGACCCCGCTGGCCACCGGGTCCCTCGAACCAAGCCTACTTGTCTTCTCCACACCTGAAGGCCTCACCGGCAACGACCTTTCGCGCTTGTTCTTCACCTGCACCTGCACCAGTCAAGCCGCAACCTGCACCTGCAATACTTAGCCAAGAATCAGTCCACACCACGTTGTCAATCACTCATCACACCAGGAAGCGACCATCCACCGGTCCTCGAACCACACCTGGCTCTCAATCTCCCCCTTGATGAGTGCATTGACAACACACACGTTTTGGTAACCAAGAGAAAAGAAAAAGAAAAGAAACGATTAAAAGAAACTCCAACAAGCGATCGAAAGCCAAAGAAAAGGCAAAGAGCAAGATCACTTGAAGAAGACAAGTCTCGGACCCCTTAGGATAGGGCAATGGCTCGACACATCCGAGACAAAAATGCTCAAGCAAAGAGCACAAACCATCAATCCAAAACTCGAAAACCACAAAGAACTCCCCCTCCACACATGCAAGCTCCCCCTGAACCAATGCAACTCCCCCTGGACCAATGCAACTCCCCCTGGACGAATGCATGCAAACCACCTCGCAAAACAGAGTAGCTGCTTCAGCTTTGCTCTGACCGGTCAGACCGGTCACCCTCACCGGTCAGACCGGTGGACAAGATCGTTCAGCACCTGGGAACTACACTGGTCAGACCGGTGTGCCTCACCGGTCAGGCCGATGCCACCTGGGAAACTGCCCGAGCTCAAAAATAGCTCGAAAGCACTTGGAAACCTTCTAAATACATGCAGCAAGCCAAAACATGCTCAACCTTCTCCCCCTTGTTGACAATGCATGAATCAAGTCAAAAATGCAAAAAATGCAACCTAGAGCTTCTCAAATAGACAAAATTCAACAAAGGATGCTACACATGTCCAAATGAGCAAGTTAGATACTCTATAGCTTCGTAATGACATCAACATCATGATCACCAAGTTTCACAACCATTGGACGAAGCTAAGATAGAATTGAGTAATTTTGCGAAAAATCACCCTCTCATGAGCAAAGTCCTAAACATGAGCAAAACATGTCAAAATGGCAAAGCCACACAAACTTCATGCTAGGACAACCATTCTAAGCATAAGACCATCATAAACACCCACAAGCACCTCATGTCATGTCAAAGCCACCGAGCCATGTGCCTACTTCTATATATGAGACTTCTCATTGGTAGGCATCATGCAACGATTTAGCACCCAAAGCAAATTAAAATTAGCACATATGACATGGGAGCACATTTTTCAAGCAATTTACATTTCATTTTCAGATTTGAAATTGGTACATGAAATGTCTTTGCGACAAAAAGGAACTTATGCCCCTCCACAAGATGAAGCAAGGGGGCTAAACATTCATGATGACAAATGAGCCTTTGGCCCCATATGATCAAAATAAGCTATCCAACCACAAATTAAGCATAGCCAAGCCACAAAAATATGTCAAGATCATGTAAAGGCATTTACTCACAAGAGAGCATATATATATGAAATTTTTCAAAAACATAGCCATCAACCATGGATATAAACCAAGATTATCAAGAGCTAAGCCAAACTAACCATAGCTTACCAAATTAGCTCACAAAGACATATATATCATTCCATGGTGAACAATGTATATAGGAGAAGCCTTTCCTAAACAATGCATATGATACAAATTAAAATGCATGCAACCTAAGATACAAAGATGCCTATACATCATGTTACATATGCCATGCCAAATGCAAGAAATGCACAAAGGAAAGCTATACATATTCTACAAAGGAGCTTCCACACGCCAACTCAAGAAATCAAACAAACACCAAGCTCTCTCCACAAACGAGTGAAAGTTGCTTGATCTAGGGGTTTGGTGAAAATATCGGCTAGTTGGTCATGTGTGGGTACATGGATCAAAGCTATCTTCCCTTTCTCTACGTTGTCTCTCAAGAAATGATACCTCACTTCTATGTGCTTGGTTTTCGAATGGAGCGCTGGGTTCTTTGCAACGCTTATGGCACTGGTGCTATCACATTGAAGTGGAACATGGGTATACTCCTCACCAAAGTCACTCATGGTGTATGTGATCCAAAGGAGCTGAGAGCAACAACTAGCTGCGGCCACATACTCTGCCTCGGTAGTGGATTGAGCAACACTCGACTGTTTGCGGGAAGACCAAGATACCAAAGACGAACCCAAGAACTGGCAAGTCCCAGAAGTGGACTTCCTATCCAACCGACACCCGGCAAAATCCGCGTCTAAAAAACCATGAAGCGCCAAAGAAGAAGACGCAGAGTACCAAAGGCCGAAGTCGGGAGTGTGTCGCAAATACCTGAATATGCGCTTAACTGCTTGCCGATGCGAAGTCCTTGGAGACGCTTGAAAACGAGCGCACAGACATACCGAGAATTGGATGTCCGGCCTCGTCGCCGTCAAGTAGAGGAGTGACCCGATCATGCTCCGGTACTCCTTCTGGTCCACGTGTTCACCTTCCTCATCCGCATCAAGAGCTGTAATCGTACTCATAGGCGTCGCCATGGCCTTGGAGTCCTCCATCTTGAACTTCCTCACAATGTCCTTGGTGTACTTAGCTTGGTGCACAAATGTTCCTTCCTTTGATTGCTTGATTTGTAGCCCGAGGAAGAACTGCAACTCGCCCATCATGCTCATCTCAAATTCCCTGCTCATGTCTTCTGCAAACCTTGCAACAAGAGAGATAGACGAGCCACCAAAGACAATATCATCCACATATACCTGCACAATCAGGATATCTCTGCCCTGCCTGAGGAGAAACAAGGTCTGGTCGACCTTCCCCATCTCAAACCCTCTCTCAAACAGGAACCCCCTCAACCTACCATACCAAGCTCTAGGCGCCTGCTTCAACCCATACAGCGTCTTCCTCAACTTGTACACCCGGTGGGGGTACTTCTCACTCTCAAACCCCGGTGGTTGCCTCACAAACACCTCTTCCTCCAACACACCGTTCAGAAAAGCACTCTTCACATCCATCTGGTACAACTTGAACCCTTTAGCCATGGAAAAGGCTAGAAGGATCCTGATCGCCTCCAAACGAGCTACAGGAGCGAAAGTCTCCTCATAGTCGATCCCCTCTTTCTGACTGTACCCCTGAGCAACAAGTCTCGACTTGTTCCTCACCACTTCTCCTTTCTCTCCCTCTTTATTTTTCCACACCCATTTTGTCCTAATCGGCTTACACCCTAGGGGAGGGTCAACCAACACACAAACTTGGTTCCTCTCAAAATTCTCCAACTCCTCATGCATCGAATTAACCCAATTATGATCAGATAACGCATGTCCAATGTCTTTGGGCTCAAAGGTGGCAACAAAAGCAGCATGAGCGAAATGAGAATTGTTCCGAACCCTCGACCGTGTAGTACGTTCATTCATGTCGCCGATGATTCTCGAAGCTGGGTGATCCACTTGCACTCGTCGGGGAGGTTCTCGCCTTGATGCTACCTCCCCCTCAACAACAGCTTCGCCTTGATCTGGGTTTGTCGTTGTAGGTGTGGGAGAGGGTCCGTCCTCGATCGTTGTCGAAGTAGTAGGTACATGTTCAGCCGCGGGCACCACACCGCCATCTTCATCATCTCCATGTTCATGCTCCTCCTCCTGGAAGATCTCCTCGCCAAGTTCGTCGTCACCTGCACACTCAAAAACAAGCTGACTACGTGGCTGTGTCTCGTCGAAGGTTACCTCGCAAGTCTACACGATTTGGTTAGTTTCAAGATTGAGCACACGAAATGCTCTAGAATGAGATGCATAACCAAAGAAAATGCAATCGACAGATCTAGCCTCGAACTTGTCCAACTTCTTCCCTTTCTTCAGAATGAAGCATTTACAACCAAAGACATGGAAGTGACTCACCTTGGGTGTGCGACCGTGCATCAACTCGTAACAGGTTTTCTTCTTGTGAACCCTGAGGTAGATCCTGTTCGACACATAGCACGCGGTATTGACCGCCTCATCCCAGAACCTTCTCGGAGTCCTATGCTCGTCGAGCATCGTCCGAGCCATCTCGCACAAGGTCATGTTTTTCCTTTCCACAACGCCATTCTGGGGAGGTGTATACGGACTCAAAAACTGGTGTTCAAGACCCAAGTCATGGCAAAAGGTTTCGAAGCGAGAGTTTTTAAATTCCGAGCCATTGTCACTGCGGATCGCTCGTATGGCATCTCCGTGCCTCTCGTTTCTTAACCTCAAGACAAGATCTCGAACAAAACCAAACGTCTCCCCTTTCTCCTCAAGAAAGAACACCCACGCATACCGAGAGTAGTCGTCCACCACAACAAGGACATACCACTTCCCACCCGCTGATCGCACACGAGCTGGGCCAACAAGGTCCATATGGAGCAGCTCGCATGGATGCTCAGTCATCACATCGGTGAGAGGCGGGTGAGAAGAGGCTACCATCTTGGCATGCCTACACGGCGCACAAACCAACTCTTTCTCAAACCTCAACCGTGGCAATCCTCGGACCAAATTGAGTTTACTCAAGCGAGACAAAAGATCAAAGCTCAAGTGACCCAACTTCCTATGCCACTTCCACAACTCACTCGAAGAACCAGCCAAAAAGCAACGCTCCACACCAGAAGACTGAGAGAAATCAGCTCGGAACACTTGACCCTCGGGAACGACCATGCAAACAAGGTCCCCTCGAGAATCTAAAATCCGAGAACCACCAGGCCGAAACAACACCTCAAAGCCCTCATCCAACAACTGAGACACAGAAAGCAAGTTGAACCCCAGCGATTGAACAAGAGCAACACGCCTGAGAGTGACCTTGTCACTTACCATGATCTCACCTTCTGATAGCACACGCCCTCGCCCATTGTCCCCGAAGGTGATGTATGTCATGGACACCACCGGGACGAGACTTGAGAACCACCCCTTGTCTCCGGTCATATGCCTCGAGCAACTGGAGTCAATCAACCAAACGTTCCTCAAGTCTCCCACCTGAAAATCAAAAGCGAGCACGTGAGTGAACAAACGACTCAGCACTGGGGTTAGTACCAAAAGAGTAAAACCAGTGCCGAGCCATTTGCTCCAAAGTGGGATTAGCACAAACCAAATCATTACGCCTATCAAAGCTACCACCACAAACACCACCACGGTAACCACTACGAGGGAACCAACCCTCTCTAGCTGGGGGAGGACGAAAGCCACGAAAGGAAAACCGTGGATCGTTCCTCCTCTCCATCTCAAAGCTACGACTCCTCCCACCCCCGTATTGAGCACGAGGTGGAGAACGCCTAGCAAACTGACCACCTGCAAACTTTCCAGACCAACCACCAGAACCACGACCTCCAGAACCAAACCGAGCATCCTCACGAGCACGAAACCCGACTCGCTGTCTGCCCAGACCTGCACCGGTCTGACCGGTGTAACGCACCGGTCTGACCGGTGTAGCTCGGCCAGCAGCACCACCTGCTGCCTTCCGGTCTCCCCAAGCCGGAACCATCCTCACAATCGCCTTGGCCCTGGGCATCTGCATACGAGGCTCAGGTACACCATTAGAGGGGTGATACCTGTCCTTGTTAGCCCACTCTCTAGCCATTCTCTCCTCATGCTTCCTCTTGAAGCAAAACTCATCCTTGTGACCATCTCTCCCACAATACCCACAATGGAACTTTATGGGCTGTGGCTTAGGCTTAGGCTTGGGTTGGGGCTGCCCACTTGGTTTCTCACCCTTCTTCTCTCCTTCCTCACCTCCCTTTGGGCTCACAAATTTCACCGGTTCTGGAAATCATTTGTTGGGTGAGGGAATATGGGTGGATCTGGAGTAGTGTCAAGTTTGTTTCTGAGATGGTTAGGCTTGGGCTCAAACTTGTTCTTGTATCTGTTTGGTGGTGGGATAGGAATCTCTCCAACTCTCTCAACTCCCTCACCACTATTCTCTCCAAGCTTGTCAGCCCCAAGTGCCTGACCATCATAGCGTTTGAAAGCCGCTATCATGATACCAAGCTGAGGCTCCTGACCCGACAACCAGCTCATACATTTCCTCAGCTCATCATTCTCATCCTGCAAGCGATCAACATAATGTGCAAGCTCCAAATTCTTAACCGCATGCAATTTACAAGTAGAGCAAGAAGTGGGAATAGGCTCTTTCAACTTAGCCTCAAGCGAAACAGTGTAAGCATGCATCTCATCAATCTTTCCATGTAAAACAGGGCAAGAAGTGCAAGCACCTAGCAAAGCAGGTCTAGACTTAAGCTCAGCCACTGCAACCCTAAGCATTTCTAGTTCATCACAAGTAGAAGCATGCTTATCCTTAAGAGCAGTAAGATCAGCTAGGTACACAGAGCAATCACATCAATCAATCTCATCAGAAACCATAGGAGAAGCCTTAAGCGAATCAATCTCAAGCTTAGCATCTAGGTTCTGGGTTTCTAGCTCAGCCACACGGTTCCTAACATCTTCTAGTGAGGCCCTAAGCTCTTTCCTCATTTTCTTGGCCTCTCTAAGCATGTGATCACGATTATCAAGCAAGTCAACCAACTCATCATTCTCCTTGCGCAAAGAAGAGAGCTCATCACATACCTCATCCTCGGAGTCGGAGTCCGAGTCGCTCTGGTGACTCTTCTTGCTGCCGGAGCTACGAGCCATGCCGCAGAAGCCGTCTCCCGCGAAGCAGCTCAACCCGCTCAAGTTCCTGGATGACTTCTTGTTCTTGCGCCGATCACCTTCATCTTCACTGCTACTCGAGCTTGAGGAAGAGTAGGCAGAGCTGGAGTCGACGTCGCTCGCTCCGACCATCGCTCGGGCCTTCCTGCCGCGGCCGTCCTTCTTCCTCGACCGTCGCTCGTCCTTGTGCTTGTTCTTGTGCTTGTGATCGCGTCTCGATCGGTACTTGCCATCCTTGCTCGACCGGTGCCTGTAGCCGTCCTTGTAGCCGTCCTTGTTCTCCGTCTTCTCCGGGCAGTCGACGACGAAGTGTCCTGGCTTGCCGCACTGAAAGCACGTTCGTGCTGTCCTCCTCGTGTTCACCCAGTTCTCGTGCAGCCTCTCGAACCGTCTGGTCAGCAACGCCAGCTCGTCCTCTCCAAGCACGTCGAACTCCTCGTCTGGCAAAGACATCAAAGAAGACAGAGAGTACATCCTGGAGGATGCGTTAGCGTTAGACTTGGCTCCTTTGCCACCAACGAGAGCGAGACTATGAGAATCAGTCGGGCTCTCGATCTTGGCTGTCATACCATGGTCCAACTCAGCCGACTTGAGCTTCGAGAACAGCTCGTTCACCGTCAAGGTGTCATACTTCTCGGACTCAACAATAGCCTCAAACTTCCCGTCCCATACGGTACGATCCAACGAGTGCAAGAGCTTTACGGCTCTATCATGATCATCGTATGGGAGCACGGCCACATTGGCTCTCATGTTGTTCACAACGACCGTAAACCGCTGGAAAAGGGCATCGACGGACTCACCGGGGAGATGAGTGAAGTTCTCGTACTCTCTCCGGTAAGTCGCGTACATCCGAGCCTGAACCTGAGCATTCCCAGCATGAGCATCCTTCAACTGCTCCCAAATCCTACAAGCTAAGTCCTCTGTCTGAACCCGATCGAATTCAAGCTGACACAGAGCACGAAACAAGTAGTCGACAGCCTTGTTGTTGGCTTCGAACATATCCCTCGATCCTGGAGCAAGGAAGTTCATCAGATGAACATAAGCTGTGTTCACCGTGACGTCCCAAAGGATCTGACCCTTTCCGCGGAGGAACGCTGCCATCCGCCTCTGCCACATCTGGTAGTTCTTCCCATCGAAGTGCGGAGGACCCGAACCCCGTTCCTGGTACGCCATCTTTGGATCTTAGACTGGTAAGAGTCAATAAAGACCCGAACCAGCTCTGATACCAATTGAAGGACCGATTAGGCGAACCAGAGAGGGGGAGAGTGAATGGGAGCCGATAAAAATTCTTCTCGAAGGAGATGAGAACTCCAACAAGACGAACACGGCTTCCAAATCACGTCTCCGACTCAACTACCCAAGTTGGCCAAGACCACGCAGCCACTGGAGTGCTACTGGTCCTAGGAACCAACAACCACCTTCACAGACTCGAGAACGCAGCGGAACTAGCAACTCGAGTGCTACTGACCTACACCGGTCAGGCCGGTGAGCACCACCGGTCAGACCGGTCCCTGCTAGCAAAACCTGGGAACTTCCACAGAAGGCCCCTACACCGGTCAGGCCGGTGTAGCTCACCGGTTAGACCGGTTCAAGCCAGGAAACCCCAAATCCTCCAAACAGGCCTACCGAGCTCCAAACTGACCCAAACTCGAAACAGCAGCAACACGGGGCAACAGGGAACTCACCAAGACGTTCACCTGAGCAAAACTCAACAAAGTCTGCACCGGTCAGACCGGTGAGAGGCACCGATCAGATCGGTGTGACCTGAGTTCTCGGGATGAACAGCGCCCGCGGGTCAACTCCCCCAAATCCAACTCCCGATCTCCCGAATCGCTCAACGGTTTTGCACAAGACTTTGGGGATAGTAGGAACACCTCATGGGCACTCCATAGCCAAGATTTGGTCCACCAAAACTTGTCAAATCAAGAGGAATCGAAGAAATCCCACCAAGAACGCCTCTAACCCTAGAGCCACGAAAACCTCAAAATTGAGCCCCTTTGCTCACGGATTTGGGAGGGGAATCAAAGGGAAAAGAACCACGAAGGGTTCATGCATACACCCCCACCAAATCCCAAAGAGAAAGGCCTCGAAATCGCTCCAAGAAAATCGCCAAGAAAGGGCTCCGAAAATCACCAAAAAGGAGAAACGGGAAAGACACATCCAAGCCTTGATGAACCACGCTGAATCATCTATACATACCAAAGAGGTTCATACAAGGTCTAGCTTGCCGCCCGATCATCCTTTCCTCTCACAAGATCTCACCATGAAGCTCTCAAGCTAGTCCTAAGAAAATCCTAAGGAAAATAAGAAGAGAAAATAGGAAAGCAAATGAGCTAGGGTTCCAAGAGATGGCTGCCATCCTCTCACCACTTGGGTTATATGGAGGCAACCGAAAGACGAAAATACCCTTACTAGCTAACTAGGGATACATGCCCCTCGAGGGCGAAATTGGAAGTGTTTGTCTTCGCACCATCGGACGGATGCCCAGCAACCGCAAACTTGCTTAGCCTCGACGCAAGCCTTGCGATCCCGACGCGTGTCCTCCGCTTCGAAGATTCCGGACTGCGTCGTCGCACACCGGTCATACCGGTGCTCCTCACCGGTCAGACCGGTCTGGAGCTGCTGCACCTACGTCTTTGGTTCTTCGGTCTTGGCTTTGTGGATCAACCAAGGAATCCAGTGGTTTTCTGGTGAACCATTGGAAACCCCGCGAACTCGGTGTAGCCTCCGCCAATCACCACTCATGACTCGGCTCCCACGTAGTCCCGGCTCGACCTTGGTTTTGAGGCTCAACCAAGAAACCGTTCATGACTTCATCTTGCCGTTCTTGCCACCATGCGGCCCGCACTTGACCCCGCTGGCCACCGGGTCCCTCGAACCAAGCCTACTTGTCTTCTCCACACCTGGAGGCCTCACCGGCAACGACCTTTCGCGCTTGTTCTTCAGCTGCACCTGCACCAGTCAAGCCGCAACCTGCACCTGCAATACTTAGCCAAGAATTAGTCCACACCACGTTGTCAATCACTCATCACACCAGGAAGCGACCATCCACCGATCCTCGAACCACACCTGGCTCTCACAATAATCTGAAGTGTTAGAATTTTTTGTGCCCAGTTGAGAAGTTTCAATCTTCTTTCAACTTTTGCTTACATAGTCTCGCCCTATTACCAAATAAACACACCGTCATAGTGCGTCAGACAGTGCTTCTACATATCATACACAAACTTGGTGTCAAACAGTGTGGCAGTGGCAAATACTGACTAATCTGAATAGTTCATAATTTGTTTCTCCATACATCAGCAGAGGGCCTTCTGTCAAACACTTGCCCATAATTGTAGGAGGGGCCAGCTCCTCCAGCATGGAGGCTAGTCAGCGCCTGCAGTAATTAATCTGAACACAGTGAGTCACCTGTATCGCCGGTGGTTCCGAGGCCTCCGATCCCAAACAACAACGTGGAAATTGTCATAGGTCGTTAACATATCGATAGCAACTTATCTGTAGGCTTGACTAGTCGGCACCTTTATGTAGTAGAGCATGCGCAGACGCGAAGTTGGTAAGCTTTGAGACTCGTCTGCAATGCTCGTAGCTAGGAAAACTGGAGGTCCATATATCTTGACCAGGAGCAGCAAAAACGACAGTAGAAGAGCTTCATTCAGTATGCCTTCTTATAAAGAGATGACTCCACAAGCACATAACACTTAAAATATATAGCAACATTTTGAGCTCCGTGCCTAGTAAGCCACATTATTCTTCTTGGTTTACTCTGCCACGACTACAACATCTCCCGACAAGAGAAACATTGAAGCACCTTTTACGAAGGTTTTTGAAGTCGATCACCCAATTTGAAAGCCGTGTGTTAGTATAAATTCAGATTGTCATCTGGCAACAGCACAACCAGTTTAGCACCCATAGAGCAAATTAAAGAACATCATTACGGGCCAGGCTCGGGCCAAGATTTTTTCCTCAGGCTGCAAGATCTGCGCCCACGCCCATCCATTAAAGTCTGTGGGCGGGTCGGGTTTGGGCCGGACCGGGCCAAAAATGCTCAGGTATACCAATAGAGTAGATAACAAACTTGCAACTTGAGAATTTATACATTTTGTGCCAAGGATTTCTTCTGAAGTTATAGGCAAAAACATGTTTATTTCAATGGTTTCATCACATTATATTTGACGAGGCAGAGGTAGATGTGTTCATAGCAAAGAACAATAATTGTGACAAAACAGTTCCAGTTAACTACGGTTTTCTTTGTCCCTCCCTGATTTGCCATTTCTGGTCGACTGTCATGTGCACTTGTTTATTTTTTTTGTTTAACCAAGGCTAAATCAGCTACCATAAGCCAGTGCTATATTTGAACTCAAACACAAACCTCACAAAAGACACGGAGAAGAAAAAAACAGCTTCCTAAATCAACGTGACTCCATAGAAAATGATTCCATGAGGTGGACAAATCAGTGAAGAATATGAATTGTGACTTAGGTGGACAAATCGTGGCAGCATAGACACAGGAACCTGAGTAATGTAGTAGTTATTGCCACATTTAATTGACATAACTGCAATAAAAATGGTAGAGGATAATTGTTTCAGGGCAGTTCCAATGGAATATTAATTGTGATTTCTGTATCTTCATTAAATGAGACGCTACCTTAGCAAATTGATGACGTGGTAGGCTAATTAATGAAGGAAATCGTTTCGTCCAGGAGAAACGAAGTCTCCTCTCGGCCCGATGTGTGTAGAAACTGGGAAATCCCTGTTAGGGAGAAACGACCTCTTCCCAAGACTATCCTCTGGATCCGGTGTGCTGTCATGCAGATCCCCACGGCCCCGACCTTCATGCACCGCGCGCAGGGTCGACGTCGACCAGCCTAGGTGGGCAAGCTCCGGCTATCACCGACCGCTGCTGCCGTCGCCTGGCCATGAGGGAGCGCGTCAAAGTCCATGATCCTCGCGACGATGATGGGCGATGGTCGCTCTTCCCCCACAAACGGGGAAGGCGACGCAGTGTCGGGTGCGGGCGAGTTCCGGATCGGATCTCGCGTGGCCAGAGCTTGCCCTTGGCGTTGATGACCTCCCGGCTGTCGAGCGAGAGCTGCGGCAGGCGCGGCAGGCGGCGTCATGTCCGTTGACGCGGCACCGGTGTTGATCGATCCACCTAACACTTCGTAGCTGGCTCCCTTGGATCTTTCTTCGTGGCAGAATTGTAAATTTTAGGTACGACAATGGCTGCATTATCACGTTCAACAGGGAAGTTTATTGCAGGCCTCGCCAGCTTTCCTCTACTAGAGCATGACATAGAGGGTTCGGATCTCTGCATTACAATCACTAGGTCAGAAACGATTTATCCTGGCACAAGTAAATTAGCATGCTGGCAGGTGCAATTGGCACCCGGCACCCGCCAGCACAGTGGTGCGCAGGGGCGTCGGGCCAGCAACCGCCAGCATTGAAGGATTAGTGCTGGCGGGCGACGTAAGCCACCCGCCAGCACAAATGGGACCATTTGTGCTGGCGGGTGGCTTATGTCGACCGCCAGCATGGATCTTTACTACTGGCGGCTGGTATAGCACCCGCCAGTACAGTGAATCTGCAAATAGAACTTGTTACTTCTGTCACCAATATTTCAACATGGACAGCACCAACAAGTCAAATTGATTCACCAAAAAGTCAAATTCAAACTGAAATATCAACACAAACAGCACCTTAGAAAGGTTTATTTCACATAAACAACATGATCACAAATGTTTCAAAGCACACCAACACAAATTAAAGTACTCTACAATAGGGGCCTCACTCACAAGTCAACTACAACTTGCCTCACTCAGTTCTTAGATAGTCCGCCAGTGAGATAACTACCTAGCACTACACCTATTATCAAGATCACAAAAGCGAGGATGGTGCCCTGCATGCATAATCCTTTATTTTTCTTGGGCTTGTTCTTCCCACAACCATTCTTCACCAAATGTTCAGTAAATTGCCCTCGTAGATCTGCAAGTTCTAGCCTCGTTTCATTATGCGACATCTTCAAATCACTAAACCCCAACTTCAAATCAGAACGACAAACTTTAGCTGATTCAATTGCTCCATAATTTCAGGCACGGGTTGCACCTGCCCCGACGGATACACTACACGAGACGGTTGTGGTGCCGCTTGTGGCGGTGTAGCAACACTGGTGAACATCTGATAGTTTACCGGCACCAAATGTGGGTAATTTGCTCTCAAATGCTGGAGGTATTGACCTTCCCACCAAACTGCCGGACATGAATTAGGGTCATCCTACAAGAATTATCAACAAATGCAACTATGTTATTAGGGCAGTAACAAATGCAACATAGTTGATAATTATCCATATATGGCAAGATTGATTTCGGATTAACATCATCTACAAGAACAATCAACAAATCCTAAGGTGGCTGCCATCAATAAATTGGATAATTATCTAGACATAAACCGAATCAACAGAATCACTAAAATTATATCAACCGAATCACTAGTATTATATCAACTGAATTACTAATAATCAATAAATCCTAAGGTGACTACTAATCAACTGAATTAGGGCAGGAGATGAAAATCAAACCTGGTGGTTGTTCGGGCACTTGTAGATGATGTTATTTACCTTGTGTTGACGGATAAAACTCATATCCACCTACGATCCGTAAGCGTACGGACCTACACCTTTTTCACCACGGGGATTCCCTAGGTTCTTATCAATCCACGGAGCAAGGGGATTACACGCGTTTGATCTACCTCTACTTACTAACTTACCAAAACCCTAATCTACGGTTAAACTAGAGAACAACTACGCTACACTAGAGAGAACGATTAAACCAACAAGATAAGTAAAAGACACTTGCCCAAGGGTCTACAATACTTGAACATGCAACCACTTAAGATATGAAAACCGATCTAATCTATTGGGGGTTGTGACCATGGTTTCGCCCTTTCCCTCCCCCCGTACTGTCACTACGCGGAGGTATTCGTGACTAGACCTATGATGGACACAGCATATTGAATGGATCCAAGGGAGCATTGAGATCTTACTCCCTTTACGACATGGTAGCTAACCTTAAACATCAAAGCTTCTTCAACACTAGATGATAGATAGATAACCAAACAAAGTAGCGATTACATCTTCAAGTTCGATTACAACCCATGGACAAATGAGAAGATTACCCCATCAAGGTGCTAGACATGGCACCGTTGATCATGGTGACGCTTCCGACGGTGTCTTCCTTCTTCTCCACTTGTGGGTGCTTCCTTCGAGTTGAGCGATCCTTCTCCCGAACAATCTCCCTCCTCTCTCTCTAGCTTGTGGATGGCCTCTCGGTGCGAATGGCTCTCTGTATTGCGTATGGCGGCGCCTCCACGAACTTAGGGTTGAAGGATCTTCGGGTGCAAGAAAAGGGGGGCCGAACCGACCCCCGGAGTGGGCCAGGCCAGCCGGCTTGGGCCGACCGGCCCAGGTCCATCCCGGCCCGGTTCGGTCGTCCCTTCGCTCCCGTGGGTCCTCATGTATTTATGCACTTTGCCCCCCTCCATTTGCACTATTTTGACGATGTCATCCTCGCGTCCAAGATGGAGGTTCTCCTTGCATGAAGTCCGGTCTTTTACGGTTCAATATTCGGGGATGTTCCTTTGTAACACTTCGGTCCTTTCCACCATTGGAAGTGATTTCATCAAGCTCATAAACACGAACAAGACTCCTTAATTGCTCCTTTGAACTTGTTGTGAATCCATCCTTTATGTCCATGTTTTCCTACATAAACATAACACTTCCAAATGCACACACGAAGATGAACTTGTTATATAATTAGTGTGCCTAGTGGCGGGTTAGTTCTATAATCAAATCCAAACTAAAGTGTAATGAACATGTTTGGCGTTTAGAATTTTTACCAAATCAAGATTTACCCCACAACTCAAACTCTTCACTCGAGGTCTTCAATTTCAGCCATGCTTACTTCTTTGCTTCCATTGGAGGGTTTTCATGATTTTTCAAAAATAAAATTCCTGCAACTAGTATTAGACAAAAACCTTTCTCCAAGTTCTCACATGTCGCTCATATGAAGTGGCTATCCTAAGCAATTTTCATAAAACTCTCACCTCCCATAAGTCTCTCATATAACATGTAAAGTGGAGCTATAGGTATGGCTAGTATAATCAACACAAGTATTGTCAAGCTAAGAACTTCCTCTAATGGTTGTCTACCTTTCAAAGCCAATGATCATGAGAATTAAACCATATGTGGGGATATCAAGGATAAGAAGATATAGAATGGTGGACATGTGCAAAGGCAAAAGAAAATAAGACTACGAGGCACCGATGACGTCCTCGTTGTCGGATTGCACATGGTTGGAAAAAGAGTGGAAGTTTCATCTCTCAACAACGACGTGACATCCTTCCTTGCACTTTATTTATCTTTCACTCGATTCATCCCTCTTCATATCTTTCTTGCCATTCCTCTTTCTTTCTTTTTCTTTTTTTCTTTTTCTCTCTTTTTTTTCTTTCTTTCTTTTCCATACACATATTTTTTCCTTTACTTTTCTTTCTCTTGACATCTTTATCTCTCTTTTCAAAGCTCTCAACTCATCTCTTTCTTGCATAAACACAATCTGAATTTAAAACAAAAACTATGCTAGAGACGAGACGAAACTTCGAGAATAGGTTGTGTTCAAGGAATATGATGTACAAAAGAGATATAAAGGTTTGGGTATGGAATTCGGCGATGTACGGGACTTCCGATGTGAAAGTCACGTTACCGAATGCACGACGAGGCTAGCAATAAAAGATAAGTACAAGGACATGATCATTGCTTGAAATTAAAACTTCCAAGAGAGAAGGATCCTAGCCCAACTCATTATGCTAATCACACTTATGGTGGAGCGAAAATTAAATTAGGCTTTGTATAGGATTTTTCTTAAACTCTCAACTTGGAAAAAGAGAATTCGCTAACCTTTATTACAAGGGGTTTTCAATAATTTTCAGAATTAAATTCCTCCAAATTTTAGCATCAAACATAGCATAACCAAAACGAAGTTCTAGATCAAAGCATGATGCGGGTACTTTTAGAGGTATTGACTCCATTAAGCACCACGGTAAATGTTTCAAACCAAATACTTATGCTTATTTATCAAAAATGAAAGACGAACAAACAAGTAAAGTAAGAAAAGCATCACAAAAGACAAAAATTTAAATGACTCTTTTTATTTGATTTTCTTGACACGAACACTAACTTTAAGACACTTTAAACTTTCGAAAAAAAAATTTAAAAGCACACTCCTAAAACTTAAGACTCTAAGACTCTCACACTCTCGCGAAAACTAAACCAAACCAAAACTAATCTTAAAGCAAAAGGCTAGCTAGCTAGCTCTCCCCCACGCTAAAACCATATGACGTCCTCGTCGTATCTTACAAAAAACCTAAGGGGGAAAACTCTATCTAGTGGTACTTCCCGCAGCTATTGCACCACTTGCCCCTCATGTTCCCCACCATGCCGAACAACTTCCGCACGTTGCGATTCAGAAATTTATAGTCGTCTTCAACCACGCGTTCCAAATCTTCCATGCGCTGCCTCATCGCCTCCATGGTCTGGAAACACTCGTCGACCGATGCATAGAGCTCCGAGATGGAGTGACGGCAAGCCGCACAACACATCGAATGCATCCCGAAAGGGTCGTCATCGCCAGGGTCTCCGCTGTCGTCGTCGCCATCGTCGTCGTCGTCGTCGTTGCCGCCGCCGTTAGGGCCTTCGGGAGTCTTCTCCTTGGGCGCCTCATCCCAATAATACAAGTCATTGTCTTCCCTTCCGGCGGCCGCCCACGAGCTCGGGCTACGATCATCGGAATAGTCACTCGCCCCGTAGTCTTTAAGCTCGGGCGACACCTCCTTGTAATCCTTCCTCTTCATGCCTCGGATGCGCTCCGACCTTCAAATGGGAGTAGAGACCTTCTCCTCCTTGACGGGGTAGCGAGATGCGATTGCTCCGGTCGGGACACGCCCTCCGCAACAGATGCGGGCGGTCCTCTTGATCTCCATGGGTAGCTTGAGCTCGCATCGCTTCGCCTCCTCCGCCAATGGCTCCTTGGCGCCTAGCTTCAACTCTACACTCTTCGGGGACGTCATGGCTGCTGCTTGGGTGCAAAAGGATGCGAATTGGGATGGATTCCCGAGCTCCCATCTCGGCCAATT
The DNA here is from genome assembly GCA_036936925.1 of Cenchrus fungigraminus. Taxonomy (NCBI): domain Eukaryota; kingdom Viridiplantae; phylum Streptophyta; class Magnoliopsida; order Poales; family Poaceae; genus Cenchrus; species Cenchrus fungigraminus. The sequence goes on from CM072774.1 coordinate 18,108,040, forward strand.
AAATAGTCCGGGAAGGAATACCCTAGAAACCTCCTTTTCCTTTTTTAAACTTCCCTTAAATTTTTCTAACCAAAGAAGGAAGTCAAAAACGCGCGTCCCAGAGGAAACCCGGGGCGAACCGCCGCCTGGGCCCTCTGGGTCGGTCGGACCGGGCCGGTCGGCCTGCCTCGGTTCGCGGGCCGGTGCGGTCCGGTTTTTCGCGTGTCCCTTTTATTTTGCATTTTCAGCCCATGAGAAAAAGATGGCCCGGTAAAACTTCGCGAGAAACTCCAAAAAAATAAAAGAAAAACTATTTACAAAATCTTCAGCTTGTTTTACGTCCTAGGCTTGACGTTCGGGCTCTTCCTCCATGGTGAAGACATCAATATGGTGAAGAGGCACAACGTCGGGTTCGTAATAAACCTTAAGCCGTTGACCATTCACCATGAATTGATCACCTTTCACATCCATGATGGTTACCGCTCCATTGGAGAGCACCGAATGAACAATATAAGGTCCGTCCCACTTGCTTTGCAATTTCCCCTTTCCGAAGGTTTTAAACCTCGAATTGTAGAGGAGGACCTTATCTCCTTCCTTGAATTCCTTTTTCTTCAATATTTTGTCATACCACCTTTTAATCCTCTCTTTGTATATGCTCGCATTTTCATAGGCCTTTAACCTCATCTCCTCTAGCTCCCTTATTTGGATTCTTCGCTTTACCACTGCGGCGTCTAGATCGAGGTTCATCTCTTTAATTGCCCAATAGGCTTTATGCTCCAACTCAACCGGAAGGTGACAAGCTTTGCCATAGACAAATTGATAAGGAGTCATACCTATCTGTGTCTTGAACGCCGTTCGATATGCCCACAAAGCTCCGTCTAATTTCTTTGACCAATCCTTGCCTCCCTTCTCTATGGTTTTGTTGAGGATGCTCTTTAATTGCCTATTCGATGTTTCTGCTTGTCCGTTAGTTTGTGGATGATAGGCCGTAGAAATTCTATGTTCAATTCCCAACTTGGACAAGCACTTTTTGAAATTCTTCCCGGTGAAGTGAGTTCCTCCATCGCTTATCAAGATTCTTGGAGTACCGAAGCAAGGGAAAATCATGCTCTTGATCATTACAATGGACTCCTCCGTGGAAGCTTTACGACATGGCATGGCCTCTACCCACTTGGATACGTAATCAACCATGACTAAGATATGCTCAAATCCATGTGAGTTTTTGAAGGGCCCCATGAAGTCTATTCCCCACACATCGAATAAGTCGATTTGTAGATTATATTTCAATGGCATGGAATTCCTTTGAGAAATATTCCCGATTCTTTGGCATTCGGGGCATGACGCAACATACCTTTTAGTATCTTCATGCATCTCCGACCAATAGAATCCGCTGGACCACACTTTTGCTTGGGTCCCAAAATGGCTATAGTGCCCACCGTACTCCGCCGAGTGGCACTTTCTCAAGATTTCTAACCTCTCTTCTCTTGGCACACATCTTCTCATGACTCCATCATTGCCAAGTTTGAAGAGGTAAGGTGAATCCCAAAAGTATTTTCGACTTTCGGAGATTATCCTCCTTTGAGTGTTTTTATCTAAGTGGTCAAGAGGCATCTTCCGAATTGTTCGAATGATATCGATCATCCAAGTATCTTTGTCGAGTACTCGATAGAGGTGGTCGTCTCTCATCTTGTCTTCTATGGGCTCTTTATCATCTTGTCCACGGTTCATCCTAGACAAATGATCGGCCACAACATTTTCCACCCCCTTTTTATCACGAATTTCGACATCGAACTCTTGGAGAAGAAGGATCCAACGAATCAATCGTGGTTTAGCATCCTTCTTAGCCAAGAGATACTTGATGGCCGCGTGATCGGTGTAAACAATGACCTTCGAGTTCACGATGTAAGACCTGAATTTTTAAAAGGCAAATACCACCGCTAGCAACTCCTTCTCCGTAGTGGCATAATTTAATTGTGCCTCACCAAGAGTCTTACTAGCGTAGTAAACGGCATGAACTCGGCCTTCCTTTCTTTGACCCAAAACCGCTCCTATGGCGTAGTCACTTGCATCACACATGATCTCGAAAGGTTGGCTCCAATCCGGAGGTTGAATAATGGGAGCACTCACCAAAGCACTTTTCAAGGTCCGGAATGCCGCCAAGGACTTCTCATCAAAGTCAAAAGCCACATCCTTTTGAAGGAGTTGTGTTAAAGGCTTAGTGATCTTTGAGAAGTCCATAATAAATCTTCTATAGAATCCGGCATGGCCTAGAAAGCTCCTCAAGGACTTAACATCCGTTGGAGGTGGGAGTTACTCAACCGTCTCCACCTTAGCTTTGTCCACTTCGATTCCTCTCTCGGATATAACATGTTCGAGCACTATGCCTTGCTTTACCATGAAGTGGCACTTTTCCCAATTTGGCACCAAGTCTACCTCCGCACACCTCGTGAGGACCTTATCCAAGTTTGCCAAGCAATCCACGAATGTCTTCCCATAAACGGAAAATCATCCATGAACACCTCGACAATTTCTTCGATGAATTCCGAGAATACGGCCATCATGCAACGTTGAAAAGAGGCCGGAGCGTTGCATAGACCGAAGGGCATCCTTCTATATGCAAACGTTCCATAAGGGCATGTAAACGTTGTCTTGTGTTGATCATCCGGGTGAATGAGAATTTGCATAAACCCCGAGTACCCATCGAGAAAGCAAAAATAAGCGTGGTTTGCTAATCTCTCGAGCATCTCGTCAATGAATGGTAAGGGGAAGTGATCTTTCTTCGTTGCTTTGTTTAGCTTTCGATAATCGATACACATCCGCCATCCGGTCACGGTTCTTTGCGGTATTAATTCATTCTTCTCATTCTTCACCACGGTTAAACCTCGTTTCTTCGGTACACAATGTACCGGGCTCACCCATTCGCTATGCGGAACCGGGTAGATGATTCCGGCATCAAGTAACTTGATGACCTCTTTCTTTACTACCTCTCGCATGGCATGAGTTAGCCTCTGATGGTCCACTACGGGCTTACATTGGTCTTTCATAGGTATACGATGAGTGCAAAAGGCTGGGCTAAGTCCTTTGAGATCACTAATCGAATATCCAATCACCTTCCTATGCTTTTTCAATAAATTCAGCAACTTCTCATTTTCTTCGGGACTCAATTCGTCACTCACGATGACTGGATAAGTCTTGTCTGGGCCCAAAAATTCGTACTTTAATCCTTTGGGCAAAGGTTTAAGATCCACCTCGGGCACTTGTGGCTCTTCGGGTTTAATTTCTCCTATGTCCTCAAATTTTTCTTCCTCCACGCTTCCATCTTGTGGTTCTAATCGTTTCGTTGCTTCCTCTAGTTCTTCATCTTGTTGATCATTAGCTTGATTCTCCATCACTCTTTGCAGCGGGTCTCTAAGGGTTTCAACAAAACAAAGACTATCTACCTCCTCTACTTCTTCGTCTTCGGGAGGAAAAGGTGAAGGATGTTTAGAAACGCGAAGAAAATTATATGTGTACTTCTTTCCATTAAGATTCATTGTTACTTTGCCTTTTCCGGCATCCAACACGGCATCAACCAACTTAAGAAAGGGCATACCTAGGATTATATGATCATGATTACTATGGTAAGCATCTATAACAAAGAAATCGGTTGGTATGCATTTTCCAGAGATGATTACATTAATGTTGCAAGCAATACCTAGAGGTCTAATAGTTCTACCATCTCCCATAATTAACTTTGTTGATGTTGGAGCTAAGTCTAGGTTGTGGTCTTGAACTTTATCATAAATTTTAGAAGATAGGGCACTTACTTGGGCTCCGATGTCGCACAAAGCTTTGCATTGAACTCCATTGATCTCGCAACTCAAGTGTGGTGCCATCTTCTCCTCTTCTTCGGATCCTATCGCGCAAACTTCGGCGAGGCGAGCATATGGCGATGCTTTGGGCTTGATCCCCATGATTCTTTTCACCTCGGCTATGTGTTCTGGATCCACTTCATCATCACCAAAGAGCTTTTGAAAGATCTCACCGGTGGTTTCAAGATCGTACGAATCTTCCGCTTGCTTTTCCGGTGGGAAATCCGCTTCCAACGCTCTTGCCATCCCTTTTTGGTTAGGGAACGGTCTTATCTTGTCGAATACTTCTCCGTAGTCGATTGGAACCCAATCCATATGTTCGAACTCCCTTAATGGCTTCGCGCTTGACATACTCCTCTTGTTTGTTTCATTTGATTCGACGAAGTCAACGCTCGGGGTAGTTCTTGACTTGATGTGTACTTCTTCAAGCTTTTCCGGGATTGGCTCCTCTTTCTTGACTTCCGGGGTTGCCTCTTTAGAAATTTCAGCACAGGTCTTCATCCTTGAATTGTGTTCCGGCTCTCTCGCAAGTCTTATTTCCCAATCTCTTCGCATGGCCGCCGCTTTGCTAATCTTTTGTAAAAGTTTAGCGGCTTCTGTGAGTGTTTTCTCCATGAGATCCCCACCTGCACACATTTGAACGTGTTGCATGCAACTAGGGGTTAGGGAAAAGAAAAAAGTATGCAAGAGTACATCACCGGAGAAGCCGAGTCTTGGTCCTTGTTCAATCAACTCATTAAATCTATTCCAAGCTTGGTCTATCCCTTCCTCTTCTCCTTGCATGAAAGTGATCACTTGCCTCCTTAGATGTTGAACTTTGCTAATTGGAAAAAACTTCTCGCAAAACTTCTTTGTCAACTTGTTCCAATTGCCTTCAACTTCAAAGGACGCAAACGAGTACCACGTCTTTGCTTCACCGGCAAGTGAGTAGGGAAAGAGATTCCATTTGAACCATTCATCGGGAACTCCTTCTTGACGCACCGTGTTGCATAGCGTCGTGAAATGCCTTATGTGTCTATATGGGTTCTCTGTAGCCATCCCTTCAAACGGGGTTGCCGCCACCATCTCGATGATCTTGGATTTGATTTCATACTTGGTCGCTTCGAGCTTCGAATCCGACTCTTGTACTTTTATGTCTTCACATCGAGGACTAGCGTAATCCCTTAGCGATTTCTCCGGTTCTTCCACGGGGTGGTTGATGAACGCCATCTAGACAACAAAATAAAAACAAAAACAAAAACAAAACAAAGTGGTTTTCTAGGTAATAGGGGTTAGATATTAGCAAATAAATGATAAACTAAATATATAACAAAGTTAGAAGCAAAACCAAACGATGTAAACTGGCTTGCTCCCCGGCAACAGCGCCAGAAAAAGGGGCTTGCTGATGGATAAAACTCGTATCCACCTACGATCCGCAAGCGTACAAACCTACACCTTTTTCACCACGGGGATTCCCTAGGTTCTTATCAATCCGCGGAGCAAGGGGATTACACGCATTTGATCTACCTCTACTTACTAACTTACCCAAACCCTAATCTACGGTTAAACTAGAGAATAACTACGCTACACTAGAGAGAATGATTAAACCAACAAGATAAGTAAAAGACACTTGCCCAAGGGTCTACGATACTTGAACATGCAACCGCTTAAGATATGAAAACTGATCTAATGTATCGGGGGTTGTGACCACGGTTTCGCCCTTTCCCTCCCCCCGTACTGTCACTACGCGGAGGTATTCGTGACTAGACCTATGATGGACACGGCGTATTGAATGGATCCAAGGGAGCATTGAGATCTTACTCCCTTTACGACATGGTAGCTAACCTTAAACATCAAAGCTTCTTCAACACTAGATGATAGATAGATAACCAAACAAAGTAGCGATTACATCTTCAAGTTCGATTACAACCCATGGACAAATGAGAAGATTACCCCATCAAGGTGCTAGACATGGCACCGTTGATCATGGTGACGCTTCCGATGGTGTCTTCCTTCTTCTCCACTTGTGGGTGCTTCCTTCGAGTTGAGCGATCCTTCTCCCGAACGATCTCCCTCCTCTCTCTCTAGCTTGTGGATGGACTCTCGTTGCGAATGGCTCTCTGTCTTGCGTAAGGCGGCACGTCCACGAACTTAGGGTTGAAGGATCTTCGGGTGCAAGAAAAGGGGGGCCGAACCGACCCCCAGAGTGGGCCAGGTCGGCCGGCTTGGGCCGACCGGCCCAGGCCCATCCCGGCCTGGTTCGGTCGTCCCTTCGCTCCCGTGGGTCCTCATGTATTTATGCACTTTGCCCCCTCCATTTGCACTATTTTGACCATGTCATCCTCGCGTCCAAGATGGAGGTTCTCCTTGCATGAAGTCCGGTCTTTTACGCTTCAATCCTCGGGGATGTTCCTTTGTAACACTCGGTCCTTTCCACCATTGGAAGTGATTTCATCAAGCTCATAAACATGAACAAGACTCCTTAATTGCTCCTTTAAACTTGTTGTGAATCCGTCCTTTATGTCCATGTTTTTCTACATAAACATAACACTTCCAAATGCACACACGAAGATGAACTTGTTATATGATTAGTGTGCCTAGTGGCGGGTTAGTTCTATAATCAAATCCAAACCAAAGTGTAATGAACATGTTTGGTGTACCAAAATACACCGTCAACACCTTGCTCTTGAACCAAACCACCCGGCCGGCAGTACTTGCATTCCACCAGGGGGAGAGGCATGAACTGGCTAAGGTTCTGCGCGGAGCTGCTCACCATGCGGTGCTGATGGAGCTCGACGTCCGTCAAGGAACTGGAGGTAGAAGATTGGGTCGACAGTTTGCCTCCGAGCTCCTCCTCCACCGCAAGCAGCGATGGCAGCAGCGGCGCACGAGTGCTGGCGCGCGCGGTGGTGGGGCTCAGGCGGCGGCTTGCAATGGCGGCGTGCAGATGAAGCTCACGAGCGGCGGGGGCGGGACATGGGCGGCACGCGAGCGAAGCTGACGAGCGGCGGTGGCGGGGCACGGGCGGTTGCGGCTGCGGCGGGGCTCGCGGCGACGGCTAGGGTTGGGAGCAAAGCAGCGAGCCAGCGAGTGTGTGAGTGAGTGTTGAGTCAAACCATTCCAACCAGACTTATTCCGACCAGTGTGCTGGCAGGTGGCTTAAGTGCCCGCAAGGAGAATAATTAGTGCTGGCGGGTGGCTTAAGGCGCCCGCCAGCATAAAGGCTTACAGTGCTGGCGGTCAACATAAGGCACTGCCAGCACAGAGATTACTGTTGGCGGTTGGCTTATGCCCCCCGCCAGCCTTCTATAAATATAGAACAGTCCCTTCTTCCCAGCAACCTTCCATTGGCGCTTTGCCCAAGAGGAGCTCGGGAAAAGTTCCAAAACACCAAATCTAGGGGGGATGGTTTTGCTCTTGATTTTCTTGGAGGAAGTGGCTATATAAGGTGAGTTTGTGCTATTTTAACCTTAGTTTTCTCCTTTTATCCATGATTTGTATGTAGATAGAGATCTAGATCTAGACCTAGGGTTAGCTAGGAGACAGAGGGGAGTGAAGAGAGATATTGAATTAGAGATTTATTTTTTAAATATCTTTAGATTTTCATAATATAATAATTGCAATTATAGAAGCAAGTTTACATATTAAATTATTTAAATTATTAGTTTGTCATTTAAATTATTAGCTTCATAAATTAAAATTATAGAAATTAGTTTTGTTTCCCTTTTTTACATATTAATTGAAGCAAGTTACACAATTGAGTTTGAAATTGTAGAATTCAGTTTTGATTATACGTGAGTTTATAATAGAATTATATTTTATAGGTTGTTTAAGATGGAACATAGAGTATGGATGTATGGCATACGGAGACATATGTCTACATTCTTGACAGAGTTAACAAACTTTCTCGTGGTTGCGCAGAAGCATGCCCAAATTTCTAGGACAAAGCAAATACGTTGTCCATGTTGTGATTGTTGCAACAAACTTGTGTGGGAAGATATTAATGCCATCAAGATGCATTTGATAAAGCACGGTTTTGTGAAAGGATACAAAACTTGGTCCCACCATGGTGAAGCAGAAAGTACTTTCAACAATGCAGACATCGGCACCAGGTATGATGAAGTGGGTGATGAAGATGAAGATGAAAATGATCATGTCATGATGGATGATGCTTTGGGCTGTGATGATCAAACAGATGTACCATAGGTGGACGAGGAATGTGATGTTGATATGGAAGAAATGTTGCGCCACATTGAACCAGAGGTGTTGCTAGGGAGTGCTAAAGGGTTAGAAAATTTTGAGACACTAAAGAAGGCAGCAAAGGACCGTATGTATGAGGGTTGTGGGAAGGAGTGGACCGTGTTGCATTTCCTGCTCCATCTTCTGATTGTGAAGGCAAAATTCGGATGGTCGGACAATAGTTTTAATGAACTCCTTACTCTGTTGGCCAATCTACTTCCGAAGCCTAACTTGGTCCCAAGAAACACATATGAAGCAAAGAAGATTATCAACTCATTGAAGATGCGAGTGCAAAGAATACACGTATGTAGGAACCATTGCATATTGTACCGCGGTGACTATGCAGAACTGGAGAAGTGTCCAAATTGCGATGCTAGTCATTACATAAGTAATGCTGATTTTGCTGTGGAACGGGTCATTGCATCTAAAGGCGTGAAGAGGAAGGTGGGTGGAAAGAAAATTGCATTTTCTCAAGTTGAGGAGGAGTATAGTATTGGTACTGACACTGCTAGTCAACGTAAAGTCCCTGCCTTGGTGATGTGGTACTTGCCGGTGGAGGGCCGTCTGAAGCGATTGTTCTCGAACCCAAAGACCGCTGAACTAATGACTTGGCACGCAGATCGCCTAGAGAAGTCTGATGGGAAGCTTCGACATCCTTCTGATGCTCAGCAGTGGAGGACCTTTGATTCCAACCACAAAGAGTTTAGAGATAAAAAAGAAATATACGGTTCGTGTTAAGTACAGATGGCATGAATCCATTTGGTGAAAGAAGCAGCACGCACAGCACATGGCCAGTGTTGATGACCATATACAACCTCCCCCCTGGCTATGTCACAACAGAAAGTTCCTTTTGCTTACCATTCTAATCCAAGGACCGAAGCAACCTGGTATCGACATAGATGTCTTCCTGGAGCCATTGATGGAAGAAATGGAGAAGTTTTGGAAACATGGGGTTGAGATGTGGGATGAGTACAGAAGGGAGACATTCACACTTAAGGCAATTATCTTTGTAACCACGTCCTAATGGTAAGCAGTACCTTCCACCTGCTAGCTACAACTTAACACAACATGAGAGGTTGGCTATCTGCAAATGCTTGCGTGGGCTGAAAGTGCCTACCAGATTCTCATCCAACATCTGATCATTGGTCTCGTTGAAGGACATGACGCTTACTGGTTGTAACTCTCATGATTGTCATGTGATGATCACTGTTTTTCTCGCGATTGTGATCCGAGCTGTCAAACCAGTATTCCTTAAGATGGTTATCACAAGGATGTGCTACTTTTTCAACGTCATTTCGCAGAAAGTGGTAGATTGTGTAGAGTTGGCAAGGCTTCAGCTGTTTATGTCAGAAACTCAAGCCCAGCTCGAGATGTGCTTCCCTCCATCATTTTTTGATATCATGGAACATCTAATGATCCACATGGTCAAGCAAATTACTGAATTGGGACCTATGTACTTTCATCAGATGTGGACATACGAACGGTTCATGTCGATTCTCAATGGATACATGAGAAACAAGGCATTTCCAGAGGGAAGCATTATCGAGAGCTACCATACAGAAGAGAGTGTTGATTGTTGCATAGACTTCATAAAAGATAAGAGAGCGATCGGTTTACCGGAATTTCGACACGAAGGCAGATTGTCAGGGAAAGGGACCATTGGAAGGAAAAGATTCATTGACGAGGACAACCAACAACTGGAGAAAGCACATGCTAGTGTTCTACAACAACTTGCAATAGTGGAGCCATTAATCGTGCAACACGAAAATGAGATTCGTGAAGAAAAATGATAGTCGGTCCGAGGATTGGGTCATCAAAGAGCAAAAGCGTCGTTTCCCATCATGGTTAAAGGAACATGGGCATCTATTTCAAGGAAATTCCATAGATGACACAACATTGACCAGGTTGGCGGCTGGTCCATCAAGCAATGTGACCTCATGGGAAGCATACGAAATTAATGGGTACACCTACTATACGAAGGCGAAAGACAACAAGAGTGTCGCGTATCAAAACAGTGGTGTTCGCATAGATGCGATTGATAAATCCGGAAACAACATCACTTACTACGGGTTCATAGAGGAAATATGGGAACTTGACTATGGAGAGAATATCAGGTTCCCCGTGTTTCAGTGCCAATGGGTCAAACACCCGAATGGCGTCACAGATGACAATTATGGGTTGACACTTGTAGACCTTGCCAATGTAGGTTACAAAGATGATCCATGGGTACTCGCCGAGCGTGTTGCACAAGTTTTCTACATAGATGATCCTATGAATGTAAAGAAGCACATTGCCGTCTCCGGAAAATAAAGAATTCTAGGAGTAGAAGGTGTAATTGATGTTGAGGATTACAATCAGTTTGAGGAACTAGCCTTGTTCAAAGATCATGAGAAAAGAATAAAAAAATTGAAGCCAGCATTCCTAAATCGGAGAAGCCATGGTTACATACAGACTGTGAAGGGAGAATTGTTAAAGGATAAATTTGCACTTCTTATTAGTCGGGCTTGATGTATCACTTGTAAGACTTTATATAATTAATGTTGTTGTAAGACTTTCAATCATTTTAGGAGACTTTTGGATGTTTCAATGAAATGAGACTCTAGGGTCAAACAACCTATAACTCATTAGGTGTATGACCCTAGAGTCCCATTTGAACTAACCTTTTCAAACTAGGACTTCTTTTACAAGAGACACACCTCCTATACTTAAATTCAAATATTTTATGATACTTTTGGAAGTTTTAATGAAATTTCAACATTTTAATCCAGGATTTCAAATTTTTCAAATTCTGGAAAAACACTATGCTGGCGGGAGTCTTAAGTGCCCGCCCGCAGTGAGCCTCACCGCTGGCGGGTATCATAAGACGACCGCCAGCACAGTGGTTTGCCAAAATCTGAAAAATTTGAAATCCTGGCCTAAAAATTTCCAAATTCATTGAAACTTCCAATATTATCCTAAAATATTTGAATTTAAGTATAGGAGGTGTTTTCTCATATGAAAAGGTTCTGATTTGAAAAGGTTAGTTCAAATGAGACTCTAGGGTCAAACAACCTATAACTCATCAGGTGTATGACCCTAGAGTCCCATTTGAACTAACATTTGCAAACTAGGACTTCTTTTACAAGATACACACCTCCTATACTTAAATTCAAATATTTTAGGATACTTTTGGAAGTTTCAATGAATTTTGAACCTTTTAAGCCAGGATTTCAAAATTTTCAAATTCAGGAAAAACACTGTGCTGGGGGCATCTTAAGTGACCGCCAGCGGTGAGACTCAGCGCTGGCGGTTACCATAATGCGACCGCCAGCACCGTTGTTTGCCATAATTTGAAATATTTGAAATCCTGGTATAAAAAGTTCAAAATTAATTGAAACGTCCAAACCTATCCTAAAATATTTGACTTTAAGTATAGGAGGTGTTTTCTCATATGGAAAGGTTTTGATTTGAAAAGGTTAGTTCAAATGAGTCAAATTCTTAAAAAGCACTGCGCTGGCGGGCCGCATTAGACGCCCGCCAGCGGTGAGGCTCAGCGCGCCAGCGCTGAGCCTAACCGCTAGCGGGCGTCTAATGGGCCCGCCAGTGTTGCTTTCCCTTATATATAGCAGCCAAGACCTGAAAATTTTCTAATTCCCGGTGCGAAAATGAAACGACGTCGTCAGGCTGCCAAAATTCCGCGCCGTCCACCCGGAGCGCCGCCGCGGTCCTCCCCGAGCGCCGCCGCCCCTCCGACCACCACGCTATCCTCCACGAGCGCCCCGCCATTCTCCGCGAAGCCGCGACCATCGCCGACCTCCATGAGCGCCCCACCGTCGTCCGCAAGCGCCCCGCGCCCTTCTCCCTGTGCGACCGCCACCGTCGTCCGCGGGCGCCCCGCTGACCTCCTCCCCGAGCGCCGCCACCCCTCTCCCCCTAGCAGGATGACGTCGTCCTCCCCGCCGGCCACTTCCCCAACCGCCGCCAACGAATTGCCCGCCCACGAACTGCCGCCGACGACAGCTCCCCTGCCCCCGTTCGCCGCCGACGGCTCCTCTTCTCGGTGAGCGTCGTCTCCTCCACTCGTCTCCTCGGGACGCATCGAGGCCGGGGATGGGGCCGGCGGCGCCGCGACGACCGCCCCCTGCGAGGTGGCTCAGTTTGTTTTTTTTCTTTTTTTCTTTTTCAAAATGCAATTACCTATAATTTAAAAAATATGGACTATGGATTGTGGATAAAATTGTATAAATATGGATTGTGTACTATAGCTATTCAAATATGGACTATTGATGAATTGTAAATTATATCATAGGACTATGGATTTAATTTAAATAGTTTTATTGTATAAATATGGATTATGGATTGTGTATTATAGCTATTCAAATATGGACTATGGATGAATTGTAAATTATATCATAGGACTATGGATTTAATTTTAGTAGATTTATTATATAAAAATGGACTATGGATTTAATTTAAATAGTTTTATTGTATAAATATGGAGTATGGATTGTGTACTATAGCTATTCAACTATGGACTATGGATGAATTGTAAATTACATCATAGGACTATGGATTTGATTTAATAGATTTATTATATAAAAGTGGACTATGGATTTAATTTAAATAATTTTATTGTAAACAACAATTACCTATGATCAATTGTAAAAAAATGTATGGAGGAATTGTAAATTATCTATGATCAATTGTTAACAATGAAGAATCCGGCGAGGAGGATTCCGGTGATAGTGCTATAACTGGAGACTATGAAACTCCATCTAAGTATGAACCAAGCGAACCACGACCTCGTAGGCGTCTCGAAGACGATGATGTTGATTATGAACCAAGCGATAATGAGGTTTGCATGCACATTCACTCAAATTAATGTTTGTTTTTCAAATTAAGATATCCTTTAAATAATGTTTTATGTGTAGAACGATGAGCGATCCCCGCCACGACGTCATAGAGCATCTAACATTCTTGCCCAAGAGGCAGAAGTTATTTCAGCACCACAACCTTCGGGTACTACTACTTCTAGTAACCTGAAAAGGAAACGTGGTCATAGAAGAAGAAACCAGATCCCTGAAAGAGGACAACTTGTGATAGAACAGTTGGGTGACAAAGGTGAGCCTGTCGAACCTAAGGGGATAGCTGCTAGGTTTCGGAACATCGTTGGTGCAATTGTCAGAGACCAATTGGGGTCTTGGATCACAACTAGTAATTGGAAGACTGTGCCTAAGGCTACGAAGGATGTATTATGGGCCAAAGTGAAAGAAAAGTTTGCTTGTCCGGAAGGAACAGAAAATGCAGGTAGAACTTTTGCTGAGGGCCTCTGTGGAAGAGCTCTTAGGCAGGGCCAACTCTACAATTTCAAGGACCCTTGGGCAAGCAAGAAGAAAAGGGCCCGTTAAAGTAGCATAGTATATAAAATATGAGTAAAAATAACTTTGCAATACACGTATAGAAGTCTAGATCATGAAATATAACAATAGTGCATAATAAACTACAAAATACCAACCATTACAATTATCTCAAATAATATGTAGTGCTTTAATGCCTTGTGAAAATATGTTGTCTTCAATAACAGTATCAAGATCAATATCATCCAAAATGTCCTTCTTAATGGTGCACATAGTAAGTCAAATCTTTTCTGTGATATATTTGACCTCAAATAATTTCTCAAAAGTTTCAATTTGGAGAAACTTATATTAGTTGATGCTACTGTCACTGGAATGGTTAAGAGAACGCGATATGCAATGGAGACATTTGATAACAATATGCATCTTTAACGAAATGAATTGAATAGTTGTTAGTGCTTGCCCCGCCGTCCGCCCGGCCGCTAGCTGGTCGTCGAACGTCGATGGACGATGGTGCAGCTAGGGGCAGGGGCGCAGGGCAGCGTCGCAGCAATTGCGATGCGATGGAAAACTGAAACATCAGGGCGTGTGACGGCTGAAACGTCATGACTGGAACCTGGAAGCCGGAACGATAACAGTCTTGAGCTGGTTTGTTAAATATTAATTACTATAGGTCTACTAATTACATATATGGTCCTGGGCCCCCTAGTTTCATGGGCCCACGGCCGTCGCCCCGCCTGCCCACCCCCTAGAGTCAGCCCTGCTCTTAGGAATTGGAGGTCTACACTTAATACTGAATTTGTCCAGAAAGGCAAGGATGCTAGGGATGTGTATGGTAACATTCCGCTAGCACTGTGGGAAGAATTCGTATAACAGAAGAAGAGGGCAAAAGCAGTAGCTCTGAGTGTCCAACAAAAGGAGAAGGCTATGAAAGCTGCTGAGAACCCCCATCACTTGGGTTCGGGAGGATATGCTGCCAAAATGGCAAAATGGAGGAAGGAGGAAGAAGAAAGGAGGGTAGCTGGTTTACCAGCTTTGTTTGAAGGCATGGATGAGCGTAGCAGGAATTGGTGCCTTGCTCGAGTTCCGGCTATAGCACCTGATGGCAAGCTTAAATTCTGGAAGCCCACAACAGAACAAATTTATGAGAAGCTGGAAGGACTTGCGAAAATGCAAAAGAATGTTCTTTTCTTGCCCGACAGGGAGAAAGATATGCTAACCGTCGCAATCGGAACGCCAGAGCACTCTGGTCGTGTTCGAGGGATTTCATCTACCTTGCCCTGGGGTAAAGCATTTCTTGAACAACGAGCAAGTTATAAGAAGCGGGACCGTTATAAGAAGCACCTTGAAGACAAGATGAGAGAAATCGCCAAGCAAGAGTTGATAGGCTTCTTCATACAACAACAACAACTAGTTTCATAGTGCTGCTTGCCCAGATCGGAACAACTTGCTGCTTTGCCAGATCGGAACCGTCCCAACTCCAAGTAGTGCTGGTTCTATTGCTAACGCCAAGCATCCTGTAGATGACATTGTAGAGGATACACCATGCAAGTTGGTTATTCTATATGGAAGAAAACTAGATAAGTTTCGAGAAGTTGGGACAACCATGGCACTAATGGGTCATGTGTTTCCGAATCCACCACCGCTAGAGTACACATGGGTTCAAGTTGTTTTGGTGTCTGATGAGTCATGCGACATTGATATCCCTACTGAGGATGGGATCGAGCTTCTCAGTGATGCGAGGAACCAATACATATTGTGGCATCGTCGAGATATCATTCTTAATGCATCACCTAGTCCCTTACAACCTAGCCAAGAATGAGTACCCCCCAAGATTCAGATGCTGCAGTGGTCGAGTACACGATGGGTGGGGAGCATGGAGGTAACAATGACAACAACACGACCCTCCAAGATGTTGCAGACGTCGGGAACACGGAACAACCTACGATGGGTAGGGAGCAGGGAGTTAACAATAATGACAACAACATGCCACAAGCACCCCTCCAAGAAGACGTCGGGAACACGGAACAACCTACGATGGGTGGGGAGTAGGGAGGTAACAATGAGAACAAATCACCCATCCAACAAACTCTCGATGAAGGGGGCAACATCACCGAAATATGTTCCAAGACCACCATCTCCTCCGCCATGTCCAGCAACCAAGACGCCAGCAATACACCGGATGATAAACTCATATGAACCAAAGACGAAATCATCTGATGTTGACTTGTTCTTGAAAGTACTGAAGAATAAACCTAAACGGGCTACAGCATTCGGTAAAGAATCATCTGATGTTCAAGTACTCAAGAAGGTACCAGATGAAAAATCTTTAACCCACACCTCTTTTCAAAAACAAAAGGGGGAGCAAATAAATATGTTTTCGTCGGATGAGGTGCCCAACAAGTATGAGCATGGCAAACCATTCTGTTTTTTGGTGGCAACTGAACGAAGGGCCGCCAGAATTGATGAGGCTACATGGATGGATCATGCACGCCATGAAGCAAGGCATTCACACTATCACCGCCAATGTCCCGAAATGGGTGTTCAGTAGCACTTTAGAACGGAAGGTTGCAATCGATTTCCCCGAATTGCATGCGATGTTCCGTCGTGACAAACTCGACGTCAATCTCGTCACCATTTGGTCCATGTAAGTCAACATCCCTATACCACATACAAATCTATTCAAATCCATATGTATTGTTATTACCATCCTAAGTAAAATTTTTTGCAGGATGCAAGCGTTGGATGAAAAGAAGACAAATGGGAGGTGGAAGGTAGCATATCTGGACCCGCAACAAGTAAGCAAGCCGCAACACACGTTCATAATGTCGGAGAATCTAAGAAAGCAAATAGAGGAACAAGCAAAGACACCACATGAGACAGAAGAATTAACAAAGGGTTACGAGAAAGCTAAACTTCATGAGGTGGCTGTATACATTGCAAGGGTAATGAGGAAAAACCAACATAAGGATTCTATCAAGTGTGCTTACAATTTTGAGTAAGATCCTTTAAATAACTATTTCATTTGCTTTCATTTTTTAGTCTATTTATATTAATTATTTTAATTTTATGCAGCGACCATTTCATTTGCTTTCACATGTGTCCGAAGTTTGGAACTATGGGGGTCTACAACTCATTACACTATTCAGAGGTTTCTTACCGGAAAATCATTGAGATTATAAGAAAGTAAGACAACTCAGTGCAATATATAATCACTATTGCGTGTATCGGCTATAGTTCAAATTGTATTACTAACTTATGTCTTTGTATCCTTAAAGTGCGTATAGGCTATACACAGTCAGTGGTGGGCAGCACCCTCCAAAGAAGAAAAAATTGGTGGTACGACATGCCAAATGGGTAAGAACACTTCTGTTAATAAGTACAAATCATTTTTATCAGAGTTGTACACTTTTGTTAATAAGTACCGATCATTTTTTATTTGTTTGCAGTGCTACAAACAACCTCCTGGCAGTGTGCTATGTGGATATTATGTGTGCGAGGTTTTGAGAAATAATGGGAGGTACCGGACGAATCCTGAAGACGTAAGCCTCTTGTTTGTACACAACTATGTATGTGCTAATTATGGTCCTGATGGTAATGCATAACAATCTTCATTTATTGTGTTTACGTGTAGATGCCTACCATTGAGGGATCGTGGGGGCAACTTGGTGACAAGGAAATCACCAACATTTGTGTGGACATGGCGAGATTCATCCTACGTGAGATTTGCCACGAGGATGGAGAATTCTTCGATAAAGGAGTCTTGACATTAGACGACGCGGAAAGGTTACGTAGATGGGTGTCTTAGGGTTATCTATTATGTACGATGTTTTGTTGTAATGTGACTTATGTATACATTTTTATATTTTAGTTTGGATTATGTGTTTGTCAGACATATTTGGATTTGGCGGTTAAATACAAATTACAATAAATTAAAGTGAATTTGGCCTACAAATGCAAATATGAAAAAAATACGGACGAATTAGTGGCCAAATACAAATAATAAACGAAAATGACAAATTATATACAAATAATAAACAATTATGGGGAATTATATACCAATGGGAAAATGCTTTCTCTGGCGGGCGGCCTAAGCAACCGCCAGCACAGATGGCCTTTGTGCTGGCAGGCTGCTGAAGGAACCACCAGCACTGATGGTCTTTGTGTTGGCGGGCTGCTTAAGGAACCGCCAGCACTGATGGCCTTTGTGCCGGCGGGCGTTTAAGCCACCCGCCAGCACAAATGGCTCTGTGCTGGCGGGCGGGGCACCCGTCAGCACAAAGAGCTATTTCTACTGGCTCAAAGTTACTGGTGGGTGCTGCGCCCGTCAACAAACACCGATTTTAGCTGTCAGGACAAATCGTTTCTGGCCTAGTGAATTCTTTCATTGTCAACAGCTCCTGGCCCTATGAAAGCAACGAGACTTGACCACTCTGAGCAATGTAGGTTCAATATATAGTTTGGCTAAATTATATTAAAGTAGTGGAGCATGTAGTCTCTGACGGACTAAGGGCACTCCCAATGGCATTAATTAGATGGTTTCTATCTTCATTAACTACACTGCCACCTAAGCAAAAATTTAATGTAAAACTCTAATTAATGAAGCAAGAAAGGGGAAATGTGGAAACCGTTTCTACCATGAGAAATGACGTCCTCGCTCGGAACGAGGAACGAAGAAACGCTCGTTTTGGCGTTAGGAGGAAACGAGTAGTTTCCATGGCCGTGGGGCCTAGCCACCCTCACTGACCGCCGCTCACTGGCCGCGCCCGTGCACTGGCCCCGCTCGCCGAGGGAGCTTGCACGCGCCGCCATGACCGCCGCTCGCCAGCCACCTCGCGGTGACCTCGTCGACGCCCGCCGCGGGTCCTCGCGCGCCACTGTGGGATCTTGCTCGCGCGCCGCCATGAACGCATGCACTATGGTAGCCTGCTCGCGTATGCCGGCGAAGGAGCTCGGATCCGCCACCATTGCTGTCGCTCGCCACCCACCTCGCGCATGCCGCCGAGGAACTCAGACCCACCACCGTACCATGGCTGCCGTTCGTCGGCGTACTGGGAACAGAGGCATCGCTGCAGCGGCCTCCCCGGCTCGCCCGCGCTGCAAGCTTGTCGTCCGCTGTCTGCCACGCACGCCCCGACGGCTAGCTGGCTGCGCAGGACGCGCCGGCCGCGCGCGCCGACGGCCACCGCACGCTCGTCGCGGCCGCCCGCTGGAGGAGGCTGTTGACCTCGGCGAGGAGGAGGCTTCCATGCGCGCTCTCCGGTCTGCCGTGATGACTCGCCCATGCCTTGAGCTCGTCCGCCACTACCTGCTTGCTGGATTAGTAGCTTTCCAGTGTGGCTGTATGTGTTCGTGAGGTGAAGGAGAGAAGCAGAGCAAAGATGAGATAAGAGATTGAAAGGAATCGGATGCTCGTAGCCTAAGAGGGGGAGGGAGTGAATTAGGCAATCTAAAAACCTTAACCTATGGCTTCACTACTTTTGCATAAAGATAAACTAGAACATACTATCTAGATGTGCAACTAGGGTTGTTCTAGTGTGAAACTCCCATCCCAAAACAAGGTTTGCAACCTATAGCCAATCCTAGCAAGATACTACTCTAGGAAAGTAAAGGCAAGTAAAGATTGCAATAGAGTAAATGCGGAAACGTAAAGGGGATGAGAGGAAGCAAACTCTTGACACGCGATTTATCCCGTGGTATCGGTAGGCACTAAGCCACCCCTAGTCCACGTTGTTGAAGCACTCACACAAGAGTTTTGCTTCCCGGTCACCAAGTTGCTCCCAAGAGCACCACTTGACTTGCCACAAAGGCTAGCCACTTAGGCACTTGCCAAGCTCTCTTGGTCACCTTGATGCCGCCTCCTCTAAGGAGCTTCTCCACCAAGGAAGGGGGTCTCCACGTCCCCCGCACAAAGTGTCCTCGCCACTCCACACCAAGCCGGAGGGTCGATGACGATTGCCGGTGAGCCACTTAGGCCCCAAGGCTTCCGGCGAACCTTGTACACCTTGATTCACCCAAGAATCACCTCACAAGGTTGGCACAACCTTGCACTCACTCAGCTCTAAGCTAAGCCTAGCACTAAACACATACACTAAGCATATGCAAGTCTATGGATGAGCAATTAAGCACTTGGATGGATTAGATATGATCTTCTAGGTGTCTTGCACTCTCCTGCACTTCCACACAATCCAGCAACCTCAAATAGGTGAGTGGAGGGGGTATAAATAGCCCAAGGCATCCAAGGAGCCGTGGGCTAACGGCCACTGAAAAAGGTAGCGTCGGATGAACCGATGCTAAGCTTTTTCTAGGCGTCGGTTCATCTGGTGCCCTCCGCGTCACTTAGCCGTTGAAGATCCGCTGACACAACTGCTTCGACGCATTACACCGACGGTGCGTCGGTTCATCTGGTGCTGAAGACCCCGCGGCCAAAGCGTCTCTGGTAGCTTCCACGTGACCGTCGGATAGACCGACGCTTCCCCTTGACCAAGGCGTCGGTTCATCCGGTGCTGAAGACTTCGTCTTGGCGCGTCTCTGTCTTGATTCAAACTGAGCGTCGGATAGATCGACGGTGTCCTCACTCAGACCGTCGGATCATCCGGTGCTACTGTCTTCACTGCTCTTCCTCTGCAATTCATCCGGCGCATCTAGAATATCGACCGTCGGTTCATCCGACGGTGTCAACTTCGTTTGGCTTGCTGCGCAGTGTACCAACTACACCGACGCTATGCACCGATGGTACCGTCGGTTCATCCGACGGTGTCAATTTCCTTCCTTTCCTTCCGCGGTTTTGACCCTTGAAAAATAGACAATCTTCTCAATTTGACATGTGGTATTTTTGCATCTTTGGGACCTGAAAATGTCTACAAAGACATGCTAAACAATATGGTTAGTCCTATTGATCATGTTGTCATGAATCACCAAAATCAAACTCGAACTAATGGCATATGGAGCCATGTTCGCTACAGAGATAAATAATAAAATAAGTGTAACATTTATTAGCCAAAGAAACTCCCATTGTATGAGGTAGTTTCTACATTTGAATATTTACTTAGGTGACTCTCTTGGACTTTTCACGTGATTTCTATCACAGGGACTGCCCTTATTTAATTCGCAACAACGATGTCGCACATGGTCTTTCGGGTTACATGCCGCAGTCAGCAATATTCAGCATCCCCTGCAAAATGCTGAGACTGTTTCCGGGTAGTTCATCGCATAACCAAGGCTCCACCACAGTCATGGCAGGCACGTTTTGAATGCTGTGGAGACACGACCATCCTTGCACGTCTAATTGGCGTCGGCGGCAATCTGCAGTCCAGGGAAAAAAGAATAATTTGCTTGCTATCCTGATGTCTCTTTTTTTCCATTGGCAGTCAAGCAATTCACTGTTATCAAACTGCACACATGGTCCCCACGGCCCCAGGACAGCACTGAACCCAGCGTCCGACGTTGTTTTCAAATCCTTGCGTTTCCCAGGATTCCAACTCATATGCATATTTATACACATAATTTCATAAAAACAAAAATTACTTTTTTTTCACAAAAATAAAAATTATATATATAACTTTTACATAATTTTTTTTGCAGAAACAGTTATGTATGATTGCGATCACAAATAATAATAATAATAATAATAATAATAATAATAATAATAATAATAATAATAATAAAGAAAAAAAGTTGTGCAAATATTTTGTTGATACAACTTATGCAATATGAAAATTATGCATACAACTTATGCAAAATGGAAAAAAATATACATATAACTTTCTGTAAACATAATTATGCGTATAACTTCTTCACCATAGAAAATATTTTCTGATCACAAAAGTAAAAATAAGGGAAAAAAAAGAAGCAGTGCCCGACAGGTAGACCCTGAACGCGCATGCTCACCCTGAACCGAATTCAATCTAACGATGGAGGAAAGAGAGAGTGAGCGCAAACTTTGATAGAGTTGATGGGATGGCGGAGCCCACAAACATGGGGGTTTATGACTTATTACTGGAGGAGGTGGGCCACGATCGGTAGTGATCATTCTGAGGCCAGTCTCAGTGGAGTTTCATAGAGAGTTTCATTGCATTAAATATACTGACATGGCAAAGAGAGAGAATGTGAAAGTTTCATGGAATGTGGGGAGATTTTCATCACCATGAAACTCCACTAGCACAGTTACCTAGTTTTCAGTCTAGTTAATTATGCCTATGAAACTTGCACTGAGACTGCCTTGATGCGCGCCTGCAGACTTAACATTTCGATTTCTCAGACTGCATTGGGAGAAGATCAAATGAGCGTGTGGCTTCTCCTACTGAGTCTTTTTTTAATGAACAACTAGAGTGTGTAAGGAATCGGATGCTCGTAGCCTAAGAGGGGGAGCAGGTGAATTAGGCAACTTAAAAACCTTAACCTATGACTTCACTACTTTTGCATAAAGTAAACTAGATCAAATCTATCTAGATGTGCAATTTAAGGTTGATCTAGTGTGAAACCCTCATCCCAAAATAAGTTTTGCAACCTATAGCCAATCCTAACATGATACTACTCTAGGAAAGTAAAGGCAAGTAAGGATTTCAAGAGAGTAATGCGGAAACGTAAAGAGGGATGAGAGGAAGCAAACCGTTGACACGCGATTTATCCCGTGGTATCGGTAGGCACTAAGCCACCCCTAGTCCACGTTGTTGAAACACTCACACAAGAGTATTGCTTCCCGGTGTCACCAAATCTCTCCTAATTGCACCACTTGACTCGCCACAAAGGCTTGTCACTTAGGCACTCGCCAAGCTCCCTTGGTCACCTTGATGCCGCCTCCACTAAGGAGCTTCTCCACTTAGGAAGGGGGTCTCCACGGTCCCCCGCACAAAGTGTCCTCGCCACTCCACACCAAGTCGGAGGGTCGAATACGATTTTCGGTGAGCCACTTAGGCCCCAAGGCTTGCGGCGCACCTTGTACAACTTGATTCACTCAAGAATCACCTCACAAGGTTGGCACAACCTTGCACTCACTCAGCTCTAAGCTAAGCCTAGCACTAAGCACACACACAAAGTATGTGCAAGTCTATGGATGAGCAATTTAGCACTTAGATGGCTTGGATATGATCTTCTAAGTGTCTTGCACTCTGCACTTTCGCACATTCCAGCAACCTCAAATGGGTAAGTGGAGGGGGTATAAATAGCCCAAGGCGTCCAAAGAGCTGTTGGCTAAAAGCTGCAGAAACTAGTACCATCGGATGATCCGACGCTCCCCTTTTCATATGCGTTGGTTCATCCGGTGCTCCTCCACGTCACGTAGCCGTTGCAGCTCTGCTGAGACACTTGATCCGACGGTGCATCGGTTCATCCGGTGCTGAAGGACTCCTTGCTAAAACCTTACTGTTAGCTTCTTCGTGACCATCGGATGAACCGCTGCTTGGACCATCGGTTCATCCGGTGCTACTAGCCGTTGCCTGAGAGCATCTCTGTCTTGATTTCTTGACTCATCGGATAGACCGACGGTGCCCACCAATGGATCGTCGGTTCATCCGACGCCTCTGTCTTCGCTTCTTCTTCTCTGACAATCATCCGGTGCATGTAGGAATTGGACCGTTGGTTCATCCAATGGTGCTAGCTGACTTGAGTCTTCACGCAGTTTACCAATTACTCCGACGCATGCACCGACCCTAGCTTCTAGGGTACCATCAGTTCATCCGACGGTGCCAGCTGACTTGAGTTTTCATGCAGTTTACCAATTACTCCAACGCATGCACCGACCCTAGCTTCTAGGGTACCGTCGGTTCATCTGACGATATCTTCTCATTTTGGCATGTGATATTTTTGCATCCTTGAGACCTAGAAATGTCTACAAGGACATGCTAAAAAATATGGTTATTCCCAATGATCATGTTGTCATGAATCACCAAAATCATACTTGAACTAATGGTATATGAGGCCATGTTCGCTACAGAGTGCTTATAGACAAAGGCGGAGATGCTTCTAGGACCGCCTAGGCCGACGAGGCCTTAGTCGTGGCCCATGGAGTCTCACATCCCCCCTCATTAGTTTTTCTCCCAAAAATGATGTCTTGGAGGTCCAGTTCGAGCTGACTAGGGCAAACAGGCGAGGCAGCAGCAAGCAATCTGCCTGTCGCTCCTGCCTGAGGGGCGGTAGCGCGACTGCGACTCCACCCGCCGCCTGCCCAGACCACCATGCCTCCACTCCACCCACAAGCCCCCCAGATGTCACGTCGCCACCCAGTCTGCCCGCCGTCAGACACCTCCTGGCCCTTGCCTACTATCTGCCTGCCCGACTACCGGCTGCACCACTGAATTTTGGCCTTAGTTGTGAGCAAATGCTGGCTCCGCCACTGCTTATAGATCAATAGCTTGCCATTAAAATGTCATTTTAATCGTAGCTCAGCAAATCATGCAGTGCTACCAATCGTGCTTTTCATTGTACTGTTTCATCCAAGACATTATATGAAAGAAAAATAAGAGGCAATCTGGGAGATGATCAATGATGTGATAGTGACTATGGATCTCCAATGGTAGTAGCAAGAAACATGGGAATTATTAGTTGCTCTTTCTTTTTTCATGACATCTAACATTTTTATTTTTGCTTTTATGAGCTCACAATCTATCTCTATCAACAAATCATAAGTGAAAAAGACACATCTCTATATAGCTCTTAAACCCATCTCGGCAATTCGGCTGAGTTCTCTAGGGGAAAGTAGCTTGATAGTGCTATTCTATGGATATCAAGGCGCAATACCTTATCCTTATCTTTCCATCTTGTTCCTGATGCTTCACATACTCAGATGCCCCTCAGAGCCTAGCTTTAATTTGAACCGTGATTCGATTCAAAGATAAACCTTTGACATAAAACATGAGATATGCTTGTGATGTGCATCAATACTGTAAAGAGCTGCAGTTTCAGAGGACACTGCACACAGGGAGAAGGCGGTGCAGCTCCTTCTCTTCATTCTTTCCACAATAATATAGTTATTACAAGATGTTCTTGTCAATGCCAATATCTTGCCATTTTTTTTGGTGTGTAAACTGCTGAGATCCAGAGGCCATTTTTATAGTCAGCTCTACTCAGGAATAGGTGCTAACATTTGGTCTGCGTCATTCAATCCATCAGCCAACAAGATATTCGGAGAAAAATGCAAAACACAAATTGGGTCAATGATGAGTGCGGGGGTCACATTAGTTTCTCTGTTTTTCAGTGCCATTGAATTTAGAAGGAAAATATATTAAAAGAAGGAAAATTATAGGGTACTTATAATTAATGTGAGCCATCCATCAAGCCAAATCTAACAGTGGTAGTACCAAGTAGTACCAATGTGGTAGTACCAGGTTTGGTGGTTCCAGTACAAGGTACTACCCAAGCACATGAACAAAAATGACAAAGTAATCAAGGCGCAGAATGATATTTTTTTTAGATAAGGGATTACAAAATCCGGCCTCTACATCCAGGGACGTACACAGCCAATTATTACAAACCGTTCTTGGTGAAAAATAAGCAAACTAAAGTCTATAAAAGATAAACGGACTAAAGCAAATGATATAAGTGCTTCCACCCTCTATTTGATATCTCTAAAGCAATAATCTCTAATTTCTTGCTCATCAGAGTGAGGGCGTCCTTGGCTTGCTCATCACGCTGTAGTTGGGCCCAGGAGCGTAGCCAGTATGCTCCCCTGAAAATAACCTGCATGATAGAGTTAGTTTTCATTTTCTTAAAAATTACATCATTCCGGCAGCGCCAGATAGCCCAACACAACGCAGCTGTACCCACCCAGATCAAACCTTTCATCTTTTTAGGTTGATTATTTAGCCATGTACCAAACAAATGGCTGATAGATCTAGGTTGGTTCAGATTTGTAGCAAAAAGGATGATTCTCCAAATCGTTTTAGCAAAGGGACAGTCAAGGAAGAGGTGTTGGATATTCTCATTCCTATTACAGCTGATACATTTCTGACTACCTTTCCAATTTTTCCTAGCCAGATTATCTTTGGTTAGAACAACCTCCCTTTGTAGAAACCAGAGAAAAATCTTTATTTTTAGTGGAATCCTCATCTTCCAGATCTTCCTATGATGAAAAGGTGGTTGTGTATCAATAAGATGGTGATACAAAGACCGGACGGTATATAAGCCGGATCTGTTTAGGCTCCATTTAAAATAATCTGAGCCTTCCGTCAGTTCTACATGTGAGATCTGTGCCACTAAACCAAGCCAATCTCTAAGTTTGTTATCCACCAAAGCCCTTCTGAAAAAGATATTAAGAGGGCTTGTGGCCATTATTTTGGATACAGTTGCGTGTGGATCCCTCGCTATATTATATAAGTTTGGATATTGAACTTTGAGAGGCTTGTCTCCTACCCAAGTATCATCCCAGAACCTCACATTGGTCCCATCTTTGATTTCGAAGGAACCTTTAGCCAACACCTCATCTTTTATATGCATGAGGCCTCTCCAAAAATGAGAATCATAATGTTTGGCTGCCACTTGTGTTAAAGATTTTGATCTTAAGTATTTGTTCCAAAGCAACGTTTGCCACATACCATCTGTGTTTAGTAAATTAACTAACCACTTGGCGAGAAGGCATTTATTTTGTAGCTGCAAATCAAGGATACCTAGACCACCTTGTTCCTTAGGATGACATAAGATGTCCCATTTGGCAAGTCTGTACCTATGTTTCTGTGAAGATCCTTGCCAAAAAAAATCTTGATCTAAAATGATCCAAGTTTTTAAGAACCCCTTTCGGTATTTTGAAAAAGGACATCATAAACATGGGTAGGCTACTTAAGACTAAGTTGAGTAAGGCAAGTTTCCCCCCGTAAGATAGGTATTTTGCCTTCCAGCAAGAAAGTTTTTGTTCGAAGCGTTCTTCAACCTTTTTCCATTCAGAATTCAAGAGCTGTCTATGGTGCATTGGGATCCCTAAGTATCTGAAAGGGTATTCCCCTGTATTACAACCAAAGAGAGAAGTATAGAATTCTTCCATCTCTTTAGCTGCCCCATAGCAAAAAATCTCACTCTTATGGAAATTTATCTTAAGCCCAGATAATTACTCGAAAGCGCATAGCAAAAGTTTTAGATTCTTTGCTTGCTCAGGATCATGGTCAATGAAGATGATGGTGTCATCTGCATATTGTAGGATTGACAAACCATCATCAACAAGATGGGGGAGGACTCCTCTTATTTGACTATCGGCTTTTGCTCTATTAATAAGAAGAGCTAGCATGTCGGCAATGATGTTGAATAAGATTGGTGACATAGGATCACCCTGTCTGAGTCTTCTTTTGGTTTGGAAGTAGGGACCAATTTCATCATTTATCTTAATCCCCACACTTCCACCAGTGACCATACTTTGAATCCACCTACACCATTTAGGTGAGAAGCCTTTCATACGAAGGGTTTGTTGTAGGAAAGACCATTTAACCTTGTCATATGCTTTTTCAAAATCAATTTTAAAAATGACACGGTCCCTTTTCTTAGTATGTAGCTCATGGATAGTTTCGTGTAGTATAACTACTCCTTCCATGATGTTCCTACCAGGCATGAAGGCGGATTGTGTTGGGCTCACCACCTTCTTGGCTACAATATTAAGCCTATTTGTTCCCACTTTAGTGAAGATTTTGAAGCTAACATTGAGGATACAAATCGGTCTATATTGCTGGATTTTGGTCGCATTATGAATTTTAGGAATTAACGTAATGATTCCAAAGTTCAGGCTGTACAGATCTAGAGCCTCCCTATGCAGATCAGCAAAGAGCGGTAGAAGATCCTCTTTGATGATCCCCCAAAGACCTGATAAAATTCCGCAGGAAATTCATCAGGGCCTGGAGCTTTATTATGCTCCATTTGGAAGACTGCGTTTCTCACTTCGGATTCAGTGAAGGGGCCAATGAGAAATTCATTTTCCTCCTGTGATATCTGTGGGATATCCATGATTTGATCTTCCAAAAGGGAGGTACCAGAGGGCTCTGGTTGCCCAAAAAGGTTATAAATGGTAATTTTACGAAGTCAATGTTAGTCATAGCAAATATTTGAAGCCACACGCTGGTGGTGGTAATAATCCGAATTTCTAGTCTCACTCGTTCTGTTTTGGATTCTAATTCACTGCAAACACGGGAGACAGTTTGTTTGCATCAGCTGATCTTGGATGCTCTGACGTTGATTAACACGTTTGTTGTGGAGTCCAAGTGTCCTCCCGCAAAGTGTAGATCGACAATTACAGTGAGTCGTAGTTGATAATTGAGGACGACAATTTGGTGTGCGTCAGCGTTCCTGATGCTTCACATGCACGGTAATCCCCTCAGTTGGAAGCATGATCCATGCATCAAATTGTATCTGAAATGCTTGAGTCGTTCATTCTCTGATGTACCGAAGAATGTGGTCCACCATGCACATCCAGGGACTCAGATTCCTGCCCGCAAGTTCAATCCCTCAATCGCCCTTGGTGCCGAGGTGAAAATACCTTACTTCTTGCTCTTGCTCTGCTCCCACCAATTAGGGAATCATGGGAGCTAGCAGAACGATACGAGGTGCCTCTTGCAGGAGTGTGCTGTGCAAGGACTAGGAGACTGACAAGGAAGCACGGAGAAAGAGTGTGCGAACTTGAGCTATCACTCGCTCCTTGCTCCATCGTTCCAATCGCCCTGCAGTCTCGCTTTCTTCCGTGCTACCACTCTTGTTTCCAGGTGCTTCACATGCCCAGACGCCGCATAGCTAGGTAAAGGAGGAACTAATTAAACTAGGAAGTATGACTAGATCCATGCATCAACCTCTCACATGTTGATTGGTTAAGTTCGACCAAAAATTCTGACAGGAAAACTCGATTGATATATGTGTACAATATATGCTCCAGTTTTTTAATGTTTCTGAAACCACACACAGGGTGTATATATAGAGAGCACTGCAGAGACCCCAGGTTATTTTATAGTCAGCAGCTAGCACCTGACGGTTCGACCTAATTAAAAATGTTTTTGATTGCTGATGTACTTTTACACCAACTAATCGATCAAAGGCATGCATAAAGTAGTTCAGAAAAGAAAATGGAAAAACCAGCGGGATGACAAGAAGCACACTAGCCGTTGCAAGAAATGTGTAAGTTTTTTTATTAATTAATATATGTATGAGCAGGCAATGTAATTTAACATGTACCTTGGTAGACAATTAAGTTTAAGATGCTGGGGACATAAATCCTCAAGTGGGCAGCTTTACGCTTTTCTATGGTTCTAGTCCATGTCTATTGTGAATTTTGAGCTTCCATTCTTTCGGCACTCAATTGCACTAGATACAGAGAGGGGAAGCTCACCGGAGGCATGGGATGCAGTTCGTTCAGCGACGCGGTAACGATGGTGAGTGAGAGAGAGGAGCCTGACAGAAATTGAGGAAGAGGTAGAAGACGAGTCACAAGTTGAGAGACTTATTATTACCTGAGATCTGTAATAATCACAACTCAGAGATCTATAGCTAGGACACGAATTCTCTTGGACCTCCTGCTTTCACTCCTCCTCATGGGCCATATCTATCTGGAATAACGTTCTTCTAAGAGTTTCTAGAACCACGGGGAGCTTATTGGAAGGCATAACAGTAACTCTCTCTCTCTCTCTCTCTTAATTGTCATCGCCTCTTCTGATCATGTATGTATATTCGTGTTGGAGGAATGTAGGTTGCCAAAACTCCGGAATGCTAAAATTTTGGTAGCTAACCGATGAGAATCGTGGTGGTCACCAGTTTGGTGGTCAATAATCCAAGCCGACAATAAAATTGTGGGTAGCTTGCCGACCATCAGCAACGCGCTCTTGCTTCCTGACACTTCGCATGCACAGACAGGAAAGTAGCCATAGGAGGCTCATCAGGTATCAAACCTCGCATTCAAAATCATGTATAAAAGCCAAATGTGTACTGAGCTGAGATCCAGAAAAGCCATTTTACTTTATCTAGGCTGGAGCGCTTGGACGCAGCTAAACACTGACATAACCATGTGCTGTCTAGCCATCTGTATGACCCGGGAATTGAAGATGATGCGACCAAAAGTACTACTAATAGTTAGTCTCTGTCAGCAATCAAATTTTCTTTCAATTATTGTACGATTGGAAATTTCCTTCGTTCATGCTTACTTGTACAAGAAATTGTTTCCATGATTTTGACGTCCTTGTGAAAATCAGTAAGTTTGGGATATTTATGAAAAGAAAAAAATAAATGGAAGATGCTAGATTGTGACCGATTTTGTACCCAGAATAAAAATTTGGTGTTCGTTTGAAATTTATGGCATAATACTCTACCCCGAAACATTGATGAAAAGGATATTGATTGTACACATATTTTTATTTTTCATTCATCATCACTGTTACACTTTGTCATTATATGTTTTGTAATTTTCATGATAGAAACAGCGACGCAACCGACAACTCTAAAATTTTGTCCACTTAAGTTTCACGGTTCCTCAGCCTTGCTTAGACTAACTTCTCTCACCACTGATATGATCACCAGGAGCTTAACCCTGTTCTAACTCTTCAGTTATCTTCTCGTCCAGGTGTCTGAAACAGTGACGCTTGAAAGATGTCTTCCCGGGTACACACCGTCAGGCCGCAGAATTATCTCGTCTGTTTGATGGCTCTGGATGGAGGGCGACGCCAGTTTGCTCATGATCATGACCAGTTTTGGGGGTCCAATCAAAGCCTCGCCTGATGATGTGGTAGAATGTTGAGCAGTATCAGCGTGTTCTTGTGTCCCGACACCTCACAAGCCCAGGGTTAATCTGAATCCTACCAATAGAATTATAGAACTATGCGCTGGTTATCTCATCTCTCTTTATCATCTCATCACCTATATATGTACATTGAGCTGAGGTCCAGACAAGTCAATTTAATTTGTAGGCTGGAGTACTTGG
Organism: Cenchrus fungigraminus; assembly: GCA_036936925.1. Lineage (NCBI taxonomy): Eukaryota > Viridiplantae > Streptophyta > Magnoliopsida > Poales > Poaceae > Cenchrus > Cenchrus fungigraminus. Next base: position 18,138,291 of record CM072774.1, read on the forward strand.
ACTACATAGGCAGCTAGCACTGACATACCATGTGCTGTCTACATGGAAACTCTACCAAGCCAACCGTTGTTTTCAGGAAAAGATAGCTGTTGCAAAAAGTACTAATTAGTAGTCTCCGTGCGTGCTCGGTTGCACTTTGTAAGGACTAAATCCCATTGTCTACTTTGTAAACAAACCTCACTCACATTTTCATATGATTATCTTTTGCAAAGTTTAGGTTCACCTGTTTTCAGTGAAGTTTTTCTGTTCGAGTAAACTGCACCAATTTGTTGGGGTGTCACCCATCTGCAGTGGACTTTTCTTTGTAATGAAAGATAATTAATATTCCGGATCCGGACATCCTCTTCCCAGAATGAATCAGACAAAAAACAAGACAATGAGAAGCATATGTTCTAAGTAAACATATAGCAAAGACATCGGAAGGTCTGATGTATTAAAGAAAATTAACAAAACTAAGAATGAACTCAAAATCTACAACAAGCTATTGTAGTAATATTCCTTCACGGCATGTTTCGTAAGATCGCCTCGAAATGAACTAAATTCTCCACAAAAGTATGATAGCTGTTGATTAACGCTCTGACCACCAATCTAGTACCATAGCTAAATTATCCATGCTTCCACAAATAGGTAACGAGGATAAGTATGCTACCACAAATCTGCATTTGACGTATAGTTAATGAAGCCCCACAACATTTTATACTTTGTGTTTATACGTCCGGGACAACTGGTCAAGCTGTTGCCCATCTCTGACGATCGATCAATAGAGTTTTCTTTGACGTATTGAAAAGACCCTTTCGTCAAGCTTATCATCCTGCTGTCTCTCATACTTGGGTAGACTGCCTCTTGGCATCCAAATGACTACTAGACTACCACGTGGACTTGTGTTACGTCAACATGCTGCACCAAATTGAGCTGTGCCTGCTCATCTCAATGGTTTGCCCAGTCTTTGGATTGCAAAGTGTTGAGGCATGGTAGGAGCCATTTTATACGATGTTGTGGGTGCATTAAACATTTACGACATTTGCACTATATGAAATGTCATAGAAGGCAATAATGTGATTCTTGGGGAGTAAAAAAACACAAAGAGTCATGACTATATATGTCAGGTGTCAGGGGACTAATGGGCCGGGTCCAATGGGCCGGCTCAGTAGGCTCATTAGGGTTAGGTTTAGGGATAAGATCAAGTCCTTACTTAGGGGTCAAGTAATCCTCTCTATTTAAATAGAGGAGATGTATCAATCAAATCAAGCAAGAGATTAGAAGGAAAACCCTTCTCTCTTGCCGGCCGTGGGCAAAGCCCCGCGGCCGGCGTTCCCTGCGCCCCTCCAACCCTAGCCGCCGCCACAACCCTGAGCGTGAACAGTACCACGGTACTGTAGCACTGCGGGTACTGTAGCTCCCAGCCCTAATTCTCTACAGATCAGCCCCCAATCCTTGCAATTCCCTTCCTTGTATCGCAGTTCATAACAATCTGGTATCAGAGATGCTGGGTTACGATGACCTGTTGTCGATTTCTTCAGCGCCCACTGCATCCTCCCCGATTTCGCCGGAGCAGTTCTCCGACTTTGTGGCCAAGTTCTGTCAGCCGCTGCGAACGAGCAGATTATGACGGCGCTACTCAACCTGTTGGGTCCCCTACCTCCGCCGTCGAGCCTGGCCGCACGGGCTTCATCTGCAGCGGCATTACCGGTGCTATCAACACCAGCCGTGGTCGCCTCCATCACCGCGGCCACCACCATCGACGCCAAGCAGATCCACCACGGAGGTGGGGAGATGCAGCATATCGAGCAGTCCACGGCCGTGCGTCTGCAGGCTGCAGCACGCGGCCTCCTGGCGCGCCGGTGGGTGGGGCGGCTACTTGATCTACAGCTAATTCAGCCCCGCACCCCGTCGCAGTTCCTTCAGGCTGTTCGTCGCCACACAAAGGCGGCGACCACGACAGCGCAACCTCAGGCGGCGTTGCGGCTGCAGGCGGCGGCGCGCGGCTTCTTAGCGCGACGGCGGCTACAAAAGACGCACAAGCAGATGCAAGATCGGGAGGCAGCCTTGGTGGCGGTCACCTTCGCCTTCGATGCAGAGGGATGCGACCTCGATTCGCTCGATGGCTTCCAGCAATTATGCCGATCCGCTGCTATGTCCAAGGGTGCGCATGGTGTTTTTCCAGCAGACGGCGTACTCCAACTCTGCGGGGATGGTGGTAGGGGAGGTGTGTTCCTCCTTGTCACCAACGGGGACGCACTGCCTAGCGCCTCAGCTTTCCGTCTCCGACCACCGCGAGGACGTCTCCGTTGGTCTTCGTCGCGACTGCTTCTAGGTGGCTGTGCCCCTGCGCCCCTCTCGTTCAGATGGTCTCCATGGGATCCAGGTGGTCGTACACATGCAACTTCGTCATGCGGATGGTGCCTACCGTCGGGGAGTCACACAATAAAAAGTCTGAGTCTATTTCAGATTAAGAATAATCAAATAAGCCGAGATGTAAAAGACTTATTTTTAGGTCATAGGTTTGTGTGGAGTCGAGTCATTGTCAAGGTGCCCATGCTGCAGCTCGAGGACGAGCTGCTCGGAAAAGGGCGGGGTAATGTCAGGTGTCAGGGGACTAATGGGTCGGCTCAGTAGGCCCATTAGGGTTAGGTTTAGGGATAAGATCAAGTCCTTACTTAGGGGTCAAGTAATCCTCTCTATTTAAAGAGAGGAGATGTATCAATCAAATCAAGCAAGAGATTAGAAGAAAAACCCTTCTCTCTTGCCGGCCGTGGGCGAAGCCCCGCGGCTGGCGTTCCTTGCGCCCCTCCAACCCTAGCCGCCGCCACAACCCTGGGCGTAAACAGTACCCGCGGGTACTGTAGCTCCCAGCTCTAATTCTCCTTAGATCAGCCCAATCCTCGCAATTCCCTTCCTCGCATTGCAGTTCATAACAATATATATTCCAGCCACAAAACATCCACCGATATCCGATTCAGATCAGTGCCCATAATTCTGTGGTTGCAATGCAACCGTGGGGTGGGAGTCCTTCAATGGATAATCTTGATTGACGCCAGTCTGAAATGATGCCAACACGGCCTTGACTACATTGGTGCAAATTCAGTGTGGGGGCAGTTTGCCACATCATGTGGTCAAGCCGTCAAGGCATGGCAAAATTGTGATGGATGGTAAGTTGGGTTCCGTTGTTCTTGCGTGGATTACACAAAAGTTACATGCAAGCCTTATGGCCCATCCCCAGCCATGCCATTTGTGTTTCCAGATTGGCAACCAGCAGCACCGCTACCTTCTTTGCACTGCATCTTGGTTCCATGATGTTTCACATGCCGAGATGCTCCTCAAGTCAGGCAGTACGTGATAAGACTACTGATGCATAACCTCACACCCACTGAATGGCTAGATTTGAAGGTTCCGACATAAACAAGGGGACAATGTGCATGTTTAAGTCTAACACGTGCCCACAGGGCACTAGTAAGTGTATACGTCGTCATGTATCTCTTCAAGCTGCATAAATGATAAATGTGCTGATCAAAGGCCGTTTTATAGGCAGCACAGCGCACATGGATGCACATGTGACTGTTTATCTACTGTAACATCCTAGGATTTTCTTGAATGCTAAAATGGGTACTTCAAAATTTTTGCTTTGATCTTGAGTGTATATGAAATAATATAAGGTTGTCTTCTTTTTCCCCTACCCTTAAATCCTAGGATTAATCTGAGTTAAATAATAATTCTAGGACATATAAAATGCTAGTGTGAGAAGTTGGATCTTCTTTGGTTTTTATTTGGAATTTATTGAGTGTTGTTCAAATTTGAATTCCATTCAAATTTGAACCAAAGTTTGTATAGGTGTTAATAGGTTTAAGAAATAGGGAAAACCTTCTATCCCTGTCTGGGCCGGAACCCCACCAACCAAGTCTGCTAGACCTCCTTGAGTTCCCTAGCAAGGGCCGCCGGAAACCCCTTCACCAGCACCGGGCCGTCAGCCTGCGGCACAGCCGGCCCGCTACATCCTTAACCGCGCTGGGTCGCCGACAGCCGGGTCCCACCGGCCAGATCCACCGCGGCACCCCCTTTCTTCTTCCTTTTTCCCTTTTCCCTTCCCCGCTCTCACCAGCGTGCCGCCGTCGTGGAAAGGGGATGGCCGTGCGGCCATGTTCGCCGCTGTGGATGGCATCCACGCGTCCCGAGGCGCTATTCGCCGTCCGCCTCACCTACCACCGGCTATAAGAGGCACCGCAGCAGCCGCGCCCCAAACCCTGGCCAGTTGGGGATTTTCCTCCCCAATCCCGCCGCCGGTGACGTCAAGGGGGAGAGGAGGAGGAGAAGGAGGCGGGGAGGCCGTCCGAGGGAGCGCAGCCCGCTGTCGCCGCCGGAGCCGTCCGTGAGGAGGAGCTGGACCTGCCGACGCCTTGCACACCTTCTTCCTCTGCTCCGGAACGTTCCGCGCCGCCGCCTCTCATCAGCGCTGTTTCGCCGCCTCTTCTGCAGCCCCTAGGCGAGCACCGCTATCCCTCACTCCTGTGGCGCCCGACCTTCGAGTCGTGGTCGCGTTCGAGCCTTGTGTGCTCGCCGAGCCTTGTGCGCTCGCCGTGAACCCGTGTCGCACCGCGCCGCCGCGCGTCCCGCTGTCGCCTGAGAGCCGGCCATCGAGCCGAGCCGGTCGATTCTTGCAGGTGCCGCTGCCTTCATCGCCGCGCATGCACACCCCGGTTGAACGTCTCTCCGTTCTGTGCATCGCCGTGCTTGTCGCTTCGCCGTGCCGCCGCCGCGCACCCCAGCGCAACGGCGCACGCGCGCGACGATCTGCGCACGCGCACACGTCGCGCGGACGCACCCAAGGTCGGGTCTTTCGGCCGTCTGAACCTTCTTTTGGCCGCCTTGATTGCTTGTTCGTCCGGGGTTTTCCCCTACGTGCTATCATTGCCCTCGCCGTCGTGGCCGAGCCACCGACGTACGCTGCGCGCGGTTACACCGGGCCGCCGTTTTACGGCCGCTGTGTGATGTTCGGGCTTGCCGTTCAAGCACGCACATGCGCGCACGTGCCCGCGCGTGTATAAGCGAGAACCCACCGGTGATGGCCACCCCTGCCGCGTCGCCGAGGTTCTCTGTTTTCCCGTCCGCCGTGCGACCTCGTCGCCTGGGGTCGACGCCGGCCAAGGCTGTGTTTTTCTGTGCGGAACCTAAGCTCTAGGGCCTCCTCATCTTCGTCGTGGAGCATGTTGGCCAGCCACCGCGTCACCTCGCCGCCGGCGAGCTCCTTTCCGTCCGCCGCTCCTTTGGAGCTTTTCCTCGAACACCTGGTGCGCCGCTCCCAAAACCCGTGGGATTTTGATGCACGCACATCCGCACCATGCCGCGCCACGCCGAATCCGCCCGGATCCCATGCGGCCAGCCACTCACGTCTTCGCCACACGCACAACCGCGTTGTCCCGCACCGCCGGGGATCACCCTGGATTAGGGCTGGATATCGAGCCAGCTCGGCTCGTTACAGCTCGGCTCGTTATCCTTTGCATCCAGCCACGTGTGGCTGCCACTTGGGCTACCGCCGGCTTATAGCTGGCTGGGTGGCAGCCACGTAGGCATCTGGAGCTGGCTTGCAGGCAGCCTGCAGCTATGTTAGAGTCCCTTAGTGTGGGCCTGTAGCTAGCCTAAAGTTGATGCTATTGTGTATGCTATTTTATTTTCAGAAAACTATTTTATCTTTGGAAATTCATAATAAATCCATTTTAACTCCGAAAAATACAAAACCTTTTCCAGAAATCCTCTAAAATCTTAAACTCCATGTTAGGCTAGTGTTTGCACTCTTTTGGCTCTTAATTGTTATTTGTTTGGAGTTAATTGCATTAGGACCGCTCTTTATTTTCATTTACGCGTTAATAGGAGCAGCTGGAGCCGGGGAGCTGAACCCTGAGTACGACTACGCCGATGACTACGCTGCTGAGGACTACCCGATCCTAGGTTCAAGCCCGACTGATTCTGTACACCTATTAGGCATTGTTATGTAGTATGCTAGCACTTTACTTTAAATGCATGTTGATGAACCTTGCACTGCTTATTTTAATTATCCTGTCCTTGATTGCCCTACTACTACTATATGTGTATATAAGCGTGTATATACACTGAGCTTCACGATGCATGTGTTGGGATGGGAATAGTGGTTCTTGGCATGAGTGGGGTAAAAACCGGCAGGAGAAGGCGTTTTGGGTACTTTGGCGGGGGTGAGCTCGAAACAACCGATCTGGGATCGGGGACATGGGTGCACTCCTCAGTGTATCCTTACTTTTATGGTTTTCGGAGCCTAGGTGTTGGGGTTTTACTTGCGTATGGAGGACATGAGCTCGCCTCGGTCTGGAAGCGAGCGGATCAACTTGTCGATAGGATCTTCGTACACACCACCTCGCCGAGCATGGGATTAGGGCCGAGTTGAGCTCGGCAAGTGCAGAACCATACCTGCCAGTAGGATTGCGGGGTATCAGTGGGGGAGAGGAGGTAGAGAGACCACCCTCTCAGAGTGACTCCCGTGTGGCCACACGGGGGCATTTCACAGTTCCGTTGCAATTCCTTCTGAGGGGGGATCGTTTTGAGGGCCGGATGCAGGATGGGACCGTAACTACCGAGATTTCACACGGTAGGATGGGCTCAGTCGGCCGTACACCGGCCGGGTGCTATTCCGAGTTGGGTACAGGTGTACACGCTCTGCAGAGTTGTTCGATCTATAGCTATAGCCGCGTCCTCGGTCATGCACATACCTTGAAGACATGTTCATTCCTCATGTTTTGGGATTTCTACCTTCCCCCTGTAGTGAGTGTGTGGTGAGCCATGGTTGCAGTCGGGGAGAGGAGAGTGGCTCCCTCTACCTCGCGGATCCGATTGCAATCATTGAGATGCGAGGAGAGGAAGTTCTCGCATTGACCCTAGATGGAGGTAGGATGTGAAGACGGGGCCCTGGGAAACCAGGTGGTTCTGAGCTGTGTTGAGAGCTTTGGGTTGGGGTCTTGATGGAGATATCTTGATGTTACTCTGCTGCTGCTGCATAGGAAAGCCGAGCTTCTACCTTTTCTCTTTTCTTCCCTTTAGAATTTAGGCCACTTAAAGCTGCATACAGTTGGTGACTTGGACCTATCCCACTCCTTGGGGATAGACTTTGGGTGTGCAGGGTACGAGTCTGACTACGACAACAACGCCGACAGATGGTACGACTGAGGGATGCGTCGCTTCGCTCAAGGATGCCTATGGGCGTGAAGAATAAAAGATGGAGACCCTTCTGAGATGTTAGCTACCACTGCGTAGAATTTCACTCTCATTCAGCTAAGAGGCTTGTAATGTTGTACTCTATAATGGACATGTAATAAATTTATGTACTAATATTTGTGTGATGCGATGTATGGTTGTGATTTACTATCTGTGATGCGTTCTGTACGCGATAGCCACTGATCCAGGGACTATCGCGAAGGTACAGGGATTCGGGATTTCTTCTGAAAATCCGGAGCTTTACAGGTGGTATCAGAGCCATACTTGACCGTAGCACATATCCCTAGAAATGGTCGATAGAAATAGGAGTCTATATGCTCTATTTCTATATGTATACCCTTGAGCTATGTTATAAAAACTTATCTCTCTTTAAAACTTCTTCCTTATCTGCGCTAACTAAAAATTTCTTATGTGTCACAAGAAATGGAGTGCCAAGTTGCACTCTTCCACTGGTTGGAGAGGGCCCTCCTCAGGCTTGGGGTCCCTCCTACCTACGTCACGTACCACGCTGAGTACGTACCCACCGTGACGGGGCAGCTGGTGCTCTGCACAGTTGCTGTCCTTCCTCACCCGGTGCTTTCAGGCTTCAAGGGGGAGGTCTGCTACAGCACCACCCTGACTGTCGCAACTGCGATGTACCTCGCCTGCCGCCAGGCATTGGGCTGCCGTCTCACCCAGTACCGCGCCACGTTCGAGACCGGGACGCTCCGCCTTCTACCGTGCGACTACTGGCGCCTGGCACCACTCGTGGACAGAGTCCCTTCGCACGAGGGGATCCAGGACGACGTCGATGCCGCACCCTTCCCCGAGTCCGATGAGACATTGGTAGAGACAGCCATTTACTTGCTCGACCTCGACAAGTACGCACGCCGCCTGGAGAATGAGTCGCTGACCCTCTTCCGCGAGATCAAGGACGCCACTGGAGAGGCCCGCCTTCACCTACCCCACTACCTTTAGTTGGAGAGGGAGAACAGCGTGCTCCGCTACCGTGTTCGCCAGCTTGAGCAGGGCCTCGGCTGTGCGAATGCCACCCTACTGAGGCACGTGAGGAGGTACATGAGGCACACGCCTTGGTGTCCCGGATCTTCCCTCCGGACTACCCCACGGAGGACCGTTACCCTGTCTCGTACAAGAGGGCTCGCACCGAGTAGAGTGCAGAGTGAGGACATGACCTGAGAGTAGAGTTGTAAGATAGTAGTTTCCATGAGTTGTCCCATGCAGCCGCGAGCATGTTCCGGTGCATGAAGAGAGTCATGTCACACCATGTAGGCACCACCCTTTTGAGCATGTATCGATGTATTAGAGCGTTGATTTGAGCTGCTACCCCTAAGGTCTGAGTCAGCCTTGGGGAAGCATATGTACTACTCATGCTTGTTGTATGCTTGGATCTTGATGGAGTTATTTGTGTTTTAATGCCTTTTCTCAATGAGTGTTGGATTATATATTTAGCTTAATTTTCATTACTATCTCAGACTCATATGTGTTGGTGAGTGATGTTGTGTAAAAGTCTTTTCTTCCCTGGTCGTGTTTTCAGAAGGATGTCGATCCGAAGGTCCGGTCGTTTGCTGGCACGCCTCGAGGAGGCTGCTGAGGAGGAGGAAGCCCCACAGGGCTGTGGCCGCAGTTGTGGCCGTGCCGCCGCTCATGGACGTGGTCGTGCACCTGCCCGTGGTCGTGGACGCCCGCCCCTTCATGGAGGAGCTCGGGGAGCTCGAGGCCGGGGTGCCGGAGCACCGCCACCGCCGCCTGAGGGCCCTGAAGCTGAAGCCGAGGATGGAGAAGCCGAGCAAGAACTGGAGCAAGACCAGCCTGAGCCGGAGCAGCCTCCACCTCCACCGCCATCGCCCAACTTGGTGGATGTGATGGCTGTTTAGACTTAGCTGATGTAGAGGATGGTGGAAGCCATGGAGCACCGAGGCAACGGTGGGAACCGCTACGCCCCACCGGACGAGGACCTCACAAAGAAGATCGAGAGGTTCATCCGCCTGAAAGCCACCACCTTCAGGTACTCGGATGACCCGCTAGACGCCGACGACTGGCTGAGGGTGATCGAGACGACCTCACTGTCTGCTCTGACAAGGAGTGCGTCACCATCGCTGCGCACCAGCTGGAGGGTCCTGCCAAGTCTTGGTGGGACAACTACTCCACCAGCCACCCGAACCCAGCCTTCATCACCTGGCTGGAGTTCTGCGATGCGTTCTGCGAGCAGTACCTACCCAGCGAGCTGATGATCCAGAAGGCCCAGGAGTTCCGCACCATGATGTAGGGTGCTATGAGGGTGGAGGAGTACGAGCACCACTTCATGAAGATGATGCGCTACGCCCCCGATGACACCAACACCGACCAGAAGAAGCAGTTCTGGTTTCTGCGAGGCCTTCACCACGGTCTTCACCAGGGACTGAAGGCGAGCGAGCACAAGTCCCTACAACACCTCGTCAACCGCGCCATCGCGGTCGAGGAGGAGAGGAGGGGCCACGAGGAGCGCATGAAGGGCAAGAAGAGGATGGGAGATTGGGATCACCACGACCGATCCTTCCAGAAGCCGAAGAGCGGGCAGAGCAACATGATAAGGGGGAGCTACCTCCTGGGGCACCACCAACCTGGGCTCAGCTTCGGAGGAGGCCGTGGGCAGTTCCCCGGAGGGAGGAACCCCAGCTACCCACAGCAGAGCGGAGGCTACAACTGTCCACCGCAGAGCGCCACGAGACCTACCACTGGAGGCTTCACCGTGACCTGCTTCGCCTGTGGCAAGCCTGGCCACAAGTCCTATGACTGCCCAGACAAGAAGACCGCTGCTACACCCGCGAGAGCTCCTGCCCAGGAGGACGACCTCCTCAGGCTGCACCACCACCGACTGCCGGCCGTGGGAGGCTTAACCACCTCACTGAGGAGGAGGCTGCTGACGCTCCTGACGTCGTGATCGGTGAGTTTTTGGTTTGTGGTACTACTGCTTTGGTTCTTTTCGATACCGGTGCGACCGGGTCGTATATCACCTCTAGGTTCGTAAACAAACTCTCCCTCCCTACAACCACCCGATCAATTCCTATCATCACGAGTTCACCTCTCGGAGATATCAGATGCATCTTACTATGTAGAGGTGTGGATGTGGTCATTCAGGACCACAAGTTCTTGGGGGATTTGACAGTGTTGCCCTCCAATGTCATCGACGTGATTCTGGGGATGGATTGGATCACCGCTCACAAGGGTGTCATCTCTACTTCACCGCGACCGGGTCGTATATCACCTCTAGGTTCGTAAACAAACTCTCCCTCCCTACAACCACCCGATCAATTCCTATCATCACAAGTTCACCTCTCGGAGATATCAGATGCATCTTACTATGTAGAGGTGTGGATGTGGTCATTCAGGACCACAAGTTCTTGGGGGATTTGACAGTGTTGCCCTCCAATGTCATCGACGTGATTCTGGGGATGGATTGGATCACCGCTCACAAGGGTGTCATCTCCACTTCACCGCGACTTGTGACCTTGGTACACCCTGATGGAACGAGGGTCACCTTCGAGCCGATGAAGTCTCGAGACATACTAGTTGTGTGCAGCCTTCACACAAAAGCTATCTCAGATGTGCCAGTGGTTTGTGAGTACGAATATGTGTTTCCAGAAGAGCTGCCGGGTTTGCCTCCAGACCGGGGTGTGGTGTTCGTGATCAACTTGGTACCGGGAACTGCTCCTATAGCTCAGAGTCCGTACAGAATGGCAGAAGTTGAGCGGAAGCTATTGAAGGCAGAGTTGGACTCACTGCTCAAGAAAGGGTTCATTCGGCCGAGTGCTTCACCGTGGGGTTCACCAGCTCTGTTTGTACCGAAGAAGGATGGGACTCAACGTCTGTGTGTTGATTACCGCACACTCAATGCGGTAACCATCAAGAACAAGTACCCGCTACCCCGGATCGATGACCTGATGGATCAGCTAAGGCATGACAAGTTCTTCAGCAACATTGATCTTCGATCAGGCTACCACCAGATGAAGATACCATCGGAAGACATCTTCAAGACCATGTTTGTGACCAGGTACGGGCAGTATGAGTACACTGTCGTATAGTTCAGTCTTACGAACACCCCGGCGTACTTCATGAACATGATGAACAAGGTGTTCATGGAAGAGTTGGACAAGTGTGTCGTCGTCTTCATTGACGACATACTAGTCTTCTCCAAGACCGCAAAAGAGCATGAAGAACACCTGAGGATAGTGTTGGAAAAGCCCAGGCAACAGCAGCTGTATGCCAAATTCAGCAAGTGTGAGTTCTAGATGGAGGAAGTCACTTTTCTCCGTCATGTGTTGTCAGCTGAAGGAGTGGCCGTAGATCCAAGCAAGATAGAAGCTGTGTCCAAGTGGCAGTCACCCAAGACAGTGATAGAGATTCGCAGTTTTCTCGGCCTAGCCGGTTACTACCGCCGGTTCATCGAGAACTTTTCCAAGATTGTGAAGCCCATGACAGAACTATTGAAGGGCAACACACCGTTTGTATGGTCGGACAAGTGTGAAGCAAGCTTTCAAGAGCTCAAGACTCGCCTAACCACTACACCGGTCCTGACTCTTCCCGATGCGAGCAAAGACTTCGTGGTGTACTGCGACGCATCGAGGCAAGGACTCGGTTGCGTGCTGATGCAGGGAGGCAAGGTTGTTGCATATGCCTCGCGACTGCTTCAGAAGCACAAGGAGAACTACCCTACACATGACATCAAGCTAGCTGATGTCGTTCACGCTTTGAAGATATGGAGACACTACCTGATGGGCAACAAGGGTGACATTTGCACCAACCACAAGAGCTTGAAGTACATCTTCACACAATCTGAGTTGAACCTGAGGCAGTGAAGATGGCTTGAACTGATCAAGGACTACGACTTGAACATCCACTACCACCCTGGTAAAGCAAATGTCGTAGCTGATGCTCTGAGTCGCAAGAACTGCAATAATCTGATGGTACAGCAGGAACAACCGGCACTGTATGAGGAAATGGAGAAGCTGAAGCTGGAGATAGTTGAGAAGGGACAGTTGAATGAACTGAGATTGAAGTATACCCTAGAAGATCAGATTCGGCAAGCTCAAAAAGGAAGCCCGGAGATTGAAGAAGTGAAAGACTTGATGGCTAGAGGCAAAGCAGCTGACTACCACCTCGACGAGCAAGGCACTCTGTGGTTGAAGGAACGCATATGTGTACCCTGAAGCAAGGAGATCCGAGACTCAATACTGAAGGAAGCTCACGACTCTCAGTACTCAATTCACCCTGGTTGCACGAAGATGTACCAAGACCAGAAGGTACGTTTTTGGTGGGAGAAGATGAGGGAAGACATTGTTGAGTACGTCGCTCGATGCGACACGTGTCAGAGAGTGAAGGCAGAACATCAGAGACCCGCTGGTTTGCTACAACCGATGGAGATACCAGTCTGGAAATGGGATGATATCAGCATGTACTTCATAGTGGGTTTGCCTCACACACAGAAAGGGAATGACTCCATTTGGGTGATTGTGGACTCCTTGATCAAGGTAGCACACTTCTTGCCAGTGAAAGCACTACAGTGTGAGCAGACTTGCTGAACTCTACGTGGACAACATTCTGAAGCTTCATGGAGCTCCGAGGAGCATTACTGTGTCGGATAGAGGCCCACAGTTCACCGCTTAGTTCCGGAAGAGTTTGCATGCTTCTATGGGAACCAAGTTGAACTACAGTACGGCTTTCCATCCGCAGATAGATGGGCAGACAGAGAGAGTGAACCAGGTGCTGGAGGACCTTCTGAGGGCATGTGTGTTGACTTATGGGTCGGACTGGGAGAAAAGCTTGTCCTATGTCGAGTTCTCTTACAACAACGGCTACCAAGCTAGTCTACAGATGGCACCTTTCGAAGCTCTCTACGGTAGAAGATGTCGGACACCCTTGATGTAGTCCGAGGTGGGGGAGTGAACCTTCTTTGGTCCCGCCACCAATGTTGAAGCCGAGGAGAATGTGGATAAGGTCCGAGAGAATCTGAAGATAGCCCAGAGCAGGCAGAAGAGCTACGCCGACCCAAAGAGGAGAGACGTCTCGTTTGAAGTGGGAGAGCACGTCTACTTGAGGGTTCCGCCCCTCCGAGGGACCAAGAGGTTCCATGTCAAGGGGAAGTTTTCTCCGAGGTATGTTGGCCCGTACCCGATAGTGAAGAGGGTCGGGAAGGTGGCTTACAAGCTCGAGCTGCCACCGGAGCTCGCCGGAGTTCACCTAGTGTTCCACGTGTCTCAGCTCCGTAAGTGCATGGTTGTTGAGAAGAGAGTGCCCGCTCAGGCACTCGACGTACAGGAGACCCTGGAGTACTTGGAGTACCCAGTCAGAATCCTGGATTGGGCGGAGAAGTCGACACGGAAGACCACCACTCGCTTCTGCAAGGTGCTCTGGAGCAACCACTTCGAGCGCGAAGTGACGTGGGAGAAGGAGTCGATCATGAGGGAGAAATACCCTCATCTCTTCGAACCGGAGGTAACTTCTTAATCTCGGGGACGAGATTCTTGTGAGGGGGGGGGGGAGTTCTGTAACATCCTAGGATTTTCTTGAATGCTAAAATGGGTACTTCAAAATTTTTGCTTTGATCTTGAGTGCATATGAAATGATATAAGGTTGTCTTCTTTTTCCCTTACCCTTAAATCCTAGAATTAATCTGAGTTAAATAATAATTCTAGGACATATAAAATGCTAGTGTGAGAAGTTGGATCTTCTTTGGTTTTAATTTGGAATTTATTGAGTGTTGTTCAAATTTGAATTCCATTCAAATTTGAACCAAAGTTTGTATAGGTGTTAATAGGTTTAAGAATTAGGGAAAACCTTCTTTCCCTATCTGGGCCGGAACCCCACCACCCAAGTCTGCTAGACCTCCTTGAGTTCCCTAGCAAGGGCCGCCGGAAACCCCTTCACCAGCACCGGCCCGTCAGCCTGTGGCCCAGCCGACCCGCTACATCCTTAACCGCGCCGGGTCGCCGACAGCCGGGTCCCACCGGCCAGATCCACCGCGGCACCCCCTTTCTTCTTCCTTTTCCCTTTTCCCTTCCCCGCTCTAACTAGCGCGCTGCCACCGTGGAAAGGGGACGGCCGTGCGGCCATGTCCGCCGCTGTGGATGGCATCCACACATCCTGAGGCGCTATCCGCCTTCCGCCTCACCTACCACCGGCTATAAGAGGGACCGCGGCAGCCGCGCCCCAAACCCTAGCCAGTTGGGGATTTTCCTCCCCAATCCTGTCGCCGGTGACGTCAAGGGGTAGAGGAGGAGGAGCAGAAGGAGGCGGGGAGGCCGTCCGAGGGAGCGCAGGCCGCTGTCACCGCCAGAGCCGTCCGTGAGGAGGAGCCGGACCTGCTGACGCCGCGCACACCTTCTTCCTCTGCTCCAGAACGTTCCACGCCGCCGCGTCTCTTCACCACCGTTTCGCCGCCTCTTCTGCAGCCCCTAGGTGAGCACTGCTATCCCTCCCTCCTGTGGCGCCCGGCCTTCGATTCGTGGTCGTGTTCGATCCTTGTGTGCTCGCCGAGCCTTGTGCGCTCACCATGAACCCGTGTCGCACCACGCCGCCACGCGTCCCGCCGTCGCCTAAGAGACCGCCATCGAGCCGAGCTGGTCGATTCTTGCAGGTGCCGCTGCCTTCATCGCCGCGCACGCACCCCGCTTGACTGTCTCTCCGTTCTTTGCATCACCGTGCTTGTCGCTCCGCCATGCACCCCAGCGCAATGGCGCACACGCGCGACGAGCTGCGCGAGTGCACACGTCGCGCGGACGTACTCAAGGTTGGGTCTTTCGGCCGTCTGAACGTCCTTTTGGCCGCCTTGATCGCCTGTTCGCCCGGGGTTTTCCCCTACGTGCTATCGCCGCACTCGCCGTCGTGGTCGAGCCACCGGTGTACGCCGCGCGCGGTCACGCCAGGCCGCCGTTTTACGGCTGCTGTGCGATGTTCGGGCTTGCTGTTCAAGCACACACGCGCACGCACGTGCCCGTGCGTGTATGCGTGAGAACCCACCGGTGATGGCCACCACCGCCGCGTCGCCGGGGTTCTCTGTTTTCCCGTCCGCCGCACGACCTCGTCTCCGGGGGTCGACGCCGGCGAAGGCCGCGTTTTTCTGTGCGGAACCTAAGCTCTAGGGCACCCTCATCTTCGCCGTGGAGCATGTTGGCCAGCCACCGCGTCACCTCGTCACCGGCAAGCTCCTTTCCGTCCGCCGCTCCTTTGGAGGTTTTCCTTGAACACCTGGTGCGCCGCTCCCAAAACCGGCGGGGTTTTGATGCACGCACGTCCACACCATGCCGCGCCGCGCCGGATCCGCCCGGATCCCATGCAGCCAGCCACTCACTTCTTTGCCACACGCACACCCGCGCTGTCCCGCGCCGCAGCGGATCACCCCCTGGATCCTTTGCATCCAGCCACATGTGGCTGCCACTTGGGCTACCGCCGGCTTATAGTTGGCTGGGTAGCAGCCACGTAGGCGTCTGGAGCTGGCTTCCAGGCAGCCTGCAGCTATCTTAGAGTCCCTTAGATTTGGCCTGTAGCTAGACTAAAGTTGATGCTATTGTGTATGCATATTTTATTTCTAGAAAACTATTTTATCTTTGGAAATTCATAATAAATCCATTTTAACTCCGAAAGATACAAAACCTTTTCTAGAAATCCTCTAAAATCTTAAACTCCGTGTTAGGCTAGTGTTTTCTCTCTTTTGGTTCTTAATTGCTGTTCGTTTGGAGTTAATTGCATTAGGACCGCTCTTTATTTTCTTTTACGCGTTAAAACGAGCAGCTGGAGCCGGGGAGCTGAACCCGGAGTACGACTACGCCGCGACTACGCTGCTGAGGACTACCCGACCCCAGGTTCACGCCCGACTGATTCTGTATACCTATTAGGCATTGCTATGTAGTATGCTAGCACTTTACTTTAAATGCATGTTGATGAACCTTGCACTGCCTATTTTAATTACCCTGTCCTTGATTGCCCTACTACTACTATATGTGTATATAAGTGTGTATATACACTGAGCTTCGCGATGCCTGTGTTCGCGGTAGGAGAAGGCGTTTTGGGTACTTTGGCGGGGGTGAGCTCGAAACAACCGATCTGAGATCGGGGACGGGGGTGCACTCCTCAGTGTATCCCCACTTTTTACGGTTTTCGGAGCCTAGGTGTTGGGGTTTTACTTGCGTATGGAGGACATGAGTTCGCCCCAGTCTGAAAGCAAGTGGATCAACTTGTCGATAGGATCTTCGTACACACCACCTCGCCGAGCGTGGGGTTAGGGCCGAGTTGAGCTCAGAAAGTGCGGAACCATACCTGCGGGCAGGATAGCGGGGTATCAGTGTGGCAGAGGTGGGAGAGAGACCACCCTCTCAAAGCGACACCCGTGTGGCCACACGAGGGCATTTCACAGTTCCGGTGCAATTCCTTCTGAGGGGGGATCGTTTTGAGGGCCGGATGCAGGATGGGACCGCAACTACCGAGAGTTCGCACGGTATGATGGGCTCGGCCGGCCGTACACCGGCCGGGTGCCATTCCGGGTTGGGTACAGGTGTACACGCTCTGCAGAGTTGTTCGATCTATAGCTATAGCCGCGTCCTCGGTCATGGACATACCTTGAAGACATGTTCGTTCCTCATGTTTTGGGATTTCTACCTTCCCCCTGTAGTGAGAGTGTGGTGAGCCGTGGTTGCAGTCGGGGAGAGGAGAGTGGCTCCCTGTACCTTGCGGATCCGATTGCAATCATTGAGATGCGATGAGAGGAAATTCTAGCATCGACCCTAGATGGAGGTAGGATGTGGAGACGGGGCCCTGGGAAACCAGGTGGTTCCGAGCTGTGTTGAGAGCTTTGGGTTGGGGTCTTGATGGAGATATCTTGATGTTACTCTGCTGCTGCTGCATAGGAAACCCGAGCTTCTACCTTATCTCTTTTCTTCCCTTTAGAATTTAGGTCACTTAAAGCTGCATACAGTTGGTGACGTGGACCTATCCCACTCCTTGGGGATAGACTTTGGGTGTGCAGGGTACGAGTCTGACTACGACAACAACGCCGGCGGATGGTACGACTGAGGGATGCGTCGCTTCGCTCAAGGATGCCTGTGGGCGTGTAGAATAAAAGATGGAGACCCTTCTGAGATGTTAGCTACCACTGCGTAGAATTTCACTCTCATTCAGCCAAGAGGCTTGTAATATTGTACTCTATAATGGACATGTAATAAATTTATGTACTAATATTTGTGTGATGCGATGTATGGCTGTGATTTACTATCTGTGATGCGTTCTGTACGCGATAGCCAGACTATCGCGAAGGTACAAAGATTCGGGTTTTCTTCTGAAAATCCGGGGCTTTACATCTACTGTGTTCGTGTTGTTCTGTTTCAGCAACCCCTCGACGATGAAATAATGTATAAGAAAATGACAGACTACTGTTGCTAAAAGTACATCCTTGGTTGGGGGAAGATTCGTAGACTATAGTGGTCTTTAATTAATGTAACCGCCTGAAGACAGCATCAAATCCTCTATAACATAATTCGTCCCCATTTTCTGAACTCTGTCTTGTTCCTTCCATTCCTCTGGATTTTCCCTGTATCTTCCGTGTTTCCTTGTCAGGCGTAGTGAGTTCGTGACAGTGAGCTAGCCTAGCCACAGAGCTGGGGTCACTGGAAGCCAATTTCTCTGGAGGATGAGTTCAGGTAGGAGCACATGCCTGATGCTCGCAAGATTTGCGATCCTGATGCCACACAATCCAATCACACCGGGCGATTGTCTGATAATACGCTGCTTCGTCGCTCGGGAGCACTGAAATTCAAAGGCAAAGGATTTAGGGTAGCTCTCGTACATCTTTGATGGTTGCTAGAGTGTGTTGCTCTTTCTTTTCTAGCACGAGAGAGGTACAGTCGCCGTTTTATATGCTATACTATGTACGTTGCAGTTGGGAATTGAGTTGACTCAATTTCTTCCAAGCTTTATCTCGAGTTCAAGTGGTGGCAGATGATTGGTTGTTGATATTTCCCCCTTTTCTGGAGCAAATTCTTATAGCAGGTGCTCTGCATTTTCATTGTAGTGCAGGCAGCAGTGCCAATAATATGTACAGTACAAATCGTGAGGTCAAAGCTGAAAATAAAAATGTACAGGACCGGTGCTAAAACTCCACCCTTAGGCCTTCTCCAACAAAAGAGTTAGCTGGTAGCTTATATTCTGACAGCACAGTAAAGCACAGTAGAAAACTGTAGTCTAGTGTGTGAGAGGGAGAGCATCAAAAAACGAGCGAGCTGATCTCTCCGTGACACGCGAGCGTCCAGTTTTCGGCACTGTTTGACGGTTAAAAAAAGTAAGAGTCAGCCTCCACGATGTCCATTAAAGCCAGTCTTACGTCCACTGGGGTCGGCCTTACAAGTGCGAGGAGCTAGAAGCAACCTTTCTAGAAAGTTTGGAGAGCTAAAACTAAAAAAAAAAAGACGGAACCGAAAATCAGTGCTATATGAAACCATTGTATATGCTGGACACTAATTCACAGTGGAGACAAGATATGAAGGTGCCGATTATAAATACTTGTAATAACAATATTTTCACTGACTGTCTTGACCAAAGAGTTTTGAAGCATAAACATCATTTTTCATAATGCATTTATAAATAATTTGAAGGAATGCTTTTGTTCAAAGTACTTGATCATCCTACCTAGTAAAAAAACAATTTGTGAATGCTGCTGAGACACAAGTGCTTTAATTTCTCCGCGTGGCTGATTAAGAGCTTGTTTGCGAAGAAAAGTACGTATTAGGGTGGAAATGTGGAATGCGAAGGAGTGGAGTGGAAACTAGTTCATTTTCATCTTAATCCCCTTCGTTCTACTCTAATACACCTCTATCCAAACAAGCTCTGGCCAAAACTTCGTCAGACTACAGCATATCGTCCAGGCATCTAATCATCCAGTGTTAGCTTGCCGACTATATTGTGCAGGCATTAAACGTCTCTGCACCTATATTATGCAGTGCCGACAAGACCATTGCAGGGCTCTAATCATCCACTGTTAGCTTGCCGATAAAATTTCTCTTGCTCAACCCAGGCAATGCATTTAACCACAAGCAATTCTCCCAAGTTGCTTGCGATTTTGGTCCACACCGCTTGATCATATCACTGCAAGCCGGTTAGGCAAACGTGTAGGCCGGTTTCCAAGAGCCCTCTGTGCATTAGTTCTGGTGCAGGCAGCTGGGGTCACCGGACGTGCGCGGGCTTCTTTGGAGCGTTGTGTAATCCAAACTCGAAGCACTTGGCAAGATTTGTAATCCTGATGCCACGCATCCCCATCACACCGATACTCCAACGGTGGACAGTGTTGATTGATGATCCAAATTCATTGCAAAGAGGCAGGCTAACTTCAGACGAAGCGTAGCGGAGGCCCGCTGGAGCGGAGTCTGAAGTTAGCCCATTGGGCTGTACCCCGTTTGGCCAGGTCGCGACTGGGGGGGGGAGTGCGGGGGGCCCCCCGCGGTACGGTACGGGTCATTTAAACCCGTTAGGGTTTTCCATTGGAGATTGATTCATTCTACTTCTTGTAAGCCGCCGCCGTTGGCGTTTGTAACCGGACTCCGATCATAGTGAAGTTGCTTGCTGGCTGGCGCCCGTGGTTTTTCCCTCTCGTGTTGGGAGGGTTTTCCACGTTAAATCTCGTGTCTCCTTGCGGTTTGATCTCTTTTACTTCTCGTCGTTTTCGCCATCGTTTATAACAGATAGGTCATGCTGTGTTGCAAGCACTAAAATTCAAAGCATGAGCCTACACAGAGACCGTTACAGCAATGGCCAATAGTCCCTGGTGCTACTGCACTACCACAGCCTAGAGATATATGCAAGCTCCAGTCTTTATTTGATATTTAGTGTTGCTCTTTCTTTCTAGCATGTGAGAAGCACATTTGCCATTTTATAGTGCTATATATATGCACGTTATAGTTGGGATTATATATTGGCTCCAGGTACACTAAATATAAGCCATGAACCATACACTACAATACAGCCATGAACCATACACTACAAGGCTCTGCTGCTGGACAGTCAATTGATCCAGCTGAAATGGGTATATGGATCATTATCAGTGCAGCATTTTCTAGGAAGTTGCGACAAACAAATCTGACTATTGACCACAGTGCAACCAAAATATGAAGGTGCCGAAATTTTTATCCCAATGCCTCACATACCATAACCACCATTTGGGACCTACTAATAGCAACCACACTGACTGTCTTGACCAAAGAGTTGAAGCATAAGAGATGCTTTGCTTTCAAGAACCAGAGTACTTGCCTCACATCTCTGGTCTGTGTGACTACTGGATGTTCTTCTAAGCAGATTTCCAGTTTTTTTGTAACGTGTTGAGATGCAAAAGCTATTTTATAGCCAAGCAAACACATGGCATGTAATAATGTTTCTGAGTTCTGACTGGCGTGCTTTCTTGGGTCACTATCACATCAATAACAAAGTCATCAACCATGCCATTACTGTCCATAAAAGCTAGAGAACATAAAAATAGTCTCCTTCATCTACTGATCTTGTTACATGTAAATCATTTTATTCTGAGATTCTTTTCTACACACAACCATACTGTTCTTGCTGCTCTAGTTCATTGTTATTTATTCATGACAACTCAATTAACCTCTTGAAATTCGCAATCAGCAACAATAAAAATGATTTCACTCCTAAAGTGATTAATACTGTCTGCATGACTGCATCCAAAGAATGTACTCCTTTATTTCTTTTTGGTCGAATCCACCCGCCAGAGATATACATCATCATGTATAGTTGGCACAAGAGTCATAAGAATAGGGTTGTTTTACGGTGGACCATACCACCCTATACCACTGCAGGAAAAGGACCAGTATGAAAAAATCCGACGGCTGAGATTAATTGTATACCACCACAACTTGCACTTGTGGTATAGGGTGGTATACATAGGTGGTATGGGTGGTATAGGGGTATTATTGTAAGTTTTATCTCGGTGGCATAAACGAAATATATGATTTCTTCATTTCAAAATTTTTCATTTCAAATTTCAAAAACAAAAATTTTCAATTTTTTAATTTCAAATTATCGTGGCATATTTCGAATTTTTTTCTCAACCCGAAAAGATTGCAAAAATTACCTATTTACCCTTACCAAAAATAGCCATATACTGCATACCACCACGTGGTGGTATGGTCCACCGTAAAAGAGCCCTAAGAATATGGGATGAGTATTCTTCCCGGAACCTATCTTCTCATAGTGTGTAAAGAAACGTGTTCTAAACTTTAAAATGCTAATGAATTTCTTATGGTAATGACGTGCTGAACGATTGAGGACGGATGGCTTGACTTGGTAGTTTGAACTTTGGAACAGCTTGTCAGCAGACCTTAGCGACGAATAATTGCTTTGCACTAACCCTGCTGTTACCCTCACAAAGAAAAACCCTGCTGTTAGAACTACTGCTTCAGACTAATACCTAATGGACCATCCTGGGCAACCTCAGGGACAACCAGACAGACACATCAGTACACCAGTACATCAGTAAGAGTACAAGAGCTGACCTGCAGGTTGTGGCGGTACCGACACCTGCATTCGTGCCACTACACCGGAGATTTGGCCAACTTGTGATCTTGATGTCTCTCATGACAACTATATACCAAGCAGAATGCCTACTAGTAGCCATGCCTGCACCCACTGATCCATGGCTAAAATGTAAGTCATCTTTGGTTTGAAACTTTCATGTATGGAGGGGCCATTTTATTGGCGGCTTAGCAAATTGATCGACCTTACACTTATTGGTATGTGTACCTACACTCTGATTTTTATTGTACAGCGTATTTTCATGTCACACCCGGATTTAAGGGCAAATCCGAATGCATAGAATACATATGTGCCAGGATCAAGTTACACACATGCATCAACTCAGTGAATACCAAAACACAGTGTAAAAGCGTAAAGGGAGTATTAAAACTTTATTACATGACCGATAGTCTTTATTCTAACACACCGAGTAGCTAGCAGCGGAAAAAGTAATCGCAGATGTCCTCCACAGGCAGCTGACTGGAGGAACGAACGCCTAGAACTCGTCGAATCCACCAGGGAAATCCTCAAAAATGTCCGTCTGAGCAGCAGCCGGGTTGTGTAGATGAAACATAAAACAACAAGCATGAGCACATGTCGTACTCAACAAGGGAGAGATACTATAACAACATGCAAAGGCTTTATGGTGGAAGGCTTGTGGTTGCAAAGCAGGTCAGCATTTTAGTTGGTCAAGTTTTATTAAGCAACTATTACTAACAAGTACAAGTATATACCAAAACCCACTTAAAAGATGCATAAGAACCATAAGATGTAATGCACAAGTTTATAAGGTCCATCTTCCATAGAGTTAATCATGTGAGAGTCCAGGCCGCCCTTGACCGTGGGCATGGCTAACTAGTCAGTTTTACACTCTGCAGAGGTTGTACATCTTTACCCACAAGTCGCGTAAAAGTTCTAAGAACTTTAAATCCAACCACGCTGTGCAAAAGTAGGCACAATACCACACTATCAAGGTGTGGCTGCATAGGGATGCTACGAGGCCTTTACAAAGATCCCCTAGTGTAGGCTGCTCGCTAGTTTACCTGATCAGTGCAGCGCATAAAGCTCCCTAGCGGGTACCGTGTATTAGCCAAGCCCAACTCCCCCCAGAGCAGGTCTATACACCATCTCCCGTCATCCCCCAACCCCTTTCAGGTAAAACATGCCTAACACCAAGTTTTTTAATTACTGAGCCAAGACAGAGCCATGTGTCTTGTGGTTGTACTGTTTTCCTGGGTGGTCGCTCCATGTTCCGATTAACAGATACAATGTGTTCTTGCATTATATGAATGAATAGCAAAAATAAATCCATATTGGTAATTGTTCATTAAACCACCCAAAACCAAGGTAAAGCTCTAGCAAGTTCTACCCGACATAAAGTAAACCCAGGTTGATCAAGGTACAGGATAAACAACACTAGTCGAACCTTAACAATCGGACCCATCATATTAATGCAAAGCGATAACTAAAGAGCAGTGTAATTAAAATGCATGTTGTAATATGATAAATGGGGATGCAGCAAGGACTTTCCTTCAACCCAAGCGTGCTGCTGCTCAAAGCCTTCTTGATCTTCAACAGCAGCGTACTCCACGAATTGATCGTTCACTACGCTCCACACGATAGCATACAAGCACACAATACAATTAATTAACAAACAGAACACCAATCATAGCAAATAGATACAAAAACAACAGAAAACTAATCTACTCATCGAGACGATCGCATGGACATAAAGAACGCTAAAAACAGAGCTAAGACGACTAAGATACGGCCTAAACAAGATACGAGGACCTATCTGTAAAGAAAACTATACTTAAGGGTTAAAACGAAGAAAACTGGACTAAACCGTAAGAAAACTTGAACGGTGGAAGGACCGGCTTGCAAAACTAAAGAAAGCAGGGGTTTTATTGCAAAACTGCCAGGGCTCAGCTGGTTTGACCGGCGCTTGACTTGATTGGATCTAATCCAAGCCGTTGGATCGGAATCCGACGGTCTAGAACACAAGCGAGCGCAGGCGGCGGCGACCGGCGACGGCGAGCGGCGTTGTGCGGCGGCGGACTCGTCGGCGCGGGTCGGGATCGAGCTGGGGTGCCCGATTGAACATGCGGACGGCACCTGGGCGAAGCGCGAGCGACGGCGAGGCGATCTAGAGCGGCGCGGATGGCTAGGTCGCGGTGGAGACGACGCACAACACGGCAAGGCAGAGCGGCGTGACGGCGCAACGACGGCGAGCTCGACTCGGCGACTCGAGGCACGGGGACGCCACCAAACGGCACCAGAGGGATCCTCACCTCCACACGCAGCTCCTGGGTGGCTTCTCGACGGTGAAGAGGCAGCGGCGGCGCGGATCGAAGACGGCGGCCGGAGCTAGGGTTCGGGATCGGGCGGCGCAAAGGCTTGAGGCGGCTAGGGTTTTTGCGGAAACGGCTCAAGGCGCGGCGGCAGCCTTAAATAGGCCAGGGACTTAGCCTTGGCGTGCGGGCCAACCTGCAGGGGCGGCGCGGGCGCGGTCGGACTCGAGCTCGAGTCCGGCTCGGGGACGAGCGCGGGGAGGGGGATGACAGGTGGGATCCCCCTGTCGGTGGCTGCGGGTGGCGGAGTGGAGGAGCGGCCCGCAGCTGGGCCGGATGCTAGGCTGGGCCGGTTGCTGTGGTGCAAAGGCGAGCTAGGCCGAAGAGCTGAGGGGGTACGGGAGGACTTCAGGCGACGGGCTGCGCTGTGAAGCTGGGCCAGCAGGGCAAGGTGCAGAGGCGACCGTGCGCAGGAGCTGAAGGGGCACGACTGGACTTCGGGCGGTTGGGCCTCAAACAGAACGCGGGCCAGAAAGGAAGAGAGGGAAAAAGATAAAAGGAAAAGGGTTTCGTATTTTGAAAAGCAATCAAACAAATGAATTTAAATACAAATTTGAAGTCAAACACTCCAAAGCAATGCATCAGCATGTATGCAACATTAAAATCCTATGATTAATTTATTTAATTTTGAAAATTAATAAATCCCTAAAGGAAATTAAAGAAAACCTTAAAGTCCTTAAGAACAAAATAAAGGTTGCTAATAAATTTTATTAAAATTCAAATTTTTGAAAATTAGGGTGTTACAAGTCTACCCCCTTAAAAGGAATCTCGACCCGAGATTCGGAAAGAGAGAAAAAGATTGGGAAACTCTGCCTCTGATGTCCTACTTTAACCCGGTGGCATACCTGGTAACTCCTCAGGAAAATCATCAAGGTACTCGCACACCACCCTTATATCCTCTAGCTGATTCACTGTACTGGTTGTTGATGCTGGTGGATCTGCTGCAAACTCAATCCTTTCCCCAGCTGGACTAGTGAGAAGGATCAACCTCTTAGCACACTGAATCACCGCATCACACGCGATCAACCATCCCATCCCAAGTATCACATCGATTCCTCTCGACTCTAGTATTATAAGATTAGCCCGGAAATCTCTGCCCAAAATCTTGAGACTGACATTGTCACACTTATAGGATGCTTTCAATTCCCCCCTGGTGAACTAACTAGCATATGACGAGGCATAGGGCTAATGGGTATGTTATGCTGAGCTACGAACTGAGAGGTAATGAAAGAATGGGATGCTCCTGAATCAAATAGTACTGAGGCGGGTATGGAGTTGACTAGGAACATACCGAGCACAACTTTAGGATTCTCCTGAGCGGATTCAGCATCAACGTGGTTCACCTTGCCACGTGAGTAGCTCTGCTGTCCCTTGTTGGTTTGCAGGGTCTAATTGCCATTCCTCCCTTGCTGCATCTGCTGGTTCTGCACTGGGGTACTTGGGGGTTGCCTTTGGGGACACGCATTAGCATAGTGACCAAGCTCACCGCACTTGAAGCAAGTGGTGTTTGTGGGGTTGGGAGGTGTAGCGGCCCTCACAGGTGTACCAATTGGAGCTCTCTACTGATTCTGCTGGAAAGTGGGGTGCGGTGTCTGAGGAGCAGGTTGCTGAAACTGCCGCCCCGTCTGCTGGAATGGCTGAGCGGGACGCGGGGACTGCTGCTGCCAAAAGTTCCCACATGATCCTCCATAGCGGAAAGGCGTGTTCTGCTGTGGGGTGAAGCGAGGGCGAGTGACACTCCCAGACTGTCCATAGCTAGTGGCTTTCCTCTTCTGCTCTCCTAGCTCTCTACGCTTGTACTCCAGACGGATGGCACTGTCTACCAGGTTCTGGAACGTGGGGAAGGTGTGAGACATCAGCTGATACTGCAGTGGTCCACTTAGCCCATCTAGGAACAGCTCCTGTTTCTTACTATCCTTAGCAACTTCCTCAGGTGCATAACGTGACAGCTCAATGAACTTGTCTCTGAACTCAGCCACAGACATTCCCGCCTGCTTGAGGGAAAGGAACTCCTTCTTCTTCATCTTCATGAGACCGGCTGGTATGTGATGGCTTCTGAAGTTGGTGGTGAATTCATCCCAGGTGATAGCATCTGGGGTAGCGTGAGCAGTGACATATGCATCCCACCAAGCAGAAGCTGACCCCTGAAGTCATCCTGCAGCATACATGACCTTCTCTCTGTCGCTGCACTGTGTGATAGTGAGCATCTTCAGCACTGTCTTCAGCCAATCCTCAGCCTCAAGTGGATCAGCTGCATGGGAGAACACTAGGGGGTGGTGGCTCATGAACTCACGATGCTTGTTGAGTGGAGCCTGCTACTGCACAGGTGGATTGTTGACTTGGCCTTGCAGGTCCACCACAGTGTTGGACAGGTTCTGGAGGAGCTGGGTCTGTGCCTCAAGGAATTGCTGCATGGCTGGATCCATCTGTGGTTGCTGAGGTGCTAGGCCTGAACGGTTGCTTCTTCCTTGGTGATTCACTGCTGGTTGATCAACTCCGATCCTGACCTGGTGTTCACCATCTGAGTGTTAAGGACATTACTTTAGATGTTTGAGTCAGGAGTGAAACTCAAAAGGTAGAGTAATGAAGAATTTCAGCATTAGACAGATTCTGTTGACTCCAGTTATTTAGGTATAACTCTCAACGTGGATAGCCAACAATTATGACCTTTTTACAAGTGAAAGGTAAATAAATTACGGAACCAACCCAACTAGAATCACCTCAATCAGAGCTCTATAACTCCAGTTATAAAATAAACAAGTCATGTGTATCAGTAGTGATAACAGATTCGGGGGTCTCCAAAGTTTCGGGCGTAACTCTCTGTATATGTAACCTAAGTTGATGACTTTTGGATAGAATAATACTGATGAAATTTCTGAACAACTCCAATTGGATTTACCTCAATCGGAGGTCTATAGCCCGAGATATAAAATAGTGAAGGTAATATGTCAGCAGAGTTTTACAGTTTCTGGTAGCTCCAATGTTTCGGGCATAGCTCCTAGAATAAGTACTGGATGTAGCTGAATTTTTGATAGAGATTCACTTATGAAATTTATGAGCTAACCCAACTGGTTTTGCATTAATCGGAGCTCTGTAGCTTGAGATATTATCAAAACACTACTGCTGTGTCGAAGGTTGACGAGAACAGAATTGCAGCAAGATAGATTCCAAGATAGATAAGTAAAGACTTGATAAGGATTAATTAGATGCAAGATTAAGATATGGTAGAAACAGAACTTAAACCCACTAAACAAGCTTTACTTCTAAACCAATGTCATTGTGGTCATCACTCCACAATACATTGCACTCACACAAAGATCCAGCTCAATCATTTAACACAAAACCAAGCATTCAACCACACTCCTAATCTAAGCACACTTTAACCGTTTGTTCTATCGATTACAAAAGACCCTAACTGAAACTTAAACATGAACCTAAGGACTATCTTCCCAAGGCATGGCTTCCGTGCGGGCGTCAGGGGAGTCGTAGCGTGGCCTCTTGGGTGACGGGGATGTGCATGCTTCTACAGTGTCCTGACCACTGGTTGTTTCTTGTTCAACAGTGCAGCCTCCAAGGCACGCTTTTGCAACTCCAGAGCAATGATCTGCTGTTGTGCCGCATGGAGAGTGTTGTTGGTGTCATCCAAGGCAATGTTGACAGCAGCTAGCAAACCCCGGACGTTGTTCAGCGTTCCCTCACAAGCTGGAGCTGGAGCGATGTAGGTCTTGGCCTCTCCACTTGCTCTGTAAGGTGTGTACTTGCAGTGGGTGTCCTCCAACCTATCACGCTCTTTGTGGGAGAGTACATAGAGTGCCCTCCGTGCTGCTTCTGCGATGCCTGAGTCCATGGTGGTCCTGTGAGCCACATCTTCATGCCTGGTTATCTTCTTCACTCCCTGGAATGGTGCATACTCCTGCAGGATAGCTGCAACTCTCTAGTGGGGCTCAAACCATGGGTGACTCCGGAGCTCGCAACGGTAAACTGGAGCCTTGTCATAGCCCAAGCGAAGTACCATTGCTCTCAAGTTATCAGCCATGGGGATGCCTATCCCATCCATCCAGTAGTATTGCACCTCCCACTTCACTTTTTCAGCTGGTTCACTTCTTGCTGGGCCATATTGTTCAGCTTGCTCTTGCTCTCCATCCTCTTCCACTTGCTCATGGTGATCACCTTGACCACCTCCTGGCGCCTGCTCTTCCTGGCCTTGCTGGTCAACTTGCTCTTCCCCTTCTGGAATCACTTCCTCTGGATCTTCCTCATCATCTGACACAATGATGAGCCCAGGGGCGGCTACAGGGGGTGCTTCCATCACTATCTCCTCATCGGTGTCACCCTCATGATGATCATTGTACTCCTCCTGGGGGGCATACTGGAGAACAGCACCTGCGTGTGAGGTCTTCAAACGACGATCCATCTGTAGGTGTAGCGAACACGTGCAGAGTGAGATAGCTAGCAAGACCAAGTGATAAGAGATAAAAGATAGCAAGCACATGGTAAAGGAGCAAGAATGAATCAAGGGTGAGATAAAAGCAAGAGTAGATTATTAAGTCAGAATTAAAGCAAGCAGGTGATAAGAAAGGCTTCTAAGTTTTATAATCCTTAAATTCGACCATTTTCTAACTAGGCTAACGTCCTACAGTCAACATGGCTCTGGTACCACTTTGTCACACCCGGATTTAAGGGCAAATCTGAATGCATCGACTCAGTGAATACCAAAACACAGTGTAAAAGCGTAAAGGGAGTATTAAAACTTTATTACATGACCGATAGTCTTTAATCTAACATACCGAGTAGCTAGCAGCGGAAAAAGTAATCGCAGATGTCCTCCACAGGCAGCTGACTGGAGGAACGAACGCCTAGAACTCGTCGAATCCACCAGGGAAATCCTCAAAAATGTCCGTCTGAGCAGCAGCCGGGTTGTGTAGATGCAACATAAAACAACAAGCATGAGCACATGTCGTACTCAACAAGGGAGAGATACTATAACAACATGCAAAGGCTTTATGGTGGAAGGCTTGTGGTTGCAAAGCAGGTCAACATTTTAGTTAGTCAAGTTTTATTAAGCAACTATTACTAACAAGTACAAGTATATACCAAAACCCACATAAAAGATGCATAAGAACCATAAGATGTAATGCACAAGTTTATAAGGTCCATCTTCCATAGAGTAAATCATGTGAGGGTCCAGTCCGCCCTTGACCGTGGGCACGGCTAACTAGTCAGTTTTACACTCTGCAGAGGATGTACATCTTTACCCACAAGTCGCGTAAAAGTTCTAAGAACTTTAAACCCAACCACACTGTGCAAAAGTAGGCACAATACCACACTACCGAGGTGTGGCTGCATAGGGACGCTACGAGGCCTTTACAAAGATCCCCTAGTGTAGGCTGCTCGCTAGGTTACCTGATCAGTGCAGCGCATAAAGCTCCCTAGCGGGTACCGTGTCTTAGCCAAGCCCAACTCCCTGCCAGAGCAGGTCTATACACCATCTCCCATTAGCCCTCAACCCCTTTCAGGTAAAACATGCCTAACACCAAGTTTTTAATTACTGAACCAAGACAGAGCCATGTGTCTTGTGGTTGTACTGTTTTCCTGGGTGGTCGCTCCATGTTCCGATTAACAGATACAATGTGTTCTTGCATTATATGAATGAATAGCAAAAATAAATCCATATTGGTAATTGTTCATTAAACCACCCAAAACCAAGGTAAAGCTCTAGCAAGTTCTACCCGACATAAAGTAAACCCAGGTTGATCAAGGTACATGATAAACAACACTAGTCGAACCTTAACAATCGGACCCATCATATTAATGCAAAGCGATAACTAAAGAGCAGTGTAATTAAAATGCATATTGTAATAGGATAAATGGGGATGCAGCAAGGACTTGCCTTCAACCCAAGCGTGCTGCTGCTCAAAGCCTTCTTGATTTTCAACGGCAGCGTACTCCACGAATTGATCGTTCACTACGCTCCACACGATAGCATACAAGCACACAATACAATTAATTAAGAAATAGAACACCAATCATAGCAAACAGATACAAAAACAACAGAAAACTAATCTACTCGTCGAGACGATCGCTTGGACATAAAGAACGCTAAAAACGGAGCTAAGACGACTAAGATACGACCTAAACAAGATACGAGGACCTATTTGTCAAGAAAACTATACTTACGGGTTAAAACGAAGAAAACTGGACTAAACCGTAAGAAAACTTGAACGGTGGAAGGACCGGCTTGCAAAACTAAAGAAAGCAGGGGTTTTCTTGCAAAACTGCCAGAGCTCAGCTGGTTTGACCGACGCTTGACTTGGTTGGATCTAATCCAAGCCGTTGGATCGGAATCCGACGGTCTGGAACACACGCGAGCGCAGGCGGCGGCGACCGGCGACGGCGAGCGGCAGTGTGCGGCGGCGGACTTGCCGGTGTGGCTCGGGATCGAGCTGGGGTGCCCGATTGAACACGCGGACGACACCTGGGCGAAGCGCGAGCCATGGCGAGGCGATCTAGAGTGGCGCGGACGGCTAGGTCGCGGCGGAGACGGCGCACGGCACGGCAAGGCGGAGCGGCGCGACGGCGCAACGACGGCGAGCTCATCTCGGCGACTCGGGGCACGGGGACGCCAACAAACGGCACCAGAGGGATCCTCACCTCCACGCGCAGCTCCTGGGTGGCTTCTCGACGGTGAAGAGGCGGCGGCGGCGCGGATCGAAGACGGCAGCCGGAGCTAGGGTTCGGGATCGGGCGGCGCGAAGGCTTGAGATGGCTAGGGTTTTTCCGGCAACGGCTCAAGGCGCGGCGGCGGCCTTAAATAGGCCAGGGACTAAGCCTTAGCGTGCGGGCCAAGCTGCAGGGGCGGCGCGGGCGCAGTCGGACTCAAGCTCGAGTCCGGCTCAGGGACGAGCGCGGGGAGGGGGATGACAGGTGGGGTCCCCCTGTCGGTGGCTGCGGGCGGCGGAGAGGCATAGCGGGCCGCAGCTGGGCCGGTTGCTGTGGTGCAAAGGCGAGCTAGGCCGAAGAGCTGAGGGGGTACGGGAGGACTTCAGGCGACGGGCTGCGCTGTGAAGCTGGGCCAGCAGGGCAAGGTGCAGAGGCGACCGTGCGCAGGAGCTGAAGGGGCACGACTGGACTTCGGGCGGTTGGGCCTCATACAGAACGCGGGCCAGAAAGGAAGAGAGGGAAAAGATAAAAGGAAAAGGGTTTTGTATTTTGAAAAGCAATCAAACAAATGAATTCAAATACAAATTTGAATTCAAACACTCCAAAGCAATGCATCAGCATGTATGCAATATTAAACTCCTATGATTAATTTATTTAATTTTGAAAATTATTAAATGCCTAAAGGAAATTAAAGAAAACCTTATAGTCCTTAAGAACAAAATAAAGGTTGCTAATAAATTTTATTAAAATTCAAATTTTTGAAAATTAGGGTGTTACATTTCATCAACCCACCAACCAAGACGCAAATTACCACACATTATCAGCAGTTCAGTACTAAAACACTGTAAGATAAATCCTTCTTTGCTAAATGAAGTTGCTACCCATGAATATATACCTCCAGTCTCTTGAAATCACTTCCTATAGCACAACAAATCATTCTTTCTACGGATTCTGCTCAACAGGAAAGGTCAATTAGTTGGCACCCGTTTGCCAGTGAAACATTCTTGGGTTTAAGATTAACAATTTTATTTGTGTTAAGAGGGTGATCGTGTTGAAACAAAGTATAGTTACATGAAACTAATCCATCGAACTAGTCAACACGAAACTGAACCACAAGAGTTTTTTTCAAAGTTGCTTGAGTTTGAATGTTTGATAGTGCTTGTTCAAAAAAAAAGTACATTGAGGTACATTCAGAATGAAATTCAGTTAAAAGCAAACTTCATCAGGGCTGTTCTCTATTCTTAATAATGCTGGCATGCTGCTTTATTTCCTTGTGGCCTTATCCAACAAAGAACAAACAGCAGAACCACTGGATTCTTTATTGTTGAAGACTTGACAGCAGAGTGTCAGCATGAATTTCCACAAGTGATCGTTCTCTCTGTTTGAATATCCTCTGTTCCTTACACTCAAATCGCCAAGCAATTAGTTGAGCAAGAGCAGATTGTATGGATGAGCTAAGCTTTTGTAAATTTCTTGCTGGTATCTGTTATCTCCTTTATGGTTTCATGTAGGAAGGTGCAGAGCATTGTTCTTCAGCTGGTGTCTCAAGTACCGAATGAGCCATCTCCTATAATATAGGTGCTCGAATGTGCTGTGACGCGCCACCAGGGAATAATTTTGCTTGTGCAATGGCGACGGAATGGACAGGAAATAGTAGAAAAGGAGGTTGTGATCCTGATGCCTCCCAAGCAGAACAACTATGTACTGTACCAGTCTTGCAGCCTACATCGGCTGATGATTCCATTCCGACCTAAATTTTGAGTAATCATCGCTTTTGTAACTTGTCGATGTGCAAGGACTGTTTTATTAGCAACCCAGCCCAGTATTGGGGTCTACCTTATATTTATACCAATTGTGTGCCTTCTATTGTACTATTTCAAATGCGCATTAACCTAGGGCGGTGTCAATTCTTTTTTCTGTTGGTTGCAGTGTCTTCTGAGTTCGGACCACACAAAATCTACAGACACACATCCAAATTTGAACTCTGGTAATATTGCATTCCTGGTAGTAGTACGTACTTACTACCTTCGTGCACTACAAAATCTATTAAATGGATTAAATCCTAAATTTTATCCATAGGTCCAATGTTCCGTCCCCCGTTCGTTCTTTTGTTCTCATCCATGCCACGATGATGGACACGCTTGAACACGACTTTATACACTGCAAATTTTCAGTAGCTTGTTGGGCTTCAATCGGGATTGATCTAAAGCTACAACTGCCACTCTTCATGGAAATTATCATTCTCTTGTACCGTTGGGTAGTCATAAACGACAGGATGATCTGTAACAAAGCAGAGCCAACAATTTCCAAAGAACGTAAGATGAAGAAGCAGAAAACTTCCCATGGTTATCCACATAGCGGAAAAAAGGTTTTCTTGTTCTGGTGGTCACGCTACTGTAACATCCCGTATTTTTTCGGAATGTTAATGTTTGCAAAAATGTGGATTTTAAAATTTTTTCGTGCTTGATGTGTTTTATCGGAGTCATAAGACTGTCTTCTCGTCCCCTCTTCAAATTCTTAGTAAGAAAATTAATTAAATTGCTTTTTGTGCTAAGGATAAATTTCATGTTAGTGTGATTTGGTTCTTAATTGGATATTTCTTGAATCCTTGAGTGTGGTTTATATTTTAAATCTCATTTCAAATATAAATCAAAAGCTAATTGAACAAACTACCCTCTCTAACTTCTGGACCTGCCTAAGCCACCTGAAGCTCTTTAACCTCTCAGTCGGCCTACTAATCTTTCCCGGCCTCTTCTCAAAAAAGAATATCTTAAATGAATTATTAGATTATTTTTTGACTCTTCGAATTAATCTGTTGCAATTGATTCGATTTTGGGAATAGACCATAATTCTTGTGATTAAATCTCCGAGAGCCTAATTCGGATTATGACGATGTTTCCCAGCTTCTCAAATTAAGTCACGGCCACCACCACCACTTGATGGCATTGTTAGCTCAAAATATATCCAGATCGAATACCACACATTATTCACATTTTGAAGATATATATATATATATATATATATATCAATCGATTATCCACAAAAAGTAGATAGAGGTTTACACAAATTAAATTCAATGCATAAAAAGAAAAACAACAGGGATTGGATCATTTCGGGGATGACAATACTGTGTAATGTCAGCTTGCCAACCGCTGCGTACTGGACTCGGGTGCAGTGTATTGTGAATGTCCATCCAATATTTTGTAGCACTTGACATAAGACTTCACACATTCATTCATCGACATGCATGAAACTATTATACAATGCGTCCTAGATTGAAGTGTCAACCACGAAAAGTGTTAGTATATACGTACAAATCGACAATTGATCAGGTAAAGAAAGTTCGAAAATAACGAGCAAGTG
Source organism: Cenchrus fungigraminus (assembly GCA_036936925.1). Lineage (NCBI taxonomy): Eukaryota > Viridiplantae > Streptophyta > Magnoliopsida > Poales > Poaceae > Cenchrus > Cenchrus fungigraminus. Next base: position 18,172,439 of record CM072774.1, read on the forward strand.
TTTTATTTACATACAATAGGCGATTCATACGATGGTTATATCCGTTTAGGCATTTTAGTGGCATCGAGGATATTATGTTCCAAGCCTTTAATCTTCTAGATACTGTAGTCTAGGTATACATGTCTTGTTTGACATTCTATTTCGACAAGTGCCTTCCTCACCACATCTGCTGCAGCAACATGTGGTTGTTGTGCAACAATAGAATTCACATGTATATTAACTGTTTCACCAAGTACTTGCTCAATGCATGCTTTCACGAGACTCATGGACAGTTTCAAATTGGTTGCAGTATAACATATTATCAAAATGGATCTAATGTGGAGAAAATCAAATGAAAGATGACTACTAATTTAAACACGGTTGTAGAAAAAGCACATTAACATCCTGTCCAATTCATTTTTGGGTAAACACGCAATACCACTTAACTCGCATGAGGTATTGAAGTGGAACATATTTGAATTTCAGGTTTTAATAGTTGGCTCTCCAATTTTTGAATTTATATATAAATAAATTGTATCTGTATTGGAAAACTTCAATCTAATTTACTTATTTAATCTTCAAAAATTCAATTGTTACCTTATTTGCACAAGCAGAGATTGCAAGAATAATAAAGAGACGCGTGGTCACTTATCAAATTGTCAAATCACACATGGTAGGATGGGTTTCACTAATGCATGTTACACGTGTTGGACCTTATTATCGTACTGAGAGGAAGATTCATTTGATGCTAGAGGGGTAACATCGCTGATGGAGATGCATGACCATGTACATCCTACGAAATTTTGTTGATCTAGAGGCCCAGTGGATGTGGTGTACTGGTATGCAATGTGTACCGAAGGAGGCCATGTAGAATGTTTGCCCTACCCAATGCCTACAATTTTAAACAACTATGGCGGAATGAAAGGTCACTTTCAGCACATTATTCAACAATTTTATTACCAATATGCGTGGACAGTTTCTTGCAGCAATGTTTGTTGGCATATTTATGATATATGAACATTATCAGAACTCGAAGAAACACACATGACACATCTGCGACATCACACACACAAATCATTCTAGGAGTGAGAGAATATTATAGTGCAGTACACATCAGTTTTCTCAAACACTAGGATAAATAAGGTTCCTCGTGCCTCCAATTTCCATTAAATTGTGCAAATTGTTGCTTGTTGCTCTGTTTTCTCCAGAAGGCAAGTTTCTTGACTTTTACCACGTTTGTTCTCTTATGGATTTCTTTTTTAGCCAAGTTTCTCAACCAAATAAGTATCTCCGCTAATTAGGTGGCCAAAAAGGCTTTTATTGAAGCTAACTTTCCTTTTCTTGTATGAGCTATGCATGTTATTTACAACATCCACATGGCCATATTTTTTATACCTCTCAATATCAGATCGATATCTAATTTTTAATTTTAATTTTACATATCGCACTTTCGTAAAGACTGAATAAATGGAAAAAAGTGCATGGAACATGGGTGACATGCATTTTCGGCATGTTCCTCACAGAAATCTGCTGAACGTGCACCATGCTGCAAAAGAGAACTCATGGATTGGTATCACACGTATGTTATATGTGGCTCATCAGGACACCTCACAATTGAAGCTCGGATCCTTTAAGACATTTGTGGTCCATTTTGTATGGTAGAGCTGATTCACAAAAATATGCACCAACCGTTGTAGGTTCTCTGTTAAATTGTTCTATTCCTTGCTTTATGACTATGAATTCAGATCATGTGATGGATCGGTCCAAATTTTAAGCGCTTACAGAGGCATTCTATGGTGAATTTTAGTGTGAAAATTGATCTCAAATGGCGCATCAAGTGCCAAAACTCATATATTGGACTTCAATAAACCAGAGCGTGTAATTATATTTTAACAGCAACTATTGTCAGAATATTTAACAAATGAAAGACTATAGTTCAATAATTCTAATTTCAACCGAATTACGTAGAGCAAGCGAGCTTCATTGGTCATTTCCTTGTGTGTGTTCTCTACAAACTGACAAGGAAATTGGAAATGCCCTGTCTGTAGCCGAAAAAACCCATAGGGAAGCTGGACACACAGGGTAGCGCTTCTTACTACTTCACGGACAACCCAATGCTAGTGCAACAAAGCTTGTTTTTACAAATTGTGTTCAGTGGTGATTACTTCCGTCATAGCAGAACTAGTCAGTAACCCTTCTAACAATTGAACTATTTGTTACTCCGGCCTTCATCTGAGTAACCTAGAAGCGTACCCAGTCTTCGTCCAAATCCTGCAAACTTTGTTTTCCTATTCAAAACTTTTATTTTGCACCCTGGGCTTCGTTCCTCCACAACGCAGTAGACACCACTTAAAGTTCCCAGCATTCCTAGTTCCTAGCATTCCCTATCTCCTGTGCAATCCTCTGTCCGCTTCCACCACTTAAAGACCCTGACTGATTGTCCCTCAGTACAAGACACAGCAGGCATGAAGCTAGTCCCTGTGGCGGCATATGGAACCGTTGTACTTGAAACGGATGGTTCGGTTTCATTCCTGATGCCCCTAATTTCTATTTCAGTCCAATAATTCAGCGACACCATGACCATTTGCATGCTTTATTATCCCTGTGGCGGCATATGGATCCTATATATGTCGATACTGTGGATCTGAATTTTAGTACCAGAGATATCACCAAGATTGGGAGGGGACGCTATTTCCCAAGCTAGTACGGAACACCAGAACTAACATTTGACAGTGTGTTTAATGTGGAGAAAAGAATGATATGAATCCTCTTAAGACGGGAACAGGAAATCCAGGAAAGGAAAGTAATTCATCCTTGGAACCAATAAAATATGCTTAGTAATTGGGCCATCCATCTGACAAAATCTAATACCCAGTAGTATCAGAAAGTACTAATAGGATAGTATGAGGCAGTACCTATTTGTTGAATGAACTTATGAAAAATGCTACCCAGTACCTTTCAAGACTATCCAAGTACCAAAACAAAGCTCTTAGTAATTTGATGCAGTACTAAATTAAGGAACCTACTTTTTTTGGGTAAATTAAGTAACCTACTTGGTCCTGTTTGAATGCACATGAAGGAGGGAAAGAGAAACTAAGTAGCTAGTCGGCCAACAGCCTCTTTACTGGAGTTTGCTTTTCATTTATACCTCTCAATGGCTAAAGGAAATAGTAAATAAAACAAATTTCTTTCAAGATTTTTCATGAATGTGTAACTAGTACGTCTCCAGACGCAAATTATGAACTTGAATTGGCTCAGTAAAATGCAAAGTATTCTAATTCCAATGCAGGAACTTGTTATGGGTATATGAGAATTCATTTTGCAAATTGTGCAGCCATATAAGAATCCTTTGTTGATCTATAGGGTTCGAACTATGTCCATTCCAATCTTGATTGTTTGTTACCATTATGATTTACTTGCTGAGGCTAATGTGCTTACTTGAGCATATCAGCAGGTGGATTTTTTAGTAACTAAACAGATAGCGAGGTGATTTTCTTAAATTGCACTGCGGCCAGATTGATCAGATTTTTTTTCCATATGCAATGATCAATGTATGCATTTTGTTGCTTTCAGATAAGCTCAAAACCACTCGGCTGAGAAATGGATGCAATCGATAGGAACTTTTCAATTAAAAAAAGCCATCCCTTGTACAACGCTGGTTGATCCCATTTTATAGCCAAAGAAACACAATTTTGTGTCCCTAATATACCACTACGGTAAAAGTGAGCTTTTGTCCTAAAGCTAACGTACCAGTTCCATTTTGGTCCAGTAATAATATGAGCATAAAATACTTTGTATCAATTATTTTACCAGGTATGCAACCAGTACTAAAGGGCTTTCGCACCCGGTACTGAAGCCGCTTTCCACAGTAGTGTACAACTTTTAATCCAAAAAAATAATCCTATGCATCTTTTAATCCAAAAAATACCCCTATCTGACAACCATATTTCCAGAATTTTTCATACACAAGGGTCCTTTGGATACATATGTTCAAGTTGAACTATTCCTATGGGTCACTATTCTCACGCGTCTTGTCTCGAATCCCGGCCCGTACCGCACAAAGATCTGCTTTAGAATTCACCTTCAAGGCTTTTGGGGTCATCCAGTACTTTGGTTCCCATGAGGGTTAAATAAACTGATTCACTACATTGGTAAACCATGAGTGGATAGCTAGAGATTGAAAAAGTGTAACATGCACAATTTCATTCATGTTACACTCCATTGGTAGCCTATGGAATCATTTCATTAAAAGTTAACCAGCTCGAGACAAGGCCTTAAAGCAGAATGGTTTAATATCAGTTACACTGCATCATAAGCAGAATGAACCAACTCAGCTTAGGAACTAGCAACACCCACACACGCTACAATAACTAAGGTTGTTCCTCATGCCTCCAATTTCTATGACTGTCATTCCTGTTATACTTCTGTCCTGAAAGTCGTACGCAGGCACACAGTACATCATTACTTCCTACGACTTTTCCATTCATCCCTTGAACGTGCACAACTTCTCTCTCTAACAAGCCTTTATATAGCCACGGTTCTCAGTCAAATCTTTGCATACGAAATTCACATGTCCAGAGCTTTTATTGTAGCTAACTTCTCTATCCACAAAAATAGGGAAATGTTTGTTCACTTACGGTAGCGATAACCCTCTCAATCTCAGATGTATATTTATTTTGGAACTTTAATTTAGAACCACTACAATTTTTAAAAAAAAAGAGGTAACAACTATTAAAATAGGAATGTAACTGATACATGTGCAGCATTGTGTTAATTGAAAAATATGAAGCATTGAGAGCTTTTGGCCTTCAAATGTGCCAATTGACTCTGGTTTGACCAAGAAGGAAAGCACAGCTAGGCCTTAATTGCAAGACGAAGCCTAATGTAATTAAATAAAAACTATTACTTTTTGGCATGTGTAGAATACTCATCCATCACACCGCTTTACTTTTGTGCTCATTAACAGCTCATGATATAATCGAGCTCGGCATATTAGACAAATGATGTAAAAAGGTAGCTCAGCTTGACCCACTAACTAACCCATGAATTGAACCAATCCAATAGTAGCCAATGTGTAAGGCATAATGATAGTTGAACCTTGGCACGCATATATATTGTCTAACCAATGTTGGTACTGCCTCACTATCTTCTTCTTAGTGTTTGCTTCAGTACCAGAAGAAGTGCAAGAGACAGAAAAAATGAAGTGCAGAGTAGCTTGTAGGTGTCCAAGAAGACGAAAGGGAAGAACAAAAAACAAGTAATTTTCACATTACAATGGAAAGCATTGGAAATTCGGCACACACAAGAAAATTCACCACGCACAGGGAAATTCGCGTATCTAGTAGTGTGGGAAGGACAGTAGCACTCTGTCTTCCTGTCGGCTATTGTTTCATTTAGAGCCGTGGTCCTTGGAATGTTTTATCGGATAGCACACTCAGCAAAGTGGAGCGTAGCATTCCTTAGCAATTCCATCACCAACTTTTACACTAGCTAGTGCTCGATCAGCGTCCACACAGGGCAGATCTATGCTACAACCGTGGATAGATTGGCTGATGCTGGTTCAGGACAATGGTTTAGGTCTGCACTATAACTTGTGAGTATGCACCAGGACAGTTGTGTCCGCAACCAGAAAAAAAATTCCTGCTCGGTTAGCCCATTAATCCAACTCAAAGCAGAGGTACTTGCACTGATGCCAAAGATGAAATCAGGGGCAAAAAAACTATGCACTCTTCAAGTGTTGGTCGAGCACAAAGTCATTCGCTCTATAAGAATGGAGATTTCACTTATTATTTTCAAAGCACCTTACTTGCGCAAGGTATTGTTAGGGTGCTGTTGGATGATTCTTATTGTCTTGATAGCATACTGCACACACATCAAGTAATGGTCCAGCACAAACTCGACTGCTGAAGAAGAACGGATACTTCACTTACATGCACAAGTTATTGTTAGGGTGTCATTGTGACAATTCATTTGCAAATGAACAATCAGGTCAGTATGATTATGAGATAGAAAGAAATAGAATCAGAATCAAAAGTAAAAAGGAGAGGTTTTTTAGTTTTTGAATTAAAAGATTGAATATGTGTATTACAGGGGATTCTATTGACTCTTACTTCCACTAATGCTTCTCATTTTACATAGAAAATGAGAATTCTACGCTCCTAAAAGCTATGCACTATCTGAACAGTTTACCTTCTTCAATGTGGCATACACAACCGCTGCTGAATGTAAGCTATACTCTTGTATAAACGAGATGTGGTAATACATATTTTTGAGCTGTGTTTCATTACTGTATAGTACTAATGGTCTTCAAATGTTACATAGGGAAATGGTGTGTGGTCCCTTAATGACAGTATAAACCCTCTCAATACATCAAGAGCATCTATTTTTTCTTTTAGATTTGAGGGACAGTGATTACCTAAGAGGGAGTGAATTGGGTGTTCATAAGAACTAATGCTCAGCACATATAAAAACCTATTTCAACTTCTATCTAGATGTGCACTAGGTTCTACATGTGTTGCACTAGGTTCGTACTTATAATGACGCGCGTCCGATGGTAATCACGGGCTGTGGTATAGTGTCTCTACCGCAAAAAGGTTTGCACCCTAACAACTACACACATGTAAATTATAGAGAAAGTAAGTGTGGACGTAAAGGGTAGAGATGAGCAAACTCCCGTGATGACAAGATAATTTTTTTTCGAGGTATCCAGAAACACGGTGATGCCCGTCAGGCTGTCAGCCTGTGGACGAGGACATGGTCCAACTCTGCTTGCGTCACAATAATAAACACATGTGCCCCTCTTCTTAGGACAAAATTAAATCATCTTCCCATGTTGAATATAAGACCGTTATCTCTGTAAATAGACAGCGATGGCAGATAGGATACGTAATTTGAGCCGATGGCAAATAGGGAATAAAGTTTTTTTACAATGCAAATAAATAAGGAAGCATTACAAATTCCAATGGCAAATAAGGAATTTTCTCCAATATTGGTGCGGCAACTATTTTGATTAGTACATGTATAATTTGTGGCCTGTATTACTGTCAAACATTTCTCAGAAAAAATGTATACAGTTATTAGATCTCCAGACATGTGTTGCCTTGCACCAGTGACCCTATAAGGCTATAACTCTTGCACCACTGACACAAGCTTTGGGTCAAACGGTGGCTGATGCTATAGAAAGGGATCAGAGAATGGAGGACAGTGTGCCCCTTCAGTTTGTAATCCCAAAGCAGTCACCTTCTACTATCACTCGGTTTACAAAACGCATGAGAATGTATATCTGACAAACTCCTTAGAAAAAGTAGCTGGAGAAACGTTCATGAAAACTTTACATGTGACACCATCAAACTGTACCAACTCCATATGAAACCTTACTGGAAATTGATAACTATATCTAGATATTTTGTCTCTATGCAAAGCAAATCCACTAGTATTGGCCATAGGAACAATGCTAGAAGTCCCTTAAAGCACACAAGAAAGAACGCACCAAAAAAAGCACACAAGAAAGAAGCTTAGAAAGAAACATGGCGAAATCTTGAACTACTTAACTGGAACTTCCCCTATTCCTAAACCACAACATCTCCTTTCAAAACCAGAACTGGTGGTATTATCGAAAGAGCCTGCAGGAACATCAAGAGAAAATAGCAAAAATAGACAAAACGACCTCTAAAAAGCATGAAACTGGGACAAAAGATTTTAATAGCTATAATGAATCTATTTGTTGACCTGCTTTTGTATCATCCAGAAACAGACCACGGACAGCTCATAACTAAGAAGGTATACTGTTTATTATGGCACACATTTCAGTAGACACAGAACATGAAGTGGATCTCCCAAATGCTCATGCCAGCTACAGCTGATTGTGAAATTTCAGTGAGAGATACTATTACAATGTGTGCGTCGACCTCACTTGTCCACTTATTAGTGTCAATACGATGCCACTTTTGTTCCAGCATCAGGCCACTGACACAAGCCTTGTGTCAAATTGTGGGAGATCGTTGCAGTACAAGTGGGTCAGAATACAGAGGACACTCTGTTCCTTCAGTTCTGAGTCCTCACATCCTAAACAACAATGCGGAAAATATCGTAATTAAAATCTGGATGGCTGCAGTGCAGGCTAGCATACATGACTTTTTTTTGGACAGTAAAACATGAAGAAGCAGAGCTTATATAACACACAGACCTATGCCACTTATTGATTCACTGCAATGTTTGTAGGCGGTGGCATGTAGTATCCCGAAAAAAAAAAGGGAATATTTAGGATTGCCTCCTAAAACATTGTCCGGTAGAAATAAAGGAGAAAGATTGGAAATCAGTTATATAAATTGGGTGCCCTAGTGGACCTTATTTCACAATCAGAGAGGACAACTATCAGACTATAAAACCGTAGAAAAACAAAGCATGTGCATCACGTAGAGAGGCTGATGTCCAGACAATCGATTTTGTGTTTTTTTTCCAAATAATGATGTTTAAAGTTCGTCATCATCTATTCATGAAAAAAGGTATGCTCGGTGAATAGCTATTGTACTTTTTTTTTCATTTACGGCATGCTCTGTTCATCATTATGCACAAATACATTTTTTTTGACAACTTTATGCACAAATACATTGATGTGTTTGAGTTGTCGAGCTTTACGTTCTGATTCTGTATGCTGCACTTCTTCGGTTAGAAAACACATCCAACTAGGAGAATGTATGTCTGATATGCATTAATAACTAGTGCCTAAGATGCCAAATTCTTTACCAACTTGGATGATGTAATATTTGTACAAAAATGGCCTTAATAACTCATTTACTCAATTGATTTGGCAATTCATGGGGAATACGCTCATTGGACTAAGAAAATGTTTAGAATGACGTTGAAGGATTTTATGTTTTTCCAAAAATGAACTAAAAAACAATAATATTTATCGCCTGCAGTAACAAAAAAATAGCAAAAATACTCAAAACGACCTGCAAAAGTCATGATATTAGGACAAAATAATTTAACAGCCATAGTGAGTAAATTTGTTCACTTGATCTTGCATGATAAAAAAACAGAGCACGGACATCTCATAACTAAGAAAACTACTGTTTCCTTTTAGGTCATATGTACACATATGTGAAAAGCGCATAATGCCCAATGGCCATTTTCCTTTTAGGTCCGTATACTAATTTTATATACATCTTCCTGGGCCAACCTGTAAAAATATTGATGTGACAACAGACAAAGTTCATTAGGCATCCATTAGTCTACTTTAAAGTCAAATGACCACTTTCAGACACTTTCAGCATTTAGCGTGTATCGTGAAACAAGCCAGTGCAGGGCCTACTTGGATGATGAATACTGCAACCACACATGAATGGATCTGCAGCGGAAGTATGGACAGCCAGTGCCTTCCGTGTGCTATCCCAATGCTGTTAACTTCCACCATCAGCTATATGGTTCCGAGTCATCCCATCCCAAAAACAATGAGGAAATAGTCGTAATTGAAATCTGGATATAGCATCTGTGCAGGCTTGCTTACGTGGATTTTTTATAGTAAAACATGAAGAAACCGAGCTTATATAACACAGGGACCTATGCCATGTAGGATGGTTGGAACAAAGGGAGGAGGACATATATATTGACCAATAATCAGGATTGCCTCCATAAAAATTTTCAGACAGACATAAAGTAGAGCGATTCGGCATGATAATGGGTCATGACCCTAATGCATTCTTCACAATGCAACTAAGCCTTACTAAATTTTAGCTTAAAATTGTACATTATTATGTCCCGGCCTTTATATGGCCCGATCCTAAAATTTGCTAGGCTAAATTGGAGGGCCCTTTACCACCCCTAGGCATGGGTAATTGGGTATCGTACTATCGTAGTGGACCTTATTTCACAATCAGAAGGTCATACAACTTTCAGACTATAAAACCGTGGAAAAATAAACCATGTGCATCATGTAAAGAGGCCGGTCGACTTTAATGTTTTCTAAACATTGATTTATGTTTTTCCAAACAATGATGTTTTTTCAGTTCATCTATTCATGCAAAACAGAATGCTCGGTGCATAGCTATTGTACTTTTTCTTGGTTTACGATGTGTTCTGTTCATCACACAAACCAATAAACCATGGTTCTGCAAGATAATATTTCAGATGATTTATCAGCAAAAAATACGAGACATCCATTTTTTCTTAAAATTTGGTGCATTTACTTCTGATGAGAGATATATAAAGAAGGTGAACGAATTTTTTATTCCCGGTGGACTTTCGTCAATGATCATCTTTAAGGGTGCAACATTCAAGAAAGAATATGATCAAAAACCAAGAAAATATATTTATTTTGGCTCTATGAAAGCTGACATCACTTGAAGTATTATTGCCAACAAGGAAAACTTGGAGTTGCCGTGAGATTAAGTGGAGTTCAGTTATCATTTGTTTTAATTGGGGTGGGCTAGGGCTACTGCTGGTTCCTTCCCAGACTGCTGTCAGCCATTGTTCACTTATTCAATTGATCATTGTAGAGGATTTGCATTGATACACTGGTAGTCTGCTATTTTGTGAACCAGTGACAAACTGCTAGTCTGCCATTTTATTTATGGAAAGTAAAAATTAAGATTATATTAATTTGCACTGTGAAAGATTAGGATAAACTCTTGGACATGTAGTGGTGTCCTTATCACAAACATATCAAACATGTTCATGACACATGAGGAAGCTGCTGGGTGGTGAGGCAGAGTTCTCGTGCATTGCAATTGGCTCGTGGAGCTGCATGCAGAAAATGGCATGGCATGAGCGCCACTGGGGCATTACGTTCTGATTCGGTAGGCTTCACTTCTTCGGTTTAGAAAACGCATGCACCTAAGAGAACGTATATTTGACGTGCATAAATAACCGTTGCTTAAGATGACATATTCTTGACCAACTTGCATTCTCAAAACATATTTCTGATTAACACCTTAGAAATACTAGCTGGAGCGACCATCAGGAGAATTTTACATGCAGAGTTGTAGATAACATCATACTGTAGCAACTCCATATGAAACCTTATTGGAAATTGATTAGTATAGATATTTTGGCTCTAAGCAAAAATCCACTAGTTTTAGTATTCGACATAGGAACAATGCTTGAAGTCCCTTAGAGATTCGAAAAGAGAGAAAAAGATTGGGAAACTCTGCTTCTGATGTCCTACTTTAACCCGGTGGCATACCTGGTAACTCCTCAGGAAAATCATCAAGGTACTCGCACACCAACCTTATATCCTCTAGCTGATTCACTGTACTGGTTGTTGATGGTGGTGGATCTGCTGCAAACTCAATCCTTTCCCCAGTTGGACTAGTGAGAAGGATCGACCTCTTAGCACACTGAATCACTGCATCACACGCGGTCAACCATCTCATCCCAAGTATCACATTGATTCCTCTCGACTCTATTATTATAAGATTAGCCCGGAAATCTCTGCCCAAAATCTTGAGACTGACATTGTCACACTTATAGGATGCTTTCAATTCCCCCCTGGTGAACTAACTAGCATATGACGAGGCATAGGGCTAATGGGTATGTTATGCTGAGCTACGAACTGAGAGGTAATGAAAGAATGGGATGCTCCTGAATCAAATAGTACTGAGGTGGGTATGGAGTTGACTAGGAACATACCGAGCACAACTTTAGGATTCTCCTGAGCAGCTTCAGCATCAACGTGGTTCACATTGCCACGTGAGTAGCTCTGCTGTCCCTTGTTGGTTTGCGGGGTCTGATTTCCATTCCTCCCTTGCTGCATCTGCTGGTTCTGCACTGGGGTACATGGGGGTTGCCTCTGGGGACACGCATTAGCATAGTGACCAAGCTCACCGCACTTGAAGCAAGTGGTGTTTGCGGGGTTGGGAGGTGTAGCGGCCCTCACTGGTGTACCAATTGGAGCTCTCTGCTGATTCTGCTGGAAAGTGGGGTGCGGTGTCTGAGGAGCAGGTTGCTGAAACTGCTGCCCCGTCTGCTGGAATGGCTGAGCGGGACGCGGGGACTGCTGCTGCCAAAAGTTCCCACCTGATCCTCCATAGCGGAAAGGCGTGTTCTGCTGTGGGGTGAAGCGAGGGCGAGTGACACTCCCAGACTGTCCATAGCTAGTGGATTTTCTCTTCTGCTCTCCTAGCTCTCTACGCTTGTACTCCAGACGGATGGCACTGTCTACCAGGTTCTGGAACGTGGGGAAGGTGTGAGACATCAGCTGATACTGCAGTGGTCCACTTAGCCCATCTAGGAACAGCTCCTGTTTCTTACTATCCTCAGCAACTTCCTCAGGTGCGTAACGTGACAGCTCAATGAACTTGTCGCTGAACTCAGCCACAGACATTCCCGCCTGCTTGAGGGAAAGGAACTCCTTCTTCTTCATCTTCATGAGACCGGCTGGTATGTGATGGCTTCTGAAGTTGGTGGTGAATTCATCCCAGGTGACAGCATCTGGGGTAGCGTGAGCAGCGACATATGCATCCCACCAATAGAAGCTGACCCCTGAAGTCATCCTGCAGCATACAAGACCTTCTCTCTGTCGCTGCACTGTGTGATAGTGAGCATCTTCAGCACTGTCTTCAGCCAATCCTCAGCCTCAAGTGGATCAGCTGCATGGGAGAACACTGGGGGGTGGTGGCTCATGAACTCACGGTGCTTGTTGAGTGGCACCTGCTGCTGCACAGGTGGATTGTTGACTTGGCCTTGCAGGTTCACCATAGTGTTGGACAGGTTCTGGAGGAGCTGGGTCTGTGCCTCAAGGAATTGCTGCTTGGCTGGATCCATATGTGGTTGCTGAGGTGCTGGGCCTGAACGGTTGCTTCTTCCTTGGCGATTCACTGCTGGTTGATCAACTCCGATCCTGACCTGGTGTTCACCATCTGAGTGTTAGAGACATTACTTTAGATGTTTGAGTCAGGAGTGAAACTCAAAAGGTAGAGTAATGAAGAATTTCAGCATTAGACAGATTTTGTTGACTCTAGTTATTTAGGTGTATCAGTAGTGTTAACAGATTCGGGGGTCTCCAAAGTTTCGGGCGTAACTCTCTGTATATGTAACCTAAGTTGATGAATTTTGGACAGAACAATACTGATGAAATTTCTGAACAACTCCAATTGGATTTACCTCAATCGGAGGTCTATAGCCCGAGATATAAAATAGTGAAGGTAATATGTCAGCAGAGTTTTACAGTTTCTGGTAGCTCCAATGTTTCGGGCATAGCTCCTAGAATAAGTACTGGATGTGGCTGAATTTTTGATAGAAATTCACTTATGAAATTTGTGAACTAACCCAACTGGTTTTGCATTAATCGGAGCTCTGTAGCTCGAGATATTATCAAAACACTACTGCTGTGTCGAAGGTTGACGAGAACAGATTTGCAGCAAGATAGATTCCAAGATAGATAAGTAAAGACTTGATAAGGATTAAGTAGATGCAAGATTAAGATATGGTAGAAACAGAACTTAAACCCACTAAACAAGCTTTACTTCTAAACCAATGTCATTGTGGTCATCACTCCACAATACATTGCACTCACACAAAGATCCAGCTCAATCATTTAACACAAAACCAAGCATTCAACCACACTTCTAATCTAAGCACACTTTAACCATTCGATCTATCGATTACAAAAGACCCTAACTGAAACTTAAACATGAACCTAAGGACTATCTTCCCAAGGCATGGCTTCCGTGCGGGCGTCAGGGGAGTCGTAGCGTGGCCTCTTGGGTGACGGGGATGTGCATGCTTCTACAGTGTCCTGGACCACTGGTTGTTTCTTGTTCAACAGTGCAGCCTCCAAGGCACGCTTTTGCAACTCCAGAGCAATGATCTGCTGTTGTGCCGCATGGAGAGTGTTGTTGGTGTCATCCAAGGTAGTGTTGACAGCAGCTAGCAAACCCCGGACGTTGTTCAGCGTTCCCTCACAAACTGGAGCTGGAGCGATGTAGGTCTTGGCCTCTCCACTTGCTCTGTAAGGTGTGTACTTGCAGCGGGTGTCCTCCAACCTATCACGCTCTTTGTGGGAGAGTACATAGAGTGTCCTCCGTGCTGCTTCTGCGATGCCTGCGTCCATGGTGGTCCTGTGAGCCACATCTTCATGCCTGGTTATCTCCTTCACTCCCTGGAATGGTGCATACTCCTGCAGGATAGCTGCAACTCTCCATTGGGGTTCAAACCATGGGTGAGTCCGGAGCTCGCAACGGTAAACTGGAGCCTTGTCATAGCCCAAGCGAAGTACCATTGCTCTCAAGTTATCAGCCATGGGGATGCCTATCCCATCCATCCAGTAGTATTGCACCTCCCACTTCACTTTTTCAGCTAGTTCACTTCTTGCTGGGCCATGTTGTTCAGCTTGCTCTTGCTCTCCATCCTCTTCCACTTGCTCATGGTGATCACCTTGACCACCTCCTAGCGCCTGCTCTTCCTGGCCTTGCTGGTCAACTTGCTCTTCCCCTTCTGGAATCACTTCCTCTGGATCGTCCTCATCATCTGACACAATGATGAGCCTAGGGGCGGCTACAGGGGGTGCTTCCATCACTATCTCCTCATCGGTATCACCCTCATGATGATCATTGTACTCCTCCTGGGGGGCATACTGGAGAACAGCACCTGCGTGTGAGGTCTTCAAACGACGATCCATCTGTAGGTGTAGCAAACACGTGCAGAGTGAGATAGCTAGCAAGACCAAGTGATAAGAGATAAAAGATAGCAAGCACATGGTAAAGGAGCAAGAATGAATCAAGGGTGAGATAAAAGCAAGAGTAGATTATTAAGTCAGAATTAAAGCAAGCAGGTGATAAGAAAGGATTCTAAGTTTTATAATCCTTAAATTCGATCATTTTCTAACTAGGCTAACGTCCTACAGTCAACACGGCTCTGGTACCACTTTGTCACACCCGGATTTAAGGGCAAATCTGAATGCATAGAATACATGTGCTCCAGGATCAAGTTACACACATGCATCGACTCAGTGAATACCAAAACACAGTGTAAAAGCGTAAAGGGAGTATTAAAACTTTATTACATGACCGATAGTCTTTAATCTAACACACCGAGTAGCTAGCAGCGGAAAAGTAAACGCAGATGTCCTCCACAGGCAGCTGACTGGAGGAACGAATGCCTAGAACTCGTCGAATCCACTAGGGAAATCCTCAAAAATGTCCGTCTGAGCAGCAGCCGGGTTGTGTAGATGCAACATAAAACAACAAGTATGAGCACATGTCGTACTCAACAAGGGAGAGATACTATAACAACATGCAAAGGCTTTATGGTGGAAGGCTTGCGGTTGCAAAGCAGGTCAACATTTTAGTTGGTCAAGTTTTATTAAGCAACTATTACTAACAAGTACAAGTATATACCAAAACCCACATAAAAGATGCATAAGAACCATAAGATGTAATGCACAAGTTTATAAGGTCCATCTTCCATAGAGTTAATCATGTGAGGGTTCAGGCCGCCCTTGACCGTGGGCACGGCTAACTAGTCAGTTTTACACTCTGCAGAGGTTGTACATCTTTACCCACAAGTCGCGTAAAAGTTCTAAGAACTTTAAACCCAACCACGCTGTGCAAAAGTAGGCACAATACCACACTATCGAGGTGTGGCTGCATAGGGACGCTACGAGGCCTTTACAAAGATCCCCTAGTGTAGGCTGCTCGCTAGGTTACCTGATCAGTGCAGCGCATAAAGCTCCCTAACGGGTACCGTGTCTTAGCCAAGCCCAACTCCCCGCCAGAGCAGGTCTATACACCATCTCCCGTCAACCCCCAACCCCTTTCAGGTAAAACATGCCTAACACCAAGTTTTCTAATTACTGAGCCAAGACAGAGCCATGTGTCTTGTGGTTGTCCTATTTTCCTAGGTGGTCGCTCCATGTTCCGATTAACAGATACAATGTGTTCTTGCATTATATGAATGAATAGCAAAAATAAATCCATATTGGTAATTGTTCATTAAACCACCCAAAACCAAGGTAAAGCTCTAGGAAGTTCTACCTGACATAAAGTAAACCCAGGTTGATCAAGGTACAGGATAAACAACACTAGTCGAACCTTAACAATCAGACCCATCATATTAATGCAAAGCGATAACTAAAGAGCAGTGTAATTAAAATGCATATTGTAATAGGATAAATGGGGATGCAGCAAGGACTTGCCTTCAACCCAAGCGTGCTGCTGCTCAAAGCCTTCTTGATCTTCAACAACAGCGTACTCCACGAATTGATCGTTCACTACGCTCCACACGATAGCATACAAGCACACAATACAATTAATTAACGAACAGAACACCAATCATAGCAAACAGATACAAAAACAACAGAAAACTAATCTACTCGTCGAGACGATCGCATGGACATAAAGAACGCTAAAAACGGAGCTAAGACGACTAAGATACGGCCTAAACAAGATACGAGGACCTATCTGTAAAGAAAACTATACTTAAGGGTTAAAACAAAGAAAACTGGACTAAACCGTAAGAAAACTTGAACGGTGGAAGGACCGGCTTGCATAACTAAAGAAAGCAGGGGTTTTATTGCAAAACTGCCAGGGCTCAGCTGGTTTGACCGACGCTTGACTTGGTTGGATATAATCCAAGCCGTTGGATCGGGGTCCGTCGGTCTGGAACACACGTGAGCGTAGGCGGCGGCGACCGGCGATGACGAGCGGCGGTGTGCGGCGGCGGACTCGCCGGCGCGGCACGGGATCGAGCTGGGGTGCCCGATTGAACACGCGGACGGCACCTGGGCGAAGCGCGAGCGACGGCGAGGCAATCTAGAGCAGCGCGGACGGCTAGGTCGCGTCGCAGACGGCGCATGGCACGGCAAGGCGGAGCGGCGCGACGGCGCGATGATGGCGAGCTCGTCTCGGCGACTCGGAGCACGAGGACACCAACAAACGGCACCAGAGGGATCCTCACCTCCACGCGTAGCACCTGGGTGGCTTCTCGACGGTGAAGAGGCGGCGGCGGCGCGGATCGAAGACGGCCGCCGGAGCTAGGGTTCGGGATCGGGGGGCGCGAAGGCTTGGAGCGGCTAGGGTTTTTGCGGAAACGGCTCAAGGCGCGGCGGCGGCCTTAAATAGGCCAGGGACTTAGCCTTGGCGTGCGGGCCAAGCTGCAGGGGCGGCGCGGGCGCGGTCGGACTCCAGCTCGAGTCCGGCTCGGGGACGAGTGCGGGGAGGGGGATGACAGGTGGGGTCCCCCTGTCGGTGGCTGTGGGCGGCGGAGAGGCGGAGCGGGCCGCAGCTGGGCCGGATGCTAGGCTGGGCCGGTTGCTGTGGTGCAAAGGCGAGCTAGGCCGAAGAGCTGAGGGGGTACGGGAGGACTTCAGGCGACGGGCTGCGCTGTGAAGCTGGGCCAGCAGGGCAAGGTGCAGAGGCGACCGTGCGCAGGAGCTGAAGGGGCACGACTGGACTTCGGTCGGTTGGGCCTCAAACAAAACGCGGGCCAGAAAGGAAGAGAGGGAAAAAGATAAAAGGAAAAGGGTTTTGTATTTTGAAAAGCAATCAAACAAATGAATTCAAATACAAATTTGAATTCAAACACTCCAAAGTAATGCATCAGCATGTATGCAACATTAAACTCCTATGATTAATTTATTTAATTTTGAAAATTATTAAATGCCTAAAGGAAATTAAAGAAAACCTTATAGTCCTTAAGAACAAAATAAAGGTTGCTAATAAATTTTATTAAAATTCAAAATTTTTAAAATTAGGGTGTTACATTTCATCAACCCACCAACCAAGACGCAAATTACCACACATTATCAGCAGTTCAGTACTAAAACACTGTAAGATAAATCCTTCTTTGCTAAATGAAGTTGCTACCCATGAATATATACCTCCAGTCTTTTGAAATCACTTCCTATAGCACAACAAATCATTCTTTCTACGGATTCTGCTCATCAGGAAAGGTCAATTAGTTCGCACCCGTTTGCCAGTGAAACATTCTTGGGTTTAAGATTAACAATTTTATTTGTGTTAAGAGGGTGATCGAGTTGAAACAAAGTATAGTTACATGAAACTAAACCATCGACCTAGTCAACACGAAACTGAACCACAAGAGTTTTTTTCAAAGTTGCTTGAGTTTGAATGTTTGATAGTGCTTGTTCAAAAAAAAAAGTACATTGAGGTACATTCAGAATGAAATTCAGTTAAAAGCAAACTTCATCAGGGCTGTTCTCTATTCTTAATAATGCTGGCATGCTGCTTTATTTCCTTGTGGCCATATCCAACAAAGAACAAACAGCAGAACCACTGGATTCTTTATTGTTGAAGACTTGACAGCAGAGTGTCAGCATGAATTTCCACAAGTGATCGTTCTCTCTGTTTGAATATCCTCTGTTCCTTACACTCAAATCGCCAAGCAATTAGTTGAGCAAGAGCAGATTGTATGGATGAGCTAAGCTTTTGTAAATTTCTTGCTGGTATCTGTTATCTCCTTTATGGTTTCATGTAGGAAGGTGCAGAGCATTGTTCTTCAGCTGGTGTCTCAAGTACCGAATGAGCCATCTCCTATAATATAGGTGCTCGAATGTGCTGTGACGCGCCACCAGGGAAGAATTTTGCTTGTGCAATGGCGACGGAATGGACAGGAAATAGTAGCAAAGGAGGTTGTGATCCTGATGCCTCCCAAGCAGAACAACTATGTACTGTACCAGTCTTGCAGCCTACATCGGCTGATGATTCCATTCCGACCTAAATTTTGAGTAATCAACGCTTTTGTAACTTGTCGATGTGCAAGGACTGTTTTATTAGCAACCCAGCCCAGTATTGGGGTCTACCTTATATTTATACCAACTGTGTGCCTTCTATTGTACTATTTCAAATGCACATTAACCTAGGGCGGTGTCAATTCTTTTTTCTGTTGGTTGTAGTGTCTTCTGAGTTCGGACCACACAAAATCTACAGACACACATCCAAATTTGAACTATGGTAATATTGCATTCCTGGTAGTACGTACTTACTACCTTCGTGCACTACAAAATCTTTTAAATGGATTAAATCCTAAATTTTATCCATAGGTCCAATGTTCCGTCCCCCGTTCGTTCTTTTGTTCTCATCCATCCCACGATGATGGACACGCTTGAACACGACTTTATACACTGCAAATTTTCAGTAGCTTGTTGGGCTTCAATCGGGATTGATCTAAAGCTACAACTGCCACTCTTCATGGAAATTATCATTCTCTTGTCCTGTTGGGTAGTCATAAACGACAGGATGATCTGTAACAAAGCAGAGCCAACAATTTCCAAAGAACGTAAGATGAAGAAGCAGAAAACTTCCCATGGTTATCCACATAGCGGAAAAAAGGTTTTCTTGTTCTGGTGGTCACGCTACTGTAACATCCCGTATTTTTTCGGAATGTTAATGTTTGCAAAAATGTGGATTTTAAAATTTTTTCGTGCTTGATGTGTTTTATCGGAGTCATAAGACTGTCTTCTCGTCCCCTCCAAATTCTTAGTAAGAAAATTAATTAAATTGCTTTTTGTGCTAAGGATAAATTTCATGTTAGTGTGATTTGGTTCTTAATTGGATATTTCTTGAATCCTTGAGTGTGGTTTATATTTTAAATCTCATTTCAAATATAAATCAAAAGCTAATTGAACAAACTACCCTCTCTAACTTCTGGACCTGCCTAAGCCACCTGAAGCTCTTTAACCTCTCAGTCGGCCTACTAATCTTTCCCGTCCTCTTCTCAAAAAAGAATATCTTAAATGAATTATTAGATTATTTTTGACTCTTCGAATTAATCCGTTGCAATTGATTCGATTTCGGGAATAGACCATAATTCTTGTGATTAAATCTCCGAGAGCCTAATTCGGATTATGACGATGTTTCCTAGCTTCTCAAATTAAGTCACGGCCACCACCACCACTTGATGGCATTGTTAGCTCAAAATATATCCAGATCGAATACCACACATATTTCACATTTTGAAGATATATATATATATATATATATATATATATTATCCACAAAAAGTAGATAGAGGTTTACACAAATTAAATTCAATGCATAAAAAGAAAAACAACAGGGATTGGATCATTTCGGGGATGACAATACTGTGTATTGTCAGCTTGCCAACCGCTGCGTACTGGACTCGGGTGCAGTGTATTGTGAATGTCCATCCAATATTTTGTAGCACTTGACATAAGACTTCACACATTCATTCATCGACATGCATGAAACTATTATACAATGCGTCCTAGATTGAAGTGTCAACCACGAAAAGTGTTAGTATATACATACAAATCGACAATTGATCAGGTAAAGAAAGTTCGAAAATAACGAGCAAGTATTTTATTTACATACAATAGGCGATTCATACGATGGTTATATCCGTTTAGGCATTTTAGTGGCATCGAGGATATTATGTTCCAAGCCTTTAATCTTCTAGAAACTGTAGTCTAGGTATACATGTCTTGTTTGACATTCTATTTCGACAAGTGCCTTCCTCACCACATCTGCTGCAGCAACATGTGGTTGTTGTGCAACAATAGAATTCACATGTATATTAACTGTTTCACCAAGTACTTGCTCAATGCATGCTTTCACGAGACTCATGGACAGTTTCAAATTGGTTGCAGTATAACATATTATCAAAATGGATCTAATGTGGAGAAAATCAAATGAAAGATGACTACTAATTTAAACACGGTTGTAGAAAAAGCACATTAACATCCTGTCCAATTCATTTTTGGGTAAACACGCAATACCACTTAACTCGCATGAGGTATTGAAGTGGAACATATTTGAATTTCAGGTTTTAATAGTTGGCTCTCCAATTTTTGAATTTATATATAAATAAATTGTATCTGTATTGGAAAACTTCAATCTAATTTACTTATTTAATCTTCAAAAATTCAATTGTTACCTTATTTGCCCAAGCAGAGATTGCAAGAATAATAAAGAGACGCGTGGTCACTTATCAAATTGTCAAATCACACATGGTAGGATGGGTTTCACTAATGCAGGTTACACGTGTTGGACCTTATTATCGTACTGAGAGGAAGATTCATTTGATGCTAGAGGGGTGACATCGCTGATGGAGATGCATGACCAGGTACATCCTATGAAATGTTGTTGATCTAGAGGCCCAGTGGATGTGGTGTACTGGTATGCAATGTGTACCGAAGGAGGCCATGTAGAATGTTTGCCCTACCCAATGCCTACAATTTTAAACAACTATGGCGGAATGAAAGGTCACTTTCAGCACATTATTCAACAATTTTATTACCAATATGCGTGGACAGTTTCTTGCAGCAATGTTTGTTGGCATATTTATGATATATGAACATTATCAGAACTCGAAGATACACACATGACACGTCTGCGACATCACACACACAAATCATTCTAGGAGTGAGAGAATATTATAGTGCAGTACACATCAGTTTTCTCAAACACTAGGATAAATAAGGTTCCTCGTGCCTCCAATTTCCATTAAATTGTGCAAATTGTTGCTTGTTGCTCTGTTTTCTCCAGAAGGCAAGTTTCTTGACTTTTACCACGTTTGTTCTCTTATGGATTTCTTTTTTAGCCAAGTTTCTCAACCAAATAAGTATCTCCGCTAATTAGGTGGCCAAAAAGGCTTTTATTGAAGCTAACTTTCCTTTTCTTGTATGAGCTATGCATGTTATTTACAACATCCACATGGCCATATTTTTTATACCTCTCAATATCAGAACGATATCTAATTTTTAATTTTAATTTTACATATCGCACTTTCGTAAAGACTGAATAAATGGAAAAAAGTGCATGGAACATGGGTGACATGCATTTTCGGCTTGATCCTCACAGAAATCTGCTGAACGTGCACCATGCTGCAAAAGAGAACTCATGGATTGGTATGCAACCAGTACTAAAGGGCTTTCGCACCCGGTACTGAAGCCGCTTTCCACAGTAGTGTACTGTCACACCTGATTTTCTGAAGAAAACCAAATGCATCTCATATGTGCGTCAGGATGAAGTTTACACACATATGATAGACGTCATGAGTGAAATATCATTAAACAGCAATAAAAATGTATAAGAGTTAAACCATTACATTATCTCTTTATTACACTCAGACGTTAGACTCGAAGGTCTTTAAAACGAACAAACGATAGCTAGACGAAGCAACTCCGTCTTCAGCTTCCACAGGCACATGACTGGGGGCACGCAAGCCTCAGAACTCATCGTAGTCGCTGAAGTACTCTTCTCCAGTGTTCTCCTCTGAACAGCGGGTAAGCAAGGGTGAGCACACTTATGGTTGGAGCTCAGCAAGTGGGGGAAGATGCAAGGCTATCAAGGATAGGTTAAGGTTTTGCAGCGGTTAGCATTTTATAAGTTGGTCAAATTTTATTAGCAAGCGCCTATTTACCAGGTGTAAGTTTATACCAACCCAAAATTAAGCATTTAGGAAAGCATCTCATCTCAAAAACATATGAAAACCATGATTTAATTCCATCTGTATGTTTGATTATCATGTGAGAGTCCAGGCCGCTCTTGACCGTGAGCACGGCTGATCGATCAGTTTTAACTCTGCAGAGGTTGTACACTTTCACCACAGCTCGCGTAAAAGTTCTGAAGAACTTTGAACCCAACCATGCGATGCTGGCCAAGCATCATACCACACTTCCGAGGTGTGATTGCATAGGAACGCTACGAAGCCTTTACAAAGACATGCAAAAGCACCAACAACCCACGACAGTTACAGCTCAAGGTGGACCATAACCCTCCCTAGTGGACAGCACCTTATCAAAGGCTGCAGCCAAGAGGACCGGGCTATACCCCTGCAACCCCGAGCCCCCTGTGTTCCTTTCGGATAAGGTCACCAGTACAATCACACACCTAATTAATTGGCTAAGCCAGAGCCACATGTACTGTGGTTGCACTGTTTTCCTGGGTGGTTCTCCATGTTTCGATTAAATCATATTATCTTGTAATTAACCACACACACATATATATCACCAAAGTTATCATGATCAACATTCATCATATTACAAAAGATTCATTTGAACCATCCCAAGGTATAGCAACTAAGCATTTCTACCCAAAACATTTATTTAAAAGGGTTGTCCAAGGTAATAGGGATAAAATTCTAGTCATGTCCTTAAAAAGATGATTTCCCATCAAATTTATGCAATACAACATTTAAATGTAAATCTTAGTTAACATGCAATTATCTAGGACAAAGAGGAATATGCAGAGGGAGAAGTCCACTTGCCTTCCTTGCTTAAACACTGGGGTTCTTCTTCTTCAAAAACTTGCTCTTGATCCACTTCAACTGGTTGCTCACTTGAAACTGACACGATGTCTACGAGCACACAAGAAAGCATTCAATAAATAAAACAACACACCAAGCATGAAAAGCTTAAAGAGAGAACAAGGTTTAGCTCTAGGAACACGAACGCAAAAACACTCGGAACTATTGGGAGCTTTGGATGATCACAAACAAGAGCTAGCTATGTGCTAGGTATCTTTTAATTAAGTAAAATCATGTGCATAGGCTATTTGAGAGAAATACCCTATTTATAATTAAGCAAGTTATATTTGTATTTAAAAGATGATGTAAGCCTAGTCTAATTTTATTTATAAATATTCAAGTATGATTTATGCAAATTAAACATTTAATTTAAAAGAAGCATGTAAAAGCATCTAAGCGTTCATCTTTATATTTCGAGTTGAACTAATCAAATTATAATTCAAAAATGCATTTACATTCATATTAATCAAATTATCATTTAATTAAGAAAACTCGAGATAGACCTATGTTGCTTTTATTTAGAAAGCAAATTGCATAATCATTAGTCAATTTATGTTTGATCATGAAAACTGAGGTATACATCTAATTAACTTTTAATTATAAGAAATATTTAACTAGTATTAATCATATTAACTTTCTTATGAAAACACGTGTTAAACTTCTAATTAGATTTTAATTAGAAAAGCATGTGTATAAGGATTTAATCATATTTAATATTTAAACAAATTATAAAACAAAGAACATGTTCATCATTGGTCCTACCACGTAGTTTGAGTTGATATGAACCTAACGCAACTTGAAACGGTGGAAACGGAGCTAAAACGCAAAAGATACAGCCAAAAAAAGGTTCTAAAACTGACGGGCTTGAAAAGACGGTCGCGTGGACACCAAGAACGCTTAAAACGGATAAAAGACGGAAAAGATATGGCTAAAACAAGGTTCAGGGGCTTTTCTGTGAAGAAACAGGGCTTCCAGGGGCTTAACTGCAAGAAACCAGGGGCTAAAACATGATTATGCGTATAAACCGAAGGTCTATAGCGCAAAAAGACAAGATTGGACCTCTGGTGGGAAAAACTAAGAAGTCTAGGGGCCTCACTGTGAAAACCAGGACTAAACTGTAAGGATCTTTGGAGGTGGAAGGGCTCTTTTGTGATATTAGAAACCTCAGGGGGTTTTCTGCAAAGTTGCGGCTGACAGGAGCGGATGTGCTGAGGTGGTGCCACGCGGCGCGCTGTGATTGGGCGAGCGGCTGACGCGGTGCTGACGCGGCTGTGGACCGCGCTGTGGACCACGGTCCACAGGTCCATGGTGGACCGGGCCAAGGGGGTATGCCCCGATTTAATCAGGGCCGTCCACTGGCGATCGGGCGGCCAGGGTGGCCCGCAGGCGAGAGAGCGGTGGCGAGCGCGCCGGAGGCGGCGGTGCGCGGCGGCGGACGGCCGGAGGCTTGCCGGAGCATCGCCGGAGATGTCCAAAATGGCCTCCCGTGCATGGTTTTGAGCGCCGTTTGCACCTACGCAGAGCTGGGACGACGACGAACCCTACCAAGGCTTGAGGAGGTGGCTCGGGTGACGGTGAAGGGGCTACGGCGGCCGTGGCGGATGGCAACCGGCCGGCGAGCGGACATAGGGGATACGAGCTCTAGGCGCGAAGGAAAAACAGGGCGGCGAGGGAATGCTCACCTCACGGAGACGAACCAGCGAGCGAACAGCGACGGGGAGGCAGTGGTGGCGGAGATCGATCTCGGGCGGCGCTCCGGGGAGGAAAGCAGGGGTGCGGCTCGGTCGGCGGGGAAGAAGGGGCTCCGGGGCACCAGATCCTCGAGTGAGCAGCGCGTACGACGAGCGAGGACGAGGAGGACCCGAGGTGGTGCACACCGGCGACGAGGGGGCTCCAAACGCCGGCGACTGGAGGTTGAAGACGACGGCGGCGCTCCGGGCGATAGCTCGGCCCCGTGAAGAAAGAGGCAGTCCTGGGTCAGAGAGCAGCTCGGGTGAGCGATGAACGTGAAGAAGAAGAAGAAAGAAGAGGGGCAGGGCACTTCACCGACGGCAAGAAGCTTCGGCGGCCGGCAATGGCCCGGCGGCAGAGGACTTCACGGCGGCGGCACGCGCGTGAGGGGAGAGCGGTGCAGGGTGTGCACGGGTGCGGAAAGGGCGAGGCAGGGGCTCGGCTGCGGCTTTTATAGTCCAGGGAGAGGGGAAGGGAGCGGCGGCCAGGTCGGAGAGCAATGGCCATTGATGGCCATGGCGCACGGTGGCTTGATTAGGGAGGGGAACGGAAGGAAACTGAAGGGGGAGATTAAGGAGGGGAAGACACCGGGGCTTAATTGCAGCCTTGATGGCGGCTTGAAGGCGAAGGGGGCGCGGGAGAGGCGCGGTAACGGCTGGTGGCCATTCAAGGAGGTGCGGGCGACCCGCGGCGGGAGGTAGGGGGAGGGCCTGACGGCCGGGCCCCACTTGCCAGTGACCGGAAAGAAAAAGAAAGGGGGAAGGGAAGGGGCTGGACCGGCTGGTTGCTTCGGTGGGCCGCGCATGCTGGCGCTGGGCCGCAAGCGGGAGAGGAGGAGGAGAGAGGCCGGCGGCCTGCTCGGCTTTGCGGGCTAAGAAAAAGAAAAACGGGCCGGGGAAAAGGGGCTGGCCGGGCTGAGAGGGGTTTGGGAAGGGGTTTTGGTTTTCTTTTTTTTTCTTTCAAAACCCTTTTTCAAACTTTTAAAACTTTCAAACACCTTTCAAACTTTCAAACTAATTTTAAAAAACCTTTAAAACTTCACACAAGCAAACATAAGCCATGCATTTCAAAATATGATGCACAAGCACTTATTGTTTCTAAAATTAATCAAAAGTGATATTTAAATATTTAAAGACCAAATTTATTTGGTAATTTATTTATCCTTAGAAAACAAAATCTAAAACACCGTGTTGCTTACATTATTTTGGTGATGGAATTTTAGGGTGTTACAAATCTACCCCCTTAAAAAGAATCTCGTCCCGAGATTCACAAAGGCTAGCATGAAACAAGGGTTCGGGTGTTTAGCATCCAACACTGCTTATCTTGCTTCCATATAATTCATCTTACACAAGCTTCATAAACATAATTCTTTATTCTTCACAACTCACTTATTAAACATCACACGTCATGGGATACTCAACCTAACTCCACTTGTAACTGTCCATTCCTTTCCTCAGCTTCATCGACTTGCCTTGGTAGAATTTTCTTGTCGTCTTGATAAAGTGATTTGAATAGAGCTAGATGGAACCTGTGATTGTTTCTTTCGGAAGTGCCCTTACTTCTTCCCAATCATTGTCTTTACTTGGTCGTCCTGATATCGAAGACATTTATTTATCAACCTTTTCAGAAACATCACCTCCGAATTGCTCCTGTTTTCTTGATATGGATAACTTACTCCTTTTGGGAGACTGAACAGTTTCAACACAACATCCTTCTCTTGCCAAGGCATTCAGACTTTTCTTTCTATACTCTTGGTTCAGTGGACACTGTTCAGCTAGCAGTCCTTCTTTACCACAATTGTGGCATGACCATTGGGATTTGTCCACATTTTGCTTTATTGGGCACCTTCTAGTGTGATGACCCGACTTGCTACGATTGCAGCACTGTTGCAGAATATCCTTCTGTTTGAACAAAATAGCAAGACATCCATCTTGGCTTCCTTCCTGCTCAACCATAGCTCTTGGTGGAATGGCTTTTGCGTCAGTATTCTCACTAATTGAAACGTCATGCGAAGGTTGAACAACTTTAGGCTGTGGTTGGTTAGAACTAGGTTGTGTAGTGCTATCTGCCATTGTATGTGATAACTCTTTCTTCTCCTGACTTGCTTTACTGGTTTGTTTCTTTGATTGCTTGCTTCTAACAGGTTGATATTCCTTGAAAGAGATACTCCAATCTTCAAGGTTGATAATCTGATTACTATCTACAGCTTGAGCAACTTCTTCTAGGACTGGATCTTGGGTACCTAACTTCCTCTTCTAATTGATGTCTAAATGATAACATTATCTAGCCTTAGCTGTCATTAGGCTATCTTTTTCTTGAAGACATGAATGACCATAATGCTCACAACATTGACATGTTCCTGCAGTCTTCATATGTTCATGTTGTTCATTCATCCGCAACTCTGGTGCTCTATGACTTCTCTTATTGTTTTGATGGCTCCATGCTTCTACAACTTGCTTCTTTACTGGTCTAGTGGGAACTCCAGCTTTGGTCATCTCTGTGTTATGAGGGGGTGACGTGTTGGTCTGCTTCTGTCTCTGTAAGACTTGAGCTTGCATGACTGATAGCTTTTCTTTGCCCAACGACGGTGGAACAGATGGAATCTGACGGTTATCACCTATATCAAGGTTGGGGTTCTTAGGATTTGGTGCTTGCTCTATAATATACTGATGGATATTAACCATGGTTTGAGCCATTGCTTGCAGAGTCTGAGTTTGTGTTGCCATATACTCTAGCATCTTGCGTTCAAATACTGAGGTTGTAGATGGAATGTCAATGTTTCCTTTGTTGTCCTTACCTTCGTGATTTCCATTGGGACTCGCCATCTGGTTGTGTGATAAAGGTAAGCTCAGAAGAGGTTGGAAATAAACAAATTGAAGAGCAAGGTAAAAATTATTGATATCATATCCATCTTTTCTTGTTGTTGATGTTGGTGTTGCTTCTAGACTTTGATCTCCTGACATCCTCCAACCAACTTGTATGGCAGAAAAGGATAACCCAGATTTGAACCCACACTATCTTTATTAACCTAACAATTTATTTCTTGTTGCATTTGTGACCATCACTCCATAATGCAACTCACACAAGCAAAGATCCAAATCAAACATGTGTTCAAACAACAAGCATTAACACAACGATCGTCCTCACAGGAACGTTTCTATCGAAGTTGATAAGAGGTAGGCAATCTAAGAACTTATATTAGGCAACACAGGTGGTGGAGATCCAGCTGATAGCACAAGAACTGAACTCAGTATAGATCAAAACAAAAAAATGTGTTTTAACAAGAAAACAAAGATTAAATTAGATTTTATACGTAAATAAGTCAATTTTGAAAGATGACAGGCTTTCTAGAACATGAATCCTTACTTTTCGACCATTTCTAACTTGAGGCTGCGTCCTACAGTCATTACTGCTCTGATACCACTCTGTCACACCTGATTTTCCGAAGAAAACTAAATGCATCTCATATGTGCGCCAGGATCAAGTTTACACACATATGATAGACGTCATGAGTGAAATATCATTAAACAGCAATAAAAATGTATAAGAGTTAAACCATTACATTATCTCTTTATTACACTCAGAAGTTAGACTCGAAGGTCTTTAAAACGAACAAACGATAGCTAAACGAAGCAACTCCGTCTTCAGCTTCCACAGGCACATGACTGGGGGCACGCAAGCCTCAGAACTCATCGTAGTCGCTGAAGTACTCTTCTCCAGTGTTCTCCTCTGAACAGCGGGTAAGCAAGGGTGAGCACACTTATGGTTGGAGCTCAGCAAGTGGGGGAAGATGCAAGGCTATCAAGGATAGGCTAAGGTTTTACAGCGGTTAGCATTTTATAAGTTGGTCAAATTTTATTAGCAAGCGCCTATTTACTAGGTGTAAGTTTATACCAACCCAAAATTAAGCATTTAGGAAAGCATCTCATCTCAAAACCATATGAAAACCACGATTTAATTCCATCTTTATGTTTGATTATCATGTGAGGGTCCAGGCCGCTCTTGACCGTGAGCATGGCTGATCGATCAGTTTTAACTCTGCAGAGGTTGTAAAATTTCACCACAGCTCGCGTAAAAGTTCCGAAGAACTTTGAACCCAACCATGCGATGCTGGCCAAGCATCATACCACACTTCCGAGGTGTGATTGCATAGGGACGCTACGAAGCCTTTACAAAGACATGCAAAAGCACCAACAACCCACAACAGTTATAGCTCAGGGCGGACCATAACCCTCCCTAGTGGACAACACCTTAGCAAAGGCTGCGGCCAAGAGGACCGGGCTATACCCCTGCAACCCCGAGCCCCCTGTGTTCCTTTCGGATAAGATCACCAGTACAATCACACACCTAATTAATTGGCTAAGCCAGAGCCATATGGACTGTGGTTGCACTGTTTTCCTGGGTGGTTCTCCATGTTCCGATTAAATCATATTATCTTGTAATTAACCACACACATATATATCACCAAAGTTATCATGATCAACATTCATCATATTGCAAAAGATTCATTTGAACCATCCCAAGGTATAGCAACTAAGCATTTCTACCCAAAACATTTATTTAAAAGGGTTGTCCAAGGTAATAGGGATAAAATTCTAGTCATGTCCTTAAAAAGGTGATTTCCCATCAAATTTATGCAATACAACATTTAAATGTAAATCTTAGTTAACATGCAATTATCTAGGACAAAGAGGAATATGCAGAGGGAGAAGTCCACTTGCCTTCTTTGCTTAAACACTGGGGTTCTTCTTCTTCAAAAACTTGCTCTTGATCCATTTCAACTGGTTGCTCACTTGAAACTGACACGATGTCTATGAGCACACAAGAAAGCATTCAATAAATAAAACAACACACCAAGCATGAAAAGCTTAAAGAGAGAACAAGGTTTAGCTCTAGGAACACGAACGCAAAAACACTCGGAACTATCGAGAGCTTTGGATGATCACAAACAAGAGCTAGCTATGTGCTAGGTATCTTTTAATTAAGTAAAATCATGTGCATAGGCTATTTGAGAGAAATACCTTATTTATAATTAAGCAAGTTATATTTGTATTTAAAAGACGATGTAAGCCTAGTGTAATTTTATTTATAAATATTCAAGTATGATTTATGCAAATTAAACATTTAATTTAAAAGAAGCATGTAAAAGCATCTAAGCGTTCATCTTTATATTTCAAGTTGAACTAATCAAATTATAATTCAAAAATGCATTTACATTCATATTAATCAAATTATCATTTAATTAAGAAAACTCGAGATAGACCTATGTTGCTTTTATTTAGAAAGCAAATTGCATAATCATTAGTCAATTTATGTTTGATCATGAAAACTGAGGTATACATCTAATTAACTTTTAATTATAAGAAATATTTAACTAGTATTAATCATATTAACTTTCTTATGAAAACACGTGTTAAACTTCTAATTAGATTTTAATTAGACAAGCATGTGTATAAGGATTTAATCATATTTAATATTTAAACAAATTATAAAACAAAGAACATGTTCATCATTGGTCCTATCACGTAGTTTGAGTTGATATGAACCTAACGCAACTTGAAACGGTGGAAACGGAGCTAAAACGCAAAAGATACAGCCAAAACAAGGTTCTAAAACTGACGGGCTTGAAAAGACAGTCGCGTGGACACCAAGAACGCTTAAAACGGATAAAAGACGGAAAAGATATGGCTAAAACAAGGTTCAGGGGCTTTTCTGTGAAGAAACAGGGCTTCCAGGGGCTTAACTGCAAGAAACCAGGGGCTAAAACATGATTATGCGTATAAACCGAAGGTCTATAGCGCAAAAAGACAAGATTGGACCTCTGGTGGGAAAAACTAAGAAGTCTAGGGGCCTAACTGTGAAAACCAGGACTAAACTGTAAGGATCTTTGGAGGTGGAAGGGCTCTTTTGTGATATTAGAAACCTCAGGGGGTTTTCTGCAAAGTTGCGGCTGACAGGAGCGGATGTGCTGAGGTGGTGCCACGCGGCGCGCTGTGATTGGGCGAGCGGCTGACGCGGCGCTGACGCGGCCGTGGACCGCGCTGTGCACCACGGTCCACAGGTCCATGGTGGACCGGGCCAAGGGGGTATGCCCCGATTTAATCAGGGCCATCCACCGGCGATCGGGCGACCAGGGTGGCCCGCAGGCGAGAGAGCGGCGGCGAGCGCGCCGGAGGCGGCGGTGCGCGGCGGCCGGACGGCCGGAGGCTTGCCGGAGCATCGCCGGAGATGTCCAAAATGGCCTCCCGTGCACGGTTTTGAGCGCCGTTTGCACCTACGCAGAGCTGGGACGACGACGAACCCTACCAGGGCTTGAGGAGGTGGCTCGGGCGATGGTGAAGGGGCTATGGCGGCCGTGGCGGACGGCAACCGGCCGGCGAGCGGACATAGGGGATACGAGCTCTAGGCGCGAAGGAAAAATAGGGCGGCGAGGGAATGCTCACCTCACAGAGACGAACCGGCGAGCGAACAGCGACGGGGAGGTAGTGGTGGCGGAGATCGATCTCGGGCGGCGCTCCGGGGAGGAAAGCAGGGGCGCGGCTCGGTCGGCGGGGAAGAAGGGGCTCCGGGGCACCGGATCCTCGAGTGAGCAGCGCGTACGACGAGCGAGGACGAGGAGGACCCGAGGAGGTGCACACCGGCGACGAGGGGGCTCCAAACGCCGGCGACTGGAGGTTGAAGACGACGGCGGCGCTCCGGGCGATGGCTCGGCCCCGTGAAGAAAGAGGCGGTCCTGGGTCAGAGAGCAGCTCGGGTGAGTGATGAACGTGAAGAAGAAGAAGAAAGAAGAGGGGCAGGGCACTTCACCGACGGCAAGAAGCTTCGGCGGCCGGGAATGGCCCAGCGGCAGAGGACTTCACGGCAGCGGCGCGCGCGTGAGGGGAGAGCGGTGCAGGGTGTGCACGGGTGCGGAAAGGGCGAGGCAGGGGCTCTGCTGCGGCTTTTATAGTCCAGGGAGAGAGGAAGGGAGCGGCGGCCGGGGCGGAAAGCAATGGCCATTGATGGCCATGGCGCACGGTGGCTTGATTAGGGAGGGGAACGGAAGGAAACTGAAGGGGGAGATTAAGGAGGGGAAGACATCGGGGCTTAATTGCACCCTTGATGGCGGCTTGAAGGCGAAGGGGGCGCGGGAGAGGCGCGGTAACGGCCGGCGGCCATTCAAGGAGGCGCGGGCGGCCCGCGGCGGGAGGTTGGGGGAGGGCCTGACGGCCGGGCCCCACTTGCCAGTGACCGGAAAGAAAAAGAAAGGGGGAAGGGAAGGGGCTGGGCCGGCTGGTTGCTTCGGTGGGCCGCGCATGCTGGCGCTGGGCCGCAAGCGGGAGAGGAGGAGGAGAGAGGCCGGCGGCCTGCTCGGCTTTGCGGGCTAAGAAAAAGAAAAACGGGCCGGGGAAAAGGGGCTGGCTGGGCTGAGAGGGGTTTGGGAAGGGGTTTTGGTTTTCTTTTTTTTCTTTCAAAACCCTTTTTCAAACTTTTAAAACTTTCAAACACCTTTCAAACTTTCAAACTAATTTTAAAAAACCATTAAAACTTCACACAAGCAAACATAAGCCATGCATTTCAAAATATGATGCACAAGCACTTATTGTTTCTAAAATTAATCAAAAGTGATATTTAAGTATTTAAAGACCAAATTTATTTGGTAATTTATTTATCCTTAGAAAACAAAATCTAAAACACCGTGTTGCTTACATTATTTTGGTGATGGAATTTTAGGGTGTTACATGTACCCATAACCAACTTTTAATCCAAAAAAATAATCCTATGCATCTTTTAATCCAAAAAATACCCCTATCTGACAACCATATTTCCAGAATTTTTCATACACAAGGGTCCTTTGGATACATATGTTCAAGTTGAACTATTCCTATGGGTCACTATTCTCACGCGTCCTGTCTCGAATCCCGGCCCGTACCGCACAAAGATCTGCTTTAGAATTCACCTTCAAGGCTTTTGGGGTCATCCAGTACTTTGGTTCCCATGAGGGTTAAATAAACTGATTCACTACATTGGTAACCCATGAGTGGATAGCTAGAGATTGAAAAAGTGTAACATGCACAATTTCATTCATGTTACACTCCATTGGTAGCCTATGGAATCATTTCATTAAAAGTTAACCAGCTCGAGACAAGGCCTTAAAGCAGAATGGTTTAATATCAGTTACACTGCATCATAAGCAGAATGAACCAACTCAGCTTAGGAACTAGCAACACCCACACACGCTACAATAACTAAGGTTGTTCCTCATGCCTCCAATTTCTATGACTGTCATTCCTGTTATACTTCTGTCCTGAAAGTCGTACGCAGGCACACAGTACATCATTACTTCCTACGACTTTTCCATTCATCCCTTGAACGTGCACAACGTTTCTCTCTAACAAGCCTTTATATAGCCATGGTTCTTAGTCAAATCTTTGCATACGAAATTCACATGTCCAGAGCTTTTATTGTAGCTAACTTCTCTATCCACAAAAATAGGGAAATGTTTGTTCACTTACGGTAGCGATAACCCTCTCAATGTCAGATGTATATTTATTTTGGAACTTTAATTTAGAACTACTACTAATTTTTTAAAAAAAAGAGGTAACAACTATTAAAGTAGGAATATAATTGATACATGTGCAGCATTGTGTTAATTAAAAAATATGAAGCATTGAGAGCTTTTGGCCTTCAAATGTGCCTATTGACTCTGGTTTGACCAAGAAGGAAAGCACAGCTAGGCCTTAATTGCAAGACGAAGCCTAATGTAATTAAATAAAAACTATTACTTTTTGGCATGTGTAGAATACTCATCCATCACACCGCTTTACTTTTGTGCTCATTAACAGCTCATGATATAATCGAGCTCGGCATATTAGACAAATGATGTAAAAAGGTAGCTCAGCTTGACCCACTAACTAACCCATGAATTGAACCAATCCAATAGTAGCCAATGTGTAAGGCATAATGATAGTTGAACCTTGGCACGCATATATATTGTCTAACCAATGTTGGTACTGCCTCACTATCTTCTTCTTAGTGTTTGCTTCAGTACCAGAAGAAGTGCAAGAGACAGAAAAAATGAAGTGCAGAGTAGCTTGTAGGTGTCCAAGAAGACGAAAGGGAAGAACAAAAAACAAGTAATTTTCACATTACAATGGAAAGCATTGGAAATTCGGCACACACAAGAAATTCACCACGCACCGCGAAATTCGCGTATCTAGTAGTGTGGGAAGGACAGTAGCACTCTGTCTTCCTGTCGGCTATTGTTTCATTTACAGCCGTGGTCCTTGGAATGTTTTACCGGATAGCACACTCAGCAAAGTGGAGCGTAGCATTCCTTAGCAATTCCATCACCAACTTTTACACTAGCTAGTGCTCGATCAGCTCATCAGCGTCCACACAGGCCAGATCTATGCTACAACCGTGGATAGATTGGCTGATGCTGGTTCAGGACAATGGTTTAGGTCTGCACTATAACTTGTGTGAGTATGCACCAGGACAGTTGTGTCCGCAACCAGAAAAAAATTCCTGCTCGGTTAGCCCATTAATCCAACTCAAAGCAGAGGTACTTGCACTTATGCCAAAGATGAAATCAGGGGCAAAAAAACTACGCACTCTTCAAGTGTTCGTCGAGCACAAAGTCATTCGCTCCAGAAGAATGGAGATTTCACTTATTATTTTCACAGCAACTTACTTGCGCAAGGTATTGTTAGGGTGCTGTTGGATAATTCTTATTGTCTTGATAGCATACTGCACACACATCAAGTAATGGTCCAGCACAAACTCGACCGCTGAAGAAGAACGGATACTTCACTTACTTGCACAAGTTATTGTTAGGGTGTCATTGTGACAATTCATTTGCAAATGAACTATCAGGTCAGTATGATTATGAGATAGAAAGAAATAGAATC
This sequence comes from Cenchrus fungigraminus, assembly GCA_036936925.1. Classification (NCBI taxonomy): domain Eukaryota; kingdom Viridiplantae; phylum Streptophyta; class Magnoliopsida; order Poales; family Poaceae; genus Cenchrus; species Cenchrus fungigraminus. The sequence goes on from CM072774.1 coordinate 18,207,262, forward strand.
AGAATCAAAAGTAAAAAGGAGAGGTTTTTTAGTTTTTGAATTAAAAGATTGAATGTGTGTATTACAGGGGATTCTATTGACTCTTACTTCCACTAACGCTTCTCATTTTACACAGAAAATGAGAATTCTACGCTCCTAAAAGCTATGCATTAGCTGAACAGTTTACCTTCTTCAATGTGGCATACACAACCGCTGCTGAATGTAAGCTATACTCTTGTATAAACGAGATGTGGTAATACATATTTTTGAGCTGTGTTTCATTACTGTATAGTACTAATGGTCTTCAAATGTTACATAGGGAAATGGTGTGTGGCCCCTTAATGACAGTATAAACCCTCTCAATACAACAAGAGCATCTATTTTTTCTTTTAGATTTGAGGGACAATGATTACCTAAGAGGGAGTGAATTGGGTGTTCATAAGAACTAATACTCAGCACATATAAAAACCTATTTCAACTTCTATCTAGATGTGCACTAGGTTCTACATGTGTTGCACTAGGTTCGTACTTATAATGACGCGCGTCCGATGGTAATCACGGGCTGTGGTATAGTGTCTCTACCGCAAAAAGGTTTGCACCCTAACAACTACACACATGTAAATTATAGAGAAAGTAAGTGTGGACGTAAAGGGTAGAGATGAGCAAACTCCCGTGATGACAAGATGATTTTTTTCGAGGTATCGAGAAAAACGGTGATGCCCGTCAGGCTGTCAGCCCGTGGACGAGGACATGGTCCAACTCTGCTTGCGTCACAATAATAAACACATGTGCCCCTCCTCTCAGGACAAAATTAAATCATCTTCCCATGTTGAATATAAGACCGTTATCTCTGTAAATAGACAGCGATGGCAGATAGGATACGTAATTTGAGCCGATGGCAAATAGGGAATAAAGTTTTTTTACAATGCAAATAAATAAGGAAGCATTTCAGATTCCAATGGCAAATAAGGAATTTTCTCCAATATTGGGCGGCAACTATTTTGATTAGTACATGTATAATTTGTGGCCTGTATTACTGTCAAACATTTCTCAGAAAAAAATGTATACAATTATTAGATCTCCAGACATGTGTTGCCTTGCACCAGTGACCCTATAAGGCTATAACACTTGCACCACTGACACAAGCTTTGGGTCAACCGGTGGCTGATGCTATAGAAAGGGGTCAGAGAATGGAGGACAGTGTGCCCCTTCAGTTTGTAATCCCAAAGCAGTCACCTTCTACTATCACTCGGTTTACAAAACGCATGAGAATGTATATCTGACAAACTCCTTAGAAAAAGTAGCTGGAGAAACGTTCATGAAAACTTTACATGTGACACCATCAAACTGTACCAACTCCATATGAAACCTTACTGGAAATTGATAACTATATCTAGATATTTTGTCTCTATGCAAAGCAAATCCACTAGTATTGGCCATAGGAACAATGCTAGAAGTCCCTTAAAGCACACAAGAAAAAACGCACCAAAAAAAGCACACAAGAAAGAAGCTTAGAAAGAAACATGGCGAAATCTTGAACTACTTAACTGGAACTTCCCCTATTCCTAAACCACAACATCTCCTTTCAAAACCCGAACCGGTGGTATTATCGAAAGAGCCTGCAGGAACATCAAGAGAAAATAGCAAAAATAGACAAAACAACCTCTAAAAAGCATGAAACTGGGACAAAAGATTTTAATAGCTATAATGAATCTATTTGTTGACCTGCTTTTGTATCATCCAGAAACAGACCACAGACAGCTCATAACTAAGAAGGTATACTGTTTATTATGGCACACCTTTCAGTAGACACAGAACATGAAGTGGAACTCCCAAATGCTCATGCCAGCTACAGCTGATTGTGAAATTTCAGTGAGAGATACTATTACAATGTGTGCGTAGACCTCACTTGTCCACTTATTAGTGTCAATACGATGCCACTTTTGTTCCAGCATCAGGCCACTGACACAAGCCTTGTGTCAAATTGTGGGAGATCGTTGCAGTACAAGTGGGTCAGAATACAGAGGACACTCTGTTCCTTCAGTTCTGAGTCCTCACATCCTAAACAACAATGCGGAAAATATCGTAATTAAAATCTGGATTGCTGCAGCTGCAGTGCAGGCTAGCATACATGGATTTTTTTGGACAGTGAAACATGAAGAAGCAGAGCTTATATAACACACAGACCTATGCCACTTATTGATTCACTGCAATGTTTGTAGGCGGTGGCATGTAGGATGCGGAAAAAAAAAGGGAATCTTTAGGATTGCCTCCTAAAACATTGTCCGGTAGAAATAAAGGAGAAAGATTGGAAATCAGTTATATAAATTGGGTGCCCCAGTGGACCTTATTTCACAATCAGAGAGGACAACAATCAGACTATAAAACCGTAGAAAAACAAAGCATGTGCATCACGTAGAGAGGCTGATGTCCAGACAATTGAGTTTGTGTTTTTTTTCCAAATAATGATGTTTAAAGTTCGTCATCATCTATTCATGAAAAAAGGAATGCTCGGTGAATAGCTATTATACTTTTTTTTCATTTACGGCATGCTCTGTTCATCATTATGCACAAATACATTTTTTTTTGACAACTTTATGCACAAATACATTGATGTGTTTGAGTTGTCGAGCTTTACGTTCTGATTCTGTATGCTGCACTTCTTCGGTTGGAAAACACATCCAACTAGGAGAATGTATGTCTGATATGCATTAATAACTAGTGCCTAAGATGCCAAATTCTTTACCAACTTGGATGATGTAATATTTGTACAAAAATGGCCTTAATAACTCATTTACTCATTGATTTGGCAATTCATGGGGAATACGCTCATTGGACTAAGAAAATGTTTAGAATGACGTTGAAGGATTTTATGTTTTTTCAAAAATGAACTAAAAAACAATAATATTTATCGCCTGCAGTAACATAAAAAATAGCAAAAATACACAAAACGACCTGCAAAAGTCATGATATTAGGACAAAATAATTTAACAGCCATAGTGAGTAAATTTGTTCACTTGATCTTGCATGATCAAAAAACAGAGCACGGACATCTCATAACTAAGAAAACTAATGTTTCCTTTTAGGTCATATGTACACATATGTGAAAAGCGCATAATGCCCAATGGCCATTTTCCTTTTAGGTCCGTATACTAATTTTATATACATCTTCCTGGGCCAACCTGTAAAAATATTGATGTGACAACAGACAAAGTTCATTAGGCATCCATTAGTCTACTTTAAAGTCAAATGACCACTTTCAGACACTTTCAGCATTTAGCGTGTCTCGTGAAACAAGCCAGTGCAGGGCCTACTTGGATGATGAATACTGCAACCACACATGAATGGATCCCCAGCGGAAGTATGGACAGCCTTCAGTGTGCTGTCCCAATGCTGGTAACTTCCACTATCAGCTATATGGTTCCGAGTCATCCCATCCCAAAAACAATGAGGAAATAGTCGTAATTGAAATCTGGATAGCATCTGTACAGGCTTGCTTACGTGGATTTTTTTATAGTAAAACATGAAGAAACCGAGCTTATATAACACAGGGACCTATGCCAGCATGTAGGATGGTTGGAACAAAAGGAGGAGGACATATATATTGACCAATAATCAGGATTGCCTCCATAAAAATTTTCAGACAGACATAAAGTAGAGCGATTCGGCATGATAATGGGCCATGACCCTAATGCATTCTTCACAATGCAACTAAGCCCTACTACTTTTTAGCTTAAAATTGTATATTATTATGGCCCGACCCTTATATAGCCCGATCCTAAAATTTGCTAGGCTAAAATGGAGGGCCCTTTACCACCCTTTGGCATGGGTAATTGGGTATCGTACTATCGTAGTGTTATTTCACAATCAGAAGGTCATACAACTTTCAGACTATAAAACCGTGAAAAAAGAAACCATGTGCATCATTTAAAGAGGCCGATCGACCTTGATGTTTTCTAAACATTGATTTATGTTTTTCCAAACAATGATGTTTTTTCAGTTCATCTATTCATGCAAAACAGAATGCTCGGTGCATAGCTATTGTACTTTTTGTTGGTTTACGATGTGTTCTGTTCATCACACAAACCAATAGACCATGGTTCTGCAAGATAATATTTCAGATGATTTATCAGCAGAAAATACGAGACATCCATTTTTTCTTAAAATTTGGTGCATTTACTTCTGACAAGAGATATATAAAGAAGGTGAACGAAATTTTTATTCCCGGTGGACTTTCATCAATGATCATCTTTAAGGGTGCAACATTCAAGAAAGAATATGATCAAAAACCAAGAAAATATATTTATTTTGGCTCTATGAAAGCTGACATCACTTGAAGTATTATTGCCAACAAGGAAAACTTGGAGTTGCCGTGAGATTAAGTGGAGTTTAGTTATCATTTGTTTTAATTGGGGTGGGCTAGGGCTACTGCTGGTTCCTTCCCAGACTGCTGTCAGCCATTGTTCACTTATTCAATTGATCATTGTAGAGGATTTGCATTGATACACTGGTAGTCTGCTATTTTGTGAACCAGTGACAAACTGCTAGTCTGCCATTTTATTTATGGAAAGTAAAAATTAAGATTATATTAATTTGCACTGTGAAAGATTAGGATAAACTCTTGGACATGTAGTGGTGTCCTTATCACAAACATATCAAACATGTTCATGACACATGAGGAAGCTGCTGGGTGGTGAGGCAGAGTTCTCGTGCATTGCAATTGGCTCGTGGAGCTGCATGCAGAAAATGGCATGGCATGAGCGCCACTGGGGCATTACGTTCTGATTCGGTAGGCTTCACTTCTTCGGTTTAGAAAACGCATGCACCTAAGAGAACGTATATTTGACATGCATAAATAACCGTTGCTTAAGATGACATATTCTTGACCAACTTGCATTCTCAAAACATATTTCTGATTAACACCTTAGAAATACTAGCTGGAGCGACCATCAGGAGAATTTTACATGCAGAGTTGTAGATAACATCATACTGTAGCAACTCCATATGAAACCTTATTGGAAATTGATTAGTATAGATATTTTGGCTCTAAGCAAAAATCCACTAGTTTTAGTATTCGACATAGGAACAATGCTTGAAGTCCCTTAAAGCACACAAGAAACCTAACTTTCTGGGGGAAATCTTGAGCAACTGTAACCAGAACTTTCTGCGGGAAAACCACAACTTTTGGTATTATCAAAACAGCCTCCAGGAACATCATGAAAAAATAGCAAAAATAAACAAAAACAACCTGAAAATCATGAAATTTTGTCAAACGATTTCAACATGTATAATGAATCTATTTGTTTGCATGCTCTTGTCTGATCCGGAAACAGAGCACAAACATCTCATAACAAAGAAAGTACTGTTTATTGTATGGCAGAATATTCAGTAGATGCAGTTTACAAAAAATGTGCACCTTGTAGGTTTTACTACTAAACAACTCAGTTTATTGCTTTATGAGCTCAGATCATGACATCTACATGGGCAAATTATTGTGAAATTTCAGTGCAAAACTTCAATTCAGAAGGCATGTCATGTACCAAGACTCAAATGTTGGAGTTAAAATAAACCACTCCATGTCCTAAAGTTCGGCTGCATTATTGATGAAATAACACTATCATTCAACATGTTTTTATCGAAATAACATTATGGAGGACATAGAATTCTTAAATAAGGTTCTCCATGGATGTGGGCCGGTAGCAATAAAGTGAGCAGGATTCATATTTGCATGTAAATCCTCTCTTCTCATAGAACTTTTTTTTTTTTTTTTTTGCAAATGATGTGCATATGTAAAGTTCGTCAGTTGTTTTTTGCAAACCAAATCATCCACTTTAGGGTCTCGACATCGCGTCACCTTTCCCCTGCAAGCCTATCGCTATGTCGTTATGGTTATAATAGCGGCACCCTCTCATATTTACAAGGAGGCTCGCGTTACAGAATACGACACAAACTCTACTCTATACTGCTAATACAGCTCCAGTCCCATCATAACCGGACTGTACAAATATTCGAAAAATATGTAACAAAACCATTTTCAGTGAGTCACCCGAAAATAGTTGCCCAGTAAGGACCTTCCGTAGTAGAAAATAGAATTTCCACATCTATCTAGTACCATTCCCTGCTGTTCATAAAGCCAACGAAGATATGATGCAGGGCGGAGATTCTCTTGGCTCATCTGATGTTCTCCTAGTGCCTCTCATGCTTATCCGAGCAATCCACTGGAGTTTTGTATTAATATAAACTGCACTCACAACATATGAAGAGTTATCTGTTTCTTGTTGCTCATCAGAGCTCTCTTTGAAATGAAAACCCCATTAAATATAAGATGAACATTTGCTTTGGATCTTCAATTTGTCAAGAGCAAATGTCTTGCAATGAAGAAATGAAAAACATTATGATCAAGGCATATCCACACATCAAGCCACCGTTGCCATAAGAATTCATCACAGTCTGAGTAGGAGCCAGTTACCTTGGACTCAGAGTTACACTAGCGCTTGCATAGGAAGTAGCACAAGATGTGCAGGACTTGACACAGAGGACACGCCTTATGTGGGACAGTGATGGACGCCTGGCGCTACTATAAAAAGCCAGCGATGCAACGGAGTGGATGAAAGCTCCACCCCGCTGTAGATGGAACGATAGTAGAGAACGTGTATCTGTGCTATCCTCCTTCCTAATGCCTTCCATTACCATTGGAAAACATTTTTTTCTCTTTCCTTCTCTGCATTATCTCTGAGAAGCTGTTTATGCTCAATTCTTTCTGTTGCTTTTGCACTCCTACTGATGGCCAACAACTAAAGAAAACCTAGGAGAAGCTAGTGAGGCAGTAACCATGTTGGTGAGAAAATATATATGTGCACGAGCCAAGCATCAACTTTATATATATATTTCTTATAAAGAATTGTACTTCATTTGAACATTTGCTAGTATTAATTGGATTAGCTCAGCTCGGTTCTTTAATGGGTCAAGATGTAAGGAATCGTATGCTCGTAGCCTAAGATGGGGAGGGGGTGAATTAGGCTTCTTAAAAACTTAACCTATGACTTCCACTACTTTGCATAAAGTAAAACTAGAACATACTACCTAGATGTGCAACTACGGTTGTTCTAGTGTGAAACTCCCATCCCAAAACAAGTTTTGCAACCTATAGCCAATCCTAGCATGATACTACTCTAGAAAAGTAAAGGCAAGCAAGAATTGCAAGAGAGTAATGCGGAAACATAAAGAGGGATGAGAGGAAGCAAACTCTTGACACGCGATTTATCCCGTGGTATCGGCAGGCACTAAGCCACCCTTAGTCCACGTTGTTGAAGCACTCACACAAGAGTATTGCTTCCCGGTCACCAAGTCTCTCCCAAGAGCACCACTTGACTCGCCACAAAGGCTCGCCACTTAGACACTCACCAAGCTCCCTTGGTCACCTTGATGCCGCCTCCACTAAGGAGCTTCTCCACTTACGAAGGGGGTCTCCACGTCCCCTGCATAAAGTGTCCTCGCCACTCCACACCAACCCAGAGAGTCGAAGACGATTGCCGGTGAGCCACTTAGGCCCCAAGGCTTCCGGCGCACCTTGTACAACTTGATTCACTCAAGAATAACCTCACAAGGTTGGCACAACCTTGCACTCACTTAGCTCTAAGCTAAGCCTAGCACTAAGCACCCACACAAAGCATATGCAAGTCTATGGATGAGCAATTTAGCAATTTGATGGATTGGATATGATTTTCTAGGTGTCTTGCACTCCTCTGCACTTCCACACAATCCAGCAACCTCAAATGGGTGAGTGGATATGATCTGTTGGTTTCTTCGAGACCGTCGGATAGACCGATGCTCCCTCTGACCAAGACTTCGGTTCATCCGGTGTTGAAGAGTCTGTCTTGGCGCGTATCTGTCTTGATTCAAACCAGGCATCGGATAGACCGACGGTGTCCTCACTTAGACCGTCGGATCATCCGGTGCTACTGTCTTCTGCAGCCCTGCTCCTTCCAATCATCCGACGCAACTAGAATATGGACCGTCGGTTCATCCGATGGTGCCAACTTCGTTTGGCCTACTGCGCAGTGTACCAAGTGCACTGACACTTCTTCCTTGGGTACTGTTAGTTCATCCGACAGGTCCACATTTTTGCTATAAGTAACTTAACATGTGCATGGTATGTTAACTTATGGTATGACATGTTATCTTTGGCATGGTATGTTAACTTGTGGTAATATCCATGGGAACTAAGAATGCCTAGAAGGACATGCTAGACAATGTGGTTAGTCCCATTACTTGTGTTGTCATGAATCATCAAAATCAACTCGAACAAATGGCAAATGGGGCCATGTTCGCTGCACAAGATGAGCTACCTTTTTATCTGGTTTGTTTAAGATGCTGAGCAGCTGGTTAATGAGATGCTTGCTTGGCCTAATTCCTGTGGCTGATGAAAAACATTTCAACAAGTACAGCCTGTGCTAGCTCAAGCCAATTAACAAGCTATGTTAATTATTACATCACTACTCTGCGTGGCCCCATGAATGCATTGGGAGAAAAAATATATATGCACCCTTTATTGTAACGTGAGACCACCTAAATATAAGATGAACATCTTATTTTCTTGGATCTTCAATTTCTCTACAGGAAATATCTTGGATGAATAATTGAAAAAAATGTTGATCCATGGATGCATGCAGCATGCATCTTGCCACGAATGCCATAAGCTCTCATAACCATCTGCAACAATTTTCCGATCGATTAAGATAACAAACCAATGTGGATCACTGGTGTGCCATTCGTGGTTTCAAGTGGCAAATGTCAAATGTTTGCATCCAACATGAGGGGTTAATTAAATGGTGCAGTAAATCTCTGTAAATGTGAAAAAAAGTCCCTAGACGTGAGGAGTTCAACTGCACGATTGTTCAGAGCTGGTCACGGAGTTTAGTAGTCCGTGATGCTGGTATGCTTGGCGTGATTGCGCCTGTGGTGTTGTTTACGGCTGCCGAACACTCCGGGGGCCGCGGCCGGCGGCCGGCGAACCCACCCTTGGTAGCGAGGGGAAGAGCGATGACCGGTTGAGCTGCACAGCCGACCCCAACATGGTGAGCGTGCCTCCGCCGCTATGGCAGGTCACAGACTCAAATGATGACAGGAGTCGCCTGCGATGTTGCGGTCACACGAGCAGTCGAGCACTCGTCCAATGGACTAGGTGGACCGGCCCGCATGTGTCCGCAAAAGAAATGCCGCTACATCACATCGGTCGCAAACCTTTACTTTGCGGGGCGGGTTTGTGGCCCTGTAGAAGAACCCGCCCCGCCTGCAAGCTATCAGTGCTACCCTCCTTTCCGTTGCCTTCTATTCTAATAGTAAAGTAAATTGTTTTTTCAATTCCCTTCTCTTCCACAACTCCCAGGAGCTCCTTCTCCTGTGTACTTCAATTCATTCGATCTATCACTCTTACACTCCTAGTGGTAGGCAATTGTGGACAACAAACAGGGATAAGTTAGGTGGTGCTCGTCGCGGTGAGCAATTATATATAGGGATATGAGTGTGTATGCGCGCGAGCGTGTGTGGCATCAACTTGATATATATATATATAGCTACCTCACACATTGGCTTGTACTGGCTCAACTTCACACTGGGCTCTTTAATAAATCAAGATGAGCTACCTTTTAAGTAGCTCATCAAATTAGTGATCTGTGCAGGGCTAGTTTCTGAGCTGCTCTCAAGCAAGCCAATGACCTCAAATTTAGGTGGCACAGATGGCCAAGTAGTCTACACAAGCCAGAAAGTAAATTATTACAACGTCCATTACATTGTTTCGCCACCTAATCTTTAAACATGAAAATTGGCTTTTGCGGCACCTAATTTTCACGTGTACACAATACATTGAGCTGCCGTTGTACATGCCACATTTAAGAAGATAAACTTTTCCGCAGATGCAGTGCTTTTATTAGGAGTGTAGAATTATCATTTTGGTAGAATCAGAATCACTACTAGAGAATCGCACATATACCCCAGGCCTGATTTTTCATTTGTACTGGTTATTTTGCCCACCGGTACAAAAATGCATTCATTTGTACCGGTTGGAGCCACCAACCGGTACACATAGTCTCGTCGGGGCCTGATGATCCAACCCAACCGGTACAAATGCCTGATCCAACCCAACCGATACAAATGCCTCACATATTAGAGAAAATATTATACAAATAAATATATACGAATGTATGTAGAATATTATCTCAAATATAACACTTTATATGCCACACGACTTTATATTATAGCGTATTACGATTAGTATTAGTACTTTAAGCAAATATGTTAGAAAAAAGAAACATAAAAAAACATCATTTGTACCGGTGGTACCTCCACCCGGTACAAATGTCCCCCTGCCACGTCGGAGGGGGGAAGGCACATTTGTACCGGGCCGAGGCTCCACCCGGTACAAATGTGAGGCATTTGTACCGGGTATCTCGCCCGGTACAAATGCTCCACCACATTTGTACCGGATGCTTTGTACCGGTTCAATACCCGGTACAAATGAAGGTTATGAACCGGTACAAATGTCTGTTTTTTCAGTAGTTAATGAAGGTAACAATAAGTAAATCAAGTGTGTAGTTTGTATTGATCATTGGGATACCGGCTTTAATACATGTACAACACGCATGGATGAGGATCCATCCTATCCTAAATTACAGGAGAAACACAACGGTGCGGCAGAATCATGACCATGTGCGTCGTGCGGCAAGGTGAGCACACCACTCCACTCCACTCTAGGGAAGATAAATTGATAGCGAGGAGGAGGAGCAGGTGCTACCTTCCCTCCCAATGCTTAGAAAGTAAAGATATTCTTCTCTTTACTTGCCTAGCGCAACTGCCAGAAGTTCGATCTCCTCCAGACCTCCACACCTCAATTAAATCTATGGCTCTTACACTCGCAGTGGTTGGCAACTCGAGAAGACAAGGGGCCTGTTTGGCAGGGCTCCGGCTCCTACGAAAACGGCTCTAGCTCTGGCTCCTCCGGTGGAGCAGCTTTTCTGATGGAGCTGAAGCTGTTTTGGAAAACGTTTGGCAAAATAGCTTCACCTATTAGATTGATCTTGTAAAATGTCTAAATTACCCTTTACTATATTTTTCTTTTTATTTTTTCCTTCTCTTTTTTCTCTTCTCTTTTTCTCCTCCACTCATTTCTCTCCCCTCGGCCCCTCCTCTGCCCACTCTGCTCAATCCATGCGCCGGCCTTTTCTCCCTGCTCCTCCCCCCGCGCAGGGAGCTCTGCCGGTTCGCCGTGCCGGCCGTAAGGCCGAGCCGAGCTGGGAGGAGATGGAGGGGCGATGGAGTGGGGGCCTCAGAGCATGTCGTAGCAGAGGACGAGGACGACTCCCTGACCCCGCGCCGGCGAGATCCTATCGGAGGAGAGGGTCCTCCGCCGCCAGAGAGAGGGAGGCGGAGCACGACGCTGCTCCCCTCCACCTCGCCGCGCCCCAAGCCACTACCGCCCGGGCTTCCCCTCCGCCTCCGCCCGGTATTGCTTCCCCTCGGCCTCGGGCCGCTGCCGCCCGACCTTCCCCTCCGCCTCACCGTGCCTCGGGCCGTCTCCGCCCGACCTTCCCCTCCGCGTCGCCGTGCCTCGTCGTCTTCTCCCGGCGGAAAGGTAACCACCTGAATCACAGGGGCAAGGCTGAGAAGGGGAGGTGGAGCCGGGCGGAGCCACGAAAATGTGGCTCCGCCTCCTATGTGGAAGCTGTTTTGGGCTTCACGTGCAGCTTCAGGGATGGAGCCGCACCAAAATCACCCGTTTGGCAGGGCTCCGGGTGGAGCCGTGGCTGGAGCCAGAGCCGGAGCCCTGCCAAAGAGGGCCAAGGTATAGCTGAAGTGGTGGTGCTCAGTGCTCACGCACGGTGGCAAGCATCAACTTGAATAATATTTAGCTACCTCACACTTTAGCTTGTACCAGCTCAAGTTCACTCTTCAGCTCTTTAATGATTTAAGATGAGCTACCGTTAGCTGATTAATTTGGGGCACCCATGCCGGACTGGTTTATGAGCTGCCCTCACATGTCACAAAAGCCTTTTTGCTCATCCTCCTCTAAAACCTTAAACTTCAACGCACCTAGCCCACTCTCTCTTGGTGCCCTTGCATACCCAATGCATGTTCCAGAATAAAGTAAGGACCTTTATTGATCATGCATCAGATGCTTATGAAAACGCTTTAATTTTAATTTGATTACAACCCACATGTTAATAACAAAAATGTAGGACAAAAAAAGTGGCACAATCCCATTTTCCATCACGGTATTTACACCTAACCACTAGCATACTTGGTAAAGAAGTCACCGAACTAGTGCACGACATCATTCTCCAGTCCGCAATGGTTGTTCATGAACAAACCACTGGCAGCACTGTCTCGCGTACATCGAGTCTTGCATAATGTACTTGACAGATTCGGGAGAAACTGATGTCTGGCTTCCATTCTTCACGCCTCCCATTTCTATTTTAGTGTCAAAGAATATTATGCACTGCCCACATTCTGCTGTAAGCAAGTTCTGTTTATCTCCTGGGCTTCAGTATAGGCCCTAGTATCAGTTTGAGTTTTGCTAATAATTTCAGAGGTCGCTTTTGAGCTATTGAGCTTCAACATATATGTTCAGACGGAGCTACCAATTTATACCCAACCTTTTGTTTTCTCATGAGGTGAATCACTGAAGATGCAAGAGGAATTATGCTAGCTGCATGGCTGTAGCAAACTTTAGTTTTATTTACCTTGCTACCATGTGACGTACCTAAATTTTAAAGTGGTTCACAATTCCAGTCCATATATACCTCTTGAATACAATAAAACCTTAGCTATCCATCTCATCCTTTTTCGTTTTCAAAAATTGTACTGCGCACATTGAGGGGGATACCACCATCATGAGCCGCTGTTCTGCAGCATGTTCAACCAGTTCGATGGGTTATTGCTTCATATGGACGACAGCAAGGCAGAAAATCTTCGCAGAGAATTAAGAACAGGTTGTACAGGATGTCGTAGATCGAATTGACAAAGCCAACATAATGCAACTAAACCTAATTGTCCAGGAATCTCAAGTTCAGCTTGCTTCCCTCATGCAATTCATTCCCAAGGAACCACTACACATCCTTTTGATGATCTTGTATTACAGACAAGAATTCCAAAACCTCCTGCTTTGAGCAAACTACAGGAGTGGAAGCAGCATATATATTTTGTGCTTCACCCAGACTTGCATACTACAGGAAAAGACATCCATTTCGTCATGGACACCGAGAAATGCTTTACATGTATGTGCGTTATTTTCCAACGCTTCAGACCAAGCCAATTTCCAACAGTTGAAGCAGCTAGCCAGGCATGCGTACACTAGTTTTGGGCATGGTGGCAACACATGGTGCTCGTATATGAGGCGCAACCCCAGATCGTAGCTTCATGCAAATGCAATCACGCAGAAGAACAAAGGCACCACATATAGAGTTGCAGCATATATTCGCAATGCATCCCATCCCCATTTAGAATATATTGCAGTACGACAACCTTCCTCTCATGTGCTTACTTGGCATTCTACGAGGAAAGTTAGCAAGCTTCTGTAAATGGTACTAACGATTCCAATTTCTCAAACTATTTATCCATATGTATATGTGCTGGCTTGGAGAGAGGTGATATGTGTTAGGTATTTAGCAGCAGTATATATTGCTTGGCCAACCAGTTCCTATATCAAATTGTTCCTATATAAGAAATCCCAATATGGTACTCTCTCCTTCTGTTACTTCTGTAAGTCCAATAAGAAATTGATACTTTCATCAGCTTAACACATTGCAAAGTAATTCCTATATAAAATATGGTTTGCTAGAAATTTTAGAGCTTGAAATTATTGAGAGCGGTCCATGAGACAAAATCTAACGGTGGAATTACCAAGAAGTGCTAGAAAATAAATAAAGGGAACTACCAGAAAGTACCAAACATAGTGAAAATTACTATGATATGATGATACCCTTTAAATTAAGTGAAAATCTATTTATTTATTACCTGCAAGTACCACACATACTTCCAAGTACACATTCCGATACTCTACACAAGTATCATAACTATTATGAAGTCATTTTTAATAGTGGAGCTCTAGCAAATTTGTAGGCTTGTGAGTCCTTAAAACCTTAGGAATTTTATATACAAACTCAACTCAATTCCATCTGTTAGTTTAAATTACACTACACAATCTAGGACCAGTGTTTCTATAAAACACACAATGAAATATACTATAAATTCAGCTCTGTAGATGCCTTATCTCCAGTGTTAAATGGCATGTGTCAGTTTTTGTGCATTGCCTGTTATCTGGGTAGTGGTCACTTTAGCTTTATAAGTTAATAACACCCCATTTTCTCTTTGAGAAAAATCCTTTTAAGGAAATAACAATAAGGTTATTTAACACTGGAGACTCAATATTTTTGTGAAGAATTCATATTATTGCTTATGTTTCAATTCTTCACGAAAATGTCCAAAGCGATGACACAATGCTTTGCTCTCTTCAGATGGACACTCTCTCTCTTTCTGTCCTCACGCTGCAATAATAAGTCGTAGCCAATATGTTACCCACTGGTAGAGCGGGAGGCTTCTGTACGCCCCTTTAGTCTCAGTTCAACTTTGGAGTCGGGACTAAAGGTCTTTCGCCGACGTGGCCAGAAATGGTTGTGTGAGCCGCATACCCTTTTGTCCCGGTTGGTATTACCAACCGAGACTAAAGGCTCCGCTTCCAAAAGCTGGAGAGGCAACAATCATTACGTAGACCTTTAGTCTCGGGTGGTGTTTCCACCCGCGGGTGGTGTTTCCACCCGAGACTAAAGGGGCCTTTAGTCTCGGGTGGAAACACCATTCGAGATTAAAGATTTAGTCCCGGGTGGTGTTTCCACCTGTCACACCCTGAAATTTCTAATTTCAGAGTGTGAATAGAGAGAATAATTAAATAACAATTTTCTCATCATTTTAAAAATTTTCCAACATTTATTTTCTTTACAGGAAATATAGTGTAGGAAAAAGCCTTTGTTTGATTTTCTAAATTAAATAAAAGGTTGCATGTGTGTTGCAATCACATGCCGATGCATCTGGGTGTTCATGAGTGCAAAAAGTTTCAAAAATGCGTTTAGATGCTGATCAATCCTTTTGGGAATTTTCTGGACTTTTTCTGGAATTTATTCTCATTTTTCCCTGAGCTAATTCTATTTATTGGAAGGCTCTACAATATTTTTCATGAGCTCCAAACACTTTATTTGGATTGTTCATGTCCCAATGTGTCTCTGAGAATTTTTCTGAAATTTTCGGGATTTTCTGAGTATTTTTCCTACCTTTAAAACAATTTCTAGATTTTTCTGAAATTGTTTTCGCATTGAAAATTAAATTCAGAAAACAATAACGCTTTCCTTTTCTTTTGGGCCGAGCCCGCATCCGCGAGCCCGACCCAGCCCGCTCCGGCCCATCGGAGCCCAGCACCTCCGCGTGCCCTAGATGCCGCCCTGCCTGGCGCAGCCATCCACCGCCACCGCCTGGCCGAGCTGCCGGAGCCGCCGAGCGTCGTCGCTTCGATTTGCCGCGTCGGGACGCCGTCGGACAAAGCTGGCACCACCAGAAGCTTCGCGAGGTCGAGCCGAGCGCAGCTACCTGATCACTCGACCGCCGAACCACTAGAGCATCGCCACCCATGGCGAACCCGAGCCGGCCGCCGTCCTGTTCTTTCGCCGGCCGTCGCCCGAATCGTCGTCCACGGGCGGAGCCGGAGCAGTCCGTCACCACCAGGAGGTCCGCAACGCCGAGCCGCGTCCAGAACACCGGCTCCTGTCGCGAGTTGACCTCTGGAGCACTGCCCATCGTGAAGACCCGAGCCGCCTCCGAGCTCCACCGCCGGCCACCCCTCTCCAAAATCCGGCCACCTCCGTCCGTCTCCCACGCTGGTGAGCACACCATCGCGATCTTCTCGATCTCCTCTCTCCGTTTTGTGTCTTACCCGAACCCCTAGCTGCTCGGAACCCCGTCGATTGACCACGTTCTTGTGCGCGCTAGAGCTCCTGTCCGTTCCGTCCGTCTCTGTACAGAGGAAGAAGATAACCCTCTGTTTCTCGTTTAGACCCCTAGAGTTTCTTGTAATGTTTAGATCTTTTCCTGTGTCTTGCAAGTTTTCTAGGAAACCCCCTAGAAAGATCCCACCTTTCACACATAAATCCCACCCGAAAATTTTACAGATCTAACCCCGATCTTTGAT
This sequence comes from Cenchrus fungigraminus, assembly GCA_036936925.1. NCBI lineage: Eukaryota > Viridiplantae > Streptophyta > Magnoliopsida > Poales > Poaceae > Cenchrus > Cenchrus fungigraminus. Next base: position 18,223,472 of record CM072774.1, read on the forward strand.
CTTTTCACGAGCACTATTTGTTGTGTCTCGGGATTCTTGTGTGCTAGCCCCTGAGATCTATAGTTAATCACAACTAGGTCCTCCAATCTTGTTTATCTCATAAAGTCCATGTTTTAGCTCCGTTTTAATTCATTCAAGTTGCAGTAGGTTCATAATAAAATAAAGTGCGCGCTAGTGGTGTGTTTTCATCATGCTTATTTTCTGAAAATTAATTTAATATTAATTTTGTTAATATCTATTAAGCATGCCTTTTCTAAATAAAAGAAACATAGTGTTATACACCGTTTTTCATAATCAATATTAATTTGATTAATGTTTATTTCACATGCTTTTGTAAATAAAATCTAATTAGATCTTTATTCCGGTGTTTCGTAAACCAAATGTTAATTTGCTTAATATTTAATTAACCTTTCATAATTACAAGTTAATTAGGTTTTTACACCGGCTTTTATAATAAATGCTAACTGGATTAATGTCGACATGCATGTGCTTTCTAAATAAAGTTTGTTTAGCTCAACACGTCACATGCCTTTATTCAATTAGTTGTTTAAACATTTCTAAAGTAAATTGTTTAATTGGTATAATTGACACATGAATATTTATAAATAAAATTTGACTAGTTCTTTACTTCGGTTTTGCAAATAAAATATAATTTGCATTAATGTCAACATAGGGTATTTTATTCTTGAAATATCCTTTATATATTTTTGTTAATTAAAATAAACCCAGCTCGCATAGTCTTTCATGTTCATAAATACAAATCGTTCGATAGACGTTCTTTACCAAGCTCTATCTCAGTGTGATCTTTCCGGTCCTTGCTCAACCTTTCACAGCCATCTCTTTAAAGCTAACCAAGCTTTTCCCTTCCAAGCATGGTTTGTGTGCTTTAGTGATCCATAGAATCAAGCCTATCCTTTAGTATGATCTTTTAAAGCTTATCTTTGATTGGTGCATTGTTCTTAGTTTGCTTGTTTGTTTGCTTTGTATGCTTGTGCCAATGGTTGATGCGAGTAGAATGAAAGTGGTTCGAGAGCTTTGAAGAGCTTGAAGGTGAAGACATTCTGAGCAACTACTCTGTGGTTAAAGGCAAGTGTGTCCTTGTTCTTTTGTCCCAATAATTATTTAATCACTCATTGCATTACTTGCATTAATACTGATTGGGTCCCAATAAGGATTATCCTAGTCTTTGTTATCCTTATCCTTGTCAACCTGGGTTTACCTTTTTGTTGGGTATCTATGCTAGTTGCTCTACCTGGGTTATGGTGGTTTTAAAGAACACTAATGTTACACCTGCTTTACTTTTATGCTATACCTTTGGTTAATACAAGATCACAATGTTTAATCAGAACATGGAGAAGCACCCAGGAAAATAGTACAACCACAAGACATATGGCTCTGTCTTGGCCAATTAATTAGAGGACTCTAGTGTTGGACTAGTGATTGGGGGGGGGGGGGCAGGACTCGCGGAACCTCGTGCACTGGAACACACTAGGGAAATCTTTGTAAAGGCCTCGTAGCGTCTCTATGCAGCCACACCTCGGTAGTGTGGTATGGTGCCTGATCAGCATCGCGTGGTTGGGTCTAAAGCTCTTCGGAGTTTTTACGTGACTTGTGGTGAAAGTGTACAACCTTTGCAGAGTGTAAAACTAATCGATTAGCCGTGCTCACGGTCAAGAGCGGCCTGGACCCTCACATGATAATTGAACTTGAAGATGGACTTAAATCGTGCTCTCTGATTATGTTAGCCATATGCTTATGGCGTATCTCTTACCTTTATGCTTAATGTGGGTTGGTATACACTTGTATCTTAGTAATCAGGTGCTAATAAAATTTGACCAACAAAAATGCTAAATGCTCAGAGCCCAGTCCACTATAAAGCCTTTGCATTCATCCTTTCCCCACACTTGCTGAGTACGACAAGTGCTCACCCTTGCTATAAACAATGTTGTTCAGAAGAAAGAAGCTGCTTTGAAGTCTTGTGAAGATGTTGCTGAGTTCCTAGGCGTACGCAACCTCCAGTCGACTGCTTGTGGAGTTTGGTGCCTTCGTTTCCAGGATTTAGCGTAATACTCTGATAATCTTTCTCTTTCTTTATGTGATACTATTTCTGTATTCACTTATATGTCACTATATGCATGAAATTTGATCTTGGCATGCATATAGATTTGCACTTGGTTTTCTTTGGAAAAATAGGTGTGACACCACCCAAGACTAAAGGGACACCTTTAGACCATCCGCACTCGCGTTGCTCTATAAATTTGCTCTAAAAGGAATATTTTAGCCACGTCAGCGAGAATGTTTACTCTACATCATCTTCTCCCGCACTCCTGTTACTCTATATAGTTGCTCTGTACTCAACAACCATATATTTATTCATCCACTTCCAACTACCATCCTCATTTAAAATTTTATTTCATACCTCTTTAGGGACTTAAATGTGAGGAACTAGTGGTTCAAGGGATTAGAGTGTAATACCAAAAAAGTAAAGGGACAAAACACAAAATATGAACCTTATCTCTTCCCACAGCCCTCCGATCCGTGAACCCTGTCTCTCTCGATTCGTCTCTCTGTTGCGAGGAGCTCCTATGGCGAGACGCGACGAGCTTCTTGTTCACCTCTTCTTGTTGCTGCTCCTGCCCACGCCTCCCTATCCGGCAGCGCACGGCCTCGAGGCAACCATCGGAAGCTCCTTCTCCACGCACGCCGGCAGCTCCTTCCTCACGTGCGCCGACGGCCGGATCCAGCTCGGGGCGGCGCGTGGCGTCGAGTATGACGAGCTCCTGCCCGACTCCCTCTTCTTCCTCTTCGCTGAAGTGTCGATCCTCCATCGCGATGGTCTGCTCCCCGTGCCTCTCTGCTGCCCCGGCCTGCTGCCCCAGCGAGCCCTTCCCACGGCGTGACGCGGAGGAGCAGCTGTGGCAAGGCAGCGCGAGGCGAGGCGAGGCGGGCGTACAGAGGACTGCAGCCTGCGCGGCACGCAGGAGGAGCTGCAGCCGGCACGGCGTGAGGAGATGAACCCTAACGTGCGCTCTAGTGGCCTGTGTCGGCGCCGCCATGCAGCCCCGCCGGTGGATGGACCCATCGTCGATGAAGCTTCTTCCATTCCTGCCCGCGAGGAAACCTGTCGTTGGGTTGCAGCATCCGTGGCGTAACGTTTGTGTTGCGGCATCTGTGGCGTAAAGCTTGCTTTACGGTCTCGTGCCATAGATGATACCGTGGAGGACTGCAGCTGTTTTTGCTCTATAGTGTTACGGTAAAGGTTTGCCGAAAGGCATACCATCATGCAGTGCAGATGGTCTTAGTCACGAGTGAAAACACCACCCGTGACAAAAGGCCTCCTCCCACCTACCGCAGGTCCCTTCTCCTCTTTCGTATCTATTTCTCTCCCACCCGCCAAGTCAACTCATCTCCTTCCTCTCATTCATTTTCTTGCCTTCTTCCTTTTCTGCACCTCATCCCTTCCTGTTCTGCAGATGGAGAAGGGCACCGAGGACGTGTCCCCGCGGCTGGTCGGAGCGCGCGCCGGCGCGGATGGCCGGCCCCGCGGCTCGGCACGGCGGCACCTCGGCGCGGGCGGCCCCGCAGCTCAGCACGGCGGCGCCCCGGCGAGGGCGGCCGGCCTCGCGGCTCGGCACGGCGGCACCCCGGCGCGAGTAGCCCTGCGGGCGGCGTGCCGGCGTAGGTGGCCCCGCGGCTAGGCACGGCGGTGCGCGTGTGGGCGGCCAGGTGCTGCGGCTGGCGGCCTGGCACGGCGCGCATGCGGGCGGCTAGGTTCTCTTTTTTTTGCATTTGTGAATGATTTGTGTGTTGAGGAATTCATACGTTGTGATGTGCAAAAGAATCTTGTGAGATGGATTTGTGAGATAAATTTGTGTTATGAATTTGTAGATGATTTGTGAGATGAACTTGAATGAATTTGTTTGATTTTATGTGTGAATGGTGTAGTGAAATTCAACCTGTTCTTGTGAATGGTGTAGTGAAATTGAACTTGTTCTTGGTGGATTTGAACTTGTTCTTGTTCTTGTGGGAGTTGGGAGTTGGAGTCGAAGTTGGAGCCGGCGGAGCTGAAGCCGGCAGCAGATGCCAGCTTCTGCTGGGCTTTTTTTTTTATTCCTAAAAACCCTTTAGTCCCGGTTGGTATTACCAACCGAGACTAAAGACCTCTTTAGTCCCGGTTGCTCACCCGGGACTAAAGGGAGGCCTTTTTGTCTCTCATCATTAGTCTCGGTTGCACATGAGAGACCTATTCTCTTTACCAACCGGGACTAAAGCCCCTCTCCCTACCAGTGACCTAAAGATAACCTCGCCAAATTGACACCAACATGTACAGGGATACGATGTAAAATTTAATATACCTATTCACCAACCCCACAACCGCACTAATCACAGTTGCAATCTGCCACAAAACGACGATGGATTTGTGCCTCCCAACCAACATCAGGCCTTCATAGACAAACTCGTGGTTGGCCTGCCCCAGTGTGGCTGTCTTCCTACCAATATGGTTCTGATAAGGACAGCCATCTCTGGTCCGGCGATGGCTCTGTGTTATGTGCAAGCACCGGCAACAATGTCTTCACCGGGACAGCCAGGATGTAGCCAGGATATGATTCATAGCCTAATATCGTGATGCCTTGCATTTCTCTATTTTGTGGTCCAAGAAATTCACCCTCAGGTTATTTTTTATCGAAATATTGAGCTTCAGTATAACTGCTCGTACTAAACTGCGAATTCATAATCGAGTTGTTCCATCTTGTAACATGCTGGATTTATCGGGACTGAATTCCAAGCGAGAATCAGGTTGAAAGAAAAGCAGCTCTGCATCTTTATTTCCATCACCAAAGAAGATCAACGTGCTTGTAACTACTAAGGAAAACAGCACACACGTGATGATCCAATGATAGTTGCAGCAAAACCCTCTTATCTTCAGTCAAAGTTGTATTGAAGTTCATGGTTAAATGTTTTTTGTTTTGTCGGGAATAGCAAAACGAACAGATTGTATAGTTATACCAAGACGAAAAGATACCCAATAATGGATGAACATCTGCATATGCATATTGGTGTGTAACGTAAGTACATGACTAATAATGCCATGATGTACAAAATATTCACGCAGTTAATAATTACTAGGACTTTTGAGCAAGAATCATGGTAAATGAAACCCTAGTCAGCGCTGCTCTACAGCTTTATTATCATCACCGAAGATCAGTGCCATGATTACAGCACGGGCACAACAGTTTCAGCTGCCGTGCCACTGCCCAATCACTCCACCCCGCACTGCACTAGCATGACTGCTGAAAAATAGATGTTTGGGATTGCTTACTCCTGCTAATCATCATGTATTTTTTGGGAGTGCAAAAAATACATGTTTGGTTAGGGTATCAAAAACTAGAATTGAGTGCAAAAGAAGAGAGGAAATTTGAGGAGTCTTCATCAGAGTCCTCTGATGTAAATTTTCATCAGGTAAATTTTTCCATTCCTATCTACTTTTCTTTTTATTACTCTTTGTTTGTTGCTTCTCTCAAGTGATAGAGGAAGTCTATGATGAATTTTTTAATGATTCTTATAGTCATAACCGTAGAATAGATTCTAATCGAAATGCATACATTTGGTTCATACACAATTGACATACACAATCCTAAAGTAAAGGCTCGCGACTGAAGTACAACTGCCCCGTGCCATGAACTTTCTCCATTTGATTTGATAAGGTTGAATTAGCCTCCTTCTTCACTCTTGAGCTTTGCTATGCATGTTTGAGTGAATTGTGTGCATATTTATATATCCCATCCGGGCCTCTCAGAGTCTTTATGAAAAATAAAGGAATAGTACTGAGACTTGTTATAAAGGGAAAAGCTTCTTTGCATCTTTACCCCCGGGAACAAAGAGCATCTTTACTCTAACTCTCTCTGTCTGTCTCTCTCTAAGAGCAACTCCAGTGGGGCCTCTAAATGGGCCTCTACTAAAAAATTTAGAATTTTGGTGCAAAAAATGCAACTCCAGCAGGCCTCTAAATGGGTCTGCATTTTTCATACCCCTCCAAGCCTCTAATCTTGGAGGGACTCTACTCCCCCTCGAAAACGTGAGTCCCACAATTTTTCTTTTCTTTCCTTTATTTTCTTTTATTTGACTCCTCCCTTGTCTCTCTCTCTCCCTCTGCCGCTCCCTCTCGTGCTCGGCCGCCACCTTCTTCTGCTCATGGCGGTCGACGCCGGCGAGATTGGGCGTGGTGCGACCGGTTGAGGAGGTGTACATGGGCACAGGGATTTGGGATTCGGGCCGAATGGGCCGAATTTCGGTGGGATTCGCCCATCTCGGTTGGGCCCGAGACAAAGTGAAATCGGTCAAAACATTTCGGCCCAATTTGAACTTTTAGCCCACTCAAAGGTCCATCATAACCCACAGATGACTCCCCTAGTATAAAATCATGAGTGAGACTGTGGAAACCCTAGAAATTTTATTTTTCCTCCTCCTTTCCCCCTAGCGCCGGCGGCGGCTTCCGACCTGCGCCGCGCCAGCACCCTTCTGCCGGCAGCGTATCTTTCCTCGCCCGCCCAGCTCTCTCTCTCTCTCGTCGCCCTCCGACTCCTCCTCCGCAGTTGGCAGTCTGCACCACCATCTCTGCCCGGCGGCCACCATCTCTGTAGATATTTCTTTCTTCCTGCTGCTATGTCTCTCCAATCGTGGCTGATCCATTATTTACAGCATCTCGTCGGGCACATGGAGGCAGGATGAGTGGAAGCGGCGGCCTCGGCACTGCTTTAGTCAAATTCGTTCAAATTCTACTGAAATTTGGTCAAAATTCGAATTGTTTGACTGGTCAACTTAACCGGGAACCGGTCCGAAATTTTCAAATTTTCCGAATTTCGTCAAATTCGGTGGGCTCCGAATTCTTTCGAATCCCACAACCTTGCATGGGCATGATGGATGCCACGCGCGTCGGGTAGGTCCGCGGTGGAGGGGCATCAAGGAGTAACTGCGTCGCGGCCTCCACGCGCATACCAGGCGGCGCGCTCAGTGGCGGCGGCGACGACAGCGGGCGCTGGTAAGGAACTTGAGGAAGTCGAGGAGGCTCTACGCACCATGCACATCAACCAGGAGTGGATTGACATCTCCGCCAATGAACTTGCCGACCTCGACCTCGCCGTCGAGGGCGAGTACCACGACTTCCCTGATGAGCACGTCATGATTCCCACCGCGCACCATCCGCTGTGGCCTCCGTCTCTGCCGGCTCGACTGGAGCAAGGCTCCAGCACGCCGGTGGATGAGCGAGATGAGCAGAGTGAGAGGAGCTCAATCCGATGGGAGAGGAGCTCGATTTCTGTTGTCGGGTCTCGATTCAGTGGTCCAACACTGCGACTCTTGCATGGCGCCATCGCAGGCTATGCCTTCGCTCTCGGCGTTGGTGATGGGCAATGCCCTCTTCCGCAGCCACTAGTGCCGGCACCGCTCGTCCGCCACGGCATCAGCGGGGCCACGCGGCCCCTCGCCATCACCACCTCTGACGCGGGGTAAAATGGAGCCGACGGGGAGGAGTCGCGGCCGCGCAGTTGGTCGGGGCCATCAGCAGGCAGGAGGTGTTAGCGCCAACGGGGACGAGCCGCGGACGCGCCGGATCTGGGACCCCGCAGCCAGCTCTGCCGAAGGCCGAGCACCCAGGTGCCACCTGCGACGACGACCAGCGGCAGCAGGAGAGGGCAGAGGTAGAGGAGGAAAATGAGCTCGCAGAGGTCGGGGAGGAGACTGTCGGCCTCCACCCGTCCGCAGAGGAGGACGCCATGGAGGATCTCACCGGGGAGGGAGGGGAGAAACGTCGTGCGCCTACGTCTTTGATGCAGGTTTGTCGTTCTGTTGCATTCACTGGCTTCGCGGTGCTATGGGTCAAGAACCGCCGAGGAAGGCCGTCCGTCGCCCGCCTGCGCCCACACGCCGAGCTGCCCCGTGTAGAAGCGATGGCCGCGCGTGGAGGTTGACTCTAGAAGGAGGAGCTCTGGGAGAAGATGCGCCGAGGAGTGAATTCGGAGATGGCCCAGCCACGACATGAACACATACGGGATGGCTTCTCGCTAACACATGGGCTCGACGTCAAAATAGAGGACTGAGTTGATTCTCCACTGGAGTTGAGATGTAATGTTGGGTCTCTATTTTTTTTACAGTTAGACCTGCAAATGGGGTTTGAAGGCCTGAATTTGCAAGTCTCCGGACATGTTTATGACTGTGTCAGATCTTTTAAGTATTGAAGCATGTAGAGTCTCTAACAGACTTATTCAGTAGAATGATATTCCACACGTGTTTTTACCAAAATCAAAAGAGAATGGGAAACTACATATTTGTGTTATTGTAGGAAAACATAAGGTGCATGTTCACTATGATTGACTAATAATGGTCCATGGTGGCAAGGTTGAAGAAAAACTTTTATTTGGGGGCCACTATTGATGCATTAGAAAAATTACTCATTTGAGGAACTGGGACCTCATATTCTGCACTATAGTACAACAAAAATGGCAACTAACCCTCCGGTAATTCCTGTAGGACTTTTTGGAAGATATTGGCAGGAGCTCTTCTTTTTAATATAGATACAAAAGAAAAGTTTTTTTAGAACCACAACTTAGGCCAAAAAACCATGGCCTGGCAGCCTCTACATCCTTGCAACCGAAACCTGATTAGGACACAACGACATTGCACACATGTTTGCAAGTATCTTCTTTTATTCGTGAGGCAATGTCCAGCAACGTTGCAAGAGGGTAGTATCGTTCCCCACTTTTTCCTCTCTTTCCTCCACTTGATCCCCTTCAGATCTCATCACCACCGCCGTCGATTCATGCCTCCACCGGCCCCTTCCCTCCTTGCTTCGGCGCTCGCGCCGCAGTGGGTAGGGAAAGGGGCCCCCTTTTCCTTTCGGTGTACATCCCCTCCTAGGAGACCCATGACGGGAGCTCCCCTGGCTGCCTTCTTCGCTGCCGTAACCGTTGCTGTCGCGGCAGCTGTTACACCCGGCCCAATTTGGATGGCTCACGAGTGGCCCATGAGCGCAGTTGCGCGTGTTTAGTGCCACATTACTAGTTGAGTAAGGGTGGAGTCAACTTATAAGCCTTTGTCTACCAGCCATAACACCCTCGAGTTAACCCTTTTACATGAAGCGAGGACGAAAGTGTAAGCAGGGTGCTATGTGTACGTGTGCTCGCCCCTACGGAAGGGTTGGGCGGTGCGGCTTTGGTGGGCAGGGTGTTACAGCAGCCCCTGTTGCCGTCGACGACGACGTAGCCCAGGTATGCCTAAATAAGGTCTACCCTCTCCACCACCTCGCGGATCTCACCCCCATTCCACCTGCACCGCCTCCGAGATCTGCTCTTCCCCGATCCGCCTCCACCGCTGATCCTCTCCGCCCCGCCTACCACAAAGCAGCCTTTACTTTTACAGATCCAAGATCCTAAGACCAAGCACTTCATCATTAGACGCTACATCGACGACTCCGCCTTCACTAGGGATTCGACTCCGAGCAGCATCTGCTACCTCCGGCGATGGCGATCTACTCGTCGTTCAGAACGAGCTTCCCTACTGCCTTTGTCGTCCCGTCTTCAACCGTCGTTGTGCGCGGTCCCTCCACCTGGGTGCAAGCGCCATCGGCGCCCCTGCGGCCCCTTGCCGGCGTTACCGTCATCATCGTCGTCGTTGTTTCTGTAATGCTTATCCGGTCTTTGGACCTTGTTGTAATTTCGTCCTCTTTCGAGGGCCTTTCTGTAACTGGGCTGCTTAATATATAAAGTTTGCAGTTGTCAAAAAAAAAGTTCCAATTAGAAAATCTTATGGAAAATCATTTATTGGAAGATCAAAAATCATTAATTGCAACATCCAAAAATCAATCCGACTGCAATAAAAAGGAAAAATCCATCACCATATGGCGCATATTGCAATTGTTGTTATTTAGTGTTTCACACATGAAACTGTAATGTTGTAAATGTGATTTGAACTAAAACATTGACATAATTCAATCTCCACATGTCAATTGTGTTGTTTGAACATAACTCATTCTATGAACAATCCAAGATCATTTCAGCACACATCCAACTGAATATAATACAACATTCTGAAGAAGATTTTGCAACAAACAAAAATTGCTATTTAAATATCAAAGTTACAGCATAGATGCAAGCATGACAACAATTCTACAGATGAGATCGAAATACCCAATGCCCAGATACAGAATCAGCAACCTACTGATCAGATTGAGCTCTTCCTTGCTTGAATTGACATCCACTGCACTTACCTAAAACGAGTACCAGCTCACCTCAATCAACACTTTCTTGTGGGAATTAAGCTTCTGCATGAATCGTCTGTCCTCAACGCAGATCGAGCTTATAGTTGCTTAAATCCCAACTTAGAATTGGGCCGTTGCTTTCGTGAAGTCCGCATGATTTAGTTAGGAGCTGCCCAATGGCGTCAGCAAATCTCAACTGATTGGAGTGATGAGCGTCACGGATGGACGACAAGGTGTGAACATGACATCATGTAGAGTAGAAATCTTGTGTTGGTAAAGCTGGAAGGAGGGAGAGAGAGAGAGAGGACCCTCGCCGCGTGCCGCAGCGGCCTCGCGAATGACGGTTGGGTTGGGGGACCGGTGCGGGTTAAACGGGTTGCGAAAGGGGGGAATGAGATTCTTCAATAATAGATTCAATCCCGAGAGGGTTCCTTGCCTAGTGCTCCTGCTTTTTCAACATCTGCATCCATATCTCCATCTTTTTTTTTCAAGAAAGAACCACTGAATTTATGATGATCCTGCATATACGGGAACCATCTACATTCTATTCAAGCATTCATGATTGAGAAATTTTAGAGTGCTTGTTAGTTTTATAAGCCGTCCATCCGACGAAATCCAACGGAAGAATAATTAGGAAGTACCAGGAAGTTTCAACAAGGAAGTACTAGGAAGTACCAAATTGATAGGACCCACAACAAATTTAAATTAATATTTGTAATATAGATAGGGTATAAGAGTAATTTCGCATGCTTAATCAAACTCCCGACTATTCCCTTTCTCAATTCCGCCGCTGCGGCCTGCGGCTGTCCGTGCACAGTGAGGTAGCGGCAGTGCAGCGAGTAGTGAGCGGCGGCGAGGGGAGTCCGGCGCGTGGTGCTGGGCTGTGCCAATAAGTCCACCCAGGATCCAGCAGCAGACTGAAGGGCAAGGCCGGCGGTGGCGGAGACGACGGCATGGGCCGATGACGATGGCGCCGCCGCATGGCAGCGCCCACACGGGCTACGTTGCGGCGGGATGGCACATGGTGGGATGATGCACATGACCTTCTTCTGGGGTGACCGCGCGGTGGTGCTGTTCCTCGGGGTGGCCCGGCACGCGCGACGCGGGGGCCTACGCCCTCTGCCTCCTCTTCGTGCTCGCGCTCGCCACGCTCACCGAGGCGCTCGCCACGGCCTCGTGCTGGGCCACACGCCGCGGCGCGGGCCCTGAAGGCGGCGGCAGGCGCGGCGCACCAGCGTCCTCAGCCGCGCATGCAGCCAGGATGGGCACGGTTACCTCGTCATGCTGGCCGTCATGTCCTTCGACGGCAGCATGCTGCTCGCCACCGTGGCCGGGCCAGCGCTCGGCTTCCTCCTGGCGCCTAGCAGGGTGCACCCTGGGGTTGGCGGCGCCCCCGCCTGTGACCGCGAGCTCGCCGCTACCCCGGATGGCTCCAAGGCCTAGGCTGCAGTGCAGTTGCAGTTGGGGGGTTAAACTAATGTTGTTGTCTTCTGCTGTATAGTAGGCATCTGAAAATTATGGGTTCTCTCTTTTCCGTGTCTGGAATGCCGTTGCCAATGCTATGGCCGTCATCTCGTTGTTCTTTTGTGTGTCATGGATTATGCTGGAAGATGGCATTATGCCCCTTGCTAAGAGAACTTCTAGAGTGTCTTGATTTACTGTATGTCTGTATCATGTGTTTATGTCCAACAAAGTACTCTGTGATGAATGATAACTTATAATGTCAACTGTTGTACTATCTGGTGAGATTGGTGAAGTGTTATGCACAGCACTGATATGGTGGGCTGATGACTGCTAGCTGCTCGCTTGCAGGTTCAGACGTGTGCCGCCCGTGCATAGTTCACACGTTCAGTGCAGCAATGCAGGCAAGACATGCAGCAAGTTGGTAGTACCATAATAGTTCACACGTTTAGTGTTTGTGCTTCTTTGGTGATCGAATACTAAGAAGGCGTCATCCCGGCTTTCCCATCCATTTCTATCAACACAATTCCGCACATGTCACCGGTTAAACTTGAAATCCCTTATATGGTCACACGTGTTATAAACCCAACAAGTATTCTCAATGCCAAATAATGTTCTTATTCAATCAACAGCAAATCCAACTATATAAAATAGGCACTCAAATTTGATCTTTAGAGTGTCTGAACCCTTATCAGTGGAACGAGCACCCGGGCAACAGACAAGCTAGGTGCTACTCATGGAACCTTTGATTACTAGGGATATAGGTGAACATATACATGTCATCAAATGCAGGGATTACATAAAACAGCAGTTCATATTCTGCTGCAGTCCTGCGGCTCAGTGGCAGTTTTGTCTGAACAAACATAGCAGCGCTTTCGAACGCGGGAGCATTGGTGTTCAGTGCAGCTTGTTCGCGACGTACACAAATTGGCCGATGTTCGTCGGGGGTGGTTCTGCAGGCACGGCGTGGGTGGCGACAGACCTGGGCGACGAGGCGGGGAAACTCGAGGAGGAGGAACTCGCTTATGAGGTGGCCGCCGGCGGCCTTCGAGTGTGTCAGGAACTCGAGGCGGAGGAACTCAAGGAGGATGGGGTGGTGGCCGGCGGCCTTCGAGTGCGCCAGGAACTCTAGGCAGAGGAACTCGAGGATTGGAGGGGGACAATGAGGGAGGGAGCAGGGAAACGACAATGCGGCCTGAGAGGTGGCGAGGCGGCGAGAGGCGACGAGCGTTAGCCGCGTGCGAAGAGATGGGATCGACGCAGGGAACAGGCGCCGCGTGAGGGAGGGATTGGGAGAGGGAGAGAGGAGATAATAGATTCCTATAATACCCTTTTCTCAATTAGTTTAATTTTTTGATTAATTAGGTGGTGGGAAAATTAAAATACATATTACTTCCTAGTACTTCCTAATACTTTATAAGCACCGTAAAAAAGCTATAAATATATACTGTGTAAGTAAGTTTGGACTACAGAAGTGATACGCCCAACTGCAAATCTGTTTCAACGGTATAATGGTACAACTTTGGATTATTCAAACTCTAAGATAACATGGACCAATAAATGAACAAAAAATTATTTGTATGCGAGCCACCAAACTATCGTCAATATTGTATTATCCTTCGTAAATGCTTAATTTGTTGACTCATTTATGCCAACACCTATATCTTTGGGAGTAGAGATTTAGAAGCAAGCGTGGCTCAATTTGCGTGTTGCATGTTTGCAACTATATTGTTCGGTGAGAAGAATCACCGAGTACAGTGGACAAATAATGATAAAAAGATAAAGAAAAAAGTGTAGCCCCCCTGCAAAAGGAGAGTAAGGCTCCAAGCACTACAGTGACTAGTTTTGCATTATCCAGCAACTTTCTAGCTAATCAACTCCAGCTATCAGCACAGATGAACCGTTGGCATCTGCCGCCATGCACGCTACACCGAGCCTTCCAGTGGTGCTGATAAGCGTATGCACTTGAAGCAATTAGGACTATCATCCCTGGCCATTCCCACAATCCTCCTTCTGTCACAAACGACAATCCCAATGCCTCTCCTGCGTATAGCATACCTAATATAAAATGCACTCACAATACCTCATGGTATATCTGGTTCTTCCAGACCTGACCACTTTTCCCTTCTTATTTATCAGCCAAATGGGAATCCATCTAGCTAGCTACGTAATCAAGAAAACCAATAATGATGATGTACTCCCTGCTTGGTATTGTCACTACTGGAAAAAACTCATTTGTACCGATCCATAACCCTCATTTGTATCGGTTATTGAACCGGTACAGGTTCTCCGGTACAAATGAGGTGGCGCGCATTTGTACTGGGTGGAGTCCCGCCCCGGCACAAATGTGGATGGCTCCCCATCCGTCTCCTTCTCCCCTTCCCGTCCGTCTCCGTCTCCGTCACCACTGTTCTCTTTCCTTTTTCTTTCTTTTCCTTTTGCTTTTCTCTTTCTCTTTCTCATCTCATATCTCATCTCATCTCATCTCATCTCAATCTCAATCTCATATTCACAACACAAGTCACAGATTTACACAACACAAGATGATCACAACTCAAATCACCACAAGGTTCACAATTTCACAAGATTTACAACACTCAAATTCGATTCACAAGTCCAGATTCACAAGAGATGAGGATTCACAAGTCCAACAAGTCACAAGCAAAAAAACTCACAACCGCCTTCGCGCCGGCCTCCAGGCTGCGCTGGCCGCCGGCCCGCGCCCCCGCACCCGCGCCAGCCGCCGGGAGGCCCCCACACCGCTCGCCGGGAGGACGCGACTGCGTTCCGGCGGCCACCTCCAACGCCGCGCCTCCCGGTAGCGGCGGCCCGCCCGCGCGCTCCACCTCCTCCCGGTGGCCTCCTGCTGGAGAGAAAGAGAGAGAAGAGTTACAGATAGATGAGGGAGAAGAAGAGTTAGAGTTAGAGATGAGGGAGAGAGGTGATGGGTGGTGGTGGATGGATCGAGAAGATATTGGTGGGAGAGAGACGGAAGCAAAGACGGTTCGCTAGGTACGAATATTTGTACCAGGGTGCAGTTAGACCCGGTACAAATGGCTCCACATTTGTACCGGGTGGTGGCCTTGACCGGTATAAATGTGGGGCTAGCACATTTGTATCGGGCGGAGTCACGAATCGATACAAATGTGAGGCACTTGTACCGAGTGGGTTGGATGAGGCTCCTACGCGTCCCTGTGAGGGAACATTTGTACCGATCGGTGGCTCCAACCGGTACAAATGCTCTCATTTGTACCGGGAGCAAAAATACCTGGTACAAATGAAAAAATTGGCCAGAGACAAATGCACGATTCTCTAGTAATGTGTGAAAATTACCCATGTATCCCATAACCTTATATATCTAGTTGCATATATCTAGACACTACCAATAATGTTTAATTTCCCGAATGTTCCTTTCTCTATCCCTTAGCTCCTCCATGTAGGCAAGTCGGGCTTCTAGCATCCCGGTCCTTTGAGCCTCCCGTTAAGAGCGGGTGCATCCTGCATCGACAACTGCATCCATAAGTTGACGGTTGCGTTGGTTGGCATCGACTAGTTCTTCCAAGTCTACCAGAATGCTCCCAGGTCCCTCTTCTCTTGATCCAAGGTGATAATGACAGCTAAGCATCTGTCCCATCTGTTGCGAACGTACTCAGCCTCGCAATTGGCCCAGGGGAGAGCTTGGTCCTGCGCGAGTATGCACCAGGCTGCCACTCATAGCTTCTCATCTGGGTCCCCTATTGTGATCTCACGATAGCTGGGGTTCTCGTGCAAACCTCATAGAACACATCCGTAGTGTCTACTCTAGCTCGCCCCAAGCACTCGTGGAGAAGAGCAGAAGCCTCCGGCCCAGAGTCCTTCGGTCTTAAGGGGTATCCAGCTATCATCTTCCATCTGCACATCATTGTTATGGTAATTAGTAAGAGGTCAACTAAGTCAATTAAGGAATTCATATACTAAGGTTAAGGAGTTTACATAAAGTTTCAAGGATTAATGGCCATCCTATACTATCGACCACGGACATGGTTCGTCCTATAGTCAAGTATGACTCTGATGCCAGCTGAAACAAGCTAGATTTCCAAAAAGGATAATCCAACCCTCTGCATCTCGGTAATAGTTCCAGGAAGCAGCTTTCATTTGCAATCTCTGTCTCAGATGGTACAAAATCATACAACACAAATAGAATATTAGTGTCACATAATACTATTATAAATCAGAGTACATCCCTTTGGCTCATGTAGGGCATGACGGCGCATGGGATCCATACATGCGGCTTGCTCACCTCCTCGCGGTGCTTCTGGTGGTCTCCTTGACGACGGACAGGTGACGACGAGGGAGATCGAAGCGGCGACAGCGATGTAGCTTGAGGCGGCTAGGGTTTTGGCTGAGGGCTAGGTGTGAGGTTGTGGCGCCTTATATAGGACTGAGGAGGGGCGCGCGCGTGCGGGCCAAGGAAAAGCGGTGTCGCGCGGGTCAGAGTCAGACTCCAAGTCCAGCTCTGGTGCGGACGCGAGGTGGGAGATGGCAGGCGGCCCCCACTTGTCAGCAATTGTGGGAGAGGGAGCGCGGCGGGGGCTGCCTGGGCCGCTAGCTTGGTTGGCTGTTGGGCCAAGACGAGGCGACTCGCTGGGCTGCGACGCTAGACGGGCCAAAAGCAAGAAAGGGAAGGGATGGAAAAGAAAGGTTTTGCTATTTTCAAAAAGGACCAACAAATGAATTCCAAATTAAAGTTGAATCCAAACAACCAAAAACAATGCACCTGCATGAATGCAATAGTAAACTCCTATGATTCATTAATTTATTATGGAAAAGGATTAAATGCCTAGAAAAATTAATTACAACCTTATGGTCCTTAATCATAGGAAATTTTATTAAAGAGCAAAAGTGTGGGGTGTTACAAATTTCATAAAAAAAGCATGATTATTGTAGACCATCTTCTTAAAGACAGCCATCAGAACAGTCCAATTGCTGGCACCTAGATATTAAGAATGTGGTGCAAGAAATTCCTGTTGCCACAATTTACGAAAAAACTCCTGCCACTGCAGAAATTGATCACACGTGTCCCGTGTAGTAATGCAAAAACATCAGCCAAATATAGTAGAACACCACCAATCCTGGATTTATCATGGAATGCCAAACCGTCCCAATTAGGTTGATGACCACTGCAAGTACCAATGAATGGATTCGTCTTGGCTCCCTGCAGCTTGATGGGATTTCCTCCCACTTCCTAACACAGGTTGCAGGCATGGTACCTATTGACTTGTATAGTAGCAAGCAGAAAATTTTAAGGCTATCCTGAATGCCTACCATGCTCATGTGCCATGTGCATTGCATATGAGGAAGAAATGCATTAAAAGAATGCTGCTCGCTCTAGTTGTTCTTTGCTTCTTCACTCATGTATTATTGGCTTTGTAAGTGCACATTTTAGCGGGCCAGAGGAAAACAAGAGATATACCATATATAGAGTAGTCCACGTGGATACAAATTTAAACGACTGATTGATATGTAAAGACAATCTTTTTTTTTTGACGTAATATAAAGACCATGTTGACTACTAGATGAATCTTCCATATCACTATACAAGCAAAGAAAGATTATTCCAAAATAAGTAACCTAGCAAGCATCGCACTATATTATGGTGTGTGCAACGAATTGCATGACGAAATAAGTTTAAAAACTTGTTTGCGAAGGCCCTTATTTCATCCGTGTTCCATTATGTCCAGCTTGAGCACACAGAGCACTCAATCAAGAACTCAAATGATAAAACCCGAAAATGTGAACATTTGCCCCATTATTCTAGCGCAGTTCTGTGAGATTATCTTTCATGCGCACGACCAAAATGATCTTGATCATCATTTCAGCAAAGAAACACTCATAGTTTGTGTCCAGTTTCATTATTACTCTTATTACGTTATACTTAACGGGTCCACTGATAAAAAGAAAACCAGCCAAATCCTTGCTCCAATTTCGTGACAAAAGCATGATTATTATTGTAGATCATAATCTTAAGGAAAGCCATCACCCATTGCTGGCACCTAGCAGCTAGCAAACCAGAATGTGGTGCAAGAGATATATTCAGGCATACGAGAGAGGAGATGGTGTGCAAGAATGTGCTGCATTTTTCTGCTTGATTGCACGGGAGTGTTTAGAACAAGCATGACTTCGGATGCTGTCAGTGGCTTCTGCTCGATTAATTAGTATGGCTCTTTTGAGTTCGAGGCTCATAATTATATACTGACTTCAATGCAGGAATTGTTTATCCAGCTGTCTTAGAACATGGTGTGTTCTTTTGAGTCTTGATACATTGGAGTTCTACGCATGCAACATGATTCGAGAACATTATGAGGACCAAATGAAACCTTTCTCTAATTCAAGCTCCCTCTCTCGATCTATATATATATATATAGTCCTCACCTGCTACCCCTCTCCTTGCACCTTCAATATAATTTGATTAAGTTAGATACTCGTGACTCCAGTAAATTGATTTTAAAATGAACTGCTACAATCGGCTAGTAGCTGGGACTGAACGCCCCTTTTACGCCCGGTTTCGTTCCATGCATGAGCATCACTCTTACTTATTACTATCAAATTGTCAAATCACACTTGTGTGGTCTGCTAGAGTTTCACTAATACATGTTACACGTGTTGGACCCTATCACACTGAGAAGACGTTTCTTATGATGTTGGAGACAACTTTTTTGACGGAGATGGACAAGTACCCATTCGATATCATTGGCATCACTGATTCACTGCAATCTCGACGCCCAGTGATGTCACATGCACATGTAACAAAAAGGTGGTGTAGAATAATAATGCTTGCCCTTCCGGTGCCTACCATGCATAATTAACAACTACTAGTATGGTGCAGCACATTGTCCAATGATTAAATTACCAATATGCGTCAATAGGGGCCGCCTGGGCACCAACAGCTCATTGAACAGGTACCTAGTGTTGAGTGTCCTTGCCGCAATGTTTGCTACACTGCTTCATGGTGATGAACAGGCCAACATAGAAGTGTCGATCAGCTGGCATCAGAACAAGGACAGATGATACACTCACCAACAGAACCAAAACAGGTAGGGTTAATCGAGCATAGCTTTGGAATAAATCATCTAATACCCAGCGAATCGGTGACCAAGAAACTCCTGAGACCTTTCATGCCAAAGATGAACATAGTCAAAATCTTTGAAACTAGGTAGTGTGTGTGGATTATTCAATTGTGCATATGTATATATAAGGGGAACTGCTCCTACGTAGAGTGTCATGGCGATTATGTTGCAGTTATAAAGATGGCAAAGAAACAGTGCTCCTGGTACTCCGTGGCCTGCCAATAATCAGTGCACTCCCCTCAAGTTAATTATAAAAGTTCTGTAACATTCTTAAATGTGAAGGAAATTTCCAAAATAATTAATCTGCAAGCATCACACTATAGATATGGTTGTGTGTCTAAACTGAAGGTTTCAACCTGTTAGCATAATATTATTTTACCATAGCACACAAGATTACTGAAGAAGTCGGCCAAGTAGCCCAAATGGTAATTGAATAAGAGCTTTTTTTACGGTGCTTCTGAAGTATCTGGAAGTATTAGGAAGTACCAAGTATTTTTATTTTTCAAAAAACTAATTAATTAAAAAACTAAACTAATTAATAAATGGATATTATAGTAATTGTACTCTCCCTTCCCTCCCAGTGGCCTCATCGGCCAGCGAGCTCGTCGGATTCCGCCTCATCAATACAGCCGTCGCCGAGGAAACAGCCGCTACCGATGGTCCTGAGGAGGTCCGCGGTTAGGGTCCCGGCGGCGGCAGAGGGCGTGCTCGGCAAGTGCCGACCACCACTAGAACTGCGGGGAATCTCTCACTGGTAGAGTCCCGGCCTTTGGTACGCCCCTTTACTCCTGGTTCAACTTTGGAGCCGGGACTAAAAGGGTTTCGTCGACGTGGTCCGAAATAGGTGCGGGAGCCGCCCCCCTAGTCCCGGTTGGTACCAACCGTGACTAAAGGCATGGCCGCCAAGGGCTCCCTAATTGCAATAATTAGTGTTAGCCTTTAGTCCCGGGTGGTGTTTCCACACACACTTGGCTTGTACTGGCTCAACTACACTCGGCTCTTGAATGAATCAAGTCGTCAAGATGAGCAACCCTTGACGTAGCTTATTAATTTACTGATCTATGTCAGATGCTCAGGACGAGCCAGAGAAGACAATGAACACAAAATTAGGTGGCACAATGGTAAGTACTACTCCCTCCGATTTGTTAAATCAAGTCAAGTCGTCCTGGCCGCGAGGGGGTTGCACAAATTGAAGTCGGCGCTAGGATGCTGGGTTTTGGACGGAGTTGCCCCTGAGGCTATGAGTAATTGTGGCGTTGGGTTTTGGACGGTGGAGTCGTTTTGTTTCCCACGCTGCGTCCCCGCACGTATTAACTCAGTCAGCACACCCAAGCCCAAAAATAACCTCAAACAGCAAAAATACCACAAGCGGTGTGGTGCGAGGTGCAATGATGAGCGGCTGAGCGATCCAATGACTGAGCGGCTGTGGTGCGAATGTGCATGATGGAGCTCAAATCACGGGAGAGGGGCTTGCGGGATCTCTAGGTCCGCGCTCCACCAAGCTCTCGCCTCCCAGGAAATTGTTCCTAATGTCTACCATGCCTAAGAATTTCTCGATAGAAATGGATTTGTGGCATTGAACCACTACCGGAAACTGAGGCTTCGCCGAGAGTAAAAATCTTTGGCGAGAGCCTCCCCTTGGACTCTTGGCGAAGGGCTCTTCGCCGAGAGTAAAAAAAAAAACTTCTCGGTGAAGAACAAAACTCTCGGAGCTCTCGGCGAAGAATTCTTCGCCGAGAGCATTTCCTCGACTCTCGGTGAAGAAATTATAAAAAAACACTTTTTCACCTCCAAACTTTTTCTATCCTCAACATGCACTTATACAAAGGATATGTTCAAATTTGACGCAATTTTATCTCTGTTTGCTATATTTAAAAATTTTACTTCATTCTAGGTGATTTTTTCAAAGATGTCCGATATGAACTGCAAGTGCATGAGATCATAGAGTAAAGTTGTTGGAAAAATGAGATTCATGTTCATGAGACATCTCTAAGACCATGTACATGAAATAAAACTAGATTTCAAACATTTTGTTCTCTGATCATGATGAAGATCGTGTCATAGAAAGGTTTTAAAATTGTATAAAATTCAAATTAAGTTTGAAAATCACGAATTTTGCCGAGCGCTCGTTATATCATATGTTGAGGTTGTGGTAAAAAGTTGAGAACATTTTGAGCACTTTGAGACGTACGCTGTTTAGAAATCGGAACATCTCACGAGAAGTTTCAGAGAAATTGAACTAATGTCACTAGGTTTGGTACATTAGAGAAATTTAAATTTGAGTTTGACCACAACAACTTTTTTATAAGCAATACACAACATATCTAGTGTCATGTTAAGCTTGAAAATTTTTCAGATTTATTTGCTATTTCTATTATTTTTTTGATTAAAATTAGCTTCGCCGAGAGCTAAACTCTCAGCAAAGAGGTCCCGTCGCCGAGAGCCAGCTGGTGGGCTCTCGGCGAAGCCCACCATTCCCACTCCCCCGCCGGCCCAGCTCCACTCCCCCGTCGGCCCACCATTCCCACTCCACCGCCGGCCCATCCAGCCCAACTCCCGTGGCCCACTCCCCCACACCCCCACCCGAAACCTAGCTATAAATAGCCCTCCCCTCCCCCGGCCCCTGGCACCCAACCCCGACGCCCCTATCTCCCTCCCTCCCACGCCGCCGCCACCCTCAGCGCCTCTCTCTCCCTACCTCCGGCGCCGCCACACCCTACCTCCGGTGCCGCCCCTCCGCTCGCTGCCCCTCCTCTCCCCCCTCCGCTCGCTGCCTCTCGGCCTCGCAGAGAGGAGCGGCGGCGGGGCGAGGTGTGGAGGCAGCCCAAGCGGCTGGCGCGGCGTACCCTCCCTCCGGCGAGCAGATCCGTCGGGCGCGGACTCCTCTCCCTCTGGCGAGCGCGGCCTCGGCGGCGGATCCGGCGGGCGCGGCCACGGCGGAGGATCCGGCAGGCGCGGCCTCGGCAGCGGGGAGATCCGCGGCGGGCGCGTCCTCCTCTTCGTCCGGCAGCGGATCCGGCGGGCGCGCCTTCTCGTCCCTCCGGCGAGCGCGGCTTCTCCTCCCTCCGGCGAGCGCGGCCTCGGCGGAGGATCCGGGTTCTTCCCCCCTTCCCCGCCCCTCTATCCCTCTCTCTCATCTCCCTCCTCTCTGTTTCTTCCACAGGTGGCGGCGACGGCGGCCGGGTGGTGGTGGACGGCGGAGCGGTGGCGGACGGCTCTGGTGGTGGTGGCGTGGTGGAGGCGGTGGTTGCTGTGGTGGTGGTGCTGGTGGCAGCGGCGGGCGGTGGTGGTTGTGTTGCATGCGGTGGCGGTGGTGGCGGGTGGTGGCCGGCGTGGTGGCAGCGGCGGCGATGGGGCCAGGGAGGTGGTGGTGGGGGCCAGGGCGGCCGGCTGGGGGATTTTTTTTTGTTTTGTGAAATTGTTTTCGCCGAGAGCTAGGTGGGCCTCTCAGCACATGTCCGCCGAGAGGGGTCCCACATGCTCTCGTCGAAGACGCCTTCGCCGGTACAGCGGTGCCGAGAGGCCTTCGCCGAGAGCTTCCTCTCGGTGAAGCCTTCAACGAGAGGAAAAGCCCCTTCGCCGAGAGGAACCTCGCTCTCGGCGAAGGCCCCGAATCCGGTAGTGAACGACACTATGTAAGAGACCCACTTTGAAGACGCGGGTTAAGGGTCAAAGGAGACGCGTAAAAAACGCGTCTCTAAGTTTGCGTCTCTAATGACAAGTCATAAGAGAGCGTTTTTTATGCGTCTCCTTTGAGAGGAGTCAAAGGAGACGCGTTTTTACCAAGAAGCGTCTCCAATGACCCCCTCAAAGGAGACACATTTTATTAACCCGCGACTCCTTTGTGAGTAATAGGAGACGTATTTTACCAACCCGCGTCTCCTTTAAGAGAGTCATTGGAGACGCTTATTGGCAACCCGCGTCTCCTTTGATGGATTAAAAAAACAAAAAAAATAAACAGCAAAAATTATAAATAGATCCCTGCTCATTTATTACCCCATGTCTTTTTACAAACAGCTCCCTAAAGAAATCAGAAATTACAACACGTCCCAAAACACATCTCCAGGGGCTAAAACACATCAGTTTGAGAACTCTTTTACAAACAACTCCCTGAAGAAATAGGAAATTACACCACGTGCCTCAAAACACATCCTACAGCCTTCCATTTCACAAATACCAATAACCACAAGAACACTAGATGATCAGGAGAACCCAAGTGTACACCACAAATACACACATATTCTCACAGACATAGCTAAAGCTGTAGAACTACTTTTTGATTGGGATGGCTGCAAGAATAGAACAATACATGTAAAATCTGAGTTA
The DNA here is from genome assembly GCA_036936925.1 of Cenchrus fungigraminus. NCBI lineage: Eukaryota > Viridiplantae > Streptophyta > Magnoliopsida > Poales > Poaceae > Cenchrus > Cenchrus fungigraminus. The sequence continues at coordinate 18,246,617 of CM072774.1, forward strand.
ATTACTAGGCTTAACTTGTCTTGTATAGTGTAAAACTAACATGAGAAAACTACTATGTTTCAGCATTGTAAATTTGCTAGTATGATTAATCTAAGACTCAATATTAAGATCAACAACTTCAAAAAAAAACCAAGGCTGCATGGTCATAGCAATTCCATCTGACTGAAATAAGACATGGAAAAGAACCTTTATTTATATAGGTGCAGAAACTTGACGTACTGCCTCTTCCAGCATAGCACTCATGTCAACATGCAAATGTAGAGAGAACAAATGATCAGTACTTATGAAAGTTTCAAGCTTGTTGACCCTATGAAAGTTTCAATCTTCTAGCTAGTAGTAGTAACACTAAATTTATTCACAACTTGTCTAATAATCGAGGCACACAGTTCATAAAAATTCAGAACACAAGTAAAGGAAGGTAAGGGCCACATGTTGACATTTGATTTATGCATGGCAGACTTAAAAATTGCAAAAACTGAAGTAATATGAGTATCAGCAGAGGACTGAGCACAGAATGCATAAGGCTAGAGCATTATACTAGTATTGGTTTGTTAGCTCCAGCAACAGTTTGCATTCTTGTACAAAATGGCATATAGGTGCTCCATAGATGAAAAAGGGGGCGAATAGGAAAGAGAGCACCTTACATGTGAACACAGTCGTAAGCTCATCTGCTCATATCTATCCCTGCAAGATGTGAAAGCAGCAAGAATCAACTCAAATAAAGTGCAAGTGCTAATCCTATGTTTACTGTCATTCAGGTAGGACTGTAAGTTGCAGCCTTAATCTTCACAGCCAAGTTCACTAATAATAACATCAAATAATCATCCCAAGGGTTTATTGATCATTACCATTAGAACTGCGACACTAAGTCCAAGCTAACAAAACATGCCAATTTGAAACACATTTCTTCTCCCGACATGAAAAACCTAGTTCTTTATCTTTCTGACTCTTAATAGGCCAATGTTGAAATCTACAGAACTTGCCATTGCAAAATGCCATAACTACTAGCTACCACAAAAAAGAAAGAACATCTGAACTTTGGGAGATGACATTTAGTCATTAGACATAGATGACATTTAAGTTTGTTCGATGAGATCAGACTTTGGAAGATACTCCTATATGCAAGACAGCGCAATGCAGAACATCTGAAATCTGAAAAACAGGTCACACTTGATTCAGGCTTCAGGCTACTCAAAATATTTGCAATCAAACTACTTGATTCTCCTCTCACATCGTCTACTATTTGCAATCAAGCATTGGTGAACAGGCAGTAGGCATTCCTTTCGTTAGCAAGATTTGTGGGAAGAGAAATCTAAGTACCTTTCTTCCTTGTCTGATGCCCAGCCATTATTATCCCTTGCTCCTGCACACCCTTTGCTCAAGCTGCGTGGATGTGCTGGGGCTTGGCGACCAATGCTAGGTCGACATGGATATGTACCTGGGAGTACCTCCTGCTGCTGCAGCTTCTCCCGCAGCAGCTTCCATGGCGCAAACCCTAGACCAAGATTTAAATCGATTTGAGAATCAGAGAGGGAGGGGGAAGGAAGGAAGAGAGAGATTCCTGACCATCACAGGAGGACATCGCGAGGAGCAGCGCCAGGGTGAAGCGCCCTTGCCCCAGCGGCCCCTAGCCCCGCGGCTTGCATCTAGATCCGCCCCATGGACGAGCAGTTGTGGCGTGCCCTCGCCAGATTCGCAGGAGAGGAGCGTCGCGGTGATGGGGGCGGGGTGGGGAGGCACCGCCAGCCGCTGCCGCCGCACTAGCTGCGTCCCTCGCCGGATCCGGAGGGGAGGATCCGCCGCAAGGCAGCCCGGCCGGCGCCGGAGGCGCTGCGAGCCGCACCTTCACCGGATCTGGAGGGGAGGAGCGCTGGGCGAGGGGCTCCCCGTGCTGGAGCCATCCCGCGCTGTACTGGTCAGGATTCGCCACCCATCGTTGGATCCTGAAAGGAGCAGGAGCAGGGCGAGGCCCCTTCGCGCACGGCACCCGTGCTCGTCGAGCCACCGCCGCCACCAGGCTCGCTTCGCCCCGCCGTCAGAGGAGGTTTTGGGGAGGAGAGAGAGGGAACGCTGCTGAGTGGAGGAGAGGGAGGGCCGCCGCCGCCGGGTGGAGGAGAACGAGGCGAGAGAGAGATAGGAGGGAGATGATTGAATCGGAAAAATGAAAAGCTACTCCTGATTCACGAGCTCTCCGCGTTTCACGACCTACGCGTCAAGCAGCCGCACATTGGTCGTTTTGCGGAAAAAGTCTCCGGTTTGCTACAAATTACGAATCAGTTTACCGCGTCCAGATCGTACAGTGCTCACGTTCATATATTTTGCACACAAGCCCTCAAAATGAACTTTATTTCTACACAAAGAAAAAGAAATTCGATGACGGTGTCGTTTTACAAACACCCCCTAGCCGTTTTTGCGAACACCCCCTTCCACCACCCTATCCCCCACCTAATACCCCCCACACGCATGCGCTGCCCCCGAACCCTAACTGGTTCACTCTCCCCCGCCGCCCCCTCGCCCCTGACCTCCTCCTCCCCGGCGTCCCCGCGCCCCACCTGCTCTGCTCAGCCGCCGCTCACGCTGAGGTGCGGATCCGGTCGAGGCAGCCCAAGAGCGGTGAGTAGGGGCGCTCTCGTCCTCCTTTGACGCCGCTCTCGTCCTCCTTTGACGCCGCTCACGTAGAGGCGCGGATCTGGTCGAGGCGCACGTCGGCGAAAGAGCAGCACACCGGTGTCCTGCCTCGATGCGAAGGCCCGCGCCCGGCCGCCGAGGCGGAGGCCGACGACGAGACGGTGCAGAGGAGGGAGCAGGACACGCCAGGAACGTCACGTGCTCCCGTCCCTCGATGCGCTCTCCACCCGTCGACAAGATAAGTGCCTCCCTCCTCGTTTGTTCTCCCCCTCCTGCTCCGCTTCCTTCTCCCGACGTTGACGCATGGTCGTCGTCACGCTTCACTACTTCGCCGGCCCCGCCGTGCCGCGCTATGTCATCGCCACCATTGGATACGCGTGGTTCTGCTCCCTCTCCATCATCATCCTCGTTCCCGCTGACATCTGGACGGTCAGATCCCTTACCGCGGCTCTCTCCCCCCACCTCCTCATCAACTACCCCCGGTTCTGGCCATCGGTCTGCTCCGGCTTCGCTGGTTGGGCTGTTGATGCTGCTAGATCCACCGGGTTGAGCTCATTGCGTGACAATTAGGATGTATGTACGACTTGAAATTGCAATTTACCTATGAAGTGTGTTGGCCCTGGAACACGTTTTTCAATTGATGCGTATTGCTGTGGAATGAGATCTGGGAAGCTAACCTCACCCCAGCCACCCATTAGAGAGGCTACAGTTCATTTACATAGCTTATACAAAATGCAGTGGGAACCTTGGACCCGCTACCTGGGGCAAATTGATTTGTACCCCACAGGAGAATTGCATAGCCTGACTGCAAGTTACTCCAGAGAATTCTGTTTCTACACTATCTGAGTCTTCACAGCTAATTGCCATGCAACACACTATAGTCCTATGTGTTACCTCTCGCAAACATCTTCTATTGTCTGTCGGGATTCACCATTTTGTTAGGTTCAGACAACTAGACGCTCAAAATATCAATAAATGTGTTAGTGTAACTGTATGGCAAACTTTATTAGTGTACTGGGCTAGAAAATTCTATTTTACACTCGGTTTTTAAACCCTTGTCCCTTACAGACATTAACTGGCAGTTCGAAGGGCGGCATTGGATTCTTTTGGAGCTGGTCCTACTGGAGCACATTTATCCTAACATGGTATGCTCTAAAATGTCATGCTCATCGTGCTCTGAATTAAACTTGTACTCATCTTGCTCTGTATCACTTGTATTTTGACTCTTCTTGCTCAGAATTACTTTTAACATGTGTACACCTGATATTATGTATAGAGGACCGATTTAGATGTTTGTATCTATGGTGATTGGTTCTCTGAGTTATGGGAAGCTAAAAAGCTTATATATACTAACCTTCTCCATCCAATGTTGTTTGTCTAACTTCTTATTTGAGGTGGATACTTGCGATCCGCAACCATTGATAGTCTGTACTTGTGATCTTACATGTTTACTGTCTGCACATTTGCTCATTTCTTCAGCCCCATACATTCAGACAACATAGATTTGATTTGGCTACCGTAAAGTCTTCGTTCCTGGTGTTGGTCCTTAGAAGGGACGGAAAAAGAAAACTTTCCCAACTGATGCAAATGTTTTTTCTGTTGCTACATGAATTTTTTTTATGTTTTTCATCTCATGGCATGCTTACCTGTGTAAGTTTCCAGTTTCGTTTCTGAGAATATAGCCTTTGTTTGCTCTGCTCAAATGGACTAAAAGAGGTGGTTTCTTTGCATCTGCTGCATTTGTTTGTTTGTCTAAATTTGCTTAGTGGTTCAGGAAGGAGTGGTCATGGTGATGAATGGAGGACCAGCTGCTCAGAGAGGTAGGTAGGTGCATCCAAGAAAAGCAGACCTGGTCAGTTAAAACATTTGGACCACGCTTCTCAAAGATTGCAGCTACCTCCATTTTATTTTGCCTGAACACATCATTTTGGTAGACTGATTCCATGGTCCTCCAAAATAATACATTTATCTATGTGCTTTTTACCAGTTAATCTGATTATTTTGTCTCTTTTGTTTTGTAGTGACTTATAGACCAGTTGTCAAAGGGGAGTGTAGACCGAATCCAAAGAGGACGACTTCGATCCGGCATGCTTGATGGAACAGATTGAGTTTTTCACTCCTTGTGCTTCTTTCCCTTTGCGGGCTTAGAAACCCAATGAAATGCGTCAACGAACTAATCTGTTGTGCAGTAGTAGTATGGTAGTGTGCAACTCAGTTTTGAAAATGAGTTGATTGTCATAGAGCATTTTCATGTAGGTTGTTGATACAATTTGCCTTTACTGCAATAATCTGACAGTTTTCTTTTGTAGAATCTTTGCCATTATTGTGAAGGATATTTCGATTTCTAATTAGTTAAATTATATATAGGGTAGCTGGATTGGTCTTTTGAACATGATTTATTAAACTATTGCCACTATTGCTTTCATCAGTAATTAAACATGTCTTTTTAGCAGTTATTGAATTGAGAGCAAGCATCCTGGATGATCATGTCCCCATGGTCATTCAGATGAGAGTACTGGTGCAGAACTTATAGAAAACATAGTGGAACAAGTTGCTGCATGGTGTCTGTTAAGGAAGAATTACTAGCAAATCAAATCATACAGTATAAGGCTTGTTCAAAGCCTATTGCTCATTGCTTGGCCCTTTCAGAGCTTCTGTCAAACAACTGATAAATTGATATATTGCACCTGACAATGACCATTAATTTCTCACCTGTATATTGATGTTTCCATGTCTTCTGGTCATATATTATTCATGCCTCTGGAGAGTAAACAAAATTTATGTTAGCTAAAATAGGTATTGAGAAAGGTGAACTATTAATTGGCAGCTCTGATTGCAAAGGGATTTCGGTTTACTCAACACATGTGAAATAGCCTACAGAAAATCACTTGTATTTGCACTTCTTCATTTAGATATTTGTAATTTTATTAATTTTGATCCTGATGGAGTGCACTTTGGATAGGGCGCGCATCACGCGCCGGATTGTTCTAGTACACTAGAGAGAGGCGTGGAGGCGGGCGCCTACGGACGCGAGGGGTGGGTCAATCGCAACCCATAAAAATTTCGGGTCCGAGGTACAATGGGTGGGCGACGTGTTTTTTTAATTCGCGTCTTCTTTTTCCGGGTACATAGGAGTTTAACAACCTGCGTCTCTGATGACTAACAGACTTAAAGGAGACGCGGATTCGGAATAAGTGTCTCCTATATATAGACACGTAGGAGACGCGGGTTGTTCACGTGGATTTTTGGCTGACTCATTGGAGACGCGGGTTGTTAACATGCGTCTACTTTCAGTCATAGGAGACGCGTTTAAAAACCGCGTCTCCAATGATGGTGTCTTCTTTGTAGGTTTCTTACATAGTGCGAATAGAATGAAAATCTTGAGGCTACTATGGGACATAATTTTGAAGAATATTTTTAATCCATTCACAATATGCCACACTATTGATCCTCCATCCCCAACATTTGAATCATCGTTTCCTCTACGTTTATATACAGACCCAGTTAAGTTTATGCCAGTTTGAAACGCACAATGTAGAGGGCAGTTGAGAAGGACCGTGTGGATTCATTACTCTATAAATTTAGGGCTTCAGAAGCCTTTTCCCGTGTGGAAAACGGCCAAAAGCTCCCAGCATCAGCCAAGGAGCTCCACAGGTTGGCCTCTAGAGTTTCTTCAGCCTCCTGCATACCTAAGTGAGTGGCAAACGCAAGACCGCCACTCTTCAGCAAAGAGATGTTGGATATATATACAAAAAAGACTCTAGTTGTATTTATTTTCCCAAAAAAAACTCTAGTTATATTTATAAATACTATATCACCTTTAAATACTAAAAAATATTTCTAGTGGTCATTGTATATTTTGAATTTTCAGTTCTAGCACACTAGAAGGATATCCAACCATATCATTCTCTAATATTAATTATTCTAATCACTTCAAGGATAGCCTAAGTGAAGAAAATCATATATATATATGCTATATCCATTCGAACATTTTTAAAATTCATTACTTACATGTTATAAATGGTATGTGCATTATTAGTTTTGCAACAAACATTATAATGTAAAATATTCAAAATATCCAGACAAGCAATACAAATTGAAGAAGAAATACTATATCACCTTGAATAAGTTACCTCAAAGCCTAATATATAGTCATGAAAATAAGTTAACATGCGCACCCTATAGTTATGCCCTGTTAACAACTAGATTTTTTTCGTGCATCATGGCTTCACACAGGGGCGTAGCCAGGATTTGAGTATAAGGGGGGCCGAGACGCTAAACATAAAACAGTATTAAAAATTTAAGTACTTAATATGTATAGATGAAAATTTTATTTTAAAAATTATATTGTCAAATCATATATTCGATTGTACGTGTACAATTTCACACAAAAAAAAGATTGTATACGTAGAAGATGGGGAGTCCTACATGTTACCATCATACATGTAACAACGGTTAATTATGTTATATGATTCAAATATACATAGATTGATTACACATTAGTGCTACTAATTGTGACCACTGATGGAGCACTTGCAAAAGAATCTTGGATAATAGAGAACAAAGATGGGTTTGGTGCCAAAAATATTGCATGAATATATATATTTTTTTGCATATGAAACACTAAAACATGAAATACTAGAAGATAGAACGAATCATTATGACCTCATAGCTAGGCTGGTGGCCTGAGGACGCTTTGTACTAATTGTAATTTGTAAGCTTGTTGATTAACAGAGGCTTTAACTCTATAATTAACAAAATTGTTTAGTAACTCATATAGAGCACCGGTGTACACGGCAGACCATAGGGGGGGCCAGGCCCCTGCGCGCCCCCCCTTGGCTCCGCCCCTGGCTTCACAGAATAATTGGTGTGATTTCTTATCGTTCCTCACTTTTGTATTTTATCATCTAAAAATAAAATAGCATATATGTGATTCAGTTTTTCTGTTATTCAAAACTACACTACGGGAAACGGAGCCTTCGCCGAGAGTAATACTCTTTGGTGAGAGCCAAACCTTGGGCTCTCGGCGAAGAGCTCTTCGCCGAGAGTAAAAAAAATAATTCTCGGCGAAGAAAATAACTCTCGGTGAAGGAATTCTTCGCCGAGAGCAAAAGAAAAACTCTCGGCGAAGAATTCTTCGCCGAGAGTTTTTTTCTTGCTCTCAGCGAAGTAATTTTTAAAAATTCACTTTTTCACCTTCAATTTTTTTTTATCATCAACATGCACTTATACAAAGGATATGTTCAAATTTGACGCAATTTTATCTCTATTTGCTATATTTAAAAATTTTACTTCATTCTAGGTAATTTTTTTCGAATAGGTCCGATATGAACTACAAGTGCATGAAATCATAGGCGGTGGTGGTGTGCGGTGGGGGTGGCGTGCGGTGGTGGTGGCGTGGTGGCCCCTGCGCCTTCCCTCTCTCTCTCTCTGTGTGGCGTGCAGCTGTGGTTACGTGCGGCGGTGGTGGCGTTGGGGTGTCGGTGCTTGTTGTGGTGGTGGTGTCGGTGCTGGTGGCAGGGGCGGCGGCGGTGGTGCTGGGTGGTGGCTGGTGGTAGGGGCGGCGGCGGCGGTGCTGGGTGGTGGCTGGTGGCGCCAGGGCGGCAGCGGTGGGGGCCAGGGTGGCGGTGGGGCGGCGGCCGGCCTGTTTTTTTTTTGTTTTATAAAAATCTCTTCGCCGAGAGCTAGGTGGGCCTCTCGGCGCATGTCCGCCGAGAGGGTTCCTGGATGCTCTCGGCGAAGACGGCTTCGCCGGTACAGTGCCGCCGAGAGGCCTTCGCCGAGAGCTTCCTCTCGCCGAAGCCTTCAACGAGAGGAAAGGGCCCTTCGCCGAGAGGAACCTCGCTCTCGGCGAAGGCCTCGAATCCGGTAGTGCTAGCACCTCTGTATATTTGTGGAACCACAGCTTATATGCTGCCAGCCTGTGCGGCTTGGTACTGAGGGTATAGTGGGTGTTCATATGGCACAAAACAAAACTGTACTGAGACATGGATCTGTAATTAAAGACGAAGAAAATGTTGCCCTTGTTATTACTCCAAGGCCTAGAAATTACTAATGAACAAATGTTAGTTTTACAAATTACTAAGGTCATTAAAAATGCTCGCTAACCCATGTAAGAATTTAACTATTTAGTACTCCTGCATTGTTCTTTAGTAAGCTAGAACCGTGACCAGTCTTGGTCCAAATCCCACCAGCTTTGCTTCATTCCCTTTTGAAAAATTGTTTGTTGCACCCTGAGCATTGTTAAGCCTGCCACGATGCAGTAAACACCGCTCAAAATTAACAGCATTCCCAACCTCTGTGGCTGGACTCCTGACTGCCTGTCCCAGATTTACCAGAAACACTTGGTTCGGTTTCATTCCTGACTCCCCTGATTTCTATTTTAGTTTGAAGTCCAATAATATAATTCACCATCACGATGACTAGTAGCATGCTTTGTCGGAAAAACATCAGACTCTTGGCTGCTATGCAGTTGTTTATGTATGGATATAATTGAGGTGATGTTTAGTATCAGAGAGATCACCAAGGTTGGGGGCGACAGCATTATATCATCCGAAAAGGCATTTGACAGTTTGTTTACCATGGAAGAAAGCACGAAACGAGACTATTAAAGTTTAAGATTTGCATTGTCTGTTGGGGTCAGTCTAAGAATGAAGGTGCCACTATCTTGTCTCTCTCACTACCTCTATTATATGTGTCTCATTAGAACACTTCATTTTATAGGGTAGATCTGATTCACAGAATGACAGAAATATGCACGTACCCTTGTAGCTTCACTATTAAATTGTTCTGTTCACTGCTTTATGACTAGGGATGCAAGTTGGAAATATAATGTGTCATTTTTTAGAAAAAATATAATGGGTCATTGGGTCGACCCAAAAAATTGATAAAATAAATTAGGATGGCATTCCACATAATTAATTTTGGAGAGGAAATAAACTAGAGTGGCATGGTATCATAATTAATCAGCCGACCCAAAAAAGCACCATTGGGTACCCACTTGCATCCTTACTTATGACTATGAATTTAGACCATGATGGATGGTCTGAATGTTAAGCTAATACAGAGGTAGTAAAATTTTAGTGTGAATATTGAACTCAAATGGTGCATCAAGTGCCAAAACTCAAATATTGGAGTTGAATAAACCAAAGCATGCAATTATAGTTTAACAGCAACACTTGTTAGGTGATTTCACAAATGAGTAGGGATCAGAGTTCACACTCCTTACAATAATGTTCTACACTACATTATTAATTACAACCGTGAGAGAAAGCTCTCATGGGACAATCAGTCAAAGAAAGGAATTAGCAAACTCGATCTAGTCGAATGTGACAACGTGACCTGGCATGTGAATGTGACAGATCGACCGCTAAGCTCCAGGTGGCAGACTCGGCAGTTTTCAGTGTGCTGAGGATGAAGAAATAAGTTGCGGTATTGGCACTTGTGAGTGTGGTGGCACCGACACTTTCTAATGCCAGCTGACGAGCAGAAAAAACAGACAGAGAGCACCACCTATCGGATTGGCTATCGCGAAGAAAACCAAACAAAGCACCAGACTGATGCATTGAGCTGATCTTTCCTTACAAACCCAGTAGCTGAATGAAAAGATGCGGTAACCCTGAAAATCCAGAGACCTTTCATTCCAAAGATGAACAAAATTAAAATTCCTAGAAACTAAATAGAGGTAGTGCAATGCAGTGGGAAGCATTATTAAATTTCTTCTTCGGTAATTAGAATGTAGCACCTCTCTCTGTCACACACACATACTCTCTCTCTCTCTCCTGTGTGTGTCTCTGTCAGGTCTCAGTTCTATCGCACAATTATATAACGGTGGCTGGTGGGCAACATCCATTTTACATAAATAAGCATGTGCACATAGCACCACAAATTTTAATGTTACTATTTGACACAAATGGTCAAGTTCTCTTGCAGTATCCACCCATTCATTCCCAACACCTCCCCGGGCCCGTTTAGTTCGCGAAGTGAAACTTTTGGGTATTAGGAGTATTGAACGTAGATTATTTACAAAAATAATTACACGAGTGGACCGGAAATTGCGAGACGAATCCATTAAGTCTAATTAATCCGTCATTAGAGATTGGTTAGTGTAGCACGATGTTGTCTAATCATACCATAATTAGGCTCGTTAAATTCGTCTCGAAAATTAAGGTAGGGGTCGTGGAATGGATTTTGTCATTAATCTACATTTAATACTCCGAATTAGTGGAAAGAAGATTGATGTGACGGGGTAGTTGGTGAATATTTGGGGATGGAAACAAATATACACTTCCTCCATCCTTAAATATATGATGTTGTACTAATTTGCTTATATTTAAGGATGGAGGTAGTATGCTGCATGGTCTATATAATCTACTCCCACCATCCCATAATATGTTTACTTCTAGTGCTTGAATTTTGTTTGTAGATATTACAGGACTCTATAATTGTCAAACAGGGGGCATTGTTCTATTGCCCTCGACTGCCCTGCCTCCCCTGAATGACCACCACCGTCCTGTTGCCTGGGAGTAAAAAAAAAACGTGACATGATTTCTCAATTGTGTTTTTAAAACAGGATTTTGGAACAAGAACAATCATGTGAGAGTTTTGATAACCTTTTATTGACAATATTTGTAAAATTTAGAACAATTGTTTCATGAATTTTGATGTGCTGGTACATCATGGCCTGGTTCATCATATTGTTTTGTTTGGGGGTGACGTTGTTGTGCCAGAAGTTGGCGAGGCCCGCATGACTCTTCCTGCCGTTGTCTAGTCACTTTGCAAACCAAGAGACAAGATTGTATACGAGAAACATCACAAAACACCTAATGGACTGGGATGTCGGCAGGTGCAACTGTACATGTATACTCTCTTTGTGTAATGTCACATCTCAGATGACATATCTTTCATCGGGATGTTTTCAAGATGTGCGAATGTTTTTTCCAACCTATTATTCCTGTTCCTTTCAACAAAGCAGAACACACAAGAACTGTTAAGGACTTCTTCAGAAGTAGGTACATGTAACACCCTAATTTTCAAAAATTTGAATTTTAATAAAATTTGCTAGCAACCTTTAATTTTGCTCATAAGGACTATAAGGCTGTCTTTAATTTCTTGTAGGCATTTAAATTATTTCCAAAAATTAAATAAGTTAATCATAGGACTTTATTGTTGCATTCATGCAGATGCATTGTTTTTGTGTGTTTGAGTTCAAATTTGAATTTGAATTCATTTCTTTGAAGTTTTTTCAAAATAGTTAAGCTTTTCTTTTACCCTTTCTCTCTTTCTTCACTTCTGGCCTGTTTTTTTTTTTTTGAAGCCCAAACCCCGGAAGTCTTTTAGACGCCCCTCAACTCTCCCTCCCAGCCGCTCGCCGTCCCTCAGCCGGCCTACTTCGTCACCCGCTCGGCCCGACGCCTAAAGTCCATCCATGCCCCCTCAGTTCTTTCGCCTGACCACCGCGGCACCCCGGCCCAGCAGCCCAACTCCGCAAACGGCCCAGCCGGCCTGCTCCGCTCCTCCGCCGCCTGCAGCCGCTGACACGCAGGGCCCGCGTGTCATCCCTTTCCTCCGGCTGTGCTCGAGCTGGACACGGAGTCCGGGTCGATCCTGTCTCGTGCGCGCCACCCTAGGCTTGGCCCGCACGCCAAGACCGGCCCCTGGCCTTTAAAAGCAGCCGCCGCCTCGTGCTTCGCCCCCACCCCAAACCCTAGCCGTCACCCGAGCTCCTGCGCCGACGCCCGAAACCCTAGCACCGCCGCCTTCGATCCGCCTCGCCGCCGCCTCTCCGCCGTCGAGGAGTGCCTCTAGGGCATCACCTGTACAAGGGGAAGCTTCCAGTGTCGTTTGTTCGCGCCACCGACCTCTCCAACGCCCGTACGTCGTCGCTAGAACTTCACCGCCGCCGCCGTCCGCCTTTTCAAGCTGTTCACCGTCGTCATCGCCCGTAAGCCCACGTCTTTGCTCTGGTTAAGCTCGTTGTGCCTTGCGCTACATTTTGGTGCTCTTCGCGCACGAAATCGAGTACCCCAGTTCGATTCAGCCTTGCGCCGGCGAGATCGCCGCCGCTAGCCGCGCCGCCGCCGCCCGGTCGCCGCCGCCTGCGCTTGCGCGCGTCTGTGGCCATTAGATCTTGATCCGACGGATCGGATCAAGACCACCCCAGGTCAATAATGGTCAACCCCGAGCTAAACCCTGTAGTTTTGCATTTAAGCCCCTGTGTTTCTTAGATTTACAAGTCGGTCCTTCCGCAGTGTAAGAACCTTGCACATAAGTCCTTTTCTTCACGGTTTAGCCCCTGGACTTCTTGTTTTTAGCGCCCGAGGTCCAAATCTTTAGTTTTCCACCATAGCCCTTCTGTTTTTACGTGTAATTATGTTTAGGCCCTCGGTTTCTTGCTGTTAGGTCCCTGTAGACTTAGTTTCTTTGCAGATAGGACCCTGTACCTTATTTTAGCCGTAGAATACACGTTTTAGCTCCGTTTTTAGCGTTCTTTATATCCATGCGTTCGTCTTGACGAGTAGATTAGTTTTATGTTGTTTTTTCTGTTTGCTATGATTGGTGTATTGTTTCTTATTTAATTGTATTGTATGCTTCTATGTGAATGTGTGGAGCGTAGTGAACGATCCGTTCGTGGAGTACGCTGCCGTTGAAGTCAAGAAGACTTTGAGCAGAAGCACGCTTGGGTAGAAGGCAAGTCCTTTCTGCATTCCCTTTTGTCCTATTACAACATGCATTTTAATTACATCGTTATTTACTTATTGCTTGCATTAATATGATGGGTCCTATGCTTAAGGTTTGACTAGTGTTGTTTACCCTGTGCCTTGATCAACCGGGTTTACTTTATGTTGAGTAGCTTTGCTAGAGCATACTTTGGGTGGTTTTAATTGAACAATCATTAATTTGGATTTATTTCTGCTATTCATTCATGTAATGCAAGAACATTATGCGTGTTAATCAGAACATGGAGAACCACCCAGGAAAACCAAACAACCACAAGACACATGACTCTGTCTTGGCCAAGTAACTAGAGACTTTGATGTTGTAGCAACCTTACCTGAAAGGGGCCAATGGGGAGGCGTTGTTGGGGGTATAGACCCGCTCTAGCGGGGAGTTGGGTTTGTTCTTTTATGGTGGGGCATTGACCCGCTAGGGAGCTTTATGCCCTGCTTCGTCCTGAAATCTATTGGGTTGTTGCACGTTGGGGAATCTTCGTAAAGGCCTCGTAGCGTCCCTATGCAGCCACACCTCGGTAGTGTGGTAATGTGCCTACTTTTGCACAGCGTGGTTGGGTCCAAAACTCTTCTGAGTTTTTACGCGACTTGTGGTGAAAGTGTACAACCTCTGCAGAGTGTAAAACTGACTAGTTAGCCGTGCCCACGGTCAAGGGCGGCCTGGACCCTCACATGAGTAACTCTATGGAAGATGGAACTATAAACTTGTGCATTGCATCCTATGGTTCTTATGTATTTGTTAATTTGGGTTTTGGTATATCCTTACACTTGCTAGTAATAGTTGCTTAATAAAACTTGACCAACTAAAATGCTGATTTACTATGTAACCACAAGCCTTCCACCATAAAGCCTTTGCATGTTGTTATAGTGTTTTTCCCTTGTTGAGTACGACATGTGCTCATGCTTGCCCTTTTATATTGCATCTACACACAACCCGGCTGCTGCTCAGATGGACGTTTTGAGGATTTCTCTGGTGAATTCGACGAGTTCTAGACGTTCGCTCCTTCAGTCAGTTGCTTGTGGTGGACGTCCGTGTTTATCTTTCCGCTGTTAGCTACTCGTTCGTGTCTTAGTTTAAAGACATTCGGTCATGTAATAAAGTTAATACTCTACTTTTGTTATGCACAGTCTTTTGGTTATCACAATGTCGATGCATGTGTGTAAACTTGATTCTGGCGCACATGTATTTAATGCATTCGGGTTTGCCTTTAAATCCGGGTGTGACAGTACATTACTTTTGTATATCAATACTGCAATCTACCAACAACACGCCCACCAGTTCAGCACTTATAGGGAATTCAGATGAGGGAGACTGTTGATATACGTAATTCCGGGTATCTTGCAATCGCACACGATGGATCTTTGAAACCCGAAGCATGGGTGCATGTTATGTTTTTCACATGATAGCATTGTCAGGCTTTAACTAGTCACGTTAACAATGGGCCTAGTACTCGCATTAACACTGAAATGTTACTTGTTTCATTTCAGAACAATAAAACTATGAATGTAGCAGCCATGAATACATTAAGAGATAATTTCTTGGAGCCATGTTGGCACATTTTAATTTGTTTATGCAAATTGCATCACACTCGTACACCCAATTACAAAGAATAGACAGGTGTGCTCCTTCTCATGTCCTTGTTTGATCCGAAAACATCACATAATTAAGTATAACTCAAAGTACCTTTTTCTAACATTCAGCTTATTTTCATGGTATTAGCGACTCGTGCAAGGCTGAGGTCTGGAGGGCAGCTAGTATCAACTAACTGAGAATGGAAACACACAGCAAAGAAGTGTTTATGTGCAATCCGGAAGAGGGCTGGAACACAGGGGTGTCCTTAGTGCAGCTTGGACAGCAACATTAATTTTGATCTAGAAAAAAATGACACTGAATAAAAAAATACAGATGTCACAAGGAGCACATATATGACTAGATGTTCCGCCATAAATGCCTCATAAGTCTCATGGTTCTGCACTATGAATTCAACTGATCTGGACTTGCATTGGAGCTGGTGATTCACCGGCCAAAAGAAAATTGGCACTGGAGAAACATGTTCATGTTCAATGATTAAATCAGCTGTGCTGTTACTACAGTAATCATCACAAGACCCAGAATTAATCATTTGTTCAATGATTCACTGCGGTGGTAAGCTTTGAAAAATTTGGGGATGCGGTGGAGAGGAATAGCGGAGTGAGGAAGTAGAGTGAACAATTGTTTGTAGATATAGAGTAGGCATGCCAACCAGCCTTTGAAATTAAAGAATATAACGGAAGAAAACTGGCCCCAACACAAGCCCCTACGCACCTGGGGAAGATAGCAAGAACATTCGCTAAATTAAAGTTCAGAGGAGAAAGACTGTCCAATGTCACATAGATGGCTTCCAGAGTTGTGGTTCCTTATGCTTTCCAAACCTATATGCTTTGTGAAGCTCTAAGCATGTTGTGTTTTGTACACGAAAACATTGTCAGGCTGGAACTCGTCAAGTTAACAGTGGGCCAAGTACTCGCATGAACACTGTTTTTCTTATACTGATACGATGAACACTATAAGGTTACTTAGTTTTATTCGGAGCGATGAAGAAACTCTGAATGTAACAGTCAAGAACATATTAAGAGACAATGATTTCTTAGATCCTTATTCGCAAATTTAATTAAATGATTAAATGGTACAGCGGTAAAGGATATAATGGAGTTGCACTCACTCTCTTGGTCTTGTATGATCCGCAAAAAGAGCACAAACATCACATAGTTAAGAACATGCACCTACAGTTGCTGGTTCACTAAAATGCAAAGTTCACTACCTTCTAAGATCACCTAAATGTTTAGTGCCTAGAGGTGCTCTGTTCCTGAAATTTCAGTGTAAAACTTTAACTCAATGCACGTTTTCTAAAACTACAACAACCTTCACTTAATTGTTATACAGTAGGAAATGGACCTGAGAAGCAGTCGACTTATTTTGTGCTAGGTCAATGTCTAAAATAAACATAGTCTTTGCTCCCGAGTTCGTCCAAGACTTCTGGACTCTTGTTAGGTTGTTTGGAATTGGGATACACGATATCCATGGCGCAAAATCTAACAAGGATGTCCCAAACCAGCACCAGGTAGCCCACCCGAACGCGTTCAGACTGTGCCATGATTCCATGAACGATCCATGTGCACTCCATGTGACAGATCAAAAGCCGGTAATGGAACTGCTGAGAAATACTCCGATACGCTCTCACCCTCTGCTCGACAACGCCTGTAGAGGGAACACTAGCAATGGGTAAGCTCTAGTGCGACCCTCCATCCTAATGCCTTCCATTCTTACAGAAAATGATTTGTTTCGTCATCTTTTTCCTTCTGGTTACCTTCCATAGAAGCTCTTTCTACTCTACACTTCAGTTTTTTTCTTTAAAAAATAAAGTTGTTTCTACACTACAAACAATTCTTTCTGGTTGATCTTAGCAGCGGCCAAAGAAATTGCAGTGATGTCTTTTATTTATAGGCATATTGGAGTTGGAGTCATTACTGGTGACAATAAAATTGTACCTCAAAACCAGTATCGACAATAATTAAAGACTATTCATAATCCAAGTTGCAGAAAAGTGAATTTTTATATTTTTTAATTCATTAGACCTGCAACTGCCATGGGCCACAGCGGCCGCCGTGCGCCATGGCGGATGCTAGTTAGATTAGCTAAATCATTGAGTTCTTTATGTATCGTACAATGCAATATTTTTATGAAAGGAGCAAGGCAGCGGATGAGGTACTGAGGAACACTCAAATGGTGTACTGCACCAGAATGACTGAGTATTTGGAGAAGGCTCAGGGAAAAGCACTTCTTCACAAGGTCACAGCGCAGCCTTTGTACCAGTCTGCTGAGAATGAAATTATGTGGAGATATGATGTTGAGTGCAAAGGGAAAATGCGTCTAGGCCCATCGCGTGAAAAGACACAACAAGTGTGTGAACTTGGCAACCAAATCTGCAGATGCTCATGCCGGAAGCTGCATCTACTACACACCCCCTGCTCACATGTGATCGCCGTATGTTATGAACTTCAAATTTTCAGCTACTGTAGGTACGTGCCTTGGTACTACGACATGGAAATTGTTCGGAACAATTGGAACCGAACAATTCAGGACTACCTCGTGTAGTGTACTTTTACTGAGAACCCCAAAGAAAATGATGTGCACATACCAAATCCAGATCCTGAGATGTACCAAGGTGTTGGAAAACAAAGAATAAAAGGATTAGGAACAACATGTACGAAGCATAAGCTGGACCTGCAGTAGTGATGTGCTACAAGTGCCACAACACGGGCCACACGTACAAGAGGTGCACAGCTCGAAATTATGCTTGCAACGCACCAAGTACGACCAATGTGGGCTCATCAGCACCTTCAGAACTCTCCCAACCCCCATTCGGACGTAGACGTGGGTGTGGGCGTAGCAACAATGCAGGATTCAGATGATCATAGTTGCTTGTAACGTTAGGACATTTAATTTCAGAAATTGTAATATTTGAACTAATATTTTCTGTACGAACTTATGCATGGTATTGTATTGTAATAATTGAACTGCTATTTGGTGTCGTCTCAATTATGTTGTTTCATTTGTATTATTTTGCCTATTATTGTTCTCATCTTGTTTTGCAGGTTTGTAATGGCCTCATCAGGTCCTGAGTTGGACTTGGAGTTCCTCACCAAGAGGAAGGACAATGTCGAGGTGCCAATGGGGATCGACACTCCTATATGCTTCTGCGGTGGCAGGTGCAAGCTTGTCAGGTGCATGGTTCTCGAGTACGCCTACGGGATGAGGTTCTTCATGTGTGCCAATTATGCGCACGACGTGATCCAGCCATTCGACCGCAATCTTAGAGCCAAAGTAAGGACTTACTACATTTCTCGATTATTCATTTGTCATTTCTGTTTTATTATTTGCTGACATGTCTTTGAAAAAAGACTCCACCTCCTCTTTGTGATTTCATGCAGTGGCTAGATACTGAGCACTCTGACTTCGACAAGAGGTACGTCAAGGGAGCTGGCCGTGATGCAAGGGAGAGGTGGTTTCACATGGTTGAGTGGGAAAGGAGAGAGGAAAAAAGGAAGGAGGAGCAGAAGGAAATGCGCAATCACCAGGAGATGAGAGAACGTGAAGCCAATAGAGAGAGGAAGAGGGAGAGAGCTCGCCGGGCCAAGGAAGCTAGGCCGGATGCCATCAGGAAGGGGAAATACCCCCGTTGTACTCAGTAGACCTAGAGCATTAGTCGGACTGTATCAAATAATTCCGAATTTCATGACATCGTCAACTAGGGTCCTCGGTTTGTATCCTTAAGAACTTTAATCGAACTGCATTAGAGTGTGTTTTCTACGTTTCGTGTGTTTTGTTATTATGACTACCATATGCAGAGTCGATGTGTTTCCTCTGAGTCACTGACGCGTTCCCCTCTCACGGATCGACTGGCCAACAACGCGACAGTACCCTAGTACTAGGGTGTGTTTTCTCCGAGTCACTGCTTCATTTCCCTTCCCACGGATCGAAGGGCCCACCACCCAGAGCCAGCCTTCTTCTTCTGCATATATGTAGTACCATTCACTCTATTGCTTCTTCTCACAGCATTCAACAATGACTTCCTAGAGTGGGAATGAACACGGTTTCGGTCCTCAGTTGTGGCATCAGCAATCTCTCCAGATTTCGAAGCCAATTTCCCACTGAAAGGCAAGAGTGACTTCAGTTCGATGCGTGAAGTTAGAAGCTACGCACCCAAGCAAACGGTGCTGTGGCCTAGGTGTTCACACGGTGAGTTTTTCATGATGCAAGTGTACAAGGGATGGAACAACTCCGGTCGTCGCTTCTGGCACTGCCCATATGCATGGGTAAGTAATGTCCAGGAAATTGGTTCATCATCTTTCTTTGGTTTGCTAACGTTTTCTTGCATTTTGCAGTACTCCACCCAAACAGAGAACTGTGCGGTTTCTCGCAATGGGTGGATCCACCAGCTATTCGCCCCTATCAAGAGTACATCAACTACCTAGAGGACGTCGTCATCTACAACCTCAAGCGGGAGCTGTCGGAGGCACTGGCTTCCCCAGATCCATCGTCTCGCAGGATACAGTCGATGCTGCAAATGTTCGACCTGTACTTGTGAATGTCACAAGAAGATCAGCTCCCCCCGAAAAATTGGTCTCCTCCACCTTCACCACCTCCACCCCCACCTGGGTACTACTACATGCCATCGCAGCACTTCGGCGACTCTATGCTTTCCGGGCAGTTCTCGTACAACTAGATTAAGTAGTCATGTTGCAATCCATTTTCTAAATTCCCTAAGGCATGTTATCGGTACGTAAGGCGCTTTGTTAGAGTAGTAGAAGCGCCGTACATGCCATTGCAAAGGTGTGTGTTTTGTCTTCTAAATATTAAAAAAACAACCGCCGTGGGCCACGGCGGTTGCATGCCCGCTGCCTGCCGCCACCCAGCGCATGCAACCGCCGTCCCCAACTGCCGTCGCCAACCGCCGTCGCCCACGGCGGTTAGGCTAACCGCTGTGGGCTACGGCGGTTGAAGGTCAAATTTGCTAAATTTTGAAACTATCATATATTTTTCCAAAATGAATAAAAAAATCCAGAAAAGTAAAGCTACACATAAATCACGGTTCCCATCTTCAACTACAAAGACTTAAGCTGAATGCAATACAGTGAGAGACCAATAAATGAACAGAAAGATGTACGAACACAAAGGATTATTTGTGTTTGCAAACACCAAACCATGGAGCATTCTCTTTTGTAAGACTGTCTCCAGCAAGAATGCGGATGCGCATCTGCATATCACCTGTTTTGAGCTAACGAGAGAGACAGAGGGGGTATGCAAAAAGGCTCAGCTTCCAGCAGTTTCTCGCAGCTCATCGCGCATCTCCCGGGGTAGTTGGCTCCAGCGATCTGTGGGAATCGAGCGGGGCATGGAGGAGGTGTCGACAAGGGAGAGCCCGTGGAGGTGCTGCAATCCCTGAACTCTCCCTCCAGGAGTCGTAGCGCCGCGCGGGTGTCGGCGACGGCCTGCTCGCGGGCGGCGGGTGTTGGACCCAGGAAAACGGCATCCAGATCTGCCGCGGGAGGGAGGGAGGTCGCCGCCAGATCTCGGAGGAGGCGGAGGGGACGTGGCTGGAGCTCCAGAAGCGGCGCTGTAACATACCAAAATTTTGAATGATTTACCATGTATGAATTTTCGCAAAAATTTAAAACTTTTTTTTTGAACATGAGTGTTACCAAATTTTGAGCCAATTTGCTAGCCTCTCATCTTAAATTCCATATAAAATTATTTTCCAACTATGGTATAAATGTGAGTTGGATTTCTTGAATTTTATTTGGAGTTCAATTGTGTGGAGTTTGAATTTGAAAGTAATTCAAATTCAAACTATATTCAAACCTATTTGCAAAACTAATTTGAAAGGAGCTAACTGCTAACTTGGGCCTTAACCCAGTGTTTGAAGTCCATCGGAGACTCCTGATCTCTTTGCACAAGAATAACCTATCCCGGTCGGCCCAGTCAGCCCAGCCAAGCCCGCCAGCCGTCTCCCTCTCTTCCTTTCACTGCCCAGCGGGTCCCGCTCGTCAGCCACCTATTCCTCTTTCTTCCACCTCCGGTCCGTACCGCGCGTGTGCGCAGGTGCGCTGGAGCAGTTCCGCGGAGGGCTGCAGCTCGCTCCTTTGTCGAGCAACGCCTCCCGAGACCTTGTTTGGGCCTGCTGCATCTCCCGTTCGCCGCCGAGCAACCACACCTCAGCCGTCGACGCTGGGTCCTACGGGTGCTGCCCCCTCTGTCGGATCTAAAGGAAAAGAGTTGGGACAAGTGAGGAAAGGGAAAGAGAGAGGGAGGAGGCAGTATGCAGCAAGCGGTATAAAAAGTGGAAGATAACGTGCCCTGTACTAGTGATAAGCTTTGAGCGCATGGAGTGTGTGGCTGGAATGCTGGATCGATTGGAAAATTCGAGACATCCCGATGCGCTCGCAGAAGAAATAGTTCTCTGCTCCTCTACACAGCAATGAGGTGAATCTGTGAATGGATAAGAAGGAAATAAAGAAAAAGAAAAAAGTAGAAGGAGGGAAGAAAAAAGTAAAAGAATGAAAATAGACAATAGAAATAAGAAGAAAATATTGTAACCATATTTCTCTTATTGATACATTTTCTATCACATGGCCACAGAATGGTACACACAAATACATTTGTAGTTAATCTAAAACCATATGCAAAGCATTAAACAGCTTACGGCTGATCTCTCTATCTATAGATTGTATGTCTTGTCTGTATATCTGTCTGTATGCTAACTTCGAGGTTCTGCAGACCGCCGTCTATGGGCTGTACATGCCCTTCTATGGTAATCCACCGCTTGCAGTCATAATTATGCAGTGCATTTTATGAACTGGTGGACACTTGAACATCAATCTGAGCAGCAAGACATGACCACAGAGTTTAGCCTTCTTGTTAGTTGAATGCTCCATCCATCCAATTGAGATCTCGTCCAATCCCGTGAGGAAGGATGCAGCCATCAACCATCGGCTTGAATGGTAGCAAGTTAAAATGATTTAAACTATCCTGAATTCCTACCATATTCAGGGGCGCTGTGTCAGAAGGAAGCATGCACTGGACGGTAAAGTGGAGGCTTCCATTTTTAGAGACCTAGAGTGTTTATACCTGTACACTGTCTAGTACTAGTTGGCTTCTTCATTTCATACTCACATTTTATTGATTTTGTAAGTGCCCGCTGTACTTCATATAAAATAACGAAAATGACTAGAGAGTAGATCACATTAATACCTCATTAAATATTATATTTCTAAAAAGTATGTTTCCCAAGAATTTCTCTGAATACTCTCCAGCTGTATAAATAAATGGCTTCGTAGAGAAAAATGATAACTGGAGTAGGTGATACTGTAAGGAATTGAATGCTCGTGGCCCGGGGGGGGGGGGTGTTGAGTTAGGCAAACTAAAAACTTAAGGTCCTATGGTTACAAATGTTTGGTCAAAACAAAAACTAGAACATCCTATCAAACTCCTGTATTTCCGTTGGTTACCAATGGAAATGGGGCGCGGCCTCGATTAAAAAAAAAGAACATACTATCTAGATGTGCAACTATGGCTGTTCTAGTGTGGAACACCCATCCCAAAGAGTTTTACAACCTATAACCGATCCTATCAAGATGCTACTCTATGAAACTAAAGGTAAGCAAAGATGGCTAGAAAGAAATATGGAAACGTAAAGAGGGGTGAGAGGAAGCAAATTATTGACAAGCGAATTATCTCATGGTAGCAAATTATTGACAAGTGAATTATCTCATGGTATCGGTAGGCGCTAAGCCACTACTAGTCCACTTTGTTGAAATACTCCACACAAGAGTATTGTTTCTCGGTCACCAAATCTCTCCCAAGGCCAATTTGACTTGCTAGTTAGGCTCGGCCACGAAGGCAAACGCCAAGCCCCTTGGTCACCTTAATGCCTCCTCCACTAAGGCCAACAGAAATATGATTTTTGGTCAAATTGATGCATTATTTTGTATGATTTTGGCTACCTTTCATGATTTTGAGACAGACACGTCACATAAGGCTCTCGGGCACTATTGATTGATGAGGTTGCTAGGGGATAGTAAACATTACCTATGACAATAGACTTACAAAATATTGGTCCACTGAGAATGAAACTGAGAATGAACATCAAAGCTTGTCTATGTACACCTCCCAGCCCTAAGAATGAAGCCACCAATACTTGGCCAGTCTATGTACACCAAAGCTGTCCCTTTTTTTCACTACCAAAAATTTATATGTTGCTGTATTGGAGACCCTCGAACACTTGAATCTTCTAAAAAAAATTGGTAATCCATTTTATAGGGAGGAACCTGATTTCTAACATGACTCCATGTAGGAATCTGGAAAATGCAGTTATTGCCACATTTAATTTCAGGCAGTTGGATCAAAATGGTCCACAAATTTAATTAGTTTACTTATACTCCATACTGGGCATATTAATGTAATTGAAATCAAGGAAATAAAGGGATTGTAATATGTTTAGTACCATATTTCCATAAGTCATAATAGGTAAGTTGAAATAAATTTTTAAGAAACATCTCCTAGTAAACATGGGGTCATTAAGGAAAATAGCGGACTCTATTTGTTGGTCTCAAGTAAACTCAAAACCACACAGTAATCACAAAATGAAAATTATAGAATAAACTATAATTAGTTTATTAATTCATTAGTTATCATCCTTTGTACAGTCAGGGTTGATCCCGTTTTATATGTGAAATGGAACTCTCTTACATGCACAATTTACCCCTACTTGAACACTACATTCGTAAAATATGTTAGGTACTGTAGGAAATGGCACTGACAGTTGTATGTGGAAACAGTCGACTTATTTTGTGCTCGATTAACACGTCAACTGCAGTCTTTAGTCCAAGAGTTCCTGAGTCCTGACTTCCGGTACTGGTCTGTGACGCAAATGCTATAAGGGATGTCCAAGAGTGTTCGGCAGGTCTTAGATGTACAAGTTGGCAGATTCGTTGTGAGAGAAAAATATTGCGTAAGAAGTTGTAGGACAGATTAGTTGTGAGAGAAAAGTATTGCACAATAAGCCAAAATAAGACCTTCTGAAAGTGCATCAGGTAGCCAACTCAAACGCCTTCAGACTGGCTGTATCTGCTGCCATAACTGAAATGGGTTTTCAGTTTCCTGATACAAGAAGCTTTCATCCGCACGATTAATACGAGTTCCATGTATCTACCTACTTTTAACTGAGTTATGCTGTTAGAATGGTTTGTTTGTAGCAATATATTTTATTTATTTATTTTAGTCTTGGTTTTCAAGGGCCCAGCTCTGCTTGCCTAGTTGGATTATGAAGAATGGAGGTGCCCAGCTGAATTTGTTTCCTGACACTTGAGGCACACTTCTTCGGCAGGGACCTGTGCCAGCGGCCGAGCTCCTGGAGGTATCATCCTTCGACTCTGACCTCACCAGTCACTCAGAACAGCAGAGCTGCCCATCGTATAGGTAGCAATGGTGTTTCTTAAAATGCTGTTGTGGCGCTATGTTAAACAGCTCCCTACATGAATCCCAATGCCTCTCATGCCCACCAGAGCATCGCACTAAAATTGTGTATCCATGTAATAAACTGCACTCACAATGCATGATATGGGTTATCTGTTGCGTCTCGGAACTCTTTTCTGATGTTATTTATGGGCCAAATGGGACTACATGTAAGTACGGAAAACAGGGAAACCAATAATGCAGATGTACTATTTGATTTCAAATAATGTAACAATTTTTTAGATAGTGCAAAATATATAATAATGAAGTAATTTAGCACCTTTAATTTGTAGTATATACCCACTCGATGTACATTATCTAAGACGTGCATATATAGCATGTGTATTTCATTCAGAAAAATAGTATAATAACAATGATGTGTTCTCAGGAAAACCTTGAAGTCAGGTCCTGCGTACTTTCCATCCGACAACAGCGAGTGTTCTCGTATAGCCACCCGCAACCCAACTGCTTGTGGGCAGGCCACCACAGCATGACAGCTCAATTCAGACTCTCGGTTGCATATCAGACAACAGTTATCCACTTCAGATCCCCCCACTACAAGAAAAACGCTCATTTGTACCGGTCCATAACCCTCATTTGTACTGGTTATTGAACTGGTACAAGTTCTCCTGTACAAATGAGGGGAACACATTTGTACCGGCTAGAATACCCGGTACAAATGTGGTTCCAGGTGCCGTCGTCCGTCAAGCTCCGTCAGTCCCCTTCCCTTCCGTCTCCTTTCGTTCCTCTTTCTCTCATTTTCTGTTTTTTTTCTTTTTTCTTGCACAATTATCAATTAATTATCCATCACATGAATCCACAATCACACATTCACAATCACACCTTCACAATTACAGATCTATAGATCTTATACAACAAATCCATCAAAAATCACAAGAGTATATCAAGAATGACAGATCTTATACGACAAATCCATCAAAAATCACAAGAGTATATCAAGAATGAATCTGTGCTAAGAAGGAAGGGAAAGGGGAAAAATCACAAACACAAAGCCAGGACGCAGCACCCTCCACTGCACCGGCGAGCCTCGTGTCCATCCACCGAGCCCGCGCCCGCGCCGGGAGGCCGGTCGGCTGCACCGCCGAGCCCGCGTGGCTGGGGTGCCCATGCAGTGAGGCCACGCCGCCAGGGCACCCGCGCGTCTTCCCCATCAGCCTAGACGCACAGAAAGAAGGAGAAGTTAGGAGAGATGAGGAGGAAAGATGAGGAGGAAGAGAGATGCAGATAGAATGAATAAGGAGAGATGGAGAGGATGGAGATAATGTCCAAAGCAGATCAGGAGGGCGGGTGGGCGCGCGGCAGTCGGCGTTTGAGGCGTGCTGCATTTGTACCGAGGCAGTTTTCACCTGGTACTGATGTCTTCACATTTATACCGGGTCGTGTCACGGGCCGGTACAAATGTGTCAGCCTCACATTTGTACCCGGCGGAGCCACCACCTGGTACAAATGTGGCACATTTGTACCGGGCAGAGCCACCACCAGGTACAAATGTGACACATTTGTACCGGGGTTAGCCCCCGCCCAGTACAAATGGCCCCTCACGGGAGTGCGTTGGGCCCCTCCCCTCCCCACCTGGTATAAATGCCCTCATTTATACCGGGGATAAAAATAACCGGTACAAATAAAAAATCGGCACAGGGACAAATGCCTGATTCTCGTAGTGCCTTCTCAACTGATTCTTCCTTGTAGGCAAATCATCTACAAAGCTTCCATACAAAAACATTTACCTTCGGTGGCACACTGTCACCTAGGGATGGCAATGGGCAGGGTAGGGTAAGGGTAAAGCATTTACCCGCCCGTTGGCACCCTTATCCTTACCCGCAGGGTAAAAGGGTACCCGCATAAACATGTCAATAAGTTCACATCCAAGAGTACAGTAATAATTTGATAGCTAAATAAGTCTCAAACTTCACAATCACACACATATTGATACATAAATAAGTCAAATAAGAAATTACAACATCTCAACATAAGAAATAAGATCTGGCTGGGTGAGGCAGTTGGCGAGCGGCAGGGCGCAGCCACGCGGGGATCCGGCCAGGTTAGGCGGCTGGCGAGCAGCAGGGCGCGACCACGTGGGGGTTGCATTACAAAACCGTTGGGAACCAGCCGGTTTACCGTGGTAGCTGGTGTTACCGGTCCAGCCCGGTAGCAAAACTGGTCGGTTCCCGTCCCCCAACCGAACTAAAAAATGCAATTCTCGGTTAACCGGTCTGGTTCTTCGGCTAACCGGTCTGGTTTTTGGGGAAAAAAAACCGGACCAGTAACAGTTTTGTGAAACCTATGCGCGGGCGGCGGCCGGCGGGGCGTGGGGGTCGTGCTTGATTCGAGGGGGGAGGCTCAGGGGAGAGGCGATTAGGCAAGGCACTAAGGCACAGCATGGGCCACTGGGCCGCGGTGTCGTGATGGCAACAGGGATTTCCCTTTTGGGGATCGACCGCCATCCCCGTCCCTGCGGGGAGAAAAATTCCCCGTCCCCGCTAGAGCTCGCGGGGCAAATTTTCTTCCCATCCCCGTCCCCGCGCGAGGGAAAATCCCCGTGGGATCCCCGTACCCGTCAGCAGTCATTCATTCGACTGATGATAACTCGAGCTTTTTTATGAGAATCAAACCGCATTCAAGTGGCTTAGGATTCGAGGAGGAAAAGTAGAACTTTCTCAATTGAATTAAACAAAGCATCAGATAGACACAAAAGGAACTAGGAAAGAGGACAAGAGCTTCGCATTCACAGCATTGAAAAATCAAAAGCAACATAAAAATGGGCAGGACAAAAGATCTTGCATCTCGATATGAAGTTCTAGGAGTCCAGCACCATGCTTGTCTGCTTCCTGTAGCACAACGAGAACGAAGCCATCAGAGATTCAGAGGTCTTGGCGCGGGCGACGGTGTAGCGAACATGGCCCCATTTGCCATTTGTTCGAGTTGATTTTGGTGATTCATGCTAACACAAGTAACGGGACTAACCATATTGTCTAGCATGTCTTTGTAGGCATTACTAGGTCCCATGGACATGTTAAGTTACTTATAGCAAAAATAAGGACTTAGTATATATTTTCAGGCTATAAGTGATGGCATGTTAAGTATGTTAAGTTGAAGCAAAGATCCAAGTTGAAGACGCAAAGGAAAAGAAGAAAAAGGGCACCGTCAGATGAACCGACGGTACCATCGGTGCACTTGGTACACTGTGCAGCGGGTAAAATGAAGATGACACCATCGGATGATCCGACGGTCTAGTTTCTAGATGCGCCGGATGAATTGTAGAGGAGGAGGAGCGAAGACAGTAGCACCGGATGAACCGACGGTCTGAGAGAGGACACCGTCGGTCTATCCGACGCTTCGTTTGAATCAAGACAGAGACGCGCCAAGACTGGAGCTTCAGTACTGGATGAACCGACGGTGGAGCAGCGGTTCATCTGACGGTCTCGAGGATGCAGACAATAAGGTTTTGGCGAGGAGTCCTTCAGCACCGGATGATCCAACGCACCGTCGGTGTATAGCGTCGGAGCAGTTGTGTCAGCAGATCTGCAACTGCTAAGTGACGTGGAGGGCACCGGATGAACCGACGCCTAGAAAAAGCATAGCATCGGTTCATCCGATGCTACCTTTTTCAGTGGCCGTTAGCCAATGGCTCTTTGGGTGCCTTGGGCTATTTATACCTCCTCCACTCACCCATTTGAGGTTGCTGGATTGTGTGGAAGTGCAGAGGAGTGCAAGACACCTAGAAGATCATATCCAATCAATCCAAGTGCTTAATTGCTCATCCTTAGACTTGCATATGCTTAGTGTATGTGCTTAGTGCTAGGCTTAGCTTAGAGCTGAGTGAGTGCAAGGTTGTGCCAACCTTGTGAGGTGGTTCTTGAGTGAATCAAGGTGTACAAGGTTCGCCGGAAGCCTTGGGGCCTAAGTGGCTCACCGGCAATCGTCATCGAACCTCCGGCTTGGAGTGGAGCGGTGAGGACACTTTGTGCAGGGGACGTGGAGACCCCCTTCCTTGGTGGAGAAGCTCCTTAGTGGAGGCAGCATCAAGGTGACCAATGGAGCTTGGCGAGTGCCTAAGTGGCGAGCCTTTGTGGCGAGTCAAGTGGTGCTCTTGGGAGAGACTTGGTGACCGGGAAGTAATACTCTTGTGTGAGTGCTTCAACAACTTGGACTAGTGGTGGCTTGGTGCCTACCGATACCATGGGATAAATCGCGTGTCAAGAGTTTGCTTCCTCTCATCCCTCTTTACGTTTCTGAATTTACTCTCTTGCAATCTTTGCTTGCCTTTACTTTCCTAGAGTAGTATCATGCTAGGATTGGCTATAGGTTGCAAACCTTGTTTTGGGATGGGAGTTTCACACTAGAACAACCGTAGTTGCACATCTAGATAGTATGTTCTAGTTTTACTTTGTGTAAAAGTAGTGAAGCCATAGGTTAAGGTTTTTAGTTGCCTAATTCACCCCTTCCCCCTCTTAGGCTACGGGCATCCGATTCCTTACAAGTGGTATCAGAGCCGGGACTCACTTCCTTCACAAGGAAACGCTAATTCGATTGGTAAATTGTGAAAACTGGCTCATTGGAACGGTTAGGCTTCACCGCCTAGTGAGTTGCTCTATAGAGGTATGAAAGGGGTGGATACCTTAGGTTTGGCTCCACATTTCGATGGCACGGGCTATCCTCGGTGGAAGGTTCTCATGGAGGCCTATCTCCAAGCAAAGGACCTTGATGTTTGGAGAGTCACCGATGAGGGCATGAGAAATGGTACTAAGAAGGAAAAGCAATTTGATGTGATTGCTAAGAGTATCATTTTGTCCTCACTAGATGTAGGCGTTTTCAATAGAGTTTTTAATTGTGAAAATGCTCATGAGCCATGGAAAACCATCAAGGAGCAAAATGAGGGTTCAAAAGAAGTTGCTAATGAATGCTACGGTTGTCTCCTTGAGGAATTCAATAGCTTTAAGCAACTTGCAAATGAAAATGCCGAATCAATGTACTCACGCCTAAATGTGCTTGTCAATGAGATCAATGCTTTAGGTGTGAAGAACATCATGGACTTGAACATCAA
This sequence comes from Cenchrus fungigraminus, assembly GCA_036936925.1. Lineage (NCBI taxonomy): Eukaryota > Viridiplantae > Streptophyta > Magnoliopsida > Poales > Poaceae > Cenchrus > Cenchrus fungigraminus. The sequence goes on from CM072774.1 coordinate 18,276,093, forward strand.
CCGCAAGATCCTACAAAGTCTCCGGAAGCCCGATTATGACTTGGTGAAAGCAATCATCTATGAGAACAAGCTCGAAGAATTGAAGCCATCTCAAATCTTGAGCAAGATCATGGCTCATGAGCTTCAAATCATGCCCAAGTCCAAGAAGGTGCCACATGAAAAGCCCCAGGAACCATCTTCTCCAACTACAAGCCATGCCCTCTCAAGCCAACAAGAGAAGGTGATGAGTAGGATGGCTACTCATGGAAGCTCAAGCGAAGATGATGGTGAGGATGAAGATTCCTCAAGTGATGAAGAGGTTGAATCCATGGTGGCCATGTACGTGAAGAAGATCTTCAAGCATGTGAAGAAAGTCAACATGTATGGCTACAACGTCCACTTGAGAGAAGGGCGTCATCATCAACACATCAAGTTCACCAAGATCGAGCACAAGCCCAAGAAGAAGGTGGTCAAGGAGAGAAGACCAAAGCAAGAAGCAAATGTCGTGGTCCATGAGTGGACAAGTGATGGAGAATCTAGTTCTTCTAGTTCACGTAATGTATCAAGAAAGAACTTCACCACCCGATTCATGCAAGGTCCTTCATCATCACCACACATGTGCCTTATGACCCAAGGTATGGAGAGCAATGTAAGTAATTATGAATCCGACACCACCTCTCTCGATGATCTTGTTGAGCTAGTCCATGAGCAAAAAGGAATGCTTAAGAAACAAGCTAATGAAATTAAAGAACTCAATGCTCTCAATGATCTTAATGCAACCCTTGCTACAAATTATGAACATTTGTTGTGCAAATTCAAATTGCTTAGCAAGGAGTGTGATGAGCTAAAATCTAAGCTTGAGAGCAATGAGACTAAAACAAGTAATTCCTTTGAGCTTGATGAATCATCTATCCCTTGTGCTATTCCTATCTTCAAGATAAATGCTTCAACTTCTTGCATTGATTTAATTGATGAATCTTGCTCACCATCTTGCAATGAGAATGTTGTTGTAGACACATGTGATTGTCTCATAGGCAAGAAAAATGATGAGCTCAAGCAGGAAGTGAAATGGCTCCGAGAGAGGTTGGCAAGCTTGATGGGCAAGGGCAAAAATAATGAGGAACAAGTGGACATCTCTCAAAACATAAAGAGCAAAGTTCAACCTTCTCAAGATAACCGTGAGCCCATGGTGAAGAAGCTTGAGAAGGGTGCAACCGTGACTTGCTACAAGTGTCATGGAGTAGGGCACAAGTTCTACAAATGCCATCAATTTGTCAAGAAGATGGACAAGGGCGCAAAGAAGAAGTTGAACCCCACCATCAAGTGCTCCCTCATCTACACCAAGCCCAACCGCAAGAACAAGACCAAGAGCAACACCTACGTCATCAAGAAGAAGGCTAATTGCAAGGTGGTTGCACACAAGGTTGGGAAGATGAAGGAGGAGCGGGGTTGGAACCAACCCATTTGGGTGCCCAAGGAAGTCATCACCAACATGAAGGGGCCTCAAATGGTTTGGCTTCCTAAGGCCACTTGAAGGCCATGAAGTCGGGGACTTGGGAGGCTTGGCACAAAGAAGATGAGAAGATTCAATCCTAGAAGCCAAGCTTGCAAATTGGACATGTGTTACCCAAGTTCCCCGATTGAGGTAATGGACACTAGAACCCATCTCTTGTATCATTGTAGCTCCATTGTCTTGTCTAGGTTGCATTTGTTGCTATGCCTATGTGTTTACATATGGTAGGTTGCTTGTGTCATGTGCTAACCCATGTGCAACCTACATGGTTTGATTAGTGTGTAGGAAAGCTACACCTGTTCTTTCATGGTGCATGTTTTCATATATATCTCTTTGCATCATGAGCAAGCTATAGGGTTAGCTTCCCTTTTGTTGTCATAAACAATGTGCATACATTTGGTTGGTGATTCAAACACTAAATGCACACATTTAGGGGGAGCTCATCCTATGGTTTGGTTATGGGACTAACATTGTTTCAAGCTTATCTTATGTAGTCCCTTGGTGACGCATTCCGGTGTGGTACTTCATTCTAAGAGAATGCTATTTCACTCTCAATGTGATCTAACATCACTAAAAGAGTGAATATAGCAATATGAGCTTCATGCTATTGAGTCATGTCCTTGTGAGCCTATGTGTCTATATAAGTTCAAAGGCAATGTACTCATACATTCCCAATCCTTGTGGTACCCCAAGTGTCTTCTTTGAAAGCTTCTTTCAAGTGGTGTCACCTTCTAGTGATATCATTTCCATGTGGCTCATCTCAATGTGGTGCCAACAAGGTAGAGAGGATCAACCCCCGGAGGTATGCAATGATCAAAAGACTACAAGTGGTAATGTAACAAGAACCCATTTGTCCTTTAATCTACCTCCTTGCATGAGATGCTCTAAGCTTCCTTGTCTTACAAGTATTTGTAGTTGTGCACTTGATTTTCACACTATCATGTTGTGCACACACTTAGGGGGAGCTTAGTTTATATCATGCTAGTCTCATGAGCTTGTGATCCACCTTAGTTATTCGCACATGTGATATCTTCATTGATATCATACATATGGATCATGGTTCATGCGGCTTTCTCCCTTGTATTTAACATTTCTCTTTGAGTTATGTTTGCTAGAACTTGCTAAATTTCCTTGGAGACCAATTTGTTTTGGGACCTTTTTGGAGATTTTATTCCAAAGGGGGAGAATGTGGGACCAAAGCAAGTTAGTATTTCCAAAATGGGAAGAGGCAAGCTATGTGTGAACATAGGAAGAGAAGATCAAAAAGGGGGAAGTTTGATCTAGAGGGAGTTTGGATGATGGTAAGCATCCAAGCAAGTGTAAGTGATTCTAATTTTATCAATTTTTGCAAATTTATGCTTGCTTTGCTTGTGTTGTCATAAATCACCAAAAAGGGGGAGATTGTAGCGAACATGGCCCCATTTGCCATTTGTTCGAGTTGATTTTGGTGATTCATGCTAACACAAGTAACGGAACTAACCATATTGTCTAGCATGTCTTTGTAGGCATTACTAGGTCCCATGGACATGTTAAGTTACTTATAGCAAAAATAAGGACTTAGTATATATTTTCAGGCTATAAGTGATGGCATGTTAAGTATGTTAAGTTGAAGCAAAGATCCAAGTTGAAGACGCAAAGGAAAAGAAGAAAAAGGTCACCGTCGGATGAACCCACGGTACCATCGTTGCAAGCGTCGGTGCACTTGGTACACTATGCAGCAGGTAAAATGAAGATGACACCATCGGATGATCCGACGGTCCAGTTTCTAGATGCGCCGGATGAATTGCAGAGGAGGAGCAGCGAAGACAGTAGCACCGGATGAACCGACGGTCTGAGAGAGGACACCGTCGGTCTATCCGACACTTCGTTTGAATCAAGACAGAGACGCGCCAAGACTGGAGCTTCAGTACTGGATGAACCGATGGTGGAGCAGCGGTTCATCTGACGGTCTCGAGGATGCGGACAGTAAGGTTTTGGCGAGGAGTCCTTCAGCACCGGATGATCCAACGCACTGTTGGTGTATAGCGTCGGAGTAGTTGTGTCAGCAGATCTGCAACGGCTAAGTGACGTGGAGGGCACCGGATGAACCGACGCCTAGAAAAAGCATAGCATCAGTTCATCCGACGCTACCTTTTTCAGTGGCCGTTAGCCAACGACTCTTTGGGTGCCTTGGGCTATTTATACCCCCTCCACTCACCCATTTGAGGTTGCTGGATTATGTGGAAGTGCAGAGGAGTGCAAGACACCTAGAAGATCATATCCAATCCATCCAAGTGTTTAATTCCTCATCCTTAGACTTGCATATGCTTAGTGTATGTGCTTAGTGCTAGGCTTAGCTTAGAGCTGAGTGAGTGCAACGTTGTGCCAACCTTGTGAGGTGGTTCTTGAGTGAATCAAGGTGTACAAGGTTCGCCGGAAGCCTTGAGGCCTAAGTGGCTCACCGGCAATCGTCATCGACCCTCCGGCTTGGTGTGGAGCGGCGAGGACACTTTGTGCGGGGGACGTGGAGACCCCCTTCCTTCGTGGAGAAGCTCCTTAGTGGAGGCGACATCAAGGTGACCAAGGGAGCTTGACGAGTGCCTAAGTGGCGAGCTTTTGTGGCGAGTCAAGTGGTGCTCTTGGAAGAGACTTGGTGACCGGGAAGCAATAATCTTGTGTGAGTGCTTCAACAACGTGGACTAGGGGTGGCTTGGTGCCTACCGATACCACGGGATAAATCGCGTGTCAAGAGTTTACTTCCTCTCATCCCTCTTTACGTTTCCGAATTTACTCTCTTGCAATCTTTGCTTGCCTTTACTTTCCTAGAGTAGTATCATGCTAGGATTGGCTATAGGTTGCAAACCTTGTTTTGGGATGGGAGTTTCACACTAGAACAACCGTAGTTGCACATCTAGATAGTATGTTCTAGTTTTACTTTGTGTAAAAGTAGTGAAGCCATAGGTTAAGGTTTTTAGTTGCCTAATTCACCCCATCCCCCTCTTAGGCTACGGGCATCCGATTCCTTACAGGCGGCCGACGGGAGTGCCTCTCACGCGGCTGTGCGGCGTGTCGCGCCGGCGCATGGGATCTCAGATTTCCACTCTCCAGGCATAAGCAGCAGCTAACCACCGTCAGGCAATGGCAGGGCGCTAGTGGCAGCAGCTTGCGGTGGCGGGATCTGGGAGGGAGGAGTGCTGGAGATCTGGAGTGGGGAGAGGAATGGATAGGATCGTTAGGGTTTGACGTTCCTGCTTATATGTTTCAGTGTTGGGCTTTCTACTAATGGGCTATTTATTGGGCCAGGCCTTTTAAGTCGGGGATGCGGGGAACGGGGATGGGGAACGGTGAATCATCCCCGTCACCGCCAGACCTGACGGGGGATGATTTATCCCCGTTTACTTCCCCGTGGGGATGAAATCTTCCCCATCCCCGTCCTCTAATAGGGGAATTCCCCGTGGGGAATCGGGGATCAGGTCCCTGTTGCCATCCCTACGCGGCGGTGGAAGGGATGTGCTAGGGTTAGGATATATGCATGGGCCTACTTGGGTCAAATGTTTCTAGACTTCTTTAGTGCGGGTACCCTTGGTAACCCATAGATAGAGTTTCGTACTCTTACCCTTGCCCGTGGGTAGAATTTTATACCCATACCCTTGCCTGTGGGTACCCTTACCCGTGGCTAAAACTGCCATCTTACTGTCACCCCAAATAGGAGACCATATCTTAATTACGCTCGTGGCCTAGTGATCTTGGATAGTGCTGAGTTTCAGGGCCAAATGAACCTGCAACTCCATGATTCATCAAGTCTTCTGAACTAGGATCATGGTGAATGAAAACCTGCTCCACATCTTTATTTCTATGGTTGAAGATCAACGAAATGAATGTTAGTACATGGGAAATTGGCATCCACGTGGACATACAGAGATACTTATATTAGGTTTCAAATTTCTTACGTTAAATGATGTATCATTGAAAATGTAACATGAATATATGTTAAATAACATGAAAATGTGGAGACTTAAAGGAAATGATTTTACACTACGCCAAAAACAATTTGTACTGGCACATAGAAATTACAGTGCTAGCATATTAGCACCCGCCAGCATAGTGGTGCACAGGGGCGTCGGCTCTACAACCGCCAGCAGTGAAGGCATAGTGTTGGGGGCCACATAAGTCACCCGCCAGCACAAATGGTCCCATTTGTGCGGGCGAGTGACTTATGTCGTCCGCCAACAGTGAAGGCATAGTGCTTGCAGGCAACATAAGCGATGCACCAGAACAAATGGTCCCATTTCCCATTTGTGCTGGCGGGTGGCTTATGTCGCCCGCCAGCAGAGATGGACACAATCACTTAAAAATTTGAATTTTTCAAACGATCTCAAATGGAGAAACTCTCAACATGAAAGTTGTAGATCCTAACAAGTTATGAAACTTTTTAATTTGAAATCATATTGTCAATGAAATTCAAATTTGAATCTCTCAAATTTGAAAGTCAAATTTCGTAAATGACCTCAAATGAAAAAACTCCAAACATGAAAGTTGTAGATCTCAGAAAGTTATGAAACTTTGTAGTTGACAAGTTTTTAATTTGACCGTTTAGAGCCTCAAAAAAGATTGACACTCGGTGTAGTATAATATGAGTATAATGAAAACTGAATATGAATGCATATGAGTGTGTGGTGCAGTGGTAGATGGGGCTTCGCGCGAGGGTGGAGGTCACGGGTTCGAACCCCGTTGACCTCATAGCGGCGCGACTTTACGTGAAAAAATGCACTGAGATGATTTGGTGCTAGCACAAGGTCGCTGGCGGGGGTCCACCCACCGGCAAAACCCCCTTTTACCCGCCAGCACAAATCGTTTGTGACCTAGTGTTAGTTGGGGGACACAAATTTGCTACTCTTGATATTGTGTTATCATCTGTTTTCATGCCCATTACCTGTCCTGCTGTTCCCAAACCAATGTTTTGGACCACATCACCTGAAAACATTGTGGAGGCTTCCATATGGTTTCTTTTGGAAATCTAAGAAGTTAAGAACAATTTTGTTTGGTACCATACCGTTACATCTACTTTCGCCGACATTACCATCTACTCTAAATACTCTGAACAATCTTATTTACTTGTGGCTCCTCCACTATCTAACTGGACAACTATATGCCATCAACCCTCCACAATCCTCCATTATGCAAATGTACCACTACCAACTTGCTCTCACAGACCTTGTAGTAGTTTCTGTGAGACAGTGATGCCAAAGATAACTCCTGGCCTTGGTTGGAGCTTCAGGCTGTATCACAACCAGAGCATGTTATCTGACGGAAGCAAACATGCTTACTTTATTGTAATTTTGATGAAAACATATGAATTTTGTAGCACCCAAGTCAGTGAGCAAGAGAAAATGTTGATCAGTAGTAAAATAATATCCCTTTAGAGAACTTTGGTACTTCAGCTCGAGATTCAGCTTGTCGTTTATCCGGATTAATTTGTAGCAAAGTTTTGTTCTAATTGTCATTAATTATTTTTCTGTGAAATTATATGAATCTTGTACCACCCATGTCAGAGACGTGGTTTGGTAAATTTTGATAGTACTAACTCTCAGTAACACCATCTTAATTATAGGAATTATTTTTTCTCAATGCATAATAATAAATTGACATTACTACAAAGTTTGTCCGCTCCTTGAAAGGCAATAGGCTACTTTAGCTGTCTGCCTGCCAGCGCCTACAAATCGATTTCTAGGAGCAAGTCATCCCATGATCCGACGGCCAGCCTGCACATATGTTGCTGTGGTGCATCGCGGCGACGCGGCCTGGATGCAAAGGCTCAGCGGTTAGGGCGGTCAGGGCTCACCGACCTGGATCCGAAGGAGCCACAGCACGGTTGGGTGGCGGGGGTAATCAAGTGAAGCTATCAGCACAGACTGACCGTGGGTTTCTGCCCATACGCACCAAGCCTTCGGGCGGTGCCGAGCATATCCACTCGCAAGAACTAGGACTACTGTGGGCTCTGTCCATTCCGTCACGCCAGTTCCCAGCACAAAAGACTATCCCAATGCCTCTCATGCGTAACATACCACACGAGTTTTCGTTCCAAAGTAAAATGCACTCACAATGCCTCGTGGTTATCTGGTTCTCGCAGCTCAGACCTCTATTCAGTTCTTATTTATTGGTCAAATAAGCATACATTTGTCACATAATCAAGGAAACCAATAATGTAAATGTACTATCTGATTTCGTTCCGTGTACTATCTTATTCCGTGGAACCATGAAAACTACTACAGATGCAACCAGGTCGATAATAATTTGCTCGCATCGCACCGGAGCCCTTCTGCGCGCTGCCGGCGGCGGCCCTCTCGCCGTCGGCTCGCGCCCCACCCCACCCCCCACCCACCACCGGCTTCCATCAGGAATCGCTGCTCCTCCTCCCCGTCCATGGAGCATGCCTGTCTCACTCGCGCCATCAATCCGGAGCAGGCTACGGTCGGTCACCGCGAAGGAATCCCTCCATCGGCCTGACCCTCGCCGGATACAGAAATTGAACGAGGCGCTCATCCAGTGGCCGCTGCCACCCCTGCAAGGTCGGTTTTGGGCGCCGGATTCCGACTCCGAGTTTGAAGACCTTCGGGATGCGGATGCATGCGCTATGGAGCGTCCTGGCCCTACCTCATCGTCCCTGCCGAGGCAGTCCAGGGCTTCCCCGGCGCCGAATCCTGAGCTGCCGCCGGTGAGTCAGTCATCGTCGCCTTCGATCTTGAAGGCCGCACCGTCTCCAAGGCGTATTAGAGCGCCCTTGCGGTCCTGCTGGAAAGGACCGCTACCACCGAGACGTATCACGCCGGCGGCGACCATCAGGGACTACCTCGCCCCGGCCCTCTCCAGATCGAGTCCCTCTCGACGCCGCGATCCGTTTTCTGCGCGAATTCAAACGCCGACTGTCCAAGTGGGTCCGAGACCGGTTGGGGTCGATGTGGTCCCTGTATCGCGATCGGGTGCGACTCCAACCACCGTTCAGTCGCGGGCTGGTTTTCCGAAACGCCGGCTCGTCAACCCTAGTCTCTTCCTCGCGCCGCCGTTCTCATACCGCGACGCATTGATGGCGGGATCACGCGGAAGACTTCGTGGACGCCATGGTCCTGGCCGCGGCGCACCAGCGGACCACCGTGGGCGGGGCGGCAACGCGGCCGGCTCTGGTCGTGGCGCCCCCATCGCGGCTGATCGCAGTGGCGCTACTCAGGCCGGTGGTCGCGGGGGGTCGCCCCCTGCCGGTGCTGCTGCTGGTCGCGGGGGGGCACCCCCTGCTGTGGCTGCAGACGGCCGTGGTGTAGCAGCTCCTCGCGGACGGAATGAACCGGGAGCACAAGGTGCAACAGGCAGTCAAAGGCATCATGGTAGAGGCCGTGGTGCTCGACCGGCCGCTGACCCGGCCTTTGTTGCGGATCCCTCGGGGGTGATACCCGATGATGATCAAGGCAAGCAGAAGAGGAAGCGGAAGGACAAAGAAAAGCTGGAGTGCACCATTTGCACCGAGGACCACTACACAAACCAGTGTCCGCTACTCCGGGGTCCAAAACCGGTGGTGGCTTTCTGTGGTGCTGCAGAGGATGGTATGGGTTTCTTTCAGATTCAGGCCGCGAGGAGTAACCAAATTGTTAACCCTGCTCAAGTCTCTTTTGCTGCCCTGATCACTGTGGAAACGGGCGAGGTTAATGCTCAGCTGATCGGTTCCGAGCTGGCGAGGATTATTCCTGTTCGTTGGGACTGGGAGGTACAGGATCTTGGGAATAAATCTTTTTTGGTGCCGTTTTTGAGCAAGGAAGAACTGGAAAGGATGATTGCAATTCATACAATCACCACAAGGAATAAGGAGGGAACAATAAATTTTGAGGAATTTGTTGATGATGTCCAGCCCATCAAAGTGTTGGAGCAAGTCTGGGTGACTGTCACCAAAGTGCCTCGTGCCCTTCGTTCTTTTATTCCTTTGTGGGCAGTTGGGTCCATCATAGGGGCCACTCAAAAGGTCGACATGATACACCTGCGTGCAACTGGCCAAGTCAGAATTTTGGTGGCGGTTTCTGAGGTAAAAAAATCCTTAAGTTCGCTGATGTTTGTGTCGGCTGCAATATTTATCGCCTCTATTTTAAGCCTGATGAAGTAGCTCAGCATGACGGCTCCGATCCTGAGGAGGATGATTTGTTGAGTGATGAGGATGGTAACATCAAAGAGAAAGATCTTCATAACCCTGACTATGAGATGGGCGAGGTGAATCCAGAGAAGGAGTTGGGCAATCCCTCAGCGGATAAGTCACCCCCTCAGCACCCCCAGAACTTAAATCAGAAGCAAGCCTCGCTGTTCCGGGAAGCGCTCGATTTAGCCTGCGATAAACTGTTCAATGAGATCAGTATCAAAGTTATGCTTGAGCCTGATGACGGGACATCCAGGAAGATTTTTACCCCTCTGACTGAGGAAGAGTTGGGGTCTTATAATGCTCTGGTGGATTCTCCTGCTAAAATCCACCCCTCTTCAGTGTTCTTCCCACCGTCACTGGAAACTCAGGTTGATGTTTTTTCAGCTAACCCCTTTCAGCAGAGCAGGGACGATGTCGTCAAGCTCCAGCGGTGTGTGGGGGATTCTACCTCACCTAGGGACTCTCTTTCGGCCGGGGGTTCCTCGCCGGCATCCCCGGCTACAGGGACTCCCACGGCCGACCTTCAGGAGGCTGGCATGGCACTCGCGGGGAGCCCTGCTTCGACTTTTGCTCCCTCGTCTTCTTCGTCTTCGCCGTCTCCACCTACGTTGGAGACCGGGGGAGAGCCTGCGAGGGCGCCCTCGCCCACACCGTCGGGCGGCCTGCCTGTATCGACGGAGACCGTGGGGACCACGGTGGGAGCCACTTCGGCCGCTACAGCAGAGGATATGACTCTGCTGAACCAATCGGAGGTGGAGGTGCGCGACACTGCTGAACCGGTCGGGGAGAATGACCTTCCTCCTGATCCAGCAACTCTAACGGCAGCGGTGGTACCTTCAACAAGCTTACGTCACAGCAAAAGAGTAGCGGCGGTTGCGGACTTGCACACCCTTCACAAGGTGGAGTTAATGGCAGCAAAGAAGAACCTCGAATCCAAATGTATTTCTTTTTCAAGCTTTTCAGATTCTCAAGTTTTGTCAAACCTTGGTAGGATAGGCATCAACCTAGGTTCCTCAGATGTAGCTGTTATTAAGAATCTAGAGGTAGACAGGCTGGTCCTTTGTGCAAAGCAAAAAAAGTTAATTGCTAATACCACAACCGTAGACTCGGATGATGAGCAGGATGAAAGGCTTGACGCCGTTCTCAACCACGCATGTGGGGATCTAAATGAGAACGTGCTGGATACGGAGTATGATCATATTGTGGACCTTGCTCCTGTCCGTCGCAAGAAAAAATATAATAATACCAAAAATCCGAAAAATGCCAAACTCCCCAAGAAGCCAAAAACCCCCATCTAAAATAAATCTAAAATGAAAGGGGTTTTCTGGAATAGCAGAGGTCTGGGGGACTTGGCTAAACATATGTTCTTGGCAGAACTAGTTAAGGAGGAGCAAATAAATTTTATAGCTATCTCCGAAATTGGTAGAGATTCTTTCCCAGATCATGTCCTCAAAAATCTGTGTGCGGGACATGATTTCCTGTGGCATACTATGGCACCACATGGGAGATCAGGTGGCATCCTCCTAGGTGTCGACCTCAGTGTTTTTGACATTGGAGCCATTGATGAGGGAGATTTCTATGTGAAATTCACCTTGAGATATAAAACTAATGGTTTCAAATTTGTACTTTATTCAGTTTATGGACCTGCACAAGTACAAAACAAAAGTGCTTTCCTCTCAGAACTGGCTAACACTTGCTCAAAGGAATCACTCCCATATATTATAGGGGGGATTTTAATATTATGAGACGCCCAAAGGATAAAAGCTGAGGGAATTTTGATCCCAAATGGCCCGGCATTTTCAATGCTGTCATTGAATCTCTTGATCTTAGAGAGATTGTTATGAAGGGACGCCAATATACTTGGGCAGGCCCAGGGGATAACCCCACTTTCGAGAAACTCGATAGAGTACTGGTCAGTACGGAATGGGAAATTCAATTCCCCTTGACTTCGGTCGAACCCAGGGATAGGAATATCTCCGACCATACTCCCCTAGTTGTTAACACTGGAGCCTCCACCCATCAAACCGGAGACCGACCCTTCAAGTTTGAGAGGGGTTGGCTGCTACGGGATGGTTTTTATGACATGGTTGCAAATATCTGGCAATCGGAAACAGAAGGCTCCAACCCCCTTGAACGCTGGCAAGCTAAAATCCGTAGACTTAGACAGCACTTAAGGGGATGGGCTAAACACACAGCAGGGTCCTACAGAAAGGAGAAAAAAATGTTATTATCTCTTTTAGATAATCTGGATAAGAAGGCTGAAAGTAGCCATTTATCTGATCAAGAAATCAATCTCAAGCATTATCTAAAAGAAAGGCTAGTTTCTATGCTGAGAGAGGAGGAATTAAAATTGTACGAGAGAGCCAAAGTTAAAACCTTATTGGAAGGTGATGCTAACACTAGGTTCTTTCACCTCGTTGCAAATGGCAAACATCGCAAACAACATATCTTTAAACTTGAGAATGATCAAGGTGTGGTTGTTGGTGATGATTGCCTAAAAAGCCATATCACTAATTACTATAAAAACCTTTTTGGGACACCTGAGGCCTCTGGTATCTTCTTAATGGAAAATCAAATCCTTGATATTCCGCAGGTAACACAAGAGGAAAATGATGTTCTCATAGGCCCTTTCACCGAATCTGAGGTGAGAGCTGCAGTCTTCCAAATGGAGCATAATAAAGCTCCAGGCCCGGATGGATTTCCGGCTGAATTCTACCAAGTCTTTTGGGGGATTATTAAAGATGATCTACTACGTCTCTTATCTGATCTTCATAGGGAGGCTCTAGATCTGTACAGTCTGAATTTTGGAATTATTACGTTAATTCCTAAGACTCAAAATGCGATAAAAATCCAGCAATATAGACCAATTTGTGTCCTTAATGTTAGCTTTAAGATCTTCACTAAGGTGGAGACAAATAGGCTTAACATTGTAGCCAAAAAGGTGGTGAGTCCGACACAGACTGCCTTTATGCCTGGCAGGAATATCATGGAGGGAGTAGTTATACTACACGAAACTATCCATGAGCTTCATACTAAAAAAAGGGATGGAGTCATTTTCAAAATTGATTTTGAAAAGGCATACGACAAAGTTAAGTGGTCCTTCCTGCAACAAACCTTACGTATGAAAGGCTTCTCCCCGAAATGGTGTCGATGGGTTGAAAGTATGGTTACTGGTGGAAGTGTTGGGATTAAAATAAATGATGAAGTAGGTCCCTACTTCCAAACCAGATGTGGACTCAGGCAGGGTGATCCAATGTCACCAATCTTATTTAACATCGTTGTCGATATGCTAGCTCTTCTTATTAATAGAGCAAAAGCCGATGGCCAAATAAGAGGAGTCCTTCCCCATCTCATTGATGATGGTCTGTCAATTCTACAATATGCAGATGACACCATTATCTTTATAGACCATGACCCCGAGCAAGCAAAGAATCTAAAACTTTTGCTATGCGCTTTCGAGCAGCTATCTGGGCTTAAGATAAACTTCCATAAAAGTGAAATCTTTTGCTATGGTACAGCTAAAGAGATGGAGGAATTCTATACTTCTCTCTTTGGTTGTAATGTAGGGGAATACCCATTCAGATATTTAGGGATTCCAATGCACCATAGACAACTATTGAATTTTGAGTGGAGAAAGGTTGAAGAGCGCTTCGAGCAGAAACTTTCCTGCTGGAAGGCAAAGTACCTATCTTACGGGGGAAAACTTGTCCTTCTCAACTCTGTCTTAAGCAGCCTACCCATGTTTATGATGTCCTTTTTTGAACTACCTAAAGGGGTTCTCAAAAACCTAGATCATTTTAGATCAAGGTTCTTCTGGCAAGGATCTTCACAGAAACATAGGTACCGATTAGCCAAATGGGACATATTATGTCGCCCAAAAGACGAAGGGGGTCTAGGTATCCTTGATTTGCAACTTCAAAATAAGTGCCTTCTTGCCAAGTGGTTAGTCAATTTACTAAACACAAATGGGATATGACAGTCGTTGCTAAGGAATAAATATCTACGATCAAAATCTTTATCTCAAGTGACAGCCAAACCTAATGACTCTCATTTTTGGAGGGGACTCATGCATATTAGGGATGAGGTACTGTCTAAAGGCACCTTCGAAGTCCAAGATGGGACCAATACAAGGTTCTGGAAGGACACTTGGGTAGGAGATCAGCCTCTCAAAGTTAAATATCCAAATTTATATAATATAGTGAGAGATCCTCACGCAACTGTATCTAAAGTTTTGACCACAAACCCTCTCAATATCTCCTTCAGAAGGGCTTTGGTGGACAACAAACTTAGAGAATGACTTAATTTAGTAGCAAGGATCTCACATGTCCAACTGGTGGAAGGTTCTGATTATTTCAAATGGAGCCTAACCAAATCCGGATTATATACTGTCCGGTCACTGTATCGCCATCTTATTGATACACATCCACCTTTTCGTCATGGGAGGATCTGGAAGATGAAAATTCCTCTGAAAATAAAAATCTTTCTTTGGTTCCTACAAAAGGGGTTGTTCTAACCAAAGACAACCTGGCTAGGAAAAATTGGAAAGGAAGTCAGCAATGTATTAGTTGCAATAGGAATGAGAATATTCAACATCTCTTCCTTGACTACCCCTTTGCTAAAACAATTTGGAGAATAGTCTTTTTTGCTACTAATCTGAAACAACCTGGATCTATTGGCCATATGTTTGGTACATGGCTGAACAACCAACATAAAAAGATAAAAGGTTTAATCTGGGTTGGTACAGCTGCGTTGTGCTGGGCTATCTGGCGTTGCCGGAATTTTTAAGAAATTGAAAACTAACTCTATTATGCAAGTTATTTTCAGGGGAGCATACTGGCTACGCTCTTGGGCCCAGTTACAGCGTGACGAGCAAGCCAAGGACACCCTCACTCTGATGAGCAAGAAATTAGAGATTATTGCTTTAGAGATCTCAAATAAGGGGTGGAAGCACGTTGCTCGTTTGCTTTAGTCTTTCCTTCTTTTTAAGACTTTGGTGCAGTTTCTTTTTTACAAGAACGCTTTGTAATAATTGGCTGTGTACATCTCTGATGTAGAGGCCGGATTTTGTAATCCTTTATTAAAAAAAATCGAGATTTAGTAAGACAGAACCACCGTGGTAGACTTATTCAATGTGGGCCAATTCAACAAGGTCTTGCACATGTGGCCCGATTAGCCTCCCAGCAACAACCACAGCAGGCGCACAGTGAACTGGTAAAGTTAGAGAAGTGATATTACAAAAGATTCAAATTGCAGACAACAATTTTTCTGATTATCTGTTGTATGATTCGGTGCTTGGGTATGATCAGGTAGTACCAAGTAGTACCTTGTAATGATATTTTTTTCCATCGGCTATTTTAATTGGGTAAGACCAGGCAGTACCTAGTATCGGGTCCACTAAAATGGTAGTACCTTATTGGTATTATCACCGTTAGATTTCATCGGATGGATGGCTCACACTAATTACAAGCATCTTAAAATTTCTCATATCGATATGAAAACACTAGGTTACACGAAGAATGATGACAACCTGAAATTCTTCATTCACGTTGTTCGCTTTCTTACTTTGGAATACTATAATAAGGTGGACTTCAACTGACGTGCATACTCTTGGAACAATTCTCTTCCAGAATTTAAATCGGCCTCATATCGGAAGAGATAGCAAGGCAGCACTATCATATCACATTATGTGAAGCAAAGTTAATCTCTTGAATGCTACTACATTTCAACTTTTGTAAGATGAAAAACGGTGGTGGAATCTTGTTTCCAACAAAATAAATAATTCCACCTAGCAAGCACCAATATAATAGTGCAAGTTAAGATGAATATACCCTATTTTCCGCAAATTAAACGTGTGCATGATAGAATTCTTCATATAGAGCTAGTACACAATATGAACAAAATTAGCATTGCCATCACAATAATCTAAACTCACTCATGTAAGGCAAGTTAAGGTTAGTAAACCACATTCACTTTTGAATTTTATACTTTGTTTGACTTGCCTATCTATCAGATTGTCCACATATACCTTGAAAGAATTAATTCAGAATTAACCCAAAAACAATTGCCCATTTTATAAAGTTGAATCCCCTTTCTAAGGCAGAAAATTTAATCTCCGGATCTTATTTATTTCAGCAGCCAAAGTCCAACCAACAAAGACATGACCTAGAGCACATAATGCTTGCAGCAAAACGGGACAAGCTGTTTCATACCCTGCTCCTTGCGGAAAAGGGGACCCCAACGTTTGTCATGCTAACAGGAGCGATAAACTTGAAGTATCTTACCATATGTCATTTTCTATTTGAACTCTTGAGCCTTAGTATTCATGGTCTGGCTGGTGAGACTGAATCACATAGTTATAGCCTAGTTGTTCCGTCATAAACTAATTTGACTCGTCATGATTTCCAAAAGTGCTTAATAAAAAAAGATTTCCGAGAGTGAGCAGATTTTCATCTTTATTAATCACTACAGGAAAACCGGAATACGTCGAGTGTAAGAATGTACGCCGAGTGTTTTCTGTCGGGCACTCAGTGACAAATTTTTGGGCTGAGTGCCACCAACAAAATACTCGGCGACAAAATAACACACCGCAAAAATGGCCATTTGCCGAGTGCTAGAGGTCAAACAATCAGCGAATGAGGCAGCCACATACGGGGAAAGAAAACACTCGGCTGACACGTATCCCTCTGTCACCACTAGCTGCGATGGTGTTAGTTATTTGCTGAGTTTCAGAAAACGGCACTCGGCATATAGGGGGGCCACGTTTGCGGAGTGACGGTCGCCGAGTGTCTATAGCGACACTCGTCATATAGCCGGCGAGAACCCGATGTTTGGCACTCGGCAAAGATTCATTTACCGAGTCTTTTGTCGTCGAGTGGGCAACGCCGAGTGCAACACTTGGCGAACTCTTCGCCAAGTGTATATTGGTCTTCGCCGAGTGCCTTCGCACTCGGCATCTTTCGGGTTTCCTGTAGTGAATAATCTAGAAATTAAAGTTGAACAATTTTAAACTTTTGATCGATTCATTTACACAGAGACAAACTTTCGAAATCAGCATATTGTTGTTTTTTTTTTGTGAAAGGTTGCGTGCACAGTGAGCAGTGCAACAGGGTGCATCGGTGTCGATACATTGTAGACAGAGACAAACTTTAGATATCTTCGCTGGAATGAAATTGTAGACAGCTCAACATTCATTTCAGTTATTTTTAAGGATGTATTTCACCACAGAATCATCTGAATTCTGAATGGTTATTTTTTGTTACTTCACGTTGCATCTAGTCTTTGTGATCACCTTTACCGACAATATAGCCGCACTTGAGATCTAATCATATTTATGGTCCATATTTGTCTGCTGAAGAGCACGTGCAAGCAGAGGATTCTCGGTCAAGAGCTGGGAATCGATAACTTCAACTTGGCCGATGTAAATAAAAAAAAGATCAGGTGGATGTGCTGGTCATAGTCACTCGCTGTTGGGCTTTTACAATGAGGTTGCGAGGGGAAACCCAACTGTGAGAATATTCACCAATGTGGTTTTTGTTGCGAGATTTGTGTTCATCTGATTTCCGACACCTCCCAGTTCTAAGAATCAGTAACATTATCTTGTCCAGTCTAGCAGGCAACCAAATCCCTTTTCCCTTCTCCATGTCTCTTTCTCTCACTACCGGTAGTGAGAGAAAGAGAGAGAAGGGAACATACTTCAATTTTAGATGAGGCACATTATGATACCTCAAACATTTCTAGTCCATTTTATAGGGACATAGGGTGGACCGGTGGAGCTGCCTGAGTACTGTAGTTTTTACCATATTTAATTGCAATCAAAATGGTAGAAAAGAGAACCACCTATTGGACTAGAGCCAAGCCTTCCTTTCAAACCTAAGAAGCTGTGGTAATCATTAAAAAAAACTTCTGAGACCTTTCACCCAAACTATAATAAGGTGGACTTCAACAGACGTGCATACTCTTCGAACAATTCTCTTCCAAAATTATTTAAATCAGCCTCATATCGGAAGAGATAGCAAGGCAGCACTTCCATATCACATTATGTGAAGCAAGGTTAATCTCTTGAATGCTACTACATTTCAACTTTTGTAAGATGAAAAACGGTGGTGGAATCTTGTTTCCAACAAAATAAATAATTCCACCTAGCAAGCACCAATATAATAGTGCAAGTTAAGACGAATATACCCTACTTTCCGCAAATTAAATGTGTGCTTGATAGAATTCTTCATATAGAGCTAGTACACAATATGAACAAAATTAACATTGCCATCACAACAATCTAAACTCACTCAGCTATGTAAGGAAAGTTAAGGTTAGTAAACCACATTCACTTTTGAATTTTATACTTTGTTTGATTTGCCTATCTATCAGATTGTCCACATATACCTTGAAAGAATTAATTTAGAATTAACCCAAAAACAATTTCCCATTTTATAAAGTTGAATCCCCTTTCTAGGTGATGTGCTTCTTGCCGCTACCTAACCAAGTTGATTGCTCTAGGTTGCAAGTCTTTCTTGTGCTTTGCCACTTCCAAATGGATGTCAATTTGTTTGCTGGGTGATAACTATTTCTTAGTGATACAGAGGGATTGTGACTTGTACTTCTCTGAAAATCAATTCCATTGATAGAGCGTTCCTCAATGCACCCATGGTTTTTTGTGACTCACAACCACAAGCACATTTCACAGGTGCTGGACAAATTGATTATAGCTTGTCCCACATAGCTTCCTTGCCTTTTGTCAAAATTATAACAGATTCAAATTGATCTTTCAAAATAGATAATATGATAATATTATTAACGGGTTGAAATGAATAACTAGTTTTGACGGTAAGTTGCTAGGGGAAACCCAACAGAAGGAACATTCTATTATGAGGTTTTTCTTGCTAGATTTGTGCTCGTTTGATTTCCGTCCCCTCCCAATGCTAAGAATGAAGTGCTAACACTATGATCTTTTGCAGTCTATGAACCAAATCCCTTTCCCAATCTCGTTTTCTCACTACCTCAAATTTATATGTGGCACTGGGACACCCGCTAAGCAAGGCTGCATATGGTAATCAACCGCCTGCAGTCATGGTTATGCAGTGCATTCTGCGAGATGGGGGACAATTGAGCATGGATGGTAGTCCTTTATCATGAACACAACATTCTGAGGAGCCCGACATGACTCTTGGTTTAGTCTTATTTTTAGTTGAATGCTGTGTTGGCGCAGGTTTGCGGCCAACAATACGTGGCACCGGTCAGACCGGTGTGGGTCACTGGTTAGACATTTGAGCACCAGGTAGGCCGGTGAAGGTCACCGGTCAGACCTTTGCCGCCGGGCTGAACCGGCAAAAAGACCTCCGAACGTCACCCGGGTAGGATCCCGTCAGGGCGGCGCACGCAGGGTTGCTCTAGGATCAGCAGGCCACCTAGAACGCCTCCGAACGTCACCGAGACGAAGGAAGCATAACAAGTAGTAGATTGGAAAAGCTAGGGCAAAGACAAAAGTAAAGACAAAACGATAGAAGGTAAATGTATTTGATCGATTGGATGATGAACCTCAATCGGCTGTGGCCCTTTATATTTATAGGGTGGGGAGGTCTTGCCCCTCAAGGAAATCCTTTCAGAAGCCTAATCTATCAGAACTCCTTGATTTAATTCGGACATGGGGGCACCGGTCAGACCGGTCCAACCGGTGTGCAGAGCTTCCCTGAAGGCGCATATCTCTCATTCTGAAGTCCAAATCAGGCGTTCTATATATGAATCTTGATCTACTCGACGAGAGCTATCCAACGGTGAAGTCCAAATTGCATTTTGCGGACTTTTCCCACTCCGGTCTGACCGGTAGGACCCACAGGTCGGACCGGTCAGGCCAGACCTGCCAATTTTGGGTGCGGAAATGTTGCATCCGTCTTGTTGGGATTTTGTCCAAACCCATAACGCAGGTTGCAGGCATCAATCTTCAAGCTTGAATAAAAACAAGTGGAAATGGTTAAAACTATCCTGAATGCCTACCATGCTCAGTGGCACTGTGTGTACAGAAGGGAACATGCATTGGACTCTAAAACGGAGGTTTCAATTTCAGAGACCTAGAGTGCTCGTCATGTTCCCTGTCTAGTAGTTTGCTTCTTCATTTCTTGCATTTTATTGATTTTGTAAGTGCCCACTGTACTTCATATAAAAGAATGAAAATGACTAGATAGTAGATCACATTGATACCTCATTATATATTTCTATAAATTTTGTTTCCCAGGAACTTCTCTGAATGCTCTCCAGCTGCATTAATAAATGGCTTCCCAGACAATATTGATAATTTAATTTCTTGATAAGAAAGTTAGCCATTTGGCTTATTGATTACCATGTCTGCTACTTTTCTACACAATGTGACTGAATTTGTGGACGCATTGTTTTGTTCTCACCAAGATGTCTAGGGGTGTCAGTTAAAACACCATTATACATTTAGCCAGGTGTACTTCATTTAAAATAAACATTGTACAGAAGAACAAATTGTTAGGGTCTGTGAATATAATACCACGCGGTGACCAACAAATTGTTAGGGTCTTCCATAGTGTTCCAGAACAATGCCATGTCCCTCACGCCATTGTTTGTTGCGTGACACCTCCATTGCTCTCTTCCGCGCGCATCATCTCTTCCCTGTCCATCGGTCAGTGTCAGTCTCAAGCAAACAAGCAAGTTCGGCTAAGCAAAATCTGGAAAGGATAGACATTGCGCCAGGCATTGGAAAGCATCATAAAATTTTCATTTCGTGATTACAAGAAGCAGCATTCCATCAAACATAGGAAATATATAGAGTAAGTGCCAACCTCAATGCCGCGTATTTATTTGCAATTTAAGAGGGTCTCCTTTTACACGTGTGGTTCCCAGCTACAACTTCCTAATGTTAGTATTGCATTAGTAACCATTACTATAACTAGCGGGCACTAAACAATGTTAAGCAAAATTTATTTTCTTCGCCACCGATTTATTAAATAGTCAAATTGTTCCATGATTGAAGTGGGAACGTACCATTCTGATTGGCAAGACGTCGAGAGTGTGCAGAGCATTTGCTCCTGAGTTCATTTATGTGTTATATTACAGGGAAACTACCATTACTGTTAGAATGTTGGCAGCTTCTATCCACCTTTTTTTATGGTACTGGACAGTGGAGACAGAGTCAGAAAAAATTCATGAGGGTTTGGATCAGAGGTCTTTTACGGTACACAATACCACCAAACGGTAGTACGATAGTATTATCGGTTTTTTTTCAGTTTTTTACTATGGGTAAAATATTAATTTTCTCGATGTATATTATTTGGAAAAAATTTTCCCGCTGCCAAGGTTATATAAAAAGACTTTATTTCATATATTACAACAATATTATTTTGTATATTTTCTATAATACCCATATACTACTCATACCACCTATGAATACCACCCATACCACATTAAAAAAACCGGTGGTACAGAATTAATCTCAACCATCGGATCCTTACATATAGGTCATTTTCTATTACGTACGAATCCTTTTCAGCCGGTGGTACAGGGTGGTATTGTGTACTATAAAAAAACCTCTTGGGTAATGGCCTTACCTTTGTTTCTTTCTTGACGTCTCCCATCTCTATGAAAGCTACAATTGTGAACATTTGAAGCACCAAACTAAATTTCGGGGATCGTCTTGTTTGTCTCGTATTGTTTGTCTCTCTTGGGTCCGCTCCCTAAACAAATTATATAACTGGACCCTCTCACTACATTGTCAAAGTCTCCTTCTTCAGTCCAGGTCCAGTCCGGGTCAATTTATACGAAATTGATCAACCCAAATGTTTATAAATACTGTACATATAGCAAATGCAGTTATTTAATTATTCACTGACTTGGACATTGTAAAATGATCATGATATTACCCAGTTCTTTTGTCATTCTTCACTGACTTGTTTAATTACCCAATTATTTTGATCATGATATTACCTAATTCTGTAAAAAATCAGCTAAGGAAGCAAATTAATTGATTACAATCTTGTCACCCATCTCATCTCGTCTTCAGGAAAATGCAGCTCACCAAGTGAGAAAGATTGACGCCTGTCTTTGCACCAATATGCCCCGACATTGATTAACCCAGCAGTATCGTGTTTGCACAAGCATTAGTCGCATCGATGTGAGTTGGAGTCGATAATTGAGGACAATGATGTGCTGTGCGTCAGTGGCACCCTCTTCTTTGCTCCCCTTTTCCCTTCCTGATGCTTCACATACCCGGAAATCCCCTCAGTTGGAAGCATGATCGATGCATCAACTAGTGATTTGTTCAAAGGGTGAGCTGTGAGTGAGGATCTAAACAAAAGAAAGATGAGGACCCTTGCCAATAGATCTCGTCCACGGCCACCCCTGATTGCAGAGAATTGTGCGGTGACCTGGCGATTCCTAGGCGACATGCTGAAGTTGATATCATCAACCTCAAACAGTGGGATAACTATGACTCCTCATGCCTCGTATTTCAATGCGGATACAGGTCAGATTGTTTCTTGTTGCTCTGCTTTGTCTAGAAAGCACACACCCATACATAGTTCCTCATTTTAGTTCATTTCTAGTGTTGAACCACGACTGTTGTTGTCTCTATGGAGTTCATATGGAGCCATGTGTCTCAAATAAGAAGTGCATTTTACATGTCCAAAGCTTTTATTAAACCTAACTTTCCTTTCCATATATTTAATATGCATGCTACTTACAACACCCATATGGACACATATTTTATATGCCTCTTATAAAGTGAATCCTCTCAATACCGGATCAATATTTGTTTTCTGTTTTCAATTTAACAAACAGACCTTTCAAACACTGCAAATAAATGGCATGGAAAATTGTAATATGCATAACTATTGAAGCTGCACTATACCGCAAATGAGAATTCATAGATTGATACTGCCCATATGTTATACCAAAACTAAACCGAACGAAAAATACATAATTGCCATTGTTGTTCATTCCAAAGCATTCTAATTATGTTGTGTTCTACCACTTGGTCTTTCAAGCTGATTGCATGGGTGCATCTGCCATTGCCATTAGCACTCATCACAGTCTGTGAGACTTTCCAATTTGATATAAATACGAAACCAAAGTGAAATAGTTTGTTGATAAATGATCAAAATTGGTGCTTTATAGTGGTAAATGTGCAAATTGATTTAGAACTACTATTGACGAACATGCAGCATTGGTGTTATCTAAAGTTCGCTAGTAATTGTCAACAACATAATCAAATTTCAACTGCCTACACTAAAACCCTGCCCCACCGACTGAGTGATCCAAGGTTTTACACTGTGGTCTTTAATTTCTGCCCGGCTCAGCTCATGACACACAGCATGATTCCAAACGTTTTGAAGTACCCACCCAGATCCTTTTGTTCTGATGGCACTGGTTTTCTGGAGTCGGGATTAACCTGTGGTGGTCTGATCGGCATGTTTGCCGTAGTGCGAGATACTCTTATGTTGATTCGTCCGCTCATTTCTATTTTACAGTCCCCAAGTACGCAATCCTGTGTGGTCGTCCCTGATTGTGTAGGAGTCGTTGGCTGTTCTCATACAGTTAACACTTGAAGACAGCTTATACTGTGCTACAAATTTATAGCCATGTTATTCCATCAGGTAACAATCATGGAAACGTGCATGATGACTTCTATAAGTTACAACATCAAATCAAAGCTCTCTACAATATTACGGGGATATTCGATGAGCAATGTTATTATGTAGAAGATTTTTTGCTCCTACGTACCAAAGGTCTCTGCAATATTACAACTTCTATAATGTAGATGATAATTCGCAAGGTTTGCTCCTATCAAAGTAATGTAACAAGAGCCGTTTTCAGATAAATATCCACTTGATAGAACTCAATTGGCATCTTCCTTAAAACAAAACTATAATCGTCATACTAGCTTACTAAGACGGTGGGGGGTAAGACTGCCCCCACAGTTTTCAGAAGAAAGCCACCTCCCGACTTAGAAAATCCCGAACCCTGACTTCACCGGCGATGAGATTTCTTCGGGGATAACTCCGGTGAGATAAACTTGCGTCTGAGGGGATTCAAACCCAGGTGAGTGGCATGCCCAGCTGCGATGCCTACCAACCGAGCTAATACTCGTTCCCATAACCGTCATAGCTTAAAATGCATCTCAAACAAATGAATACTAGACCGATAAAGGCAAACATAATGAGGGTTTGGATCGTGACCATATCTTCATTTCTTTCTCGACGCCTCCCATCCCTATGAAAACTACCATTCTGAATACTGTGAGCTCAAAATCACTGGATTGCCTTATTGCATCATCAAAGTCCCATTTTACAGTATGGGTCCCATTTATAGGAAATTAGTTTCCCAAATGTTTTTTTCGAGAAACTTCAATATTGTACATATAGCAAATGCAGTCATTTAATTCTTTACCGACTTGGATGTTGCATGATTGATCAAATTATTTATACATTGCAGCTTCTGCAGTCTTTTGTGCATAAATGTTACTGTTATTCTATTGAGAGTTTGTTTGAATAATTCATAGAGTTATTATGAAGTAGAACGATTAAGAATAACACACTGCACAAGCTGCCTCCCAAACAGATATAACTAATTGGTAGTATATATATGCTGATAGCATTTGCAAGCCGCCTCATTACAAATGCCTCCTATGGAAACAACGAATAATTCCAGTATTGCAGGGTGTTTCAATACATTGGGGTTCTTATCAGGAGTGGCATCAAGGCATGGTTTGCAGCCTCCCATTAAGTTCACAGTAGCACCTGTCACGTTCTCCTTGGAATGGCAGCGTAGTTCCTCGCAGCAGCAGGTGGAGTCCGTTGACTTCACCGCCCACCTCACCTGGGTGAAGAGGAGCAACAGAGGTAGAACCATCCTGGTGCTATACTTTTATGTTCGACCAAAGAGGGTTGAACTCATGGTACTACGCTCTTTTCCTTCTCAAAACCTCGCAGCCCTATAGATGAAGCAACTAGATGTTGAACACTGTTAGCACCAAATTAAATCTATCTCCTTCTATCAGTATTGTCACTTCCTCTTGCACCAGCGCTCTCCACTAATTCTATCTTTGGATTGTCTTACTCTTACTACATTGTAAACAATTTATAATCCCATTCCGCAGTGTATGTCCAATTTATGGGGAGATTCTCACAACAATGTTAATAATTTCTAGAAGATTTTTTTCTGTGTGTAGAAAATGCAGTTTCTGAATGCATGTGCAGTGAAGATGCAGTACTTGTACTTGTACTGCTGATGGAGGCTGGAAGTTTGTCTGAAGACAATTCTTGGGGTTTGCCCCTATGAAAGTAAGGTAAGAAGACTTGTCTTCAGATAAACTTCCCCTTGAAAGAACTGAATCGGCACCTTCCTAAAACCGTCACATTATCATGAAATGCCTCTTAAACAAATGAAACTAACTGTAAGTGCTGATATCCCGAAATGACCCTTGAACTGCCAGGGTGAAGCCTAAATGTAGCAATGAATCTGCAGTTACAACGGGGTTTCTGGAGCAATTGTTGGAGGGGCAGGGTGCGCTGATTATTTACATGTGGGAATTACATGTCCACAAGGTTTCCTGGAATAACATAGTGTATCTTGGTGCAAATGGTTGCAATGAGTACACCAAGATGTCCACGGCGGAATCTGAGTATATCATGTTTTCCACAGGCATGAACTTCATTGGGCTATCTGCAAAGTGAGAAGCGGTATACGATGTGTTTGAGATATGTCAGCTCTCTGCAAGGTGGATGCCAACGAGAGTGGTATGGACAGACTTGCAATAGGGTGTAAGCTTTCTCAGAATGATTAGGATTCTTTTGGCATGGCTATGAATGATAATGGCCCATCGCCAGAGATCACGAACACTGGTGCTCACGAACACACGGAACAGAGGACAAGAAAAACAGTGTGTTTGTGCTGCTAACTGGCACTAAGCGATTTATTTCGTGGTATTGGTAGGCACCAAGCTACTACTAGGCTACTTTGTTGAAGCACTCCACACAAGAGTATTACTTCTCGGTCATTAAATCTCTCCCAAGGCCAACTTGACTTGCCAGTTAGGCTCAGCCACGAAGGCACTCGCCAAGCCCCTTGGTCACCTTGATGCCGTCTCCACTAAGGTCAACAGAAATATGATTTTGGTCAAACTGATGCATTATTTTGGATGATTTTGGCTACCTTTCATGATTTTGAGACAGACACGTCACATAAGGCTCTCGGGCACACTACTAGAGAATCGCACATATATCTCAGTGTAATATCCCGGAATTTTGAATGTTTTCCCATATGTGAATTTTCACAAAAATTTAAAACTTTTTGTTTGAACATGTATGCTACCAAAATTGAGCTCAATTTGCTAGCCTCTCATCTCCAATTCCATATAAAATAAAACCATATAAAAATTATTTTCAAATTATGGTATAAATATGATTTGGTTTTTCTTGAATTTTAATTGGAGTTCAAATTGTGTGGTGTTTGAATTTGAAAGTGATTCAGATTCAAACTTATAAACCAAATCTATATTCAAAACCTATTTTAGTATCTAACACCTAGCATGGGCCCAAACTCAGCAACCAAAGTTCGCTCAACATCCCTCAACCCTTTGCACCAAATCAGTCCACACCCTCTTCCCCTGCGCGCAAGCCCACCAACCATCTAGTTTTACGGCCCACTCGGCCCGCCACCGCACCCCTCCGCTTCCGTCTCTATGACAGGTGGGGCCGGGTCGTCATCTTCCCCCCTCTTTTACCCCTTTCCCCCTTGCGCCGCTGCTCGCGTGTTGCTGCCGCACCGGCGCGCCCGATGGGACGAGGCTGCCGCGCTGGCCCGAACGTCGGGGCCGCACGCACTCCCAGACGCAACCTCGTGCACTCCGCCCGGGGAAATCCCCTCTTTACCCCTGCGCCGCGCCCCTCTGCACCCCTGTTCGTGCGGCTATGAAGGCGTCCACGCTTTTTCCCTTCGCCGCCAAGGCAACGGGTAACTTGGACCATCCTCCTGCCCCGTGCCACGGCCGCTGCCTGCCAGAGAGGACCAAGTCCCCGCGCGCACTCACCAAACTCAATTGAGATTTCCCTTCCTCGATTTCCAATCCAGTGCCACCCCCTCTGCTTCTCCCCCAAATCTCTGCTCTGCGCGCCGCCCCGCCAAGTCCCGCCGCGCCACCACCCGCGCCGCGCCGCGTCATGCTGCGCCCCGGGGCGACGGTCCGCACCGAGAGAGCGTCGCGTCGCGACGCGCTGCGCCACGCCGATGGGGGAAAAGCCGCTCCGTGCCGGGCCGCCGCCGCCAAGAGGTGCCAGTAACATCGACGCCAAGCCGGAGGCCACACGCGCCGAGGACGCCGTTGCTGTCGTCCTGAAGCTTCACCACGACACCGCGTACGACAACGTCGACGGCCGCTAAGCGCTGGAGGACGTCCACGACATCGGCGACATCACTGCGGTATCCTCGACCCCGGAACGACGACACCGCTCCCAAGCCGAACCACGACACCCGGCCTGCCTGCACTGCGCCAAGCTGCCACAGCCCCGAGATCACCCTGCCTCGCCATGACCTCAATCGAGCCCAACGGAGGAGAGGCCGCCGACGTCGAGTAAAGCCAAGGACGTCTTCGCCAAGCCCCTGTGTTCGTCGCCCGCTCCACCTCGCCGGGGAGCACGAAGCCTTCACCTGCGTAGCACGCCAAGCAGGAGCCAACCGCGAACCTCGCCACGGCCTCGACCTCGCCCTGCACCGACGAGACCTTCCCCGAGCCCCTGGTGAGCAGCATGCCTAAGCCATCTCACCCCTTGCTCTGTTCTCAATCTGGGTCGGCCTTCGTGCTGTCGTGCCATGAACGATGGTGCCCGCTGTCCGGCCTTCGTGCCGCATCTCGTGCAGGTGCCGCGCTGCTCCTCGCCGTTCCGCCACGTGCGCACCCCGGCTTTGCTTCGCGCCACCGCCTCTATTTTGTGTTGCGCCAACCGCCTCACCTTTCGCCATGCTGCGCCGCCTTGCCGCTCTGCCTTGCGCTGCTCCACCTCACACCGCACCGCGCTGATCCTCGCCGATCCGCCGCGTGCGCAGCCCGGCTTGGCATCCCACCTCCTGCTGCCATCACCGCGCCGCACGGCTCTGGAACACCGCACCGACGCCGTGGTCGTGCTCGCCAGCGTGATGAGGACTGGCCTACGTGCTGAGGTGCTTTCGTTGCAAATGAACGCGCGCCGCCGCCGCCGTAACCAAATCCCGCCGCCAGCGAACCCCGACCGTGCTGCTGATCCTTTCTGGCATTCCGTCAAACACCTGGTGCGCGGCCCACTTATCTTGAGTCTGAGTGGAGCCACCCCCTTGGCCACATAGGCACAGCCACACGATGCCGCAGGAGACCCAGATCCGGAATCGGATGAACCCAGAAGGAGTTCAGGGTGCTCCCCTGGACTTTTTCATGAAACCTTTGCGTGGGCTTCAGCCCACGAAGCCTACTAAGCCCGGATGTTAAACAGGCCGGACCAAAGGATAGATCAAGGTGTTCTTATAGACTTCTAAAATTTTGGGCCACTCTGGGCCGGCCCATTGGGCCACCAACACTTTGGGCCCAACTTCGGCCCACTAAACCTGCTGACCGCTGACGTCATGCTGACGTCAGCAATATTTTAATAAAATTTTTTTCTGATTTATAAAAGGTTTTTAAAAAATGTTTTATAAATCCCTTTTCCTTTAAAAATTCATAACTAATTATCCGGAGCTCCGAAAATTATGAAACCACTTGCGTTGGTTTCATAATTCCGAGACGCACGCTGCTACCTATCCTTATCTGCTCTTGACCTTGAACTGAGCCCCTTTTGCCCTGTATTCTTGGTGTATAATTCGTGGCCGCTGCCCGCCACTGCGCTATTGTGGGTCTGGGACGCCGGAGCCCTGCAATTAGCCACTGGCCTGCCGCGGACATGAATAACTTCCCCAAGTTTCGTTCGCACCACTTTCCTTGCTTGCACCGCTACCACCGCTTTGTGTCGCAAATCCGCTCTCTCTCTACTTTGCTTTGAGCCGTGTAGCACGCGTCGTACCAAGTGTTAGTACCCAGAACGCCGCGCGAGATGGACGGCCGTGCCTTGAGCAGAGGCATCTGCTTCAAGCACGGCAACCCCGCGTTGCAACCTGGCTACTACACCAGGGTTATCGTCGCATTGCTAACGCTTGTTCCATCATGCTCTCGAGCACGCCTTACCGTATCATCACCCTTTTGGCCGACCATAACTCGATTCCTTTCCCTCTCCCGGTGCTGCCACCGCACACCTTGTTCTGATAATGCCTTGCCTGGCTCGTTTCTCCTTTCTCATCTCTCCTCATCCTCTGAGCATTCGCTTCGTTGCACCTATCGGTTGTGCTAATACCTTGCAGGCGCAATCACCAAACCTCTAGCCTTGATCGGCAAACCCAACCTTGAACTAACCCTTCCCTCTAATTTGTTTTCTAGTATATAAAGCTAGTAGCATAAAACTATTTTAATATAAAACTAATTACTTTGATTTCCTTAATTTAAACTAGTGCTGCTTGTAGTTAGTTCGGATTTATTTGGTTCTTCTGAATTGATGTTATTTGGAGTTATTGCTTAGATGATTGCCATTGTTTATTTCCGCATCGCATCTCGTGTAGGCTTGTGATCATGTTTGAAGACCCGAGCTGCAACGACGACCCGAGCTGTGACGATTGGAAAGACCTTTGACTCGAAGGAAGGGCCCAACCTCTACTACTCTACGACGACTACCGCGCAGGTGTCATGTCACTCCCGACCATGTAGATCCCATGCATACTATTTAGCTGCTAGTGCTATATTTATGATGCTTTGGATGATTGAAATGCATAGACAATCTTTTAGCCATGCCTTGATTTGATTTACCCTGTACCTTGAACTTCCTACCTTTGGGACTAGCTACAGACCCCTAGCTAGTCCCCGATATTTGCTATCCATACTTTTTACCTGTTCCGTGATATGGATGGATCTCTGGTATGGACCGAGATTGGGATATCTCGGTATTCTAGCGTGTGTTTTGTGTGAGTGTGTATCCTTGACATGTTACCGCGGGAGCGAGCCGCTTTGGTTACTTGTGAACGCCTGTCTAGGGGGGGATGCGACCTAGCCTCCCGCCCCGGCGGCGTGTCATTCGGATGGAGTTGGTGAGTGCTCGCTCTTTGCAATTAAGGACCGATCGACAGTTTAACCGTGATCTTTGGGCTATTTTCGTACAAACCGTTCACTCACGTATGGGCGGGGTTCGGTCCGAGAACTAGTTGGTGGATGGCACTCAGCTTGTAGGCGGACCGGTGTGGTCGTGTGAGGGGGACGAGTTATACCCCCCGAGTAGACGTCGCCCCTGCTCCTCCGGGGATGGTCTCACAGCTCCGAGGCCCTGCTGGCAAGTTTCGCACCCCAGTTCAGGACGAGTCAGGCTTGGAGAGGCAGGAGAGTGCCACCCACTGCTAGGTCTCCGGCCGTTAGGTAGGGATGTGGAACGGCTGATCCCCGTTTCTGCCCTATCCGGCGGGTCTAGTTGTACAACCTCTGTAGAGTGTTAAACCTATAGCTATAGTCCGTGTCCACTGGTATGGACAGCCCCTGGGTCTGTTACTCTGGCTAGACTTTTCTTGTGCTGCTTCTCTCCCCCGAGTGTGTGAGCCCGGCTTGGTGCCGTTGAGATGGGAGGTAGGAGTTGGTGACCTCACATCGCAGATGAGAGTGGGATGCTGTGACTCGGTTGAGGTCCAGTGATTTGGTGTACTTTCCTTGGTTGGGGTGTTGACCCCGGAGGCGTTGGCCTCGGAGGTGTGGATCTCCTCGGAGATGGTGACCTCTCTGCAATACCGCTTACCTTGATGTTGCTACCGCTGCTTGCATAAACTTACTACAGCCAGATATAGGTCTATCCATGCATATTATAATTCATCCACCGCTTTTGCTCTTTGTTGGGAAGCTGACATGACCTACTCGCTTATCGGGTAGATGGCAACGCTTTCAGACTTGGTGATCGACTACGACAACGACGAGGAAGGGTGGGAAGACTAGAGCTGGTCCTACACTCAAGTTTGCCTGTGGAGCTGGAGATGCTTCGCTTCAATAGATCCGCTGCGTAGATGATTTACCTTTCTTGTTTAGTCCAGTTGGACTTGTACCCCGCTTACGCCGAAATGTTGTACTCTGATGTATTAATAAGATTATGTAATTTTCCCCTTTTTTTCCTGTGTTGTATGGATTTGTACCACTTGAGACAGGGTTTGCACGTGATAGCCACTTCCTGGGACTATCACAGATGTGTAGAGGATCGGGTTTCCAATTTCGGAATTCTGGTTCGTTTCACTCAGGCCCGATTTTTCATTTGTACCGGGTATTTTGTCCCCCAGTACAAATAAAGACATTTGTACCAGTTGGAGCCACCAACCGTTACAAATGTCCTCTCACAGAGGCTCGGCGGGCCTGACACAACCCAACCGGTACAAATGCCTCACATTTGTACCGGTTGGTGGCTCCGACCAGTACAAATGTGAGGCCATCACATTTGTACCGGGCGAGGATACCACCCGGTACAAATGTATGCACATTTGTACCGGCCCGTGTCTTGGCCTGGTACAAATGTGCAACAGCTATTTTTTCTTCTTCTTCCCCCTGCCCGAGCCCCCTCCACACTCTTCTTCTTCCTCTCTCCTCCAACTCGAGCTCTCCCTCCCCAATGGCGCCCTAGGGAGTTTTTGCCCGATTTGCGACGATTTCTCCACGATTTGACTCATTGAAGTGGTGTAGAGGTTAGTTACGTCATCCTACCTTCATATACGGTTGGCATTTTAAGTAATATTCTTTGTACTTAGAGTATTTATTCCATTCCCAAATGAGCTAATTATGGTGTTTTTTATTTAGATGCATATTGGTTTATGTTCTAATAGAAAGAAAGTGTCATGATAGATGTATGAGATGTGTATGTGATGATAGCTAGATTTTTTTTGATTTATTTATTTATAGTGAAAATTAGTTTACTCAATTGATTTCATCTTGACAAAATTAGTTTCCTTATTAGAAATTTAGTTTTCATCATTAGAAAATTGATATCTTTATTAGAAATGTAGTTTCCTTATTACAATAAGTTTCATCATTATAAAATAGATATCTTCAATAGAAAAGTTGTTTCCTTATTACAAAATTAGTTCTCATTATATTTTCATATATATATATATATATTCCTAAGAAAAAATAATATTTCACAATTTAGTCTTTCACTAGTATTTAATAATTAGGTATAATTGATATTAAATTTTAAATTTCATAGTTTATATGCAACCAGTGGTAGTGGGTTGGTTGTTTGGCTAGAAACTATTAAATAAACTTTCGTGCATATTTTAGGTATAACAATGGCAAGTCACTTTTTTAGTCGTAGTGGCGGCCATCGAGATGGTCGTGGTCGTGGCCGCGGAGGCGGTCGGGGACTACACATTGATGACGACCGCCCACCGTTGCCTCGTCCTCCAGGAATACACTTCACCCATGGCGTCATTAACTTGCCTAACGGTGATCGACGTCAAGGATCTGCTCCAAACATAGTAATATTCTTTCCCTCTATAAACCAGATTTTTATTACAAGAATACCAATTTTCATTTCATAACATCCAGAATATCGATCATATGAAGTGGTTCCGAAATGTTCTCGATAAGATTGGTGGTACGCCTCCTGTTGTACAATGTGCGATTGTTGGTGCAAACAACGTGATTCAATTAAAAATCTCTTTTGGCATACCTGTTCGAGGACCATTTCGCTCCTCGCTGTCATCAGAACCCCCCACAATGCTATCTATTGTTGAGTGGGGTAGCCCTTCACCGTTTAAGAGGACTTTTGAAATGACCGCAGTGCAGAAGTGCTTAGAACAACTTAGCGCAAGTTCTTTCTGCTAGATTACTCTTATTTTTTAATCAAGGCACTCGAGGAGGGAGAAAGTATGACCACGACCGTAGAGAGACTTTGTCTCCTGAATGAAGATGACATTGTATGGAGCATAGAATTATCATTGAGCATTTTTTAATTTAACTAGCTGTGCTACATTTTTTAACATTCGTATTTTTCTTAACTGTAGGATATCATAGGTCAAAACTTTGCGGCAATGAGTTTTCATGCAATTCTAGAGCAAGTGTGTGATGTTTTGAGATTTTCTTACGAGGAACCAAATCCGCAACGCACAAGAGGTGGGAAGTTCCAGGCTCATATTTCATTTTGCCCGCTATATCAATTCAACTCTCCACTGTTTCAGATTTATGGAAGTACATGTGACCGTTCATGTGAAGCCAAAGAGAGTGCACTAATTCATGGTCTAGCATATATTAGTGAAGTTCTGGACTTCAAAATTGGAGACTTCAACTATATGACTTACCTGATTAAGAAAAATGGAGGATCAGCATGAAATATGTGTTGTGCGTGGATGTACCTTATGTTAAGACTTAAGTATTGATGTACCCTTTTATTTTCTGTGGATTTGACCTTGTTGTCTTTGTTAATTAAGACTTAAGTATTGATGTACCCTTTTATTTCTATGGATTTGAACTTGTTGTGTTTGTTAAGATCGACTTAAGTATTGATGTACCCTGATCTTATCCCTTGAATGCCTAACTACTTGTGAGTTTTGAAATATGTGAAGTCGATCCGAGATCAGGTCAACATGGTCTACAAGAGTGTCAAGCTACTATATACTATTCACTAGTCAATTTTTGTAACTTCATTAAATTTAAAATAATAATTTTACGTAGAAATATACACGAGCAAGACCAAAATCTTGATTACCATATTAATAACATTAGATGTTGTACTTAAGAAGGATTTTGCATGAAAAGAAATTTTTTTTGTAGTTGTTGCAGTGAAGGAAAAATAATGCCCATTCGAAGATATTAGTCGCTAATGATAATAAAGTTGTCATTTTGATTATTGAATGTATTGTTGCCTTGTATATATGTACAGTAAGAATACTAAGTTTTTCTACCATTTTATGCTATGTGTACAATTTATAATAAATAAAATAGAAATTTAGGATATTTAAAGCTAATTAATATGAAAAAGAATGAAATACACATTTGTACCGGGCCTCCTCATGCCCCGGTACAAATGTGCTGCACATTTGTACCGGGGCATGAGGAGGCCTTGTACAAATGCTCACATTTATACCGAGGCAAGAAGTGCACCGGTACAAATGCTCACATTTGTACCAGGCCTCCTTTTGCCCCGGTACAAATGTGGTGGGGTATTTATGCCTCGACCCTTCTCCCCTTCTTCCTCCTTAGCTTCCACTTCTTCTTCGCTGCAGCGCCCACACATGATCCGCCGCGCCGCCCTCCCCGCTGTCGCCGGTCGCGCGCCCCCCCCGCTGTCGTCGGTCGTCCCCGCGCCGCCCACCGTCCACTGCCCGCCTCGTAATCCGGGCCGTCCGCCCCGTCTGCTGCCCCCGCCGCCGTCTCCGCCGCGCGTCTCCACCGCGGTCCCCGGCCCGCGCGTCCTCGAGCTCGCCGGTGCCGCCGCGCCGTCCTCGCTCCGACGACGTGCCGCAACTGCTCCGTCCTCGTCCTCATCCGCCCTGGCCGCCGCCGCCGCCGTCTCCGACGTGCCGCATCCCCGACGGCCCACGCACCACGCCGGCGGGTATGGCCGGCCGCCCCCCGCGACCTTGCAGTTGGGGGCTGACGTCAGCCCGATGGTGGCTGACATCAGCCCCTTTTTTAATTATAATTTTGTTATAGATTTAAATTTAGTTATAATTTTATTTTAAATTTAAATTTCTGTTAAAAATTGTTTTAGATTTAGATTTAAATGTTTTAGATTTTGTTTTACGTTTAAATCATATTTAGATTTTGTTATATATAGATTCAATTTATTTTAGATGTTATTTAGAATAAAAATTTAGAATTACATATATATAGCTAGACATCTAGTTACATTTAGAATTAGATGTAAATGTTATCTATTATGTAATTTGAATATAGATGCTCGAAACGTTGGACTTGCTCGCCACTTCCAACTCGCTCGCCACTCGCTCGACACGCCAAACACTCGCTCGACATGCCAAACACTCGCACGACACTCGCTCGACACGCCAAACACTCGCTCGACACGACATTACTAATTAGTTTCTTCAATAGAAAATTAGTTTCTTCAATAGAAAATCCTTTTGATCATTAGAAAATTAGTTTCTTCAATAGAAAATCCATTTCATCTTTAGAAAATTAGTTTCTTGACTAGGAAAATTAATTACTTCACTAGAAAATTTATTTCTTCACTAGAACATAAGTTACTTCATTAGAAACTAATCATTAGAAAATTAGTTTCTTCAATAGAAAATTAGTTTCTTCAATAGAAAATCCATTTCATCATTAGAAAATTAGTTTCTTCAATACAAAATCCATTTCATCACTAGAACATAAGTTACTTCATTAGAAAATAATTGTTATTTATTCTTGTTATTTAGTGAAAATGGATCCAATAGCGGAGCAACAATGCGAAGAGGCATTGTTAATGGACATAATTGCTAACAATCATGGTTACAACAATCCGGTTAATGAAAAAGATCAGCGCGAGGCTGACAGCTACCTGAACATGTCTGGTGATGGCATCGATGCGGAAGAGCAACCAATTGCCGAGACAAGAAACGATGGGCAACCATCAGAGGTATACCTAGTACAAACTAGTACCACGTTACGCTTTAAGTTTAATTACTATATGTTAGTAGAGCAATCAGTTAATAGTCCTTAATTTTCCAGGAACCTTCATCGAGCAACAAAAAGGCTCGTGGGATACGAGATCCGAATAAGAAGCTAGAGGGTTGTTTCATCATCACAGATGTTTCTGACGAAGGCATGCCATTAGCTCCACATGACAATGTCGTCAAGTTCACAAACCACATTAGGGCTCTTGTCAGGTATCACATCCCAATAAGCTTTTGATATTGGAAAGGATCTGAAGCTGCAGCTGAAGTTCAAAATGAAGATGAAGAGGCACAAGAAAATGCACAACAATATGTGGTCCCAAACACAAAGAAGAACATAATTTGGGCCGAGGTGCAATTACACTTCTCATTTCCAGAAGGGTGCAATAGCCTTTCAGTCGTACAAGAAGCGGCTGAACAAAGACTACATCAAGAAGGGACTTGCACCCGATTTCACAAAGAAAGGACTTTCAAAGTTACGATATCACTGGGATTCATTTGTGCAGTACAAGCAATCGCAAGAAGCCGCCAAGATGATTGAAACTAACACCATCAATGCATCTAAAAAGAAAAAATTTCATAAGCTTGGGTCTGGAGGTTACAAGGTGGCTATGCCCAAATGGGATAAGATGGAACATGACTGTATTGCACGTGGACTCATACCGGCAACTATAAATTGGCCCGAATGAGCCAGGACTTATTTTTATGCACATGGTGGCACGATCAATCCTGAAGATGGAACATTAGTACCGGGCGACCAAATAAGAGAGATTGCGGCAAGACTTGTTGAATTGATCTGCATCACTGCTGGAGGAACATTTGTGTCTGATCGAGAGAGAGACGAACTTAGTGCTGCAATAGGCACTAAAGAACACGGTGGGTGTTGCTGAGGCAAAGGTGCAGTTCCATGGAAACTAGCATGGCGTGAGCAAATTGACTCCTATAAAAGTCACAAAAGGTCTAAGGACCAACAACAACGACAACTAAGAGAGTTGCAAGATCGTGTAATCAGAACCGAGGCAAGAATGGAGCAAATCATTGACGAGCGTGTGGCTCTTGCTCTTAGCAAACAATCATCTCATCAGGATGGTCCTACTGATGAAATGAGCCCAACTGCTAAGGGGAAAAGCAGCGTCGCTTCAACAGAATTTGAAGCACCAAACCCAGGCTCACCGGAAAAACTGCTAAGGGGAAAAACTGCACCAACAGCCACAGAAGTAGCAGCAGCACCAGCATTTGAAGCACCAAACCCAGGCTCACCGGAAAATCAGCCACACTGGCCCGTGGATGACATCACCGTGAGGTCAGCGTGTGAGCTTCTCGATGTTTGCAGAAACAAGAAGCTTGTGGTGGCTCATGGTGTCGCTGAGAAAACTGTAGAAGGGGATAGCATCACGGGCCACCATCATGGAATTGAATATTACGCTAGAGTTTTTGTGGACCAAGTGCTCGATGGTTGGGCTGACCTGGAGCTGGAGGTACCGGGGCCTAATAGGGAAGATTTTCTTCAAGATGCTGTGCATACTTAGATTTTTTGGCCCAAAGCTCACATAAGGATTACGCAACAGCCACCTTCTCCTCTAGCTGACGATCAACTACCGCACTCACCAGCCGCCATGCCTGAACGCGACGATCAACTACCGCATTCACCAGTTGCAAGGGCAGAGTGCAGCATGAGTCCTGTAGTTGACAGGGATCCAAGCGATAGTCCACCTCCTTCTCCACCTCCTGCACATGTTAAGGGCAAGGGCAAGTGACAAGCTCCTCCTCCTCCACCTCCAAAGAAGGAGAACAAACCCAAGCAGAAGACGCATCCAACAAAACTTGCTTATCACAAGACAGAGAAGGAACTTGACGAGGCAGTTGAGGAAGAATTGAATAGACAGATATTCAAAGCTCCCAAGCCTCCAGTTAAGAAACCAATTGATTGGGTCCAATTTCATCATTTCATGAGGAAAATGGAGGAAAGAAGAAAAAAACCAGATGATCTTCCCAAGCCATTGAGTGACTACAACCGGCAAGTACTCAAGACTCAACGTGGGAAGAAGAAAACTTCATCTAAAGTTCCACAACTTGGTACCTAGTCGAAACAATCTATCCCCGACGTCAAGGTGCTTTCAATATTTAACCAGCAAGTGTCTGAATTTAACAAAGACACAGGTCTGACTAAAGCTCAAATTCGAGGGGAGGATGCAATCCCAACTCATGAAGGGACATATAGGGAAACTAGACAACTTACACCATATGAGTAACAATTGCTTGATTTTACCAAATCATCGGGTCTGACTACAGCACAACTTCTAGGGGAGGAGGAAATTGCAAAGCATAAAGGGGCATATAGACCGGAGTATGTTCCTGGGCGTGAGCTTGTGTGGCCGCGATTACTCCAGTATCTTCCAACGAGGATGTATGAATTGCACAAGTGGCACATGTCCCAAGCTGCCGGCAGGATGGACTTACTCTATGTTCGCATTGAGGACCACCATTATTTCCGTGGACATCAGATCTTCACTATTCCAATGAAGGAATTCTGGTTCCTATTCAATATGGATGCACTTGGCGTCTCATTCGTCAGTTGCTGGGTTCTGTAAGTGTTTATTCTACTATAAGTTAAAAATCAATGCTCTAGGTACTTTATCCCATATCTAAATTTCTATATTTTTTGTGTCATACAGTTTTGAGATGCAACGGACCAGGAGGAAAGGAATCATGAGTGTGGGCTACATAGATCCTTTGATGATAACTCAGAACACTCTCAAATTTAATGAGAGGGAAACACTTAATCACATCATCAACTATCTAGACAAACACCATGATAAGGCTTGCATA
This sequence comes from Cenchrus fungigraminus, assembly GCA_036936925.1. Classification (NCBI taxonomy): domain Eukaryota; kingdom Viridiplantae; phylum Streptophyta; class Magnoliopsida; order Poales; family Poaceae; genus Cenchrus; species Cenchrus fungigraminus. The sequence goes on from CM072774.1 coordinate 18,314,264, forward strand.
GAGCTGCCATACAACTTCGGGTGAGCAACGTGTATCTCATCTCCTTATCTTTTTCTAAAATTACATTGCATATTTTAAGAAACTAATACTTCTCTGCATCTATGGACAGCTTCCACTGGATTCTCTTTAGTTTTTGTACGACGTGAAGCAAGGTCTTTGTCTTCGACCCTTTGTACAAGACTACAGATAAAAGTAGATATCAAGATGTTGTAGAGTTAATTAAAACTGCATGGACTTGTCTTTGTGATAAGTACCCCGGAAAGTTCCGCAAAAACCTTTATGTTCACTATGATTGGCCAGTACGTGTCTTTGCTTATTCTTCGATTCTTACGTTACAATAAAAAATTATTTCATGACTTGGTTTTCCCATATGTGCAGGTCATGACGCAGCCTTCTGGCACCAATCTATGTGGATATTATGTGTGCGAGTTCACGCACCGTCTTACAGCCTGCGCTGATGGTGGCAAATTCGAAGAGATGGTGCGTGCACACACAATTGCGACTACATGTAGTTCTTATTGTTCATATTCTCCGATCCGGTTCTTATTCTTTTGTTCATATTCTTTGGTAGATTTCCAGCATCAAGGAAACATTCCTCAAGACAGAACAAATCCGATTAATACAAGAACAATTATGTGGTTTTCTTCTAGACGAGGTTATTAGTCCGGGGGGGGGAGTTTTATGCTGGCTTATCCTCCATTCTTAGTATACCAGCGACGACCGTGGAAGGGACAAGTCAGAACATGAAGGAAGTATCTGGAAGCAAAGACAAATGCCAAGCATCTGCAAGCAAAAATTATTAATCTAAATTTCAGTGCGCACAAATTGCTAATGTATAATATTATTTCCAAAGTTCTTCAATTTCAGGATTTAAGATGATATATTCAACATGCATTCGTATATATTTATTTCGTATATATTATTATACAAATAAATATATACGAATGTATGTAGAATATTATCTCAAATATAACATTTTATATGCCACACGACTTTATATTAAAGCGTATCACGATTAGTATTAGTACTTTAAGCAAATACGTTAGAGAAAAGAAAAACATAAAACAAAAAAAAATCATTTGTATCGGGTGGTACCTCCACCCGGTACAAATGCCCTCCTGCCACGTCGCCGGGTGGAGGGCACATTTGTACCGGGCCGAGGCTCCGCCCGGTACAAATGTGAGGCATTTGTACCGGGTATTTCGCGCGGTACAAATGCTCGACCACATTTGTACCGGATGGTTTGTACCGGTTCAATACCCGGTAGAAATGAGAGTTTTGAACCAGTACAAAAGACCGTTTTTCCAGTAGTGATTTCCTGCATGCCAACTGGATGCTTGCATTGGAGCTGGTGTGAAATTTCTCTACGCGCCATTGTTTTATAAAAAAAATAAAAAACTGCATCACAATATTTCAGGGTCATCAAAATATATGAAGCAAGAAGGGATATCCGATAAGGCGATAACTCCAATTCCTACTCAATGGGTAGAGTTTATTTTAGTAAAGTTCATATATTAATTCTGAACTCAAATGGTACGGAAACTTTTTCTGGCACATTGTCCGCGGGTAAAACATGTCTTCGTGAAGAAGGTGGTGTTCACAGGCTCAATCAACAGCATCCCGTACGTGTTGCCGCACACGCGTTTACGGATGGAACTAAAACATCCGAATTGTGTAATAAATTGATTTTTTTAGATCACAATAAAATAAATTTGGTGCTAATTTTTTATGCATTATAACCAGCTAATTACTGGAAAAAATAAAAAAAAATAGCTACAATTTTTTTATGGATTATTTGCTTTCGATAGAGAAAAAGGTGAAAAAACATTCGTATCCGAATCCGAATCCGAATTTCTTTTCATCATTTGATCAAAATATAGCACACATTTGGGGTTTATTTTGTATGAATCTTAACAAGCACAATGCCAAGAATAAGAATATAAATTTTTAGATACAAAATATTATGCTTAATTTAGCTAAAATCAAAAAAGAACCGCTAAAAAATGCTATCCGAATTGGTATCTAGTTCCATCCCTACACGCGTTGGCGCGGGTCTCTGTCAGCCACACATTAGAGCAGCTCCAGTGGCGGCATGCAAATTGAGACCTCCAAAATCCATTTTGCAGACCCATTGTCAAAAATAGAGACTCAAAATTAACACTCAAATCCAGTGCGGAAATCAATTCAGACCTCTATTTTTACATGGTCCCCATCTGTCATAGAGATGTCATATAGAGAGAGGGGCCCACCGCTGGCCAGTGCTTCTTACATGTTTTGGGCCGGGCTCGCGGCAGCGGGCTCGGCCCAAAAGAAAAGGAAAAGCTTTATTATTTTCTGGAATATATTTTTTCAGTGCAGAAACAATTCCAGAGAAGTCTAGGAAATGTTTTAAAGGCACGAAAAATATTTCGAAAATTTCAAACAATTCCAGGAAAATTCCCAGAGACAATTTGGAGCAAGAATAATCCAAATAAAGTATTCGCAACTCATGAAAAGGATTTAAGAGCCTTCTAATAAATAGAATTAGCTCAAGTAAAATGAGAATAAATTCCAGAAAAAGCTGGAAAATTCTCGGAAGGTCTTGGTCAGCACCTAAACGCATTTTTAAAACTTTTACACTCAAGAAGCACCAAAATGCATCGGCATGAATGCAACACACAATGAATCAATTTATTTATTTTAAAACAATCAATGACTTTTTCCTATAGTATATTTCCTGTAAAGAAAATGAATGTGGAGAAAATTTTAAATTCATGACAAAATCGTTGTTTAATTATTTTCTCTATTCACATCCTGAAATTAGAAATTTCAGGGTGTGACAGTGACTGACGTGCGTGGTGCGTGTGGGCCAGGCCTCTCCGCTCAATGCTAAAGCGAGAGGGCTCGCCGTGTATGTGCGTCGTCTTGCTATTCCTGCATAGTGGTGAACTGGCGAACAGACGGACATGAGTGCCGATCAGCCCTCATTCAAACAATGACAGATGACACACACCCATAGAACCGAAACATGTTAATCGAGGACGACAGATGCCAAACACACCAGCTCAGTAACCGAGAAACTCCTGAGACCTTCCATGCCAAAGATGAACGTAGTCAAAGTCTCGAAAACTAGAGAGGTTGCGACAGGCATTGGGAAGCATCTCTGTTTTCTCTCTTGGGTCCGCTCTCTTGACCAACTCGATCACCTTGATCCTCCTATTACATTGTCAAAGCCTCCTGCAGTGTAGCAATAATTTATAGGCAAATTGTCATTCAGATTGTTACTCATTAAAGAAACTTTAATACTGTACATATAGCAAATGCAGTTAATTAATTATTCACTGACCTGACCATTCTAAAGATGATCAAATTATTTACATCGGAGCATTATCCACAGTTTCTGATGCACATTTTTTACTGTTTTGTTCAACTGAAAGTTTGTTTGAATAATCCTAAGAGAGGTCACGTCCGTCAGTCCCGACCTACCGACTCGACACACCCACGGCTTGGCGAGGCGAGCGAGGGCGCGGGTGTGTACCCTTGGTTTACCACATAATTAAGTTGCATAAATCCTTCTCAAATACTCATACAGTATTTTTCTCAAATATTTTCCCCAGAATTAGACTAATGGGCTTTTAATTCTTTTAATTCAAATAAATGGCTCAGGCTCCTTTATTCTAAGAGATACCATTTTATAGTTAGCGAAGCACAACTTGATCTCCCTAATATATCCCTATCCGACCACCATATTCATTGAATTCTATCAGATGTCTGGAGCTTTTACGTGTCCATTTTTTTAGCATAATATGCAATTTACAATTCCAGATCTTTTATTATAGTTAACTTTTCTATCCACATAAATAGGAAAATACATGTCCACTTATGGTAAGGATAACCTTCTCCATGTCAGATGTACATTTATTTAGGAACTTTTATCTATACCACTGCAATTCTTTAGAAGACGTAAGAACTACACAAATATATGGTATAAGTGAAACATGCATGGCATTGTCTTTATTGAAAAATATGAAGCTTGAGGTCGCAGTGAGTAGAGACAACACAAATTTCTAAAAAATTTGGCAATATAGTTTAGCTCGAGCACGAATCATCACAGTTTATTTTGAATAACAAATTATATTCTAATAAGAAATGGTTTTTAATTGATGACCAATTGAGTTTTCTAGTGGTAAATGTGAAAAAATTTGAAGCAAGCATAACTCACTTGTAGAGAGTGTGGGCATTAGTCCGAGTTAGAAAGGCCCTTCGGGACCTAGAGTCCAACCGAGACTAATGCGGAGAGACAAAAGACCTCCCCTTTAGTCTCGAGTGGTAATAACACCCGAGACTAAAGAGTTTTTTTTGGAAAAAAAGAACCCTGCGCCCCCGCCCCCCATCGTCCATCCTTCCATCCCTCATTCTACTGGAGCTCGAGCTCCAAATGAAGAACAACAAGAACACTTCATAAATTGTTCAATTGACAGTTCACAACTTGTTTCACAAATTGACATACTCATACAACACATCACAGTACATGCTCATCTCACAACAATACATGAGTTTGATTTCTTTTGATTGACAACATGATTCAATTTGATACACCAACATAATCACAAATAACTTACTACAAAATTAACCAATCCTTACAAGAAGACCTGTTGTCCACGCTCAGAGTGCTCCGCACAACCCCACCCTGGCAAAGAGCATCCCGCGCCGCCACCTGGCCGTGTGCCCGCCGGCTAGGCCGCGTGCTTGCGCAACGCCAGCACTGCGCCGGAGGCCATGGCGCTCACGCAGGACCCAGCCGCGCGCCCTCTCCCTCGCAGCCTGTGGAGCGAGGCTTTTGGTCTTGGTTGATATTACCAACTGAGACTACATGATCGGGGCATTTGCAGCCACTCGCAGCCATGTCGATGCAAAGTCTTTAGTCTCAACTTCAAATTTTAATCGGGACTAAAGCCTCGAACCAAAGGTTGGTTCTCTACAGTGACTATTTTGCAAATTTTTCCCATATTTTCTAGAGAATAAGGTAAGCGATATTGGAAACACTTTCCAATAGCTAACAGCTAATAGCACTACACCCTTTGCACAGATAAGTTATTAATTGGATCAGATTGGACAGGTTGCCCATAGCTAGGCCCTTGGTTCCAAATTGTTGGTCGTTTTGGCAAATCTAGATTCAAGGTTGCTAGTATGTATCTAATAATAAGTATATTTCTAGGTGCATAACAAAAATTACAAACCTTGTGCTATAAGGTCCTGCAATTTCGAGCAGGGTAGTAAGTAGTAGCCGTTTTTTCTAAAAAATATAATCAAGTACCCTACAGAGTACATACTGATATACTATAGATCTTAATAGCAACACAGCAACTGCTGTATGCTGATCCTGCGTTAATGAATTGCTTCGTTGATTGTCCCCAAAAAAAAAAGAATTGCTTCGTTGATTTTACATTTAAATTATCAAGTATGGTGTCCCTGCTTCTTCAATAATACCTTCAAACTGGTGAGGTTTCCCTAGGTTTCAATAATATGTTCAATAGTACACTGGTTTTGATGAAATGAATAAAGTGGCTCACCGTCTGCATAAGAATATCATTAACGGGTACAAGAAAATTTCATTTATCTAAAAAGAGTATGGAGATTGCGAGCATAGCGTTAACCACGGCCATGGTGCCAAGTATGAAGTATCCTTAGGCTTCTGATTCTTATTATGTTGTTCGGGCATCTTTTTGATTTAATCCGGCTAGGATGCAGCAGATGGTTCAAGATCATTATTGCTGCTAGCTTTGGGTATCACGGCAGTACCATACTTTTCACTGCGCATCTGAACGGCGCAGGACATCTCTGCTGTCTTCCTCCGGCCTCCCATTTCTGTTCTATTAGGGTTTGTTTGGGTATTGGTGGATTGAAGTAGAATTAAGGTATTGAAGGCGAAATTAGATCAATTTAATATCAATCCCATTCATTCCACTTCAATTTCACTCCAATACTCTCCTATCAAATCAAGCCCTTAAGAGATTGAGAGTGTTCTTTAACAATCATGCAACTATGCAAGGTGTTGCATGCTGCTCTCCCGTGAAAGTGGCAAAAGTAAACCTGCTTTGTTGTTCTGGTTTGGTTCCTTCAAAAACATGGTGGGATGAACAGACACATATACTTTATTACTCGAACCAACTCTCATCATTGCAGGTAACTATAAGATACTGCAAATTTGATTCTCTATAACTACTGGTATTTTCGAAGGAGTTGCTCATTCACAATGTCATTTCTTGCAGAAAAATTAATAGAGTTGCAAATGCACCCATGCACTGGTAGGGAACCCACCTTTAATCCTGGTTGGTAAGAGTCATAGGACTCTAAATGCAAACCGGGCCTAATGGTGAGAGACAAAAGTCTCCCCTTTGGTCCCCAGGTGAACGAAACTAGACTAAAGAGGTCCTTTAGTCCCGGTTGGTATTACCATAAAGGGGTGCCCCAGCAGTGCACACACACGAAGCCCTTTGGTTCCGGTAATACCAACAAGAACTAGAGGGGTTAAAAAAATATAAAAAAAAGCTCCCACCACTACCTGCTCCTACCACTGCCACCACGTCCGCCATCCCTCACCTGCTCGAGCTCAATTGGCACAAGAGTCACCAAGTTATTCACAACTCAACTCAATTTGTATAAGAATCACACAATTTATTCACAACAAATTGCCGGATAGCACACTCAGCATAGTGGAGCATAGCATTCCTCAGCAATTCCATCACCAACTTTTGCACTAGCGCCCGGCGTGCAGACGGGACAGATCCCTGCTACAACCGTGTATAGAGTAGCTGATGCTGGTTCGGAACAGAGGTACTTGCACTGATGCCAAAGATGAAATAAGGGGCAAAAAAACTACGCACTCTTCATGTGTGTTGGTCGAGCATGCACAAACTCGAATGCTACAGAAGAATGGATATTTCACTTATTATTTCTACAGCAACTTACTTGCGCAAGGTATTCTTAGGGTGCTGTTGGATGATTCTTATTGTCTTGATAGTATACTGCACACATCAAGTGATGGTCCAGCACGAAATTGACCGCTGAAGAACGAAGACTCCACTTATTTTTTTTACAGCAGCTTACTTGCGCAAGGTATTGTTAGGTTGCCATTGGATGATTCTGATTTCCATGACAGTATACTTCATTATGCCAATGAACAATCAGATCTGTATGAATATGAGATAGAAAGCAATACAACAGGAGCAAAAGTAAAAAGAGAGGTCTTTTAGTTTTCAGATTATAAGATTGAATGTGTGTATTACAGGGCAATCCTTTGACTCTTACATCCACTAGCGCTTCTCATTTTACACATTATAATCATTTTCATTCTGACACACAGGAATTAACAGTTCTACGCTCCTAAAAGTTCAGCACTTGCTGAACAGTAAGTGCAGAACACAGGAGGAAGTAACATTGAATTGACAATTCAATGTTGCATACACAACGGGTGCTGAATGTAAGCAGCTTTTGTAGAAACGAGACGTGCATGTAATACATATTTTTTAAGCTGTCTTTCATTGTATTTACTAAATGTGAAAAACAGATGTTAACTAGTGTGTTCATGCGTTAGCTTTTGATTTCAGGCTTGTGTACACTACTTGGCTATTGGGCCATCAAATCTTGTGGCTCCTGACACTACCGGAAACCGAAATTTCACTGTGTGCGCCGTATTCCCCTTAGTCTGTTTTCGAGCATGAGCAGCTTTATGGCTAGCTTATCTCGACTCATTAAAGAGGTGAGTAAAGTTGAGCCGGTACAAGCCAATGTGTAAGGTAGCTATATATATATATATAGTTGATGCTTGCCTTGCCACACACAAATACAAGCCAATGAGCATCACCTCACTTATCCCCTGTTTCCTCAGTTGCCCACTATTAGGAGCATAAGAGCGAGAGAATTAACTGAAAATATAGAGGACAAGGAACTTCTTTAGGTTAGGCCAGAGCGAGAAGGATGGAGAAGAAAAAAAATAACTTCCGTATAGGAATGGAAGGCATTGGGAAGGAAAGGTCGCACATACTCCTGCCTCTCGGTTATTATTTTATCTACAGCCTCGGTCAGTGTGTAGGATGTGGTACGGGACAGTTCAAGCCCCATACCACAGTGGAGCATTTTTCAGCTAGCAAGGTATGACGATGGCCCGCCCACCAGCTCAAGACCAACTAAGTGGATGCTTGCACTCTGCTAAGCCTACCAACTCTTTTCTTCCCAATCCATGCTCTGTGCTCCTTGGATTCTGCAAATTCCCTTCTCTATTATTACACCTCTATCTTTCTGTTAATGGTATCAGATTCATTTGATCTTGGATAGAATTTGAGTTCCTCTTTATGTGCCTGTTCCCATCAATTTGGTTGTTGGTAACCAAATTTGGTTGGGATTCCGTGAGTTCGTGTGGAACATTTGAACTTGAGGCATGTACGTAATTTCTATCATCACCGATCCTATTTGGAACATATTTGCTCATTCTGGATCTGCCCACACACCACCATCACTTCATTCATCTACAGTGACATGAAGGTACCATGAATCAGGAGGCAAAGATCATAATTGATGAGCTCAAAAGGCAGTCAGGATAGGTGTGCCGATATATATCCAATATATGTAACTACAGTGAGGATTGAAAGACTAGACCTACAGATCTTTTTGACACATTACGCTAGAAATGACAAAGTGGTGCACAGCCCCTGCGGGCATGAGCTGCTTGATATATGCCCTGCTTCTACAGATAAAATGGCCACTGAGCTTGCTTGGACAGTCGGCATCAAGATTTTAATTATTGCCTTTTTGTACTAATTGCAGTTGCATGCACCGACCAACATGGAGACTCTGGTTTCGGGCCGGGCCGAAAAAAACTCAGTTTTTTCGGGCCGAGAAAATTCTGCCCATGACCGTCCCATGGGACGTGGCGGGCCTCAGTTTTCGGACCGGGCTCGGGCCGGGCCCGGGCTTGGGCGGGCCGCCCGCGCATTTTATAGTGTAAAGTAACTAAAAACAGCATTTCGGGCCGAGCTCGGGCCAAAAAAAATTTTCACGGGCTTCAAGATCTCTGCCCACGCCCGTCCAGTAAGGTCCGTGGGCGGGCCTGGCGCGGGCCGGGCCCGGGCCGGGCCAGCGGGCCGGGTCGGGCCAAAAATGCTCAGGTATAATGGAGAGGCGGTAGATGTAATTCACTAACCAATGATCTAGAACTCGTCTACACAGGTCATGCAGTAGATGTAATGCTAAAGTAGCCAACCCTTTTCCTTGCAGTTCACTACCGGAGGATGGGCGTTTGCCGTGCAACGGCGGCGTATGGCAAAGTCAGGAAAAACGCACAACAAATTCTTTGCCATGCGTTTTCCGCCACTACGCACTTCAAACGCCGCTCGACCATGATTTGTATGGCAAAGGCTCTTTGTCATGCTCTCTTTATCGTGGCGCACGGTGAAGAGGCTTTGTCATACGTTTCGGACAGCACACGGTGACAAAAAGCGACAGACGGAGATAGAGGTGCTGACGTCAGGGGTCCTGCTTCGCCGTGCGCCATATCACACGCACCACAAACTTTTCATAAAAATAATAAAAATACAGTTGAGGCTCCCGGTCCGCCACCACCAACGACGCGCCGCCGGACAGAGAGGTCGGGCCACTTGCCGGCGAATGGGAAGCATGGAGGGGCCACGCGCCACCAGCTGCCACCGCCAACCACTGCCACCAATCCACGCTGTCAGGGAAGGAGAGGAGGAAGGTCGCCGCCCAAGAGGAAGGTCGGGCTGTCGCGGTGGAAGGCCAGCCCCCTCGCCGATGGAGAAGCAGGGAGACGGAGAGTTGGGGAAGAGCACCGCGGAGGGGTACCCTAGTGGACCTTATTTCACAATCAGAGTGGAAAACTTTCAGATTATAAAACCATATAAAAACAAACCATGTGCATCACGTAGAGAGACTGAGGTCCAAACAATCGATTTTCTGTTTTTTTTTTCCAAACAATGATGTTTAAAGGTCATCAGCTATTCATGCAAAAAGGAATGTTCGGTGAATAGCTATCATACTTTGTGTATGATATGCTCTGTTCATCATTATGCACAAACACATTGATGTGTTTGAGTTGTCTAGCTTCTCATCCGCTTTACATTCTAATTTTGCACGCTGCACTTCTTCGGTTTAGAAAATGCATCCATCTTAAAAATGTACATATATGTATGAATAACTGGTGCTTAAGATGACAAATTCTTTTCCAACGTGGATGATATAATATTTGTACAAAAAATGGCCTTAATAGCCCATTTGCTCATTGATTTGGCGATTCATGGGGAAGACGATCATTGGGACTAAGAAAATGTTTAGAATGACTTTGAAGGTATTTTATGTTTTTCCAACAATGAACCCCCAAAAAAACTGATATTTATAGCCTGTAGTAACTGAAAAAAATAGCAAAAATGGACAAAATGACCTGCAAAATTCATGATATTGAGACAAAATATTTTAATAGCCATACACTTGATCTTGCCTGATCAAAAAACAGAGCACGAACATCTCAAAACTAAGAAATTTACTGTTTCATTTTTGGTCATACGTACATTGATGTGAAAAGCCCACAATGCCTAATGGCCATTTTCCTTTTATGTCCATATACTAATTTTACGTCTTCCTGGGTCAACTGGTAAAAATATAGCTGTGACAACACACAAAGTTCATAAGGCATCCATTAGTCTACTTTACAGTCACATGACCACTTTCAGACACTTTCGGCACTTAGCGTGTATCATGAAACAAGGCAGTGCTGGGCCTACTTGGATATTGACTGCAACAATCAAACATGAGGCCTACTTGTATCCACAGAAGTATGGACAGCCAGTGCCTTCAGTTTGCTATCCCAATGCAGTTAACTTCCAGTATCATCCCTCATCAGCTATCGTTCCGAGTCCTCCCATCCCAAAAACAATGAGGAAATAGTCGTAATTGAAATCTCGATAGCATCTGTGCAGGCTTGCCTACATGGATTTTTTTATAGTAAAACACCAAGAAGCCGAGCTTATGCTGATCCCAAGAGCTAAGCTAAGAAATGTGGACGCACTCGGCAGATATGTTGAATACAACCACAACTCCATCATTCTGTTTGAACTCCACACAGCAGTTGAACAAAGCTGAGTGAAGATGCAGGGAGCATACGTCAAGCAGGTTGGTCTGGTAAGTTTAGCAAGATGGTCTCAGAGACAGAGACGACCCTAAAGATGTGATCTATGTTGACAAGATTCAGCTGAAGGCTAAATCCCTAAGGCATGGCTACAAACCCATAATACTTGGGGTATGAGTGTATGACTGAAAGTCACACAATCTGAAAGTCCACTTAACACACACCATCATAATGCGATGCTTTCATATTACTTATTTTGGAAATTTCCTTCACATGTATGGGGTTCTGCAAAATATATAAACTTCAGAATGTTGCAAATCTTTGATAATTAACTTGCGGGGAGTGCATTTATTATTAGGAGACCATAGAGTACCGAGAAGCTCTGTTTCTTTCTGGCATCAGTATATATAACTGCGACAAAATGATTCATGCGTGCGCCTGGTGTGAGAGATGATTCCCACAGTGAACTTTACAATTTAGTGAACCAGGAATTGTAGGTGCACGTTCTTAACTATGTGTTGTTTGTGCTATTTTTCTGGATCATACAAGACCAAGGAGCAGAAATCCTGTTTATTCTTTGCAGCTGTACGAATGTAATGTGATTGGCGTCATTGAATTAAATGTGCGAACAAGCGTCTAAGAAATTATTGTCTCTTAATATGTTCTTGACTGCTACATTCAGAATTTCTTCATCACTCTGAAAGAAAATAAGTAATTGTTCTAGTGTGGATCGTATCAGTAGCAAAAAGAAAAAGTGTTAACGCAAGTAAATTTGATAACAATGAGCTACTCTGATAATTTCTAGAGACCATGAATAAACAGTTTAAGAGAACGCATTTACAAGAGAGAAAATATTTTCTATAGATTATGCATGGTTTGGTGCTTGCCATACAAATAATCGTTAGTGTTCATAACTTCATATATGCGGCCTTTCTGTTCATTTATTAGTCTAGCACTGTATTGAGTTAAGCATCAGTCTATGTAGTTTAATATGGGAACCATTATTTATATGCAGCTTTACTTTTTGCAATGGTGGGTTGCAAATACCTGCACAATGGGTAATCATTAATTATTATGGGTAAGTGGTCGTTCCCTCACATTTCATTACAATCAATAATCATTCGAACATGAACCTATATATAAAAGATATCACTCAAATTTCTTTGGCTACTGCTAGTAGGAGCTCATGAGCAACAGAAATAACTGAAGTGTAAAGTAGACAGAACTTCTATGGAAGATCCGCGGAGAAGGAAAAAAGAAGACTATGAGAATGATTTGAGCTCATGCATGACGCTCAAATCATTTTTCTATGAGAATGGAAGGCATTATAGGATGGATGGTAACACAGTAGCTGAATCGTGGTTACCCTTCACTCTAGAGGCTTCATCTTTGTATGTGGCAGACTGCAGAGGAGATCAGAGTATTTTTCCGGTCACTAGCTATTGGACTGCCACCTGGAGTTACAAGGCTGCTTTGTCTATTGCACAGGCAGAAGACGTTTGGGTGGGCACCGCAGAAGTCCTGAATGTTGGTTTCGAACATCCCTGATAGCTTTTTAGGCAACAGACCAATTCTGTGCATTGGAGGAACCAAACTGGAAGTCCTGAACTCTTGCACTTCTAGCACCGATATGCCAAAGACATTCAGGAGCAAATATTGTGTGCACTTGAGGTGTTGATCTAGCACAAACTACTTCGACCGCTTCAAAGAAAAACTAGAGCCCCTCTATGCAGTCAATATTTAGGCAATTTCAGAAGGTAATGAACTGTGCATCACTACGTCAGAAACGATTTGTCCTAGCAGCGTTGCTAAAACGTCTCTGTGCTGGCGGGCGCAATATCTGTGCCTGCCCGCCACCACGGGTCTCTTTGCTGGCAGGCGACATAAACACCCGTCAGCACTGTGGATTTTCGGAATCGACTTGAAACAAATAGCAAAAAATTTAATTTTTTTTTTGAGGAACCCCACCGCCAGCCACAAAGAACAAGTTGCACATTTTTTTGCGTAAAGTCGCAACGCTCCGCGGTGGCCGTGGTTCAAACCTGTGACCTCTTCTCTCGCGTGAAGCCTCCTCTACCACTACACCACACACTAATATGCATCCATATGAAGTTTTGATTCTACTCATATTATACTACACTGAGTGTAAGTCGGTTGTTTAAGGCACTAAACGGATTCAAATTAAAAACTTGTCAACTACAAAGTTTCATAACTTTCTGAGATCTACAACTTTCATGTTGGGAGTTTTTCCATTTGAGGTCGTTTACGAAATTTGAATTTCAAATTTGAATTTCATTGACAATATGATTTCAAATAAAAAAGTTGTAAACTATAAAGTTTCATAACTTCTCAGGATCTATGACTTTCATGTTGAGAGTTTCTCCATTTGAGGTCGTTTGAAAAATTCAAATTTTCGAAATTCAAAAATTCAGACGTACTTTACCTTAACAAAAGTAATTCAAATAAAAAATGGTTCAACTACAAAGTTCTATAACTTTTGAAGATGAACAACTTTTATTTTGGTCATTTGCTCATCCGGAATAGTGGTAGCAACATTCTTCACAAATCTTATATACCTCGCACATAGTTTCTTGAAACTATATAAGAGATTTTGTGAACAAAATTACTACCACCTTGTCAAATGAGGCAACAACCTAAATAAAAATTGTACATCTTGAGAAGTTATGGAAGTTTGTAGTTTACAACTTTTTTATTTAACAATGTTTTACTGCTTTAAAAAAGGATTGTTGATTTTGCAAAGACACAATGCTGGCGGGCGACATAAGGCACCGGCCAGCGAATGCTTCCATTTGTGATGACGGTTGCCTTATGTCACCCGTTAGCACTGTGCCATTTGTGCTGGCGGGTGACATAAGCACCCGCCTGCACTGTGCCCCACCACTATACTAACGGGTGATAATTGCATGTGCCATCAATCTATTTTTCATGTACCAGCACAAATCGTTTTTGGCCTAGTGCATTTAGTGAACCAACAATTTTAGGTGTACATTCCTAAGTATGTTATGTTTTAATAGAGATAAAATCGTGTGTATGTCTCTGCAACCAAAAACAGATAGAAGGCAACAAAACGTCAGAGATCGACAAATTAAATTGTTGGTTGTTTATGTGCTTCCATCTATGCACACCAACACCCCTTGAACTTCACGACTCTTGTCATCCCTATGTGGCCAACACACTTTTTACCCGTGGTCCACAGAAATAAAAAGGGTCTTAAAAAATTACATGAAGAAAAGGTCTGTGGTCCCTTACATTATAAACCAGCATCGTGTCAATATCACAACTGCATCTCTTTTGCCTTTTCAATTCAATTGCTGGAGTTTATGGAAGAACAAAGTAACAAGAGTGATGTTATGGTGCTTGGAATTTCCTCCCATTTCCTCCACCAAAATTATTTTCCTCCCACAAAGGGTAATTTGGTCATTTCGCGTTTGTAGGTCGTCCCCCCAACCCGCGCCCCCCGCGGCCCGACCCACGTCCGCCCCCTCAGACGACGCGCACGCATCACGTGAACCGAGAGGCGAACACCATAGACTGCGGCGACGGCTCCTCCGGCGAGGATCCCGAACGGCGGCCCTCCCTCACGCCTCCCTGCTCCGTAGCCAACACAACCCTCATCTCTCGCTCCCTCCAGCTGCCGCCGGCGCCCTGGTGGCCCTGCCGCGCCACCGCCTCAGGATGCCGACGGCTTCTCCCTGCCTCACCGGACGACGAGCCCCGGCGGCAAGGCAGGTCGTCACGGCGACGCCGACACAGTCTTCTTGCCTCAAGCGCCCATCCCCATCGGACGCTGTTCTTCTCGTCGCTGAGTCAAGCAACCACGCCTTTCTCCTCATCTCTCCCGTGCTTTTTAGGGTTTCTTGATTCATGAAGAAGAACCTTTGCATATGTAGTATTTCTTGATTCATTTACAAGTATTGATCTAGTGTAGGCACCCCTTGTAGATAGATGCAGTAGTTCTTGATTCGTTTACTAGATCTTGTAGATGTAGGTGCCAAATTAGTTGTTGAAGTCATACTCCAAATTACTAGATCTTGCAGGCAGCAACACTTGCTCTGAATTCTTTTCTTTTCAGGCCGAAATGTCCAATGATGATTCTTTGCTGGAGTACAATGAAATAGTTATGAAGATGTTCAACAGTGAGGATGAAGGATTTCAGTTTTATAGCGACTACGCTTATGAGAAAGGATTTAGTGTGAGGAAGGATTACTGCGAGTGGGACAGGGATCTGAATGAGAGGAACCTTCGCAAGTTTGTTTGCAGCAGTGAAGGTTTCCGCGCAGAGAAGCACCTTAGGAGGGAGATCAAGTTGTGGAGGTCGCGGAATATCACTCGCTTTGGTTGCCATGCTAAATTTGTGATTGCGCTGGATTATGACACAGAGCAGTGGTATGTGAAGGATTTCATCAACGAACACAACCATCCGATGATTCCACCAGACCTATCTTGTTGCATGCGTTCTCACAGAAAAATTACTGATGAGCAGAAAGTAGAGATTGTGCATATGCAGGTTTCTGGAATCCGCAAACACCAGATAATGGACAGTATGCTGAAGCGGCACGGTGGTTATGATAAGGTTAGATTTACAGTAAGGGACCTTTACAATTTCTGCCATCGCAATAAGTTGCAGATGCTCTCCGCCGGTGATGCCCAAACATCATGAATTACTTGATAGCTCAGAAACATAGAGATCCAGATTTCTATTTCGACCACAAGAGAGATGGGGGAGGGCATATGACAGGAGTGCTTTGGTGCGACTTCCAATCTCAGATGGATTATAGAGCATTTGGTGATGTCGTCGTATTTGATGGCACTTACAAAACCAATAAATACAACCTGCCTCTTGTTCCTTTTGTTGGGGTGAATCATCATAAAAGCACAGTTCTTTTTGCTTGTGGAATTGTTGCTCATGAGGATACTCAGTCCTATGTGTGGCTGCTTAGGGCATTCACTAAAGCCATGTCTCAGAAACATCCAGTATCTGTGATCACCGACGGAGACCTTGCTATGCAAAATGCAATCAGTATTGTGTGGCCGAATGCATCGCATAGGCTATGCGGATGGCATATTGAGAATAACATTGTGAGTAATATTAAGGACGATGATGTGAAGGAAGGGATTAGGTGCTTTCTTTATGATCGCTGCTCTATAGAAGAGATTGAGTTGAAATGGATGGTTTTCTTGAAGAAGCATGAGGTCACAGATGAGAACTCGTGGCTATATCAGATGTATGAGAGGAGGGAATCCTGGTGCACTGCGTATCATGCTGGTAAGCGCTATTTAGGATTGAGGAGCAACCAGCGTAGCGAGAGCCTACACTTTAGGATCCAGTTTAATCTAGATCGGAAAATGACACTGGTAGAGCTGTTTCAACACTTTGACAACTGTCTTGTAAAGCTGCGCACTAGAGAAGCGACTTTGTATTTTGTATCCAATTACAAGCCATGCTTGGAACCAGATGCTTCGTTTTTTGTGCATGAGGCTGCAAAAAGGTTCACAACAAGTGTTTTTTATGATGATGTGCTGTACAGTCTGAAAGCAGCCGAGAAGTGTTATTTGATTGAGGAAATGGATAGCTATGACATTGTTGTGTATAAAGTTGGAAGGGTTGACAAAGGAGAAAAACGATACTCTGTGAGCTGTGACATACGTGTTCATGAGGATAAGGTTAAGGAAATTTCATGTTTTGTCTAAAGTTACAGTCCCTTGGAACCCCATGCTCACACATCTTCTTTGTGTTGGGCTATCGCGAAGAAAGTAAGCTTCCAGACTGCTGTGTTTTGGAAAGGTGGACGATTGGTGCCAAGTGTGGATTTCCTCCTACAAGGAAGAGCACAATGTATGACTATTCTGATAGCGTACAAAGGTACAATGACCTACACAATATCGGTCGAATGGTAGCCTTCGCAACAGCTCAATCACAAGAAGCATTTGAACGGCTCAAACGCGTTCTTGAAGAGGAAGCTGCTATGATTCCTGAAAATATAGGAGAGGGTGGACGCAAGACGTTTGGTCCTGTGCTCCCACAAGCCCTAGATGTTGATTTTGTGGAGTGCTGCAATGTATTAGATCCCATACGCGTGCCTGGCAGAGGGGCCCCGAAGAAAAAGTTGAAGTCAAGTTCAGATAGATCTGATAAACATTGTACCCTATGTAAAGACCGGGGTCACAATCGGCGAACATGCTACTTGAGAGATGAGGTAAGCTAAGAGTAATTGTGATCAAAGTTTAAAATTGATTGTCTATGAGCCATGTGTAGTTTTTGCTAATGTCCCTCTTCATTTGTAGGATAAAATGCTCCCTGAGGATGTGTTGGATAAATGATTCAGCAAAGGTATACATTCCAACAAAATTCTAGATTCCTGTATATGACTTCTCTTTCTCCAGTACCTGTGGGTTCTTGTTTGGCTTCATGAAATCAAGCTGAGTTTGTGGGGGCGAGTTATGTTCTTGGCAAATTTCATTCTCTTAATAATTGTCATTGTTCCTGCCTTCATTGTGCCTATTTTGTTTGTGGCTTTTTTTATGAGTGCTTGCTGTATCGATTGTTCAACTCTTACTGAGCCAAGAAAAGATTTACCTAGGATTGGGTCATTAACCTGGTCATACCAGTTCTGAAGCATTCGGATGGATCATTGTACTCAATAAAAGCACTCGGATGAAGCTAAAAGCACTCGGATGAAGGTAAAAGCACTCGGATGAAGCTAAAAGCACTCGGACGATGCTAAAATTGTAACCAGGCGGTTCACTCCAAGAGTCTTTGTAACCTTTGCAATGCGGAATTTATAATTTGACATGTGGATCATGTTTTCGTTTCGGTCGCTGCATTTCTTGTTGATTGAGAGTGCAAAAGGAACGTTAACATATCATCGTTATGTTAACATGTAATGTATGGATCGGCAAGTTACCATGACATGGAAAACAACATATTGCCGGCAAGTTAACATGCCATAACACATCATTGTATAAGCTAACGTAACATAACATGCCATAACATAACATGTCACAGATAGGCGCCACATTGTAGCTAGCGCACCGCCAAGTTAACATAGCATGTCAAGTTAACATGCCATAACATTGGTTAACATAACATGTCAAGTTAACATATCATTGTTTAAATTGCCATGTCACAGAGAGGCGGCGTGCCGTCGAGTTAACATACCATGTCAAGTTAACATACCGCGTCAAGTAAACATACCACATTAAGTTAACATACCATGTTAGCATGTCCCAAGTAGCCTATCCATGGTTTTTTAAAAAAAATATTTCATGACAATGTTAGTGGTCACAAGCTGACTCTTCATTCATAACTAACAACATGAAGCTGTTAAAACCATTACAATGTTAAAGGTTACAAGCTGGAGTGCACACAAAAGAGGGCACTCGTGAGAATATCTCAGATTACTGCATAATGTGGAAAGACACTTGTCGTAACTGAGTCTGCCATCTGGTTTTGAGCTCTGGGTATGTTGTGGACCCTGGAGGAACCTGTCAAAAAGGCAACAATAGACTGGGAAAAGGGTTTGGTGCTCCAATCTGGTGCATTAGAGGGATTAGCTGCATTGATACAGTTGGCAAACAGATTATCAGTGAAGAATTGGGTGTATTGGAGACCCATGATAACGTTGAAGTCCATTCCAATGTTGGATCATAAAACCTCACTATTTACCGGTTTTTTAGTTGAACTGGAGCTTATACTTGTATCTGGTTGAACTTTTTGTTTTAGTTACTTGTACAGTGTATAGAATCCCTGACAGATCAGCAGGAGATGCAAGAAATGGGAGAGAAATTCAATGAATACCCCTGGGAATGGATGGGGCTTACAAAGAGAAACATATAGGCTGGCCCGGGAAGAGCAGTACAAAAACTTCTCATACCTAATTCTGGGGAAATAGCAATGAAGGTACACCCTATAATCCAACTTACTTTACATAGGAAAAAGTACCCATCACATTGTGTGTTATTCTGGTGTTCAAGCAGGCATGCAAATATACTAAGACGGGGGGAACATATTACGAATTCAGACAAAATACTAGATGAGCAGAAGCACTCAGAAAGCTTATTTTAAGGATTTTCTCATACTCAGATCAGTACCATGGCTAATATGCAAAGAACGATCAAGCTTTTCATTGACATGCATGATTGAATTGTGATCACCCATACAAAACATATGCATAAAGCGATTAAGTGTGACAAAGTTCAACACATGGTCCCAATATTACATTAGTGGATTGATGATGAGGATCACCATATATACAGACTAGTCCATACTGCTGATTACTTGCTTAATTTGTACACAACTAGCAAAGACCTCCTGATTGGCCTTGAGATGGAACATAGCATACCTGAGAATTCCTAAATAGTAACAGGTGGGGAAGATGCTTCAGTGTCGAACTTGTGCCGCCTGAGCCTCGGCAGTTCCAGGCGAGGTGTGTCTTGGCGCCTCGGCAGTTCCAGCCTGAGCCTGACCCTGACCCAAACCTGGTCCATCAATCATGTCCCAAAACAGGGACCCCAGCACCATGCAGGTCTTGATGAAGAACACCACCTGCACCCTGATCACCAAGATCGTCTTGGGGGAAAGGGTGAAGAGGGAGTACAGCAAGATAAAAAAACCGGTCGAGGTTCCGCTGAGCAGCAACACCATCAGGAACTGGTGCAACCACCGGTTGAGCAGCGACTGTGCCGGCCGGGAAGTAGAGATGGGCAGCAGGGGGACCATGTTGCGCCGGACCCATCACCGACGAATGGGCGCCAAATGCCTCTCCCATTTAATCGCCAGGATAGAGGCGAGTGCAATGGCAAAGGCTGTCTAGAGAGGACTCCTGACAAAATCGTGTACCTCAATGGTGCGGCCCAGCGTAACCCAATGTCCCAGAAAGGGAGCGGATATCTCGACCGCCTGAGCTGTGCTCCATCCCCAAGAGAGAATACCGAAAGTGACCTCTGTGATGCGGGCCAGGGGATCTACCTCTGGCAGCAGTGGCGGCGGAGACTGCTGAGTCGACGGTGGTGGCGGAGGAGACTGGTCAAGCAGCAGGGAGGTCCAGGCGAGCCTCCTCGCGCTCACGCCGGCGTCAGCGCCCCTAGATGTGGGGGCCGACATCGATGCACCGTCATCGTCTCCTCCTCCTCGTTGACCTGGCGGCCGGTCAACGTCGTTGGCGCGGATCTGAGGAGGGGGATCTCGGGGGGAGCTGAGTGCGCAGATCTGCCGTGAGATGGTGGTCAACCCGTGGAGGAGTGCGCAGGAGATGGGGGTTCGGAAGGCCGAGGTGGGGGAGCTCAGGGTGTAGGGGCACGGGGGAGACCTGATGCGGGTTGATCTGCGGGAGCACTGCCTCCAGATGGGATTCCGCCATGGATAGGAGGATGCAGTGGAGGAGGATTGAGATGAGGAGATGAAGGAGGACGGGGAGGAGGTGGAGTTGCAGGCCGCGTGTCATACCTATTTTTCCAAAGAAAACCAAGTGCAAACCTATATGCATGCCAGGATCAAGTTTCATGCATATAGTGACATATAAGTGAATACAGAAACAGTATCACGTAAGAAAAAGGAAAATTATCAGAGATTTACGCTTTATCCTGGAAACGAAGGCTCCAAACATCACAGGCAGTCGACTGGGGGTTGCGTACGCCTAGAACTCAGCAACATCTTCAGCAAACTCCATAGCAGCTTCCTCTTTCTGAGCAACATTGTTTATAGCAAGGGTGAGCACTTGTCGTACTCAGCAAGTGTGGGGAAAGGATGAATGCAAAGGTTTTATAGTGGACTGGGCTCTAAGCATTTAGCATTTTAGTTGGTCAAATTTTATTAGCACCCGATTACTAATAAAGTGTAAGTATATACCAACCCACATTAAGCATAAGGTAAGATGCACCATAAGAATATGGCAAGTATAACCAGAGAGCACGATTTAAGTCCATCTTCAAGTTCAATTATCATGTGAGGGTCCAGGCCGCTCTTCACCGTGAGCACGGCTAATCGATTAGTTTTACACTCTGCAGAGGTTGTACACTTTCACCACAAGTCGCATAAAAACTCCGAAGAGTTTTGGACCCAACCATGCGATGCTGGCCAAGCATCATACCACACTACCGAGGTGTGATTGCATAGGGACGCTACGAGGCTTTTACAAAGATTCCCCAATGTGCAACAACCCACTAGGTTTCAGGAGGAAGCAGGGCATAAAGCTCCCTAGCGGGTCAATACCCCACCATAAATAAACAAACCCAACTCCCCGCTAGAGCAGGTCTATACTCTGACAACGCCTCCCCATTGGCCCCTTTCAGGTAAGGTTGCTACAACATCAAAGTCTCTAATTACTCAGCCAAGGCAGAGCCATATGTCTTGTGGTTGTACGGTTTTCCTGGGTGGTTCTCCATGTTCCGATAAAACATATGGTCTTGTATTAAGCAACCAAAGATATATACATATATAGCATAAAAGAACATAGAGCATAAAAGAGTAACCATGTTCATTATTACCAACCCAGTTGAGCAAGCT
This sequence comes from Cenchrus fungigraminus, assembly GCA_036936925.1. Lineage (NCBI taxonomy): Eukaryota > Viridiplantae > Streptophyta > Magnoliopsida > Poales > Poaceae > Cenchrus > Cenchrus fungigraminus. The sequence goes on from CM072774.1 coordinate 18,335,908, forward strand.
AAGCAAACATCTACCATCAATATTAATTAAACAACCCGGCTATACAAGGCAATGGTAAAAAGAATACTAGCCATTATCCTTAATAGGAACCCATCAAAATTAATGCAAAGCATATGCAATGGTGATTAAATAAAGTTATTAGGACAAAAGAATAAGGACACACTTGCCTTTAACCAAAGTAATGTTGTTGCTCAGAATGTCTTCGACTTCTTGCTCTTCGAAGCTCTCAAACAACGTTCATTCTACTCGCATCAATCATCCAAAGCAAAACATCCGGAGCGCGCACATACTAGCAATCAAACAATCTAAATTAAAAACAGTACACCAATCAAGAGGAAAACTTTGAAAGAACGTACTAAAGGATGGATTTGATTCTAGGAACATGTGAGTGCAACAAACGTTGAAAATCGGAATTGAATTTAATAAGATATTGATTTTAAGAAATAAGAGATAGATATTTGACAACTATGACGATGAACACCCATGCATTGCAGGGCTGCATGCAAATGATCGAGTAGCAACTAAGCAGGTTGCATAAAGGTGGTGCATACGGGCATGAAAATTAAGATAAAGAGAATCATTATTGCTTAAGCATGATGTAAGCATGACATCACCAAGATATTTAAGTAATAAACAATGTGGCAAAGGAATTGATGTTGTCTTAGCTTGTATACGTACGTGCATGCATGCATGGTGGCCGGCGAGGCTTCAGATGGCAACAGATTGGAGGCATGCGACAAGCCAAGCAGTTGCAGAAAGCATTGAGAGCTCAGCTTGGTTTAGGGCTCGAGCAACAGAATCACGACTTGCAAAAAAATATAGATGAGTGGTTACGCATGGCCCCGACAGAAGTTCATGCTCTAGCAGGCAGGGCACAGCACTGGCAGGGAAGACACACAGCATGGCCGTCTCGACCTTGGCCGGTGATGGCGCACACCACAGCACTGGCGGAGATCAAACTTGATGACGAACACGAGTAGGAACAGCGGTCAGGCCGGATGGAGTAGATGGGCTGCGCTGGAGGATTAGCTAGGTCGCCTCAAGCTGCACACACAGGATGACAGGAGAGTCCATATTCGTGAGATCGAGATCGAGACAAAAGAAAGAAGGGGAATAGGATTCTAACCAGCAGAAGATTAAAGGCGTCTCGTCTGTGTGAACCAAGGATGACGACCGGCGGCCAGAACATCACGAGGACAACCGGCGTCGACGGGAGTCGAAGACCGGTGGGGACGCCGCGGCCTGCTCGGCTTCTCATCTCGGAGGAGCTCCAGCAGCAGATTGATGACGACGAGCAGCAGAGGTTCTGCAGCTTCACCTCATGGAACTCCTGGCAGTGCTCCAACGCCACGAATCGGCCGGTCGATCGGCGGCGCCCGGCTCCAGCGAGGCGGCGACTTGGGCAGCGGCGGTGCTGCGCTTAGCAGGGACGAGGCGGCTGCAGGAGGCACGCGGGGCACGGGTGGCCGCCCTTTATAGGTGCCTGGGGCTGCAGCCCTGGCGTGGCACGCACGCCGAGGGAGAGATAGGCGGCAGCACGTCGGGCTTGCCTGACGCACGAGCAGCAGCTCTGGCTGTTGGGCGTAGATGGGCAGGCCGAAGTGGGCTGGTTGCTCGGCTGGAACAGGTCGGGCTCAGCCCAAAAGGATATTTTATTATTCTTTTTCTAGAAAATACTTTTCAATGCAAACAAATCCAGAAAAGTCTAGAAATGTTTTTAAGGCAAAAAAAAAAGTATCTAGAACATTCCCAAAATTCGAGAGAGAAAGCCAAAGATAGATGAGGACACGAGGAATCCAAATAAAGTATTTGGAGCTCATGAAAAAGATTTTAGAGCCTTCTAATAAATAGAATTAGCTCAAAGAAAATGAGAATAAATTCCAGAAAAGGCTGAAAAATTCGCAGAAGCATTTGGTCAGCACCTAAACGTATTTTGAAAACTTTTTGCACTCATGAAACACCAAATGCAACGGCATGAATGCGACACACACACTGAATCAATTTATTTGTTTTAGAAAATCAAACAATGACTTTTCCTATACTATATTTCCTGTAAAGAAAATAAATGTTGGAAATATTTTAAAATTATGAGAAAATTTTTGTTTTAATTTTCTTCCTATTCACATCCAGAAATTTAGAAATTTCAGGGTGTGACACCGCGGAGGAAGGGGATTGAGATGGGTGAGCTGCGATGGTGCGGAAGGAGGAAGTGGAGAGGGATGAGTGAGAGTTGGCATAGGAAGAAATCTCGGCGGCGAGGAGAGGTGATGGATATTTGGGAGCCTTCTGAGAGTTTCGCCATTGGAATGGTGCTTGCGCTGCATCCTCGCTCAACTGCAACATATTGGGAGCCTTCTGAGAGTTTCGCCATTGGAATGGTGCTTGTGTTGCATCCTCGCTCAACTGCAACATAGGAGTATTTGTGGGCCCATTATACGAGAGAGGATTATAAATATCTGGGTCTAGGGCATGCACGGGCGCATCTGAGGGTCCCTCTTCAATTACCTTTTTGCCCTTATCATCCTGATAGGGCGCGCGCGGCGGAGATGGGCCCTGCTGTGAATGGGGAGTAAGGCCGAGGTGGCCTGGCACTGGCACGGTCAGGCCCAGCCCTTCTCTGACAACTTTTTAACACCAATGCAGCGTTCGGGAGGGCTTTTTTTGGCTGGGCTGTATTCTATCGAGTGGGGCAGCCCAGGAAGCAGTGTTCGGGAGACATTTTTTGGGCTTGGCTGCCGGCTGGTGATTCAGCTGATGAGCCGGCTGGTGTTTTTTTTGTGTGTGTGACAGCGGCTGTTGTAGGGCGCATAATCACATTTACGATATAAATTAAAAAAGAAAGGACTCCCTATCAAATTCGCCGCACCTCCACAATTACTGTCACTTGCACACATTGCTTGATTACCCAAACATATACGGATGAATGATTGGTAAAGAACACAAAATCTTTGTTCTAACACACGCATCTTAAATAAATATAAGATAATCAAACTTCAACCGAACTTAATGTAAAGGCATAACACACTTTGTCCAATTTCGAACAAAAAGATAATGCAACCTAACAAGTTTGTAACCCACGCCTAGTTGAACAAGGAAAGCCTGCTTAGATACCGTCACCACTATCCCCACTTCTCCGTCATCTTAGTACTCCATGTACGTCATGTCCTGCATTAAGTTGTTGAGATGTTATTGGTTGTATTAAGGGGAATATTTGTGAATAGAAACCAATACTCACTTCTTCATGTCCCACTATGTAGAGATGACAAATCTTGGTACTCTTATCATCATGAGCGAGCACCATTTCATTCACCTCTTCTTGTCCTCCTAAAATCTTTATTAACCCATACCCAATTGATAGCTCACTCCCTCCTGCAGCGGGATTTATGTAGTACAACTCTACGCCTCCGTTGTATCCAAAAGGCCTCAAAGCCTCTGACATCACGACCCACTCAATAGTAGTGGCTGGATGTACAATGGTAAACATGCCAATGTTACCTTCTTCCCTATTGTCATAGTACTTGTTCAGATCCGGATAAAGTTCCTTCACTGTGTGCACCTTAAATCGCATTACAACATCCTAGATGTATATAGATTACACGAATAAATATCATTTGGCTGAAAGGAGTTTGTAAACATTAAGAAAGAAAAAAAAATTTACACATACCGAACGACATTCGTTGTCCATTAACATACGCAGGTTCCATTTCGATATGCAGATCTCATCTTCTTCCTGAAAGGGCAAATGTTGAGGTGGCTATCTATACAATACATAACATTAATATTATAAAATAAAATACTCTGGTGGGTACCTCGACTGCCTTATTGCCAGGGACCTCCTGTTGTTCAATCAAGGGGATCAAGTTCTGAATCATACCCTTCAACATTGAGATGTCATTCTCCAACTCTTGGAAATGTATCATTGCCTGGTTGGTGAAGGTATCAATACTTTGTTCGTGTTTTTGTATGATCTCATCTTTTTCTGTATGGGTCTTCTGCAAGACATTATGTGCAATAGAACGTTCATGTTCTTTCAATCCGTCAAAGAGAGCACAGTGTTCCTGTAGCGCTTTCTTCAACTGGGAAGCATGTTCTTTTTCAATTCTTCTAGCTACTTCAGAAAGCTCTTTCTCTTGTTCTTTTTCCAACTGGTCACGCTCATCACTCATGTCTTTCTCAGTTTTTTCTTCTTATTTCATCTTCTGGATGTAAGATTTGGTAAGTTGAAGCATGACCTTCGAATACTCATCCTCAAATTCCTTCTTGCGTATGGTTGCCTTCTCCTCGATCTCTTGGAGGAACCTCTTAACTTGATCCATGACACCTAGCAATTTACAACATAGAATAAGTTATATGGAAAAAATAAAATTAAAAAGCAACAACAAAAAACAGTGCAGAGGCATCCAGATCCATCGTTCTAAGTACAAGCCTAGCAACACACATCGTTCTAATGTTGCTCTACTACGCACGGTAATCAATCATTGGAAAGGCCACTGGTAACCCCTCTGAATACAAAATTTTCAGGATAAAAAATTAACCCAAGCATTGTATTTGTATTGTTTAAACGCGCAGGTAACATTACTATTTTTCCTTTTGTAGATTCGAACTTGAAGACTTTGAAAAGAATTAGATCCCAGATGTAAACTATACAGAAGATTGCTCACCTCGCAATGTATGACGTGGAATGGGTCTCGTGGCCGGCAACGCCGTCAAAGCGGAGATCAGAGGCGGAGGCGGTGGCAGTGGCGGGGGGTCGACCTCCAAGTGCGTCGGCTAGGGTGGTGCACGGGCTAGGTCTAGGGCTACTGGCGGCGACCTTTATAATGTTCGGCTAAAAGAAGGAACGCCGGGCCAAATGGAGAATGATAGGTGGGAGAGACAGATGCGGCGAGTCTACCTAAAAAAATAGACAGAGGCGGCGAGTTGTGGGGTGCATTCGGCAACCGTCTTGGTTAGGAGTGCGGGAAAGGTGCGCGGAAAACGCGCCTGAGAAACTACAAAGAGATAATGGGGGGTGAGGGGTGCAGTTAATCTTGGAAACAAACCAGGGGGGCAACACGGCTGAACATTTTTGGAATGTTTGCAAACGGGCGCGGAAATCGCGCGTGAGAAACTTAGCACTATCCGCAATTAATCATAAGATTCAAAATGCAAAGTAGCAAGAAGAGTTGAAACAAATTCATCTCCAAGGCGGATTAACACGAAAGTACTCGGACCTACTGGCCCTTAAGTGCATACAAATACTAATTGGTTTTCCACCACTTTTACATGGTCAAAGCACCAGTCGCAGGGGCGCCATCATCATCGTTGTCGTCGTCGTCGTCTGGAGACACCATGTCATCGGCCAGCTTCTTCGTCACATCCTTCACCTCCACGTGCAGTTTGCTGATGCGCGTACTGGTGGTGCCACGCGTGTAGCCGCCCATTATCCTGTTCAGATCCATGGCCGGGTAGAGGGACTTGAAGATGGCCAGCACATGGGTGGTGCTCGCGAAGCTGATCGTCCTGATGTACTCACGAAGCCAGTCCGGGAGCTGCTGCAGCCGCTCCAGCATGCTGACTTGCTGCGGTCTGGGATCTCCAAACTGGCGAGGCTCCGAGGGCTCTTCCACCGGCACTAGCTCGTCGACCAGTGGCCGAATAGCGTCCTCAAGCGCATCAGCTCGGGCGCGCTCGGTCTGCACGCGCGCCTCAAGATCTGCAAATTGGGCAAGGATTTTGTGCCGATATGCTGTTTTCAGGTCAGCAGTACATACAATCAGGCAATTGAAGACCCATGGTGATGCACTCACCAGCGAACATCTTCTTCACCATGGAAGCCTCGGCTGAGTACTCCTCGACCTTGGCCGCGAGCGCCTTGGCCTTGTCCACCAGAGCCTTTGCCTCCTCAGCAGCCTTGGCACGCTCCTCCTTTCGAGCTGCGGTCTCCGCCTCTTGTGCTAAAATGCATGACAAGTCAACCACAGGAACCACTCGGGATGGTTGAGAACACTCGGCTGATCAGGTACTCACCTTTCCGAAGGGCTTCCGCCTCTTCGCGTGATGCGGCAGCAGCAAGCCTGGCCGCAGCGGTGTCGCGGCGCAGTTGCTCGAGCTCCTTGCTGGACACTGCCCGCTTCTCGCTCGCCTGCTCCTCTAGACGTTGCACCCGAGCTCCTCATAGCTGGAGGCCATCTTATCCAGCACATCGCTCTTTCGAGCGGAACGGGTAACCACACTCTGCGACATACGACATGCTAAGACACTTTCTGTCAACAAAAAATGACCCAAACATCAAGCTTTGGTACTCACCTTGGCGATACGAGTGGCCTCCGACAATGCCTCCACCAGTTTTTTGCTCTCGGAGGTGTCGTTCTCTGCGTCGTCAAGGAACTCCTCTGCCACATCATTATAGATGTAGGCTATGCGCATCTGTCGCGGTTGCTCCTGCTACCTCGGCGCCCGATGGATCTCCTCTATCTGTGCCATCCCCAAGTGCTCCAAAGCACTCGGCTGAGGCATGGCTGGGGAGGTGGATGGCTCCAAAGCACTCGGCTGAGGCATGGCCGGGGAGATGGATGGCGCGGCCACATCCCCCTCAGGAATAGGATCGTCAGATGCTTCCCTGTGCAAAAAGATACGCACACAGCACAACATTTCATCACACAATATATACACAAGAAGAACAAGGCAGCTGGATTGCGCAGTGTTACTTACTGGGTTGACACACGGATCTTGGTGCTCTGCCGGAACAAGCCAGCAAGCGGCGCCCGCCGCTTTCTGCTGCCTGCGCCACTCCCCGCGCTCTCCGCATCTGCCACCGTATTCACAAGACTCGGTGCAGATCACCCCAGCAGCGGCGGCATCTCCCCCAGGAGGCGTCTGAGATGGAAGAGAAGGTCGAGGAGAAGGAAGAAGAGGCTCACCCAGCTCCTCCTCGAGCGCCGGCTGCTCCCTGAGCGGCGAGTGCACCGCGGTCTCCTGCCACAGCGGATCTGCGCGCGGCAGGTCCTCCCAGTCTTCCTCCTCCGAGTCATCCGGGATCACCAGCTTACGCCGTTTCACCGGCCTCAGCTTCAGCGTGCCGGGTGGCGCCCGTCGCACCTCCGGCCTCTTGGTGACCTTGGGCTCCTTCCTCTTCACCGCGGTCTCGCTGCCGCCTCCTGCATAACCACTCTGTGGCTCGGTCGCCTTTGTGCGCTCCATCTCCTCGAGCTCCCACAGCCTCCCGGTCTTGGTGTCCTTCCCCTGGATGGTGTGCGGCAATGGAGCCTCCGAGATGAACGCCTGACGGGCCTTTTAAACAAGAGATATTTTATCAAACATTTGGCAGGCATAATGTCCAATGCCCCTTTGGGCGAATCCAGGAAGCCTGAAAGGAAACTCACCTCTGGCCGCGGCCGTGCAAGGTTGAACGGCGGTGGCGCCCCACGGGAGGTAATGTGCGTCCCAGTCGCGAAGCACAAGCGGATCCGATCCAGTAGGTCCACGGCCAGAGCCGGCTCCGGCACCTCATGCGTCGTGTCGTAGTCCGGACCGGTGTAGTCGTACGCGAAGTGGGCGCGGTCCTTCAGTGGCTGCAGGCAACGGATGGCGTAGTTGATCATCACCGCCACGCCGGTTAGGCCTCTCACCCGCAGATAGGGGATGAGCGGCAACAGTTCCCGCACCTGCACCATCGCCACCTCGCCAGGTTCGTGATCCCAGTGCTTGCCTGCAACGGGGCGGCAGTCGACGTCGCATGGGACCCGCGGCTCGTGGTTGTCCATGTAGAACCACTCTTGATGCCATCCCTTGTTGGAGGACTTAAGGGGCACATAAATGTACTCCGCAGAATGTTTCTGCTTGAGCTGAAATCCGGCCCCACCGACCACCTTTGGGGTCGTCTCGTTCAGGTGACCCTTGAGGCAGAAGAAGTAGCGGAAGAGTTCGAAATGGGGAGCGATGCCGAGGTACGCCTCGCAGAGATTCATGAAGATGGCGATGTGAAGAATGGAGTTAGGATTGAGATTGCACAGCTGTAACCCGAAGTAGTAGAGGATGCCGCGGACGAAGGGATGAGTCGGGAGGCCGATTCCCCGCAGGAAAGCCCACTCGAAGACGACCGCCTGCGTCGTCTCCAGCGACGGGAACTCCTCCCCGGCTGCAGGATGCCACGCGCCAGTCGCCTTGTCCGGGAGGACTCCATCCCAGACAAGCCGGTTGAGGCGTTCCTCGGTGCAGATCGAGGGCACCCACTCGTCGTCGCGGACGGGTGGCGATGGCGGCTGCGGAGGTGGCGGCGTGGGTGACGGCGACCTCGCCGGCTTAGATCTGCGCCTCAACTTCTTCCGTTGCCCCTGCTTCGGACTCATCGCCTTCGCGGGCTACGCGCCGACGCAGCGACTCACTCCCTAGCTATGCGGCGGCAGAGCCGGCGGCGGAGGTGGCGACAGATCTGGATCTAGGGTTTCCCCTGGCCGGAACTCAAGAATCGGCGGCGGAGCGAGATTGAAGAGCACGGGCGGAGCTAGCAAGAGCGGCAATGGAGGTGCGTGCGCGGTTTCCTATGGAATGCGAAGCGGTTCGCTGGCCTGCTCATGCCTTAAATGCGAATGACGGAAAGGGGAAAGTGGCGGGCCCTGCCCGTCCAATCACCCCGCCACATTCGCGGACGGTGCGGTTCGGTTTCTCAAGAGATGGACGTGCGCGTTGACTGGCCTCCACGTGCTTTCAAGCCTCGGGGATGGGAGGAGGTTCCGCTAACGTTCAACCTTTGCAGTTCTGTCACTACCATGTGGGGTCCGTCGGCATGGGGCCCGCACGGCAGTGACACAACTGCAGGGGTGGGAACGGCAGAGGATCTCGTTTGCGGGGATGACTGTACACACTCCGCTTTCTACGATAGTGTGTTAACCAAATCCTCTGCAGTTGGTCCCTCTGCCATTGGGTCACTGTCACGTGGGCCTGGCCCCACACGTCAGTGTCCCAATGGCAGACACCCAACGGCAGGCGAGCCTCGTCGGTGTAAATCACGGGTCTAATCAAGGGGGATCTCTCGACCTCCCAGCAACCGCGAGACAAGGACAAAACCACTCGGCTGCGCTGCAAAACCAGATAGATGAAGGAATGGGTCATTAACCTGGTCAGAACAGTTCTAAAGCATTCAGATGGAGCATGGTACTCCATAAAAGCACTCGGACGAAGCTAAAAGCACTCGGATCACTCTCAACAAAATAACATGCTCGTCGTTTGATCTAGCGTTGTGATTGGTTGCCAGAAGTTCAACACACAAAAATCATGCAGTCATGACGCCACTAAGTGTGTGCAAATTATGAACCTACATAGGCTGATAAGGGCTTTTTAGGAGTTTTCCTTTTGAACCCATCCGTTTGCTAACGTGAGCAGAGATAGCTTCTGGAGTGAAATCTTCCCTCACAGTACGAGGACCACTGCCAACTGTTCTCCTCAAGGGTTTTGCTCTTTTTCTAGATGCAGCTCCTGCACCATTTGAAGTTCCTTGAGCAACTCCTATAACTGTTGCAGCTCCATCATCAACCATAGTCTTTCGCGACCGTCCTCGTGGTCTTTTCGTCTTAGATTTTTCTGAGGCTGCATTTGCTTCTTCTTTGCTTTGAGTTCCCGTTACCACAGGATCGTCTACATCACTATCCTCTCGATGCCCCACTCCTTCTTCCGGGTATTCCAACAAGTAGGCTTCCTTCTATGTACTCATGAACACAACATGTTAAACAAGATTATTTGATGACGCAAGGAACAAGCTGCGTAAACATTTTTTTACAAATGTAGTAAATGCACATACCGTGATAGGTTTTTCGTATGATTCCAAATGACGTCTATTGCGATCAGAATGTAGCAGCGTCATGCATATCCTGTAGCAAAAACTTTCCATTTGTTGCTGTACATGAGAAATGTAGTGCACATAGTCACATAACACCTTTCATTGCAATTTGTATAAAGTTTTTAATTGAAAAAATAAACTCTAAGACTCACACTTGTGAATTCATGAGCCAGTTTCTCTCCATCCCATGCCAGAATATATTGTATTACAAACGCCGCACATGTAAAACTGCAACGTTGTACCATAACATAAGTAACTGAATTACATTGTTAATATACAAAATGAAAAGAGTACATGTTGGCTTGTCTCGGGATTTGTAGATATGGTAGTATTCGCCAGTCGCCAATGTCAAATGGAATCTCAAATTTAACCCAGCCTTTCTTGGACGAATAGTCAACACAAGACTGTATGCATTCCACCTACAGCGAATGGGTACATACATGTGAAGTTTGATCATGTGCTCGTCAATGAGTACATAAAAGTTGCTACATATACTTACCAATGTCTTCTCTTTTTCTTCATCTCGCATGCCTAAAGATTCAAGAATCTGTACCTGTTCCTTTTCAAAGTTTAGGACCAGGAGACCCCAGTTGTTGCCATTAATGTTCATTGGAGTGAAGACCTGTTGAAAGATGTATGAATGCATGGCTTCAAACCAAAAAGGAAATCATGAGATACTAACACAGATAAATACACAAAACAAAATCAATATTGCATACCAAATGTTTTCCCACACATTTTTCCGCTATACGCTTCATATACTTTTCGCTTATCCCCCGTTCTGGTTGCGTCAACTTTTGAACATCAAACGTATGTATGAATGACGTTGAGTCATTCTCAACATTGCTGAAATGGACATATGTATTTATTACTTGCAAAATGTGGATTAAGTAAATATTAGGTGTGCGCATTTGTTTACTGACGACATGGATGTGAAAGAATATTACCTCTCCAAATATAAACTGCTCTGAGACATTTCCGACCAATTCTCCCACTTTAAGCGAGTGGTCGTCTATGTATACAACCACAGCGTCCTCGTAACTCTGAACTAAGAACTTGGCAGCTTCTCTGTCAACTGGTCCTATTTTGAAATCATTGTCGATAATTGGCTCTCTTCGTTTGAGTCCCGTTTTAGGGGGGTCGCCGTGCTGCTTCATGGTCGTATCATTTTTGGAAACACCTGGTGCAGCGTATATTTTATCCTGCGCCACTTGGAAACATGTGTGTGGCGTTACCTGCAATTGGTGATGTTTTTTCGATTACAAAGTATCATTTCTATCGTGAAACACGAACCAAACAAGTGAACATACAATACCTCAACATATGTAGATGAAGGCATATGTTGTCGAGACATTGTTGAAGGTTAAAGCATTATAGTACGTTAAATTGAATAATATCACCCTGGTTACCTGCAACTCCGTTCGTGTTTGTTCCTGATCTGCATGTACCTTAGCTTCTAGCCTATTGAACCTATCTTCCAGGATGTTGTCATTTCTAAACAAAGCAAATTCCTTCTTCTGTTCCAGAATCTTCTTATCCTGTTTGTGTTCTAATTCAAGAAGCTTCTGCTCCACATCTAGTTTAAGCTCAAATTTCGTTGCTTTCATCCAATGTTCAAGGCTTTGCACCTGCCAATTTACTAAATTGTGAATTAACCACACAAATGAAATACGACACTTAAACATATGTCATACTTACTTCTAGGTTGCTGCTTCGACCCTCGTGTGCGTAATTTGCTTTTTTCGCTTTTGACACAGTTGCTTCTCATTTTTCTTTGGTTTGTGAAGCGACAACCAAATTAAGCTATAAACAATTGAACTAGTTAAAGATGTGCGTAACAACAGAACCGCCTATATATGTGTTATGTTTGCAAACATTCCGTTCCTTTCTTCAACCTTCCATTCTCCCAAGCAATTTGTCTACGCTTGGCATTTTCTTCATCCCAGAAGACCATAACTGGTGGTTGGGTTCTCCTTTCATCAGCATAGTTGATGTGATAACAGTCGTCCACTCTAACTCACTCATAGTACCAAAACTACTTAAAAAATAAGCACATAAGTATGTCAAAAAATAAACATTATTTAAAGAGTTTGATGTACAGTAAAGAACTCACCTGTAGAAGAACCAAATTACCCTTCAGGGTTCTTCCCCCATTCTTGAAAGTAGAGATTGCTTCTAATAGATAATTCAGAGTAAATTGGCCCCAGTTGAAATGTCGAATTTGTCGTACATCTCTAACAACTTCTATATAGCTCGCACTGATGGAGGTCCCTGTGGGTGATGCTAGGATGACACCAATCGTGAACAAGACGAAGGCTCTCAGAAAGTCTTCATCCGCAGGTCGATCTTTGTGAAGCATGTTTTCCAGCCCTACTAGCTCGAGCTTGTGGTTATCACTGCTTGCAAACCTATTGAAAAGTTCAGTGACCACAGTTTCATTTGCACTATTCGGTTTTCTGTTTATATGTTCTGTTCCATTATATGGTGCACATCATCCAAAGTAACCCTAACCACTTGACCTAATATCATGAAACCTTGGTCGCTGGTGTCGTATGCATCTACAATGTCTTGTATCATTTATTTCCTCAAAGCCACATTAGGCATTTGAAGCAGTCCACCAAAGCCAATAGACTCAATAGCATCTACGTGCGGTTTAGAATCCCTGAAATTTGCCACGGCTTTATAAAATCTCGTAGGAGAGTGCATCAAACGCATCATACCGTGCTGCAGCAACCAGTTGGCGATGCTAAGTTGCTATAAAAAAAATAGGCAACGTAAAGGAAAATAAAACTTCATACCGTGCTGATGGACCCATCGTGGTCGTTGTAAGTGCGATACTTGCTACCATTCTCACCTGCATAAATGTTGCAAACGAGAAATCTTTAATTTAGCATCACGGGAGAACCCAAAATCACACCGTTTTATTGTACCAAGCAAAGAAAATAGTACCCACCCCACTCCAAACTTCATCATGTACAACCCGATCCCCACAAATGCAATGTTGCTTTCCTAGCATAAACCTCATATTCTACCCATTGAAAACCCATTACGGAGCCTAAACCTGTTTGCTACACCTAAACCCTCCACACAAGCGCGCAGACGAGCTCCACGCGATGGCCGTGCTGCTCTCCGCCCTCGCTATGCTCCTCGTGGCTGCAGCGCTGCGAGGGTTTTGCCGATGAGGCCGCCAACTTGTCGCCGCCGCCGTTCGCCGGATCCTACCAACTAAAACCACTAACACCAATCCAACGTACCTCTCCCATTATTGTTGATCGGCATAGCGGGCGTCCGCTCTCCAGCTCCTGATGTGTCCATGGTTCCTGAGCCGTGTACCAGATCGCAGAGCAACGGAGAGAGAAATGACGAACACCAGGCAGCTTTTGTAGTAAGGAAAAGAGAAATTTAGATCCTATAATTACGGGTCATGCGACGTAAGATACGCCACCAAATCCCGCGCACGGTTTCTCCCTCGACACACACACACCTCCCATGTCGCGCCCAAATGGGCTTTTGCTTCGAAGGAAGTCCTATTTACCTCCCTGAATGGTGCGCCGAGGACTTGTTTCGTCTCTCGACTCCAAAATCATCTGTTATCTCTCCTCGAACATCCTACAGTAAGATAAGTAAAAAAATGTAAAAACTTGCATGGACACACCATTTCGGTTTGTAGTCACGATAAAATATTCAATTGATTCTGACAAAGTGGTGGTGCACACCCTCACAACAGCATACATATCCCACTACGACCAACGTTACTATGTCAGATATGTCGCCACATGTGATATGTGTATGACAACTATCTCCAAATCTTTTGTAAATTTACTAGGATGTACATGGAGACATACTAAGATGTTGTGTGCACATTACACACATAAATAAGTCGAATTTTTATCAAACACAAGCAAACTTATTGATGAACACGGATGATACTGTGATAAACAGAACATCAAAGTTACTTGTCATGTGGCCACTTAGGGCACTAGTACCTAAAGTATTACCGAGTTTCAACAAGCCACATTGCACTGATCATATATAATTACAAGCAAAAGCAACCAAGCATAACAAAAGGCATCCTTCTCAATCCTTGCTCTCATTCTTCTTCAGTTCCTTCACTGCCTTCTTCAGTTTAAGAATGGCCTTGTCATACCCCTTACCCATCTCCTCCAGCATGCGGATCTTGATACTATTCTTGGTGTTCCTTTCCTCCGGTTCCTCCACCTTGTCCATAAACTCTTTATTTAGTATTTTGAGCTCAGTGTCGGCGTAGTTGCAACAGAAGCAATCCTGACATGTCATAAACAGGAACATGAATTAGTACACATCATCGTTCCTTTTTAGGCACATGAAATGCTGAATTTTATTGTTAGAGTAATTGAACAATATGAACTGAAAAAGCCTTAGATTGTACCTTGTGGACAGCCGATGAGGATGAGGAACCGGCGGCGCCCTTGGGAGTGACCGTCTCGAAGCCCGGTGAGACATCATGTCCGATGTCGACGGCGCCGGCGGCGCCCTTGGGATTGACCATCTCGAAGCCCGGTGGGACATCAGGTACCATGTTCTCAACGCCGGCGGTGGCCTCCCCCGGCGGAACCCCTTCACCGCTGGCAGCGGTGCCGGAGGCGGCGGAGGCCCTGGTGAACCTACCGGACGACGGGTCACGCCTCTGGTTCCTCGCACGGCCGGACCGAGCCTTGTTCTTCTTCCCCTGCTTTGTCATCTTCCCGCCGTCGGCGACTGTGAGGTCGCAAGGGTCCCGAGGTGGTGGCCGACAAGCCGTCGCAAGCGGATGACTCAAGGTGATGGCGGACACGGCGTCGGAAGCGGAGTAGACGAGGAGGTGGTTGTTAGATGAAATGATGCTGCGGGATGGTAAAATTAGGGGGTCATTGTCACGAATTAGGGATATGCCTGTAACCATCGCACGGTTTTTCTCCCTTGACACATCCCACGTCGCGCACAACTGGCCTGTAGCCCAACTCGACGGCCCATCACATTCTCCTGGCCTTTTGCTTTGAAACAAGTCCTACCTACCTCCCTCGACTCCAAAACCAGCTGTTCTACCCCTCGAACCTCCTACCATAAATTTTAAAACACCCAAACCTAAGTACAAAAATCTAAAAGTTTCTTTGATAACTTATTTTGGTGTATGATCATGACATAAAAATGTCAGATGCTTTTGAGAATGTGGTCACACACATCCTTCATGAGGTTTGCTCATGGAGACAAACTAAGATGATGTGTGCATATATGCAATTTTGCAGAATAATTTTCCCTTTTTATTTTGTAAATTTTAGTTGATTTACTAAAGCATAAATTTTAAAATACCCTAAGCTAAGTAGAAAAATCTAAAACTTTCATGGACAAACTATTTTGGTGTATATACATGAAACAAAAGTTTCAATTAATTCTGACAAAGTGGTGATACACATCCTCATGACTGCATACATGTCTCACTACGACCAATGTGACTATGTGAGAGATGACGTACAATTATCTCCAAATCCTTCACAACCAAGAACATGTCTCACATAGATTCATGTGAATTCAGTGATAGTCGTTCATGGGTGTGATGGATGCGTAGTGTAACTTTGACATAATCACAAAACTTCATGTGGTTTGCTCATGGAGACAAACTAAGATGATGTGTGCATATGTGCAATTTTGCAGAACAATTTTTCCTTCTTATTTTGTAAATTTTAGTTGATTTACTAAAGCATAAATTCTAAAATTCCCTAAGCTAAGTAGAAAAAACTAAAACTTCCATGGACAAACCATTTTGGTGTATATACATGAAACAAAAGTTTCAATTAATTCTGACAAAGTGGTGATACACATCCTCATGACTGCATACATGTCTCACTACGACCAATGTGACTATGTGAGAGATGTCATATATATGTACCACACCTATCTCCAAATCAACTGAAACTTGGCTAGGATGTTCATGGATCCAAAATGAGGTGTCTATGCAAAAAAAAAATTATAGGACATAGAGAAAAAATAAAAAACAAATAATTTAAAACAGACAATGTTCAAAAAATATCCTCCCCTAGGTTTCGAACCTGGGAGTCGGGGGTTTAGAGGTAGTGGGTGCTACCATTGGACTATGTAAGTATGTTGGGTAATGACATAGATATATTATATTTAAACATAAACTGTTTTAAAAAAAGAATAAGACCTATGGAGGCCACCTGTCAGCACCGTATTATTATATTCTCCTCCTCCACCGAGCGCTCGCGGGAGCCAAAACCGCAGTACCGTTCCAGTAGGGCCCTCTCTTGGGAGTGAAACCGTGCCCGTGATTATCATTATCCTTCACTGCCACGAAGTTTTCAGCTGCGATTACAGGGTGCCTGACCACGCTCCTAGCCCCACCGCCCCCGCTTCTCCTGCAAATATTATAGGATCAAAAGCAACTTACATGGAATCGGCGGCGGCCATATCGTAATTTTAGGATCCTTCCTATTTTGTTGAGCCCGGCATCGCCCTACCACGATATAAGGTGGGAAGCCACGGCGGTTGCGCCCCTTCCCCTACGCACTCCCATCTCTCTCCTGCATCCCCAAACCCCACGCACCTCCCATCTCTCATGCCCACAGATCGATATGGCAGATGCCCGCAAACAACAGAGCACAATCTTTCAGGGGCTATGCCCTCCCCCATGCAGTCAGTGCATAAGCCGATGCCAGCATTACTTATGCCCTAACTGTGCAATATATCTCTCTCCATGCAAATCTCCAATCGGTGGCCTCAGAAACCCGAACGCGATGTGCTGCAACTGCTGGTGCGCAGAGGTACGCATATGCGTCATGGGTTGTAATATCTTGGATTCGAGTTCCGATGACGACGTCTCAGATTATGAGGTAATCTTCTAGCAAAGCAACATTGACTTTTGTACTACACAATCCACATGCCACATTACTGCTTCTAATTTGTTGCATAGGCATTAGGTTTTTCACGTTAAGTTTCCTCTTCTTAGTCACGGAAATTGCAGATGCTTAAAAGGAAGGCCCGGGCTACAAAAAAGAAGCTTGCTGCTATGAAAAATGAACAAATCTACCACGCAAGGCAGATTTACAAAATGTCCCAGACTATCGCTGATCTCAAAAAGACTATCACTGATCTCAGAAGGATGGTTGAAGCCAGGCCTGCCCACATTTAGAAGCAATGGCAAGTTAGTGTCTCACATTGAATTACTTCTGTACCACTTTGTGGCTTGTTTGTTTCCTTTGCTCAAACGATGTTGATCTTCAGTATCATGATACTTGGTTTGCAGGTTGTCGACTGATGCATGGAGCTCTCGCCCACCAACCCGTTGCAGTCAGTAGGGAAGTCTTCTTCAATGTCGTCAGCCCATCTCGGCGTTGCTGCTGACGCTGCGCGTTGGCCTCTGGACGTTGTCTCTTCCTCTACATGTAGCAGTAGTAGTTCCTCTAGATGCCTTGGCTGTTGAGTGATATGTCATAAATTTCCTTGGTCTTGTGAGACAGAAGCATGACAATTTATAAAATATTTTTTTTGAACTATTCAATTTCAGTTCTGGAAACTTGTGCTGCAGGCATATGGTATCTTAAAGCTGCTGCTACTTGAGAATGTTTACATGTATACTTGCCTTGGAAGATAATATCTGTCACATGGAACATTTTCTGGCGAAACAAAGGGTTTGTAGCTAGATCACACTGTATGACAAAACAATGTTCAGGTTTTGTGGTTATATAGTAATTTTATTCTCTTAATAATTTTCATTGTTCCTGCCTTCATTGTGCCTATTTTGTTTCTGGCTTTTTTCACGGAGTGTTTGCTGTATCGAGTGTTCAACTCTAACTGAACCAAGATAAAATTTAACAAGTATTGGGTCATTAACCTGGTCATACCAGTTCTGAAGCATTCGGATGGATCATGGTACTCAATAAAAGCACTCGGACGAAGCTAAAAGCACTCAGGTGTAAAAGCACTCGGGTGTAAAAGCACTCGGACAAAGCGTTGCACAAGTTAGACAAACGATGTGGGACTAAACTCCCACCCACAAGAAATTTTTTGTGTAACCATATGTTTTTTGATATGGTACCTTTCAGATGGTGCAACTTGAGAATTTTTACATGTATACATGCCTTGCTGTTGAGTTTCTTGCATCGATGATAATATCTGTCACATGAAACATTTTCTGGCGAACAAAAAACAAAATGACAACAAATAACAAAAAAGGATGACAAACATAAAAAAAGGGGCAATAGGGTCAGGTGCCACATGTTTGGGATCAACCTAAGGAGGAAAACAGAATCACATGACTACTAAAGGAAATGTGTTGGTAATTTCAATCCAGTGCACAAGCCTTTCTATATTAGTTTGGTAGCATCCACCTGGGAAGGCGAGGTGGTACTATCTGTGGTACTATCTCCTGCGCCAGGAAGGTTTGTTGTCATTCGGGCCGCATTGGGCTGATTTCATGAACAATTTCGACCCAGACTAACAGTGGGCCCAATCGGGAGGTGGGAGCGCACCGCATCAGTCTCCGACATGTGGGGCTCACGTGTCGGCGCTCATCCTAACGTTATGTTCTTCGCTGAGTTCATGTAATTCCACTCTTTTTGTTTTTGATTCGTATTTAAAATTTCAAACTTGTTTTTCTTCGTCTTCCGAACTCCAAATGAGTTGATTTTTTTCCTACAAACTTTTAAAAGCACTCTCTAGCAACTAAACGCATTCCATTTAGCTTTCAAAGTTACATTATTATACATTAATAATGAAAACCATTTAGTGGTGACTTTTTTATTTTCTCAAATTTTTTCTAAAGTCGCAATCGAAACGAAATTTGTTCTAATTTTTTTCTAATGACTTACCTTGTTCATAGACACAAGCACAATTTTTTGTAACTAATTTGCAAATGTTTACATTTGATTTGATTCATCTCATTGCATGCTTATGTTCAAGTTTCATATCACATGTAGCTCGGTGTCCCTTTAGAATACATTTTTTTCTCAAAATAAAAAAAATATCTAAAAATATAAGCATGTTAGGGATGGTTTGAAACCTCTACACAACAATTTTGAGTTCAAAATTCATTATATTTTTTGAAATAAAAATAGTCAAATTAATTCAAAAAAGCATTTTAAATTTATTATTTTTGTATCTCCCAAAATAGTTTTGATATGAATGCAAATTTAGGTATACAGATCTGTTACATTCATGAGGAACTGCACCAATTTTGGTTCTTTTTTTTCAAATGTTAATCTATGTACAAGGTTTAAAAATTCATGGAATGATTTTGAATTGAGTCACTGGCATGTGGGGTCGTCAATTGATTTACGTCTTCTTGACACAGAAACATACTTTGGTACTCTCAAAGACAGGTGGGACCTCCTCAGCTCCTCTCGTCCCACCCATGCCCGCAAGTTCCAGCCGAGTTCCCCCCTTCTCCTCCCCGTTCCAGTTAGGGTTTCGCCGCCGCTAGTTAGGGTTTCGCCGCTGCCGCTTCCGCCTCCATCTCGAAGATGGGCAAGGTTGGGAAGAACCACGGCCAGTCAGCACGTGCCTCTCGACAAAAGCGGGACGCATCCGGTAAGTTCACCCGAGGATCCGGCGTCGAGGTGGCGCCTGAGGCTAGCACGGGCCGGGAGATCCCCTCCGCCGCCGAGCACGCACCTAAGGCTAGCGTGGGATGGGAGATCCCCTCCACCTTCGAGGGCGCGCTGAGAGCCATCGCGCGGCGGGAGATGCGCTCCGACTCTGGCGTCGTGGCCAAGAAGACTATGGCCGGCGCCACCGCGTCCTCGTCCTTGTCACCGGAGCACAATGTGAGTATGATTTTTCTCCACCACTTTCCCTCTCTAATCCGCGTCCCGCTATCATCTCCGGCTAGGTTAGGGTTCCGGATTATTGTTATTGAGGGGTTGTTTCCTCATTCTCCAGCTGATGTAATATATAAAATGCTTTTTTGCATGCAGCTAAGAGCAGAAGAGCAAAGCAAGTTGGACGCCGGGGTGGCGTGAGTCACAGAATGGCTAATGCAATTTCAGGAGAGTCCGAAGGAAACACCACCGGTCCAGGACATCTTCTGAAAGGAGTGTACGGGATTTAGCTTGTGCTGTTTGTATGATCCGTTTTAGGTTTTCCTGTTTTTGTAAGCTTTATGTGCTAGAATCTGTAAGCTGGCAACCCCATTGTGTGTGAACTCGTGGTGAAACCTGTACTCTCTTATATGCTAAGCAGTGCTTTTGTAACAGATGGTCGATGCTTGTGGTTGTTGCTGCAGTCGAGAAGGCAACAAACAACAAGTAGTGCTTTTGTGTTGACTGTGTCTGTAAATAGGGATGAAATTCCAGTAGTTATGTGAACTACTTCTTCTGAATCCAGTACTGATGTTCAGTATGTTACATACTTGTGGTTTCAGCTGGTGAATGGAATTATCTGTGTCTGACATTTTGCAGTTTTGATCTTTTGATGTGAAATGCCTACGATATTTGGTTCAGCTTGTACATATGAAAATTTTTACATGTATACATGCCTTGGCTGTTGAGTTTCTTGTATGGATGATAATATCTGTCACATGGAACATTTTCTGGCGAAATAAGTGGTTTGTACATTTTTCATTGTTCCTGCCTTCATTGTGCCTATATTGTTTCTAGATTTTTTCATGGAGTGCTTGCTGTATCGAGTGCTCAACTCTGACTGAACCAATATAAAATTTAACAAGGACTGGGTCATTAACCTGGTCAGACCAGTTCTGAAGCATTCGGATGGATCATGGTACTCAATAAAAGCACTCGGACGAAGCTAAAAACATGCATGTACAAATGCTCGAAATTAGATGATATTTGTCGTTGAGATTGTACAAATTGTTGTGTCAGGCAATTGGTGCCTGATGAATCTCAAAAGGATATCATTCTGTCTGTTTGTACCAGTCCACAAAGCCACAAATTTAGGTTTCTTTAATAATGTATAAACACTACCATTTCAGCACCAGCTACAAACAATTATGTTTCCACAATGTCACAGGTGAGATCGATCATCAGAGATAAACGCAAGAACGCAGATCTACCAACATCACCTAACAAAAGCTCATCACATGGTACCTGACTTCATACTGCAATCTATCACATAATTTACAGTGTTCATTCAGCTGCAAAAACTGAATTCATGACCCATGGATCACTTCACATTCAATCAGCATAATTCATAGCATCAATATACTTCAATGCCAGTCACACTGAATGCAATTACTATTCAAATGATATGTATTGTTTTGCAGAGTAATTCAGTTAACCAGAACAAGAACAGACACAAAATTCATTAACCATGTCATTCCTTTACATGATCTATGCAGCATAATAGACAGTATTTGACATCCATTTATGGTTTTCTACAGTCACAATGACTGAATCACCGGGTCTGCACACCTCCTTATGTCTCTGCAGCTTCAATGTTGGGGATAATTGCTGCTTGGCAGCTGAAGGGACCTTCTAATCTTCTAACCATCCAGCACTTTTCATGAAACAAAGCCCTTGCGGGAGTTGAAGTTTCAGTAGCTCTAATATGACAGATTTTTCCACCACTCCATGAGAACAGGATAGTATAGGTCAAGCCATCAGTGAAGCCATCCTGAGCCCCTGAAATTTCAATGTGCCATGCAAGTTGAGCTTACAAGTTATGTGAAAATGGGAGCAAAGATTGAACAACTTTTCATCATGCAATGCTAATTGTAAACTTGTACTAAACGACCATCTGCTCTTGAAAACATCTAAGCAACTATCTGCATCTTCTATCAAAGCATTCATGAGACATCATCAAGTTGTAATTCAGGGAGTTGGTTGTGACGAGGGGCAGTAGTGGTAACCTCTGGATCCGCCGGCTTAGAGCCGCTCGAGTAGGGGCGCCGGATGGGAGCAAGGCGGTCGCCGGGGGGGACTTTGCTGCTTAGAGGAAGGAAACAGCCTGGATCTGCAGGGCTGGCGGGGAATGGAGCCACGTCGACCCTCGGCGTTGCCCCGCGGCGACGGAGAGGCACCCGCTGCCGCCGTCTCCACTCGACCGTGTGCAAGAGGAAGAAGGGGAGGGAGAGCTCGCTTGTGCTCCACTTAGGTGGAGGCTGGCCGGAGCTGCGGACTGCGGCCATCCCCACTCGCGGCGCCCTCCGTCTGCCGCTGGCGGCGAAGACCTGTCGCCCTCTGTCTGCCGGCGGCGGCGAAATGAAGCGCTACAAACCCTAACCATCTAAAAAAGAAAAAACTTTAGTAAACGAATTATACATCTCAACTATAATACTAAAAACATTATTTTCACGTTTATGAAGTGACCATTATACCCTTGTTCAAAAATAAGAACCACAAAACTACAATTAATGTCATCTCCTGTTTCTCATTTTATTGTATTGCTTCTTTGCATGTGAATGTGTGATGCGTATAGAACGAGTCATTCGGGGGATTTCCTGAAGGAGAAGACTTTGAAGAGTTTGAGCAGCCAGAGTTTGTGGAAGGCAAGTCCTTGATGCATCCCCGTTTACCCAATATGACATGCATTTCAATTACATGGTTTATCTATTTATTGCTTTGCATCAATATGATGGGTCCTATGTGATTAAGGTTCGACTAGTTTTGTTTATCCATATGCCTTGATCAACCTGGGTTTATGTTTATGTTGAGTAGACCATGCTTAGTTGCTAAACTTGGGTTTATGGTGGTTCTAATGAACAATAATGTTAATCTTGATTTACTTTTGTTATACCTACATTTAATACAAGAACATTTTATGTGTTAATCGGAACATGGAGAACCACACAAGAAAACAGTACTACCACAAGACATATGACTCTGTCTTGGCTAATTAATTAGAAACCTTGGTGTTAGTTATGCTTTACCTGAAAGGGGTTGGAGGATGATGGTAGATGGCGTATAGCCCGGCCCTCAGGCTGATCTGCTCTATGGTAGGCTAGCGGCAACAAATTAAAGTCATCATTTATATTTTTGCAAGTCTGCACCTCTCATAGTACTGGGTTTTCCTAGAGCTGGCCAGGTTTGCTTATGTACATTAGTTATTACGTGTTGATTTTTATCATGACACACACTGACCTAAAAAGCTCACTCTTGCACTATGCACCATATATTCGTGCATAAGTAACTATATGTGTTGTAAGTTTAACATCATGCCCAATTGCCCACTTGGCTGATCAGGTACTGGTATAGTAGCTCATATGAGATGTGACAATCTCAATTCCAAGAAATATATGCATGTATGAGAATGTACTCATGAATTTGGAACGAGCGACATCAGAGAAACATCTTTGATCAACATGCTTTCTTGATCAGCTGTATTCATTCAGTCATCAGCTATGTGTCACATCAAGTCTTTTCCAAGTTTACATATAGGGACTTGTGTTCTAGAGCTCTCTGTGAAAGTACTACGGAAACACACCATTTGAGTGCCCGTAACCTAAGAGGAGGAGGGGGTGAATTAGGCAACTAAAAACCTTAACCCATGGCTTCACTACTTTTACACAAAGTAAACTAGATTAAGTCTATCTAGATGTGCAATCTAAGGTTGATCTAGTGTGAAACCCTCATCCCAAAACAAGTTTTGCAACCTATAGCTAATCCTAGTATGATACTACTCTAGGAAAGTAAAGGCAAGCAAGGATTGCAAGAGAGTAATGCGGAAACGTAAAGAGGGATGAGAGGAAGCAAACTCTTGACACACGATTTATCCCGTGGTATCGGTAGGTACTAAGCCACCCCTAGTCCACGTTGTTGAAGCACTCACACAAGAGTATTGCTTCCCGGTCACCAAGTCTCTCACATGAGCACCACTTGACTCGCCACAAAGGCTCGCCTCTTAGGCACTCGCCAAGCTCCCTTGGTCACCTTAATGCCGCCTCCACTAAGGAGCTTCTCCATTTAGTAAGGGGGTCTCCACGTCCCCCGCACAGTGTCCTCGCCGCTCAACACCAAGCCGAAGGGTCGAAGACGATTGCCGGTGAGCCACTTAGGCCCCAAGGCTTCCAGTGCACCTTGTACAACTTGATTCACTCTAGAATCACCTCACAAGGTTGGCACACCTTGCACTCACTTAGCTCTAAGCTAAGCCTAGCACTAAGCACACACACAAAGCATGTGCAAGTCTATGGATGAGCAAATTAGCACTTGGATGGCTTGGATATGATCTTCTATGTGTCTCACACTCCTCAGGTCTTCCTCATTCTCCAGCAACCTCAAATGGGTGAGTGGAGGGGGTATTAATAGCCTAAGGCACCCAAAGAGCCGTTGGCTAAAAGCTGCTGAAAGTAGTACTGTCAGATGATCCGATGCTATACTTTTTCCTGGCGTTGGTTCATCCGGTGCTACTAGCCGTTGCCCTCCACTGCACATGACCGTTGACACAACTGCTCCGACGCTTCATCCGACGCACCGTCGGTTCATCCGGTGCTGAAGACCCCGTGGACAAAACCTTACTGTTAGCTTCTTCGAGACCGTCGGATGAACCACTGTTCCACCGTCGGTTCATCCGGTGCTACTACTCCAGTCTTGTTCAAACTTCACTACTTTGCTTCTTCAATTCATCCGGCGCATCTTCAAAAAGGACCGTCGGTTCATTCGACGGCGCCTGTTCACTTGAGACTTCTCGTAGTGTACCAACTACACCGACGCTTCTTCCTTGGGTACCGTCGGTTCATCGGATGGTGTCTTGTTCCTTCCTTTTCTTCGCGTCTTCAACTTGTCATTGCTTCAACTTAACATACTTAACATGTCATCACTTATAGCCTCAAAATATATACTAAGTCCTCATTTTTGCTATGACTAACTTAAAATATGCATGGTATTTTAAGTTGGGCATGGTATGTTAACTTGGTAATATCCATGGGACCTAAGAATGCCTACAAGGACATGCTAGACAATTTGGTTAGTCCCATTGCTTGTGTTAGCATGAATCACCAAAATCAACTCAAACAAATGGCAAATGGGGCCATGTTCGCTACAATCTCCCCCTTTTTGGTGATTTATGACAACACAAGCAAAGCAAGCCTAAATTTACAAAAATTGACAAAATTAGAACCACTTACACTTGCTTGGATGCTTACCATCATCCAAACTCCCCCTAGATCAAGCTTCCCCCTTTTTTTGCTCTTCTCTTCACCATGTTCACACATAGCTTGCTACTTCCCACTTTGGAACCATTTGCTTGCTTTGGCTACCACATTCTCCCCCTTTGGAATAAAATCTCCAAAAAGGTCCAAAACAAAGGGTCTCCAAGGAAAACTAGCAAGTCCTAGCAAACATAGCTCAAAGAGAAATGTTAGACACAAGAGAGAAAGTCGCATGAATCATGATCCATAAGTATGATATCAATGAAGACATCACATGTGTGAGTAACTAAGGTGGATCACAAGCTCATGAGACTAGCATGATACAAACTAAGCTCCCCCTAAGTGTGTGCACAATATGATAGTGTGAAAATCAAATGCACAACTATAGAATTATAAGACAAGGAAGCTTAGAGCATATCATGCAAGGAGGTAGCTTAAAGGACAAGAGATAAGACAAATGGGTTCTTGTAAATTAACACTTGTAGATACCACTTGTGATCTTTTGATCATTGCATACCTCCGGGGGGTCGATCCTCTCTACCTTGTTGGCACCACATTGAGATGAGCCACTTGGAAATGATATCACTAGGAGGTGACACCACTTGAAAGGAGCTAGCAAAGAAGACACTTGAGGTACCACAAGGATTAGGAATGTATAAGTACATTGCCTTTGAACTTATATAGAGACATAAGCTCGCAAGGACATGACTAAATAGCATGAAGCTCATATTGCTATGTTCACTCTTTTTTTAGGCTCCAAACAGATTCAAATTAAAAACTTGTCAACTACAAAGTTTCATAACTTTCTGAGATCTACAACTTTCACGTTGGGAGTTTTTCCATTTGAGATCGTTTACAAAATTTGAATTTCAAATTTGAGAGATTCAAATAAAAAAGTTGCAAATTACAATGTTTCATAACTTCTCAGGATTTACAACTTTCATGTTGAGAGTTTCTCCATTTGAGGTCGTTTGAAAAATTCAAAAATTCAAATTTCAAAAATTCAGACGTACTTTATCTTGACAAAAGTAATTCAAATACAAAATGGTTCAACTACAAAGTTCTATGAGTTTCTGAAGATGAACAACTTTTATTTTGGTCATTTAGCATTCGGTATAGTGGTAGTACCATTCTTCACAAATCTTATACATCTCTCATATTGTTTCATGAAACTATATAAGAGATATAAGTTTTTTCAAACAATCTCATAGTACTTCTATGGCTATTTTAAAATATTGAACAATCTCAAATGAATAATCTTGTCAACTACAAAGTTTTGGGTCTCGTCGAGCTATATAATTTTGATATAAAATTTGTCTTCATCTGAGATCATATGAAGAAGTTATGAATATTTTTTTGGCATGAGACCATTTCTAGGAGCGGGTGATGACATCACCGGCACCTAGAAATCAATTTCTAAGAGCTGGTGACATCATCACCCACACTTGAAAATGATTTTCAATTTATATGATTTCCAGAGTCACCTGCATCTGAAAATGATTTCCAGGTGCGGGTCACCCGCTCCTAAAAATGATTTCTAGGTGCGGGTCTAGCTGCTACAATGTCGCGCGTTTTTTATAGATTGGGCGGCAAAATCGCCCGCTCCTGAAAAAAATCGGTGTCTCTTATAAATGTTTTCTGTAGTAGTGGTAGCATACAATGCCATGGACACACTTAGCGAGTAATCCCAAAGTAGTCAGCTACTACTATCATGGGTCATTCCGAGGCCTCCCATCCATTAGTCTACTTTACAGTCACCATCGCTTTCCGCGGAGGAATTTGCCTTAAGGTGTTTCCTTAAACTCCCCTACCTTGGACTCACTCCTCTTCAGCACATGATCGCTAGGCAGAAGTGCAGCCTGAGGTGGTTTGGTGAGGGAGACACCTTTACCAAGCACTTCCACTTCTATGCTAAACATCACCGGAGGAAAACAACATCCATTCTCTTCTTGTTGATGGTCGCACCCTCACTCACGAAGACGAGAAGGCCACCGCTGCCTTCACATACTTTGACAGGATTTTGGGGGTTAGTCACGAGCGCTCTTGTGCTCTTGATTTTGAGGATCTTGGCCTCCCGAGGCTGGACCTACAGGATCTCAGCCGGCCTTTTTCTGAAGCTGAAATTTGGGAGGTCATCAAAGAGTTACCCTTGGATAAAGTCTCTGGCCGCGATGGGTTTATTGGTCGCTTCTATCGATCATGTTGGTCGATTATTCGGGGGAGATATTCTTCGGGCTTTTAATGCTCTCTCTGATATGGATTATCGTAGCTTCCACCATCTAAATGGCGCCCTCCTCACCCTTATCCCCAAAAAACCGAACCTGGTCTCCCTCTTTGACTACCGTCCCATCAGCCTCATCCATAGCTTTGGGAACATTTTCTCCAAAGCTGCGGCTAATGGCTTTTGCCCCCACCTCCCTGCCCTCGTATCCACGAACCAAAGTGCTTTTATCAAAGGTCATCTCATCCATGATAACTTCAAATACGTCCTCGGTACGGCAAGGTCGCTCTCGAGTCGGAAGCTGCATAGGTTCATGTTCAAGATTGATCTCACTATATATGGCGTTCGACTACTGGCTGCGGTTGGGTGTCCACGCACTTGGACAAATTGAATCTCCTTCATTCTCCCTACTGGTAGTACTAGAATCCTTCTTAATGGCATTCTAGGTGAGTAGATTTGCCACAGTCGCGACTTTCAGCAGGGGGACCCCCTCTCTCCTATGCTCTTTGTGTTGGTGATGGAGTGTTTCCATGCTTTGCTTCGTAAAAGCTGATTCTTGAGTGTTTCCATGCTTTGCTTCGTAAAACAACTTCTGTTTTCGTGCCTCGTCTATGCTGATGATGTGGTCGCGTTCTTCTCTCCGGTTGAGCTTGATTTGCGGGTCGTCAAAGGAGTGTTGTCTCTTTTCGAGAATGCATCAGGCCTCGCGGCCAATTACTCCAAGAGTTATGTGTATCCAATCAACTGCTCTGAGGAGCAGATCTTCTTAGTCCGCTACATTCTCTCTTACTCCATCGCCAATTTCTCTTGTACTTACCTTGGGGTTCCCCTCTCAATCAAAAGACTCCCCAAGGCAGCTCTGCAACCTCTGGTCAATAAGGTCGCTAGGCATCTCCCCCCTTGGCGAGGGCGACTGCTAAATCAGAGTGGTCACTTAATCCTAGCCAAGTCCACCCTTTCGGCCATCCTGGTGCATATCTCTATGGCAATCGCCATTGCACCCTGGGCGCTCAAGGCGGTCGAGACGCTCATCCGAAGCTTCCTCTGGTGCGGTACCGAGATTACTTCCGGTGGACGTTGTCTGGTGGCCTGTGTGAACACCTCCTGCCCGATGCGCTTTAGCGGCTTGGGCTTGCCTGACCTCCGCACTTTTGGGATGGCCCTTCGTCTGAGGTGGTTATGGCTGACGCGTACCGACCCGGACAGGACATGGGCGGCGTTCCGGTTCCCGGTTGATCGTACCGCGCAAAACTTCTTTGATGCCTCCGTTACGGTCGAGGTCGGAGATGGTGCCCGAGCCTTGTTTTGGGAGGACAATTGGCTCGTTGGTTGCTCTATCAAACTCCTAGCCCCAAACCTTTGGGTTGCCGTCTTGCCGAGGATCAGACGCTCTCGTGCTGTGAAGATTGGTCTCAGTACTAGAGCTGGTGGTCTACGTTGGGTCGCCGATATTACGCATGCTCGGACAGTACAGGTTATTGTCCAATACCTTATTGTATGGAACCTTGTGTGGACTGTGAGGCTGATGCTGGAGCCTGACAAGTTTGTCTAGAAATGGTCATCCAATGGTCAATACTCTTCGGCATCAGCCTATTCTGCACACTTCCTCGGCCGCATCGATATCCTTGGTGCCCGCCAAATTTGGAAGATCCAGATGCCTGGAAAGTGCAAGTTTTTTGCTTAGCTAGTTTTACATGATCGCTGTTGGACATCTAATAGGCTTCACCGTCATGGCCTTAAGGACTCAGACACCCGTGCCCTCTGTGTGCATGAGTTCGAAACCCTGTACCACCTCCTTGTCGACTGTGTCTATAGTCGAGAGACGTGGTTTCGTACCCTCAGGCATATCCTCCTACAGGATCTCGCCCTGGAGCGCCCACAGAAACTTGTCGTCTAGTGGTGCTCCGCTCGGAAGCTGGTCGCTAAAGCTCGGAGGAAAGGTTTCAATGCCTTTGTCTAGCTGGTCGCTTGGTCTCTTTGGAATGAGCGCAACAGGTGCGTTCACGATAGGGAGGCACTCATGGCAGTGGCGCTTGCCTCGGCAACCTTAGAGGAGGCCAAGACTTGGGCGCGGACGGGCTTTTTTCCTCTTGCCCGCCTCCTTGGCATGCGGCCTTTGAGGCCGTTGTAATTTTTGTTTTTGGCTTCGCGCCCGTGTGTGTTTTCTTCAGCTATCTTGCCTTTGTAATCGTTCAAGTTCAGACTTTGTTCTCTCTTCTCTTAATGAAAAACATACTTTGCACGCTTTAAAAAAACTGGTTTTTTTATATAGCAATGCATGCAGCCGCAGGAGTGATTCTTATATATAACACATACACATTGTGTAAATTGTAATACAATGCATGCATCCTGCTTAATTAGTACAAATTGTAATGTCTCAACAACACGTACGCCACAAAATTTTAGAGAAGAATGTGTGGCTGATAACAATGGGATATTTATTATCTGCTCAAATGGACCAGAATGGACAGGAGTTTTTTTTTTTTTTTGACAGGAGTTGTGCCCTGTCTCTTGGTCTTTTGTGATCCGGAAAAAGAACACAAACTTCGCATAGTTAAGAACGTGCACCTGCAATTGTTGGTTCGTTAAACATCAAAGTTCAGTACCTTGTGAGATAGCTTAATAAGTGTAAAACATCAAAGTCCAGAATAGACATAAACGTTAAGTGCCTACAGGGTCATTGTTCCTTAAATTTATGTTTAAAACTTTAACTCAATGTGCCCTTCGAAAATTACGACAACTCTAACTCAGTTGTGTGTTATGCAGTAGGACTGGCCCTCAGTTTTATGTGGAAGCTGGCTAGTTGGGTTGTTCTTGTTCTCAGTCAACACCTCGAGTGCGCATAGTATCTGCTCCAGAGTTCGTCTCTTTGCATTCCAGTTTGGTTCTAGCGATGCACAGAAATGGTATGTGGTGCAAAAGCTATATGCAACCTGGAAGCAGACAACCCCCATCACGAAGTCCTAAGTCTGCAACATTGGCCACCACTCTCTCAGGTATAAGCCCTAGGCACAGTGTCGGCCCCTCCTTGTTGTCTGAAGGCTCGATGCAGCTTGATGGGATTTCCTCCCACTTCGTAACACAGGATGCAGGCATGGACCTATTGACTTGTATAATAGCAAGAAGAAAATGCTAAGGCTGTCCTGAATGCCTACCATGCTCATGGGCCCTGTACATATGACGAATAATGCATTTTACTCTAGAACAGTTGTTTCAGTATCAGAGAAGAATGCTGGTGCCGCTAGCTGTAGTTGTTTGCGTCTTCATTTCTGTACCCCATTTTATTGGCTTTTTAAGTTCCCATTTTGCCCGGCCACATGTAGTCGTCCACATGGATACCAATTTAAATGCCATATTGGGGTATAAAGACTATGTTGACTAGATGAATCAATTTGAAATGTTTATATTACCCCTAATAACTAATACTAATTGTGATTGAAATTTAAGTTGTCCACTTATTTTTTGGAAACTAAATAAATGCACCTGCGTTGGAACAAGAGAAATAACACTAATTAATCATTTGATTGACCCTACACTCTTCATCATTTGTTTTTTCAGTGGTATGAGTTTGTTTAATTAGATGAGATCAGGGTTTTTTTCATTTCAGTTAAAAAATTGTTCGAACCCACCAAAAAACAAGGAATTCCGATAATTTCGGAATTTCTTATTATTATTTTCATTTTTGATTTTTTTATTTTGAAAAAATATTACAAAAAAATTTCTGCTGAAACATTATTTTTCGGAGCCTACACGTAAAAACGAAATTCCGGATTTTTTGTGGAATTACGGCCGGAATTGTTTTCCCTGGATGAGATTCAATAGGAGGTGAAATTACACTCTTTGTAGGACAAATTTTAGAGTGTGGACACTTTTTGCGGGATGGAGGCAGTATGCGAAGAAAACTTGATCCAAAATAAGTTTGTGTAACAAATTGTGTGATCAAGATAAGGTTGAAAACTTGTTTGGGAACACCATTATTTCTTCAAGGTTTCCACATGTACGCTTCTGTGGAAAACATGTACAGCTTGAGCACTTTGAGCACTTAAAATGAAAGAACTCGAATGATGCAACAGAAACATGTTAACATTTCCTCAATTTATCACAGTTCTTTGTGAGATTTGTCGTGCACGGGCCTGTCCACAAATTAAAACTCATAGTTTGCGTCAAGTTTCATCACTCTTATTACAATATACTTGATGGTTCCACTGATAAAAAGAAACCCAGACAAATGCTTGCTCCAATTTCATGACAAAAGCTTGATAATTGTAGTTCCAAACTGTACGAAAAGAAGATGAAGTGCGATGGTTCTTCTTTTGATACACAAAATCTGTCTCTGTTCTTCTTTTGCAAGGGGAAAGAGATACCCATTGCGAAGCAAGACAAGTAGCATTTTTGTTTTCAAGGTTGCAGTCAATGTGAAGAGACTAAGTGGAACTCCTTTTTTGTGAGTATAAATGAAAACCTGCTACTTTCATTCAAACAATTAATTTTCTAACACAAGAATTTATATTTCATCTAGAAAGCAGAGTATCTGATATCATTTTTCAAACTCAAATATAAAAGCACCCAGTCTATTGGTACCCTGAGAAGTACAAAGGACACAACTTATGTGAAGAACATTTGAATAAGGGAGCATTACTCTGTTGCTTTGATATGCGCTATTGCAATTTTGCTTTACTAAAATATTTATTTTTCACATAAGAAAATACGGGATTGGTTGTATCAGTTGGAACTGCATTGGTTATCCTGAATTTAATTTCATAGGACAGACAAAAAAAGGTACCATTCATGATTGTAGGTTTTCATGCTGTTATCCCACGTTCTGTCTGCAAGTCTCATAACATGGCACGACTGCCAGATGCCTCCATTGTCTTCAGTGTATGAGTAAACAACAAAGATCATCTTACAGTTGTTAGTAGAATTTGAGGCAACTTTCTATTGGCAACGAAGGACACAGAAATTGTTCATCAGTCTTGGTGATCTAGTATTTGATTTAAAGAAGCTACCGAAGACTCATTCCTAGTTCTCGCCTAACATGCAGAAAACAGGTGCACATCCTGATACTGATTTGTTTTGTTCGCTGGCATAGGTTTCTCGAGTAAGCTAGATGAAACCTAGCTGCCGGAACATTGGATAGTGAGGTTTCGATCATGATCTTTGTGCTCCTCTCATTCTGAAACCTCCCAGCCCTATGAATGCTTTAATGTTCTGCACAGTCTTTGTATGAATTCATTCTATCAGTGGATCGTCTCACTGCACAAATTAAAAATTATATAAACCTTCTTCGCTCTGCAATGTCTGATAGGTAGTATAGGTTCAATTTATAGGGAGTTGCCTGTTCAATTTGTTATATCAGGAGAAAAAATATTAATATTAGTATGTCAAATGCAGTAGTTGGATGCTTCACATACTTGAACGTAATAAAAGTGCTTGGTCAAATTATTTAATTATTGGATCATGAACAGTATCTGATGCCAATTTTTACTGTTGTTTGATGGAAAATTCATATGTTAAACGTCAATTTTCTAGGCATAAGATAATCTATAGACTACAGGAGTCCCTAGCTAGAAAAAGGTCTATATTTTATCTGATAAACATAAGACATAACCCTCTGTTGAAGCATATAGCCAAGAAATAGGGAAATTTGGTCATATTTATCCGGTTTCCGTTCATTGTCGTTAGAAGAAGCAACAATCCTCAAACTCAGCTTATCCGATCCGGTTTTCCATTAGATTACAATTGATTCAAGCTTAAGTTTGCTTCCATGCTGGTGGTTCCTGATTGTTTAGTGTTTTGTCGAAGCCAACTGAGCTGATCCTGCATTGTCTTATTAGACAGCTTAGGTTGCGCCAACCTTGCCAACTTTCATGATCAGACTCAGCTAAACCCACCTGCCGCACAGTTGTTGAGAACTGATGTGGGGATCCCGACAGTTGTGCTGATTTCATTCTTGACACCTCCCGGCCCTACGAGAACATTGATGTTCTGAACATTGATTGGAGCACCATCTGCATCTCTTTCCGGTCCTACGAATTCATTCTTTGAGTGGACCGTCTGACTGCGCATAATAAAAAATATAACATCCTTCCAAAATATGTGTTAGTTTCAATTTGTATGGAGTTCCTCGTTTAACTTGTTATCACAGGAGAAACATTAATTGTACAGCAAATGCAGTAGTTGAGTTCTTCACTGACTTCAATGTAGTGAGACTGGTAAAAAAATATTTCAATTATGGGATCTATATTGGATTATTTCTTCTATTGTTTTGTGGAAAGTTAATGTGTTCAAAGACTTTGATAGGGATACGTTAGACACTACACCAGGTTCCTGGAAAAGATGTATATTCCCTAGGGATGAAAACGACTGGAAACGATCGGAAGTGACTTGAAATTGTTTTCATTTTCAGACAGGCGGAAACGAAATCGAAAACTATATTGTCAGAAATGAAAACGACACTGGTATTGCGGTAATATCGGAAACGAAATCATCCGGTCGAAAATTTATCGATATCGATCGGGAATCAATTGTAAAAAAAACCATAACACATAATACCAAATAAAATTACATATGACCATACAACCATACATGAAAGGCAAAACCAACCTTGTAGCAAGTTGCCAAGTTCACTGTAACCCAAAGTAGCATGTTGCAAGTTCAACTATCATGTTTAATATAGCACAAGTTCACAAATATTTTTCTGCCTAAAAAAGGTTCACAAATATTTTAACCATTTATAGGTAAATAGGAATACATTCAACGCACGCATTATCGATTGTCCAATCTAATTTTTATTGAGAATCGATTACCCTTCTAATAAGGGTCTGCATGCGCGCGCAGACTTCAGAAGGTTGGCTTTGAGCCTGGTGGCCGGTGGGCTGCTACAGAGCTTGGTCCGGACCAAATGCGCAACACGTCAACACACAGTATAGACTTTGAAGATTGGCTTCTATATACAGTAAAATACCAGCGGGAATTACCATGTTAATACGGGAAAACATGGAAATGATCGAAGGAAGCTAAATTGTTGTCGTTTTTGTTTCCGTATTTTTTTTACCGTTATCATTTCCGTATTTACGGTTACCGTTTCCATAATCGTTTTGTCATAAAAAAGAGAAAATCTCGAAAACAAGCTCCGTAAACAGAAATTCCCATACTCATGACAACAGAAAATTGCCAAACTAAATGCATACGGAGATAAACAAATCTCACTACAGCATAACCAATTTGTATCAGAAGATGAAGAAGATAAACAAGTCGTATCAGAAGATGAAAAGTTGGCGGCACCGGTCATCAGAATATTAGCAAAACAACTGAAAATGATCTTAGATGTCCCAGGGAGTCTGCAGGATCTCGTAATCTCAGTAAATAATAGGATGGAAAAGTTTCGGGCAAAGATTACTGGTAAAAAATATAAAAGATGTGTTTTTGATCGATTGGATATCTCAATAGGCAGTGGCCCTTTATATTTATAGGATGGGGGTCTTGCCTAGCAAGGAAATGCTTTTACAAGTCTAAATCTACTAGGACTTCTTGATTTTCGACATACAGAGCCTGTAGATGCAACATAAATGGTCTTTTATAATCTGCTAGAATCTATATTTAGTAATTCAGAACCACGCTGCTAGTAGAATTACTGGCAATAGTCCATGGCAGGGACCCCGCACCAGTGGCCGAGGTGGTAATGTGGCCGCATTAGCCGCTTAGCAACCACCACAGCTAGCATTAGTCATTTGCTAGATTATATGATTTTTAACACCTCCTATAAGGGTGGTGCTATCTACATTACACATATGCAAGCTAGAACGGCCGATATCATTTGAAAACATTCACGGATCCACTGGGGTCTGGCTCTGCACTGCAGTTGCCCACCCCAAAGGAATGTATCGGCCGGAAACGACACATTCAGGCGCCTCCTATCAGTAACATTTGATTTAGATTATAAATTTCACCTACCTTGCAAAAGAAGGTTCTTATATTTTACATTGCAGTGATCGAGACTATTCATTTATTATATAAGTAGAGTAGAGAGTGGTAGTGACAGATCAGTGCGAGAGAGAGCTTAATTATGTGGTTCAAATCTGCCCATTATAAATTGCAAGGTTGTACAAGTGCAAACAATGTACCGCTAGAATTTGACAACGAAGTACCGCTACTACCAAGCCCACAAATCTCTAGGACACATCTGCAAAATCACCCAATCGAATCCCTAGGACTAGGAGTGCAAGAAACTGGATTGAAGGCAGCACCGCAGCTAGCCAAACAGAGCCCATCCACTGCCAAACCCATGGTTGCTGAGAACTGTGCGGTGACCAGGTGACTCCTCGTGCCTCCTATTTTTATTTGATTATGGGTCAGATTGTTTCTTCTTGCTCTATCTGCTTTGTCTGAAAAGCACAATAGTCATTGTATCTAGGAAGTTCTTTTATAGCCAAGTTTCACGATCAAATAAAAAGCACAATTTACATGCCCAAATTAAAACCTTTATTGAACCTAACATTCCTTTCCATGTTTTTATTATGCCTGTTATTTAAAGCACCCACATGGCCGCATATTTGGGGTGCCTCTTATAAAGTGAATCCTCTCAATATCAGATCAATATTTATTATTTATCAGATCAATATCGAAAAGACTGAATAAATGACATGGAAATTTAACATGCGTCAAATGCATTTCTAGCAATTTACAGAAAACTGTTGAAGCTGCAATATGCTGCAAAAGAGATTCATAGATTGATATTGCTGATATGTTATATGACACACTAAAAAGTGTGAAAATTGCATAATTACCGACTCTGTTCATTCCGAAGCATTCTATTTATGATGTGTGCCACCACTTGGACTTTCAGGCTGCCATCATGGGTGCAGTTTGTGAGAGTTCCAAATTTCGTGAAAATAGAAAACGAATGTTAAATGGTTTGGTGATAAATGGATTACAATTGGTGCTTTATATATAGTGGTACATGTGCATATTGAGTTAGAAGTAGTAATGACCAAAATGCAATATTGATGTTATCTAAAGTTCGCGAGTAATCTCTTCTTTTCTCTACAACTAAAAAGTTCAAAAGGTAGACAAAACATCGCAGTATACCTGGCTCCCCACGATGGATCTGCCTCTCCTCCCCCGCGCGCCCGCGATGGGTCTGCCGCTCCGCCCCTGTGCATTACTCTTTGTTGGCCAATGGGTAATAAATGGCTAATGCAGCTTCGTATGCATGTGTCTTCCTTTTTTTACCAGTAGCATCATCTGCAAGTTTTCTTGAGAGGTGTTCAGCAGGGGGGGGGGGGGGTAATCTTTGGAAACAGAGATTATCTCTCTTGGAAATTGAACTAAGTTGGAATATAATTCTAGGTGGACTGTCCACAACTATCTAGTTCAATTCTTCCCTTAAACACATGAAAAAAAATATGATTTTGGTCTAATTGCTACATCATTTGCTTTAAAGCAAATGTATCTGTCCACATCGACGTGGAAGAAGATATGAAATCTCTGCAGAGGGCCTCAAAACAATGTAAATACTGATGCCATTTTGTGTAAACCAACGTGCCTAATGAAGGGCGAGGTTCAATTCCTGAAAAGGATGAAGGGGTGGGGGCTCTCTTGAAAGTTGTGCTGTGTTAAAATCTCTGATTCTAATTCTTCCCCTAGGAACCAATTAAAAATAGTATTTTGGTCGAATTGCTAAATCATTTTCAGGACAGCTCCTGGCAAACTGGCTACCTTTCATGATTTTGAGACATACATGCCACATACGGCTCTTGAGCTCTATCGATTGGTGAGGTTACTAGGGGATACTAAACAGTGCCAAGATGCTTAATGTATGACAATAGACCTACAGCATGCTTGTCCACTAATTCTTGACACCTCCCAGCCCTAACAACGAAGCCAACAATATTTAGCCAGTCTATGTACACCAAAGCTCTGTCTCCTTTTTTCACTACCACAATTTTATATATTGCACAACAGGAGACCCTCGAACACTTGAATATTTAAAAAAACGGTAATCCATTTTATAGGCAGGAGCATGATTTCTAACATGACTCCATTTAGAATTCTGGAAAATGCAGTTATTACCACATTTAATTTCGGTCAGTGGGATACTCCATACTGGGCTACTTAACATGAAGGAAATACATGGATTGTAAGATGTGGAGTACCATATTTCCGTAAGTCATATTAGGTAAGGTGAACCAAATATATAAGAAATATCTCCTAGTAAACATGGGATGATGATTAATGAAAATAGCAGACTCTATTTGTTGATCTCAAGTAAACTCAAAACCACATAGTAATCAAAAAAATAAATGAAATCATTAAATAATTATCATCCTTTGTATATTGGGGGTTGATCCCCTTTTATATGCGGAATAGGACTCTCTTACATGCACAATTTACCCCTACACAACCATCAGTCCAAAAATATGCTATATACAAGGGCCTTCCACCATCCCATGATATGTCTATTTCTAGTGCTTGTATTTTTTTTTTGGTTGGTACCATTACAAGACTTTTATAATTGTCACACAGGGGGGCATTATTGTTTGGGCACCAACATGGGCACCTTCCTATAACATGGAAATAAATAAAAAATGATGACACCATTGCCCAAGTGTGCTTTTTTAGGAAAATTTTGGAACAAGCTAAGAACAATCATGAGAAAGTTTCAGTAACCTTTTATTAACAAAATTCTTTTAAAATATGGACGAATGCTTTGTGAATTTTATCATGATGGTGCACAATAAATTCTTTTAAAATATCATGTTGATCAGCTTGTTCTGCCAGGGATAACATGACATATCTTTCAGCCAGACGCTTCAAGATATGCAGATCTGATCGAACAGCTGTGCGGATTTTTCCCCCACTTATTCTTACTTATTTCTAGAAAGAGGATCTGAACACCGAAGAACTGTTCAGGACTTTTTCAGAAGTGGCCACAGTGCTTTAGTATATAAATATTGCAATCTACCAAGTATTTGCATGAACATTCGTTTTTGTCCACCTATGAACACCATAGGTTACTTGGTTTGTTTCAGAACAATGAAGAAACTCTGAATTTAACACAAAAGAACACAATAAGTGACAATAATTTCTTTGAGGCTTGTTCCCACGTTTAATTCAATCATGCCAATCGCATTACTCTGTACAAAACTCTTGTTCTTGTATGATTCAAAAATAGAGCAGAAACATCACATAACTAAGAATGTGCACCTAAAATTGTTGGTTCACTAAACTGCAAAGTTCATCACCTTCTGACATCACCTAAATGTTCAGTGCCTTGAGGGGCTTTGTTCTTTACATTTAAGAATAAAATTTTAACAAATTTGTTATGCAGATGGAAATGGCCCTGATCAGGTAGCCAACCCGAACATCTTCAGACTGTGCAATGAAGGATCCTTGTGCCCTCCATGTGGCAGTCCAAAAGCCGGTGAACGAACTGTTGAGAAATACTCCGATCATCTCTGCTGCCTGAGAAATACTCCGATCATCTCTGCTGCCTACCGCATGGCCACAAGTAGGTGCCGGTGCTACCCTCCAACCTAATGCCTTCCATTCTTATAAAAAAGACGATTTTTCTCATCTTTTTTTTTTCCTTCTTGATGACCTTCCATATAAGCTTTTTGTACTCTACACTTCATTTGTTTCTGTTGCACATGAGCACCTAGCAGCGACCAAAGAAATTGAAGTGATGTATTCTTTATAGACTCATATTCAAGTGATTATTGATTACAATGAAATTGTACGTCACAACCAGTACCAACAGTAATTAAAGATATTATTCAGTACCCCATTGCAAAAAATAAAGCTACACATAAATCATGGTTCCCATCTTCAACTACAAAGTCATATGCTGAACTGAATACAGCGCGAGACCAATAAATCAACAGCAAGACGCGACGTACATGAACACTATGCATTATTATTTCAGTGGCAAGCACCAAACCATCATATCATTTCTAGAAAGCATTCTCTTTTGTACAAAATGAGTTCATCAGATTGTTATCATGTGTCAGCGCCATATCTCAAGCTGCGACATGATCGGAATTATGTCAACACCTCCTCCTAGCCTGAAGCAGAGTAGAATTGTAAAAGCAGTCAGACTTTACATGCACGTGCCACGAGCTCAGGTTGCACATATACTATCCTCGTGCACCCAACTGGCAATGTAAAAAACTGCAGCGCTGGAGCGAAGGAATGATTTGCTTGCAATCCTGAAGCCTCTCATTTCTATTTTGTACAAAATGAGTTCATCAGATTGCACATATGGTTACCGATGAGAGGAGCATATATTTGTCTCTTTAGCTTTTTTACCTTTTAAGTCATGAGCAATACTGTGTCCTCTAGAGTCTGCATAGTTATATCCTCATTGTCCCATCAGGAAACATGCTAGACTCTGGGCTTCCGAGAGTGTAGTCTTTGTTAAAATGAGAGGACTACCATGCCTCGTCCATTTTCAGTCTTATATATAGTCAATGACAAACATTTTTTTGAGAAAAAGGAAATTGATTCCTGCCTCTGCAACAGCACACAGGAAAGTTTTACATAATTCTCAGTATTAAAGTTGATAAATAAACAGGAAAAGGAGCACACACATAATAGGAAAAATAAAAGCAGAGTCTATTATTGCTTCTCCATCCATTTTTGGCAAAAATATCCAAAGCGATAACCTTTAGTGCTTTGCTTGCCAAACGGATGATGTCCCTTGTATCCTCACGCTGCAGTAGGGACCAAAACCGTAGCCAATACGCTCCTCTGAAAATAGCATGCATAAAAGAATGAAATTGTTCTGAAAAATCAAGTCGTTACGTGTACACCAAATAGCCCACATAACGGCTGCAACCCCAACAAAGATCAATTTTTTATCCTTATTTCGTATGCTTGTTAACCAATGTTTAAGCATATGTGTTACTGATCTAGGTGGGGTTAGCCCAGTAGCTACATGAACTACTCTTCATATAGTCTTAGCATGTTGGCAATCGAAGAAAAGATGTTTAATTGTTTCATTACAATCATAGAAACAACACTTTTGACTTCCAACCCAATTCCACTTAGCTAAATTATCCTTTGTTAAAATTACACCCCGCTGGAAATACCATACGAAAATCTTTACTTTTAGAGGAACGAAATCTTAGATTCCAAATAAATTTATAGGTGAAGGGAGTACCCTGGTTCATCAAATATTGATACATAGACTGGACTGTAAAACATCCATGTCGATGTAAGTCCCAGGTAAAATTATCTCT
Source organism: Cenchrus fungigraminus (assembly GCA_036936925.1). Lineage (NCBI taxonomy): Eukaryota > Viridiplantae > Streptophyta > Magnoliopsida > Poales > Poaceae > Cenchrus > Cenchrus fungigraminus. The sequence continues at coordinate 18,376,260 of CM072774.1, forward strand.
CCCTTGTGAAAGTTGTTGTAAGGATACTTTTGCTACTAGGTTGTGCCAAGAAGTTAATTTATCCCATGTTAGAGCTCTTTGAAAAAAGATATTCAGTGGATTTTGGTTCATAACATTTACCACTGTATCATGAGGATAATGAACTATATTAAAAAGGTTAGGGAACTGCTCTTTAAGAGGTTTAGAGCCCACCCATGTATCCTCCCAAAATCTGGTCTATGAACCATCTTTTATCTTAAATGTCCCACATCCCAGAAAGTCTTCCCTGACTTTTAATATAGACCTTTCCAAAAATGTGAATCTCCAGGTTTAATCTGAAACTGAGTGAAACATTTTACACTTAGATACTTATTTCTAAGTAAGGTCTGCCAAATACCTTCTTCATTAAGTAATTTAAAAATCCATTTACTAAGAAGGCATTTATTTTTAATGTAGAGATCTGTTATTCCTAGACCTCCTTGATCTTTAGGACGACATAGGATGTTCCACTTGGCAAGACGATATTTTCGTTTCTCATTATTGCCTTGCCAAAAGAAACATATATACCCAGTACGAAAACAGGAAAAGTAGACTACCATTTATTTGAAAATGATGCTTGCAATGTGAAGAAACTAAAGCATCTGCTTTCTGTGAGTATAAATGAAACCTTCTGATCTGGTTCCAAAATTAAATCTTTTTAAAACAGAAATTTAGTTTGCACAGAGAAAACAAAGCATCTGACCGATTAGTAGGGAAATCACTAAAACTCCATTTTAATTTTTGTATTCACTTTATTTTACATCACTTTTCATACTCATATGAAACTCGCAGTTGCTCTCAGCCTTTGGCACTGCGAAGCATTTGAATAAGAGATTGTTATTCCATTTCCCTGATAAAATATTGTTTCAATCTTGACTTAGTAAAATATTTCCTTTTATACAAGAAAATTTAATATTGGTTCCATCAGTCGGAATTGCATTGATCACCATTATTTTTGTGACTGCAAGCATAATGACATGCGTGGCACGACTGCAAGATTTGTGTTCAAGCTTCCTCAAATGCACCCATGCCATTTTATGTGCTCAACACCACAAACACATTTCATAGTTGTTAGACAATTTGATTTTTCTTCTCCCACACATAGTTGTTAGCAAATAAATGCAGATGGTGATTCTACCTGTCTTGTGCTTAATGCTGTACTGTTTTATCAATAATCCATCAGTTGATAAATTATTTTAAAAAAGAGAAGCCCAAGATCTGTGATATCATCAATGACGTGATAATAAGGAGCAGTGTGGCAAGAAACATGAGGGTTGCTTTGTCACAATTTTTTTCCATGACATCTAATTTAACATCATATCGGGATGAGAAATAAGAGTACCGATAAATCTGGGAAATTATGGATGCACCCGGCTGGGTGCATGAGATCACCCCAAGGGCCAGGTACAACGATTTGTTGTTATGGTTGTACAGTCCCAGGTCGCATGGCGTGTTGACGTATTGTAGTATCAGCATGCACGAGATCCCACTACGTAAAAATCTCAAATAGGTTATGCAGCATTTGTAACGGTCTCTTAAGACCCGTGACATGGACCCTCATCTGTAACGTTGTTGTTTCGCGCCAGTTACCCATAAGCGCGGCAGGCTCGACCCCGACCTCGCCACCACAACGCCCGTTACCAATGAAGACTTCTGGTAATAGGCTTCTTAAACACCTGTTACAAGTATTATATGTAACGGATGTTAAAATGCGTCTGATACAAAAGTTAAACCTATTGGTAACGGGCTCTTAAAATCCGTTACCGATCACTTTCTTATTGTAGATGTGTGTTTGTTAAGACGCGTCTCCATTGATGGCGACCCAATTGAAGACGCTTGTTTGGAGCCAGTGTCTCCTTTATTTTCTCACACCAGAGACGCGCATTGTTATTACGCGTCTTTGTCTTTGCATTCCGATAACTACACTCGCTCTCTCTCCTCAGAAGGCCAAGCCGGCCTGCCCCGTTCGCTGCTGCCAGCTAACAGTGCTACGTACACGCTCTCTCACCTCAGAAAGCAGGCGTTGCAGCAGGCCGGTCGGCCGCGTGCGCGACGGCGAAAGGGGCCAGCAGACGTCAACCGCAGCGTCCTTCGCGCTGTCACCGTTCTCCAAAGCAGACGCCTCCTCCCCCTCGGGCTCGGCGCCGTCCTCCACGCTGTCGCCGCGGCCGCGACGCTGTTTCCTCCTTGGGCGCGCTCGCCTCGTAGACAGTCCTCGTCAAGGTAGAAATTGCCCTCTTTTATTGAACTTCGCTGCAGCTGTCCTATTTATGCTCATTTGATGTATGGAAATTGCAGATGGCGACTGCTGCTCGGGCTTGGATGTACAGACAGCCCCAAGATTGAGACAATTTCTTGAGCGAGGTCAATTCTTGTGTAGATCAAGCAAAGGCCAAGAGAAACAGCCATTTCACGTGATCAATGGCTAGTTGTGGTAACGGTTGTTGTTTGATGCCCGTTACGAATATGTGTTATCAGTAACGGGCATCAGCCCGTTACATTTCTTCGCTCATTTGTAACACTTGATCGGTAACAGGCGCTTTGCCCGTTACTAAAGGCAATCTATGCCCGTTACCAAAGTGAGTTTTTCACGTAGTGATATGTGAAACCGTGGTGTTCGGGCAATGCTTTGCCCCAGTATGGATTGTTTTAACCAAAGTAAATTCGGACAATGGGAAATTTTTTTCATCATTTGGTCACACGTGGTTTCACAAAAAATTACACATGTTGCAATGAATAACCATGGTGAATAATGCCTTAATGAACTCGAAGCAGGATGCCTAAATGAAGGTGAAGTGCGACACCATGCTACCGGCCTTAATGAAGGGGCAACGCGATGCCATGATGAAGACCTTGCTGAAGGTGGAGTTTTTGAGGAAAATGAACCATTGCTACCCATTGTGATGAGGCCTGATGATATCACTGATCAGGAAGTTACAGGCTTCGATGATGGTGAGTTGTTGCAATGTCACACCATGAAATTTTCAAATTTCAGGATGTGAATAGGAAGAAAAATTTAACAACGATTTTCTGTTAATTTTAAAAAATTTCAACATTAATTTTCTTTATAGGAAATATAGTATAGCATTAAAAAAATATTGTTTGTTTTTCTGAATCTAATAAATGGCTTGATGTTTGTTGCATACATGCTGGTGTATTATTTTTGATTGGTTGAATTCAAATTTGTAATTGAATTCATATGTTTGGCCTCTTTTGGCAAAAAAACTATAAAAGCTTTTCTTTTCCCTCCCTCTCTTTTCTTTCTTTCGGCCCGTAGCCGTTTTACAGCCCACCTTGCAGCAGCCCATGCAGCTCAGCTCACCCTGTGGCCCAAAATCCAAAAGTCTATCGAAGCTCCCCGGACTACATCTCCGCTCTGCCGCGCTTCGCCTTCGGCCCAGCTAAGCGGGCCAGTGCAACCCGCTTCGCCCCCTCCGCTCGCAGTCGCCGGCAGGCGAGCCCCACTCGTCATCTTCCTCCTCCAGCTGCGCCGCACCGGACTCGAGTCCGAGTCCCAATCGCACGCGCGTGCTGCCTCTTCTGTTGGCCCGCACGCCAAGAAGGCCTCCCCTGGCCTATATAAGCGCCGCCACACCCCACGCCTCGGCTTTTCCCAAACCCTAACCGCCCACAAGCTCCACCATGCGCACCGAAACCCTAGCTCGGCCGCAGCCTTCGATCCTCTCCACCGCCGCCCTTCCGCCGACGAGAAGCAGACCCGGAGTTTCGCAAGGTGCTGAGGAAGTTGCCGGTTCCGTTTCCTGGTGTTCACCTGCATCCCTTCGCGTCAGAGCGCTCACCGGAGTTGGCGCCGCCTTGCATTTCTGCCCCGCTTAGATGTGCGTCGTCTCCACTGCTTCTCCGTCATCCTCGCCGCCCTTGATCAATCTCTCATTTCTCTAGCTTCACCCTGGTCCAAATCCGATGCCGAACCGAGCCCGGGAACTCGAGATTAAGTTCTGCCGACGAAGTCACCGCCGCTCGCAGCCGCGCGACGCCGTCTGCCTCGCCGTCGCGCGCGCAGTCGTCTGCCGCCAGCCACACGATCGCGACCCAACGGCTCAGTTCAGATCCGATCGGGTCAAAACCGGCTGACCGCGCCGCATTTTCTTAAGAACCCCTAGGTTTTCTCTGTTTCTCAAGTATATCCTTCTGCTGTTCAGAAGTAATTAGATGTAGGTCCTTTTCTTTTTGTTTTAGCCCTTTAGCTTTCTGGTTTTAGCGCCTGAGGTCCAGCCTTTACGTTTTTCACCGTAGCCCTTCGGTTTATATGTTTAATTAGGTTTTAGCCCTCTGTTTCTTGAAGTTTAGGACCTATTACTTGTTTTAACTATAGAATACACATTTTAAATCTGTTTTTAGCATTCTTTATATCCATGTAGTAGTTTAGTTTGATACTATTTTTATTTCTATTTGTAATGATTGTTGTACTGTTTCTCATTTTATTGTATTGCTTCTTTGCATGTGAATGTGTGATGCGTATAGAACGAGTCATTCGGGGGATTTCCTGAAGGAGAAGACTTTGAAGAGTTTGAGCAGCCAGAGTTTGTGGAAGGCAAGTCCTTGATGCATCCCCGTTTACCCAATATGACATGCATTTCAATTACATGGTTTATCTATTTATTGCTTTGCATCAATATGATGGGTCCTATGTGATTAAGGTTCGACTAGTTTTGTTTATCCATATGCCTTGATCAACCTGGGTTTATGTTTATGTTGAGTAGACCATGCTTAGTTGCTAAACTTGGGTTTATGGTGGTTCTAATGAACAATAATGTTAATCTTGATTTACTTTTGTTATACCTACATTTAATACAAGAACATTTTATGTGTTAATCGGAACATGGAGAACCACACAAGAAAACAGTACTACCACAAGACATATGACTCTGTCTTGGCTAATTAATTAGAAACCTTGGTGTTAGTTATGCTTTACCTGAAAGGGGTTGGAGGATGACGGTAGATGGCGTATAGCCCGGCCCTCAGGCTGATCTGCTCTATGGTAGGCTAGCGGCAACAAATTAAAGTCATCATTTATATTTTTGCAAGTCTGCACCTCTCATAGTACTGGGTTTTCCTAGAGCTGGCCAGGTTTGCTTATGTACATTAGTTATTACGTGTTGATTTTTATCATGACACACACCGACCTAAAAAGCTCACTCTTGCACTATGCACCATATATTCGTGCATAAGTAACTATATGTGTTGTAAGTTTAACATCATGCCCAATTGCCCACTTGGCTGATCAGGTACTGGTATAGTAGCTCATATGAGATGTGACAATCTCAATTCCAAGAAATATATGCATGTATGAGAATGTACTCATGAATTTGGAACGAGCGACATCAGAGAAACATCTTTGATCAACATGCTTGCTTGATCAGCTGTATTCATTCAGTCATCAGCTATGTGTCACATCAAGTCTTTTCCAAGTTTACATATAAGGACTTGTGTTCTAGAGCTCTCTGTGAAAGTACTACGGAAACACACCATTTGAGTGCCCGTAACCTAAGAGGAGGGGGTGAATTAGGCAACTAAAAACCTTAACCCATGGCTTCACTACTTTTACACAAAGTAAACTAGATTAAGTCTATCTAGATGTGCAATCTAAGGTTGATCTAGTGTGAAACCCTCATCCCAAAACAAGTTTTGCAACCTATAGCTAATCCTAGTATGATACTACTCTAGGAAAGTAAAGGCAAGCAAGGATTGCAAGAGAGTAATGCGGAAACGTAAAGAGGGATGAGAGGAAGCAAACTCTTGACACACGATTTATCCCGTGGTATCGGTAGGCACTAAGCCACCCCTAGTCCACGTTGTTGAAGCACTCACACAAGAGTATTGCTTCCCGGTCACCAAGTCTCTCACATGAGCACCACTTGACTCGCCACAAAGGCTCGCCTCTTAGGCACTCGCCAAGCTCCCTTGGTCACCTTAATGCCGCCTCCACTAAGGAGCTTCTCCATTTAGTAAGGGGGTCTCCACGTCCCCCGCACAGTGTCCTCGCCGCTCAACACCAAGCCGAAGGGTCGAAGACGATTGCCGGTGAGCCACTTAGGCCCCAAGGCTTCCGGTGCACCTTGTACAACTTGATTCACTCTAGAATCACCTCACAAGGTTGGCACACCTTGCACTCACTTAGCTCTAAGCTAAGCCTAGCACTAAGCACACACACAAAGCATGTGCAAGTCTATGGATGAGCAAATTAGCACTTGGATGGCTTGGATATGATCTTCTATGTGTCTCACACTCCTCAGGTCTTCCTCATTCTCCAGCAACCTCAAATGGGTGAGTGGAGGGGGTATTAATAGCCTAAGGCACCCAAAGAGCCGTTGGCTAAAAGCTGCTGAAAGTAGTACTGTCAGATGATCCGATGCTATACTTTTTCCTGGCGTTGGTTCATCCGGTGCTACTAGTCGTTGCCCTCCACTGCACATGACCGTTGACACAACTGCTCCGACGCTTCATCCGACGCACCGTCGGTTCATCCGGTGCTGAAGACCCCGTGGACAAAACCTTACTGTTAGCTTCTTCGAGACCGTCGGATGAACCACTGTTCCACCGTCGGTTCATCCGGTGCTACTACTCCAGTCTTGTTCAAACTTCACTACTTTGCTTCTTCAATTCATCCGGCGCATCTTCAAAAAGGACCGTCGGTTCATTCGACGGCGCCTGTTCACTTGAGACTTCTCGTAGTGTACCAACTACACCGACGCTTCTTCCTTGGGTACCGTCGGTTCATCGGATGGTGTCTTGTTCCTTCCTTTTCTTCGCGTCTTCAACTTGTCATTGCTTCAACTTAACATACTTAACATGTCATCACTTATAGCCTCAAAATATATACTAAGTCCTCATTTTTGCTATGACTAACTTAAAATATGCATGGTATTTTAAGTTGGGCATGGTATGTTAACTTGGTAATATCCATGGGACCTAAGAATGCCTACAAGGACATGCTAGACAATTTGGTTAGTCCCATTGCTTGTGTTAGCATGAATCACCAAAATCAACTCAAACAAATGGCAAATGGGGCCATGTTCGCTACAATCTCCCCCTTTTTGGTGATTTATGACAACACAAGCAAAGCAAGCCTAAATTTACAAAAATTGACAAAATTAGAACCACTTACACTTGCTTGGATGCTTACCATCATCCAAACTCCCCCTAGATCAAGCTTCCCCCTTTTTTTGCTCTTCTCTTCACCATGTTCACACATAGCTTGCTACTTCCCACTTTGGAACCATTTGCTTGCTTTGGCTACCACATTCTCCCCCTTTGGAATAAAATCTCCAAAAAGGTCCAAAACAAAGGGTCTCCAAGGAAAACTAGCAAGTCCTAGCAAACATAGCTCAAAGAGAAATGTTAGACACAAGGGAGAAAGTCGCATGAATCATGATCCATAAGTATGATATCAATGAAGACATCACATGTGTGAGTAACTAAGGTGGATCACAAGCTCATGAGACTAGCATGATACAAACTAAGCTCCCCCTAAGTGTGTGCACAATATGATAGTGTGAAAATCAAATGCACAACTATAGAATTATAAGACAAGGAAGCTTAGAGCATATCATGCAAGGAGGTAGCTTAAAGGACAAGAGATAAGACAAATGGGTTCTTGTAAATTAACACTTGTAGATACCACTTGTGATCTTTTGATCATTGCATACCTCCGGGGGGTCGATCCTCTCTACCTTGTTGGCACCACATTGAGATGAGCCACTTGGAAATGATATCACTAGGAGGTGACACCACTTGAAAGGAGCTAGCAAAGAAGACACTTGAGGTACCACAAGGATTAGGAATGTATAAGTACATTGCCTTTGAACTTATATAGAGACATAAGCTCGCAAGGACATGACTAAATAGCATGAAGCTCATATTGCTATGTTCACTCTTTTAGAGATGTTAGATCATATTGAGAGTGAAATAGCATTCTCTTAGAATGAAGCACTGCACCGGAACGCGTCACCAAGGGACTACACAAAATAAGCTTGAAACAATGTTAGTCCCATAACCAAACCATAGGATGAGCTCCCCCTAAATGTGTGCATTTAGTGTTTGAATCACCAACCAAATGTATGCATATTGTTTATGACAACAAAAGGGAAGCCAACCCTATAGCTTGCTCATGATGCAAAGAGATATATATGAAAACATGCACCATGAAAGAACAAGTGTAGCTTTCCTACACACTACTCAAACCATGTAGGTTGCTCATGGGTTAGCACATGACACAAGCAACCTACCATATGTAAATAACTATAGCAACAAATGCAAACCTAGACAAGGCAATGGAGCTACAATGATACATGAGATGTGTTCTAGTTTCTATTACCTCAACCGGGAAACTTGGGCAACACATGTTCAACTTACAAGCTTGGCTTCTAGGCTTGAATATCCACAACTTCTTTGTGCCAAGCCTCCCAAGTCCCCGAACTCATGGCCTTCACATGGCCTTAGGAACCCACACCATTTGAGGCCCCTTCATGTTGGTGATGACTTCCTTGGGCACCCAAATGGGTTGCTTCCAACCCCGCTCCGTCTTCATCTTCCCAACCATGTGTGCAACCACCTTGCCATTAGTCTTCTTCTTGATGACGTAGGTGTTGCTCTTGGTCTTGTTCTTGCGGTTGGGCTTGGTGTAGATGAGGGAGCTCTTGATGGTAGGTTTCATCTTCTTCTTCTCGCCCTTGTCCATCTTCTTGACAAATTGAGGGCATTTGTAGAACTTGTGCCCTTCTTCATGACACTTGTAGCAAGTCACGGTTGCACCCTTCTCAAGCTTCTTCGCCATGGGATCACGGTTATCTTGAGAAGGTTGGACTTTGCTCTTCATGTCTTGAGAAATGTCCACTTGTTCCTCATTGTTCTTGCCCTTGCCCATCAAGCTTGCCAACCTCTCTCAGAGCCATTTCACTTCTTGCTTGAGCTCATCATTTTTCTTGCCTATGAGACAATTACATGTTTCTACAACAACATTCTCATTGGAAGATGGTGAGCTAGATTCATCAATTAAATCAATGCAAGAAGTTGAAGCATCTTCCTTGGAGATAGGAATTCCACAAGGGATAGATGATTCATCAAGCTCAAAGGAATCACTTGTTTTAGCCTCATTGCTCGCACTCCTTACTAAGCAATTTGAATTTGCACAACAAATGTTCATAATTTGTAGCAAGGGTTGCACTGAGATCATTGAGAGCATTGATTTCTTTAATATCATTAGCTTGTTTCTTAAGCATTCCTTTTTGCTCATGGACTAGCTCAACAAGATCATCGAGAGAGGTGGTGTCGGATTCATCATCACTTACATTACTCTCCATACCTTGGGCCATAAGGCTGAGGACCGGAGCGTCCGAGGACCGGTGGATGGTCGCTCCTGGCTGTGATGAGTGATTGTCAACGTGGTGTGGACTGACTCTTGGTCGAGTATTGCAGGTGCAGGTTGTGGCTTGACTCGTGTTGGTGCAGGTGAAGAGCAGGCGCGAAAGGTCTTAGCCTTGCGGGGCCTCCGAGGAGTGGAGAGACAAGTAGGCTCGGCTTGATGGACCCGGTGGCCGAACGGGGTCAAGTACGGGCCGCATGGTGGAAAGAAAAGCAAGACGAAGTCGTCGATCAGAGCCGGTGTAGGGTAGCAGCTCACAACCGGAGTCTGCACGCGGGGTTTGCGGCGGTTCACCACAAAATCGTCAGGTTACTTGGTTGAGCCACAAAACCAAGACCGGAGGCTCGGCGGGCGGAGACGGGATCCGGGCACGTCGAGAAGCTTCGATGCCGGCGGACACGTGGCGGAATCGCGGGGCTTACGTCAGGAGGACGCGGACTGCGGCAATGCGTGGCCGTGCGATGAAGAGGAGTGCTACTTAACCTATTTGCCCCTGAGGGGTTTGTATCTCAACTTAAGTGCTAGGGGTAGCTTGGTTATTCGCCCAACCCAGAGGAACTCATATATATTAGCTCTAGGATTTCTGGGCAAACTATCCATCCGGACTGCTTCCCATTTCTCTGCTCCATAGGTTTAGATTTTCTTCACCATTTTGTAGAGAATCTGTCCTCCGAGTGTATGGAAGCATTCATGGTTGCGTTGATTTCCTTCTTGTAGCTCGTGTGATTTTCGTGTCTTTTTCGAGCTATTTTCGTTGGATTTTCGTGCGTGCCTTGTTCCTTCGATTCTGAGGTGTTTGGGTTCAGATTTGTTGGTGGGGATCATGGATAGATGTCTTGTGCATCTTTGTGCCTGATCATGACCCCTCAATCTCCGGATTTGGCCTCCGATTGAAGGATTTCGGTTGGAACCCTAGCTTTTTGGTAGAGCTCGGTTGTGATTCAATTCCTGGCAATTTAGTTTGTTTGAGGTCTCAAGTTTTGGGGTATAGCATCTCCTAGGAACGCTTCATATCTCCCCCAAATCTTGCCTCAAGAGCTCAAGCCGTTTGTGAGATCCATGGATGGATAGGTGATTTCGTGCTTGCGTTTTTGTGCTCGGGCTGCTCTGTCCGCTCGGGGCGGACAGTCCGCCAGGTGGTCGTGGACGGTCCGCGAGGAGCTGGCTGACCGAGTGTTCATCGTGTTCTTCGCGTGTTCTTGTGAGCTCGTGTTTCGATCCGTTTTGTCCGGTGCTTTTGGTTGCTCGGAGTTTGCCGGACGGTTCGTGAGGAGAGTGCGGACGGTCACTTCCACGCGGACGGTCCGCAGGTAGGGCACGGACAGTCCGTTTTTTGGGGTGCAGTACTGGAGGTTCAGGGGCTATTTTCGGACGGTCCGCCGCGGACGGTCCACCGCGGCCTCGCGGACGGTCCGCCCGGTGCTTGCGGACAGTCTGCCCGGAACCTCGCAGAGCTGCTAAGTCTTTTGCTTCTTGAGTTGCGCTTTCGCTTAGGGATTGTTTGAGGCTTGTGCCTAGGGTTGGTAGGTCCGTTGTGACTACGTGACCTTGGCAAGCTCGTGTGGGAATCCTAGGTTGTGAAGTTGGGGCATAGGCCGAGTTCATCCTTAGGGAAGAATTTTTATCGGCTCCCATTCACTCCCCCCCTCTCTGGTCGCCTAATCGGTCCTTCAATTGGTATCAGAACCGGTTATGGATCTTCATGATTCTAACCAGTCTAAGATCCAAAGATGGCATACCAGGAACGGGGTTCGGGTCCTCCACACTTTGATGGTAAGAACTACCAGATGTGGCAGAGGCGGATGGCTGCTTTCCTCCGCGGCAAGGGTCAGATCCTTTGGGATGTCACGGTGAACACAGCTTATGTTCATCCTGTGAACTTCCTTGCTCCAAGATCGAGGGACATGTTTGACGCCAACAACAAGGCGGTCGACTACCTGTACTGTGCTCTATGTCAATCCGAATTCGATCGGGTTCAGACAGAGGACTTGGTGTGCAGGATTTGGGAGCAGCTGAAGAATGCTCATGCTGGGAACGCTCAAGTTTAGGCTCGGCTATTTGTGACCTACCGGAGAGAGTACGAGAACTTCACTCATCTCCTCGGTGAGTCCATAGATGCCATGTTCTCGCGGTTCACTATGATTGTGAACAACATGAGGGCTAATGTGGCCGTGCTCCCGTACGATGATCATGACAGGGCTATCAAGCTCCCGCACTCTCTGGATCGTACCGTGTGGAGTGAGAAGGTCGAAGCCATCCTTGAGTCGGAGAAGTATGAGACCCTCATGGTGGATGAGCTGTTCTCCAAGCTCAAGTCGTCCGAGGTAGACCGTGGGGTGTGAGCTAAGATCGAGAACCCGACTGACCCTCATAGTCTGGCTCTCGTTTCTGGACCAAGGACTAATGCTAACATGTCTTCGAGATAGCTTTCTTTGTCTTGTCTTATGTCCATGCCAGATGAGGAGTTTGAGGTGCTGAGCGAGGAGGATCTCGCGTTGCTGAGCAGGCGGTTCGAGCGCATGTAGACGAACCGGAAGAACGCTCGGAGGAGCTCGGGCATGTGCTACCGGTGCGGCAAGCACGGGCACTTTATCGCTGAGTGCCCGGAGGCCATGGAGGTCAAGCCCGAGCACAAGCACCATCCGAGGACCGACCACAAGCACCGCTCTAGGGACGACCACAAGGGCAAGAACAAGTCTGAGCGGAGGCCGAGGAGGAGTGGTGGTCACAAGAAGAAGGAGCAGGCGATGGTTGCCGGAGCGAGCGACATCGATTCAAGCTCCTGCTACTCTTCATCGAGCTCAAGTGATGAAGAAGAGAACCGGAACAAGGGCAAGCGGTCGAGCAAGAACATCAACGGCCTGTGCTTTGCCGCCCAAGACTTTTGCGGCATGGCACATAGCTCCGCAAGCAAGAAGAGCAACAAGGACGACTCAGACTCAGACTCCGAAGATGAGGTAAACAATGATCCTGCCTTCTTGGTAGCGGAGAATGCTAGGTTGAATGACTTGCTTGACAACCGTGATGATGTGCTTAGAAAGACCAACAAGGAGAAGAGGGAGTATAGGTCTTTGCTTGGAGAGGCTAAGGAGAAGGTGGTTGAGCTAGAGTCTTTGCTTGTTGATGCTAGGGCTCAAATAAATTCTCTGAAGTCTGCTCCTGTTGTGACCGATGAACCTGAATGCACTGATTGTTCTATTTTTCCTTGGTGATTTGACTGTGCTCAAGGAAAAGTATGCCTCCAAGGTCGAGGAACTAGATGTGCTTAGGGTTGAGCTAGATGAGATGAAATCTAGGCCCTCCTTGCTTAGTGCTTGCACTTCTTGTCCTGTCTTGCATGAGAAACTAGATGAGTCGGTTGCTTATGCTAGATCTCTAGAAGCTGCTTTGAAAGCTCCTATTCCTACATCATGCTCTACTTGTGAATTACATGCTGTGAAGAATATGGAGCTTGCACACTATGTTGATCGCTTGCAGGATGAGAACGATGAGTTGAGAAAGATGATGGGTTGGTTGTCTGGTCATGAGCCTCAGCTCAAGATGATGATTGAGGCATACAAGCGCTATGATGGGCAAGTGCTTGGGTCGGACAAGGTTGGTGAGGGAAGTGGTGAGAATGAGGGAAAGATCGGAGATATCCCTAAACCACCAAAAACCTACCACAAAAATGCCTATGCTCCTAAGTCAAACCCACTTAGGAACCGACTAGACACAACCCCAGCTCCACCCGTGTTTCCTCCACAAACCAACAACTTCCAGAAACCCATCAAGTTCAAGAGTGACTTGGGGAATGAGTTCTTTGGGAAGAAGGGAGAGAAACCAAGTGAGGAGAAGCCAGAGCCCAAAGAGAGCCCACAACCAAAGCCAAAACCAAAACCCTTCCATTGTGAGCATTGTGGGAGGGATGGGCACCTAGCAGAGTTTTGCTTCAGGAGGAAGCGTGAGGAGAGATTTGCTAGGGAGATGGCAAACAAGGACAGGTACCGCCCTTCTCGTGGTGTGCCTGAGCCTAGGTTGGTGCCAAGGGGTGAGGGTGTGGTGCGTACCATTTACCCTCGAGAGAGGCATGAGTTTGTGCCTCGAGGTGAGCCACCACATAGAGAAGGTGGTAGGCGTGTTGGGTTTGGGCGTGGTGAGTTTGCTGGACGTTCCTTCGCTCGTGGCCAATACGAGTATGGAGGGAACGATTGCAGTTTTAGGTCCCAGAGGAGCTACGGGCCACGATCTCCATCTCGTGGTACGTGTAGTTCTCTAAAGGGATGTGTTAGTGTTCCACCTAGGAGAGATAGGATGGATTTTGCTAACCCCACTTTTGAGCAAATGGCACGGCACTAGTTTGATTCATTTTGTACTAACCCCAGTGCTGAGTCATTTGCTCACTCTCGCTCTCGTTTTTGACTTGCAGGTGGGAGGCTTGGAGGGTTTTTGGTTGATCGACTCCGGTTGCTCTCGACACATGACCGGAGATCGTTGGTGGTTCTCTAGCCTCACCCCGGTGATGACCAAAGAGTACATCACTTTTGGGGACAACGGGAAAGGTAGAGAGCTTTCAGTGGGCACGGTGAAGGTGAGTGAGTCTGTGACTCTTCGGCGTGTTGCTCTTGTCAAGTCTTTGGGATACAATCTTCTTTCGGTTTCCCAGCTTCTCGATGACGGTTTTGAGGTCCGTTTCAAAATGGGCGCTTCGCGTGTTTTGGATTCTCGAGGTGATCTTGTGTGCACGATCATCCCCAAGGGTCAGATTTTCAGAGCTGATTTTTTCAGTGTGTCGGCTCTTCTCGTTGTTTGGTTGTTGGTGTTTCGGCGGAGCTTTGGAAATGGCATAGGAGACTAGGCCACTTGAGTTTTGACTTGTTGTCATGCTTGAGTGGGCTAGGTTTGGTCCGAGGATTGCCTAAGTTGAAATACCAAAAGGACTTGGTATGTGCTCCGTGTAGGCATGGTAAGATGGTCGCCGCCTCTCACCCGCCTCTGACATCTGTTATGACAGAGAGGCCATGCGAGCTGTTCCATATGGACTTGGTTGGTCCAGCTCGTGTGTGCTCGGCGAGTGGGAAATGGTATGTCCTGGTGATAGTGGATGACTATTCTCACTATGCTTGGGTCTTCTTTTTGGCTGATAAGAGGGAGACGTTTGGTTTTGTGCGGGATCTAATCTTGAGGTTGAAGAATGAGAGGAATGGAGATGCTATTCGAGCTATCCGTAGCGACAATGGCTCTGAATTTAAAAACTCTCGTTTTGAAACCGTTTGCCGTGATTTGGGTCTCGAACATCAATTCTCTTCTCCCTATGTGGCTTGTCAGAATGGTGTGGTTGAGAGGAAAAATCGTTCCCTTTGTGAGATGGCTCAGACGATGCTCGACGAGCATAGGACTCCGAGGAGATATTGGGCTGAGGCGGTGAATACCGCGTGCCATGTTGGGAACCTGATTTTTCTTCGGGCCTTCTTGAACAAGACGTGCTATGAGCTCATGCACGGGCGAGCACCTAGAGTGAGCCATTTCAGGGCTTTTGGTTGTCGGTGCTTTATTCTCAAGAAGGGTAGGCTTGATAAGTTTGAGTCGAGGTCCTCCGATGGGATTTTCTTGGGTTATGCTAGTCATTCTCGAGCATTCCGTGTGCTCAACCTTGATACTAACCTAGTCATGCAAACTTGCGAGGTTACCTTCGATGAGACCCAGCCATGCAATTCGTCTGTCTTTGAGTGTGCAGGTGACGACGAAGTTGGCAAGAAGATCTTTGAGGACGAGGAGGATGATGCTGGAGAGGATGATGGTGATGATGGTGAAGCTCCAGCCACGCATGTACCCTCTACTTCCACTATGATGACTACGGTGCAGGATGGCCCAGCACCTACACCGACTACGATCCAGCAAGATCAAGTGGAAGCTGCAGCTGAGGGGGAGGTTGTCTCTAGGCGAGAGGCACCGAGGCGCGTTCAAGTTGATCATCCGCCCACAAGAATCATCGGTGACATCAATGAACGTACGACACGGTCAAGGTCTAGGAATATTTCTTACTTTGCTCATTCGGCTTTTGTTGCTACCTTTGAGCCGAAAGACATTGGACACGCCCTCTCTGATCCTAATTGGGTGAACGCAATGCATGAGGAGTTAGAGAACTTTGAGAGAAACCAAGTTTGGAAGTTGGTAGAGCCACCACCACATTGCAAACCTATCGGGACAAAATGGGTGTGGAAGAACAAAGAGGGTGAGAATGGTGAGGTGGTGAGAAACAAGTCGAGGTTGGTTGCTCAGGGCTATAGTCAGAAGGAGGGGATAGACTATGAGGAGACATTTGCTCCTGTAGCCCGTTTGGAGGCGATTAGGATTCTTCTAGCCTTTTCTGTGGCTAAAGGGTTCAAATTGTACCAAATAGATGTGAAGAGTGCCTTCTTGAATGGGTTTTTAGAAGAAGAGGTTTATGTGAAGCAACCACCGGGCTTTGAGAGTGCTGAGTTTCCCCATAGGGTGTATAGGCATGTAGGCGTTGTATGGGCTGAAACAAGCTCCCCGTGCTTGGTATGGCCGTTTGAGGGGGTTCTTGTTCAGCAAGGGGTTTGAGATGGGCAAGGTTGATAAGACTCTTTTTCTCCTCAGGCAGGGTGATGATATCCTAATTGTTCAGGTGTGCGTGGATGATATTGTCTTTGGCAGCTCGTCTCACTCTTTGGTTGCAAGGTTTGCAGAGGATATGTGCAAAGAATTCGAGATGTCCATGATGGGAGAATTGCAGTTCTTTCTCGGGCTTCAGATCAAGCAGGCGAAGGAGGGAACCTTTGTACATCAAGCCAAGTACACGAAGGACATTCTCAAGAAGTTCAAGATGGACAACTCGAAGCCCCTGTCGACACCGATGAGTACGACTACAGCGCTGGACGCGGACGAGGACGGAGAGCCCGTGGACTAGAAGGAGTACCGGAGCATGATCGGCTCCCTCTTGTACTTGACGGTGACGAGGCCGGACATCCAGTTTTCTGTGTGTCTATGCGCTCGCTTTCAGGCGTCGCCGAGGACTTCACATCGGCAGGCCATCAAGCGGATCTTCAGGTATCTTCGACACACTCCTGAGCTCGGGCTTTGGTACTCGGCGTCCTCTTCTCTTTCAGTTCTTGGTTTTTCGGATGCCGACTTTGCGGGGTGTCGAGTCGATCGGAAATCGACTTCGGGTACTTGCCAGTTTCTGGGTTCCTCGCTTGTTTCTTGGTCATCTCGCAAGCAGTCAAGTGTAGCTCAGTCTACCACAAAAGCCGAGTATGTCGCTGCTGCTAGTTGTTGCTCCCAGCTGCTTTGGATCACGTACACTTTGAGTGACTTTGGTGGCCAACCTTGCCAGCGAAGGCAAGCCCCGGATCATTAACCCTTCTTTTAAAATGTTGCAATTATCTTTTGCTATGATTGTGCATTTACGTTTCAGGAGTTGAATGAAACCCTAGATGCATGATCCCTAGGTACCTATGCTCTCTTACTAGTATGCTAGGTCGATAGCTGCTATGCTATAGGACACGGTAGAAGTCGAGTGATGTTCGTCACTCGCGAGAATAGGTTCTTATGTTGGAATCATAAGATCTTTATAAATGGATTGCTCATGTGGTAAGAGCATGGGATTTGGGCTCCGGTCCAGTGGCTTTCGTGGGCTAAGCGTTTGAACGTACTAAGCACTTGTCGGGAATGGGACCGGTAAGCCTAGTACCTGATGGACACGGCAAGGGAACTTTTCCCTACTATCCCTAGGACACCTAGTGTGTCCCCCTGCCTGCAACAGTGGGGTACCTGTGCGATTCTGGGCGGTCCGGCGTGACGTACCAGTAAGCCTTGTACCGAGGATTGTAGGTCTGATCCCGACCCGAAGAAAGATGGGAACCGCCTGGATGGTTGTCCTCGCGGGGGCACCCTACCGTGTGTTTAGGTTTACCTTGCAAGGTTTAAATCAATCGATTGTCGGCCTCTCACCGTTATCTGAGACTGCTTAATCAACTGGCCATGATATCCCTTAATGATGGAACTCGATGAAGTTTACTGCTTGAATTAATTGCTTGTACAATTCTTGATTGAATTAGTTGGCACACTTAGAAATGGTAATCAACTAGAACTTGTGCTAAAATATTGAAAGTAAGGACGCACTCTTTGTTGCTTTTCAGCAAAAGAACTCCACCGGCCAAAAAGCCTCTCATATCTAGAGTTTGGTGATGTAGTTGTCACCCGACAGTTAAGTCTTGCTGAGTATTAGCATACTCAGCCTTGCTTTAAAACTGTTGTTGCAGGTGTTGTTGACCGGGTGGATGACGACAAGTGATGGCATCACGGATGGCCTCCTGTGATGTTCACCGTTGCGCTAGTTTATTTATTTCCGCTGTTTTCAAACTCTGAACCTTTACTTATTGTCATGAACAATGGTTTGTAATACTTAAACCCCTTCGGGGTAGATTTGATTTAAATTGGTGTAGTGTACTCTGGACTCGCCTTCGCGTGAGTTTTAATGCATATGTTCGATCCTTTGTTGATATCCAAGTGATTTACCGGGCGTTAACCCGGCAACTAACGACAGGATGATACTTTATTATTGCTGAATGACCAAAACTGGATTGGTTTAGGCGATAGTACGGTATTTTCCTGGGCGGGTTGTCACAGCTGGTATCAGAGCGATTATATGCTCCAGAGTTTAATTAACAACCTTAATCACTGGTTTTTGAATAAAAATTGCCAAGATTGTTTGGATTTGCAAAACACGTTGGTCCGTTAAGGATAATCTAGACCGAGAGGCCCTAGAGGGAAGTTTTGGGTTCTTTCAGGTGGCTTATAAAACTATGGTTTATTTTGCTAACTTCCAGCACATTTTATTTCTGTCAGAACTTACTTTCTGTACAACCATACTAGTTCATCACGTTTTGCCATACGTGGTGGTACCACAGGAAAGTCCTGTGAGGGATGGATGGGACCTATTCCAAAAGGGAACCCACCGTCGCGTCTGTGTCTCGCCACGTTTTGCCATACGTGGACGTTCCGCATTATGAATATGCGAGGCAAGGATCCGCTTCATTCAAAAGGAGCGTATCTGAGATTGGACGCTGTCCATGCAGCGATAAACGCATGGGTGCCGTTCTATAGTGAACGGTAATGTATGTGGACGCTTTCGTGAGTGCTGGCACGAAAGGTTCGTTGTGTTCTGTGAGCTTCTGCAGGTACACTAACCATGTTTCGTAAGTCGCTAAGTGAGTACCGATAGTCTCGACTAGTTATTATAGGGAGAGACGTAATTGTTGCCTTGCCACCGGCACTAACCTCGAGTTTTGGCTTGATTGCCTTGTGAGGACGAATAGGACGTCTTGCATCATGTTAAAAATCGTGAAAGCTTAAATCTGAACCCCTGTTTGTTTTATGTGCTCTCTAAGGAAATTTTGCTAGTATGCTTTTCATTGCATAGCCTCTCGTGTGCAAATGTGTGTTGTCCATAAATTTGTTAGGGTTGTTTGCTTAGATTGTTGTTCCTTGTTCGAGGATCTCTCTGCCTAGGTGGTCTCTACCAAAGTTGCTCCAAATCTGATCTAGTTCCTGCTCACAACAATTCACGGTCATAACTTTTGTCTATCGGAAGTTATGCTCGGTTTAGTCAACCTCTGTCCTGATATCTTTCCCGGAACCAAATCTGAAATCTTGCTTAGTTAAAGCACCTTCCTAACCTTTCTAATGAATCTTGGTATACCAAAGATGTGTCTCGTAATCTGCTGAGTGCTACAACAATTCGAGAATTTTTGGGGTTCTGGTTTCTAAGTTATGAATTTTTGTTCACTACTGCTAGAAATTTTTGTCATTATGTATGTATGCTCGCTTCGAGTTCTAACATACGATTGTACCATTGTACACATGACTACCCCAGTTTTCGCCCAACATGAGGAAAGAACTTTTTCTGTTCTACCACATCAGTTGGGTAATGTCTTGATCTTAGAGTTCAATCTTCAGTTGTGATCTTCTCCTGTCAGCATGTCATCTCCATCGACTTGTATTCCCTCCAAACCCCCTTGTCTTTATACATGTTGAAGCACTAAGTTATTCTTTGTATCGGTATCCGTGTCATGATTACTTCGATCTTTCAATCATGAACTTATTCTTCTTGATCTTGCTCACAACATTTTGGATTAAAACAAATGTCACATTTTGAGCATGCATTTGCATGGCACGTGCATGTGGGAGCATTGGTTGAACTAACATGCATAAGCTTGGAAGACTTCAATACTCCTACTCTATCATTTATGATTGGTGACGTTGTTGTCCCATAACTAAAGGTGCCACGACGGAACCTAGGGCATCATGTGCGCTGCAGCCATATGATTGCCACTAGGAGCGCGCTAGGTATCTTGGTTGTGAGAATGCGACTCACCACCCATACACTTCTTCTCAACCTATGCTTGTCATCCCAATCACTAACTCATTTTGTGAGTGACCAAGGCATGCTAACATGCATCATGAGCACCATACCGCATGAGCATGTGCATCATGCCTCCATAAACGTGTGCATCACACCAATTTTGAAAAGCATTGCATCGTAGTGGCACGACACAATGCCACCTAAGGTCGCAAACTAAATAACGTGTGAGCAAGATCGTTCAGAAATTCCTATACCAATTATCTCTTCCTACTTTCCGCTTGCATCCGCAAGTAAACTCCCTGCAAAGCTCTTCATGGCTTGTCACCTTTGACTACCTTTATGGCTACTCTTGTGGAATAGCCGGGGACCGATGATGGGTATACTCTTTGACCGATAATCACATCGTGTTGCTCCCTCGGAGTAATTTCAGAAAAGCATAGAAAACCACTTCCCTATCTTGTCCTTGGAATTTCGAATCTCGGGACGAGATTCTGTTTAAGGGGGGTAGGCTGTGACGCCCCAGGTTTTTTTTTATTAGCATCATTAGTGCTAATGACCGAGTCAAACGTGTTGACAATAGTCAAACCTTGGTCACCCTGGGCCATCACCTCGAAAACCTCACCAACAATCCCTAATGACCTTCTTGATCAAGTCTACACACACTCGTGGTCAAAGTTTGGTCAAACATCTAGTCAAACCCTATGTCAACCCTAATGTCCTTGAACGTTCTCCGGAACTTTTGCCGCGTTCTCCAAATTTCACCTAAACACTTCAAAATCTCCCAATATAAAAGTTGTCCAGTTTTTTGAGGGACACAACTTTCATGTTGGTTGGCATTTCAAATTTTGAGTGGAAAAGGGTGGAAAACTTGGTCAACTGCAGCAGCTCCTGTTCACCGGAATCATGTGGCATTCAAAGTTTGGCAGCAGTTTATGCAAAATTCATTGCTCAAAACCCCTATGAGCCTTTGTAAAAGTTGTAGAGGGTAGTGAGATCCACAACTTTGGTATGTACACCTCGAAGCACTTCAGTTGCAATTTTTAGAGTAAAACCCGGTCAAACGCGACTGCACCGAAACGTGTCGTGCCGAAACGCGCGACGTCGCGCGCGCCACCGCGTTCCCGCGCTCCAGAGCGCGCCGCCACGCGTCGCCGCCGCCACGCCACCGTGCGCCGCCGTACACGCGTACCGAGGCGGGCCCGCGACCACCGGTCCGTGGGCCGCACCCTCGGGATGTACCCCTGTGCCACGCGGAGCTCCCGCACTCGCCGCCCGGCCGCACACCGCGTTGCCCGCCGGTCCACCCGCGACCTCCCTGCACGCGCGCATGCCGAGGCTCGCCGCCGTACCGCGGCATTAATGTCGGGCATCCCTTCGTCGCGAAGGCAGGAAGCCGCCCCGGCTATAAAGCCGCTGTCAGCCGTCCTCGCGCGTGCCCGAGCTTGTTCCCGCACGCGCACAGCAACGCCGTCGTCCGCTGTGGCCGCATTGACAGCCGCCGCCGACGAACTCCCTCCTCCGCCCGATTCCAGCGCCATCCAAAACCCCCAGAGCCTCCCTTAGCATCCACGTGAGCTTCCACCACCATCTTTTGCTCCGTTGTGGTCGCCGTCTCGCCGGAAAAACCACTCCAGCGGCCGCCGCCGCCGGACTCCGCCGCCCCACCTCACCGGCGGCTTTCCAGACCCCAACTCCGGTCCAATACGCGCCATGGTGAGCTCCTCCTCCCCTCAGCCCCCTTCCCCGGCCAAGGGCGCCGCCGGACCCGCCGGATTCCGGCGAGCCGCGCCGTCCCCGCCTCCCAGGGACCCAATTGCAAGCTTGTGTTTCTTTCCAGGGACCTTTCTGTGAACCGAGGGCATACTTGTGAACTTTTGAAAAGATCCAGGGGCCTCGGTGTAGAACCACATCTTCAATAGTAAACCCCTTTCAGCTGAAACTTGGAAAATTTGTAGAAATGTGTAGAAAAATCATAAAAATTCAAACTCAATTTTGTTGGTTTACTTGTGACAAACCCTACAACTTTTGTAAAGCTAGAGCATAGTTTTTCCTGATAATTTTTGCATGAAAAATAGGAAACTGAAAAACCTAGATCTGTTGTATCTCCAAATCCACATGTGTTCTGTAGCTAATTTTTGGATATGTTGTGGTTTATTCTATGCCTAGCTCCTGTACCAAAAATTGCACAAAGTTATGTTGTAAATCTTTTATTATGAATTGTTTTCTATTTATGCAGAATCTGTCTAAATGATTTTTGTAGCTAAAAATAATTAGATTTTTGTGCCCAACTTCTGCATGTTGTCTTTTTATGCCTAAATGAAGCTTTGGTGAATTAATCACAATTTTGTGTTTGTCATAAATACTTATTATTGAAATATGCCTAATTTTCTTTGTAAATGCATAACTCAAGATCTATAGTAGTTCTAGGTGTATATGTTGCATGCCTAGCTTAGATTTGGACCAGAGGCCATGTGTGAGAAAGTTGGAATCAGTTTGATGTGTATTTATTCTTATATGCATTTATCTTGTTTTGGTAGCTAGCCTTTGTTATTTTCGGTGTATTTAATTTCATAGCTCTCATAAGTGTGCATGTGTGTGCAGTGGCTTTGTATAGGTTTGTAATGCTTCATAACACACCTCAGTTAATTTTATTAATTTATTTCATGAATAAAAGCAATAGAGGCCATTAAAGCTTAATAGTAAATTAAATGAGAAAATCATCAACTACTCACCTAATGACCTCATGTCATGTGGTAAATCATGTTAAAGGCTAAATGTCACCACCCCCTTGCTGTTTGTGAATTAACTGAAATTATTTACATAAATATGTACAGTCACTATCAAAAAGAGTAAATAATAAAGCACCACAGGAAATTACTTTAATAGAAAGAGTACCAAATGTGTGTTTGTCAAGGTGACTATGGCCAACCATACTCTTCATGGTTGTCATATGTTGTTTGTTAATTAAATTGAAAACCGTCAATTAAATCTTGCATTGCATCCCGTGTAGATCTTCCCGACGGCAGCCGTACGTCTGTGCCGGAAGGAGGAGACGAAGGAGCTGACGGAGACGTGTACTACGTCGCTGTAGAGCAAGACCTGGACCAAAGTCCAGAAGGGCCCAAGGCCAACCTTGCCAGCGAAGGCAAGCCCCGGATCATTAACCCTTCTTTTAAAATGTTGCAATTATCTTTTGCTATGATTGTGCATTTACGTTTCAGGAGTTGAATGAAACCCTAGATGCATGATCCCTAGGTACCTATGCTCTCTTACTAGTATGCTAGGTCGATAGCTGCTATGCTATAAGACACGGTAGAAGTCGAGTGATGTTCGTCACTCGCGAGAATAGGTTCTTATGTTGGAATCATAAGATCTTTATAAATGGATTGCTCATGTGGTAAGAGCATGGGATTTGGGCTCCGGTCCAGTGGCTTTCGTGGGCTAAGCGTTTGAACGTACTAAGCACTTGTCGGGAATGGGACCGGTAAGCCTAGTACCTGATGGACACGGCAAGGGAACTTTTCCCTACTATCCCTAGGACACCTAGTGTGTCCCCCTGCCTGCAACAGTGGGGTACCTGTGCGATTCTGGGCGGTCCGGCGTGACGTACCAGTAAGCCTTGTACCGAGGATTGTAGGTCTGATCCCGACCCGAAGAAAGATGGGAACCGCCTGGATGGTTGTCCTCGCGGGGGCACCCTACCGTGTGTTTAGGTTTACCTTGCAAGGTTTAAATCAATCGATTGTCGGCCTCTCACCGTTATCTGAGACTGCTTAATCAACTGGCCATGATATCCCTTAATGATGGAACTCGATGAAGTTTACTGCTTGAATTAATTGCTTGTACAATTCTTGATTGAATTAGTTGGCACACTTAGAAATGGTAATCAACTAGAACTTGTGCTAAAATATTGAAAGTAAGGACGCACTCTTTGTTGCTTTTCAGCAAAAGAACTCCACCGGCCAAAAAGCCTCTCATATCTAGAGTTTGGTGATGTAGTTGTCACCCGACAGTTAAGTCTTGCTGAGTATTAGCATACTCAGCCTTGCTTTAAAACTGTTGTTGCAGGTGTTGTTGACCGGGTGGATGACGACAAGTGATGGCATCACGGATGGCCTCCTGTGATGTTCACCGTTGCGCTAGTTTATTTATTTCCGCTGTTTTCAAACTCTGAACCTTTACTTATTGTCATGAACAATGGTTTGTAATACTTAAACCCCTTCGGGGTAGATTTGATTTAAATTGGTGTAGTGTACTCTGGACTCGCCTTCGCGTGAGTTTTAATGCATATGTTCGATCCTTTGTTGATATCCAAGTGATTTACCGGGCGTTAACCCGGCAACTAACGACAGGATGATACTTTATTATTGCTGAATGACCAAAACTGGATTGGTTTAGGCGATAGTACGGTATTTTCCTGGGTGGGTTGTCACAACTACTCCATCTCTCGAATCACCCCCTACCTCTCTAGGTTTTGGATCAAGTATAACTAGGGTTCCAAATCTCCATTTATGGGTTCGAGCTCCTAAATCGTGTTTTCCCTCGAATCCATTGCTTGGAATCAACTTTTTGCACTCCTATAAACCTCTTAGAACAAAAAACTCCACCAAAAATCATCGCCAAAACCGCCGTCGGCGCGCTCAGTGCATTCCCGGGTGACCCGGCACAAATGTCCGGATGACCCGGTATGCTTCTGGAGGTTCCCGGGTGACCCGGCACCAATGTCCGGATGACCCGAAACCCCCCTTTTTCAGCCTGTCACCCAATCTTGCAAAATTCATATAAAATTGCATACAACTCGGAAAATTGTGAAACAAATTTTGTTGGTTTTATAATTATGTCAGAAACCTTTTAAAAATGAGTTTGCTCTCAAAATAATTAAGTGATTTTCTGAATTAATTATATGAGTTGTTATCTTGTTAATTGCATAGTTCTTTCTCCTCTACTCCAAAAATTCATGAAACCAATTTTGATAGATCATGTTTGAGCATACCTTTTCTCATATCATTGCACTTATTCATGGCATATTTATTTATTTATGTATCATTGCATTCGTGTAGAGACCGAAGCGCCGGAGCAAGAGGTCGGCGAGTCCCAGCAAGACCCCATCGTCGACGACGCCCCAGCGGACACCCAAGGCAGGCACCTAAGCATCTTTTGAACCCTATTTTGGATCAAATTTGTATATGAGTCTTGTATGTGCATTAGTCAATAATTATGTACATGTTTGCTTAGCTCCTAATTTTGATGCATTATCCATCCTTGACCTAGAATAACCCACTCTAGATGAGTATGCTTGTTTATGTGTCACGATTTAATTCTTGCTTAGCTATGCTTAGCTTCGGTAGAAGTCGAGAGGTGGCAAGGTCACCACCACTCGCGAGTTATAGATCATGCTTGTTTAATAATATTTGGATAGTTGAATGGTTTAAAATTTGAGCTATGATAATCATGATTCGAGACTTGAGCAAGTGTGCTAGGGTCATTTGAGATTGGAGCTCACTTGGCATAGACTTGCTCAAAGTTGATTAAGGACCGATGTTATCGCTTTGATACTGAGCACTTTTCCGTACAGACCACTTGCTGATTATGGGTAAGGTAAGCCAAGTAGCATAAGTCGCACCGTTCCTTGACCGGATTCGGCGTGGGGTGGGATGAGGTGTGATCAGGCTGCGTCCGGTGCACCTATACACTCTCGGCCGTTCGTTCATAGTGGGGTGCGGGTATGTGAAAGGTTGAGGGCATGAATCAACACTTATCCTGTGCACAAGGTTATGGTCGTTGGTCTTGCGCCTCTTGTGGGAAAAGTTGTACACCCCTGCAGGGTTATAATCTATTGCAATAGCCTCGCTCCAGGGTTAAGGAGCACGCTCATGTACTTCGACTTTAACATAGAGTTACCGTTGGGAGTTCATGGAAGATTGAGCTCATACACTTTGATCACCTTTACTTTATGTTTTTACTTGATGACTGGCTTAGATAGCATAGACTGCTAGGTCTTTCCTTGTTTACTCACCATAGAATTTTATTAAATGCTTTTATGCAAATGATTTACCTATTACCTTCCTTGCTACTAAACCAAATGCATTCTCCTTGAGAGTCGGGCAAGTATATACCCATATTGTTGGATAAGACCTGCTGAGTACCTTTTGTACTCACGGTGCTGCCGATAAGTTGTTGCAGGTGACCAGCAGCCGGAGACAATCTTTGGCTACTTCTACCCCACGGACGGAGGTGCGGGTAGGGAGTGAAGCCTAGCTTGGAGGAAGGCACTATCTCCATATAGTGTCAACCTTCTTTTGTGGTGATCGTGAGTGTCATGTTTAAAACTTTCCGCTGTAAACACTCTGAATTTGTTGTAAATTAATTTGAACCTTTTTATGTAAAGTGATGGCTATGTTGGTTTGCTATATGGTTGTGGTGTTAATTGTTGTGCTTAGTGAGGTGTGTATAAATCCTGGGCAATTCTCATGACACATCTCAAGGACTACCGGGGTTACTCCTTTTTAATTGGGTTGATCAGTGGTGATGACTCGATTAAACGGGATTAACTTGGGCGGTTCCTCACAGTGAAGAGGAGCAGCAGGTGCAGTAGCGTGGTGACTGTGTTGTTTAGTTGGCGATGCAAGCACGCCATCGTAGGGACTGAGGCTGTTGATGAAATGGTAGCCAGGAAGAGCATGTACTACCTTCCTTCCCAATGCTTTCCATTCTTATAGGAAATCACTTCTCCTTCAATCCCTAGTTCTCAGCACAACGTCCACAACGAAGCTCGCTCGTTGTCCTCTATCGCTCTTAGAACTCCTAGTGGTTGGCAACTGAAGAAAACAAGGGATAGCTGAGGTGGTGCTCACGGTAGCAAGAATTAACTTGACATATATATACCTATCTCACATTTTAGCTTGTACCGGCTCAAGTTCACTCGTCAGCTACAGTTAGCTCGTTAATTTAGTGATCGTTGTCGGGATGGTTTATGAGCTGTGCTCACGAGCCAGAAAAGTCAAGGAGCACAGAATTAGCCATTAGATGGCACAATGGCCAATAAGTAGTCTACACAAGACAGAAAGTAAAAGCTAAGGCATGGTACCACAAGTATACACAAGACAGAAAGTAGTATAAAAGCTAAGGCATGGTACCACAAGTACACAGTCCGTTTACTCCTTTTCACGTCTAGGACATACAATGAGAAATCTCAAATATGTATTACCACACATCTCGCTCATACAAGAGTGTAATGATTGGTATCGTGCGTCCATTGATTTTTATCGAGCCGTCCATCAAGTGTGAAATCGTGCTGTGGAAAGTATGACATACCGAAAGAAAAGTATCGAGAATTACCAAATATGTGGGACCAACTACCGAAAATATATAGTGGGACCGGTAACAATTTATTTTATTTTTACTTACATTCCTCATCTAAATGATTATAAAAAATTAATGAAAAAAGTACCTGAAAGTACACACTCGTTCTTATTAATCATTATTGTAACAAAGCTCAAGTATATATAGTGGTCGGAAACTCCATTTCAAAGTCACAACCATCTTTATATGGCAAAATATATTTAAAAGTACTTGTATGGAAGTCTAGAAAAGTCACAACTTTTTTTTTATTTTTATAGAGAAGCCTGCTGTACCTTACTTGTTGGTTGACACGTACTAATACACATATGACATGCCAAGCACGCAGCTTGTCTATAGAAGAAAACTGGACAAAATTTTCGTGTACTATATATATTTAATAATCGATATCATGTTGCAGAATTCAATAAACAGAATTGTCATGCAAGGGGATGATTGGCCTGGTCCAGTTTGGTGGTTGTGAGGGACTGCCTCTTCCTCCATATGAAACTGCACCATCAGTGCGCTGTCCGGGTCACAGAATCTGGGTCCTATCCTGTTGTGCAGTACGTGGACTACTGAAGAACGAATGCTAGCTTGAAACCAATTCCTGACACCTACCATGCCTAGTGACATTGTGAATATAGGAAGATTATAATAGCGTGAAAGTTTGAAGGCCGGCTTCCGGACCATGTTGTACAAGTCTCCAACTTCCACCTTATTTGGTTATTTTTATATGCTTGGATATTGTACTTCCTAGTTGCAATGGTTGCTGGAATTTTATTAAGACTCACCCACCTTTACTATAAAAACCACAACATTAATGTGCAACAATAGTCAGCATCCCAGTCCATTGAGATGAACTATTGGACTACATTTTAATTTCCTTTGAAGCAATATTGTATGTAGAAGTCGGTATAGGTAGATAATAATGCTCTTCCAAGCAAAGAAGACTCATATATAGGTTGTCATTGGCATTGTTAATCTGCAGCAAAAAAACATGGTTCATGTAGTAATTTTCATTACAAGGCTCATGGTTAATCTGGATATCTGAGTGAAAATCATGGTGTAGAGAAGCTGCTCTGCGTATTAATTTGTTTCCATGATCCAATAGTATCGACATGATTGTTAATAGTAGGGAAATCGGCACTCCACCACGAGTATGCAGAGACAGTTATGAAGGTTTCAAAATGTCTTAATTAATTACATGTCATTGAAAAAAACAAAATGAAGGTTACATACCAACGATAGTTGAGAGACCTAAAGCAAATGAATTAACTTGAGGGACAAAAATTTGTTGCTCGTGTTACCTCAGTTCTGACGCCAATATATGTCATGCTTTCCCAAACCAATGTAAATTGACCGCATCACCAAAAAGCATTATTAGGCTTTCATATAGCTTCTTTTGAAGTCTGAAGAATTAAGCACAACCTTGTTTTTTACCATTGTGTCAACTTTTGCCCACTGTACTGCAGTCTAGTCT
Source organism: Cenchrus fungigraminus (assembly GCA_036936925.1). Classification (NCBI taxonomy): domain Eukaryota; kingdom Viridiplantae; phylum Streptophyta; class Magnoliopsida; order Poales; family Poaceae; genus Cenchrus; species Cenchrus fungigraminus. Next base: position 18,404,850 of record CM072774.1, read on the forward strand.
AAATCCTTTTTTTAAGATGTGCATAGCATGTTTTCTCATTAATAACAAGAGAAGTGCATCAACGCAACTTCAGGAGAACCCCAAAAATGCAAAATTACAAGACCCACCACTTATTAGAAGCCTACACAACTGAACATATAACGACTGAAACAACTGAAAAAAACACAACACGTCCTAGACCATACCAAACATGACTAGAAAACCGGAAACTGCCGAGCACCAAGAACCCTCGCACATCACCATTTCACCTAACAACCTAGAACCAACAGAAGTGGACGAAGAGGAACATGCAAGACAATGCGTTCATGAAGGGAGTGACACCAACGTCACAATTGTCCAGTTGTCCAAGGAGGAGTAGTACAAGTCTTCACCTAGTGAGTCAACACTCCGTAAAAACCGTCGAGAATTGGAAGAGAGGCAAAATGATCGAAAGACAGAGAGCAGTTCACGACAACGACAATGAGGGCCATGCGCAGGCACCAAGATGACCACCCTAAGAATGAGCAGCACGACCATGGCGGTAAAACATCCCACAAAGAGGGAGCAACGGCAAAGTATCCACCAAGCTCGAAGAGCACCATAGTGACAAAACACCCACCGACCAACACAATAGCAGCGGCAAAGAATCCGCCATTGAAGCACAACGGCAAAGCATCGGCCAAGAAGCACAATCCAACACAAGCAACCAACATGGAACAAGGCGTCCGCCACGACCTGGACAACCAAGGCGACAATATACAAGAAGAAGCGAGGCAAGAAGAGGGTCGAAGAATGACGCCTCAAAGGAGGAAAACGGCGCCCACAGGCATCACCGCCATCTGCCCACAAGAAAGGAGATTCTTTTGCCTTGACCCAACTCCGATCCCTAGAGGACGCCGGTGACGTCCGAAAGGCACATCTCGGACCTGCACCACCTCAATGCTAGTGGTGCCTGGTGCATAGGCAGGCACGACGCTCTGCAAGCCACACCAGCCATAGGATCGGCAGCCTCCACCAGATCCACCCACAGAGAGGATGGGGGAGGACGTTCATCGGCTGGAAACGAGCAATGTGTTTGCGTCAATGCGGAGCCACCGCCCTGCCCCACACCAAAACTGCCGGAGACCACGTCGGATCCACCGCCTCACCTCTGAGCACAGCAAAGTGCAGTGCAGCCGCCCTGTGCAGATCCACCGAGGGAGGCGCCACATCTGACCACAACAAAGCACCGCCGACCCAGCACACGGAGGAAGCGGGTCATAACAGGGACGCGCCGGCCCCGACCGGCCCACCACAATACCGACGCGCACACATCTGGCAGTAGGGCACCGACGCGGTTCCCCCACAACACCATGCTCGGACGCCCTAGCCGCGCGACCCTTGAATCCGATCGCCGCTGTGTGAATGCCGGGCAGCCACACACTGCCTGCCGGCAGGGAAGGCGGTGGCCAACGTGTTACAAGGAGATGGCTTGAGGTGGCGATGGGAAGGCCCCGCAAAGTTCAGAAGGAGCAGATCCAGGCTATGGGGTGACTAATCCGACCGGAGGACAACCCCTATGGCGACCGATGGTGACCATGGAGACCTAGGGTTATGCTTAAGGTGTGGGGTGGGGTGGGGCAGAAGAGCAATGGGGAGAGCCGAAATCGCCGCGCTGCCACAAAAATTGCCACCGTTCGGGCCTCCAGCGGGCGGTTTAGGCAGTGGCATGGTGAAGGAAAAGGTGGAAGGGGGCTTCTTGGCAGCGGTGGCTTGGTTTCCACCCGTGTCGCCCTGGAAGGGACGACGCGGGGGATTCTGCGAAGTCGGTTGCCAGTCTAGTCTAAATCATCTGCTGAATCTCGTTTAGTGGTGGACAAACATATCAGACTGTTATCAAACAATGATAATCCTCCATATGTGAACATGTACCATGATTTTGCTTTGCAGCATCACCAGGGACGAAGCCAGGATCGAAGGATTGCGGGGGCCAATCAGATTAATCAGGAAGTAAACACTAGAATATATACTTACATTTTTCTTGATCTACAGTGTTTTTAGTGTAAAAAATAGAACTATGAGGGGGGCCATGGCCCCTGCCAGCCCCCCTACTGGCTCCGTCCCTGAGCATCACTAATATTAGGAGCCCAGGGAAAGGATTCTGCTGGAGATTGGCCTTGGGGTGCTTCTGTTCTTGGTACCTCATATCTCTATCTTATATAGCAGTAACTGAGTCAAAGAATTCACTGTCACTTTGAGTAACTGAGTCAATGAAAAATGAATCAACATTGACTGTATATCCCAAGCATCGAGTAGCAGCTGAGCGAATGCAAGGTTGCTATGGGAGAGTATATGCAATTTGTCATATGGAAGTAATGTAAACATATTTATATCTGTGTACTTTTAGAGAACAGCAAAAAAGACTAAAAAGAGAAAAAGGTCTCGATTCGGTATCCACTGGCCAATCTCCACCAGGTAGGTAACACGAGGATCACAGAGCCAAGGGTAATGAAGTGTGCATTGGACGAGTGGGTTTTGGTGAAAAACTGGTCCGAAATGGGGGACATTGATGACCTGCGGATGAGATGGAGGTGACAATCGACATCGGCCAACAGGCGGGGCAATATTATTTACCACCTAGAGTGCATCCTCGTAGCGTGCCTACGATGGTGGTTGAAGCAGTCGTTGGATACGAGCATTCGTGGCATTATGGATGAACCAAGAGGTCCTGAAATATAAAGCATTTTAGGATTTTTAAGACAGATTAAAGAGGTGGGAAAATGTCACATATACCCTTAGGTAATGATAGTTAACAAGTGTAATATTTGGCAAGTCTTTAATTGAGTTGATTGAGTACTTACCAAAAACTCTTAGGATGCCTTATATTAGAGGACAAATTTTGAATCCTTGAATGCCTTATATTTCAGGACGGAGGGAGTAATCACTATTAATTTAGTCTCCAAATAATGTCTTTCTTGTCATTAGTCTTCTAATCCTTCAATTTCTTAAATGAGTGAAATGCACTGTGGTCACCTGAACTTGCAGCGTTGTGTCAAATAGGTTCATGAACTTAGAAACCAAACATCTAACCCCTCGAACTTGCGAACCCGTTCACCCCAGGTCCAGCCCAGTTTTGCATGACTTGCATGGAGGTTTTGCATGGGCACTGTAGCGATGCTGACGTTAGCGATGACATCAACACTACTTAATTTGCCAAATTGACATCTTTTTATTCGGGGCTCCAAATATAGCAAATAATATATCAATTTTGATCCTCTCGACGATCTCTTTGCAATGGTGTACTCTATTTTGTTATTTGAGATAATTTTATTTTGTATAAAATTAAATATTTATATAAAACAAGTGATATATTTTATTTTGTGTAAAATTAAATATTTCTATAAAACGATGTACCGGATGGCCATTGTTGTTTTAATGAAAAACGTGCATCACAGTTGTGAAGAAAGGATCATCGAGAGCTTGCTGCTGAGGGAGGAGCTAGCGTTGGAGAAAGTGCAGTGTCCGGCTAATCATGCCGTGCATTATTCGGGATCCCGTGGAAGCCCTGCAGAATCGTGTGCAAAGATGCCTGTTCCTGTTCTTGGTTCCGGCCTTACGGGATGGGTACGTCATTTTATAGAATAATAATATATCACTTATTTTATAGAAATATTTAATTTTACACTAAACAAAACTATATCAAATAACAAATCAGGGTACACCATTGCAAAGAGCTCATCGAGACAATCAAAATTGATATATTATTTGCAATATTTGGAGCTCCGAATGAAAATATATCAATTTCGCAAATTAAGGAGTGCTGACTTCATCGCTGATGTCATCATCGGTACATTGCTCATGCAAAACCAGGTTGGACCTGGGGTGAACGGGTTCGCAAGTTCGAGGGGCTAGATGTCTGCTGGTTTCTAAGTTCATGGACCTATTTGACACAACGCTGCAAGTTCAGGTGCTCACAGTGCATTTCACTCTTCTTAAATTTAACTACCGCTGGTGCCACGCACATTATTGCCAACGAGTACTATCAGTTTGATTTATCTTGGCTAACCCCTCTAAGTCTAATTCATGGCTCCGTACCTTAGATGAATTTTCAAAAACCTCATTTAAAGATATATTAACTTTGTTGCTCGTGCGTTTTTGCTATTTCCCATATCTAGAACGGTTCACGCACTATTTCCGATATTTAAAACAGGTCATACATTCATCGATGGGAAAATGCGCATGATGCCTAATGGCCATTTTATTTTTAGGTCCGCATACTAGTTCTAGATACGTCTTCCTTGGCCAACCGGTGAAAAAACTGATATGACAACAAAGAAAGTTAATTTGGTATCCATTCTTCACACCTCCTGTATCCACTTTACACAGTCAAATGACTACTTTCAGGCTCTCTTGCTGTTTGCATGGATCATCGTGGTCCTATTTATCTATTGAGCATCAGCATACCTTTCGGACCACGCTACTAGTTTTATGTGTTGAGCATGAAAATATATGGAACTAATTCAATTGTCACCGTTGCGGTAATGTACGAACCTGGACCAGTGCCTTCAGTTTGTTATACCAGTACTTTCAAACTTCCAGTATAACCTATCGTTCCGAGTCCTCCCATCCCAAAAACAATGAGGAAATAGATGGAATTGAACTATAATGTCGATGGCAGATGTGCAGGCTTGCTTACATGACTTTTTTTTATAGTAAAACATGAAGAAGCCGAGTTTATATAACACAGAGACCTATGCTGGATGCTTGGAAAAGGGAGGAGGACATATATCGACCAATATTCAGCATTGCTTCCATACAAAATGCCCGACAGAGACATAAAGTAGAACGATTGGGCATGGGTAATTGGGTAAGCTATTGGACCATATTTCACAATCACAGAGGATAACTTTCAGAGTATAAAGCAGTAGAAAAACAAACTGTGTGCATCATATAGAGAGGACAATCGACATTGATGTTTTCCAAACATTGATTTATGTTTTTTCAAACAATGATGTTTACACTTCATTGATCTATTCATGCAAAATGGAATGCTCGGTTTATCTATACCTAATGTACTTTTTCATGGTGTACGAAGTTCTGTGTTCATCACTCAAACACATCGATGAGTTCATGTCACATGATGAAGCTATGGTGGTGAGGTAGAGCTCTCCTTCATTGCAGTGGGCACTTGGAGCAGCATCCAGAAAATGGCATGGCATGAGTGCCGCTGGGGCATTACGTTCTGATTCTGCACGCAGCACTTCTTAAGATTACAAAACGCATGCACCTATGAGAACATATATCTGACAATGATGAATAACTGGCACTTAAGATGAAAAATTCTTGACCAACATGGACTATCAAACCATATTTCTGACAAACACCATAGAAAAAGGAGTTGGAGCAACGCTAAAGAGAATTTTACATGTGGACACCATCAAACAGAAGCAACTCCACATGTAATCTTATTGAAAATTGATTAGCTAAACCATTTGATGCAATTTTAAGGGATCTAAATTCGTTGTGGTTGCACCAAAGACTTGATCACGACCGGTTGCAAATACCTCTATGATTTTTGCAAATTAGTACTAGGTTTATGTTGGACGATCATCTCGAGAAGGTTGGTATTGGGGATGTCACTATTTCAAGGTCGAAATCTTTAAACTCGAATTTCAAGGAGAAAGTATAATTTTGTTCATCGACCTATTGCTTGATTTTGGTTTTGGCTATCCAACTCCAAAACAAAGAATCTTCAACCATCAACTATTTAAACAATTTACATTTTTCCATTAAAATATTTTGAAGGGTAGTTTCAAGTCACCTCCTTTTTGTGTCTTGTCACCTTTCTGTACCTTATGATCTTCCCCACCATGTGGAGTAGGACTCGAATTGGCTTCTCATTGGCTACCCATCCTATTAAAATACTCCAAGGATTAATAAATTTTTAGGAAATGTTTTGGCGAGGTCGTCGACAACTAGCTATAGTTCTTCCCTTAAAGAACCTATAGCTTTTTCTTCAAATTTCTGCACCTATTTGTTGAGACATATACAATTTTGTGGGTCCATATTTCACTGCGCTAGGGCATGTGGTGCAACATGAGTTTACATCAAGTGCTGTAGGTGGTTCTGACTTCTGATGGATGCTTGCTCGGGAACCCAGCTGTTGAAGCATTAGATTTCAATATTTTTCTTGAAAGATCTGTGCTCAACTGATTCCCGGCACCTCCCAGTCCTAAACCGAAGGTACACTATATTGTCCAGCGGAGGAACTAAATCCCTTCTCCTTTCTTTCTGTAATTTATATATGGCTCATTGGGACACCTCAAACAATTGAAGCTTGGAACGTTCAACACATTTGTAGTCCAATTCATAGGGAAGAGCTGTTTCACGAAAATATGCACCTACCATTGTAGGTTCACTAATAAATTGTTATGTTCATGGCCTTATGACTACAAATTCAGTTTATGATGGTCCAAATGTTAAGCGCCTACAGAGGTATCAGATGGTCAAAATTTAGAGTAAAAATTGAACTCAAATTGCGCATCAAGTGCTAAAACTCAAATATTGGAGTTGAATAAGCTAATGTGTGTAACTTAGTTTAACATAAACACTCTCCAGGTGATTGAACAAATGAGTAGGCATACAAGAACGTCCTGCACTACATTATTACAATCACGAGACAGAGCTCTCATGTCACAATCAGTAAAAGAAGTTATGAGCAAACGCCAGTTGAATGTGATAAGGCTGCTAAGCTCAAGGTGGCATCGGCAGTTTTTAGTCTGCTTAAGATGAAGAAATAAGCTGTGGTATTGGCACTTGTGAGTGCAGCGGCACCAACACTTTCTAATGCCATCACCTGACGAGCAGAGAAAACAGACGGAGAGGAGTACCTATTGGATTGGCTAGCACTAAGAAAACCAAAAAAAAGCACCATACTGATGCATTGAGCTGATCCTTCCTTACAAACCCAGCAGCTGAAAGAAACGGAAATGTAACAAGGAAGGGCAACACTACCGTACACCCATTACCTCCTAGGAGGTAAGAGAATTAAATTAATTATTAAAAAGAAAAAAAATAAAGAAACTGCCAGATCCACGTTATCACGGATTCCTCAAATCTAGGAGGAGCAGTTACAGCATTCGCATGTGCACTGAATGTGATTTCTTCCCTTTGAATTGCAACCAATGTCATAGCAATTTAAGAGAAAACATCTCCATCTGGATGGAGAAAAACATTACTTGAACATCTGCACATTTACTTGAAGTCATGAACATCTCAACGAGATATGCAGTTTGACACCTACATCTGCAGTTCTTCTTTGAAACGAAAAACATCTCTGCATGTGCAATTTTTTTTGAAAAAGAAACATATGCATCCACATGGAGAAAAAAAGGTGAACCTGATACATTTCTCTGCGCAACACATTTACTTGAATATATGCCACGTTCTTTTTTTCTTTTGAGAACAGATCCATGCATGTGAAAATAAAAAGGCGTGTCATGTTCTTTCTTGAGAACTGTGAAATGGCCATCCATGTTCGGATAATAAGAGGGGAAAAAGAAACTTAGATCTGATACACAATCATGTGCGGAAGTTAGATGTAATTGTAATTTTTTATATATATTTTCAGACTTAAAATTTTATATAATAAATATTAAATCTATTACCTCTTAGGAGGTAATATGTCATTAGATCGACGGCCGACATTCCTTTGGGAGTACCTTAGCAAGGCTTAACAAGGAAACTCCAGAGGCCTTTCATTCCAAAGATGAACAAAATAAAAATCCTAGAAACTAGATAGAGGTAGTGCAATGCACTTGGAAGCATTATTAATTTTCTTTTGCACCAACACTTTCTAATGCCATCACCTGACGAGCAGAGAAAACAGACGGAGAGGAGTACCTATTGGATTGGCTAGCACGAAGAAAACCAAAAAAAGCACCATACTGATGCATTGAGCTGAACCTTCCTTACAAACCCAGCAGCTGAAAGAAATGGAAATGTAACCAGGAAACTCCAGAGGCCTTTCATTCCAAAGATGAACAAAATAAAAATCCTAGAAACATCTCTCTCTCTCCCCCCGTGCGTGTCTGAATCAACAGTGTCATGGGAGGCGGCAGAGACCAACAGTGTCATGGTTATTTTCTCGCAGTTAAACAGATGCCAGAATATAAGGGGAGCATCCTACAGTGTCATGGTTATTTTCTCGCAGTTAAACGGATGCCAGAATAAAAAAGCTTTTTGGTACTGTATGGCCTTCTAATAATCAATGCACTACCCAAATTGATACTACCTTGGTCCCATGAAAATTGCAATTATAGTGGTAGGATGAAATTGCACTACAATTGCTAGTTCAGCATGTGGGGTGCGTGTTTTTTTTTTGGTGGGGGTGACTGAGCGAACGGCGCGGGAGGGGGTTGGAGGAGCGGAGGGCAGAGGGCTGTCGCATACTGCAATGTTTTGTCCCCTTTTTTGTGTTTTTAGGGATAGTTAGACAAAAGACGCGGTAACCAGGAAACTCCAGTGACCATTCATTCCAAAGATGAGCAAAATAAAAATCCTAAAAAGAAAAAGTCCTTCCTTCTAGACTCAAGCACAGTCAAATCTGCAACCAAACATTCCTCTCCATTCGCTCCTCGCATGTGCTCCATGGTCTGACATTCCAAGGATGATTAGATCGTTTCCGACTAGCTGATTGCCTAGACTCTATTATATTCCTGGTGGTTTAGATCAGCAACTTCCCTCCTTTGGATCGGAAACATCTACCACTCTCATCCTCCCTTTTCTATTCAATCGGGTACACTAGTCTTTACAATATTTCAGTGTGCTCAAAAGTTCAATTGGATAAATAAAAGATCCATAAGAAAATTCATCATATATATTCAATAGGCGAGAAATTTATCGTGCAATGCATGAAATACATATACGATTGGAAGGACATATATGTAGACAGGGATGTAATAACCTTTGACATGTAAATTGCAGAAGCCCTGATTCAATTCAGAATGTTTTTTTACAAAATGAGCTTTGCATTGTAATGGTAAATGTCAAAGTAAAAATTACTGGGAAGTACTACAGGATAACATGCAGCATTAGAGATTAACTAATAATATTCTATAACATCATGGGCTTTATTTTCAAAAATCAGTAGCCTAACTGTGGGTGACACCTCCCAAGCTGACTGCCTCAGCAAGCCTCTATGCCATGCATATCTGGCGGCTCAACCACCCACAGTTTTTTTCCACTTTGTATTCTTGCTACCGGTTTCATTGGCTATGCTGAGTTTCTTTGGTTTAGCTGGAACCACGCATCCAATCATCCCACCAATAACTGGCAGCATTTGGACTGTAATGCTGAGGTTTTTCGTGCTGAGTTTTTACTCGCCTGATTTCCGACACCTCCCATTCCTAAGAATTGAGGTAAAAATATTTTGTTCGGTCCATGACCCAAACATTCCTTTAACTCTCTTTCCGCAGCTAACACAATTTCCAATGCCGGTCAATAGGACTTGATTCGTAACATGACTCCATTAAGGAAGCATATTGATAATGTAGTTGTCACCATATTGAATGAAGACGAAGTTGATATCAATAAGTATCTCTGTCTTATAAAAGGTCACTAGCCTAGGTTCTCTGCGTTTTTTTTTGTTGCCGTAGTGGATTTGCACTGTTTAAATTGTCTCATTGATAGCATCTGCTTCTACGTTGAATGTTGTCATCAACCTAAGCGAAGCATGAAGACCATTCACAAATAACTGGATAGAGAAGTCAAAACTATTGATTTCAAATAGAAGTAGTCTTTGGATATAGAGAATGACCAGAAAAGTCTTCTGTCATTACAGGGCAGAAGCTACAACATGCATGGTTGCGACAGACGCAGGGATAGAAATCTGCAGGTGCAGATTTTGATTGGTCTTGCTTCACAAGTCCCCGGTTCATGTAACTCCCCTGGTTCAAAAGTCCAACTCTAAGGCCAGTCTCAATGGAAAGTGTCATTTTTTAGATAGCGGATATAATATCCGGCCTCTACGTCTCTTAACGTACACAACCCAATTATTATAAAGTTTATGAAAGTGGACAACAACCGTTAGCAAATTCGAATAACAAACTAGCACAGCCTATATAAGTGCTTCCAACCACCTTTGGCCTGCTCTGATGAGACCATCTCAAATCTAGTGCTCAATGATCATAGTAAGTTCTTGTTGTGCCAATCACGTTGCAACTGCGCCTAGTAACACTACGTGAAAACCTCAAATAGGTCACGCAGCATTTGTAACGGGTCCTTAACGCCCGTTACATCCACCCACATCTGTAACGGTTGTTGTTTGGCGCCCGTTACCTATAAGCGCGCCAGGACGACCCCGGGGTTGGCCTCCACAATGCCCGTTACCAATGTGGACTTCTGGTAACAGGCTTCTTAAATGCCTGTTACATAAATTCTTTGTAACAGATAATAAAGAGAACCCGTTACAAATGTTAAACCTATCGGTAACGGGCTTGTAAAGTCCGTTACCGATCAATGCCCTATCAGTAACGGGCTGCTTAAGTCCGTTACTGATCGCTGCCGTATTGGTAACGAACTATAAAGTCCGTTACCGATAATTTCGTACTGGAGACGCATGCTTGTAGGATGCATCTCCTTTGCTGGCGACCCAATTGGATGTGTCTCATGTCTTAGGACTCATCTCCTTTGATTGCCACCCAGGGTCGCCTTTTTTCTCACATCGGAGACGCACGTTGTTATTGCTCGTCTCTGTCTTCTCCTTCTGACACCACTCGCTCTCTCTCCGCAGAAGGCCACTCCTGTTCCGACAACAACACTCGCTCTCTCTCCTCAGAAGGTCACTCGCTCGATCTGTGTGCTCAGATGTCCCCGCCGGCCTGTCCCGTTCGCCGCTGCCAGCTGCGCGCGCTCTGAGGATCGCGCTTAATTTCTCTCCTCAGAAAGCCGGCGCGACGGTGAAAGGGGCCAGCGGACGTCGACCGCGCCGTCCTCCGCGCTGTCGCCGCGGCCGCGACGCCGCCTCCGATCCTCCTCCTCGACCGCGCTCGCCTCGTAGAAAGTCCTGGTCAAGGTGGAAATTAATTACCCCCTTTTATTGAAATTCTTCAGCTGTCCTAATCCTCTTGTGTGTTATCGGTTTTTTTGTGTGATGAATTATGCTTATTTGGTGTATGGAATGCAGATGGTGTCTGCTGCTCGGGCTTGGATGTACAGACAACCCCAAGAAGATTGGGAGAATTTCTTAAGAGGGGTCAATGGTTTTCTAAATCAAGCAGAGGTGGATATGAGAAACTGTGGTGTTCAGGCAATGCTTTGCCCCTGTATAGATTGTCTCAACCAAAAGAAATTCGCACAACGGGAAATCATTTTTCATCATTTGGTCACACGTGGTTTCACAAAAAATTACACGTGTTGGAATAAACATGGTGAGGAAGGTCTTAATGAACTCGAAGCAGCCTGCCTAAATGATGGTGAAGTGCGACACCATGCTACCGACCATGATGAAGACCTTGATGGCAGTGGACTTTTTGAGGAAAATGAACCATTATTCCCACCAAATGTGTTGAGGCCTGAGGATATCACTGATCAAGAAGTTAGGGGCATTGATGATGGTGAGGTGTTGCAATGTGTGCACAATGTTGATCAAATGTTGCAGGATGTTGAGTTTCAACGAGTGTACACACCTTCTGAATTAGCGAGGCTGAAGCAGTTCATTGAAGATTCAAAGAAACCCCTCTATCCTGATTGCCAGAAGTACTCTCGCCTTTCTGGTGATCTAAAACTTCTGCAGCTTAAGGCAGATCATGGTTGGAGCAACAAAAGTTTCAAACATCTATTGGATGTGCTTAGAGATATGCTACCTGAAGGAAACCAAATACAGAGTCTGTCTATGAGGCGAAGAAGATAATCTGTCCTCTGGGAATAGAGGTTGAAAAAATCCATGCATGCAAGAACAGTTGTGTATTGTTCCGTGGAGATTATGCAGACCTTGACAAGTGCCCCAAGTGTGGCTATGATCGGTAAAAGAGGAAAAAGGATGGTGGAGATGATAATAATGCTGATGACAAGAACGAGCCCGGCGAGATCAGAGGCAAGAAGAAGAAGGTTAACAGAGGGGCTCCTGTGAGGGTGGCATGGTATTTTTGCATCATTCCTCGGCTGAGAAGATGGTTCGCAACACGAAAGGAGGCCCAACTCTTGCATTGGCATGACGAAGGCCGAAAGGAGCTTAAGAAAGATGGTAAGTTTAGGCACCCCGCAGATGCAGCACAATGGGGTAACATTAATAACCACTTCCCATGGTTTGACAACGCAAGGAGCATACAGTTTGCTATGAGCACAGATGGCGTGAACCCATTCGGTAACCAGAGCTCAACACATAGCACCTGGCCTGTCGTGCTGTCGTTGTACAACCTTCCACCCTGGCTATGCAAGAAACAGAAATATATGATGCTGACAATATTGGTCTCCGGGCCAAAGCAACCTGACGACCGTATTGATGTCTACTTGAGACCACTAGTTGATGACTTGAAGATATTGTGGAAGCCTGGTGTGCCGGAGGTTTGGGATGAGTACAAGCGTGAGGAGTTCACAATGCATGACATGTTGTTCACCACCATCAACGACAACTCGGCTCATCGCAACCTCTCTGGCCAGAGTAAAAGGAAAGGTGCAGCTTGCCCACACTACTTGGAAGATACTTGTGCAGTATGGCTAAGACATTCAAAGAAATACGTATTTATGGGGCACTGTTGACGGTGAAATTCCGTCAACCTAGCCATGAGTTTACCTTCAGTGTTGGCATGAATTTTATATCTTATCCATTGGTACTAACCCCCTTGGTATAACAAGTTCGTTTGTGCATGTCGGTTTTGGAGTTCAGTGTTTATGCAGGATTTTAGTGTTGAAAGCAAGACTTCCGGGTTGAGTTCATTAAGCACCTCATGACAAGACCTTGAAGCCCGGTACAAGTCAAGCAATGAAGTGAACATGACTCCAAGAAGCCCAGGGACCAAACCTGAGAAGATGGAAAACTCCGAGGACCCAGTTAGAAAAATGCCGAATCTTGCGGGACAAGGAGCTTTATCTAAACCGAAGAGAAACTGACGTCAAGGGTCCACATGCAGTTGGGGGAATACTCTAGAAGACTCGGGAAGCGACACCGGGCAAAGGAGGCCGCGGGCTGGGTTGAAGTGGGCCCAGGCCGGCCGGCCCAGGCCACTTCGAGGCCCAGTCGGCCCCCCCTTTGACCTAGCCGCCATTCAGGCTATTTATAGCCCTGAGGCCAGGCGCCACGCATCAACTCATTCGCCATCTGCCGCCGAGGAGCAGAGAAGAGAGGGACACCATCTCGGAGAGGAGAGGGTCGAGCTAGTTGACTAGGATCTCCCTAGCCGGCGTGGGAACCTTGCAAGGAAGACCACGTCGGAGTTCCCGGAGCTAGAAGCAAGATCAAGGTAGGATCCCGGTGGGGATCTTGATTCATGTATCATGTATTATGTTGAATTATCAAGTTGCAATCCGATTTCTAGCGATCGAGTGTTTCTCCTACGATTTTGATTTCAATCGACTTTTCGTATCTTAAGATCTATTCTCGAGATACATCATTGAGGGTGTTCTTGTAGCCGTGGTGGCTAGAGGTGCATGCCTGACCTTCCGTGAGATTTCAACTTGTCCTTGGACTCGCCCTAGACTAACCCGCATGAATAGGGGTGCGTTGTGACAGAACGGTGGCTCCAAAAGGCGGGCGTTTTCGGAGTCGGACGGGAAACCGTGATTTAAAGATGCTTTTTATGAGATTGAACTTGTTTACTTCTTCCTTGCTCGGAACTTCAACGAAGGCTTGATCCAATCTCTCTAGATTAGTTTATCTATCCCCCTCTACCTCTTGCTACCTCCGGTTTTCATAGATTAGATTCATTTTCATGATGTTCTCTAGATTAGATGCATAAGATTCCCCTTTGAAGATCAAAGTTTTCGGCTTTATTAGATTGATTCTTGCATCACACATTTGTTCCACGGATTCGATACCTTGGGTTCACACTTGAGGGAAGAAGGGTCCCTTGACTATGACGGAGGACTTGTCCGCTTGCAAGTCCAATTGAAGTTTAATACGAATATACACCGTCAACAGGCACCGTCGTTTCCTCAGCAAGAAACATCCATACCGGGCCATGGATTGTCAGTTTAATGGGGAAAAGGAGAATCGAGAGGCGCCGTTGCAAGTGACTGGAGATCTGGTCCACTTGAAAGTCAAGGACATCAAAACTATCGAGGAGTTACCCAAACTGACTGAAAAATCCTTGGCAAAAGAAAGAAACGAGATGGTGAAGAAGAAGAAGAAGGAATGTGGAACAAGAAATCAATTCTATGGGAGCTAGAGTATTGGCTGATGTTGGATGTGCGTCATTCGATTGACAACATGAACGTCAAGAAGAATGTGTGTGAAGCTACTTGTGGAACATTGCTACAACAGAAGTCCAAAGGAAAAGATCATAAAAATGCAAGGGAGGATCTTAAAGAGCTGGGCATTAGGCCGGAGCTCTATGCAGAGGAAACGGAGACGGGGACGAACCTTCCCGTTGCTGCAACCACCTTGTCAAAGGCAGAGAGAAAAGAATTCTGTTAGTTTTTGCATGATTTGAAAGTACCTTCAGGCTACTCATCAAACTTCAAGAGGCTAGTGTCGGTGAAGGACATGAAAATGAATTTCAACTTGATAAAATCTCATGATTGCCATGTGTTGATGACAGCTCTTCTTCCTGTTGCACTTAGAGGTATCAAGACAGAACTGGTTCGCGACGCGGTCACGAGCTTGTGTTTATTCTTCGATGCAATAGAACAGAAGGTGATTGATGAGGAAAAACTATTGGACTTAGAGAGGAGGCATTTCGAGACCCTATGCTTGCTTGAAGCTACCTTCCCACTATCATTCTTTGATCTCATGCTGCATCTAACAGCACACCTCGCGAGGGAAATCTGGTTCCTTGGCCCATCTTACCTTCATCAGATGTTTCCATATGAGATGTTCTATGGATTCCTGAAATCATTGGTACATAACCGGTTATTTCCGGAGGGAGCCATTGTTCGTGGCTACGAGACCATCGAAGCAGTGGAGTGGGCCATGGGTTATATGGACCCACAAAACCCCATTGGTGTGCCTCGCTCACGGCATGAAGGTAGGCTTTCAGGTGTTGGGACCATGGGGAAAAAGTCAGTCACTCCGGAACAAGATGCCTTCCAAAAGGCTCATTTCACCGTGATACAACAGCTGCACCTAATTACACCGTTTGCCAATGAGCACAAACGACAACTACGTGAAGACAACCCTGACCGTGGTAGGGCTTGGCTTGCAAAGATGCACATGCAAGGTTTCAGCAGGTGGCTTCCTTGATTATGTCGAGACATGCAGCAATAATGTTGTAATTACCGACGAGACAAGGAATCTAGCAGCGGGGCCATTGTTCACTGTTACAAGATACCAAGCAATGGATATCAATGGATACACGTTCTACACCATGGCCCAGGATAAAAAGAGCGTCTATCAAAATAGTGGTGTGCGTGTACGGGCCGTCGTCGACGACAGTCATGATGATGATGACATGGAGACAGACACATATTATGGTCAAATAGAGGAGATATGGGAGCTTGATTATGTAGGATTGAAGGTAGCCTTGTTTCGGTGCAGATGGTTCACCAATGGGAAGAGAGCTTTGAGCAAGGACAAATATGGTTATGTTAGTGTTGATCTCCGGGTCTTTGGTTACAAAAACGAACCGTTTGTCTTCGCCAACGATGTTGAGAAATTGTTCTATGTACCTGACCTTGCAAAGAAGAACTGGTCTGTGGTTATGCCTGGAAAAAAAAGGATTGTTGGGGTTGAAAATGTTGTTGAGGAGGAGGAATACAACCAGTTTGACGAAATTCCATCCTTTGACACTTCATACAAGCCCCGACTCTTGGGAACTAACAAAACACCATACTTGCGAAGCGACCATAGTGAAAAAATCCATATACAGAAATCAAGGAAGAAAAAGCAAGCCTGATTTCTGCTGAATCCTTTTTGTAATGCCGGAGGATGTGTCTATTGGTGGAAATGGAATCCGTTTTGTAATATAAAGGATGCGATGTATTGGTGGAATTTCAATTCTTTTTGTAATATATGGGATGCGGTGGAATTTGAATCCTGCTTGTAATATATTCTGCCTAAGATACTATATATATTCTGTTTATATTCTGCTTCAGTTCAGTAACGGGCGTTAATATCAAAGAGACGAGGATTAGCCAACCCGCGTCGCCTTTGTTACGGGCAAGAGAAGAGGATTAACGAACCCGCGTCGCCTTTGTTATGGGCAAGATATGCGAAATCACACACAGATTACATCAAAAGAGACATGGATTAGCCAGCCCCCGTCGGCTTGTTCTTCTTTATGCTTGCAAGTGAGTAGGTAAATCATACAAAAAATTGTACTGCACAGAGATAATCACACAAGCATGTCTCTTGAGATGCAAAATCACACACATACAGATTACAGTCATCATTGATACATCAGAAGGTTACAATGCGGCCATATCTTCATGATGAGATATGCAAAATCACACACACAGATCGATCTTGCTCGCAGGTCGATCTTGCTCGCAGGTCGTCGATCTTGCTCGCCTTCGGCTTGTTCTTCATGACGAGATATGCTCCAGATTCTGGCTTCTTCTTCATGCTTACAAGTGAGCACAAGCGAAAGATACAGAGAGGGTGGAAACATATCCCTTAAAAAATCCATCCTCCTGGAGGAGGGAAAGCAAAAGGAAGCCCAAGCGTGACGGAAAAGCTGCAGCAGGCTTTCCGTCGGCTTGTTCTTCCTGATGCCAGGAGGTTCTAGGCTACCTTCCCCCGACACAGCTGCGAGCAAGGAGTATATCACAAGGATTTTTCTAGCAGCTGTGCTAGAGGGATGAGCAACCCAATCACCCATATCACAAGAATTCTTCTAGCAACTGAGAGATCGAGGAGGAAGAAGAGAGAAAAGCAAAAGCTTGCGCCCTACAAGATCTATTCTTTGTGCCATAGCTAGATCTAGATCTAGAGAAGAAGGAAGCAAGTGACTCACTTTATTGTATCAGAAGAAGGAATCATAGCTAGATCTAGATCTAGAGAAGAAGGAAGCAACTTGAAGTGAGGAGGACCGATAGGCGTCGGTGCCTTTTTATAGCAAAAACAAGGAAGGGATAACATCGGTTGTAAAAAAAAGAGAGGAAGGGATAAGATCAAGAGCACAGGAAACGGGAAGGTTCCCAAGATCCAGTCAATGGGGAAACTATTGCCAGTCAATGGCTGAGAGCAGAGGTAGTGATTCCAATGTAGAATTAAATGATATGCGGATTAACCAAACATCGTCCAATGTACTCACATCCCGAGGAGTCAAACTACATGAAAAAACTACTAACAATTACAAAATAGAACATGCAATTCTCACATCTGGAGGAGTATATCTTTTATAAAAAGGTTATTTCAAGACATAAATGCTAATATTTTTTTGCTACAAACTTGGTCAAAGTTGTAATAGTTTGACTGGCACGTTCCCATAACTGCACAGGAAACGGGAAGGTTCCCAAGATCCAGTCAATGGCTGAGAGCAGAGGCTGTGACTCCAATGTAGAATTAAATGATATGCAGATTAACCAAACATCATATCCAATGGAGAATTAAAGGATACTACGCGGATTAGCCAAACGTCGTCTGCAATGGAGAATTAAATGATACGTGGATTAGCCAAACGTCATCTCCATTGCATACTTAAACCGTGTTTGGAAACAAATCTCCTGTATCTTCTCCTTCCAAAATAATTTAGATCCCCTGCCCCTTCATCTACCTGCGAAAAACAGCAACTGCCTACTCCTCATCGTCACCATTCCCGGCTGGAGATGAATAGCATGCCGGGAAGAAGCAGGCGGCACCAGCCGTCGTCGCTGCTGGGCCTCCCTCAAGACCTCCGCATTGAGATTGCGGCGCGCGTCGGTGCGACCTCGGAGCGGCCCTTGGCTGACCTCCGCAGCCTACGCGGTACTTGCTCGACCATGCGCCGCGTGTGCGGCCACGGCGACGTCGGCTGGCGTTTGTCGATAGAGGGGATACGAGATGAGATTTCTTGTGTGTGGGACCCCACCGCTTACAAAGCATTCCTTGCTATGCTGACCGATCTCGGGAATCCGGAGGCTTGCTTCTTCTCCGGGATCAAAGCCGTCTTCATGGAAAACAGGGGATGCAATGATCTCCGGCGCACCGCCGAGGGTGGCACGATGCGGCGGCCTATCTATATGCCATCTTGCTCTACAGAGACAATGGCAGTGCCGCCGCCGCCGACACCGTGAAGCGGTACATGAGGCGGGTCGCGGACGGCGGCAGTACGACGTCGAGATGGCTGAGCAATGAGGGGTGTCTGCCTTTGCGCGAGAAGGCCGCGCATGCGATCCACTCCTCGACTTGGCGCATTTGGGGTGAACCGCTGCCGCCTCTGGCACAGGTGCGCGGCGATCAGCCGTGCGCAAGCAACGGCGGCTGCTGCGGCGTGGATAAAGGATGGCTTCGAATTTCTCTGTTTTGCAGCGAAGACTGTAGGCTCCGCTGCGAAATGGTGAAGTTCAAATGGAGTTTTGGAATAGGAAATCAGTAGTAGATTAGCTTTTGTATGTTGCTCGAATTATCTGTGTAAAATTTTGGAAGAGCAGCAAAGCCGACGCGGGTTATCAGCCCCGCGTCGCTAATGACTGTGGGGCCTAGTTCTATTCAAATGAAGAACAGTTCCCATTTCTCCTTTTAATCTGCAATCAAATGGTGTAACAAGTATTTCTTCGTCGTAATTAGTCTAAATTTGATATTTTTTTCTAAATTTTTCTAAAATCACCATCTTTTCATTAATTTTATTGTTTAGTGTATATTCCGTTTGTTGAATAATGTTTATATGCCTTATTTTGTTCTTTGTAAGTACAACATACAAATAATATTTGTTTTACACAACCATTAGTGATGAAACTTTGCATTTCGTAAGCTTAAGGTGAACACAAGGTTTTGTTAAGTTTTCAAATGCATATGAGTTCGAACATGTTGCAAAGTGTGGAAAACTTCAATGTTCAAGCAACATTCTAGGAAACTATGTGAGAGATGTAGACATTTGTACACAAGTATATTATTCCTTCATCGATACCATTTGAAATTTTGAAGACAAGTTTAGGTACCCAAATTATGTTGCCAAGTTAATTTGTAGATTTTTAGAGACAATTTGATGTTATTAGAATTATTATATAATTACCTTAGGGTGTAAAAACGAATTCTAAGAATCTTGGGCACACAAGTGTGACTGTTGATATTTTATTCAAATACTAAATGCCCAAATACGAATTGTTCGTATTTTTATGATTTTTTAGGTGCTGTTTTATGGGCTCTAATATTTTAGGGAAGCACGTTTCATTTGAAAAAAATAGTGACTGGCCCACACGTCAGCGTCAGGAGCCAAAATAAAAAGATAACCGTTGCCCGCCCGCCGGACCCAACTCCCAACAAAGGCGATGCGGGTTCACTAACCATCGTCGCCTATGACACTGGCCCACGCGTCAGCGTCAGCAGGCAAACCGTGCGCGGGCTGCTCAAAATTTCCTACGTATATTGACTATAATGCCCATGGAATTCCAATTGCAGCACAGAGCCGTCAAGGGCACGCCGGTAGTTTCCTTAAACACAGTTACGCGCGCCGTTCATATTCGGCTCCTCGCTAGACAGATCCACAACGGCCGCACTCTCCCCACCGCCGCCGCCACTCTGCCCGCTCGCCTTCGCCGCTCTCTCCCCGCCGCAGCCCTGCTCTTCTCCAGCCCCACCGCTCCCTGCGTGACGACGGTGACGAGGACGCGGTTACTGGCATGCGGACGTTTTCCCGGCCAACCTAAGGACGGTTGACGCGGATCCGTCGACGTCATCCTTGGCCACGACGACGAGCCGGCCGCCTCAGGCCACGAGCCGACGTGGATCCGGCCCCTCCGACCATCACGAGAACAACTACTTCATTCGCGACAGAGGTTAGTCCTGCTTGAACCCCCAACGCCCTCTCTCTCCTCGGCCACCAAATCTGCTATATATTCATGTCACTGTGGATTAGGGAGACATGCCTTGATAGTTCATCTTTAATTGATTGACTGTGGATAGGGAGACATGCTACAATTTTTACACTGTAAATTCATGAAAAGCATTGAGGATGTTAGCATACTTTAATTCTGCTATGCTTTGAATGTACCAGATCGACATTTATGCTTTGGACCTGTTAGCATACTTTAATTCTGCTATGCTTTGAATGTACCAGATCGACAGTTATGCTTTGGACCTGTTAGCATATTTTAATTCTGATGGTCACATAATGTCAGTGGGAATTGCATCGCAGTGGTTTATAATGTAGTCCACCCAATCTGCTATATATTTATGTCAAGGTGGATTAGGGAGACATGCCTTAATAGTTCATCTTCAATTGATTGACTGTGGATTTGATGGATGGATTTTGTTGCTCCAAGTCTGTTTTGAATAAATTGTTGCTAACAGATGAAGTTATATGAAATGTTGAAATTCATTTTCATGTTCCTGGTGCTACAATTTTTGCACTGTAAATTCATGAAAAGCATAAAGGATGTTAGCATACTTTAATTCTGCTATGCTTTGAATGTACCAGATCAACAGTTATGCTTTGGACCTGTTAGCATACTTTAATTCTCATGGTCACATAATGTCAGTGGGAATTGCATCGCAGTGGTTTATAATGTAGTGATAACTAGACTGTCTTATGCTTTGTTATGAGTGTTAATTGTTTCACTACTATCATATATATTGTTATTGTTGGTGTCATGATGTGTTGTGAGTGTTGTTTCACTACTGTCATATATAATGTCATGACCATTGCTTTATCCTCTTGTTGCATGTAGACATGGAACACACAATCCATCGCTGCTGAAGTTGGACAAGGAAGCAGTTGAAGGAATTTATTCTCTTCTTTGATATATAAGCATATTGTTGTGTCCCTATCAAAATGGTTAGCACCTATCCTTGTATGCTAATTAAGTAAAATATGAACTGTGTATGTCTATGCTGATTTTATTTACGACTGTATCAGCAATTTAGCCTGTCAGAGAAAACGAATTTATCTAATAAGAATTTTGTTTAGATTTTCAGTCTTGCTTATGTTGCTCTACTGACAACCTGACATATCATCTATGCTGTCTCCCACAACAACAAACTCCTCTACCTCCAGTGCATCATCACAGCCCATCGTCGGTGAACCTTCTTCACAGGGTCACTCAGCACAGACTGCTGCGAGTAGTACTCGATCCCGCGGGTCAATGACACAAACCAAATGGCCAGAAGACAAGTTGACTGCAACTGGACTTGACGCCAATTTTTGGCCTACCGCAGATGCTGCGAGGGATAGATTTGTATTGGTCTGTGGTCTCATTGCTCGAGAGAGGGTGTCAATCAACAAGGCGGTTGATGATCTCTCACCAATTGAGAAGGACCATCTGTTCACAGTTTTAGAGGAAAAGCTAGATTACCCAGCCAATGTGGAAGAATCTGTTCGCAAGAAGGCAGTTAAGGCAGCTATATCAGAGATTGCAACCTTGCAACGGCGGTTCAAGGCCCATTTAAGAAAAAAATATGTGAGTGAAGAGGAGACTCTCTTTGTGAAGCATGCCTTTTTGCAGCAACAAGACTGGGAGATGTTTGTGCAGAAAACCAATTCTCCTTCATTTCAGCAATTGAGCCAGGAGATGAAACAAAAGAGAGCATTGCATAATAAGCCACACAAGTGGGAGGAGGAGGATGCAAAGCTAGCTGCAGAAGGAAAACAGAACCCTTGGGACCAATTTCCTGGACGTTCGAGACCTTATCTGTGGGCAAGGGTAGGGAAGAAGAGGAAGAATACTAGTGAAGGAAGCGGGGGCATAACATTCAGTAACCCTGTGGTGGTGGGTGTAGCAGATAGGGTGAAAACACTTGCAGCTCAGGGTAGCGATGGTTCTTTCTCTGGGGTTAGGGAGGATGATATCCTCACCGCAGCACTTGAGACTCTAGAGCATCGAGGTCGGGTCCGAGGCGTGTCTTGTTCACTTGGCTGGGGTAAAGGGTTTGGTGAAGAGTTCACTGGAATGTACAGAAAGAAGAGGAACAAGAGGTCTAATGCTCATGATATGATGCACATAACATTTAAATCAATTGTCCATGCTCTAAGACTATCAGGCATCGAAATACCGAAAATGTACTTCTTCCTTCCCAACTACCAGCGCCGGTCAGTAGCAGCGAGGAAGAAGATGTGCATGGCAGCGAGGAAGAAGATGCGCATGACCGCGAGGAATAACATGCGCATGACAGCGAGGAAGATGCGTGTGGCAGAGAGCAAGATCATTGGAATGCCAACGGTAACGAAGCGAATCAAGTGCACAGTGATAGTCGATCACCTATGCTGGACACAATAGATAAGCTGACAGAGCCAACCGCGTGCAGCCTTTTGGATGGCACCGGGATTAATGTGGAGCTCGCACTAGTGAAAGTCTTTCCATTTCAAAAGGCTTGCCATTCAGTACCGGTACAGGATGGGTATGTTGTGGTGCAACCTACTTATGTGTGGGCCAATGCGGGTCACTACCCTCTGCCTATACCAATTGATGGGGGTGACATAGCAACCCTAGCTGAGTCTCTCGTTCAAAGGATCCAATGGCCAAAGGACAGGATCCTTATACCACCCATGACGAGACATCCCAACCCTGAAGCCGCAACAGGTAGCAGGGGTACAACATCAGATGGAGGTACTGCAGCTCAGTGTCAGCAAGAGAAGGTTCAACAGCAGCAGCAGCAGTAGATCAGCAAAACTACGCAGCAGGAGCGTCGACAACAGCCGGAGGAGGAGCCCAGGCAAACTCCGCCTAAGCAGCAGCTGCAACTTGTGGATAATCAACAGACGACACAGCAGCCTCTCCAGCAGCAGGAGCGTCGACAACAGCAGGAGGAGCCCAGGCAAACTACGCCTAAGCAGCAGCTGCAACATGAGGATAAGCAACAGACGAAACAGCAGCCTCTCCAGCAGCAGGAGGAGGAGCGCAGGCAATCTCCCCCTAAGCAGCAGATGCAACAAGTACAGCAGCCTCTGCAACAGGAGGAGCCCAGGCAATCTTCACTGCAGAAGGGGAACCAGGACAGGAAACCTCTGTCTAAAGATGAGATTCTTAACTGTGTTATTGGGACAAAACAGGACCGACCAAAATACAAGCCTGGTGCACCTATGTTGTCAGAAGCAAATGTAAAGGCTGCTGGACTAAATTGTGCCAAGTTGCATGCTTATGTCATGGAACACAGTAAGGATAAACTTGCCTTTCCAGCAAAGGTGGATCAAGACTACTTTAAAGGTGGTTGTGGTGCTTTAATGTTAAACATTGACTTCAGTAGCGTGTATAACCTTATAACCCTGGCTTCTCTGGATGTTACCTTCATGAGGTTGTGGACATTGTAAGTCCTTTAAAACCTAAAAAGATATTTCTTTAATTTTGACCACAAAGTTCATGCATGCTAACAATTTGATTTTTTGTAGGAAAATGATGGACAAGGCAGCGGAGATGCAGATCAGTGTTGGGTTTTTAGATCCAGATTTGTTTACTTCCACAAATATTTCTCAGCATTCTCGCCTTGTTGCCAAAGCAATCTCAAATGCAATGAACAACGACTACGTGATGGGTGCCTACTGCACTCGCCACTGGGTAACAGTGATCATCTGTATGAAGTTCAAAGATATTTGGTATCTAGATTCTGCTAAACAACATCCCCCGCTAAAGTTCGCAGACCTCAAACCTGTTGTGGACTGGTCAGTATCTTGTAGGTTTTGTTCACAAAAATTCAATCTCTTAGTGTTTCTAATTGGTATTGCTGATCATGCAGGGCCTTTGGTGAACATGCACAGGACGGAGTGACGAAAGGAAAGAAAAAAAAGCCAAAAGCCACACTCAAGCACAAAACAAATCTCGCTGTAAGACCGTGGTTTTTTTTATGGTCTCTTCTTACCTATTTGGTACTGCATTAACTTGTCATTTTGGTACCTCGATGCAGTGTGCTGAGCAGTCATGGGGTCCTCTTTGTGTGGATTCCATGTGGCATTCCATATGTTAAGACTACTCGATGACATACCTGACATCAAGAAGGCTGCTGTAAGTAGATAATAATGCTCAACCTTGTCTCTGCTCATATTATCCATCTGATTTTAGAAACTGATTTCTACTTGTATTCTCATAAATGATTGTATTTTGCAGGATTTCAAATCTCCTGTAGATGTTTCCACAGAAGATCTAAAGCGTGTCCGGGAGATGCTATGCGAGTACATTCTTAAGGAGACCATCGACCGAAAGGGCAACTTCTACAATGGTGCACCGTTAGTTTATTGTAGCCAGAAACTTGAAACTCATTCAGTCTTCTTTAGTCAGGTGTTGTTGCCTGAGAAACTTGCTTGGCTTGCTTGGTTGGGGTCAGATACTGCCTGGTTCAGGCAGTTTTCTCATGACTCCATCCAAACAAGCCCTGATGAGAGTAACTTGAAACTTGATGTGATCCTAGCTTGTCTATAAATGTGATCTTGCTTGTCTATAAATGTGATCTTGCTTTTCCTATATCCCAGAGAAACAGCCATTTCACGTGACCGGTGGCTAGTTGTGGTAACGGTCGTTGTTTGATGCCCGTTACGAATATGTCTTATCAGTAACGGGCATTTGCCCGTTACCTTTCTTGGCTTATTTGTAACACTTGATCGGTAACGGGCGCTTTGCCCGTTACCAAAGGCAATCTATGCCCGTTACCAAAGCGAGTTTTTCACGTAGTGTAACGTAGCCAGTACAGTCCCCTGAAGATAACATGCAAAATAGAGTTATGTTTAATTCTATTAAAAATAATATCATTACGGGTTCTCCAAATGGCCCAGCAAAGAGCAGCGATCTCAACCAAAATCAAATCCCTAATCATAGTATTTTGATTAGAAAGCCAAGAGCCAAATAAATGTCTGATGGATTTGGGGATTGGCCAGATACACCATCCTCCAAACCATTCTTGCATGGTGACAATCTAGGAACAAGTGGAAAGTGTCATACAAGTGTCATAAGCATTAAACATCACCCCACATCAGCAAATTTATGGGGAGAGTGGAGGTAGAGTGTAATGGCGAGAGAAGAGTGTCATTACCATGACATTTTGCTGGAACGGTTCTCAAATTTCTAGTCTTGTGACTGTGTGATGATACTCCCCAGGCCTAAGAAACCACCTGACGGCGGACTACGTCAGCTAGCATGCAAAGCAGGACAACAGTTGGAGCATGCGTCAAGGTTACTGTTGGTATGAGCTTCAAGGTCCAGAACAACAGTTGTCGTGTAAATTATGTATATCTTCCGTGGATCGCATCTATTCCTAAGAGTTGCACAGCTGCAGGGGACTGCAAGTTTTGATTAAACGGATGATTGAATTAAAGCACAATTGTAGGTATTGTTGGTTGGTGTCGCTACCACTCTCTACTCTAATTATGTCAATGAATAGTCTCAACGCATGAAAAGTTGAGACCTTTTTTTCTGCAATGTTGGTCCAATTTATAAAGTTCCTGATTCATTGTGTTACCCATTGAAATAATAATAATAGTGTAGCAAATTTGGTTCCTGATGCAACTCTTTACTGTATCTGGAAATTCAATCAAAGACATGTTCTGAATTCTTCAATCACAAAACCTCCTCCAGCATCCGGCATTTGGGTGGAAATAATAAGCATTGCTGTGGCGTGTTGCACCAATTATGTAAAATTCTAGAAACACCCAATGAAGTAGGAAAAAAGATGGATAAACAATTAAAAAAATTCGTGGGGCCTTGCCTAGAATGTCAGGTGCTCCAACTTCCATACGCGGAGCTGCTGACGTGGAGCAGAGTATGCACTCTGCACAACTAGGAATACGGGGTCTGGCCGTTGAACATTTTTTCCAAGAACAAAAGATAATCCCAATGGCTCTCATTCCTACGAGAGAGTACATATCCATGTAAACTGCATTCAGTATGACTCATGGTTCTAGGCCTCTAGCAGCTCACACCTCACAGAACTTTTCTGTTCTTATTTATTCCGCCAATGAGAATGCATTTTGGTTTGAAACAAAGGGACCAATAATGTTTTTGTACTATATCTTATTCAATCAGATGTACTTTTACCGGTGTATGAAAATTGCAATCCTGCCATGCGGAAAATGAAATCCCACGGAGACGAAGTTGTAGTAAAAGAGGACCACGCCGATCATTTTAAAACTTGTATTAACTATAGATGGAAACATAACTAGTTAAGGCCAGCTTAGATTGATAGCATTGAGAACAAAGAAAGACACTGAGTGGCAAAAAAATGTTAAACAATTCCAAAGAAGTGGATTACGTAGTATCTCATTTTGCTTGATTAATTACAATCTTGATTTTAACCATGTATATAATCAAACAGCTGGCAAATACCTAAATACAGAGGGTGGCATGAGTTAAACCAGTGGTTACGTTTGCCTTGGCTCTTGCTTGTATAGAAAACAACAAACCGGTGCATTTTCCAAATAATATCCTGTGCAAACGAGCAGTCTTAACGAATGAAACTAGCTTGGATAGACCTTTATCCATGCAATCTAAGTCCGAAATAATACCTATGGTTTTTTTCCAAGTATAAACATTCTGTTAGTTTGTCTGCTCCTATTATGGACAATATAATATATCAGAAACTCAAATACTATGTAAAAAAAGAAATATTCTAATCTATAGTGATTACTGGTTGATGTATTTTTGGAAATGGCTAGTTCACTTCTGAGGTTCATTCCTCATAAGTTTGACAAATATCATGTCGATGTCCAGCTTTCATGAATAGCACGTTTTTGTGATTCACTCGAGGAAACTTGCTTTTACGACAAGGTGCATCAGCTAATATACACATTTTTTCACAATCAAGTGCTCAATGTTCATTAACGCTCACTAATTTGGTGCCCGGAACTTACGGATACAATATGGAATTTGTTTCAAGCAACAAATGATATGTGCTACCACTGTTCTCGAAGTCTAATAGAATCTCAAACAGAACAATGAATGATGTGTGCATGTAAACCAAATAAACAGGAACATCACTGACCACTATGAATGCTAGAGTAGAGCCAGATCAACAAAATTTTTGCAGAGTGCAAGGATTCAATTCAAGTTCCTACTTCGTTAGTGAGCGACTGAGCGTGGGTGCTACCCAATGCCATCCATTCCAATGAAAAAAATGTTTGTTTTTCCTTCTGGGCCACATGTCTCAGAAGCTCCTTTTTTCTACTCTAGTACACTTAAATTCTCCGTTGTTCTTGCACTCCTAGTGGTAAGCAACTGAAGAAAGGGAAAAGTGAAGCCATGTCCATGATGGCTAGAAACCAGCTATATATATATAATTTTACCTGACGGATTCCCATATTGGATTGTCGGCTAAACATGGTTCTTCAAGGGGTTAATCTGATCTACCTGTTTAGCCAGTTTGGTTAAGGATCCAAGCCCAGCTGACCACGAGCCAAATAAGCTAATGAGCACAAAATTAAGATGCTACAAAGAATGGCTCAGTGTGATTATTGATTATAAAGAAATTGAAAGGTCAGCGTCAGTACCGACAATTGTAAATTATTATTCACTATGCACATATTTGCAAACCCTATTGAAAAAAATAAAGCTACACATAAACCATGGTTCCCATCTACAAGTACATAGAAGTTGAACCCAATATGGTGCCAACAAAATTAATAGAAAGACGTAGTGAGCAGTAAGGATTATTTGTTTAACAAACACCAAAAGCATAATCTATAGAAATTAAATTATTATCTTTTGCAAATGCATTCTCTATCTTAAACTCTTGTCTATCATGGTCTGTTGAAAGTATTAGAGATGGTAATTTATAGGGCTCTCTTACGATGCACCATAGCACCATATATCACTGTTTGAAAAGGACTAGTATCAAAAGATCTGACAGTTGAGATTAATTGTATACCACTAAGACTTGCACTTGTGGTATGGTGGTATACATGGGTGGTATAAGTTCTATATCGGTATTATTGCAAATTTTGACTCGATGGAAAAAGTGGAAAACACGGTGCGTGATAAAAGGTGTTCAAGGGAAAAAACTGCAGTACCCAAAATAACAATTTTTTTAATAATTACATATTTACCTATTTCAAAAAATGAATTATACTCTATACCACCACCTGGTGGTATGGTGCACCATAAAATAGATTCATTTATATGTGTCAGCATCAGCTCTCCAGCTACAAACATGTTTTGTATAACGCCAACATGTACCTCCTCCACTGATCGACAATAGCTTCCATTTATACCAACACACCTGTCTCCAGCGCATGGGCCAGCTTTACTTGCTTGTGCTACACTGCTACGAGCTATGGCAAGAAACACTGAGGACAACGGGACGTAAGTAATGGTTAATTAAGACCTTGTTCGTTTGTTGCAGATTGAAATGGGTTCGGGACTATAATTTCTGGCCGTAAATGAATGAACGCACGAAATTCATTTGATCTGGTTGTTTCAGTTCCTGGCCTCAGGAGATGTGGAACCGGGCCTCGGTGGATAAGAAATGATCCTGACTAAAACCAGGCCAATCCACATGAAACCACCAAATCTCAACTGAACGACAATTTTTCTACGGACTGAATAAAAAACGGGCAAGATCAATCCACCCGGAACGGACCTCATTCTTGGCCATGATATAGCCACATTAGCTGTACATGTTCTTGTAACAGTTCCATTCAAAATTTATATGGACATGATGTGCTGCAGTCCTGGAGGCAGACAAACAATTAAACAACAACGAAACTGGTATCAAAATCAGGTCTAGAAGGTAAGCTGATCCATTGCCATCATTGCGGGCAGAACAACCTAGTACTACCGGATGGGTGGCTCATATTAATTACGAGCACCCTAAACTTTCCCATGCGTTATATATTCAGTACTAACAATAAATCAGATAAACCTTTCACTTTTGATGCCTGAGTTATATACTGCATGACCGTGGAAGTCGGCCAGTCATTTCAGTTGACGACTGAAGCCATGGTGTTATAAATTTAAAATTCAATTCATATCAAATATTCAGATGGACATCCAAATCAGTCCCTATTGCCATCATTCGTTCTTGTTTAATTGATCCAGTTGTATTGGTGCAAAATTTTGTTACTTCGTTCACCAGAATGGACACATGCATAGCAATGCTATTGTGTATCGTTGATCACAGGTTGGCCCCCTACTCAGACCACAACAATTATCATCTGTTCATAGTTCATACGGCCAACGTGTGGCAAATTTCGTCGCCTGCGACGCGAAGTACCTTCAAGCCATGGCCGTCGCATGTCTAGCAACATGACAAAGCAAATTGAAACCTGTTCGCACCCAAAATTGGCACGTCTTGTCTGACCGGTCAGACCTGTGGGTCCCACCGGTCAGACCGGTGTGGTCAAAGACCACAAAATACATTTTGGACTTCACCATTGGATAGGTCTCGTCGAGTAGAACAAGATTCATATGTGGAACGTCCAAATCGGAGTCCGGGTGAGGGAGATATGACTTATACAAGATCTGCACGCCGAGCACACCGGTCTGACCGGTGCACCTGACCGGTCTGACCGGTGCCCCCGTGTCCGAACCAAAATGAGGAGTCCTGATAGATTTAGGCTTGTAAAAGAATTTTCTTACGGGGAAAGACCTTCCCACCATATAAATATAAAGGGCCACGGCCGATTGAGGTATCCAATCGATCAAATCAATCTACTTTTATATTTTTACCTTTTCCCTTTGCCTTATACTTTTCCAATCTATTACTTGTTGTTCCTCCTTCGTCTCTACGTCGATTGAGGGCATTCTAGGTGGCCTTGCCGACCCTAGAGCAACCCTACGTGAGCCGCCCCGACGGGATCTTGCCCGGGCGACGTTCGGAGGTCTTCCGCCGGTTCACCCCGGCAAAGGTCTGACCGGTGACCTTCACCGGTCTGACCAGTGGGCAAAGGTCTGACCGGTGACACACACCGGTGTTGACGGTGAATTTCCGTCAACCTAGAGTACTTGTTATGCATTGGTTTCGATTATGATTTGTAACTAACCCGTCACTAGGCACACTAATGATATAACAAGTTCAACTTCGTATGTGCATTTGGAAGTGTTGTGTTTTTGCAGGAAAACATGGACAAAAGGGACGGAGTCACAACAAGTTCAAAGGAGCAAATGAGGAGTTCCGTTCGTGTTCGAATGCAAGGCGAAATCACTTCTAAAGGTGGCAAGGACCAAGGTGGTACGACGGATCATCCCCGAGGACTAAGACGTAAAGTTCGGACTTCATGCGAGAAGACCCCCTATCTTGATCGCGGGAATGACGACCTCAAAATGACACAAATCAAGGGGGCTAAGTCCAAAATGTGAAGATGAGACGCGGGGAGGAAGACAGGCCCGAACCGGCCCAGAAAGGGCCTGGGCCGGCCGGCCCATTCGGACCGGCCCAGGGACTTTCTGTGGCGGTTCGGCCCGCCCTTTGACCTAGTTGCTCCTCGGTCTTTTAATAGCTCCCTCCTCTGACGGCCGCCGCATCCAATCATTCTACCGACGCCATTCACCAGAAAACCGCCGCCGCAAGATGAGGGAGAGAGTTGGATGAGCTCGTCACAAGGACCAACGCCGGCGGAGGGAAGGAAGCAAGAGGAGGACTCCAAGCCGTTGGCCTAGGGGTGTTCCCAAGCTTCATCGCCGCCACCTTCATCGACGACGTTCTCCGGAGTCTCCATCACCCCTATGTGCTTCAATCCGTGTAAGATGATGGGGTAATGTCTCTGTTCGTCCCTAGGGTTAGATGGATGCATGATATGTAATCTATACATGAATCTTATGCCAATCGATGCTTTATGGTCTATGTCTTCGCGTATGCTTTGTTTACATATGTTTGCGCAACATGTGGTCTTAGTAGGGTTTGTGGTAATCGTGGTGATTAGCTTAACCCTATGGATGCTTAGGTATAGATGTGGTTATACGTGAAAGTGTTTGATTACCTTGCGTAGTGACAGTACGGTGGAGGGAAAAGGCTTATCGGCCGCATAACCGCCATGAAGCTAGTGAAGGCAACACCCTTTTCATGTAGTAGATGCATGTTCATGTGTTCCTAAACCCTAGGGAGGGAACGCTTATCTATCTTAATCTCTCTCTTGTGTCCAACCTTTGCCATCTAGTTTAACCTTAGATTTATTTGATTAACATAGGTTAGATTGTCTTTACCTTTAGATTAATACCCCTTTCAAAGGTTTTCCATCAACTAGATTAGTACTTGGTTAAGCACTAGCAATCCCCTTGCTCCGCGGATTGACAAGAACCTTGGGGGTCACCCCGTGGTGAAAAAGGTGTAGGTCCGTACGCTTGCGGATCGAAGGTTGTTACGTGTTTTAACCGTCAACAAGCCCCTTTTTCTGGCGCCGTTGCCAGGGAGCAAGCCAGTTTGCTACGTTTAATCTTGTATTAGTTTTGTTGTTTACTAACATCTAACCCTCGTTTTCTAGAAAAAAAACTCTTTTGTGTTTTTCTTTTTTTTATTGTTAGTGCCTAGATGGATTTGTTCACCTCACCTTTGGAGGACGAAGAGATGTCGCTAAGGGAGCTAGCAATGCTGTCAATGGAGGACATTGAGATGCAAAAATCAGATTTGGCACTTGCTACAACCCACTATGAAGTGAAGTCTAGAATCATCAACTTAGTGGCGACAAACCCCTTTAGAGGATTGGAGGATGA
Organism: Cenchrus fungigraminus; assembly: GCA_036936925.1. Classification (NCBI taxonomy): domain Eukaryota; kingdom Viridiplantae; phylum Streptophyta; class Magnoliopsida; order Poales; family Poaceae; genus Cenchrus; species Cenchrus fungigraminus. The sequence goes on from CM072774.1 coordinate 18,436,659, forward strand.
CAACCCATATAGACACATTAAGGAATTCACGATGATATGCAACACAGTGCAACAAGAAGGAGTTCCGGCCGCTTGGTTCAAGTGGAATCTTTTTTCGTTCTCTCTCGAAGATGAAGCACGAAGATGGTATACACTTGCATCCGTTGAAGTGAAAGGAAATTGGGATGAGCTAGTGAAGAAGTTTTTTTTGAAGTTCTTTCCCATAAGCAAGGTCCAAGACTTAAGGAGGCAAGTGCTCACTTTCAAGCAAGGAGAGGATGAAGGAATTGATGAAGCATGGGACCGTTTCAATGAATTACTCGAGCAAGGCCCGAACTTGGGATTTTCCGGTGACTTGATGTTGCATACCTTTTATTTTTCACTAACCCCTAACTCCGCTAGTTTTGTAAGTGTGTGTGCAGGCGGTGATATAATAGATAAAACGATTAGTGAAGCCGCACAAATCTTACAAAGGATAAGTAATGGAAAAAGAACGCAACAAGATTGGCAAAGACATTGTCGGGAGGAGCAAAATGACAAAAGGAAGCCCGAGGTGCTTGCTGAAATTTCTGAAAAAGATGAACCGGAGGTCAAGAAAGATGAACCGACCATACAAGAAATTGAAGATCCACTTCCCAAGGTAAGAGAAGTCATTTCGGATTTTAAAAATATTGAAACTAACATGAATGTAGGCCGAAGTATGGGGAATGCTAGACCATTAGCGGAGTTCAATCAATCCGGTTGGATTCAAGTTGATTTTGCCCCCCTAATCAACTACCGAAGGAAGGAGGAACACCGACACATCGCCAAGAGAGTTGAAGACATTTTTGATCAAGAGATGAGTGGAGAATCGATCCAAAAGATATTTGAAGAAGAAAGAGAAGAAGATGATGAAGGATGGATCGATCAATTTGACAACTCGAAGATTTGCAATGAAGGAAGAGAGGAGTACAACCGTGATGAGCCTAGTGACTCGAAGGATAAATGGGAGAAGATAGGACTCAAGCTAGAAGATGAATGGGAAGGAGTTGACATAGAGCAAGTACTCCAAGAAGGTCCCTCCCCACAAGGTGATAGCTTGTGTGCTATTGAAGCCTACACACTAGCAAATCAAGACATGGAAGCACTCAAGGATGAAGAAAAGAGTGAATCAACGATGAGCGATCTTGACGACATGTGGTACACGGGAGATAAAGAAAGCAACATACAAGACTTTGAAGATGAAGATTTGGTTGATAAAGAAGACTTCAAAGAAGAGATGAATGCATACATAGCTGAAGGATTACATGTTCCACATGATGAGTTGAAGAAATTGCAAGACGGTGATGAAGAGACAACTCCACTTGTTGAGATTGACTTGATTTCAACGCTACAAGACGAACCAAAGATCACTCTTGTTGAGGGAGCTCCGAGGCAAAGGTACACACTAAAATCTCAAGATATTATTGGTATTAGTTATGATATGTTCAAATATTCATGTTGGACCAATAGTATGAATAATAGTTTAAATTCTATGCCTTGTTCCAATAATGATCATGTTGATAGGCTAGATTTTCTTGAGAATGAAAAAGAGGAAACATTTATGTTTGAACCAATTAATCTCACACCTAAAGAACCTTTGCCTAATGATGAGCTAAGTGCTATGCATGAAACATATGCTTCTTTTGTTTACACCTTGACTTGTTGCTACAATTCGCATGTGGTGTTAATTATGGACGCGTATGTTTACAATAAGTTTTGTAAATCTCGATCATGCTTTGCGCTTGGTCAAGCTAATGACCTTAAAGAAGCACATGTCGGGAAAGTCCTGATTTTCACTAACCATGTAGATAAGGCTCGAATAATGAAAAGAGAAGTCATGCCTAAAGAGTTGCAAGATAAATCATCAACCTCTCCAAATCCCGCAATGGATGCTGCTGTCTTCATCAATTTGAGAGCTTGTTCAGAGGTGTACAAATGAAGAAAATGAGATATTCAGAAGCTCCATCAAGTTTCCATTCCAACGCATCAAGAACCAACGAATTTGAAGACCCGTGCAAGGAGTTATGGAGAAAATATTGAGCGTTGCGCGTTCTGAAATTTCAGGACAGATTTCATCGCCGAAGTAAAACGGACGTAACTCTCTTGTCCGGAATCCGATTTGGGCAAATAAAGATTCGTTGGAAAGGAAATTTTGTGCACTGTGCAATGGAGTAGAGCTTGGGTATACTTTCTGTTCTGAACATTAAATAAAATTCATGGAGTGAAGGCAGCACGGAAGGGTGAAAAGAAGGAGATAGCGATGAAGCAAAAGGATGCCTTGGGCAAGTCTTCTATAAGTGATCAAGCACAACATGGGAAGTAAATTAAAGCTGCATTGGTACCTTTTCTTCTTGCATGAAGGGCCATGGCTATGCGACGAAAAGAAGGTATGTGAGAAAGTCGAGCTCTATGACTTTAAATGAAGCGCTTTTCGGGAGGCAACCCGTTTCTTTATGTTTTTATTCCTTTCTTAGAGAGAATAAAGAATGGCACCATCTTATGATGATCAACTTGTGGTTATTAATCTAAGTTTAGTTTTCTTTTTAGAACCACCATCATGTTCATGCTCATATTTATTTATTTGCATGCATTGCATTTTGTTATCAACGTGATGTTTCTTTGCATATACATGTTTTGCACATAGTTGGCTTGGTTGTTTTATATACTTAATGATGTATGCTTCAGTTTCCATGTTAATGCTTCGAGGGCATTTTCCTTTTGTGATCTTGTGTAAACATGGTGTTTAAACATGATTGCGGACCATCGTCGTTAAGTTCGATAAACCTTGCTAGCTTTTCTTATGTTTTCATGTTGCATAGGTTAGTTTACAAGCTTTGCAATGCGCTTTGTTTTTCTTGTGCTATAAGAGTTATTGATCTAGGGATAGACATGGTGTTTTAACCCTAGATTTATCAACCTTTATGGCTATGGAGAAATTCGGCAACCTAGTTGTAAACATGGTGTTTAGAACTAGGTGAAAACATTGTCTTTGTTTATATGTTTTCCTCTCATGTGCATACACACCTTGCACCACGCACACTTATTAGGTTTTTATTTCTTATTAGACTAATTATGTCACAAGTTGAGAGTCCTAGGAAACATTGTTGGATTGTTGGCAATTCTATCTACTCCCAACCATCACCTTGGGGGTAGAATGTGTGCTTACAACGTCTTGCAGGCAAGATAAAGACTCTCACTACAAGGAAATTGAAGGATGACTAAGATAAAAATGCTTTGTCTTCTTCTTCCATGCCTAGCAAAATGCTAAGCATGGGGGAGACCCTGAATCTTCAACACGGAAGTGCAACATGACGCTCTAGAAGATAGAATGATCAAGATCATTAACATCTCCGGGTCAATGCGCAAGAAGCCACCGATCTCATCAAAATTCTGCGTGGTCTCGAAGGGAAAATACTGAATATTTTTGGATATTTAGAAGCCCAATTAAGTTATGATTCCAACCAAATAAGAATCAAGACAATAGGAGGTTCCTACAAGCGGTTATGCCCGAATCACCGAGTGCAACACGTCCTGAAATCAGTTTTGGACAGCACACAGCACTGAAGTAAAACGGACATAACTCCCTTGTTTGAACTCCGTTTTCGATGAATGACCACACGTTGGAAAGGTAATTTCATAAAATTTTCAATAGAGCTATGTTTTGATATGTGTTCTGTTCTGGACAGAGGGGAAATCCATGAAAAAGAGACAGCAAGGAGATGGTGAGAACAAGAAAGAGGAGATGGTGATGACAACATTGAAGAGAAGGGCGACCAATGACTCCATAAGCATACAAGATCAAATTCAGAAGTTTAGGAGCATTGATAAATCAAGACAAAAGCAAAGCCACATCGATACATGGAGATGTCGGAAGAAGGCAACGAAGAACTACAAAAGATGGTAACACCTCCATGGACCTTCTCTTTTCCGAATATAAATGCTTGTAAGTATGCCTTCAACCTTATTAGGTGCAACATTTTGTTTTTCTCTTCCAACAATAACATGGCTACTAGGAGGACAACCTAGGTTTCTTTGTATTTTCAATAGATAGGCATGACCATGTGTTCACCTCGATGTTTTATATTGCCTATGCTTATGGAAAAATGATGAAAGTTGCCGCTTTGTTTTACCTACATGAAGTTATACATGTCTTGGCTAATTGCTCTCTATAACATGATCTGAAATTAATTTAAATACTGGCTCTTTTATTTGTGGAGGTGAAATGACTATGCTCACATATCTTTGCTCTTTGATTTAAGTTTATGGATAGCCGGATAACTTGTTGTTTTTATGAAAACTTAACTTTTATGCTATCTACATATTTGTGATGCTCTCGCAAAGTTCTACCTACCAAAGCCATACACATATATGTTCTATGATAACAAAACCCATAGATTGCAAACATATGTTTTGATGAGTTGGATTAGGATTGATTTCTATGGTTCGAGACTAAGAAGCTGGTCATTCCTTTGTGTAACTTTTTCATGCTAGCCTTTTTGTCCATGCATTGTGGGTTTTCACATCGGAAATTTCACAAACTTCGCTGGGCATTCACCCTAAACCAAAAACATCTTTTTATGATCACCTCCTTGTCCACAACCCAATTTGAGTATGGAGTAAAATTCTCGATGGAGACTCAGATATTCCGCAAGATTATTGAATTTATGCTTACTTTAGCAGTCATTTCCCCTCTCTTTTATGCTCGAGGATGAGCATCATTCAAGCATGGGGGAGGAGTCATTACATCACCTCTGACAAATGCTATGTAAGTATTATGTTGCAAAAGTTCTGAGGAGCAAAAGAAAAAAAATGAAAAATGAAAAAAAATTATGATGAGAAGAAAAGAAAAGTTAGAAAAAAAAGGAAGAAGAAAGAAAAAAAGAAAGAGAGAAAAATGAGAAGGAAATAAAATAAAAGTAAAAAAAATAATAAAGATGCTCCTTGGTTCTTTTTGCTTCGCAAGTTCTCAAGTGCCTTGATGACAAATTCATACTCAAATCTTCCAACCATGTGCAATCCGATAACGAGGACTTCACTCGTGCCTCGGGATCATCCATTTGCCACTTGCACATGTCCACCTATCTAAATGTGTGTGTTTCGTCCCTCTCTCTTTCCGACATTTATTTTCCATGGCCTTTTTGACGAGTCTCGGTAATCCCAGTAGATCTCTCTCTTAATTTGACAATATTTTGGATGTATGTTTTGCTAGGATTGTTTTTAACCTTCCAAGCTCCACGTAAGCCTTCCACCATTACATATGAGTAGAATAGGTTGAAAATAATCTAGTATAGGCTTGAGTGACTTGATGAGATGAGTGTTTCCATGAGCTTTTGCAAGAGATTTTCACTTATGTTGGATATGCATCTTTTTGAAAATTCTTCCATGGAACAAGGTAATGGTTTGAAGTTCACTTAAGTTTGAGAGCATCGTGTTTATTAAATGTGGCTTGTTCTTTATTGTTAGTCTATCCTCCATAATGAAAAGGAAGCCGGTCACAACTTGAACTTTTAAAAAAATAAATTCTTAAGGGAGAGCAATTTTCCTCGTCATGAATGACTAAGTGCAGGGACAACATTGGAAGGCAATGCTGATTTCCCTTTTAAGCAAGGATTACTTACTCGAGGACGAGCAAGGTTTAAGCATGGGGGAGATGTTGACGGTGAATTTCCGTCAACCTAGAGTACTTGTTATGCATTGGTGTCGATTATGATTTGTAACTAACCCGCCACTAGGCACACTAATGATATAACAAGTTCAACTTCGTATGTGCATTTGGAAGTGTTGTGTTTTTGCAGGAAAACATGGAAAAAAGGGACGGAGTCACAACAAGTTCAAAGGAGCAAATGAGGAGTTCTGTTCGTGTTCGAATGCAAGGCGAAATCACTTCTAAAGGTGGTAAGGACCAAGGTGGTACGACGGATCATCCCCGAGGACTAAGACGTAAAGTTCGGACTTCATGCGAGAAGACCCTCTATCTTGATCGCGGGGATGACGACCTCAAAATGACACAAATCAAGGGGGCTAAGTCCAAAATGTGAAGATGAGCCGTGGGGAGGAAGACGGGCCCGAACCGGCCCAGGAAGGGCCTGGGCCGGCCTGCCCGTTCGGACCGGCCCAGGGACTTTCTGTGGCGGTTCGGCCCGCCCTTTGACCTAGTTGCTCCTCGGTCTTTTAATAACTCCCTCCTCGGACGGCCGCCGCATCCAATCATTCTACCGACGCCATTCACCAGAAAACCGCCGCCGCAAGATGAGGGAGAGAGTTGGATGAGCTCGTCGCAAGGATCAACGCCGGCGGAGGGAAGGAAGCAAGAGGAGGACTCCAAGCCGCTGGCCTAGGGGTGTTCCCAAGCTTCATCGCCGCCATCTTCATCGACGACGTTCTCCGGAGTCTCCATCTGTCACACCTGATTTTCCGAAGAAAACCAAATGCATCTCATATGTGCGGCAGGATCAAGTTTACACACATATGATAGGCGTCATGAGTGAAATATCATTAAACAGCAATAAAAACGTATAAGAGTTAAACCATTACATTATCTCTTTATTACACTCAGACGTTAGACTCGAAGGTCTTTAAAACGAACAAACGATAACTAGACGAAGCAACTCCGTCTTCAGCTTCCACAGGCACATGACTGGGGGCACGCAAGCCTCAGAACTCATCGTAGTCGCTGAAGTACTCTTCTCCAGTGTTCTCCTCTGAACAGCGGGTAAGCAAGGGTGAGCACACTTATGTTTGGAGCTCAGCAAGTGGGGGAAGATGCAAGGCTATCAAGGATAGGCTAAGGTTTTGCAGCGGTTAGCATTTTTAATGTTGGTCAAATTTTATTAGCAAGCACCTATTTACTAGATGTAAGTTCATACCAACCCACTTAAGCATTTAGGGAAGCATCTCATCTCAAAACCATATGAAAACCACGATTTAATTCCATCTTTATGTTTGATTATCATGTGAGGGTCCAGGCCGCTCTTAACCATGAGCACGGCTGATCGATCAGTTTTAACTCTGCAGAGGTTGTACACTTTCACCACAGCTCGCGTAAAAGTTCCGAAGAACTTTGAACCCAACCATGCGATGCTGGCCAAGCATCATACCACACTTCCGAGGTGTGATTGCATTGGGACGCTACGAAGCCTTTACAAAGGTATGCAGAAGACCAACAGCCCGCATAGTTACAGTAGCAGAGCGGACCATAACCCTCCCTAGTGGACAGCACCTTAGCAAAGGCTGCGGCCAAGAGGACCGGGCTATACCCCTTAAACTCTGACCCCCTCTGCTCCTTTCGGATAAGGCTATCAGAAAATTCCACACACCTAATTAATTGGCTAAGCCAGAGCCATATGGACTGTGGTTGCACTGTTTTCCTGGGTGATTCTCCATGTTCCGATTAATTCATATGATCTTGTTATTAACCACATATGTCACCAAAGTTATCATGATCAACATTCATCATTTTGCAAAGTTTCATTTGAACCATCCCAAGGTATAGCAACTAAGCATTTCTACCCAAAACATTTATTTTAAACCAGGGTGTTCAAGGTGATGGGGATAAAATCTAGTCATGTCCTTAAAAAGGTAATTTCCCATCAAATTTATGCAATGCAACATTTAAATGTAAATATTAATTAACATGCAATTATCTAGGTCAAAGAGGAATATGCAGAGGGAGAAGTCCACTTGCCTTCCTTGCTTAAACACTGGGATTCTTCTCCTTCAAAAACTTGCTCTTGATCCACTTCAACTGGTTGCTCACTTGAAACTGGCACGATGTCTACGAGCACACATAAAGACATTCAATAAACAAAACAATACACCAAGCATGAAAAGCTTAAAAAGAGAACAAGGTTTAGCTCTAGGAACACGAACTCAAAAACACTCGGAACTATCGGGAGCTTTGGATGATCACATACAAGAGCTAGCTATGTGCTAGGTATCTTTTAATTAAGTAAAATCATGTGCATAGGTTATTTCAGAGAAATACCCTATTTATAATTAAGCAAGTTATATTTGTATTAAAAGACAATGTAAACTTAGTCTAATTTTATTTATAAATATTCAAGTTTGATTTATGCAAATTAAACATTTAATTTAAAAGAAGCATGTAAAAGCATCTAAGCGTATAACTTTATATTTCGAGTTCAACTAGGCAAATTATAATTCAAAAACACATTCATATTCATATTAGTCAAATTAACATGTAATTAAGAAAACTCGAGATAGCCTATGTTTCTTTTATTTGGAAAGCAGATTGAATATAGATTAATCAATTTAAGTTTGATCATGAAAACCGAGGTATACATCTAATTAACTTTTAAATATAAGAAATATTTAATTGATATTAATCATATTTACGTTCTTATAAAAACACGTGTTAAACTTCTAATTAGATTTTAATTAGAAAAGCATGTGTATAAGGATTTACTCATATTTAATATTTAAATAAATTATAAAACAAAGAACATGTTCAACATTGGCCCTAACACGTAGTTTGAGTTGATATGAACCTAACGCAACTTGAAACGGTGGAAACGGAGCTAAAACGCAAAAGATACAGCCAAAACAAGGTTCTGAAACTGACGGGCTTGAAAAGACGGTCGCGTGGACACCAAGAACGCTTAAAACGGATAAAAGATGAAAAAGATATGGCTAAAACAAGGTTCAGGGGCTTTTCTGTGAAGAAACAGGGCTTACAGGGGCTTAACTGCAAGAAACCAGGGGCTAAAACCTAATTATGTGTATAAACCGAAGGGTTTATGCGCAAAAGAACCTATTAAGGGCCTCGGGTGCTAAAACAGAGAAGATTAGGGGCTTAAACAGAAGAAACAGGGACCTGTTTGAAAGGGTTTACATGGGTGGAAGGACACTTTTGTGATATTCAAAACTGTAGGGGGTTTTGTGCAAAACGGCGGCTGATGGAGGCGGATGTGCTGACTGAGCGCCACACGGCTGGCTCTGATTGGTCATATGGGTGACGTGGCGCTGATAGGGCGGTGACGGAGCCGTGGACCGCGCCGTGGACCACGGTCCATAGGTCCACCGTGAACCAACCGAAGGGGTACCCCCTTGATTTAATCAGGGCCGTTGATCTCCGATCGGGTGGCCACGGTGATCTGCAGGCGGACGTGCGGCGGCGGGGTGGCGGCGCACGGCGGAGCTCGCCGGAGCTCGCTCGATTTCGAGCTCCCGGCCATGGATCGAAGCGCGGACAAGCTCTACGTGGAGCTGAGGACACGACGGACACAACTAGGGCATCGAGAAGGTGGCTCGGGAGGCCATGGTGGCTTGCAACGGAAGGGGGTGGCGGCGGCCACTCCGGCGTGCGGGCGCCGGTACTATGGCCCAACCGCAGGGGGAAAACAGGGGGAAAGTGATGCTCACCATGCAGAGAAAAGCCGGCGAAGAAAAGGGCGGTGGGGAAGCGACGGCGTGGGAGATCGTCGACGGCGGCTTCGGGATCGACGGCGCCCCAGGAAGAAAACAGGGAGCTCCTGGCGTCGCGCGGTCCGGTGGCAAACCTGAAACAGGGAGGGCTCGATGAGCTTTGCACGCGAAGAAGAAGAAGGGAGAGAGGGTTAGGGGTACTCCACCGACGGCAAGATGCTTCGGCAGCCGGCAATGGCGCGGCGGCAGAAGAGCTTCGGGTGGTGGCGCGTGCGCGAGATGGAGGGGGTGCGAGGCGTGCACGGGTGCGGAAAGGGTGCACGCAGGGGCTCGAGCTCGGGTTTTATAGAGAGGAGAAGGGAGGAGAGGGGAGAGGAGAGGCCGGCGGCCAAGGGGCAAAATGCCATTGATGGCCATGGCGCCGGCGGTTTCGACTTGGAATCAAGAGAGGGGGGAGTAACCGAAGGAGTAAAGGAGGGGAGGAGTGGCGCCGGGGCTTAATTGCACCCTGATGGCGCTTGAAGGCGGAGGGGGAAGGGGCGAGATTGCCGGAAACGGCCGGCGGGCTCGCGGTGGTGTAGAGCAGGGGAGGGGAGGGAAGCTGGAGGAAGGGGGAGGAGCTGATGTGCGGGGCCCAGCTGGCGGTGAGAAGTGAGAGGGGAGAGGTAGAGCGGGCCGCCGGGGGTGTTTGGGCCGGAAGAGGTGACTGGGCTGCGGGGTGAGCTGGGCCTGCGGGCCGAAAGGGAGGGAGGGGAGAGGTTTAGGTTTTCTCTTTCTTTTTTTTTTCAAAACCTTTTTCAAATCTTTTCAACACTTTAAAACTTCCAAACACTTTTCAACTTTTCAAAATCTTTTCAAAGTTTCAAACAAACTTTAAAACTTTTAAAACTTCACACAAGCAAACATAAGCCATGCATTTCAAAATATGATGCACAAGCACTTATTGTTTCTAAAATTATTAAAATGACATTTAAACATTTTAGAGACAAATTTATTTGATAATTTATTTAAAACCTTAAAAACAAAATCTATAGCACCATGTTGCTACATTATTTTAATGATGGAATTTTAGGGTGTTACACCATCACCCCTATGTGCTTCAATCCGTGTAAGATGATGGGGTAATGTCTCCGTTCGTCCCTAGGGTTAGATGTATGCATGATATGTAATCTATACATGAATCTTATGTCAATCGATGCTTTATGGTCTATGGCTTCGCGTATGCTTTGTTTACATATGTTTGCGCAACATGTGATCTTAGTAGGGTTTGTGGTAATCGTGGTGATTAGTTTAACCCTATGGATGCTTAGGTATAGATGCGGTTATACGTGAAAGTGTTTGATTACCTTGCATAGTGACAGTACGGTGGAGGGAAAAGGCTTAGCGGCCGCATAACCGCCATGAAGCTAGTGTAGGCAACACCCTTTTCATGTAGTAGATGCATGTTCATGTGTTCATAAACCCTAGGGAGGGAACACTTATCTATCTTAATCTCTCTCTTGTGTCCACCCTTTGCCATCTAGTTTAACCTTAGATTTATTTGATTAACATAGGTTAGATTGTCTTTACCTTTAGATTAATACCCCTTTCAAAGGTTTTTCATCAACTAGATTAGTACTTGGTTAAGCACTAGCAATCCCCTTGCTCCGCGGATTGACAAGAACCTTGGCGGTCACCCCGTGGTGAAAAAGGTGTAGGTCTGTACGCTTGCGGATCGAAGGTTGCTACGTGTTTCAACCGTCAACAACCGGTCTGACCGGTGCCTACGCAGAGGTGCTGCAGCGAGCCTCTCTGCGTGCTTGTTGGCCAGACACTTGTGCCAACAAAACCCAAAATATTTTTAAATCATCAGCACACACTCGAATGTTCACAGAGCCAATGACGTGACCCGGCACAGAGTATATGAACTCGGGTATGATTATTGTTTTTGGCCATTACTGTAACCAAGTTCTGTTCATGATAGAGAAGCCCAATACTTCCATGCTTAACAGAGCTTGCCACTGTAGTTTCCATATCCATATTAATATATCATCTGTACTCAGTGGGTAATGGGCGATCTGGGCTCTTGCATCTCAAACCTAATTCCTGGTCTTATTTATTTGTAAAAAGAGAATGCATGCATCTAGGTATGGAAATAATGAAACCAATGACGTACTGCTAGTCAACAAAGAGACAGAAAACTTAAAAAGTTATTTAATGATCTGCTCATATCAAGATATAGTAAAAGAGAATTGCCCCTTCAAAAAAAACATCGAGCTAAATTCCTGATGTATGGTATGTTATCCATTAACTAGTCAAATGGGTATGGTATCGATTAACTAGTATCCATTAACTAGTCAACTCAGCTAAATTGCTGAATTTTAGGGCAAACATTTTTTGAGGAATGTTACGGTGCTTGATCGGAACCAGGCAGAACAAAGAGGAATCGGTGGTTCCGGTCCACAATTACTTGGTTCCGGTCCATAATTCATAACAAGGATTAGTTCCTACTCACAATTATTTAGTTCATGGCACACAATTACTTAGTTCCGGTCCACAAGATTGGTCTTTCTAATAGGTTCCTCCTATTTTACAACCACCCGATCTGGACCGATGGACGGCTCATAAAAACCTCAAGTACTGAAGAAAGAGTCACATTTTTTAAGCAAATGGGGTATGGTATCCATTAACTAGTAAACTCAGCTAAATTGCTGATGGGCTAGGTCAGAAACAAACATCGAGCCCTGATGCCAGTATGGCCACTGAATGTAAATAAGCACTCTTCATGTTAAGAAAATAAAAAAAAACTTTGTGTCTCTAACTATGCCCCTACATCAGATTGATCCTACTCCATTGTCGTCAGGTCCATGATTAAATTCGTCACATAAAAAGTAACCTAGCATAATTTGTAAATTATTTTAGACTTATCTTGGTAGGGCCCAGTCTTTTGCCAACAGAATTCAATGTGACCGAGAACAGCGTACCCTCTATATTTTGCTTCCTTGGTCTTCCGGCGCACTAGATCTTTCAGAGTCAGCAACGGTGGCATGACTGCATGCAACTGTGGTACATGATGAACTGTTGGCTATTGTCTCTGTTCATCTCATTGGGGCAACAAGTCCAAGAGTCGATGATTGGCACAACACTGGATCAAAAACCCACAACAGAACATAGCAATGTAACCACCCTTCTTGGCCTTCTGCACCAGCTTGTGGCCTCAACGGGGTATTCCTGAGGCCTCCAGTTCATACAGATTTAGAGTTTGTATCGGTGAACACACGATGCTGACATTACTGTCAGCTGCCCGGTATTGCTAGAATGGTGATGCATGCTTGATCCCTCGTGTCCTAGCTAGACTCCACCATATCCTCAATCATGGTTTTCTAATCTAAACTAATGAGAAAGTTAAAAAAATCTACCGAAAAAGATCTTAGATGTCACAGGGAGACTGCAGGATCTTGTAATCACAACTGATTACTGCCCCATTGAAAGCAAGGACCTACCCTTTAAAAGATACCTGCCCATGACAAAAAAACAGAGTGCAGTCTCAGAAGGAGCCCGCATCATTTGCCACGTATACCAATTACTGCAAAACTTTGGAGGGAAACGTTTTAAGATTGTAAACAGCGTAGTGGTGGATTTCTTCAAAATTCCAGTTTATTGGCAGAACAAGCATCTGCATCTCTGGCCCATCATTTCTATGGGGCACACAGAGTTTTTGTCTTGCGGCCCTACCACATCTCTTCTACATTCGATGGTGGTTTTGCGATACAGATCAGTCATGAGAGTGCAATGGATCAGATTAAATATAGAATTGATTTGTTGCAGCCATTTTTCAGCTGGGAGACAAGGTTGATCTTGCATGATTTTGACACGCACAATTACCTTAATTTGACCAGTTGAGAAGTTTCAATCTTCTTTCAACTATTGATTACATAATCACCCTATTACCAAATAAACACACCATTATAGTACACCGACTTGGTGTCAAACAGTGTGGCGGTTGGCAAATACTGACTAATCTGAATAGTTCATAATTTGTTTCTCCATACATCAGCAGAGGGCCTTCTGTCAAGGGCTCTTTTACGGTGGACCATGTGGTGCTATGCAGTATATGACTATTTTTTGTAAGGGTAAATAGATAATTTTTGCAAATTTGGCAACCTCGGGCCAAGAAAATTTTTTTGTTTATGCCAGCAAGAAAAAATTGAAATTTTTTTTTTGAAAAAAGTCGTTTTTGAAATTTGAAATGAAAATTTTCATTTTTGAAATTTGGAAAAAATTTGCCCATGCCTCTAAAGGGACATGAAATTTTTTTTTGAAATATTTCGTCTATGCCACCAAAAAATTGAAATGAAAAAAATCGTTTTTGACATTTGAAATGAAAATTTCATTTTTGAAATTTGAAAATATTGGGCCATACCAGCACAGGGAAATGAAAAAAATTGAAATGAAGAAATATATATTTCGTTTATGCCACAGAGAAAAAACTTTCAATAATACCCCTATGCCACCTATACCACATATGTATACCACCATATAGCACAGGTGCAAGTTGTAGTGGTATACAATTAATCTCAACTGTCGAACTTTTTCATACTAGTCCTTTTGAAACAGTGGTATAGAGCGGCAAATACTGACCAATCTGAATAGTTCATATTTTGTTTCTCCATACGTCAGCAGAGGGCCTTCTGTCAAACACGTACTGGCCCATTATTGTACGAGGGGTCAGCTCCTCCAGCATGGAGGCTAGACAGCGCCTGCAGCAATTAATCTGAACACAGTGAGTGACCTGTATCGCCGGTGGTTCTGAGACCTCTCATCCACAGCAATTAATCCAAACAACAACGTGGAAATAGTCATAGGTCGTTAACATCTCGATAGCAGCTTATCTGTAGGCTTGACTAGTCGGCACCGTACCTTTTTTGTAGTAGAGCATGCAGACGCGAAGTTGGTAAGCTTCGAGACACGTCTCTGCAATGTTCGTAGCTAGGAAAATTAGAGGTCCATATATCTTGACCAATCCACCAGGAGCAGCAAAAACGACAGTAGAAGAGCTTCATTCAGTATGCCTTCTTATAAAGAGATGACTCCACAAGCACATAAGTAAAATATATAGCAACATTTTGAGCTTCGTGCCTAGTAAGCCACATTATTCTTCTTGGTTTACTCTGCCACGACTACAACATCTCCCGACAAGAGAAACATTGAAGCACCTTTTACGAAGGTTTTTGAAGTCGATCACCCAATTTGAAAGCCGTGTGTTAGTATAAATTCAGATTGTCATCTGGCAACAGCACAACCGGTTTAGCACCCATAGAGCAAATTAAAGAACAGCATTTCGGACCGGACTCGGGATAAGATTTTTTTCTCAGGCTGCAAGATCTGCGCCCACACCCATCGGAAATCCTATATACCTTCCGGAAGATTTTTTTCTCCACCACCTTCCAATGTTTGAGATTCGTACAACCAACCACAGCCGTTTGATTCACATGTAAACCCTAACATCACCTCTCTCTTCTTTCTCTCCTGCTTCTCTCACCGCCGCCGTGACTCACCCCCGCGCGCCGCCGCGACCTGCCCCCGTGCCACCCCACCGACGCCGCGACCCGCCCCCGCGCCACCCTGCTGCCGCGACCCGCCCCCGCGCGAGCTCACCAGACCGCCGCGGCTGGGCGCCCGCGAGCGAATTCGCCGGGGCCGCGCGCGCCGCCGTGGGTCGCGCCCCGCGCGCGAGCTCGCCGGGGCCGGGCCGGGGCGCGCCGTCGTGGGTCGCGCCCGCCGCGCCTCCTCTGCCGCCCACCGCGGTTGACCCCGCGCGGCGCCGCGGCCGGTCGGCGCGCCCCGCCGGCGGCGGTCTGAAGGTGGAAGAAAGGGAAACAAATGTTGATTTTTTGCCCTGAAAAACATTGGGACATTTTCAGAAAATGTTGATCAACATTTTTATGAAAAATATTGAAAATGATGAATCGTTCCGTAAAAATGTTGAATCTAACGTTTTCTCTCGAAAAATGTTGATGCAACTCTTCCGGAAAAATGTTGGTTGAAAAATTTCGTTGAAAAATGTTACGACATTTTCTAAAAAATGTCGAAACATTTTGTAATGCACAGGCTGGTGGAAAAATAAAAAGAAGGCAGTTAGATGGGCTTTGGTGGGCTGGAAGTTCGCATCGTTATCCACCTTCCGGTAGGTATATAGGAGCCCCCCACGCCCATCCATTAAAGTCTGTGGGCGGGTCAGGTTTGGGTCAGGCCGGGCTAAAAATGCTCAGGTATACCGATAGAGCAGATAACAAACTTGCAACTTGAGAATTTATACATTTTGTGCCAAGGATTTCTTCTGATGTTATAGGAAAAAAACATGTTTATTTCAATGGTTTCATCACATTATATTTGACGAGGCAGAGGTAGATGTGTTCATAGCAAAGAACAATAAATTGTGACAAAACAGTTCCAGTTAACTACGGTTTTCTTTGTTCCCCCTGATTTGCCATTTCTGGTCGACTGTCATGTGCACTTGTTTATTTTATTTTTTTGGTTTAACCAAGGCTAAATCAGCTACCATAAGCCAGTGCTATATTTGAACTCAAACACAAACCTCACAAAAGAGACGGAGAAGAAAAAACAGCTTCCTAAATCAACGTGACTCCATAGAAAATGATTCCATGAGGTGGACAAATCAGTGAAGAATATGAATTGTGACTTAGGTGGACAAATCGTGGCAGCATATACACAGGAACCTGAGTAATGTAGTAGTTATTGCCACATTTAATTGACATCACTACAATCAAAATGGTAGACGATAATTGCTTCGGGACAGTCCCAAGGGAATATTAATTGTGGTTTCCGTATCTTCATTAAATGAGACACTACCTTAGCAAAATGACGGCGTGGCAGGCTAATTAATGAAGGAAATCGTTTCGTCGGAGAAACGAAGTCTCCTATCAGCCTGATGTGTGTAGAAACTGGGAAATCCCTGTTAGGGAGAAACGACCTCTTCCCAAGACTATCCTCTGGATCCGGTGTGCTGTCGTGCATATCCCCACGGCCCCGACCTTCATGCGCCGCGCGCAGGGTCGACGTCGATGAGCCTAGGTTGGCAAGCTCCAGCCATCACCGACCGCCGCTGCCGCCGCCTGGCCATGAGGGAGCGCGTCGAAGTCCATGAGCCTCGCGATGATGATGGGCGATGGTCGCTCTTCCCCCACAAACGGGAAAGGAGGCTCGGTGTCGGGTACGGGCGAGTTCCGGATCGGATCTCACGCCGCCAGAGCTTGCCCTTGGTGTTGATGACCGCCCGGCTGTCGAGCGAGAGCTGCGACGGGCGGCGTCATGTCCGTTGACGACGGTACCGGTGTTGCTCGATCCACCTAACACTTCGCCGCGGGCTCACTTGGATCTTTCTTTGTGGCAGAATTGTAATTTTCAGGCATGACAATGGCCGCCTTATCACATTCAACAGGGAAGTTTATTGCAGGCCTCGCCAGCTTTCCTCTACTAGAGCATGACATAGAGGGTTCGGATCTCTGCATTACGATGCTTTCATTGTCAACAGCTCCTGGCCCTATGAAATAACAACGAGACTTGACCACTCTGAGCAATGTAGGTTAAATATATAATTTGGCTAAATTATTTAAATAGTGGAGCATGTAGTCTCCGACGGACTAATATAATTCGCAACAACTCGCACATGGGCTTTCCGGTTACACGCCGCAGTCAGCAATATTCAGCATCCTCTGCAAAATGCTGAGACTGTTTACGGGTAGTTCATTGCATAACCAAGGCTCCACCACAGTCATTTCAGGCACGTTTTGAATGCTGTGGAGGCACGACCATCCTAGCACTTCTAATTGGCGTCGGCGGCGATCTGCAGTCCAGGAGAAAAGGAAAGATTTGCTTGCTATCCTGATGCCTCTTTAATTTTTCCATTGGCAGTCAAAGAATTCACTGTTATCAAACTGCACACATGGTTTGTTGTGAGAGAAAAAATTGTCTCTATTGTGGTTTCGGTTTTTACTCTTGAGCTTCACGATGCCTGCTGCGAGTGAACCGCAAATTTATATCCTCATCTGGGTTTCTAAGTCTTTATAACATGAAAGGGCTACTGAGACTTGTCGTCAAGGAAAAGCTGCTTTGCGTTTTTGCTTCCATGATCTAAGAGCGTTAATGTTGAGCCTCAAGAAGCGTTCGTACAGATCAGAGAAGCCTACATACAGCGACCATATATCTGAACTAATACTCAGTTCGATGAATTGGTGAATTAATTGACTATCTGTATAAACCTAGAATCTTATATATTTGGTAACTCTTTGGAGATCAAGACGAAACTACAATGATGCATCTAGTAGATAAAGCTTAGAGAGCACTAGGTAAAGAGTAACTAAAAAGAGCTAACGAGCAAGCCAGAGGTCAAGCGATTGCAGCTTGCATGGTTCAAAGGAATCCGTCAAAAAGAAAGAGAAAATTACTTGAAAGTAGATGCTGTTAGATAATTAGGCAAACTCTTGTTAAATTTAATCCGTGAAAATAGCAGCAATATTGTGATGACATATATATATTCCATTTTATTACCGGTTAACTAAACTAGAAAACCAGCAAATAAAAAGAGGAACATGAAGGTATACCCTGCGGAGGGACCGGTGCCGGAGGCACCAGCGGCTCCATTCCCATCATTCATCATGATGAGTTGTTCGATGTAGTCGTTCACAGTTGATGCAGGAAGATGTTCGCAGTGCCGTTGCGTCCACCGAGAAGTAGTCGTACTCCAATCGCTCGGTCCACCGGGAAGTAGTCGTACTCCAATCGCTCGCTGCCGGGAAGTAGTCGTACAACGAGCAAATGGAGGAAGATCGTTGAGCAGTCGCGTACTTGTTGCGCTACCCAAAAACTTGATTGTCTCGCTATCCCGAGCAGGATCTCTTGCGATGCCGGTTTCGGAGGCTCTGCTCTTCCAGCAGCATGTGCGTGCACGAAGTGGAATGGGAATGGATCTTGAGTACAGCTACAACCGTTTAAAAAGAAAAGAGGCTCGCAAGAAGAAACGAATGCACGTGCATGGTGTCATGTGCAACTAGTAACCGCAGCCATTAGCAACCAGTAACCGACGGCCACATTAGTACTAGTAACTGATCACAGCCATTAGCACAAGTAACTGATCAGCTATTGACCACAAACTTAATTCTCACAATAAGTGTCTCATGGTGCAAAATGGTAACGCTATGCATTTCATTCCTTCTTAATTAACCATATGGGATTAATCACCTTATTAATCACCATTTGTTAAACTCTTAGCATTAATTGTGGGTCTGAATTATTATTGATTTAATTGCTTGGAAAAAGGGTTAAGCCTAATTAAATCCAACAATCCCCATCAATAATTCACGGCTCACGAAAAAATGCTTTCAGATTTTACTGCTGTTTTGAAATACCAACTTTAGTGGAGACTGTTAAGTTGAACTTCCACCTAGAGCAAAGGCTACACTTGATTACAACTAATCAATGGACCATGCCTTGAATTGACAGTTTTGTGCAACCAAGCTTGGCCAAAACTCCTTGTTAGTACTAGGCTGCTATAAGCATCCCCGCGGTTAGGAGCATATAAGTCATACTCCGAGGCTTTCATGAGTATTTAGAAATTCCCACAATCTCATAGACTGTGACTAGCAGTCTGACTCATATAGGTGTATTCCTCAAAAGATATCCTGTAGGATGATATCTTAGCTTCTCTTAAGCTCTTTGGAACACATTAAGGAAAACCATCCTGCCATACAGTACAGAAAAGAAGTACATCTGAGATGAACCAACAAGGGTCTTTTCTCTTAGACTGAAACTAGTTTGTTTCACCATTCTAATTCATGGGATCTCCGATCACATAGAACAGGTTACCACTAGAGTAGTCCATCATGTGGGTCTCATGCCCATCTCACTCAATGCACTGTTAATCACATTTCGTGACAACTCCTTTGTAAATTGATCTGCCAGATTTTTAGCAGTAGGAATATAATCCAATGCTATCACTCCGGAGTTTCTCAATTTCCTGACAGACTTTAACCGCCTTTTAACATGTCTTGAAGACTTCATGTTATCCTTAGAATTGTTCACTTTGACTATCACAGTCTGATTGTCACAGTTCATAGAAATAGATGGTATAGGTTTTTCAACCACCGGTAAATCCATAAGGAATTCACGAAGCCACTCAGCCTCAATGCTGGCGGTGTCTAATGCTGTGAGTTCTGCTTCCATTGTTGACCTTGTTAAAATGGTCTGCTTGCAAGACTTCTAGGAAACAGCTCCACCACCAAGTAGAAACACATATCCACTTGTGGCATACATTTCATTAGCATCAGAAATCCAATTGGCATCACAATAACCCTCTAGTACCCTCGGGTACCCGGTATAGTGAATATCGTAGCTCACAGTACCTTTTAGATAACGCATCACTCTTTCAAGGGCTTGCCAATGATCATCTCCCGGATTTGAAACAAACCGGCTCAATTTGCTCACAGCAAAAGAGATGTCAGGTCTCGTAGCGCCAGCTAAATACTGCAATGAACCAATAATTTGGGAATATCTCAATTGATCCTTTGCTATTCTTCGATTTTTCCTTAATAGCACACTAGGATCATAAGGTGTTGGAGCAGGTTGACAATCGCTATATCCAAAGCGACTTAAAACCTTTTCCACATAGTGGGACTGCAAAAGAGTTACCCAACCATTACCTTCTCTTTTCAGCTTTATATTAAGAATAACATCAGCTTCTTCCAAATCTTTCATCTCAAAATTATTTGACAGAAAATCTTTTACTTCCTTGATCACATCAAGGCTAGTCCCAAAGATTAAAATGTCATCAACATACAAACACAAGATTACTCCCTCGCCCCCACCAAACCGATAATAAATACATTTGTCAGCTTCGTTCACAATAAAGCCGACTGATGTCAAAGTTCTTTCGAACTTCTCATGCCATTGCTTAGGAGCTTGTTTGAGTCCATACAAGGATTTCAACAATTTGCACACCAGTTCTCTTTGACCCTCTATTACAAACCCATCAGGCTGCTGCATGTAGATTTCCTCATCTAACTCTACATGTAGGAAAGCGGTTTTAACGTCCATTTGATGAATGATCAAACCATGTGAGGCAGCCAGGGAAAGTAACACTCGAATTGTCGTCAAACGAGCAACAGGTGAATAGGTGTCGAAATAATCTTCACCCTCTTTTTGTGAATACCCCTTGACTACAAGCCTTGCCTTGTACCTCTCAATAGTACCATCAGGCCTAAGCTTTTTCTTGAACACACATTTACATCCTATAGGTTTGCACCCATAAGGACGTTCAACGACTTCCCAAGTTCCATTAGACATAATAGAATCCATCTCACTCCTTATTGCTTCCTTCCACAAGTCAGCATCAGGAGAGGAAAATACCTCTTCAATGGTTCTTGGTGTATCATCCATGAGGTACACAATGAAATCATCACCAAAAGACTTTGCAGTCCTTTGCCTCTTACTCTTTCGAGTGACTACATTGTCATCCTCCTCAGGATTATGTGCATGAGGTTCCTCAATTTGTTCAGTCAGAATTATATGCTCATGAGGAATAACAGAGTCATGACTAGATGCGCTAGAAATATTTTTCATGGGAAAATTAGTCTAAAAAAATGTAGCATCTCTGGACTCAAAAATTGTACCGACCTCCATGTCAGATACTCCAGATTTTACAATTAAAAATCTATAACCCACACTGTTCATAGCATAACCCAGGAAAACACAATCAACAGTTTTAGGTCCTAATTTGGGCTTCTTGTTAATTGGCACATTCACCATGGCCAAACAACCCCAGGTGCGCAAGTATGAGAGATTTACTTTCTTTTTAAACCATTCCTCGAACGGTGTGATTTCTTTGTTCTTTGTAGGAACTCTATTCAGGACATGACATGCAGTCAAAATAGCCTCACCCCACCATTCCTTAGATAGACCAGCGGTCTCTAACATGGCATCAACCAAATCAGTTAGAGTGCGGTTCTTTCTTTTGGCAATCCCATTGGATTCAGGTGAGTATGGAGGTGTCCTCTCATGAATAATCCCATGTTCCGCACAGAACTAAGAAAACTCATTAGAAAATATTCTCCACCACGATCAGACCGTACCCGTTTAATTTTCCTCTCAAGTTGGTTTTCTATTTCAGCTTTATAGATTTTAAAATAATGGAACGCTTCATCTTTTGATTTCAACAAATAAACATAGCAAAATCTTGTGCAATCGTCTATGAGAGTCATAAAGTATCTTTTGCCACCTTTAGTCAAAACACCATTCATTTCGCTCAAATCGGTATGAATGAGTTCTAATGCCGCTAAGTTCCTCGCCTCCGCAGCCTTGTGAGGCTTGCGAGGTTGCTTAGATTGCACACATGCATGACATTTCGAACCTTTGACTAACTCAAAATTCGGAATTAAATTTAGTTTTGCTAACCGCGACATACAACCGAAATTAACATGACATGACCGTGAATGTGTTGTGATGTAGCGAAGCTACCCCTCACGAACAATGAAAGTAAACAACAAGCTCGAGATCACAAACTCAATCGAAACACCAAAAGGAAGACTAAAAGCTTTTTCTCAACAGTGAATTTCTCAAAAGCCGACCCCCTTTACAAGTGCCGGTCGACCTCCTTTTATAGGGAGACGAACAGACTTTTTACATACCGAGATTACCCTCGTGTAAAACGAATCGAACAGGAATGTACTAGGCTAATTTTGGGACATCTCCATCGAGTCTTCACGTAATCGGCGCCCCATGACGTAAGCCCGCAAATTACGGTGCTTTTCCCGACATCATCATGTGCGCCTGTTGGGTGAAGACCTTCGAAGTTTTGGAGATGCCCCTTTCGCCTAGCGCATCCTTGCACCTGAAACTCATTTCAAACCAAAACGCAAACGCATTAGTCTGTTAAGAGCGACGAAACCCCTCATTCGAAACCTAGGCTGGAACTTATTGAGTGGGGAGGATTCGCCCCCAGGGTTTCGTCGTGAAGAAGACTGGATCACCAAACCTGAAATCTAATGCTTTGGATCGCAAGACCTGTTCAGGAGTTTTTCTGGCGACGAAAGGTACCAGGTCAAAGCGGTGAAACGAAAGGCAACATGGAACTAAATGGCTTCAGGGGTTTCGCTTGTTATTCTCTCGAATCATTCTCGCCTAGCCACGTCAATCTTATGATTTTTGAGTGCGATGGACTCGATTCCGAATCCCCCAACAGAATGCCAAATGTTCGAATTATCAGGAATTAAAACATTGTTCACAACCTTATTACAAGCATCATCAAGCAAAGAAAGGCGGAACAAACGTCCGCTCACATAGCCTTTTCCAACAAATGTCCCATACTTAGAAAGTATACATTTATTTGACTCAAGCATAATTTTAAAACCATCTCTACACAGTAGAGAGCCACTAACAAGATTCTTTTTGATAGATGGGACATGCTGCACGTGCTTCAATAGTACCGTCTTTCCCGAAGTAAACTTCAGATTGACCGTACCAACACCAAGAACACGCGCATGCGATCCGTTTCCCATCAACAGTGACCCTGTCATGCCGGCCTGATAAGAAGAAAACAAAGAAATATCAGCACACACATGAACATTAGCACCAGTATCAAGCCACCACTCAGGTGACTTACAAACTGAAAGAACTGTAGGTAATAAATTACCGTACCCCGATGTTCCTCCAGCTTCGCTAATAACCATGTTCACTGATTTCTTCTCCTGTTTAAATTTGCGATCTGGGCATTGACTCGCCCAATGCTCCATGCTCCCGCAAACAAAACAGCCCTGTGATTCTTTTCCCTTTTTCTTCTTAAAATTGGTTGTCTGCTTTAGCCTCTCTTTTTTTTTCCTTTTTCTTCTTATGAGATGCATTGAAATTGGAATTTTTCTTCCGTACTGCATTGGCACTAGAAGACTCAACACCCTTTCCATGTGTATCTTTTGCTCTCGCCCTCTCCTCAACATCAAGAGTCCCAATGAGATCAGCCACGCTGAACCGTTGTCTCTTGTGTTTTAGAGAAGTAGCAAAATCCTTCCAAGAAGGTGGTAACTTGGCGATAATACCGCCAGCCACAAACTTGTCAGGCAACACACAAGGAAATTGTTCGAGTTCTTTTGCCAGTGACTGTACTTCATGAGCTTGTTCAACCACAGAACGGTCTTCTACCATTTTGTAGTCATACAATTGCTCCATGAGATACAACTCACTCCCAGCATCAGAAACACCTAATTTAGCATCCAATGCATCTCACAACTCCTTTGCAGTGGCTTGTGTGATATAGGAATCAATATACTTGGCATCAAGAGCGCTAATCACAGCACCACGAAACAGGTTATCAGCCGTCTCGAACGAGCTCTCCTCCTATGGAGTAAACTGTTCCGGCTTTCCCTGTGCAGCGTGATAGCAGTTCATAGCAGTCAACCACAATATCATCCTAGCATGCCACCTCTTGTAAAAAGTGCCATTGAATGGTTCCGGTTTTAATGCAGCAGCAAAACCTCTAACAGAAAATTGCCTATCAGGTTTTTGGATTGTTTGATAATTAGGCAAACTCTTGTTAAATTTAATCTGTGAAAATAGCAGCAATATTGTGATGACATATATATATTCCATTTTATTACCGGTTAATCAAACTAGAAAACCAGCAAATAAAAAGAGGAACATGAAGGTATACCCTGCGGAGGGACCGGTGCCGGAGGCACCAGCGGCTCCATTCCCATCATTCATCATGATGAGTTGTTCGATGTAGTCGTTCACAGTTGATGCAGGAAGATGTTCGCAGTGCCGTTGCGTCCACCGAGAAGTAGTCGTACTCCAATTGCTCGGTCCACCGGGAAATAGTCGTACTCCAATCGCTCGCTGCCGGGAAGTAGTCGTACAACGAGCAAATGGAGGAAGATCGTTGAGCAGTCGCGCACTTGTTGCGCTACCCAAAAACCTGATTTCCTCGCTATCCCGAGCAGGATCTCTTGCGATGCCGGTTTCAAAGGCTCTGCTCTTCCAGCAGCGTGTGCGCGCACGAAGTGGAATGGGAATGTATCTTGAGTACAGCTACAACAGTTTAAAAAGAAAAGAGGCTCGCAAGAAGAAACGAATGCACGTGCATGCTGTCAAGTGCAACTAGTAACCGCAGCCATTAGCAACCAGTAACCGACGGCCACATTAGTACTAGTAACTGATCACAGCCATTAGCACAAGTAACTGATCAGCTATTGACCACAAACTTAATTCTCACAATAAGTGTCTCATGGTGCAAAATGGCAACGCTATGCATTTCATTCCTTCTTAATTAACCATATGGGATTAATCACCTTATTAATCACCATTTGTTAAACTCTTAGCATTAATTGTGGGCCTGAATTATTATTGATTTAATTGCTTGGAAAAAGGGTTAAGCCCAATTAAATCCAACAGATGCAATGGCAAAGTCCTCAAAATGTAAAGCAATTATAATATAAAGGACAATTTTAGTTGATTGTTGTGTGTTGTTTTTACAAAGCCCACAGGGCTAATATTTATATACAAATAACAAACCCCTAGTCGATGACAACATCCAAGTTTTGACAGAAAAGAAAACTAACCACTACTAAACATTACCCGTACACAAGTCGGACTGAACACTGGTTATGCGTGCTGTCAACTTCCAATTCTTGCCCTATCAACTGCGACGTCGCATCGGCTGCTCCTTGCCCTGGCTTCCATCAGCATCTCCATTTCGCGCGGCATCAGCCACACATGTGTCCAAAATGGTGTCAACGAATCCCAATAACTCTCACGCCTGTCAGGACATGCTACCAGAGTTTCGTATCAATAGAAGCTATGGTCAGAAAGTCACAATGCCTCGTTGATATCTGAATTCTGAAGCTTAGCAAAGGCTGGTTTATGGTTCCAACTATTTCAACCCAATACCCAATACTAAATTGAGAAAAAGATAAACAGAAAGTCAATACAAAATGCAACGATGACCTTTATAGACACACATCCATTCGTTTATTTGGCACAAGCGGTGATGGCTTGATTGCCTTCTTTCGCGTCCCATGCTGTCACGTTCAAAAATTGTGTGTGACTCAAAGGTGCTGCAGGGATGCAAATCGCTAGGATTGAGAGAAACTGGATGGAAGCAAGGATAGCTGCTTTTTTTTAGCAGAAGCAAGGATAGCAGCTAGTCAGCAGACACCGTACCGTCCCCTACCAAACCCAGGATATGAGTGTGTTTGTACCTAGATCTGGCGAGTCCTGTCGAACCCTAGCCGCCGCCGCCTCTAGCCCCCTCTCTCGCCGCGCCGCCGCTGGAGCGAACCGCCGGGATCCCGCGCGGCCGCGAGGAAGGTGGTGGCGGGGCCTCCTACTCCTCTTCTCGCCGGAAGTTCGGGGCGGACGCGGCCGCCCGGCCGCGACGGCGAGGCTCGCCGGGGCGGGACGTCCTCTGCGGCGGCGAGTGGTGGAGCCCTCGGATCCGGTGGAGCCTTGGCCGGATCCGTAGGCTGCGCGGAGGAGGCGTCGGGTTTGGTTGGAGGCCAGGCCCGGGCGGTGGGTTTGGTGCTCCGGCCGGTGCGGCGGCGGCGCGCCAGGCGCGGGGTTGTTGCCGGCGGGCGGCCGGCGACGCGTCCCCGCGGTGGTGGCCCGTCGGCTGGCGGTGTGGCCCCCTACGTGGGCTCTGCGGCCGGCGGGCGGCGCCCTGCATCGGAGGTGGCCGGCGTCCTGCGTCTCTGTTCCTCGATGGGGACATTCGGCAGCGGTGCTGGCTGCCTCCGGCGTCTGGCGAGTCTGCTCCATGGATGGTGATGGCGGTGGTCGAGCTTCTCAGATCTGCAGGGGGTGGCGGTGGCTCGTTGTTGGGTGTCGGTCCCGGGCGACTACTTTGTTCGGACTAAGTGCCGGGGAAGGTTTTCGTCACACATGGCCGCGCCCGATGCGAGTTTGGCAGTTGTCTGTGGCGGTTGGCGACCTCGGTCGGCCTGGCGCTCAAGTTTGGCGGACCTATCTCGTGGCCTAAGTGCAGCGGAGGTCGCCGGTGGGCAGGGCGGTGTCGGTGGGGGTTGGCGGCTGCTGCGGATGACTTCCGTCCTTCGGCGCCCTATGGTGTGGATTTGGGCTCTTCCGGTCGACGTCGGTGTTCCTGTTGTGTTGGGCAAGGTGTCGCCACTTCCGTGTCGTTGGTCGTTGGTTGGTTGAGGGGAGCCTAAGTGCTAGCCCTCGCGCTTCTGATGGTTACGGCCGGTGTGGTGGTTCATCTTTTCCGACGACATCGGGTCGGCGTCGACGAAGCGTCGGGCGAAAGCCTTCCCGGCTGTGGTGTCGACATCAACATCGGCGGCGTCTTCGGGCGTCGCGGCCCTCCTTGGAGGCGTTGTGTTGGGATGCTTCCTGCTTTGGTTGGTGTCCTCCAGGTGGAAACATTTATCCGAGTCTTTGGAGGAGCGACGACGGCGGCATCGGCACCGTTTCCTTCTTGAGGGCGTCGCTTTGGAGGTCATGGACCTTCGCCGCTTGTGGTGCTTTGACGTCCTGGGCGTTGAGAGTTTGGTCGGCGAATAAGTTGGAAGCGTAGTCTTCTTTTTCTTTTTCGTAGTGGTTGTTTTTTCTTGTTTGCTTCTGTATCTCGGTGCGAGGTTTGAGCCTAAGCGCTCTGTTGTAATCGTTGGCCGTATATATCCACTTGTGGATATAGAGGCCGGATTTATATCCTTAATCTAAAAAAAGATCTGGCGAGTCGGGGGGCAGTGCACAGCAGCAACCTCATACGCTACGATAAATACGGTTCCTCATGCCTCCAATTTCCACTCGATAATGTGTCACATTGTTGCTTCTTGCTCTGCTTCTCTTATCCTGAAACCAGCACACTCATGCATACTTCCACAACGGCTTCATTTCTTTCCTAGCCAGGTTCTCAATTTACATGTCCAAAGCTTTTATTGAAGCTAACTTTCTATTCCAACTATATTTCTATGCATCCATTTAAATGCTTCCACTCAGAGGAAATTAAACCACCTTCAAATATTTACAATTAAACAATTAGTTGTTGTTTATATACTTCCATTTATGCCGCACACCTACTGCGTCCCACGAAAAGTGCAATTCTAGTTTTTGTTGGACAAATTTGTGGTGGTGCGAAAAAGACTCTAGTACCCCTATTTCTTAGCCACATGCAGTATGTTTTGGTATGCAGATCAGATCCGATTACTTAATTGGGAAGGTAATTAGATCTATTTTCTAAGATTGCACTCTTTCGTGGGACTTTTTCAAATGCTAAGATTGCATTCTTCACGGGGCAGAAGAGCTGAAGTTCAAGAGACGTAAGATGAGATCAAGGGGGAAATGTTAGTTTGATCTCTACCGGTTGGCCCAAAGGCCAATCGGGCCCTTGACCGCGTCCTGATAGGGGATGCCCAGCCCAAATAGATGGCTGGTGGGCCCCTGTCGCGTGGCGCCATAAATGGAAGGTGGGGGCCATGGCGCAAGTCACGAGGTTCACTCTCGCTAATTTTCCCACCATCCTAACCCTAGTCCAATCAAGAAGGAAGTGCTGAAGCGATGGGAAGCCCAGCGCCGGCCGCCACTGCGCTCCACTACCGGTCGTCACTACACTGCACTGCACCGACGGTCTTCATCTTCACCGACGAGTATCCTCCTCTACTTCCCTAACCCCGGTCAGTGTCTCTCTCCCTCTCTCATCCGTTTTGTTTTCTCTCGCTCAAGATATCAGTACCATGTCTTACACCTATACAAAGAGAACACTCGTCTAGATCTACTAGTACTGATCCTGTGAATTCTAACACATAGGCCGTCCACTGTCAAACCTAGGATTAATTGGAGAGTATTATACGTTGATCGACCTTGAACCGGCGAAGCCTTGGCAGAATGCTGAAGTACACATCAGCGACCTCAAACACTAGGAAGAACATAATTCCTCACACCTCCAACTTCCATTCCATTGTGGGCCAGATTGTTACCTTACTGCACGTACTTCCTCGTTCAATTGATTTCCTTAGTTTTAACACAACTTATTCTCTATGGAGTCCTTTTATAGGCAAGTTCATCATTGCACAAGTAATTTTGCAATTTAGATGTCCAAAGCATTTATTATAGCTAACTTTCCATTCCAAATTTTTTCTAATATGCATCTTATTTACAAAACCCACATGGCCACGCATTTGTTATGTACATATAAGGTTAATCGTCTTAATATCTTTCGGTCCTAGAGCGACTTCTCCATGTCCACCACAAACCATAGATCTATTGAGCGATCCTGACTGTTCTATTGGACTGCGACCAAACAGTAACTCAAATTTGCTCACCAGATATGGTGATAATGTTTGCACAATGCCCCATGAAGTATTTTGGGTCACCACACTATGCTCCATAACCATTTTTTTATTTTTTTATCTCTATTTTGCAAAAATAAATGGTCCGCCAGAAATTTTGCAAAACTATACATCTGCCGCCGTGCCCCACGGCAGCAGGGACATACCGCCGTGCGGCACGGCGGCAGGGGCCGTGGCACGTGGGCCCGCAGTGTGGGACGGACATACCGCCGTCGGTAGGGACATACCGCCGTGGGCTACGGCGGCAGGTCCTAGCGCCATGGGCCACGGCGGCAGCAGGCCTGCTACCGCCGTGCCCCTCAGTGCTAGGACCTGCTGCCTATATAAGGCCGAAATTCAGCCGAAAATGTCATAATAATTCGAAAAAAGAAAGAGAGGGGGAAGAGGAGAAGGGAGTGAGGAGGAGGTGGTGAAGGTGCGAAGCTCTGCCGGTTTTCGTCTCGTTAGAGGTAATACTCTGGTACTTAATAGTTTGAACTGTGATAATAGTAAAAATATAGTTTTAGTGTGGATCTGCTTAGTAAAAATATAGTTTTAGTGTAAATCTGTTTAGTAAAATTATAGTTTTAGTGTAGCTCTGAGTAGATATATTTTGTAGTTGCAGATCCACTTGTTAATAGTGTTTTTTTCATGCTGTCAGACATGTCGGATGCTGTCAGTGTCAAGTTGTATTTCGGTAATGGGCACATTAGATATGGTGAACATGGAGTTGACTTGTCACAATTTAATTCGGTTGACCATGTGATTAGAAGAGCAGCCGAAAGAACTTAGGGGTCCATTACCAATTTTTTTTATAGGGCATTCCATGTAGATGCAGAGCAACATGACTTGTCCATTATGGCTCTAATCAACAGGAGTGAGTCATTATATTGGGAGCTTATGCCACTTCAAGGCACTGAACATTGGAGGAGTTATATTAAAACAGCATGTGAAATTGGTTTGCCTGTAATGTTGTTTATCCAATTTGTTCATAAGGCTGGGTCTAGTAGTCAAGTGCATGAGGAGGGTAGTGCTGCTCACCAGGGTGAGGCTGAACTAGAAGCAGGAGATGGTCCTGCAACTGAGTCACAAGAAGGAGATGGTGCTTCCACTGAGGCAGAAGAAGGAGATGGTGACACACCCTTTGAGGCCCGTGGTGAAATTGACGAGGGGAGAGTTAATGAAGAAGTACTCAGGCAGTACGAAATGGAGGCTGATGAGGATGAATGTGGGTTGGAAGAGGACTCCTCAGATGATGAGGATGACCCGCTAGTTCCAAGGGACTGGGACAGTTACAATTTCTCACAGCTATCTGTCAATCCTGGTGAGAATGTGTCCTGGGAGTATAGAGAAAATAAGGTTTCTGTTGGCGCCATGTATAAGAGTGCAGTAGAGGTGAAGGATGCAGTGAAGAGGTGGGCCACCCTTACTCTACAGAGAGAGTTCAGGGTAGTGAAGAGTTCTCCACACATATATGATGTACAATATGTGAAGTCCAACTGTCCTTTTCGAGTGTATACTTCCAAGGGCAAGTGGAAAAATTACTGGGAGATCAGATATGTTGTGGATCACACTTGTGTACTTGAGCAGCTAGATGCAAGCCATCGTAATTTGTCAGCCGGTTTTGTGGCCAGCCAGATGTTTGCTAAGATTGTGGAAAATCCTGCTTATGAGCCCAAGTCTATTATCTTGGCAATTGAGGAGAAATTTAGGTACCAGATAAGTTATGGTAAGGCATACATAGTGAAGAAGAAGGTATTGGAGATGAGGTGGGGTACTTACGAAGCATCCTACAACAATCTGCCTCGATTGCTGAACACAATTACCACGCTAAATCCTGGTAGTTATTATGATATCAAGACTTGTAATCTTGTATCAAGGCCAGGGAAACAAGTCTTGCAGCAGGCATTCTTAGCATTGGGTCCCACTATTGCTGCATTCAAACAGTGTCGACCAATTATTTGCATAGATGGCACATTCCTAACAGGAAAATACAAGGGCACAATCCTTACAGCTGTGGCTGCAGATGGCAACAATCAGTTGTTGCCATTGGCAATTGCTTTTGCAGAGGGAGAGAATGGTGACAGTTGGTATTGATTTCTGGAGAGATTGAAGCAGATGGTGGTGGGAGATGTGTCAGACGTGTGTGTGATACACGATAGACACAAATGTATTTTGCAGGCCATTAATGACATCAAAGAAGGTAGTGAAGAACGTAACAGAGCAGCACAATGACCAGATGTGCATAGCAGGTGGTGCATGAGGCATATGGGAGAAAACTTTAATAGCCAGTTCAAGAACAAAGAACTTACACAATTGTTCAAGCGCTTATGTTCGACCAATCAGGAGAAAAAGTTCAACGAGCTATGACAAAAATTAGATGATCTGACGAAGAAAGCATCAGAAGAGATAGCTAAGAAGCCAATAAGTACTGAACCCGGGGAAGAGCCAGTTTCTCTGGAGGACGTGGGGCTAGATGCTCCAAATGTCAGAAGAAGAAGGGGACGTGCTGTGAAGACCTTCAGCCAGTGGATTCAGAATGAGCCTAAGGAGAAATGGTGTCTCTTGTTTGATAAGGGAGGTGTGAGGCATGGGATAATGACAACAAATTTTGCTGAGGTCTACAACGCTGTTTTGCGTGGTGCCAGAGCTCTCCCTCTTGTTGGTATCATTGAGTTCTTCTTGTACCGCACAATGAAGTACTTTCTTAAGCGTGCTACTGCAGCACATGCAGCTATGCAGGACTGTCAGAAGGTGTATTCAACATGGATGACTGAGTACTTGACCAAAAAACAGAAGGCTGCTCTTGCTCACAGAGCTTACCCACAACCTCTACGTCGTGATCCTGACGACGAAGTGCAGTGGAAATATATGATAAATTGCCAGTCCAAATCACAAAAAGCGAATGGTGAAATAACAACACAAAAAACAGTTATTGGGAATCAGACATGCTCATGCTCTTGCCAGAAGCCAATTCTGCTACACTACCCCTGTTCACATGTTATCGCTGCATGCCTTACAACAAAGAATAAGCATTAGGGTCGCTAGTGCCTAAATACTTTCTGAAGTAAACCATTCTAGACACTTAGAACCATACTATTGAGGGTTACCTGCATCTTGGAACTTTCACTCAAGACCCCAAAGACAGTGCGTTGTACATACCAAATCCAGATCCAAACATGTGCCAAGGTGTCGGTCGACGCAAGAAGAAGAGGATCAGGAACAACATGGATGAGGCTGAAGCTGGACCTCGGGTGCAGATATGCTCTAAGTGCAACAATCCAGGACACTCCTACAAGAAATGCACCGAAGCATCTTACTTTTCCACTGCCACTTCTCCAGCACCTTCAGCTAGTGCACGTGGACGTCGTTCCCGTCGCTACAACGAAGGAATGCAGTGACCGTACTTGTTTGTGCTACCGTGTTGTAATATTTGAAATACTTATGCATGTTATCATCTTGTAATATTTGAACCATTTTATTTGGCAAGGTCTTGTAATATTTGAACTTATGCATGTTATCGTGTTGTAATAATTGAACTACCTTTTCATTTGCTTGTTGTTTTCTTCTTGCCGTCAAATTTGTTATCATATCATGTTATGTATTGTTCTCTAATTTCAAATGAAACATGTAATGAATTATCATATTTCTCATCTTTTTTGTAGGCTTTCAATGACTTCCTCGGGTCCTGAGTTGGATTTGGAGTTGCTCACCAGTAGGAAGGACAAGGTTGCGGTGCCAGAGGGGATCCACACTCATATGTGCTACTGCGGTGACAACTGTAAGCTTGTCAACTGCAACGTTCTCGGGTACTGCTACGGGATGAGGTTCTTCATGTCCGTGAACTACGGGCATGAACCCCTCCCACCATGTCGCAATGTTAGACCAAAAGTAAGAACAAACTGCATTACTAAATAAATAATATGTCATTGCTATTTTATTATGTCCTAACTTGTCTTTGAAAAAAGACTCCACCTCCTCTTTGTGATTTTATGCAGTGGCTAGATTGTGAGCAGTCCGAACAAGACAAGCGTTACGTCGAGGCGACGGGTCATTCAGCACGTGAGAGGTGACAAAGGATGGTTGAGGCAGAAAAACAAGAAGAAAAACGTAAGGAGCAGCAGGAGGAAATTCGCATTCGCCGGGAGATCAAAGAACATGAAGCGGCCGCGGCCCGTGAAGCAGATAGAGAGAGGAAGAGGGAGAGAGCTCGCCGAGCTAAGGAAGCTGGGCCGGATGCTATGAGGAAGGGGAAATACCCTCGTTGTACCCAGTAGACGTAGAGTACTAGACGCCGAGTGCTACTGTATCAAAAAAAAATTATGATTTCATTTTATCATTCTCTAGAGTCGGGTTGTATCTTTAAGAACTTGATTTCAGATGCATTTCAGATGCAAACAGTAAAACTCGTACTAGGGTGTGTTTTCTGTGAGTCACTGCACCAAACAGTGAACACATAGGGTGTGTTTTCTGTGAGTCACTGCACCGAACAGTGTACCTAGTACTAGGGTGTGTTTGCTCCGAGTTACTGCCCGTTTTTTCTTGCCCCGGATCGAATAGCCCACCGTCCAGTCTGCTTTATTGCCTAATATATGTGAGCACTCTTCTCCAGTGTCACTTCACAACACAACAAGCACCAATGAGTTCCTGGACTGGGGATGATGATGATGACTCCCTCGGTCCAGCACTGTGGAGCCAGCAAGATCCAGAGTTCAATAGCAATTTTCCAGTCTTAGACAAGAGAGATTTCAAATCCATGCGTGATGTTAGAAAGTACGCACCAAATCAAATGGTGAACTGGCCAAGGTGTGCACACGGTGAGTTCTATGTGATGCAAGTTTACCAGGGATGGGACAACTCTGGTCGACGCTTCTGGCATTGCTCACGAGCATGGGTAAGCAAAACTCCTTGACCTCTGTCCTTCATCATTATATGATTTACTAATGTAATCACGGTTTCTGCAGTACTCCGAACAACCAGATAACTGCGGTTTCGTGCAATGGGTGGATCCCCCAGCTATTGACCCGTATCAACAGTACATCAACTACCTCGAGGATGTTGTCATCTTCAACCTGAGGCAAGAACTCGCGTCGGCATTGGCTTCTCCAGATCCGACATCTACCAACGACGACGACAGACCGGTGACCGGACTAATGGTGGTGAAGACGAACACCGGGTGTGAGGACGAGTTCTGCTGTTGTCCGTGCCACGAGAAGAAGGACAACACTCCACCGGCAACTCCACCCCCGCCACCGTCTGATCCAACTCCACCCCCGTCAGGGTACTACATGCCCTCCCAGCACTCCGGCGGGTCTATGATGTACGTCCGGGTTCTCCGGGTACTATTCGTACAACTAGACTACAAATGTTGTAATCGTTTATCTAAATTCCCTAAGGCACGTTAGGACTAGCA
This sequence comes from Cenchrus fungigraminus, assembly GCA_036936925.1. Classification (NCBI taxonomy): domain Eukaryota; kingdom Viridiplantae; phylum Streptophyta; class Magnoliopsida; order Poales; family Poaceae; genus Cenchrus; species Cenchrus fungigraminus. The sequence continues at coordinate 18,470,781 of CM072774.1, forward strand.
GCGGCACAAAGTTAGGGTACTTGTGTCGTACGTGCCATTGCTTGTTTCTGTAATTCGTTGTTAAGTATTAATGGTTCGTCGTTAAGGATTGTGGTTAAGTATCAATGCTTCAAAAATTGGAATTTAAAAAAAAATCCTACCGCCGTAGGGCACGGCGGTAGGTCCATACATACCGCCGTGGCCTACGGCGCTACCTGGAGGCCACGCTGCCGCCTGGCGGTAGGCTTCTACCGCCGTGCCGCAAGGCGGTAGGCCCCTAACGCCGTGGCCCACGGCGCTATGTGCCCTTGCCAGTGGGCCACGGTCCCTGCCGTCGTGCCGCACGGCGGTAGGACTTCTACCGCCGTGGGCCACGGCGGCAGATGTATAGTTTTGCAAAATTTCTAATGGACCATATATTTTTGCAAAATAGAGAAAAAAATATAAAAAAATTCCTCCATAACGATATCTAGCAAGCACATGCTGCCCGGCTCGATATTGGCAGTCTTGTCTACTGAGAACTACTTGCATTGTATGTCTCCGAGTGTAATGAGACGGAACAACTGAATACGATTCAGCATATCCAAAAACGGGTAATTGTTCTGCATGTGTGCCTTTGTGCATGTGTGCAAAGCAAACATTATATGCTGCGTCTGTTTCTTGAATAGATGTAACTAATTGTGGCGCATAACATCCCTGTTTCTCTCTCTCTCATAGCCACAATATTATTCTGAAATATAATAGATATCAGTAAACAATATATCAACGTTTCAGTTTTATACAAACTACTACTCTGAATCTCCATTCAACATAAATAAATTAAAGAAAACATTATTAGCTATATAATCTGTTTAAGAAAAAAATGCTAATTGAATTACATTACCTTTACATCGAATCTACGTTGCATCGACAAAAACACGACACTTGATTTAATAAAAAATAGGCCAATAGTACAGTGCTTGTAAGCTTATTTACAGACTCAATGGAGAATAAGACAACCAGGATAGTGAGTCAATCATCGCATGTTGTGAGAGCACCGTAGCTGAAGATGCGAAGATTAATGTTCTCATTTTGTTCCAGACAACTCCTAGCCCTATGAAAAACAATACAACAATCTGCATGCATGTTGTGCGCGCCAAATCTCTCTCTCTCTCTCTCTCTCTCTCTCTCTCTCTCTCTCTCTCTCTCTCTCTCCCTCCCTCTCTCTCTCGTTCTCCATCTCTCTGCCTCATTCCCTCCCTCCAACATTAGATATGCCGAATTGGGATAGTAACAACAGATGGGTCATCAATATATATACAATCTTTACTGACATCAATGTGGAGGAAAGCATCAAATTAAATTGTATGTATTAGCAATTTATTGGTGAAAATATTAATCATGGAAGTTGTACTTCACCATTGGATATGGCTCGTTGAGTAGATCTCAAGATTCATATGTAGAACATCCAATTCGGAGTTCGGATGAGGGAGATATGCCTTCGGGAAGCTCTGCATGTCAGGTTGACTCATACCGGTGCACCTAACCGGTCTGACAGATGTCCCCAGTCCGAGTTAAATCAACAAGTCCTAGTAGATTTAAACTTGTAAAAGGATGTCTTTGCAGGGCAAGACCTCCCCACCCTATAAATATAAATGGCCACGACTGATTGAGGGATCTAATCGATCAAAAACACATTGCTTACAAACAAAAACTTCTCCCAAGAAGTTTCATGAAGCTAAGAACGAGGTGATTAGATTTGTAGAAAAATTGTCATTCAAGTTAGAATTTGAATTTGTAACACCCTAATTTTCAACTTTTGCCATTTTATAAAATTTTGCTAGAAACAATTTCCTATGCTTAAGGAACATAAGGTTGTCTTGTAAGGAATCAGATGCTCGTAGCCTAAGAGGGGGAGGGGGTGAATTAGGCAACTTAAAAACCTTAACCTATGGCTTCACTACTTTTGCATCAAGTAAAACTAGAACATACTATCTAGATGTGCAACTATGGTTGTTCTAGTGTGAAACTCCCATCCCAAAACAAGTTTTGCAACCTATAACCAATCCTAGTATGATACTACTCTAGGAAAGTAAAGGCAAGTAAGGATTGCAAGAGAGTAATGCGGAAACGTAAAGAGGGATGAGAGGAAGCAAATTCTTGACATGTGATTTATCCCGTGGTATCGGTAGGTATTAAGCCACCCTAGTCCACGTTGTTGAAGCACTCACACAAGAGTATTGCTTCCCGGTCACCAAGTCTCTCCCAAGAGCACCACTTGACTCACCACAAAGGCTCGCCACTTAGGCACTCGCCAAGCTCCCTTGGTCACCTTGATGCCGCCTCCACTAAGGAGCTTCTCCACTTAGGAAGGGGTTCTCCACGTCCCCCGCACAAAGTGTCCTCGCCACTCCACACCAAGCCGGAGGGTCGAAGACGATTGCCAGTGAGCCACTTAGGCCCCAAGGCTTCCGGCGCACCTTGTACAACTTGATTCACTGAAGAATCACCTCACAAGGTTGGCACAACCTTGCACTCACTCAGCTCTTAGCTAAGCCTAGCACTAAGAACATACACATAGAATGTGCAAGTCTATGGATGAGCAATTTAGCACTTGGATGGATTGGATATGATCTTTTAGGTGTCTTGCACTCTCCTGCACTTCCACACAATCCAACCATCTCAAATGGGTGAGTGGAGGGCGTATAAATAGCCCAAGCCAACCAAAGAGCCGTTGGCTAACGGCCACTGAAAAAGGTAGCGTCGGATGAACCGATGCTATGCTTTTCCTAGGTGTCGGTTCATCCGGTGCCCTCCACGTCACTTAGCCGTTGCAGCTCTGTTGACACAACTGTTGCGACGCTATACACCGACGGTGCGTCGGATCATCTGGTGCTGAAGGAGTCCTCGCCACAACGTCTCTGTTAGCATCTTCTCATTTTGGCATGTGGTATTTTTGCATCCTTGGAACCTAGAAATCTCTACAAAGACATGCTAAACAATATGGTTAGTCCCATTGATCATGTTGTCATGAATCACCAAAATCAAACTCGAACTAATGGCATATGAGGCCATGTTTGCTACATGTCTTTAATTTCTCTTAGGCATTAAAATATTTGGAAATTAAATGAATGAACTATAGGAGTTTATTGTTGCATTCATGTTGGTGCATTTTCAATTGTTTGATTTCCTTTCAAAATACCCAAACCTTTTCTTCTATCTCCCCTTCCTTTCTCCCTGTCTGGACCAGCTTCGCGTGAAGCCCAGTGACCGGAAGTCTGGTGCCGCTTCCCGGACTCCTCCTTTCCGCCGCCACAACGTTTCTCAGCCCAAGCTGCCGAAGTCCGGTGCTGCTCCCTGGTCTTTCCCATCTGCCTTAGCGTTTTCCAGCCCAGTTCGGCCCAGCAGCCTAACACAACCCGCATTTCCCGCAGCCACTGACGAGCGGACCCCGCTCGTCATCACCACCTTACACCGTCCCCAAGCCGGACTTGAATTCGAGTCTCGACCGCGCACGCCCCGCGCCCGCCTCCGCGTCGGCTTGGCCCGCACGCCAAGACTTGGCCCCAGCCTATAAAAGCAGCCGCCGCCACCCGAGTGTCGCACCCCAGAAACCCAAACCGCCCCGAGCCCCTGCGCGCGCCACTCCAAACCCTAGGAGCACCGCCGCCATCGATCTTCCTCGTCGTCGCCTCCCCGCCGCCGAGGAGAACACCCGGAGCTTCGCGTGGAGGTGAGGAAGCCACCGGTGCCACTTGTTCACGTCCCCGTGCTCCACATCGTCCTGGAGCACTCGCCAGAGTTGCGCCACCGCGCTTTTTCGCCTCACTGAGCCCGGCGTCGTCTCCACCGTGACTCTGATGACCGCGCCACCCTAGATCGCTTCGTCATGTCACGCTTTACACTCTTGTGCAATCCGTGTGCCAAATCGGGTACCGTAGATCAGTTTCGATCTTCGCCGGCGAACTCGACACCGTGCGGCGCTGCTCGCCGTCGCAAGCCGCCACCGCCTTGCGTCAGCCGCAGCCGGCAGCTGCTAGCCTCCTGATCTATATCCAACGGTCCAGATCGATCTAACCGAGGTCAATACCAGTCAACACAGTCAAGCCATCATCGTTTTGCTGAAAAGCCCTTAAGTACTTTCGGTTTTATAAATAAGTCCACCAGCTTTACGAAGTTTCTTACAATTTAGTCCTTTTTCTTCGATTAAGCCCCTGGAAGCTTAGTTTTTTCGCAGATAGACCCCTATAGCTTGTTTAATGCATAGTTTCATCATTTTAGATTGATTTCAATGTTTTTGGCGTCCAAACGATCGCCTCATAGTGTAGAATTGTTTTTCACCTTTGTTCTGTTCTGTTATTACTATTTGGTGATTGTTTCTTATTTTCTTTTGTTGTATGCTTGTATGTGCTTGATGTGGTGCATAGAGAGCGAGACGTTTGGAGGATTCGAAGAGCAAGAAGTCCAAGAGTTTGAGCAGTAGTAGAGTCTTGTTGAAGGCAAGTCCCCCTTGATGCATACCTATTTAATCCCATATAACATGCATTTAATTCACTGTATTTACTTCATTGATTGCATTAATTTTATGGGTTCCTATTAAGGACGATGACTAGTGTTCTTTTACCGTTGCCTTGTAACCAGGTTGCTAAATTAATATTGATGGTAGATGTGCTGAGTATGCTCAACTGGGATGGAAATAATCAACATGGTTACCTTTTATGCTCTATGTTCAAAGTTCTTCAGAGCTTTTACGCGACTTGTGGGTAAAGTTGTACAACCTCTGCAGAGTGTTTAAAAACTAATCAGTTAGCCGTGCTCATGGTCAAGAGCGGCCTAGACCCTCACATGAATAAATTATGAAATTTGATACTAAATTGATGCTTTTATCTTTATTTATGTTCATGCTCTGTTATATTAAATGCGGGTTGGTACAAACTTATACTTTCTAGTAATTATGCTGCTAATAAAACTTGACCAACTAAAATGCTAATTTGCTTGAACCTATGAACCATCCACCAAATGGCCTTGCATGTTATATATTGTTTTCCACTTGCTGAGTACGGCATGTGCTCTTGCTTGTTTATTTATTGCAACTACAACACTCGGAATGCTGCTTGGACTAGGAGAGGTATGAAGACTACCCCAGAGATTTCCAGGAGTTCTAGGTGTACGTGTCTTCAGTTAGGTGCCTGTGGAGGCGACTCTGTCCGCTGCGAGATACTCGCTATTTTGTTCGTTATGAGACTTTCGGTCGTGTAATAACTTTATATTCATGTGGCACTGTTTTTGGTATTCACTGAGTCATTACATGTGTGTAACTTGATCCTGGCGCACATGTAATTTATGCATCTGGTTTTGCCTTTAAAACTGGGTGTGACAAAGTGGTACCAGAGCCGTGTTAACTGTAGGATGTTAACCTAGTTAGAAATGGTCGAATTTAAGGATTATAATGTCTTAGAAGCCCATTTTGTTACATGCTTGCTTTCTTTCATATTTAATAAACCTTAATCTTGCTTTTATCTCATCCTTGACTTCTACTTGGTTCTTCATCTTGTGCTTGCTATATTTTATCTCTTAACACTTAATCTTGATATCTATCTCACTCGGCACATGTTTCACTACACATTTAGATGGTTCACCGCTTGTCGTGGGCTGAAACATGGGCTCACGACAAAGCCTAATGGGCCGGTCGGTCCAATAAACCCGCTGGCCCATATGCCACACTAACCCTACCCTATATAATCCCCTCCCACCCACCCCGCCTCCCTCCTCTCCCCACGCTTCTGCCACGGGCCACCACTCTCCACACCGCCACCTCACCTCACCTCCTCTCCTCTCTCTCTATCTCTCTCTATCTCTTTCCCTCTCCCTCCCTCCCTCCCTCCCCGTCCCCCTCCACTGTTCCACGCCTCTGCCCGACCTCCGCCGCAGCCTCACCATCCCCCTCCTCCCCCATCCCCGCTTTGCACGCCCCTCACCTCGTGGCGAGGAGTAGTGGCGTACGGCAAAAGCACGTTGTGTGGTAGTGTACATGGTGATGTTTTGTCTAGTTCGTTCATCAATCTTTCATGCATTAAATCACGCACGTGCTTTTTAAAAAAGAAAATGACCCACAAATTTTGATGTCTCCTCCAATTGTACAGTACATAAAACTAAACATAGTTTTAAGTGCAGAAACAGAGCTTAAACAAGATTTAGGCCCAAACTCTTTGCATGTCCGAACCACATGTGCCAGGCACGGCCGAACCACCTGGTCCGGCCGAACCTGTAGGTGCGGCCGGCCCTGCAGGTGTGGTCGGCCCTGCCCAGTGGCACGACCCTGGTCCAAAGCACACCCACTCCCTCGAGCACAACTTGGACGAGTGTGATTCACTGAATAAACGTCGATTTGATCAAATGTGGAGGCTGGGATCACTTGGATCAATGGGTCCACTTATCCGCTCGCTCAACCGCCACAACCGTCATCCAGAGGCAATCCTAGGCGTCCCCTAACATGGTCGGTGCATCACACGGCATGGGGTAGGGCCGGCCGCACCTAGAGGGTCGGCCGCACCTATCAATTGGCGTGCCCGGCGAAACCGACCCAAGGAGCCGACCAACAACCGCCTCAGGAGCAGTGATCAGGAGCGTCCAAGGCGAGAGGCGGCACATCCTAGGGCCGGCCGTGCCTAGAGAGCCGGCCGCACCTGGGGTTTTCCTCCCCTGTGCTCCACCGACCTCCCTTGCCTATAAAAGGCACCTCCCACTCGCTGGAATGGACACACAACACAGGAACATCTCCATTTCTCTCTATTGTTCACTTAGAGTAGGATTAGTGTAGTTTGGGAGTTAGAGTCGAGTCGAGCTAGTCTCGGGGTTCCGAAGGAGTCTTCTTCAGGGGTCCAGTACTACTCTTGTATCCTTTCTTTTGTTTAGACTCAAGTACAATTTAAGTTATCTTTCTATCTTACCTTTCGATTCAATTACATTTAACTTTCACTTTGCTCTGGAAACTTTATTCTTGGTTTAGACTAAAGTTAGTTTAATCTTGGTTAGTATAGCTCTCTTGAACCCTATAGTGTTGTGGTCGTTCTTCGCTTGATCTTCTACCGAGTACATTTGTGCTTAGTAGCGGAGAGAGACCTTCCTTCGTGATATCCGGGGAAAGGTTCTTTGGTTCGTTGTGAGCGCTGTGCTCAGAGCTTGCCTTAGTCTTAGATTGGTGTCCCGTTCAACAGAATAGTTGTGGTACCCTAGGGAGGTGACAGCTCCGGACGGGCTCAGTAGTCCACCATGTTAGTTCGGGCAGGTAGGATTCAGCGCGTCGTCGTTCTCCCTTCTCATCCCAGTCCGAGAGCGCGGCTTTGCATGCCCCTCCAACACTAGAAGAGTTTGTTGAGTTTAGTTTGCCTTGGTTATCATTTGTCTTAGTTCTTTACCTAGAGTTGACAAAAATAGATAGATTGTGTTAGGATCCTTTCTCGTCTCGTTGTCCTTCCAGCTCACTAGGTCCTCTCTAACCCTTTATCGAATACTCCTTGTGTGTGTCAAGTTATCCCCGAATATCTTTATTCGTTACCCCCGCTATAGCTCTTTGTTGAGTCTTGTCACTCTCCACCGTTTATCCGATCACCTTTGCCGTAGTGCCTCCCTTGGGAAAATATAAATACGATAATCCGAATACCACCGGGTGAAGTGCTACAACGGTAATCCGTGCGCTTGCGGACCTTTCTGTGATGTGTGTTTTACCAAAGACGTTCCAAACTCCATTACTAGGGGTATAAACCCGGTAGCGACGCTAGAGAGTGCCAACAAGCATTTCTGGCGCCGTCAGCGCCGTGAGTGCAAACTTAGTAGTGAGGCTAAGGAACGTCAACACACCGCCAGCCATTCGATCTATTCAGACCGGGTCAAAACTGGTCAACCCCGAGCCGCACCGTGTAGTTTTGCAGAAAATCCCCTAGGTTTTCTAGTTTAACAGATGTACCCTTCCGCATGTAAAGATCCTCACACATAGGTCCTGTTCTTTACGTTTTAAACCCTGAGCTTCTTGTTTTTAGCACCCGAGGTCTAGCCTTTAGTTTTTATAGCTTAACCCTTATGCTTTTATCTATAATTATGTGTAGGCCCTCGGTTTCTTGCAGTTTGGCCCCTTTAAGCCCAGTTTTCTCGTCGTTAAGCCCCTGTACCTTGTTTTAGCCGTATAATGCACGTTTTAGCTCCGTTTTTAGCGTTCTTTATATCCATGCGTTCGTTTTGATGAGTATATTAGTTTGGTGTTGTTTATGTTTCTGTTTGCAATGATTGGTGTATTGTTTCTTATTTTATTGTATTCTATGCTTGTATGTGAATGTGTGGAGCGTAGAGAACAAGGAATTTCGTGAAGAAGAAGGCTTTGAAGACTCTGAGCAGTTTCCGGAACTTGTGGAAGGCAAGTCCTTGCTGCATCCCCGTTTAACCTATACAACATGAATTTTAATTATACTGTTTATTTATTTACCGCTTTGTATTAATATGATGGGTCCTATTATTTAAGGTTTGACTAGCTTTGTTTATCCCTATGTCTTGATCAACCTGGGTTTTATTTTAATGTTGGGTAGACCTTGCTTAGTTGCTCAACTTGGGATCGTGGTGGTTCTAATGAACAACAATGTTAATCTTGCTTTACTTATGTTATACCTTCATTAAACAAGATCACCTTTGTTAATCGGAACGTGGAGAACCACCCATGAGGACAGTACTACCACAAGATATATGACTCTGTCTTGGCCAATTAATTAGAAACTTTAGTATGTTGTATGCTTTACCTGAAAGGGGTTGGGGGCTGACGGTAGATGGTGTATAGCTCGACCCTCAGACTGATCTGCTCTATGGTAGCTTTGCAGTTTCGAGAGAGGTTTATGCATTGCACTGATCAGGTAACCTACTAGCGAGCAGCCCGTGCTAGGGAATCTTTGTAAAGGCCTAGTAGCGTCTCTATGCAATCACACCTCGGTAGTGAGGTATGGTGCCTAGCTAGCACAACATGGTTGGGTCCAAAGTTCCTAGAACTTTTACGCAACTTGTGGGTAAAAATGTACAACCTCTGCAAAGTGTAAAATTAATCGATTAGCCGTGCAACGGTCAAGGGTGACATGGACCCTCACATGAGTAAACTATGGAAGATGAACTAAACTTGTTGCATGTACTTTCATTGATGATGATGATGCTTATGTTAATCTCTGGGTTGGTACAGACTTACATTTGCTAGTAAATCAACTTCCTTAATAAAACTTGACCAACTAAAATGCTGACCCGCTATGTAACCATAAGCTTCCACCATAAAGCCTTTGCATGTTGTTATAGTGTTTCCCTTGCTGAGTACGATATGTTCTCATGCTTGTTGTTATTTATATTGCATCTACACAACATGGCTACTGCTCAGGCGGACGCTTTGAAGTCTTTCCAGGAGAGTTCGACGAGCTCTAGGCGAGCGTGCCACCAGTCAGCTGCCTGTGGAGACGTCCTTTTCCGCTGCTAGTACTCGCTTTTGTTTCGATTACGAGACTTTCGATCATGTCATATTGTTATAATACTCTTTATACACTTTTGGCACTGTTTTTGGTATTCACTGAGTCATTGCGTGTGTGTAACTTAATCCTGGCGCACATGTAAAGTATGCATTCCAGTTTGCCTTCAAATTCGGGTGTGACACTAGATGTCGCGTCGCCACCCAGTGCGCCTACCGCCAGTCACCTCCTGGCCCTTGCCTCTCTGCCTGCCCGGCTACCTGCATGTTGCGCCACTGAATTTTGGCCTTAGTCATGAGCAAAAGCTGGCTCCGCCACTGCTTATAGATCAATAGCTTGCCATTCAAAATTCATTTCAATCGTAGCTCAGCAAATCATGCAGTGCTACCTATGGTGCTTTTTATTGTACTGTTTCATCCAAGACATTATTTGAAAGAAAAATAAGAGGCAATCTGGGAGATGATCAATGATGTGATATGGACTATGGATCTCCAATGGTAGCAAGAAACATAGGGATTATTAGTTGCTCTTTCTCCAATCTATCTCTATCAACACATCTCTATATAGCTCTTAAACCCATCTCTATATAGCTCTTAAACCCATCTCGGCAATTCAGCTGAGTTCTCTAAGGGAAAGTGGCTTGATAATGCTATTCTATGGATATCAAGGCACAGTACCTTATCATTATCTTGCCATCTTGTTTCCTGATGCTTCACATACTCAGATGCCCCTCGAGCCTAGCTTTGAACCGTGATTCGATCCAATGATACACCTTTGACACAAACATGAGATATGCTTGTGATGTGCATCAATACTGTAAAGAGCTGCAGTTTCAGAAGACACTGCACACAGGGAGAAGGTGGTGCAGCTCCTTCTCTTCATTCTTTCCACAATAATATAGTTATTACAAGATGTTCTTGTCAATGTTAATATCTTGACAATTTTGTTTGGTGTGTAAACTGCTGAGATCCGGAGGCCATTTTTATAGGCAGCTCTGCTCACACTACTAGAGAATCACACATATATCCCAGGCCTGTTTTTTGATTTGTACCGGATATTTTTGGCCCCGGTACAAATAGCTACATTTGTACCGGTTGGAGGCACCAACCGGTACAAATGCCCTCTCACAGGGCTGCGTTGGCGCCATCTCCAACCGCCCGCTACAAATGTGAGGCATTTGTACCGGGTTATTGCTTCATCCGGTACTAATATGTATGCACCCATGACTCTCGATTTTTCTAAGTCCCACGGTCCCTTTCTCCCTTCCTATTTATTGTTTGTGTCTTTCCTTCTTCCTTCTTCCTCCTTCCCTCATTCTTATCTCTTCCTATCTCACCTCTCTCTCTTCTTCCTCCAGGGATTTTTTATCGGGCCGGCCTGGAGGGGCCTCCCCGGCGGGAGAGGTGTCTGCGGGTGGGCGCGGGCAGCGGCAGGCGCGGTACGGGCTAGCGCGGCCGGCCGGAGTGTTGGCGCGAGGAGACCGAGGGTGAGAAATTTTCTTGATGTTGTTTCTTGATGTTGCGAGCTCTTGTTCACATGTTTCTTCTGAATTCGTGATTGTAAATCCTATTTGTGTTTGAATGAGATGAGATGAGATGAGTGAGATGTGGATGAATTTGTGATTGTAAATCCTATTTGTGTAGTGATTTGTTTTGTGATTGAATGGATGGATGGATGGATGGATGGATGAGATGAGATGAGAAAAATGAATAGAAAAAAGAGGAAGGAGGGGGAACGGCAACAGACGGGAGGTGACGGAAATAACATTTGTACCGGTGCGTAACACCCCCTGGTACAAATGTTTACATTTGTACTGGGTGGGATATCCGGTACAAATGCTATCCCTCATTTGTACTGGATGCTTTGTACCGGTTGGATACCCGGTACAAATGACGGTTACCAACCGGTACAAATGCTCGTTTTTCCAGTTGTGTCAGGAATAGGTGCTAACATTTGTACCTGCACATGTCATTTGTTTCCCATAGTACCATTTCATCATCAATCATTCAATCGATCAGCCAACAAGATATTTGGAGAAAAATGCAAAACACAAATTGGGTCAGTGATGTATAAGAACCACTGATAGTTTCAATGAGTGCGGGGGGTCACTTTAGTTTCTCTGTTTTTCAGTGCCATTGAATTTAGAAGGAAAATAGATTAAAAAGGGGAAATTATAGGGTGCTTATAATTAATGTGAGTCATCCACCATGCGAAATTATAGGGTGGTAGTAATAGGTAGTACCAGGTTAGTTGGTTCCAGTACAAGATACTACCCAAGCACATGAACAAAAATGGCAAAGTAATCAAGGCGCAGGATGATATAACTGGTAATTTTACCAAGTTAATGTTAGCCATAGAAAATATTTGAAGCCACACGCTGGTGGTGGTAATAATCCGAATTTCTAGTCTCACTCGTTCTGTTTTTGGATCCTAATTCACTGCAAACACAGGAGACACTTTATTTGCATCAGCTGATCTTGGATGCTCTGACGTTGATTAACACGTTTGTTGTGGAGTCCAAGTGTCCTCCCGCAAAGTCTAGATCAACAGTTACAGTTAGTTGTAGTTGATAATTGAGGACGAAAATTTGGTGTGCGTCAGCGTTCCTGATGCTTCACATGCACGGTAATCCCCTCAGTTGGAAGCATGATCCATGCATCAAATTGTATCTGAAATGCTTGAGTCGTTCATTCTCTGATGTACTGAAGAATGTGGTCCACCATGCACATCCAGGGACTCAGATTCCTGCCCGCAACTTCAATCCCTCAATCGCCCTTGGTGCCGAGGTGAAAATACCTTACTTCTTGCTCTTGCTCTGCTCCCACCAGTTAGGGAATCATGGGAGCTAGCAGAACGATACGAGGAGCCTCTTGCAGGAGTGTGCTGTGCAAGGAGACTGACAAGGAAGCACGGAGAAAGAGTGTGCGAACTTGAGCTATCACTCGCTCCTTGCTCCATCGTTCCAATCGCCCTGCAGTCTCGCTTTCTTCCGTGCTACCACTCTTGTTTCCAGGTGCTTCACATGCCCAGACGCCGCATAGCTAGGTAAAGGAGGAACTAATTAAACTAGGAAGTACGACTAGATCCATGCATCAACCTCTCACATGTTGATTGGTTAAGTTCGACCAAAAATTCTGACATGAAAACTCGAATGATATATGTGTACAATATATGCTCCAGTTTTTGAAAGTTTCTGAAACCACACACAGGGTGTATATATAGAGAGCACTGCAGAGACCCCAGGTTATTTTATAGTCAGCAGCTAGGACCTGACGGTTTGACCTAATTAAAAATGTGTTTGATTGCTGATGTACTTTTACACCAACTAATCGATCAAAGGCATGCATAAAGTAGTTCAGAAAAGAAAATGGAAAAACCAGCGGGATGACAAGAAGCACACTGGCCGTTGCAAGAAATGTGTAAGTTTTTTATTAATTAGTATATGTATGAGCAGGCAATGTAATTTAACATGTACCTTGGTAGACAATAAAGTTTAAGATGCTGGGGACATAAATCCTCAAGTGGGCAGCTTTACGCTTTTCTATGGTTCTAGTCCATGTCTATTGTGAATTTTGAGCTTCCATTCTTTCGGCACTCAATTTCACTAGATACAAAGAGGGGAAGCTCATCGGAGGCATGGGATGCAGTTCATTCAGCGACGCGGTAACGATGGCGGGTGAGAGAGAGAGAGGAGCCTGACAGAAAATCAGGAAGAGGTAGATGACGAGTCACAAGTTGAGAGACTTATTGTTACCTGAGATCTGTAATAATCACAACTTAGAGATCTCTAGCTAGGACACGAATTCTCTTGGACCTCCTGCTTTCACTCCTCCTCATGTGCCATGTCTATCTGGAATAACGTTCTTCTAAGAGTTTCTAGAACCACGGGGAGCTTATTGGAAGGCATAACAGTAACTCTCTCTCTCTCTCTTAATTGTCATCGCCTCTTCTGATCATGTATGTATATTCGTGTTGGAGGAATGTAGGTTGCCAAAACTCCGGAATGCTAAAATTTTGGTAGCTAACCAATGAGAATCGTGGTGGTCACCAGTTTGGTGGTCAATAATCCAAGCCGGCAATAAAATTGTGGGTAGCTTGCCGACCATCAGCAACGCGCTCTTGCTTCCTGACACTTCGCATGCCCAGACAGGAAAGTACCATAGGAGGCTCATCATGTATCAAACCTCGCATTCAAAATCATGTTTAAAGGCCAAATGTGTATTGAGCTGAGATCCAGAAAAGCCATTTTACTTTATATAGGCTGGAGCACTTGGACGCAGCTAAACACTGACATAACCATGTGCTGTCAATACTGGAAAACGAAATTTCTCTGTGTGTTTTACATTTCCCTGTCGGTGTTTTACACAGGGAAAGTGATTTTCCCTGACAGTTTTTAAAGAACACACAGGGAAATACCAAACCCGACAGGGAAATTGCTAATTTCCCTGTGTGTTAGATAAAATACACATGGAAATTAACATAGCACACAGGGAAATCCCTAATTTCCCTATGTGTGAGATAAAACACACATGGAAATTGACATGGTACACGGGGAAATTCCTTATTTCCCTGTGTGTTAGATGAACCACACAGGGAAATTCATCGACATGGGGAGGAAGAACACATCAATGGTTCATGTTTCTCTTTTTAATCCGGAATTAAATTTTGTAATTGGTATTTCTTCCGCATAAAAACTCAAAACTTGATGGTTCTTTTTCCTATTTTTTTCTAAAAACTTGATTTGGTATTTAATAGCGTTTGTTTGCATGTTATAATTGCTATTTCTTGGATCTTTTTATACAACTTGCTTTCTTCCACATACACGGAGAATAGATAAAATACCTTTTTACATAACACAACTGCTATATAACTTGATATTTTCTATTGTTACGGTCAACATAAGGTGGTGTCAAAAATTGAGGTGCATACGAGTTGGAATAAGTTGCAAGATATTCACAATACGACCCAACGGTCGTACGGTCGTATTATCGGTTTCTTTGGTTGTTTCTCTATGGGTAAAATGGTAATTTGATAGATATATATTATTTGGAAAAAAATTCCGCGCTGCCCCCTATACTCTCTAAAACATTTCATATATTTAATTTCCTATATTACAACAATACCATTTTACATTTTCGATAATACCCATATACTACCCATACGACATTTGAATACTACCGTACGACAGCTAAAAAAACCAGTCGTATAGAATTAATCTCAACCGTCGGATCCTTACATATAGGTCCTTTTCTATTACATACGAGTCCTTTTTCAACCGGTCGTACAGGTCGTATTGTGTACATCTCGTGCAATTCCTTAGACATTAGGTTGATGCCCGATCCCGTGTCGCAGACAACTCGCTGGAAGTTCCATTGATTGATGGAGCAGTGGATTGATGGAACTCCAGGGTCTTCAAGCTTTGGCAGTAATGGTGAAGGGAACATGTTCTTATTCTCTGATTGAATCGTGTTGATCATCCAAACTTCCTCCACACATGCGGTTGAGGTCGATTGTTCTTCTTATTCCTCCTTCTATCTCTTCTTTTCTTCTCGGCAACTGGCTCGTGTCTTTGAGGGTAAGGATATCGGGGGTGTGCAGGAGCTTTTAGGATCTTGTTCTTGAAATTGAATCTCTCCTTCCTCCCATTGATGGTGAAGACGATCTTAGCGGTGTCGGTGTAGATGATGGCTTTGGCTGTGGCAAGGAAAGGACGTCCCAAAATGATTGGAGCGTTCTCACTTTCCCTAGTCTCAACAACAACAAAGTCGGCAGCCACGTAGGAGCGTCCTACCCCCAGACATACGTCGTCTAGGATGCCCTCGGGGTGGCATAGTGACAGGTCTGCAAGCTGCAAGCACATGGTTGTATACAATAAAGGTGAACTGTTGATTTTCTTATATACTACCTTAGGCATTATGTTGACGCTAGACCCGAAGTCACAAAGTGCATTCTTGAAGGTGTAGGCTCCAATAGTGATGGTGGTGACGGGCCTTCCTGGATCTCCTCTTTTGGCGGGCATGCCCCAGTCAGTCCATCTTGGGCCTTCTTCTGTCTTACTCGAACACAGATCTACAGAATAGATATCGACAAGATTTGCAAATTCTAATTCTTCCGGCTGGCCTGGAATCTTACCTGGGTTAGCCGTGGGAACAGATGATGCCAGCTGAGAAATCTGAGATTCTAGCATTTTATTAAAGCTATGTTGGTTCTTGATGGCAGAAGAAAAGCTTTCCATTTTATTACTAATAGTTTCGAGCATTTTATCATTGGAAGCTAACTTCTTAGATAGATTATCCATAATTCTACCCTGGTTTTGGACTAAGTCTCTTAATGGTGAGAAATTATTGGAAGAATTATTACCTTGATAGTTACCTGAATAGTTACCTGGGTAGTTGGTCCTCTGCTGAGTCCATCCTTGATTCTGCTGGGGACGATATTGGTTGTTATTGTTGATGTAGTTCACGTCCTCCTCCAGCTGAGGGCATTGACTCCCTGAGTGTCCAGTGTTTCCACACTCTTCACAGGTCATGCGGGATTCGAAGAGTTGCATGACTTCCTTCTTCTCAGGGGCTTTGTCTTCAAGCCTCTTCATCAGTAAATCCATTTTGGCAGACAGCATGTCTACCTCCTTGAGCTGGTGCATTCCTATTTCTTTCTTGCGGGGTTGATGTTCCTCGTTCCAAGCTTGATTGGACGCCATCTTTTCCACAAGGTTAGTAGCTTGAGTAAGTGTAAGGGACAGGAAAGCACCTCCAGCTGCAGCATCCATCATTTCACGGGTGTTGGTAGAGAGCCCGTGGTAGAAGGTCTGCAAGAGCAACCAGTTTTCCATTCCATGATGTGGGCAAGCTGAAATGTAGTCTTGAAAGCGCTCCCATGCTTCAGGAACAGATTCCTCGTGTTGCTGCTGGAAACTTGAAAATTTCCCCCGTAAGGCATTGGTTTTGCCTATAGGAAAGAACTTTGCCAGAAAGGCAGTAGAACACAATGTCCAAGTTGTAAATTTGTCTTTGTTGGAGTAAAACCATTGCTTCGCTCGCCCCAATAATGAGAATGGGAATAAATGAAGTAGGACTGCATCACTTGGCACATCTTTGATCGTGAAGGTGCTACATATCTCCAAGAAATTTTGAAGGTGTTTGTTGGCATCTTCATGAGCTTTTCCACAAAATTGGCTAGCTTGTACCATGTTGATCAGCGCAGGCTTGAGCTCAAAAGCAGCATTTCCTACAGCGACTGTCGGACCAGTACGAATGTTGTCCAGGGTCGGTGCGGAGTACTCGCGTAGGGACTTGTTTGCCATTACTTCAAACGTGGGTGTCAAGCTTCGCGCTGTTGAATCTCCCAAGGCAGAAGTCGTGGGCCAAGAATCAGGAGACCTGAGCTTTGACCTTGCCTTCCTTAAGATTTTCTCTGGATCTGAAATGAAGTTTTCTAGAAGATTCTTTTTCATACATTACCCTGAAATAAGATAGACAAAAGTGGAAAGAACAAGGGTAAGCCTATTCAAGCAATGATTATTTGGGTTCTCGATACATTATGTGTGAGAGATGCATGCATTCTATTACTGAAACTTTTTCATCTAGGCTATAGACTTTCTTTCCCCGGCAACGGCGCCAAAAATGCTTGTTGACATTGCTAACATCATCGACTAGAAACGGATATAAGATCCATCTCTATCGACGGCACCAGAAATGCAAAGGTATATCTTTACATGATGCTAAGTGTATATCAGATGTTGCTTTCAGATTAAACTAAAAGGTGAACCCCGACACGATTCATAGCACAACTCGATATAGGTTGTCAGCCCTGACAGGTGTGCCAGAAAACGCATGGATATGGTACTCTTACATATGCCTTGGATCTCTAGAAAAGAAGATATATATAAATAGGGAATCCGCAAGCGCACAGATATGAATATACCATTGTAGCATTTTAACCAGGAGTAAAACCAGGTATCGTATTTATATTCTACCATAGGGAAAGAAGTCTTTCTAATCCATAATAGCTAATACATGCTCATCTCTCAGTTTTATAATGTAGAGTGGCCAAAATATATCAATTGCTATAAACAGGGGTAAGTCACATAAAGATAAAGATATTGATAGCATTGTTCAAGTCATAACATCATGAGCAGCTAGAAAGTGTCATTATAGCAAGAGAAATATAGCAAAGTCTAGTTAGAGAGGATACTCCTCGGTAACTCTAAACTATATGTCAATGCAAACTATGATTAGTTCAAACATTTAACAATCATGGAAGAAGAACTATTATATTAATGCATGGGGAGACTATCCAGGACGATCAAGGCCGAAACTTGAAACAACCCAAACAGTATAAGGCTCCACTAGTCCTATACACGGGAGGTGGACTGCGAAGGACTCAATAGTGCTGTCACCACCACGATCTACCACACGACCCGGCATATAGGGTGCAATCGCAGATAAATACAATATAAGCACCACGCTTACACTATCTTTACCGTTCACCCATGTTAACAAATGATCTAGGTGAGGGCTATACGACTCCATACATGAATATAAAGGCAAATCAACTATGCTAAACATGTAATCATAATAAACATCAAAGCATATAATGTCGAATATAATCATTGATAAGAACATATGTCTGTATAACAAATGTAAGGAACTAGATAAGAACTTACAAGAGCGAAGCTAGATCAGTATCTCGATCAGCCTCTAGATGATCAGGAGCCAAGTAGACGCCTTGCCTCCTCCTAGATCTAGACTAGCTAGCTACTCTGCTATATGGTGTTTCTAGGGCGTAGTATCTCTAACTTGATGACTTGATCTGGTGTATGCAAACTCAGGTTTCCAGATTGCCTCTGCCAGGGGGCAGGGGGGCTGCTTATATAGTCCTGAGGGGTAGACGTGCGCCGCAGGATCAAACCGACCTAAACATGTGGTTTAGATTGATCCTAGGAGGCGGTGGAGGAACATTCCAGAAGATGAGGTGGTTTGGGACCCGGGGGGGCCGACCGGCCCCACCACCAGGCCGCTCGGGCTGGGGTGGCCCCCCTCGGGGTCCACTTCGGCTAGGTGGGTCCTTGATCCTTCTAGATGCTTCTTTCTTAGGTGCTAAGTCACGTTGAGTTCCGGAGCCTTCTGGAGTCTTCTAGAGTGGTTTCTTTGCATATTTTCTGAATAGTCCCTGTAGATTCATAGATTCACCAAAACTCATGGAAATTGTCAATATAAACCCTAATAAGGTGATCTCATTATATTTTAGTCCTTTTTCCAGTAAATGTGAGGGATAAAAGTCATAGATAAAATGTGTCAACAGACGGCTACAAGCACCGATCGAGCAAGGATGGCAAGTACCGATCGAGGCGCGATCACAAGCACAAGAACAAGCACAAGGATGTGCGACAGTCGAGGAAGAAGGACGGCCACGGCAGGAAGGCCCGAGCGATGGTCGGAGCGAGCGACATCGACTCCAACTCCGCCTACTCTTCCTCAAGCTCGAGTAGCAGTGAAGATGAAGGTGATCGGCGCAAGAACAAGAAGGCGTCCAAGAACTTGAGCGGGTTGAGCTGCTTCGCGGGAGATGGCTTATGCGGCATGGCTCGTAGCTCCGGCATCAAGAAGAGTCACCAAAGTGACTCGGACTCTGACTCCGAGGACGAGGTACGTGACGAGCTTCCCTTCTTGCATGAGGAGAATGAGCGTCTTGGCCAGTTGCTTGATAACCGTGATGATATGCTTAGAGAGGCCAAGAAGATGAGGAAAGAGCTTAGGGCCTCGCTAGAAGATGCTAGGAACCGTGTGGCTGAGCTAGAAACCCAGAACCTAGATGCTAAGCTTGAAATTGATTCGCTTAAGGCTTCTCCTGTGGTTTCTGATGATGTTGATTGTGTTGATTGCTCTGTGTACCTAGCTGATCTTACTAGTCTCAAGGATAAGCATGCTTCTACCTGTGATGAACTAGATGTGCTTAGGGTTGAAGTGGCTGAGCTTAAGTCTAGACCTGCTTTGCTAGGTGCTTGCACTTCTTGCCCTGTTTTGTATGGAAAGATTGATGAGATGCATGCTTACACTGTTTCGCTTGAGGCTAAGCTGAAAGAACCTGTTCCCACTTCTTGTTCTACATGTGAAGTGCAAGCTTAGAAAAATCTGGAACTTGCACACTATGTGAATCGCTTGCAGGATGAGAATGATGAGTTGAGAAAAATGATGGGTTGGTTGTCGGGGTATGAACCTCAACTTAGAATGATGATGGAGACATATAAGCGCTGTGATGGGCAAGCGCTTGGTTCGGAGAAGGTTGGAGAGTGTAGTGGTGAGGGAGGAGTGAAAATTGGTGATATCCAAGCTCCACCAAAAACCTACCACAAAAATACCTATGTTCCTAAACCCAACCCACTGAGAAACAAATTTGACACAAACCCAGATCCACCAATATTTCCTCACTCCACAAATGATTTCCAAAAACCTATCAAGTTCAAGAGCAACTTGGAGAATGTGTTCTTTGGGAAAGAGAGTGAGAAGCCTAGTGAGGAGAAACCGGTTGTCGGGCATACATTCCGGGTACCGCAAGGAAGGATGAAGACGGACTCCTACTAGAATTCCCCTGTAAACCCACTAGGACTCGTGCTGTGTAATCCTACTAGGACTCCCGCTTTCCCGAGTAGGCACCCGCCCCCTAGACTATATAAAGGAGGGTTGGGTACCTAGGAACACATCCACGATCCCTCCGGGAACAACATCTAGGCGCAGGGCGCAATAATACTCCAAACAGGACGTAGGGTACGCTACTCTGGCTACCCGAACCTGTATAAATCTTGTGTCCCCGCGCATACCTTCGAGTTCCAGGTCTGACGATCCCCCACTATCTACTCTCCGACGGGTACCCCCTATGGAGGTTGCCGGATATAAAACTCCGACATTGGCGCCCACCGTGGGGCGATCGTCATGATCATCGGGCGAATTCGAAGGACTTCATCGACAAATCAACCTGGTACGACGGCGTGAGATTCAGCGAACTCGCTGTGGTCACTGCTCTTGTCGGTGCGTCGCATCCAAGAAGAATCATATATTCATACACGGAATCACCGACAAGCAGTTCGAGTTCACAGCAGTCCACCCGTCCAAATACTCGATCCCGTCGAGCTTCATTTCAAAACGGACAGCCTTTGTCCACCGTCAGAAGACAGCTTCTGTGGAGAAAAACTTCCGTGTGCACGTGGGATTCGACTTCGAGTCCGAAGCAAACACGGCTCCTTGCTTTCTTGATAAAAACAGAGATGCAACGCAAGCAATGAGGCAGGATAACGTTATTTCGTTTCCACGCACAAAAAGCAGAATCTTGAGCATTATGCTATACACACACATGTGGCTACTAGGAATCTTCACTCAACGTACACGGAACACAGATGCGAGTACTATTTTAGCGACTTCCGGCTGCAGCGACCTGTGTACGACTACCTCGACTACTTACCTCGACTAGTCTCAACCAGAAAACTAGTAGAGGACGGCTCCCGCGGCATCAACAACTAGTCGGATCCACCTCCAACTAGTCGACTTCACCAGCAACCGTCGCGGCTCCATCACCGACCGCCACGGCTTCGTCGACACTCGTCCACGAATCAAGCTAAGTCACTTATTTAAATAATTATTTTTTCTTTGGCTTGCTCTCCACATACAGGAACCAACGCCAAAGATTACTTCGTGTACGCCTCTCAACGGCTACCTGCCAGCAGAGCTACACCGTGCCGATTATTCCTTGGGGATGTTGACCGACTGCCACAGGCTTGGTGCACCAAATTAGGAGGCTCTTGCCACGACGTTTCATCTACTGAGTGCTGGAGGCGCACAACGGCTACACCCTGAGGAGGCACTGCGCAAATCTTGCTCTCCGCCATGCGGAACAATGAGCAAACGCGCTCTCTCTTGTCGCCTCGCCGACTACTTTCGTCTACCTCTTAATGGTCTCGCTCCAGTAGCACACGCCTTGATCCGCGCAAAGCCTCGGCTCTCTTGTCATGCCTCCACGCCCCCAGCGGCTATGGCTAAACAGGCTCCTCAGAGACCGAGTGCTTAAACCAGCTCTCCTGTCATGCCTCCACGCCCCCAGCAGCTATGGCTAAACAGCGACCAAAGAGACTGGGCGCTTAACCGCATCAGGCTAACTACTCGACGCCTTACGACCACAACAAGAGCATGACACATGCCATTTACATTTATATTCATATTTGTATTTGTCACTAGTAGATTCAATTTCTACAAAAATGCTACATAATGCATGCATCTCTACTTTTAGTTCAAGCTTCAGCGACGACTTCCCAGGATGCTCCGCGTACCTCCATCGGCACGGCTAGTTCCCAAACTCGGGGGCTACGCACCAAATCACTACTCGACAACAACTCGAGTAGTCTCTGCTAGCTCCCTAGCTCGGGGGCTCAGCACCAACAACTACTCGACGTGGCTCCTACGGCTCACCTGGCGACGAGCTCGGGGGCTGAACGCTACAAGAGTACTCAGATGATGACTTCTGCAAACACTGAAGACCCTTGGATTAATTCTTCAATCGTTCCAAGGCTCGGGGGCTACTAGGCTACACCCATTAGTTGATTTTTTCAAGACGGAAGCAGAATCAAGATTGACCCTCAGCCAGAGTTCATGACTCAACCTAAGGTTCGGGGGCTACTCCATATGGAGTGCGATTTTGCAATCGCACTTCCATATAATCTCGACTTCAAGACAGATGAGTTGGACCACCTTCCAGCCTCATGGCAGTTCAAGTACTATTAAAGACTTCTCAAGCAGTACTCGAGGACGCTCAAGAACTACTCGAAGAAACTTCAAGACTACTCGAACTACTACTCTCGACTACAAAGTGCTCAAGGGCTTGTCGGGCGTACACCCCGGGTACCGCAAGGAAGGATGAAGACGGACTCCTACTAGAATTCCCCTGTAAACGCACTAGGACTCGTGCCGTGTAATCCTACTAGGACTCCTACCTTGTAACCGACTAGGCACCCGCCCCCTGGACTATATAAAGGAGGGCCGGGTACCTAGGAACACATCCACGATCCCTCCGGGAACAACATCTAGGCGCAGGGTGCAATACTACTCCAAACAAGACGTAGGGTACACTACTCTGGCTACCCGAACCTGTATAAATCTTGTGTCCCCGCGCATACCTTCGAGTTCCAGGTCTGACGATCCCCCACTATCTACTCTCCGATGGGTACCCCCTATGGAGGTTGCGGATATAAAACTCCGGCACCGATTGAGCAACCGAGTGGAGAGAAACCAAGTGAGCAGCCCCAACCCAAGCCTAAACCTAAGCTCGTGCGGTTTCATTGTGACTATTGTGGGAGAGATGGTCACAAGGGTGAGTTTTGCTTCAAGAAGAAGCGTGAGGAGAGAGTGGCAAAGGAGTAGGCTAACAAGGACAAGTACCACCCTTCCAATGGTGTACTTGAGACTCGTGTGCAGATGCCCAGGGCCAAGTCGATTGTGAGGACGGTTCTGGCTTGGGGAGAGCGGAAGGTAGCAGGTGGTGCTGCTGGCCAGGCTACACCGGTCAGACCGGTGCACCACACCGGTCAGACCAGTGCAGGTCTGGGCAGACAGGGGTCTGGTTTCTGTGCTCGCAAGGAGGCTCGGTTTGGTTCAGGTGGTTGTGGTTCTGGTGGTTGGTATGGGAAGTCTGCAGGTGGTCAGTTTGCTAGACGTTCTCCACCTCGTACTCAATACGAGGGTGGGAGGAGTCGTAGCTTTGAGATGGAGAGGAGGAACGGTCCACGGTCTTCCTTTCGTGGTTTTCGTCCTCCTCCAGCTAAAGAGGGTTGGTTCCCTCGTAGTGGTTACCGTGGTGGTGTTCGTGGAGGTAGCTTTGATAGGAGAGATGCTTTGGATTGTGCTAACCCCACTTTGGAGCAAATGGCTCGGCACTGGTTTTACTCTTTTGGTACTAACCCCAGTGCTGAGTCGTTTGTTCACTCACGTGCTCGCTTTTGAATTTCAGGTGGGAGACTTGAGGAACGTTTGGTTGATTGACTCCGGTTGCTCGAGGCATATGACTGGGGACAAGGGGTGGTTCTCAAGTCTCATCCCGATGGTGTCTAGGACATACATCACTTTTGGGGACAATGGGCGAGGGCGTGTGCTATCAAAAGGTGAGATCAAGGTAAGTGACAAGGTCACTCTCAGGCGTGTTGCTCTTGTTCAATCGCTGGGGTTCAATTTGCTTTCTGTGTCCCAGTTGTTGGATGAGGGCTTTGAGGTGTTGTTTCGGCCTGGTGGTTCTCGGATTTTAGATTCTCGAGGGGACCTTGTTTGCATGGTCATTCCCGAGGGTCAAGTGTTCCGAGCTGACTTTTCTCAGTCTTCTGGTGTGGAGCGTTGTTTCTTGGCTGGTTCTTCGAGTGAGTTGTGGAAGTAGCATAGGAAGTTAGGTTACTTGAGCTTTGACCTTTTGTCTCGCTTGAGTAAACTCAACTTGGTCCGAGGATTGCCACGGTTGAGGTTTGAGAAAGAGTTGGTTTGTGCGCCGTGTAGGCATGCCAAGATGGTAGCCTCTTCTCACCCGCCTCTCACCGATGTGATGACTGAGAGTCCATGCGAGCTGCTCCATATGGACCTTGTTGGCCCATCTCGTGTGCGATCTACGGGTCGGAAATGGTATGTCCTTGTTGTGGTGGACGACTACTCTCGGTATGTGTGGGTGTTCTTTCTTGAGGAGAAAGGGGAGACGTTTGGTTTTGTTCGAGATCTTGTCTTGAGGTTGAGGAACGAGAGGCACGGAGATGCCATATGAGCGATCCGCAGTGACAATGGCTCGGAATTCAAAAACTCTCGCTTCAAAACCTTTTGCCATGACTTGGGTCTTGAACACCTGTTTTCGAGTCCGTATACGCCTCCCCAGAATGGCGTGGTGGAAAGGAAAAATAGAACCGTGTGTGAGATGGCTCGGATGATGCTCGACGAGCATAGGACTCCGAGAAGGTTCTGGGCTGAGGCGGTCAATACCGCATGCTACGTGTCGAACAGAATCTACCTCAGAATCTACAAGAAGAGAACCTGTTACGAGTTGATGCATGGTCGCACACCCAAGGTGAGTCACTTCCATGTCTTTGGTTGTAAGTGCTTTATCCTGAAGAAAGGGAAGAAGTTTGACAAGTTCGAGGCTAGGTCGGTCGATGGTATTTTCTTTGGTTATGCATCTCACTCTAGAGCATTTCGTGTGCTCAATCTTGAAACTAACCAAATCGTGGAGACTTGCGAGGTAACCTTCGACAAGACACAGCCACGTAGTCAGCTTGTTTTTGAGTGTGCAGGTGACGATGAACTTGCCGAGGAGATCTTTCAGGTGGAGGAGCATGAACATGGAGATGATGAAGATGGTGGTGTGGTGCCCGCGGCTGAGCATGTACCTACTACTTCGACGACGATCAAGGACGGGCCCTCTCCCACACCTACGACGACAAACCCGGATCAAGGCGAAGCTGCTGTTGAGGGGGAGGTAGCATCAAGGCGAGAACCTCCCCGGCGAGTACAAGTGGATCACCCAGCTTCGAGAATCATCGGCGACATGAATGAACGTACTACACGGTCGAGGGTTCAAAACAATTCTCATTTCGCTCATGCTGCTTTTGTTGCCACCTTTGAGCCCAAAGACATTGGACACGCACTATCTGATCATAATTGGGTTAATTCGATGCATGAGGAGTTGGAGAATTTCGAGAGGAACCAAGTTTGGGTGTTGGTTGACCCTCCCCAAGGGTGTAAGCCAATTGGGACAAAATGGGCGTGGAAGAACAAAGAGGGAGAGAAAGGTGAAGTGGTGAGAAACAAGTCAAGGCTTGTTGCTCAGGGGTATAGTCAGAAAGAGGGGATCGACTACGAGGAGACCTTTGCTCTCGTAGCTCGTTTGGAGGCGATTAGGATCCTTCTAGCCTTTTCCGTGGCTAAAGGGTTCAAGTTGCACCAAATGGATGTGAAGAGTGCCTTCTTGAATGGTGTGTTGGAGAAAGAAGTGTATGTAAGGCAACCACCGGGGTTTGAGAGTGAGAAGTACCCCCACAGGGTGTACAAGTTGAGGAAGGCGCTGTATGGGTTGAAGCAGGCGCCTAGAGCTTGGTACGGTAGGTTGAGGGGGTTCCTGTTTGAGAGAGGATTTGAGATGGGGAAGGTCGATCAGACCTTATTTCTCCTCAGGCAGGGCAGAGATATCCTGATTGTGCAGGTGTACATGGATGATATTGTCTTTGGTGGCTCGTCTAACACTCTTGTTGCAAGGTTTGCAGAAGACATGAGCAGGGAATTTGAGATGAGCATGATGGGTGAGTTGCAGTTCTTCCTCGGGCTACAAATCAATCAATCAAAGGAAGGAACATTCGTGCACCAAGCTAAGTACACCAAGGACATTGTGAGGAAGTTCAAGATGGAGGACTCCAAGGCCATGGCGACGCCTATGAGTACGACTACAGCTCTTGATGCGGACTAGGAAGGTGAACATGTGGACCAGAAGGAGTACCGGAGCATGATCGGGTCACTCCTCTACTTGACGGCAACAAGGCCGGACATCCAGTTCTCGGTATGTCTGTGCGCTCGTTTTCAAGCGTCTCCAAGGACTTCGCATCGACAAGCGGTCAAGCGCATATTCAGGTATTTGCGTCACACTCCCGACTTCGGCCTTTGGTACTCCACGTCTTCTTCTTTGGCTCTTCATGGTTTTTCAGACGCGGATTTTGCCGAGTGTCGGTTGGATAGGAAGTTCACTTCTGGGACTTGCCAGTTCTTGGGTTCTTCTTTGGTGTCTTGGTCTTCCCGCAAACAGTCCAGTGTTGCTCAATCCACTACCGAGGTAGAGTATGTAGCCGCAACTAGTTGTTGCTCTCAGCTCCTCTGGATCACATACACCATGAGTGACTTTGGTGAGGAGTATACCCATGTCCCACTTCAATGTGACAGCACCAGTGCCATAAGTGTAGCAAAGAACCCAGTTCTTCACTCCAAAACCAAGCACATAGAAGTGAGGTATCATTTCCTGAGAAACAACATAGAGAAAGGAAAAATAGCTTTGATCCATGTACCCACACATGACCAGCTAGCCGATATTTTCACCAAACCCCTAGATCAAGCAACTTTCACTCATTTGCGGGGGAGCTTGGTGTGTGTTTGATTTCTTGAGTTGGTGTGTGGGAGCTCCTTTGTAGCATATGTATAGCTTTCCTTTGTGCATTTCTTGCATTTGGCATGGCATATGTAACATGATGTATAGGCATCTTTGTATCTTAGGTTGCATGCATTTTGTATCATATGCATTGTTTAGGAAAAGCTTCTCCTATATAAATTGTTCACCATGGAATGATATGTATGTCTTTGTGAGCTAGTTTGGTAAACTATGGTTAGTTTGGCTTAGCTCTTGATTATCTTGGTTTATGTCCATGGTTGATGGCTATGTTTTTCAAAAATGTTACATGTATGCTCTCTTGTGAGTAAATGCCTTTATATGATCTTGACATGTTTTAGTGGCTTGGCTATGCTTAATTTGTGGTTGGATAGCTTATTTTGATCATATGGGGCCAAAGGCTCATTTGCCATCATGAATGTTTAGCCCCCATGCTTGATCTTGTGGAAGGGCATAAGTTCCTTTTTGTCGCAAAGACATTTCATGTACCAATTTCAAATCTGAAAATGAAATGCAAATTGCTTGGAAAATGTGCTCCCATGTCATATGTGCTAATTTTAATTTGCTTTGGGTGCTAAACCGTTGCATGATGCCTACCAATGAGAAGTCTCATATATAGAAGTAGGCACATGGCTCGGTGGCTTTGACACGACATGAGGTGCTTGTGGGTGTTTGTGATGGTCTTATGGTTAGAATGGTTGTCCTAGCATGAAGTTTGTGTGGCTTTGCCATTTTGACATGTTTTGCTCATGTTTAGGACTTTGCTCATGAGAGGCTAATTTTTCGCAAAATTTCTCAATTCCACCTTAGCTTTGTCCAATGGTTGTGAAACTTGGTGGTCTTGTAGTTGATGTCATTACGAGGCTATAGGGTATCTAACTTGCTCATTTGGACATGTGTAGCATCCTATGTTGAATTTTGTCTATTTGAGAAGCTCTAGGTTGCATTTTTTGCATTTTTGGCTTGATTCATGCATTGTCAACAAGGGGGAGAAGATTGAGCATGTTTTGGCTTGCTGCATGCATTTAGAAGGTTTCCAAGTGGTTTCGAGCTAGTTTTGAGCTCGGGCAGTTTCCCAGGTGGTACCGGCCTGACCGGTGAGGTACACCGGTCTGACCGGTGTGAGTGCCAGGTGCTGGACGATCTAGCACACCGGTCTGACCGGTGTGGTTGACCGGTCTAATCGGTCAGAGCAAAGCTGAAGCAGCTGCTCTGTTTCGCGAGGTGGTTCGTATGCTTTCGTCCAGGGGGAGTTGCATTGGTTCAGGGGGAGCTTGCATGTGTGCAAGGGGAGCTCTTTGTGGTTTTCGTGCTTCGGATTGGTGGTTTGTGCTCTTTGCTTGAGCATGTTTTTGTCTCGGATGTGTCGAGCCGTTGCCCTTGCCTAAGGGGTTCGAGACTTGTTGTCTTCGAGTGATCTTGGTCTTTGCCTTTCTTTGGCTTTCGATCGCTTGTTGGAGTTTCTTTTATTCGTTTCTTTTCTTTTCCTTTTCTCTTGGGTTACTATATGTGTGTGTTGTCAATGCACTCATTGTTGACACATTTTATCTATGCATTTTGTCCCTCACATTCATTGGAAAAAGGACTAAACTATAATTAGATCACCTTATTAGGGTTTATATTGACAATTTCCACGAGTTTTGGTGAATCTATGAATCTACAGGGACTATTCAGAAAATATGCAAAGAAACCACTCTAGAAGACTCCCGAAGGCTCCGGAACTCAATGTGACTTAGCACCTAAAAAAGAAGCATCTAGAAGAAGCAAGGACCCACCTTGCCGAAGTGGGCCCCGAGGGGGCCCACCCCAGACCGATCGGCCTGGTGGTGGGGCCGGTCGGTCCGCCCGGGTCCCGAACCGCCTCATCTTCTGGAATGTTCCTCCACCGCCTATGAGAATCAATCTAAACCACATGTTTAGGTCGGTTTGATCCTACGGCGCACGTCTACCCCTCTGGACTATATAAGCAGCCCCCCTGCCCCCTGGCAGAGGCATCTGGGAATCTGGAATTCATACACCAGATCAAGTCATCAAGTCAGAGACACTACGCCCTAGAAACACCATATAGCAGAGTAGCTAGCTAGTTTAGATCTAGGAGGAGGCAAGGCTTCTACTTGGCTCCTGATCGTCTAGAGGCTGATCGAGATACTGATCTAGCTTCGCTCTTGTAAGTTCTTATCTAAGTTCCTTACATTTGTTATACAGACATATGTTCTTATCAATGATTATATTCGACTTTATATGCTTTGGTGTTTATTATGATTACATGTTTAGCATAGTTGATTTGCCTTTATATTCATGTATGGAGTCGTATAGCCCTCACCTAGATCATTTGTTAACATGGGTGAACGGTAAAGACAGTGTAAGCGTGGTGCTTATATTGTATTTATCTGCGATTGCACCCTATATGCCGGGTCGTGTGGTAGATCGTGGTGGTGACAGCACTATTGAGTCCTTCGTAGTCCACCCCCCCGTGTATAGGACTAGTGGAGCCTTATACTGTTTGGGTTGTTTCAAGTTTCGGCCTTGAACCTCCTGGATAGTCTCCCCATGCATTGATATAATAGTTCTTCTTCCATGATTGCTAAATGTTTGCACTAATCATAGTTTGCATTGACATATAGTTTAGAGTTACCTAGGAGTATCCTCTCTAGCTAGACTTTGCTATGCTTCTCTTGCTATAATGACACTTTCTAGCTGCTCATGATGTTATGACTTGAATAGTGCTATCATCATCTATATTTTATGTGACTTACCCTTGTTTATAGCAATTGATATATTTTGGCCACTCTACATTATAAAACTGAGAGATGAGCATGTATATGCTATTATGGATTAGAAATACTTCTTTCCCTGTGCTAGAATATAAATACGATACATGGTTTTACTCCTGGTTAAAATGCTACAATGGTATATTCATATCTGTGCGCTTGCGGATACCCTGTTTATATATATATATTCTTTTCTAGAGATCCAAGGCATATGTAAGAGTACCATATCCATGCGTTTTCAGGCACACCTGTCAGGCTGACAACCTATATCGAGTTGTGCTATGAATCGTGTCGGAATTCATCTTTTAGTTTATCTGAAAGCAACATCCAATATACACTTAGCATCATGTTAAGATATACCTTTGCATTTCTAGTGCCGTCGATAGAGATGGATCTTATATCCGTTTCTAGTCGATGACGTTAGCAATGTCAACAAGTATTTTTGGCGCCGTTGCCGGGGAAAGAAAGTCTATAGCCTAGATGAAAAAGTTTCAGTAATAGCATGCATGCATCTCTCACACATAATGTATCGAGAATCCAAATAATCATTGCTTAAAACGGCTTACCCTTGTTCTTTCCACTTTTGTCTATCTTATTTCAGGGTAATGTATGAATAAGAATCTTCCGGAAAACTTCGTTTCAGATCCAGAAAAAATCTTAAGGAAGGCAAGGTTAAAGCTCAGGTCGCCTTCTCAGCCCACGACTTTTGCCTTGGGAGATTCAACAGCACGAAGCATAACACCCACGTTTGAAGTAATGGCAAACAAGTCCCTACGCGAATACTCCGCACCGACTCCGGACAACATTCGTACTGGTCCGACAGTCGCTGTAGGAGATGCTGCTTTTGAGCTCAAGCCTGCACTGATCAACATGGTACAAGCTAGCCAATTTTGTGGAAAAGCTCATGAAGATGCCAACAAACACCTTCAAAATTTCTTGGAGATATGTAGCACCTTCACGATCAAAGATGTGCCAAGTGATGCAGTCCTACTTCGTTTATTCCCATTCTCACTATTGGGGCGAGCGAAGCAATGGTTCTACTCCAACAAAGACAAATTTACAACTTGGACATTGTGTTCTACTGCCTTTCTGGGAAAGTTCTTTCCTATAGGCAAAACCAATGCCTTACGGGGGAAAATTTCGAGTTTCCAGCAGCAACACGAGGAATCTGTTCCTGAAGCATGGGAGCGCTTTCAAGACTACATTGCAGATTGCCCACATCATGGAATGGAAAACTGGTTGCTCTTGCAAACCTTCTACCACGAACTCTCTACCAACACCCGTGAAACGATGGATGCTGCAGCTGGAGGTGCTTTCCTATCCCTTACACTTACTCAAGCTACTAACCTTGTGGAAAAGATGGCGTCCAATCAAGCTTGGAACGAGGAACGTCAACCCCGCAAGAAAGAAAGAGGAATGCACCAGCTCAAGGAGGTAGACAAGCTGTCTGCCAAAATGGATTTACTGATGAAGAGGCTTGAAGACAGAGCCCCTGAGAAGAAGGAAGTCATGCAACTCTTCGAATCCCGCATGACCTGTGAAGACTGTGGAAACACTGGACACTCAGGGAGTCACTGCCCTCAGCTGGAGGAGGACGTGAACTACATCAACAACAACAACTAATATCATCCCCAGCAGAATCAAGGATGGACTCAGCAGAGGACCAACTACCCAGGTAACTATTCAGGTAATTATCAAGGTAATAATTCTTCCAATAATTTCTCACCTTTAAGAGACTTAGTCCAAAACCAGGGTAGAATTATGGATAATCTGTCTAAGAAGTTAGCTTCCAATGATAAAATACTAGAAACTATTAGTAATAAAATGGAAAGTTTTTCTTCTGCCATCAAGAACCAACATAGCTTTAATAAAATGCTAGAATCTCAAATTTCTCAGCTGGCATCATCTGTTCCCACGGGTAACCCAGGTAAGATTCCGGGCCAGCCAGAAGAATTAGAATCTGCAAATCTTGTCGATATCTATTCTGCAGATCTGTGTTCGAGTAAGACAGAAGAAGGCCCAAGATGGACTGACTGGGGCATGCCCGCCAAAAGAGGAGATCCAGGAAAGCCCGTCATCACCATCACTATTGGAGCCTAGACCTTCAAGAATGCACTTTGTGACTTTGGGTCTAGCGTCAACATAATGCCTAAGGTAATATTTAAGAAAATCAATGGTTCACCTTTATTGTATACAACCATGTGCTTGCAGCTTGCAGACCTGTCACTATGCCACCCCGAGGGCATCCTAGACGACGTATGTCTGGGGGTAGGACGCTCCTACGTGGCTGCCGACTTCGGTGTTGTCGAGACTGGGGGAAGTGAGAACGCTCCAATCATTTTGGGACGTCCTTTCCTTGCCACAGCCAAAGCCATCATCTACGCCGACGCCGTTAAGATCATCTTCACCATCAATGGGAGGAAGGAGAGATTCAATTGCATGAACAAGATCTTAAAAGCTCCTGCACACCCCCGATATCCTTACCCTCAAGAACACGAGCTAGTTGTCGAGGAGAAGAGAAAAGATAGAAGGAGGAATAAGAAGAACAATCAACCTCAACCGCATGTGAAGGAAGTTTGGATGATCAACACGATTCAATCAGAGAATAAGAACATGTTCCTTTCACCATTACTGCGAAAGCTTGAAGACCCTGGAGTTCCATCAATCCACTGCTCCATCAATTAATGGAATTTCCAGCGAGTTGTCTGCGACACGGGATCAGGCATCAACCTAATGTCTAAGGTAACCTATGAATTAATATATGGCGACCTGCCTTTGTATTCCACATATATAATGTTGCAGATGGCGGATCAATCACAACGGTTCCCAGAAGGAATTGCACGAGATGTACCTGTCAAGATAAAGGACAACTATGTCCTGACTGACTTTTTAGTCATAGACATGGGAGATGAGCAAGATCCTCCCATCGTGCTCGGAAGACTGTTCCTGAACATCAGGACTGGCGAGATCCACTTCCAGTTCAGAACTGAAAAGGTACGCTGCTACTTCAATACTTATACTAATCCTGAGCAGCCCAAGAAGAACAAGACGCGGAGACGCCTTCAGAGATTACAACACAAGCTGAACACAAAGTTGACGGATGTAAAGAACATTGAAGAAGAGATTAAGGGGAAGTCCGCTCAGCTTCTACCAGCCCAGTATTCTGAACCCGTTACTCCAGAAAGGTCTCCACCGAAGAAACAAGTTTGGAGGAAGAAAGATCAAAGTACACCTTCAGAAGACCAATCACTACCCGCGTCATCAACTGATCAATCAATGGCTACTACATCTACGCCATGGGAGTAAATGCTCTAAACTCTCGCCGAGAGGTAACTCGGTATTTATCTTTATTTTCTGCACTGCATATTTAGATTAGCATTTCCCTGTACCTGCATTGAAAAAAAAATCATAAAAATATTTTCTGCTTTTTGCATTCTTCAAGGCCCCATGTACTCCGTACCGTGGCGGTATAAAAAAATAATAAAAAAAATAATAATAAATATATTTTTGCATTCACATGTTTTTGCATCCCTTTTGCATATAAAAATTCACAAAAATACGTGGGCACATGAAGGTCCACACATTTCAGAAAAACCCAAAAAGAAGTGGGCACATGAAGGCTCACAACATAATCCTAGAATTTGCTCCTTCGGGTATATGCGAGACTAATATTTACAGGGAGAATTTAATAAGAACCTGAAGGCAAACAAGTTCCAAGGATGAATCAAGAATCACTTTAAGATCCAGCTTGGGGGAGAGCACCCCTAGTTATCACGATAAGTATCCCTATCCTATGTTTTTAGCTAGTTATTTGAGTCTTAGTAAAAGTCTTAGTTTGAATAAAATGCTAGAGTCTGCTAGATGGCTTTTTCTCTTTAATAATGATCTTGATGATATATGCTTGGAGATGATGAATAGTTGCTCCGCCGTAATCTCTTTTAAAAGTGCTTAATTTTCAGACCTAGATTCTCCTGAAGCTTAAATGCTTAATCCGCTCTAAACCCAAAACCTGTGCAAGTATATGCTTAATCTGAGTCTAGGCTTTGAAAGATGATTCATGAAAAGTTGAGTTGCTATTGATCATTTTCCTAGAGAAGCTTGATTCCTGGATTTATCTTAAAAATCATGAAATTTTATACGATGAGTTCCTGTGCCTATGATCCTTAAGAGCTTGTCATACACATCAAGATCATTCCATTCCACCATTTATGCTGCTTCTGACATGGAAGTACGCATTTTCCATCGAGCCATACAGCTCATGCAACTCTAGGATATATCTCTCTCAATGATAAAAAGGATTCTGGGGCTACATTCGAAAAAAAAGAGAGGAAAAAGTGAGAAGAGAGAGGGAGAGAAAAGGACAAGTGTCATACTAGGCGAGAAGGGCCTACCTCCCTAAAAGAAATAAATTTAGAGATGAATAATGGACGCGTGTCCGAGGGCGAGTAGAGTCCACATATCTAAGGAGAGAGAAAAATGGACCAAAGTCCGGGGCGAGTAGAGCCCACCTCTCCAAGAATGGAAAGCCCAGATCTTAAAAATCTTAGAAATAGAGATATAGTCCAAGAGCTAGGCTAAAAGGCTTACCACCTTTCACCCTCATCCATCCAACACTATCATCCATATCTTGCTAAGTGTGACTCCATGCTTGAGAAGGTCATACACAGGATCTCTGAGTTTTATCTGAAAAAAAATGTGCAAAACCCCAGGATGATAGCTGATCAAAGAAATTGAGAAATATTGCTTGACTTGATTGTTCTATCTTTTATTTGCTCAAGATTTGTGAAAAGGCTATGCTTAAAGGTTGAAGGTAAGAGAGAGCAATCTTGTTGAGGAGAATTGGTTTTTGAAAACCATAGTACTTTTGAGGTGTGAAAGCGTTGTAGCAACTCCTGATCCTGCTAAAGTATATCTTTGCTAGGGACTAGCAAAGGGTAAGCTTGGGGGAGTTTGTTTACACATTTTATCTATGCATTTTGTCCCTCACATTCATTGGAAAAAGGACTAAACTATAATTAGATCACCTTATTAGGGTTTATATTGACAATTTCCACGAGTTTTGGTGAATCTATGAATCTACAAGGACTATTCAGAAAATATGCAAAGAAACCACTCTAGAAGACTCCAGAAGGCTCCGGAACTCAACATGACTTAGCACCTAAAAAAGAAGCATCTAGAAGAAGCAAGGACCCACCTGGCCGAAGTGGGCCCCGAGGGGGGCCCACCCCAGACCGATCGGCCTGGTGGTGGGGCCGGTCGGTCCCCCCGGCCCCGAACTGCCTCATCTTCTGGAATGTTCCTCCACCGCCTATGAGAATCAATCTAAATCACATGTTTAGGTCGGTTTGATCCTACGACGCACGTCTACCCCTCTGGACTATATAAGCAGCCCCCCTGCCCCCTGGCAGAGGCATCTGGGAATCTGGAATTCATACACCAGATCAAGTCATCAAGTCAGAGACACTACGCCCTAGAAACACCATATAGCAAAGTAGCTAGCTAGTTTAGATCTAGGAGGAGGCAAGGCTTCTACTTGGCTCCTGATCGTCTAGAGGCTGATCGAGATACTGATCTAGCTTCGCTCTTGTAAGTTCTTATCTAAGTTCCTTACATTTGTTATACAGACATATGTTCTTATCAATGATTATATTCGACATTATATGCTTTGGTGTTTATTATGATTACATGTTTAGCATAGTTGATTTGCCTTTATATTCATGTATGGAGTCGTATAGCCCTCACCTAGATCATTTGTTAACATGGGTGAACGGTAAAGACAGTGTAAGCGTGGTGCTTATATTATATTTATCTGCGATTGCACCCTATATGCCGGGTCGTGTGGTAGATCGTGGTGGTGACAGCACTATTGAGTCCTTCGTAGTCCACCCCCCGTGTATAGGACTAGTGGAGCCTTATACTGTTTGGGTTGTTTCAAGTTTCGGCCTTGATTCTCCAGGATAGTCTCCCCATGCATTGATATAATAGTTCTTCTTCTATGATTGCTAAATGTTTGCACTAATCATAGTTTGCATTGACATATAGTTTAGAGTTACCTAGGAATATCCTCTCTAGCTAGACTTTGCTATGTTTCTCTTGCTATAATGACACTTTCTAGATGCTCATGATATTATGACTTGAATAGTGCTATCATCATCTATATTTTATGTGATTTACCCCTATTTATAGCAATTGATATATTTTGGCCACTCTACATTATAAAACTGAGAGATGAGCATGTATATGCTATTATGGATTAGAAAGACTTCTTTCCCTGTGGTAGAATATAAATACGATACCTGGTTTTACTCCTGGTTAAAATGCTACAATGGTATATTCATATCTGTGCGCTTGCGGATACCCTGTTTATATATATTTTTTCTTTTCTAGAGATCCAAGGCATATGTAAGAGTACCATATCCATGCGTTTTCAAGCACACCTGTCAGGCTGACAACCTATATCGAGTTGTGCTATGAATCGTGTCGGAATTCATCTTTTAGTTTATCTGAAAGCAACATCCGATATACACTTAGCATCATGTTAAGATATACCTTTGCATTTCTGGTGCCGTCGATAGAGATGGATCTTATATCCGTTTCTAGTCGATGACGTTAGCAATGTCAACACTCATCAAGGGGGAGATTGAGGACCATGTGTGGTTCGAGGACCGGTGGATGGTCGCTTCCTGGTGTGATTAGTGATTGACAGCGTTGTGTGGACTGATTCTTGGCTAAGTATTGCAGGTGTAGGTTGCGGCTTGACTGGTGTTGGTGCAGGTGAAGAACAAGCGCGAAAGGTCGTTGCCGGTGAGGCCTCCAGGTGTGGAGAAGACAAGTAGGCTTGGTTCGAGGGACCCAGTGACCAGCGGGGTCAAGTGCGGGCTGCATGGTGGCAAGAACGACAAGATGAAGTCATGGATGATTTCTTGGTTGAGCCTCAAAACCAAGGTCGAGCCGGGACTACGTGGGAGCCGAGTCATGAGTGGTGATTGGCGGAGGCTACACCGAGTTCGCGGGGTTTCCGGTGGTTCACCAGAAAACCATTGGGTTCCTTGGTTGATCCACAAAGCCAAGACCGAAGAACCGAAGACGGAGGTGCAGTAGCTCCAGACCGGTCTGACCGGTGGGTACCGGTCCGAACGGTGAGGAGCACCGGTGTGACCGGTGTGCGACGACGCAGTCCGGAGACTTCGTAGTGGAGGACACGCGTCGGGATCGCAAGGCTTGCGTCGAGGCTAAGCAAGTTTGCGGTCGCTGGGCATCCGTCCGATGGAGCGAAGACAAAGATTTTCGAATTCGCCCTTGAGGGGCATGTATCCCTAGTTAGCTAGTAAGGGCATTTTAGAGTTTCGATTGCCTCCATATAACCCAAGTGGTGAGAGGATGGCAGCCATCTCTTGGAACCCTAGCTCATTTCGTTTTCCTATTTTCCCTTCCTATTTTCCTTAGGATTTCCATAGGACTAGCTTGAGAGCTTCATGGTGAGATCTTGTGAGGGAAGGATGATCGGGCGGCAAGCTAGACCTTGTATGAACCTCTTTGGTATGAATAGATGATTCGGCGTGGTTCCTCAAGGCTTGGATGTGTCTTTCCCGTTTGTCCTTTTTGGTGATTTTCAGAGCCCTTTCTTGGCGATTTTCTTGGAGCGATTTCGAGGCCTTTCTCTTTGGGATTTGGTGGGGGATGTATGCTTGAACCCTTCGTGGTTCTTTTCCCTTTGATTCCCCTCCCAAATTCGTGAGCAAAGGGGCTCGATTTTGGGGTTTTCTTGGCTCTAGGGTTAGAGGCGTTCTTGGTGGGATTTCTTCAATTCCTCTCGATTTTGCAAGTTTTGGTGGACCAAATCTTGGCTATGGAGTGCCCATGAGGTGTTCCTACTATCCCCAAAGTCTTGCACAGATCCGTGGAGCAATTCGGGAGATCGGGAGTTGGATTTGGAGGAGTTGACCCGCGGGTGTTGTTCATCCCCGAGCGACCCAGCCTGACCGGTCTGACCGGTGCAGCTCACCGGTCTGACTGGTGCCAAGGCTCTATGGGTTTTGCCTCGAGTGAACATCTGGGTGTGTTCCCTGTTGTCCCTAGTTGCTTCTGTTTCGAGTTTGGTCAGTTTTGGAGCTCGGTAGGCCTGTTTGGTGGATTTGGGATTTCCTGGCTTGGACCGGTCTGACCGGTGAGCTACACCGGCCTGACCGGTGTAGAGGCCGTCTGTGGAAGTTCTCAGGTTTTGCCAGCAGGGACCGGTCTGACCGGTGCTGCTCACCGGCCTGACCGGTGTAGGTCAGTAGTGCTCGAGTTGCTAGTTCCGTTGCATTCTCGAGTCCGGGTAGGTGGTTGTTGGTTCCTAGGACTAGTAGCACTCAAGTGGCTGCGTGGTCTTGGCCAACTTGGGTAGTTGAGTCGGAGACGTGTTTTGGAAGCCGTGTTCGTCTTGTTGGAGTTCTCATCTCCTTCGAGAAGAATTTTTATCGGCTACCATTCACTCCCCCCCCCCTCTCTGGTTCGCCTAATCGGTCCTTCACTAGTGTTACATCAACATGCTGCACCAAATTGAGCTGTGCCTGCTCATCTCAATGTTAGTGTTGATCTCCACATGTTGGCCCAAAGGGTGGGCCAACTTGGCCCTTGACTCGGCTCCCTGATCGGGGGAGCCCACCACTGGAGTTGCGGGCCCCCGTCGCGCAGCACCATATAAGGGAGGTGGGGGCCACGAGGAACAGTACCTTGTGAGAGTGCCCACTCGCCCCACCTCCCTGCCCACCGATCAGGGGGAGCTGTGAGCGGCGGGAAGCTCCGCCGCCGCCGCCAGTCACCACTGCGCTTCACCGAGGATCACCACGGCACTGCACAGCGATGACGGTCGTCATCTACACCAACGAGTACCCTCCTCTACTTCCACAACCCATGGTATCTCTCTGTCCTCTTCTCTTCTCCCTCCTGGTTAACCTCAAGAAGTACCTGTTTTACTCATCTATGTCAAGTCAAAACCCACTGATCTACACCTATATGGATCTCTGGATCTAACAATGGTATCAGATGCCTACTCTAGCGAGTAGATCGAGTTGGGGATGAATGATTCAGAAACGAATCGGAAGAAAATTGAAACAACTCAGAAAGAAGGGCCCCACCATTTCCTCTGTCGCCACGGCGAGGGGGAGAAGGAAGTAAAGATCACCGTGCCGACGGTCGGTCGACGCGCCGATCTACCCGCACAGTGTGCGGAAGCACACTGGAGAAGGGGCAAATTCGAAGAAGGAACCCTAGATCTGCCCGGGTTAGGGGAAGAACATCCCGAAACCCTAGATCCCGAAATGCCAAGGGACCAGGGGAGGAGGGCCTACTTGGTAGGCTCACCTCACCGCCGAGGACACCGCCGCCGTGCGGGAAGACATCCGCCGCCGTGCGGGACAAACGACCAGAACGGCCTATCACCGGGTGCACAGGGCATCGTCACGTGGCCGTTCGACGGCGGCGCGCTCACCCTCGGGTGAACGCGCACGCTAGCGAAGGCCCAGCGGTGACGCCACCACCTCCTCCGGTCACCAAGGGCAGCCGCACTCTCTGGATATCGAGTGTGCGGGGCTAGAGAAGTGGGGGAGGGAAAGAAAAGGAGGAAGGGGAGGGCCGCGGACTCGTGCCGATGGCGCCGCCCCTCACCATCGCCGTCAAGCCGCCATGGACAGCCATCTCTGGACCCTACTGGATGTAGGGGCCAGGGAAGAGGGAAGGGTAGCAAAGTAGAAAGAAGAGGAGTAGGGGAGACGCCCGGCTGTGGCCTCACGCCGGCGGCGCTCACCGCGCCTCGCCGTCGACGGCGGACCGCCGGCCAAGGCCGCCGCCGTTGTAACGCAGAGACGCGAGAGGGAGAAAAATGAAACTAAGGTTTCCAGGGGAGATGGTTGCCGCTGGGTCTTTTGTTCTCGCGAGAATGCCAGACAGCCGTCCATCAAGATGGACGGCCAAGAGCAGCCGGCGAAGAGCGGGCCGTTTTGAGCCCAGGCGGGCGCGGCAGTTGGGCCAGTTTGGTGGCCCAGGCATTGGCTGCTGGGCTGAGTGCCCAAGCTCGCATGCGAAAATGTCCGTGGGTCGTTTTTGGTTAAGGACTACAAGGCTCAGTGACATTTCAAGTAGTGGGTCGTTTTGGCTATGGGTGTTTTTGAGCCCAGGATGGAGGCGTTCGTGGGCCGGAATGACGGCCTATAAGTGGGCGTTCGCGGGTGCCGCAAGGCGGCCATGGGCCAAATTCCGTACTGGGTCATCTGCTCAGGCTAGCTGAGAGCCCAAGCTCGCATGCATAGTTTTGTTTTTTGATCTCTACTCATTTTGAACTAATGGTTTAAATTGTTTTAGAGAGTATGAGAATAAGAAATGTATCTGAAAGTAAAGTTGTTCATGTTTTTCATGAATTTTTTTCAAGTTTTCGCTGCAAAGTAAAGTTTTATTCTCTCATTAAATTTAGAGGAGTAGAGAGACATTTCTTTTAAAGTTAATTATGATATTGTTATTTTCTGACCAAAGTTGATGATAACAATATTATAATTTTATTTATGAGGTTAAGTTTGAAGTTTGTATTTCTGATAAATTTTGTATCCAAGTGATCAATTTTCAGAGAGAAGATAAAGATCAAGATGCGCCCTTGATGAAGGAAAGTTTATCAAGTGCTTCTGAAAAGTAGAGTTTATCATGTTTTTCATGATTCCACTGTAATAATGATTATGTTCAGATTAAGATTGAAAGTTTATTATGATATTGTTGTCTTCTGACCAAAGTTGATGATAGCAGTATTATATAACATGCATTAGTTCTATTTCCGCCCAAAGGTGATGTAGAATTAATGTAGAAGAATGTTGTATGTTTTAATTTTGACCAAAGTTAAGTTAATGCATACAATATTTAGTTGAGAGAAGATGTGAACGTTGTTTTCTGTCAAAGAATGAGAATCACTCGTTTGCATTGCTGGGGTAAGTGAATGGACAAACTTAAGTTAAGCAAAGTTTGGAAATTTTTTATGCCAAAATGAGTTCAATTTTCTCTCATGAACAGTTTCCGCTGTTAATAAGTCAATTAATTTTCTGATTAAGTTGGAACCAAAGGGAAAATTTAATCAGGAAATGAAGTTTAAGTGAACCCTTTATACGTCATGACTAAATTTTACGTTATTGTAAATAGTATGATGTGAATTGCGATAAGTAAAGATGCATGTTTAATTTTGACCAAAGTTAAATTAAACATGTGTATAACAGGGTATTAAGAGTTTTTTGCAAACACTTCCGGTGTCCTGAGAGGATATCCCGCATGACGGGAGAAGTTGAGCATAATGCTTATGCTAGTTGATCCTGCATGACTGAAGGACCGAAACTGGCGACCAGAGAGGGGGGAGTGAATGGAAGCTGATAAAAAATTTTCTCGAAGGAGATGGCTACTCCAACAAGATAAACGCGGCAACCAAACACGTCTCCGACTCAACTACCTAAGTTGGCCAAGACCACGTAGCCACTGGAGTGCTACTGGTGTTAGGAGCCAACACACACCTTCCGAACCTAAACACACCAACACGCACAGCGGAAATCTGCACAACTCGCTGCCTGTGCTACACCGGTCAGACCGATGGCCTACGCCGGTCAGACCGGTGACACCGGTCAGACACCGGTTGACAGCGCCGGTCAGGCCGGTGGCTAGAGCAACTGCACAGCAAATGATCCAGGAAGCTTCAGTGACTTCTTTAGGCCCTGGAACAAAAACCACCTCCAAAACTCAAACTGTAAGGAAGGAAAACCCTACACAAAGCCTAGCCAGACTCCACGAAACCTGCCAAGAACTGACCAGCAGCGACACACGACAACATGGAACACACCCAGACGTTAACCCGAGGCAAATCCCATAAAGGGCTCGCACAGGTCAGACCGGTCAAGAGCACCGGTAAGACCGATTGCGCATGGGCAGCTCGGGATGAACAGCAACCCGCGGGTCAACTCCTCTGTTGACGGATAAAACACGTATCCACCTACGATCCGCAAGCGTACGGACCTACACCTTTTTCACCACGGGGATTCCCTAGGTTCTTATCAATCCACGGAGCAAGGGGATTACAAGCGTTTGATCTAGCACTACTCACTAACTTAACCAAACCCTAATCTATGGTTAATCTAGAGAACTATTATGCTACACTAGAGAGAACGATTAAACCAACAAGAGATATAAAAGACACTTGCCCAAGGGTCTACGATATTTGAACATGCAACCGCTTAAGATATGGAAACCGATCTAATCTATCGGGGGTTATGACCACGGTTTCGCCCTTTCCCTCCCCCCGTACTGTCACTACGCGGAGGTATTCGTGACTAGCCCTATGATGGACACGGCGTATTGAATGGTTCCAAGGGAGCATTGAGATCTTAACTCCCTAAACGGCATGGTAGCTAACCTTAAACAATAAAGCATCTTCAACACTAGATGATAGATAGATAACCATACAAAGTAGCAATTACATCTCAAGATCGATTACAACCCATGCACAAATGAGAAGATTACCCCATCAAGGTGCTAGGCATAGCACTGTTGATCATGGCGACGCTTCCGATGGTGTCTTCCTTCTCCACCGGGGGTGTCTTGGCAGGGCCTCGACGTCCTCCTCCACTTATGGTTGCTTCCTTCGAGTAGAGCGATCCTTCTCGCGAATGATCTCCCTCCTCCTCTCTCTCTCTAGCTTGTGGACGACATCTCGTGCGAATGGCTCTCCCTCTGCGAATGGCGGTGCCTCCACGTGTTTTGGGTTGACTCATCTTCACGCTCAAGAAACGGAGGACCGAACCGCCTCTGGGATGGCCAGGCCGGCCGACCTAGGCCGACCGGCCCAGGCCCATTTCGGCCCGGTTTGGTCGCCCCTTCGCGCACGTGGGCCCTCTTGTCATTTTGCACTTTGCCCCTCCATTTGCACCATTTTGACGATGTCATCCCCGCGTCCAAGATGGAGGGTCTTCTCGCATGAAGTTCGGTCTTTTACGCTTCAATCCTCGGGGATGTTCCGTTGTAACACTTCGGTCCTTGCAACCTTTGGAAGTGATTTCATCATGCTCTCAAACACGAATGGGACTCCTCAATTGCTGATTTGAACTTGTTGTGACTCCGTCCTTTATGTCCATGTTTTCCTGCAAAAAACATAACACTTCCAAATGCACATACAAAGATGAACTTGTTATGTCATTAGTGTGCCTAGTGGCAGGTTAGTTCCATAATCAAATCCAAACCAAAGTGTAATGAACATGTTTGGTGTACCAAAATACACCGTCAACTTCTCCCCCACGCTTATATCTTGCTCGTCCTCGAGCAAGTACTCGTAAAAGAACTTTTGTCCAAGGTGTTGAACTCGTGCTCCGCTAATTCTTTCTTCACAAGTTAGTCAATCCTTTATCTTTAATATAATAAACATAAAGCAATGATCATCATACATAAACATGGGCGTTTAGAATTTTTACCAAATCGAGATTTACCCCACAACTCATACCTTTCACTCGAAGTCCTCAATTCCAGCCATGCTTACTTCTTTGCTTCCATTGGAGGGTTTTCATGATTTTTCAAAAATAAAATTCCTGCAACAAGTATTAGACAAAAACCTTTCTCCAAGTTCTCACATGTCGCTCATATGAAGTGGCTATCCTAAACAATTCATAAACATCTCACCTCCCATAAGTCTCTCATATATTATGTAAAGTGTAGCTATGGGTATGGCTAGTGTAGTCAACACAAGTATTGTCAAGCTAAGAACTTCCTCTAGTGGTTGTTTACCTTTCAAAGCCAATAATCATGAGAATTAAACCATAATGTACGGATATCAAGGATAAGGAGATATAGAATGGTGGACATGTGCAAGGGGAAAGAAAATAAGACTACGAGGCACCGATGACGTCCTCGTTGTCGGATTGCACATGGTTGGAAAAAGAATGGAAGTTTCGTCTCTTAACAACAACGCGACATCCTTCCTTGCACTTTATTTATCCTTCACTTGATTCATCCCTCTTCATATCTTTCTTGCCTTTCCTCTTTCTTTCTTTTCTTCTTTTTCTTTTCTTTTCTTTCTTCTTTCTTTTTTTTCTTTTCCATACACATATATATATATATATATTCTTTACTTTTCTCTCTCTTTTGACATCTTTACCTCTCTTTCAAAGCTCTTTTACTCACCTCTTCTTGCATAAAAACAATCTGAATTTAAAATAAAAACCATGCTAGAGACGAGACGAAACTTCGAACATAGGTTGTGTTCAAGGAATACGATGCACAAAAGAGATATTATGGTTTGGGTATGGAATTTGGCGATGTACGGGACTTTTGATGTGAGAGTCTCGTTACCGAATGCATGACGAGGCTAGCAATAAAAGATAAACACAAGGACATGATCATTGCTCGAAATTAAAACTTCCAAGATAGAAGGATCCTAGCTCAACTCATTATGCTAACCGCACTTATGGTGGAGCGAAAATTAAATTGACTTTGTATAGGATTTTTCTTAGACTCTCAACTTGTAACACCCTAAAATTCCATCATTAAAATAATGTAGCAACATGGTGTTTTAGATTTTGTTTTCTAAGGATAAATAAATTATCAAATAAATTTGGCTCTAAAGTATTTAAATATCACTTTTGATTAATT
This sequence comes from Cenchrus fungigraminus, assembly GCA_036936925.1. Taxonomy (NCBI): domain Eukaryota; kingdom Viridiplantae; phylum Streptophyta; class Magnoliopsida; order Poales; family Poaceae; genus Cenchrus; species Cenchrus fungigraminus. The sequence goes on from CM072774.1 coordinate 18,514,801, forward strand.
TTAGAAGCAACAAGTGCTTGTGCATCATATTTTGAAGTGCATGGCTTATGTTTGCTTGTGTGAAGTTTTAAAGGTTTTTAAAACTAGTTTGAAAGTTTTTAAAATGATTTGAAAATTTGAAAAGAGTTTGAAGTGTTTAAGTTTGAAAAGTTTTAAGTTTAAAAGGGTTTGAAAAAAAAACAAAACCCCCTCAACCTTTCCCTTCCCCGTTTCCAGCCCAGCCCATCTCTTCCCTCTCTTCTTCTCGGCCCGAGCAGCCCAACCAGGCCGCCGGCCTACTCTTTCGCCCGGCCCGTCTAGCCTGCGTGCGGCCCAACTCCTTCTTCCGGCCCAGGTGCCCCGCACGGCCCGCTCCGCCTCTCCTTCCCCCTCTCTCTCGCTGCCCGTCGGGCCCCGCGCGTCGGGTTCTCCCCCTTCCTCCGGTCGACCCCCCTCCACTCCTCTGCTTTGCAAACGGCCGCGCCGACCGGCCGCTACCCCAGCTCTCCTGCCCCTCCTCGCCTTCAAGAGGGCCATCAAGGCGCACTGGAGCCACCCCGGCCGTCTCCCCATCATCCCCCATCAGTTACTCCTCCTCCCCCTTCACGCGCCCCTTTGAATGCCATCAAGACCGGGCCGGCCGCCATGGCCATCAATGGCCAATTGGCCCCGGTTGTGGCTCCCTCCCCTCCTCCCTAGCCTATAAAGGCATATCCGAGCCCTTGCCTCGCCCTTTTCCTCCTTTCCGCACCCGTGCACGCCCTGTACCCTCTCCATCCTCGCGCACGCGCCGTCGCCCTTGGAGCTCCGCCGCCGGGACATTGCCGGCCGCTTGAAGCTCGTCGCCGGTGAAGCTCCCCCTCGCCTTCCTTCTTTCTTTCCCGTTGCGCTCGACGCTCATCCGTACCTCACCTGCGCCAGGAATCCGTCCCTCGACGCCGGACCGAGCCGCGCCCTGCCTTCCTCCTGGAGCGCCGCCCGAAGCTCTTCTCCGCCGGCAGACGCTTCCCCAGGCTCCTCTCGTCTTCGCTCGTCGCACACGCTGCCTACACGAGGATCCCGTGCCCGGAGCCCTTCTTCCCCGCCGGATCGAGCAGTGCCGGAGCTCCTGCCCTTCTTCCGCCGGGATCCCACCGCCGCGTCGATCTCCTCCGTCGTCGCCTCCCCGTCAATGTTCGCTCACCGGTTCGTCTTCGTGTGGTGAGCAAGCCGTTCCCCGCCTCCTTTTCGTTTTTCCCGAGCCGTAGCTAGCGCCGCCGCTCGCCGGCCGATCGCCGTCCGCCGTGTCGGTCGTAGTGCTCCAGCCATCACCCTAACCACCTCCCTGAGTCCCTGTATAGGTTCGCCTCGTTCCCAGCTCCGCGTAGGTCGAAACCGCGCTCAAAACCGTGCACCAGAGCTCGAGATCGAGAGAGCTCCGGCGAGCTCCGCCGCCGGCTCCGCTGGGCGCCGCCGTCTGCCGCTGCCCCGCCGCCGCGCATCGCGTGCACGCGTCCTCAGCCGTCTGATCTCGCGTGGGCGGTCCAGATCAAAACAGGGTGTACCCCTTGGCTTCGGTCCACCGTAGACCCGTGGACCGTGGTCCACGGCACGGTCCACGGCCGCGTCAGCGCCGCGCCAGCCGTCCGATCCGGCGCGGACGGTCCAGATGCGCCCCGGCCCCGAGTCAACCAGACCCGGTACCGGTCAACCTTGAGCCCCGCCGGCTGTTTTGCTAAAGAGCCCCCGAGCTTTCATCTTTTCACATGCCGGTCCTTCCACCATCAAGAACCCTTACAAATGAGTCCCTGTTTTTATGTTTTAGCCCTTGATTCTTTAGATTCCTTCATCAGAGGTCCTTTTCATTCCTTTTTGCATATAAACCCCTCTGTTTATATGTATAATTATGTTTTAGTCCCTGGTTTCTTGCAGTTAAACCCCTGGAAGCCCTGTTTCTTCACAGAAAAGCCCCTGAACCTTGTTTTAGCTATATCTTTTCCGTCTTTTATCCGTTTTAAGCGTTCTTGGTGTCCATGCGACCGTCTTTTCAAGCCCGTCAGTTTTAGAACCTTGTTTTGGCTGTATCTTTTGCGTTTTAGCTCCGTTTCCACCGTTTCAAGTTGCGTTAGGTTCATATCAACTCAAACTACGTGTTAGGACCAATGTTGAACATGTTCTTTGTGTTTATAATTTATTTAAATATTAAATATGATTAAATCCTTATATACATATGCTTTTCTAATTAAAATCTAATTAGAAGTTTAACACGTGTTTTCATAAGAAAGTTAATATGATTAATATTAATTAAATATTTCTTATAATTAAAAGTTAATTAGATGTACACCTTGGTTTTCATAATCAAACTTAAATTGATTAATGTTTATGCAATTTGCTTTCTAAGTAAAAGAAACATAGGTCTATCCCGAGTTTTCTTAATTAAATGTTAATTTGATTAATATGAATATAACTGTGTTTTAAATTATAATTTGATTAGAATAACTCGAAATATAAAGATAAGCGCCTAGATGCTTTTACATGCTTCTTTTGAATTAAAATGTTTAATTTGTATAAGTTAAACTTGAATATTTATAAATAAAATTGAACTAGGCTTACATCGTCTTTTAAATACCAATATAACTTGCTTAATTATTAATAGGGTATTTCTTTGAAATAACCTATACACATGATTTTACTTAACTAAAAGATACCAAGCACATAGCTAGCTTTTGTTTGTGATCATCCAAAGCTCTCAATAGTTCCTAGTGCTTTTGTGTTCGCTTTCCTATAGCCAACCCTTGTTCTCTCTTGGTGAATCAACTATGTTCTTACACCTAATCTTTCCTAGCCACCTTTCTTTAAAGCTACCTTGTTATCTGTTTCTTCTGTCAGATCAGTTTACCTTTGCTTGGTGTATTGTTTTGTTTATTGTATGTTTTCTTGTGTGCTCGTAGACATCGTGCCAGTTTCAAGTGAGCAGCCAGTTGGAGCGGATCAAGAGCAAGTTTTTGAAGAAGAACCCCAGTGTTTAAGCAAGGAAGGCAAGTGGACTTCTCCCCCTGCATATTCTATTTTTGTCCCACACAACTTGCATGATAACTAAATTTACATTTAAATGTTGCTATGCATAAACTTGATGGGAAAATCACCTTTTTAAGGACATGACTAGATTTTATCCCCTTGACCTTGGACAACCCCTTTTAAATAAATATTTTGGGTAGAAATGCTTAGTTGCTATAACTTGGGATGGTTAAAATGAATCTTTTGCAATATGATGAATGTTGATCATGATAACTTTGGTGATATATATGTGTGTGTGCTTATGGTTAATAACAAGATCATATGGTTTAATCGGAACATGGAGAACCACCCAGGAAAACAGTGCAACCACAGTCCATATGGCTCTGGCTTAGCCAATTAATTAGGTGTGCGGAACTTTCTGATAGCCTTATCCGAAAGGAGCACAGGGGGCCGGAGTTGAAGGGGTATAGCCCGGTCCTCTTGGCCGCAGCCTTTGCTAAGGTGCTGTCCACTAGGGAGGGTTATGGTCCGCTCTGCTGCTGTAACTGTCGCGGGTTGTTGGTCTTCTGCATACCTTTGTAAAGGCTTCGTAGCGTCCCTATGCAATCACACCTCGGAAGTGTGGTATTGTGCCTGATCAGCACATGCGTGGTTGGGTTCAAAGTTCTTCGGAACGTTTACGCGAGCTGTGGTGAAAGTGTACAACCTCTGCAGAGTGTAAAACTGATCGATCAGCCGTGCTCACGGTCAAGAGCGGCCTGGACCCTCACATGATAATCAAACATAAAGATGGAATTAAATCATGGTTCTTGTGGTTTTGAGATGAGATGCTTTCCTAAATGCTTAAGTGGGTTGGTATAAACTTACACCTAGTAAATAGGTGCTTGCTAATAAAATTTGACCAACATTAAAATGCTAACCGCTGTAAACCTTAACCTATCCTTGATAGCCTTGCATCTTCCCCCACTTGCTGAGCTCCAACCATAAGTGTGCTCACCCTTGCTTATCCGCTGTTCAGAGGAGAACACTGGAGAAGAGTACTTCAGCGACTACGATGAGTTCTGAGGCTTGCGTGCCCCCAGTCATGTGCCTGTGGAAGATGAAGATGGAGTCGCGTCTTCATAGTTATCGTTGTTCGTGTAAAGATCTTCGAGTCTAACGTCTGAGTGTAATAAAGAGATAATGTAATGGTTTAACTCTTGTACGTTTTTATCACTGTTTATAGATATTTCACTCATGACGTCTATCATATGTGTGTAAACTTGATCCTGGCGCACATATGAGATGCATTTGGTTTTCTTCGGAAAATCAGGTGTGACAGAGTGGTATCAGAGCAGTAATGACTGTAGGACGCAGCCTTAAGTTAGAAATGGTCGAAAAGTAAGGATTCATGTTCTAGAAAGCCTGTCATCTTTCAAAATTGACTTATTTACGTATAAAATCTAATTTAATCTTTGATTTCTTGTTAAAACACATCTTTTTGTTTTGATCTATACTGAGTTCAGTTCTTGTGCTATCAGCTGGATTTCCACCACCGGTGTTATCTAAAATAAGGTCTTAGACTGCCTGCCTCTTATCAACTTCGATAGAAACGTTCCTGTGAGGACGATCGTTGTGTTAATGCTTGCTGTTTGAACACATGTTTGTTTTGGATCTTTGCTTGTGTGAGTTGCATTGTGGAGTGATGGTCACAAATGCAACAAGAAATAAATTGTTAGGTTAATAAAGATAGTTTGGGTTCAAATCTGGGTTATCTTTTTCTTTATCTATCCTACAAGTTGGTTGAAGTAAAATCTCTTTGTGCAGCTCTTTGACACAACATCACTGTTTTAATCATATCTTGAGCTATCAGGATCTGTCCTAGTTTTGAAATTCATGCTGCTTCATCTTTTCGAGTTCAGATCCTCATGCATCAGTTCAATGTTCTTGTCTGAAATAATTCCTCTAACAATCAGATGGTACAAACCAGGTCAGGAGAAGGTCAAGACGTTCCACCTGTAGTCCGTGCTCATATTGTCAATCGACAGAATCAAGCACCACCCCCATTGCTTAACCAAATGGATCCCGCATTTCAGCAATTCCTTGCCGCTCAAACCCAGCTGTTGCAAAACCTCACTGCCACAGTTCAGAACTTACAAGCTCAACAGAACCAACCAGCACCCCCTCCCCCACCTTCGCCACAGCCGAGGGACAAGCATAAAGAGTTTATGAGCCACCACCCTCCTACCTACTCCCATTCCTCTGATCCGTTGGATGCCGATGACTGGTTGAAGACGGTTACCAAGAAGCTTGAGATCGTTCAATGCACCGACCGAGAGATGGTCCTTTATGCTGCAGGCAGATTGACAGGACAAGCTGGTGATTGGTGGGATGCATATTCGACTGCACATCCTGATAGAAACAATATTACTTGGCAAGAATTCAGAGATAACTTCCGTACATATCACATACCTTCGGGAGTAATAAAGCTTAAGCAGAAGGAATTTCTGGCACTGAAGCAAGGGAATATGTCTGTCACAGAGTATCTCGACAAGTTCACTCACCTGTCCCGTTATGCTCCTGATGAAGTCAACACTGATCCCAAGAGGCAGGAAAGATTCTTGGATGGATTGATTGGACCACTCAACTATCAGCTGCAGAGCCATACATTCCCCAACTTTCAGACGTTGCTGAACAAAGCTATAGGTTTGGAGAATAAACGAATGGAACTTGGTGAACAGAAGCGCAAGTTCAAGTCTCATGGACAGTCCAGCAACACACGCCCCCGCTTCAACTCATCTCAGAATTCTCAGTTTCACTCTGGTGGATCAAGTGGAAATTATACTCAGAATTTACAGTTGCAGCACTCAACTCAACAACCCCAGCATTCCAGCCAGCAGACACCACATGCTCCAAGTCATCATCAAGATCGCTCAGGAGCACCAGTGAGAAGCAACTCCCCGGTTCGTCCTAATGGCTGTTTCAATTGTGGAGAATTTGGACATTATGCCAACGTCTGTCCGAAGCGCAACATGCAGACTCCTCAGAAAGATAATGGTCAGAGATTTGGACAACCGTTATCACAAGCTCGCATCGGGAATTCTACTCATCGAGGTAACAGAGGTCAACAGAACTACGCACGTGGAAGAGTGAATCATGTGACGACTGAACAAGCTCAAGACGCTCCAGGTGTTGTGCTGGGTACGTTCTCTGTCAACTCTGTACCAGCAACAATTTTATTTGATTCCGGAGCATCGCATTCATTCATTACTGAACAATTCGTGGCAAAGCATGATATACCTATGAGTTCTATGAAGACACATTTGTTGGTTAGTTCCCCGAACGGTGAAATGAAATCTACCTATGTATGTCCACGAGTCAATCTTAAAATCAGAGGAACAGATTTTCAAGCTGATCTAGTAGTTCTTACATTAAGTGGAATAGATGTTATTCTTGGAATGGATTGGTTAGGCGAATGTGATGGAATAATTCTGTGTGCCAAGAAGTCAGTACTCTTAACCAGCCCACAAGGAGATAGGATTGAAGTTGTCACTACCACCCCATCCAAGGAGAAAGGAAAAGTAAATCAAGATGAAGAAAAACAAGTGAAGAAGTTATGACTGCCAGAAGTACTCAACGTTCAAGATGAGCTTATAGAAGAGTACCCTTAGTTTCCTTTCCAATCTCTCCGAATCTCGGGACGAGATTCTTTTTAAGGGGGGTAGATTTGTAACACCCTAAAATTCCATCATTAAAATAATGTAGCAACATGGTGTTTTAGATTTTGTTTTCTAAGGATAAATAAATTATCAAATAAATTTGGCTCTAAAGTATTTAAATATCACTTTTGATTAATTTTAGAAGCAACAAGTGCTTGTGCATCATATTTTGAAGTGCATGGCTTATGTTTGCTTGTGTGAAGTTTTAAAGGTTTTTAAAACTAGTTTGAAAGTTTTTAAAATGATTTGAAAATTTGAAAAGAGTTTGAAGTGTTTAAGTTTGAAAAGTTTTAAGTTTAAAAGGGTTTGAAAAAAAAACAAAACCCCCTCAACCTTTCCCTTCCCCGTTTCCAGCCCAGCCCATCTCTTCCCTCTCTTCTTCTCGGCCCGAGCAGCCCAACCAGGCCGCCGGCCTACTCTTTCGCCCGGCCCGTCTAGCCTGCGTGCGGCCCAACTCCTTCTTCCGGCCCAGGTGCCCCGCACGGCCCGCTCCGCCTCTCCTTCCCCCTCTCTCTCGCTGCCCGTCGGGCCCCGCGCGTCGGGTTCTCCCCCTTCCTCCGGTCGACCCCCCTCCACTCCTCTGCTTTGCAAACGGCCGCGCCGACCGGCCGCTACCCCAGCTCTCCTGCCCCTCCTCGCCTTCAAGAGGGCCATCAAGGCGCACTGGAGCCACCCCGGCCGTCTCCCCATCATCCCCCATCAGTTACTCCTCCTCCCCCTTCACGCGCCCCTTTGAATGCCATCAAGACCGGGCCGGCCGCCATGGCCATCAATGGCCAATTGGCCCCGGTTGTGGCTCCCTCCCCTCCTCCCTAGCCTATAAAGGCATATCCGAGCCCTTGCCTCGCCCTTTTCCTCCTTTCCGCACCCGTGCACGCCCTGTACCCTCTCCATCCTCGCGCACGCGCCGTCGCCCTTGGAGCTCCGCCGCCGGGACATTGCCGGCCGCTTGAAGCTCGTCGCCGGTGAAGCTCCCCCTCGCCTTCCTTCTTTCTTTCCCGTTGCGCTCGACGCTCATCCGTACCTCACCTGCGCCAGGAATCCGTCCCTCGACGCCGGACCGAGCCGCGCCCTGCCTTCCTCCTGGAGCGCCGCCCGAAGCTCTTCTCCGCCGGCAGACGCTTCCCTAGGCTCCTCTCGTCTTCGCTCGTCGCACACGCTGCCTGCACGAGGATCCCGTGCCCGGAGCCCTTCTTCCCCGCCGGATCGAGCAGTGCCGGAGCTCCTGCCCTTCTTCCGCCGGGATCCCACCGCCGCGTCGATCTCCTCCGTCGTCGCCTCCCCGTCAATGTTCGCTCACCGGTTCGTCTTCGTGTGGTGAGCAAGCCGTTCCCCGCCTCCTTTTCGTTTTTCCCGAGCCGTAGCTAGCGCCGCCGCTCGCCGGCCGATCGCCGTCCGCCGTGTCGGTCGTAGTGCTCCAGCCATCACCCTAACCACCTCCCTGAGTCCCTGTATAGGTTCGCCTCGTTCCCAGCTCCGCATAGGTCGAAACCGCGCTCAAAACCGTGCACCAGAGCTCGAGATCGAGAGAGCTCCGGCGAGCTCCGCCGCCGGCTCCGCTGGGCGCCGCCGTCTGCCGCTGCCCCGCCGCCGCGCATCGCGTGCACGCGTCCTCAGCCGTCTGATCTCGCGTGGGCGGTCCAGATCAAAACAGGGTGTACCCCTTGGCTTCGGTCCACCGTAGACCCGTGGACCGTGGTCCACGGCACGGTCCACGGCCGCGTCAGCGCCGCGCCAGCCGTCCGATCCGGCGCGGACGGTCCAGATGCGCCCCGGCCCCGAGTCAACCAGACCCGGTACCGGTCAACCCGGAGCCCCGCCGGCTGTTTTGCTAAAGAGCCCCCGAGCTTTCATCTTTTCACATGCCGGTCCTTCCACCATCAAGAACCCTTACAAATGAGTCCCTATTTTTATGTTTTAGCCCTTGATTCTTTAGATTCCTTCATCAGAGGTCCTTTTCATTCCTTTTTGCATATAAACCCCTCTGTTTATATGTATAATTATGTTTTAGTCCCTGGTTTCTTGCAGTTAAACCCCTGGAAGCCCTGTTTCTTCACAGAAAAGCCCCTGAACCTTGTTTTAGCTATATCTTTTCCGTCTTTTATCCGTTTTAAGCGTTCTTGGTGTCCATGCGACCGTCTTTTCAAGCCCGTCAGTTTTAGAACCTTGTTTTGGCTGTATCTTTTGCGTTTTAGCTCCGTTTCCACCGTTTCAAGTTGCGTTAGGTTCATATCAACTCAAACTACGTGTTAGGACCAATGTTGAACATGTTCTTTGTGTTTATAATTTATTTAAATATTAAATATGATTAAATCCTTATATACATATGCTTTTCTAATTAAAATCTAATTAGAAGTTTAACACGTGTTTTCATAAGAAAGTTAATATGATTAATATTAATTAAATATTTCTTATAATTAAAAGTTAATTAGATGTACACCTTGGTTTTCATAATCAAACTTAAATTGATTAATGTTTATGCAATTTGCTTTCTAAGTAAAAGAAACATAGGTCTATCCCGAGTTTTCTTAATTAAATGTTAATTTGATTAATATGAATATAACTGTGTTTTAAATTATAATTTGATTAGAATAACTCGAAATATAAAGATAAGCGCCTAGATGCTTTTACATGCTTCTTTTGAATTAAAATGTTTAATTTGTATAAGTTAAACTTGAATATTTATAAATAAAATTGAACTAGGCTTACATCGTCTTTTAAATACCAATATAACTTGCTTAATTATTAATAGGGTATTTCTTTGAAATAACCTATACACATGATTTTACTTAACTAAAAGATACCAAGCACATAGCTAGCTTTTGTTTGTGATCATCCAAAGCTCTCAATAGTTCCTAGTGCTTTTGTGTTCGCTTTCCTATAGCCAACCCTTGTTCTCTCTTGGTGAATCAACTATGTTCTTACACCTAATCTTTCCTAGCCACCTTTCTTTAAAGCTACCTTGTTATCTGTTTCTTCTGTCAGATCAGTTTACCTTTGCTTGGTGTATTGTTTTGTTTATTGTATGTTTTCTTGTGTGCTCGTAGACATCGTGCCAGTTTCAAGTGAGCAGCCAGTTGGAGCGGATCAAGAGCAAGTTTTTGAAGAAGAACCCCAGTGTTTAAGCAAGGAAGGCAAGTGGACTTCTCCCCCTGCATATTCTATTTTTGTCCCACACAACTTGCATGATAACTAAATTTACATTTAAATGTTGCTATGCATAAACTTGATGGGAAAATCACCTTTTTAAGGACATGACTAGATTTTATCCCCTTGACCTTGGACAACCCCTTTTAAATAAATGTTTTGGGTAGAAATGCTTAGTTGCTATAACTTGGGATGGTTAAAATGAATCTTTTGCAATATGATGAATGTTGATCATGATAACTTTGGTGATATATATGTGTGTGTGCTTATGGTTAATAACAAGATCATATGGTTTAATCGGAACATGGAGAACCACCCAGGAAAACAGTGCAACCACAGTCCATATGGCTCTGGCTTAGCCAATTAATTAGGTGTGCGGAACTTTCTGATAGCCTTATCCGAAAGGAGCACAGGGGGCCGGAGTTGAAGGGGTATAGCCCGGTCCTCTTGGCCGCAGCCTTTGCTAAGGTGCTGTCCACTAGGGAGGGTTATGGTCCGCTCTGCTGCTGTAACTGTCGCGGGTTGTTGGTCTTCTGCATACCTTTGTAAAGGCTTCGTAGCGTCCCTATGCAATCACACCTCGGAAGTGTGGTATTGTGCCTGATCAGCACATGCGTGGTTGGGTTCAAAGTTCTTCGGAACGTTTACGCGAGCTGTGGTGAAAGTGTACAACCTCTGCAGAGTGTAAAACTGATCGATCAGCCGTGCTCACGGTCAAGAGCGGCCTGGACCCTCACATGATAATCAAACATAAAGATGGAATTAAATCATGGTTCTTGTGGTTTTGAGATGAGATGCTTTCCTAAATGCTTAAGTGGGTTGGTATAAACTTACACCTAGTAAATAGGTGCTTGCTAATAAAATTTGACCAACATTAAAATGCTAACCGCTGTAAACCTTAACCTATCCTTGATAGCCTTGCATCTTCCCCCACTTGCTGAGCTCCAACCATAAGTGTGCTCACCCTTGCTTATCCGCTGTTCAGAGGAGAACACTGGAGAAGAGTACTTCAGCGACTACGATGAGTTCTGAGGCTTGCGTGCCCCCAGTCATGTGCCTGTGGAAGATGAAGATGGAGTCGCGTCTTCATAGTTATCGTTGTTCGTGTAAAGATCTTCGAGTCTAACGTCTGAGTGTAATAAAGAGATAATGTAATGGTTTAACTCTTGTACGTTTTTATCACTGTTTATAGATATTTCACTCATGACGTCTATCATATGTGTGTAAACTTGATCCTGGCGCACATATGAGATGCATTTGGTTTTCTTCGGAAAATCAGGTGTGACACAACTTGGAAAAAGAGAATTCGCTCACCTTTATTACAAGGTTTTTTCAATAATTTTCAGAATTAAATTCCTCCAATTTTAGCATCAAACTTAGCACAACCAAAACGAAGTTCTAGATCAAAGCATGATGCGGGTACTTTTAAAGGTAAAAACTCCACTAAGCACCACGGTAAATGTTTCAAACCAACCACTTATGCTTATATATCAAAAATTAAAGACAAACGTACAAGTAAAGGAAGAAAAGCATTGCAAGAGACAAAAATTTGAAGGACACTTTTTATTTGATTTTCTTGACTCGAACACTAAATTTAAGACACTTTAAACTTTGAAAAAATAAAAAGCACAACTAAAACTTTAAGACTCTCAAACTCTCGAAAAATCTAAACCAAACCGAACTAAACTTAAAGCAAAAGGATCTAGCTAGCTAGCTCTCCCCCACGCTAAAACCATACGACGTCCTCACTACAAGGTTTTGTATCAAATGCAACGCCGAAAATGTATAGCAAAAGACCCAAAAATGGTAGCAATAGTACTTTAGCTACCTTTTATTTTTGGTTAAATATCGTTGCACTTGTAACGGTAGCAATAGCATAATGCAACAGGTTACGTTTTAGTTGCGACACACAACCCCTCTATTGCAACACTTTTGACACTTTTGCAACACCTGGTGAGTGTTGTAACAAAAGCAATTGCAACCACTATGAGTGTGGAAATAGTATCAATTGCAACGAACTAGGCATTGCTAGCGATACGTATTGCGACACGCTGGTCATGTAGCAGCACAATGCAATCGCAACGCAACACAGGTGTTGCAATCGTGGTTATTGCTACGCGGATAAAGCATTGCAATAGAGGATCTCTATTGCCACATCGCCATACGTATTGCGACACGTTGGTCATGTAGCAACACAATGCAATCGCAACGCAACACAGGTGTTGCAATCATGGTTATTGCTACGCGGATAAAGCATTGCAATAGAGGATCTCTATTGCCACATCGCCTAAATGGTTGTTATAGGTGGCTTAGATTATTACAACATTTCTATAGGTTGGTTGCTACAGAGAGGTCCTCTTTTACCAGGTCCTCTTTTACCACGTTACTGACTGGTTGCTATAGGTAGATTCCTCTATTGCCACCATAATCTTTTTTGTAGTTGCAAGAGATAGTTTGTTTGTTGCCACGATTATCGTACATGTGGTGGTTATATGTGTGATTGTTGCAACACAATTTGGTATGATTTCCATCATATATTGCAATGCCAAATTAACATATTTATAATTCACGTTGCGACACTTTATTTGGTAGCTTAAATCAATAATCGCAAATGACACACACATAATGAATGAAGCATCGACATCCATTAAAACGAAATATAATTTGTTCATACAAATCTTTAACGAAACACACCGAGTGTCAAACTAAACAAGAACACAAGTAGCTTAACACATAATAATGTATCCAGCACACACAACTGGTTGGACTCATTCGAATCAAAAGACCAATGTCAGGGAAGGTTGTCTTGATATGTACGTCGGCCATCGTCCCACATTCGCATGCTTCCTCTCGAACTCAAGATTCCTTCTGAAAAAAACATAGTCATGGTATGACTAGAACTGTACAAAATGTAAATAGGAGAGGGTAGGAGGCAGCATGCAAGGAAGGCAATCAGGTGAGAAGGACTTGGTTTCATGTTAGGTGGACCTGAAAAATTCTAGTTTCCAACTGAAGATAATCTGCAAATGCTAGGACTGAACATATCGACAATACATTAGGGTTTTAGAATCAATTGCTTAAAAGTAGGACATGTCAAGCTTAGGGTTTTAGAATCTTCAATTTCTTCATAAAAGTAGGACATGTCAAGCATCTAGTACTTCATCAATTGATAATAATAAAGTTGAGACTGTATCATTAATAAAGGCAGAACTAAATAATAAAGTTGGAACGTAAAGTACTAATAAAGTTCATGTTTCTCAAACTACTGCTTGAAATGATAGCTTCTCTGTCCTAGCTAATTCTGTATTCTCTAATATGGCAAGGATGAACTCGAGGCATGAACCATGCACAGAGAAAAAATATAGGAACATGCCATCAAGAAATAGCTACAGAAAATATATAAACAGCAGTGACAAGAGGGAGCAACGTATTGGGAACCTTAAGAACAGAATCTCTAGTCGCAACCTTCTTCCCCAGATCCTTCGAAGCATCACTCAGCTTTAAACCTAAAGGTTCAGGAAAGATTGGTACATCAGAAGTTCAGAACCTCATGTGTGTTTAGATTACAACTGCAACCAGACATACTTATTGCAGAAGACATCACAAGAAAATGAAGCTACCAACAGCTTCCCCTTATCTGGTATGATTAGGTGCATTCAGGGTGAAGAAATGTGCTTGTAGCACACACATTCAGATTGCTTTTATGTTCATATGTGACAATGATAGACTGCTAAAGCTGAAGATTAAGGAGATCTTAGTCAAACTTCACCCATGGTTGCATACCTTATATCAGCTTATCAATATTGTTTGCAAATCACAAAGAAAAAGAGTTCCTTCCTAGTACCAGATTTGATTCCTTATTGTCTGGCTATCAGCTTATATAACTGCTAGAAATGAGCTCAATGATCACATCTCCTGTCCAACAATCAGAATAATTTGATAAGAAAAAGTACGCACAGAAACGCATTCTCATTGATTTTCATTTAGTTTTTCTAGATCAATGCCTATGCTCTTAATGATGATGACAAGTCAATGAAGAAGATCTTGCACAACCAATGACAACAAGCAACAGATGCAGATGATTATCCTTGCAGCGTTGATGTGCATGTTTTTAATACACTAAATTAAGATAAGAGGAACTGATATATGTGGAACAACATAAAGACGTGATCTAGTTGTTGTGGTTGTTTTAATTCGAAGCAGCAAAAAAACTGATCACTACATGCCTTGAGTACAAGCAAACAGTTCAATATTCTAGAACCGTACCAGCCCACAGAAAACTTCATGTTTCAACAGCAATCAACGACAACATTGTCGATGATGAGTCTACAGCTCTGTAGAAGAAACCACACAAAACATTCCATTTTGCAGCAAGCAGGCATAACATAGCTCACTGAATTTAAGATCGAAAGTTGTTCAGTAGTTATAAGTAGAGAGCACCTAAATCAAAAAAAAAACCAAAAAGAGTTATCACAGTTGCATAAGAAATCTTAATCCAGCAATGGATATCGGACTATAGTTAGCAGGACGAATAGAGATAAGACTTATCAAAGTTGGAGAAGAAATCTGAATCCGGCAATGAATATCAGACTATAGTTTGTAAATAGCAAGACAAATAAAGAATAAGCTATTACTGAGAAAAAATAATGATTTATATGAATGTTATGAGAGGGAAAGGAGTAGAATAAATAGGCTTGAGAGACAAGATGAGATAAGAGTTCATGAGCAAGATGCAAGGTGGTTTAAATTTTTGAACTTGGTTTAGCTTCATCTCATTCTTTATTTAAAAAATTTCTGAGATCCATTTGAATTTTGGGAGCATGTTAATTAATACTTGTGGGATAAGCTTAATTAATAATCTACCCTCCATAGGGTTGAAGGCTAGTACATTATGAAACTTTAACGAACTAAAACTTTTGAGAGCATTATGTTTTCTCGTGTATGATCAAGTGCAGGGTTTAAACAATGAAGGGCAACGATGATATCCATCGAAGGCTTACTCGAGGACGAGCAAAGTTTAAGCATGGGGGAGATGTTGACGGTGAATTTCCGTCAACCTAGCCATGAGTTTACCTTCGGTGTTGGCATGAATTTTATATCTTATCCATTGGTACTAACCCCCTTGGTATAACAAGTTCGTTTGTGCATGTCGGTTTTGGAGTTTAGTGTTTATGCAGGAATTTAGCATTGAAAGCAAGACTTCCGGGTAAAGTTCATCAAGCACCTCGTGACAAGACCTCGAAGCCCGGTACAAGTCAAGCAATGAAGTGAACATGACTCCAAGAAGCCCAAGGACCAACCCGTGAAGACGGAAAACTCCGAGGACCCGGACAGAAAATGCTGAATCTTGCGGGACAAGGAGCTTCATCTAAACCGCGGAGAAACTGACGTCAAGGGCCCACATGCAGAAGGGAGAATACTCTAGAAGGCTCGGGAAGCAACACCAGCGAAGGAGGCCACGAACTGGGCCGAAGTGGGCCCAGGCTGGTCAGCTCACTTCGGGGCCCAGTCGCGCCCCCCTTTGACCTAGCCGTCATTCGGACTATTTATAGCCCCGAGACCAAGAGCCACGCATCAATTCATTCATCATCCACCGCCGAGGAGTAGAGAAGAGAGGGACACCATCCCGGAGAGGAGAGGGTCGAGCTAGTTGTCTAGGGTCTCCCTAGCCGGCGTGGGAACCTTGCAAGGAAGACCACGTCGGAGTTCCAGGAGTTAGAAGCAAGATCAAGGTAGAATCCCGGTGGTGATCTTGTTCATGTATCATGTATTATGTTGAATTATCAAGTTGCAATCCGATTTCTAGCGATCGAGTGTTTCTCCTACGATTTTGATTTCAATCGGCTTTTCGTATCTTAAGATCTATTCTCGAGATAGATCATAGAGGGTGTTCTTGTAGCCGTGGTGGCTAGAGGTGCATGCCTGACCTTCCGGGAGATTTCAACATGTCCATTGGACTCGCCCTAGGCTAACCCGCACGAATAGGGGTGCGTTGTGACAGAACGGTGGCTCCAAAAGGCGGGCGTTTTCGGAGTCGGACGGGAAACCGTGATTTAAAGATGCTTTTTATGAGATTCAACTTGGTTACTTCTTCTTTGCTCGGAACTTCAACGAAAGCTTCATCCAATCTCTCTAGATTGGTTTATCTATCCCTCTCTACCTTTTGCTACCTCCGGTTTTCATAGATTAGATTCGTTTTCATGATGTTCTTTAGATTAGATGCATTAGATTCCCCTTTTGAAGATCTAAGTGTTGCCGGCTTTAATAGATAGGATTTTGCATCACACATTTGTTCCACGGATTCGATACCTTGGGTTCACACTTGAGGGAAGAAGGGTCCCTTGACTACGACAGAGGACTTGTCCGCTTGCAAGTCCAATCGAAGTTTGATACGCATATACACCGTCAACAAAGCCGTAGAGACTCTATGTTCAATCCCCAACTTGGACAAGCACTTCTTAAAGTTCTTCCTGGTGAAGTGAGTTCCTCCATGGAAAATTCTCGGGGTACCGAAGCGAGGGAAAATCACACTCTTGATCATTACAATGGATTCCTCCGTGGAAGCTTTATGACATGGCATGGCCTCTACCCACTTGGACACATAATCAACCATGACTAGTATATCCTCAAATCCGTGTGAGTTTTTGAAGGGCCCCATGAAGTCTATTCCCCAAACATCGAATAAATCGATTTGTAGATTATATTTCAAGGGCATGGCATTCCTTTGAGAAATGTTCCCGGTTCTTTGGCATTCGGGACATGATACAACATATCTTTTAGTATCTTCATGCATCTCTGACCAAAAGAATCCGCTGGACCACACTTTTGCTTGGGTCCGAAAATGGCTATAGTGTCCACCGTACTCCGCCGAGTGACACTTTCTCAAAATTTCTTGCCTCTCTTCTCTTGGCACACATCTTCTCATAACCCCATCATTCCCAAGTTTGAAGAGATAAGGTGAATCCCAAAAATATTTTCGGCTTTCAGAGACTATCCTCCTTTGAGTGTTTTTATCTAAGTGATCAAGAGGCATTCTCCGAATTGCTCGAATGATATCGATCATTCAAGTATCTTTGTCGAGTATTCGGTAGAGGTGGTCATCTCTCATCTTGTCCTCTATAGGCTCTTTATCATCTTGTCCACGGTTCATCCTAGACAAATGATCGGCCACAACATTTTCCACCCCCTTTTTGTCACGAATTTCAACATCGAACTCTTGGAGAAGAAGGATCCAATGAATCAATCTTGGTTTAGCATCCTTCTTAGCCAAGAGATACATGATGGCCGCGTGACCGGTGTAAACAATGACCTTTGAGTTCATGATGTAAGATCTGAATTTTTCAAATGTAAACACCACCACTAGCAACTCCTTTTCCGTAGTGGTATAATTTAATTGCGCCTCATTAAGAGTTTTACTAGCGTAGTATACGGCATGAACTCGGCCTTCCTTTCTTTGACCTAAAACCGCTCCTACGGCGTAGTCACTTGCATCGCACATGATCTTGAAAGGTTGGCTCCAATTCGGAGGTTGAATAATGGGAGCACTCACCAAAGCACTTTTCAAGGTCCAGAATGCCGCCAAGCACTTCTCATCAAAGTCAAAGGCCACATCCTTTTGAAGGAGTTGTGTTAAAGGCTTAGTGATCTTCGAAAAGTCCTTAATAAATCTCCTATAGAATCCGGCATGGCCTAGAAAGCTCCTCAAGGACTTAACATCCGTTGGAGTTGGGAGTTGCTCAACTGTCTCCACTTTAGCTTTGTCCACTTCAATTCCTCTCTCGGATATAACATGTCCGAGCACTATGCCTTGCTTTACCATGAAGTGGCACTTTTCCCAATTTAGCACTAAGTCTATCTCCGCACATCTCGTGAGAACCTTATCTAAGTTTGCCAAGCAATCCACGAAGGTTTTCCCATAAACGGAAAAATCATCCATGAACACCTCGACAATTTCTTCGATGAATTCCGAGAACAACGCCATCATGCAACGTTGAAAAGAAGCCGGAGCGTTGCACAGACTGAAGGGCATCCTTCTATATGCAAACGTTCCATAAGGACAAGAAAACGTTGTCTTGTGTTGATTATCCGGGTGAATGGGAATTTGCATAAACCTCGAGTACCCATCGAGAAAGCAAAAATAAGCGTGGTTTGCTAATCTCTCGAGCATCTCGTCAATGAACGGTAAGGGGAAGTGATCTTTCTTCGTTGCTTTGTTTAGCTTTCGGTAATCGATACACATCCGCCATCCGGTCACGGTTCTTTGCGGTATTAACTCATTCTTCTCATTCTTCACCACGGTTAAGCCTCCTTTCTTCGGCACACAATGTACCGGGCTCACCCACTCGCTATGCGGTACCGGGTAGATGATTCCGGCATCAAGTAGCTTGATAACCTCCTTCTTTACTACCTCTCGCATGGCATGAGTTAGCCTCCTTTGATGGTCCACTACGGGCTTGCATTGGTCTTCCATAGGTATACGATGAGTGCAAAAGGCTGGGGTAAGTCCTTTGAGATCATTGATTGAATATCCAATCACCTTCCTATGCTTTTTCAATAAATTCAGCAACTTCTCATTTTCTTCGGGACTCAATTCATCGCTCACGATGACTGGATAAGTCTTGTCTGGGCTGAAAAATTCATACTTTAATCCTTTGGGCAAAGGTTTGAGATCCACCTCGGGCACTTGTGGCTCTTCGGGTTTAGTGTCCCCTATGTCTTCGAATTTTTCTTCCTCCACGCTTCAATCTTGTGGTTCTAATCCCTTCGTTGCTTCCTCTACTTCCTCGTCTTGTTGATCATTGGATTGATTCTCCATCACTCTCTGCAGCGGGTCCCTAGTGGTTTCAACAAAACAAAGACTACCTACCTCCTCTACTTCTTCTTCTTCGGGAGGAAAAGGTGAAGGATGATTAGAAACGCGAAGAAAATTATATGTGTACTTCTTTCTATTAAGATTTATTGTTACTTTGCCTTCTCCGGCATCCAACACGGCATCGACCAACTTAAGAAAAGGCCTACCTAGGATTATGTGATCATGATTACTATGGTAAGCATCTATAACAAAGAAATCGGTTGGTATGCACTTTCCAGAGATGATTACATTAATGTTGCAAGCAATACCTAGAGGTCTAGTAGTTCTACCGTCTCCCATAATTAACTTTGTTGAAGTTGGAGGTAAGTCTAGGTTGTGGTCTTGAACTATATCATAAATTTTGGAGGATAGGACACTTACTTGGGCTCCGATGTCACATAAGGCTTTGCATTGAACTCCGTTGATCTCGCAACTCAAGTGTGGTGTCATCTTCTCCTCTTGGTCGGATCCTATTGCATAAACTTCGGTGAGGCGAGCATATGGCGATGCTTCGGGCTTGATCCCCATGATTCTTTTCACCTCGGCTATGTGATCCGGATCCACTTCATCATCACTAAAGAGCTTTCGAAAGATCTCACCGGTGGTTTCAAGATCGTATGAACCTTCCGCTTGCTTTTCCGGTGGGAAATCCGCTTCCAATGCTCTCACCATCCCCTTTTGGTTAGGGAACGGTCTTCTCTTGTCGAATACTTTTCCGTAATCGATTGGAACCCAATCCATATGCTCGAACTCCCTTAATGGCTTTGTGCTTGACATACTCCTTTTGTTTGTTTCATTCGACTTGGCGAAGTCAACGCTTGGGGTAGTTCTTGTCTTGATGTGTACTTCTTCAAGCTTTTCCGTGATTGGCTCCTCTTTCTTGTCTTTGGGGGTTGCCTCTTTAAAAATTTCAGCACACGTCTTCATCCTCGAATTGTGTTCCAGCTCTCCCGAAAGTCTAGTTTCCCAATCTCTTTGCATGCATGGCCGCCGCTTTGCTAATCTTTTGTAAAAGTTGGGTGGCTTCCGTGAGTGTTTTCTCCATGAGATCCCCACCTGCACACATTTGAACATGTTCCATGCAACTAGGGGTTAGGGAAAAGAAAAATGTATGCAAGAGTACGTCACCGGAGAAGCCGAGTCTTGGTCCTTGTTCAATAAACTCATTAAACCTATTCCAACCTTGGTCTATCCCTTCCTCTTCTCCTTGCGTGAAGGTGATCACTTGCCTCCTTAGATGTTGAACCTTGCTTATTAGAAAAAACTTATCGCAAAATTTCTTCGTCAACTTGTTCCAATTGCCTTCAACTTCAAAGGACGCAAATGAGTACCACGTCTTTGCTTCACCGACAAGTGAGTAGGGAAAGAGATTCCACTTGAACCATTCATCGGGAACTCCTTCTTGACGCACCGTGTTGCATAGCGTCATGAAATGCCTTATGTGTCTATATGGGTTCTCCGTGTCCATCCCTTCAAATGGGGTTGCCGCCGCAATCTCGATGATCCTAGCTTTGATTTCATACTTGGTCGCTTCGAGCTTCGAATCCGACTCTTGTACCTTTATGTCTTCACATCGCGAACTAGCGTAATCCCTTAGCGATTTCTCCGGTTCTTCCACGGGGTGGTTGACGAACGCCATCTAGACAACAAGGTAAAAACAAAAACAAAACAAAACAAAACAAAGTGGTTTTCTAGGTAATAGGGGTTAGATGTTAGCAACAAACGATAAACAAAATCTAAAACAAAATTAGATGCAAAACCAAACGATGTAAACTGGCTTGCTCCCCGGCAACGGCGCCAGAAAAAGGGGCTTGTTGACGGATAAAACACGTATCCACCTACGATCCGCAAGCGTATGGACCTACACCTTTTTCACCACGGGGATTCCCAAGGTTCTTATCAATCCGCGGAGCAAGGGGATTACAAGCGTTTGATCTAGCACTACTCACTAACTTAACCAAACCCTAATCTATGGTTAATCTAGAGAACTACTACGCTACACTAGAGAGAACGATTAAACCAACAAGATATATAAAAGACACTTGCCCAAGGGTCTACGATACTTGAACATGCAACCGTTTAAGATATGAAAACCGATCTAATCTAGACCTATGATGGACACGGCATATTGATTGGTTCCAAGGGAGCATTGAGATCTTTACTCCCTAAACGGCATGGTAGCTAACTTTAAACAATAAAGCATCTTCAACACTAGATGATAGATAGATAACCATACAAAGTAGCGATTACATCTCAAGATCGATTACAACCCATGGACAAATGAGAAGATTACCCCATCAAGGTGCTAGGCATAGCACCGTTGATCATGGTGACGCTTCCAACGGTGTCTTCCTTCTCCTCCGGGGGTGTCTTAGCAGGGCCTCGACGTCCACCCCACTTGTGGTTGCTTCCTTCGAGTAGAGCGATCCTTCTCGCGAATGATCTGCCTCCTCCTCTCTCTCTCTCTAGCTTGTGGACGACCTCTCGGGTGAATGGCTCTCCCTCTGCGAATGGCGGCGCCTCCACGTGTTTAGGGTTGACTCATCTTCACGCTCAAGAAATGGGGGACCGAACCGCCTCGGGGATGGGCCAGGCCGGCCGGCCTGGGCCGACCGGCCTAGGCCCATTTCGGCCCGGTTCGGTCGACCCTTCGCGCACGTGAGTCCTCTTGTCATTTTGCACTTCGCCCCCTCCATTTGCACCATTTTGACGATGTCATCCTCACGTCCAAGATGGAGGGTCTTCTCGCATGAAGTTCGGTCTTTTATGCTTCAATCCTCGGGGATGTTCCTTTGTAACACTTCGGTCCTTGCCACCTTTGGAAGTGATTTCATCATGCTCTCAAACACGAACGGGACTCCTCAATTGCTCCTTTGAACTTGTTGCGACTCCGTCCTTTATGTCCATGTTTTCCTGCAAAAAACATAACACTTCCAAATGCACATACAAAGATGAACTTGTTATGTCATTAGTGTGCCTAGTGGTGGGTTAATTCCGTAATCAAATCCGAACCAAAGTGTAATGAACATGTTTGGTGTACCAGAATACACCGTCAACACCCTCCAAATCCAACTCCCGATCTCCTGAATCGCTCCACAGATTTGCACATGACTTTGGGGATAGTAGGAACACCTCATGGGCACTCCATAGCCATGATTTGGTCCACCAAAACTTGCTAAATCGAGAGGAATCGAAGAAATCCCACCAAGAACGCCTCTAACCCTAGAGAGGAGAAAACCCCAAAATCGAGCCTCTTTGCTCATGGATTTGGGAGGGGAATCAAAGGGAAAAGAACCACGAGGGGTTCATGCATACATCCCCCACCAAATCCGAAAAAGAAAGGTCTCAAATCCGCCACAAGAAATTCACCAAGAAAAGGCTTCGAAAATCACCAAAAAGGAAAAACGAGAGAGACACAACCAAGCCTTGAGGAACCACGCCGAATCATCTATACATACCATGAAAGTTCATACAAGGTCTAGCTTGCCGCCCGATCATCCTTCCCTCTCACGAGATCTCACCATGAAGCTCTCAAGCTAGTCCCAGAAATTCCAAAGGAAAAAGGAAGAGGAAAATAGCAAAACAAAATGAGCTAGGGTTCCAAGAGATGGCTGCCATCCTCTCACCACTTGGGTTATATGGAGGCAACTGAAAGACGAAACTACCCCTAAGTCCTAACACCAGGATACACGCCCCCGAAGGGCACTTTGGGAAACATTGTCTTCACTCCATCGGACGGATGCCCAGCAGCCGCAAACTTGCTTAGCCTCGACGCAAGCCTTGCGATCCCGACGCGTGTCCTCCGCTTCGAAGTCTCCGGACTACGTCGTCGAACACCGGTCAGACCAGTACCCACCGGTCAGACCGGTCCGATGCTGCTGCACCTCCGTCTTCGGTCTTCGGTCTTGGCTTTGTGAATCAACCAAGGAACCCAGTGGTTTTCTGGTGAACCACTGGAAACCCCGCGAACTCGGTGTAGCCTCCGCCAATCTCCACTCATGACTCGACTCCCACATAGTCCCGGCTCGACCTTGGTTTTGAGGCTCAACCAAGAAACCGTCCATGACTTCATCTTGCTGTTCTTGCCACCATGCGGCCCGCACTTGACTCCGCTGGCCACCAGGTCCCTCGAACCAAGCCTACTTGTCTTCTCCACACCTGCACCAACACCAGTCAAGCCGCAACCTGCACCTACAATACTTAGCTAAGAATTAGTCTACACCACGTTGTCAATCACTCATCACACCAGGAAGCGACCATCCACCGGTCCTCGAACCACACATGGCTCTCAATGACAGGAGAATTTGAAGGAATTATCCTGTATTAATAGGAGAAGTTAATGATGACTCCAAAAGAAAGAAGATCATTGCACGAGGGATTGTGTTCTCTCTAAATAATGGTCTGACAGAATTTATTTGTGGACAATGATCCAATGAAGAATGGCTGAATGGAACACATGCTTAACTGACTCACGTCTGTGGAAGTTGTGTATTACAGAAGGTCCAGATTTATTTCTGGATTTACTGAGGAAATACAAGCCAATTTTAAGTATCTATAGAGGTCACTCACATGACAGGGAAAAGTTTAAGTCAATACCCGCATGGCGGGGTAAGCTAGTACAGTGGTGTCCTCATCAGGAGTCCATTTTTAAGAATTTATTTATGATATTGCCATTTTCCAACAAAAGTTGTTAATGGCAATGTTATAAACAGATTTTAATGAGTTCATGCATTAATTCTAGTTTCTGCCCAAAGGTGATGCAGTATTAATGTAGTAGCAAGATGAAGCGGGACAACCCTCATTTTCTTTAAGTATATCTTGCATTGCAAGAGAAGCTTGAGATAGTTCTTAAGCTATCTCAGAATTGATCGTGCACTTCCATAGTGTCATGGTAATTAAACAATCAAGGGTTGACGCCAAAAGGGGACAAATCCCAAAACCACACCATTTCTAAATATGAAGGTGTAAAGTTGATTAATTGACTCTATGCAAACGCATGCGAGCACTCTAAATGAGTGGCTTGTTGTGAAGTAAGTAATGGTGGAAGACACATATTTTAAATGTGTAGTGTGGCTAAGGAGAAGGAGTCATTTTTGAAATGAAGTAAAATGACAAAAAGAAGTTGTATACAAGTCATTATGTAAGTAGATATGCGAGTTTAACTTGCAGAAGTATAGCAAATTATGTACTCTGTTAAGTTGTTGAAGTGCAACGCGGAATGAAGTGCTCCCATATGCGTTAAGAAATAACTTTGTTTGCACGACACAATCGTGTGAATGAAGCAAGTTAAGAGAAACTCCTCGTTCACAAAATGTTTTATTTTAAGTTTCGAAATTATGGCATTGAAGCATATGCCATATTTCGAGGGGGGAGTTGATTTCTATACTAAAGGCAATGCATAATATGCATCGAAAGAAAAGATATGATCTATTAAGTAATTATGACCGTCACGGGGAGTACAATGGTCATAATATTTGATACCCCTAAGAAAGAAACAGCTAAATTCCTGGAGTTTTTCGTATTTCTGATAGGAAGATAGCGTAGGTGATCGGTATTTATACTGATCAAGATAGATCAAACACAAATAAGAAAGTTATATGGTACGCCATCTTTACAAAAGATGGGACAATCTGGGGGAGCATGGTACACGGAGACCTAACTCCATCTAGAGGATGAAATGATAAGAAAATGTGTGGTATCTTTTTTCTCAATACAAGTTGTAACTACACCAACAATGCCTGACATTTTGGTGCTAGTGTTGTTGTTTTCACTTGTGAAAAGTTATTGCCACACATATGGGGGAGCATGGCATGTACAGTACCTCGTAGTGACAAGAAGCAAAAGAGGAGCCTGTCCTTCAGGATTCAATAGTTACCATTGTCGCATATGAGAAGTCTTGGAAAATGAAATGAGATCTATGAGTACCAATATTGTTTTGGCACTTAGAAGAAGTTGTTAATGGAGTCAAAACAGTGGACTGTAATGGGTCTACAAAACTACATGTGACTCCAAAGACAATGAGAATAAACATGATGCGCGACTTATGTCAAAAGGCTTCATGCAAGAAAAGAAATAAGTTACAATGAGACATTTTCTCATGTGAGGATTCTTCATAATCATAATATGAAGGCGATGTTCTCCAATAAAGGATACTAGGATATTTACATGACATGACCCAAAAGGTTTTGTCATGGAAGGAAAAGAACAAATAAGATGCTGCCCGAAGTAAGTTTTGGGTTTTAGTAGGAATCACGAGGACAATTGCATTTATGCAAAGTTTAAGAATTGGAAACATGTTTTCCTCATCATGTATGTCGATGACATCCTACTCTCTAGTAGTGATGTTAGTCTGCTATTGCAGAAGAAGTTATTGTCCTCAAATCTTACAAAGTTTGTATATCTCAGTGAATCATCATTCGTTCAAGGAATTGAAGTTCACTAAGATATAAGTAAAGGGGTATTAAGATTA
Organism: Cenchrus fungigraminus; assembly: GCA_036936925.1. Taxonomy (NCBI): domain Eukaryota; kingdom Viridiplantae; phylum Streptophyta; class Magnoliopsida; order Poales; family Poaceae; genus Cenchrus; species Cenchrus fungigraminus. The sequence goes on from CM072774.1 coordinate 18,539,942, forward strand.
TCGCATAGAGCATACTTAGAGAAGAATTCTAAAGAAACATAGTATGCATGCAAGTTAGCCTATGCCTGTTCATATGAAGTCAGGGGTAATAGTTTTGGAATTCTAGTATTCCTGGAACCGATATAAGATTGATCGAATGAAAGTGGTTCCATGTGCTTCAGCTGTTGGAAGCCGACTCAATGCTCAAGAAGGAATTTACCCTAACATAGCTTAAGTATCCGAGATATTTTTGGCAGAAGTCCAATCCAGCTATAGATCACTGGAATGGAATTAAAGAAGGACTTTGCAATCAAGCAAAGTGTTCTAAGCCTCATGTTAAGTAAGAAAGAAACATGTACTCTCAAAAGGTTGTGAGTAAAAGTAAGTGTGAAACAAGCAGATACTCACAAAAGGTTGTGAGTAAAAAGAACTAAAGTTTTGGCGAGTTGTTTAGTGAAGCCCACAGTAGTAGCTAACACTCGAGCTTGGAGTTTTATTGTGAAAAAGCTCCAAAGCAAAACTGTTGTGATATCATGGGTTATGCATACCCAAAGTTTTAGCATGATATGAGGCTACAAAACAAGCTAAATGGTTGAAGAAACCTTTGCCCGGAGTTGATAATGGTAGACAACAGCAATATACCATTCAAGTATTTTTTTCTCCAAGTGCAACATGTCAAGTCTACTGCCAAACACATTGAAAATGAGTTGTATGTTGCAAAGGAGAAAATCCAGAATCATTTTTGAAAGAATATAGCATACAAGTAGTGAGCAGTACTTGCGGATCCGTTTACCAAAGGTCACCCAGCGTGATCAGAAAGCACACAGTCGACATGGGTTTTATGGTAGAGCATATGATTTCTGGATTACTGAGGGCCCAAGTTAAGATCCTTTTTGAAATGGATAAGTGTAATGTGGCTGGTTAATCTGATTGTGATTACAATTATGATGACCCATGCTCGGTATATTTATTTGTGATGAAGTGGATGCCAACCGAAGGTTAAGAAACATAAGGTGAGATCAAGGGGGAGAATGTTAGTGTTGATCTCCACAAGTTGGCCCAAAGGGTGGGCCAACTGGGCCCTTGACTCGGCTCCCTGATCGGGGGAGCCCACCCACTGGGGTTGCGTGCCCCCGTCGCGCAGCACCATATAAGGGAGGTGAGGGCCACGAGGAATAGTACCCTGTGAGAGTGCCCACTCGCTCCACCTCCCTGCCCACCGATCGGGGGAGCTGTGAGTGGCGGGAAGCTCCGCCGCCGCCGCCGGTCGCCACTGCGCTTCACCGAGGATCACCACGGCGCTGCACAGCGACGACGGTCGTCATCTACACCAACTAGTACCCTCCTCTACTTCCACAACCCACGGTATCTCTCTGTCCTCTTCTCTTCTCCCTCTCGGTTAACCTCAAGAAGTCCCTGTTTTACTCATCTATGTCAAGTCAAAACCCACCGATCTACACCTAGATGGATCTCTGGATCTAACACTCAATGCATGGTTTGCCCAGTCTTTGGATTGCAAAGTGTTGATGCGTGGTAGGAGCCATTTTATACGATGTTGTGGGTGCATTAAACATTTACGACATCTGCACTATATGAAATGTCATAGAAGGTAATAATATGATTCTTGAGGAGTAGAAAAAACACAAAGAGTCGTGACTATATATTCCAGCCACAAAACATCTACCGATATCCGACTCAGATCAGTGCCCATAATTCTGTGGTTGCAATGTAATGCAACCGTGGGGTGGAAGTCCTTCAATGTATAATCATGATTGGCGCCAGTCTGAAATAATGCCAACACGACCTTGACTACTTTGGTGCAAATTCACTGGGGGGTCTCTGTTTGCCACCTCCCAGCTTCTAGGAGCTTGTATGAGCTTCTTGATGCCTTCGCGTAGCGCATACTAACTAAAGTAACAACCAATTTGGTCAAGGCATGGCAAAGTTGTGATGGATGGTAAGTTGGGTTCCGTTGTTCTTGCGTGGATAACACAAAAGTTACATGCAAGCCTTATGACCCATCCCCAGCCATGCCATCTGTGTGTCCAGATTGGCAACCAGCAGCACCGCTGCCTTCTTTGCACTGCATCTTGGTTCCTGATGTTTCACATGCCCATATGCTCCTCAAGTCAGGCAGTACGTGATAAGACTACTGATGCATAACCTCATACCCACTGAATGGCTAGATTTGAAGGTTCCCACATAAACAAGGGGACAATATGCATGTTTAAGTCTAACACGTGCCCACAGGGCGCTAGTGAAGTGTATATGTGGTCATGTATCTCTTCAAGCTGCATAAATGATAAATGTGCTGATCAAAGGCCGTTTTATAGGCAGCCCAGCGCACATGGATGCACATGTGACTGTTTATCTACTGTGTTCGTGTTATTCTGTTTCAGAAATCTCTCGACGAAGAAATAATGTATAAGAAAATGACAGAATACTCTTGCTAAAAGCACATCCTTGGTTGAGGGAAGATTCGTACCCTATAATGGTCTTTAATGTAACCGCCTGAAGACAGCATCAAACCCTCTATAACTTAATTCGTCCCCATTTTCTGAACTCTGTCTTGCTCCTTCCATTCCTCTGGATTTTCCCTGTATCTTCCGTATTTCCTTGTCAGGCGTAGTGAGTTCGTGACAGTGAGCTCGCCAAGCCACAGAGCTGGGGTCACTGGAAGCCAATTTCTCTGGAGGATAAGTTCAGGTAGGAGCACAGGCCTGATGCTCGCAAGATTTCCGATCCTGATGCCAAACAATCCAATCACATCGGCCGGCAGTCTGATAATATGCTGCGTTGTCGCTCGGGAGCACTAAAAAACGAGCAAGCTGATCTCTCCGGGACACGCTAGCGTCCAGTTTTCGGCACTGTTTGACGGTTAAAAAAAGTAAGAGTCAGCCTCCACGATGTCCATTGGGGTCGGCCTTACACGTGCGAGAAGCTAGAAGCAACCTTTCTAGAAAGTTTGGAGAGCTAAAACTAAAAAAAAAGGACGGAACCGAAAATTAGTGCAATATGAAACCATTGATATATGCTGGACACTAATTCACAGTGGAAACAAGATATGAAGGTGCCGATTATAAATACTTGTAATAATAATATTTTCACTGACTGTCTTGACCAAAGAGTTTTGAAGCATAATCATCATTTTTCATAATGCATTTATAAATAATTTGAAGGAATGCTTTTGTTTAAAGTACTTGATCATCCTACCTAGTAAAAAAACAATTTGTGAATGCTGCTGAGACACAAGTGCTTTAATTTCTCCGCGTGGCTGATTAAGAGCTTGTTTGCGAAGAAAAGTACGTATTACGGTGGAAATGTGGAATGCGAAGGAGTGGAGTGGAAATTAGTTCATTTTTCATCTTAATCCCCTTCGTTCTACTCTAATACACCTCTATCCAAACAAGCTCTGGCCAAAACTTCGTCAGACTACAGCGTATCGTTCAGGCCTCTAATCATCCACTGTTAGCTTGCCGACTATATTGTGCAGGCATTCAACTTCTCTGCACCTATATTATGCAGTGCCGACAAGACCATTGCAGGGCTCTAATCATCCACTGTTAGCTTGCCGATAAAATTTCTCTTGCTCAACCCAGGCAATGCATTTAACCACAAGCAATTCTCCCAAGTTGCTTGCGATTTTGGTCCACACCGCTTGATCATATAACTGCAGGCCGGTTAGGCAAACGTGTTGGCCGGTTTCCAAGAGCCCTCTGCGCATTAGTTCTGGTGCAGGCAGCTGGGGTCACCGGACGTGCGGGGGCTTCTTTGGAGCGTTGTGTAATCCAAACTCGAAGCACTTGGCAAGATTTGTAATCCTGATGCCACGCATCCCCATCACACCGATACTCCGACGGTGGATATGCTGTGTTGCAAGCACTAAAATTCAAAGCATGAGCCTACACAGAGACCGTTACAGCAATCGCCAATAGTCCCTGGTGCTACTGCGTTACCACAGCCTAGAGATATATGCAAGCTCCAGTCTTTATTTGATATTTAGTGTTGCTCTTTCTTTCTAGCATGTGAGAAGCACATTTGCCATTTTATAGTGCTATATATGCACGTTATAGTTGGGATTATATATTGGCTCCAGGTACACTAAATATAAGCCATGAACCATACACTACAATACAGCCATGAATCATACACTACAAGGCTCTGCTGCTGGACAGTCACTTGATCCAGCTGAAATGGATATATGGATCATTATCAGTGCAACATTTTCAAGGTAGTTGCCACCAACAAACCTGACCATTGACCACAGTGCAACCAAAATATGAAGGTGCCGAATTTTTTATCCCGATGCCTCACATACCATAACCACCATTTGGGACCTACTACTAGCAACCACACTGACTGTCTTGACCAAAGACTTGAAGCATAAGAGATGCTTTGCTTTCAAGAACCAGAGTACTTGCCTCACATCTCTGGTCTCTGTGACTACTGGATGTTCTTCTAAGCGGATTTCCAGTTTTCTTGTAACGTGTTGAGATGCAGAAGCTATTTTATAGCCAAGCAAACACATGGCATGTAATAATGTTTCTGAGTTCTGACTAGCGTCCTTTCTTGGGTCACTATCACATCAATAACAAAGGCATCACCATGCCATTACTGTCCGTAAAAGCTGGAGAACATAAAAATAGTCTCCATCTACTGATCTTTTTACATATAAATCATTTTATTCCGAGATTCGTTTCTACACACACCCATACTGCTCTTGCTGCTCTAGTTCACTGTTATTTATTCATGTCAACTCAATTAACCTCATGAAATTCGCAATCACCAACAATAAAAATGATTTCGCAACCACCAGAGATATACATCATCATGTATAGTTGGCACAAGAGTCACAAGAATATGGGATGAGTATTCTTCCTGGAAGCTATCTTCTCATAGTGTGTAAAGAAACGTGTTCTAAACTTTAAAATGCTAATGAATTTCTTATGGTAATCATGTGTTGAACGATTGAGGACGGATGGCTTGACTTGGTAGTTTGAACTTTGGAACAGCTTGGCAGCAGACCCTAGCAACGAAGAATTCCTTTGCACTAACCCTATTGTTACCCTCGCAAAAAAAAAACCTAATGGACCATCCTGGGCAACCTCAGGGACACAACCAGACAGACACATCAGTACATTAGTAAGGGTACAAGAGCTGACCTGCAAGTTGTGGCGGTACCGACACCTGCATTCGTGCCACTATGTACACCCGAGATTTGTCCAACTTGTGATCTTGATGCCTTTCATGCCAACTATATACCAAGCAGTATGCCAAGTAGTAGGCTGCAGCCATGCCTGCACCCACTGATCCATGGCGAAAATTTAAGTCATCTTTGGTTTGAAACTTTCAGGTATGGAGGGGCCATTTTATTGGCGGCTTAGCACATTGATCGACCTTACAATTATTGGTATGTGTACCTACACTGTGATTTTTATTGTACTACGTATTTTCATCAATCCATCAACCAAGACTCAAATTAAATTACCACACATTATCAGCAGTTCAGTACTAAAACACTGTAAGATAAATCCTTCTTTGCTAAATGAAGTTGCTACCCATGAATATAAACCTCCAGTCTCTTGAAATCACTTCCTATAGCACAACAAATCATTCTTCCTACGGATTCTGCTCATCAGGAAAGGTCAATTAGTTGGCACCCGTTTGCCCAGTAAAACAATCTTGGGTTTAAGATTAACAATTTTATTTGTGTTAAGAGGGTGATCGTGTTGAAACAAAGTATAGTTATATGAAACTAAACCATCGACCTAGTCAACATGAAACTGAACCACAAGAGTTATTTTCAAAGTTGCTTGAGTTTGAATGTTTGATAATGGTTGTTCAAAAAAAAAGTACATTGAGGTACATTCAGAATGAAATTCAGTTAAAAGCAAACTTCATTAAGGCTGTTCTCTATTCCTAATAATGCTGGCATGCTGCTTTATTTTCTAGTGGCCATATTCTTTGTTGTTGAAGACTTGGCAGCAGAGTGTCGGCATGAATTTCCACAAGTGATCATTCTCTCTGTTTGACTATCCTCTGTTCCTTACACTCAAATCACCAAGCAATTAGTTGAGCAAGAGCAGATCGTATGGATGAGCTAACCTTTTGTAAATTTCTTGTTGATATTTGTTACCTCCTTTATGGTTTCATTTTTGAAGGTGCAGAGCATTGTTCTTCAGCTGGTGTCTCAAGTACGGAATGAGCCATCTCCTATAATATAGGTGCCCGAATGTGCTGTGACGCGCTACCAGGGAAGGATTTTGCTTGTGCAATGGCGACGGAATGGGCAGGAAATAGTAGCGAAGGAGGTTGTGTTCCTGATGCCTCCCAAGCAGAACAACTATGTACTGTACCAGTCTTGCAGCCTACATCGGCTGCTGATTCCATTCCGACCTAAATTTTGAGTAATCCTCGCTTTTGTAACTTGCAGATGTGCAAGGACTGTTTTATAAGCAACCCAGCCCAGTATTGGGGTCTACCTTATATTTATACCAACTGTGTGCCTTCTATTGTACTATTTCAAATGCGCATTAATCTAGGGCGGTGCCAATTCTTTTTTTCGTTGGTTGTAGTGTCTTCTGAGTTCGGGCCACACAAAATCTACAGACACACATCCAACTTTGAACTCTGGTAATATTGCATTCCTGGTAATACGTACGTACTACTTTCGTGCAACCACTATAAAAATCTATTAAATGGATTAAATCCTAAATTTTATCCATAGGTCCAATGTTCTGTCCCACGTTCGCTCTTTTGTTCTCATCCATCCCACGATGATGGAGACACTTGAACACTACTTTATACACTGCAAATTTTCAGTAGCTTGTTGGGCTTCAATCGGGATTGATCTAAAGCTGCAACTGCCACTCTTCATGGAAATTATCATTCTCATGTCCCGTTGGGTAGTCATAAACGATAGGATGATCTGTAACAAAGCAGAGCCAACAGTTTCCAAATAACGTAAGATGAAGAAGCAGAAAACTTCCGATGGTTATCCACATAGCGGAAAAAAGGTTTTCTTGTTCTGGTGGTCACACTACTGTAACATTCCGGATTTTTCCGGAATTTAATGTTTGCAAAAATGTGGATTTTAAAATTTTTTCGTGCTTGATGTGTTTTATCAGAGTCATAAGACTGTCTTCTCGTGCCCTCTTCAAATTCTTAGTAATAAACTTAATTAAATTACTTTTTGTGCTAAGGATAAATTTAATGTTAGTGTGATTTGGTTCTTAATTGGATTTTTCTTGAATCCTTGAGTGTGGTTTATATTTTAAATCTAATTTCAAATGTAAATCAAAAGCTAATTGAACAAACTACCCTCTCTAACTTCTGAACCTGCCTAAGCCACCTGAAGCTCTTTAACCTCTCTGTCGGCCTACTAATCTTTCCTGGCCTCTTCTCAGAAAAGAATATCTTAAATGAATTATTAGATTATTTTTTGACTCTTCGAATTAATCCTTTGCAATTGATTTGATCTCGGGAATAGACCATAAATCTTGTGATTAAATCTCCGAGTGCCTAATTCGGATTATGACGATGTTTCCCAGCTTCTCGAATTAAGTCATGGCCACCACGGCCACCACCACCACTTGATGGCATTGTTAGCTCAAAATATATCCAGATCGTATACCACAGATTATTCACATTTTGAATATATATATATATATATATATATATATATCAATCGGTTATTCACAAAAAGTAGATAGGGTTTACACAAATTAAATTCAATGCATAAAAAGAAAAACAACAGGTATTGGATCAGAGGTGTGTGGCTATCGGGGGAGACCAGCCAGCAGCGGGTGGACATGCAGAGGAGGAAGGAGAGTGGTCGGGCCGCGCGGGGCCACAGGAGAAGTACCGTAACGGGCAGAGGGAGAGTCAGGGGGGTGCGCAAATCCTTAGAGGCACGATCGGCGACTGGCGGCAGCACAGAAGGACCAGCGCAACAGGACACTGCACGCGATGCTCCTCTGAGCTCGCGCCTCGCACCGATGACAAAATGAGGGGCGTGCAGAGGTGGGCAGCCCTGCGGTGCAGCGCAATGGTGCAGGGGCGAAATTTTTTGGCCAAGACCCCGAATCCAACGCTTATATAGGTGTGGGCCACGACGTCACCCGCACCTGGAAACCAATTTCCAAGTGCGGGCACTGGCGTCACTAGCATGTGGAAATGAATTTCCAAGTCCAGGCGTTGGAATCACCCGCACCTGGAAATGATTTCCAAATGCAGGCGTTGGCGTCACCCACACCTGAAAAGATTTTATCATTTTCTTAATTTATTGTTACATTTAATTTTAACATATTAAATGATCTCAAATAAAAAATTTCAACTACAAAATTTTATGTCTTCTTGATCTCCACAAGTTTGGTATATAGTTTGTATTTATGTGTGATGAGTGCTAAAATTTTGTGTTCAAATACTACATCTACTAATTCCATTCCATGTAGTAACACTTGAGTATACATGTTTGCTTTTACACACACACACTTACACTTGAAATGCAAAAGTTGGTACGTGAAAAATACATATAGTACACACATTTGCATAAAAACACCACATGGAGAATACACATATATTTAGTCTTGCATTACAAAATAGTTTGTCATTATTATACATGAAATAGAGTAGAATTAACTACTACATAATTAATTAGAATCTAGGATCGTGCATGTCATGACGGTGAATCATGAGATGATACAATTTATAATTAATATAAATTATGTTGATTCCTAAGAGCCTATCAACATAATCTAGTGCATATATGTATGCACTATCCCTAGCCTTGTTGGGCGTCCGGAATATTTCTCTGAATATTTGGACCCATTTCGGGGATGACAATACTATGTAATGCCAGCTTGCCAACCGCCGCGTACTGGACTCGGGTGCAGTGTATTGTGAATGTCCACCCAATATTTTGTAGCACTTGACATAAGACTTCACACATTCCTTCATCGACATGCATGAAACTACTGGACAATGCATCCTAGATTGAAGTGGCAACCACGAAAAGTGTTAGTATATACGTACAAATAGGCAATTGATCAGGTAAAGAAAGTTCGAAAATAATGAGCAAGTGTTTTATTTACATACAATAGGCGATTCATACGATGGTTATATCCGTTTAGGCATTTTAGTGACATCGAAGATATTATGTTCCAATCCTTTAATCTTCCAGAAACTGTAGTCAAGGTATACATGTCCTGTTTGACATTCTATTTCGACAAGTGCCTTCCTCACCACGTCTGCTGCAGCAACATGTGGTTGTTGTGCAACAATAGAATTCACATGTATATTAACTGTTTCACCAAGTACTTGCTCAATGCATGCTTTCACAAGACTCATACACAGTTTCAAATGAAAGATGACTACTAATTTCAACGTGGTTGTAGAAAAAGCACATTAACATCCTGTCCAATCCATTTTTGGGTAAACACGCAATACCACTTAAGTCGCATGAGGGATTGAAGTGGAACATTTTTGAATTTCAGGTTTTAATAGTTGGCTCTCAAATTTTTGAATTTATATATAAATAAATTGTATCTATATTGGAAAATTTTAATCCAAATTACTTATTTAATCCTCAACAATTCAATTGTTACCTTATTTTCACAAGTAGAGATTGCAAGAATAATAAAGAGACACGTGGTCACTTATCAAATCGTCAAATCACACATGGTAGGATGGGTTTCACTAATGCAGGTTACACGTGTTGGACCTTATTATCATACTGAGAGGAAGATTCATATGATGCCAGAGGGGTAACATCGCTGACAGAGATGCATGACCATGTACATCCTATGAAATGTTGTTGATCTAGAGGCCCAGTGGATGTGGTGTACTGGTATGCAATGTGTACCAAAGGAGGCCATGTAGAATGTTTGCCCTACCCAATGCCTACAATTCTAAACAACTATGGCGGAATGAAAGCTCACTTTCAGCACATTATTCAACAATTTTATTACCAATATGCGTGGACAGTTTCTTGCAGCAATGTTTGTTGGCATATTTATGATATATGAACATTATCAGAAGTCAAAGAAACACACATGACACATCTGCGACATCACACACACGAATCATTCTAGGAGTGAGAGAACATTATAGTGCAGTACACATCAGTTTTCTCAAACACTAGGAGAAATAAGGTTCCTCGTGCCTCCAATTTCCATTCAATTGTGCAAATTGTTGCTTGTTGCTCTGTTTTCTCAAGAAGGCAGCATACCTACACATACTTCATTCAATTCATTTCTTGACTATTACCACGTTTGTTCTCTTATGGATTTCTTTTTTAGCCAAGTTTCTCAACCAAATAAGTATTTCTTCTATTTAGGTGGCCAACAAGGCTTTTATTGAAGCTAGCTTTCCTTTTCTTGTATGAGTTATGCATGTTATTTACAGCACCCACATGGCCATATTTTTTATACCTCTCATTATCAGATCGATATTTAATTTTTAATTTTAATTTTAATATTACAAATCGCACTTTCGTAAGGACTGAATAAATGGAAAGAGGTGCATGGAACATGGGTGACATGCATTTTCGGCTTCTTGCTCACAGAAATCTGCTGAACGTGCACCATGCTGCAAAAGAGAACTCATGGATTGGTATCACACGTATGTTAAACAAAGAGAATGAAAATTACATATTTGTGATCATTATTCATTCACAACTATCCAAATGTGATATGTGACACCACTAGGACTTTCACTTAGCGTGCATGTGTGGTGTACCTGCTACTGCCATAAGACTCATCACAGTCTGTAAATTTCCGATTGATTGAAATAAGAAACCAGTTGACACAATTAGTTCATAGTTGATGTACAGTTATTGTCAAAGGTGCAAAACTTGATTTGGAGTACTAATGGCTACAATATAAAGACATTGGAGATGCAAAACCGTTGTGGTGGCGGCTCTCTACAGGGAACAAGCTAGAATGTGAGCCACCCCTTGGAGACGCACCAGAGCCGCACCCGAAGAGCTGAGAGTATGATTGTTGTGGTCATGGAGACATCGATCCGCTGGGGCGGCCACACGGCGGAAATTGAGAGCAGGTCATCACCATTACGGTCCTTGGGGACCGTCCCCACGTAATTTTTGCCCCCTTAAAGAACCTATAAATTTTATTCCATTTTCTGCACTAATTGCTGGAGACATGTACAATTTTCAGGTCCATATATTTCCTGTTCAAGGGCATGTGCCGCAATAGGATCGTCTAGTGATTGTCATCCTGAGATTGCTAGGGAACCCAGCAGTTGAAGCAATGTGCTCAACTGATTTCCGACACCTCCCAGTCCTAAGAATTTCAGGTACAATATATTGTCTAGTCTACGAACCAAATCACTTCTCCTTTCTTGCTGTATTTTCCTCACTACCTCTATTTATATGTGGCTCATTAGGACACCTCACAATTGAAGCTCGGATCATTTAAGACATTTGTGGTCCATTTTGTAGGGTAGAGCTGATTCACGAAAATATGCACCAACCGTTGTAGGTTCACTGTTAAATTGTTCTATTCCTTGCTTTATGACTATGAATTCAGATCATGTGATGGATCGGTCCAAATTTTAAGCGCCTAGAGAGGCATTCTATGGTGAACTTTAGTGTGAAAATTGATCTCAAATGGCACATCAAGTGCCAAAACTCATATATTGGACTTCAATAAACCAGAGCGTGTAATTACAGTTTAACAGCAACTCTTGTCAGAATATTTAATAAATGAAAGACTATAGTTCAATAATTATAATTTGAACCGTATTACGTAGAGCAGGTGAGCTAGCTTCATTGGTCATTTCCTTGTGTGTGTTCTCTACAAACTGACAAGGAAATTGGAAATGCTCTGTCTGTAGCCGAAAAATCCCATAGGGAAGTTGGACACACACAGGGTAGCGCTTCTTACGACTTCACAGACAACCCAATGCTAATCCAACAAAGCTTGTTTTTACAAATTGTGTCCCATGGTGATTACTTCGTTCATAGCAGAACTAGTCAGTAACCCTTCTAACAATTGAACTATTTGTTACTCCAGCCTTCATCTGAGTAACCAAGAAGCGTAACCAGTTTCGTCCAAATCCTGCAAACATTGTTTTCCTATTAAAAACTTTTATCTTGCACCCTGGGCTTCGTTACTCCACAACGCAGTAGACACCACTTAAAGTTCCTAGCATTCCTAGTTCCTAGCATTCCCCATCTCCTGTACAATCCTCTTTCTGATTCTAGCCTTCTCTTCTCCCTGACCCTGAGTACCGAGACACAACATGCAGACAGCACACAGCAGGCCTGATGCTAGTCCGTGTGGCGGTATATGGAACCGTTGTACTAGAAATGGATGGTTCGATTTCATTCCTGATGCCCCTGATTTCTATTTCAGTCCAATAATTCAGCGTCACCATGACCATTTGCATGCTTTATTATCGGTAAAGCATTAGACTCGTGGATCCTATATATGTCGATACCGTGGAGCTGAAATTTAGTACCAGAGATATCACCAAGATTGGGAGGGGACTCTATTTCCCAAGCTAGTACGGAACACCAGAACTAACATTTGACAGTGTGTTTAATGTGGAGAAAAGGATGATATGAATCCTCTTAAGACGGGAACAGGAAATCCAGGAAAGGAAAGTAATTCATCCTTGGAACCAATAAAATAAGCTTAGTAATTGGGGAAATTATAAGGTTCTTTAATTAACGTGAGCCATCCATCTGACAAAATCTAACACCCAGTAGTATCAGAAAGTACCAATAGGATAGTACCAGGCAGTACCTATTTTTTGAATTAACTTGTGGAAAATACTACCCAGTACCTTTCAATACTATCCAAGTACTAAAACAAAGCTCTTAGTAATTTGATGCAGTACTAAATTAAGGAACCTACTTTTTTTGGGTAAATTAAGTAACCTACTTGGTCCTGTTTGAATGCAGACGGAGGGAGAGAGAAACAAAGTAGCTAGTCAGGCCAACAGCCTCTTTACTGGAATTTGCTTTTCATTTATACCTCTCAATGGCTAAAGGAAATAGTAAATATTCTATAACATCATGGGCTTTATTTTCAAAAATCAGTAGCCTAACTGTGGGTGACACTTCCCAAGCTGACTGCCTCAGCAAGCCTCTATGCCATGCATATCTGGCGGCTCAACCACCCTCAGTTTTTTTCCACTTTGTATTCTTGCTACCGGTTTCATTGGCTATGCTGAGTTTCTTTGGTTTAGCTGGAACCACGCATCCAATCATCCCACCAATAACTGGCAGCATTTGGACTGTAATGCTGAGGTTTTTCGTGCTGAGTTTTTACTCGCCTGATTTCCGACACCTCCCATTCCTAAGAATTGAGGTAAAAATATTTTGTTCGGTCCATGACCCAAACATTCCTTTAACTCTCTTTCCGCAGCTAACACAATTTCCAATGCCGGTCAATAGGACTTGATTCGTAACATGACTCCATTAAGGAAGCATATTGATAATGTAGTTGTCACCATATTGAATGAAGACGAAGTTGATATCAATAAGTATCTCTGCCTTATAAAAGGTCACTAGCCTAGGTTCTCTGCGTTTTTTTTTTGTTGCCGTAGTGGATTTGCACTGTTTAAATTGTCTCATTGATAGCATCTGCTTCTACGTTGAATGTTGTCATCAACCTAAGCGAAGCATGAAGACCATTCACAAATAACTGGATAGAGAAGTCAAAACTATTGATTTCAAATAGAAGTAGTCTTTGGATATAGAGAATGACCAGAAAAGTCTTCTGTCATTACAGGGCAGAAGCTACAACATGCATGGTTGCGATAGACGCAGGGATAGAAATCTGCAGGTGCAGATTTTGATTGGTCTTGCTTCACAAGTCCCCGGTTCATGTAACTCCCCTGGTTCAAAAGTCCAACTCTAAGGCCAGTCTCAATGGAAAGTGTCATTTTTTAGATAGCGGATATAATATCCGGCCTCTACGTCTTTTAACGTACACAACCCAATTATTATAAAGTTTATGAAAGTGGACAACAACCGTTAGCAAATTCGAATAACAAACTAGCACAGCCTATATAAGTGCTTCCAACCACCTTTGGCCTGCTCTGATGAGACCATCTCAAATCTAGTGCTCAATGATCATAGTAAGTTCTTGTTGTGCCAATCACGTTGCAACTGCGCCTAGTAACACTACGTGAAAACCTCAAATAGGTCACGCAGCATTTGTAACGGGCCCTTAACGCCCATTACATCCACCCACATCTGTAACGGTTGTTGTTTGGCGCCCGTTACGCGCTAGGACGACCCTGGGGTTGGCCTTCACAATGCCCGTTACCAATGTGGACTTCTGGTAACAGGCTTCTTAAATGCCCGTTACATAAATTCTTTGTAACGGATATTAAAGAGAGCCCGTTACAAATGTTAAACCTATCGGTAACAGGCTTGTAAAGTCCGTTACCGATCAATGCCCTATCAGTAACGGGCTGCTTAAGTCCGTTACTGATCGCTGCCGTATTGGTAACGAGCTATAAAGTCCGTTACCGATAATTTCGTACTGGAGACGCATGCTTGTAGGATGCGTCTCCTTTGCTGGCGACCCAATTGGATGTGTCTCATGTCTTAGGACTCGTCTCCTTTGATTGCCACCCAGGGTCGCCTTTTTTCTCACATCGGAGACGCACGTTGTTATTGCTCGTCTCTGTCTTCTCCTTCTGACACCACTCGCTCTCTCTCCGCAGAAGGCCACTCCTGTTCCGACAACAACACTCGCTCTCTCTCCTCAGAAGGTCACTCGCTCGATCTGTGTGCTCAGATGTCCCCGCCGGCCTGTCCCGTTCGCTGCCGCCAGCTGTGCGCGCTCTGAGGATCGCGCTTAATTTCTCTCCTCAGAAAGCCGGCGCTGCAGCAGGCCGGCCGGCCGCGTGCGCGACGGCAAAAGGGGCCAGCGGACGTCGACCGTGCCGTCCTCCGCGCTGTCGCCGCGGCCGCGACGCCGCCTCCGATCCTCCTCCTCGGCCGCGCTCGCCTCGTAGAAAGTCCTAGTCAAGGTGGAAATTAATTACCCCTTTTATTGAAATTCTTCAGCTGTCCTAATCCTCTTGTGTGTTATCGGTTTTTTTGTGTGATGAATTATGCTCACTTGGTGTATGGAATGCAGATGGTGTCTGCTGCTCGGGCTTGGATGTACAGACAACCCCAAGAAGATTGGGAGAATTTCTTAAGAGGGGTCAATGGTTTTCTAATTCAAGCAGAGGCGGATATGAGAAACTGTGGTGTTCAGGTAATGCTTTGCCCCTGTATAGATTGTCTCAACCAAAAGAAATTCGCACAACGGGAAATCATTTTTCATCATTTGGTCACACGTGGTTTCACAAAAAATTACACGTGTTGGAATAAACATGGTGAGGAAGGCCTTAATGAACTCGAAGCAGGCTGCCTAAATGAAGGTGAAGTGCGACACCATGCTACCGACCATGATGAAGACCTTGATGGCAGTGGACTTTTTGAGGAAAATGAACCATTATTCCCACCAAATGTGTTGAGGCCTGAGGATATCACTGATCAAGAAGTTAGGGGCATTGATGATGGTGAGGTGTTGCAACGTGTGCACAATGTTGATCAA
Organism: Cenchrus fungigraminus; assembly: GCA_036936925.1. Taxonomy (NCBI): domain Eukaryota; kingdom Viridiplantae; phylum Streptophyta; class Magnoliopsida; order Poales; family Poaceae; genus Cenchrus; species Cenchrus fungigraminus. Next base: position 18,555,505 of record CM072774.1, read on the forward strand.
ATGTTGCGGGATGTTGAGTTTCAATGAGTGTACACACCTTCTGAATTAGCGAGGCTGAAGCAGTTCATTGAAGATTCAAAGAAATCCCTCTATCCTGATTGCCAGAAGTACTCTCGCCTTTCTGGTGATCTAAAACTTCTGCAGCTTAAGGCAGATCATGGTTGGAGCAACAAAAGTTTCAAACATCTATTGGATGTGCTTAGAGATATGCTACCTGAAGGAAACCAAATACAGAGTCTGTCTATGAGGCGAAGAAGATAATCTGTCCTCTGGGAATAGAGGTTGAAAAAATCCATGCATGCAAGAACAGTTGTGTATTGTTCCGTGGAGATTATGCAGACCTTGACAAGTGCCCCAAGTGTGGCTATGATCGGTACAAGAGGAAAAAGGATGGTGGAGATGATAATAATGCTGATGACAAGAACGAGCCCGGCGAGATCAGAGGCAAGAAGAAGAAGGTTAACAGAGGGGCTCCTGTGAGGGTGGCATGGTATTTTTGCATCATTCCTCGGCTGAGAAGATGGTTCGCAACACGAAAGGAGGCCTAACTCTTGCATTGGCATGACGAAGGCCGAAAGGAGCTTAAGAAAGATGGCAAGTTTAGGCACCCCGCAGATGCAGCACAATGGGGTAACATTAATAACCACTTCCCATGGTTTGACGACGCAAGGAGCATACAGTTTGCTATGAGCACAGATGGCGTGAACCCATTCGGTAACCAGAGTTCAACACATAGCACCTGGCTTGTCGTGCTGTCGTTGTACAACCTTCCACCCTGGCTATGCAAGAAACAGAAATATATGATGCTGACAATATTGGTCTCCGGGCCAAAGCAACCTGGCGACCGTATTGATGTCTACTTGAGGCCACTAGTTGATGACTTGAAGATATTGTGGAAGCCTGGTGTGCCGGAGGTTTGGGATGAGTACAAGCGTGAGGAGTTCACAATGCATGCCATGTTGTTCACCACCATCAACGACAACTCGCCTCATCGCAACCTCTCTGGCCAGAGTAAAAGGAAAGGTGCAGCTTGCCCACACTACTTGGAAGATACTTGTGCAGTATGGCTAAGACATTCAAAGAAATACGTATTTATGGGGCACTGTTAACGGTGAAATTCCGTCAACCTAGCCATGAGTTTACCTTCAGTGTTGGCATGAATTTTATATCTTATCCATTGGTACTAACCCCCTTGGTATAACAAGTTCGTTTGTGCATGTCGGTTTTGGAGTTTAGTGTTTATGCAGGATTTTAGTGTTGAAAGCAAGACTTCCGGGTTGAGTTCATTAAGCACCTCATGACAAGACCTTGAAGCCCGGTACAAGTCAAGCAATGAAGTGAACATGACTCCAAGAAGCCCATGGACCAAACCCGAGAAGATGGAAAACTCCGAGGACCCAGTCAGAAAAATGCCGAATCTTGCGGGACAAGGAGCTTCATCTAAACCGAAGAGAAACTGACGTCAAGGGCCCACATGCAGTTGGGGGAATACTCTAGAAGACTCGGGAAGCGACACCGGGCAAAGGAGGCCGCGGGCTGGGCCGAAGTGGGCCCAGGCCGGCCGGCCCAGGCCACTTCGAGGCCCAGTCGGCCCTCCCTTTGACCTAGCCGCCATTCAGGCTATTTATAGCCCTGAGGCCAGGCGCCACGCATCAACTCATTCGCCATCTGCCGCCGAGGAGCAGAGAAGAGAGGGACACCATCTCGGAGAGGAGAGGGTAGAGCTAGTTGACTAGGATCTCCCTAGCCGGCGTGGGAACCTTGCAAGGAAGACCACGTCGGAGTTCCCGGAGCTAGAAGCAAGATCAAGGTAGGATCCCGGTGGTGATCTTGATTCATGTATCATGTATTATGTTGAATTATCAAGTTGCAATCCGATTTCTAGCGATCGAGTGTTTCTCCTACGATTTTGATTTCAATCGGCTTTTCGTATCTTAAGATCTATTCTCGAGATACATCATTGAGGGTGTTCTTGTAGCCGTGGTGGCTAGAGGTGCATGCCTGACCTTCCGTGAGATTTCAACTTGTCCTTGGACTCGCCCTAGACTAACCCGCATGAATAGGGGTGCGTTGTGACAGAACGGTGGCTCCAAAAGGCGGGCGTTTTCGGAGTCGGACGGGAAACCGTGATTTAAAGATGCTTTTTATGAGATTGAACTTGTTTACTTCTTCCTTGCTCGGAACTTCAACGAAGGCTTGATCCAATCTCTCTAGATTGGTTTATCTATCCCCCTCTACCTCTTGCTACCTCCGGTTTTCATAGATTAGATTCGTTTTTATGATGTTCTCTAGATTAGATGCATAAGATTCCCCTTTGAAGATCAAAGTTTTCGACTTTATTAGATTGATTCTTGCATCACACATTTGTTCCACGGATTCGATACCTTGGGTTCACACTTGAGGGAAGAAGGGTCCCTTGACTACGACGGAGGACTTGTCCGCTTGCAAGTCCAATTGAAGTTTAATATGAATATGCACCATCAACAGGAACTGTCATTTCCTCAGCAAGAAACATCTATACTGGGCCATGGATTGTCAGTTTAATGGGGAAAAGGAGAATCGAGAGGTGCTGTTGCATGTGACTGGAGATCTAGTCCACTTGAAAGTCAAGGACATCAAAACTATCGAGGAGTTACCCAAACTGACTGAAAAATCCTTGGCAAAAGAAAGAAACGAGATGGTGGAGAAGAAGAAGAAGGAATGTGGAACAAGAAATCAATTCTATGGGAGCTAGAGTATTGGCCGATGTTGGATGTGCGTCATTCGATTGACAACATGAACGTCAAGAAGAATGTGTGTGAAGCTACTTGTGGAACATTGCTATAACAGAAGTCCAAAGGAAAAGATCATAAAAATGCATGGGAGGATCTTAAAGAGCTGGGCATTAGGCCGGAGCTCTATGCAGAGGAAACAGAGACGGGGACGAACCTTCCCGTTGCTGCAACCACCTTGTCAAAGGCAGAGAGAAAAGAATTCTATTAGTTTTTGCATGATTTGAAAGTACCTTCAGGCTACTCATCAAACTTCAAGAGGCTAGTGTCGGTGAAGGACATGAAAATGAATTTCAACTTGATGAAATCTCATGATTGCCATGTGTTGATGACAGCTCTTCTTCCTGTTGCACATAGAGGTATCAAGACAGAACTGGTTCGCGACGCGGTCACGAGCTTGTGTTTATTCTTCGATGCAATAGAACAGAAGGTGATTGATGAGGAAAAACTATTGGACTTAGAGAGGAGGCATTTCGAGACCCTATGCCTGCTTGAATCTACCTTCCCACCATCATTCTTTGGTCTCATGCTGCATCTAACAGCACACCTCGCGAGGGAAATCTGGTTCCTTGGCCCATCTTACCTTCATCAGATGTTTCCATATGAGATGTTCTATGAATTCCTGAAATCATTGGTACATAACCGGTTATTTCCGGAGGGAGCCATTGTTCGTGGCTACGAGACCATCGAAGCAGTGGAGTGGGCCATGGGTTATATGGACCCACAAAACCCCATTGGTGTGCCTCGCTCACGGCATGAAGGTAGGCTTTCAGGTGTTGGGACCATGGGGGAAAAAGTCAGTCACTCCGGAACAAGATGCCTTCCAAAAGGCTCATTTCACCGTGATACAACAGCTGCACCTAATTATACCATTTGCCAATGAGCACAAACGACAACTACGTGAAGACAACCCTGACCGTGGTAGGGCTTGGCTTGCAAAGATGCACATGCAAGGTTTCAGCAGGTGGCTCCGAGATTATGTCGAGACATGCAGCAATAATGTTGTAATTACCGACGAGATAAGGAATCTAGCAGCGGGGCCATTGTTCACTGTTACAAGATACCAAGCAATGGATATCAATGGATACACGTTCTACACCATGGCCCAGGATAAAAAGAGCATCTATCAAAATAGTGGTGTGCGTGTACGGGCCGTCGTCGACGACAGTCATGATGATGATGACACGGAGACAGACACATATTATGGTCAAATAGAGGAGATATGGGAGCTTGATTATGTAGGATTGAAGGTAGCCTTGTTTCGGTGTAGATGGGTCACCAATGGGAAGAGAGCTTTGAGCAAGGACAAATATGGTTATGTTAGTGTTGATCTCCGGGTCTTTGGTTACAAAAACGAACCGTTTGTCTTCGCTAACGATGTTGAGCAAGTGTTCTATGTACCTGACCTTGCAAAGAAGAACTGGTCTGTGGTTATGCATGGAAAAAAAAGGATTGTTGGGGTTGAAAATGTTGTTGAGGAGGAGGAATACAACCAATTTGACGAAATTCCATCCTTTGACACTTCATACAAGCCCCGAGTCTTGGGAACTAACAAAACACCATACTTGCGAAGCGACCATAGTGAAAAAATCCATATACAGAAATCAAGGAAGAAAAAGCAAGCCTAATTTCTGCTGAATCCTTTTTGTAATGCCGGAGGATGTGTCTATTGGTGGAAATGGAATCCGTTTTATAATATAAAGGATGCGATGTATTGGTGGAATTTCAATTCTTTTTGTAATATATGGGATGCGGTGGAATTTGAATCCTTCTTGTAATATATTCTGCCTAAGATACTATATATATTCTGTTTATATTCTGCTTCAGTTCAGTAACGGGCGTTAATATCAAAGAGACGAGGATTAGCCAACCCGCGTCGCCTTTGTTACGGGCAAGAGACGAGGATTAACGAACCCGCGTCGCCTTTGTTACGGGCAAGAGACGAGGATTAACGAACCCGCATCGCCTTTGTTATGGGCAAGATATGCGAAATCACACACAGATTACATCAAAAGAGACATGGATTAGCCAGCCCCCGTCGGCTTGTTCTTCTTCATGCTTGCAAGTGAGTAGGTAAATCATACAAAAAATTGTACTGCACAGAGATAATCACACAAGCATGTCTCTTGAGATGCAAAATCACACACACACAGATTACAGTCATCATTGATACATCAGAAGGTTACAATGCGGCCATATCTTCATGACGAGATATGCAAAATCACACACACACAGATCGATCTTGCTCGCAGGTCGATCTTGCTCGCAGGTCGTCGATCTTGCTCGCCTTCGGCTTGTTCTTCATGACGAGATATGCTCCAGATTCTGGCTTCTTCTTCATGCTTACAAGTGAGCACAAGCGAAAGATACAGAGAGGGTGGAAACATATCCCTTAAAAAATCCATCATCCTGGAGGAGGGAAAGCAAAAGGAAGCCCAAGCGTGACGGAAAAGCTGCAGCAGGCTTTCCGTCGGCTTGTTCTTCCTGATGCCAGGAGGTTCTGGGCTACCTTCCCCCGACACAGCTGCAAGCAAGGAGTATATCACAAGGATTTTTCTAGCAGCTGTGCTAGAGGGATGAGCAACCCAATCACCCATATCACAAGAATTCTTCTAGCAACTGAGAGATCGAGGAGGAAGAAGAGAGAAAAGCAAAAGCTTGCGCCCTACAAGATCTATTCTTTGTGCCATAGCTAGATCTAGATCTAGAGAAGAAGGAAGCAAGTGGCTCACTTTATTGTATCAGAAGAAGGAATCATAGCTAGATCTAGATCTAGAGAAGAAGGAAGCAACTTGAAGTGAGGAGGACCGATAGGCGTCGGTGCCTTTTTATAGCAAAAACAAGGAAGGGATAACATCGGTTGTAAAAAAAAGAGAGGAAGGGATAAGATCAAGAGCACAGGAAACAGGAAGGTTCCCAAGATCCGGTCAATGGGGAAACTATTGCCAGTCAATGGCTGAGAGCAGAGGTAGTGATTCCAATGTAGAATTAAATGATACGCGGATTAACCAAACATCGTCCAATGTACTCACATCCCGAGGAGTCAAACTACATGAAAAAACTACTAACAATTACAAAATAAAATATGCAATTCTCACATCTGGAGGAGTATATCTTCTATAAAAAGGTTATTTCAAGACATAAATGCTAATATTTTTTTGCTACAAACTTGGTCAAAGTTGTAATAGTTTGACTGGCACGTTCCCATAACTGCACAGGAAACGGGAAGGTTCCCAAGATCCAGTCAATGGCTGAGAGCAGAGGCAGTGACTCCAATGTAGAATTAAATGATATGCGGATTAACCAAACATCATCTCCAATGGAGAATTAAAGGATACTACGTGGATTAGCCAAACGTCGTCTGCAATGGAGAATTAAATGATACGTGGATTAGCCAAACGTCATCTCCATTGCATACTTAAACCGTGTTTGGAAACAAATCTCCTGTATCTTCTCCTTCCAAAATAATTTAGATCCCCTGCCCCTTCATCTACCCGCGAAAAACAGCAACTGCCTACTCCTCATCGTCACCATTCCCGGCTGGAGATGAATAGCATGCCGGGAAGAAGCAGGCGGCACCAGCCGTCGTCGCTGCTGGGCCTCCCTCAAGACCTCCGCATTGAGATTGCGGCGCGCGTCGGTGCGACCTCGGAGCGGCCCTTGGCTGACCTTCGCAGCCTACGCGGTACTTGCTCGACCATGCGCCGCGTGTGCGGCCACGGCGACGTCGGCCGGAGTTTGTCGATAGAGGGGATACGAGATGAGATTTCTTGTGTGTGGGACCCCACCGCTTACAAAGCATTCCTTGCTATGCTGACCGATCTCGGGAATCCGGAGGCTTGCTTCTTCTCCAGGATCAAAGCCGTCTTCATGGAAAACAGGGGATGCAATGATCTCCGGCGCACCGCCGAGGGTGGGCACGATGCGGCGGCCTATCTATACGCCATCTTGCTCTACAGAGACAATGGCGGTGCCGCCGCCGACGACACCGCGAAGCGGTACATGAGGCGGGTCGCGGACGGCGGCAGTACGACGTCGAGATGGCTGAGCAACGAGGGGTGTCTGCCTTTGCGCGAGAAGGCTGCGCATGCGATCCACTCCTTGACTTGGCGCATTTGGGGTGAACCCCTGCCGCCTCTGGCACAGGTGCGCGGTGGTCAGCTGTGCGCAGGCAACGGCGGCTGCTGCGGCGTGGATAAAGGATGGCTTCGAATTTCTCTGTTTTGCAGCGAAGACTGCAGGCTCCGCTGCGAAATGGTGAAGTTCAAACGAAGTATTGGAATAGGAAATCAGTAGTAGATTAGCTTTTGTATGTTGCTCGAATTATCTGTGTAAAAGTTTGGAAGAGCAGCAAAGCCGACGTGGGTTATCAGCCCCGCGTCGCTAATGACTGTGGGGCCTAGTTCTATTCAAATGAAGAACAGTTCTCATTTCTCCTTTTAATCTGCAATCAAATGGTGTAACAAGTATTTCTTCGTCGTAATTAGTCCAAATTTGATATTTTTTTCTAAATTTTTCTAAAATCACCATCTTTTCATTAATTTTATTGTTTAGTGTATATTCCGTTTGTTGAATAATGTTTATATGCCTTATTTTCTTCTTTGTAAGTACAACATACAAATAATATTTGTTTTACACAACCATTAGTGATGAAACTTTGCATTTCGTAAGCTTAAGGTGAACACAAGGTTTTGTTAAGTTTTCAAATGCATATGAGTTCGAACATGTTGCAAAGTGTGGAAAACTTCAATATTCAAGCAACATTCTAGGAAACTATGTGAGAGATGTAGACATTTGTACACAAGTATATTATTCCTTCATCGATACCATTTAAAATTTTGAAGACAAGTTTAGGTACCCAAATTATGTTGCCAAGTCAATTTGTAGATTTTTTAGAGAAAATTTGATGTTATTAGAATTATTATATAATTACCTTGGGGTGTAAAAATGAATTCTAAGAATCTTGGGCACACAAGTGTGACTGTTGATATTTTATTCAAATACTAAATGTCCAAATATGAATTGTTCGTATTTTTATGATTTTTTAGGTGCTGTTTTATGGGCTCTAATATTTTAGGGAAGCACGTTTCATTCGAAAAAAATAGTGGCTGGCCCACGTGTCAGCGTCAGCAGCCAAAATAAAAAGATAACCATTGCCCGCCCGCCGGACCCAACTCCCAACAAAGGCGATGCGGGTTTGCTAACCATCGTCGCCTATGACACTAGCCCACGTGTCAGCGTCAGCAGGCAAACCGTGCGCGGGCTGCTCAAAATTTCCTACGTATATTGACTATAATTCCCATGGAATTCCAATTGCAGCACAGAGCCGTCAAGGGCACGCCGGTAGTTTCCTTAAACATAGTTACGCACGCCGTTCATATTCGGCTCCTCGCTAGACAGATCCACAACGCCCGCACTCTCCCCACCGCCGCCGCCACTCTCCCCGCTCGCCTTCGCTGCTCTCTCCCCGCCGCAGCCCTGCTCTTCTCCAGCCCCACCGCTCCCTGCGTGACGACGGTGACGAGGACGCGGTTACTAGCATGTAGACGTCTTCCCGGCCAACCTAAGGACGGTTGACGTGGATCCGTCGATGTCATCCTTGGCCACGACGACGAGCCGGCCGCCTCAGGCCACGAGCCGACGTGGACCCGGCCCCTCCGACCATCACGAGAACAACTACTTCATTCGTGACAGAGGTTAGTCCTGCTTGAACCCCCAACGCCCTCTCTCTCCTCGGCCACCAAATCTGCTATATATTCATGTCACTGTGGATTAGGGAGACATGCCTTGATAGTTCATCTTTAATTGATTGACTGTGGATAGGGAGACATGGAACAATTTTTGCACTGTAAATTCATGAAAAGCATTGAGGATGTTAGCATACTTTAATTCTGCTATGCTTTGAATGTACCAGATCGACATTTATGCTTTGGACCTGTTAGCATACTTTAATTCTGCTATGCTTTGAATGTACCAGATCGACAGTTATGCTTTAGACCTGTTAGCATATTTTAATTCTGATGGTCACATAATGTCAGTGGGAATTGCATCGCAGTGGTTTATAATGTAGTCCACCCAATCTGCTATATATTTATGTCAAGGTGGATTAGGGAGACATGCCTTAATAGTTCATCTTCAATTGATTGATTGTGGATTTGATAGATGGATTTTGTTACTCCAAGTCTGTTTTGAATAAATTGTTGCTAACAGATGAAGTTATATGAAATGTTGAAATTCATTTTCATCTTCCTGGTGCTACAATTTTTGCACTGTAAATTCATGAAAAGCATAAAGGATGTTAGCATACTTTAATTCTGCTATGCTTTGAATGTACCAGATCAACAGTTATGCTTTGGACCTGTTAGCATACTTTAATTCTCATGGCCACATAATGTCAGTGGGAATTGCATCGCAGTGGTTTATAATGTAGTGATAACTAGACTGTCTTATGCTTTGTTGTGAGTGTTAATTGTTTCACTACTGTCATATATATTGTTATTGTTGGTGTCATGATGTGTTGTGAGTGTTGTTTCACTACTGTCATATATAATGTCATGATCATTGCTTTATCCTCTTGTTGCATGTACACATGGAACACACAATCCATCGCTGCTGAAGTTGGACAAGGAAGCAGTTGAAGGAATTTATTCTCTGCTTTGATATATAAGCATATTATTGTGTCCCTGTCAAAATGGTTAGCACCTATCCCTGTATGCTAATTAAGTAAAATATGAACTGTGTATGTCTATGCTGATTTTATTTATGATTGTATCAGTAATTTGGCCTGTCAGACAAAACGAATTTATCTAATAAGAATTTTGTTTAGATTTTCAGTCTTGCTTATGTTGCTCTACTGACAACCTGACATATCATCTATGCAGTCTCCCACAACAACAAACTCCTCTACCTCCAGTGCATCATCACAGCCCATCGTCGGTGAACCTTCTTCACAGGGCCACTCAGCACAGACTACTGCGAGTAGTACTCGATCCCGCGGGTCAAGGACACAAACCAAATGGCCAGAAGACAAGTTGACTGCAACTGGACTTGATGCCAATTTTTGGCCTACCGCAGATGCTGCGAGGGATAGATTTGTATTGGTTTGTGGTCTCATTGCTCGAGAGAGGGTGTCAATCAACAAGGCGGTTGATGATCTCTCACCAATTGAGAAGGATCATCTGTTCACAGTTTTAGAGGAAAAGCTAGATTACCCAGCCAATCTGGAAGAATCTGTTCGTAAAAAGGCAGTTAAGGTAGCTATATCAGAGATTGGAACCTTGCAACGGCGGTTCAAGGCCCATTTAAGAAAAAAATATGTGAGTGAAGAGGAGACTCTCTTTGTGAAGCATGCCATTTTGCAGCAACAAGACTGGGGCATGTTTGTGCAGGAAACCAATTCTCCTTCATTTCAGCAATTGAGCCAGGAGATGAAACAAAAGAGAGCATTGCATAATAAGCCACACAAGATGGGCAGAAAAGGTTATCGTGGTAAAAGGAAAGAGTGGGAGGAGGAGGATGCAAAGCTAGCTGCAGAAGGAAAACAGAACCCTTGGGACCAATTTCCTGGACGTTCGAGACCTTATCTGCGGGCAAGGGTAGGGAAGAAGAGGAAGAATACTAGTGAAGGAAGCGGGGGCATAACATTCAGTAACCCTGCGGTGGTGGGGGTATCAGATAGGGTGAAAACACTTGCAGCTCAGGGTAGCGATGGTTCTTTCTCTGGAGTTAGGGAGGATGATATCCTCACCGCAGCACTTGAGACTCCAGAGCATTGAGGTCGGGTCCGAGGCGTGTCTAGTTCACTTGGCTGGGGTAAAGGGTTTGGTGAAGAGTTCGCTGGAATGTACAGGAAGAAGAGGAACAAGAGGTCTAATGCTCATGATATGATGCACATAACATTTAAATCAATTGTCCATGCTCTAAGACTATCAGGCATCAAAATACCGAAAATGTACTTCTTCCTTCCCAACTACCAGCGCCGGTCAGTAGCAGTGAGGAAGAAGATGTGCATAGCAGCGAGGAAGAAGATGCGCATGACCGCGAGGAATAACATGCGCATGACAGCGAGGAAGATGCGTGTGGCGGAGAGCAAGATCATTGGAATGCCAACGGTGACGAAGCGAATCAAGTGCACAGTGATAGTCGATCACCTATGCTGGACACAATAGATAAGCTGACAGAGCCAACCGCGTGCAGCCTTTTGGATGGCACCGGGATTAATGTGGAGCTCGCACTAGTGAAAGTCTTTCCATTTCAAAAGGCTTGCCATTCAGTACCGGTGCAGGATGGGTATGTTGTGGTACAACCTACTTCTGTGTGGGCCAATGCGGGTCACTACCCTCTACCTATACCAATTGATGGGGGTGACATAGCAACCCTAGCTGAGTCTCTCGTTCAAAGGATCCAATGGCCAAAGGACAGGATCCTTATACCACCCATGACGAGACATCCCAACCCTGAAGCCGCAACAGGTAGCAGGGGTACAACATCAGATGGAGGTACTGCAGCTCAGTGTCAGCAAGAGAAGGTTCAACAGCAGCAGCAGCAGCAGATCAGCAAAACTACGCAGCAGGAGCGTCGACAATAGCCGGAGGAGGAGCCCAGGCAAACTCCGCCTAAGCAGCAGCTGCAACTTGAGGATAATCAACAGACGACACAGCAGCCTCTCCAGCAGCAGGAGCGTCGACAACAGCAGGAGGAGCCCAGGCAAACTACGCCTAAGCAGCAGCTGCAACATGAGGATAAGCAACAGACGAAACAGCAGCCTCTCTAGCAGCAGCAGGAGGAGCGCAGGCAATCTCCCCCTAAGCAGCAGATGCAACAAGTACAGCAGCCTCTGCAACAGGAGGAGCCCAGGCAATCTTCACTGCAGAAGGGGAACCAGGACAGGAAACCTCTGTCTAAAGATGAGATTCTTAACTGTGTTATTGGGACAGAACAGGACCGACCAAAATACAAGCCTGGTGCACCTATGTTGTCAGAAGCAAATGTAAAGGCTGCTGGACCAAATTGTGCCAAGTTGCATGCTTATGTCATGGAACACAGTAAGGATAAACTTGCCTTTCCAGCAAAGGTGGATCAAGACTACTTTAAAGGTGGTTGTGGTGCTTTAATGTTAAACATTGAATTCAGTAGCATGTATAACCTTATAACCCTGGCTTCTCTGGATGTTACCTTCATGAGGTTGTGGACATTGTAAGTCCTTTAAAACCTAAAAAGATATTTCTTTAATTTTGACCACAAAGTTCATGCATGCTAACAATTTGATTTTTTGTAGGAAAATGATGGACAAGGCAGCGGAGATGCAGATCAGTGTTGGGTTTTTAGATCCAGATTTGTTTACTTCCACAAATATTTCTCAGCATTCTCGCCTTGTTGCCAAAGCAATCTCAAATGCATTGAACAACGACTACGTGGTGGGTGCCTACTGCACTCGCCACTGGGTAACAGTGATCATCTGTATGAAATTCAAAGAGGTTTGGTATCTAGATTCTGCTAAACAACATCTCCCGCTAAAGTTCCCAGACCTCAAACCTGTTGTGGACTGGTCAGTATCTTGTAGGTTTTGTTCACAAAAATTCAATCTCTTAGTGTTTCTAATTGGTATTGCTGATCATGCAGGGCCTTTGGTGAACATGTACAGGACGGAGTGACGAAAGGAAAGAAAAAAAGCCAAAAGCCACACTCAAGCACAAAACAAATCTCGCTGTAAGACCGAGGTTTTTTTTATGGTCTCTTCTTACCTATTTGGTACTGCATTAACTTGTCATTTTGGTACCTCGATGCAGTGTGCTGAGCAGCCATGGGGTCCTCTTTGTGTGGATTCCATGTGGCATTCCATATGTTAAGACTACTCGATGACATACCTGACATCAAGAAGGCTGCTGTAAGTAGATAATAATGCTCAACCTTGTCTCTGCTCATATTATCCATCTGATGTTAGAAACTAATTTCTACTTGTATTCTCATAAATGATTGTATTTTGCAGGATTTCAAATCTCCTGTAGATGTTTCCACAGAAGATCTAAAGCGTGTCCGGGAGATGCTATGCGAGTACATTCTTAAGGAGACCATCGACCGAAAGGGCAACTTCTACAATGGTGCACCGTGAGTTTATTGTAGCCAGAAACTTGAAACTCATTCAGTCTTCTTTAGTCAGGTGTTGTTGCCTGAGAAACTTGCTTGGCTTGCTTGGTTGGGGTCAGATACTGCCTGGTTCAGGCAGTTTTCTCATGACTCCATCCAAACAAGCCCTGATGAGAGTAACTTGAAACTTGATGTGATCCTAGCTTGTCTATAAATGTGATCTTGCTTGTCTATAAATGTGATCTTGCTTTTCCTATATCTGTGATGTGAGAATGTGTTTGTGATGTCTCCTTGTTGTGGTGGCTGCCATATCCTGGCTGGTTCCAGGATGCAGCCCCTGATGGCTGCCAAATCCTGGCTGGTTCCAGGATGCAGCCGGCAAGCGGGCAGGTTACTGTAGGGGTGGCCTACGTATCTGTAACGGGCATTAATTAAAACTCGTTACAAACACTGATCAGTGAGTAACGGGCTTCATTCGGAAAGCCCGTTACAAACATGCCAACAATGTAACTGGTAGTGTAAAAGCCTGTTACCAGTCCTGACCGGTGGGCCCAGGACCTGGCCCGTTCATCGAGATATAGGAGACGCAGGTTGAAAGCACGCGTCTCCTTTAATCGAGAAAAAGCAGACGCGCGTGGAAACAGATGCGTCTCATTTCGTCGAGACAGAGGAGACGCAGGTTTACGGAACGCGTCTCTGATGTTAATTTCACAGTAACGGGCCTTGTTTTCATGCCTGTTACCAAAGTTCCCTGTGGGCCCAGAGAAACAGCCATTTCACGTGACTGGTGACTAGTTGTGGTAACGGTCGTTGTTTGATGCCCGTTACGAATCCTATATGTGCTGAGACGCGCGTGAAATAGACGTGTCTCCATTCGTCAAGATAGAGGAGACGCAGGTGCACAGTAGGCATCTCCGATATTGAGCTACTGTAACGGGCTGTGCTTTGGTGCCCGTTACCAAAGTTCCCTGTGGGCCCAGAGAAACAGTCATTTCACGTGACCGGTGGCTAGTTTTGGTAACGGTCGTTGTTTGATGCCCGTTACGAATATGTTTTATCAGTAACGGGCATCTGCCCGTTACCTTTCTTGGCTTATTTGTAACACTTGATCGGTAACGGGCGCTTTGCCCGCTACCAAAGGCAATCTATGCCCGTTACCAAAGCGAGTTTTTCACGTAGTGTAACGTAGTCAGTACATTCCCCTGAAGATAACATGCAAAATAGAGTTATGTTTAATTCTATTAAAAATAATATCATTACGGGTTCTCCAAATGGCCCAGCAAAGAGCAGCGATCTCAACCAAAATCAAATCCCTAATCATAGTATTTTGATTAGAAAGCCGAGAGCCAAATAAATGTCTGATGGATTTGGGGGTTAGCCTGATACACCATCCTCCAAACCATTCTTGCATGGTGACAATCTCGGAACAAGTGGAAAGTGTCATACAAGTGTCATAAGCATTAAACATCACCCCACATCAGCAAATTTATGGGGAGAGTGGAGGTAGAGTGTAATGGCGAGAGAAGAGTGTCGTCACCATGACATTTTGCTGGAACGGTTCTCAAATTTCTAGTCTTGTGACTGTGTGATGATACTCCCCAGGCCTAAGAAACCACCTGTTGGCGGACTACGTCAGCTAGCATGCAAAGCAGGACAACAGTTGGAGCATGCGTCAAGGTTACTGTTGGTATGAGCTTCAAGGTCCAGAACAACAGTTGTCGTGTAAATTATGTATATCTTCCGTGGATCGCATCTGTTCCTAAGAGTTGCACAGCTGCAGGGGACTGCAAGTTTTGATTAAACGGATGATTGAATTAAAGCACAATTGTAGGTATTGTTGGTTGGTCTCGCTACCACTCTCTACTCTAATTATGTCAATGTATAGTCTCAACGCATGAAAAGTTGAGACCTTTTTTTCTGCAATGTAGGTCCAATTTATAAAGTTCCTGATTCATTGTGTTACCCATTGAAATAATAATAATAGTGTAGCAAATTTGGTTCCTGATGCAACTCTTTACTGTATCTGGAAATTCAATCAAAGACATGTTCTGAATTCTTCAATCACAAAACCTCCTCCAGCATCCGGCATTTGGGTGGAAATAATAAGCATTGCTGTGGCGTGTTGCACCAATTATGTAAAATTCTAGAAACACCCAATGAAGTAGGAAAAAAGATGGATAAACAATTAAAAAAATTCGTGGTGCCTTGCCTAGAATGTCAGGTGCTCCAACTTCCATACGCGGAGCTGCTGACGTGGAGCAGAGTATGCACTCTGCACAACTAGGAATACGGGGTCTGGCCGTTGAACATTTTTTCCAAGAACAAAAGATAATCCCAATGGCTCTCATTCCTACCAGAGAGTACATATCCATGTAAACTGCATTCAGTATGACTCACGGTTCTAGGCCTCTAGCAGCTCACACCTCACAGAACTTTTCTGTTCTTATTTATTCCGCCAATGAGAATGCATTTTGGTTTGAAACAAAGGGACCAATGATGTTTTTGTACTATATCTTATTCAATCAGATGTACTTTTACCGGTGTATGAAAATTGCAATCCTGCCATGCGGAAAATGAAATCCCACGGAGACGAAGTTGTAGTAAAAGAGGACCACGCCGATCATTTTAAAACTTGTATTAACTATAGATGGAAACATAACTAGTTAAGGCCAGCTTAGATTGATAGCATTGAGAACAAAGAAAGACACTGAGTGGCAAAAAAATGTTAAACAATTCAAAAGAAGTGGATTACGTAGTATCTCATTTTGCTTGATTAATTACAATCTTGATTTTAACCATGTATATAATCAAACAGCTGGCAAATACCTAAATACAGAGGGTGGCATGAGTTAAACCAGTGGTTACGTTTGCCTTGGCTCTTGCTTGTATAGAAAACAACAAACCGGTGCATTTTCCAAATAATATCCTGTGCAAACGAGCAGTCTTAACGAATGAAACTAGCTTGGATAGACCTTTATCCATGCAATCTAAGTCCGAAATAATACCTATGGTTTTTTTCCAAGTATAAACATTCTGTTAGTTTGTCTGCTCCTATTATGGACAATATATCAGAAACTCAAATACTATGTAAAAAAAGAAATATTCTAATCTATAGTGATTACTGGTTGATGTATTTTTGGAAATGGCTAGTTCACTTCTGAGGTTCATTCCTCATAAGTTTGACAAATATCATGTCGATGTCCAGCTTTCATGAATAGCACGTTTTTGTGATTCACTCGAGGAAACTTGCTTTTACGACAAGGTGCATCAGCTAATATACACATTTTTTCACAATCAAGTGCTCAATGTTCATTAACGCTCACTAATTTGGTGCCATGAACTTACGAATACAATATGAAATTTGTTTCAAGCAACAAATGATATGTGATACCACTGTTCTCAAAATCTAGTAGAATCTCAAACAGCACAATGAACAATGTGTGCATGTAAACCAAATAAACAGGAACATCACCGACCACTGCGAATGCTAGAGCAGAGCCAGATCAACAAAATCTTCGCAGAGTGCAAGGATTCAATTCAAGTTCCTACTGTGAGCGACTGAGCGTGAGTGCTACCCTCTATCTAGACCTGCAAAGGGTTCGGGTCGACCCACTTTCAAAGCCGACCCGCACCTGAAAATAACAATCGGATCGGTTCGGTTCGACCCTAAACAGAAGAGGAGCAAAAGGGTCGTAACCCTATCGAACCCCGGTTACCCTCGGGGCGACCCTCCACCTCACCCGCCGCCGCACGCCGCCGCCACGGCGAGCTTCGCATTCCCCTTCTACAACTCGCCGAGGTGTCGCGCCAGTCGCCGCTGAGGTCTCCCGCCGCCAGTCGCTGAAGATCCCCACGCCGCCGGCCGCCGAAGATCCCCCGCCGCCGGCCGTCGAAGATCCCTCGCCGCCGGCCACTGAAGAGCCCTACGCCACCAGCTGCAGAAGAGCCACCAGCTAGCGAAGGTGCCCTCCCTCGAACCCTCCCCTTCATAGTCTGCGTGTCTGATTTGGTGGTGAACTAGCTTCCTCCTTGATGCACTGATGGGGAACACCACGAATTTCACCAAATGAAGCAATATGCGAGTGATAGTTTTGAGGAATATTTGAGATAGATTGATGGGTGCTGGTTCTATGAGCTATATGCAGGCAGTGGCTATTTATCCTAATCTGTACTGCATTAGAAATTTGAAGCACAAGTTCTTAAACCAGACATCATAAATTCTGTTCATAGCATATTGCTAGAACTGTGGACCACTGAAGAAACAAGGATAATAATTGGGCAGGTTGGTTGGCTTGCGAAGTAGGATCAGGTTTTTGTTTGAAAAAATAAGTCATTGCTGCTTATATCTTTTTATATAGCTACTGATGCCGCTTATATCAGTAGGTCGAGGTTTTGACCTACTGATGCCTGTTAATCATGGAGACCCTCTTCCACTAATCTGCTCAATGGCATGATGATGACCATTGACCAGTCCTTACATAAGGCATGCTGGTGGTTGCCTGGTTGGTGACTTTGATGGAGATGCCCTGTAATGGGAGAATCAATTCTGTTTTCCCCCAAATCAGAGCATCTACAAGAGATTCTTTATATCTTCTCTAACTTAAAAAAAATAGAGATTTTGGTCAAATGATGATGTAGCAATATCCAGACTGCAATATCAATCTACTTAGTTATTCTGTATATTATAATTGTCAAAATTAAAAGCGTCTGACAGAAACAAAATGTATTTGTGGGCCAGGAATACCCTTTTGTCCTTGCTTATTACAGTACTATACCAGACTGCAATATCAATCTACTTAGTTATTCTGTATATTATAATTTAAATTGACTGGCTTTATTTCTTTTCTTGCTTTTTTTCTCTTTTTTCTGATTGTTATCTTATTGGTTAACTGAAAGTATCGTGTGTCTTATCATCCTTAGTACATTTACATAAAAATGCCTTAGTACATTATTTACATAAAAATGTTTCATTCTTGGTGTAGGGAGATGCAATGAGCCATCAGGACTATGTCAGATGATAGCAGTGGCCAACCAGGCAATAGCAATCACCTTTTCAGTGCAATTCAATCTTTCTGTAACAAGTACTATGTTCAGATGATCATGTTCTTTCTGATTGGGTTTTATTGTGCTACGACCTTTGCTACTGTCATTGGGCAAACAGGTGACTGAGATATATTGTCAGCAGGTCTTGATGTTGCCATTGTGGAGAGTATTGGTGACTGAGATATATTGTCAGTATTGTCATTGGGCAAACAACTTCCATTGGCGGCTCGTCTCCCTCCGTGACCATCGCCATGGATTGTGTTGAGCATTCAGACTTCTGCTAGTTAGCATGCATTTACAATTCAGATTGATTGTGTAAATGCCTCGTATTTATATTTCCCTTGCCTTATTGTACCACTCTCTGAAACATTTGGAACTATACTGCAATCAGTAGCAGCATGTAATTCAGCAGTTTGCCTTATTGCCTTTGGAAATATACACTGACTGCTGAATGCAGTGTGCTTTTGTTCAGCAGTCATTTCCATGCAAGGCGGAACCATTTCAGCAGTCATTTCCATGCTCTCTGTACGCGATTCTCATTTCCATGCAAAGCGCAGTGATAGACATGCAAGGCGCAGCGGCAAAGCGGTGAACCGCGGGGCACCGCGGGTTGACTAAAAAAAGGATCGGGTCGACCCTGAACCTCCAATATATTAAACGGGGCAGAGGAGCAGCAAGAGGTTCACTCCGAACCGCACCCCTTGCAGGCATACCTCTATCCTAATGCCATCCATTCCAATAAGAAAAAATTGTTTGTTTTTCCTTCTGGGCCACATGTCTCAGAAGCTCCTTTTTTCTACTCTAGTACACTTAAATTCTCCGTTGTTTTTTCACTCCTAGTGGTAAGCAACTGAAGAAAGGGAAAAGTGAAGCCATGTCCACGATGGTTAGAAAACGTACAGCTATATATATAATTTTACCTGACGGATTCCTATATTGGATAGTCGGCAGAACTTGGTTCTTTAACGGGCCAAACTGAGCCACCTATTTAGCTCATTTAGTTAATGATCCAAGCCCAACTGATCACGAACCAAAGAAGCTAATGAGCACAAAATTAAGACGCTGCAACAAATGCTTAGTGTGATTATTGATTATAAAGAAATTGAAAGGTCACCGTCAGTACCGACAATAGTAAATTATTATTCATTATGCACATATTTGCAATCCCCATTGAAAAAATAAAGCTACACATAAACCATGGTTCCCATCTAGAACTACATAGATGTTGAACCCAATATGGTGCCAATAAAATTAACAGAAAGACGCACTGAACAGTAAGGATTATTTGTATGCCAAACACCAAAACCATCATCTCTAGAAATTAAAGTATTCTCTTTTGCAAATGCATTATCTATCTTAAACTCTTGTCTATCATGGTCTATTGAAAGTATTAGAGTAGGTCATTTATATGTGTCAGCATCAGCTCTCCAGCTACGAACATGTTTTGTATAACACCAACATGTACCTCCTCCAATGATCGACGGTAGCTTCCATTTACTCCAACACCTCTGTCTCCAGCGCACGTGCCAGCTTTACTTGCATGTTCTACGAGCTATGGCAAGAAACACTGAGCACAACGGGAAGTAAATAATAATGGTTAAAAGATTAAGTCCTTGTTCGTTTGTTGCAGATTGAAATAGGTTCCGGAACTATTCCAGGCCATAAATGAGGAGGTTTTTTACGGTACACAATACGACCTAACGGTCGTACGGTTGTATTATCGGTTTTTCTTTATGGGTAAAATGGTAATTTGATAGATATATATTAGTTGGAAAAAAATTCCCTGCTGCCCCCTTATACTATCTAAAACATTTCATATATTTCATTTCCTATATTACAACAATACCATTTTACATTTTCGATAATACCCTTATACTACTCATACGACCTTTGAATACTACCGTACGACAGCTAAAAAAACCAGTCGTATAGAATTAATCTCAACCGTCGGATCCTTACATATAAGTCATTTTCTATTACATATGAGTCATTTTTCAACCGATCGTACAGGTCGTATTGTGTACCGTAAAAAACCTCTAAATGAGTGAACCCAAGAAATTCATTTGATCCGGTTTGTTTCCTTTCCTGACCTCGGGAGATGTGGAACCGGGCCTCAGTGCGTAAGAAATTATGCGGACTCAAACCAGGCCAATCCACCTGAATCCACCAATTCTCAGCTGAACAACAATTTTGCTACGGACAGATAAAAAACTAGGTAAGGTCAATCCGCCCGGAATGGACCTTTTTCTTGGCCATTCCGAAGTAACCGAACAAGGCCTAACAAGAAGTAGTGCTAGGTCAGACATATTTAAAAGGCTCAAACCACACTACTGTGATTAGCTTTTGTCTAGATAATCAATAACTGAATGACACACGAAACCACCAAATCCTGACACAAACCAGGCCAATCCACCAGAAACCACCAAATCTCAACTGAATGACAATTTTTTACGAATAAAAAAAACGGGCAAGATCAATCTGCCCGTAACGGACCTTATTCTCGGCCGTTCCGAAGTAACCGAACAAGGCCTAAAAAGAACTAGTGCCATGTGAACTAGCAGGCAGACATTGTTAGAACGTTCAAAGCATACTACTGTGATTAGCTTTTGTCTTGATAATCAATAACAGCTATCCGCAGAGTACATGCTCATCACAACTAGGATTATCAGCCCTAGTTGTTCTCACAGGATTGTTCCTTGCACAAAAGAGCATCCCAAAACCTCTCATGCCTACCAGAGCTTGGCACTAAAGTTTGGTTTCAATATAAACTGCATTCACAATGCCTCTGGTAATCTGATTCTTGCAGTTCAGACCTCTTTTCTCTCTTATCTGTCGGCCGAACGACAATACATCTAGCTACGGAATAAAGAAAACCAATAATGTATAGGTGTACTATCTGATTTAATTCCATGTACTCATTTCGTACCTTGAAAACAACAATTATATTATTTGAAAAATAGCTCCCATGAAGGATCCGTGTACTTTGTCATATAGAGCCTACACAAGCAACTAGGTAATTAATATTTTATTAGCATCAAGATTTACTAAAACAAAACCACCCTGCACTAGTAGCCAAGGTGGACATGTAGTCGCATTGGCCGTACATGCGCTTCTGTAAAAATTCCATTCAAACTTTATGTGGGCATAATGTGCTGCAGGCAGAGAAACAAGTAACAACAACGAAACTGGTACCAAAATCAGGTCTAGAAGATATGCTGATCCATTGCCATCGATGGGAAACAGAGGTCTTTCTTCTCTGAGTGGGTTTGTGTGGGTCTCTTTATGATTCTCTGTCTACTTATGTTGTAGAATTAAATTTCATATAATTACTTGCAATCAAGGTCCACGACCCATAGAGAAATCAATGGTGGATCCGACATCCATAAGCTTTTGACAGAAACATCCAGGATTAGGCTGCACGAGCTAACAAGTTATGAAAATAATGCAAAAAATATACTCGCGAAGCTCCCCGCCGCCGCAAGTGGGTCAGCCACTGGCAATCTGCTCCCCACGTGCCCTGTTCGCGAAGCTCCCGCTGGGGGCGGGCACGACGAACAGAAGCGCCTCTCCCACCAGCCTCCGTCGCCCCACCAGCCGCCTACCGCCGTCGTGGTGTGGAGAGAGGGGGTCGGGGAGAAGGTTTGAGAGAGAGAGGATGAGGGCGGCTGGAGATAAGGTCGTGGGGTGGTGGCGAGGCCGGGATGGGGCCGGGCGGGCGCAAGGTGAGAGAGAGAGGGAGTGGTGGCGGGGCCGGGCAGCTTTGCCGTGCGCTTCCTAGTTTAGTTTGACATGCATTTTAAAGAAGGCGCACAAAAATCTATCTTTGCCGTGCATCGACGCACGGCAAACTATTTTTCGACAATTTTATAAAATTCATAAAACTTATCAAATAAATTTGAAAAATTCAGAAAATTAACACAAATTAAGTTATGTTGTCTATTGCTTATAGAAACAAGTTTTGAAGTCAAAACTCAATTTGAATGTCGTGTCGTCTATAAATCAAACTATATATGTTTTGTTACTCTATGAAACTTCATTGGAGATGTTTTGATTTCTAAGAATTGTACTAACAAAATGTTCAAATCTCATTCATATTTTTACTACAGCCTTCACACATGATACATGAGATATTGACAAATCTCATAATTTTTAAATTTTATTTGCATTTTTTAGAATTTTTAAATCATTTGTACACAAGATCATGTTGAGTTTCCTAGTCAAGATGTTCAAAATTTCTTTTGATTTCATGGAAAAAGTGTTAAATTGGTCTAAATAACATGAATATCATTTTTTCACTCATTTTATTCTATTATTTGAATCACTTGTAGTTCAAATTTGACTTTTTCAAAAAATTGTTTGAAATGAAATTCATTATTTAAATATAGAAAATGACAACATTAGTTTCAGTCAGAAGAACAAGTAACAACAACGAAACTGCCATCGATGGGGGCAGAAGAACAGAGAAACTTAGAGGTCTTTCTTCTCAGTAGTAGATCATTAGTTTCAGTCAGTGAGTGG
This sequence comes from Cenchrus fungigraminus, assembly GCA_036936925.1. Lineage (NCBI taxonomy): Eukaryota > Viridiplantae > Streptophyta > Magnoliopsida > Poales > Poaceae > Cenchrus > Cenchrus fungigraminus. Next base: position 18,577,923 of record CM072774.1, read on the forward strand.
GTTTGTGTAGGTCTCTTTCGGATTCTCTGTCTACTTATATTGTAGAATTAAATCCATATAATTACTTGCAATCAAGGTCCACGACCCATAGAGAAATCAATGGTGGATCTGACATCCATCAGCTTTTGACAGAAACATCCAGGATTAGGCAGCACGAGCTAACAAGTTATGAAAATAATGCAAAAAATACACTCGACAAGGATTGACAAACACCACTCCGTGAAGACAGACTTGACAAACCTGTCATTAAGTGTTTTTTTGTCGACCACTCAGCTAAACCTTTGCTGAGTAATAGACGCTAGACAAAGATATTTTGAAGAAAATGTAAAAACACCCCCCCCCCCCCAAGCTCCCCTGCCAAGTGGGCCAGCCACTGGCAATCTACTCCCCGCGCGCCCTGTTCGCGAAGCTCCCGCTGGGGGCGACGAACGGAAGCGCCTCTCCCACCGCACTGGTTGCTCACTTGCTCTGGCTTCCCAGCAGCTGCAGGTGCCGCGGCGGGCATTCAGGACTAGACGCGACGGGCTGCCTGGCCTTGACGCAGAGAGGAGAGGGAGGGGATGGGGGCTGCGTCAGGTTAAAAAAATGGGTTTGCCAATTACCAGATATGATCAGGGCCACTCGGCAAATCGAATTTTTTCATAACGTGTTCTTTTAATTTTTTTGATGTATTTTGAAAATTATTCTCTGAGTGCCAAGTAATTATACTTTTGTTTGTCAAGTATCTTTTTACATAGTGTTTTGTTTTCAACACTTAGCAAGGAATTTAGTGAGTGCCCGAGAGATTGTATTCGGCAAGCACTCGGGCACTTGGCAAACAAGCTGTTTTTGGTAGTGACTGACACAAAATGAACGATTGGCATGTACCCAGTAGACAAACAGTTTCCATTTGTTCACCTGAAAAGTTTTGGTTTCTATTAATCATGGCCTAGTTTGGTTACTACTGTAGTAGTAATAAGTATAAGTTCCGATCCATCGAATACTATGAGGCTAATTAGGAGTATTAAATGCAAATTTTGTAATCCTTGATTTTTTTTGCAAGATGTTACTATCTTACTATTACTGCTCCTTTTGAGGCCTCCACGTGATGCCACTTAGAATCCTAAGTGGACAATCTAAAAAATAGAGAAATCCTATAAATTCTCACAAAAATCAAAAACATCCAGTCATCAATTCAACATCTCTAATCATAATAGCCATCAGATCTGTTATCTTTCTAATAAATTACCCATCTCTGCCATTATCCTTTTGAGGTCTCCACGTGATGCCACCTAGTATCCTAGGTGGACAATCTAAAAAATAGAGAAATCCTATAAATTCTCACAAAAATCAAAAACATTCTGCCATCAATTCAACATCTCTAATCATAATAGCCATTAGATCTGTTATCTTTCTAATAAATTATCCACCTCTGCCATTATGAAAATAGACCAAAGTAACCCCATAAACATGTATTTAAATTACCCACATATGCCATTATAAAAAACAATGTAAATTAACACTTAATTTTCTTGTAAATTACCCGCCTATTCTACTCTTAAAACAATGTCAAATAACCCCCTAATTTTTCATATAAATTATCCACTGATGTGCTTATTAAATTTAAAGTAACCCCTAAATCTGAATCTAAATCATATAGTTATAATAAAATCTTAAAGTGCATAAATATAAAATTTTTAAATTACTATTTCTATAATTATTAATATGTTATTTATGTTTTTCCCAAAAATATATTATTTATGTTATTGTTTGTATAAAAAATAATCCGATATTGTGTGTCATCATATACTCATATATTCATGAATGAGAGACAGATAAGAATACAACTTTTTATGTTGTTCATAAGTTAAAACAAAGTGTTAAATTGAATACAAATCAAATACATATGAAGGTGCTGCGCTAATGGGAAAAACTGTTACTAACTAAACCTATTACAATTATTAGAATATGTAATAGATGAATGAGAGCATGAGATAAATAATTATAATTATTAGCTATTTGTATCTAGCCTGTGCGGGGGCACGGGTTGATAGACTAGTTGATCCTAATTAGGCTATGATTAGACAATATGATGCTACAGTAAACATGTGTTGATCATGGATTAAATAGGCTCATTAGATTTGTCTCACGAAAGTATGTATTTTATTTTATAACTAAATTTTGTTTCGTCCTCCTAAATAGCTGTCACACCCTGAAATTTCCTAATTTCAAGATGTGAATAGAAAGACTAATTAAACGAGAGTTTTCTCATAATTTTAAAAAATTTTCCAACATTTAGTTTCTTTACAGGAAATGTAGTATATGATAAAGCCTTTATTATTTTTCTAAATTAAATAAATGGTTTGGTGTGTGTGTTGCATTCATGCCGATGCATCTTGGTGCTTCTTGAGTGCAAAACATTTCAAAAATGCGTTTAGATGCTGATCAATCCTTTTGGGAATTTTCTGGACTTTTTCCGGAATTAATTCTCATTTTCCCTGAGCTAATTCTATTTATTAGAAGGCTCTAAAATATTTTTCATGAACTCTAAATACTTTATTTGGATTGTTCATGTCCCAGTGTGTCTCTGGTAATTTTCCTAGATTTTTGGGAATTTTTGAATATTTTTTGTGCCTTATCTGGACTTTTCCAGATTTGTTTAGCACTGAAAGGTATTAAAAAAAGAGAAATCTATCCTTTCTGAATTTTTTAATATTTTTTCTATCTCTATTTTGCAAAAATATATGGTCCGCCCGAAATTTTGCAAAACTATACATCTGCCACGGCGGCAGGGGTCCTACCGCCGCGCGGCACGGCGGCATGGGCCGTGGCCAACTGGCAAGGGCACATACCGCCGTGGGCCACGGCGTTAGGTCCCTACCGCCGTGCGGCACGGCGGTAGGAGCCTACCGCCAGGCGGCAGCATGGCCCCCAGGTAGCGCCGCAGGCCACAGCGGCATGTATGGACCTACCGCCGTGGGCAGCGGCGGTAGGATTTTTTTTCGTGAATTTCAATTTTTGAAGCATTGATGAAACGACAAACCATTAATACTTAACGACGAATTACAGAAACAAGCAATGGTACGTGCGACACAATTACCCTAACTTTGTGCCGCTGCTAGTCCTAACGTGCCTTAGAGAATTTAGATCAACGATTACAACATTTGTAGTTTAGTTGTACGAATAGTAGCCAGAGAACCCGGACATCATAGACCCGCCGGAGTGCTGGGAGGGCATGTAGTACCCCGACGGGGGTGGAGTTGGATCAAAAGGTGGCGGGGGTGGAGTTGCTGGAGGAGTGTTGTCCTTCTTCTCGTGGCATGGACAACAGCAGAACTCGTCCTCACACCCGGTGTTCGTCTTCACCACCATTGGTCCGGTCACCGGTCCGTCGTCGTCGTTGGTAGATGTCGGATCTGGAGAAGCCAATGCCGACGCGAGTTCTTGCCTCAGGTTGAAGATGACAACATCCTCGAGGTAGTTGATATACTGTTGATACGGGTCAATAGCCGGGGGATCCACCCATTGCACGAAACCGTAGTTATCTGGTTGTTCGGAGTACTGCAGAAACCGTGATTACATTAGTAAATCATATAATGATGAAGGACAGAGGGCAAGGAGTTTTGCTTACCCATGCTCGTGAGCAATGCCAGAAGCGTCGACCAGAGTTGTCCCGTCCCTGATAAACCTGCATCACACAGAACTCACCGTGTGCACACCTTGGCCAGTTCACCGTTTGATTTGGTGCGTACTTTCTAACATCACGCATGGATTTGAAATCTCTCTTGTCTAAGACTGGAAATTGCTGTTGAACTCTGGATCTTGCTGGCTCCACAGTGCTGGACCGAGGGAGTCATCATCATCATCCCCAGTCCAGGAACTCATTGTTGCTTGTTGTGTTGTGAAGTGAGACTGGAGAAGAGTGCTCACATATATGTAGGCGCAGACTGGATGGTGGGCCATTCGATCCGGGGCAAGAAAACGGGCAGTGACTCAAAGGAAACACACCATAGTACTAGGTACACTGTTTGGTGCAGTGACTCACAGAAAACACACCCTATGTGTTCACTGTTTGGTGCAGTTCACAGAAAACACACCCTAGTACGAGTTTTACTGTTCGCATCTGAAATGCATCTGAAATCAAGTTCTTAAAGATACAACCCGACTCTAGAGAATGATGAAATGAAATCATAATTTTTTATGGATACAGTAGCACTCGTCGTCGAGTACTCAACGTCTACTTTGTACAACGGGGGTATTTCCCCTTCCTCATAGCATCCGGCCCAGCTTCCTTAGCCCGGTGAGCTCTCTCCCTCTTCCTCTCTCTATCGGCTTCACGGGCCGCGGCCGCTTCACGTTCTTTCATCTCCCGGCGAATGCGAATTTCCTCCTGCTGCTCCTTACGTTTTTCTTCTTGTTTTTCTGCCTCAACCATCTTTTACCACCTCTCACGTGCTGAACGACCCGTCTCCTCGACGTAACGCTTGTCTTGTTCGGATTGCTCACAATCTAGCCACTGCATAAAATCACAGAGAGGAGGTGGAGTCTTTTTTCAAAGACAAGTTAGCACATAATAAAATAGCAATGACATATTATTTATTGAGTAATGCAGTTAGTTCTTACTTTTGGTCTAACATTGCGACATGGTGGGAGGGGGTCATGCTCGTAGTTCACGCACATGAAGAACCTCATCCCGTAGCAGTACCCGAGAACGTTGCACTTGACAAGCTTACAGTTGTCACCGCAGTAGCACATAGGAGTGTGGATCCCCTTTGGCACCGCAACCTTGTCCTTCCTACTGGTGAGCAACTCCAAATCCAACTCGGAACCCGAGGAAGCCATTGAAAGCCTACAAAAAAGATGAGAAATATGATAATTCATTACATGTTTCATTTGAAATTAGAGAACAAAACAAAACAGGATATGATAATAAATTTCACGGCAAGAATAAAACAACAAGCAAATGAAAAGGTAGTTCAATTATTACAACACGATAACATGCATAAGTTCAAATATTACAAGACCTTGCCAGATAAAATGGTTCAAATATTACAAGACGATAACATGCATAAATTTTTCAAATATTACAACACGGTAGCACAAACAAGTAAGGTCACTGCATTCCTTCGTTGTAGCGACTGGAACGACGTCCACGTGCACTAGCTGAAGGTGGTGTAGAAGTGGTAGTGGAAAAGTAAGATGCTTCGGTGCATTTCTTGTAGGAGTGTCCTGGATTGTTGCACTTAGAGCATATCTTCACCCGAGGTCCAGCTTCAGCCTCATCCATGTTGTTCCTAATCCTCTTCTTCTTGCGTCGACCGACACCTTGGCACATGGTTGGATCTGGATTTGGTATGTACAACGCACTGTCTTTGGGGTCTTGAGTGAAAGTTCCAAGATGCAGGTAACCCTCAATAGTGTGGTTCCAAGTGTCTAGAATGGTTTGCTTCAGAAAGTATTTAGGCACGTAGCGACCCCAATGCTTATTCTTTGTTGCAAGGCATGCAGCGATCACATGTGAGAAGGGGTAGTGTAGCAGCAGTGGCTTCTGGCAAGAGCATGAGCATGTATGATTCCCAATAACTATTTTTTGTATTGTTATTTCACCATTTGCTTTTTGTGATTTGGACTGGCAACTTATCTGATATTTCCACTGCACTTCCTCTCCAGGATCACGACATAGAGGTTGTGGGTAAGCTCTGTGAGCCAGAGCAGCCTTCTATTTTTTGTTCAAGTACTCAGTCATCCATGTTGAATACACCTTCTGACAGTCCTGCATAGCTGCATGTGCTGCAGTAGCTCGGTCAAGAAAGTACTTCATTCTGCGGTACAAGAAGAACTCAATGATACCAACAAGAGGTTGAGCTCTGGCACCACGCAAAACAGCGTTGTAGACCTCAGCAAAATTTGTTGTCATTATCCCATGCCTCACACCTCCCTTATCAAAAAGGAGACACCATTTCTCCTTAGGCTCATTCTGAATCCACTGGCTGAAGGTCTTTACAGAACGTCCCCTTCTCCTTCTGACATTTGGAGCATCTAGCCCCACGTCCTCCAGAGAAACTGGCTCTTCCCCGGGTTCAGTACTTTCTGGCTTATTAGCTATCTCTTCTGATGCTTTCTTCGTCAGATCATCTAATTTTTGCCATAGGGCGTAGAACTTTTTCTCTTGATTGGTCGAACATAAGTGCTTGAACAATTGTGTAAGTTCTTTGTTCTTGAACTGGCTATGAAAGTTTGCTCCCATATGCCTCATGCACCACCTGCTATGCACATCTGGTCATTGTGCTGCTCTGTTACGCTCTTCACTACCTTCTTTGATGTCATTAATGGCCTGCAAAATACCTTTGTGTCTATCGTGTATCACACACACGTCTGACACATCTCCCACCACCATCTGCTTCAATCTCTCCAGAAACCAATACCAACTGTCACCATTCTCTCCCTCTGCAAAAGCAATTGCCAATGGCAACAACTGATTGTTGCCATCTGCAGCCACAGCTGTAAGGATTGTGCCCTTGTATTTTCCTGTTAGGAATGTGTCATCTATGCAAATAACTAGTCGACACTATTTGAATGCAACAATAGTGGGACCCAATGCTAAGAATGCCCGCTGCAAGACTTGCTTCCCTAGCCTTGATACAAGATTATAAGTCTTGATATCATAATAACTACCAGGATTTAGTGTGGCAATTGTGTTCAGCAATCGAGGCAGATTGTCGTAGGATGCTTCGTAAGTTCCCCACCTCATCTCCATTACCTTCTTCTTTGCCATGTATGCCTTACCATAACTTATCTGGTACCTAAATTTCTCCTCAATTGCCAAGATAATGGACTTAGGCTCATAAGCAGGATTTTCCACAATCTTAGCAAACATCTGGCTGGCCACAAAATCGGATGACAAATTACGATGGCTTGCATCCAGCTGCTCAAGTACACAAGTGTGATCCACAACAGATTTGATCTCCCAGTAATTTTTCCACTTGCCCTTGGAAGCATACACTCGAAAAGGACAGTTGGGCTTAAGACATTGTACATCATATATATGTGGAGAACTCTTCACTACCCTGAACTCTCTCTGCAGAGTAAGGGTGGCCCACCTCTTCACTGCATCCTTCACCTCTACTTCACTCTTATACATGGCGCCAACAGAAACCTTATTGTCTCTATACTCCCAGGACACATTCTCACCAGGATTGACAGACAGCTGTGAGAAATTGTAACTGTCCCAGTCCCTTGGAACTAGCGGGTCATCCTCATCATCTGAGGAGTCCTCTTCCAACCCACGTTCATCCTCATCAGCCTCCATTTCGTACCGCCTGAGTACTTCTTCATTAACTTCCCCCTCGTCAATTGCACCACGGGCCTCAAAGGGTGTGTCACCATCTCCTTCTTCTTCCTCAGTGGAAGCACCATCTCCTTCTTGTGGCTCAGTTGCAGGACCATCTCCTGCTTGCAGTTCAGCCTCACCCTAGTGAGCATCACTACCCTCCTCAGGCACTTGACTACTAGACCCAGCCTTATGAACAACTTGGATAAACAACATCACAGGCAAACCTATTTCACATGCTGTTTTGATATAACTCCTCCAATGTTCAGTGCCTTGAAGTGGCATAAGCTCCCAATATAATGACTCACTCCTGTTGATTAGAGCCATAATGGACAAGTCATGTTGCTCTGCATCTACATGGAATGCCCTAAAAAAAGTCGGTAATGGACCCCCAAGTTCTTGAGGCTGCTCTTCTAATCACATGGTCAACCGAATCAAATTCTGACAAGTCAACTCCATGTTCACCATATCTAATCTGCCCATTACCGAAATACAACTTGACACTGACATCATCCGACATGTCTGACAGCATGAAAAAAAAACGCTATTAACAAGTGGATCTACAATTACAAAATATATCTACTCAGAGCTACAGTCAAACTATAATTTTACTAAGCAGATCTACACTAAAACTATATATTTACTAAGCAGATCTACACTAAAACTATATATTTACTAAGCAGATCTACACTAAAACTATTAAGTATCAGAGTATTACCTCTAACAAGATGAAAAACCGGCAGAGCTTCGCACGTTCACCACCTCCTCCTCACTCCCTTCTCCTCTTCCCCCTCTCTTTCTTTTTTTCGAATTATTATGACATTTTCGGCTGAATTTCGGTGTTATATAGGCAGCCAGATGCTAGCGCCGTGGGGCACGGCCAGCAGGCCTACTGCCGCCGTGGCCCACGGCGCTAGGGCATAACACCGTAGCGCACGGCGCTATGTCCCTAACGCCGTGGGTTACGGCGTTATGTCCGTCCCACGCTACGGGCCCACTGCTGGCGGCTCCTACCGCCGTGGGCCACGGCGTTATGTCCCTGACGCCGTGGGCCACGGTGGCAGATGTATAGTTTCGCAAAATTTCGGGCGGACCATATATTTTTGCAAAATAGAGATAGAAAAAATATAAAAAAAATTCATCCTTTCTTTTGGGCCGAGCCCGCTCCGCGAGCCCAACCCATCTCCGTCCCAACCCGCCAGCCCGCAGAGGCCCATCTGGGCCCAGCCACGGCTCCCCTGGCCTGCACAGGCCAGGCGCCGCCACCGCCTTTCCTCGATGTGCGCGCCACACCAGCGCCGCCACCCGTGCCTCGCCTCTGCACCGTCCAGCCGCGCATCGCCGCCGAGTCGAGCGCCACTGCCGGCCGCCGCATGCTCCTCCGCGCACAGGCATCCACGGACCGAGCTAGTGACGCCCGAAGTTTCCCCGTGCCGCGCTGAAGCCGCCGGGCACCTCCCCACGGCCGGAGGACCACCGAAGCACCATCCGTACACGGAGGACCGAGCCGTCCACCGGCGCCATCTCCTCCAAATTTCGACCGCCTCCGCATCTCTACTGCCACCGGTGAGCACGCCATCGAGTTCCCCTTCACCTTCTCTCTCCTTTGCGCCATCCTCCTGTGGTCCTAGTTCATCCAACTGCCAGCTTCTTGTCCTGTAGCGTCGTCGCGAGGCACACAGGCTTCGCCGGCCGATTCACCGTCTCCCTTGCCTGCTGGAGCAAGCCGCCTCTGCCACAGGCTTTCCCTCGTCAAGACAAAGCTCCGCAGATCGATCTTGAAGCCCCTCGACGCCGGAGCCCCGCTGGCCATGCGAGTGCCCGGGTTTCGTCGTCCGTCCGCCTGCAAGAACAGAGCCGGCCGCCACTCCAAATCCTGCCTGCTCCAGTTCGTCCTTGCCCTTGGTGAGCACACTTATGCACTCCCTTTGATCTCGTCCCTCCGTTCTGCTTCTCACCCGAACTCCTAGTCGCCTAGAACGCTGGGATTTTTGGCCGGCCAGAGGGCCAATGTCCGCCGGCCATGGCTGTTGCAAACAGCCATCTTCATACACTCTGTACAGATAAGGTTCTTTTGCCTTTAGGTCCTTAGGAAATCCCCAAACCAAAACTCTATAGCTTGTGTCTTGTAACTCTTGTCCATAACCCCCTACATGGATTCCACCTTTGCACAAAAGTCCACCTCGCCCCCTTTCCCCGTTAGCCCCCCTGTCTTTTGACCTTTTCGCGAGCACTATTCAATGTGTCTCGGGAATCTTCTCTGTAAGCCCTGTACCTTGTTTTAGCCGTATAATACACGTTTTAGCTCCGTTTTTAGCGTTCTTTATATCCACGCGATCGTATCGAAGCGTAGAACAGTTTTATGCCCCTGTTTTGTTCTGTTAGTACTGTTTGGTAATTGTTTCTTATTTTATTCCATTGTTTGCTTGTATGTGAATGTGTGGAGAGTAGTGAACGAGCCGTATGTGGAATACGCTGAAGTTGAAGAATTTCAAGACATTGAGCAGCAACAAGCGTTGGTAGAAGGCAAGTCCTTGCTGCATCCCCGGTTATCCTATTTCAACATGCATTTTAATTACACCGTTTATTTATTTACCGCTTTGCATTAAAATGATGGGTCCTATTATTTAAGGTTTGACTAGCTTTGTTTATCCCTATGCCTTGATCGACCTGGGTTTATATTTATGTTGGGTAGACCTTGCTTAGTTGCTCAACTCGGGATCATGGTGGTTTTAACGAACAACAATGTCAATCTTGCTTTACTTATGTAATACCTCCATTAAACAAGATCACCTTTGTTAATCGGAACATGGAGAACCACCCAGGAAAACAGTGCAACCACAAGACATATGGCTCTGTCTTGGCCGAGTAATTAGGGAAGTCTTGTGTGGGGATTAGTCGTGGTAGCTTGGGAACGGAGGAATGCTTTTATGGCTCTTCCACTCCGGATAGGTTTTGGTACAGAAGTGCTCTTTCTATGACTACCTAGTCCATGGGTAGAGGTGTGGTACGAAAGATGGCCTCTATGGCGTGCTACTATAGACTAATACACATAGGAGGACTCTTTGTAAAGGCCTCGTAGCGTCCCTATGCAATCACACCTCGGTAGTGTGGTATGGTGCCTAGCTAGCACCGCATGGTTGGGTCTAAAGTTCCTAGAACTTTTATGCGACTTGTGGGTAAAGATGCAACCTCTGCAGAGTGTAAAACTAACTAGTTAGCCTTGCCCGCGGTCAAGGGCGGCCTGGACCCTCACATGAGTAAATTATGGAAGATGGACTAAACTTGTTGCATTTACTTTCGTTCATGTTGATGATGCTTATGTTAATCTCTGGGTTGGTATAAACTTACATTTGCTAGTAATTCAGCTTGCTTAATAAAACTTGACCAACTAAAATGCTGACCTGCTATGCAACCACAAGCTTCCACCATAAAGCCTTTGCATGTTGTTATAGTGTTTCCCTTGTTGAGTACGACATGTGCTCATGCTTGTTGTTATTTTATATTGCATCTACACAACCCGGTTGCTGCTCAGACGGATGCTTTGAAGACTTTTCTGGAGAGTTCGACGGTTTCTAGGCGAGCGTGCCACCAGTCGACTGCCTGTGGAGACGTCCTTTTCCGCTGCTAGTACTCGCTTTTATTACGATTATGAGACATTCGGTCATGTAATAAAATTATAATACTTTCTTTACGCTTTTGACACTGTTTTTGGTATTCACTAAGTCGATGCATGTGTGTAACTTGATCCTGGCGCACATGTATTCTATGCATTCGGATTTGCCCTTAAATCCGGGTGTGACAATAGCTCCGTCTCATTCAATGTAGCGGGACTTATTAATTATTATAAGTCCTTACAAACCAAACACCCACTAAAGATATCAGCCCATGCATCGCTGCGCATATCAAAACTCCAAATCTTTCTAACCTCACCACACTTGCATCATCACAGAGCCAACCGCGTGTGTCACCCCAGTCCCCCCTGCTCAAGCCACAACGATCACCTCCTACCCGCCAAGATGTTTCTTGAAGCCATGGCCTTCTCATGTCTAGAACCCTGACAAACCAAATTGAAACTCAAAATATTTCTAATCATCAGCACACTGACGTGACCCTGCACAGAGTATGCACTCGGCTATGGCTGCACTGACGTAACCAAGTTATCTACATGAAAGAGAATACCAATGCTTCTCATGCATAGCAGACCTTGCTACTGTAGTATCCATATATCCATATTATCTGTACTCACAATGTGTAATGGGTTAACGTTGTCTGTGCTCTTGCATCTCAAACCTCTTTCATTCCCCTGATTCAAGGTATCGAAACAATGAAAACAATGACGTAGATGAACTATCTGATTCAATGTAATAATTTATTATTTAATGATCTGCTCAGATCAAGGTGTAGTAAAAGAAATCTTGAGGCAAACATTTTTCTTTTTAAAGGAAAAGGTATTTAGTGACTGCCATTGATTTAGGAAAAAGGTTGTGAGACAAATTTTACTAGCCTGTGAGACTAATATATATGAACTACACATTTTGGTGAGATCAATGGTGATACGTATCTTCTAACAAACCCTGATTTCCCATACCTAGAGATTTTAAAAGTTTTAAAATTTCAATAGGAAGAATACAGTAGAAATCATCAACGACTGATTTAGTTTGATCTTTCACTACCAACTAGACTATTTTTCCGAGGCAGGCAAACAAATTATTTCACTATTACCTTTTTCGTTACTCAAAGAAATTGATCCTATGTAGGGGACAGTAAACACGACTGATAGGAATAACATGTGAACAATTGACCATATTGCTCCTTCACTCTGATCAAACATCATTTAGTCTTGGTTTACCAACATACTTTCCTAATTAGTCAACCCAGATAAATTGCTGGTGGGCTAGGTCAGGAACAAACATCGAGCAATGATGCCAGTATGGCCACTGAATGCAAATAAGCACTCTTCATGTTAAGAAAAGAAAAAAAAAAGGCAAACTCTGTGTCTCCAACTATGTCCCGTACATCAGATTGATCCTACTCTATTGTCGTCGGGTCCATGACTAAATTCGTCACATAAAAAATTAACTAAGCAAAATTTGTAAACTATTTTAGACTTATCTTAGTAGGGCCAGTCTTTTGCCAACAGAATTCAATGTGACTGAGAACAGCGTACCCTGTTTATTTTGCTTCCTTGGCCTTCGGGCGCACTAGATCCTTTAGGGCCCCTTTGGGAACCTAATATCCCTCCGGGATCCCGGACCTTTCCCCGGACAGGCGGCCCGCGTGGGAATGGAGGCACGGGCTAAAATTTCGGTCGTTTGGAAGCCCACATCCGCGGGCCATCAAAACCCTAGCCACCCCTTTTCCCCCGGGCATCCTCTCCCCACCTCCCGACTCCGGACGCCGCCGCCCCGCAGATTCCCTGTCCGCTCCACAACGACGCCGCTGCTCCCGCACGCCCCCTCCACGCTCGATTCACCACGTCGCTGCTGCGCTCCTCCTCGTCGTCGTCCAGGCGACGCATCGCGCCGCCTCCTCGTCCGCTCCACCTCGTCGCCGCCCTCCTCCGTGCCGTCCAGCCCTGCACCTCGTCGCCGCCTCCCTGTCCGCTCCACCTCGCCGCCGCCCTCCTCCTCGTCGTCCAGCCCTCCACCTCGTCACCACCCTCTTCCTCCATGACACCACCTTGGCCAGCGACCAAGCGCCGCCGTCCTTCTCGATCTTTGGTGAGTTTCCCCCCTCCATCTCCTCCTCTTTCCTGATTAGATCGATCTTGATGTATTAGCTCACCAGTGGAACTAATTGCTCTTATGATCTAGATTTCCTTGCTGCACACCATACTGTCTGAATACTTAACAAGGTTTTTGCACTCGTACAGTCATATGTCAATGGATGTTTTGCCTGATTGATTCACATACTTCATCTTACCTTGCTCATATCACTGAAAAAAGCATGTAATGGGTGACCTCAGTTTGTCAAAGGTTAAAACTGTTGTATTGGTAGCAAGATCTCCTATCAATTATGCTCCAGGATGCTATAACATTTTGGTCTCTTCGGGTTTATTCTGAAGTTGTTGAGGTTTTGTTAGATTAATGGCATTAGCCTCTGGGGTATGGTATGGTGAAATTGTTTCTTCTAAGACAATGTACTCCATCTGATTGCAACAATTTTGTATCCATCTAAGAATATGCTTGTGTTAGCCTTCTTCTCTGAGGTACTCTCACATCCTAGTTTCCTTACGATTCTATCTGGTATATTATATTAGGCGGTATTAATTACATATGCTTTGATGTATTCTCATTTCTCCATCATCTCAAGTTGCATTATCAACATTCAGATTCGAGCAATTCATCATATCTCTGAATTTTGGATATCTTATATCGGCATGCCGCATGCCTTGCAGATTGGTTAGTTTATATGCATGGATCGTATTGCCAGTGTAGTGCTCGCAACTGAACGATTGCTACCTGCACAATTCTTGTGTAATTACTACTGTGTGTTGCTGCTCAAAAGTCAGGCTGAGCTTTTCCTACCTTACCAGCTAGTAGGATATTTGTAGCCTACTGCCTACATTAACACATGACTATAAGTAGGATATTTGTAGCCTACTGCCTACATTAACACATGGCAAAGGCCTTATGTCATCTGTAGCTCATTATATTAGTAGGACACTATATTATTGCGTGAACGTAGTCTTGCGGTAGCATCTCTGAACTGAACATATCTTGTGCCATTGGATTGGTATCCTACCTTAATTTTCTCTGATGAGCCTAACTTACACACAGGTTACCAATCTATATGACATGTGCAAAAAACTACATCCCGGCTACTGATTGATAGGTTCAGTATATTGATGCCATGAATTTCCCTTGATATGTTTACTTCTAGTACTCTGTTATTATGAGTGTCCAGTGTTCTTATGTGTAGCACTGCCCTTTTGTTCCTTAGGCTGTTGCAAAACTTACAAGGCACTTTGTTTGTCCAGTGTTCTTATGTGTAGCACTGCCCTTTTGTTCCTTAGGCTGTTGCAAAACTTACAAGGCACTTTGTTTTGTCTCTGACTTTGTAGCAAGGCCCATTCTTATCTTTCATTTGGACTGCTTCCAGTATCTTGCATCTTCTGTGGTCATACTGCCACGATGTTGCAACAGATACGAATGATCCATGTGTACTGTATGTTTGTTAGGACCATATATTTATGCACCAAACATGAATAGAGTGAACATTTTGTGTTTGATTGTGTATGTCTGCTGACCTTGTTTTTTTTAGAATGTGAACAGTAAAGTGTTGAAGAAGATGAATAGGCAAAAGAATGTTGGAGGGAAGGTCCTTGGCTTGTTTTACTAGCTATCTCTTATACAATAATTAGATTATGTGGCAACAATTAAGTTAAGAGTACAGTTTTGTATTTGATTAAGTAGATGCTTAAAACATGCAAAGAGCATCTGCTATTTTTATTTTAGTCCAGCTGGATGAAATGTAATAATGATGAGTGGTATGATCTGCAAAATGCATTGTGGCTGCTACAGAAGAAAAATAGAAAAGTGATGCTGTTAACTTGGGATCACTTTGTATGTTGTGTTCTTGGTTGGTATTTTATTTAAAAAAGTGTGGTGGCAGCGCCAAATGTCAGGTGATTGACATCCAGGACAATGTGATTGTTTTTTTATTTGCTTTGATTTTTTTCTGGTCGATTTTCTTGGAGACAGTGGCTAATACAATAGTTCCCATACATACAATAGTGGCTAATAAAAATGACCGCCAGCCGGCCAGGGCTGACTGCCCCTCGCGAATCCTCTGTCTCCCAAACGGTGGCAGGTGGTGGGGAAGCAGCGGGGGAGCGCCACCCTGGAAATTTGGTGGCACGTGGAATCCCCCGTCGGGATTTGCAGCTACGGGTGCGTTTGCCACCAGCATCCAAAGGAGCCCTTAGAGTCGGCAACAGTGGCATGACTGCACGCAACTGTGCTACAAGATGAACTGTTGGCCAATGTCTCTGTTCATCTAATAGGGGCAATGCAAGTCCATGAGTCGACGATTGGCACAACAATGCATCAAAAACCGACAACAGAACATAGCAACACAGATCCATTGCACTGTAAAGCATCTAACCACCCTTCTTGGCCTTCTGCACCAGCTTGTGGCCTCAACGGGGTATTCCTGAGGCCTCCAGTTCATATAGATTTAGAGTTTGTATCAGTGAACACACCATGTTGACATTACTGTCAACTGCTCGGTATTGCTAGAACGGTGATGCATGCTTGATCCCTCAGATCCTAGCTAGACTCCACCATATCCTCAATCATGGTTTTCTATTTACTAGTGTAATGCCCGTGCGTTACTACGGACAGCTAAAAGATCATGCACATAACTGAGGCATTCATAAATATAATGTCCACGCTAACGACAAGGTTTCATCATTACATAAGTCTCATGCAATTAGCACGAAATGGTAAATTCTTTAAATAGAGGAGCTCAAGGATATGTACTTTGTTGTCACCAGAGCAATCATTATTGAATTGCCCGTGCTAACGCTACGGTTTTAGATAAAAACTATTTCAATCTTATGTTGACGGAAATTGAAAAGAGAAATTATGCTCTCAATAAATACATCAAGAGAAAACAACATTCACATATATTTGGCTCTACCTTTGCCCATTTTATTATTTTCCTTTACTCACTTTCCCTTTCTTGATGGTTTTGTTGACATCTAATACATGGAAACATATTGACATATCACCTAGAAATGCTGTCATGGATTTGTTTTTCACATGAAGTGATCATAACTTCCTTTTATTTGCTCAACTTCCATCTCAAGAACAGCCAATGCTCGTTGCAGGCTTCTCTTTGTGAGGATCGAACTTGAGGATCCATACACTGCCATCCTGCAATGCAAACCAACCAGGAATAACAGAAGACAAGGAATAATAGAAGACATGGACTTATATTTCTTGAATATTATCATGGCGTCAAGAAATCAAGAATAGCATTGATGATATCAGTCTAGAAAATCTCAAATTAAAATAGAGGAAGCTTCATAAACAAAAATGCCAGCAACTTAAAAACCAAAAAATGCATATAACCTAACAAGGAAGCCATTAAAGAATACCTTAATATGAACAATTTCATTATCTTCAAGAGCTAAATAGTTCTTCGTATGTTTTACAATAGCACATAGGTCGCTGGAGAAGAACAATTCTTTGGTCTTTCCATTTCCTGTCAAGGCTTGACATCATGAAATGGTTTACCATTTTGTCGACCGCTCAAATCCTGGAAGAGGGAGATGAGAGACAATGGTCATATAACAAAATGACAGTCATGTAAAAAATATTTTACTAAAAAATCAATCTTGAACTATCTAGTACAAGGTGGACCTTGTTATGTTGTTATAACAAAAGTCAGTTCTAGATAATACAACGGATCGGCGACACCGTAGAGATGAAGACCTGGGGCGACAATGCGGTACTTTGACCATGTCTCAAGACAGAGCCCCACCTCTTTTGCATCTCATCTCATAACTTGATCTCATTCGCACTGCATATCCAAATGCCATAAAGGAGGAGCGGAACATTCAGAGCAAAGCAGAGCAGTCAGCAGACCACATATTCACAGCCCAGCACAGCACACAGAGGCAACAGCAGGCAAAAGAGATCACCGCTGTGGTAGTGTGGCTGCCACAGAAGCTGTAGTAATGATAGGAACAGAGAACAGGTAGAGGGTGATATATAGAGTATGACGAGTGCGGATAGCCTAAGGCATCAAGACCCTTGCATCCATCCATCCACCAGGCAGTAGACCGCAGCCGGCCAAACCCGACCTGGAAGCCACATCAGGCGACACCCCACAGTTCCCAGCCCCTGCCGCCACCGGTGCAAGGCAACGGATCGGCGGCGAGGTGGCATCGTAGAGATGGGAACCTGGGGCGACTGAGGGAAATCCTATCCATCTTTTATAATGGCATACAGGTAAAAGGCTCCAGATAATAACTGGACCGCAACGAATCAGAGAGACGACGACAGCGAGGCGAAGAAGGACGAGGAGGAAACAGCGAGTGTACCAAAACGTCACTGGCAGCTCAGATCCCGTGCTGTCTGGCCACGCCCCAAAGACCGGGACACGCCACAGACACCCCCACGGTCCCCAACCCCAATCCACCCGCTGAGCACCGGCGCATGGCCGAGGGCGGCACGGCGGGGCAAGAGAAACAAAACTATGAATTGTACAGCAAGACAATCTTGTTAGTATTGAAATAACACTAAGTGGGCTCAGCTTCACCTTTGGTTGATCATACAAGCCAATCCCTCGTACCTCTTGCTGCACAATTTAATCATCCTAATATAAGTGGAACTGCGCTGGTTGCCACATATCTGAATGACCATCCTAGGCACAGAACCACAAACAATAAGACATGGTTTAGGCTTCAAGAGGGGAGGGATCATCTCAAATTAAATAGATACCCACAGCTGCCTTGATTGCTCAATGGCATGCAATTCAGAAAAGGTTGAACATCATTGCCCCTTATTAGCACTCCATTCATAGGTCACCCTAAGTAAAATTTCACTTTCACTTACACTGGGTACTTTGACAATGACCCAAGTAAGAAAGCCCACCTTTTCTGCATTTCAACTTATCTCATCTATGGAGTATGTTTCGGCAGTAGTCGGTGGCGACGTGGAGGGGCACTATATAGGTTCTACTTTCATGTGAACGTAAGTGTACTGCATAACTGGCAGTTCTGAAACTTCAAATGATTTCATCATAGCCTGTAAAGGTACAAAACCAACATAAAGAAATAAAATTATGAGGAGACAACTCTTATTTTGTGAGAGAACACTACACAAATATCTGCTATAGCCTATAAGTAAAATGTCAAAATTGTTACAGGAATATCATATAAATTATTTCCAATTGTGACAATACATATAACTCATCAAGTTCGATCCTAGTTTTCCAGTAACAAGATAATATTTCATAGTCATACTCATAATTTTATAAAATCATTTTAATTTCTTACTGTACCTAAAGGTAAATATATAAATTGGTACTGAAGCATATAGACCTAAAGGTAAATGATTTTAATTTCTTACTGTACCTAAAGGTAAATGAACAGAAGAATAGTTACGTGCAAGAATAATTAATAGGATTCTTCCAACATGTACTATGTGACACTGCTTGCGAAGGCAATAAATTAAAATAAGATGTGCATAGTCCCAACTCTTATAGAGAAAGCAAGTTTTATCTTACCATTGTATGCAGATAATTTCCTATTTTACAAGAAGCAAATAGAGAAGAGGTACAGTGACATTTTTTTCAAATAGTTAAGGGCAGAGGAATGGAACAGATGCAGATGAAGGCCACCAATCACCACACTCCTGGCATCTGTTATACTTGATATATCATCAAAAGGCAGGCAATAAGTAGAAAGTAGGAATCCATGGGCATCTCATTGTGTTTTTCTTAACATAAACACTATGAGAGTAAATTGCACATAAATGTGATCCAATTCGATGATATCTAATTGACAACAGAGTATTATACTTTGTAGGAGTAGGATACAATGGCACTGAGTACACTATATTGTATTACTCATTTCTCTAAGCTTACGGAAATATCAGATAAAGACAATTCCTTTGCAAATTATTTCTGCGAAGTAGCCTAGTCTCTAGTTATTCACATACTCAAATGAATGGATGGGGAGCAGAGCAAACCTTGAGCTCAATATCAACGTATTCAGCTCCCAACTCCATTGCCAGCATAAGCGCTTCGAACCTCGGTTCATCATCACCTTCGTATTCGCCACCTTCCCAGTTGGGCTTGTGCAACCAAAATCAAGCAACATACTTTGCTTAGGAACGCTGCAAACACTGAAATGTCTATACAAGATCATCGAATTGCTCGTCTAGAGACAGCATCCAGATAAAAAAATATCATTTTTGCCCAAATCATTTATACTGAACCAAGCGGAAAGCCTCTGGAATCCCATGGTTCTCCAATCCAACTGAATTGCATCATCATAGTCCCAAAATGCCGGGCCAGGGGGAGCGGGACCCACCTGTAAGTGACGAGGGCGGGGAGCGGGCGCGGCTTGGCGAGGATGTGTAACACCCTGCCCACCAAAGCCGCACCGCCCAACCCTTCCGTAGGGGCGAGCACACGTACACATAACACCCTACTTACACTTTCGTCCTCGCTTCGTGTAAAAGGGTTAACCCGAGGGTGGTATGGCTGGTGGACAAAGGCTTATAAGTTGGCTCCACCCTTGCTCAATTAGCAATGTGGCACTAAACACGCGCACCTGCGCTCATGGGCTACTCATGGGCCATCCAAATTGGGCTGGGTGTGACATTCACCCCCCCTCAAAGAACCCGACGTCCTCGTCGGTCCAACTCACCCGTCCAGTGCCGACCCATATGCCATGCCGTGTGCCCCATCCCAGGCCCACACGCGCATGCATATGTCCGCACACTGACCCGAGCAAATGTCCAGGAACCTTCCCTCTTAGCGCACGACCGTACGTCTAGTGCCGACCCATATGCCATGCCGTGTGTCCCATCTCAGGCCCACACGCGCCATGCGCCCTATGTCTGCACACTGACCCGTACGCGCAACCGCGAGGGTCGGCTCTGATACCATTTGTAACACCTTGCCCACCAAAGCCGCACCGCCCAACCCTTCCGTAGGGGCGAGCACACGTACACATAACACCCTACTTACACTTTCGTCCTCACTTCGTGTAAAAGGGTTAACCCGAGGGTGGTATGGCTGGTGGACAAAGGCTTATAAGGTGGCTCCACCCTTGCTCAATTAGCAATGTGGCACTAAACACGCGCACCTGCGCTCATGTGCCACTCATGGGCCATCCAAATTGGGCTGGGTGTGACAGGATGACGAGCAGGTCCCTGCGCGGTGCGAACCCGGCAAGGCGGTCGAGGCGGAGCTCCGCGACGTCGGCGCCGAGCGCTGCGGCGACGGCCAGCTCCGCTGCCATCTCGCGGGGCGCTCGCGCCGTCGCCGGCACGCACACCAGCGTCCGCGGCCGCGCAACGGCTGCGGCGGTCGGGGACACCGCCGACACCGAAATTGTCGTGGCCATCCCGGGGAGGCGGGTAGGGTCAGAGGGTGGAGGCAGCCGGCGCAGCCGTGGAGGTTGGTGAGGTGAGCGGGAGGAAGGTGCCCATGGCTATCCCATGCCGCGTCGCCGCCGATTCGGGTCCGGCTGGCGCTTGAGGCCGCGCCCCGCCCGGTTTGGCCGGCGTCGATCCGAAGACGTAGAGCGGCGGCGCCTTCTTCTTCTCCCCCTCCCTCTCCTTCGCGCTCACCGCCTCGCTGCTCCACCATGTGCGCCGCTCTGCCGCCACCGCCGCTTGCGAGGTCAGGTAGGGTTTGGGAAGGGGCGCTCGAAGGGGGCGTGGAGGGGGAGGTGGAGGTAGCACCGCGGAGGCGACGGGCGGAGGCCGCGTGCAGAGGGGCTTGGGATGGGAGGTGCGTCATGGCGAGGGAGATCGGCGTGGCGGCTAGGGTTCTGAGGGGAGGGGAACTGATTGGTGGACACGGGGTAGGGGAGGGCGAACGCGGGGTGAACGCGCTATGGGGAGAGTGACGCGAGGCGGAGGCGGAGCGGAGGGGCAGACGCGCGGTGGGGCTGGGCGTGGAGCGGAGGCGCGGAAAGGCTGAGGTTTGATCCGGAGGAGCTGAGCCGTTGGATCGTGGGTGAGTGAGAGAAAGTGGATGTTTGCTGGTGCAATTAGTTGGGTGTACTTAGTTTGCTAATGACTGTTGGGGTGATTTGTTTGTGTGGCTTTAGAAAAGATATAACTGGTGCATTTTATAGGTAGTAGTGATAGTGATAGTCTAAATTGATGACAAAGTAAAAAATTCTACCGAAAATGATCTTAGATGTCCCAGGGAGTCTGCAAGACTTGTAATCACAACTGATTATTGCCCCATCGAAAGCAAGGACCTACCCTTTAAGCCTTACATGCCCATGAAAAATAAACAGAGCCCGCAACATTTGAAGATTGTAAACAGCGTAGTGGCGATGGTCGCTCTTCCCCCACAAATGGGGAAGGTGGCACGGTGTCGGGTGCGGGCGAGTTCCGGATCGGATCTCGCACGGCCAGAGCATGCCCTTGGCGTTGTGACCTCCCGGCTGTCGAGCGAGAGCTGCGGCGGGCGGCGTCATGTCTGTTGACAACGGCACCGGTGTTGCTCGATCCACGTGCACCTAATACTTCGCCGCGGGCTCGCTTGGATCTTTCTTCGTGGCAGAATTGTAAATTTCAGGCATGACAATGGCTGCATTATCACGTTCAACAGGGAAGTTTATTGCAGGCCTCTCCAGTTTTCCTCTACTAGAGCATGACATAGAGGGTTCGGATCTCTGCATTACGATGCTTTCTTTGTCAACAATAAATTCATATACAATTCGGTAAATTCATTTTACCAATCAATAATAATAACAAATTTGACAATAAAATTCAGTATATATGCACTAACCACTAAGTAACACAACTCAACTGGCATACCCCCTAGCTATGCCACTTGCCCTATGAAAGCAACGAGACTTGACCACTCTGAGCAATGTAGGTTCAATATATAATTTGGCTAAATTATTTAAACAGTGGAGCATGTAGTCTCAGATGGACTAATATAATTCGCAACAACGATGTCGCACACGGGCTTTCCGGTTACATGCCGCAGTCAGCAATATTCAGCATCCCCTGCAAAATGCTGAGACTGTTTCCGGGTAGTTCATTGCATAACCAAGGCTCCACCAGAGTCATGGCAGGCACGTTTTGAATGCTGTGGAGGCACGACCATCCTTGCACTTCTAATTGGCGTCGGCTGCAATCTGCAGTCCAGGAGAAAAAAGAATGATTTGCTTGCTATCCTGATGCCTCTTTTTTCCATTGGCAGTCAAAGAATTCACTGTTATCAAACTGCACACATGGTTTGTTGTGACAGAAACAATTGTCTCTATTGCGGTTTCAGTTTTTATTCTTGAGCTTCACGATGCCTGCTGTGAGTGAACTGCAAATTTATATCCTCATCTGGGTTTCTATGTCTTTATAACATGAAAGGGCTACTGAGACTTGTCGTCAAGCAGGAAAAGCTGCTTTGCGTCTTTGCTTCCACGATCTAAGAGCATAATGTTGAGCCTCAAGAAGCGTTCGTACAGATCAGAGAAGCCTACAGCGACTATAGATCTGAACTAATACTCAGTTCGATGAATTGGTGCATTAATTAACTATCTCTATAAACCTAGAAACTTATATATTTGGTAACTCTTTGGAGATCAAGACAAAACTACAATGATGCATCTAGTAGTTAAAGCTTAGACAGCACTAGGTAAACGTAACAAAAAGAGCTAACGAGCAAGCTAGAGGTCAAGCGATTGCAGCCCTGCTTGCATGGTTCGAAGGAATCCGTCAAAACAAAAGAGAAAATTACTTGAAAGTAGATGCAATGGTGAAGTCCTCAAGAAGTAAAGCAATTATAATATAAAGGACAATTTTAGTAGATTGTTGTGTGATGTTTTTACAAAGCCCACAGGGCTAATATTTGTATATAAATTACAAATCCCTAGTCGTCGATGACAACATCCAAGTTTCGACAGAAAAGAAAACTAACCACTACCAAAAATAAACATTACTCGTACACAAGTTGGACTGAACACTGTTGATGCGTGCTGTCAACTTCTAAATCTTGCTCTATCAACTGCGACGTCGCATCTCGGCTGCTCCTTGCCCTGGCTTCCATCGGCATCTCCGTTTCGCGCGGCATCAGCCACACATGTGTCCAAAATGGTGTCAACGAATCCCAATAACTCTGACACCTCTCAGGATGTGCTACAAGAGTTTCGTATCAATAGAAGCTATGGTCAGAAAGTCACAATGCCTCTTGATATCTGAATCCTGAAGCTTAGCAAAGGCTGGTTTATGGTTCCATCTATTTCAACCCAATACTAAATTGAGAAAAAGATAAACACAAAGTCAACACAAAATGAAACAATGAACTTTATAAACACAAATCCATTTGTTTATTTGGCACAAGCGGCCATGGCTTGATTGCCTTCTTTAGCGTCCCATCCTGTCACGATCAAAAATTGTGTGTGAATGAAAGGTGCTGCAGGGATTGAGAGAAACTAGATGGAACCAAACCCAGGATATGAGTGTGTTTGTGCCTGGATCTGGCGAGTCGGTGGCAGTGCACAGCAGCGACCTCACAAGCTTGGATAATTACGGTTGCTCATGCCTCCAATTTCCACTCGATAATGTGTCACATTGTTGCTTCTTGCTCTGCTTCTCTTATCCTGAAACCAGCACACTCATGCATACTTCCACAATGGCTTCATTTCTTGAGTTTTACTATGACAGATCTCTCGAAGGAGGACTTTCCTAGCCAGGTTCTCAATTTACATGTCCGAAGCTTTTATTGAAGCTAACTTTCTTTTCCAATTATATTTCTATGCATCCATTTAAATGCTTCCACTGAGAGGAAATAAACCACCTTCAAATATTTACAATTAAACAATTAGTTGTTGTTTATATGCTTCCATTTATGCCGCACACCTACTCACTCCGTCCCACGAAAAGTGCAATTCTAGTTTTTGTAGGACAAATTTGTGGTGTTGCGAAAAAGATTCTAGTACCCCTATTTCTTAGCCACATGCCGTATGTTTTGGCATGCAAATCAGATCCGATTACTTAATTAGGAAGGTAATTAGATATATTTTCTAGGATTTCACTCTTTGTGGGACTTTTTCAAATACTAAGATTGCATTCTTCACGGGACGGAAGGAGTACACATCTTAAGCTTGACAACATCAGCTTATCCTGTCTATGTCGTCCCTTATCATATTCCCTCTCAACACAACCAGAGCATCTCTTTTGCCTTTATATGCAACCTCTGAATTTTTGAGACAAAGAATGTTGTTGGAGCTTGATCTTCGTAGGTCATAGGGGTGTGAGATTGGAGGACGAGGGCTTGGTTCGCGACGACAGCGAGCTCGCGACGCCGTCCAAGATGATGACAGATGATGCCGGCGGGATGCCGTCGTAACCGGGCCTGCCGAATGGCCAAGTTGTGGGTGCAGCTGTTAAGGATTGTTGCGCAGATGAAGACCTGGTAACGCCAGACAGGCCGAGCGGTGATGTTGTGGTAGTCGGCGCAGAGGAGGCACAACAAAAACCCTCATTGGCGGCAGAGATGCGGAGCAGGCACGACGGCCGCTAGTTACTTGAAGATGATCGCGACCAGACTTCAACCACTGTGAGGCGAGCCACGAAGTGGCCAATCTATTATTGTAGATCGTAGAGCGCGGTTGTAAGCGTATCCAGCGCAGCTAGCGGCAGGGCTAGTGGTGACGACCGGTGGAGAAGAAGGCAGTGGCGAGGTGGAAATGGGAGGCTCGGAGGAATAGAAAATTATTTTTTTGAATTCAGGATTGAAACAAATTAAGCCAAAATTTCTACTGCAGGCAAACTCGAAACTTTGTGATCTTAGTTATGGATGTCGTCGTAACCAGGCATGTCGAATGGCCAAGTTGTGGGTGCAGCAGTTGAGGATTGTTGCACAGATGGAGACCTGGTAACACCAGCCAGGCCGAGTGGCAATGTTGTGGTAGCCGGCGCAGAAGAGGCGCAACAAAAACCCCATTGGCGGCAGAGATGCTGAGCAGCCACGGCGGCTGCTAATTGCTTGAAGATGATGGCGACCAGACTTCAACCACCGTGAGGCGAGCCACGAAGTGGCCGATCTATTATTGTAGATCGTAGAGCGCGGTTGTAAGGGTATCTAGCGCAGATAGCGCCAGGGCTGGCGGTTGCTTAGGCCGCCCGCCAGCACAAATGCCATCAGAGCTGGCGGTTACTTAAGCTGCCCACCAGCACAAATGCCATCAGTGCTGGCGGTTGCTTAGGCCGCCCGCCAGTACAATGATCATCTTTGTTGGCGGTTGCTTAGGGCGCCCGCCACAGAAAGCATTTTTCCCATTTCCTATATAATTCCCCGTAATTGTTTATTATTTGTATATAATTTGTCATTTTCGTCTATTATTTTTTTCATATTGGCATTTGTATGCCAAATTCACTTTAATTTATTGTAATTTGTATTTAACTGCCAAATCCAAATATATGTCTCATAAACACATAATCCAAACTAAAATAAAAATGTATACATAAGTCACATTACAAAAAAACATCGTGCATAATAGATAACCCTAAGACACCCATCTACGTAACCTTTCTGCATCGTCTAATGACAAGACTCCTTCTTTATCGAAGAATTCTCCATCCTCGTGGCAAATCTCACGTAGGATGAATATCGCCATGTCCGCACAAATGTTGGTGATTTGATTGTCACCAAGTTGCCTCCATGATCCCTCAATGGTAGGCATCTGCACGTAAACACAATAAATGAAGATTGTTATGCATTACCATCAGGACCATAATTAGCACATACATAGTTGTGTACAAACAAGAGGCTTACGTCTTCAGGATTCGTCCGGTACCTCCCATTATTTCTCAAAACCTCACACACATAATATCTACATAGCACACTGCTAGGAGGTTGTTTGTAGCACTGCAAACAAATAAAAAATGATCGGTACTTATTAACAGAAGTGTACAACTCTGATAAAAATGATTGGTACTTATTAACAGAAGTGTTCTTACCCATTTGGCATGTCGTATCACCATTTTTTTCTTCTTGTGCTGCCCGCCATTGACTATGTATAGCCTATATGCACTTTAAGGATACAAAGACATAAGTTAGTAATACAATTTGAACTATAGCCGATACACGCAGTAGTGATTATATATTGCACTGAGTTGTCTTACTTTCTTATAATCTCAATGATTTTCTTGTAAGAAGCCTCTGAATAGTGTAATGAGTCGAAGACCCCCATAGTTCCCAACTTCGGACACATGTGAAAGCAAATGAAATGATCACTGCATAAAATTAAAATAATTAATATAAATAAACTAAAAAATGAAGGCAAATGATGAAATAGTTATTTAAAGGATCTTACTCAAAATTGTAAGCACACTTGATAGAATCCTTATGTTGGTTTTTCCTCATTACCCTTGAAATGTATACAGCCACCCCTCATGAAGTTTAGCTTTCTCGTAACCCTTTGTTAATTCTTCTTTCTCTTTTGGTGTCTTTGCTTCTTGCTCTATTTGCTTTCTTAGATGATCCGACATTATGAACGTGTGTTGTGGCTTGCTTACTTGTTGCGGGTCAATATATGCTACCTTCCACCTCCCATTTGTCTTCCTTTCATCCAACCCTTGCATCCTGCAAAAAAAGTTTACTTAGGATGGTAATAACAATACATATGGAATTGAATAGATTTGGATGTCGTATAGGGATGTTGACTTACATGGACCAAATGGTGATGAGATTGATGTCGAGTTTGTCACGACGGAACATCGCATGCAAATCGGGGAAATCGATTGCAACCTTCCGTTCTAAAGAGCTACTGAACACCCATTTCGGGACATTGGCGGTGATAGTGTGAATGCCTTGCTTCATGGCGTGCATGATCCATCCATGCAGCCTCATCAATTCTGACGGCCCTTCGTTCATTTGCCACCTAAACAAGAATGGTTTGCCATGCTCATACTTGTCGGGCACATCATCCGACGAAAACATACTTATGTGCTCCTCCTTTTGTTTTTGAAAAGAGGTGCGGGTTAAAGATTTTTCATTTGGTACCTTCTTGAGTACTTGAACATTAGGTGATTCTTTACCGGATGCTGGAGCCCGTTTAGGTTTATTCTTCAGTACTTTCAAGAACAAGTCAACATCAGATGATTTCGTCTTTGGTTCATATGAGTTTATCATCCGGTGTATTGCTGGCGTCTTGGTTGCTAGACATGGCGGAGGAGATGGTGGTCTTGGAACAGATTTCGGTGATGATGCCCCTTCATCGAGAGTTTGTTGGAGGGGTGCTTGTGGCATGTTGTTGTCATTATTGTTACCTCCCTGCTCCCCACCCATCGTAGGTTGTTCCGTGTTCCCGACATCTGCTTGGAGGGGTGCTTGTGGCATGCTGTTGTCATTATTGTTAACTCCCTGCTCCCCACCCATCATAGGTTGTTCCGTGTTCCCGACGTCTGCAACATCTTGGAAGGTCATGTTGTTGTCATTGTTACCTCCATGTTCCCCACCCATCATGTACTCGACCATTGCAGCATCTGAATCCTGGGGGGTACTCGTTCTTGGCTAGGTTGCAAGGGACTTGGTGATGCATTAAGTATGATATCTCGACGATGCCACAGTATGTATTGGTTCCTCGCATCACCGAGAAGCTCGATCCCATCCTCAGTAGGGATATCAATCTTGCACGACTCATCAGAAACCGAAACAACTTGAACCCATGCACACTCTGGCGGTGGTGGATTCGGAAACACATGACCCGTTAGTGCCATGGCTGTCCCAACTTCTCGAAACTTATCTAGTTTTCTTCCATATGGAATAACCAACTTGCATGGTGTATCCTCTACAATGTCATCCACAGGATGCTTGGTGTTAGCAATAGAACCAACACTACTTGGAGTCGGGATGGCTCCGATCTAGGCAAGCATCAAGTTTGGAGGGACCTGTCCAGAACCACTAGATATTACATTCTCTGCACTAGGCCCAATAGAAACTTGTTGTTGTTGTATGAAGAAGCCTATCAACTCTTGCTTGGCGATTTCTCTCATCTTGTCTTCAAGCTGCTTCTTATAACGGTCCCGCTTCTTATAACTTGATCGGTGTTCACGAAATGCTTTACCCCAGGGCAAGGTAGAAGAAATCCCTCGAACACGGCCAGAGTGCTCAGGCGTTCCGATCGCGGCGGTTAGCATATCTTTCTCCCTGTCGGGCATGAAAAGACCATTCTTTTGCATTTCCGCAAGTCCTTCCAGCTTCTGATAAATTTGTTCTGTTGTGGGCTTATGGAATGAAACATTGCCGTCAGGTGCTATAGCCGGAACTCGAGCAAGGATCCAATTCCTGCTACGCTCATCCATGCCTTCAAACAAAGCTGGTAAACCAGCTACCCTCCTTTCTTCTTCCTCCTTCCTCCATTTTGCCATTTTGGCAGCATATCCTCCCGAACCCAAGTGATGGGGGTTCTCAGCAGCTTTCATAGCCTTCTCCTTTTGTTGGACACTCAGAGCTACTGCTTCTGCCGTCTTCTTCTGTTCTACGAATTCTTCCCAGACTGCTAGCGGAATGTTACCATACACATCCCTAGCATCCTTGCCTTTCTGGACAAATTCAGTATTAAGTGTAGACCTCCAATTCCTGTGACCTCTTCCACAGAGGCCCTCAGAAAAAGTTCTACCTGCATTTTCTGTCCCTTCCGGATAAACAAACTTTTCTTTCACTTTGGCCCATAATACATCCTTCGTAGCCTTAGGCACTGTCTTCCAATTACTAGTTGTGATCCAAGACCCCAATTGGTCTCTGACAATTGCACCGACGATGTTCCGAAACCTAGCAGCTATCCCCTTAGGTTCGACGGGCTCACCTTTGTCACCCAACTGTTCTATCACAAGTTGTCCTCTTTCAGGGATCTGGTTTCTTCTTCTATGACCACATTTCCTTTTCAGGTTACTAGAAGTAGTAGTACCCGAAGGTTGTGGTGCTGAAATGACTTCTGCCTCTTGGGCAAGAATGTTAGATGCTCTACGACGTCGTGGCGGGGATCGCTCATTGTTCTACACATAAAACATTATTTAAAGTATATCTTAATTTCAAAAACAAACATTAATTTGAGTGAATGTGCATGCATACCTCATTATCGCTTGGTTCGTAATCAACATCATCGTCTTCGGGATGCCTACGAGGTCGTGGTTCGCTTGGTTCGTACTCAGAGGGAGTTTCATAGTCTCCAATTATAGCACTATCACTGGAATCCTCCTCACCGGATTCTTCACTATTAACATTTGATCATAGATAATTTACAATTCCTCCATATTTTTTACAATTGATCATAGGTAATTGTTTTTACAATAAAACTAATTAAATTAAATCCATAGTCCATTTTTATATAATAAATCTATTTAAAAATCTATTTATACACAGTGCATAGTCCATTTTTATAAAATAAATCTATTTATCCACAATCCATAGTCCATATTTATACAACAAAACTAATTAAATTAAATCCATAGACCATTTTTATATAATAAATCTATTTAAAAATTATACACAATCCATACTCCATACTCATAATAAATCTATTTATACACAATGCATGGTCCATTTTTATAAAATAAATCTATTTATCCACAATCCATAGTCCATATTTATACAACAAAACTAATTAAATTAAATCCATAGACCATTTTTATATAATAAATCTATTTAAAAATTATACACAATCCATACTCCATCCTTATAATAAATCTATTTATACACAATGCATAGTCCATTTTTATAAAATAAATCTATTTATCAACAATCCATAGTCCATATTTAAAAATTATACACAATCCCATAGTCTATTTTTCTAAATTACATGTAATTGCATTTTGAAAAAAGAAAAAAAAGCAAAAAAACAAATCGAGCCTCGCGCGGGGCGGTCGTCGCTGCGCCGCCGGCCCCATCCCCGGCCTCCATGCGTGCCGAGGAGACGAGGGGAGGAGATGAGGCGTCGGTGGCGAGCGGCGGCGGCGGAGCTGTCGGCGGCGGCGGAGTTGTCGGCGGCGACGGAGCTGTCCGCGGCGGCGGTTCGTGGCCGGCGGTTGGGGAAGCGGCCCGCGGGGAGGAAGACGTCATCCTGCTAGGGGAAGAGGGGTGGCGGCGCTCGGAGAGGAGGTCGGCGGGGCGCCCGCGGACGACGGCGGCGGTCCACGGGGAGAAGGGGCGGGGCCCTAGCGGAAGACGGCAGCGGTCCACGGGGAGAAGGAGTGGGGCCCTCGCAGACGACGGCGGGGCGCTCGTGGAGGTCGGCGGGGTACTCCTGGAGGACGGCGGGGTGGTCGGAGGGGCGGCGGCGCTCGGGGAGGACGGCGGCGGCGCTCGGTGGGAAATTTTGGCAGCCTGACGGCGTCGTTTCGTTTCGCGCCGAGACTTAGAAAATTTTCAGAGCGCGGCTGCTTTATATAAAGGGAAGCAACACTGGCGGGCCACATTACACAACCGCCAGCGGTGAACATTAGCGCAGGCGGGCGACTTAAGCACCCGCCAGTGGTGAGAATCCCCGCTGGCGGTTATCATAAGCGCCCGCCAGCACTGTGGTTTGCCAGAATTTGAACTAAACTTTTCAAATAGGAACATTTAACTAGGAGAATACACCTCCTATACTTAAATTAATATATTTTCGGAGAATTTTGGAAGTTTCACTGAATTTTGAACATTTTTAGGCCAGGATTTCAAATTTGCTGATTTTGGCAAACCACTGTGCTGGCGGTTGACTTATAATAACCGCCAGCGGTGAGTCTCACCGCTGGCGGGCACTTAAGACACCCGCCAGCATAGTGTTTTTCCATAATTTGAAAAATTTGAAACCATGGCTTAAATTGTTCAAATTTCATTGAGACTTCCCAAAGTATCTTAAAATATTTGAATTTAAGTATAGGAGGTGTGTCTCTTGTAAAAGAAGTCCTAGTTAGAAAAGGTTAGTTCAAATGGGAATCTAGGGTCCTACACCTAATGAGTTATAGGTTGTTTGACCCTAGAGTCTCATTTGAACTAACCTTTTCAAATGCAAACCTTTTCTTATGACAAAACACCTCCTATACTTAAATTAATATATTTTCGGAGAATTTTGGAAGTTTCACTGAATTTTGAACATTTTTAGGCCAGGATTTCAAATTTTCAGATTTTGGCAAACCACTGTGCTGGCGGTTGACTTATGATAACCGCCAGCGGTGAGTCTCACCACTGGCGGTCTCTTAAGACGCCTGCCAGCATAGTGTTTTTCCATAATTTGCAAAATTTGAAACCATGGCTTAAATTGTTCAAATTTCATTGAAACTTCCCAAAGTATCATAAAATATTTGAATTTAAGTATAGGAGGAGAGTCTCATTTCATCGAAACATCCAAAACTCTCCTAAATTGATTGAAAGTCTTACAACAACACTAATTATATAAAGTCTTACAAGTGATACATCAAG
Source organism: Cenchrus fungigraminus (assembly GCA_036936925.1). Lineage (NCBI taxonomy): Eukaryota > Viridiplantae > Streptophyta > Magnoliopsida > Poales > Poaceae > Cenchrus > Cenchrus fungigraminus. Next base: position 18,609,346 of record CM072774.1, read on the forward strand.
CCCGACTAATAAGAAGTGCAAGTTTATCCTTTAACAATTCTCCCTTCACAGTCTGTACGTAACCATGGCTTCTCCGATTTAGGAATGCTGGCTTCAATTTTTTTTATTCTTTTCTCATGATCTTTGAACAAGACTAGTTCCTCAAACTGATTGTAATCCTCAACATCAATTACACCTTCTACTCCTAGAATTCTTTGTTTTCCGGAGACGGCAATGTGCTTCTTCACATTCATAGGATCAGCTATGTAGAAAACTTGTGCAACACGCTCGGCGAGTTCCCATGGATCATCTTTGTAACCTACATTGGCAAGGTCTACAAGTGTCAACCCATAATTGTCATCTGTGACGCCATTCGGGTGTTTGACCCATTGGCACCGAAACACGGGGAACCTGATATTCTCTCCATAGTCAAGTTCCCATATTTCCTCTATGAACCCGTAGTAAGTGATGTTGTTTCCGGATTTATCAATCGCATCTATGCGAACACCACTATTTTGATACGCGACACTCTTGTTGTCTTTTGCCTTCGTATAGTAGGTGTACCCATTAATTTTGTATGCTTGCCATGAGGTCACATTGCTTGATGGACCAGCCACCAACCTGGTCAACGTTGTGTCATCTATGGAATTTCCTTGAAATAGATGCCTATGTTCCTTTAACCATGATGGGAAACGACGCTTTTGCTCTTTGATGACCCAATCCTCGGTCCGACTATCATTTTCTTCACGAATCTCATTTTCGTGTTGCACGATAAATGGCTCCACTATTGCAAGTTGTTGTAGAACACTAGCATGTGCTTTCTCCAGTTGTTGGTTGTCCTCGTCAATGAATCTTTTCCTTCCAATGGTCCCTTTCCCTGACAATCTGCCTTCGTGTTGAGATTCTGGTAAACCGATCGCTCTCTTATCTTTTATGTAGTCTATGCAACAATCAACACTCTCTTCTATATGATAGCTCTCGATCATGCTTCCCTCTGGAAATGCCTTGTTTCTCATGTATCCATTGAGAATCGACATGAACCGTTCGTTCGTCCACATCTGATGAAAGTACATAGGTCCTAGTTCAGTAATTTGCTCGACCATGTGGATCATTAGATGTTCCATGATATCAAAAAATGATGGAGGGAAGCACATCTCGAGCTGGGCTTGAGTTTCTGACATAAACAGCTGAAGCCTTGCCAACTCTACACAATCTACCACTTTCTGCGAAATGACGTTGAAAAAGTAGCACATCCTTGTGATGACCATCTTAAGGAATACTGGTTTGACAGCTCGGATCGCAATCGCGAGAAAAACAGTAATCATCACATGACAATCATGAGAGTTACAACCAGTAAGCGTCATGTCCTTCAACGAGACCAATGATCGGATGTTGGATGAGAATCCGGTTGGCACTTTCAGCCCAAGCAAGCATTTGCAGATAGCCAACCTCTCATGTTGTGTTAAGTTGTAGCTAGCAGGTGGAAGGTACTGCTTACCATTAGGACGTGGTTGTGGGTGGAGTTCTTGCCTAATTTTTAGGTCAACAAGATCCTTACGCGACTTCAGTCCGTCCTTTACCTTTCCTGTTAAGCCTAAGAATCCCATTGTGCTTTCAAACACATTCTTCTGAAGATGCATCCCATCGATGGCATGGCGCACTGCCAAATCTTCCCAGTATGGCAAGTACTTAAAAAATATAGACATCTTCTTGAAAGGTACGTCAATGTTTTCTGTAGTTTCAGCCTCCTTCCTTCCCCTTTTTGAATTATCATCAACATCACCTTTTTACTTCTTACCAAGTTTGAACTTGACCTTCTGGCACATTTCAAATACGGTTCTACCGGTGGCCGGTTGTGGGGCAAAAGAGTCTTTCTCAATCTTTCCATCAAAAGAGTCTGCCATCTTACGGTACTTGTGAGTCCTTATTAGCCAGCGTCTGTGCCCCATATACACTGTCTTCTGAGATCCTTTCAGGTACACAAATATTGTACCATTCAAACAAACTACACAACCTGTTTTTCCTTGTTTCTGACCAGACAAAGAAAATAGGGTAGGGTAATCATTAATGGTAATAAAGATAATTGCCTTAAGTGTGAATGTCTCCCTTCTGTACTCATCCCACATCTCAACCCCATGTTTCCAAAACTTCTCCATTTCTTCCATCAATGGCTCCAGGAAGACATCTATATCGATACCAGGTTGCTTCGGTCCTTGGATTAGAATGGTAAGCAAAAGGAACTTTCTCTTGTGACATAGCCAGGGGGAAGGTTGTATATGGTCATCAACACTGGCCATGTGTTGTGCGTGCTGCTTCTTTCACCAAGTGGATTCATGCCATCTGTACTTAACGTGAACCTTATATTTCTTTTTTCTTCTCTAAACTCTTTGTGCTTGGAATCAAAGGTCCTCCACTGCCGAGCATCAGAAGGATGTCGAAGCTTCCCATCAGACTTCTCTGGGCGATCTGCGTGCCAAGTCATTAGTTCAGCGGTCTTTGGGTTCGAGAACAATCACTTCAGACGATCCTCCACCGGCAAGTACCACATCACCAATGCAGGGACTTTACGTTGACTAGCAGTGTCAGTACCAATACTATACTCCTCCTCAACTTGAGAAAATCCACTTTTCTTTCCACCCACCTTCCTCTTCGCGCCTTTAGATGCAATGACCCGTTCCACAGCAAAATCGGCATTACTTTTGTCACGACTAGCATCGCAATTTGGACACTTCTCCAGTTCTGCATAGTCACCGCGGTACAATATGCAATGGTTCCTACACGCGTGTATTCTTTGCACTCGCATCTTCAATGGGTTGATAATCTTCTTTGCTTCATATGTGTTTCTTGGGACCAAGTTAGGCTTCGGGAGTAGATTGGCCAACAAAGTAAGGAGTTCGTTAAAACTATTGTCTGACCATCCGAATTTTGCCTTCACAATCAGAAGATGGAGCATGAAACGCAACACGGTCCACTCCTTCCCACAACCCTCATACATACGGTCCTTTGCTGCCTTTTTTAGTGTCTCAAAATTTTCTAACCCTTTAGCACTCCCTAGCAACACCTCCGGTTCAATGTGGCGCAACATTTCTTCCATATCAACATCACATTCCTCGTCCACCTGTGGTGCATCTGTTTGATCATCATTTTGATCTTCGCAGCCAAAAGCATCATCCATCATGACATGATCATTTTCATCTGCATCTTCATCACCCACTTCATCATACCTGGTGCTGATGTCTGCATTGTTGAAAGTACTTTCTACTTCACCATGGTGGGACCAAGTTTTGTATCCTTTCACAAAACCACGCTTTATCAAATGCATCTTGATGGCATTAATATCTTCCCACACAAGTTTGTTGCAACAATCACAACATGGACAACGTATTTGCTTTGTCCTAGAAATTTGGGCATGCTTCTGCGCAACCTCAAGAAAGTTTGTTAACTCTGTCAAGAATGTAGACGAATTTCTCCGTATGCCATACATCCATGCTCTATGTTCCATCTTAAATAACCTATAAAAGATAATTCTATTATAAACTCACGTATAATCAAAACTGAATTCTACAATTTCAAACTCAATTGTAACTTGCTTCATTTACTATGTAAAAAACGGAAACAAAACTAAATTCTATAATTTGAATTAATGAAGCTAATAATTTTAATGACAAACTAATAACTTATATAATTTAATATGTAAACTTGCTTCTATAATTGCAATAATTATATTATGAACATTTAAATATTTTGCATTGACAAACTAATAATTTAAATCTAAAGCTATTTAAAAAATAAATCTCTAAATCAATATCTCTCTTCACTCCCCTCTCTCTCCTAGCTAACCCTAGGTCTAGATCTAGATCTCTATCTACATAGAAATCATGAATAAAAGGAGAAAACTAAGGTTAAAATAGCACAAACTCACCTTATATAGCCACCTCCTCCAAGAAAATCAAGAGCAAAACCTTCCCCCCTAGATTTGGTGTTTTTGGAGCTTTTCCTGAGCTCCTCTCGGGCAAAGCGCCATTGGAAGGTTGCTGGGAAGAAGGGGCTGTCCTAAATTTATAGCAGCCACAGTGCTGGCGGGTGGCATAAACAACCGCCAGCAGTAATCTCTGTGCTGGCGGTGCCTTATGTTGACCGCCAGCACTGTGTACATTTATGCTGGCGGTCGACTTAAGCCACCCGCCAGCACTAATCTCTCTCCTGGCGGACTCTTAAGCCACCCGCCAGCACACTGGTCCGAATAAGACCGGTCGGAACCGTTTGACTCAACACTCACTCACACACTCTTGCTTCGCTCCCAACCCTAGCCGCCGCCGCAAGCAGCCGCGAGCACCTCCGCAGCCGCAACCACCCCTGCCCCGCCACCGTCGCTTGTGAGCTTCGCCCGCGCCGCCCGTGTCCCACCACCACCGCTCGTGGGCTTCACCCGCGCGCCGCCGTCGCAAGCCGCCGCCTCAGCCCCGCCAACTCACGCGCCAGCAGCACCCGTGCGCCGCGACCGCCGTCGCAGCTTGCGGCGGAGGAGGAGCTCGAAGGCAAGCTGTCGACCCAATCTTCTACCTCCAGTTCCTCGACCGACGTCGAGCAGCATCACCGCCGCATGGCAAGCAGCTCCGCGTCGAACCTTAGCCAATTCGTGCCTCTCCCCCTGCTGGACTGCAAGTACTGTCGGATCCGGTTTGTTTGGTTCAAGACCAAGGCAAATAACATCATCTACAAGTGCCCGAACAACCACGCGGTTTGATTTTCATCTCCTGCCCTAATTCATTTGATTAGTACTGATTCGGTTGATATAATATTAGTGATTATTAGTTGATTATTAGTTGATATAATATTAGTAGGATTTGTAGATTATTAGTAGGATTTGTTGATTATTAGTGATTCGGTTGATATAATATTAGTAGGATTTGTAGATTATAAGTAGGATTTGTTGATTATTAGTGATTCGGTTGATATAATATTAGTAGGATTTGTTGATTATTAGTGATTCGGTTGATATAATATTAGTGATTCGATTGATATAATTTTAGTGATTCTGTTAATTTTATGTCTATAGAATTATCCAATTTATTGATGGAAGGCACATTTGTTTATTGTTCTTGTAGATGATGTTAAACCGAAATCAATCTTGCCATATATGGATATTTATCAACTATGTTGCATTTGTTACTGCCCTTTTATCAACTATGTTGCATTTGTTACTGCCCTAATAACATAGTTGCATTTGTTGTTTATTCTTGTAGGAGGACTCTAATTCATGTCAGGAAGTTTATTGGGAAAATCAATACCTCCACCATTTGAGAACAAATCACCCTCATTTGGTGCCGCCAAACTATCAGATGTTCAGCAGTGTCATTGCTGCACCGCCACAAGCGGCACCACAACCGGCACCACAACCATCTAGTGTTGTGTATCCGCCGGGGTAGGTGCAGGTGCAACCAGTTTCTGAAATTATGGATCAATTGAATCAGCTAAAGTGTGTCATTTCTGATATGAAGGTGGGGGTTAGTGATTTGAAGATATCGAATAATGAAGTGAGGCACGAACTTGCAGAACATAGAGGGCAACTTAATGAACTTATGGCGAAGAATGGCTATCGGAAGAAGCCCAAGAAAAATCAAGGACTATGCATGCAGGGCACCATCCTCGCTATTGTGGTCTTGATAATAGGTGTAGTGCTTGGTAGTTATCTCACTGGCGGACTGTCTAAGAACTGAGTGAGGCAAGTTGTAGTTGACTTGTGAGTGAGGCCCCTATTGTAGTGTACTTTAATTTGTGTTGGTTTTAAGTGTGCTTTGAAACATTTGTGATCATGCATGTTGTTTGTGTGAAATAAACCTTTCTAAGGTGCTGTTTGTGTTGATATTTCAGTTTGAATTTGACTTGTTAGTGCTGTCCATGTTGAAATATTGGTGACAGAAGTATCAATTTCAAGCTATTTTCAGCTTCACTGTGTTGGCGGGTGCATATGAAAGCCGCCAGTAGTAAAGATCCCTGCTGGCGGTCGATATAAGCCACCCGCCAGCAGAAATGGGACCATTTGTGCTGGCGGGTGGCTTATGTAGACCGCCCCCACTAATCCTTCTATGCTGGCGGTCGACATAACTCGCCCACCAGCATAAATGGCACCATTTGTGCTGGCGGGTGGCTTATGTCGCCCGCCAGCACTGATCCTTCAATGCTGGCGGTTGCTGGCCCGGCGCCCCTGCGCCCCACTGTGCTAGCGGTTGCCAGTTGCACCCGCCAGCACGCTAATTTACTTGTGCCAGGACAAATCGTTTCTGGCCTAGTGATAGATATAGAGTATCTTACAACTAACTGCAACAAAAATTCAAATACATTCAAATAAAACTAGAACTACTACGACGTGCATGACGCTCCCAGTTTGTTCGTCAGCCATGGTGTCTTCGCTCACAGATGCGTCCAACCATAATATCTCTCTCTCTCCCCCGAGAAACAACTCATCCTTGAGCTGGAACTCAGGAAAGGCATCGCGAAAATCGTCTACGTGCTCCCAAGCGACTTCTGCTGATGGTATACTGGACCATTTCATGAGAACGTACCGCTTGCCACGGTATAGTTGGGACTGCAAGGCCCGTTCCGGAGCTTGAAGAAGACTGCCATGTTGAAGTGGGGGCAGAGTTGGCGTTGCTGCTAGTTGGTTGTCATGGAATGGTTTGTGAACTCCAACATGGAAAGCATCATGTATGCGAACTCCAACATGGAAAGCATCATGGAATGGAGTTGGAGACGATATGCTAGATCTCCGATGCGTTCCAGGACTTGGAATGGATCACCATATTTCGGACCTAGCTTCCCACGTGTTCTGGAACCAATGTCTGAACAGACCGATTGAGCAGATGCAACCAAACCCAAAATCCTACAGAGAACTCCAGGTGGCTGTGATTTGCATCACAATATTAATTTCTTGGCATATTGTTGAGCTTGGAGTAAACAGTCATGGACGTAGTTGAGGAATGAGTCTGTAAGGAATCAGATTCTCATAGCCTAAGAGGTGGAGGGGGTGAATTAGGCACACTTAAAACCTTAAGCCTAGGGTTATCACTATTTGCTCAAAACATAAACAAGAACAAACTATCTAGATGTGCAATTGCGATTGTACCAGTGTGAAACACACATCTCAAAGAGTTTTGCAACTATAGTCAATCCTATCAAGATGTTACTCTATGAAAGTAAAGACAAGCAAAGATTGCAAGTTTGAAATGCAGAAATGTAAAAAGGGATGAGAGGAAGCGAACTCTTGACACACGATTTATCGAATGGTATCGGTAGGCACTAAGCCATCACGTTGTTAAAGCACTCCACACAAAAGTGTTGCTTCCCGGTCACCAAGTCTTTCCAAGAGCACCACTTGACTTGCCACAAAGGCTCACCACGAAGGCACTCATCAAGCTCCCTTAGTCACCTTGATGCTGCCTCCACTAAGGATCTTCTCCACCAAGGAAGGGGATCTCCACGTCCCCCGCACAAAGCATGCTCAACGCTCCATACCAAGCTGGAGGGTCGAAGACTTTGTCGGAGAGCCACTCTTGTCCCAAGGCTTCTGGCGCACCTTGTATAGCTTGATCCACTCGAGAATCACTGAGGTGGAAGGCATATAAATAGCCCAAGGTAACAAACTTGTCGTTGGCTAAAAGCTACTGAAAACACATAGTCAGATGAACCGATGCTCTCCAACACATAGGTGTCGGTTCATCCAGTGCCCTTCCACGTCATATAGCCATTGCAAATTTGCTGACACAATTCAACTAGCGCATCACCAACGGTCCATCTGTTCATCCAGTGCTACTGGCAGAGGCTCCAAAACCTCTCTGTCTTGGCAGTAAAAATTAATGGATCCACCCATGATATCATCAAATGCACCATTAGTTCATCTGACGATCTTCTTTACAGTTTCTTCGCTCGCGGTATTCATCTGATGCAACCAGAATTAGGGTCGTCGATTGATCCAACGGTCCAACTTGACTTGAGTCCTTCCGCGGTAGACAACTTCATCTGATGCTTGCATAGATGCTGCTTCCAAGGTACCGTCGATTTCATCTGACGGTGTCATTTTGGCTGCTTTGCTTTGTCTTCAACTTGCCATTACTTAGAGCCAACTTACCATGGCTTAGAGCCTCAAAATATATACTAACTCTAGACTTTTGCTATAATAATTGGTGGTATGTTAGCTTTGATTGTGGTTCCATCCATGGGGCCTACAATGCCTACAAAGACATGCTCAACCACAATGGTTAGTCCCATGGATCATGTTGCCATGAATCACCAAAATCAAACTCGAACAGCATGGTGTCTACTGGGTACTGCGGCAGTACGCGTCGTATCTGGAGTGCTTGGCAGGAGTGGACGAGGGTCTCACCTGTAAACTACTTGGAACAAAGTTGTGCGAAGGGCTGAGTGAAAACTGGTGTTGTAGCAATATTTTGCCCAAGGAAGCCAGTCAAGCCCAGGGTTTTAAAAACCATTGCTACCAAACCGGTTAACTGTGGTTGTCATGAAAACCGGTCGGGTCCGGTAGCAAAATTGACCGGTTAACCGCTCCTAACTGAAGTTAAAAACCTAGTCAAAACCGGTCCTTTCGGTTAACTGCTCAGAAACACCGGTTAACTAGTCCGGTTTTTCAGCCTTGTTAAACCGGACCGGTTCTGGTTTGTGAATCCTGGTCAAGCCAAGCAAAGGAGAAAATCCATAATCATTTTAATGACATTGAGCATATAAGTATTGAGCAAGTACTTGTGGATCTGCTTACCAAAGGTTTACCGCCCAGTGTGTTGAGAGAAAACACAGTCGAGATGGGTCTATGGTAGAACCTATGATTTCTGGATTACTAAGGACCTAGAACATGATCCGGTCAAAATAGGTAAATGTATTATGGCTGGTTAATCTGATGGTCATTACTATCATGATGACCCATGCTCGGTATACTTATTTCTGATGAAGTGGGTACCAAGCGCAGAGCTGAAGTTCAAGAGACGTAAGATGAGATCAAGGGGGAAATGTTAGTTTGATCTCTACTGGTTGGCCCAAAGGCCAACCGGGCCTTTGACCGCGTCCTGATAGGAGACGCCCAGCCCAAATAGATGGCTGATGGGCCCTTGTCGCGCAGCGCCATAAATGGAAGGTGGGGGCCATGGCACAAGTCAGGAGGTTCACTCTCGCTAATTTTCCCACCGTCCTAACCCTAGTCCGATCAAGAAGGAGGCGCTGAAGCGATGGGAAGCCCACCACCGGCCGTCACTGCGCTCCAACATCGGTCGTCACTACACTGCACTGCACCGACGGTCTTCATCTTCACCGACGAGTATCCTCCTCTACTTCCCTAACCCCGGTCAGTGTCTCTCCCCTTCTCTCATCCGCTTTGTTTTCTCTCGCTCAAGATATCAGTACCATGTCTTACACCTATACAAAGAGAACACTCGTCTAGATCTACTAGTAGTGATCCTGTGAATTCTAACACATACGCCGTCCACTGTCAAACCTAGGATTAATTGGAAGGTATTATACATTGATCGACCTTGACCCGGCGAAGCCTTGGCAGAATGCTGAGGTACACATCAGCGACCTCAAACACTAGGAAGAACATGATTCCTCACACCTCCAACTTCCATTCCATTGTGGGCCAGATTGTTACCTTACCGCACGTACTTCCTCGTTCAATTGATTTCCTTAGTTTTAACATAACTTATTCTCTATGGAGTCCTTTTATAGGCAAGTTCATCATTGCACAAGTAATTTTGCGATTTAGATGTCCAAAGCATTTATTATAGCTAACTTTCCATTCCAAATTTTTTCTAATATGCATCTTGTTTACAGAACCCACATGGCCACGCATTTGTTATGTACAGATAAAGTTAATCGTCTTAGTATCTTTGGGTCCTAGAGCGACTTCTCCATGTCCGCCACAAACCATGGATCTATTGAGCGATCCTGACTGTTCTATTGGACTGTGACCAAACAGTAACTCAAATTTGCTCACCAGATATGGTGATAATGTTTGCACAATGCCCCATGAAGTATTTTGGCTCACCACACTATGCTCCTTAACGATATCTAGCAAGCACATGCTGCCCGGCTCGATATTGGCAGTCTTATCTACTGAGAACTACTTCCATTGTATGTCTCCGAGTGTAATGAGACGGAACAACTGAATACGATTCAGCATATCCAAAAACGGGTAATTGTTCTGCATGTGTGCCTTTGTGCATGTGTGCAAAGCAAACATTATATGCTGCGTCTGTTTCTTGAATAGATGTAGCTAATTCTGGCGCATAACACCCCTGTTTCTCTCTCTCTCATAGCCACAATATTATTCTGAAATATAATAGATATCAGTAAACAATATATCAACGTTTCAGTTTTATACAAACTACTACTCTGGATCTCCATTCAACATAAATAAATTAAAGAAAACATTATTAGCTATATAATCTGTTTAAGAAAAAATGCTAATTGAATTACATTACCTTTACATCGAATCTACGTTGCATCGACAAAAACACGACACTTGATTTAATAAAAACTAGGACAATAGTACAGTGCTTGTAAGCTTATTTACAGACTCGATGGAGAATAAGACAACCAGGATAGTGAGTCAATCATTGCATGTTGTGAGAGCACCGTAGCTGAAGATGCGAAGATTAATGCTCTCATTTTGTTCCAGACAACTCCTAGCCCTATGAAAAACAAAACAACAATCTGCATGCATGTTGTGCGCACCAAATCTCTCTCTCTCTCTCTCCTCCGATCCATCTCTCTGCCTCATTCCCTCCCTCCAATATTAGATATGCCGAATTTTGATAGTAACAACCGATGGGTCATCAATATATATACATTCTTTACTGACATCAATGTGGAGGAAAACATCAAATTAAATTGTCTGTATTAGCAATTTATTGGTGAAAATATTAATCATGGAAGATGTACTTCACCATTGGATATGTCTCGTTGAGTATATATCAAGATTCATATGTAGAACATCCAATTCGGAGTTCGGATGAGGGAGATATGCCTTCGGGAAGCTCTGCATGTCAGGTTGACTCATACCGGTGCACCTAACCGGTCTGACAGATGTCCCCAGTCCGAGTTAAATCAACAAGTCCTAGTAGATTTAAACTTGTAAAAGGATGTCTTTGCAGGGCAAGACCTCCCCACCCTATAAATATAAATGGCCACGACTGATTGAGGGATCTAATCGATCAAAAACACATTGCTTACAAACAAAAACTTCTACCAAGAAGTTTCATGAAGCTAAGAACGAGGTGATTAGATTTGTAGCAAAATTGACATTCAAGTTATAATTTGAATTTGTAACACCCTAATTTTCAACTTTTGCCTTTTTATAAAATTTTGCTAGAAACAATTTCCTATGCTTAAGGAACATAAGGTTGTCTTGTAAGGAATCATATGCTCGTAGCCTAAGAGGGGGAGGGGGTGAATTAGGCAACTTAAAAACCTTAACCTATGGCTTCACTACTTTTGCATCAAGTAAAACTAGAACATACTATCTAGATGTGCAACTATGGTTGTTCTAGTGTGAAACTCCCATCCCAAAACAAGTTTTGCAACCTATAACCAATCCTAGTATGATACTACTCTAGGAAAGTAAAGGCAAGTAAGGATTGCAAGAGAGTAATGCGGAAACGTAAAGAGGGATGAGAGGAAGCAAACTCTTGACATGTGATTTATCCCGTGATATCGGTAGGCATTAAGCCACCCTAGTCCACGTTGTTGAAGCACTCACACAAGAGTATTGCTTCCCGGTCACCAAGTCTCTCCCAAGAGCACCACTTGACTCGCCACAAAGGCTCGCCACTTAGGCACTCGCCAAGCTCCCTTGGTCACCTTGATGCCGCCTCCACTAAGGAGCTTCTCCACTTAGGAAGGGGTTCTCCACGTCCCCCGCACAAAGTGTCCTCGCCACTCCACACCAAGCCGGAGGGTCGAAGACGATTGCCGGTGAGCCACTTAGGCCCCAAGGCTTCCGGCGCACCTTGTACAAATTGATTCACTGAAGAATCACCTCACAAGGTTGGTACAACCTTGCACTCACTCAGCTCTTAGCTAAGCCTAACACTAAGAACATACACATAGAATGTGCAAGTCTATGGATGAGCAATTTAGCACTTGGATGGATTGGATATGATCTTTTAGGTGTCTTGCACTCTCCTGCACTTCCACACAATCCAACCATCTCAAATGGGTGAGTGGAGGGCGTATAAATAGCCCAAGCCAACCAAAGAGCCGTTGGCTAACGGCCACTGAAAAAGGTAGCGTCAGATGAACCGATGCTATGCTTTTCCTAGGTGTCGGTTCATCCGGTGCCCTCCACGTCACTTAGCCGTTGCAGCTCTATTGACACAACTGTTGCGACGCTATACACCGACGGTGCGTCGGATCATCTGGTGCTGAAGGAGTCCTCGCCACAACGTCTCTGTTAGCATCTTCTCATTTTGGCATGTGGTATTTTTGCATCCTTGGAACCTAGAAATCTCTACAAAGACATGCTAAACAATATGGTTAGTCCCATTGATCATGTTGTCATGAATCACCAAAATCAAACTCGAACTAATGGCATATGAGGCCATGTTTGCTACATGTCTTGAATTTCTCTTAGGCATTTAAATATTTTTGGAAATTAAATGAATAAACTATAGGAGTTTATTGTTGCTTTCATGCTGGTGCATTTTTTTGTTTGTTTGAATTCAATTTTGAAATTGAATTCAATTGTTTCATTTCCTTTCAAAATACGTAAACCTTTTCTTCTATCTCCCCTTCCTTTCACCCTGTCTGGCCCAGCTTCGCGTGAAGCCCAGTGACCGGAAGTCTGGTGCCGCTTCTCGGACTCCTACTTTCCGCCGCCACAACGTTTCTCAGCCCAAGCTGCCGAAGTCCGGTGCTGCTCCCTGGTCTTTCCCATCTGCCTTAGCGTTTTCCAACCCAGTTCGGCCCAGCAGCCTAACACAACCCGCATTTCCCGCAGCCACTGACGAGCGGACCCTGCTCGTCATCACCACCTTACACCGTCCCCAAGCCAGACTTGAATTCGAGTCCCGACCGCGCACGCCCCGCGCCCGCCTCCGCGTCGGCTTGGCCCGCACGCCAAGACTTGGCCCCAGCCTATAAAAGCAGCCGCCGCCACCCGAGTGTCGCACCCCAGAAACCCAAACCGCCCCGAGCCCCTGTGCGCCCACTCCAAACCCTAGCAGTGCCGCCGCCGTCGATCTTCCTCGTCGTCGCCTCCCCGCCGCCGAGGAGAACACCCGGAGCTTCGCGTGGAGGTGAGGAAGCCACTGGTGCCACTTGTTCACGTCCCCGTGCTCCGCATCGTCCTGGAGCACTCGCCAGAGTTGCGCCACCGCGCTTTTTCACCTCACTGAGCCCGGCGTCATCTCCGCCGTGACTCTGATGACCGCGCCACCCTAGATCGCTTCGTCATGTCACGCTTTACACTCTTGTGCAATCCGTGTGCCAAATCGGGTACCGTAGATCAGTTTCGATCTTCGCCGACGAACTCGACGCCGTGCGGCGCTGCTCGCCGTCGCAAGCCGCCACCTCCTTGCATCAGCCGCAGCCGCTAGCCGCTTGATCTAGATCCAACGGTCCAGATCGATCTAACCGAGGTCAATACCAGTCAACACAGTCCAGCCATCGTCGTTTTGCAGAAAAGCCCTTAAGTTCTTTCGGTATTATAAATAAGTTCACCAGCTTTACAAAGTTTCTTACAATTTAGTCCTTTTTCTTCGGTTAAGCCCCTAGAAGCTTAGTTTTTTCGCATATAGACCCCTATAGCTTGTTTAATGCATTGTTTCATCATTTAGATTCGTTTTAATGTTTTTGGTGTCCAAACAATCGTCTCGTAGTGTAGAATTGTTTTTCACCTTTATTCTGTTCTGTTGTTACTATTTGGTGATTGTTTCTTATTTTCTTCTGTCATATGCTTATATGTGCTTGATGTGGTGCGTAGAGAGCGAGACGTTCGAAGGATTCGAAGAGCAAGAAGTCCAAGAGTTTGAGCAGTAGCAGAGTCTTGTTGAAGGTAAGTCCCCCTTGATGCATACCTGTTTAATCCCATATAACATGCATTTAATTCACTGTATTGACTTTATTGCTTGCATTAATTTTATGGGTTCCTATTAATGATGATGACTAGTGTTCTTTTACCGTTGCCTTGTAACCGGGTTGCTAAATTAATCTTGATGGTAGATGTGCTGAGTATGCTCAACTGGGATGGAAATAATCAACATGGTTACCTTTTATGCTCTATGTTCAAAGTTCTTCGGAGCTTTTACGTGACTTGTGGGTAAAGTTGTACAAGCTCTGCAGAGTGTTTAAAAACTAATCGGTTAGCCGTGCTCATGATCAAGAGCGGCCTGGACCCTCACATGAATAAATTATGAAATTTGATATTAAATTGATGCTTTTATCTTTATTTATGTTCATGCTCTGTTATATTAAATGCGGGTTGGTACAAACTTATACTTTCTAGTAATTATGCTGCTAATAAAACTTGACCAACTACAATGCTAATTTGCTTGAACTTATCAGCCACCACCAAATGGCCTTGCATTTTATATATTGTTTTCCGCTTGCTGAGTACACGGCATGTGCTCACGCTTGTTTATTTATTGCAACTACAACACTCGGAATGCTGCTTAGACTAGGAGAGGTATGAAGACTACCCCAGAGATTTCCAGGAGTTCTAGGTGTACGTGTCTTCAGTCAGGTGCCTGTGGAGGCGACTCTGTCCGCTGCGAGATACTCGTTATTTTGTTCGTTATGAGACTTTCGGTCGTGTAATAACTTTATATTCATGTGGCACTATTTTTGGTATTCACTGAGTCATTACATGTGTGTAACTTGATCCTGGCGCACATGTAATTTATGCATCTGGTTTTGCCTTTAAAACTGGGTGTGACAAAGTGGTACCAGAGCCGTGTTAACTGTAGGATGTTAACCTAGTTAGAAATGGTCGAATTTAAGGATTATAATGTCTTAGAAGCCCCTCTTGTTACATGCTTGCTTTATTTGTTATTTAATAAACCTTAATCTTGCTTTTATCTCATCCTTGACTTCTACTTGGTTCTTCATCTTGTGCTTGCTATCTTTTATCTGTTAACACTTAATCTTGATATCTATCTCACTCGGCACATGTTTCACTACACATTTAGATGGTTTGCCGCTTGTTGTGGGCTGAATCATGGGCTCACAACAAGGCCTAATGGGCCGGTCGGCCCAATAAACCCGCTGGCCCATCCGCCACACTAACCCTACCTTATATAATCCCCTCCCACTCACCCCGCCTCCCTCCTCTCCCCACGCTTCTGCCACGGGCCACCACTCTCCACGCCGCCACCTCCTCTCCTCTCCTCTCCTCTCCTCTCTCTCTATCTCTCTCTATCTCTTTCCCTCTACCTCCCTCCCCGTCCCCCTCCTCTGTTCCACGCCTCTGCCCGACCTCCGCCGCAGCCTCACCATCCCCCTCCTCCCCCATCCCCGCTTTGCACGCCCCTCACCTCGTGGCGAGGAGTAGTGGCGTACGGCAAAAGCACGTTGTGTGGTAGTGTACATGGTGCTGTTTTGTCTAGTTCGTTCATCAATCTTTCATGCATTAAATCACGCACGTGCTTTTTAAAAAAGAAAATGACCCACAAATTTTGATGTCTCCTCCAATTGTACAGTACATAAAACTAAACATAGTTTTAAGTGCAGAAACAGAGCTTAAACAAGATTTAGGCCCAAACTCTTTGCATGTCCGAACCACATGTGCCAGGCACGGCCGAACCACCTGGTCCGGCCGAACCTGCAGGTGCGGCCGGCCCTGCAGGTGCGGTCGGCCCTGCCCAGTGGCACGACCCTGGTCCAGAGCACACCCACTCCCTCGAGCACAACTTGGACGAGTGTGATTCACTGAATAAACGTCGATTTGATCAAATGGTGGAGGCTGGGATCACTTGGATCAATGGGTCCACTTATTTGCTTGCTCAACCGCCACAACCGTCATCCAGAGGCAATCCTAGGCGTCCCCTAACATGGTCGGTGCATCACACGGCATGGGGTAGGGCCGGCCGCACCTAGAGGGTCGGCCGCACCTATCAATTGGCGTGCCCGGCGAAACCGACCCAAGGAGCCGACCAACAACCGCCTCAGGAGCAGTGATCAGGAGTGTCCAAGGTGAGAGGCGGCACATCCTAGGGCCGGCCGTGCCTAGAGAGCCGGCCGCACCTGGGGTTTTCCTCCCCTGTGCTCCACCGACCTCCCTTGCCTATAAAAGGCACCTCCCACTCGCTGGAATGGACACACAACGCAGGAACATCTCCATTTCTCTCTATTGTTCACTTAGAGTAGGATTAGTGTAGTTTGGGAGTTAGAGTCGAGTCGAGCTAGTCTCGGGGTTCCGAAGGAGTCTTCTTCAGGGGTCCAGTACTACTCTTGTATCCTTTCTTTTGTTTAGACTCAAGTACAATTTAAGTTATCTTTCTATCTTACCTTTCGATTCAATTACATTTAACTTTCACTTTGCTCTGGAAACTTTATTCTTGGTTTAGACTAAAGTTAGTTTAATCTTGGTTAGTATATCTCTCTTGAACCCTATAGTGGTGTGGTCGTTCTTCGCTTGATCTTCTACCGAGTACATTTGTGCTTAGTAGCGGAGAGAGACCTTCCTTCGTGATATCCGGGGAAAGGTTCTTTGGTTCGTTGTGAGCGCTATGCTCAGAGCTTGCCTTAGTCTTAGATTGGTGTCCCGTTCAACAGAATAGTTGTGGTACCCTAGGGAGGTGACAGCTCCGGACGGGCTCAGTAGTCCACCATGTTAGTTCGGGCAGGTAGGATTCAGCGCTTCGTCGTTCTCCCTTCTCATCCCAGTCCGAGAGCGCGGCTTTGCATGCCCCTCCAACACTAGAAGAGCTTGTTGAGTTTAGTTTGCCTTGGTTATCATTTGTCTTAGTTCTTTACCTAGAGTTGACAAAAATAGATAGATTGTGTTAGGATCCTTTCTCGTCTCGTTGTCCTTCCAGCTCACTAGGTCCTCTCTAACCCTTTATCGAATACTCCTTGTGTGTGTCAAGTTATCCCCGAATATCTTTATTCGTTACCCCCGCTATAGCTCTTTGTTGAGTCTTGTCACTCTCCACCGTTTATCCGATCACCTTTGCCGTAGTGCCTCCCTTGGGAAAATATAAATACGATAATCCGAATACCACCGGGTGAAGTGCTACAACGGTAATCCGTGCGCTTGCGGACCTTTCTGTGATGTGTGTTTTACCAAAGACGTTCCAAACTCCATTACTAGGGGTATAAACCCGGTAGCGACGCTAGAGAGTGCCAACAAGCATTTCTGGCGCCGTCAGCGCCGTGAGTGCAAACTTAGTAGTGAGGCTAAGGAACGTCAACACACCGCCAGCCATTCGATGTATTCAGACCGGGTCAAAACCGGTCAACCCAGAGCCACACCGTGTAGTTTTGCAGAAAAGAGCCTAGGTTTTCTAGTTTAACAGATGTACCCTTCTGCATGTAAAGATCCTCACACATAGGTCTTGTTCTTTACATTTTAAACCCTGATCTTCTTGTTTTTAGCACCCGAGGTCTAGCCTTTAGTTTTTATAGCTTAACCGTTATGCTTTTATGTATAATTATGTTTAGGACCTCGATTTCTTGCAGTTTGGCCCCTCTAAGCCCAGTTTTCTCATCGTTAAGCCCCTGTACCTGGTTTTAGCCGTATAATGCACGTTTTAGCTCCGTTTTTAGCGTTCTTTATATCCATGCGTTCGTTTTGATGAGTATATTAGTTTGGTGTTGTTTATGTTTCTGTTTGCAATGATTGGTGTATTGTTTCTTATTTTATTGTATTCTATGCTTGTATGTGAATGTGTGGAGCGTAGAGAACAGGGAATTTCGTGAAGAAGAAGGCTTTGAAGACTTTGAGCAGTTTCCGAAACTTGTGGAAGGAAAGTCCTTGCTGCATCCCCATTTAACCTATACGAAATGCATTTTAATTATACTATTTATTTATTTACCGCTTTGCATTAATAGATGGGTCCTATTATTTAAGGTTTGACTAGCTTTGTTTATCCCTATGCCTTGATCAACCTGGGTTTTATTTTAATGTTGGGTAGACCTTGCTTAGTTGCTCAACTTGGGACAATGGTGGTTCTAATTAACAACAATGTTAATCTTGCTTTACTTATGTTATACCTTCATTAAACAAGATCACCTTTGTTAATCGGAACATGGAGAACCACCCAGGAAAACAATACTACCACAAGACATATGACTCTGTCTTGGCCAATTAATTAGAAACTTTAGTATGTTGTATGCTTTACCTAAAAGGGGTTGGGGGCTGACGGTAGATGGTGTATAGCTCGACCCTCAGACTGATCTGCTCTATGGTAGCTTTGCAGTTTCGAGAGAGGTTTATGCATTGCACTAATCGGGTAACCTAGCGAGCAGCCCGTGCTAGGGAATCTTTGTAAAGGCCTCGTAGCGTCCCTATGCAATCACACCTCGGTAGTGTGGTATGGTGCCTAGCTAACACAACATGGTTGGGTCCAAAGTTCCTAGAACTTTTACGGGACTTGTGGGTAAAAATGTACAACCTCTG
This sequence comes from Cenchrus fungigraminus, assembly GCA_036936925.1. Lineage (NCBI taxonomy): Eukaryota > Viridiplantae > Streptophyta > Magnoliopsida > Poales > Poaceae > Cenchrus > Cenchrus fungigraminus. Next base: position 18,627,947 of record CM072774.1, read on the forward strand.
CAGAGTGTAAAACTAATCGATTAGCCGTGCCACGGTCAAGGGTGACCTGAACCCTCACATGAGTGAACTATGGAAGATGGACTAAACTTGTTGCATTTACTTTCATTCATGATGATGATGCTTATGTTAATCTCTGGGTTGGTACAGACTTACATTTGCTAGTAAATCAGCTTCCTTAATAAAACTTGACCAACTAAAATGCTGACCCGCTATGTAACCATAAGCTTCCACCATAAAGCCTTTGCATGTTGTTATAGTGTTTCCCTTGCTGAGTACGATATGTTCTCATGCTTGTTGTTATTTATATTGCATCTACACAACCCGACTGCTGCTCAGACGGACGCTTTGAAGTCTTTCCTGGAGAGTTCGACGAGTTCTAGGCGAGCGTGCCACCAGTCACCTGCTTGTGGAGACGTCCTTTTCCGCTGCTAGTACTCGCTTTTGTTTCGATTATGAGACTTTCGGTCATGTCATATTGTTATAATACTCTTTATACACTTTTGGCACTGTTTTTGGTATTCACTGAGTCATTGCGTGTGTGTAACTTAATCCTGGTGCACATGTAAAGTATGCATTCCAGTTTGCCTTCAAATTTGGGTGTGACACTAGATGTCGCGTCGCCACCCAGTGCGCCTACCGTCAGTCACCTCCTGGCCCTTGCCTCTCTGCCTGCCCGGCTACCTGCATGTTGCGCCACTGAATTTTGGCCTTAGTCATGAGCAAAAGCTAGCTCCGCCACTGCTTATAGATCAATAGCTTGCCATTCAAAATTCATTTCAATCGTAGCTCAGCAAATCATGCAGTGCTACCTATGGTGCTTTTTATTGTACTGTTTCATCCAAGACATTATTTGAAAGAAAAATAAGAGGCAATCTGGGAGATGATCAATGATGTGATATGGACTATGGATCTCCAATGGTAGCAAGAAACATAGGGATTATTAGTTGCTCTTTCTCCAATCTATCTCTATCAACACATCTCTATATAGCTCTTAAACCCATCTCTATATAGCTCTTAAACCCATCTCGGCAATTCAGCTGAGTTCTCTAAGGGAAAGTGGCTTGATAATGCTATTCTATGGATATCAAGGTGCAGTACCTTATCATTATCTTGCCATCTTGTTTCCTGATGCTTCACATACTCAGATGCCCCTCGAGCCTAGCTTTGAACCGTGATTCGATCCAATGATACACCTTTGACACAAACATGAGATATGCTTGTGATGTGCATCAATACTGTAAAGAGCTGCAGTTTCAGAAGACACTGCACACAGGGAGAAGGCGGTGCAGCTCCTTCTCTTCATTCTTTCCACAATAATATAGTTATTACAAGATGTTCTTGTCAATGTCAATATCTTGCCAATTTTGTTTGGTGTGTAAACTGCTGAGATCCAGAGGCCATTTTTATAGGCAGCTCTGCGTGACGGAAATAACATTTGTACCGGTGCGTAACACCCCCTGGTACAAATGTTTACATTTGTACTGGGTGGGATATCCGGTACAAATGCTATCCCTCATTTGTACTGGATGCTTTGTACCGGTTGGATACCCGGTACAAATGACGGTTACCAACCGGTACAAATGCTCGTTTTTCCAGTTGTGTCAGGAATAGGTGCTAACATTTGTACCTGCACATGTCATTTGTTTCCCATAGTACCATTTCATCATCAATCATTCAATCGATCAGCCAACAAGATATTTGGACAAAAAATACAAAACACAAATTGGGTCAGTGATGTATAAGAACCACTGATAGTTTCAATGAGTGCGGGGGGTCACTTTAGTTTCTCTGTTTTTCAGTGCCATTGAATTTAGAAGGAAGATAGATTAAAAAAGGGAAATTATAGGGTGCTTATAATTAATGTGAGCCATCCACCATGCGAAATTATAGGGTGGTAGTAATAGGTAGTACCAGGTTAGTTGGTTCCAGTACAAGATACTACCCAAGCACATGAACAAAAATGGCAAAGTAATCAAGGCGCAGGATGATATAACTGGTAATTTTACCAAGTTAATGTTAGCCATAGAAAATATTTGAAGCCACACGCTGGTGGTGGTAATAATCCGAATTTCTAGTCTCACTCGTTCTGTTTTTGGATCCTAATTCACTGCAAACACAGGAGACACTTTATTTGCATCAGCTGATCTTGGATGCTCTGACGTTGATTAACACGTTTGTTGTGGAGTCCAAGTGTCCTCCCGCAAAGTCTAGATCAACAGTTACAGTTAGTTGTAGTTGATAATTGAGGACGAAAATTTGGTGTGCGTCAGCGTTCCTGATGCTTCACATGCACGGTAATCCCCTCAGTTGGAAGCATGATCCATGCATCAAATTGTATCTGAAATGCTTGAGTCGTTCATTCTCTGATGTACTGAAGAATGTGGTCCACCATGCACATCCAGGGACTCAGATTCCTGCCCGCAACTTCAATCCCTCAATCGCCCTTGGTGCCGAGGTGAAAATACCTTACTTCTTGCTCTTGCTCTGCTCCCACCAGTTAGGGAATCATGGGAGCTAGCAGAACGATACGAGGAGCCTCTTGCAGGAGTGTGCTGTGCAAGGAGACTGACAAGGAAGCACGGAGAAAGAGTGTGCGAACTTGAGCTATCACTCGCTCCTTGCTCCATCGTTCCAATCGCCCTGCAGTCTCGCTTTCTTCCATGCTACCACTCTTGTTTCCAGGTGCTTCACATGCCCAGACGCCGCATAGCTAGGTAAAGGAGGAACTAATTAAACTAGGAAGTACGACTAGATCCATGCATCAACCTCTCACATGTTGATTGAGTTCAACCTAAAATTCTGACATGAAAACTCGAATGATATATGTGTACAATATATGCTCCAGTTTTTGAAAGTTTCTGAAACCACACACAGGGTGTATATATAGAGAGCACTGCAGAGACCCCAGGTTATTTTATAGTCAGCAGCTAGGACCTGACGGTTTGACCTAATTAAAAATGTGTTTGATTGCTGATGTACTTTTACACCAACTAATCGATCAAAGGCATGCATAAAGTAGTTCAGAAAAGAAAATGGAAAAACCAGCGGGATGACAAGAAGCACACTGGCCGTTGCAAGAAATGTGTAAGTTTTTTATTAATTAATATATGTATGAGCAGGCAATGTAATTTAACATGTACCTTGGTAGACAATAAAGTTTAAGATGCTGGGGACATAAATCCTCAAGTGGGCAGCTTTACGCTTTTCTATGGTTCTAGTCCATGTCTATTGTGAATTTTGAGCTTCCATTCTTTCGGCACTCAATTTCACTAGATACAAAGAGGGGAAGCTCATCGGAGGCATGGGATGCAGTTCGTTCAGCGACGCGGTAACGATGGCGGGTGAGAGAGAGAGAGGAGCCTGACAGAAAATCAGGAAGAGGTAGATGACGAGTCACAAGTTGAGAGACTTATTGTTACCTGAGATCTGTAATAATCACAACTTAGAGATCTCTATCTAGGACACGAATTCTCTTGGACCTCCTGCTTTCACTTCTCCTCATGTGCCATGTCTATCTGGAATAACGTTCTTCTAAGAGTTTCTAGAACCACGGGGAGCTTATTGGAAGGCATAACAGTAACTCTCTCTCTCTCTCTTAATTGTCATCGCCTCTTCTGATCATGTATGTATATTCGTGTTGGAGGAATGTAGGTTGCCAAAACTCCGGAATGCTAAAATTTTGGTAGCTAACCAATGAGAATCGTGGTGGTCACCAGTTTGGTGGTCAATAATCCAAGCCGGCAATAAAATTGTGGGTACCTTGCCGACCATCAGCAACGCGCTCTTGCTTCCTGACACTTCGCATGCCCAGACAGGAAAGTACCATAGGAGGCTCATCATGTATCAAACCTCGCATTCAAAATCATGTTTAAAAGCCAAATGTGTATTGAGCTGAGATCCAGAAAAGCCATTTTACTTTATATAGGCTGGAGCACTTGGACGCAGCTAAACACTGACATAACCATGTGCTGTCAATACTGGAAAACGAAATTTCTCTGTGTGTTTTACATTTCCCTGTCGGTGTTTTACACAGGGAAAGTGATTTTCCCTGACAGTTTTTAAAGAACACACAGGGAAATTCCAAACCCGACAGGGAAATTGCTAATTTCCCTGTGTGTTAGATAAAACACACATGGAAATTAACATAGCACACAGGGAAATCCCTAATTTCCCTATGTGTGAGATAAAACACACATGGAAATTGACATGGTACACGGGGAAATTCCTTATTTCCCTGTGTGTTAGATGAACCACACAGGGAAATTCATCGACATGGGGAGGAAGAACACATCAATGGTTCATGTTTCTCTTTTTAATCCGGAATTAAATTTTGTAATTGGTATTTCTTCCGCATAAAAACTCAAAACTTGATGGTTCTTTTTCCTATTTTTTTCTAAAAACTTGATTTGGTATTTAATAGCGTTTGTTTGCATGTTATAATTGCTATTTCTTGGATCTTTTTATACAACTTGCTTTCTTCCACATACACGGAGAATAGATAAAATACCTTTTTGCATAACACAACTGCTATATAACTTGATATTTTCTATTGTTACGGTCAACATAAGGTGGTGTCAAAAATTGAGGTGCATACGAGTTGGAATAAGTTGCAAGATATTCACAATACGACCCAACGGTCGTACGGTCGTATTATCGGTTTCTTTGGTTGTTTCTCTATGGGTAAAATGGTAATTTGATAGATATATATTATTTGGAAAAAAATTCCGCGCTGCCCCCTATACTCTCTAAAACATTTCATATATTTAATTTCCTATATTACAACAATACCATTTTACATTTTCGATAATACCCATATACTACCCATACGACATTTGAATACTACCGTACGACAGCTAAAAAAACCAGTCCTATAGAATTAATCTCAACTGTCGGATCCTTACATATAGGTCCTTTTCTATTACATACGAGTCCTTTTTCAACCGGTCGTACAGGTCGTATTGTGTACATCTCGTGCAATTCCTTAGACATTAGGTTGATGCCCGATCCCGTGTCGCAGACAACTCGCTGGAAGTTCCATTGATTGATGGAGCAGTGGATTGATGGAACTCCAGGGTCTTCAAGCTTTGGCAGTAATGGTGAAGGGAACAGGTTCTTATTCTCTGATTGAATCGTGTTGATCATCCAAACTTCCTCCACACATGCGGTTGAGGTCGATTGTTCTTCTTATTCCTCCTTCTATCTCTTCTTTTCTTCTCGGCAACTGGCTCGTGTCTTTGAGGGTAAGGATATCGGGGGTGTGCAGAAGCTTTTAGGATCTTGTTCTTGAAATTGAATGTCTCCTTCCTCCCATTGATGGTGAAGACGATCTTAGCGGCGTCGGCGTAGATGATGGCTTTGGCTGTGGCAAGGAAAGGACGTCCCAAAATGATTGGAGCGTTCTCACTTCCCCCAGTCTCAACAACAACGAAGTCGGCAGCCACGTAGGAGCGTCCTACCCCCAGACATACGTCGTCTAGGATGCCCTCGGGGTGGCATAGTGACAGGTCTGCAAGCTGCAAGCACATGGTTGTATACAATAAAGGTGAACCGTTGATTTTCTTATATACTACCTTAGGCATTATGTTGACGCTAGACCTGAAGTCACAAAGTGCATTCTTGAAGGTGTAGGCTCCAATAGTGATGGTGGTGACGGGCCTTCCTGGATCTCCTCTTTTGGCGGGCATGCCCCAGTCAGTCCATCTTGGGCCTTCTTCTGTCTTACTCGAACACAGATCTACAGAATAGATATCGACAAGATTTGCAAATTCTAATTCTTCCGGCTGGCCTGGAATCTTACCTGGGTTAGCCGTGGGAACAGATGATGCCAGCTGAGAAATCTGAGATTCTAGCATTTTATTAAAGCTATGTTGGTTCTTGATGGCAGAAGAAAAGCTTTCCATTTTATTACTAATAGTTTTGAGCATTTTATCATTGGAAGCTAACTTCTTAGATAGATTATCCATAATTCTACCCTGGTTTTGGACTAAGTCTCTTAATGGTGAGAAATTATTGGAAGAATTATTACCTTGATAGTTACCTGAATAGTTACCTGGGTAGTTGGTCCTCTGCTGAGTCCATCCTTGATTCTGCTGGGGACGATATTGGTTGTTATTGTTGATGTAGTTCACGTCCTCCTCCAGCTGAGGGCATTGACTCCCTGAGTGTCCAGTGTTTCCACACTCTTCACAGGTCATGCGGGATTCGAAGAGTTGCATGACTTCCTTCTTCTCAGGGGCTTTGTCTTCAAGCCTCTTCATCAGTAAATCCATTTTGGCAGACAGCATGTCTACCTCCTTGAGCTGGTGCATTCCTATTTCTTTCTTGCGGGGTTGACGTTCCTCGTTCCAAGCTTGATTGGACGCCATCTTTTCCACAAGGTTAGTAGCTTGAGTAAGTGTAAGGGACAGGAAAGCACCTCCAGCTGCAGCATCCATCGTTTCACGGGTGTTGGTAGAGAGCCCGTGGTAGAAGGTCTGCAAGAGCAACCAGTTTTCCATTCCATGATGTGGGCAAGCTGAAATGTAGTCTTGAAAGCGCTCCCATGCTTCAGGAACAGATTCCTCGTGTTGCTGCTGGAAACTTGAAATTTTCCCCTGTAAGGCATTGGTTTTGCCTATAGGAAAGAACTTTGCCAGAAAGGCAGTAGAACACAATGTCCAAGTTGTAAATTTGTCTTTGTTGGAGTAAAACCATTGCTTCGCTCGCCCCAATAATGAGAATGGGAATAAACGAAGTAGGACTGCATCACTTGGCACATCTTTGATCGTGAAGGTGCTACATATCTCCAAGAAATTTTGAAGGTGTTTGTTGGCATCTTCATGAGCTTTTCCACAAAATTGGCTAGCTTGTACCATGTTGATCAGCGCAGGCTTGAGCTCAAAAGCAGCATTTCCTACAGCGACTGTCGGACCAGTATGAATGTTGTCCAGGGTCGGTGCGGAGTACTCGCGTAGGGACTTGTTTGCCATTACTTCAAACGTGGGTGTTAAGCTTCGCGCTGTTGAATCTCCCAAGGCAGAAGTCGTGGGCCAAGAATCAGGAGACCTGAGCTTTGACCTTGCCTTCCTTAAGATTTTCTCTGGATCTGAAATGAAGTTTTCTAGAAGATTCTTTTTCATACATTACCCTGAAATAAGATAGACAAAAGTGGAAAGAACAAGGGTAAGCCTATTCAAGTAATGATTATTTAGGTTCTCGATACATTATGTGTGAGAGATGCATGCATGCTATTACTGAAACTTTTTCATCTAGGCTATAGACTTTCTTTCCCCGGCAACGGCGCCAAAAATGCTTGTTGACATTGCTAACATCATCGACTAGAAACGGATATAAGATCCATCTCTATCGACGGCACCAGAAATGCAAAGGTATATCTTAACATGATGCTAAGTGTATATCAGATGTTGCTTTCAGATTAAACTAAAAGGTGAACTCCGACACGATTCATAGCACAACTCGATATAGGTTGTCAGCCCTGACAGGTGTGCCAGAAAACGCATGGATATGGTACTCTTACATATGCCTTGGATCTCTAAAAAAGAAGATATATATAAATAGGGAATCCGCAAGCGCACAGATATGAATATACCATTGTAGCATTTTAACCAGGAGTAAAACCAGGTATCGTATTTATATTCTACCATAGGGAAAGAAGTCTTTCTAATCCATAATAGCTAATACATGCTCATCTCTTAGTTTTATAATGTAGAGTGGCCAAAATATATCAATTGCTATAAACAGGGGTAAGTCACATAAAGATAAAGATATTGATAGCATTGTTCAAGTCATAACATCATGAGCAGCTAGAAAGTGTCATTATAGCAAGAGAAACATAGCAAAGTCTAGTTAGAGAGGATACTCCTCGGTAACTCTAAACTATATGTCAATGCAAACTATGATTAGTTCAAACATTTAACAATCATGGAAGAAGAACTATTATATTAATGCATGGGGAGACTATCCAGGAGGATCAAGGCCGAAACTTGAAACAACCCAAACAGTATAAGGCTCCACTAGTCCTATACACGGGAGGTGGACTGCGAAGGACTCAATAGTGCTGTCACCACCACGATCTACCACACGACCCGGCATATAGGGTGCAATCGCAGATAAATACAATATAAGCACCACGCTTACACTGTCTTTACCGTTCACCCATGTTAATAAATGATCTAGGTGAGGGCTATACGACTCCATACATGAATATAAAGGCAAATCAACTATGCTAAACATGTAATCATAATAAACATCAAAGCATATAATGTCGAATATAATCATTGATAAGAACATATGTCTGTATAACAAATGTAAGGATCTAGATAAGAACTTACAAGAGCGAAGCTAGATCAGTAGTTCGATCAGCCTCTAGACGATCAGGAGCCAAGTAGACGCCTTGCCTCCTCCTAGATCTAGACTAGCTAGCTACTCTGCTATATGGTGTTTCTAGGGCGTAGTATCTCTAACTTGATGACTTGATCTGGTGTATGCAAACTCAGGTTTCCAGATTGCCTCTGCCAGGGGGCAGGGGGGCTGCTTATATAGTCCTGAGGGGTAGACGTGCGCCGCAGGATCAAACCGACCTAAACATGTGGTTTAGATTGATCCTAGGAGGCGGTGGAGGAACATTCCAGAAGATGAGGCGGTTTGGGACCCGGGGGGGCCGACCGGCCCCACCACCAGGCCGCTCGGGCTGGGGTGGCCCCCCTGGGGTCCACTTTGGCCAGGTGGGTCCTTGATCCTTCTAGATGCTTCTTTCTTAGGTGCTAAGTCACGTTGAGTTCCGGAGCCTTCTGGAGTCTTCTAGAGTGGTTTCTTTGCATATTTTCTGAATAGTCCCTGTAGATTCATAGATTCACCAAAACTCATGGAAATTGTCAATATAAACCCTAATAAGGTGATCTCATTATATTTTAGTCCTTTTTCTAGTAAATGTGAGGGATAAAAGTCATAGATAAAATGTGTCAACAGACGGCTACAAGCACCGGTCGAGCAAGGATGGCAAGTACCGATCGAAGCGCGATCACAAGCACAAGAACAAGCACAAGGACGTGCGACGGTCGAGGAAGAAGGACGGCCATGGCAGGAAGGCCTGAGCGATGGTTGGAGCGAGCGACATCGACTCCAACTCCGCCTACTCTTCCTCAAGCTCGAGTAGCAGTGAAGATGAAGGTGATCGGCGCAAGAACAAGAAGGCGTCCAAGAACTTGAGCGGGTTGAGCTGCTTCGCGGGAGATGGCTTCTGCGGCATGGCTCGTAGCTCCGGCATCAAGAAGAGTCACCAAAGTGACTCGGACTCTGACTCCGAGGACGAGGTATGTGACGAGCTTCCCTTCTTGCATGAGGAGAATGAGCGTCTTGGCCAGTTGCTTGATAACCGTGATGATATGCTTAGAGAGGCCAAGAAGATGAGGAAAGAGCTTAGGGCCTCGCTAGAAGATGCTAGGAACCGTGTGGCTGAGCTAGAAACCCAGAACCTAGATGCTAAGCTTGAAATTGATTCACTTAAGGCTTCTCCTGTGGTTTCTGATGATGTTGATTGTGTTGATTGCTCTGTGTACCTAGCTGATCTTACTAGTCTCAAGGATAAGCATGCTTCTACCTGTGATGAACTAGATGTGCTTAGGGTTGAAGTGGCTGAGCTTAAGTCTAGACCTGCTTTGCTAGGTGCTTGCACTTCTTGCCCTGTTTTGTATGGAAAGATTGATGAGATGCATGCTTACACTGTTTCACTTGAGGCTAAGCTGAAAGAACCTGTTCCCACTTCTTGTTCTACATGTGAAGTGCAAGCTTAGAAAAATCTGGAACTTGCACACTATGTGAATCGCTTGCAGGATGAGAATGATGAGTTGGGAAAAATGATGGGTTGGTTGTCGGGGTATGAACCTCAACTTAGAATGATGATGGAGACATATAAGCGCTGTGATGGGCAAGCACTTGGTTCGGAGAAGGTTGGAGAGTGTAGTGGTGAGGGAGGAGTGAAAATTGGTGATATCCAAGCTCCACCAAAAACCTACCACAAAAATACATATGTTCCTAAACCCAACCCACTGAGAAACAAATTTGACACAAATCCAGATCCACCAATATTTCCTCACTCCACAAATGATTTCCAAAAACCTATCAAGTTCAAGAGCAACTTGGAGAATGTGTTCTTTGGGAAAGAGAGTGAGAAGCCTAGTGAGGAGAAACCGGTTGTCGAGCATACACCCCGGGTACCGCAAGGAAGGATGAAGACGGACTCCTACTAGAATTCCCCTGTAAACCCACTAGGACTCGTGCTGTGTAATCCTACTAGGACTCCTACCTTGTAACCGAGTAGGCACCCGCCCCCTAGACTATATAAAGGAGGGTCGGGTACCTAGGAACACATCCACGATCCCTCCGGGAACAACATCTAGGCGCAGGGCGCAATACTACTCCAAACAGGACGTAGGGTACGCTACTCTGGCTACCCGAACCTGTATAAATCTTGTGTCCCCGCACATACCTTCGAGTTCCAGGTCTGACGATCCCCCACTATCTACTCTCCGATGGGTACCCCCTATGGAGGTTGCCGGATATAAAACTCCGACATTGGCGCCCACCGTGGGGCGATCGTCATGATCATCGGGCGAATTCGAAGGACTTCATCGACAAATCAACCTGGTACGACGGTGTGAGATTCAGCGAACTCGCTGTGGTCACTGCTCTTGTCGGTGCGTCGCATCCAAGAAGAATCATATATTCATACACAGAATCACCGACAAGCAGTTCGAGTTCACAGCAGTCCAACTGTCCAAATACTCGATCCCGTCGAGCTTCATTTCAAAACGGACAGCCTTTGTCCACCGTCAGAAGACAACTTCTGTGGAGAAAAACTTCCGTGTGCACGTGGGATTCGACTTCGAGTCCGAAGCAAACACGGCTCCTTGCTTTCTTGATAAAAACAGAGATGCAACGCAAGCAATGAGGCAGGATAACGTTATTTCGTTTCCACGCACAAAAAGCAGAATCTTGAGCATTATGCTATACACACACGTGTGGCTACCAGGAATCTTCACTCAACGTACACGGAAGACAGATGCGAGTACTATTTTAGCGACTTCCGGCTGCAGTGACCTGTGTACGACTACCTCGACTATTTACCTCGACTAGTCTCAACCAGAAAACTAGTCGAGGACGGCTCCCGCGGCATTAACAACTAGTCGGATCCACCTCCAACTAGTCGACTTCACCAGCAACCGTCGCGGCTCCATCACCGACCGCCACGGCTTCGTCGACACTCGTCCACGAATCAAGCTAAGTCACTTATTTCAATAATTATTTTTTCTTTGGCTTGCTCTCCACATACAGGAACCAACGCCAAAGATTACTTCGTGTACGCCTCTCAATGGCTACCTGCCAGCAGAGCTACACCGTGCCGATTATTCCTTGGGGATGTTGACCGACTGCCACAGGCTTGGTGCACCAAATTAGGAGGCTCTTGCCACGACGTTTCATCTACTGAGTGCTGGAGGCGCACAATGGCTACACCCTGAGGAGGCACTGCGCAAATCTTGCTCTCCGCCATGCGAACAATGAGCAAACGCGCTCTCTCTTGTCGCCTCGCCGACTACTTTCGTCTATCTCTTAATGGTCTCGCTCCAGTAGCACACGCCTTGATCCGCGCAAAGCCTCGGCTCTCCTATCATGGCTCCACGCCCCCAGCGGCTATGGCTAAACAGGCTCCTCAGAGACTGGGTGCTTAAACCAGCTCTCCTGTCATGCCTCCACACCCCCAGCGGCTATGGCTAAACAGCGACCAAAGAGACTGGGCGCTTAACCGCATCAGGCTAACTACTCGACGCCTTACGACCACAACAAGAGCATGACACATGACATTTACATTTATATTCATATTTGTATTTGTCACTAGTAGATTCAATTTCTACAAAAATGCTACATAATGCATGCATCTCTACTTTCAGTTCAAGCTTCAGCGACGACTTCCCAGGATGCTTCGCGTACCTCCATCGGCACGGCTAGTTCCCAAACTCGGGGACTACGCACCAAATCACTACTCGACAACAACTCGAGTAGTCTCTGCTAGCTCCCTAGCTCGGGGGCTCAGCACCAACAACTACTCGACGTGGCTCCTACGGCTCACCTGGCGACGAGCTCGGGGGCTGAACGCTACAAGAGTACTCAGATGATGACTTCCGCAAACACTGAAGACCCTTGGATTAATTCTTCAATCGTTCCAAGGCTCGGGGGCTACTAGGCTACACCCATTAGTTGATTTTTTTCAAGACGGAAGCAGAATCAAGATTGACCCTCAGCCAGAGTTCATGACTCAACCTAAGGTTCGGGGGCTACTCCATATGGAGTGCGATTTTGCAATCGCACTTCCATATTATCTCGACTTCAAGACAGATGAGCTGGACCACCTTCCAGCCTCATGGCAGTTCAAGTACTATTGAAGACTTCTCAAGCAGTACTCGAGGACGCTCAAGAACTACTCGAAGAAACTTCAAGACTACTCGAACTACTACACTCGACTACAAAGTGCTCAGGGGCTTGTCGGGCGTACACCCCGGGTACCGCAAGGAAGGATGAAGACGGACTCCTACTAGAATTCCCCTGTAAACCCACTAGGACTCGTGCCGTGTAATCCTACTAGGACTCCTACCTTGTAACCGACTAGGCACCCGCCCCCTGGACTATATAAAGGAGGGCCGGGTACCTAGGAACACATCCACGATCCCTCCGGGAACAACATCTAGGCGCAGGGTGCAATACTACTCCAAACAAGACGTAGGGTACGCTACTCTGGCTACCCGAACCTGTATAAATCTTGTGTCCCCGCGCATACCTTCGAGTTCCAGGTCTGACGATCCCCCACTATCTACTCTCCGACGGGTACCCCCTATGGAGGTTGCGGATATAAAACTCCGGCACCGATTGAGCAACCGAGTGGAGAGAAACCAAGTGAGCAGCCCCAACCCAAGCCTAAACCTAAGCTCGTGCGGTTTCATTGTGACTATTGTGGGAGAGATGGTCACAAGGGTGAGTTTTGCTTCAAGAAGAAGCGTGAGGAGAGAGTGGCAAAGGAGTAGGCTAACAAGGACAAGTACCACCCTTCCAATGGTGTACTTGAGACTCGTGTGCAGATGCCCAGGGCCAAGTCGATTGTGAGGACGGTTCTGGCTTGGGGAGAGCGGAAGGTAGCAGGAGGTGCTGCTGGCCAGGCTACACCGGTCAGACCGGTGCACCACACCGGTCAGACCGGTGCAGGTCTGGGCAGACAGGGGTCTGGTTTCCGTGCTCGCAAGGAGGCTCGGTTTGGTTCAGGTGGTCGTGGTTCTGGTGGTTGGTATGGGAAGTCTGCAGGTGGTCAGTTTGCTAGACGTTCTCCACCTCGTACTCAATACGAGGGTGGGAGGAGTCGTAGCTTTGAGATGGAGAGGAGGAACGGTCCACAGTCTTCCTTTCGTGGTTTTCGTCCTCCTCCAGCTAAAGAGGGTTGGTTCCCTCGTAGTGGTTACCGTGGTGGTGTTCGTGGAGGTAGCTTTGATAGGAGAGATGCTTTGGATTGTGCTAACCCCACTTTGGAGCAAATGGCTCGGCACTGGTTTTACTCTTTTGGTACTAACCCCAGTGCTGAGTCGTTTGTTCACTCACGTGCTCGCTTTTGAATTTCAGGTGGGAGACTTGAGGAACGTTTGGTTGATTGACTCCGGTTGCTCGAGGCATATGACCGGGGACAAGGGGTGGTTCTCAAGTCTCATCCCGGTGGTGTCTAGGACATACATCACTTTTGGGGACAATGGGCGAGGGCGTGTGCTATCAAAAGGTGAGATCAAGGTAAGTGACAAGGTCACTCTCAGGCGTGTTGCTCTTGTTCAATCGCTGGGGTTCAATTTGCTTTCTGTGTCCCAGTTGTTGGATGAGGGCTTTGAGGTGTTGTTTCGGCCTGGTGGTTCTCGGATTTTAGATTCTCGAGGGGACCTTGTTTGCATGGTCATTCCCGAGGGTCAAGTGTTCCGAGCTGACTTTTCTCAGTCTTCTGGTGTGGAGCGTTGTTTCTTGGCTGGTTCTTCGAGTGAGTTGTGGAAGTGGCATAGGAAGTTAGGTTACTTGAGCTTTGACCTTTTGTCTCGCTTGAGTAAACTCAACTTGGTCCGAGGATTGCCACAGTTGAGGTTTGAGAAAGAGTTGGTTTGTGCGCCGTGTAGGTATGCCAAGATGGTAGCCTCTTCTCACCCGCCTCTCACCGATGTGATGACTGAGAGTCCATGCGAGCTGCTCCATATGGACCTTGTTGGCCCATCTCGTGTGCGATCTACGGGTCGGAAATGGTATGTCCTTGTTGTGGTGGACGACTACTCTCGGTATGCGTGGGTGTTCTTTCTTGAGGAGAAAGGGGAGACGTTTGGTTTTGTTCGAGATCTTGTCTTGAGGTTGAGGAACGAGAGGCACGGAGATGCCATATGAGCGATCCGCAGTGACAATGGCTCGGAATTCAAAAACTCTCGCTTCAAAACCTTTTGCCATGACTTGGGTCTTGAACACCTGTTTTCGAGTCCGTATACGCCTCCCCAGAATGGCGTGGTGGAAAGGAAAAATAGAACCGTGTGTGAGATGGCTCGGACGATGCTCGATGAGCATAGGACTCCGAGAAGGTTCTGGGCTGAGGCGGTCAATACCGCATGCTACGTGTCGAACAGAATCTACCTCAGAGTCTACAAGAAGAGAACCTGTTACGAGTTGATGCATGGTCGCACACCCAAGGTGAGTCACTTCCATGTCTTTGGTTGTAAGTGCTTTATCCTGAAGAAAGGGAAGAAGTTTGACAAGTTCGAGGCTAGGTCGGTCGATGGTATTTTCTTTGGTTATGCATCTCACTCTAGAGCATTTCGTGTGCTCAATCTTGAAACTAACCAAATCGTGGAGACTTGCGAGGTAACCTTCGACGAGACACAGCCACGTAGTCAGCTTGTTTTTGAGTGTGCAGGTGACGATGAACTTGGCGAGGAGATCTTTCAGGAGGAGGAGCATGAACATGGAGATGATGAAGATGGTGGTGTGGTGCCCACGGCTGAGCATGTACCTACTACTTCGACGACGATCGAGGACGGGCCCTCTCCCACACCTACGACGACAAACCCGGATCAAGGCGAAGCTGCTGTTGAGGGGGAGGTAGCATCAAGGCGAGAACCTCCCCGGCGAGTACAAGTGGATCACCCAGCTTCGAGAATCATCGGCGACATGAATGAACGTACTACACGGTCGAGGGTTCAAAACAATTCTCATTTCGCTCATGTTGCTTTTGTTGCCACCTTTGAGCCCAAAGACATTGGACACGCACTATCTGATCATAATTGGGTTAATTCGATGCATGAGGAGTTGGAGAATTTCGAGAGGAACCAAGTTTGGGTGTTGGTTGACCCTCCCCAAGGGTGTAAGCCAATTGGGACAAAATGGGCGTGGAAGAACAAAGAGGGAGAGAAAGGTGAAGTGGTGAGAAACAAGTCAAGGCTTGTTGCTCAGGGGTATAGTCAGAAAGAGGGGATCGACTACGAGGAGACCTTTGCTCCCGTAGCTCGTTTGGAGGCGATTTGGATCCTTCTAGCCTTTTCCGTGGCTAAAGGGTTCAAGTTGCACCAAATGGATGTGAAGAGTGCCTTCATGAATGGTGTGTTGGAGAAAGAAGTGTATGTGAGGCAACCACCGGGGTTTGAGAGTGAGAAGTACCCCCACAGGGTGTACAAGTTGAGGAAGGCGCTGTATGGGTTGAAGCAGGCGCCTAGAGCTTGGTACGGTAGGTTGAGGGGGTTCCTGTTTGAGAGAGGATTTGAGATGGGGAAGGTCGATCAGACCTTATTTCTTCTCAGGCAGGGCAGAGATATCCTGATTGTGCAGGTGTACATGGATGATATTGTCTTTGGTGGCTCGTCTAACACTCTTGTTGCAAGGTTTGCAGAAGACATGAGCAGGGAATTTGAGATGAGCATGATGGGTGAGTTGCAGTTCTTCCTCGGGCTACAAATCAATCAATCAAAGGAAGGAACATTCGTGCACCAAGCTAAGTACACCAAGGACATTGTGAGGAAGTTCAAGATGGAGGACTCCAAGGCCATGGCGACGCCTATGAGTACGACTACAGCTCTTGATGCAGACTAGGAAGGTGAACATGTGGACCAGAAGGAGTACCGGAGCATGATCGGGTCACTCCTCTACTTGACGGCAACAAGGCCGGACATCCAGTTCTCGGTATGTCTGTGCGCTCATTTTCAAGCATCTCCAAGGACTTCACATCGACAAGCGGTCAAGCGCATATTCAGGTATTTGCGTCACACTCCCGACTTCGGCCTTTGGTACTCCACGTCTTCTTCTTTGGCTCTTCATGGTTTTTCAGACGCGGATTTTGCCGAGTGTCGGTTGGATAGGAAGTTCACTTCTGGGACTTGCCAGTTCTTGGGTTCTTCTTTGGTGTCTTGGTCTTCCCGCAAACAGTCCAGTGTTGCTCAATCCACTACCGAGGTAGAGTATGTAGCCGCAACTAGTTGTTGCTCTCAGCTCCTCTGGATCACATACACCATGAGTGACTTTGGTGAGGAGTATACCCATGTCCCACTTCAATGTGACAGCACCAGTGCCATAAGTGTAGCAAAGAACCCAGTTCTTCACTCCAAAACCAAGCACATAGAAGTGAGGTATCATTTCCCGAGAAACAACATAGAGAAAGGAAAAATAGCTTTGATCCATGTACCCACACATGACCAGCTAGCCGATATTTTCACCAAACCCCTAGATCAAGCAACTTTCACTCGTTTGCGGGGGAGCTTGGTGTGTGTTTGATTTCTTGAGTTGGTGTGTGGGAGCTCCTTTGTAGCATATGTATAGCTTTCCTTTGTGCATTTCTTGCATTTGGCATGGCATATGTAACATGATGTATAGGCATCTTTGTATCTTAGGTTGCATGCATTTTGTATCATATGCATTGTTTAGGAAAAGCTTCTCCTATATACATTGTTCACCATGGAATGATATGTATGTCTTTGTGAGCTAGTTTGGTAAACTATGGTTAGTTTGGCTTAGCTCTTGATTATCTTGGTTTATGTCCATGGTTGATGGCTATGTTTTTCAAAAATGTTACATGTAGGCTCTCTTGTGAGTAAATGCCTTTATATGATCTTGACATGTTTTAGTGGCTTGGCTATGCTTAATTTGTGGTTGGATAGCTTATTTTGATCATATGGGGCCAAAGGCTCATTTGCCATCATGAATGTTTAGCCCCCATGCTTGATCTTGTGGAAGGGCATAAGTTCCTTTTTGTCGCAAAGACATTTCATGTACCAATTTCAAATCTGAAAATGAAATGTAAATTGCTTGGAAAATGTGCTCCCATGTCATATGTGCTAATTTTAATTTGCTTTGGGTGCTAAACCGTTGCATGATGCCTACCAATGAGAAGTCTCATATATAGAAGTAGGCACATGGCTCGGTGGCTTTGACACGACATGAGGTGCTTGTGGGTGTTTGTGATGGTCTTATGGTTAGAATGGTTGTCCTAGTATGAAGTTTGTGTGGCTTTGCCATTTTGACATGTTTTGCTCATGTTTAGGACTTTGCTCATGAGAGGCTAATTTTTCGCAAAATTTCTCAATTCCACCTTAGCTTCGTCCAATGGTTGTGAAACTTGGTGGTCTTGTAGTTGATGTCATTACGAGGCTATAGGGTATCTAACTTGCTCATTTGGACATGTGTAGCATCCTATGTTGAATTTTGTCTATTTGAGAAGCTCTAGGTTGCATTTTTGGCTTGATTCATGCATTGTCAACAAGGGGGAGAAGATTGAGCATGTTTTGGCTTGCTGCATGCATTTAGAAGGTTTCCAAGTGGTTTCGAGCTAGTTTTGAGCTCGGGCAGTTTCCCAGGTGGTACCGGCCTGACCGGTGAGGTACACCAGTCTGACCGGTGTGAGTGCCAGGTGCTGGACGATCTAGCACACCGGTCTGACAGGTGTGGTTGACCGGTCTAATCGGTCAGAGCAAAGCTGAAGCAGCTGCTCTGTTTCGCGAGGTGGTTCGTATGCTTTCTTCCAGGGGGAGTTGCATTGGTTCAGGGGGAGCTTGCATGTGTGCAGGGGGAGCTCTTTGTGGTTTTCGTGCTTCGGATTGGTGGTTTGTGCTCTTTGCTTGAGCATGTTTTTGTCTCAGATGTGTCGAGCCATTGCCCTTGCCTAAGGGGTCCGAGACTTGTTGTCTTCAAGTGATCTTGGTCTTTGCCTTTCTTTGGCTTTCGATCGCTTGTTGGAGTTTCTTTTATTCGTTTCTTTTCTTTTCCTTTTCTCTTGGGTTACTATATGTGTGTGTTGTCAATGCACTCATTGTTGACACATTTTATCTATGCATTTTGTCCCTCACATTCATTGGAAAAAGGACTAAACTATAATTAGATCACCTTATTAGGGTTTATATTGACAATTTCCACGAGTTTTGGTGAATCTATGAATCTACAGGGACTATTCAGAAAATATGCAAAGAAACCACTCTAGAAGACTCCAGAAGGCTTCGGAACTCAACGTGACTTAGCACCTAAAAAAGAAGCATCTAGAAGAAGCAAGGACCCACCTTGCCGAAGTGGGCCCCGAGGGGGCCCACCCCAGACCGATCGGCCTGGTGGTGGGGCCGGTCGGTCCGCCCGGGCCCCGAACCGCCTCATCTTCTGGAATGTTCCTCCACCGCCTATGAGAATCAATCTAAACCACATGTTTAGGTCGGTTTGATCCTACGGCGCACGTCTACCCCTCTGGACTATATAAGCAGCCCCCCTGCCCCCTGGCAGAGGCATCTGGGAATCTGGAATTCATACACCAGATCAAGTCATCAAGTCAGAGACACTACGCCCTAGAAACACCACATAGCAGAGTAGCTAGCTAGTTTAGATCTAGGAGGAGGCAAGGCTTCTACTTGGCTCCTGATCGTCTAGAGGCTGATCGAGATACTGATCTAGCTTCGCTCTTGTAAGTTCTTATCTAAGTTCCTTACATTTGTTATACAGACCTATGTTCTTATCAATGATTATATTCTACATTATATGCTTTGGTGTTTATTATGATTACATGTTTAGCATAGTTGATTTGCCTTTATATTCATGTATGGAGTCGTATAGCCCTCACCTAGATCATTTGTTAACATGTGTGAACGGTAAAGACAGTGTAAGCGTGGTGCTTGTATTGTATTTATCTGCGATTGCATCCTATATGCCGGGTCGTGTGGTAGATCGTGGTGGTGACAGCACTATTGAGTCCTTCGTAGTCCACCCCCCCGTGTATAGGACTAGTGGAGCCTTATACTGTTTGGGTTGTTTCAAGTTTCGGCCTTGATCCTCCTGGATAGTCTCCCCATGCATTGATATAATAGTTCTTCTTCCATGATTGCTAAATGTTTGCACTAATCATAGTTTGCATTGACATATAGTTTAGAGTTACCTAGGAGTATCCTCTCTAGCTAGACTTTGCTATGTTTCTCTTGCTATAATGACACTTTCTAGCTGCTCATGATGTTATGACTTGAATAGTGCTATCATCATCTATATTTTATGTGACTTACCCTTGTTTATAGCAATTGATATATTTTGGCCACTCTACATTATAAAACTGAGAGATGAGCATGTATATGCGATTATGGATTAGAAATACTTCTTTCCCTGTGCTAGAATATAAATACGATACCTGGTTTTACTCCTGGTTAAAATGCTACAATGGTATATTCATATCTGTGCGCTTGCGGATACCCTGTTTATATATATATATTCTTTTCTAGAGATCCAAGGCATATGTAAGAGTACCATATCCATGCATTTTCAGGCACACCTGTCAGGCTGACAACCTATATCGAGTTGTGCTATGAATCGTGTCGGAATTCATCTTTTAGTTTATCTGAAAGCAACATCCGATATACACTTAGCATCATGTTAAGATATACCTTTGCATTTCTAGTGCCGTCGATAGAGATGGATCTTATATCCGTTTCTAGTCGATGACGTTAGCAATGTCAACAAGTATTTTTGGCGCCGTTGCCGGGGAAAGAAAGTCTATAGCCTAGATGAAAAAGTTTCAGTAATAGCATGCATGCATCTCTCACACATAATGTATCGAGAATCCAAATAATCATTGCTTAAAACGGCTTACCCTTGTTCTTTCCACTTTTGTCTATCTTATTTCAGGGTAATGTATGAATAAGAATCTTCCGGAAAACTTCGTTTCAGATCCAGAAAAAATCTTAAGGAAGGCAAGGTTAAAGCTCAGGTCGCCTTCTCAGCCCACGACTTTTGCCTTGGGAGATTCAACAGCGCGAAGCTTAACACCCACGTTTGAAGTAATGGCAAACAAGTCCCTACGCGAATACTCCGCACCAACTCCGGACAACATTCGTACTGGTCCAACAGTCGCTGTAGGAGATGCTGCTTTTGAGCTCAAGCCTGCACTGATCAACATGGTACAAGCTAGCCAATTTTGTGGAAAAGCTCATGAAGATGCCAACAAACACCTTCAAAATTTCTTGGAGATATGTAGCACCTTCACGATCAAAGATGTGCCAAGTGATGCAGTCCTACTTCGTTTATTCCCATTCTCACAATTGGGGCGAGCGAAGCACTAGTTCTACTCCAACAAAGACAAATTTACAACTTGGACATTGTGTTCTACTGCCTTTCTGGCAAAGTTCTTTCCTATAGGCAAAACCAATGCCTTACGGGGGAAAATTTCGAGTTTCCAGCAGCAACACGAGGAATCTGTTCCTGAAGCATGGGAGCGCTTTCAAGACTACATTGCAGATTGCCCACATCATGGAATGGAAAACTGGTTGCTCTTGCAAACCTTCTACCACGGACTCTCTACCAACACCCGTGAAACGATGGATGCTGCAGCTGGAGGTGCTTTCTTGTCCCTTACACTTACTCAAGCTACTAACCTTGTGGAAAAGATGGCGTCCAATCAAGCTTGGAACGAGGAACGTTTACACTTACTCAAGCTACTAACCTTGTGGAAAAGATGGCGTCCAATCAAGCTTGGAACGAGGAATGTCAACCCCGCAAGAAAGAAAGAGGAATGCACCAGCTCAAGGAGGTAGACATGTTGTCTGCCAAAATGGATTTACTGATGAAGAGGCTTGAAGACAGAGCCCCTGAGAAGAAGGAAGTCATGCAACTCTTCGAATCCCGCATGACCTGTGAAGAGTGTGGAAACACTGGACACTCAGGGAGTCACTGCCCTCAGCTGGAGGAGGACGTGAACTACATCAACAACAACAACCAATATCGTCCCCAGCAGAATCAAGGATGGACTCAGCAGAGGACCAACAACCCAGGTAACTATTCAGGTAATTATCAAGGTAATAATTCTTCCAATAATTTCTCACCTTTAAGAGACTTAGTCCAAAACCTGGGTAGAATTATGGATAATCTATCTAAGAAGTTAGCTTCCAATGATAAAATACTAGAAACTATTAGTAATAAAATGGAAAGTTTTTCTTCTGCCATAAAGAACCAACATAGCTTTAATAAAATGCTAGAATCTCAGATTTCTCAGCTGGCATCATCTGTTCCCACGGCTAACCCAGGTAAGATTCCGGGCCAGCCGGAAGAATTATAATCTGCAAATCTTGTCGATATCTATTCTGCAGATCTGTGTTCGAGTAAGACAGAAGAAGGCCCAAGATGGACTGATTGGGGCATGCCCGCCAAAAGAGGAGATCCAGGAAAGCCCGTCATCACCATCACTATTGGAGCCTAGACCTTCAAGAATGCACTTTGTGACTTTGGGTCTAGCGTCAACATAATGCCTAAGGTAATATTTAAGAAAATCAATGGTTCACCTTTATTGTATACAACCATGTGCTTGCAGCTTGCAGACCTGTCACTATGCCACCCCGAGGGCATCC
Organism: Cenchrus fungigraminus; assembly: GCA_036936925.1. NCBI lineage: Eukaryota > Viridiplantae > Streptophyta > Magnoliopsida > Poales > Poaceae > Cenchrus > Cenchrus fungigraminus. The sequence goes on from CM072774.1 coordinate 18,649,852, forward strand.
TAGACGACGTATCTCTGGGGGTAGGACGCTCCTACGTGGCTGCCGACTTCGTTGTTGTCGAGACTGGGGGAAGTGAGAACGCTCCAATCATTTTGGGACGTCCTTTCCTTGCCACAGCCAAAGCCATCATCCACGCCGATGCCGCTAAGATCATCTTCACCATCAATGGGAGGAAGGAGAGATTCAATTGCAAGAACAAGATCTTAAAAGCTCCTGCACACCCCCGATATCCTTACCCTCAAGAACACGAGCCAGTTGTCGAGGAGAAGAGAAAAGATAGAAGGAGGAATAAGAAGAACAATCAACCTCAACAGCATGTGAAGGAAGTTTGGATGATCAACACGATTCAATCAGAGAATAAGAACATGTTCCCTTCACCATTACTGTGAAAGCTTGAAGACCCTGGAGTTCCATCAATCCACTGCTCCATCAATTAATGGAATTTCCAGCGAGTTGTCTGCGACACGGGATCAGGCATCAACCTAATGTCTAAGGTAACCTATGAATTAATATATGGCGACCTGCCTTTGTATTCCACATATATAATGTTGCAGATGGCGGATCAATCACAACGGTTCCCAGAAGGAATTGCACGAGATGTACCTGTCAAGATAAAGGACAACTATGTCCTGACTGACTTTTTAGTCATAGACATGGGAGATGAGCAAGATCCTCCCATCGTGCTCGGAAGACTGTTCCTGAACATCAGGACTGGCGAGATCCACTTCCAGTTCAGAACTGAAAAGGTACGCTGCTACTTCAATACTTATACTAATCCTGAGCAGCCCAAGAAGAACAAGACGCGGAGACGCCTTCAGAGATTACAACGCAAGCTGAACACAAAGTTGACGGATGTAAAGAACATTGAAGAAGAGATTAAGGGGAAGTCCGCTCAGCTTCTACCAGCCCAGTATTCTGAACCCGTTACTCCAGAAAGGTCTCCACCGAAGAAACAAGTTTGGAGGAAGAAAGATCAAAGTACACCTTCAGAAGACCAATCACTACCCGCGTCATCAACTGATCAATCAATGGCTACTACATCTACGCCATGGGAGTAAATGCTCTAAACTCTCGCCGAGAGGTAACTCGGTATTTATCTTTATTTTCTGCACTGCATATTTAGATTAGCATTTCCCTGTACCTGCATTGAAAAAAAAATCATAAAAATATTTTCTGCTTTTTGCATTCTTCAAGGCCCCATGTACTCCGTACCGTGGCGGTATAAAAAAATAATAAAAATAATAATAATAAATATATTTTTGCATTCACATGTTTTTGCATCCCTTTTGCATATAAAAATTCACAAAAATACGTGGGCACATGAAGGTCCACACATTTCAGAAAAACCCAAAAAGAAGTGGGCACATGAAGGCTCACAACATAATCCTAGAATTTGCTCCTTCGGGTATATGCGAGACTAATATTTACAGGGAGAATTTAATAAGAACCTGAAGGCAAACAAGTTCCAAGGATGAATCAAGAATCACTTTAAGATCCAGCTTGGGGGAGAGCACCCCTAGTTATCACGATAAGTATCCCTATCCTATGTTTTTAGCTAATTATTTGAGTCTTAGTAAAAGTCTTAGTTTGAATAAAATGCTAGAGTCTGCTAGATGGCTTTTTCTCTTTAATAATGATCTTGATGATATATGCTTGGAGATGATGAATAGTTGCTCCGCCGTAATCCCTTTTAAAAGTGCTTAATTTTCAGACCTAGATTCTCCTGAAGCTTAAATGCTTAATCCGCTCTAAACCCAAAACCTGTGCAAGTATATGATTAATCTGAGTCTAGGCTTTGAAAGATGATTCATGAAAAGTTGAGTTGCTATTGATCATTTTCCTAGAGAAGCTTGATTCCTGGATTTATCTTAAAAATCATGAAATTTTATACGATGAGTTCCTGTGTCTATGATCCTTAAGAGCTTGTCATACACATCAAGATCATTCCATTCCACCATTTATGCTGCTTCTGACATGGAAGTACGCATTTTCCATCGAGCCATACAGCTCATGCAACTCTAGGATATATCTCTCTCAATGATAAAAAGGATTCTGGGGCTACATTCAAAAAAAAGAGAGAGGAAAAAGTGAGAAGAGAGAGGGAGAGAAAAGGACAAGTGTCATACAAGGCGAGAAGGGCCTACCTCCCTAAAAGAAATAAATTTAGAGATGAATAATGGACGTGTGTCCGAGGGAGAGTAGAGCCCACATCTCTAAGGAGAGAGAAAAATGGACCAAAGTCCGGGGCGAGTAGAGCCCACCTCTCCAAGAATGGAAAGCCCAGATCTTAAAAATCTTAGAAATAGAGATATAGTCCAAGAGCTAGGCTAAAAGGCTTACCACCTTTCACCCTCATCCATCCAACACTATCATCCATATCTTGCTAAGTGTGACTCCATGCTTGAGAAGGTCATACACAGGATCTCTGAGTTTTATCTGAAAAAAAATGTGCAAAACCCCAGGATGATAGCTGATCAAAGAAATTGAGATATATTGCTTGACTTGATTGTTCTATCTTTTATTTGCTCAAGATTTGTGAAAAGGCTATGCTTAAAGGTTGAAGGTAAGAGAGAGCAATCTTGTTGAGGAGAATTGGTTTTTGAAAACCATAGTACTTTTGAGGTGTGAAAGCGTTGTAGCAACTCCTGATCCCGCTAAAGCATATCTTTGCTAGGGACTAGTAAAGGGTAAGCTTGGGGGAGTTTGTTGACACATTTTATCTATGCATTTTGTCCCTCACATTCATTGGAAAAAGGACTAAACTATAATTAGATCACCTTATTAGGGTTTATATTGACAATTTCCACGAGTTTTGGTGAATCTATGAATCTACAAGGACTATTCAGAAAATATGCAAAGAAACCACTCTAGAAGACTCCAGAAGGCTCTGGAACTCAACATGACTTAGCACCTAAAAAAGAAGCATCTAGAAGAAGCAAGGACCCACCTGGCCGAAGTGGGCCCCGAGGGGGGCCCACCCCAGACCGATCGGCCTGGTGGTGGGGCCGGTCGGTCCCCCCGGCCCCGAACCGCCTCATCTTCTGGAATGTTCCTCCACCGCCTATGAGAATCAATCTAAATCACATGTTTAGGTCGGTTTGATCCTACGGCGCACGTCTACCCCTCTGGACTATATAAGCAGCCTCCCTGCCCCCTGGCAGAGGCATCTGGGAATCTGGAATTCATACACCAGATCAAGTCATCAAGTCAGAGACACTACACCCTAGAAACACCATATAGCAGAGTAGCTAGCTAGTTTAGATCTAGGAGGAGGCAAGGCTTCTGCTTGGCTCTTGATCGTCTAGAGGCTGATCGAGATACTGATCTAGCTTCGCTCTTGTAAGTTCTTTTCTAAGTTCCTTACATTTGTTATACAGACATATGTTCTTATCAATGATTATATTCGACATTATATGCTTTGGTGTTTATTATGATTACATGTTTAGCATAGTTGATTTGCCTTTATATTCATGTATGGAGTCGTATAGCCCTCACCTAGATCATTTGTTAAGATGGGTGAACGGTAAAGACAGTGTAAGCGTGGTGCTTATATTGTATTTATCTGCGATTGCACCCTATATGCCGGGTCGTGTGGTAGATCGTGGTGGTGACAGCACTATTGAGTCCTTCGTAGTCCACCCCCCCGTGTATAGGACTAGTGGAGCCTTATACTGTTTGGGTTGTTTCAAGTTTCGGCCTTGATCCTCCAGGATAGTCTCCCCATGCATTGATATAATAGTTCTTCTTCCATGATTGCTAAATGTTTGCACTAATCATAGTTTGCATTGACATATAGTTTAGAGTTACCTAGGAGTATCCTCTCTAGCTAGACTTTGCTATGTTTCTCTTGCTATAATGACACTTTCTAGATGCTCATGATATTATGACTTGAATAGTGCTATCATCATCTATATTTTATGTGATTTACCCCTGTTTATAGCAATTGATATATTTTGGCCACTCTACATTATAAAACTGAGAGATGAGCATGTATATGCTATTATGGATTAGAAAGACTTCTTTCCCTGTGGTAGAATATAAATACGATACCTGGTTTTACTCCTGCTTAAAATGCTACAATGCTATATTCATATCTGTGCGCTTGCGGATACCCTGTTTATATATATATTTTCTTTTCTAGAGATCCAAGGCATATGTAAGAGTACCATATCCATGCGTTTTCAGGCACACCTGTCAGGCTGACAACCTATATCGAGTTGTGCTATGAATCGTGTCGGAATTCATCTTTTAGTTTATCTGAAAGCAACATCCGATATACACTTAGCATCATGTTAAGATATACCTTTGCATTTCTGGTGCCGTCGATAGAGATGGATCTTATATCCGTTTCTAGTCGATGACGTTAGCAATGTCAACACTCATAAAGGGGGAGATTGAGGACCATGTGTGGTTCGAGGACCGGTGGATGGTCGCTTCCTGGTGTGATTAGTGATTGACAGCGTTGTGTGGACTGATTCTTGGCTAAGTATTGCAGGTGTAGGTTGCGGCTTGACTGGTGTTGGTGCAGGTGAAGAACAAGCGCGAAAGGTCGTTGCCGGTGAGGCCTCCAGGTGTGGAGAAGACAAGTAGGCTTGGTTCGAGGGACCCAGTGACCAGCGGGGTCAAGTGCGGGCTGCATGGTGGCAAGAACGACAAGATGAAGTCATGGATGGTTTCTTGGTTGAGCCTCAAAACCAAGGTCGAGCCGGGACTACGTGGGAGCCGAGTCATGAGTGGTGATTGGCGGAGGCTACACCGAGTTCGCGGGGTTTCCGGTGGTTCACCAGAAAACCATTGGGTTCCTTGGTTGATCCACAAAGCCAAGACCGAAGAACCGAAGACGGAGGTGCAGCAGCTCCAGACCGGTCTGACCGGTGGGTACCGGTCCAAACGGTGAGGAGCACCGGTGTGACTGGTGTGCGACGACGCAGTCCGGAGACTTCGAAGTGGAGGACACGCGTCGGGATCGCAAGGCTTGCGTCGAGGCTAAGCAAGTTTGCGGTCGCTGGGCATCCGTCCGATGGAGCGAAGACAAAGATTTTCGAATTCGCCCTTGAGGGGCATGTATCCCTAGTTAGCTAGTAAGGGCATTTTAGACTTTCGATTGCCTCCATATAACCCAAGTGGTGAGAGGATGGCAGCCATCTCTTGGAACCCTAGCTCATTTCGTTTTCCTATTTTCCCTTCCTATTTTCCTTAGGATTTCCATAGGACTAGCTTGAGAGCTTCATGGTGAGATCTTGTGAGGGAAGGATGATCGGGCGGCAAGCTAGACCTTGTATGAACCTCTTTGGTATGAATAGATGATTCGGCGTGGTTCCTCAAGGCTTGGATGTGTCTTTCCCGTTTGTCCTTTTTGGTGATTTTCGGAGCCCTTTCTTGGCGATTTTCTTGGAGCGATTTCGAGGCCTTTCTCTTTGGGATTTGGTGGGGGATGTATGCTTGAACCCTTCGTGGTTCTTTTCCCTTTGATTCCCCTCCCAAATTCGTGAGCAAAGGGGCTCGATTTTGGGGTTTTCTTAGCTCTAGGGTTAGAGGCGTTCTTGGTGGGATTTCTTCAATTCCTCTCGATTTTGTAAGTTTTGGTGGACCAAATCTTGGCTATGGAGTGCCCATGAGGTGTTCCTACTATCCCCAAAGTCTTGCACAGATCCGTGGAGCAATTCGGGAGATCGGGAGTTGGATTTGGAGGAGTTGACCCGCGGGTGTTGTTCATCCCCGAGCGACCCAGCCTGACCGGTCTGACCGGTGCAGCTCACCGGTCTGACTGGTGCCAAGGCTCTGTGGGTTTTGCCTCGAGTGAACATCTGGGTGTGTTCCCTGTTGTCCCTAGTTGCTTCTGTTTCGAGTTTGGTCAGTATTGGAGCTCGGTAGGCCTGTTTGGTGGATTTGGGATTTCCTGGCTTGGACCGGTCTGACCGGTGAGCTACACCGGCCTGACCAGTGTAGAGGCCGTCTGTGGAAGTTCTCAGGTTTTGCCAGCAGGGACCGGTCTGACCGGTGCTGCTCACCGGCCTGACCGGTGTAGGTCAGTAGTGCTCGAGTTGCTAGTTCCGTTGCGTTCTCGAGTCCGGGTAGGTGGTTGTTGGTTCCTAGGACCAGTAGCACTCAAGTGGCTGCGTGGTCTTGGCCAACTTGGGTAGTTGAGTCGGAGACGTGTTTTGGAAGCCGTGTTCGTCTTGTTGGAGTTCTCATCTCCTTCGAGAAGAATTTTTATCGACTACCATTCACTCCCCCCCCCCTCTCTGGTTCGCCTAATCGGTCCTTCACTAGTGTTACATCAACATGCTGCACCAAATTGAGCTGTGCCTGCTCATCTCAATGTTAGTGTTGATCTCCACATGTTGGCCCAAAGGGTGGGCCAACTTGGCCCTTGACTCGGCTCCCTGATCGGGGGAGCCCACCACTGGAGTTACGGGCCCCCGTCGCGCAGCACCATATAAGGGAGGTGGGGGCCACGAGGAACAGTACCTTGTGAGAGTGCCCACTCGCCCCACCTCCCTGCCCACCGATCAGTGGGAGCTGTGAGCGGCGGGAAGCTCCGCCGCCACCGCCAGTCGCCACTGCGCTTCACCGAGGATCACCACGGCACTGCACAGCGATGACGGTCGTCATCTACACCAACGAGTACCCTCCTCTACTTCCACAACCCATGGTATCTCTCTGTCCTCTTCTCTTCTCCCTCCTGGTTAACCTCAAGAAGTACCTGTTTTACTCATCTATGTCAAGTCAAAACCCACCGATCTACACCTATATGGATCTCTGGATCTAACAATGGTATCAGATGCCTACTCTAGCGAGTAGATCGAGTTGGGGATGAATGATTCAGAAACGAATCGGAAGAAAATTGAAACAACTCAGAAAGAAGGGCCCCACCATTTCCTCTGTCGCCACGGCGAGGGGGAGAAGGAAGTAAAGATCACCGTGCCGACGGTCGGTCGACGCGCCGATCTACCCGCACAGTGTGCGGAAGCACACTGGAGAAGGGGCAAATTCGAAGAAGGAACCCTAGATCTGCCCGGGTTAGGGGAAGAACATCCCGAAACCCTAGATCCCGAAATGCCAAGGGACCAGGGGAGGAGGGCCTACTTGGTAGGCTCACCTCACCGCCGAGGACACCGCCGCCGTGCGGGAAGACATCCGCCGCCGCGCGGGACAAACGACCAGAATGGCCTATCACCGGGTGCACAGGGCATCGTCACGTGGCCGTTCGACGGCGGCACGCTCACCCTCGGGTGAACGTGCACGCTAGCGAAGGCCCAGCGGTGGCGCCACCACCTCCTCCGGTCACCAAGGGCAGCCGCACTCTCTGGATATCGAGTGTGCGGGGCTAGAGAAGTGGGGGAGGGAAAGAAAAGGAGGAAGGGGAGGGCCGCGGACTCGTGCCTATGGCGCCGCCCCTCACCATCGCCGTCAAGCCGCCATGGACAGCCATCTCTGGACCTTACTGGATGTAGGGGCCAGGGAAGAGGGAAGGGTAGCAAAGTAGAAAGAAGAGGAGTAGGGGAGACGCCCGGCTGTGGCCTCACGCCGGCGGCGCTCACCGCGCCTCGCCGTCGACGGCGGACCGCCGGCCAAGGCCACCGCCGTTGTAACGCAGAGACGCGAGAGGGAGAAAAATGAAACTAAGGTTTCCAGGGGAGATGGTTGCCGCTGGGTCTTTTGTTCCCGCGAGAATGCCAGACAGCCGTCCATCAAGATGGACGGCCAAGAGCAGCCGGCGAAGAGCGGGCCGTTTTAAGCCCAGGCGGGCGCGGTAGTTGGGCCAGTTTGGTGGCCCAGGCATTGGCTGCTGGGCTGAGTGCCCAAGCTCGCATGCGAAAAAGTCCGTGGGTCGTTTTTGGTTAAGGACTACAAGGCTCAGTGACATTTCAAGTAGTGGGTCGTTTTGGCTATGGGTGTTTTTGAGCCCAGGATGGAGGCGTTCGTGGGCCGGAATGACGGCCTATAAGTGGGCATTCGCGGGTGCCGCAAGGCAGCCATGGGCCAAATTCCGTACTGGGTCATCTGCTCAGGCTAGCTGAGAGCCCAAGCTCACATGCATAGTTTTGTTTTTTGATCTCTACTCATTTTGAACTAATGGTTTAAATTGTTTTAGAGAGTATGAGAATAAGAAATGTATCTGAAAGTAAAGTTGTTCATGTTTTTCATGATTTTTTTTCAAGTTTCCGCTGCAAAGTAAAGTTTTATTCTCTCATTAAATTTAGAGGAGTAGAGAGACATTTCTTTTAAAGTTAATTATGATATTGTTATTTTCTGACCAAAGTTGATGATAACAATATTATAATTTTATTTATGAGGTTAAGTTTGAAGTTTGTATTTCTGATAAATTTTGTATCCAAGTGATCAATTTTCAGAGAGAAGATAAAGATCAAGATGCGCCCTTGATGAAGGAAAGTTTATCAAGTGCTTCTGAAAAGTAGAGTTTATCATGTTTTTCATGATTCCACTGTAATAATGATTATGTTCAGATTAAGATTGAAAGTTTATTATGATATTGTTGTCTTCTGACCAAAGTTGATGATAGCAGTATTATATAACATGCATTAGTTCTATTTCCGCCCAAAGGTGATGTAGAATTAATGTAGAAGAATGTTGTATGTTTTAATTTTGACCAAAGTTAAGTTAATGCATACAATATTTAGTTGAGAGAAGATGTGAACGTTGTTTTCTGTCAAAGAATGAGAATCACTCGTCTGCATTGCTGGGGTAAGTGAATGGACAAACTTAAGTTAAGCAAAGTTTGGAAATTTTTTATGCCAAAATGAGTTCAATTTTCTCTCATGAACAGTTTCCGCTGTTAATAAGTCAATTAATTTTCTGATTAAGTTGGAACCAAAGGGAAATTTTAATCAGGAAATGAAGTTTAAGTGAACCCTTTATACGTCATGACTAAATTTTACGTTATTGTAAATAGTATGATGTGAATTGCGATAAGTAAAGATGCATGTTTAATTTTGACCAAAGTTAAATTAAACATGTGTATAACAGGGTATTAAGAGTTTTTTGCAAACACTTCCGGTGTCCTGAGAGGATATCCCGCATGACGGGAGAAGTTGAGCATAATGCTTATGCTAGTTGATCCTGCATGACTGAAGGACCGAAACTGGCGACCAGAGAGGGGGGAGTGAATGGAAGCCGATAAAAATTTTTCTCGAAGGAGATGGCTACTCCAACAAGATAAACGCGGCAACCAAACACGTCTCCGACTCAACTACCTAAGTTGGCCAAGACCACATAGCCACTGGAGTGCTACTGGTGTTAGGAGCCAACACACACCTTCCGAACCTAAACACACCAACACGCACAGCGGAAATCTGCACAGCTCGCTGCCTGTGCTACACCGGTCAGACCGATGGCCTACGCCGGTCAGACCGGTGACACCGGTCAGACACCGGTTGACAGCGCCGGTCAGGCCGGTGGCTACAGCAACTGCACAGCAAACGATCCAGGAAGCCTCAGTGACTTCTTTAGGCCCTGGAACGAAAACCACCTCCAAAACTCAAACTGTAAGGAAGGAAAACCCTACACAAAGCCTAGCCAGACTCCACGAAACCTGCCAAGAACTGACCAGCAGCGACACACGACAACATGGAACACACCCAGACGTTCACCCGAGGCAAATCCCATAAAGGGCTCGCACGGGTCAGACCGGTCAAGAGCACCGGTAAGACCGATCGCGCATGGGCAGCTCGGGATGAACAGCAACCCGCGGGTCAACTCCTCTGTTGACGGATAAAACACGTATCCACCTACGATCCGCAAGCGTACGGACCTACACCTTTTTCACCATGGGGATTCCCTAGGTTCTTATCAATCCACGGAGCAAGGGGATTACAAGCGTTTGATCTAGCACTACTCACTAACTTAACCAAACCCTAATCTATGGTTAATCTAGAGAACTATTACGCTACACTAGAGAGAACGATTAAACCAACAAGAGATATAAAAGACACTTGCCCAAGGGTCTACGATACTTGAACATGCAACCGCTTAAGATATGGAAACCGATCTAATCTATCGGGGGTTGTGACCACGGTTTCGCCCTTTCCCTCCCCCCGTACTGTCACTACGCGGAGGTATTCGTGACTAGCCCTATGATGGACACGGCGTATTGAATGGTTCCAAGGGAGCATTGAGATCTTAACTCCCTAAACGGCATGGTAGCTAACCTTAAACAATAAAGCATCTTCAACACTAGATGATAGATAGATAACCATACAAAGTAGCAATTACATCTCAAGATCGATTACAACCCATGCACAAATGAGAAGATTACCCCATCAAGGTGCTAGGCATAGCACTGTTGATCATGGCGACACTTCCGATGGTGTCTTCCTTCTCCACCGGGGGTGTCTTGGCAGGGCCTCGACGTCCTCCTCCACTTATGGTTGCTTCCTTCGAGTAGAGCGATCCTTCTCGCGAATGATCTCCCTCCTCCTCTCTCTCTCTAGCTTGTGGACGGCATCTCGTGCGAATGGCTCTCCCTCTGCGAATGGCGGTGCCTCCACGTGTTTTGGGTTGACTCATCTTCACGCCTAAGAAACGGAGGACCGAACCGCCTCTGGGATGGCCAGGCCGACCGACCTAGGCCGACCGGCCCAGGCCCATTTCAGCCCGGTTCGGTCGTCCCTTCACGCACGTGGGCCCTCTTGTCATTTTGCACTTTCCCCTCCATTTGCACCATTTTGATGATGTCATCCCCACGTCCAAGATGGAGGGTCTTCTCGCATGAAGTTCGGTCTTTTACGCTTCAATCCTCGGGGATGTTCCGTTGTAACACTTCGGTCCTTGCAACCTTTGGAAGTGATTTCATCATGCTCTCAAACACGAATGGGACTCCTCAATTGCTGATTTGAACTTGTTGTGACTCCGTCCTTTATGTCCATGTTTTCCTGCAAAAAACATAACACTTCCAAATGCACATACAAAGATGAACTTGTTATGTCATTAGTGTGCCTAGTGGTGGGTTAGTTCCATAATCAAATCCAAACCAAAGTGTAATGAACATGTTTGGTGTACCAAAATACACCGTCAACTTCTCCCCCACGCTTATATCTTGCTCGTCCTCGAGCAAGTACTCGTAAAAGAACTTTTGTCCAAGGTGTTGAACTCGTGCTCCGCTATTCTTTCTTCACAAGTTAGTCAATCCATTATCTTTAATATAATAAACATAAAGCAATGATCATCATACATAAACATGGGCGTTTAGAATTTTTACCAAATCGAGATTTACCCCACAACTCATACCTTTCACTCGAAGTCCTCAATTCCAGCCATGCTTACTTCTTTGCTTCCATTGGAGGGTTTTCATGATTTTTCAAAAATAAAATTCCTGCAACAAGTATTAGACAAAAACATTTCTCCAAGTTCTCACATGTCGCTCATATGAAGTGGCTATCCTAAACAATTCATAAACATCTCACCTCCCATAAGTCTCTCATATATTATGTAAAGTGTAGCTATGGGTATGGCTAGTGTAGTCAACACAAGTATTGTCAAGCTAAGAACTTCCTCTAGTGGTTGTTTACCTTTCAAAGCCAATAATCATGAGAATTAAACCATAATGTACGGATATCAAGGATAAGGAGATATAGAATGGTGGACATGTGCAAGGGGAAAGAAAATAAGACTACGAGGCACCGATGACGTCCTCGTTGTCGGATTGCACATGGTTGGAAAAAGAATGGAAGTTTCGTCTCTTAACAACAACGCGACATCCTTCCTTGCACTTTATTTATCCTTCACTTGATTCATCCCTCTTCATATCTTTCTTGCCTTTCCTCTTTCTTTCTTTTCTTCTTTTTCTTTTCTTTTCTTTCTTCTTTCTTTTTTTTCTTTTCCATACACATATATATATTTTTTTTTCTTTACTTTTCTCTCTCTTTTGACATCTTTACCTCTCTTTCAAAGCTCTTTTACTCACCTCTTCTCGCATAAAAACAATCTGAATTTAAAATAAAAACCATGCTAGAGACGAGACGAAACTTCGAACATAGGTTGTGTTCAAGGAATACGATGCACAAAAGAGATATTATGGTTTGGGTATGGAATTTGGCGATGTACGGGACTTTTGATGTGAGAGTCTCGTTACCGAATGCATGACGAGGCTAGCAATAAAAGATAAACACAAGGACATGATCATTGCTCGAAATTAAAACTTCCAAGATAGAAGGATCCTAGCTCAACTCATTATGCTAACCGCACTTATGGTGGAGCGAAAATTAAATTGACTTTGTATAGGATTTTTCTTAGACTCTCAACTTGGAAAAAGAGAATTCGCTCACCTTTATTACAAGGTTTTTTCAATAATTTTCAGAATTAAATTCCTCCAATTTTAGCATCAAACTTAGCACAACCAAAACGAAGTTCTAGATCAAAGCATGATGCGGGTACTTTTAAAGGTAAAAACTCCACTAAGCACCACGGTAAACGTTTCAAACCAACCACTTATGCTTATATATCAAAAATTAAAGACAAACGTACAAGTAAAGGAAGAAAAGCATTGCAAGAGACAAAAATTTGAAGGACACTTTTTATTTGATTTTCTTGACTCGAACACTAAATTTAAGACACTTTAAACTTTGAAAAAATAAAAAGCACAACTAAAACTTTAAGACTCTCAAACTCTCGAAAAATCTAAACCAAACCGAACTAAACTTAAAGCAAAAGGATCTAGCTAGCTAGCTCTCCCCCACGCTAAAACCATACGACGTCCTCACTACAAGGTTTTGTATCAAATGCAACGCCGAAAATGTATAGCAAAAGACCCAAAAATGGTAGCAATAGTACTTTTGCTACCTTTTATTTTTGGTTAAATATCGTTGCACTTGTAACGGTAGCAATAGCATAATGCAACATGTTACGTTTTAGTTGCGACACACAACCCCTCTATTGCAACACTTTTGACACTTTTGCAACACCTGGTGAGTGTTGTAACAAAAGCAATTGCAACCACTATGAGTGTGGAAATAGTATCAATTGCAACGAACTAGGCATTGCTAGCGATACGTATTGCGACACGCTGGTCGTGTAGCAGCACAATGCAATCGCAACACAACACAGGTGTTGCAATCGTGGTTATTGCTACGCGGATAAAGCATTGCAATAGAGGATCTCTATTGCCACATCGCCATACGTATTGCGACACGTTGGTCGTGTAGCAACACAATGCAATCGCAACGCAACACAGGTGTTGCAATCATGGTTATTGCTACGCGGATAAAGCATTGCAATAGAGGATCTCTATTGCCACATCGCCTAAATGGTTGTTATAGGTGGCTTAGATTATTACAACATTTCTATAGGTTGGTTGCTACAGAGAGGTCCTCTTTTACCAGGTCCTCTTTTACCACGTTACTGACTGGTTGCTATAGGTAGATTCCTCTATTGCCACCATAATCTTTTTTGTAGTTGCAAGAGATAGTTTGTTTGTTGCCACGATTATCGTACATGTGGTGGTTATATGTGTGATTGTTGCAACACAATTTGGTATGATTTCCATCATATATTGCAATGCCAAATTAACATATTTATAATTCACGTTGCGACACTTTATTTGGTAGCTTAAATCAATAATCGCAAATGACACACACATAATGAATGAAGCATCGACATCCATTAAAACGAAATATAATTTGTTCATACAAATCTTTAACGAAACACACCGAGTGTCAAACTAAACAAGAACACAAGTAGCTTAACACATAATAATGTATCCAGCACACACAACTGGTTGGACTCATTCGAATCAAAAGACCAATGTCAGGGAAGGTTGTCTTGATATGTACGTCGGCCATCGTCCCACATTCGCATGCTTCCTCTCGAACTCAAGATTCCTTCTGAAAAAAACATAGTCATGGTATGACTAGAACTGTACAAAATGTAAATAGGAGAGGGTAGGAGGCAGCATGCAAGGAAGGCAGTCAGGTGAGAAGGACTTGGTTTCATGTTAGGTGGACCTGAAAAATTCTAGTTTCCAACTGTAGATAATCTGCAAATGCTAGGACTGAACATATCGACAATACATTAGGGTTTTAGAATCAATTGCTTAAAAGTAGGACATGTCAAGCTTAGGGTTTTAGAATCTTCAATTTCTTCATAAAAGTAGGACATGTCAAGCATCTAGTACTTCATCAATTGATAATAATAAAGTTGAGACTGTATCATTAATAAAGGCAGAACTAAATAATAAAGTTGGAACGTAAAGTACTAATAAAGTTCATGTTTCTCAAACTACTGCTTGAAATGATAGCTTCTCTGTCCTAGCTAATTCTGTATTCTCTAATATGGCAAGGATGAACTCGAGGCATGAACCATGCACAGAGAAAAAATATAGGAACATGCCATCAAGAAATAGCTACAGAAAATATATAAACAGCAGTGACAAGAGGGAGCAACGTATTGGGAACCTTAAGAACAGAATCTCTAGTCGCAACCTTCTTCCCCAGATCCTTCGAAGCATCACTCAGCTTTAAACCTAAAGGTTCAGGAAAGATTGGTACATCAGAAGTTCAGAACCTCATGTGTGTTTAGATTACAACTGCAACCAGACATACTTATTGCAGAAGACATCACAAGAAAATGAAGCTACCAACAGCTTCCCCTTATCTGGTATGATTAGGTGCATTCAGGGTGAAGAAATGTGCTTGTAGCACACACATTCAGATTGCTTTTATGTTCATATGTGACAATGATAGACTGCTAAAGCTGAAGATTAAGGAGATCTTAGTCAAACTTCACCCATGGTTGCATACCTTATATCAGCTTATCAATATTGTTTGCAAATCACAAAGAAAAAGAGTTCCTTCCTAGTACCAGATTTGATTCCTTATTGTCTGGCTATCAGCTTATATAACTGCTAGAAATGAGCTCAATGATCACATCTCCTGTCCAACAATCAGAATAATTTGATAAGAAAAAGTACGCACAGAAACGCATTCTCATTGATTTTCATTTAGTTTTTCTAGATCAATGCCTATGCTCTTAATGATGATGACAAGTCAATGAAGAAGATCTTGCACAACCAATGACAACAAGCAACAGATGCAGATGATTATCCTTGCAGCGTTGATGTGCATGTTTTTAATACACTAAATTAAGATAAGAGGAACTGATATATGTGGAACAACATAAAGACGTGATCTAGTTGTTGTGGTTGTTTTAATTCGAAGCAGCAAAAAAACTGATCACTACATGCCTTGAGTACAAGCAAACAGTTCAATATTCTAGAACCGTACCAGCCCACAGAAAACTTCATGTTTCAACAGCAATCAATGACAACATTGTCGATGATGAGTCTACAGCTCTGTAGAAGAAACCACACAAAACATTCCATTTTGCAGCAAGCAGGCATAACATAGCTCACTGAATTTAAGATCGAAAGTTGTTCAGTAGTTATAAGTAGAGAGCACCTAAATCAAAAAAAAACCAAAAAGAGTTATCACAGTTGCATAAGAAATCTTAATCCAGCAATGGATATCGGACTATAGTTAGCAGGACGAATAGAGATAAGACTTATCAAAGTTGGAGAAGAAATCTGAATCTGGCAATGAATATCAGACTATAGTTTGTAAATAGCAAGACAAATAAAGAATAAGCTATTACTGAGAAAAAATAATGATTTATATGAATGTTATGAGAGGGAAAGGAGTAGAATAAATAGGCTTGAGAGACAAGATGAGATAAGAGTTCATGAGCAAGATGCAAGGTGGTTTAAATTTTTGAACTTGGTTTAGCTTCATCTCATTCTTTATTTAAAAAATTTCTGAGATCCATTTGAATTTTGGGAGCATGTTAATTAATACTTGTGGGATAAGCTTAATTAATAATCTACCCTCCATAGGGATGAAGGCTAGTACATTATGAAACTTTAACGAACTAAAACTTTTGAGAGCATTATGTTTTCTCGTGTATGATCAAGTGCAGGGTTTAAACAATGAAGGGCAACGATGATATCCATCGAAGGCTTACTCGAGGACGAGCAAAGTTTAAGCATGGGGGAGATGTTGACGGTGAATTTCCGTCAACCTAGCCATGAGTTTACCTTCGGTGTTGGCATGAATTTTATATCTTATCCATTGGTACTAACCCCCTTGGTATAACAAGTTCGTTTGTGCATGTCGGTTTTGGAGTTTAGTGTTTATGCAGGAATTTAGCATTGAAAGCAAGACTTCCGGGTAAAGTTCATCAAGCACCTCGTGACAAGACCTCGAAGCCCGGTACAAGTCAAGCAATGAAGTGAACATGACTCCAAGAAGCCCAAGGACCAACCCGTGAAGACGGAAAACTCCGAGGACCCGGACAGAAAATGCTGAATCTTGCGGGACAAGGAGCTTCATCTAAACCGTGGAGAAACTGACGTCAAGGGCCCACATGCAGAAGGGAGAATACTCTAGAAGGCTCGGGAAGCAACACCAGCGAAGGAGGCCACGAACTGGGCCGAAGTGGGCCCAGGCTGGTCGGCCCAGCTCACTTCGGGGCCCAGTCACGCCCCCTTTGACCTAGCCGTCATTCGGACTATTTATAGCCCCGAGGCCAAGAGCCACGCATCAATTCATTCATCATCCACCGCCGAGGAGTAGAGAAGAGAGGGACACCATCCCGGAGAGGAGAGGGTCAAGCTAGTTGTCTAGGGTCTCCCTAGCCGGCGTGGGAACCTTGCAAGGAAGACCACGTCGGAGTTCCAGGAGTTAGAAGCAAGATCAAGGTAGAATCCCGGTGGTGATCTTGTTCATGTATCATGTATTATGTTGAATTATCAAGTTGCAATCCGATTTCTAGCGATCGAGTGTTTCTCCTACGATTTTGATTTCAATCAGCTTTTCGTATCTTAAGATCTATTCTCGAGATAGATCATAGAGGGTGTTCTTGTAGCCGTGGTGGCTAGAGGTGCATGCCTGACCTTCCGGGAGATTTCAACATGTCCATTGGACTCGCCCTAGGCTAACCCGCACGAATAGGGGTGCGTTGTGACAGAACGGTGGCTCCAAAAGGCGGGCATTTTCGGAGTCGGACGGGAAACCGTGATTTAAAGATGCTTTTTATGAGATTCAACTTGGTTACTTCTTCTTTGCTCAGAACTTCAACGAAAGCTTCATCCAATCTCTCTAGATTGGTTTATCTATCCCTCTCTACCTTTTGCTACCTCCGGTTTTCATAGATTAGATTCGTTTTCATGATGTTCTTTAGATTAGATGCATTAGATTCCCCTTTTGAAGATCTAAGTGTTGTCGGCTTTAATAGATAGGATTTTGCATCACACATTTGTTCCACGGATTCGATACCTTGGGTTCACACTTGAGGGAAGAAGGGTCCCTTGACTACGACGGAGGACTTGTCCGCTTGCAAGTCCAATCGAAGTTTGATACGCATATACACCGTCAACAAAGCCGTAGAGACTCTATGTTCAATCCCCAACTTGGACAAGCACTTCTTAAAGTTCTTCCTGGTGAAGTGAGTTCCTCCATGGAAAATTCTCGGGGTACCGAAGCGAGGGAAAATCACACTCTTGATCATTGCAATGGATTCCTCCGTGGAAGCTTTATGACATGGCATGGCCTCTACCCACTTGGACACATAATCAACCATGACTAGTATATCCTCAAATCTGTGTGAGTTTTTGAAGGGCCCCATGAAGTCTATTCCCCAAACATCGAACAAATCGATTTGTAGATTATATTTCAAGGGCATGGCATTCCTTTGAGAAATGTTCCCGGTTCTTTGGCATTCGGGACATGATACAACATATCTTTTAGTATCTTCATGCATCTCCGACCAAAAGAATCCGCTGGACCACACTTTTGCTTGGGTTCGAAAATGGCTATAGTGTCCACCGTACTCCGCCGAGTGACACTTTCTCAAAATTTCTTGCCTCTCTTCTCTTGGCACACATCTTCTCATAACCCCATCATTCCCAAGTTTGAAGAGATAAGGTGAATCCCAAAAATATTTTCGGCTTTCAGAGACTATCCTCCTTTGAGTGTTTTTATCTAAGTGATCAAGAGGCATTCTCCGAATTGCTCGAATGATATCGATCATTCAAGTATCTTTGTCGAGTATTCGGTAGAGGTGGTCATCTCTCATCTTGTCCTCTATAGGCTCTTTATCATCTTGTCCACGGTTCATCCTAGACAAATGATCGGCCACAACATTTTCCACCCCCTTTTTGTCACGAATTTCAACATCGAACTCTTGGAGAAGAAGGATCCAATGAATCAATCTTGGTTTAGCATCCTTCTTAGCCAAGAGATACATGATGGCCGCATGACCGGTGTAAACAATGACCTTCGAGTTCATGATGTAAGATCTGAATTTTTCAAAGGTAAACACCACCACTAGCAACTCCTTTTCCGTAGTGGCATAATTTAATTGCGCCTCATTAAGAGTTTTACTAGCGTAGTATACGGTATGAACTCGGCCTTCCTTTCTTTGACCTAAAACCGCTCCTACGGCGTAGTCACTTGCATCGCACATGATCTTGAAAGGTTTGCTCCAATTCAGAGGTTGAATAATGGGAGCACTCACCAAAGCACTTTTCAAGGTCCAGAATGCCGCCAAGCACTTCTCATCAAAGTCAAAGGCCACATCCTTTTGAAGGAGTTGTGTTAAAGGCTTAGTGATCTTCGAAAAGTCCTTAATAAGTCTCCTATAGAATCCGGCATGGCCTAGAAAGCTCCTCAAGGACTTAACATCCGTTGGAGTTGGGAGTTGCTCAACTGTCTCCACTTTAGCTTTGTCCACTTCAATTCCTCTCTCGGATATAACATGTCCGACCACTATACCTTGCTTTACCATGAAGTGGCACTTTTCCCAATTTAGCACTAAGTCTATCTCCGCACATCTCGTGAGAACCTTATCTAAGTTTGCCAAGCAATCCACGAAGGTTTTCCCATAAACGGAAAAATCATCCATGAACACCTCGACAATTTCTTCGATGAATTCCGAGAACAACGCCATCATGCAACATTGAAAAGAAGCCGGAGCGTTGCACAGACTGAAGGGCATCCTTCTATATGCAAACGTTCCATAAGGACAAGAAAACGTTGTCTTGTGTTGATTATCCGGGTGAATGGGAATTTGCATAAACCTCGAGTACCCATCGAGAAAGCAAAAATAAGCGTGGTTTGCTAATCTCTCGAGCATCTCGTCAATGAACGGTAAGGGGAAGTGATCTTTCTTCGTTGCTTTGTTTAGCTTTTGGTAATCGATACACATCCGCCATCCGGTCACGGTTCTTTGCGGTATTAACTCATTCTTCTCATTCTTCACCACGGTTAAGCCTCCTTTCTTCGGCACACAATGTACCGGGCTCACCCACTCGCTATGCGGTACCGGGTAGATGATTCCGGCATCAAGTAGCTTGATAACCTCCTTCTTTACTACCTCTCGCATGGCATGAGTTAGCCTCCTTTGATGGTCCACTACGGGCTTGCATTGGTCTTCCATAGGTATACGATGAGTGCAAAAGGCTGGGGTAAGTCCTTTGAGATCATTGATTGAATATCCAATCACCTTCCTATGCTTTTTCAATAAATTCAGAAACTTCTCATTTTCTTCGGGACTCAATTCATCGCTCACGATGACTGGATAAGTCTTGTCTGGGCTGAAAAATTCATACTTTAATCCTTTGGGCAAAGGTTTGAGATCCACCTCGGGCACTTGTGGCTCTTCGGGTTTAGTGTCCCCTATGTCTTCGAATTTTTCTTCCTCCACGCTTCAATCTTGTGGTTCTAATCCCTTCGTTGCTTCCTCTACTTCCTCGTCTTGTTGATCATTGGATTGATTCTCCATCACTCTCTGCAGCAGGTCCCTAGTGGTTTCAACAAAACAAAGACTACCTACCTCCTCTACTTCTTCTTCTTCGGGAGGAAAAGGTGAAGGATGATTAGAAACGCGAAGAAAATTATATGTGTACTTCTTTCTATTAAGATTTATTGTTACTTTGCCTTCTCCGGCATCCAACACGGCATCGACCAACTTAAGAAAAGGCCTACCTAGGATTATGTGATCATGATTACTATGGTAAGCATCTATAACAAAGAAATCGGTTGGTATGCACTTTCCAGAGATGATTACATTAATGTTGCAAGCAATACCTAGAGGTCTAGTAGTTCTACCGTCTCCCATAATTAACTTTGTTGAAGTTGGAGGTAAGTCTAGGTTGTGGTCTTGAACTATATCATAAATTTTGGAGGATAGGACACATACTTGGGCTCCGATGTCACATAAGGCTTTGCATTGAACTCCGTTGATCTCGCAACTCAAGTGTGGTGTCATCTTCTCCTCTTGGTCGGATCCTATTGCATAAACTTCGGTGAGGCGAGCATATGGCGATGCTTCGGGCTTGATCCCCATGATTCTTTTCACCTCGGCTATGTGATCCGGATCCACTTCATCATCACTAAAGAGCTTTCGAAAGATCTCACCGGTGGTTTCAAGATCGTATGAATCTTCCGCTTGCTTTTCCGGTGGGAAATCCGCTTCCAATGCTCTCACCATCCCCTTTTGGTTAGGGAACGGTCTTCTCTTGTCGAATACTTTTCCGTAATCGATTGGAACCCAATCCATATGCTCGAACTCCCTTAATGGCTTTGTGCTTGACATACTCCTTTTGTTTGTTTCATTCGACTTGGCGAAGTCAACGCTTGGGGTAGTTCTTGTCTTGATGTGCACTTCTTCAAGCTTTTCCGGGATTGGCTCCTCTTTCTTGTCTTTGGGGGTTGCCTCTTTAAAAATTTCAGCACACGTCTTCATCCTCGAATTGTGTTCCAGCTCTCCCGAAAGTCTAGTTTCCCAATCTCTTTGCATGCATGGCCGCCGCTTTGCTAATCTTTTGTAAAAGTTGGGTGGCTTCCGTGAGTGTTTTCTCCATGAGATCCCCACCTGCACACATTTGAACATGTTCCATGCAACTAGGGGTTAGGGAAAAGAAAAATGTATGCAAGAGTACGTCACCGGAGAAGCCGAGTCTTGGTCCTTGTTCAATAAACTCATTAAACCTATTCCAAGCTTGGTCTATCCCTTCCTCTTCTCCTTGCGTGAAGGTGATCACTTGCCTCCTTAGATGTTGAACCTTGCTTATTGGAAAAAACTTATCACAAAATTTCTTCGTCAACTTGTTCCAATTGCCTTCAACTTCAAAGGACGCAAATGAGTACCACGTCTTTGCTTCACCGACAAGTGAGTAGGGAAAGAGATTCCACTTGAACCATTCATCGGGAACTCCTTCTTGACGCACCGTGTTGCATAGCGTCATGAAATGCCTTATGTGTCTATATGGGTTCTCTGTGTCCATCCCTTCAAATGGGGTTGCCGCCGCAATCTCGATGATCCTAGCTTTGATTTCATACTTGGTCGCTTCGAGCTTCGAATCCGACTCTTGTACCTTTATGTCTTCACATCGCGAACTAGCGTAATCCCTTAGCGATTTCTCCGGTTCTTCCACGGGGTGGTTGACGAACGCCATCTAGACAACAAGGTAAAAACAAAAACAAAACAAAACAAAACAAAGTGGTTTTCTAGGTAATAGGGGTTAGATGTTAGCAACAAACGATAAACAAAATCTAAAACAAAATTAGATGCAAAACCAAACGATGTAAACTGGCTTGCTCCCCGGCAACGGCGCCAGAAAAATGGGCTTGTTGACGGATAAAACACGTATCCACCTACGATCCGCAAGCGTATGGACCTACACCTTTTTCACCACGGGGATTCCCAAGGTTCTTATCAATCCGCGGAGCAAGGGGATTACAAGCGTTTGATCTAGCACTACTCACTAACTTAACCAAACCCTAATCTATGGTTAATCTAGAGAACTACTACGCTACACTAGAGAGAACGATTAAACCAACAAGATATATAAAAGACACTTGCCCAAGGGTCTACGATACTTGAACATGCAACCGTTTAAGATATGAAAACCGATCTAATCTAGACCTATGATGGACACGGCATATTGATTGGTTCCAAGGGAGCATTGAGATCTTTACTCCCTAAACGGCATGGTAGCTAACTTTAAACAATAAAGCATCTTCAACACTAGATGATAGATAGATAACCATACAAAGTAGCGATTACATCTCAAGATCGATTACAACCCATGGACAAATGAGAAGATTACCCCATCAAGGTGCTAGGCATAGCACCGTTGATCATGGTGACGCTTCCAACGGTGTCTTCCTTCTCCTCCGGGGGTGTCTTAGCAGGGCCTCGATGTCCACCCCACTTGTGGTTGCTTCCTTCGAGTAGAGCGATTCTTCTCGCGAATGATCTGCCTCCTCCTCTCTCTCTCTAGCTTGTGGACGACCTCTCGGGTGAATGGCTCTCCCTCTGCGAATGGCGGCGCCTCCACGTGTTTAGGGTTGACTCATCTTCACGCTCAAGAAACAGGGGACCGAACCGCCTCGGGGATGGGCCAGGCCGACCGGCCTGGGCCGACCGGCCTAGGCCCATTTCGGCCCGGTTCGGTCACCCCTTCGCGCACGTGGGTCCTCTTGTCATTTTGCACTTCGCCCCCTCCATTTGCACCATTTTGACGATGTCATCCTCACGTCCAAGATGGAGGGTCTTCTCGCATGAAGTTCGGTCATTTACGCTTCAATCCTCGGGGATGTTCCTTTGTAACACTTCGGTCCTTGCCACCTTTGGAAGTGATTTCATCATGCTCTCAAACACGAACGGGACTCCTCAATTGCTCCTTTGAACTTGTTGCGACTCCGTCCTTTATGTCCATGTTTTCCTGCAAAAAACATAACACTTCCAAATGCACATACAAAGATGAACTTGTTATGTCATTAGTGTGCCTAGTGGTGGGTTAATTCCATAATCAAATCCGAACCAAAGTGTAATGAACATGTTTGGTGTACCAGAATACACCGTCAACATCCTCCAAATCTAACTCCCGATCTCCTGAATCGCTCCACGGATTTGCACATGACTTTGGGGATAGTAGGAACACCTCATGGGCACTCCATAGCCATGATTTGGTCCACCAAAACTTGCTAAATCGAGAGGAATCGAAGAAATCCCACCAAGAACGCCTCTAACCCTAGAGAGGAGAAAACCCCAAAATCGAGCCTCTTTGCTCATGGATTTGGGAGGGGAATCAAAGAGAAAAGAACCACGAGGGGTTCATGCATACATCCCCCACCAAATCCGAAAAAGAAAGGTCTCAAATCCGCCACAAGAAATTCGCCAAGAAAAGGCTTCGAAAATCACCAAAAAGGAAAAATGAGAGAGACACAACCAAGCCTTGAGGAACCACGCCGAATCATCTATACATACCATGAAAGTTCATACAAGGTCTAGCTTGCCGCCTGATCATCCTTCCCTCTCACGAGATCTCACCATGAAGCTCTCAAGCTAGTCCCAGAAATTCCAAAGGAAAAAGGAAGAGGAAAATAGCAAAACAAAATGAGCTAGGGTTCCAAGAGATGGCTGCCATCCTCTCACCACTTGGGTTATATGGAGGCAACTGAAAGACGAAACTACCCCTAAGTCCTAACACCAGGATACACGCCCCCGAAGGGCACTTTGGGAATCATTGTCTTCACTCCATCGGACGGATGCCTAGCAGCCGCAAACTTGCTTAGCCTCGACGCAAGCCTTGCGATCCCGACGCGTGTCCTCCGCTTCGAAGTCTCCGGACTACGTCGTCGAACACCGGTCAGACCGGTACCCACCGGTCAGACCGGTCCGATGCTGCTGCACCTCCGTCTTCGGTCTTCGGTCTTGGCTTTGTGAATCAACCAAGGAACCCAGTGGTTTTCTGGTGAACCACTGGAAACCCCGCGAACTCGGTGTAGCCTCCGCCAATCTCCACTCATGACTCGACTCCCACATAGTCCTGGCTCGACCTTGGTTTTGAGGCTCAACCAAGAAACCGTCCATGACTTCATCTTGCTGTTCTTGCCACCATGCGGCCCGCACTTGACTCCGCTGGCCACCAGGTCCCTCGAACCAAGCCTACTTGTCTTCTCCACACCTGCACCAACACCAGTCAAGCCGCAACCTGCACCTACAATACTTAGCCAGGAATTAGTCTACACCACGTTGTCAATCACTCATCACACCAGGAAGCGACCATCCACCGGTCCTCGAACCACACATGGCTCTCAATGACAGGAGAATTTGAAGGAATTATCCTGTATTAACAGGAGAAGTTAATGATGACTCCAAAAGAAAGAAGATCATTGCACGAGGGATTGTGTTCTCTCTAAATAATGGTCTGACAGAATTTATTTGTGGACAATGATCCAATGAAGAATGGCTGAATGGAACACATGCTTAACTGACTCACGTCTGTTGAAGTTGTGTATTACAGAAGGTCCAGATTTATTTCTGGATTTACTGAGGAAATACAAGCCAATTTTAAGTATCTATAGAGGTCACTCACATGACGGGGAAAAGTTTAAGTCAATACCCGCATGGCGGGGTAAGCTAGTATAGTGGTGTCCTCATCAGGAGTCCATTTTTAAGAATTTATTTATGATATTGCCATTTTCCAACAAAAGTTGTTAATGGCAATGTTATAAACAGATTTTAATGAGTTCATGCATTAATTCTAGTTTCTGCCCAAAGGTGATGCAAAATTAATGTAGTAGCAAGATGAAGCGGGACAACCCTCATTTTCTTTAAGTATATCTTGCATTGCAAGAGAAGCTTGAGATAGTTCTTAAGCTATCTCAGAATTGATCGTGCACTTCCATAGTGTCATGGTAATTAAACAATCAAGGGTTGACGCCAAAAGGGGACAAATCCCAAAACCACACCATTTCTAAATATGAAGGTGTAAAGTTGATTAATTGACTCTATGCAAACGCATGCGAGCACTCTAAATGAGTGGCTTGTTGTGAAGTAAGTAATGGTGGAAGACACATATTTTAAATGTGTAGTGTGGCTAAGGAGAAGGAGTCATTTTTGAAATGAAGTAAAATGACAAAAAGAAGTTGTATACAAGTCATTATGTAAGTAGATATGCGAGTTTAACTTGTTGAAGTGCAACGCGGAATGAAGTGCTCCCATATGCGTTAAGAAATAACTTTGTTTGCACGACACAATCGTGTGAATGAAGCAAGTTAAGAGAAACTCCTCGTTCACAAAATGTTTTATTTTAAGTTTCGAAATTATGGCATTGAAGCATATGCCATATTTCGAGGGGGGAGTTGATTTCTATACTAAAGGCAATGCATAATATGCATCGAAAGAAAAGATATGATCTATTAAGTAATTATGACCGTCACGGGGAGTACAACGGTCATAATATTTGATACCCCTAAGAAAGAAACAGCTAAATTCCTGGAGTTTTTCGTATTTCTGATAGGAAGATAGCGTAGGTGATCGGTATTTATACTGATCAAGATAGATCAAACACAAATAAGAAAGTTATATGGTACGCCATCTTTACAAAAGATGGGACAATCTGGGGGAGCATGGTACACGGAGACCTAACTCCATCTAGAGGATGAAATGATAAGAAAATGTGTGGTATCTTTTTTCTCAATACAAGTTGTAACTACACCAACAATGCCTGACATTTTGGTGCTAGTGTTGTTGTTTTCACTTGTGAAAAGTTATTGCCACACATATGGGGGAGCATGGCATGTCCAGTACCTTGTAGTGACAAGAAGCAAAAGAGGAGCCTGTCCTTCAGGATTCAATAGTTACCATTGTCGCATATGAGAAGTCTTGGAAAATGAAATGAGATCTATGAGTACCAATATTGTTTTGGCACTTAGAAGAAGTTGTTAATGGAGTCAAAACAGTGGACTGTAATGGGTCTACAAAACTACATGTGACTCCAAAGACAATGAGAATAAACATGATGCACGACTTATGTCAAAAGGCTTCATGCAAGAAAAGAAATAAGTTACAATGAGACATTTTCTCATGTGAGGATTCTTCATAATCATAATATGAAGGCGATGTTCTCCAATAAAGGATACTAGGATATTTACATGACATGACCCAAAAGGTTTTGTCATGGAAGGAAAAGAACAAATAAGATGCTGCCCGAAGTAAGTTTTGGGTTTTATTAGGAATCACGAGGACAATTGCATTTATGCAAAGTTTAAGAATTGGAAACATGTTTTCCTCATCATGTATGTCGATGACATCCTACTCTCTAGTAGTGATGTTAGTCTGCTATTGCAGAAGAAGTTATTGTCCTCAAATCTTACAAAGTTTGTATATCTCAGTGAATCATCATTCGTTCAAGGAATTGAAGTTCACTAAGATATAAGTAAAGGGGTATTAAGATTATCGCATAGAGCATACTTAGAGAAGAATTCTAAAGAAACATAGTATGCATGCAAGTTAGCCTATGCCTGTTCATATGAAGTCAGGGGTAATAGTTTTGGAATTCTAGTATTCCTGGAACCGATATAAGATTGATCGAATGAAAGTGGTTCCATGTGCTTCCGCTGTTGGAAGCCGACTCAATGCTCAAGAAGGAATTTACCCTAACATAGCTTAAGTATCCGGGATATTTTTGGCAGAAGTCCAATCCAGCTATAGATCACTGGAATGGAATTAAAGAAGGACTTTGCAATCAAGCAAAGTGTTCTAAGCCTCATGCTAAGTAAGAAAGAAACACGTACTCTCAAAACGTTGTGAGTAAAAGTAAGTGTGAAACAAGCAGATACTCACAAAAGGTTGTGAGTAAAAAGAACTAAAGTTTTGGTGAGTTGTTTAGTGAAGCCCACAGTAGTAGCTAACACTCGAGCTTGGAGTTTTATTGTGAAAAAGCTCCAAAGCAAAACAGTTGTGATATCATGGGTTATGCATACCCAAAGTTTTAGCATGATATGAGGCTACAAAACAAGCTAAATGGTTGAAGAAACCTTTGCCCGGAGTTGATAATGGTAGACAACAGCAATATACCATTCAAGTATTTTTTTCTCCAAGTGCAACATGTCAAGTCTACTGCCAAACACATTGAAAATGAGTTGTATGTTGCAAAGGAGAAAATCCAGAATCATTTTTGAAAGAATATAGCATACAAGTACTGAGCAGTACTTGCGGATCCGTTTACCAAAGGTCACCCAGCGTGATCAGAAAGCACACAGTCGACATGGGTTTTATGGTAGAGCATATGATTTCTGGATTACTGAGGGCCCAAGTTAAGATCCTTTTCGAAATGGATAAGTGTAATGTGGCTGGTTAATCTGAATGTGATTACAATTATGATGACCCATGCTCGGTATATTTATTTGTGATGAAGTGGATGCCAACCGAAGGTTAAGAAACATAAGGTGAGATCAAGGGGGAGAATGTTAGTGTTGATCTCCACAAGTTGGCCCAAAGGGTGGGCCAACTGGGCCCTTGACTCGGCTCCCTGATCGGGGGAGCCCACCCACTGGGGTTGCGTGCCCCCGTCGCGCAGCACCATATAAGGGAGGTGAGGGCCACGAGGAATAGTACCCTGTGAGAGTGCCCACTCGCTCCACCTCCCTGCCCACCGATCAGGGGGAGCTGTGAGTGGCGGGAAGCTCCGCCGCCGCCGCCGGTCGCCACTGCGCTTCACCGAGGATCACCACGGCACTGCACAGCGACGACGGTCGTCATCTACACCAACGAGTACCCTCCTCTACTTCCACAACCCACGGTATCTCTCTGTCCTCTTCTCTTCTCCCTCTCGGTTAACCTCAAGAAGTCCCTGTTTTACTCATCTATGTCAAGTCAAAACCCACCGATCTACACCTAGATGGATCTCTGGATCTAACACTCAATGCATGGTTTGCCCAGTCTTTGGATTGCAAAGTGTTGATGCGTGGTAGGAGCCATTTTATACGATGTTGTGGGTGCATTAAACATTTACGACATCTGCACTATATGAAATGTCATAGAAGGTAATAATATGATTCTTGAGGAGTAGAAAAAACACAAAGAGTCGTGACTATATATTCCAGCCACAAAACGTCCACCGATATCCGACTCAGATCAGTGCCCATAATTCTGTGGTTGCAATGTAATGCAACCGTGGGGTGGAAGTCCTTCAATGTATAATCATGATTGGCGCCAGTCTGAAATAATGCCAACACGACCTTGACTACTTTGGTGCAAATTCACTGGGGGGTCTCTGTTTGCCACCTCCCAGCTTCTAGGAGCTTGTATGAGCTTCTTGATGCCTCGCGCAGCGCATACTAACTAAAGTAACAACCCATTTGATCAAGGCATGGCAAAATTTTGATGGATGGTAAGTTGGGTTCCGTTGTTCTTGCGTGGATATATTACACAAAAAGGTACATGCAAGCCTTATGACCCATACCCAGCCATGCCATCTGTGTGTCCAGATTGGCAACCAGCAGCACCGCTGCCTTCTTTGCACTGCATCTTGGTTCCTGATGTTTCACATGCCCAGATGCTCCTCAAGTCAGGCAGTACGTGATAAGACTACTGATGCATAACCTCATACCCACTGAATGGCTAGATTTGAAGGTTCCCACATAAACAAGGGGACAATATGCATGTTTAAGTCTAACACGTGCCCACAGGGCGCTAGTGAAGTGTATATGTGGTCATGTATCTCTTCAAGCTGCATAAATGATAAATGTGCTGATCAAAGGCCGTTTTATAGGCAGCCCAGTGCACATGGATGCACATGTGACTGTTTATCTACTGTGTTCGTGTTATTCTGTTTCAGAAATCTCTCGACGAAGAAATAATGTATAAGAAAATGACAGAATACTCTTGCTAAAAGCACATCCTTGGTTGAGGGAAGATTCGTACCCTATAATGGTCTTTAATGTAACCGCCTGAAGACAGCATCAAACCCTCTATAACTTAATTCGTCCCCATTTTCTGAACTCTGTCTTGCTCCTTCCATTCCTCTGGATTTTCCCTGTATCTTCCGTATTTCCTTGTCAGGCGTAGTGAGTTCGTGACAGTGAGCTCGCCTAGCCACAGAGCTGGGGTCACTGGAAGCCAATTTCTCTGGAGGATAAGTTCAGGTAGGAGCACAGGCCTGATGCTCGCAAGATTTCCGATCCTGATGCCAAACAATCCAATCACATCGGCCGGCAGTCTGATAATATGTTGCGTTGTCGCTCGGGAGCACTAAAAAACGAGCAAGCTGATCTCTCCGGGACACGCTAGCGTCCAGTTTTCGGCACTGTTTGACGGTTAAAAAAAGTAAGAGTCAGCCTCCACGATGTCCATTGGGGTCGGCCTTACACGTGCGAGAAGCTAGAAGCAACCTTTCTAGAAAGTTTGGAGAGCTAAAACTAAAAAAAAAGGACGGAACCGAAAATTAGTGCTATATGAAACCATTGATATATGCTGGACACTAATTCACAGTGGAAACAAGATATGAAGGTGCCGATTATAAATACTTGTAATAATAATATTTTCACTGACTGTCTTGACCAAAGAGTTTTGAAGCATAATCATCATTTTTCATAATGCATTTATAAATAATTTGAAGGAATGCTTTTGTTTAAAGTACTTGATCATCCTACCTAGTAAAAAAACAATTTGTGAATGCTGCTGAGACACAAGTGCTTTAATTTCTCCGCGTGGCTGATTAAGAGCTTGTTTGCGAAGAAAAGTACGTATTACGGTGGAAATGTGGAATGCGAAGGAGTGGAGTGGAAATTAGTTCATTTTTCATCTTAATCCCCTTCGTTCTACTCTAATACACCTCTATCCAAACAAGCTCTGGCCAAAACTTCGTCAGACTACAGCGTATCGTTCAGGCCTCTAATCATCCACTGTTAGCTTGCCGACTATATTGTGCAGGCATTCAACTTCTCTGCACCTATATTATGCAGTGCCGACAAGACCATTGCAGGGCTCTAATCATCCACTGTTAGCTTGCCGATAAAATTTCTCTTGCTCAACCCAGGCAATGCATTTAACCACAAGCAATTCTCCCAAGTTGCTTGCGATTTTGGTCCACACCGCTTGATCATATAACTGCAGGCCGGTTAGGCAAACGTGTTGGCCGGTTTCCAAGAGCCCTCTGCGCATTAGTTCTGGTGCAGGCAGCTGGGGTCACCGGACGTGCGGGGGCTTCTTTGGAGCGTTGTGTAATCCAAACTCGAAGCACTTGGCAAGATTTGTAATCCTGATGCCACGCATCCCCATCACACCGATACTCCGACGGTGGATATGCTGTGTTGCAAGCACTAAAATTCAAAGCATGAGCCTACACAGAGACCGTTACAGCAATCGCCAATAGTCCCTGGTGCTACTGCGTTACCACAGCCTAGAGATATATGCAAACTCCAGTCTTTATTTGATATTTAGTGTTGCTCTTTCTTTCTAGCATGTGAGAAGCACATTTGCCATTTTATAGTGCTATATATATGCACGTTATAGTTGGGATTATATATTGGCTCCAGGTACACTAAATATAAGCCATGAACCATACACTACAATACAGCCATGAATCATACACTACAAGGCTCTGCTGCTGGACAGTCACTTGATCCAGCTGAAATGGATATATGGATCATTATCAGTGCAACATTTTCAAGGTAGTTGCCACCAACAAACCTGACCATTGACCACAGTGCAACCAAAATATGAAGGTGCCGAATTTTTTATCCCGATGCCTCACATACCATAACCACCATTTGGGACCTACTACTAGCAACCACACTGACTGTTTTGACCAAAGACTTGAAGCATAAGAGATGCTTTGCTTTCAAGAACCAGAGTACTTGCCTCACATCTCTGGTCTCTGTGACTACTGGATGTTCTTCTAAGCGGATTTCCAGTTTTCTTGTAACGTGTTGAGATGCAGAAGCTATTTTATAGCCAAGCAAACACATGGCATGTAATAATGTTTCTGAGTTCTGACTAGCGTCCTTTCTTGGGTCACTATCACATCAATAACAAAGGCATCACCATGCCATTACTGTCCGTAAAAGCTGGAGAACATAAAAATAGTCTCCATCTACTGATCTTTTTACATATAAATCATTTTATTCCGAGATTCGTTTCTACACACACCCATACTGCTCTTGCTGCTCTAGTTCATTGTTATTTATTCATGTCAACTCAATTAACCTCATGAAATTCGCAATCACCAACAATAAAAATGATTTCGCAACCACCAGAGATATACATCATCATGTATAGTTGGCACAAGAGTCACAAGAATATGGGATGAGTATTCTTCCTGGAAGCTATCTTCTCATAGTGTGTAAAGAAACATGTTCTAAACTTTAAAATGCTAATGAATTTCTTATGGTAATCATGTGCTGAACGATTGGGGACGGATGGCTTGACTCGGTAGTCTGAACTTTGGAACAGTTTGACAGCAGACCCTAGCAATGAAGAATTCCTTTGCACTAACCCTGATGTTACAACTACTGCTTCAGACTAATACCTAATGGACCATCCTGGGCAACCTCTGGGACACAACCAGACAGATACATCAGTACATCAGTAAGGGTACAAGAGCTGACCTGCAGGTTGTGGCGGTACCGACACCTGAATTCGTGCAACTACGTATACTAGAGATTTGTCCAACTTGTGATCTTGATCTCTCTCATGCCAACTATATACCAAGCAGTATGCCTACTAGTAGCCATGCCTGCACCCACTGATCCATGGCTAAAATTTAAGTCATCTTTGGTTTGAAACTTTCAGGTATGGAGGGGCCATTTTATTGGCGGCTTAGCAAATTGATCGACCTTACACTTATTGGTATGTGTACCTACACGTACTGTGATTTTTATTGTACTGCATATTTTCATCAATCCATCAACCAAGACTCAAATTACTACACATTATCAGCAGTTCAGTACTAAAACACTGTAAGATAAATCCTTCTTTGCTAAATGAAGTTGCTACCCATGAATATAAACCTCCAGTCTCTTGAAATCACTTCCTATATCACAACAAATCATTCTTCCTACGGATTCTGCTCATCAGGAAAGGTCAATTAGTTGGCACCCGTTTGCCCCAGTAAAACAATCTTGGGTTTAAGATTAACAATTTTATTTGTGTTAAGAGGGTGATCGTGTTGAAACAAAGTATAGTTATATGAAACTAAACCATCGACCTAGTCAACATGAAACTGAACCACAAGAGTTATTTTCAAAGTTGCTTGAGTTTGAATGTTTGATAGTGGTTGTTCAAAAAAAAAAGTACATTGAGGTACATTCAGAATGAAATTCAGTTAAAAGCAAACTTCATTAAGGCTGTTCTCTATTCCTAATAATGCTGGCATGCTGCTTTATTTTCTAGTGGCCATATTCTTTATTGTTGAAGACTTGGCAGCAGAGTGTCGGCATGAATTTCCACAAGTGATCGTTCTCTCTGTTTGAGCCTCTGTTCCTTACACTCAAATCGCCAAGCAATTAGTTGAGCAAGAGCAGATCGTATGGATGAGCTAAGCTTTTGTAAATTTCTTGTTGATATTTGTTACCTCCTTTATGGTTTCATTTTTGAAGGTGCAGAGCATTGTTCTTCAGCTGGTGTCTCAAGTACGGAATGAGCCATCTCCTATAATATAGGTCCCCGAATGTGCTGTGACGCGCTACCAGGGAAGGATTTTGCTTGTGCAATGGCGACGGAATGGGCAGGAAATAGTAGCAAAGGAGGTTGTGATCCTGATGCCTCCCAAGCAGAACAACTATGTACTGTACCAGTCTTGCAGCCTACATCGGCTGCTGATTCCATTCCGACCTAAATTTTGAGTAATCCTCGCTTTTGTAACTTGTAGATGTGCAAGGACTGTTTTATAAGCAACCCAGCCCAGTATTGGGGTCTACCTTATATTTATACCAACTGTGTGCCTTCTATTGTACTATTTCAAATGCGCATTAATCTAGGGCGGTGCCAATTCTTTTTTTCGTTGGTTGTAGTGTCTTCTGAGTTCGGGCCACACAAAATCTACAGACACACATCCAAATTTGAACTCTGGTAATATTGCATTCCTGGTAATACGTACGTACTACTTTCGTGCAACCACTATAAAAATCTATTAAATGGATTAAATCCTAAATTTTATCCATAGGTCCAATGTTCTGTCCCACGTTCGCTCTTTTGTTCTCATCCATCCCACGATGATGGAGACACTTGAACACTACTTTATACACTGCAAATTTTCAGTAGCTTGTTGGGCTTCAATCGGGATTGATCTAAAGCTGCAACTGCCACTCTTCATGGAAATTATCATTCTCATGTCCCGTTGGGTAGTCATAAACGATAGGATGATCTGTAACAAAGCAGAGCCAACAGTTTCCAAATAACGTAAGATGAAGAAGCAGAAAACTTCTGATGGTTATCCACATAGCGGAAAAAAGGTTTTCTTGTTCTGGTGGTCACACTACTGTAACATCCCGGATTTTTCCGGAATTTAATGTTTGCAAGAATGTGGATTTTAAAATTTTTTCGTGCTTGATGTGTTTTATCGGAGTCATAAGACTGTCTTCTCGTGCCCTCTTCAAATTCTTAGTAATAAACTTAATTAAATTACTTTTTGTGCTAAGGATAAATTTCATGTTAGTGTGATTTGGTTCTTAATTGGATTTTTCTTTAATCCTTGAGTGTGGTTTATATTTTAAATCTAATTTCAAATATAAATCAAAAGCTAATTGAACAAACTACCCTCTCTAACTTCTGGACCTGCCTAAGTCACCTGAAACTCTTTAACCTCTCTGTCGGCCTACTAATCTTTCCTGGCCTCTTCTCAGAAAAGAATATCTCAAATGAATTATTAGATTATTTTTTGACTCTTCGAATTAATCCTTTGCAATTGATTTGATTTCGGGAATAGACCATAAATCTTGTGATTAAATCTCCGAGTGCCTAATTCGGATTATGACGATGTTTCCCAGCTTCTCGAATTAAGTCATGGCCACCACGGCCACCACCACCACTTGATGGCATTGTTAGCTCAAAATATATCCAGATCGTATACCACAGATTATTCACATTTTGAATATATATATATATATATATATCAATCGGTTATTCACAAAAAGTAGATAGGGTTTACACAAATTAAATTCAATGCATAAAAAGAAAAACAACAGGGATTGGATCAGAGGTGTGTGGCTATCGGGGGAGACCAGCCAGCAGCGGGCGGACATGCAGAGAAGGAAGGAGAGTGGTCGGGCCGCGCGGGGCCACGGGAGAAATACCGTAACGGGCGGAGGGAGAGTCAGGGGGTGCGCAAATCCTTAGAGGCACGATCGGCGACTGGCGGCAGCACAGAAGGACCAGCGCAACAGGACACTGCACGCGGTGCTCCTCTGAGCTCGCGCCTCGCACCGACGACGGAAGGAGGGGCATGCAGAGGTGGGCAGGCCTGCGGTGCAGCGCAATGGCGCAGGGGCGAAATTTTTTGGCCAAGACCCCGAATCCAACGCTTATATAGGTGTGGGCCACGACGTCACCCGCACCTGGAAACCAATTTCAAGGTGCGGGCACTGGCGTCACTAGCATGTGGAAATGAATTTCCAAGTCCAGGCGTTGGAATCACCCGCACCTGGAAATGATTTCCAAATGCAGGCGTTGGCGTCACCCACACCTGAAAAGATTTTATCCTTTTCTTAATTTATTGTTACATTTAATTTTAACATATTAAATGATCTCAAATAAAAAAATTCAACTACAAAAGTTTATGTCTTCTTGATCTCTACAAGTTTGGTATATAGTTTGTATTTATGTGTGATGCGTGCTAAAATTTTGTGTTCAAATACTACATCGACTAATTCCATTCCATGTAGTAACACTTGAGTATACATGTTTGCTTTTACACACACACACATACACTTGAAATGCAAAAGTTGGTACGTGAAAAATATATATAGTACACACATTTGCATAAAAACACCACATGGAGAATACACATATATTTAGTCTTGCATTACAAAATAGTTTGTCATTATTATACATGAAATAGAGTAGAATTAACTACTACATAATTAATTAGAATCTAGGATCGTGCATGTCATGACGGTGAATCATGAGATGATACAATTTATAATTAATATAAATTATGTTGATTCCTAAGAGCATATCAACATAATCTAGTGCATATATGTATGCACTATCCCTAGCCTTGTTGGGCGTCCGGAATATTTCCCCGAATATTTGGACCCATTTCGGGGATGACAATACTATGTAATGTCAGCTTGCCAACCGCCGCGTACTGGACTCGGGTGCAGTGTATTGTGAATGTCCACCCAATATTTTGTAGCACTTGACATAAGACTTCACACATTCCTTCATCGACATGCATGAAACTATTATACAATGCGTCCTAGATTGAAGTGGCAACCACGAAAAGTGTTAGTATATACGTACAAATCGGCAATTGATCAGGTAAAGAAAGTTCGAAAATAATGAGCAAGTGTTTTATTTACATACAATAGGCGATTCATACGATGGTTATATCCGTTTAGGCATTTTAGTGACATCGAGGATATTATGTTCCAAGCCTTTAATCTTCCAGAAACTGTAGTCAAGGTATACATGTCTTGTTTGACATTCTATTTCGACAAGTGCCTTCCTCACCACGTCTGCTGCAGCAACATGTGGTTGTTGTGCAACAATAGAATTCACATGTATATTAACTGTTTCACCAAGTACTTGCTCAATGCATGCTTTCACAAGACTCAGACAGTTTCAAATGAAAGATGACTACTAATTTCAACGCGGTTGTAGAAAAAGCACATTAACATCCTGTCCAATTTATTTTTGGGTAAACACGCAACACCACTTAACTCGCATGAGGGATTGAAGTGGAACATATTTGAATTTCAGGTTTTAATAGTTGGCTCTCAAATTTTTGAATTTATATATAAATAAATTGTATCTATATTGGAAATTTTTAATCCAAATTACTTATTTAATCCTCAACAATTCAATTGTTACCTTATTTTCACAAGTAGAGATTGCAAGAATAATAAAGAGACACGTGGTCACTTATCAAATCGTCAAATCACACATGGTAGGATGGGTTTCACTAATGCAGGTTACACGTGTTGGACCTTATTATCATACTGAGAGGAAGATTCATATGATGCCAGAGGGGTAACATCGCTGACGGAGATGCATGACCATGTACATCCTATGAAATGTTGTTGATCTAGAGGCCCAGTGGATGTGGTGTACTGGTATGCAATGTGTACCGAAGGTGGCCATGTAGAATGTTTGCCCTACCCAATGCCTACAATTCTAAACAACTATGGCGGAATAAAGCTCACTTTCAGCACATTATTCAACAATTTTATTACCAATATGCTTGGACAGTTTCTTGCAGCAATGTTTGTTGGCATATTTATGATATATGAACATTATCAGAAGTCAAAGAAACACACATGACACATCTGCGACATCACACACACGAATCATTCTAGGAGTGAGAGAACATTATAGTGCAGTACACATCAGTTTTCTCAAACACTAGGAGAAATAAGGTTCCTCGTGCCTCCAATTTCCATTCAATTGTGCAAATTGTTGCTTGTTGCTCTGTTTTCTCCAGAAGGCAGCATACCTACACATACTTCATTCAATTCATTTCTTGACTTTTACCACGTTTGTTCTCTTATGGATTCCTTTTTTAGCCAAGTTTCTCAACCAAATAAGTATTTCTGCTATTTAGGTGGCCAACAAGGCTTTTATTGAAGCTAGCTTTCCTTTTCTTGTATGAGCTATGCATGTTATTTACAGCACCCACATGGCCATATTTTTTATACCTCTCAATATCAGATCGATATTTAATTTTTAATTTTAATTTTAATATTACAAATCGCACTTTCGTAAGGACTGAATAAATGGAAAAAAGGTGCATGGAACATGGGTGACATGCATTTTCGGCTTCTTGCTCACAGAAATCTGCTGAACGTGCACCATGCTGCAAAAGAGAACTCATGGATTGGTATCACACGTATGTTAAACAAAGAGAATGAAAATTACATATTTGTGATCATTATTCATTCACAACTATCCAAATGTGATATGTGACACCACTAGGACTTTCACTTAGCGTGCATGTGTGGCGTACCTGCTACTGCCATAAGACTCATCACAGTCTGTAAATTTCCGATTGATTGAAATAAGAAACCAGTTGACACAATTATCTCATAATTGATGTACAGTTATTGTTAAAGGTGCAAAACTTGATTTGGAGTACTAATGGCTACAATATAAAGACATTGGAGATGCAAAACCGTTGTGGTGGCGGCTCTCTACAGGGAACAAGCTAGAAAGTGAGCCACCCCTTGGAGATGAGCACCAGAGCCGCACCCAAAGAGTTGAGAGAGTACGATTGTCGTGGTCATGGAGACATAGATCCGCTGGGGCGGCCACACGGCGGAAATTGAGAGCAGGTCCTCACTGTTACTGTCCTTGGGGACCGTCGCCACGTAATTTTTCCCCCTTAAAGAACCTATAATTTTTATTCCATTTTCTGCACTAATTGCTGGAGACATGTAGAATTTTCAGGTCCATA
Source organism: Cenchrus fungigraminus (assembly GCA_036936925.1). NCBI lineage: Eukaryota > Viridiplantae > Streptophyta > Magnoliopsida > Poales > Poaceae > Cenchrus > Cenchrus fungigraminus. The sequence goes on from CM072774.1 coordinate 18,687,266, forward strand.
TATTTCCTGCTCAAGGGCATGTGCCGCAATAGGATCTTCCAGTGATTGTCATCCTGAGATTGCTAGGGAACCCAGCAGTTGAAGCAATGTGCTCAACTGATTTCCGACACCTCCCAGTCCTAAGAATTTCAGGTACAATATATTGTCTAGTCTACGAACCAAATCACTTCTCCTTTCTTGCTGTATTTTCCTCACTACCTCTATTTATATGTGGCTCATTAGGACACCTCACAATTGAAGCTCGGATCATTTAAGACATTTGTGGTCCATTTTGTAGGGTAGAGATGATTCACGAAAATATGCACCAACCGTTGTAGGTTCACTGTTAAATTGTTCTATTCCTTGCTTTATGACTATGAATTCAGATCATGTGATGGATCGGTCCAAATTTTATGCGCCTAGAGAGGCATTCTATGGTGAACTTGAGTGTGGAAATTGATCTCAAATGGCACATCAAGTGCCAAAACTCATATATTGGACTTCAATAAACCAGAGCGTGTAATTACAGTTTAACAGCAACTCTTGTCATAATATTTAATAAATGAAAGACTATAGTTCAATAATTCTAATTTGAACCGTATTACGTAGAGCAGGTGAGCTAGCTTCATTGGTCATTTCCTCGTGTGTGTTCTCTACAAACTGACAAGGAAATTGGAAATGCTCTGTCTGTAGCCGAAAAATCCCAGAAGTTGGACACACACAGGGTAGCGCTTCTTACGACTTCACAGACAACCCAATGCTAATGCAACAAAGCTTGTTTTTACAAATTGTGTCCAGTGGTGATTACTTCCTTCATAGCAGAACTAGTCAGTAACCCTTCTAACAATTGAACTATTTGTTACTCCGGCCTTCATCTGAGTAACCAAGAAGCGTAACCAGTTTTCGTCCAAATCCTGCAAACTTTGTTTTCCTATTAAAAACTTTTATTTTGCACCCTGGTCTTCGTTACTCCACAACGCAGTAGACACCACTCAAAGTTCCTAGCATTCCTAGTTCCTAGCATTCCCCATCTCCTGTACAATCCTCTTTCTGATTCTAGCCTTCTCTTCTCCCTGACCCTGAGTACCGAGACACAACATGCAGACAGCACACAGCAGGCCTGATGCTAGTCCGTGTGGCGGTATATGGAACCGTTGTACTAGAAACAGATGGGTCAATTTCATTGCTGATGCCTCTGATTTCTATTTCAGTCCAATAATTCAGCGTCACCATGACCATTTGCATGCTTTATTATCGGTAAAGCATTAGACTCGTGGATCCTATATATGTCGATACCGTGGAGCTGAAATTTAGTACCAGAGATATCACCAAGATTGGGAGGGGACTCTGTTTCCCAAGCTAGTACGGAACACCAGAACTAACATTTGGCAGTGTGTTTAATGTGGAGAAAAGGATGATATGAATCCTCTTAAGACGGGAACAGGAAATCCAGGAAAGGAAAGTAATTCATCCTTGGAACCAATAAAATATGCTTAGTAATTGGGGAAATTATAAGGTTCTTTAATTAACATGAGCCATCCATCTGACAAAATCTAACACCCAGTAGTATCAGAAAGTACCAATAGGATAGTACCAGGCAGTACCTATTTTTTGAATTAACTTGTGGAAAATACTACCCAGTACCTTTCAAGACTATCCAAGTACTAAAACAAAGCTCTTAGTAATTTGATGCAGTACTAAATTAAGGAACCTACTTTTTTTGGGTAAATTAAGTAACCTACTTGGTCCTGTTTGAATGCAGACGGAGGGAGAGAGAAACAAAGTAGCTAGTCAGGCCAACAGCCTCTTTACTGGAATTTGCTTTTCATTTATACCTCTCAATGGCTAAAGGAAATAGTAAATAAAACAAATTTCTTTCAAGATTGTTCATGAATGCGTAACTAGTACGTCTCCAGACGCAAATTATGCACTTGAATTGCCCCAGTAAAATTCAAAGTATTCTAATTCCAATGCAGGAACTTGTTACGGGTATATGAGAATTCATTTTGCAAATTGTGCAGCCATATAAGAATCCTTTGTTGATATATATAGGGTTCGAACTATGTCCATTCCAATCTTGATTGTTTGTTACCATTATGATTTACTTGCTGAGGCTAATGTGCTTACTTGAGCATATCAGCAGGTGGATTTTTTAGTAACTAAACAGATAGAGAGGTGATTTTCTTAAATTGCACTGCGGCCAGATTGATCAGATTTTTTTCGATATGCAATGATCAATGTATGCATTTTGTTGCTTTCAGATAAGCTCAAAACCACTCGGCTGAGAAATGGATGCAGTCAATAGGAACTTTTCAATTAAAAAAAGCCATCCGTTGTACAACGCTGGTTGATCCCATTTTATAGCCAAAGAAACACAATTTTGTGTCCCTAATATACCACTACGGTAAAAGTGAGCTTTTGTCCTAAAGCTAACGTACCAGTTCCATTTTGGTCCAGTAATAATATGAGCATAAAATACTTTGTATCAATTATTTTACCAGGTATGCAACCAGTACTAAAGGGCTTTCGCACCCGGTACTGAAGCCGCTTTCCACAGTAGTGTACCCATAACCAACTTTTAATCCAAAAAAATAATCCTATGCATCTTTTAATCCAAAAAATACCCCTATCTGACAACCATATTTCCAGAATTTTTCATACACAAGGGTCCTTTGGATACATATGTTCAAGTTGAACTATTCCTATGGGTCACTATTCTCACGCGTCCTGTCTCGAATCCCGGCCCGTACCGCACAAAGATATGCTTTAGAATTCACCTTCAAGGCTTTTGGGGTCATCCAGTACCTTGGTTCGTAGTCTGGCTAGGTCTTTAACCATGTGATCAAGGGTTCCCATGAGGGTTAAATAAACTGATTCACTACATTGGTAGCCCATCAGTGGATAGCTAGAGATTGAAAAAGTGTAACATGCACAATTTCATTCATGTTACACTCCATTGGTAGCCTATGGAATCATTTCATTAAAAGTTGACCAGCTCGAGACAAGGCCTTAAAGCAGAATGATTTAATATCAGTTACGCTCCATCATAAGCAGAATGAACCAACTCAGCTCAGGAACTAGCAACACCCACACACACTACAATAACTAAGGTTGTTCCTCATGCCTCCAATTTCTATCACTGTCATTCCTGTTATACTTCTGTCCTGAAAGTCGTACGCAGGCACACAGTACATCATTACTTCCTACGACTTTTCCATTCATCCCTTGAACGTGCACAACTTTTCTCTCTAACAAGCCTTTATATAGCCATGGTTCTCAGTCAAATCTTTGCATACGAAATTCACATGTCCAGAGCTTTTATTGTAGCTAACTTCTCTATCCACAAAAATAGGGAAATGTTTGTTCACTTACGGTAGCGATAATCCTCTCAATCTCAGATGTATATTTATTTTGGAACTTTAATTTAGAACCACTACAATTTTTTTTAAAAAAGGTAACAACTATTAAAATAGGAATGTAACTGATACATGTGCAGCATTGTGTTAATTGAAAAATATGAAGCATTGAGAGCTTTTGGCCTTCAAATGTGCCAATTGACTCTGGTTTGATCAAGAAGGAAAGCACAGCTAGGCCTTAATTGCAAGACGAAGCCTAATGTAATTAAATAAAAACTATTACTTTTTGGCATGTGTAGAATACTCATCCATCACACCGCTTTACTTTTGTGCTCATTAACAGCTCATGATATAATCGAGCTGGGCATATTAGACAAATGATGTAAAAAGGTAGCTCAGCTTGACCCACTAACCCATGAACTGAACCAATCCAATAGTAGCCAATGTGTAAGGCATAATGATAGTTGAACCTTGGCACACATATATATTGTCTAACCAATGTTGGTACTGCCTCACCATCTTCTTCTTATTGTTTGCTTCACTACCAGAAGAAGTGCAAGAGACACAGAAAAAATGAAGTGCAGAGTAGCTTGTAGGTGTCCAAGAAGACGAAAGGGAAGAACAAAAAACAAGTAACTTTCACATTACAATGGAAAGCATTGGAAATTCGGCACACACAAGAAAATTCACCACGCACATGGAAATTTGGGTATCTAGTAGTGTGGGAAGGACAGTAGCACTCTGTCTTCCTGTCGGCTATTGTTTCATTTAGAGCTGTGGTCCTTGGAATATTTTACGAGATAGAACACTCAGCAAAGTGGAGCGTAGCATTCCTTAGCAATTCCATCACCAACTTTTACACTAGCTAGTGCTCGATCAGCATCCACACAGGCCAGATCTATGCTACAACCGTGGATAGATTGGCTGATGCTGGTTCAGGACAATGGTTTAGGTCTGCTCTATAACTTGAGAGTATGCACCGGGACAGTTGTGTCCGCAACCAGAAAAAAAATTCCTGCTCGGTTAGCCCATTCATCCAACTCAAAGCAGAGGTACTTGCACTGATGCCAAAGATGAAATCAGGGGCAAAAAAACTACACACTCTTCAAGTGCTGGAGATTTCACTTATTATTTTTACAGCAACTTACTTGCGCAAGGTATTGTTAGGGTGCTGTTGGATGATTCTTATTGTCTTGATAGCATACTGCACACACATCAAGTAATGGTCCAGCACAAACTCGACCGCTGAAGAAGAACGGATACTTCACTTACTTGCACAAGTTATTGTTAGGGTGTCATTGTAACAATTCATTTGCAAATGAACTATCAGGTCAGTATGATTATGAGATAGAAAGAAATAGAATCAGAATCAAAAGTAAAAAGGAGAGGTTTTTTAGTTTTTGAATTAAAAGATTGAATGTGTGTATTACAGGGGATTCTATTGACTCTTACTTCCACTAACGCTTCTCATTTTACACAGAAATGAGAATTCTACGCTCCTAAAAGCTATGCACTAGCTGAACAGTTTACCTTCTTCAATGTGGCATACACAACCGCTGCTGAATGTAAGCTATACTCTTGTATAAACGAGATGTGGTAATACATATTTTTGAGCTGTGTTTCATTACTGTATAGTACTAATGGTCTTAAAATGTTACATTGGGAAATGGTGTGTGGTCCCTTAATGACAGTATAAACCCTCTCAATACAACAAGAGCATCTATTTTTTCTTTTAGATTTGAGGGACAGTGATTACCTAAGAGGGAGTGAATTGGGTGTTCATAAGAACTAATGCTCAGCACATATAAAAACCTATTTCAACTTCTATATATCTAGATGTGCACTAGGTTCTACATGTGTTGCACTAGGTTCGTACTTATAATGACGCGCGTCCGATGGTAATCACGGGCTGTGGTATAGTGTCTCCACCGCAAAAAAGATTTGCATCCTAGGTTCCAATCCTAGCAACTACACACATGTAAATTATAGAGAAAGTAAGTGTGGACGTAAAGGGTAGAGATGAGCAAACTACCGTGATTAAGGAATAAGGAATTTTCAATGGAAAATAAGGAATTTTCTCCAATATTGGTGCGACAACTATTTTGATTAGTACATGTATAATTTGTGGCCCGTATTACTGTCAAACATTTCTCAGAAAAAATGTATACAATATTAGATCTCCAGACATGTGTTGCCTTGCACCAGTGACCCTACAAGGCTATAACTCTTGCACCACTGACACAAGCTTTGGGTCAAACGGTGGCTGATGCTATAGAAAGGGATCAGAGAATGGAGGACAGTGAGTCCTTTCAGTTTGTAATCCCAAAGCAGTCACCTTCTACTATCACTCGGTTTACAAAACGCATGAGAATGTATATCTGACAAACACCTTAGAAAAAGTAGCTGGAGAAACGTTCATGAGAACTTTACATGTGACACCATCAAACAGTACCAACTCCATATGAAACCTTATTGGAAATTGATAACTATATATAGATATTTTGTCTCTAAGCAAAGCAAAAATGTGTTTGCTGCAGTATGAATGAAACCATACAGCACCTGTTCTTAGATTGCCCTTCCGCAAAAATGATTTGGAGGTTTATTTTCTATGCTACTAATTTGACCCAGCCTAGATCTATTAGCCATATGTTTGGTATGTGGCTTAGTAATCAACATAAGGACTTTAAGCCTCTGATTTGGGTTGGTGTCGCTGCCATTTGCTGGGCTATTTGGAAATGCCAGAATGATATAGTTTTCAAAAAAACGAAGTTTAACTCGATTTTGCAGGTTATCTTCAGGGGAGCTTACTGGTTACGCTTCTGGGCCCAGTTGCAGCGTAAGGAGCAGGCTAAGGATACCCTCATCGCTATGAGCAGGAAATTAGAAGTCATTGCTCTACATATTGCCAATGGAGGATGGAACAATTTTTATCGTTTACCTTAGTCGGGGGCATGTTGCCCGTCACTGCTTGTTTTTTACCACTTTCGTGGACTGTTCTTTTCAACTCTGTAATACCTGGCTGTGTACATCTTCGGATGTAGAGGCCGGATTTAATTATCCATTATCGAAAAAAAAGCAAAGCAAATCCACTAGTTTTAGTATTGGCCATAGGAACAATGCTAGAAGTCCCTTAAAGCACACAAGAAAGAACGCACAAAAAAAGCACACAAGAAAGAAGCTTAGAAAGAAACATAACTACTTAACTGGAACTTCCCCTATTCGTAAACCACAACATCTCCTTTCAAAACCAGAACTGGTGGTATTATTGAAAGAGCCTGCAGGAACATCAAGAGAAAATAGCAAAAATAGACAAAACGACCTCCAAAAAGCATGAAACTGGGACAAAAGATTTTAATAGCTATAATGAATATATTTGTTGACCTGCTTTTGTATCATCCAGAAACAGACCACGGACATCTCATAACTAAGAAGGTATACTTTTTCTTATGGCACACCATTCAGTAGACGCAGATCATGAAGTGGATCTCCCAAATGCTCATGCCAGCTACAGCTGATTCTGAAATTTCAGCAAGAGATACTATTACAATGTGTGGGTCGACCTCACTTGTCCACTTATTAGTGTCAATACGATGCCAGTTTTGTTCCAGCATCAGGCCACTGACACAAGCCTTGTGTGAAATTGTTGGAGATCATTGCAGTACAAGTGGGTCAGAAAACAGAGGACACTCTGTTCCTTCAGTTCTGAGTCCATTATTGGTAAATTCTGAGTCCTCCCATCCTAAACAACAATGCGTAAAATATCGTAATTAAAATCTGGATTGCTGCAGCTGCAGTGCAGGCTAGCATACATGGATTTTTTTGGACAGTGAAACATGAAGAAGCAGAGCTTATATAACACACAGACCTATGCCACTTATTAATTCACTGCAATGTTTGTAGGCGGTGGCATGTAGGATCCGTAAAAAAAAAAGGGAATCTTTAGGATTGCCTCCTAAAACATTGTCCGGTAGAAATAAATGAAAAAGATTGGGCATCAATTATATAAATTGGGTGCCCTAGTGGACCTTATTTCACAATCAGAGAGCACAACTATCAGACTATAAAACCGTAGAAAAAGAAAGCATGTGCATCACGTAGAGAGGCTGATGTCCAGACAATCGATTTTGTGTTTTTTTTCCCAAACAATGATGTATAAAGTTTGTCATCATCTATTCATGAAAAAAGGAATGCTCGATGAATAGCTATCGTACTTTTTTTCATTTACGGCATGCTCTGTTCATCATTATGCACAAACACATTGATGTGTTTGAGATGTCTAGCTTTACGTTCTGATTCTGTATGCATCCAACTAGGAGAATGTATATCTGATATGCATGAATAACTAGTGCTTAAGATGCCAAATTCTTTACCAACTTGGATGATGTAATATTTGTACCAAAATTGGCCTTGATAACTCATTTACTCATTGATTTGGCAATTCATGGGGAAGACGATCATTGGACTAAGAAAATGTTTAGAATGACGTTGAAGGTATTTTATGTTTTTCCAACAATGAACTAAAAAAACAATAATATTTATCGCCTGCAGTAACACAAAAATAGCAAAAATACACAAAACGACCTGCAAAAGTCATGATATTAGGACAAAATATTTTAACAGCCATAGTGAGTCAATTTGTTCACTTGATTTTGCATGATAAAAAAACAGAGCACGGACATCTCATAACTAAGAAAAGTACTGTTTCCTTTTAGGTCATATGTACATTGATGTGAAAAGCGCATAATGCCTAATGGCCATTTTCCTTTGAGGTCCGTATACTGATTTTATACACGTCTTCCCTGGCCAACCTGTAAAAATATTGACGTGACAACAGACAAAGTTCCTTAGGCATCCATTAGTCTACTTTAAAGTAAATGACCACTTCCAGACACTTTCAGCATTTAGCGTGTATCGCGAAACAAGCCAGTGCAGGGCCTACTTGGATGATGAATACTGCAACCACACATGAATGGATCCCTAGCGGAAGTATGCACAGCCAGTGCATTCAGTGTGCTATCCCAATGCTGTTAACTTCCACTATCAGCTATATGGTTCCGAGCCATCCCATCCCAAAAACAATGAGGAAATAGTCGTAATTTAAATCTGGATAGCATCTGTGTAGGCTTGCTTACGTGGATTTTTTTATAGTAGAACATGAAGAAACCGAGCTTATATAACACAGGGACCTATGCCAGCATGTAGGATGGTTGGAATAAGGGAGGAGGAAATATATATTGACCAATAATCAGGATTGCCTCCATAAAAATTTTCAGACAGCAATAAAGTAGAACAATTCGGCATGGTAATGGGCCATAACCCTAATGCTTTCTTCACAATCCAACTAAGCCCTACTACATTTTAGCTTATAATTGTACATTATTATGGCCCAACTTTTATATGGCCCGATCCTAAAATTTGCTAGGCTAAATTGGAGGGCCCTTTACCACCCCTAGGCATGGGTAATGGGGTATCATACTATCATAGTGGACCTTATTTCATAATCAGAAGGTCATATTTCAAACTATAAAACCGTGGAAAAATAAACCATGTGCATCATGTAAAGAGGCCGATCGACTTTGATGTTTTCTAAACATTGATTTATGTTTTCCCAAACAATGATGTTTTTTCAGTTCATCTATTCATGCAAAACAGAATGCTCGGTGCATAGCTATTGTACTTTTCTTGGTTTACGATGTGTTCTGTTCATCACACAAACCGATAAGCCATGGTTCTGCAAGATAATATTTCAGATGATTTATCAGCTAAAAATACAAGACATCCATTTTTCTTAAAATTTGGTGCACTTACTTCTGATGAGAAATATATAAAGAAGGTGAACGAAATTTTTATTCCCGGTGGACTTTCGTCAATGATCATCTTTAAGGGTGCAACATTCAAGAAAGAATATGATCAAAAACCAAGAAATATATTTATTTTGGCTCTATGAAAGCTGACATCACTTGAAGTATTATTGCCATCACGGAAAACTTGGAGTTGCCGTGAGATTAAGTGGAGTTCAGTTATCATTTGTTTTAATTGGGGTGGGCTAGTGCTACTGCTGGTTCCTTCCCAGACTGCTGTCAGCCATTGTTCACTGGATTTTTGTCTTCCAATATTACCTGCGGCTGCTATAGGTTACTTATTCAATTTATCACTGTAGAGGATTTGCATTGATACACTGGTAGTCTGCTATTTTGTGAACCAGTGACAAATTGCTAGTCTGCCATTTTATTTATGGAAAGTAAAAATTAAGATTATATTAATTTGCACTGTGAAAGATTAGGGTAAACTCTTGGACATGTAGTGGTGTCCTTATCACAAACATATCAACATGTTCGTCACAGTCTGAGTAGGAGCCAGTTACCTTGCACTCAGAGTTACACCAGCGCTTGCATAGGAAGTACTACAAGATGTGCAGGACTTGACACAGAGGACACGCCTTGTGTGGGACAGTGATGGACGCCCGGCGCTACTATAAAAAGCCAGCGAAACAGAGTGGATGAAAACTCCACCCCGCTGTAGATGGAACGATAGTAGAGAACGTGCATCCGTGCTATCCTCCTTCCTAATGCCTTCCATTACTATCCTCCGAGAAGCTAGTGAGGCAGTAACCATGTTGGTGAGAAAATATATATGTGCAAGAGCCAAGCATCAACTTTATATATATAACTGTACCTCATATCAACATATTCTAGTATTGGATTGGCTCAGCTCGGTTCTTTAATGGGTCAAGATGAGCTGCCTTTTTATCTGGTTTGTGAGCAGCTGGTTAATGAGATGCTTGCTTGGCCTAATTCCTGTGGCTGATGGAAAACATTTGAACAAATACAGCCTGTGCTAGCTCAAGCCAATTAACAGGCTATGTTAATTATTACATCACTACTCTGCGTGGCCGCATGAATGCATTGGGAGAAAAAATATATATGCACACTTTATTGTAACGTGAAACCACCTAAATATAAGATGAACATTTGTTTTCATGGATCTTCAATTTCTCTACATGAAATATTTTGGATGAATAAATGAAAAAAATGTTGATCCATGGATGCACGCAGCACGCATCTTGCCACGAATGCCATAAGCTCTCATAACCATCTGCAACAATTTTCCAATCGATTAAGATAACAAACCAATGTGGATCACTGGTGCGCCATTCGTGGTTCAACTGCCATGAGGGGTTAATTAAATGGTGCAGTAAATCTCTGTAAATGTGAAAAAAATTCCCTAGACCTGAGGAGTTCAACTGCACGATCGTTCAAAGCTGGTCACGGAGTTTAGTAGACTGTGATGGTGGTGTGTTTGGCGTGATTGCGCCTGCGGTGTTGTTTGCGGCTGCCGAACACTCCGGCGGCGGCGGCCGGCGGCCGGCGAACCCACCCTTGGTAGCGAGGCGAAGAGCAATGACCGGTTGAGCTGCACAGCCGACCCCAACCTGGTGAGCGTGCTTCCACCGCTATGGCAGGTCACAGACTCACGAGATGACAGGAGTCGCGAGCGTAATGTTGTCATCTTGCCGAGTGCGGGTTGTTGCGGTCACACGATCAATCGAGCACTCGTCCAATGGACTAGGTGGACCGTCTCGCATGTGTCCGCAAAAGAAATGCCGCTACATCACATCGGTCGCAAACCTTTACTTTGCGGGGCGGGTTTGTGGCCTTGTAGAAGAACCCGCCCCGCCCGCAAGCTATCAGTGCTACCCTCCTTCCCATTGCCTTCCATTCTTATAGGAAAGTAATTCGTTTTTTCAATTCCCTTCTCTTCCAGAACTCCTAGGAGCTCCTTCTCTTGTGTACAATTCATTCGATCTATCACTCTTACACTCCTAGTGGTAGGCAATTCTGGACAACAAACAGGGATAAGTTAGGTGGTGCTCGTCGCGGTGAGCAATTATATATAGGGATATGAGTGTGTATGCGCGCGAGCGTGTGTGGCATCAACTTGATATATATATAGCTACCTCACACATTGGCTTGTACTGGCTCAACTTCACACTGGGCTCTTTAATAAATCAAGATGAGCTACCTTTTAAGTAGCTCATCAAATTAGTGATCTGTGCAGGGCTAGTTTCTGAGCTGCTCTCAAGCAAGCCAATGACCACAAATTTAGGTGGCACAGATGGCCAAGTAGTCTACACAAGCCAGAAAGTAAATTATTACAATGTCCATTACATTGTTTCGCCACCTAATCTTTAAACATGAAAATTGGCTTTTGCGACACCTAATTTTCACGTGTACACAATACATTGAGCTGCCGTTGTACATGCAACATTTAAGAAGGTAAACTTTTCCGCAGATGCAGTGCTTTTATTAGGAGTGTAGAATTATCATTTTGGTAGAATCAGAATCACTACTAGAGAATCGCACATATACCCCAGGTCTGATTTTTCATTTGTACTGGTTATTTTGCCCACCAGTACAAAAATGCATTCATTTGTACCGGTTGGAGCCACCAACCGGTACACATAGTCTCGTCGGGGCCTGATGATCCAACCCAACCGGTACAAATGCCTGATCCAACCCAATCGATACAAATGCCTCACATATTAGAGAAAATATTATACAAATAAATATATACGAATGTATGTAGAATATTATCTCAAATATAACACTTTATATGCCACACGACTTTATATTACAGCGTATTACGATTAGTATTAGTACTTTAAGCAAATATGTTAGAAAAAAGAAACATAAAAAAACATCATTTGTACCGGTGGTACCTCCACCCGGTACAAATGTCCCCCTGCCACGTCGGAGGGGGGAAGGCACATTTGTACCGGGCCGAGGCTCCACCCGGTACAAATGTGAGGCATTTGTACCGGGTATCTCGCCCGGTACAAATGCTCCACCACATTTGTACCGGATGCTTTGTACCGGTTCAATACCTGGTACAAACGAGGGTTATGAACCGGTACAAATGCCCATTTTTCCAGTAGTGAATGAAGGTAACAATAAGTAAATCAAGTGTGTAGTTTGTATTGATCATAGGGATACCGGCTTTTACACATGTACAACACGCATGGATGAGGATCCATCCTATCCTAAATTACAGGAGAAACACAACGGTGCGGCAGAATCATGACCATGTGCGTCGTGCGGCAAGGTGAGCACACCACTCCACTCCACTCTAGGGAAGATAAATTGATAGCGAGGAGGAGTATGTGCTACCTTCCCTCCCAATGCTTAGAAAGTAAAGATATTCTTCTCTTTACTTGCCTAGCGCAACTGCCAGAAGTTCGTTCTCCTCCAGACCTCCACACCTCAATTAAATCTATGGCTCTTACACTCGCAGTGGTTGGCAACTCGAGAAAGGGGCCTGTTTGGTAGGGTTCCGGCTCCTACGAAAACGGCTCTAGCTCTGGCTCCTCCGGTGGAGCAGCTTTTCTGATGGAGCTGAAGCTGTTTTGAAAAACGGCAAAATGGCTTCACCTGTTAGATTGATCTTGTAAAATGTCTAAATTACCCTTTACTGTATTTTTCTTTTTATTTTTTCCTTCTCTTTTTTATCTTCTCTTTTTCTCCTCCACTCATTTCTCTCCCCTCGGCCCCTCCTCCGCCCACTCTGCTCAATCCATGTGTCGGCCTTTTCTTCATGCTCCTCCCCCCACGTAGGGAGCTCTGAAGGTTCGCCGTGCCTGCCGTAAGGCTGAGCCGAGCTGGGAGGAGATGGAGGGGCGATGGAGTGGGGGCCTCAGAGCACGTCGTGGCAGAGGACGAGGACGACACCCTAACCCCACGCCGGCGAGATCCAATCGGAGGAGAGGGTCCTCCGCCGCCAGAGGGAGGGAGGCAGAGCACGACGCTGCTCCCCTCCGCCTCACCACGCCCCAAGCCACTACCACCCCGGGCTTCCCTTCCGCCTCCGCCCAGTACTGCTTCCCCTCGGCCTCGGGCCGCTGCCGCCCGACCTTCCCCTCCGCCTCGCCGTGCCTCGGGCCGTCTCCGCCCGACCTTCCCCTCCGCGTCGCCGTGCCTCGTCGTCTTCTCCCGGCGGAAAGGTAACCACCTGAATCACAGGGGCAAGGCTGAGAAGGGGAGGTGGAGCCGGGCGGAGCCACGAAAATGTGGCTCCGCCTCCTATGTGGAAGCTGTTTTGGGCTTCACGTGCAGCTTCAGGGATGGAGCCGCACCAAAATCACCCGTTTGGCAGGGCTTCGGGTGGAGCCGTGGCTGGAGCCAGAGCCGGAGCCCTGCCAAAGAGGGCCAAGGTATAGCTGACGTGGTGGTGCTCAGTGCTCACGCACGGTGGCAAGCATCAACTTGAATAATATTTAGCTACCTCACACTTTAGCTTGTACCAGCTCAAGTTCACTCTTCAGCTCTTTAATGATTTAAGATGAGCTACCGTTAGCTGATTAATTTGGGGCACCCATGCCGGACTGGTTAATGAGCTGCCCTCACATGTCACAAAAGCCTTTTTGCTCATCCTCCTCTAAAACCTTAAACTTCAACGCACCTAGCCCACTCTCTCTTGGTGCCCTTGCATACCCAATGCATGTTCCAGAATAAAGTAAGGACCTTTATTGATCATGCATCAGATGCTTATGAAAACGCTTTAATTTTCATTTGATTACAACCCACATGTTAATAACAAAAATGTAGGACAAAAAAAGTGGCACAATCCCATTTTCCATCACGGTATTTACACCTAACCACTAGCATACTTGGTAAAGAAGTCACCGAACTAGTGCACGACATCATTCTCCAGTCCGCAATGGTTGTTCATGAACAAACCACTGGCAGCACTGTCTCGCGTACATCGAGTCTTGCATAATGTACTTGACAGATTCGGGAGAAACTGATGTCTGGCTTCCATTCTTCACGCCTCCCATTTCTATTTTAGTGTCAAAGAATATTATGCACTGCCCACATTCTGCTGTAAGCAAGTTCTGTTTATCTCCTGGGCTTCAGTATAGGCCCTAGTATCAGTTTGAGTTTTGCTAATAATTTCAGAGGTCGCTTTTGAGCTATTGAGCTTCAACATATATGTTCAGACGGAGCTACCAATTTATACCCAACCTTTTGTTTTCTCATGAGGTGAATCACTGAAGATGCAAGAGGAATTATGCTAGCTGCATGGCTGTAGCAAACTTTAGTTTTATTTACCTTGCTACCATGTGACGTACCTAAATTTTAAAGTGGTTCACAATTCCAGTCCATATATACCTCTTTAATACAATAAAACCTTAGCTATCCATCTCATCCTTTTTCGTTTTCAAAAATTGTACTGCGCACATTGAGGGGGATACCACCATCATGAGCCGCTGTTCTGCAGCATGTGCAAACAGTTCGATGGGTTATTGCTTCATATGGACGACATCAAGGCAGAAAATCTTCGCAGAGAATTAAGAACAGGTTGTACAGGATGTCGTAGATCGAATTGACAAAGCCAACATAATGCAACTAAACCTAATTGTCCAGGAATCTCAAGTTCAGCTTGCTTCCCTCATGCAATTCATTCCCAAGGAACCACTACACATCCTTTTGATGATCTTGTATTACAGACAAGAATTCCAAAACCTCCTGCTTTGAGCAAACTACAGGAGTGGAAGCAGCATATATATTTTGTGCTTCACCCAGACTTGCATACTACAGGAAAAGACATCCATTTCGTCATGGACACCGAGAAATGCTTTACATGTATGTGCGTTATTTTCCAACGCTTCAGACCAAGCCAATTTCCAACAGTAGAAGCAGCTAGCCAGGCATGCGTACACTAGTTTTGGGCATGGTGGCAACACATGGTGCTCGTATATGAGGCGCAACCCCAGATCGTAGCTTCATGCAAATGCAATCACGCAGAAGAACAAAGGCACCACATATAGAGTTGCAGCATATACTCCCAATGCATCCCATCCCCATTTAGAATATATTGCAGTACGACAACCTTCCTCTCATGTGCTTACTTGGCATTCTACGAGGAAAGTTAGCAAGCTTCTGTAAATGGTACTAACGATTCCAATTTCTCAAACTATTTATCCATATGTATATGTGCTGGCTTGGAGAGAGGTGACATGTGTTAGGTATTTAGCAGCAGTATATATTGCTTGGCCAACCAGTTCCTATATCAAATTGTTCCTATATAAGAAATCCCAATATGGTACTCTCTCCTTCTGTTACTTCTGTAAGTCCAATAAGAAATTGATACTTTCATCAGCTTAACACATTGCAAAGTAATTCCTATATAAAATATGGTTTGCTAGAAATTTTAGAGCTTGAAATTATTGAGAGCGGTCCATGAGACAAAATCTAACGGTGGAATTACCAAGAAGTGCTAGAAAATAAATAAAGGGAACTACCAGAAAGTACCAAACATAGTGAAAATTACTATGATATGATGATACCCTTTAAATTAAGTGAAAATCTATTTATTTATTACCTGCAAGTACCACACATACTTCCAAGTACACATTCCGATACTCTACACAAGTATCATAACTATTATGAAGTCATTTTTAATAGTGGAGCTCTAGCAAATTTGTAGGCTTGTGAGTCCTTAAAACCTTAGGAATTTTATATACAAACTCAACTCAATTCCATCTGTTAGTTTAAATTACACTACACAATCTAGGACCAGTGTTTCTATAAAACACACAATGAAATATACTATAAATTCAGCTCTGTAGATGCCTTATCTCTAGTGTTAAATGGCATGTGTCAGTTTTTGTGCATTGCCTGTTATCTGGGTAGTGGTCACTTTAGCTTTATAAGTTAATAACACCCCATTTTCTCTTTGAGAAAAATCCTTTTAAGGAAATAACAATAAGGTTATTTAACACTGGAGACTCAATATTTTTGTGAAGAATTCATATTATTGCTTATGTTTCAATTCTTCACGAAAATGTCCAAAGCGATGACACAATGCTTTGCTCTCTTCAGATGGACACTCTCTCTCTTTCTGTCCTCACGCTGCAGTAATAAGTCGTAACCAATATGTTACCCACTGGTAGAGCGGGAGGCTTCTGTACGCCCCTTTAGTCTCGGTTCAACTTTGGAGCCGGGACTAAAGGTCTTTCGCCGACGTGGCCAGAAATGGCTGTGTGAGCCGCATACCCTTTTGTCCCGGTTGGTATTACCAACCGAGACTAAAGGCTCCGCTTCCAAAAGCTGGAGAGGCAACAATCATTACGTAGACCTTTAGTCTCGGGTGGTGTTTCCACCCGCGGGTGGTGTTTCCACCTGAGACTAAAGGGGCCTTTAGTCTCGGGTGGAAACACCATTCGAGATTAAAGATTTAGTCCCGGGTGGTGTTTCCACCTGTCACACCCTGAAATTTCTAATTTCAGAGTGTGAATAGAGATAATAATTAAATAACAATTTTCTCATCATTTTAAAACTTTTCCAACATTTATTTTCTTTACAGGAAATATAGTGTAGGAAAAAGCCTTTGTTTGATTTTCTAAATTAAATAAAAGGTCGCATGTGTGTTGCAATCACATGCCGATGCATCTGGGTGTTCATGAGTGCAAAAAGTTTCAAAAATGCGTTTAGATGCTGATCAATCCTTTTGGGAATTTTCTGGACTTTTTCTGGAATTTATTCTCATTTTTCCCTAAGCTAATTCTATTTATTGGAAGGCTCTAAAATATTTTTCATGAGCTCCAAACACTTTATTTGGATTGTTCATGTCCCAATGTGTCTCTGGGAATTTTCCTGAAATTTTCGGGATTTTCTGAGTATTTTTCCTACCTTTAAAACAATTTCTAGATTTTTCTAGAATTGTTTTCGCATTGAAAATTAAATTCGGAAAACAATAACGCTTTCCTTTTCTTTTGGGCCGAGCCCGCATCCGCGAGCCCGACCCAGCCCGCTCCGGCCCATCGGAGCCCAGCACCTCCGCGTGCCCTAGATGCCGCCCTGCCTGGCGCAGCCATCCACCGCCACCGCCTGGCCAAGCTGCCGGAGCCGCCGAGCGTCGTCGCTTCGATTTGCCGCGTCGGGACGCCGTCAGACAAAGCTGGCACCACCAGGAGCTTCGCGAGGTCGAGCCGAGCGCAGCTGCCTGATCACTCGACCGCCGGACCACTAGAGCATCACCACCCATGGCCAACCCGAGCCGGCCGCCGTCCTGTTCTTCCGCCGGCCGTCGCCCGATTCGTCGTCCACGGGCGGAGCCGGAGCAGTCCGTCACCACCAGGAGGTCCGCAACGCCGAGCCGCGTCCAGAACACCGGCTCCTGTTGCGAGTTGACCTCTGGAGCACCGCCCATCGTGAAGACCCGAGCCGCCTCCGAGCTCCACCGCCGGCCACCCCTCTCCAAAATCCGGCCACCTCCGTCCGTCTCCCACGCTGGTGAGCACACCATCGCGATCTCCTCGATCTCCTCTCTCCGTTTTGTGTCTTACCCGAACCCCTAGCTGCCCGGAACCCCGTCGATTGACCACGTTCTTGTGCGCGCTAGAGCTCCTGTCCGTTCCGTCCGTCTCTGTACAGAGGAAGAAGATAACCCTCTGTTTCTCGTTTAGACCCCTAGAGTTTCTTGTAATGTTTAGATCTTTTCCTATGTCTTGCAAGTTTTTTAGGAAACCCCCTAGAAAGATCCCACCTTTCACACATAAATCCCACCTGAAAATTTTACAGATCTAACCCCGATCTTTGATATTTTCACGAGCACTATTTGTTGTGTCTCGGGATTCTTGTGTGCTAGCCCCTGAGATCTATAGTTAATCACAACTAGGTCCTCCAATCTTGTTTATCTCATAAAGTCCATGTTTTAGCTCCGTTTTAATTCATTCAAGTTGCAGTAGGTTCATAATAAAATAAAGTGCGTGCTAGTGGTGTGTTTTCATCATGCTTATTTTCTGAAAATTAATTTAATATTAATTTTGTTAATATCTATTAAGCATGCCTTTTCTAAATAAAAGAAACATAGTGTTATACACCGTTTTTCATAATCAATATTAATTTGATTAATGTTTATTTCACATGCTTTTGTAAATAAAATCTAATTAGATCTTTATTCCGGTTTTTCGTAAACCAAATGTTAATTTCCTTAATATTTAATTAACCTTTCATAATTACAAGTTAATTAGGTTTTTACACCAGCTTTTATAATAAATGCTAACTGGATTAATGTCGACATGCATGTGCTTTCTAAATAAAGTTTGTTTAGCTCAACACGTCACATGCCTTTATTCGATTAGTTGTTTAAACATTTCTAAAGTAAATTGTTTAATTGGTATAATTGACACATGAACATTTATAAATAAAATTTGACTAGTTCTTTACTTCGGTTTTGCAAATAAAATATAATTTGCATTAATGTCAACATAGGGTATTTTATTTCTGAAATATCCTTTATATATTTTTGTTAATTAAAATAAACCCAGCTCGCATAGTCTTTCATGTTCATAAATGCAAATCGTTCGATAGACGTTCTTTACCAAGCTCTATCTCAGTGTGATCTTTCCGGTCCTTGCTCAACCATTCACAGCCATCTCTTTAAAGCTAACCAAGCTTTTCCCTTCCAAGCATGGTTTGTGTGCTTTAGTGATCCATAGAATCAAGCCTATCCTTTAGTATGATCTTTTAAAGCTTATCTTTGATTGGTGTATTGTTCTTAGTTTGCTTGTTTGTTTGCTTTGTATGCTTGTGCCAATGGTTGATGCGAGTAGAATGAAAGTGGTTCGAGAGCTTTGAAGAGCTTGAAGGTGAAGACATTCTGAGCAACTACTCTGTGGTTAAAGGCAAGTGTGTCCTTGTTCTTTTGTCCCAATAATTATTTAATCACTCATTGCATTGCTTGCATTAATACTGATTGGGTCCCAATAAGGATTATCCTAGTCTTTGTTATCCTTATCCTTGTCAACCTGGGTTTACCTTTTTGTTGGGTATCTATGCTAGTTGCTCTACCTGGGTTATGGTGGTTTTAAAGAACACTAATGTTACACCTGCTTTACTTTTATGCTATACCTTTGGTTAATACAAGATCACAATGTTTAATCAGAACATGGAGAAGCATCCAGGAAAATAGTACAACCACAAGACATATGGCTCTGTCTTGGCCAATTAATTAGAGGACTCTAGTGTTGGACTAGTGATTGGGGGGGCAGGACTCGCGGAACCTCGTGCACTGGAACACACTAGGGAAATCTTTGTAAAGGCCTCGTAGCGTCTCTATGCAGCCACACCTCGGTAGTGTGGTATGGTGCCTGATCAGCATCGCGTGGTTGGGTCTAAAGCTCTTCGGAGTTTTTACGCGACTTGTGGTGAAAGTGTACAACCTTTGCAGAGTGTAAAACTAATCGATTAGCCGTGCTCACGGTCAAGAGCGGCCTGGACCCTCACATGATAATTGAACTTGAAGATGGACTTAAATCGTGCTCTCTGATTATGTTAGCCATATGCTTATGGCGTATCTCTTACCTTTATGCTTAATGTGGGTTGGTATACACTTGTATCTTAGTAATCAGGTGCTAATAAAATTTGACCAACTAAAATGCTAAATGCTCAGAGCCCAGTCCACTATAAAGCCTTTGCATTCATCCTTTCCCCACACTTGCTGAGTACGACAAGTGCTCACCCTTGCTATAAACAATGTTGTTCAGAAGAAAGAAGCTGCTTTGAAGTCTTGTGAAGATGTTGCTGAGTTCCTAGGCGTACGCAACCTCCAGTCGACTACTTGCGGAGTTTGGTGCCTTCGTTTCCAGGATTTAGCGTAATACTGTGATAATCTTTCACTTTCTTTATGTGATACTGTTTCTGTATTCACTTATATGTCACTATATGCATGAAATTTGATCCTGGCATGCATATAGATTTGCACTTGGTTTTCTTTGGAAAAATAGGTGTGACACCACCCAAGACTAAAGGGACACCTTTAGACCATCCGCACTCGCGTTGCTCTATAAATTTGCTCTAAAAGGAATATTTTAGCCACGTCAGCGAGAATGTTTACTCTACATCAACTTCTCCCGCACTCCTGTTACTCTATATAGTTGCTCTGTACTCAACAACCATATATTTATTCATCCACTTCCAACTACCATCCTCATTTAAAATTTTATTTCATACCTCTTTAGGGACTTAAATGTGAGGAACTAGTGGTTCAAGGGATTAGAGTGTAATACCAAAAAAGTAAAGGGACAAAACACAAAATATGAACCTTATCTCTTCCCACAGCCCTCCGATCCGTGAACCCTGTCTCTCTCGATTCGTCTCTCTGTTGCGAGGAGCTCCTATGGCGAGACGCGACGAGCTTCTTGTTCACCTCCTCTTGTTGCTGCTCCTGCCCACGCCTCCCTATCCGGCAGCGCACGGCCTCGAGGCAACCACCGGAAGCTCCTTCTCCACGCACGCCGGCAGCTCCTTCCTCACGTGCGCCGATGGCCGGATCCAGCTCGGGGCGGCGCGTGGCGTCGAGTATGACGAGCTCCTGCCCGACTCCCTCTTCTTCCTCTTCGTTGTAGTGTCGATCCTCCGTCGCGATGGTCTGCTGCCCCGGCCTGCTGCCCCAGCGAGCCCTTCCCACGGCGCGACGCGGAGGAGCAGCTGTGGCAAGGCGGCGCGAGGCGAGGTGGGCATACAGAGGACTGCAGCCTGCGCGGCACGCAGGAGGAGCTGCAGCCGGCACGGCGTGAGGAGATGAACCCTAACGTGCGCTCTAGTGGCCTGTGTCGGCGCCGCCATGCAGCCCCGCCGGTGGATGGACCCATCGTCGATGAAGCTTCTTCCATTCCTGCCCGCGAGGAAACCTGTCGTTGGGCTGCAGCATCCGTGGCGTAACGTTTGTGTTGCGGCATCTGTGGCGTAAAGCTTGCTTTACGGTCTCGTGCCATAGATGATACCGTGGAGGACTGCAGCTGTTTTTGCTCTATAGTGTTACGGTAAAGGTTTGCCGAAAGGCATACCATCATGCAGTGCAGATGGTCTTAGTCACGGGTGAAAACACCACCCGTGACAAAAGGCCCTCCTCCCACCTACCGCAGGTCCCTTCTCCTCTTTCGTATCTATTTCTCTCCCACCCACCAAGTCAACTCATCTCCTTCCTCTCATTCATTTTCTTGCCTTCTTCCTTTTCTGCTCCTTTCCCTTCCTGTTCTGCAGATGGAGAAGGGCACCGAGGACGTGTCCCCGCGGCTGGTCGGAGCGCGCGCCGGCGCGGATGGCCGGCCCCGCGGCTCGGCACGGCGGCACCCCGGCGCGGGCGGCCCCGCAGCTCAGCACGGCGGCGCCCCAGCGAGGGTGGCCGGCCTCGCGGCTCGGCACGGCGGCACCCCGGCGCGAGTGGCCCTGCGGGCGGCGTGCCGGCGTAGGTGGCCCCACGGCTAGGCACGGCGGTGCGCGTGCGGGCGGCCAGGTGCTGCGGCTGGCGGCCTGGCACGGCGCGCATGCGGGCGGCTAGGTTCTCTTTTTTTTGCGTTTGTGAATGATTTGTGTGTTGAGGAATTCATACGTTGTGATGTGCAAAAGAATCTTGTAAGATGGATTTGTGAGATAAATTTGTGTTATGAATTTGTAGATGATTTGTGAGATGAACTCGAATGAATTTGTTTGATTTTATGTGTGAATGGTGTAGTGAAATTCAACCTGTTCTTGTGAATGGTGTAGTGAAATTGAACTTGTTCTTGGTGGATTTGAACTTGTTCTTGTTCTTGTGGGAGTTGGGAGTTGGAGTCGAAGTTGGAGCCGGCGGAGCTGAAGCCGGCAGCAGATGCTAGCTTCTGCTGGGCTTTTTTTTTATTCCTAAAAACCCTTTAGTCCCGGTTGGTATTACCAACCGAGACTAAAGACCCCTTTAGTCCCGGTTGCTCACCCGGGACTAAAGGGAGGCCTTTTTGTCTCTCATCATTAGTCCCGGTTGCACATGAGAGACCTATTCTCTTTACCAACCGGGACTAAAGCCCCTCTCCCTACCAGTGACCTAAAGATAACCTCGCCAAATTGACACCAACATGTACAGGGATACGATGTAAAATTTAATATACCTATTCACCAACCCCACAACCGCACTAATCACAGTTGCAATCTGCCACAAAACGACGATGGATTTGTGCCTCCCAACCAACATCTGGCCTTCATAGACGAACTCGTGGTTTGCCTGCCCCAGTGTGGCTGTCTTCCTACCAATATGGTTCTGATAAGGACAGCCATCTCTGGTCCGGCGATGGCTCTGTGTTATGTGCAAGCACCGGCAACAATGTCTTCACCGGGACAGCCAGGATGTAGCCAGGATATGATTCATAGCCTAATATCGTGATGCCTTGCATTTCTCTATTTTGTGGTCCAAGAAATTCACCCTCAGGTTATTTTTTATCGAAATATTGAGCTTCAGTATAACTGCTCGGACTAAACTGCGAATTCATAATCGAGTTGTTCCATCTTGTAACATGCTGGATTTATCGGGACTGAATTCCAAGCGAGAATCAGGTTGAAAGAAAAGCAGCTCTGCATCTTTATTTCCATCACCAAAGAAGATCAACGTGCTTGTAACTACTAAGGAAAACAGCACACACGTGATGATCCAATGATAGTTGCAGCAAAACCCTCTTATCTTCAGTCAAAGTTGTATTGAAGTTCATGGTTAAATGTTTTTTGTTTTGTCGGGAATAGCAAAACGAACAGATTGTATAGTTATGCCAAGACGAAAAGATACCCAATAATGGATGAACATCTGCATATGCATATTGGTGTGTAACGTAAGTACATGACTAATAATGCCATGATGTACAAAATATTCACGCAGTTAATAATTACTAGGACTTTTGAGCAAGAATCATGGTAAATGAAACCCTAGTCAGCGCTGCTCTACAGCTTTATTATCATCACCGAAGATCAGTGCCATGATTACAGCACGGGCACAACAGTTTCAGCTGCCGTGCCACTGCCCAATCACTCCACCCCGCACTGCACTAGCATGACTCTGCTGAAAAATAGATGTTTGGGATTGCTTACTCCTGCTAATCATCATGTATTTTTTGGGAGTGCAAAAAATACATGTTTGGTTAGGGTATCAAAAACTAGAATTGAGTGCAAAAGAAGAGAGGAAATTTGAGGAGGCTTCATCAGAGTCCTCTGATGTAAATTTTCATCAGGTAAATTTTTCCATTCCTATCTACTTTTCTTTTTATTACTCTTTGTTTGTTGCTTCTCTCAAGTGATAGAGGAAGTCTATGATGAATTTTTTAATGATTCTTATAGTCATAACCGTAGAATAGATTCTAATCGAAATGCATACATTTGGTTCATACACAATTGACATACACAATCCTAAAGTAAAGGCTCGCGACTGAAGTACAACTGCCCCGTGCCATGAACTTTCTCCATTTGATTTGATAAGGTTGAATTAGCCTCCTTCTTCACTCTTGAGCTTTGCTATGCATGTTTGAGTGAATTGTGTGCATATTTATATATCCCATCCGGGCCTCTCAGAGTCTTTATAAAAAATAAAGGAATAGTACTGAGATTTGTTATAAAGGGAAAAGCTTCTTTGCATCTTTACCCCCGGGAACAAAGAGCATCTTTACTCTAACTCTCTCTGTCTGTCTCTCTCTAAGAGCAACTCCAGTGAGGCCTCTAAATGGGCCTCTACTAAAAAATTTAGAATTTTGGTGCAAAAAATGCAACTCCAGCAGGCCTCTAAATGGGTCTGCATTTTTTATACCCCTCCAAGCCTCTAATCTTGGAGGGACTCTACTCCCCCTCCAAAACGTGGGTCCCACAATTTTTCTTTTCTTTCCTTTATTTTCTTTTATTTGCCTCCTCCCTTGTCTCTCTCTCCCTCTGCCGCTCCCTCTCGTGCTCGGCCGCCACCTTCTTCTGCTCATGGCGGTCGACGCCGGCGAGATTGGGCGTGGTGCGACCGGTTGAGGAGGTGTACATGGGCACAGGGATTTGGGATTCGGGCCGAATGGGCCGAATTTCGGTGGGATTCGCCCATCTCGGTTGGGCCCGAGACAAAGTGAATTCGGTCAAAATATTTCAGCCCAACTCAAACTTTTAGCCCACTCAAAGGTCCATCATAACCCACAGATGACTCCCCTAGTATAAAATCATGAGTGAGACTGTGGAAACCCTAGAAATTTTATTTTTCCTCCTCCTTTCCCCCTAGCGCCGGCGGCGGCTTCCGACCTGCGCCGCGCCAGCACCCTTCTGCCGGCGGCGTATCTTTCCTCGCCCGCCCAGCTCTCTCTCTCGTCGCCCTCCGACTCCTCCTCCGCAGTTGGCAGTCCGCACCACCATCTCTGCCCGGCGGCCACCATCTCTGTAGATATTTCTTTCTTCCTGCTGCTATGTCTCTCCAATCGTGGCTGATCCATTATTTACAGCATCTCGTCGGGCACATGGAGGCATCTAGGAAGTGGCCAGTCGCCCTGAACGCGGCAGGACGAGTGGAAGCGGCGGCCTCGGCACTGCTTTAGTCAAATTCGTTCAAATTCTACTGAAATTTGGTCAAAATTCGAATTGTTTGACTGGTCAACTTAACCGGGAACCGGTCCGAAATTTTCAAATTTTCCGAATTTCGTCAAATTCGGTGGGCTCCGAATTTTTTTGCGTTTCGAATCCCACAACCTTGCATGGGCATGATGGATGCCACGCGCGTCGGGTAGGTCCGCGGTGGAGGGGCATCAAGGAGTAACTGCGTCGCGGCCTCCACGCGCATACCAGGCGGCACGCTCAGCGGCGGCGGCGACGACAGCGGGCGCTGGTAAGGAACTTGAGGACGTCGAGGAGGCTCTACGCACCATGCACATCAACCAGGAGTGGATTGAACTCGCCGACCTCGACCTCACCGTCAAGGGCGAGTACCATGACTTCCCTGATGAGCACGTCATGATTCCCACCGCGCACCATCCGCTGTGGCCTCCGTCTCTGCCGGCTCGACTGGAGCAAGGCTCCAGCACACCGGTGGATGAGCGAGATGAGCAGAGTGAGAGGAGCTCAATCCGATGGGAGAGGAGCTCGATTTCTGTTGTCGGGTCTCGATTCAGTGGTCCAACACTGCGACTCTTGCATGGCGCCATCGCAGGCTACGCCTTCGCTCTCGGCGTTGGTGGTGGGCAATGCCCTCTTCCGCAGCCACTAGTGCCGGCACCGCTCGTCCGCCACGGCATCAGCGGGGCCACGCGGCCCCTCGCCATCACCACCTCTGACGCGGGGTAAAATGGAGCCGACGGGGAGGAGTCGCGGCCGCGCAGTTGGTCGGGGCCATCAGCAGGCAGGAGGTGTTAGCGCCAACGGGGACGAGCCGCGGACGCGCCGGATCTGGGACCCCGCAGCCAGCTCTGCCGAAGGCCGAGCACCTAGGTGCCACCTGCGACGACGACCAGCGGCAGCAGGAGAGGGCAGAGGTAGAGGAGGAAAATGAGCTCGCAGAGGTCGGGGAGGAGACTGTCGGCCTCCACCCGTCCGCAGAGGAGGACGCCATGGAGGATCTCACCGGGGAGGGAGGGGAGAAACGTCGTGCGCCTACGTCTTTGATGCAGGTTTGTCGTTCTGTTGCATTCACTGGCTTCGCGGTGCTATGGGTCAAGAACCGCCGAGGAAGGCCGTCTGTCGCCCGCCTGCGCCCACACGCCGAGCTGCCCCGTGTAGAAGCGATGGCCGCGCGTGGAGGTTGACTCTAGAAGGAGGAGCTCTGGGAGAAGATGCGCCGAGGAGTGAATTCGGAGATGGCCCAGCCACGACATGAACACATACGGGATGGCTTCTCGCTAACACATGGGCTCGACGTCAAAATAGAGGACTGAGTTGATTCTCCACTGGAGTTGAGATGTAATGTTGGGTCTCTATTTTTTTACAGTTAGACCTGCAAATGGGGTTTGAAGGCCTGAATTTGCAAGTCTCCGGACATGTTTATGACTGTGTCAGATCTTTTAAGTATTGAAGCATGTAGAGTCTCTAACAGACTTATTCAGTAGAATGATATTCCACACGTGTTTTTACCAAAATCAAAAGAGAATGGGAAACTACATATTTGTGTTATTGTAGGAAAACATAAGGTGCATGTTCACTATGATTGACTAATAATGGTCCATGGTGGCAAGGTTGAAGAAAAACTTTTATTTGGGGGCCACTATTGATGCATTAGAAAAATTACTCATTTGAGGAACTGGGACCTCATAATCTGCACTATAGTACAACAAAAATGGCAACTAACCCTCCGGTAATTCCTGTAGGACTTTTTGGAAGATATTGGCAGGAGCTCTTCTTTTTAATATAGATACAAAAGAAAAGTTTTTTTAGAACCACAACTTAGGCCAAAAAACCATGGCCTGGCAGCCTCTACATCCTTGCAACCGAAACCTGATTAGGACACAACGACATTGCACACATGTTTGCAAGTATCTTCTTTTATTCGTGAGGCAATGTCCAGCAACGTTGCAAGAGGGTAGTATCGTTCCCCACTTTTTCCTCTCTTTCCTCCACTTGATCCCCTTCAGATCTCATCACCGCCGCCATCGATTCATGCCTCCACCGGCCCCTTCCCTCCTTGCTTCGGTGCTCGCACCGCAGCGGGTAGGGAAAGGGGCCCCCTTTTCCTTTCGCTGTACATCCCCTCCTAGGAGACCCATGACGGGAGCTCCCCTGGCTGCCTTCTTCGCTGCCGTAACCGTTGCTGTCGCGGCAGCTGTTACACCCGGCCCAATTTGGATGGCCCACGAGTGGCCCATGAGCGCAGTTGTGCGTGTTTAGTGCCACATTACTAGTTGAGTAAGGGTGGAGTCAACTTATAAGCCATTGTCTACCAGCCATAACACCCTCGGGTTAACCCTTTTACATGAAGCGAGGACGAAAGTGTAAGCAGGGTGCTATGTGTACGTGTCCTCGCCCCTACGGAAGGGTTGGGCGGTGCGGCTTTGGTGGGCAGGGTGTTACAGCAGCCCCTGTTGCCGTCGACGACGACGTAGCCCAGGTATGCCTAAATAAGATCTACCCTCTCCACCACCTCGCGGATCTCACCCCCATTCCACCTGCACCGCCTCCGAGATCTGCTCTTCCCCGATCCGCCTCCACCGCTGATCCTCTCCGCCCCGCCTACCACAAAGCAGCCTTTACTTTTACAGATCCAAGATCCTAAGACCAAGCACTTCATCATCAGACGCTACATCGACGACTCCGCCTTCACTAGGGATTCGACTCCGAGCAGCATCTGCTACCTCCGGCGATGGCGATCTACTCGTCGTTCAAAACGAGCTTCCCTACTGGCTTTGTCGTCCCGTCTTCAACCGTCGTTGTGTGCGGTCCCTCCACCTGGGTGCAAGCGCCATCGGCGCCCCTGCGGCCCCTTGCCGGCGTTACCGTCATCATCGTCGTCGTTGTTTCTGTAATGCTTATCCGGTCTTTGGACCTTGTTGTAATTTCGTCCTCTTTCGAGGGCCTTTCTGTAACTGGGCTGCTTAATATATAAAGTTTGCAGTTGTCAAAAAAAAAGTTCCAATTAGAAAATCTTATGGAAAATCATTTATTGGAAGATCAAAAATCATTAATTGCAACATCCAAAAATCAATCCGACTCTAATAAAAAGGAAAAATCCATCACCATATGGCGCATATTGCAATTGTTGTTATTTAGTGTTTCACACATGAAACTGTAATGTTGTAAATGTGATTTGAACTAAAACATTGACATAATTCAATCTCCACATGTCAATTGTGTTGTTTGAACATAACTCATTCTATGAACAATCCAAGATCATTTCAGCACACATCCAACTGAATATAATACAACATTCTGAAGAAGATTTTGCAACAAACAAAAATTGCTATTTAAATATCAAAGTTACAGCATAGATGCAAGCATGACAACAATTCTACAGATGAGATCGAAATACCCAATGCCCAGATACAGAATCAGCAACCTACTGATCAGATTGAGCTCTTCCTTGCTTGAATTGACATCCACTGCACTTACCTAAAACGAGTACCAGCTCACCTCAATCAACACTTTCTTGTGGGAATTAAGCTGCTGCATGAATCGTCTGTCCTCAACGCAGATCGAGCTTATAGTTGCTTAAATCCCAACTTAGAATTGGGCCGTTGCTTTCGTGAAGTCCGCATGATTTAGTTAGGAGCTGCCCAATGGCGTCAGCAAATCTCAACTGATTGGAGTGATGAGCGTCACGGATGGACGACAAGGTGTGAACATGACATCATGTAGAGTAGAAATCTCGTGTTGGTAAAGCTGGAAGGAGGGAGAGAGAGAGAGAGGACCCTCGCCGCGTGCCGCAGCGGCCTCGTGAATGACGGTTGGGTTGGGGGACCGGTGCGGGTTAAACGGGTTGCGAAAGGGGGGAATGAGATTCTTCAATAATAGATTCAATCCCGAGAGGGTTCCTTGCCTAGTGCTCCTGCTTTTTCAACATCTGCATCCATATCTCCATCTTTTTTTTTTCAAGAAAGAACCACTGAATTTATGATGATCCTGCATATACGGGAACCATCTACATTCTATTCAAGCATTCATGATTGAGAAATTTTAGAGTGCTTCTTATTTTTATAAGCCGTCCATCCGACGAAATCCAACGGAAGAATAATTAGGAAGTACCAGGAAGTTTCAACAAGGAAGTACTAGGAAGTACCAAATTGATAGGACCCACAACAAATTTAAATTAATATTTGTAATATAGATAGGGTATAAGAGTAATTTCGCATGCTTAATCAAACTCCCGACTATTCCCTTTCTCAATTCCGCCGCTGCGGCCTGCGGCTGTCCGTGCACAGTGAGGTAGCGGCAGTGCAGCGAGCAGTGAGCGGCGGCGAGGGGAGTCCGGCGCGTGGTGCTGGGCTGTGCCAATAAGTCCACCCAGGATCCAGCAGCAGACTGAAGGGCAAGGCCGGCGGTGGCGGAGACGACGGCATGGGCCGATGACGATGGCGCCGCCGCATGGCAGCGCCCACACGGGCTACGTTGCGGCGGGATCGCACATGGTGGGATGATGCACATGACCTTCTTCTGGGGTGACCGCGCGGTGGTGCTGTTCCTCGGGGTGGCCCGGCACGCGCGACGCGGGGGCCTACGCCCTCTGCCTCCTCTTCGTGCTCGCGCTCGCCACGCTCACCGAGGCGCTCGCCACGGCCTCGTGCTGGGCCACACGCCGCGGCGCGGACCCTGAAGGCGGCGGCAGGCGCGGCGCACCAGCGTCCTCAGCCGCGCATGCAGCCAGGATGGGCACGGTTACCTCGTCATGCTGGCCGTCATGTCCTTCGACGGCAGCATGCTGCTCGCCACCGTGGCCGGGCCAGCGCTCGGCTTCCTCCTGGCGCCCAGCAGGGTGCACCCTGGGGTTGGCGGCGCCCCCGCCTGTGACCGCGAGCTCGCCGCTACCCCGGATGGCTCCAAGGCCTAGGCTGCAGTGCAGTTGCAGTTGGGGGGTTAAACTAATGTTGTTGTCTTCTGCTGTATAGTAGGCATCTGAAAATTATGGGTTCTCTCTTTTCCGTGTCTGGAATGCCGTTGCCAATGCTATGGCCGTCATCTCGTTGTTCTTTTGTGTGTCATGGATTATGCTGGAAGATGGCATTATGCCCCTTGCTAAGAGAACTTTCAGAGTGTCTTGATTTACTGTGTGTCTGTATCATGTGTTTATGTCCAACAAAGTACTCTGTGATGAATGATAACTTATAATGTCAACTGTTGTACTATCTGGTGAGATTGGTGAAGTGTTATGCACAGCACTGATATGGTGGGCTGATGACTGCTAGCTGCTCGCTTGCAGGTTCAGACGTGTGCCGCCCGTGCATAGTTCACACGTTCAGTGCAGCAATGCAGGCAAGACATGCAGCAAGTTGGTAGTACCATAATAGTTCACACGTTTAGTGTTTGTGCTTCTTTGGTGATCGAATACTAAGAAGGCGTCATCCCGGCTTTCCCATCCATTTCTATCAACACAATTCCGCACATGTCCTTCGAGTGCGCCAGGAACTCTAGGCAGAGGAACTCGAGGATTGGAGGGGGACAATGAGGGAGGGAGCAGGGAAACGACAATGCGGCCTGAGAGGTAGCGAGGCGGCGAGAGGCGACGAGCGTTAGCCGCGTGCGAAGAGATGGGATCGACGCAGGGAACAGGCGCCGCGTGAGGGAGGGATTGGGAGAGGGAGAGAGGAGATAATAGATTCCTATAATACCCTTTTCTCAATTAGTTTAATTTTTTGATTAATTAGGTGGTGGGAAAATTAAAATACATATTACTTCCTAGTACTTCCTAATACTTCATAAGCACCGTAAAAAAGCTATAAATATATACTGTGTAAGTAAGTTTGGACTACAGAAGTGATACGCCCAACTGCAAATCTGTTTCAACGGTATAATGGTACAACTTTGGATTATTCAAACTCTAAGATAACATGGACCAATAAATGAACAAAAAAATTATTTGTATGCGAGCCACCAAACTATCGTCAATATTGTATTATCCTTCGTAAATGCTTAATTTGTTGACTCATTTATGCCAACACCTATATCTTTGGGAGTAGAGATTTAGAAGCAAGCGTGGCTCAATTTGCGTGTTGCATGTTTGCAACTATATTGTTCGGTGAGAAGAATCACCGAGTACAGTGGACAAATAATGATAAAAAGATAAAGAAAAAAGTGTAGCCCCCCTGCAAAAGGAGAGTAAGGCTCCAAGCACTACAGTGAGTAGTTTTGCATTATCCAGCAACTTTCTAGCTAATCAACTCCAGCTATCAGCACAGATGAACCGTTGGCATCTGCCGCCATGCACGCTACACCGAGCCTTCCAGTGGTGCTGATAAGCGTATGCACTTGAAGCAATTAGGACTATCATCCCTGGCCATTCCCACAATCCTCCTTCTGTCACAAACGACAATCCCAATGCCTCTCCTGCGTATAGCATACCTAATATAAAATGCACTCACAATACCTCATGGTATATCTGGTTCTTCCAGACCTGACCACTTTTCCCTTCTTATTTATCGGCCAAATGGGAATCCATCTAGCTAGCTACGTAATCAAGAAAACCAATAATGATGATGTACTCCCTGCTTGGTATTGTCACTACTGGAAAAAACTCATTTGTACCGATCCATAACCCTCATTTGTATCGGTTATTGAACCGGTACAGGTTCTCCGGTACAAATGAGGTGGCGCGCATTTGTACTGGGTGGAGTCCCGCCCCGGCACAAATGTGGATGGCTCCCCATCCGTCTCCTTCTCCCCTTCCCGTCCGTCTCCGTCTCCGTCACCACTGTTCTCTTTCCTTTTTCTTTCTTTTCCTTTTGCTTTTCTCTTTCTCATCTCATATCTCATCTCATCTCAATCTCAATCTCATATTCACAACACAAGTCACAGATTTACACAACACAAGATGATCACAACTCAAATCACCACAAGGTTCACAATTTCACAAGATTTACAACACTCAAATTCGATTCACAAGTCCAGATTCACAAGAGATGAGGATTCACAAATCCAACAAGTCACAAGCAAAAAAAAACTCACAACCGCCTTCGCGCCGGCCTCCAGGCTGCGCTGGCCGCCGGCCCGCGCCCCCGCACCCGCGCCGGCCGCCGGGAGGCCCCCACACCGCTCACCGGGAGGACGCGACTGCGTGCCGGCGGCCACCTCCAGCGCCGCGCCTCCCGGTAGTGGCGGCCCGCCCGCGCGCTCCACCTCCTCCCGGTGGCCTCCTGCTGGAGAGAAAGAGAGAGAAGAGTTACAGATAGACGAGGGAGAAGAAGAGTTAGAGTTAGAGATGAGGGAGAGAGGTGATGGGTGGTGGTGGATGGATCGATAAGATATTGGTGGGAGAGAGACGGAAGCAAAGACGGTTCGCTAGGTACGAATATTTGTACCAGGGTGCAGTTAGACCTGGTACAAATGGCTCCACATTTGTACCGGGTGGTGGCCTTGACCGGTATAAATGTGGGGCTAGCACATTTGTATCGGGCGGAGTCACGAATCGATACAAATGTGAGGCACTTGTACCGAGTGGGTTGGATGAGGCTCCTACGCGTCCCTGTGAGGGAACATTTGTACCGGTCGGTGGCTCCAACCCCTATTGTGATCTCACGATAGCTGGGGTTCTCGTGCAAACCTCATAGAACACATCCGTAGTGTCTACTCTAGCTCGCCCCAAGCACTCGTGGAGAAGAGAAGAAGCCTCCGGCCCAGAGTCCTTCGGTCTTAAGGGGTATCCAGCTATCATCTTCCATCTGCACATCATTGTTATGGTAATTAGTAAGAGGTCAACTAAGTCAATTAAGGAATTCATATACTAAGGTTAAGGAGTTTACATAAAGTTTCAAGGATTAATGGCCATCCTATACTATCGACCATGGACATGGTTCGTCCTATAGTCAAGTATGACTCTGATGCCAGCTGAAACAAGCTAGATTTCCAAAAAGGATAATCCAACCCTCTGCATCTCGGTAATAGTTCCAGGAAGCAGCTTTCATTTGCAATCTCTGTCTCAGATGGTACAAAATCATACAACACAAATAGAATATTAGTGTCACATAATACTATTATAAATCAGAGTACATCCCTTTGGCTCATGTAGGGCATGACGGCGCATGGGATCCATACATGCGGCTTGCTCACCTCCTCGCGGTGCTTCTGGTGGTCTCCTCGACGACGGACAGGTGACGACGAGGGAGATCGAAGCGGCGACAGCGATGTAGCTTGAGGCGGCTATGGTTTTGGCTGAGGGCTAGGTGTGAGGTTGTGGCGCCTTATATAGGACTGAGGAGGGGCGCGCGCGTGCGGGCCAAGGAAAAGCGCTGTCGCGCGGGTCAGAGTCAGACTCCAAGTCCAGCTCTGGTGCGGACGCGAGGTGGGAGATGGCAGGCGGCCCCCACTTGTCAGCAATTGTGGGAGAGGGAGCGCGGCGGGGGCTGCCTGGGCCGCTAGCTTGGTTGGCTGTTGGGCCGAGACGAGGCGACTCGCTGGGCTGCGACGCTAGACGGGCCAAAAGCAAGAAAGGGAAGGAATGGAAAAGAAAGGTTTTGCTATTTTCAAAAAGGACCAACAAATGAATTCCAATTTAAAGTTGAATCCAAACAACCAAAAACAATGCACCTGCATGAATGCAATAGTAAACTCCTATGATTCATTAATTTATTATGGAAAAGGATTAAATGCCTAGAAAAATTAATTACAACCTTATGGTCCTTAATCATAGGAAATTTTATTAAAGAGCAAAAGTGTGGGGTGTTACAAATTTCATAAAAAAAGCATGATTATTGTAGACCATCTTCTTAAAGACAGCCATCAGAACAGTCCAATTGTTGGCACCTAGATATTAAGAATGTGGTGCAAGAAATTCCTGTTGCCACAATTTACGAAAAAACTCCTGCCACTGCAGAAATTGATCACACGTGTCCCGTGTAGTAATGCAAAAACATCAGCCAAATATAGTAGAACACCACCAATCCTGGATTTATCATGGAATGCCAAACCGTCCCAATTAGGTTGATGACCACTGCAAGTACCAATGAATGGATTCGTCTTGGCTCCCTGCAGCTTGATGGGATTTCCTCCCACTTCCTAACACAGGTTGCAGGCATGGTACCTATTGACTTGTATAGTAGCAAGCAGAAAATTTTAAGGCTATCCTGAATGCCTACCATGCTCATGTGCCATGTGCATTGCATATGAGGAAGAAATGCATTAAAAGAATGCTGCTCGCTCTAGTTGTTCTTTGCTTCTTCACTCATGTATTATTGGCTTTGTAAGTGCACATTTTAGCGGGCCAGAGGAAAACAAGAGATATACCATATATAGAGTAGTCCACGTGGATACAAATTTAAACGACTGATTGATATGTAAAGACAATCTTTTTTTTTTGACGTAATATAAAGACCATGTTGACTACTAGATGAATCTTCCATATCACTATACAAGCAAAGAAAGATTATTCCAAAATAAGTAACCTAGCAAGCATCGCACTATATTATGGTGTGTGCAACGAATTGCATGACGAAATAAGTTTAAAAACTTGTTTGCGAAGGCCCTTATTTCATCCGTGTTCCATTATGTCCAGCTTGAGCACACAGAGCACTCAATCAAGAACTCAAATGATAAAACCCGAAAATGTGAACATTTGCCCCATTATTCTAGCACAGTTCTGTGAGATTATCTTTCATGCGCACGACCAAAATGATCTTGATCATCATTTCAGCAAAGAAACACTCATAGTTTGTGTCCAGTTTCATTATTACTCTTATTACGTTATACTTAACGGGTCCACTGATAAAAAGAAAACCAGCCAAATCCTTGCTCCAATTTCGTGACAAAAGCATGATTATTATTGTAGATCATAATCTTAAGGAAAGCCATCACCCATTGCTGGCACCTAGCAGCTAGCAAACCAGAATGTGGTGCAAGAGATATATTCAGGCATACGAGAGAGGAGATGGTGTGCAAGAATGTGCTGCATTTTTCTGCTTGATTGCACGGGAGTGTTTAGAACAAGCATGACTTCGGATGCTGTCAGTGGCTTCTGCTCGATTAATTAGTATGGCTCTTTTGAGTTCGAGGCTCATAATTATATACTGACTTCAATGCAGGAATTGTTTATCCAGCTGTCTTAGAACATGGTGTGTTCTTGAGTCTTGATACATTCGAGTTCTACGCATGCAACATGATTCGAGAACATTATGAGGACCAAATGAAACCTTTCTCTAATTCAAGCTCCCTCTCTCGATCTATATATATATATAGTCCTCACCTGCTACCCCTCTCCTTGCACCTTCAATATAATTTGATTAAGTTAGATATTCGTGACTCCAGTAAATTGATTTTAAAATGAACTGCTACAATCGGCTAGTAGCTGGGACTGAACGCCCCTTTTACGCCCGGTTTCGTTCCATGCATGAGCATCACTCTTACTTATTACTATCAAATTGTCAAATCACACTTGTGTGGTCTGCTAGAGTTTCACTAATACATGTTACACGTGTTGGACCCTATCACACTGAGAAGACGTTTCTTATGATGTTGGAGACAACTTTTTTGACGGAGATGGACAAGTACCCATTCGATATCATTGGCATCACTGATTCACTGCAATCTCGACGCCCAGTGAAGTCACATGCACATGTAACAAAAAGGTGGTGTAGAATAATAATGCTTGCCCTTCCCGGTGCCTACCATGCATAATTAACAACTATGGTGCAGCACATTGTCCAATGATTAAATTACCAATATGCGTCAATAGGGGCCGCCTGGGCACCAACAGCTCATTGAACAGGTACCTAGTGTTGAGTGTCCTGGCTGCAATGTTTGCTACACTGCTTCATGGTGATGAACAGGCCAACATAGAAGTGTCGATCAGCTGGCATCAGAACAAGGACAGATGATACACTCACCAACAGAACCAAAACAGGTAGGGTTAATCGAGCATAGCTTTGGAATAAATCATCTAATACCCAGCGAATCGGTGACCAAGAAACTCCTGAGACCTTTCATGCCAAAGATGAACATAATCAAAATCTTTGAAACTAGGTAGTGTGTGTGGATTATTCAATTGTGCATATGTATATATAAGGGGAACTGCTCCTACGTAGAGTGTCATGGCGATTATGTTGCAGTTATAAAGATGGCAAAGAAACAGTGCTCCTGGTACTCCGTGGCCTGCCAATAATCAGTGCACTCCCCTCAAGTTAATTATAAAAGTTCTGTAACATTCTTAAATGTGAAGGAAATTTCCAAAATAATTAATCTGCAAGCATCACACTATAGATATGGTTGTGTGTCTAAACTGAAGGTTTCAACCTGTTAGCATAATATTATTTTACCATAGCACACAAGATTACTGAAGAAGTCGGCCAAGTAGCCCAAATGGTAATTGAATAAGAGCTTTTTTTACGGTGCTTCTGAAGTATCTGGAAGTATTAGGAAGTACCAAGTATTTTTATTTTTCAAAAAACTAATTAATTAAAAAACTAAACTAAGTAATAAATGGATATTATAGTAATTGTACTCTCCCTTCCCTCCCAGTGGCCTCATCGGCCAGCGAGCTCGTCGGGCTCCGCCTCATCAATACAGCCGTCGCCGAGGAAACAGCCGCTACCGATGGTCCTGAGGAGGTCCGCGGTTAGGGTCCCGGCGGCGGCAGAGGGCGTGCTCGGCAAGTGCCGACCACCACTAGAACTGCGGGGAATCTCTCACTGGTAGAGTCCCGGCCTTTGGCACGCCCCTTTACTCCTGGTTCAACTTTGGAGCCGGGACTACAAGGGTTTCGTCGACGTGGTCCGAAATAGGTGCGGGAGCCGCCCCCCCTGTAGCGAACATGGCCTCATATGCCATTAGTTCGAGTTTGATTTTGGTGATTCATGACAACATGATCATTGGGACTAACCCTATTGTTTTAGCATGTCTTTGTAGACACTTCTAGGTCCCAAGGATGCAAGAAAACCATATGCCAAATTGAGAAGATAGTGTATTTTTCAAGGGTCAAAACCGAGCAAGAAAAGGAAAAGAAAAGACACCGTCGGATGAACCGACGGTCCCTCAAATACAAGCGTCGGTGCAATCGTCGGACGAGTTGGTACACAGGGTCAAACCCTAGGTACCGTCGGATGAACCGACGGTCCATTATTTAGTAGCGTCGGACGAGTTGCAGAGGAAGAGCAAGGAAGACAGTAGCACCGGATGATCCGACGGTCTGAGTGGGGACCCCGTCGGTCTATCCGACGCTCAGTTTAAATTCATACAGAGACGCGCCAAGACGAAGCCTTCAGCACCGGATGATCCGACGCCTTGGACAAGGAGAAGCGTCGGTCTATCCGACGGTCGATTGGAAGCTAACAGAGGCGACTTGAGCGCGGAGTCTTCAGCACCGGATGATCCGACGCACCGTCGGTGCATAGCGTCGGAGCAGTTGTGTCAGAGAACCTCAACGGCTAAGTGACGTGGGAGGGGCACCGGATGAACCGACGCCCTGAAAAATATAGCGTCGGATCATCCGACGGTACCTTTTTCAGTGGACGTTAGCCAACGGCTAGTTTGATGCTTTGGGCTATTTATACCCCCTCCACTCACCCATTTGAGGGAGCTGGATTGTGTGGAAGTGCAGGAGAGTTCAAGACACCTAGAAGATCATATCCAATCCATCCAAGTGCTTAATTGCTCATCCATAAACTTGCATATGCTTAGTGTATGTGCT
The DNA here is from genome assembly GCA_036936925.1 of Cenchrus fungigraminus. Classification (NCBI taxonomy): domain Eukaryota; kingdom Viridiplantae; phylum Streptophyta; class Magnoliopsida; order Poales; family Poaceae; genus Cenchrus; species Cenchrus fungigraminus. The sequence goes on from CM072774.1 coordinate 18,724,666, forward strand.
TAGTGCTAGGCTTAGCTTAGAGCTGAGTGAGTGCAAGGTTGTGCCAACCTTGTGAGGTGATTCTTGAGTGAATCCAGTTGTACAAGGTTCGCCGGAAGCCTTGGGGCCTAAGTGGCTCACCGGCAATCGTCATCGACCCTCCGGCTTGGTGTGGAGCGGCGAGGACACTTTGTGCGGGGGACGTGGAGACCCCCTTCCTTGGTGGAGAAGCTCCTTAGTGGAGGCGGCATCAAGGTGACCAAGGGAGCTTGACAAGTGCCTAAGTGGCTAGCCTTTGTGGCAAGTCAAGTTGGTGCTCTTGGGAGAGACTTGGTGACCGAGAAGCAATACTCTTGTGTGAGTGCTTCAACAACGTGGACTAGGGGTGGCTTAGTGCCTACCGATACCACGGGATAAATCGCGTGTCAAGAGTTTGCTTCCTCTCATCCCCTTTACGTTTCCGCATTTACTCTATTGCAATCTTTGCTTGCCTTTACTTTCCTAGAGTAGTATCTTGCTAGGAATGGCTATAGGTTGCAAACCTTGTTTTGGGATGGGAGTTTCACACTAGAACAACCGTAGTTGCACATATAGATAGTATGTTCTAGTTTACTTTTGTGTAAAATTTAGTGAGCCATAGGTTAAGGTTTTAAGTTGCCTAATTCACCCCCTCCCCCTCTTAGGCTAACGGGCATCCGATTCCTTACAAGTGGTATCAGAGCCGGGACTCACTTCCTTCACAAGGAAACACCAATTCGATTGGTAAATTGTGAAAACCGGCTCATTGGAACGGTTAGGCTTCACCGCCTAGTGAGTTGCTCTTTAGAGGAATGAAAGGGGTGGATACCTTAGGTTTGGCTCCACATTTCGATGGCACGGGCTATCCTCGGTGGAAGGTTCTCATGGAGGCCTATCTCCAAGCAAGGGACCTTGACGTTTGGAGAGTCACCGATGAGGGCATGAAAAATGGTACTAGAAAGGAAAAGCAATTTGATGTGATTGCTAAGAGTATCATTTTGTCCTCACTAGATGTAGGCGTTTTCAATAGAGTTTTTACTTGTGAAAATGCTCATGAGCTATGGAAAACCATCAAGGAGCAAAATGAGGGTTCAAAAGAAGTTGCTAATGAACGCTACGGTTGTCTCCTTGAGGAATTCAATAGCTTTAAGCAACTTGCTAATGAAAATGCCGATTCTATGTACTCACGCCTAAATGTGCTTGTCAATAGAATTAATGCTCTAGGTGTGAAGAACATCACGGACTTGAACATCAATCGCAAGATCCTTCAAAGTCTCCGGAAGCCTGACTATGACTTGGTGAAGGCTATCATCTATGAGAGAAAGCTCGAAGAATTGAAGCCATCTCAAATCTTGAGCAAGATCATGGCACATGAGCTTCAAATCATGCCCGAGTCCAAGAAGGCGTCCCAAGAAAAGTCTCAAGAACCATCTTCTCCAAGCACAAGCCTTGCCCTCTCAAGCCAACAAGAGAAGGTGTTGAGTAGGATGACTACTCATGGAAGCTCAAGTGAAGATGATGGTGATGATGGTGACGATGAAGATTCCTCAAGTGATGAAGAGGTTGAATCCATGGTGGCCGAGTACGTGGAGAAGATCTTCAAGTATGTGAAGAAAGTCAACATGTACGGCTACAACGTCCACTTGAGAGAAGGGCGTTATCATCAACACATCAAGTTCACCAAGATCGAGCACAAGCCCAAGAAGAAGGTGGTCAAGGAGAGGAGGCCAAAGCAAGAAGCAACTATCGCCGTCCGTGAGTGGACAAGTGGTGGAGAATCAAGTTCTTCTAGCTCAAGTGATGAATCAAGAAAGAACTTCACCACCCGCTTCATGCATGGCTCTTCATCATCACCACACATGTGCCTTATGGCCCGAGGTATGGAGAGCAATGTAAGTGATGATGAATCCAACACCACCTCTCTTGATGATCTTGTTGAGCTAGTAAATGAGCAAAAAGGGATGCTAGAAAAACAAGCTAATGAAATTAAAGAACTTAATGCTCTCAATGATCTTAGTGCTACCCTTGCTACAAATTATGAACATTTGTTGTGCAAATTCAAATTGCTTAGCAAGGAGAATGAAGAGCTAAAATCTAAGCTAGAGAGCATTGAGATTAAAACTAGTGATTCCCTTGTGCTTAATGAACCATCTATTCCTTGCGCAATTCCTATCTCCAAGGTAGATGCTTCAACTTCTTGCATTGATTTAATTGATGAATCTTGCTCACCATCTTGCCATGAGAATGTTGTTGTAGAAACATGTGATTATCTCATAGGCAAGGAAAATGATGAGCTCAAGCAAGAAGTGAAATGGCTCCGAGAGAGGTTGGCAAACTTGATGGGCAAGGGCAAAAATGATGAAGAACAAGTGGACATCTCTCAAGACATGAAGAGTAAAGTCCAACCTTCTCAAGATAACCGTGATCCCATGGTGAAGAAGCTTGAGAAGGGTGCAACCGTGACTTGCTACAAGTGTCATGGAGAAGGGCACAAGTTCTACAAATGCCCCCAATTTGTCAAGAAGATGGACAAGGGCGCAAAGAAGAAATTGAAGCCCACAATCAAGAGCTCCCTCATCTACACCAAGCCCAACCGCAAGAACAAGACAAATAGCAACACCTACGTCATCAAGAAGAAAGCAAATGGCAAGGTGGTTGCACACAAGGTTGGGAAGATGAAGGAGGAGCGGGGTAGGAACCAACCCATTTGGGTGCCCAAGGAAGTCATCACCAACATGAAGGGGCCTCAAATGGTTTGGGTTCCAAAGGCCACTTGAAGGCCTTGAGAGCGGGGACTTGGGAGGCTTGGCACAAAGAAGTTGTGGAGACTCAAGCATAAAAGCCAAGCTTGCAAGTTGGACATGTGTTGCCCAAGTTCCCCGGTTGAGGTAATGGAAACTAGAACTCACCTCTTGTATCTTTGTAGCTCCATTGCCTTGTTTAGGTTGCATTTGTTGCAATGTTTACATATGGTAGGTTGCTTGTGTCATGTGCTAACCCATGAGCAATCTACATGGTTTGATTAGTGTGTAGGAAAACTACACTTGTTCTTTCATGGTGCATGTTTTCATATATATCTCTTTGCATCATGAGCAAGCTATAGGGTAAGCTTCCCGTTGTTGTCATAAACAATGTGCATACATTTGGTTGGTGATTCAAACACTAAATGCACACATTTAGGGGGAGCTCATCCCATGGTTTGGTTATGGGACTAACTTTGTTTCAAGCTTATCTTATGTAGTCCCTTAGCGACGCGTTCCGGTGCGGTGTTTCATTCTAAGAGAATGCTATTTCACTCTCAATGTGATCTAACATCTCTAAAAGAGTGAATATAGCAATATGAGCTTCATGCTATTGAGTCATGTCCTTGCGAGCTTATGTCTCTATATAAGTTCAAAGGCAATGTACTCATACATTCCTAATCCTTGTGGTACCCCAAGTGTCTTCTATACAAGCTTCTTTCAAGTGGTGTCACCTAGTGATATCATTTCCAAGTGGCTCATCTCAATGTGGCGCCAACAAGGTAGAGAGGATCATCCCCTGGAGGTATGCAATGATCAAAAGACTACAAGTGATATCTACAAGTGGTAATGTAACAAGAACCCATTTGTCTTATCTCTTGTCCTTTAAGCTACCTCTTTGCATGATATGCTCTAAGCTTCCTTGTTTTACAAGTTTGTAGTTGTGCACTTGTCTCTCACTACCCTTGTCTTGCAAGTGGTATTCTTTTTATGCACACACTTAGGGGGAGCTTAGTTTGTATCATGCTAGTCTCATGAGCATGTGATCCACCTTAGTTAATCTCACATGTGGTATCTTCATCGATATCATACATATGGATCATGGTTCATGCGGCTTTCTCCCTTGCATTTAACATCTCTCCTTTGAGCTATGGTTGCTAGATCTTGCTAGTTTCCTTGGACCTGTTTGCTTTGGACTTTTTGGAGATTTTATTCCAAAGGGGGAGAACGTGAGACCAAAGCAAGCGTGTGGCTTAAGCTTACAAGTGGGCTCAAGGATGCTTACAAGTGGTTTCAAGGATATGAGACCAAAGGGGGAGAATGTGAACATGAAGATCAAAAAGGGGGAAGTTTGATCTAGGGGGAGTTTGGATGATGGTAAGCATCCAAGCAAGTGTAAGTGGTTCTAATTCTGTCAATTCTTGCAAATTTATGCTTGCTTTGGTTGTGTTGTCATAAATCACCAAAAAGGGGGAGATTGTAGCGAACATGGCCTCATATGCCATTAGTTCGAGTTTGATTTTGGTGATTCATGACAACATGATCATTAGGACTAACCCTATTGTTTTAGCATGTCTTTGTAGACACTTCTAGGTCCCAAGGATGCAAGAAAACCATATGCCAAATTGAGAAGATAGTGTATTTTTCAAGGGTCAAAACCGAGCAAGAAAAGGAAAAGAAAAGACACCGTCGGATGAACCGACGGTCCCTCAAATACAAGCGTCGGTGCAATCGTCGGACGAGTTGGTACACAGGGTCAAACCCTAGGTACCGTCGGATGAACCGACGGTCCATTATTTAGTAGCGTCGGACGAGTTGCAGAGGAAGAGCAAGGAAGACAGTAGCACCGGATGATCCGACGGTCTGAGTGGGGACCCCGTCGGTCTATCCGACGCTCAGTTTAAATTCATACAGAGACGCGCCAAGACGAAGCCTTCAGCACCGGATGATCCGACGCCTTGGACAAGGAGAAGCGTCGGTCTATCCGACGGTCGATTGGAAGCTAACAGAGGCGACTTGAGCGCGGAGTCTTCAGCACCGGATGATCCGACGCACCGTCGGTGCATAGCGTCGGAGCAGTTGTGTCAGAGAACCTCAACGGCTAAGTGACGTGGGAGGGGCACCGGATGAACCGACGCCCTGAAAAATATAGCGTCGGATCATCCGACGGTACCTTTTTCAGTGGACGTTAGCCAACGGCTAGTTTGATGCTTTGGGCTATTTATACCCCCTCCACTCACCCATTTGAGGGAGCTGGATTGTGTGGAAGTGCAGGAGAGTTCAAGACACCTAGAAGATCATATCCAATCCATCCAAGTGCTTAATTGCTCATCCATAAACTTGCATATGCTTAGTGTATGTGCTTAGTGCTAGGCTTAGCTTAGAGCTGAGTGAGTGCAAGGTTGTGCCAACCTTGTGAGGTGATTCTTGAGTGAATCCAGTTGTACAAGGTTCGCCGGAAGCCTTGGGGCCTAAGTGGCTCACCGGCAATCGTCATCGACCCTCCGGCTTGGTGTGGAGCGGCGAGGACACTTTGTGCGGGGGACGTGGAGACCCCCTTCCTTGGTGGAGAAGCTCCTTAGTGGAGGCGGCATCAAGGTGACCAAGGGAGCTTGACAAGTGCCTAAGTGGCTAGCCTTTGTGGCAAGTCAAGTTGGTGCTCTTGGGAGAGACTTGGTGACCGAGAAGCAATACTCTTGTGTGAGTGCTTCAACAACGTGGACTAGGGGTGGCTTAGTGCCTACCGATACCACGGGATAAATCGCGTGTCAAGAGTTTGCTTCCTCTCATCCCCTTTACGTTTCCGCATTTACTCTATTGCAATCTTTGCTTGCCTTTACTTTCCTAGAGTAGTATCTTGCTAGGAATGGCTATAGGTTGCAAACCTTGTTTTGGGATGGGAGTTTCACACTAGAACAACCGTAGTTGCACATATAGATAGTATGTTCTAGTTTACTTTTGTGTAAAATTTAGTGAGCCATAGGTTAAGGTTTTAAGTTGCCTAATTCACCCCCTCCCCCTCTTAGGCTAACGGGCATCCGATTCCTTACACCCCCCCCCCTTTGTCCCGGTTGGTACCAACCGTGACTAAAGGCATGGCCGCCAAGGGCTCCCTAATTACAATAATTAGTGTTAGCCTTTAGTCCCGGATGGTGTTTCCACACACACTTGGCTTGTACTGGCTCAACTACACTCGGCTCTTGAATGAATCAAGTCGTCAAGATGAGCAACCCTTGACGTAGCTTATTAATTTACTGATCTATGTCAGATACTCAGGACGAGCCAGAGAAGACAATGAACACAAAATTAGGTGGCACAATGGTAAGTACTACTCCCTCCGATTTGTTAAATCAAGTCAAGTCGTCCTGGCCGCGAGGGGGTTGCACAAATTGAAGTCGGCGCTAGGATGCTGGGTTTTGGACGGAGTTGCCCCTGAGGCTATGAGTAATTGTGGCGTTGGGTTTTGGACGGTGGAGTCGTTTTGTTTCCCACGCTGCGTCCCCGCACGTATTAACTCAGTCAGCACACCCAAGCCCAAAAATAACCTCAAACAGCAAAAATACCGCAAGCGGTGTGGTGCGAGGTGCAATGATGAGCGGCTGAGCGATCCAATGACTGAGCGGCTGTGGTGCGAATGTGCATGATGGAGCTCAAATCACGGGAGAGGGGCTTGCGGGATCTCTAGGTCCGCGCTCCACCAAGCTCTCGCCTCCCAGGAAATTGTTCCTAATGTCTACCATGCCTAAGAATTTCTCGATAGAAATGGACTTGTGGCATTGAACCACTACCGGAAACTGAGGCTTCGCCGAGAGTAAAAATCTTTGGCGAGAGCCTCCCCTTGGGCTCTCGGCGAAGGGCTCTTCGCCGAGAGTAAAAAAAAAACTTCTCGGTGAAGAACAAAACTCTCGGAGCTCTCGGCGAAGAATTCTTCGCCGAGAGCATTTCCTCGACTCTCGGTGAAGAAATTATAAAAAAAACACTTTTTCACCTCCAAACTTTTTCTATCCTCAACATGCACTTATACAAAGGATATGTTCAAATTTGACGCAATTTTATCTCTGTTTGCTATATTTAAAAATTTTACTTCATTCTAGGTGATTTTTTCGAAGATGTCCGATATGAACTGCAAGTGCATGAGATCATAGAGTAAAGTTGTTGGAAAAATGAGATTCATGTTCATGAGACATCTCTAAGACCATGTACATGAAATAAAACTAGATTTCAAACATTTTGTTCTCTGATCATGATGAAGATCGTGTCATAGAAAGGTTTTAAAATTGTATAAAATTCAAATTAAGTTTGAAAATCACGAATTTTGTCGAGCGCTCGGTATATCATATGTCGAGGTTGTGGTAAAAAGTTGAGAACATTTTGAGCACTTTGAGACGTACGCTGTTTAGAAATCGGAACATCTCACGAGAAGTTTCAGAGAAATTGAACTAATGTCACTAGGTTTGGTACATTAGAGAAATTTAAATTTGAGTTTGACCACAACAACTTTTTTATAAGCAATACACAACATATCTAGTGTCATGTTAAGTGTTGAAAAATTTTCAGATTTATTTGCTATTTCTATTATTTTTTTTGATTAAAATTGGCTTCGCCGAGAGCTAAACTCTCAGCAAAGAGGTCCCTTCGCCGAGAGCCAGCTGGTGGGCTCTCGGCGAAGCCCACCATTCCCACTCCCCCGCCGGCCCACCTCCACTCCCCCGCCGGCCCACCATTCCCACTCCACCGCCGGCCCATCCAGCCCAACTCCCGCGGCCCACTCCCCCACACCCCCACCCGAACCCTAGCTATAAATAGCCCTCCCCTCCCCCGGCCCCTGGCACCCAACCCCGACGCCCCTCTCTCCCTCCCTCCCACGCCGCCGCCACCCTCAACGCCTCTCTCTCCCTACCTCCGGCGTCGCCACACCCTACCTCCGGTGCCGCCCCTCCGCTCGCTGCCCCTCCTCTCCCCCCTCCGCTCGCTGCCTCTCGGCCTCGCAGAGAGGAGCGGCGGCGGGGCGAGGTGTGGAGGCAGCCCAAGCGGCTGGCGCGGCGTACCCTCCCTCCGGCGAGCAGATCCGTCGGGCGCGGAATCCTCTCCCTCTGGCGAGCGCGGCCTCGGCGGCGGATCCGGCGGGCGTGGCCACGGCGGAGGATCTGGCGGGTGCGGCCTCGGCAGCGGGGAGATCCGCGGCGGGCGCGTCCTCCTCTTCGTCCGGCAGCGGATCCGGCGGGCGCGCCTTCTCCTCCCTCCGGCGAGCGCGACTTCTCCTCCCTCCGGCGAGCGCGGCTTCTCCTCCCTCCGGCGAGCGCGGCCTCGGCGGAGGATCCTGGTTCTTCCCCCCTTCCCCGCCCCTCTATCCCTCTCTCTCATCTCCCTCCTCTCTGTTTCTTCCACAGGTGGCGGCGACGGCGGCCGGGTGGTGGTGGACGGCGGAGCGGTGGCGGACGGCTCTGGTGGTAGTGGCGTGGTGGAGGCGGTGGTTGTTGTGGTGGTGGTGCTGGTGGCAGCGGCGGGCGGTGGTGGTTGTGTTGCATGCTGTGGCGGTGGTGGCGGGTGGTGGCCGGCGTGGTGGCAGCGGCGGCGATGGGGGCCAGGGAGGTGGTGGTGGGGGCCAGGGCGGCCGGCTGGGGGATTTTTTTTTTGTTTTGTGAAATTGTCTTCGCCGAGAGCTAGGTGGGCCTCTCAGCACATGTCCGCCGAGAGGGGTCCCACATGCTCTCGGCGAAGACGCCTTCGCCGGTACAGCGACGCCGAGAGGCCTTCGCCGAGAGCTTCCTCTCGGTGAAGCCTTCAACGAGAGGAAAAGCCCCTTCGCCGAGAGGAACCTCGCTCTCGGCGAAGGCCCCGAATCCGGTAGTGAACGACACTATGTAAGAGACCCACTTTGAAGACGCGGGTTAAGGGACAAAGGAGACGCGTAAAAAACACGTCTCTTAGTTTGCGTCTCTAATGACAAGTCATAAGAGAGCGTTTTTTATGCGTCTCCTTTGAGAGGAGTCAAAGGAGACGCGTTTTTACCAACAAGCGTCTCCAATGACCCCCTCAAAGGAGACACGTTTTATTTACCCGCGACTCCTTTGTGAGTAATAGGAGACGTATTTTACCAACCCGCGTCTCCTTTAAGAGAGTCATTGGAGACGCTTATTGGCAACCCGCGTCTCCTTTGATGGATTAAAAAAACAAAAAAAATAAAACAGCAAAAATTATAAATAGATCCCTGCTCATTTATTACCCCATGTCTTTTTACAAACAACTCCCTAAAGAAATCAGAAATTACAACACGTCCCAAAACACATCTCCAGGGGCTAAAACACATCAGTTTGAGAACTCTTTTACAAACAACTCCCTGAAGAAATAGGAAATTACACCACGTGCCTCAAAACACATCCTACAGCCTTCCATTTCACAAATACCAATAACCACAAGAACACTAGATGATCAGGAGAACCCAAGTGTACACCACAAATACACACATATTCTCACAGACATAGCTAAAGCTGTAGAACTACTTTTTGATTGGGATGGCTGCAAGAATAGAACAATACATGTAAAATCTGAGTTAATTACTAGGCTTAACTTGTCTTGTATAGTGTAAAACTAACATGAGAAAACTACTATGTTTCAGCATTGTAAATTTGCTAGTATGATTAATCTAAGACTCAATATTAAGATCAACAACTTCAAAAAAAAAACCAAGGCTGCATGGTCATAGCAATTCCATCTGACTGAAATAAGACATGGAAAAGAACCTTTATTTATATAGGTGCAGAAACTTGACGTACTGCCTCTTCCAGCATAGCACTCATGTCAACATGCAAATGTAGAGAGAACAAATGATCAGTACTTATGAAAGTTTCAAGCTTGTTGACCCTATGAAAGTTTCAATCTTCTAGCTAGTAGTAGTAACACTAAATTTATTCACAACTTGTCTAATAATCGAGGCACACAGTTCATAAAAATTCAGAACACAAGTAAAGGAAGGTAAGGGCCACATGTTGACATTTGATTTATGCATGGCAGACTTAAAAATTGCAAAAACTGAAGTAATATGAGTATCAGCAGAGGACTGAGCACAGAATGCATAAGGCTAGAGCATTATACTAGTATTGGTTTGTTAGCTCCAGCAACAGTTTGCATTCTTGTACAAAATGGCATATAGGTGCTCCATAGATGAAAAAGGGGGCGAATAGGAAAGAGAGCACCTTACATGTGAACACAGTCGTAAGCTCATATGCTCATATCTATCCCTGCAAGATGTGAAAGCAGCAAGAATCAACTCAAATAAAGTGCAAGTGCTAATCCTATGTTCACGTGGAGGAGAACGAGGTGAGAGAGAGATAGGAGGGAGATGATTGAATCGGAGAAATGAAAAGCTACTCCTGATTCACGAGCTCTCCGCGTTTCACGGCCTACACGTCAAGCAGCCGCACATTGGTCGTTTTGCGGAAAAAGTCTCCGGTTTGCTACAAATCACGAATCAGTTTACCGCGTCCAGATCGTACAGTGCTCACGTTCATATATTTTGCACACAAGCCCTCAAAATGAACTTTATTTCTACACAAAGAAAAAGAAATTCGATGACGGTGTCGTTTTACAAACACCCCCTAGCTGTTTTTGCGAACACCCCCTTCCACCACCCTATCCCCCACCTAATACCCCCCACACGCATGCGCTGCCCCCGAACCCTAACCGGTTCACTCTCCCCCGCCGCCCCCTCGCCCCTGACCTCCTCCTCCCCGGCGTCCCCGCGCCCCACCTGCTCTGCTCAGCCGCCGCTCACGCTGAGGTGCGGATCCGGTCGAGGCAGCCCCAGAGCGGTGAGTAGGGGCGCTCTCGTCCTCCTTTGACGCCGCTCTCGTCCTCCTTTGACGCCGCTCACGCAGAGGCGCGGATCTGGTCGAGGCGCACGTCGGCGGAAGAGCAGCACACCGGTGTCCTGCCTCGATGCGAAGCCCCACGCCCGGCCGCCGAGGCGGAGGCCGACGACGAGACGGTGCAGAGGAGGGAGCAGGACACGCCAGGAACGTCACGTGCTCCCGTCCCTCGATGCGCTCTCCACCCGTCGACAAGATAAGTGCCTCCCTCCTCGTTTGTTCTCCCCCTCCTGCTCCGCTTCCTTCTCCCGACGTTGACGCATGGTCGTCGTCACGCTTCACTACTTCGCCGGCCCCGCCGTGCCACGCTATGTCATCGCCACCGTTGGATACGCGTGGTTCTGCTCCCTCTCCATCATCATCCTCGTTCCCGCTGACATCTGGACGGTCAGATCCCTTACCGCGGCTCTCTCCCCCCACCTCCTCATCAACTACCCCCGGTTCTGGCCATCGGTCTGCTCCGGCTTCGCTGGTTGGGCTGTTGATGCTGCTAGATCCACCGGGTTGAGCTCATTGCGTGACAATTAGGATGTATGTACGACTTGAAATTGCAATTTACCTATGAAGTGTGTTGGCCCTGGAACACGTTTTTCAATTGATGCGTATTGCCGTGGAATGAGATCTGGGAAGCTAACCTCACCCCAGCCACCCATTAGAGAGGCTACAGTTCATTTACATAGCTTATACAAAATGCAGTGGGAACCTTGGACCCGCTACCTGGGGCAAATTGATTTGTACCCCACAGGAGAATTGCATAGCCTGACTGCAAGTTACTCCAGAGAATTCTGTTTCTACACTATCTGAGTCTTCACAGCTAATTGCCATGCAACACACTATAGTCCTATGTGTTACCTCTCGCAAACATCTTCTATTGTCTGTCGGGATTCACCATTTTGTTAGGTTCAGACAACTAGATGCTCAAAATATCAATAAATGTGTTAGTGTAACTGTATGGCAAACTTTATTAGTGTACTGGGCTAGAAAATTCTATTTTACACTCGGTTTTTAAACCCTTGTCCCTTACAGACATTAACTGGCAGTTCGAAGGGCGGCATTGGATTCTTTTGGAGCTGGTCCTACTGGAGCACATTTATCCTAACATGGTATGCTCTAAAATGTCTTGCTCATCGTGCTCTGAATTAAACTTGTACTCATCTTGCTCTGTATCACTTGTATTTTGACTCATCTTGCTCAGAATTACTTTTAACATGTGTACACCTGATATTATGTATAGAGGACCGATTTAGATGTTTGTATCTATGGTGATTGGTTCTCTGAGTTATGGGAAGCTAAAAAGCTTATATATACTAACCTTCTCCATCCAATGTTGTTTGTCTAACTTCTTATTTGAGGTGGATACTTGCGATCCGCAACCATTGATAGTCTGTACTTGTGATCTTACATGTTTACTGTCTGCACATTTGCTCATTTCTTCAGCCCCATACATTCAGACAACATAGATTTGATTTGGCTACCGTAAAGTCTTCGTTCCTGGTGTTGGTCCTTAGAAGGGACGGAAAAAGAAAACTTTCCCAACTGATGCAAATGTTTTTTCTGTTGCTACATGAATTTTTTTTATGTTTTTCATCTCATGGTATGCTTACCTGTGTAAGTTTCCAGTTTCGTTTCTGAGAATATAGCCTTTGTTTGCTCTGCTCAAATGGACTAAAAGAGGTGGCTTCTTTGCATCTGCTGCATTTGTTTGTTTGTCTAAATTTGCTTAGTGGTTCAGGAAGGAGTGGTCATGGTGATGAATGGAGGACCAGCTGCTCAGAGAGGTAGGCAGGTGCATCCAAGAAAAGCAGACCTAGTCAGTTAAAACATTTGGACCACGCTTCTCAAAGATTGCAGCTACCTCCATTTTATTTTGCCTGAACACATCATTTTGGTAGACTGATTCCATGGTCCTCCAAAATAATACATTTATCTATGTGCTTTTTACCAGTTAATCTGATTATTTTGTCTCTTTTGTTTTGTAGTGACTTATAGACCAGTTGTCAAAGGGGAGTGTAGACCGAATCCAAAGAGGACGACTTCGATCCGGCATGCTTGATGGAACAGATTGAGTTTTTCACTCCTTGTGCTTCTTTCCCTTTGCGGGCTTAGAAACCCAATGAAATGCGTCAACGAACTAATCTGTTGTGCAGTAGTAGTATGGTAGTGTGCAACTCAGTTTTGAAAATGAGTTGATTGTCATAGAGCATTTTCATGTAGGTTGTTGATACAATTTGCCTTTACTACAATAATCTGACAGTTTTCTTTTGTAGAATCTTTGCCATTATTGTGAAGGATATTTCGATTTCTAATTAGTTAAATTATATATAGGGTAGCTGGATTGGTCTTTTGAACATGATTTATTAAACTATTGCCACTATTGCTTTCATCAGTAATTAAACATGTCTTTTTAGCAGTTATTGAATTGAGAGCAAGCATCCTGGATGATCATGTCCCCATGGTCATTCAGATGAGAGTACTGGTGCAGAACTTATAGAAAACATAGTGGAACAAGTTGCTGCATGGTGTCTGTTAAGGAAGAATTACTAGCAAATCAAATCATACAGTATAAGGCTTGTTCAAAGCCTATTGCTCATTGCTTGGCCCTTTCAGAGCTTCTGTCAAACAACTGATAAATTGATATATTGCACCTGACAATGACCATTAATTTCTCACCTGTATATTGATGTTTCCATGTCTTCTGGTCATATATTATTCATGCCTCTGGAGAGTAAACAAAATTTATGTTAGCTAAAATAGGTATTGAGAAAGGTGAACTATTAATTGGCAGCTCTGATTGCAAAGGGATTTCGGTTTACTCAACACATGTGAAATAGCCTACAGAAAATCACTTGTATTTGCACTTCTTCATTTAGATATTTGTAATTTTATTAATTTTGATCCTGATGGAGTGCACTTTGCATAGGGCGCGCATCACGCGCCAGATTGTTCTAGTACACTAGAGAGAGGCGTGGAGGCGGGCGCCTACGGACACGAGGGGTGGGTCAATCGCAACCCATAAAAATTTTGGGTCCGAGGTACAATGGGTGGGCGACGCGTTTTTTTAATTCGCGTCTTCTTTTTCCGGGTACATAGGAGTTTAACAACCTGCGTCTCTGATGACTAACAGACTTAAAGGAGACGCGGATTCAGAATAAGTGTCTCCTATATATAGGCACGTAGGAGACGCGGGTTGTTCACGTGGATTTTTGGCTGACTCATTGGAGACGCGGGTTGTTAACATGCGTCTACTTTCAGTCATAGGAGACGCGTTTAAAAACCGCGTCTCCAATGATGGTGTCTTCTTTGTAGGTTTCTTACATAGTGCGAATAGAATGAAAATCTTGAGGCTACTATGGGACATAATTTTGAAGAATATTTTTAATCCATTCACAATATGCCACACTATTGATCCTCCATCCCCAACATTTGAATCATCGTTTCCTCTACGTTTATATACAGACCCAGTTAAGTTTATGCCAGTTTGAAACGCACAATGTAGAGGGCAGTTGAGAAGGACCGTGTGGATTCATTACTCTATAAATTTAGGGCTTCAGAAGCCTTTTCCCGTGTGGAAAACGGCCAAAAGCTCCCAGCATCAGCCAAGGAGCTCCACAGGTTGGCCTCTAGAGTTTCTTCAGCCTCCTGCATACCTAAGTGAGTGGCAAACGCAAGACCGCCACTCTTCAGCAAAGAGATGTTGGATATATATACAAAAAAAAACTCTAGTTGTATTTATTTTCCCAAAAAAACTCTAGTTATATTTTTAAATACTATATCACCTTTAAATACTAAAAAATATTTCTAGTGGTCATTGTACATTTTGAATTTTCAGTTCTAGCACACTAGAAGGATATCCAACCATATCATTCTCTAATATTAATTATTCTAATCACTTCAAGGATAGCCTAAGTGAAGAAAATCATATATATATGATATATCCATTCGAACATTTTTAAAATTCATTACTTACATGTTATAAATGGTATGTGCATTATTAGTTTTGCAACAAACATTATAATGTAAAATATTCAAAATATCCAGACAAGCAATACAAATTGAAGAAGAAATACTATATCACCTTGAATAAGTTACCTCAGAGCCTAATATATAGTCATGAAAATAAGTTAACATGCGCACCCTATAGTTATGCCCTGTTAACAACTAGATTTTTTTCGTTTCATGTTCCATGCATCATGGCTTCACTTCACAGAATAATTGGTGTGATTTCTTATCGTTCCTCACTTTTGTATTTTATCATCTAAAAATAAAATAGCATATATGTGATTCAGTTTTTCTGTTATTCAAAACTGGCACCTCTGTATATTTGTGGAACCACAGCTTATATGCTGCCAGCCTGTGCGGCTTGGTACTGAGGGTATAGTGGGTGTTCATATGGCACAAAACAAAACTGTACTGAGACATGGATCTGTAATTAAAGACGAAGAAAATGTTGCCCTTGTTATTACTCCAAGGCCTAGAAATTACTAATGAACAAATGTTAGTTTTACAAATTACTAAGGTCATTAAAAATGCTCGCTAACCCATGTAAGAATTTAACTATTTAGTACTCCTGCATTGTTCTTTAGTAAGCTAGAACCGTGACCAGTCTTGGTCCAAATCCCACCAGCTTTGCTTCATTCCCTTTTGAAAAATTGTTTGTTGCACCCTGAGCATTGTTAAGCCTGCCACGATGCAGTAAACACCGCTCAAAATTAACAGCATTCCCAACCTCTGTGGCTGGACTCCTGACTGCCTGTCCCAGATTTACCAGAAACACTTGGTTCGGTTTCATTCCTGACTCCCTGATTTCTATTTTAGTTTGAAGTCCAATAATATAATTCACCATCACGATGACTAGTAGCATGCTTTGTCGGAAAAACATCAGACTCTTGGCTGCTATGCAGTTGTTTATGTATGGATATAATTGAGGTGAAGTTTAGTATCAGAGAGATCACCAAGGTTGGGGGCGACAGCATTATATCATCCGAAAAGGCATTTGACAGTTTGTTTACCATGGAAGAAAGCACGAAACGAGACTATTAAAGTTTAAGATTTGCATTGTCTGTTGGGGTCAGTCTAAGAATGAAGGTGCCACTATCTTGTCTCTCTCACTACCTCTATTATATGTGTCTCATTAGAACACCTCATTTTATAGGGTAGATCTGATTCACAGAATGACAGAAATATGCACGTACCCTTGTAGCTTCACTATTAAATTGTTCTGTTCACTGCTTTATGACTAGGGATGCAAGTTGGAAATATAATGTGTCATTTTTTAGAAAAAATATAATGGGTCATTGGGTCGACCCAAAAAATTGATAAAATAAATTAGGATGGCATTCCACATAATTAATTTTGGAGAGGAAATAAACTAGAGTGGCATGGTATCGTAATTAATCAGCCGACCCAAAAAAGCACCATTGGGTACCCACTTGCATCCTTACTTATGACTATGAATTTAGACCATGATGGATGGTCTGAATGTTAAGCTAATACAGAGGTAGTAAAATTTTAGTGTGAATATTGAACTCAAATGGTGCATCAAGTGCCAAAACTCAAATATTGGAGTTGAATAAACCAAAGCGTGCAATTATAGTTTAACAGCAACACTTGTTAGGTGATTTCACAAATGAGTAGGGATCAGAGTTCACACTCCTTACAATAATGTTCTACACTACATTATTAATTACAACCGTGAGAGAAAGCTCTCATGGGACAATCAGTCAAAGAAAGGAATTAGCAAACTCCAGTCGAATGTGACAAGGTGACCTGGCAGATGAATGTGACAGACCGCTAAGCTCCAGGTGGCAGACTCGGCAGTTTTCAGTGTGCTGAGGATGAAGAAATAAGTTGCGGTATTGGCACTTGTGAGTGTGGTGGCACCGACACTTTCTAATGCCAGCTGACGAGCAGAAAAAACAGACAGAGAGCACCACCTATCGGATTGGCTATCGCGAAGAAAACCAAACAAAGCACCAGACTGATGCGTTGAGCTGATCTTTCCTTACAAACCCAGTAGCTGAATGAAAAGATGCGGTAACCCTGAAAATCCAGAGACCTTTCATTCCAAAGATGAACAAAATTAAAATTCCTAGAAACTAAATAGAGGTAGTGCAATGCAGTGGGAAGCATTATTAAATTTCTTCTTCGGTAATTAGAATGTAGCACCTCTCTCTGTCACACACACATACTCTCTCTCTCTCTCCTGTGTGTGTCTGTCAGATCTCAGTTCTATCGCACAATTATATAACGGTGGCTGGTGGGCAACATCCATTTTACATAAATAAGCATGTGCACATAGCACCACAAATTTTAATGTTACTATTTGACACAAATGGTCAAGTTCTCTTGCAGTATCCACCCATTCATTCCCAACATCTCCCCGGGCCCGTTTAGTTCGCGAAGTAAAACTTTTGGGTCCCCTTTCAAGGTCTATTAGGAGTATTGAACATAGATTATTTACAAAAATAATTACACGAATGGACCGGAAATTGCGAGACGAATCCATTAAGTCTAATTAATCCGTCATTAGAGATTGGTTACTGTAGCATGATGTTGTCTAATCATACCATAATTAGACTCGTTAGATTCGTCTCGAAAATTAAGGTAGGGGTCGTGGAATGGGTTTTGTCATTAATCTACATTTAATACTCCGAATTAGTGGAAAGAAGATTGATGTGACGGGGTAGTTGGTGAATATTTGGGGATGGAAACAAATATACACTTCCTCCATCCTTAAATATATGATGTTGTACTAATTTGCTTATATTTAAGGATGGAGGTAGTATGCTGCATGGTCTATATAATCTACTCCCACCATCCCATAATATGTTTACTTCTAGTGCTTGAATTTTGTTTGTAGATATTACAGGACTCTATAATTGTCAAACAGGGGGCATTGTTCTATTGCCCTCGACTGCCCTGCCTCCCCTGAATTACCACCACCGTCCTGTTGCCTGGGAGTAAAAAAAAACGTGACATGATTTCTCAATTGTGTTTTTAAAACAGGATTTTGGAACAAGAACAATCATGTGAGAGTTTTGATAACCTTTTATTGACAATATTTGTAAAATTTAGAACAATTGTTTCATGAATTTTGATGTGCTGGTACATCATGGCCTGGTTCATCATATTGTTTTGTTTGGGGGTGACGTTGTTGTGCCAGAAGTTGGCGAGACCCGCATGACTCTTCCTGCCGTTGTCTAGTCACTTTGCAAACCAAGAGACAAGATTGTATACGAGAAACATCACAAAACACCTAATGGACTGGGATGTCGGCAGGTGCAACTGTACATGTATACTCTCTTTGTGTAATGTCACATCTCAGATGACATATCTTTCATCGGGATGTTTTCAAGATGTGCGAATGTTTTTTCCAACCTATTATTCCTGTTCCTTTCAACAAAGCAGAACACACAAGAACTGTTAAGGACTTCTTCAGAAGTAGGTACATGTAACACCCTAATTTTCAAAAATTTGTATTTTAATAAAATTTGCTAGCAACCTTTAATTTTGCTCATAAGGACTATAAGGCTGTCTTTAATTTCTTGTAGGCATTTAAATTATTTCCAAAAATTAAATAAGTTAATCATAGGAGTTTATTGTTGCATTCATGCAGATGCATTGTTTTTGTTTGTTTGAGTTCAAATTTGAATTTGAATTCATTTCTTTGAAGTTTTTTCAAAATAGTTAAGCTTTTCTTTTACCCTTTCTCTCTTTCTTCACTTCTGGCCTGTTTTTTTTTTTTGAAGCCCAAACCCCGGAAGTCTTTTAGACGCCCCTCAACTCTCCCTCCCAGCCGCTCGCCGTCCCTCAGCCGGCCTACTTCGTCACGAGCTCGGCCCGACGTCTAAAGTCCATCCATGCCCCCTCAGTTCTTTCGCCTGACCACCGCGGCACCCCGGCCCAGCAGCCCAACTCCGCAAACGGCCCAGCCGGCCTGCTCCGCTCCTCCGCCGCCCGCAGCTGCTGACACGCAGGGCCCGCGTGTCATCCCTTTCCTCCGGCTGTGCTCGAGCTGGACACGGAGTCCGGGTCGATCCTGTCTCGTGCGCGCCACCCTAGGCTTGGCCCGCACGCCAAGACCGGCCCCTGGCCTTTAAAAGCAGCCGCCGCCTCGTGCTTCGCCCCCACCCCAAACCCTAGCCGTCACCCGAGCTCCTGCGCCGACGCCCGAAACCCTAGCACCGCCGCCTTCGATCCGCCTCGCCGCCGCCTCTCCGCCGTCGAGGAGTGCCTCTAGGGCATCACCTGTACAAGGGGAAGCTTCCAGTGTCGTTTGTTCGCGCCACCGACCTCTCCAACGCCCGTACGTCGTCGCTAGAACTTCACCGCCGCCGCCGTCCGCCTTTTCAAGCTGTTCGCCGTCGTCATCGCCCGTAAGCCCACGTCTTTGCTCTGGTTAAGCTCGTTGTGCCTTGCGCTACGTTTTGGTGCTCGTCGCGCACGAAATCGAGCACCCTAGTTCGATTCAGCCTTGCGCCGGCGAGATCGCCGCCGCTAGCCGCGCCGCCGCCGCCCGGTCGCCGCCGC
Organism: Cenchrus fungigraminus; assembly: GCA_036936925.1. Taxonomy (NCBI): domain Eukaryota; kingdom Viridiplantae; phylum Streptophyta; class Magnoliopsida; order Poales; family Poaceae; genus Cenchrus; species Cenchrus fungigraminus. The sequence continues at coordinate 18,743,801 of CM072774.1, forward strand.
CTGCGCTTGCGCGCGTCTGTGGCCATTAGATCTTGATCCGACGGATCGGATCAAGACCACCCCAGATCAATAATGGTCAACCCCGAGCTAAACCCTATAGTTTTGCATTTAAGCCCCTGTGTTTCTTAGATTTACAAGTCGGTCCTTCCGCAGTGTAAGAACCTTGCACATAAGTCCTTTTCTTCACGGTTTAGCCCCTGGACTTCTTGTTTTTAGCGCCCGAGGTCCAGATCTTTAGTTTTCCACCATAGCCCTTCTGTTTTTACGTGTAATTATGTTTAGGCCCTCGGTTTCTTGCTGTTAGGTCCCTGTAGACTTAGTTTCTTTGCAGATAGGACCCTGTACCTTATTTTAGCTGTAGAATACACGTTTTAGCTCCGTTTTAGCGTTCTTTATATCCATGCGTTCGTCTCGACGAGTAGATTAGTTTTATGTTGTTTTTTCTATTTGCTATGATTGGTGTATTGTTTCTTATTTAATTGTATTGTATGCTTCTATGTGAATGTGTAGAGCGTAGTGAACGATCCGTTCGTGGAGTACGCTGCCGTTGAAGTCAAGAAGACTTTGAGCAGCAGCACGCTTGGGTAGAAGGCAAGTCCTTTCTGCATTCCCTTTTGTCCTATTACAACATGCATTTTAATTACATCGTTATTTACTTATTGCTTGCATTAATATGATGGGTCCTATGCTTAAGGTTTGACTAGTGTTGTTTACCCTGTGCCTTGATCAACCGGGTTTACTTTATGTTGGGTAGCTTTGCTAGAGCATACTTTGGGTGGTTTTAATTGAACAATCATTAATTTGGATTTATTTCTGCTATTCATTCATGTAATGCAAGAACATTATGCGTGTTAATCAAAACATGGAGAACTACCCAGGAAAACCAAACAACCACAAGACACATGACTCTGTCTTGGCCAAGTAACTAGAGACTTTGATGTTGTAGCAACCTTACCTGAAAGGGGCCAATGGGGAGGCGTTGTTGGGGTATAGACCCGCTCTAGCGGGGAGTTGGGTTTGTTCTTTTATGGTGGGGCATTGACCCGCTAGGGAGCTTTATGCCCTGCTTCGTCCTGAAATCTAGTGGGTTGTTGCACGTTGGGGAATCTTCGTAAAGGCCTCGTAGCGTCCCTATGCAGCCACACCTCGGTAGTGTGGTAATGTGCCTACTTTTGCACAGTGTGGTTGGGTCCAAAACTCTTCTGAGTTTTTACGCGACTTGTGGTGAAAGTGTACAACCTCTGCAGAGTGTAAAACTGACTAGTTAGCCGTGCCCACGGTCAAGGGCGGCCTGGACCCTCACATGAGTAACTCTATGGAAGATGGAACTATAAACTTGTGCATTGCATCCTATGGTTCTTATGTATTTGTTAATTTGGGTTTTGGTATATCCTTACACTTGCTAGTAATAGTTGCTTAATAAAACTTGACCAACTAAAATGCTGATTTACTATGTAACCACAAGCCTTCCACCATAAAGCCTTTGCATGTTGTTATAGTATTTTTCCCTTGTTGAGTACGACATGTGCTCATGCTTGCCCTTTTATATTGCATCTACACACAACCCGACTGCTGCTCAGATGGACGTTTTGAGGATTTCTCTGGTGAATTCGACGAGTTCTAGGCGTTCGCTCCTTCAGTCAGTTGCTTGTGGTGGACGTCCGTGTTTATCTCTCCGCTGTTAGCTACTCGTTCGTGTCTTAGTTTAAAGACATTCGGTCATGTAATAAAGTTAATACTCTACTTTTGTTATGCACTGTCTTTTGGTTATCACAATGTCGATGCATGTGTGTAAACTTGATCCTGGCGCACATGTATTCAATGCATTCGGGTTTGCCTTTAAATCCGGGTGTGACAGTACATTACTTTTGTATATCAATACTGCAATCTACCAACAACACGCCCACCAGTTCAGCACTTATAGAGAATTCAGATGAGGGAGACTGTTGATATACGTAATTCCGGGTATCTTGCAATCGCACACGATGGATCTTTGAAACCCGAAGCATGGGTGCATGTTATGTTTTTCACATGATAGCATTGTCAGGCTTTAACTAGTCACGTTAACAATGGGCCTAGTACTCGCATTAACACCGAAATGTTACTTGTTTCATTTCAGAATCAGAACAATAAAACTATGAATGTAGCAGTCATGAATACATTAAGAGATAATTTCTTGGAGCCATGTTGGCACATTTTAATTTGTTTATGCAAATTGCATCACACTCGTACACCCAATTACAAAGAATAGACAGGTGTGCTCCTTCTCATGTCCTTGTTTGATCCGAAAACATCACATAATTAAGTATAACTCAAAGTACTTTTTTCTAACATTCAGCTTATTTTCATGGTATTAGCGACTCGTGCAAGGCTGAGGTCTGGAAGGCAGCTAGTATCAACTAACTGAGAATGGAAACACACAGCAAAGAAGTGTTTATGTGCAATCCGGAAGAGGGCTGGAACACAGGGGTGTCCTTAGTGCAGCTTGGACAGCAACATTAATTTTGACCTAGAAAAAAATGACACTGAATAAAAAAATACAGATGTCACAAGGAGCACATATATGACTAGATGTTCCGCCATAAATGCCTCATAAGTCTCATGGTTCTGCACTATGAATTCAACTGATCTGGACTTGCATTGGAGCTGGTGATTCACCGGCGAAAAGAAAATTGGCACTGGAGAAACATGTTCATGTTCAATGATTAAATCAGCTGTGCTGTTACTACAGTAATCATCACAAGACCCAGAATTAATCATTTGTTCAATGATTCACTGCGGTGGTAAGCTTTGAAAAATTTGGGGATGTGGTGGAGAGGAATAGCGGAGTGAGGAAGTAGAGTGAACAATTGTTTGTAGATATAGAGTAGGCATGCCAACCAGCCTTTAAAATTAAAGAATATAACGGAAGAAAACTGGCCCCAACACAAGCCCCTACGCACCTGGGGAAGATAGCAAGAACATTCGCTAAATTAAAGTTCAGAGGAGAAAGACTGTCCAATGTCACATAGATGGCTTCCAGAGTTGTGGTTCCTTATGCTTTCCAAACCTATATGCTTTGTGAAGCTCTAAGCATGTTGTGTTTTGTACACGAAAACATTGTCAGGCTGGAACTCGTCAAGTTAACAGTGGGCCAAGTACTCGCATGAACACTGTTTTTCTTATACTGATACGATGAACACTATAAGGTTACTTAGTTTTATTCGGAGCGATGAAGAAACTCTGAATGTAACAGTCAAGAACATATTAAGAGACAATGATTTCTTAGATCCTTATTCGCAAATTTAATTAAATGATTAAATGGTACAGCGGTAAAGGATATAATGGAGTTGCACTCACTCTCTTGGTCTTGTATGATCCGCAAAAAGAGCACAAACATCACATAGTTAAGAACATGCACCTACAGTTGCTGGTTCACTAAAATGCAAAGTTCACTACCTTCTAAGATCACCTAAATGTTTAGTGCCTAGAGGTGCTCTGTTCCTGAAATTTCAGTGTAAAACTTTAACTCAATGCACGTTTTCTAAAACTACAACAACCTTCACTTAATTGTTATACAGTAGGAAATGGACCTGAGAAGCAGTCGACTTATTTTGTGCTAGGTCAATGTCTAAAATAAACAGTCTTTGCTCCCGAGTTCGTCCAAGACTTCTGGACTCTTGTTAGGTTGTTTGGAATTGGGATACACGATATCCATGGCGCAAAATCTAACAAGGATGTCCCAAACCAGCACCAGGTAGCCCACCCGAACGCGTTCAGACTGTGCCATGATTCCATGAACGATCCATGTGCACTCCATGTGACAGATCAAAAGCCGGTAATGGAACTGCTGAGAAATACTCCGATACGCTCTCACCCTCTGCTCGACAACGCCTGTAGAGGGAACACTAGCAATGGGTAAGCTCTAGTGCGACCCTCCATCCTAATGCCTTCCATTCTTACAGAAAATGATTTGTTTCGTCATCTTTTTCCTTCTGGTTACCTTCCATAGAAGCTCTTTCTACTCTACACTTCAGTTTTTTTCTTTAAAAAATAAAGTTGTTTCTACTCTACAAACAATTCTTTCTGGTTGATCTTAGCAGCGGCCAAAGAAATTGCAGTGATGTCTTTTATTTATAGGCATATTGGAGTTGGAGTCATTACTGGTGACAATAAAATTGTACCTCAAAACCAGTATCGACAATAATTAAAGACTATTCATAATCCAAGTTGCAGAAAAGTGAATTTTTATATTTTTTAATTCATTAGACCTGCAACCGCCGTGGACCACAGCGGCCGCCGTGCGCCACGGCGGATGCTGGTTAGATTAGCTAAATCATTGAGTTCTTTATGTATCGTACAATGCAATATTTTTATGAAAGGAGCAAGGCAGCGGATGAGGTACTGAGGAACACTCAAATGGTGTACTGCACCAGAATGACTGAGTATTTGGAGAAGGCTCAGGGAAAAGCACTTCTTCACAAGGTCACAGCGCAGCCTTTGTACCAGTCTGCTGAGAATGAAATTATGTGGAGATATGATGTTGAGTGCAAAGGGAAAATGCGTCTAGGCCCATCGTGTGAAAAGACACAACAAGTGTGTGAACTTTTCAACCAAATCTGCAGATGCTCATGCCGGAAGCCGCAGCTACTACACACCCCCTGCTCACATGTGATCGCCGTATGTTATGAACTTCAAATTTTCAGCTACTGTAGGTACGTGCCTTGGTACTACGACAAGGAAATTGTTCGGAACTATTGGAACCGAACAATTCAGGGCTACCTCGTGTAGTGTACTTTTACTGAGAACCCCAAAGAAAATGATGTGCACATACCAAATCCAGATCCTGAGATGTACCAAGGTGTTGGAAAACAAAGAATAAGAGGATTAGGAACAACATGTACGAAGCATAAGCTGGACCTGCAGTAGTGATGTGCTACAAGTGCCACAACACGGGCCACACGTACAAGAGGTGCACAGCTCGAAATTATGCTTGCAACGCACCAAGTACGACCAATGTGGGCTCATCAGCACCTTCAGGACTCTCCCAACCCCCATTCGGACGTAGACGTGGGCGTGGGCGTAGCAACAATGCAGGATTCAGATGATCATAGTTGCTTGTAACGTTAGGACATTTAATTTCAGAAATTGTAATATTTGAACTAATATTTTCTGTACGAACTTATGCATGGTATTGTGTTGTAATAATTGAACCGCTATTTGGTGTCGTCTCAATTATGTTGTTTCATTTGTATTATTTTGCCTATTATTGTTCTCATTTTGTTTTGCAGGTTTGTAATGGCCTCATCAGGTCCTGAGTTGGACTTGGAGTTCCTCACCAAGAGGAAGGACAATGTCGAGGTGCCAATGGGGATCGACACTCCTATGTGCTTCTGCGGTGGCAGGTGCAAGCTTGTCAGGTGCATGGTTCTCGAGTACGCCTACGGGATGAGGTTCTTCATGTGTGCCAACTATGCGCACGACGTGATCCAGCCATTCGACCGCAATCTTAGAGCCAAAGTAAGGACTTACTACATTTCTCGATTATTCATTTGTCATTTCTGTTTTATTATTTGCTGACATGTCTTTGAAAAAAGACTCCACCTCCTCTTTGTGATTTCATGCAGTGGCTAGATACTGAGCACTCTGACTTCGACAAGAGGTACGTCAAGGGAGCTGGCCGTGATGCAAGGGAGAGGTGGTTTCACATGGTTGAGTGGGAAAGGAGAGAGGAAAAAAGGAAGGAGGAGCAGAAGGAAATGCGCAATCACCAGGAGATGAGAAAACGTGAAGCCGATAGAGAGAGGAAGAGGGAGAGGGCTTGCCGGGCCAAGGAAGCTAGGCCGGATGCCATCAGGAAGGGGAAATACCCCCGTTGTACTCAGTAGACCTAGAGCATTAGTCGGACTGTATCAAATAATTCCGAATTTCATGACATCGTCAACTAGGGTCCTCGGTTTGTATCCTTAAGAACTTTAATCGAACTGCATTAGAGTGTGTTTTCTACATTTCGTGTGTTTTGTTATTGTGACTGCCATATGCAGAGTCGATGTGTTTCCTCTGAGTCACTGACGCGTTCCCCTCTCACGGATCGACTGGCCAACAACGCGACAGTGCCCTAGTACTAGGGTGTGTTTTCTCCGAGTCACTGATTCATTTCCCTTCCCACGGATCGAAGGGCCCACCACCCAGAGCCAGCCTTCTTCTTCTGCGTATATGTAGTACCATTCACTCTATTGCTTCTTCTCACAGCATTCAACAATGACTTCCTAGAGTGGGAATGAACACGGTTTCAGTCCTCAGTTGTGGCATCAGCAATCTCTCTAGATTTCGAAGCCAATTTCCCACTGAAAGGCAAGAGTGACTTCAGTTCGATGCGTGAACTTACAAGCTACGCACCCAAGCAAATGGTGCTGTGGCCTAGGTGTTCACACGGTGAGTTTTTCGTGATGCAAGTGTACAAGGGATGGAACAACTCCGGTCGTCGCTTCTGGCACTGGCCATATGCATGGGTAAGTAATGTCCAGGAAATTGGTTCATCATCTTTCTTTGGTTTGCTAACGTTTTCTTGCATTTTGCAGTACTCCACCCAAACAGAGAACTGTGCGGTTTCTCGCAATGGGTGGATCCACCAGCTATTCGCCCCTATCAAGAGTACATCGACTACCTAGAGGACGTCGTCATCTACAACCTCAAGCGGGAGCTGTCGGAGGCACTGGCTTCCCCAGATCCATCGTCTCGCAGGATACAGTCGATGCTGCAAATGTTCGACCTGTACTTGTGAATGTCACAAGAAGATCAGCTCCCCCCGAAAAATTGGTCTCCTCCACCTTCACCACCTCCACCCCCCACCTGGGTACTACTACATGCCATCGCAGCACTTCGGCGACTCTATGCTTTCCGGGCAGTTCTCGTACAACTAGATTAAGTAGTCATGTTGTAATCCATTTTCTAAATTCCCTAAGGCATGTTATCGGTACGTAAGGCGCTTTGTTAGAGTAGTAGAAGCGCCGTACATGCCATTGCAAAGGTGTGTGTTTTGTCTTCTAAATATTAAAAAAACAACCGCCGTGGGCCACGGCGGTTGCATGCCCGCTGCCTGCCGCCACCCAGCGCATGCAACCGCCGTCCCCAACCGCCGTCGCCAACCGCCGTCGCCCACGGCGGTTAGGCTAACCACTGTGGGCTACGGCGGTTGAAGGTCAAATTTGCTAAATTTTGAAACTATCATATATTTTTCCAAAATGAATAAAAAAATCCAGAAAAGTAAAGCTACACATAAATCACGGTTCCCATCTTCAACTACAAAGACTTAAGCTGAATGCAATACAGTGAGAGACCAATAAATGAACAGAAAGATGTACGAACACAAAGGATTATTTGTGTTTGCAAACACCAAACCATGGAGCATTCTCTTTTGTAAGACTGTCTCCAGCAAGAATGCGGATGCGCATCTGCATATCACCTGTTTTGAGCTAACGAGAGAGATAGAGGGGGTATGCAAAAAGGCTCAGCTTCCAGCAGTTTCCCGCAGCTCATCGCGCATCTCCCGGGGTAGTTGGCTCCAGCGATCTGTGGGAATCGAGCGGGGCATGGAGGAGGCGTCGACAAGGGAGAGCCCGTGGAGGTGCTGCAATCCCTGAACGCCCCCTCTAGGAGTCGCAGCGCCGCGCGGGTGTCGGCGACGGCCTGCTCGCGGGCGGCGGGTGTTGGACCCAGGAAAACGGCATCCAGATCTGCCGCGGGAGGGAGGGAGGTCGCCGCCAGATCTCGGAGGAGGCGGAGGGGACGTGGGTGGAGCTCCAGAAGCGGCATTGTAACATACCAAAATTTTGAATGATTTACCATGTATGAATTTTCGCAAAAATTTAAAACTTTTTGTTTGAACATGAGTGTTACCAAATTTTGAGCCAATTTGCTAGCCTCTCATCTTAAATTCCATATAAAATTATTTTCCAACTATGGTATAAATGTGAGTTGGATTTCTTGGATTTTATTTGGAGTTCAATTGTGTGGAGTTTGAATTTGAAAGTAATTCAAATTCAAACTATATTCAAACCTATTTGCAAAACTAATTTGAAAGGAGCTAACTGCTAACTTAGGCCTTAACCCAGTGTTTGAAGTCCATCGGAGACTCCTGATCTCTTTGCACAAGAACCAGGCCGCACCCTAACCTATCCCGGTCGGCCCAGTCAGCCCAGCCAAGCCCGCCAGCCGTCTCCCTCTCTTCCTTTCACTGCCCAGCGGGTCCCGCTCGTCAGCCACCTATTCCTCTTTCTTCCACCTCCGGTCCGTACCGCGCGCGTGCGCAGGTGCGCTGGAGCAGTTCCGCGGAGGGCTGCAGCTCGCTCCTTTGTCGAGCAACGCCTCCCGAGACCTTGTTTGGGCCTGCTGCATCTCCCGTTCGCCGCCGAGCAACCACACCTCAGCCGTCGACGCTGGGTCCTACGGGTGCTGCCCCCTCTGTCGGATCTAAAGGAAAAGAGTTGGGACAAGTGAGGAAAGGGAAAGAGAGAGGGAGGAGGCAGTATGCAGCAAGCGGTATAAAAAGTGGAAGATAACGTGCCCTGTACTAGTGATAAGCTTTGAGCGCATGGAGTGTGTGGCTGGAATGCTGGATCGATTGGAAAATTCGAGACATCCCGATGCGCTCGCAGAAGAAATAGTTCTCTGCTCCTCTACACAGCAATGAGGAGAATCTGTGAATGGATAAGAAGGAAATAAAGAAAAAGAAAAAAGTAGAAGGAGGGAAGAAAAAAGTAAAAGAATGAAAATAGACAATAGAAATAAGAAGAAAATATTGTAACCATATTTCTCTTATTGATACATTTTCTATCACATGGCCACAGAATGGTACACACAAATACATTTGTAGTTAATCTAAAACCACATGCAAAACATTAAATAGCTTACGGCCGATCTCTCTATCTATAGATTGTATGTCTTGTCTGTATATCTGTCTGTATGCTAACTTCGAGGTTCTGCAGACCGCCGTCTATGGGCTGTACATGCCCTTCTATGGTAATCCACCGCTTGCAGTCATAGTTATGCAGTGCATTTTATGAACTGGTGGACACTTGAACATCAATCTGAGCAGCAAGACATGACCACAGAGTTTAGCCTTCTTGTTAGTTGAATGCTCCATCCATCCAATTGAGATCTCGTCCAATCCCGTGAGGAAGGATGCAGCCATCAACCATCGGCTTGAATGGTAGCAAGTTAAAATGATTTAAACTATCCTGAATTCCTACCATATTCAGGGGCGCTGTGTCAGAAGGAAGCATGCACTGGACGGTAAAGTGGAGGCTTCCATTTTTAGAGACCTAGAGTGTTTATACCTGTACACTGTCTAGTACTAGTTGGCTTCTTCATTTCATACTCACATTTTATTGTTTTTGTAAGTGCCCGCTGTACTTCATATAAAATAACGAAAATGACTAGAGAGTAGATCACATTAATACCTCATTAAATATTATATTTCTAAAAAGTATGTTTCCCAAGAATTTCTCTGAATACTCTCCAGCTGTATAAATAAATGGCTTCGTAGAGAAAAATGATAACTGGAGTAGGTGATACTGTAAGGAATTGAATGCTCGTGGCCGGGGGGGGGGGGGGGTGTGTTGAGTTAGGCAAACAAAAAACTTAAGGTCCTATGGTTACAAAAATTTGGTCAAAACAAAAACTAGAACATCCTATCAAACTCCTGTATTTCCGTTGGTTACCAATGGAAATGGAGCGCGGCCTCGATTAAAAAAAAAAGAACATACTATCTAGATGTGCAACTATGGCTGTTCTAGTGTGGAACACCCATCCCAAAGAGTTTTACAACCTATAACCGATCCTATCAAGATGCTACTCTATGAAACTAAAGGTAAGCAAAGATGGCTAGAAAGAAATATGGAAACGTAAAGAGGGGTGAGAGGAAGCAAATTATTGACAAGCGAATTATCTCATGGTATTGGTAGGTGCTAAGCCACTACTAGTCCACTTTGTTGAAGTACTCCACATAAGAGTATTGTTTCTCGGTCACCAAATCTCTCCCAAGGCCAATTTGACTTGCCAGTTAGGCTCGGCCACGAAGGCAAACGCCAAGCCCCTTGGTCACCTTAATGCCTCCTCCACTAAGGCAAACAGAAATATGATTTTTGGTCAAATTGATGCATTATTTTGTATGATTTTGGCTACCTTTCATGATTTTGAGACAGACACGTCACATAAGGCTCTCGGGCACTATTGATTGATGAGGTTGCTAGGGGATAGTAAACATTACCTATGACAATAGACTTACAAAATATTGGTCCACTGAGAATGAAACTGAGAATGAACATCAAAGCTTGTCTATGTACACCTCCCAGCCCTAAGAATGAAGCCACCAATACTTGGCCAGTCTATGTACACCAAAGCTGTCCCTTTTTTTCACTACCAAAAATTTATATGTTGCTGTATTGGAGACCCTCGAACACTTGAATCTTCTAAAAAAAATTGGTAATCCATTTTATAGGGAGGAACCTGATTTCTAACATGACTCCATGTAGGAATCTGGAAAATGCAGTTATTGCCACATTTAATTTCAGGCAGTTGGATCAAAATGGTCCACAAATTTAATTAGTTTACTTATACTCCATACTGGGCATATTAATGTAATTGAAATCAAGGAAATAAAGGGATTGTAATATGTTTAGTACCATATTTCCATAAGTCATAATAGGTAAGTTGAAATAAATTTTTAAGAAACATCTCCTCGTAAACATGGGGTCATTAAGGAAAATAGCGGACTCTATTTGTTGGTCTCAAGTAAACTCAAAACCACACAGTAATCACAAAATGAAAATTATAGAATAAACTATAATTAGTTTATTAATTCATTAGTTATCATCCTTTGTACAGTCAGGGTTGATCCCGTTTTATATGTGAAATGGAACTCTCTTACACGCACAATTTACCCCTACTTGAACACTACATTCGTAAAATATGTTAGGTACTGTAGGAAATGGCACTGACAGTTGTATGTGGAAACAGTCGACTTATTTTGTGCTCGATTAACACGTCAACTGCACAGTCTTTAGTCCAAGAGTTCCTGAGTCCTGACTTCCGGTACTGGTCTGTGACGCAAATGCTATAAGGGATGTCCAAGAGTGTTCGGCAGGTCTTAGATGTACAAGTTGGCAGATTCGTTGTGAGAGAAAAATATTGCGTAAGAAGTTGTATGACAGATTAGTTGTGAGAGAAAAGTATTGCACAATAAGCCAAAATAAGACCTTCTGAAAGTGCATCAGGTAGCCAACTCAAACGCCTTCAGACTGGCTGTATCTGCTGCCATAACTGAAATGGGTTTTCAGTTTCCTGATACAAGAAGCTTTCATCTGCACGATTAATACGAGTTCCATGTATCTACCTACTTTTAACTGAGTTATGCTGTTAGAATGGTTTGTTTGTAGCAATATATTTTATTTATTTATTTTAGTCTTGGTTTTCAAGGGCCCAGCTCTGCTTGCCTAGTTGGATTATGAAGAATGGAGGTGCCCAGCTGAATTTGTTTCCTGACACTTGAGGCACACTTCTTCGGCAGGGACCTGTGCCAGCGGCCGAGCTCCTGGAGGTATCATCCTTCGACTCTGACCTCACCAGTCACTCAGAACAGCAGAGCTGCCCATCGTATAGGTAGCAATGGTGTTTCTTAAAATGCTGTTGTGGCGCTATGTTAAACAGCTCCCTACATGAATCCCAATGCCTCTCATGCCCACCAGAGCATCGCACTAAAATTGTGTATCCATGTAATAAACTGCACTCACAATGCATGATATGGGTTATCTGTTGCGTCTCGGAACTCTTTTCTGATGTTATTTATGGGCCAAATGGGACTACATGTAAGTACGGAAAACAGGGAAACCAATAATGCAGATGTACTATTTGATTTCAAATAATGTAACAATTTTTTAGATAGTGCAAAATATATAATAATGAAGTAATTTAGCACCTTTAATTTGTAGTATATACCCACTCGATGTACATTATCTAAGACGTGCATATATAGCATGTGTATTTCATTCGGAAAAATAATATAATAACAATGATGTGTTCTCAGGAAAACCTTGAAGTCAGGTCCTGCGTACTTTCCATCCGACAACAGCGAGTGTTCTCGTATAGCCACCCGCAACCCAACAGCTTGTGGGCAGGCCACCACAGCATGACAGCTCAATTCAGACTCTCGGTTGCATATCAGACAACAGTTATCCACTTCAGATCCCCCCACTTCAAGAAAAACGCTCATTTGTACCGGTCCATAACCCTCATTTGTACTGGTTATTGAACTGGTACAAGTTCTCCTGTACAAATGAGGGGAACACATTTGTACCGGCTAGAATACCCGGTACATATGTGGTTCCTGGTGCCGTCGTCCGTCAAGCTCCATCAGTCCCCTTCCCTTCCGTCTCCTTTCGTTCCTCTTTCTCTCATTTTCTGTTTTTTTTTCTTTTTTCTTGCACAATTCTCAATTAATTATCCATCACATGAATCCACAATCACACATTCACAATCACACCTTCACAATTACAGATCTATAGATCTTATACAACAAATCCATCAAAAATCACAAGAGTATATCAAGAATGACAGATCTTATACGACAAATCCATCAAAAATCACAAGAGTATATCAAGAATGAATCTGTGCTAAGAAGGAAGGGAAAGGGGAAAAATCAGAAACACAAAGCCAGGACGCAGCACCCTCCACTGCGCCGGCGAGCCTCGTGTCCCGCCGCCGAGCCCGCGCCCGCGCCGGGAGGCCGGTCGGCTGCACCGCCGAGCCCGCGTGGCTGGGGTGCCCATGCAGTGAGGCCACGCCGCCAGGGCACCCGCGCGTCTTCCCCATCAGCCTAGACGCACAGAAAGAAGGAGAAGTTAGGAGAGATGAGGAGGAAGAGAGATACAGATAGAATGAATAAGGAGAGATGGAGAGGATGGAGATAATGTCCAAAGCAGATCAGGAGGGCAGGTGGGCGCGCGGCAGTCGGCGTTTGAGGCGTGCTGCATTTGTACCGAGGCAGTTTTCACCTGGTACTGATGTCTTCACATTTATACCGGGTCGTGTCACGGGCCGGTACAAATGTGTCATCCTCACATTTGTACCCGGCGGAGCCACCACCTGGTACAAATGTGGCACATTTGTACCGGGCAGAGCCACCACCAGGTACAAATGTGACACATTTGTACCGGGGTTAGCCCCCGCCCAGTACAAATGGCCCCTCACGGGAGTGCGTTGGGCCCCTCCCCTCCCCACCCGGTACAAATGCCCTCATTTATACTGGGGATAAAAATAACCGGTACAAATGAAAAATCGGCACAGGGACAAATACCCGATTCTCGTAGTGCCTTCTCAACTGATTCTTCCTTGTAGGCAAATCATCTACAAAGCTTCCATACAAAAACATTTACCTTCGGTGGCACACTGTCACCTAGGGATGGCAATGGGCAGGGTAGGGTAAGGGTAAAGCATTTACCCGCCCGTTGGCACCCTTATCCTTACCCGCAGGGTAAAAGGGTACCCGCATAAACATGTCAATAAGTTCACATCCAAGAGTACAGTAATAATTTGATAGCTAAATAAGTCTCAAACTTCACAATCACACACATATTGATACATAAATAAGTCAAATAAGAAATTACAACATCTCAACATAAGAAATAAGATCTGGCTGGGTGAGGCAGTTGGCGAGCAGCAGGGCGCAGCCACGCAGGGATCCGGCCAGGTTAGGCGGCTGGCGAGCAGCAGGGCGCGACCACGTGGGGGTTGCGTTACAAAACCGTTGGGAACCAGCCGGTTTACCGTGGTAGCTGGTGTTACCGGTCCAGCCCGGTAGCAAAACCGGTCGGTTCCCGTCCCCCAACCGAACTAAAAAATGCAATTCTCGGTTAACCGGTCTGGTTTTTCGGGAAAAAAAACCAGACCAGTAACAGTTTTGTGAAACCTATGCGCGGGCGGCGGCCGGCGGGGCGTGGGGGTCGTGCTTGATTCGAGGGGGGAGGCTCGGGGGAGAGGCGATTAGGCAAGGCACTAAGGCACAGCATGGGCCACTGGGCCGCGGTGTCGTGATGGCAACAGGGATTTCCCTGTTGGGGATCGACCGCCATCTCCGTCCCTGCGGGGAGAAAAATTCCCCGTCCCCGCTAGAGCTCGCGGGGCAAATTTTCTTCCCATCCCCGTCCCCGCGCGGGGGGAAATCCCTGTGGGATCCCCGTACCCGTCAGCAGCCATTCATTCGACTGATGATAACTCGAGCTTTTTTATGAGAATCAAACCGCATTCAAGTGGCTTAGGATTCGAGGAGGAAAAGTAGAACTTTCTCAATTGAATTAAACAAAGCATCATATAGACACAAAAGGAACTAGGAAAGAGGACAAAAGAGGTTCGCATTCACAGCATTGAAAAATCAAAAGCAACATAAAATGGACAGGACAAAAGATCTTGCATCTCGATATGAAGTTCTAGGAGTCCAGCACCATGCTTGTCTGCTTCCTGTAGCACAACGAGAACGAAGCCATCAGAGATTCAGAGGTCCTGGCGCGAGTGTAGCGAACATGGCCCCATTTGCCATTTGTTCGAGTTGATTTTGGTGATTCATGCTAACACAAGTAATGGGACTAACCATATTGTCTAGCATGTCTTTGTAGGCATTACTAGGTCTCATGGACATGTTAAGTTACTTATAGCAAAAATAAGGACTTAGTATATATTTTCAGGCTATAAGTGATGGCATGTTAAGTATGTTAAGTTGAAGCAAAGATACAAGTTGAAGACGCAAAGGAAAAGAAGAAAAAGGGCACTGTCAGATGAACCGACGGTACCATCGGTGCACTTGGTACACTGTGCAGCGGGTAAAATGAAGATGACACCATCGGATGATCCGACGGTCTAGTTTCAAGATGCGCCGGATGAATTGTAGAGGAGGAGCAGCGAAGACAGTAGGACCGGATGAACCGACGGTCTGAGAGAGGACACCGTCGGTCTATCCGACGCTTCGTTTGAATCAAGACAGAGACGCGCCAAGACTGGAGCTTCAGTACTGGATGAACCGACGGTGGAGCAGCGGTTCATCTGACGGTCTCGAGGATGCAGACAGTAAGGTTTTGGCGAGGAGTCCTTCAGCACCGGATGATCCAACGCACCGTCGGTGTATAGCGTCGGAGCAGTTGTGTCAGCAGATCTGCAACTGCTAAGTGACGTGGAGGGCACCGGATGAACCGACGCCTAGAAAAAGCATAGCATCAGTTCATCCGATGCTACCTTTTTCAGTGGCCGTTAGCCAATGGCTCTTTGGGTGCCTTGGGCTATTTATACCCCCTCCACTCACCCATTTGAGGTTGCTGGATTGTGTGGAAGTGCAGAGGAGTGCAAGACACCTAGAAGATCATATCCAATCAATCCAAGTGCTTAATTGCTCATCCTTAGACTTGCATATGCTTAGTGTATGTGCTTAGTGCTAGGCTTAGCTTAGAGCTGAGTGAGTGCAAGGTTGTGCCAACCTTGTGAGGTGGTTCTTTAGTGAATCAAGGTGTACAAGGTTCGCCGGAAGCCTTGGGGCCTAAGTGGCTCACCGGCAATCGTCATCGACCCTCCGGCTTGGTGTGGAGCGGTGAGGACACTTTGTGCGGGGGACGTGGTGTAACATCCCTCAAATTTAATGAGGAATGTTAATTAATAAAAATGAGGATTTAAAATTTTTGATGATTTATTTGAGTGATTAACAATTTATTTAAGGATGTCTTCCGTTTCTCTCCTTTATTCCTAGATTTAATGTTGAATTAAATAAAATTTCTAGGAAATATAAAATGCTAGTGTGAGAAACTTGGAGTTCATTTGGTTTTATTTGGAGTTTACTTGAGTGGGTTTCAAATTTGAATTTATATTCAAATTTGAAACTAAATAGAAAAGGGGGTAAATAGATATAGAAAAAGGTGAGGGGAGCTGCACTGCCGGGCTCCGAGCCCAACCTCCGGAAGTCCGCTCGACCTCCCTCGTCTCTTTTTCCCTTTTCACCGCACCACCTCCCTCTTTCCCTGTTTCGGCCCAGCGCGGCCCGCTCTAGCGCCGGCCCGCCTCCCACCTACCGCGCCCTCGCTGAGCCGCTGACGAGCGGGACCCGCGTGACGCAACCCCCTGCGTCAGCGCTTCTTCCCCGCGTCACCCCTCTCTTTTCCGCTTTAGTGACGCCGGCGAGCAGCCTTCCGGCGCCGCGCCGCCCATGGCCGCCGTCGCGACGCGCCAGCGCACCCTTCGGCGCATCCCGGCCGTCCACGCGTCCCGCGCTGCCCTCCGCTATAAGTAGACCGCGCCGCAGCCCCCGGGAAGCTCCCAACCCTAGCCGCCACGGGGAGCTCTCCCCTTCCACCTTGCCGCCGCCCGCCGGAGGAGAAGAAGGAGGGAGAAGGGAGAAGAAGGCCAGGAGCACGCCCACGAGTTCGCCGTCGACCTCGCGAAGCCGAAGGCCCGCACGTGGGAGCTCGGGGACGCCGCGAAGCCAAGGACCGCGACGCCCCTGCTTCCTCTGCTCCGCGTCGCCGTCTCCTTCCTCGCCGACGACCCTGCTCCGTCCCACTTCACCAACGCCTGCACGCTGGCTCGTGGCCACCAAGGTGAGGTCGAGCTCCCTCACCCATTTGTGGTGGACCCGGCCTTCGAGCCGAGGCGCAACACGAGCACACCGTCGCCGTCGCCGCCGCGCCGCCGCGCACGCGCTTTAGTGAAGCCGGCCTTCGTGCCGTGCTGGGAAGTTTCTGCAGGTGCCGCTGCCGTCACCTGATGCACGCGCATGTCTCCGCTGCCTTCCTTGACACGCGTAGTCCCTCACGTCGCCGGAACGTCGGAGGCCCGTCGCCCCTTTCGCCGCGCCGCCATGGCCTTTGCCATGCCGGTTTGCCTCGTGCACGCGGCGACGGGAGGAAAAGGCGCTGTCGTATGGACCTCCCTGGGCCTACTAGCTCGGTGGGTACCAGGACCGACTACTCGATGGGCCCCTGGGACTACTCGACTTGCGCTGCATGGCACCTGATGGCGTGAAGCACAAGGGCTACAGAGGAGAAGTACCCGGATAGGAAGCTGTACATGTCCCGCACTGTATAAAGGACTCCTAGACGTACTCGACTAGAACTCTCTCCCTAAACCGACTAGTAACTCTGCCTCCCGGACTATATAAGGCGAGGCAGGGACCCCTCTCTCTCTGACGGCTTAAGATTGCATCATCTTGTAATCGCACCCAATCAATCCAGAGCCACGCAGCATACAGGACGTAGGGTATTACGCACCTCGCGGCCCGAACCTGTCTAAATTGTGTGCCACGTGTCTCTTCCTTCGAGTTACCGATCTCGGCGAGGCCACATTCATCTACTTCGGGTACTCCCCTTAGTAGGTTGCCGGTCTAAAACACCGACAGCTGGCGCGCCAGGTAGGGGATCTCGCCGAAGATCTCATGGCGAACTCGACGGCTTCCGTCTACATCAAGCCAACCGTCGCCTTCAACCGCGGCGACACCTTCGTCTTCGGTGCCTGGGTCTGCACTGCTGACGGCGCCGGATCTTTCCAACGCCGCCTCACCATGCCGCCCAACCCGGAGACTGGCCTCGTGACGCTTCCCGAAGTAGTCACGGGCGAACTCGCCGGCAAATTCGGCGAAATTTCGCTTTTCGACCAACACGCCGACTTCGAGGTTGGATCCGCCTCCAACTCGAGCTCGACGTCCCCGTGGGCTATCGTATGCGAGCCGGCTACTCAGCCATCGCATGTGGACTCCCCACCCTGCGAGCGCTTCACGCGTGGCCCCCGCAACGTCAGCAGGGCCCACACGAAGGCTCCCACCACACGCCGGGCCGGCAAGGAGCCCGTACCCGAGTACGACTCGGACTCCGACACCGCCCCCGGCCACGCCTCGGACTCTAACCCCCTCTTCAGTTTCTACTCAGACTCCGCGTACGAGTACGACTTCGGGTCGGATCCTGAGGAGCCCGAGTCCGAGGACAACTCTACAGAGCAACCCTTGTCAGGACCGGCTTCCGGGCTGGTTATAACGTCTACACCTGCCGGGAGATTCGTCTACTGGCCGGACCGCAAGCCCGCTGACCTGACGAACGGGAACTCACGCTGCGTCGCCTACCTCGACTCACTTCCCTTCCAGGAGGGAACACCTCTCGCTCCAGCTGGGGAGCACACTCCTACAGAGGTGGCAACCAGCGACTCCAGTCTTGGCAACCCCGACCGCCAAGTCTTCATGGCTGCCGGCGATACGCCAGGACCCTCAGGGACAGCAAGCGACCGATACCTCGAAGACTTCTCCGCAGACGAGCTGTCTGCCGACGCACCCGCGGATGAGACTGACGCCAACAGGGACGCTCGACGTGAGCGTAACAGAAAGCGGAACGAACGACGCAGGCGTCTTCGAGACAACCTCCCCATCCGCAACCTCGCAGAGGCTCTCGACCAAGTCGAGAGTAGGGTACACACTACCCCGGAGCAATGCCTCATGTCGATCACAGCGATCGCACGCCAAGCTCAGGGGATGCGTGCAGGAGAAGTCATCGCCAAGCTTGCAGAAGACGCTTACTTCATGCGAGCTGACAACAGGGTCGCCCAGCCGCCCCCCGCCAGGAATCGCAATAACGAAGCCACAAGTCGCAGCGCGGACCTCGGTCGTAACCGTACTCGAACTGAGCTGCCGGCCAATCCCAACCGTACTCGTGCAACGGCCGGCGGACCCTCTCAAAGTGGCAACAGCGCTGCAGCTGCTGGCGGCGATCGTGAGATCGTCCCTCATCGCGACCCTGGCGGCGGAGGCAGCGACGGCGGAAGCTCCAACCATGGGGCCAATAGAAGAGCCGGTGGCGGAGGCGACCGCAGCGGCCGACGCCACGCGAATAGCCACGCCTCCGGAGCCTCTCAGGGCGGCTTCAACGCCCGCCAGAAGATTGAAGAACTACGACGCAAGAAGGCTTCCACGTCAGGCGACAACGACGGCTTCCCTGCCTTCTCTGCGTGACTTCGCAACCTCCTCCTCCCAGAGAAATTCAAGCCTCTGGGAATCACCAAGTACGACGCGAAGCAAGATCCTGTGCAGTGGCTCAGATGCTACGCCCTCTCCATCGAGAACGCTGGTGGCAACAACGACACCAAGTGCCTATATTTCCCCTTCTGTCTGGACCAGGCACCGCTTACATGGCTCGAGTCACTTGAGAAGTACTCGATCGACAAGTGGGACCAGCTGAAGGAGCAGTTCACCAACAACTTCGCGGGCGCTATGGGCCGCTCGGGTACTCGCATGGACCTAGCTATGGTGAAGCAGGAACAAGGCGAGACCCTTCGCAAGTACATGCGGCGTTTCTTCGACAAGCGCGCCACAGTAGTCGATGTCTCTGACAAAGAAGTCATCGACCTCTTCCAAGACGGTCTCTACCACCGTCGCACTTTCGAAGACTTCAGTCGTCGCCGCCCAAGCTCCATCACCCACCTCAAGGACATGATCACGTCCTGGGCCGATGAAGAAGACAAGGCCAACGCCAAGTACGACGCCCTCCGTGGCAAGAGCAAGCAGAACACGGGCGGCGGCAGCAGCAACAACGGGAACCAAGGCGGTCGCAACAACAACAACTACTCGGGTCCCAACCGCAAGCGCAAGCCAAACAACACTGTCGCGGCTATCCAGCGCCCTGCGAAGGAGAACTCGAAGAAGACCTCCGGCGGCTTCAAAGACTTGCTGAAGGAGAAGTGCCCGTGGCATCTGGACGGCAATCACACCACCGAGCAGTGCTACCAACTCAGGCGAGCACTCAAGGATACTCCGGAGCCACGGCACCCTCATGACAAGAAAGGCAAGAAGAAGAACGACGAAGGCAATGGCGATTTCCAGGAACCCGACAAGACGGTGAACGTCCTCTTCGGCGGGCTACCCAGCAGACGGGTCCAAAAAGCTACCCGTCGAGAAGTCATGAGCATTGAACCAGCGGTCCCGACCCCCCTCAGGTGGTCGGAGGTACCCATTACCTTCTCCCGCGCGGATCAATGGACTAGCTTCTCCGAACCAGGGTGGTTCCCACTCGTCCTGAAGCCGGTGGTCGCGGGCTCCAAGCTCAACAAGGTCCTCATCGACGGTGGAAGCGGGCTTAACGTCCTTTTCACCAAGACCTTGAAGAAGATGAAGCTCGACATCACCCACATGCTCACCAAGAGCACCTCGCCCTTCTACGGCATCATCCCCGGAAACGCGGCTATTCCACTGGGCTCAGTGGTCCTGCCAGTTACCTTCGGGGAATCTCGGGACAACTATCGTACCGAGTACATCAAGTTCGAAGTCGCGGACTTCGAGACGTCCTACCATGCCATCCTCGGCAGACCCGCCATCGCCAAGTTCATGGCGGTACCCCACTACACCTACCTAGTACTCAAGATGCCGAGTCCAGCAGGTGTACTCTCTCTGCAGGGGGCTGCTTCGTGCTCGCCTCATCACCGGCCATCGCGCGCCCCCACACGCGCTTGTGCCTGGCCGCAGGAGCTCCGCACGCCGCCACCATGTCCGCCGGCCCAAGCTCCGCCATGGCGAACAAGGTCCTGCACCTAGAAGCAAAGGGGCAAAAGCCCAGATTTTGGGGCCTTCTCGTTCACTAGGTGCACGCACACATGTCTCTGGCATTTGGGTCACCCGCGCGCCGTCGCCGGTGCTCGCCGCCATGTGCCCGCGCGACCGCGTTACCGCCGTGGCCCCTGTCACGCCGTCGCCGCGCCTTTCCCGGCCATGGCCACCTCCTTGTTGCCCGGCCATGTGCCCCTGGACCTCCTCGTTCGCACCTTGTCACGCGTTGGTCGGTCCGGGCAAGCCTCGCCGCCGGCGACCCTCTCGCCGTGCCGTCGCCCCTCTGGGGCATTTCCCCGAGCACGTCGCCGCCGCACCCAAAGCCCCAGGGTTTTGCTTCACATGCACGCACACACGCTCACGTACCCGCAGAGGATCCGGTGGGATCCGATGCGGCGGACCCATCACACGCGAGCCACACCTGCGCCACGCCGAGCCGAGCCGCAGCGGATCCGCCCAGATCCGGTGTGCCGCACCACGTCACCCGCCGCGTCAGCAGCCACGCGAGCTGCAGCTGGCTTAAAGCCGCTGCGTTGGCAGCCACCTCAGCGCTAGGAGCCGGCTTGCATCCATCTAACAGCTAGCTTTAAGCCCTTTAGAGCCAGCCAATAGACAGCCTAAAGTTAATGCTATTGTGTATGCGTATTTTAATTTCAGAAATGTATTTTATCTTCGGAAAATCATAACAAATCCGTTTTAGCTCCGAAAAATATGAAACTTCTTCTGAAAATCTTCTAAAAATCCAAACTTCGTGCTAGACTAGAGATTGTCTCTTTTTGGATCTTATTTGTTCTTTAACTTGGATTTATTGCTATTAGTAGCCGAGTTTATTTATTTAAATACGCTTCTAGGAGCTGCCGGAGCCGGAGAGCTGAACCAGGACTTCGATGACGACCTCGACTACGACGACCACTCGTACCCAGGTTCACGCCCGACCATCTTTGAATGCCCATTAGGTATGGCTATTTTAGAACTGCTAGTGCTTTATTTAATGCATAGAGATGGATATGATGAACCCATGCATAGCCACTTTTACATACTTGTCCTTGATTGACCTACTACTGTTTACTTAAGCTAGATGATGTGCTGAGCTTGCTGTGCATGTGTTGGGATTATTGTGGTAGTTTCTTGGCGTGTGTTGGGAAAACCGGCTGGAGAAGGCGTTTTGGGATATTTTGGCGGGGGTGAGCTCGAGACAACCTGATCTGGGATCGGGGGCAAGGGATCGTCTTCTCGGACGTTGCCCGAGTTGGTACCTATGGCGGGTACACCGTTTTAGGAGCACAGGTGTTGGGGATTTTGTGATGACTTGGAGGATATGAGCTCGCCCCGGTCTGAAACCGAGTGGGTCGCCTGTTACACGGGATTTTCGTACACACCACCTCACCGAGAGTGGGGATAAGGCCGTTCGACCCTAGCAAGTGCGGTACCATACCTGCCAGCAGGATAGCGGGGTATCAGTGGGGGAGAGGTGGGAGTGAGTCCACCCTCTCAGTGCGACTCCCGTGTGGCCACACGGGGGCATTTTCACAGTTCTGGGGTGGTCTTCTGCGGGGGACCGCATCGAGACCCGGATGCAGGATGGAACCGTAACTCCTAGGTGTTCGCCCGGTAGGATAGGCTTGGTCGGCCGTACACCGTCCGGGTACTATTCCGAGTTGGGTACTGGTGTACACGCTCTGCAGAGTTTAGATCTATACGTATAGCCGCGTCCTCGGTTATGGACATGCCCGTTGTTTCTCTGACTCTTACGTTTTGGGATTTCTACCTCCCCCTTATAGGATGAGTGTGATTGGTGAGCCGTGGTTGTATTCGGGGAGAGGAGAGTTGCTCCCTCTACCTCGCGGATCCGGGTGCAACCATTGAGGTGCGAGGAGTGGGAGTTCTCGCACCGACCCTAGATGGAGATAGGTGATGATGACAGTGATCTGGGTAACCAGATGTATCCGTATGTGGATGAGAGATATGGGATATGGTGAACTTATGGAGATACTACTCTATTTTCTTGCTGCTGCTGCATAGGAGACCCTGCTACTACCTTGATATACTCTTTTCCCCTTAGAAATAGGCCACTTAAAGCTTGCATACGGTTGGTGACGTGGACCTATCCCGATCCTTGGGGATAGCCCCTGAGCTTGCAGGGTACGAGTCCGACTACGACAACAATGCCGACGGATGGTACGACTGAGGGGGCACGACGCTTCGCTCAAGGATGCCTGTGGGAGATGCCTGAAAATGGAGACACCTTTTGAAGACTAGCTACCGCTGCGTAGGCTCTTGTTTCTGTTATTCCGCCAAGAGGCGAGTATTGATGTACTCCGAATAATCAGGACATGTAATAATCAGATTATTATTCGTACTCTGATGCTTTATTTCGATGTATGACTGTGTTATTTATCTGTGATGAATGCCTGTGCGTGATAGCGTCTGATCCAGGGACTATCACGAGACAGAATGCTGGGTTTTCCGATTTTGAAAACCCAGGGCGTTACACGTGGAGACCCCCTTCCTTGGTGGAGAAGCTCCTTAGTGGAGGCGGCATCAAGGTGACCAATGGGGCTTGGCGAGTGCCTAAGTGGCGAGCCTTTGTGGCGAGTCAAGTGGTGCTCTTGGGAGAGACTTAGTGACCGGGAAGTAATACTCTTGTGTGAGTGCTTCAACAACTTGGACTAGTGGTGGCTTGGTGCCTACCGATACCATGGGATAAATCGCGTGTCAAGAGTTTGCTTCCTCTCATCCCTCTTTACGTTTCTGCATTTACTCTCTTGCAATCTTTGCTTGCCTTTACTTTCCTAGAGTAGTATCATGCTAGGATTGGCTATAGGTTGCAAACCTTGTTTTGGGATGGGAGTTTCACACTAGAACAACCGTAGTTGCACATCTAGATAGTATGTTCTAGTTTTACTTTGTGTAAAAGTAGTGAAGCCATAGGTTAAGGTTTTTAGTTGCCTAATTCACCCCTTCCCCCTCTTAGGCTACGGGCATCCGATTCCTTACAAGTGGTATCAGAGCCGGGACTCACTTCCTTCACAAGGAAACGCCAATTCGATTGGTAAATTGTGAAAACCGGCTCATTTGAACGGTTAGGCTTCACCGCCTAGTGAGTTGCTCTATAGAGGTATGAAAGGGGTGGATACCTTAGGTTTGGCTCCACATTTCGATGGCACGGGCTATCCTCGGTGGAAGGTTCTCATGGAGGCCTATCTCCAAGCAAAGGACCTTGATGTTTGGAGAGTCACCGATGAGGGCATGAGAAATGGTACTAAGAAGGAAAAGCAATTTGATGTGATTGCTAAGAGTATCATTTTGTCCTCACTAGATGTAGGCATTTTCAATAGAGTTATTAATTGTGAAAATGCTCATGAGCCATGGAAAACCATCAAGGAGCAAAATGAGGGTTCAAAAGAAGTTGCTAATGAATGCTACGGTTGTCTCCTTGAGGAATTCAATAGCTTTAAGCAACTTGCAAATGAAAATGCCGAATCAATGTACTCACGCCTAAATGTGCTTGTCAATGAGATCAATGCTTTAGGTGTGAAGAACATCATGGACTTGAACATCAACCGCAAGATCCTACAAAGTCTCCGGAAGCCCGATTATGACTTGGTGAAAGCAATCATCTATGAGAAGAAGCTCGAAGAATTGAAGCCATCTCAAATCTTGAGCAAGATCATGGCTCATGAGCTTCAAATCATGCCCAAGTCCAAGAAGGTGCCACATGAAAAGCCCCAAGAACCATCTTCTCCAACTACAAGCCATGCCCTCTCAAGCCAACAAGAGAAGGTGATGAGTAGGATGGCTACTCATGGAAGCTCAAGCGAAGATGATGGTGATGATGAAGATTCCTCAAGTGATGAAGAAGTTGAATCCATGGTGGCCATGTACGTGAAGAAGATCTTCAAGCATGTGAAGAAAGTCAACATGTATGGCTACAACGTCCACTTGAGAGAAGGGCATCATCATCAACACATCAAGTTCACCAAGATCGAGCACAAGCCCAAGAAGAAGGTGGTCAAGAAGAGAAGACCAAAGCAAGAAGCAAATGTCGTGGTCCATGAGTGGACAAGTGGTGGAGAATCTAGTTCTTCTTGCTCACGTAATGAATCAAGAAAGAACTTCACCACCCGATTCATGCAAGGTCCTTCATCATCACCACACATGTGCCTTATGACCCAAGGTATGGAGAGCAATGTAAGTAATTATGAATCTGACACCACCTCTCTCGATGATCTTGTTGAGCTAGTCCATGAGCAAAAAGGAATGCTTAAGAAACAAGCTAATGAAATTAAAGAACTCAATGCTCTCAATGATCTTAATGCAACCCTTGCTACAAATTATGAACATTTGTTGTGCAAATTCAAATTGATTAGCAAGGAGTGTGATGAGCTAAAATCTAAGCTTGAGAGCAATGAGACTAAAACAAGTAATTCCTTTGAGCTTGATGAATCATCTATCCCTTGTGCTATTCCTATCTTCAAGATAGATGCTTCAACTTCTTGCATTGATTTAATTGATGAATCTTGCTCACCATCTTGGAATGAGAATGTTGTTGTAGACACATGTGATTGTCTCATAGGCAAGAAAAATGATGAGCTCAAGCAAGAAGTGAAATGGCTCCGAGAGAGGTTGGCAAGCTTGATGGGCAAGGGCAAAAATAATGAGGAACAAGTGGACATCTCTCAAAACATAAAGAGCAAAGTTCAACCTTCTCAAGGTAACCGTGAGCCCATGGTGAAGAAGCTTGAGAAGGGTGCAACCGTGACTTGCTACAAGTGTCATGGAGTAGGGCACAAGTTCTACAAATGCCATCAATTTGTCAAGAAGATGGACAAGGGCGTAAAGAAGAAGTTGAACCCCACCATCAAGTGCTCCCTCATCTACACCAAGCCCAACCGCAAGAACAAGACCAAGAGCAACACCTACGTCATCAAGAAGAAGGCTAATTGCAAGGTGGTTGCACACAAGGTTGGGAAGATGAAGGAGGAGCGGGGTTGGAACCAACCCATTTGGGTGCCCAAGGAAGTCATCACCAACATGAAGGGGCCTCAAATGGTTTGGCTTCCTAAGGCCACTTGAAGGCCATGAGGTCGGGGACTTGGGAGGCTTGGCACGAAGAAGATGAGAAGATTCAATCCTAGAAGCCAAGCTTGCAAATTGGACATGTGTTACCCAAGTTCCCCGATTGAGGTAATGGACACTAGAACCCATCTCTTGTATCATTGTAGCTCCATTGCCTTGTCTAGGTTGCATTTGTTGCTATGCCTATGTGTTTACATATGGTAGGTTGCTTGTGTCATGTGCTAACCCATGTGCAACCTACATGGTTTGATTAGTGTGTAGGAAAGCTACACCTGTTCTTTCATCGTGCATGTTTTCATATATATCTCTTTGCATCATGAGCAAGCTATAGGGTTAGCTTCCCTTTTGTTGTCATAAACAATGTGCATACATTTGGTTGGTGATTCAAACACTAAATGCACACATTTAGGGGGAGCTCATCCTATGGTTTGGTTATGGGACTAACATTGTTTCAAGCTTATCTTATGTAGTCCCTTGGTGATGCATTCCGGTGTGGTACTTCATTCTAAGAGAATGCTATTTCACTCTCAATGTGATCTAACATCACTAAAAGAGTGAATATAGCAATATGAGCTTCATGCTATTGAGTCATGTCCTTGTGAGCTTATGTGTCTATATAAGTTCAAAGGCAATGTACTCATACATTCCCAATCCTTGTGGTACCCCAAGTGTCTTCTTTGCAAGCTTCTTTCAAGTGGTGTCACCTTCTAGTGATATCATTTCCATGTGGCTCATCTCAATGTGGTGCCAACAAGGTAGAGAGGATCAACCCCCGGAGGTATGCAA
This sequence comes from Cenchrus fungigraminus, assembly GCA_036936925.1. Taxonomy (NCBI): domain Eukaryota; kingdom Viridiplantae; phylum Streptophyta; class Magnoliopsida; order Poales; family Poaceae; genus Cenchrus; species Cenchrus fungigraminus. Next base: position 18,770,256 of record CM072774.1, read on the forward strand.
TGATCAAAAGACTACAAGTGGTAATGTAACAAGAACCCATTTGTCTTATCTCTTGTCCTTTAATCTACCTCCTTGCATGAGATGCTCTAAGCTTCCTTGTCTTACAAGTATTTGTAGTTGTGCACTTGATTTTCACACTATCATGTTGTGCACACACTTAGGGGGAGCTTAGTTTATATCATGCTAGTCTCATGAGCTTGTGATCCACCTTAGTTATTCGCACATGTGATATCTTCATTGATATCATACATATGGATCATGGTTCATGCGGCTTTCTCCCTTGTATTTAACATTTCTCTTTGAGTTATGTTTACTAGAACTTGCTAAATTTCCTTGGAGACCAATTTGTTTTGGGACCTTTTTGGAGATTTTATTCCAAAGGGGGAGAATGTGGGACCAAAGCAAGTTAGTATTTCCAAAATGGAAAGAGGCAAGCTATGTGTGAACATAGGAAGAGAAGATCAAAAAGGAGGAAGTTTGATCTAGGGGGAGTGCTGGATTATGTGGAAGTGCAGAGGAGTGCAAGACACCTAGAAGATCATATCCAATCCATCCAAGTGCTTAATTGCTCATCCTTAGACTTGCATATGCTTAGTGTATGTGCTTAGTGCTAGGCTTAGCTTAGAGCTGAGTGAGTGCAAGGTTGTGCCAACCTTGTGAGGTGGTTCTTGAGTGAATCAAGGTGTACAAGGTTCGCCGGAAGCCTTGGGGCCTAAGTGCCTCACCGGCAATCGTCATCGACCCTCCGGCTTGGTGTGGAGCGGCGAGGACACGTTGTGCGGGGGACGTGGAGACCCCCTTCCTTCGTGGAGAAGCTCTTTAGTGGAGGCGACATCAAGGTGACCAAGGGAGCTTGACGAGTGCCTAAGTGGCGAGCCTTTGTGGCGAGTCAAGTGGTGCTCTTGGAAGAGACTTGGTGACCGGGAAGTAATAATCTTGTGTGAGTGCTTCAACAATGTGGACTAGGGGTGGCTTGGTGCCTACCGATACCACGGGATAAATCGCGTGTCAAGAGTTTACTTCCTCTCATCCCTCTTTACGTTTCCGAATTTACTCTCTTGCAATCTTTGCTTGCCTTTACTTTCCTAGAGTAGTATCATGCTAGGATTGGCTATAGGTTGCAAACCTTGTTTTGGGATGGGAGTTTCACACTAGAACAACCGTAGTTGCACATCTAGATAGTATGTTCTAGTTTTACTTTGTGTAAAAGTAGTGAAGCCATAGGTTAAGGTTTTTAGTTGCCTAATTCACCCCATCCCCCTCTTAGGCTACGGGCATCCGATTCCTTACAGGCGGCCGACGGGAGTGCCTCTCACGCGGCTGTGCGGCATGTCGCGCCGGCGCATGGGATCTCAGATTTCCATTCTCCAGGCATAAGCAGCAGCTAACCACCGTCAGGCAATGGCAGGGTGCCAGTGGCAGCAGCTTGCGGCGGCGGGATCTGGGAGGGAGGAGTGCTGGAGATCTGGAGTGGGGAGAGGAATGGATAGGATCGTTAGGGTTTGACGTTTCCTGCTTATATGTTTTAGTGTTGGGCTTTCTACTAATGGGCTATTTATTGGGCCAGGCCTTTTAAGTCGGGGATGCGGGGAACGGGGATGGGGAACGGTGAATCATCCCCGTCACCGCCAGACCTGACAGGGGATGATTTATCCCCGTTTACTTCCCCGTGGGGATGAAATCTTCCCCATCCCCGTCCTCTAATAGGGGAATTCCCCGTGGGGAATCGGGGATCAGGTCCCCGTTGCCATCCTTACGCGGCGGTGGAAGGGATGTGCTAGGGTTAGGATATATGCATGGGCCTACTTGGGTCAAATGTTTCTAGACTTCTTTAGTGCGGGTACCCTTGGTAACCCATAGATAGAGTTTCGTACTCTTACCCTTGCCCGCGGGTAGAATTTTATACCCATACCCTTGCCCATGGGTACCCTTACCCGTGGCTAAAACTGCCATCTTACTGTCACCCCAAATAGGAGACCATATCTTAATTACGCTCGTGGCCTAGTGATCTTGGATAGTGCTGAGTTTCAGGGCCAAATGAACCTGCAACTCCATGATTCATCAAGTCTTCTGAACTAGGATCATGGTGAATGAAAACCTGCTCCACATCTTTATTTCTATGGTTAAAGATCAACGAAATGAATGTTAGTACATGGGAAATTGGCATCCACGTGGACATACAGAGATACTTATATTAGGTTTCAAATTTCTTACGTTAAATGATGTATCATTGAAAATGTAACATGAATATATGTTAAATAACATGAAAATGTGGAGACTTAAAGGAAATGATTTTACACTACGCCAAAAACAATTTGTACTGGCACATAGAAATTAGAGTGCTAGCATATTAGCACCCGCCAGCATAGTGGTGCACAGGGGCGTCGGCTCTACAACCGCCAGCAGTGAAGGCATAGTGTTGGGGGCCACATAAGTCACCCGCCAGCACAAATGGTCCCATTTGTGCGGGCGAGTGACTTATGTCGTCCGCCAACAGTGAAGGCATAATGCTTGCAGGCAACATAAGCGATGCACCAGAACAAATGGTCCCATTTGTGCTGGCGGGTGGCTTATGTCGCCCGTCAGCAGAGATGGACACAATCACTTAAAAATTTGAATTTTTCAAACGATCTCAAATGGAGAAACTCTCAACATGAAAGTTGTAGATCCTAACAAGTTATGAAACTTTTTAATTTGAAATCATATTGTCAATGAAATTCAAATTTGAATCTCTCAAATTTGAAAGTCAAATTTCGTAAATGACCTCAAATGAAAAAACTCCAAACATGAAAGTTGTAGATCTCAGAAAGTTATGAAACTTTGTAGTTGACAAGTTTTTAATTTGACCGTTTAGAGCCTCAAAAAAGATTGACACTCGGTGTAGTATAATATGAGTAGAATGAAAACTGAATATGAATGCATATGAGTGTGTGGTGCAGTGGTAGATGGGGCTTCGCGCAAGGGTGGAGGTCACGGGTTCGAACCCCGTTGACCTCATAGCGGCGCGACTTTACGTGAAAAAATGCACTGAGATGATTTGGTGCTAGCACAAGGTCGCTGGCGGGGGTCCACCCGCCGGCAAAACCCCCTTTTACCCGCCAGCACAAATCGTTTGTGACCTAGTGTTAGTTGGGGGACACAAATTTGCTACTCTTGATATTGTGTTATCATCTGTTTTCATGCCCATTACCTGTCCTGCTGTTCCCAAACCAATGTTTTGGACCACATCACCTGAAAACATTGTGGAGGCTTCCATATGGTTTCTTTTGGAAATCTAAGAAGTTAAGAACAATTTTGTTTGGTACCATACCGTTACATCTACTTTCGCCGACATTACCATCTACTCTAAATACTCTGAACAATCTTATTTACTTGTGGCTCCTCCACTATCTAACTGGACAACTATATGCCATCAACCCTCCACAATCCTCCATTATGCAAATGTACCACTACCAACTTGCTCTCACAGACCTTGTAGTAGTTTCTGTGAGACAGTGATGCCAAAGATAACTCCTGGCCTTGGTTGGAGCTTCAGGCTGTATCACAACCAGAGCATGTTATCTGACGGAAGCAAACATGCTTACTTTATTGTAATTTTGATGAAAACATATGAATTTTGTAGCACCCAAGTCAGTGAGCAAGAGAAAATGTTGATCAGTAGTAAAATAATATCCCTTTAGAGAACTTTGGTACTTCAGCTCGAGATTCAGCTTGTCGTTTATCCGGATTAATTTGTAGCAAAGTTTTGTTCTAATTGTCATTAATTATTTTTCTGTGAAATTATATGAATCTTGTACCACCCATGTCAGAGACGTGGTTTGGTAAATTTTGATAGTACTAACTCTCAGTAACACCATCTTAATTATAGGAATTATTTTTTCTCAATGCATAATAATAAATTGACATTACTACAAAGTTTGTCCGCTCCTTGAAAGGCAATAGGCTACTTTAGCTGTCTGCCTGCCAGCGCCTACAAATCGATTTCTAGGAGCAAGTCATCCCATGATCCGACGGCCAGCCTGCACATATGTTGCTGTGGTGCATCGCGGCGACGCGGCCTGGATGCAAAGGCTCAGCGGTTAGGGCGGTCAGGGCTCACCGACCTGGATCCGAAGGAGCCACAGCACGGTTGGGTGGCGGGGGTAATCAAGTGAAGCTATCAGCACAGACTGACCGTGGGTTTCTGCCCATACGCACCAAGCCTTCGGGCGGTGCCGAGCATATCCACTCGCAAGAACTAGGACTACTGTGGGCTCTGTCCATTCCGTCACGCCAGTTCCCAGCACAAAAGACTATCCCAATGCCTCTCATGCGTAACATACCACACGAGTTTTCGTTCCAAAGTAAAATGCACTCACAATGCCTCGTGGTTATCTGGTTCTCGCAGCTCAGACCTCTATTCAGTTCTTATTTATTGGTCAAATAAGCATACATTTGTCACATAATCAAGGAAACCAATAATGTAAATGTACTATCTGATTTCGTTCCGTGTACTATCTTATTCCGTGGAACCATGAAAACTACTACAGATGCAACCAGGTCGATAATAATTTGCTCGCATCGCACCGGAGCCCTTCTGCGCGCTGCCGGCGGCGGCCCTCTCGCCGTCGGCTCGCGCCCCCACCCCCTCACCCACCCACCACCGGTTTCCATCGCTGCTCCTCCTCCCCGTCCATGGAGCATGCCTGTCTCGCTTGCGCCATCGATCCGGAGCAGGCTACGGTCGGTCACCGCGAAGGAATCCTCCCACCGGCCTGACCTTCGCCGGATGAAGAAATTGAACGAGGCGCTCATCCAGTGGCCGCTGCCACCCCTGCAAGGTCGGTTTTGGGCGCCGGATTCCGACTCCGAGTTTGAAGACCTTCGGGATGCGGATGCATGCGCTATGGAGCGTCCTGGCCCTACCTCATCGTCCCTGCCGAGGCAGTCCAGGGCTTCCCCGGCGCCGAATCCTGAGCTGCCGCCGGTGAGTCAGTCATCGTCACCTTCGATCTTGAAGGCCGCACCGTCTCCAAGGCGTATTAGAGCGCCCTTGCGGTCCTGCTGGAAAGGACCGCTACCACCGAGACGTATCACGCCGGCGGCGACCATCGGGGACTACCTCGCCCCGGCCCTCTCCAGATCGAGTCCCTCTCGACGCCGCGATCCGTTTTCTGCGCGAATTCAAACGCCGACTGTCCAAGTGGGTCCGAGACCGGTTGGGGTCGATGTGGTCCCTGTATCGCGATCGGGTGCGACTCCAACCACCGTTCAGTCGCGGGCTGGTTTTCCGAAACGCCGGCTCGTCAACCCTAGTCTCTTCCTCGCGCCGCCGTTCTCATACCGCGACGCATTGATGGCGGGATCACGCGGAAGACTTCGTGGACGCCATAGTCCTGGCCGCGGCGCACCAGCGGACCACCGTGGGCGGGGCGGCAACGCGGCCGGCTCTGGTCGTGGCGCCCCCATCGCGGCTGATCGCAGTGGCGCTACTCAGGCCGGTGGTCGCGGGGGGTCGCCCCCTGCCGGTGCTGCTGCTGGTCGCGGGGGGGCACCCCCTGCTGTGGTTGCAGACGGCCGTGGTGCAGCAGCTCCTCGCGGACGGAATGAACCGGGAGCACAAGGTGCAACAGGCAGTCAAAGGCATCATGGTAGAGGCCGTGGTGCTCGACCGGCCGCTGACCCGGCCTTTGTTGCGGATCCCTCGGGGGTGATACCCGATGATGATCAAGGCAAGCAGAAGAGGAAGCGGAAGGACAAAGAAAAGCTGGAGTGCACCATTTGCACCGAGGACCACTACACAAACCAGTGTCCGCTACTCCGGGGTCCAAAACCGGTGGTGGCTTTCTGTGGTGCTGCAGAGGATGGTATGGGTTTCTTTTAGATTCAGGCCGTGAGGAGTAACCAAATTGTTAACCCTGCTCAAGTCTCTTTTGCTGCCCTGATCACTGTGGAAACAGGCGAGGTTAATGCTCAGCTGATCGGTTCCGAGCTGGCGAGGATTATTCCTGTTCGTTGGGACTGGGAGGTACAGGATCTTGGGAATAAATCTTTTTTGGTGCCGTTTTCGAGCAAGGAAGAACTGGAAAGGATGATTGCAATTCATACAATCACCACAAGGAATAAGGAGGGAACAATAACTTTTGAGGAATTTGTTGATGATGTCCAGCCCATCAAAGTGTTGGAGCAAGTCTGGGTGACTGTCACCAAAGTGCCTCGTGCCCTTCGTTCTTTTATTCCTTTGTGGGCAGTTGTGTCCATCATAGGGGCCACTCAAAAGGTCGACATGATACACCTGCGTGCAACTGGCCAAGTCAGAATTTTGGTGGCGGTTTATGAGGTAAAAAAATCCCTAAGTTCGCTGATGTTTGTGTCGGCTGTAATATTTATCGCCTCTATTTTAAGCCTGATGAAGTAGCTCAGCATGACGGCTCCGATCCTGAGGAGGATGATTTGTTGAGTGATGAGGATGGTAACATCAAAGAGAAAGATCTTCATAACCCTCACTATGAGATGGGTGAGGTGAATCCAGAGAAGGAGTTGGGCAATCCCTCAGCGGATAAGTCACCCCCTCAGCACCCCTAGAACTTAAATCAGAAGCAAGCCTCGCTGTTCCGGGAAGCGCTCGATTTAGCCTGCGATAAACTGTTCAATGAGATCAGTATCAAAGTTATGCTTGAGCCTGATGACGGGACATCCAGGAAGATTTTTACCCCTCTGACTGAGGAAGAGTTGGGGTCTTATAATGCTCTGGTGGATTCTCCTGCTAAAATCCACCCCTCTTCAGTGTTCTTCCCACCGTCGCCGGAAACTCAGGTTGATGTTTTTTCAGCTAACCCCTTTCAGCAGAGCAGGGACGATGTCGTCGAGCTCCAGTGGTGTGTGGGGGATTCTACCTCACCTGGGGACTCTCTTTCGGCCGGGGGTTCCTCGCCGGCATCCCCGGCTACAGGGACTCCCACGGCCGACCTTCAGGAGGCTGGCATGGCACTCGCGGGGAGCCCTGCTTCGACTTTTGCTCCCTCGTCTTCTTTGTCTTCGCCGTCTCCACCTACGTTGGAGACCGGGGGAGAGCCTGCGAGGGCGCCGTCGCCCACACCGTCGGGCGGCCTGCCTGTATCGACGGAGACCGTGGGGACCACGGTGGGAGCCACTTCGGCCGCTACAGCAGAGGATATGACTCTGCTGAACCAATCGGAGGTGGAGGTGCGCGACACTGCTGAACCGGTCGGGGAGAAGGACCTTCCTCCTGATCCAGCAACTCTAACGGCAGCGGTGGTACCTTCAACAAGCCTACGTCACAGCAAAAGAGTAGCGGCGGTTGCGGACTTGCACACCCTTCACAAGGTGGAGTTAATGGCAGCAAAGAAGAACCTCGAATCCAAAGGTATTTCTTTTTCAAGCTTTTCAGATTCTCAAGTTTTGTCAAACCTTGGTAGGATAGGCATCAACCTAGGTTCCTCAGATGTAGCTATTATTAAGAATCTAGAGGTAGACAGGCTGGTCCTTTGTGCAAAGCAAAAAAAGTTAATTGCTAATACCACAACCGTAGACTCGGATGATGAGCAGGATGAAAGGCTTGACGCCGTTCTCAACCACGCATGTGGGGATCTAAATGAGAACGTGCTGGATACGGAGTATGATCATATTGTGGACCTTGCTCCTGTCCGTCGCAAGAAAAAATATAATAATGCCAAAAATCCGAAAAATGGCAAACTCCCCAAGAAGCCAAAAACCCCATCTAAAATAAATCTAAAATGAAAGGGGTTTTCTGGAATAGCAGAGGTCTGGGGGACTTGGCTAAACATAGGTTCTTGGCAGAACTAGTTAAGGAGGAGCAAATAAATTTTATAGCTATCTCCGAAATTGGTAGAGATTCTTTCCCAGATCATGTCCTCAAAAATCTGTGTGCGGGACATGATTTCCTGTGGCATACTATGGCACCACATGGGAGATCAGGTGGCATCCTCCTAGGTGTCGACCTCAGTGTTTTTGACATTAGAGCCATTGATGAGGGAGATTTCTATGTGAAATTCACCTTGAGATATAAAACTAATGGTTTCAAATTTGGACTTTATTCAGTTTATGGACCTGCACAAGTACAAAACAAAAGTGCTTTCCTCTCAGAACTGGCTAACACTTGCTCAAAGGAATCACTCCCATATATTATAGGGGGGATTTTAATATTATGAGACGCCCAAAGGATAAAAGCTCAGGGAATTTTGATCCCAAATGGCCCGGCATTTTCAATGCTGTCATTGAATCTCTTGATCTTAGAGAGATTGTTATGACGGGACGCCAATATACTTGGGCAGGCCCAGGGGATAACCCCACTTTCGAGAAACTTGATAGAGTACTGGTCAGTACGGAATGGGAAATTCAATTCCCCTTGACTTCGGTCGAACCTAGGGATAGGAATATCTCCGACCATACTCCCCTAGTTGTTAACACTGGAGCCTCCACCCATCAAACCGGAGACCGACCCTTCAAGTTTGAGAAGGGTTGGCTGCTACGGGATGGTTTTTATGACATGGTTGCAAATATCTGGCAATCGGAAACAGAAGGCTCCACCCCCCTTGAACGCTGGCAAGCTAAGATCCGTAGACTTAGACAGCACTTAAGGGGATGGGCTAAACACACAGCAGGGTCCTACAGAAAGGAGAAAAAAATGTTATTATCTCTTTTAGATAATCTGGATAAGAAGGCTGAAAGTAGCCATTTATCTGATCAAGAAATCAATCTCAAGCATTATCTAAAATAAAGGCTAGTTTCTATGCTGAGAGAGGAGGAATTAAAATTGTACGAGAGAGCCAAAGTTACAACCTTATTGGAAGGTGATGCTAACACTAGGTTCTTTCACCTCGTTGCAAATGGCAAACATCGCAAACAACATATCTTTAAACTTGAGAATGATCAAGGTGTGGTTGTTGGTGATGATTGCCTAAAAAGCCATATCACTAATTACTATAAAAACCTTTTTGGGACACCTGAGGCCTCTGGTATCTCCTTAATGGAAAATCAAATCCTTGATATTCCGCAGGTAACACAAGAGGAAAATGATGTTCTCATAGGCCCTTTCACCGAATTCGAGGTGAGAGCTGCAGTCTTCCAAATGGAGCATAATAAAGCTCCAGGCCCGGATGGATTTCCGGCTGAATTCTACCAAGTCTTTTGGGGGATTATTAAAGATGATCTACTACGTCTCTTTTCTGATCTTCATAGGGAGGCTCTAGATCTGTACAGTCTGAATTTTGGAATTATTACGTTAATTCCTAAGACTCAAAATGCGATAAAAATCCAGCAATATAGACCAATTTGTGTCCTTAATGTTAGCTTTAAGATCTTCACTAAGGTGGGGACAAATAGGCTTAACATTGTAGCCAAAAAGGTGGTGAGTCCGACACAGACTGCCTTTATGCCTGGCAGGAATATCATGGAGGGAGTAGTTATACTACACGAAACTATCCATGAGCTTCATACTAAAAAAAGGGATGGAGTCATTTTCAAAATTGATTTTGAAAAGGCATACGACAAAGTTAAGTGGTCCTTCCTGCAACAAACCTTACGTATGAAAGGCTTCTCCCCGAAATGGTGTCGATGGGTTGAAAGTATGGTTACTGGTGGAAGTGTTGGGATTAAAATAAATGATGAAGTAGGTCCCTACTTCCAAACCAGACGTGGACTCATGCAGGGTGATCCAATGTCACCAATCTTATTTAACATCGTTGCCGATATGCTAGCTCTTCTTATTAATAGAGCAAAAGCCGATGGCCAAATAAGAGGAGTCCTTCCCCATCTCATTGATGATGGTCTGTCAATTCTACAATATGCAGATGACACCATTATCTTTATAGACCATGACCCCGAGCAAGCAAAGAATCTAAAACTTTTGCTATGCGCTTTCGAGCAGCTATCTGGGCTTAAGATAAACTTCCATAAAAGTGAAATCTTTTGCTATGGTACAGCTAAAGAGATGGAGGAATTCTATACTTCTCTCTTTGGTTGTAATGCAGGGGAATACCCATTCAGATATTTAGGGATTCCAATGCACCATAGACAACTATTGAATTCTGAGTGGAGAAAGGTTGAAGAGCGCTTCGAGCAGAAACTTTCCTGCTGGAAGGCAAAGTACCTATCTTACGGGGGAAAACTTGTCCTTCTCAACTCTGTCTTAAGCAGCCTACCCATGTTTATGATGTCCTTTTTTGAACTACCTAAAGGGGTTCTCAAAAACCTAGATCATTTTAGATCAAGGTTCTTCTGGCAAGGATCTTCACAGAAACATAGGTACCGATTAGCCAAATGAGACATATTATGTCGCCCAAAAGACGAAGGGGGTCTAGGTATCCTTGATTTGCAACTTCAAAATAAGTGCCTTCTTGCCAAGTGGTTAGTCAATTTACTAAACACAAATGGGATATGGCAGTCGTTGCTAAGGAATAAATATCTACGATCAAAATCTTTATCTCAAGTGACAGCCAAACCTAATGACTCTCATTTTTTGAGGGGCCTCATGCATATTAGGGATGAGGTACTGTCTAAAGGCACCTTCGAAGTCCAAGATGGGACCAATACAAGGTTCTGGAAGGACACTTGGGTAGGAGATCAGCCTCTCAAAGTTAAATATCCAAATTTATATAATATAGTGAGAGATCCTCACGCAACTGTATCCAAAGTTTTGACCACAAACCCTCTCAATATCTCCTTCAGAAGGGCTTTGGTGGACAACAAACTTAGAGAATGGCTTAATTTAGTAGCAAGGATCTCACATGTCCAACTGGTGGAAGGTTCTGATTATTTCAAATGGAGCCTAACCAAATCCGGATTATATACTGTCCGGTCACTGTATCGCCATCTTATTGATACACATCCACCTTTTCGTCATGGGAGGATCTGGGAGATGCAAATTCCTCTGAAAATAAAAATCTTTCTTTGGTTCCTACAAAAGGGGTTGTTCTAACCAAAGACAATCTGGCTAGGAAAAATTGGAAAGGAAGTCAGCAATGTATTAGTTGCAATAGGAATGAGAATATTCAACATCTCTTCCTTGACTGCCCCTTTGTTAAAACAATTTGGAGAATAGTCTTTTTTGCTACTAATCTGAAACAACCTGAATCTATTGGCCATATGTTTGGTACATGGCTGAACAACCAACATAAAAAGATAAAAGGTTTAATCTGGGTTGGTACAGCTGCGTTGTGCTGGGCTATCTGGCGTTGCCGGAATTTTTAAGAAATTGAAAACTAACTCTATTATGCAGGTTATTTTCAGGGGAGCATACTGGCTACGCTCTTGAGCCCAGTTACAGCGTGACGAGCAAGCCAAGGACACCCTCACTCTGATGAGCAAGAAATTAGAGATTATTGCTTTAGAGATCTCAAATAATGGGTGGAAGCACGTTGCTCGTTTGCTTTAGTCTTTCCATCTTTTTAAGACTTTGGTGCAGTTTCTTTTTTACAAGAACGCTTTGTAATAATTGACTGTGTACATCTCTGATGTAGAGGCCGGATTTTGTAATCCTTTATTAAAAAAAATCGAGATTTAGTAAGACAGAACCACCGTGGTAGACTTATTCAATGTGGGCCAATTCAACAAGGTCTTGCACATGTGGCCCGATTAGCCTCCCAGCAACAACCACAGCAGGCGCACAGTGAACTGGTAAAGTTAGAGAAGTGATATTACAAAAGATTCAAATTGCAGACAACAATTTTTCTGATTATCTGTTGTATGATTCGGTGCTTGGGTATGATCAGGTAGTACCAAGTAGTACCTTGTAGTGATATTTTTTCCATCGGCTAATTTAATTGGGTAAGACCAGGCAGTACCTAGTATCGGGTCCACTAAAATGGTAGTACCTTATTGGTATTATCACCGTTAGATTTCATCGGATGGATGGCTCACACTAATTACAAGCATCTTAAAATTTCTCATATCGATATGAAAACACTAGGTTACACGAAGAATGATGACAACCTGAAATTCTTCATTCACGTTGTTCGCTTTCTTACTTTGGAATCCTATAATAAGGTGGACTTCAACTGACGTGCATACTCTTGGAACAATTCTCTTCCAGAATTTAAATCGGCCTCATATCGGAAGAGATAGCAAGGCAGCACTATCATATCACATTATGTGAAGCAAAGTTAATCTCTTGAATGCTACTACATTTCAACTTTTGTAAGATGAAAAACGGTGGTGGAATCTTGTTTCCAACAAAATAAATAATTCCACCTAGCAAGCACCAATATAATAGTGCAAGTTAAGATGAATATACCCTACTTTCCGCAAATTAAACGTGTGCATGATAGAATTCTTCATATAGAGCTAGTACACAATATGAACAAAATTAGCATTGCCATCACAATAATCTAAACTCACTCATGTAAGGCAAGTTAAGGTTAGTAAACCACATTCACTTTTGAATTTTATACTTTGTTTGACTTGCCTATCTATCAGATTGTCCACATATACCTTGAAAGAATTAATTCAGAATTAACCCAAAAACAATTGCCCATTTTATAAAGTTGAATCCCCTTTCTAAGGCAGAAAATTTAATCTCCGGATCTTATTTATTTCAGCAGCCAAAGTCCAACCAACAAAGACATGACCTAGAGCACATAATGCTTGCAGCAAAACGGGACAAAATGTTTGTCATGCTAACAGGAGCGATAAACTTGAAGTATCTTACCATATGTCATTTTCTATTTGAACTCTTGAGCCTTAGTATTCATGGTCTGGCTGGTGAGACTGAATCACATAGTTATAGCCTAGTTGTTCCGTCATAAACTAATTTGACTCGTCATGATTTCCAAAAGTGCTTAATAAAAAAAGATTTCCGAGAGTGAGCAGATTTTCATCTTTATTAATCACTACAGGAAAACCGGAATACGTCGAGTGTAAGAATGTACGCCGAGTGTTTTCTGTCGGGCACTCAGTGACAGATTTTTGGGCTGAGTGCCACCAACAAAATACTCGGCAACAAAATAACACACCGCAAAAATGGCCATTTGCCGAGTGCTAGAGGTCAAACAATCAGCGAATGAGGCAGCCACATACGGGGAAAGAAAACACTCGGCTGACACGTATCCCTCTGTCACCACTAGCTGCGATGGTGTTAGTTATTTGCTGAGTTTCAGAAAACGGCACTCGGCATATAGGGGGGCCACGTTTGCGGAGTGACGGTCGCCGAGTGTCTATAGCGGCACTCGGCATATAGCCGGCGAGAACCCGATGTTTGGCACTCGGCAAAGATTCATTTACCGAGTCTTTTGTCGTCGAGTGGGCAACACCGAGTGCAACACTTGGCGAACCCTTCGCCAAGTGTATATTGGTCTTCGCCGAGTGCCTTCGCACTCGGCATCTTTCGGGTTTCCTGTAGTGAATAATCTAGAAGTTAAAGTTGAACAATTTTAAACTTTTGATCGATTCATTTACACAGAGACAAACTTTCGAAATCAGCATATTGTTGTTTTTTTTTTGTGAAAGGTTGCGTGCACAGTGAGCAGTGCAACAGGGTGCATCGGTATCGATACATTGTAGACAGAGACAAACTTTAGATATCTTCGCTGGAATGAAATTGTAGACAGCTCAACATTCATTTCAGTTATTTTTAAGGATGTATTTCACCACAGAATCATCTGAATTCTGAATGGTTATTTTTTGTTACTTCACGTTGCATCTAGTCTTTGTGATCACCTTTACCGACAATATAGCCGCACTTGAGATCTAATCATATTTATGGTCCATATTTGTCTGCTGAAGAGCACGTGCAAGCAGAGGATTCTCGGTCAAGAGCTGGGAATCGATAACTTCAACTTGGCCGATGTAAATAAAAAAAAGATCAGGTGGATGTGCTGGTCATAGTCACTCGCTGTTGGGCTTTTACAATGAGGTTGCGAGGGGAAACCCAACTGTGAGAATATTCACCAATGTGCAGCCTGTTCGTTTGGCTGGTGGCTGATGGCTGGTGCTGATTTGTTCTGAGAGAAAAGTACTGCTGGCTGGTTGCTGGTGGCTGATTTGTTCTGAGAGAAAAGTACTGCTGGCTGGTAGCTGATAAGCCAAGCGAACAGGGCGGTGGTTTTTGTTGCGAGATTTGTGTTCATCTGATTTCCGACACCTCCCAGTTCTAAGAATCAGTAACATTATCTTGTCCAGTCTAGCAGGCAACCAAATCCCTTTTCCCTTCTCCATGTCTCTTTCTCTCACTACCGGTAGTGAGAGAAAGAGAGAGAAGGGAACATACTTCAATTTTAGATGAGGCACATTATGATACCTCAAACATTTCTAGTCCATTTTATAGGGACATAGGGTGGACCGGTGGAGCTGCCTGAGTACTGTAGTTTTTACCATATTTAATTGCAATCAAAATGGTAGAAAAGAGAACCACCTATTGGACTAGAGCCAAGCCTTCCTTTCAAACCTAAGAAGCTGTGGTAATCATTAAAAAAAACTTCTGAGACCTTTCACCCAAACTATAATAAGGTGGACTTCAACAGACGTGCATACTCTTCGAACAATTCTCTTCCAAAATTATTTAAATCAGCCTCATATCGGAAGAGATAGCAAGGCAGCACTTTCATATCACATTATGTGAAGCAAGGTTAATCTCTTGAATGCTACTACATTTCAACTTTTGTAAGATGAAAAACGGTGGTGGAATCTTGTTTCCAACAAAATAAATAATTCCACCTAGCAAGCACCAATATAATAGTGCAAGTTAAGACGAATATACCCTACTTTCCGCAAATTAAATGTGTGCTTGATAGAATTCTTCATATAGAGCTAGTACACAATATGAACAAAATTAACATTGCCATCACAACAATCTAAACTCACTCAGCTATGTAAGGAAAGTTAAGGTTAGTAAACCACATTCACTTTTGAATTTTATACTTTGTTTGATTTGCCTATCTATCAGATTGTCCACATATACCTTGAAAGAATTAATTTAGAATTAACCCAAAAACAATTTCCCATTTTATAAAGTTGAATCCCCTTTCTAGGTGATGTGCTTCTTGCCGCTACCTAACCAAGTTGATTGCTCTAGGTTGCAAGTCTTTCTTGTGCTTTGCCACTTCCAAATGGATGTCAATTTGTTTGCTGGGTGATAACTATTTCTTAGTGATACAGAGGGATTGTGACTTGTACTTCTCTGAAAATCAATTCCATTGATAGAGCGTTCCTCAATGCACCCATGGTTTTTTGTGACTCACAACCACAAGCACATTTCACAGGTGCTGGACAAATTGATTATAGCTTGTCCCACATAGCTTCCTTGCCTTTTGTCAAAATTATAACAGATTCAAATTGATCTTTCAAAATAGATAATATGATAATATTATTAACGGGTTGAAATGAATAACTAGTTTTGACGGTAAGTTGCTAGGGGAAACCCAACAGAAGGAACATTCTATTATGAGGTTTTTCTTGCTAGATTTGTGCTCGTTTGATTTCCGTCCCCTCCCAATGCTAAGAATGAAGTGCTAACACTATGATCTTTTGCAGTCTATGAACCAAATCCCTTTCCCAATCTCGTTTTCTCACTACCTCAAATTTATATGTGGCACTGGGACACCCGCTAAGCAAGGCTGCATATGGTAATCAACCGCCTGCAGTCATGGTTATGCAGTGCATTCTGCGAGATGGGGGACAATTGAGCATGGATGGTAGTCCTTTATCATGAACACAACATTCTGAGGAGCCCGACATGACTCTTGGTTTAGTCTTATTTTTAGTTGAATGCTGTGTTGGCGCAGGTTTGCGGCCAACAATACGTGGCACCGGTCAGACCGGTGTGGGTCACTGGTTAGACATTTGAGCACCAGGTAGGCCGGTGAAGGTCACCGGTCAGACCTTTGCCGCCGGGCTGAACCGGCAAAAAGACCTCCGAACGTCACCCGGGTAGGATCCCGTCAGGGCGGCGCACGCAGGGTTGCTCTAGGATTAGCAGGCCACCTAGAACGCCTCCGAACGTCACCGAGACGAAGGAAGCATAACAAGTAGTAGATTGGAAAAGTTAGGGCAAAGACAAAAGTAAAGACAAAACGATAGAAGGTAAATGTATTTGATCGATTGGATGATGAACCTCAATCGGCCGTGGCCCTTTATATTTATAGGGTGGGGAGGTCTTGCCCCTCAAGGAAATCCTTTCAGAAGCCTAATCTATCAGAACTCCTTGATTTAATTCGGACATGGGGGCACCGGTCAGACCGGTCCAACCGGTGTGCAGAGCTTCCCTGAAGGCGCATATCTCTCATTCTGAAGTCCAAATCAGGCGTTCTATATATGAATCTTGATCTACTCGACGAGAGCTATCCAACGGTGAAGTCCAAATTGCATTTTGCGGACTTTTCCCACTCCGGTCTGACCGGTAGGACCCACAGGTCGGACCGGTCAGGCCAGACCTGCCAATTTTGGGTGCGGAAATGTTGCATCCGTCTTGTTGGGATTTTGTCCAAACCCATAACGCAGGTTGCAGGCATCAACCTTCAAGCTTGAATAAAAACAAGTGGAAATGGTTAAAACTATCCTGAATGCCTACCATGCTCAGTGGCACTGTGTGTACAGAAGGGAACATGCATTGGACTCTAAAACGGAGGTTTCAATTTCAGAGACCTAGAGTGCTCGTCAT
Source organism: Cenchrus fungigraminus (assembly GCA_036936925.1). NCBI lineage: Eukaryota > Viridiplantae > Streptophyta > Magnoliopsida > Poales > Poaceae > Cenchrus > Cenchrus fungigraminus. The sequence goes on from CM072774.1 coordinate 18,786,868, forward strand.
GTTCCCTGTCTAGTAGTTTGCTTCTTCATTTCTTGCATTTTATTGATTTTGTAAGTGCCCACTGTACTTCATATAAAAGAATGAAAATGACTAGAGAGTAGATCACATTGATACCTCATTATATATTTCTATAAATTTTGTTTCCCAGGAACTTCTCTGAATGCTCTCCAGCTGCATTAATAAATGGCTTCCCAGACAATATTGATAATTTAATTTCTTGATAAGAAAGTTAGCCATTTGGCTTATTGATTACCATGTCTGCTACTTTTCTACACAATGTGACTGAATTTGTGGACGCATTGTTTTGTTCTCACCAAGATGTCTAGGGGTGTCAGTTAAAACACCATTATACATTTAGCCAGGTGTACTTCATTTAAAATAAACATTGTACAGAAGAACAAATTGTTAGGGTCTGTGAATATAATACCACGCGGTGACCAACAAATTGTTAGGGTCTTCCATAGTGTTCCAGAACAATGCCATGTCCCTCACGCCATTGTTTGTTGCGTGACACCTCCATTGCTCTCTTCCGCGCGCATCATCTCTTCCCTGTCCATCGGTCAGTGTCAGTCTCAAGCAAACAAGCAAGTTCGGCTAAGCAAAATCTGGAAAGGATAGACATTGCGCCAGGCATTGGAAAGCATCATAAAATTTTCATTTCGTGATTACAAGAAGCAGCATTCCATCAAACATAGGAAATATATAGAGTAAGTGCCAACCTCAATGCCGCGTATTTATTTGCAATTTAAGAGGGTCTCCTTTTACACGTGTGGTTCCCAGCTACAACTTCCTAATGTTAGTATTGCATTAGTAACCATTACTATAACTAGCGGGCACTAAACAATGTTAAGCAAAATTTATTTTCTTCGCCACCGATTTATTAAATAGTCAAATTGTTCCATGATTGAAGTGGGAACGTACCATTCTGATTGGCAAGACGTCGAGAGTGTGCAGGGCATTTGCTCCTGAGTTCATTTATGTGTTATATTACAGGGAAACTACCATTACTGTTAGAATGTTGGCAGCTTCTATCCACCTTTTTTTATGGTACTGGACAGTGGAGACAGAGTCAGAAAAAATTCATGAGGGTTTGGATCAGAGGTCTTTTACGGTACACAATACCACCAAACGGTAGTACGATAGTATTATCGGTTTTTTTTCAGTTTTTTACTATGGGTAAAATATTAATTTTCTCGATGTATATTATTTGGAAAAAATTTTCCCGCTGCCAAGGTTATATAAAAAGACTTTATTTCATATATTACAACAATATTATTTTGTATATTTTCGATAATACCCATATACTACTCATACCACCTATGAATACCACCCATACCACATTAAAAAAACCGGTGGTACAGAATTAATCTCAACCATCGGATCCTTACATATAGGTCATTTTCTATTACGTACGAATCCTTTTCAGCCGGTGGTACAGGGTGGTATTGTGTACTATAAAAAAACCTCTTGGGTAATGGCCTTACCTTTGTTTCTTTCTTGACGTCTCCCATCTCTATGAAAGCTACAATTGTGAACATTTGAAGCACCAAACTAAATTTCGGGGATTGTCTTGTTTGTCTCGTATTGTTTGTCTCTCTTGGGTCCGCTCCCTAAACAAATTATATAACTGGACCCTCTCACTACATTGTCAAAGTCTCCTTCTTCAGTCCAGGTCCAGTCCGGGTCAATTTATACGAAATTGATCAACCCAAATGTTTATAAATACTGTACATATAGCAAATGCAGTTATTTAATTATTCACTGACTTGGACATTGTAAAATGATCATGATATTACCCAGTTCTTTTGTCATTCTTCACTGACTTGTTTAATTACCCAATTATTTTGATCATGATATTACCTAATTCTGTAAAAAATCAGCTAAGGAAGCAAATTAATTGATTACAATCTTGTCACCCATCTCATCTCGTCTTCAGGAAAATGCAGCTCACCAAGTGAGAAAGATTGACGCCTGTCTTTGCACCAATATGCCCCGACATTGATTAACCCAGCAGTATCGTGTTTGCACAAGCATTAGTCGCATCGATGTGAGTTGGAGTCGATAATTGAGGACAATGATGTGCTGTGCGTCAGTGGCACCCTCTTCTTTGCTCCCCTTTTCCCTTCCTGATGCTTCACATACCCGGAAATCCCCTCAGTTGGAAGCATGATCGATGCATCAACTAGTGATTTGTTCAAAGGGTGAGCTGTGAGTGAGGATCTAAACAAAAGAAAGATGAGGACCCTTGCCAATAGATCTCGTCCACGGCCACCCCTGATTGCAGAGAATTGTGCGGTGACCTGGCGATTCCTAGGCGACATGCTGAAGTTGATATCATCAACCTCAAACAGTGGGATAACTATGACTCCTCATGCCTCGTATTTCAATGCGGATACAGGTCAGATTGTTTCTTGTTGCTCTGCTTTGTCTAGAAAGCACACACCCATACATAGTTCCTCATTTTAGTTCATTTCTAGTGTTGAACCACGACTGTTGTTGTCTCTATGGAGTTCATATGGAGCCATGTGTCTCAAATAAGAAGTGCATTTTACATGTCCAAAGCTTTTATTAAACCTAACTTTCCTTTCCATATATTTAATATGCATGCTACTTACAACACCCATATGGACACATATTTTATATGCCTCTTATAAAGTGAATCCTCTCAATACCGGATCAATATTTGTTTTCTGTTTTCAATTTAACAAACAGACCTTTCAAACACTGCAAATAAATGGCATGGAAAATTGTAATATGCATAACTATTGAAGCTGCACTATACCGCAAATGAGAATTCATAGATTGATACTGCCCATATGTTATACCAAAACTAAACCGAACGAAAAATACATAATTGCCATTGTTGTTCATTCCAAAGCATTCTAATTATGTTGTGTTCTACCACTTGGTCTTTCAAGCTGATTGCATGGGTGCATCTGCCATTGCCATTAGCACTCATCACAGTCTGTGAGACTTTCCAATTTGATATAAATACGAAACCAAAGTGAAATAGTTTGTTGATAAATGATCAAAATTGGTGCTTTATAGTGGTAAATGTGCAAATTGATTTAGAACTACTATTGACGAACATGCAGCATTGGTGTTATCTAAAGTTCGCTAGTAATTGTCAACAACATAATCAAATTTCAACTGCCTACACTAAAACCCTGCCCCACCGACTGAGTGATCCAAGGTTTTACACTGTGGTCTTTAATTTCTGCCCGGCTCAGCTCATGACACACAGCATGATTCCAAACGTTTTGAAGTACCCACCCAGATCCTTTTGTTCTGATGGCACTGGTTTTCTGGAGTCGGGATTAACCTGTGGTGGTCTGATCGGCATGTTTGCCGTAGTGCGAGATACTCTTATGTTGATTCGTCCGCTCATTTCTATTTTACAGTCCCCAAGTACGCAATCCTGTGTGGTCGTCCCTGATTGTGTAGGAGTCGTTGGCTGTTCTCATACAGTTAACACTTGAAGACAGCTTATACTGTGCTACAAATTTATAGCCATGTTATTCCATCAGGTAACAATCATGGAAACGTGCATGATGACTTCTATAAGTTACAACATCAAATCAAAGCTCTCTACAATATTACGGGGATATTCGATGAGCAATGTTATTATGTAGAAGATTTTTTGCTCCTACGTACCAAAGGTCTCTGCAATATTACAACTTCTATAATGTAGATGATAATTCGCAAGGTTTGCTCCTATCAAAGTAATGTAACAAGAGCCGTTTTCAGATAAATATCCACTTGATAGAACTCAATTGGCATCTTCCTTAAAACAAAACTATAATCGTCATACTAGCTTACTAAGACGGTGGGGGGTAAGACTGCCCCCACAGTTTTCAGAAGAAAGCCACCTCCCGACTTAGAAAATCCCGAACCCTGACTTCACCGGTGATGAGATTTCTTCGGGGATAACTCCGGTGAGATAAACCTGCGTCTGAGGGGATTCAAACCCAGGTGAGTGGCATGCCCAGCTGCGATGCCTACCAACCGAGCTAATACTCGTTCCCATAACCGTCATAGCTTAAAATGCATCTCAAACAAATGAATACTAGACCGATAAAGGCAAACATAATGAGGGTTTGGATCGTGACCATATCTTCATTTCTTTCTCGACGCCTCCCATCCCTATGAAAACTACCATTCTGAATACTGTGAGCTCAAAATCACTGGATTGCCTTATTGCATCATCAAAGTCCCATTTTACAGTATGGGTCCCATTTATAGGAAATTAGTTTCCCAAATGTTTTTTTCGAGAAACTTCAATATTGTACATATAGCAAATGCAGTCATTTAATTCTTTACCGACTTGGATGTTGCATGATTGATCAAATTATTTATACATTGCAGCTTCTGCAGTCTTTTGTGCATAAATGTTACTGTTATTCTATTGAGAGTTTGTTTGAATAATTCATAGAGTTATTATGAAGTAGAACGATTAAGAATAACACACTGCACAAGCTGCCTCCCAAACAGATATAACTAATTGGTAGTATATATATGCTGATAGCATTCGCAAGCCGCCTCATTACAAATGCCTGCTATGGAAACAATGAATAATTCCAGTATTGCAGGGTGTTTCAATACATTGGGGTTCTTATCAGGAGTGGCATCAAGGCATGGTTTGCAGCCTCCCATTAAGTTCACAGTAGCACCTGTCACGTTCTCCTTGGAATGGCAGCGTAGTTCCTCGCAGCAGCAGGTGGAGTCCGTTGACTTCACCGCCCACCTCACCTGGGTGAAGAGGAGCAACAGAGGTAGAACCATCCTGGTGCTATATTTTTATGTTCGACCAAAGAGGGTTGAACTCATGGTACTACGCTCTTTTCCTTCTCAAAACCTCGCAGCCCTATAGATGAAGCAACTAGATGTTGAACACTGTTAGCACCAAATTAAATCTATCTCCTTCTATCAGTATTGTCACTTCCTCTTGCACCAGCGCTCTCCACTAATTCTATCTTTGGATTGTCTTACTCTTACTACATTGTAAACAATTTATAATCCCATTACGCAGTGTATGTCCAATTTATGGGGAGATTCTCACAACAATGTTAATAATTTCTAGATGATTTTTTTCTGTGTGTAGAAAATGCAGTTTCTGAATGCATGTGCAGTGAAGATGCAGTACTTGTACTTGTACTGCTGATGGAGGCTGGAAGTTTGTCTGAAGACAATTCTTGGGGTTTGCCCCTATTAAAGTAAGGTAAGAAGACTTGTCTTCAGATAAACTTCCCCTTGAAAGAACTGAATCGGCACCTTCCTAAAACCGTCACATTATCATGAAATGCCTCTTAAACAAATGAAACTAACTGTAAGTGCTGATATCCCGAAATGACCCTTGAACTGCCAGGGTGAAGCCTAAATGTAGCAATGAATCTGCAGTTACAACGGGGTTTCTGGAGCAATTGTTGGAGGGGCAGGGTGCGCTGATTATTTACATGTGGGAATTACATGTCCACAAGGTTTCCTGGAATAACATAGTGTATCTTGGTGCAAATGGTTGCAATGAGTACACCAAGATGTCCACGGCGGAATCTGAGTATATCATGTTTTCCACAGGCATGAACTTCATTGGGCTATCTGCAAAGTGAGAAGCGGTATACGATGTGTTTGAGATATGTCAGCTCTCTGCAAGGTGGATGCCAACGAGAGTGGTACGGACAGACTTGCAATAGGGTGTAAGCTTTCTCAGAATGATTAGGATTCTTTTGGCATGGCTATGAATGATAATGGCCCATCGCCAGAGATCACGAACACTGGTGCTCGCGAACACACGGAACAGAGGACAAGAAAAACAGTGTGTCTGTGCTGCTAACTGGCACTAAGCGATTTATTTCGTGGTATCGGTAGGCACCAAGCTACTACTAGGCTACTTTGTTGAAGCACTCCACACAAGAGTATTGCTTCTCGGTCACCAAATCTCTCCCAAGGCCAACTTGACTTGCCAGTTAGGCTCAGCCACGAAGGCACTCGCCAAGCCCCTTGGTCACCTTGATGCCGTCTCCACTAAGGTCAACAGAAATATGATTTTGGTCAAATTGATGCATTATTTTGGATGATTTTGGCTACCTTTCATGATTTTGAGACAGACACGTCACATAAGGCTCTCGGGCACACTACTAGAGAATCGCACATATATCTCAGTGTAACATCCCGGAATTTTAAATGTTTTCCCATATGTGAATTTTCGCAAAGATTTAAAACTTTTTGTTTGAACATGTATGCTACCAAAATTGAGCCCAATTTGCTAGCCTCTCATCTCTAATTCCATATAAAATAAAACCATATAAAAATTATTTTCAAATTATGGTATAAATATGATTTGGTTTTTCTTGAATTTTAATTGGAGTTCAAATTGTGTGGTGTTTGAATTTGAAAGTGATTCAGATTCAAACTTATAAACCAAATCTATATTCAAAACCTATTTTAGTATCTAACACCTAGCATGGGCCCAAACTCAGCAACCAAAGTTCGCTCAACATCCCTCAACCCTTTGCACCAAATCAGTCCACACCCTCTTCCCCTGCGCGCAAGCCCACCAACCATCTAGTTTTACGGCCCACTCGGCCCGCCACCGCACCCCTCCGCTTCCGTCTCTATGACAGGTGGGGCCGGGTCGTCATCTTCCCCCCTCTTTTACCCCTTTCCCCCTTGCGCCGCTGCTCGCGTGTTGCTGCCGCACCGGCGCGCCCGATGGGACGAGGCTGCCGCGCTGGCCCGAACGTCGGGGCCGCACGCACTCCCAGACGCAACCTCGTGCACTCCGCCCGGGGAAATCCCCTCTTTACCCCTGCGCCGCGCCCCTCTGCACCCCTGTTCGTGCGGCTATGAAGGCGTCCACGCTTTTTCCCTTCGCCGCCAAGGCAACGGGTAACTTGGACCATCCTCCTGCCCCGTGCCACGGCCGCTGCCTGCCAGAGAGGACCAAGTCCCCGCGCGCACTCACCAAACTCAATTGAGATTTCCCTTCCTCGATTTCCAATCCAGTGCCACCCCCTCTGCTTCTCCCCCAAATCTCTGCTCTGCGCGCCGCCCCGCCAAGTACCGCCGCGCCACCACCCGCGCCGCGCCGCGTCATGCTGCGCCCCGGGGCGACGGTCCGCACCGAGAGAGCGTCGCGACGCGCTGCGCCACGCCGATGGGGGAAAAGCCGCTCCGTGCCGGGCCGCCGCCGCCAAGAGGTGCCAGTAACATCGACGCCAAGCCGGAGGCCACACGCGCCGAGGACGCCGTTGCTGTCGTCCTGAAGCTTCACCACGACACCGCGTACGACAACGTCGACGGCCGCCAAGCGCTGGAGGACGTCCACGACATCGGCGACGTCACTGCGGTATCCTCGACCCCGGAACGACAACACCGCTCCCAAGCCGAACCACGACACCCGGCCTGCCTGCACTGCGCCAAGCTGCCACAGCCCCGAGATCACCCTGCCTCGCCATGACCTCAATCGAGCCCAACAGAGGAGAGGCCGCCGACGTCGAGTAAAGCCAAGGACGTCTTCGCCAAGCCCCTGTGTTCGTCGCCCGCTCCACCTCGCCGGGGAGCACGAAGCCTTCACCTGCGTAGCACGCCAAGCAGGAGCCAACCACGAACCTCGCCACGGCCTCGACCTCGCCCTGCACCGACGAGACCTTCCCCGAGCCCCTGGTGAGCAGCATGCCTAAGCCATCTCTCCCCTTGCTCTGTTCTCAATCTGGGTCGGCCTTCGTGCTGTCGTGCCATGAACGATGGTGCCCGCTGTCCGGCCTTCGTGCCGCATCTCGTGCAGGTGCCGCGCTGCTCCTCGCCGTTCCACCACGTGCGCACCCCGGCTTTGCTTCGCGCCACCGCCTCTATTTTGTGTTGCGCCGCACCGCCTCACCTTTCGCCATGCTGCGCCGCCTTGCCGCTCTGCCTTGCGCTGCTCCACCTCACACCGCACCGCGCTGATCCTCGCCGATCTGCCGCGTGCGCAGCCCGGCTTGGCATCCCACCTCCTGCTGCCATCACCGCGCCGCACGGCTCTGGAACACCGCACCGACGCCGTGGTCGTGCTCGCCAGCGTGATGAGGACTGGCCTACGTGCTGAGGTGCTTTCGTTGCAAATGAACGCGCGCCGCCGCCGCCGTAACCAAATCCCGCCGCCAGCGAACCCCGACCGTGCTGCTGATCCTTTCTGGCATTCCGTCAAACACCTGGTGCGCGGCCCACTTATCTTGAGTCTGAGTGGAGCCACCCCCTTGGCCACGTAGGCACAGCCACACGATGCCGCAGGAGATCCCAGATCCGGAATCGGATGAACCCAGAAGGAGTTCAGGGTGCTCCCCTGGACTTTTTCATGAAACCTTTGCGTGGGCTTCAGCCCACGAAGCCTACTAAGCCCGGATGTTAAACAGGCCGGACCAAAGGATAGATCAAGGTGTTCTTATAGACTTCTAAAATTTTGGGCCACTCTGGGCCGGCCCATTGGGCCACCAACACTTTGGGCCCAACTTCGGCCCACTAAACCTGCTGACCGCTGACGTCATGCTGACGTCAGCAATATTTTAATAAAATTTTTTTCTGATTTATAAAAGGTTTTTAAAAAATGTTTTATAAATCCCTTTTCCTTTAAAAATTCATAACTAATTATCCGGAGCTCCGAAAATTATGAAACCACTTGCGTTGGTTTCATAATTCCGAGACGCACGCTGCTACCTATCCTTATCTGCTCTTGACCTTGAACTGAGCCCCTTTTGCCCTGTATTCTTGGTGTATAATTCGTGGCCGCTGCCCGCCACTGCGCTATTGTGGGTCTGGGACGCCGGAGCCCTGCAATTAGCCACTGGCCTGCCGCGGACATGAATAACTTCCCCAAGTTTCGTTCGCACCACTTTCCTTGCTTGCACCGCTACCACCGCTTTGTGTCGCAAATCCGCTCTCTCTCTCTACTTTGCTTTGAGCCGTGTAGCACGCGTCGTACCAAGTGTTAGTACCCAGAACGCCGCGCGAGATGGACGGCCGTGCCTTGAGCAGAGGCATCTGCTTCAAGCACGGCAACCCCGCGTTGCAACCTGGCTACTACACCAGGGTTATCGTCGCATTGCTAACGCTTGTTCCATCGTGCTCTCGAGCACGCCTTACCGTATCATCACCCTTTTGTCCGACCATAACTCGATTCCTTTCCCTCTCCCGGTGCTGCCACCGCACACCTTGTTCTGATAATGCCTTGCCTGGCTCGTTTCTCCTTTCTCATCTCTCCTCATCCTCTGAGCATTCGCTTCGTTGCACCTATCGGTTGTGCTAATACCTTGCAGGCGCAATCACCAAACCTCTAGCCTTGATCGGCAAACCCAACCTTGAACTAACCCTTCCCTCTAATTTGTTTTCTAGTATATAAAGCTAGTAGCATAAAACTATTTTAATATAAAACTAATTACTTTGATTTCCTTAATTTAAACTAGTGCTGCTTGTAGTTAGTTCGGATTTATTTGGTTCTTCTGAATTGATGTTATTTGGAGTTATTGCTTAGATGATTGCCGTTGTTTATTTCCGCATCGCATCTCGTGTAGGCTTGTGATCATGTTTGAAGACCCGAGCTGCAACGACGACCCGAGCTGTGACGATTGGAAAGACCTTTGACTCGAAGGAAGGGCCCAACCTCTACTACTCTACGACGACTACCGCGCAGGTGTCATGTCACTCCCGACCATGTAGATCCCATGCATACTATTTAGCTGCTAGTGCTATATTTATGATGCTTTGGATGATTGAAATGCATAGACAATCTTTTAGCCATGCCTTGATTTGATTTACCCTGTACCTTGAACTTCCTACCTTTGGGACTAGCTACAGACCCCGAGCTAGTCCCCGATATTTGCTATCCATACTTTTTACCTGTTCCGTGATATGGATGGATCTCTGGTATGGACCGAGATTGGGATATCTCGGTATTCTAGCGTGTGTTTTGTGTGAGTGTGTATCCTTGACGTGTTACCGCGGGAGCGAGCCGCTTTGGTTACTTGTGAACGCCTGTCTAGGGGGGATGCGACCTAGCCTCCCGCCCCGGCGGCGTGTCATTCGGATGGAGTTGGTGAGTGCTCGCTCTTTGCAATTAAGGACCGATCGACAGTTTAACCGTGATCTTTGGGCTATTTTCGTACAAACCGTTCACTCACGTATGGGCGGGGTTCGGTCCGAGAACTAGTTGGTGGATGGCACTCAGCTTGTAGGCGGACCGGTGTGGTCGTGTGAGGGGGACGAGTTATACCCCCCGAGTAGACGTCACCCCGGCTCCTCCGGGGATGGTCTCACAGCTCCGAGGCCCTGCTGGCAAGTTTCGCACCCCAGTTCAGGACGAGTCAGGCTTGGAGAGGCAGGATAGTGCCACCCACTGCTAGGTCTCCGGCCGTTAGGTAGGGATGTGGAACGGCTGATCCCCGTTTCTGCCCTATCCGGCGGGTCTAGTTGTACAACCTCTGCAGAGTGTTAAACCTATAGCTATAGTCCGTGTCCACTGGTATGGACAGCCCCTGGGTCTGTTACTCTGGCTAGACTTTTCTTGTGCTGCTTCTCTCCCCCGAGTGTGTGAGCCCGGCTTGGTGCCGTTGAGATGGGAGGTAGGAGTTGGTGACCTCACATCGCAGATGAGAGTGGGATGCTGTGACTCGGTTGAGGTCCAGTGATTTGGTGTACTTTCCTTGGTTGGGGTGTTGACCCCGGAGGCGTTGGCCTCGGAGGTGTGGATCTCCTCGGAGATGGTGACCTCTCTGCAATACCGCTTACCTTGATGTTGCTACCGCTGCTTGCATAAACTTACTACAGCCAGATATAGGTCTATCCATGCATATTATAATTCATCCACCGCTTTTGCTCTTTGTTGGGAAGCTGACATGACCTACCCGCTTATCAGGTAGATGGCAACGCTTTCAGACTTGGTGATCGACTACGACAACGACGAGGAAGGGTGGGAAGACTAGAGCTGGTCCTACACTCAAGTTTGCCTGTGGAGCTGGAGATGCTTCGCTTCAATAGATCCGCTGCGTAGATGATTTACCTTTCTTGTTTAGTCCAGTTGGACTTGTACCCCGCTTACGCCGAAATGTTGTACTCTGATGTATTAATAAGATTATGTAATTTTCCCCTTTTTTTCCTGTGTTGTATGGATTTGTACCACTTGAGACAGGGTTTGCACGTGATAGCCACTTCCTGGGACTATCACAGATGTGCAGAGGATCGGGTTTCCAATTTCGGAATTCTGGTTCGTTTCACTCAGGCCCGATTTTTCATTTGTACCGGGTATTTTGTCCCCCAGTACAAATAAAGACATTTGTACCAGTTGGAGCCACCAACCGTTACAAATGTCCTCTCATAGAGGCTCGGCGGGCCTGACACAACCCAACCGGTACAAATGCCTCACATTTGTACCGGTTGGTGGCTCCGACCAGTACAAATGTGAGGCCATCACATTTGTACCGGGCGAGGATACCACCCGGTACAAATGTATGCACATTTGTACCGGCCCGTGTCTTGGCCTGGTACAAATGTGCAACAGCTATTTTTTCTTCTTCTTCCCCCTGCCCGAGCCCCCTCCACACTCTTCTTCTTCCTCTCTCCTCCAACTCGAGCTCTCCCTCCCCAATGGCGCCCTAGGGAGTTTTTGCCCGATTTGCGACGATTTCTCCACGATTTGACTCATTGAAGTGGTGTAGAGGTTAGTTACGTCATCCTACCTTCATATACGGTTGGCATTTTAAGTAATATTCTTTGTACTTAGAGTATTTATTCCATTCCCAAATGAGCTAATTATGGTGTTTTTTATTTAGATGCATATTGGTTTATGTTCTAATAGAAAGAAAGTGTCATGATAGATGTATGAGATGTGTATGTGATGATAGCTAGATTTTTTTCGATTTATTTATTTATAGTGAAAATTAGTTTACTCAATTGATTTCATCTTGAGAAAATTAGTTTCCTTATTAGAAATTTAGTTTTCATCATTAGAAAATTGATATCTTTATTAGAAATGTAGTTTCCTTATTACAATAAGTTTCATCATTATAAAATAGATATCTTCAATAGAAAAGTTGTTTCCTTATTACAAAATTAGTTCTCATTATATTTTCATATATATATATATATATATATTCCTAAGAAAAAATAATATTTCACAATTTAGTCTTTCACTAGTATTTAATAATTAGGTATAATTGATATTAAATTTTAAATTTCATAGTTTATACGCAACCAGTGGTAGTGGGTTGGTTGTTTGGCTAGAAACTATTAAATAAACTTTCGTGCATATTTTAGGTATAACAATGGCAAGTCACTTTTTTAGTCGTAGTGGCGGCCATCGAGATGGTCGTGGTCGTGGCCGCGGAGGCGGTCGGGGACTACACATTGATGACGACCGCCCACCGTTGCCTCGTCCTCCAGGAATACACTTCACCCATGGCGTCATTAACTTGCCTAACGGTGATCGACGTCAAGGATCTGCTCCAAACATAGTAATATTCTTTCCCTCTATAAACCAGATTTTTATTACAAGAATACCAATTTTCATTTCATAACATCCAGAATATCGATCATATGAAGTGGTTCCGAAATGTTCTCGATAAGATTGGTGGTACGCCTCCTGTTGTACAATGTGCGATTGTTGGTGCAAACAACGTGATTCAATTAAAAATCTCTTTTGGCATACCTGTTCGAGGACCATTTCGCTCCTCGCTGTCATCAGAACCCCCCACAATGCTATCTATTGTTGAGTGGGGTAGCCCTTCACCGTTTAAGAGGACTTTTGAAATGACCGCAGTGCAGAAGTGCTTAGAACAACTTAGCGCAAGTTCTTTCTGCTAGATTACTCTTATTTTCTAATCAAGGCACTCGAGGAGGGAGAAAGTATGACCACGACCGTAGAGAGACTTTGTCTCCTGAATGAAGATGACATTGTATGGAGCATAGAATTATCATTGAGCATTTTTTAATTTAACTAGCTGTGCTACATTTTTTAACATTTGTATTTTTCTTAACTGTAGGATATCATAGGTCAAAACTTTGCGGCAATGAGTTTTCATGCAATTCTAGAGCAAGTGTGCGATGTTTTGAGATTTTCTTACGAGGAACCAAATCCGCAACGCACAAGAGGTGGGAAGTTCCAGGCTCATATTTCATTTTGCCCGCTATATCAATTCAACTCTCCACTGTTTCAGATTTATGGAAGTACATGTGACCGTTCATGTGAAGCCAAAGAGAGTGCACTAATTCATGGTCTAGCATATATTAGTGAAGTTCTGGACTTCAAAATTGGAGACTTCAACTATATGACTTACCTGATTAAGAAAAATGGAGGATCAGCATGAAATATGTGTTCTGCGTGGATGTACCTTATGTTAAGACTTAAGTATTGATGTACCCTTTTATTTTCTGTGGATTTGACCTTGTTGTCTTTGTTAATTAAGACTTAAGTATTGATGTACCCTTTTATTTCTATGGATTTGAACTTGTTGTGTTTGTTAAGATCGACTTAAGTATTGATGTACCCTGATCTTATCCCTTGAATGCCTAACTACTTGTGAGTTTTGAAATATGTGAAGTCGATCCGAGATCAGGTCAACATGGTCTACAAGAGTGTCAAGCTACTATATACTATTCACTAGTCAATTTTTGTAACTTCATTAAATTTAAAATAATAATTTTACGTAGAAATATACACGAGCAAGACCAAAATCTTGATTACCATATTAATAACATTAGATGTTGTACTTCAGAAGGATTTTGCATGAAAAGAAATTTTTTTTGTAGTTGTTGCAGTGAAGGAAAAATAATGCCCATTCGAAGATATTAGTCGCTAATGATAATAAAGTTGTCATTTTGATTATTGAATGTATTGTTGCCTTGTATATATGTACAGTAAGAATACTAAGTTTTTCTGCCATTTTATGCTATGTGTACAATTTATAATAAATAAAATAGAAATTTAGGATATTTAAAGCTAATTAATATGAAAAAGAATGAAATACACATTTGTACCGGGCCTCCTCATGCCCCAGTACAAATGTGCTGCACATTTGTACCGGGGCATGAGGAGGCCTTGTACAAATGCTCACATTTATACCGAGGCAAGAAGTGCACCGGTACAAATGCTCACATTTGTACCAGGCCTCCTTTTGCCCCGGTACAAATGTGGTGGGGTATTTATGCCTCGACCCTTCTCCCCTTCTTCCTCCTTAGCTTCCACTTCTTCTTCGCTGCAGCGCCCACACATGATCCGCCGCGCCGCCCTCCCCGCTGTCGCCGGTCGCGCGCCCCCCCCGCTGTCGTCGGTCGTCCCCGCACCGCCCACCGTCCGCTGCCCGCCTCGTAATCCGGGCCGTCCGCCCCGTCTGCTGCCCCCGCCGCCGTCTCCGCCGCGCGTCTCCACCGCGGTCCCCGGCCCGCGCGTCCTCGAGCTCGCCGGTGCCGCCGCGCCGTCCTCGCTCCGACGACGTGCCGCAACTGCTCCGTCCTCGTCCTCATCCGCCCTGGCCGTCGCCGCCACCGCCGGCGCCGACGTGCCGCATCCCCGACGGCCCACGCACCACGCCGGCGGGTATGGCCGGCCGCCCCCCGCGACCTTGCAGTTGGGGGCTGACGTCAGCCCGATGGTGGCTGACATCAGCCCCTTTTTTAATTATAATTTTGTTATAGATTTAAATTTAGTTATAATTTTATTTTAAATTTAAATTTCTGTTAAAAATTGTTTTAGATTTAGATTTAAATGTTTTAGATTTTGTTTTACGTTTAAATCATATTTAGATTTTGTTATATATAGATTCAATTTATTTTAGATGTTATTTAGAATAAAAATTTAGAATTACATATATATAGCTAGACATCTAGTTACATTTAGAATTAGATGTAAATGTTATCTATTATGTAATTTGAATATAGATGCTCGAAACGTTGGACTTGCTCGCCACTTTCAACTCGCTCGCCACTCGCTCGACACGCCAAACACTCGCTCGACATGCCAAACACTCGCACGACACTCGCTCGACACGCCAAACACTCGCTCGACACGACATTACTAATTAGTTTCTTCAATAGAAAATTAGTTTCTTCAATAGAAAATCCATTTCATCATTAGAAAATTAGTTTCTTCAATAGAAAATCCATTTCATCTTTAGAAAATTAGTTTCTTGACTAGGAAAATTAATTACTTCACTAGAAAATTTATTTCTTCACTAGAACATAAGTTACTTCATTAGAAACTAATCATTAGAAAATTAGTTTCTTCAATAGAAAATTAGTTTCTTCAATAGAAAATCCATTTCATCACTAGAACATAAGTTACTTCATTAGAAAATAATTGTTATTTATTCTTGTTATTTAGTGAAAATGGATCCAATAGCGGAGCAACAATGCGAAGAGGCATTGTTAATGGACATAATTGCTAACAATCATGGTTACAACAATCCGGTTAATGAAAAAGATCAGCGCGAGGCTGACAGCTACCTGAACATGTCTGGTGATGGCATCGATGCGGAAGAGCAACCAATTGCCGAGACAAGAAATGATGGGCAACCATCAGAGGTATACCTAGTACAAACTAGTACCACGTTACGCTTTAAGTTTAATTACTATATGTTAGTAGAGCAATCAGTTAATAGTCCTTAATTTTCCAGGAACCTTCATCGAGCAACAAAAAGGCTCGTGGGATACGAGATCCGAATAAGAAGCTAGAGGGTTGTTTCATCATCACAGATGTTTCTGACGAAGGCATGCCATTAGCTCCACATGACAATGTCGTCAAGTTCACAAACCACATTAGGGCTCTTGTCAGGTATCACATCCCAATAAGCTTTTGATATTGGAAAGGATCTGAAGCTGCAGCTGAAGTTCAAAATGAAGATGAAGAGGCACAAGAAAATGCACAACAATATGTGGTCCGAAACACAAAGAAGAACATAATTTGGGCCGAGGTGCAATTACACTTCTCATTTCCAGAAGGGTGCAATAGCCTTTCAGTCGTACAAGAAGCGGCTGAACAAAGACTACATCAAGAAGGGACTTGCACCCGATTTCACAAAGAAAGGACTTTCAAAGTTACGATATCACTGGGATTCATTTGTGCAGTACAAGCAATCGCAAGAAGCCACCAAGATGATTGAAACTAACACCATCAATGCATCTAAAAAGAAAAAATTTCATAAGCTTGGGTCTGGAGGTTACAAGGTGGCTATGCCCAAATGGGATAAGATGGAACATGACTGTATTGCACGTGGACTCATACCGGCAACTATAAATTGGCCCGAATGAGCCAGGACTTATTTTTATGCACATGGTGGCACGATCAATCCTGAAGATGGAACATTAGTACCGGGCGACCAAATAAGAGAGATTGCGGCAAGACTTGTTGAATTGATCTGCATCACTGCTGGAGGAACATTTGTGCCTGATCGAGAGAGAGACGAACTTAGTGCTGCAATAGGCACTAAAGAACACGGTGGGTGTTGCTGAGGCAAAGGTGCAGTTCCATGGAAACTAGCATGGCGTGAGCAAATTGACTCCTATAAAAGTCACAAAAGGTCTAAGGACCAACAACAACGACAACTAAGAGAGTTGCAAGATCGTGTAATCAGAACCAAGGCAAGAATGGAGCAAATCATTGACGAGCGTGTGGCTCTTGCTCTTAGCAAACAATCATCTCATCAGGATGATCCTACTGATGAAATGAGCCCAACTGCTAAGGGGAAAAGCAGCGTCGCTTCAACAGAATTTGAAGCACCAAACCCAGGCTCACCGGAAAAACTGCTAAGGGGAAAAACTGCACCAACAGCCACAGAAGTAGTAGCAGCACCAGCATTTGAAGCACCAAACCCAGGCTCACCGGAAAATCAGCCACACTGGCCCGTGGATGACATCACCGTGAGGTCAGCGTGTGAGCTTCTCGATGTTTGCAGAAACAAGAAGCTTGTGGTGGCTCATGGTGTCGCTGAGAAAACTGTAGAAGGGGATAGCATCACGGGCCACCATCATGGAATTGTATATTACGCTAGAGTTTTTGTGGACCGAGTGCTCGATGGTTGGGCTGACCTGGAGCTGGAGGTACCGGGGCCTAATAGGGAAGATTTTCTTCAAGATGCTGTGCATACTTAGATTTTTTGGCCCAAAGCTCACATAAGGATTACGCAACAGCCACCTTCTCCTCTAGCTGACGATCAACTACCGCACTCACCAGCCGCCATGCCTGAACGCGACGATCAACTACCGCATTCACCAGTTGCAAGGGCAGAGTGCAGCATGAGTCCTGTAGTTGACAGGGATCCAAGCGATAGTCCACCTCCTTCTCCACCTCCTGCACATGTTAAGGGCAAGGGCAAGTGACAAGCTCCTCCTCCTCCGCCTCCAAAGAAGGAGAACAAACCCAAGCAGAAGACGCATCCAACAAAACTTGCTTATCACAAGACAGAGAAGGAACTTGACGAGGCAGTTGAGGAAGAATTGAATAGACAGATATTCAAAGCTCCCAAGCCTCCATTTAAGAAACTAATTGATTGGGTCCAATTTCATCATTTCATGAGGAAAATGGAGGAAAGAAGAAAAAAACCAGATGATCTTCCCAAGCCATTGAGTGACTACAACCGGCAAGTACTCAAGACTCAACGTGGGAAGAAGAAAACTTCATCTAAAGTTCCACAACTTGGTACCTAGTCGAAACAATCTATCCCCGACGTCAAGGTGCTTTCAATATTTAACCAGCAAGTGTCTGAATTTAACAAAGACACAGGTCTGACTAAAGCTCAAATTCGAGGGGAGGATGCAATCCCAACTCATGAAGGGACATATAGGGAAACTAGACAACTTACACCATATGAGTAACAATTGCTTGATTTTACCAAATCATCGGGTCTGACTACAGCACAACTTCTAGGGGAGGAGGAAATTGCAAAGCATAAAGGGGCATATAGACCGGAGTATGTTCCTGGGCGTGAGCTTGTGTGGCCGCGATTACTCCAGTATCTTCCAACGAGGATGTATGAATTGCACAAGTGGCACATGTCCCAAGCTGCCGGCAGGATGGACTTGCTCTATGTTCGCATTGAGGACCACCATTATTTCCGTGGACATCAGATCTTCACTATTCCAATGAAGGAATTCTGGTTCCTATTCAATATGGATGCACTTGGCGTCTCATTCGTCAGTTGCTGGGTTCTGTAAGTGTTTATTCTACTATAAGTTAAAAATCAATGCTCTAGGTACTTTATCCCATATCTAAATTTCTATATTTTTTGTGTCATACAGTTTTGAGATGCAACGGACCAGGAGGAAAGGAATCATGAGTGTGGGCTACATAGATCCTTTGATGATAACTCAGAACACTCTCAAATTTAATGAGAGGGAAACACTTAATCACATCATCAACTATCTAGACAAACACCATGATAAGGCTTGCATAGAGCTGCCATACAACTTCGGGTGAGCAACGTGTATCTCATCTCCTTATCTTTTTCTAAAATTACATTGCATATTTTAAGAAACTAATACTTCTCTGCATCTATGGACAGCTTCCACTGGATTCTCTTTAGTTTTTGTACGACGTGAAGCAAGGTCTTTGTCTTCGACCCTTTGTACAAGACTACAGATAAAAGTAGATATCAAGATGTCGTAGAGTTAATTAAAACTGCATGGACTTGTCTTTGTGATAAGTACCCCGGAAAGTTCCGCAAAAACCTTTATGTTCACTATGATTGGCCAGTACGTGTCTTTGCTTATTCTTCGATTCTTACGTTACAATAAAAAATTATTTCATGACTTGGTTTTCCCATATGTGCAGGTCATGACGCAGCCTTCTGGCACCAATCTATGTGGATATTATGTGTGCGAGTTCACGCACCGTCTTACAGCCTGCGCTGATGGTGGCAAATTCGAAGAGATGGTGCGTGCACACACAATTGCGACTACATGTAGTTCTTATTGTTCATATTCTCCGATCCGGTTCTTATTCTTTTGTTCATATTCTTTGGTAGATTTCCAGCATCAAGGAAACATTCCTCAAGACAGAACAAATCCGATTAATACAAGAACAATTATGTGGTTTTCTTCTAGACGAGGTTATTAGTCCGGGGGGGAGTTTTATGCTGGCTTATCCTCCATTCTTAGTATACCAGCGACGACCGTGGAAGGGACAAGTCAAAACATGAAGGAAGTATCTGGAAGCAAAGACAAATGCCAAGCATCTGCAAGCAAAAATTATTAATCTAAATTTCAGTGCGCACAAATTGCTAATGTATAATATTATTTCCAAAGTTCTTCAATTTCAGGATTTAAGATGATATATTCAACATGCATTCGTATATATTTATTTCGTATATATTATTATACAAATAAATATATACGAATGTATGTAGAATATTATCTCAAATATAACATTTTATATGCCACATGACTTTATATTAAAGCGTATCACGATTAGTATTAGTACTTTAAGCAAATACGTTAGAGAAAAGAAAAACATAAAACAAAAAAAAATCATTTGTATCGGGTGGTACCTCCACCCGGTACAAATGCCCTCCTGCCACGTCGCCGGGTGGAGGGCACATTTGTACCGGGCCGAGGCTCCGCCCGGTACAAATGTGAGGCATTTGTACCGGGTATTTCGCGCGGTACAAATGCTCGACCACATTTGTACCGGATGGTTTGTACCGGTTCAATACCCGGTAGAAATGAGAGTTTTGAACCGGTACAAAAGGCCGTTTTTCCAGTAGTGATTTCCTGCATGCCAACTGGATGCTTGCATTGGAGCTGGTGTGAAATTTCTCTACGCGCCATTGTTTTATAAAAAAAATAAAAAACTGCATCACAATATTTCAGGGTCATCAAAATATATGAAGCAAGAAGGGATATCCGATAAGGCGATAACTCCAATTCCTACTCAATGGGTAGAGTTTATTTTAGTAAAGTTCATATATTAATTCTGAACTCAAATGGTACGGAAACTTTTTCTGGCACATTGTCCACGGGTAAAACATGTCTTCGTGAAGAAGGTGGTGTTCACAGGCTCAATCAACAGCATCCCGTACGTGTTGCCGCACACGCGTTTACGGATGGAACTAAAACATCCGAATTGTGTAATAGATTGATTTTTTTTAGATCACAATAAAATAAATTTGGTGCTAATTTTTATGCATTATAACCAGCTAATTACTGGAAAAAATAAAAAAAAATAGCTACAATTTTTTTATGGATTATTTGCTTTCGATAGAGAAAAAGGTGAAAAAACATTCGTATCCGAATCCGAATCCGAATTTCTTTTCATCATTTGATCAAAATATAGCACACATTTGAGGTTTATTTTGTATGAATCTTAACAAGCACAATGGCAAGAATAAGAATATAAATTTTTAGATACAAAATATTATGCTTAATTTAGCTAAAATAAAAAAAGAACCGCTAAAAAATGCTATCCGAATTGGTATCTAGTTCCATCCCTACACGCGTTGGTGCGGGTCTCTGTCAGCCACACATTAGAGCAGCTCCAGTGGCGGCATGCAAATTGAGACCTCCAAAATCCATTTTGCAGACCCATTGTCAAAAATAGAGACACAAAATTAACACTCAAATCCAGTGCGGAAATCAATTCAGACCTCTATTTTTACATGGTCCCCATCTGTCATAGAGATGTCATATAGAGAGAGGGGCCCACCGCTGGCCAGTGCTTCTTACATGTTTTGGGCCGGGCTCGCGGCAGCGGGCTCGGCCCAAAAGAAAAGGAAAAACTTTATTATTTTCTGGAATATATTTTTTTCAGTGCAGAAACAATTCCAGAGAAGTCTAGGAAATGTTTTAAAGGCACGAAAAATATTTCGAAAATTTCAAACAATTCCAGGAAAATTCCCAGAGACAATTTGGAGCAAGAATAATCCAAATAAAGTATTCGCAACTCATGAAAAGGATTTAAAAGCCTTCTAATAAATAGAATTAGCTCAAGTAAAATGAGAATAAATTCCAGAAAAAGCTGGAAAATTCTCGGAAGGTCTTGGTCAGCACCTAAACGCATTTTTAAAACTTTTACACTCAAGAAGCACCAAAATGCATCGGCATGAATGCAACACACAATGAATCAATTTATTTATTTTAAAACAATCAATGACTTTTTCCTATAGTATATTTCCTGTAAAGAAAATGAATGTGGAGAAAATTTTAAATTCATGACAAAATCGTTGTTTAATTATTTTCTCTATTCACATCCTGAAATTAGAAATTTCAGGGTGTGACAGTGACTGACGTGCGTGGTGCGTGTGGGCCAGGCCTCTCCGCTCAATGCTAAAGCGAGAGGGCTCGCCGTGTATGTGCGTCGTCTTGCTATTCCTGCATAGTGGTGAACTGGCGAACAGACGGACATGAGTGCCGATCAGCCCTCATTCAAACAATGACAGATGACACACACCCATAGAACCGAAACATGTTAATCGAGGACGACAGATGCCAAACACACCAGCTCAGTAACCGAGAAACTCCTGAGACCTTCCATGCCAAAGATGAACGTAGTCAAAGTCTCGAAAACTAGAGAGGTTGCGACAGGCATTGGGAAGCATCTCTGTTTTCTCTCTTGGGTCCGCTCTCTTGACCAACTCGATCACCTTGATCCTCCTATTACATTGTCAAAGCCTCCTGCAGTGTAGCAATAATTTATAGGCAAATTGTCATTCAGATTGTTACTCATTAAAGAAACTTTAATACTGTACATATAGCAAATGCAGTTAATTAATTATTCACTGACCTGACCATTCTAAAGATGATCAAATTATTTACATCGGAGCATTATCCACAGTTTCTGATGCACATTTTTTACTGTTTTGTTCAACTGAAAGTTTGTTTGAATAATCCTAAGAGAGGTCACGTCCGTCAGTCCCGACCTGCCGACTCGACACACCCACGGCTTGGCGAGGCGAGCGAGGGCGCGGGTGTGTACCCTTGGTTTACCACATAATTAAGTTGCATAAATCCTTCTCAAATACTCATACAGTATTTTTCTCAAATATTTTCCCCAGAATTAGACTAATGGGCTTTTAATTCTTTTAATTCAAATAAATGGCTCAGGCTCCTTTATTCTAAGAGATACCATTTTATAGTTAGCGAAGCACAACTTGATCTCCCTAATATATCCCTATCCGACCACCATATTCATTGAATTCTATCAGATGTCTGGAGCTTTTACGTGTCCATTTTTTTAGCATAATATGCAATTTACAATTCCAGATCTTTTATTATAGTTAACTTTTCTATCCACATAAATAGGAAAATACATGTCCACTTATGGTAAGGATAACCTTCTCCATGTCAGATGTACATTTATTTAGGAACTTTTATCTATACCACTGCAATTCTTTAGAAGACGTAAGAACTACACAAATATATGGTATAAGTGAAACATGCATGGCATTGTCTTTATTGAAAAATATGAAGCTTGAGGTCGCAGTGAGTAGAGACAACACAAATTTCTAAAAAATTTGGCAATATAGTTTAGCTCGAGCACGAATCATCACAGTTTATTTTGAATAACAAATTATATTCTAATAAGAAATGGTTTTTAATTGATGACCAATTGAGTTTTCTAGTGGTAAATGTGAAAAAATTTGAAGCAAGCATAACTCACTTGTAGAGAGTGTGGGCATTAGTCTGAGTTAGAAAGGCCCTTCGGGACCTAGAGTCCAACCGAGACTAATGCGGAGAGACAAAAGACCTCCCCTTTAGTCTCGAGTGGTAATAACACCCGAGACTAAAGAGTTTTTTTTGGAAAAAAAGAACCCTGCGCCCCCGCCCCCCATCGTCCATCCTTCCATCCCTCATTCTACTGGAGCTCGAGCTCCAAATGAAGAACAACAAGAACACTTCATAAATTGTTCAATTGACAGTTCACAACTTGTTTCACAAATTGACATACTCATACAACACATCACAGTACATGCTCATCTCACAACAATACATGAGTTTGATTTCTTTTGATTGACAACATGATTCAATTTGATACACCAACATAATCACAAATAACTTACTACAAAATTAACCAATCCTTACAAGAAGACCTGTTGTCCACGCTCAGAGTGCTCCGCGCAACCCCACCCCGGCAAAGAGCATCCCGCGCCGCCACCTGGCCGTGTGCCCGCCGGCTAGGCCGCGTGCTTGCGCAACGCCAGCACTGCGCCGGAGGCCATGGCGCTCACGCAGGACCCAGCCGCGCGGCCTCTCCCTCGCAGCCTGTGGAGCGAGGCTTTTGGTCTTGGTTGATATTACCAACTGAGACTACATGATCGGGGCATTTGCAGCCACTTGCAGCCATGTCGATGCAAAGTCTTTAGTCTCAACTTCAAATTTTAATCGGGACTAAAGCCTCGAACCAAAGGTTGGTTCTCTACAGTGACTATTTTGCAAATTTTTCCCATATTTTCTAGAGAATAAGGTAAGCGATATTGGAAACACTTTCCAATAGCTAACAGCTAATAGCACTACACCCTTTGCACAGATAAGTTATTAATTGGATCAGAATGGACAGGTTGCCCATAGCTAGGCCCTTGGTTCCAAATTGTTGGTCGTTTTGGCAAATCTAGATTCAAGGTTGCTAGTATGTATCTAATAATAAGTATATTTCTAGGTGCATAACAAAAATTACAAACCTTGTGCTATAAGGTCCTGCAATTTCGAGCAGGGTAGTAAGTAGTAGCCGCTTTTTCTAAAAAATATAATCAAGTACCCTACAGAGTACATACTGATATACTATAGATCTTAATAGCAACACAGCAACTGCTGTATGCTGATCCTGCGTTAATGAATTGCTTCGTTGATTGTCCCCAAAAAAAAAAGAATTGCTTCGTTGATTTTACATTTAAATTATCAAGTATGGTGTCCCTGCTTCTTCAATAATACCTTCAAACTGGTGAGGTTTCCCTAGGTTTCAATAATATGTTCAATAGTACACTGGTTTTGATGAAATGAATAAAGTGGCTCACCGTCTGCATAAGAATATCATTAACGGGTACAAGAAAATTTCATTTATCTAAAAAGAGTATGGAGATTGCGAGCATAGCGTTAACCACGGCCATGGTGCCAAGTATGAAGTATCCTTAGGCTTCTGATTCTTATTATGTTGTTCGGGCATCTTTTTGATTTAATCCGGCTAGGATGCAGCAGATGGTTCAAGATCATTATTGCTGCTAGCTTTGGGTATCACGGCAGTACCATACTTTTCACTGCGCATCTGAACGGCGCAGGACATCTCTGCTGTCTTCCTCCGGCCTCCCATTTCTGTTCTATTAGGGTTTGTTTGGGTATTGGTGGATTGAAGTAGAATTAAGGTATTGAAGGCGAAATTAGATCAATTTAATATCAATCCCATTCATTCCACTTCAATTTCACTCCAATACTCTCCTATCAAATCAAGCCCTTAAGAGATTGAGAGTGTTCTTTAACAATCATGCAACTATGCAAGGTGTTGCATGCTGCTCTCCCGTGAAAGTGGCAAAAGTAAACCTGCTTTGTTGTTCTGGTTTGGTTCCTTCAAAAACATGGTGGGATGAACAGACACATATACTTTATTACTCGAACCAACTCTCATCATTGCAGGTAACTATAAGATACTGCAAATTTGATTCTCTATAACTACTGGTATTTTCGAAGGAGTTGCTCATTCACAATGTCATTTCTTGCAGAAAAATTAATAGAGTTGCAAATGCACCCATGCACTGGTAGGGAACCCACCTTTAATCCTGGTTGGTAAGAGTCATAGGACTCTAAATGCAAACCGGGCCTAATGGTGAGAGACAAAAGTCTCCCCTTTGGTCCCCAGGTGAACGAAACTAGACTAAAGAGGCCCTTTAGTCCCGGTTGGTATTACCATAAAGGGGTGCCCCAGCAGTGCACACACACGAAGCCCTTTGGTTCCGGTAATACCAACAAGAACTAGAGGGGTTAAAAAAATATAAAAAAAAGCTCCCACCACTACCTGCTCCTACCACTGCCACCACGTCCGCCATCCCTCACCTGCTCGAGCTCAATTGGCACAAGAGTCACCAAGTTATTCACAACTCAACTCAATTTGTATAAGAATCACACAATTTATTCACAACAAATTGCCGGATAGCACACTCAGCATAGTGGAGCATAGCATTCCTCAGCAATTCCATCACCAACTTTTGCACTAGCGCCCGGCGTGCAGACGGGACAGATCCCTGCTACAACCGTGTATAGAGTAGCTGATGCTGGTTCGGAACAGAGGTACTTGCACTGATGCCAAAGATGAAATAAGGGGCAAAAAAACTACGCACTCTTCATGTGTGTTGGTCGAGCATGCACAAACTCGAATGCTACAGAAGAATGGATATTTCACTTATTATTTCTACGGCAACTTACTTGCGCAAGGTATTCTTAGGGTGCTGTTGGATGATTCTTATTGTCTTGATAGTATACTGCACACATCAAGTGATGGTCCAGCACGAAATCGACCGCTGAAGAACGAAGACTCCACTTATTTTTTTTACAGCAGCTTACTTGCGCAAGGTATTGTTAGGTTGCCATTGGATGATTCTGATTTCCATGACAGTATACTTCATTATGCCAATGAACAATCAGATCTGTATGAATATGAGATAGAAAGCAATACAACAGGAGCAAAAGTAAAAAGAGAGGTCTTTTAGTTTTCAGATTATAAGATTGAATGTGTGTATTACAGGGCAATCCTTTGACTCTTACATCCACTAGCGCTTCTCATTTTACACATTATAATCATTTTCATTCTGACACACAGGAATTAACAGTTCTACGCTCCTAAAAGTTCAGCACTTGCTGAACAGTAAGTGCAGAACACAGGAGGAAGTAACATTGAATTGACAATTCAATGTTGCATACACAACGGGTGCTGAATGTAAGCAGCTTTTGTAGAAACGAGACGTGCATGTAATACATATTTTTTAAGCTGTCTTTCATTGTATTTACTAAATGTGAAAAACAGATGTTAACTAGTGTGTTCATGCGTTAGCTTTTGATTTCAGGCTTGTGTACACTACTTGGCTATTGGGCCATCAAATCTTGTGGCTCCTGACACTACCGGAAACCGAAATTTCACTGTGTGCGCCGTATTCCCCTTAGTCTGTTTTCGAGCATGAGCAGCTTTATGGCTAGCTTATCTCGACTCATTAAAGAGGTGAGTAAAGTTGAGCCGGTACAAGCCAATGTGTAAGGTAGCTATATATATATATATAGTTGATGCTTGCCTTGCCACACACAAATACAAGCCAATGAGCATCACCTCACTTATCCCCTGTTTCCTCAGTTGCCCACTATTAGGAGCATAAGAGCGAGAGAATTAACTGAAAATATAGAGGACAAGGAACTTCTTTAGGTTAGGCCAGAGCGAGAAGGATGGAGAAGAAAAAAAATAACTTCCGTATAGGAATGGAAGGCATTGGGAAGGAAAGGTCGCACATACTCCTGCCTCTCGGTTATTATTTTATCTACAGCCTCGGTCAGTGTGTAGGATGTGGTACGGGACAGTTCAAGCCCCATACCA
This sequence comes from Cenchrus fungigraminus, assembly GCA_036936925.1. Lineage (NCBI taxonomy): Eukaryota > Viridiplantae > Streptophyta > Magnoliopsida > Poales > Poaceae > Cenchrus > Cenchrus fungigraminus. The sequence continues at coordinate 18,813,383 of CM072774.1, forward strand.
CAGTGGAGCATTTTTCAGCTAGCAAGGTATGACGATGGCCCGCCCACCAGCTCAAGACCAACTAAGTGGATGCTTGCACTCTGCTAAGCCTACCAACTCTTTTCTTCCCAATCCATGCTCTGTGCTCCTTGGATTCTGCAAATTCCCTTCTCTATTATTACACCTCTATCTTTCTGTTAATGGTATCAGATTCATTTGATCTTGGATAGAATTTGAGTTCCTCTTTATGTGCCTGTTCCCATCAATTTGGTTGTTGGTAACCAAATTTGGTTGGGATTCCGTGAGTTCGTGTGGAACATTTGAACTTGAGGCATGTACGTAATTTCTATCATCACCGATCCTATTTGGAACATATTTGCTCATTCTGGATCTGCCCACACACCACCATCACTTCATTCATCTACAGTGACATGAAGGTACCATGAATCAGGAGGCAAAGATCATAATTGATGAGCTCAAAAGGCAGTCAGGATAGGTGTGCCGATATATATCCAATATATGTAACTACAGTGAGGATTGAAAGACTAGACCTACAGATCTTTTTGACACATTACGCTAGAAATGACAAAGTGGTGCACAGCCCCTGCGGGCATGAGCTGCTTGATATATGCCCTGCTTCTACAGATAAAATGGCCACTGAGCTTGCTTGGACAGTCGGCATCAAGATTTTAATTATTGCCTTTTTGTACTAATTGCAGTTGCATGCACCGACCAACATGGAGACTCTGGTTTCGGGCCGGGCCGAAAAAAACCCAGGTTTTTCGGGCCGAGAAAATTCTGCCCATGACCGTCCCATGGGACGTGGCGGGCCTCAGTTTTCGGGCCGGGCTCGGGCCGGGCCCGGGCTTGGGCGGGCCGCCCGCGCATTTTATAGTGTAAAGTAACTAAAAACAGCATTTCGGGCCGAGCTCGGGCCAAAAAAAATTTTCACGGGCTTCAAGATCTCTGCCCACGCCCGTCCAGTAAGGTCCGTGGGCGGGCCTGGCGCGGGCCGAGCCCGGGCCGGGCCAGCGGGCCGGGTCGGGCCAAAAATGCTCAGGTATAATGGAGAGGCGGTAGATGTAATTCACTAACCAATGATCTAGAACTCGTCTACACAGGTCATGCAGTAGATGTAATGCTAAAGTAGCCAACCCTTTTCCTTGCAGTTCACTACCGGAGGATGGGCGTTTGCCGTGCAACGGCGGCGTATGGCAAAGGCAGGAAAAACGCACAACAAATTCTTTGCCATGCGTTTTCCGCCACTACGCACTTCAAACGCCGCTCGACCATGATTTGTATGGCAAAGGCTCTTTGTCATGCTCTCTTTATCGTGGCGCACGGTGAAGAGGCTTTGTCATACGTTTCGGACAGCACACGGTGACAAAAAGCGACAGACGGAGATAGAGGTGCTGACGTCAGGGGTCCTGCTTCGCCGTGCGCCATATCACACGCACCACAAACTTTTCATAAAAATAATAAAAATACAGTTGAGGCTCCCGGTCCGCCACCACCAACGACGCGCCGCCGGACAGAGAGGTCGGGCCACTCGCCGGCGAAAGGGAAGCATGGAGGGGCCACGCGCCACCAGCTGCCACCGCCAACCACTGCCACCAATCCACGCTGTCAGGGAAGGAGAGGAGGAAGGTCGCCGCCCAAGAGGAAGGTCGGGCTGTCGCGGTGGAAGGCCAGCCCCCTCGCCGATGGAGAAGCAGGGAGACGGAGAGTTGGGGAAGAGCACCGCGGAGGGGTACCCTAGTGGACCTTATTTCACAATCAGAGTGGAAAACTTTCAGATTATAAAACCATATAAAAACAAACCATGTGCATCACGTAGAGAGACTGAGGTCCAAACAATCGATTTTCTGTTTTTTTTTCCAAACAATGATGTTTAAAGGTCATCAGCTATTCATGCAAAAAGGAATGTTCGGTGAATAGCTATCATACTTTGTGTATGACATGCTCTGTTCATCATTATGCACAAACACATTGATGTGTTTGAGTTGTCTAGCTTCTCATCCGCTTTACATTCTAATTTTGCACGCTGCACTTCTTCGGTTTAGAAAATGCATCCATCTTAAAAATGTACATATATGTATGAATAACTGGTGCTTAAGATGACAAATTCTTTTCCAACGTGGATGATATAATATTTGTACAAAAAATGGCCTTAATAGCCCATTTGCTCATTGATTTGGCGATTCATGGGGAAGACGATCATTGGGACTAAGAAAATGCTTAGAATGACTTTGAAGGTATTTTATGTTTTTCCAACAATGAACTCGCAAAAAAACTGATATTTATAGCCTGTAGTAACTGAAAAAAATAGCAAAAATGGACAAAATGACCTGCAAAATTCATGATATTGAGACAAAATATTTTAATAGCCATACACTTGATCTTGCCTGATCAAAAATCAGAGCACGAACATCTCAAAACTAAGAAATTTACTGTTTCATTTTTGGTCATACGTACATTGATGTGAAAAGCCCACAATGCCTAATGGCCATTTTCCTTTTATGTCCATATACTAATTTTACGTCTTCCTGGGTCAACTGGTAAAAATATAGCTGTGACAACACACAAAGTTCATAAGGCATCCATTAGTCTACTTTACAGTCACATGACCACTTTCAGACACTTTCGGCACTTAGCGTGTATCATGAAACAAGGCAGTGCTGGGCCTACTTGGATATTGACTGCAACAATCAAACATGAGGCCTACTTGTATCCACAGAAGTATGGACAGCCAGTGCCTTCAGTTTGCTATCCCAATGCAGTTAACTTCCAGTATCATCCCTCATCAGCTATCGTTCCGAGTCCTTCCATCCCAAAAACAATGAGGAAATAGTCGTAATTGAAATCTCGATAGCATCTGTGCAGGCTTGCCTACATGGATTTTTTTATAGTAAAACACCAAGAAGCCGAGCTTATGCTGATCCCAAGAGCTAAGCTAAGAAATGTGGACGCACTCGGCAGATATGTTGAATACAACCACAACTCCATCATTCTGTTTGAACTCCACACAGCAGTTGAACAAAGCTGAGTGAAGATGCAGGGAGCATACGTCAAGCAGGTTGGTCTGGTAAGTTTAGCAAGATGGTCTCAGAGACAGAGACGACCCTAAAGATGTGATCTATGTTGACAAGATTCAGCTGAAGGCTAAATCCCTAAGGCATGGCTACAAACCCATAATACTTGGGGTATGAGTGTATGACTGAAAGTCACACAATCTGAAAGTCCACTTAACACACACCATCATAATGCGATGCTTTCATATTACTTATTTTGGAAATTTCCTTCACATGTATGGGGTTCTGCAAAATATATAAACTTCAGAATGTTGCAAATCTTTGATAATTAACTTGCGGGGAGTGCATTTATTATTAGGAGACCATAGAGTACCGAGAAGCTCTGTTTCTTTCTGGCATCAGTATATATAACTGCGACAAAATGATTCATGCGTGCGCCTGGTGTGAGAGATGATTCCCACAGTGAACTTTACAATTTAGTGAACCAGGAATTGTAGGTGCACGTTCTTAACTATGTGTTGTTTGTGCTATTTTTCTGGATCATACAAGACCAAGGAGCAGAAATCCTGTTTATTCTTTGCAGCTGTACGAATGTAATGTGATTGGCGTCATTGAATTAAATGTGCGAACAAGCGTCTAAGAAATTATTGTCTCTTAATATGTTCTTGACTGCTACATTCAGAATTTCTTCATCACTCTGAAAGAAAATAAGTAATTGTTCTAGTGTGGATCGTATCAGTAGCAAAAAGAAAAAGTGTTAACGCAAGTAAATTTGATAACAATGAGCTACTCTGATAATTTCTAGAGACCATGAATAAACAGTTTAAGAGAACGCATTTACAAGAGAGAAAATATTTTCTATAGATTATGCATGGTTTGGTGCTTGCCATACAAATAATCGTTAGTGTTCATAACTTCATATATGCGGCCTTTCTGTTCATTTATTAGTCTAGCACTGTATTGAGTTAAGCATCAGTCTATGTAGTTTAATATGGGAACCATTATTTATATGCAGCTTTACTTTTTGCAATGGTGGGTTGCAAATACCTGCACAATGGGTAATCATTAATTATTATGGGTAAGTGGTCGTTCCCTCACATTTCATTACAATCAATAATCATTCGAACATGAACCTATATATAAAAGATATCACTCAAATTTCTTTGGCTACTGCTAGTAGGAGCTCATGAGCAACAGCAATAACTGAAGTGTAAAGTAGACAGAACTTCTATGGAAGATCCGCGGAGAAGGAAAAAAGAAGACTATGAGAATGATTTGAGCTCATGCATGACGCTCAAATCATTTTTCTATGAGAATGGAAGGCATTATAGGATGGATGGTAACACAGTAGCTGAATCGTGGTTACCCTTCACTCTAGAGGCTTCATCTTTGTATGTGGCAGACTGCAGAGGAGATCAGAGTATTTTTCCGGTCACTAGCTATTGGACTGCCACCTGGAGTTACAAGGCTGCTTTGTCTATTGCACAGGCAGAAGACGTTTGGGTGGGCACCGCAGAAGTCCTGAATGTTGGTTTCGAACATCCCTGATAGCTTTTTAGGCAACAGACCAATTCTGTGCATTGGAGGAACCAAACTGGAAGTCCTGAACTCTTGCACTTCTAGCACCGATATGCCAAAGACATTCAGGAGCAAATATTGTGTGCACTTGAGGTGTTGATCTAGCACAAACTACTTCGACCGCTTCAAAGAAAAACTAGAGCCCCTCTACGCAGTCAACATTTAGGCAATTTCAGAAGGTAATGAACTGTGCATCACTACGTCAGAAACGATTTGTCCTAGCAGCGTTGCTAAAACGCCTCTGTGCTGGCGGGCGCAATATCTGTGCCTGCCCGCCACCACGGGTCTCTTTGCTGGCAGGCGACATAAACACCCGTCAGCACTGTGGATTTTCGGAATCGACTTGAAACAAATAGCAAAAAATTTAATTTTTTTTTTGAGGAACCCCACCGCCAGCCACAAAGAACAAGTTCCACATTTTTTTGCGTAAAGTCGCAACGCTCCGCGGTGGCCGTGGTTCAAACCTGTGACCTCTTCTCTCGCGTGAAGCCTCCTCTACCACTACACCACACACTAATATGCATCCATATGAAGTTTTGATTCTACTCATATTATACTACACTGAGTGTAAGTCGGTTGTTTAAGGCACTAAACGGATTCAAATTAAAAACTTGTCAACTACAAAGTTTCATAACTTTCTGAGATCTACAACTTTCATGTTGGGAGTTTTTCCATTTGAGGTCGTTTACGAAATTTGAATTTCAAATTTGAATTTCATTGACAATATGATTTCAAATAAAAAAGTTGTAAACTATAAAGTTTCATAACTTCTCAGGATCTATGACTTTCATGTTGAGAGTTTCTCCATTTGAGGTCGTTTGAAAAATTCAAATTTTCGAAATTCAAAAATTCAGACGTACTTTACCTTAACAAAAGTAATTCAAATAAAAAATGGTTCAACTACAAAGTTCTATAACTTTTGAAGATGAACAACTTTTATTTTGGTCATTTGCTCATCCGGAATAGTGGTAGCAACATTCTTCACAAATCTTATATACCTCGCACATAGTTTCTTGAAACTATATAAGAGATATAGATTTTGTGAACAAAATTACTACCACCTTGTCAAACGAGGCAACAACCTAAATAAAAATTGTACATCTTGAGAAGTTATGGAAGTTTGTAGTTTACAACTTTTTTATTTAACAATGTTTTACTGCTTTAAAAAAGGATTGTTGATTTTGCAAAGACACAATGCTGGCGGGCGACATAAGACACCGGCCAGCGAATGCTTCCATTTGTGATGGCGGTTGCCTTATGTCACCCGTTAGCACTGTGCCATTTGTGCTGGCGGGTGACATAAGCACCCGCCTGCACTGTGCCCCACCACTATACTAACGGGTGATAATTGCATGTGCCATCAATCTATTTTTCATGTACCAGCACAAATCGTTTTTGGCCTAGTGCATTTAGTGAACCAACAATTTTAGGTGTACATTCCTAAGTATGTTATGTTTTAATAGAGATAAAATCGTGTGTATGTCTCTGCAACCAAAAACAGATAGAAGGCAACAAAACGTCAGAGATCGACAAATTAAATTGTTGGTTGTTTATGTGCTTCCATCTATGCACACCAACACCCCTTGAACTTCACGACTCTTGTCATCCCTATGTGGCCAACACACTTTTTACCCGTGGTCCACAGAAATAAAAAGGGTCTTAAAAAATTACATGAAGAAAAGGTCTGTGGTCCCTTACATTATAAACCAGCATCGTGTCAATATCACAACTGCATCTCTTTTGCCTTTTCAATTCAATTGCTGGAGTTTATGGAAGAACAAAGTAACAAGAGTGATGTTATGGTGCTTGGAATTTCCTCCCATTTCCTCCACCAAAATTATTTTCCTCCCACAAAGGGTAATTTGGTCATTTCGCGTTTGTAGGTCGTCCCCCCAACCCGCGCCCCCCGCGGCCCGACCCACGTCCGCCCCCTCAGACGACGCGCACGCATCACGTGAACCGAGAGGCGAACACCATAGACTGCGGCGACGGCTCCTCCGGCGAGGATCCCGAACGGCGGCCCTCCCTCACGCCTCCCTGCTCCGTAGCCAACACAACCCTCATCTCTCGCTCCCTCCAGCTGCCGACGGCGCCCTGGTGGCCCTGCCGCGCCACCGCCTCAGGATGCCGACGGCTTCTCCCTGCCTCACCGGACGACGAGCCCCGGCGGCAAGGCAGGTCGTCACGGCGACGCCGACACAGTCTTCTTGCCTCAAGCGCCCATCCCCATCGGACGCTGTTCTTCTCGTCGCTGAGTCAAGCAACCACGCCTTTCTCCTCATCTCTCCCGTGCTTTTTAGGGTTTCTTGATTCATGAAGAAGAACCTTGCAGATGTAGTATTTCTTGATTCATTTACAAGTATTGATCTAGTGTAGGCACCCCTTGTTGATAGATGCAGTAGTTCTTGATTCGTTTACTAGATCTTGTAGATGTAGGTGCCAAATTAGTTGTTGAAGTCATACTCCAAATTACTAGATCTTGCAGGCAGCAACACTTGCTCTGAATTCTTTTCTTTTTAGGCCGAAATGTCCAATGATGATTCTTTGCTGGAGTACAATGAAATAGTTATGAAGATGTTCAACAGTGAGGATGAAGGATTTCAGTTTTATAGCGACTACGCTTATGAGAAAGGATTTAGTGTGAGGAAGGATTACTGCGAGTGGGACAGGGATCTGAATGAGAGGAACCTTCGCAAGTTTGTTTGCAGCAGTGAAGGTTTCCGCGCAGAGAAGCACCTTAGGAGGGAGATCAAGTTGTGGAGGTCGCGGAATATCACTCGCTTTGGTTGCCGTGCTAAATTTGTGATTGCGCTGGATTATGACACAGAGCAGTGGTATGCGAAGGATTTCATCAACGAACACAACCATCCGATGATTCCACCAGACCTATCTTGTTGCATGCGTTCTCACAGAAAAATTACTGATGAGCAGAAAGTAGAGATTGTGCATATGCAGGTTTCTGGAATCCGCAAACACCAGATAATGGACAGTATGCTGAAGCGGCACGGTGGTTATGATAAGGTTAGATTTACAGTAAGGGACCTTTACAATTTCTGCCATCGCAATAAGTTGCAGATGCTCTCCGCCGGTGATGCCCAAACAATCATGAATTACTTGATAGCTCAGAAACATAGAGATCCAGATTTCTATTTCGACCACAAGAGAGATGGGGGAGGGCATATGACAGGAGTGCTTTGGTGCGACTTCCAATCTCAGATGGATTATAGAGCATTTGGTGATGTCGTCGTATTTGATGGCACTTACAAAACCAATAAATACAACCTGCCTCTTGTTCCTTTTGTTGGGGTGAATCATCATAAAAGCACAGTTCTTTTTGCTTGTGGAATTGTTGCTCATGAGGATACTCAGTCCTATGTGTGGCTACTTAGGGCATTCACTAAAGCCATGTCTCAGAAACATCCAGTATCTGTGATCACCGACGGAGACCTTGCTATGCAAAATGCAATCAGTATTGTGTGGCCGAATGCATCGCATAGGCTATGCGGATGGCATATTGAGAATAACATTGTGAGTAATATTAAGGACGATGATGTGAAGGAAAGGATTAGGTGCTTTCTTTATGATCGCTGCTCTATAGAAGAGATTGAGTTGAAATGGATGGTTTTCTTGAAGAAGCATGAGGTCACAGATGAGAACTCGTGGCTATATCAGATGTATGAGAGGAGGGAATCCTGGTGCACTGCGTATCATGCTGGTAAGCGCTATTTAGGATTGAGGAGCAACCAGCGTAGCGAGAGCCTACACTTTAGGATCTAGTTTAATCTAGATCGGAAAATGACACTGGTAGAGCTGTTTCAACACTTTGACAACTGTCTTGTAAAGCTGCGCACTAGAGAAGCGACTTTGTATTTTGTATCCAATTACAAGCCATGCTTGGAACCAGATGCTTCATTTTTTGTGCATGAGGCTGCAAAAAGGTTCACAACAAGTGTTTTTTATGATGATGTGCTGTACAGTCTGAAAGCAGCCGAGAAGTGTTATTTGATTGAGGAAATGGATAGCTATGACATTGTTGTGTATAAAGTTGGAAGGGTTGACAAAGGAGAAAAACGATACTCTGTGAGCTGTGACATATGTGTTCATGAGGATAAGGTTAAGGAAATTTCATGTTTTGTCTAAAGTTACAGTCCCTTGGAACCCCATGCTCACACATCTTCTTTGTGTTGGGCTATCGCGAAGAAAGTAAGCTTCCAGACTGCTGTGTTTTGGAAAGGTGGACGATTGGTGCCAAGTGTGGATTTCCTCCTACAAGGAAGAGCACAATGTATGACTATTCTGATAGCGTACAAAGGTACAATGACCTACACAATATCGGTCGAACGGTAGCCTTCGCAGCAGCTCAATCACAAGAAGCATTTGAACGGCTCAAACGCGTTCTTGAAGAGGAAGCTGCTATGATTCCTGAAAATATAGGAGAGGGTGGACGCAAGACGTTTGGTCCTGTGCTCCCACAAGCCCTGGATGTTGATTTTGTGGAGTGCTGCAATGTATTAGATCCCATACGCGTGCCTGGCAGAGGGGCCCCGAAGAAAAAGTTGAAGTCAAGTTCAGATAGATCTGACAAACATTGTACCCTATGTAAAGATCGGGGTCACAATCGGCGAACATGCTACTTGAGAGATGAGGTAAGCTAAGAGTAATTGTGATCAAAGTTTAAAATTGATTGTCTGTGAGCCATGTGTAGTTTTTGCTAATGTCCCTCTTCATTTGTAGGATAAAATGCTCCCTGAGGATGTGTTGGATAAATGATTCAGCAAAGGTATACATTCCAACAAAATTCTAGATTCCTGTATATGACTTCTCTTTCTCCAGTACCTGTGGGTTCTTGTTTGGCTTCATGAAATCAAGCTGAGTTTGTGGGGGCGAGTTATGTTCTTGGCAAATTTCATTCTCTTAATAATTGTCATTGTTCCTGCCTTCATTGTGCCTATTTTGTTTGTGGCTTTTTTTATGAGTGCTTGCTGTATCGATTGTTCAACTCTTACTGAGCCAAGAAAAGATTTACCTAGGATTGGGTCATTAACCTGGTCATACCAGTTCTGAAGCATTCGGATGGATCATTGTACTCAATAAAAGCACTCGGATGAAGCTAAAAGCACTCGGATGAAGGTAAAAGCACTCGGATGAAGCTAAAAGCACTCGGACGATGCTAAAATTGTAACCAGGCGGTTCACTCCAAGAGTCTTTGTAACCTTTGCAATGTGGAATTTATCATTTGACATGTGGATCATGTTTTCGTTTCGGTCGCTGCATTTCTTGTTGATTGAGAGTGCAAAAGGAACGTTAACATATCATCGTTATGTTAACATGTAATGTATGGATCGGCAAGTTACCATGACATGGAAAACAACATATTGCCGGCAAGTTAACATGCCATAACACATCATTGTATAAGCTAACGTAACATAACATGCCATAACATAACATGTCACAGATAGGCGCCACATTGTAGCTAGCGCACCGCCAAGTTAACATAGCATGTCAAGTTAACATGCCATAACATTGGTTAACATAACATGTCAAGTTAACATATCATTGTTTAAATTGCCATGTCACAGAGAGGCGGCGTGCCGTCGAGTTAACATACCATGTCAAGTTAACATACCGCGTCAAGTAAACATACCACGTTAAGTTAACATACCATGTTAGCATGTCCCAAGTAGCCTATCCATGGTTTTTTTTAAAAAAAACATTTCATGACAATGTTAGTGGTCACAAGCTGACTCTTCATTCATAACTAACAACATGAAGCTGTTAAAACCATTACAATGTTAAAGGTTACAAGCTGGAGTGCACACAAAAGAGGGCACTCGTGAGAATATCTCAGATTACTGCATAATGTGGAAAGACACTTGTCGTAACTGAGTCTGCCATCTGGTTTTGAGCTCTGGGTATGTTGTGGACCCTGGAGGAACCTGTCAAAAAGGCAACAATAGACTGGGAAAAGGGTTTGGTGCTCCAATCTGGTGCATCAGAGGGATTAGCTGCATTGATACAGTTGGCAAACAGATTATCAGTGAAGAATTGGGTGTATTGGAGACCCATGATAACGTTGAAGTCCATTCCAATGTTGGATCATAAAACCTCACTATTTACCGGTTTTTTAGTTGAACTGGAGCTTATACTTGTATCTGGTTGAACTTTTTGTTTTAGTTACTTGTACAGTGTATAGAATCCCTGACAGATCAGCAGGAGATGCAAGAAATGGGAGAGAAATTCAATGAATACCCCTGGGAATGGATGGGGCTTACAAAGAGAAACATATAGGCTGGCCCGGGAAGAGCAGTACAAAAACTTCTCATACCTAATTCTGGGGAAATAGCAATGAAGGTACACCCTATAATCCAACTTACTTTACATAGGAAAAAGTACCCATCACATTGTGTGTTATTCTGGTGTTCAAGCAGGCATGCAAATATACTGAGACGGGGGGAACATATTACGAATTCAGACAAAATACTAGATGAGCAGAAGCACTCAGAAAGCTTATTTTAAGGATTTTCTCATACTCAGATCAGTACCATGGCTAATATGCAAAGAACGATCAAGCTTTTCATTGACATGCATGATTGAATTGTGATCACCCATACAAAACATATGCATAAAGCGATTAAGTGTGACAAAGTTCAACACATGGTCCCAATATTACATTAGTGGATTGATGATGAGGATCACCATATATACAGACTAGTCCATACTGCTGATTACTTGCTTAATTTGTACACAACTAGCAAAGACCTCCTGATTGGCCTTGAGATGGAACATAGCATACCTGAGAATTCCTAAATAGTAACAGGTGGGGAAGATGCTTCAGTGTCGAACTTGTGCCGCCTGAGCCTCGGCAGTTCCAGGCGAGGTGTGTCTTGGCGCCTCGGCAGTTCCAGCCTGAGCCTGACCCTGACCCGAACCTGGTCCATCAATCATGTCCCAAAACAGGGACCCCAGCACCATGCAGGTCTTGATGAAGAACACCACCTGCACCCTGATCACCAAGATCGTCTTGGGGGAAAGGGTGAAGAGGGAGTACAACAAGATAAAAAAAAACCGGTCGAGGTTCCGCTGAGCAGCAACACCATCAGGAACTGGTGCAACCACCGGTTGAGCAGCGACTGTGCCGGCCGGGAAGTAGAGATGGGCAGCAGGGGGACCATGTTGCGCCGGACCCATCACCGACGAATGGGCGCCAAATGCCTCTCCCATTTAATCGCCAGGATAGAGGCGAGTGCAATGGCAAAGGCTGTCTAGAGAGGACTCCTGACAAAATCGTGTACCTCAATGGTGCGGCCCAGCGTAACCCAATGTCCCAGAAAGGGAGCGGATATCTCTGTTAAAAATTGTACATCTTGAGAAGTTATGGAAGTTTGTAGTTTACAACTTTTTTATTTAACAATGTTTTACTGCTTTAAAAAAGGATTGTTGATTTTGCAAAGACACAATGCTGGCGGGCGACATAAGGCACCGGCCAGCGAATGCTTCCATTTGTGATGGCGGTTGCCTTATGTCACCCGTTAGCACTGTGCCATTTGTGCTGGCGGGTGACATAAGCACCCGCCTGCACTGTGCCCCACCACTATACTAACGGGTGATAATTGCATGTGCCATCAATCTATTTTTCATGTACCAGCACAAATCGTTTTTGGCCTAGTGCATTTAGTGAACCAACAATTTTAGGTGTACATTCCTAAGTATGTTATGTTTTAATAGAGATAAAATCGTGTGTATGTCTCTGCAACCAAAAACAGATAGAAGGCAACAAAACGTCAGAGATCGACAAATTAAATTGTTGGTTGTTTATGTGCTTCCATCTATGCACACCAACACCCCTTGAACTTCACGACTCTTGTCATCCCTATGTGGCCAACACACTTTTTACCCGTGGTCCACAGAAATAAAAAGGGTCTTAAAAAATTACATGAAGAAAAGGTCTGTGGTCCCTTACATTATAAACCAGCATCGTGTCAATATCACAACTGCATCTCTTTTGCCTTTTCAATTCAATTGCTGGAGTTTATGGAAGAACAAAGTAACAAGAGTGATGTTATGGTGCTTGGAATTTCCTCCCATTTCCTCCACCAAAATTATTTTCCTCCCACAAAGGGTAATTTGGTCATTTCGCGTTTGTAGGTCGTCCCCCCAACCCGCGCCCCCCGCGGCCCGACCCACGTCCGCCCCCTCAGACGACGCGCACGCATCACGTGAACCGAGAGGCGAACACCATAGACTGCGGCGACGGCTCCTCCGGCGAGGATCCCGAACGGCGGCCCTCCCTCACGCCTCCCTGCTCCGTAGCCAACACAACCCTCATCTCTCGCTCCCTCCAGCTGCCGACGGCGCCCTGGTGGCCCTGCCGCGCCACCGCCTCAGGATGCCGACGGCTTCTCCCTGCCTCACCGGACGACGAGCCCCGGCGGCAAGGCAGGTCGTCACGGCGACGCCGACACAGTCTTCTTGCCTCAAGCGCCCATCCCCATCGGACGCTGTTCTTCTCGTCGCTGAGTCAAGCAACCACGCCTTTCTCCTCATCTCTCCCGTGCTTTTTAGGGTTTCTTGATTCATGAAGAAGAACCTTGCAGATGTAGTATTTCTTGATTCATTTACAAGTATTGATCTAGTGTAGGCACCCCTTGTAGATAGATGCAGTAGTTCTTGATTCGTTTACTAGATCTTGTAGATGTAGGTGCCAAATTAGTTGTTGAAGTCATACTCCAAATTACTAGATCTTGCAGGCAGCAACACTTGCTCTGAATTCTTTTCTTTTCAGGCCGAAATGTCCAATGATGATTCTTTGCTGGAGTACAATGAAATAGTTATAAAGATGTTCAACAGTGAGGATGAAGGATTTCAGTTTTATAGCGACTACGCTTATGAGAAAGGATTTAGTGTGAGGAAGGATTACTGCGAGTGGGACAGGGATCTGAATGAGAGGAACCTTCGCAAGTTTGTTTGCAGCAGTGAAGGTTTCCGCGCAGAGAAGCACCTTAGGAGGGAGATCAAGTTGTGGAGGTCGCGGAATATCACTCGCTTTGGTTGCCGTGCTAAATTTGTGATTGCGCTGGATTATGACACAGAGCAGTGGTATGTGAAGGATTTCATCAACGAACACAACCATCCGATGATTCCACCAGACCTATCTTGTTGCATGCGTTCTCACAGAAAAATTACTGATGAGCAGAAAGTAGAGATTGTGCATATGCAGGTTTCTGGAATCCGCAAACACCAGATAATGGACAGTATGCTGAAGCGGCACGGTGGTTATGATAAGGTTAGATTTACAGTAAGGGACCTTTACAATTTCTGCCATCGCAATAAGTTGCAGATGCTCTCCGCCGGTGATGCCCAAACAATCATGAATTACTTGATAGCTCAGAAACATAGAGATCCAGATTTCTATTTCGACCACAAGAGAGATGGGGGAGGGCATATGACAGGAGTGCTTTGGTGTGACTTCCAATCTCAGATGGATTATAGAGCATTTGGTGATGTCGTCGTATTTGATGGCACTTACAAAACCAATAAATACAACCTGCCTCTTGTTCCTTTTGTTGGGGTGAATCATCATAAAAGCACAGTTCTTTTTGCTTGTGGAATTGTTGCTCATGAGGATACTCAGTCCTATGTGTGGCTGCTTAGGGCATTCACTAAAGCCATGTCTCAGAAACATCCAGTATCTGTGATCACCGACGGAGACCTTGCTATGCAAAATGCAATCAGTATTGTGTGGCCGAATGCATCGCATAGGCTATGCGGATGGCATATTGAGAATAACATTGTGAGTAATATTAAGGACGATGATGTGAAGGAAGGGATTAGGTGCTTTCTTTATGATCGCTGCTCTATAGAAGAGATTGAGTTGAAATGGATGGTTTTCTTGAAGAAGCATGAGGTCATAGATGAGAACTCGTGGCTATATCAGATGTATGAGAGGAGGGAATCCTGGTGCACTGCGTATCATGCTGGTAAGCGCTATTTAGGATTGAGGAGCAACCAGCGTAGCGAGAGCCTACACTTTAGGATCCAGTTTAATCTAGATCGGAAAATGACACTGGTAGAGCTGTTTCAACACTTTGACAACTGTCTTGTAAAGCTGCGCACTAGAGAAGCGACTTTGTATTTTGTATCCAATTACAAGCCATGCTTGGAACCAGATGCTTCGTTTTTTGTGCATGAGGCTGCAAAAAGGTTCACAACAAGTGTTTTTTATGATGATGTGCTGTACAGTCTGAAAGCAGCCGAGAAGTGTTATTTGATTGAGGAAATGGATAGCTATGACATTGTTGTGTATAAAGTTGGAAGGGTTGACAAAGGAGAAAAACGATACTCTGTGAGCTGTGACATACGTGTTCATGAGGATAAGGTTAAGGAAATTTCATGTTTTGTCTAAAGTTACAGTCCCTTGGAACCCCATGCTCACACATCTTCTTTGTGTTGGGCTATCGCGAAGAAAGTAAGCTTCCAGACTGCTGTGTTTTGGAAAGGTGGACGATTGGTGCCAAGTGTGGATTTCCTCCTACAAGGAAGAGCACAATGTATGACTATTCTGATAGCGTACAGAGGCACAATGACCTACACAATATCGGTCGAACGGTAGCCTTCGCAGCAGCTCAATCACAAGAAGCATTTGAACGGCTCAAACGCGTTCTTGAAGAGGAAGCTGCTATGATTCCTGAAAATATAGGAGAGGGTGGACGCAAGACGTTTGGTCCTATGCTCCCACAAGCCCTGGATGTTGATTTTGTGGAGTGCTGCAATGTATTAGATCCCATACGCGTGCCTGGCAGAGGGGCCCCGAAGAAAAAGTTGAAGTCAAGTTCAGATAGATCTGACAAACATTGTACCCTATGTAAAGATCGGGGTCACAATCGGCGAACATGCTACTTGAGAGATGAGGTAAGCTAAGAGTAATTGTGATCAAAGTTTAAAATTGATTGTCTGTGAGCCATGTGTAGTTTTTGCTAATGTCCCTCTTCATTTGTAGGATAAAATGCTCCCTGAGGATGTGTTGGATAAATGATTCAGCAAAGGTATACATTCCAACAAAATTCTAGATTCCTGTATATGACTTCTCTTTCTCCAGTACCTGTGGGTTCTTGTTTGGCTTCATGAAATCAAGCTGAGTTTGTGGGGGCGAGTTATGTTCTTGGCAAATTTCATTCTCTTAATAATTGTCATTGTTCCTGCCTTCATTGTGCCTATTTTGTTTGTGGCTTTTTTTATGAGTGCTTGCTGTATCGATTGTTCAACTCTTACTGAGCCAAGAAAAGATTTACCTAGGATTGGGTCATTAACCTGGTCATACCAGTTCTGAAGCATTCGGATGGATCATTGTACTCAATAAAAGCACTCGGATGAAGCTAAAAGCACTCGGATGAAGGTAAAAGCACTCGGATGAAGCTAAAAGCACTCGGACGATGCTAAAATTGTAACCAGGCGGTTCACTCCAAGAGTCTTTGTAACCTTTGCAATGCAGAATTTATCATTTGACATGTGGATCATGTTTTCGTTTCGGTCGCTGCATTTCTTGTTGATTGAGAGTGCAAAAGGAACGTTAACATATCATCGTTATGTTAACATGTAATGTATGGATCGGCAAGTTACCATGACATGGAAAACAACATATTGCCGGCAAGTTAACATGCCATAACACATCATTGTATAAGCTAACGTAACATAACATGCCATAACATAACATGTCACAGATAGGCGCCACATTGTAGCTAGCGCATCGCCAAGTTAACATAGCATGTCAAGTTAACATGCCATAACATTGGTTAACATAACATGTCAAGTTAACATATCATTGTTTAAATTGCCATGTCACAGAGAGGCGGCGTGCCGTCGAGTTAACATACCATGTCAAGTTAACATACCGTGTCAAGTAAACATACCACGTTAAGTTAACATACCATGTTAGCATGTCCCAAGTAGCCTATCCATGGTTTTTTTAAAAAAACATTTCATGACAATGTTAGTGGTCACAAGCTGACTCTTCATTCATAACTAACAACATGAAGCTGTTAAAACCATTACAATGTTAAAGGTTACAAGATGGAGTGCACACAAAAGAGGGCACTCGTGAGAATATCTCAGATTACTGCATAATGTGGAAAGACACTTGTCGTAACTGAGTCTGCCATCTGGTTTTGAGCTCTGGGTATGTTGTGGACCCTGGAGGAACCTGTCAAAAAGGCAACAATAGACTGGGAAAAGGGTTTGGTGCTCCAATCTGGTGCATCAGAGGGATTAGCTGCATTGATACAGTTGGCAAACAGATTATCAGTGAAGAATTGGGTGTATTGGAGACCCATGATAACGTTGAAGTCCATTCCAATGTTGGATCATAAAACCTCACTATTTACCGGTTTTTTAGTTGAACTGGAGCTTATACTTGTATCTGGTTGAACTTTTTGTTTTAGTTACTTGTACAGTGTATAGAATCCCTGACAGATCAGCAGGAGATGCAAGAAATGGGAGAGAAATTCAATGAATACCCCTGGGAATGGATGGGGCTTACAAAGAGAAACATATAGGCTGGCCCGGGAAGAGCAGTACAAAAACTTCTCATACCTAATTCTGGGGAAATAGCAATGAAGGTACACCCTATAATCCAACTTACTTTACGTAGGAAAAAGTACCCATCACATTGTGTGTTATTCTGGTGTTCAAGCAGGCATGCAAATATACTGAGACGGGGGGAACATATTACGAATTCAGACAAAATACTAGATGAGCAGAAGCACTCAGAAAGCTTATTTTAAGGATTTTCTCATACTCAGATCAGTACCATGGCTAATATGCAAAGAACGATCAAGCTTTTCATTGACATGCATGATTGAATTGTGATCACCCATACAAAACATATGCATAAAGCGATTAAGTGTGACAAAGTTCAACACATGGTCCCAATATTACATTAGTGGATTGATGATGAGGATCACCATATATACAGACTAGTCCATACTGCTGATTACTTGCTTAATTTGTACACAACTAGCAAAGACCTCCTGATTGGCCTTGAGATGGAACATAGCATACCTGAGAATTCCTAAATAGTAACAGGTGGGGAAGATGCTTCAGTGTCGAACTTGTGCCGCCTGAGCCTCGGCAGTTCCAGGCGAGGTGTGTCTTGGCGCCTCGGCAGTTCCAGCCTGAGCCTGACCCTGACCCGAACCTGGTCCATCAATCATGTCCCAAAACAGGGACCCCAGCACCATGCAGGTCTTGATGAAGAACACCACCTGCACCCTGATCACCAAGATCGTCTTGGGGGAAAGGGTGAAGAGGGAGTACAACAAGATAAAAAAAAACCGGTCGAGGTTCCGCTGAGCGGCAACACCATCAGGAACTGGTGCAACCACCGGTTGAGCAGCGACTGTGCCGGCCGGGAAGTAGAGATGGGCAGCAGGGGGACCATGTTGCGCCGGACCCATCACCGACGAATGGGCGCCAAATGCCTCTCCCATTTAATCGCCAGGATAGAGGCGAGTGCAATGGCAAAGGCTGTCTAGAGAGGACTCCTGACAAAATCGTGTACCTCAATGGTGCGGCCCAGCGTAACCCAATGTCCCAGAAAGGGAGCGGATATCTCGACCGCCTGAGCTGTGCTCCATCCCCAAGAGAGAATACCGAAAGTGACCTCTGTGATGCGGGCCAGGGGATCTACCTCTGGCGGCGGTGGCGGCGGAGACTGCTGAGTCGACGGTGGTGGCGGAGGAGACTGGTCAAGCAGCAGGAAGGTCCAGGCGAGCCTCCTCGCGCTCACGCCGGCGTCAGCGCCCCTAGATGTGGGGGCCGACATCGATGCACCGTCATCGTCTCCTCCTCCTCGTTGACCTGGCGGCCGGTCAACGTCGTTGGCGCGGATCTGAGGAGGGGGATCTCGGGGGGAGCTGAGTGCGCAGATCTGCCGTGAGATGGTGGTCAACCCGTGGAGGAGTGCGCAGGAGATGGGGGTTCGGAAGGCCGAGGTGGGGGAGCTCAGGGTGTAGGGGCACGGGGGAGACCTGATGCGGGTTGATCTGCGGGAGCACTGCCTCCAGATGGGATTCCGCCATGGATAGGAGGATGCAGTGGAGGAGGATTGAGACGAGGAGATGAAGGAGGACGGGGAGGAGGTGGAGTTGCAGGCCGCGTGTCACACCTGTTTTTCCAAAGAAAACCAAGTGCAAACCTATATGCATGCCAGGATCAAGTTTCATGCATATAGTGACATATAAGTGAATACAGAAACAGTATCACGTAAGAAAAAGGAAAATTATCAGAGATTTACGCTTTATCCTGAAAACGAAGGCTCCAAACATCACAGGCAGTCGACTGGGGGTTGCGTACGCCTAGAACTCAGCAACATCTTCAGCAAACTCCATAGTAGCTTCCTCTTTCTGAGCAACATTGTTTATAGCAAGGGTGAGCACTTGTCGTACTCAGCAAGTGTGGGGAAAGGATGAATGCAAAGGCTTTATAGTGGACTGGGCTCTAAGCATTTAGCATTTTAGTTGGTCAAATTTTATTAGCACCCGATTACTAATAAAGTGTAAGTATATACCAACCCACATTAAGCATAAGGTAAGATGCACCATAAGAATATGGCAAGTATAACCAGAGAGCACGATTTAAGTCCATCTTCAAGTTCAATTATCATGTGAGGGTCCAGGCCGCTCTTCACCGTGAGCACGGCTAATCGATTAGTTTTACACTCTGCAGAGGTTGTACACTTTCACCACAAGTCGCGTAAAAACTCCGAAGAGTTTTGGACCCAACCATGCGATGCTGGCCAAGCATCATACCACACTACCGAGGTGTGATTGCATAGGGACGCTACGAGGCTTTTACAAAGATTCCCCAATGTGCAACAACCCACTAGGTTTCAGGACGAAGCAGGGCATAAAGCTCCCTAGCGGGTCAATACCCCACCATAAATAAACAAACCCAACTCCCCGCTAGAGCAGGTCTATACTCTGACAACGCCTCCCCATTGGCCCCTTTCAGGTAAGGTTGCTATAACATCAAAGTCTCTAATTACTCAGCCAAGGCAGAGCCATATGCCTTGTGGTTGTACGGTTTTCCTGGGTGGTTCTCCATGTTCCGATAAAACATATGGTCTTGTATTAAGCAACCAAAGATATATACATATATAGCATAAAAGAACATAGAGCATAAAAGAGTAACCATGTTCATTATTACCAACCCAGTTGAGCAAGCTAAGCAAACATCTACCATCAATATTAATTAAACAACCCGGCTATACAAGGCAATGGTAAAAAGAATACTAGCCATTATCCTTAATAGGAACCCATCAAAATTAATGCAAAGCATATGCAATGGTGATTAAATAAAGTTATTAGGACAAAAGAATAAGGACACACTTGCCTTTAACCAAAGTAATGTTGTTGCTCAGAATGTCTTCGACTTCTTGCTCTTCGAAGCTCTCAAACAACGTTCATTCTACTCGCATCAATCATCCAAAGCAAAACATCCGGAGCGCGCACATACTAGCAATCAAACAATCTAAATTAAAAACAGTACACCAATCAAGAGGAAAACTTTGAAAGAACGTACTAAAGGATGGATTTGATTCTAGGAACATGTGAGTGCAACAAACGTTGAAAATCGGAATTGAATTTAATAAGATATTGATTTTAAGAAATAAGAGATAGATATTTGACAACTATGACGATGAACACCCTTGCATTGCAGGGCTGCATGCAAATGATCGAGTAGCAACTAAGCAGGTTGCATAAAGGTGGTGCATACGGGCATGAAAATTAAGATAAAGAGAATCATTATTGCTTAAGCATGATGTAAGCATGACATCACCAAGATATTTAAGTAATAAACAATGTGGCAAAGGAATTGATGTTGTCTTAGCTTGTATACGTACGTGCATGCATGCATGGTGGCCGGCGAGGCTTCAGATGGCAACAGATTGGAGGCATGCGACAAGCCAAGCAGTTGCAGAAAGCATTGAGAGCTCAGCTTGGTTTAGGGCTCGAGCAACAGAATCACGACTTGCAAAAAAATATAGATGAGTGGTTACGCATGGCCCCGACAGAAGTTCATGCTCTAGCAGGCAGGGCACAGCACTGGCAGGGAAGACACACAGCATGGCCGTCTCGACCTTGGCCGGTGATGGCGCACACCACAGCACTGGCGGAGATCAAACTTGATGACGAACACGAGTAGGAACAGCGGTCAGGCCGGATGGAGTAGATGGGCTGCGCTGGAGGATTAGCTAGGTCGCCTCAAGCTGCACACACAGGATGACAGGAGAGTCCATATTCGTGAGATCGAGATCGAGACAAAAGAAAGAAGGGGAATAGGATTCTAACCAGCAGAAGATTAAAGGCGTCTCGTCTGTGTGAACCAAGGATGACGACCGGCGGCCAGAACATCACGAGGACAACCGGCGTCGACGGGAGTCGAAGACCGGTGGGGACGCCGCGGCCTGCTCGGCTTCTCATCTCGGAGGAGCTCCAGCAGCAGATTGATGACGACGAGCAGCAGAGGTTCTGCAGCTTCACCTCATGGAACTCCTGGCAGTGCTCCAACGCCACGAATCGGCCGGTCGATCGGCGGCGCCCGGCTCCAGCGAGGCGGCGACTTGGGCAGCGGCGGTGCTGCGCTTAGCAGGGACGAGGCGGCTGCAGGAGGCACGCGGGGCACGGGTGGCCGCCCTTTATAGGTGCCTGGGGCTGCAGCCCTGGCGTGGCACGCACGCCGAGGGAGAGATAGGCGGCAGCACGTCGGGCTTGCCTGACGCACGAGCAGCAGCTCTGGCTGTTGGGCGTAGATGGGCAGGCCGAAGTGGGCTGGTTGCTCGGCTGGAACAGGTCGGGCTCAGCCCAAAAGGATATTTTATTATTCTTTTTCTAGAAAATACTTTTCAATGCAAACAAATCCAGAAAAGTCTAGAAATGTTTTTAAGGCAAAAAAAAAAGTATCTAGAACATTCCCAAAATTCGAGAGAGAAAGCCAAAGATAGATGAGGACACGAGGAATCCAAATAAAGTATTTGGAGCTCATGAAAAAGATTTTAGAGCCTTCTAATAAATAGAATTAGCTCAAAGAAAATGAGAATAAATTCCAGAAAAGGCTGAAAAATTCGCAGAAGCATTTGGTCAGCACCTAAACGTATTTTGAAAACTTTTTGCACTCATGAAACACCAAATGCAACGGCATGAATGCGACACACACACTGAATCAATTTATTTGTTTTAGAAAATCAAACAATGACTTTTCCTATACTATATTTCCTGTAAAGAAAATAAATGTTGGAAATATTTTAAAATTATGAGAAAATTTTTGTTTTAATTTTCTTCCTATTCACATCCAGAAATTTAGAAATTTCAGGGTGTGACACCGCGGAGGAAGGGGATTGAGATGGGTGAGCTGCGATGGTGCGGAAGGAGGAAGTGGAGAGGGATGAGTGAGAGTTGGCATAGGAAGAAATCTCGGCGGCGAGGAGAGGTGATGGATATTTGGGAGCCTTCTGAGAGTTTCGCCATTGGAATGGTGCTTGCGCTGCATCCTCGCTCAACTGCAACATATTGGGAGCCTTCTGAGAGTTTCGCCATTGGAATGGTGCTTGTGTTGCATCCTCGCTCAACTGCAACATAGGAGTATTTGTGGGCCCATTATACGAGAGAGGATTATAAATATCTGGGTCTAGGGCATGCACGGGCGCATCTGAGGGTCCCTCTTCAATTACCTTTTTGCCCTTATCATCCTGATAGGGCGCGCGCGGCGGAGATGGGCCCTGCTGTGAATGGGGAGTAAGGCCGAGGTGGCCTGGCACTGGCACGGTCAGGCCCAGCCCTTCTCTGACAACTTTTTAACACCAATGCAGCGTTCGGGAGGGCTTTTTTTGGCTGGGCTGTATTCTATCGAGTGGGGCAGCCCAGGAAGCAGTGTTTGGGAGACATTTTTTGGGCTTGGCTGCCGGCTGGTGATTCAGCTGATGAGCCGGCTGGTGTTTTTTTTGTGTGTGTGACAGCGGCTGTTGTAGGGCGCATAATCACATTTACGATATAAATTAAAAAAGAAAGGACTCCCTATCAAATTCGCCGCACCTCCACAATTACTGTCACTTGCACACATTGCTTGATTACCCAAACATATAAGGATGAATGATTGGTAAAGAACACAAAATCTTTGTTCTAACACACGCATCTTAAATAAATATAAGATAATCAAACTTCAACCGAACTTAATGGAAAGGCATAACACACTTTGTCCAATTTCGAACAAAAAGATAATGCAACCTAACAAGTTTGTAACCCACGCCTAGTTGAACAAGGAAAGCCTGCTTAGATACCGTCACCACTATCCCCACTTCTCCGTCATCTTAGTACTCCATGTACGTCATGTCCTGCATTAAGTTGTTGAGATGTTATTGGTTGTATTAAGGGGAATATTTGTGAATAGAAACCAATACTCACTTCTTCATGTCCCACTATGTAGAGATGACAAATCTTGGTACTCTTATCATCATGAGCGAGCACCATTTCATTCACCTCTTCTTGTCCTCCTAAAATCTTTATTAACCCATACCCAATTGATAGCTCACTCCCTCCTGCAGCGGGATTTATGTAGTACAACTCTACGCCTCCGTTGTATCCAAAAGGCCTCAAAGCCTCTCACATCACGACCCACTCAATAGTAGTGGCTGGATGTACAATGGTAAACATGCCAATGTTACCTTCTTCCCTATTGTCATAGTACTTGTTCAGATCCGGATAAAGTTCCTTCACTGTGTGCACCTTAAATCGCATTACAACATCCTAGATGTATATAGATTACACGAATAAATATCATTTGGCTGAAAGGAGTTTGTAAACATTAAGAAAGAAAAAAAAATTTACACATACCGAACGACATTCGTTGTCCATTAACATACGCAGGTTCCATTTCGATATGCAGATCTCATCTGCTTCCTGAAAGGGCAAATGTTGAGGTGGCTATCTATACAATACATAACATTAATATTATAAAATAAAATACTCTGGTGGGTACCTCGACTGCCTTATTGCCAGGGACCTCCTGTTGTTCAATCAAGGGGATCAAGTTCTGAATCATACCCTTCAACATTGAGATGTCATTCTCCAACTCTTGGAAATGTATCATTGCCTGGTTGGTGAAGGTATCAATACTTTGTTCATGTTTTTGTATGATCTCATCTTTTTCTGTATGGGTCTTCTGCAAGACATTATGTGCAATAGAACGTTCATGTTCTTTCAATCCGTCAAAGAGAGCACAGTGTTCCTGTAGCGCTTTCTTCAACTGGGAAGCATGTTCTTTTTCAATTCTTCTAGCTACTTCAGAAAGCTCTTTCTCTTGTTCTTTTTCCAACTGGTCACGCTCATCACTCATGTCTTTCTCAGTTTTTTCTTCTTCCTTCATCTTCTGGATGTAAGATTTGGTAAGTTGAAGCATGACCTTCGAATACTCATCCTCAAATTCCTTCTTGCGTATGGTTGCCTTCTCCTCGATCTCTTGGAGGAACCTCTTAACTTGATCCATGACACCTAGCAATTTACAACATAGAATAAGTTATATGGAAAAAATAAAATTAAAAAGCAACAACAAAAAACAGTGCAGAGGCATCCAGATCCATCGTTCTAAGTACAAGCCTAGCAACACACATCGTTCTAATGTTGCTCTACTACGCACGGTAATCAATCATTGGAAAGGCCACTGGTAACCCCTCTGAATACAAAATTTTCAGGATAAAAAATTAACCCAAGCATTGTATTTGTATTGTTTAAATGCGCAGGTAACATTACTATTTTTCCTTTTGTAGATTCGAACTTGAAGACTTTGAAAAGAATTAGATCCCAGATGTAAACTATACAGAAGATTGCTCACCTCGCAATGTATGACGTGGAATGGGTCTCGTGGCCGGCAACGCCGTCAAAGCGGAGATCAGAGGCGGAGGCGGTGGCAGTGGCGGGGGGTCGACCTCCAAGTGCGTCGGCTAGGGTGGTGCACGGGCTAGGTCTAGGGCTACTGGCGGCGACCTTTATAATGTTCGGCTAAAAGAAGGAACGCCGGGCCAAATGGAGAATGATAGGTGGGAGAGACAGATGCGGCGAGTCTACCTAAAAAAATAGACAGAGGCGGCGAGTTGTGGGGTGCATTCGGCAACCGTCTTGGTTAGGAGTGCGGGAAAGGTGCGCGGAAAACGCGCCTGAGAAACTACAAAGAGATAATGGGGGGTGAGGGGTGCAGTTAATCTTGGAAACAAACCAGGGGGGCAACACGGCTGAACATTTTTGGAATGTTTGCAAACGGGCGCGGAAATCACGCGTGAGAAACTTAGCACTATCCGCAATTAATCATAAGATTCAAAATGCAAAGTAGCAAGAAGAGTTGAAACAAATTCATCTCCAAAGCGGATTAACACGAAAGTACTCGGACCTACTGGCCCTTAAGTGCATACAAATACTAATTGGTTTTCCACCACTTTTACATGGTCAAAGCACCAGTCGCAGGGGCGCCATCATCATCGTTGTCGTCGTCGTCGTCTGGAGACACCATGTCGTCGGCCAGCTTCTTCGTCACATCCTTCACCTCCACGTGCAGTTTGCTGATGCGCGTACTGGTGGTGCCACGCGTGTAGCCGCCCATTATCCTGTTCAGATCCATGGCCGGGTAGAGGGACTTGAAGATGGCCAGCACATCGGTGGTGCTCGCGAAGCTGATCGTCCTGATGTACTCACGAAGCCAGTCCGGGAGCTGCTGCAGCCGCTCCAGCATGCTGACTTGCTGCGGTCTGGGATCTCCAAACTGGCGAGGCTCCGAGGGCTCTGCCACCAGCACTAGCTCGTCGACCAGTGGCCGAATAGCGTCCTCAAGCGCATCAGCTCGGGCGCGCTCGGTCTGCACGCGCGCCTCAAGATCTGCAAATTGGGCAAGGATTTTGTGCCGATATGCTGTTTTCAGGTCAGCAGTACATACAATCAGGCAATTGAAGACCCATGGTGATGCACTCACCAGCGAACATCTTCTTCACCATGGAAGCCTCGGCTGAGTACTCCTCGACCTTGGCCGCGAGCGCCTTGGCCTTGTCCACCAGAGCCTTTGCCTCCTCAGCAGCCTTGGCACGCTCCTCCTTTCGAGCTGCGGTCTCCGCCTCTTGTGCTAAAATGCATGACAAGTCAACCACAGGAACCACTCGGGATGGTTGAGAACACTCGGCTGATCAGGTACTCACCTTTCCGAAGGGCTTCCGCCTCTTCGCATGATGCGGCAGCAGCAAGCCTGGCCGCAGCGGTGTCGCGGCGCAGTTGCTCGAGCTCCTTGCTGGACACTGCCCGCTTCTCGCTCGCCTGCTCCTCTAGACGTTGCACCCGAGCTCCTCATAGCTGGAGGCCATCTTATCCAGCACATCGCTCTTTTGAGCGGAACGGGTAACCACGCTCTGCGACATACGACATGCTAAGACACTTTCTGTCAACAAAAAATGACCCAAACATCAAGCTTTGGTACTCACCTTGGCGATACGAGTGGCCTCCGGCAATGCCTCCACCAGTTTTTTGCTCTCGGAGGTGTCGTTCTCTGCGTCGTCAAGGAACTCCTCTGCCACATCATTATAGATGTAGGCTATGCGCATCTGTCGCGGTTGCTCCTGCTACCTCGGCGCCCGATGGATCTCCTCTATCTGTGCCATCCCCAAGTGCTCCAAAGCACTCGGCTGAGGCATGGCTGGGGAGGTGGATGGCTCCAAAGCACTCGGCTGAGGCATGGCCGGGGAGATGGATGGCGCGGCCACATCCCCCTCAGGAATAGGATCGTCAGATGCTTCCCTGTGCAAAAAGATACGCACACAGCACAACATTTCATCACACAATATATACACAAGAAGAACAAGGCAGCTGGATTGCGCAGTGTTACTTACTGGGTTGACACGCGGATCTTGGTGCTCTGCCGGAACAAGCCAGCAAGCGGCGCCCGCCGCTTTCTGCTGCCTGCGCCACTCCCCGCGCTCTCCGCATCTGCCACCGTATTCACAGGACTCGGTGCAGATCACCCCAGCAGCGGCGGCATCTCCCCCAGGAGGCGTCTGAGATGGAAGAGAAGGTCGAGGAGAAGGAAGAAGAGGCTCACCCAGCTCCTCCTCGAGCGCCGGCTGCTCCCTGAGCGGCGAGTGCACCGCGGTCTCCTGCCACAGCGGATCTGCGCGCGGCAGATCCTCCCAGTCTTCCTCCTCCGAGTCATCCGGGATCACCAGCTTACGACGTTTCACCGGCCTCAGCTTCAGCGTGCCGGGTGGCGCCCGTCGCACCTCCGGCCTCTTGGTGACCTTGGGCTCCTTCCTCTTCACCGCGGTCTCGCTGCCGCCTCCTGCATAACCACTCTGTGGCTCGGTCGCCTTTGTGCGCTCCATCTCCTCGAGCTCCCACAGCCTCCCGGTCTTGGTGTCCTTCCCCTGGATGGTGTGCGGCAATGGAGCCTCCGAGATGAACGCCTGACGGGCCTTTTAAACAAGAGATATTTTATCAAACATCTGGCAGGCATAATGTCCAATGCCCCTTTGGGCGAATCCAGGAAGCCTGAAAGGAAACTCACCTCTGGCCGCGGCCGTGCAAGGTTGAACGGCGGTGGCGCCCCACGGGAGGTAATGTGCGTCCCAGTCGCGAAGCACAAGCAGATCCGATCCAGTAGGTCCACGGCCGGAGCCGGCTCCGGCACCTCATGCGTCGTGTCGTAGTCCGGACCGGTGTAGTCGTACGCGAAGTGGGCGCGGTCCTTCAGTGGCTGCAGGCAACGGATGGCGTAGTTGATCATCACCGCCACGCCGGTTAGGCCTCTCACCCGCAGATAGGGGATGAGCGGCAACAGTTCCCGCACCTGCACCATCGCCACCTCGCCAGGTTCGTGATCCCAGTGCTTGCCTGCAACGGGGCGGCAGTCGACGTCGCATGGGACCCGCGGCTCGTGGTTGTCCATGTAGAACCACTCTTGATGCCATCCCTTGTTGGAGGACTTAAGGGGCACAGAAATGTACTCCGCAGAATGTTTCTGCTTGAGCTGAAATCCGGCCCCACCGACCACCTTTGGGGTCGTCTCGTTCAGGTGACCCTTGAGGCAGAAGAAGTAGCGGAAGAGTTCGAAATGGGGAGCGATGCCGAGGTACGCCTCGCAGAGATTCATGAAGATGGCGATGTGAAGAATGGAGTTAGGGTTGAGATTGCACAGCTGTAACCCGAAGTAGTAGAGGATGCCGCGGACGAAGGGATGAGTCGGGAGGCCGAGCCCCCGCAGGAAAGCCCACTCGAAGACGACCGCCTGCGTCGTCTCCAGCGACGGGAACTCCTCCCCGGCTGCAGGATGCCACGCGCCAGTCACCTTGTCCGGGAGGACTCCATCCCAGACAAGTCGGTTGAGGCGTTCCTCGGTGCAGATCGAGGGCACCCACTCGTCGTCGCGGACGGGTGGCGATGGCAGCTGCGGAGGTGGCGGCGTGGGTGACGGCGACCTCGCCGGCTTAGATCTGCGCCTCAACTTCTTCCGTTGCCCCTGCTTCGGACTCATCGCCTTCGCGGGCTACGCGCCGACGCAGCGACTCACTCCCTAGCTATGCGGCGGCAGAGCCGGCGGCGGAGGTGGCGACAGATTTGGATCTAGGGTTTCCCCTGGCCGGAACTCAAGAATCGGCGGCGGAGCGAGATTGAAGAGCACGGGCGGAGCTAGCAAGAGCGGCAATGGAGGTGCGTGCGCGGTTTCCTATGGAATGCGAAGCGGTTCGCTGGCCTGCTCATGCCTTAAATGCGAATGACGGAAAGGGGAAAGTGGCGGGCCCTGCCCGTCCAATCACCCCGCCACATTCGCGGACGGTGCGGTTCGGTTTCTCAAGAGATGGACGTGCGCGTTGACTGGCCTCCACGTGCTTTCAAGCCTCGGGGATGGGAGGAGGTTCCGCTAACGTTCAACCTTTGCAGTTCTGTCACTACCATGTGGGGTCCGTCGGCATGGGGCCCGCACGGCAGTGACACAACTGCAGGGGTGGGAACGGCAGAGGATCTCGTTTGCGGGGATGACTGTACACACTTCGCTTTCTACGATAGTGTGTTAACCAAATCCTCTGCAGTTGGTCCCTCTGCCATTGGGTCACTGTCACGTGGGCCTGGCCCCACACGTCAGTGTCCCAATGGCAGACACCCAACGGCAGGCGAGCCTCGTCGGTGTAAATCACGGGTCTAATCAAGGGGGGATCTCTCGACCTCCCAGCAACCGCGAGACAAGGACAAAACCACTCGGCTGCGCTGCAAAACCAGATAGATGAAGGAATGGGTCATTAACCTCGTCAGAACAGTTCTAAAGCATTCGGATGGAGCATGGTACTCCATAAAAGCACTCGGACGAAGCTAAAAGCACTCGGATCACTCTCAACAAAATAACATGCTCGTCGTTTGATCTAGCGTTGTGATTGGTTGCCAGAAGTTCAACACACAAAAATCATGCAGTCATGACGCCACTAAGTGTGTGCAAATTATGAACCTACATAGGCTGATAAGGGCTTTTTAGGAGTTTTCCTTTTGAACCCATCCGTTTGCTAACGTGAGCAGAGATAGCTTCTGGAGTGAAATCTTCCCTCACAGTACGAGGACCACTGCCAACTGTTCTCCTCAAGGGTTTTGCTCTTTTTCTAGATGCAGCTCCTGCACCATTTGAAGTTCCTTGAGCAACTCCTATAACTGTTGCAGCTCCATCATCAACCATAGTCTTTCGCGACCGTCCTCGTGGTCTTTTCGTCTTAGATTTTTCTGAGGCTGCATTTGCTTCTTCTTTGCTTTGAGTTCCCGTTACCACAGGATCGTCTACATCACTATCCTCTCGATGCCCCACTCCTTCTTCCGGGTATTCCAACAAGTAGGCTTCCTTCTATGTACTCATGAACACAACATGTTAAACAAGATTATTTGATGACGCAAGGAACAAGCTGCGTAAACATTTTTTTACAAATGTAGTAAATGCACATACCGTGATAGGTTTTTCGTATGATTCCAAATGACGTCTATTGCGATCAGAATGTAGCAGCGTCATGCATATCCTGTAGCAAAAACTTTCCATTTGTTGCTGTACATGAGAAATGTAGTGCACATAGTCACATAACACCTTTCATTGCAATTTGTATAAAGTTTTGAATTGAAAAAATAAACTCTAAGACTCACACTTGTGAATTCATGAGCCAGTTTCTCTCCATCCCATGCCAGAATATATTGTATTACAAACGCCGCACATGTAAAACTGCAACGTTGTACCATAACATAAGTAACTGAATTACATCGTTAATATACAAAATGAAAAGAGTACATGTTGGCTTGTCTCGGGATTTGTAGATATGGTAGTATTCGCCAGTCGCCAATGTCAAATGGAATCTCAAATTTAACCCAGCCTTTCTTGGACGAATAGTCAACACAAGACTGTATGCATTCCACCTACAGCGAATGGGTACATACATGTGAAGTTTGATCATGTGCTCGTCAATGAGTACATAAAAGTTGCTACATATACTTACCAATGTCTTCTCTTTTTCTTCATCTCGCATGCCTAAAGATTCAAGAATCTGTACCTGTTCCTTTTCAAAGTTTAGGACCAGGAGACCCCAGTTGTTGCCATTAATGTTCATTGGAGTGAAGACCTGTTGAAAGATGTATGAATGCATGGCTTCAAACCAAAAAGGAAATCATGAGATACTAACACTGATAAATACACAAAACAAAATCAATATTGCATACCAAATGTTTTCCCACACATTTTTCCGCTATACGCTTCATATACTTTTCGCTTATCCCCCGTTCTGGTTGCGTCAACTTTTGAACATCAAACGTATGTATGAATGACGTTGAGTCATTCTCAACATTGCTGAAATGGACATATGTATTTATTACCTGCAAAATGTGGATTAAGTAAATATTAGGTGTGCGCATTTGTTTACTGACGACATGGATGTGAAAGAATATTACCTCTCCAAATATAAACTGCTCTGAGACATTTCCGACCAATTCTCCCACTTTAAGCGAGTGGTCGTCTATGTATACAACCACAGCGTCCTCGTAACTCTGAACTAAGAACTTGGCAGCTTCTCTGTCAACTGGTCCTATTTTGAAATCATTGTCGATAATTGGCTCTCTTCGTTTGAGTCCCGTTTTAGGGGGGTCGCCGTGCTGCTTCATGGTCGTATCATTTTTGGAAACGCCTGGTGCAGCGTATATTTTATCCTGCGCCACTTGGAAACATGTGTGTGGCGTTACCTGCAATTGGTGATGTTTTTTCGATTACAAAGTATCATTTCTATCGTGAAACACGAACCAAACAAGTGAACATACAATACCTCAACATATGTAGATGAAGGCATATGTTGTCGAGCATGGGCAATTTGAGGTGTCATTTGCTCTATAAGTTTGCCCAATAGGTCACGGAGTTCCTGTTAGTTGAGACATTGTTGAAGGTTAAAGCATTATAGTACGTTAAATTGAATAATATCACCCTGGTTACCTGCAACTCCGTTCGTGTTTGTTCCTGATCTGCATGTACCTTAGCTTCTAGCCTATTGAACCTATCTTCCAGGATGTTGTCATTTCTAAACAAAGCAAATTCCTTCTTCTGTTCCAGAATCTTCTTATCCTGTTTGTGTTCTAATTCAAGAAGCTTCTGCTCCACATCTAGTTTAAGCTCAAATTTCGTTGCTTTCATCCAATGTTCAAGGCTTTGCGCCTGCCAATTTACTAAATTGTGAATTAACGACACAAATGAAATACGACACTTAAACATATGTCATACTTACTTCTAGGTTGCTGCTTCGACCCTCGTGTGCGTAATTTGCTTTTTTCGCTTTTGACACAGTTGCTTCTCATTTTTCTTTGGTTTGTGAAGCGACAACCAAATTAAGCTATAAACAATTGAACTAGTTAAAGATGTGCGTAACAACAGAACCGCCTATATATGTGTTATGTTTGCAAACATTCCGTTCCTTTCTTCAACCTTCCATTCTCCCAAGCAATTTGTCTACGCTTGGCATTTTCTTCATCCCAGAAGACCATAACTGGTGGTTGGGTTCTCCTTTCATCAGCATAGTTGATGTGATAACAGTCGTCCACTCTAACTCACTCATAGTACCAAAACTATTTAAAAAATAAGCACATAAGTATGTCAAAAAATAAACATTATTTAAAGAGTTTGATGTACAGTAAAGAACTCACCTGTAGAAGAACCAAATTACCCTTCAGGGTTCTTCCCCCATTCTTGAAAGTAGAGATTGCTTCTAATAGATAATTCAGAGTAAATTGGCCCCAGTTGAAATGTCGAATTTGTCGTACATCTCTAACAACTTCTATATAGCTCGCACTGATGGAGGTCCCTGTGGGTGATGCTAGGATGACACCAATCGTGAACAAGACGAAGGCTCTCAGAAAGTCTTCATCCGCAGGTCGATCTTTGTGAAGCATGTTTTCCAGCCCTACTAGCTCGAGCTTGTGGTTATCACTGCTTGCAAACCTATTGAAAAGTTCAGTGACCACAGTTTCATTTGCACTATTCGGTTTTCTGTTTATATGTTCTGTTCCATTATATGGTGCACATCATCCAAAGTAACCCTAACCACTTGACCTAATATCATGAAACCTTGGTCGCTGGTGTCGTATGCATCTACAATGTCTTGTATCATTTGTTTCCTCAAAGCCACATTAGGCATTTGAAGCAGTCCACCAAAGCCAATAGACTCAATAGCATCTACGTGCGGTTTAGAATCCCTGAAATTTGCCACGGCTTTATAAAATCTCGTAGGAGAGTGCATCAAACGCATCATACCATGCTGCAGCAACCAGTTGGCGATGCTAAGTTGCTATAAAAAAAATAGGCAACGTAAAGGAAAATAAAACTTCATACCGTGCTGATGGACCCATCGTGGTCGTTGTTAGTGCGATACTTGCTACCATTCTCACCTGCATAAATGTTGCAAACGAGAAATCTTTAATTTAGCATCACGGGAGAACCCAAAATCACACCGTTTTATTGTACCAAGCAAAGAAAATAGTACCCACCCCACTCCAAACTTCATCATGTACAACCCGATCCCCACAAATGCAATGTTGCTTTCCTAGCATAAACCTCATATTCTACCCATTGAAAACCCATTACGGAGCCTAAACCTGTTTGCTACACCTAAACCCTCCACACAAGCGCGCAGACGAGCTCCACGCGATGGCCGTGCTGCTCTCCGCCCTCGCTATGCTCCTCGTGGCTGCAGCGCTGCGAGGGATTTGCCGATGAGGCCGCCAACTTGTCGCCGCCGCCGTTCGCCGGATCCTACCAACTAAAACCACTAACACCAATCCAACGTACCTCTCCCATTATTGTTGATCGGCATAGCGGGCGTCCGCTCTCCAGCTCCTGATGTGTCCATGGTTCCTGAGCCGTGTACCAGATCACAGAGCAACGGAGAGAGAAATGACGAACACCAGGCAGCTTTTGTAGTAAGGAAAAGAGAAATTTAGATCCTATAATTACGGGTCATGCGACGTAAGATACGCCACCAAATCCCGCGCACGGTTTCTCCCTCGACACACACACACCTCCCATGTCGCGCCTAAATGGGCTTTTGCTTCGAAGGAAGTCCTATTTACCTCCCTGAATGGTGCGCCGAGGACTTGTTTCGTCTCTCGACTCCAAAATCATCTGTTATCTCTCCTCGAACATCCTACAGTAAGATAAGTAAAAAAAATGTAAAAACTTGCATGGACACACCATTTCGGTTTGTAGTCACGATAAAATATTCAATTGATTCTGACAAAGTGGTGGTGCACACCCTCACAACAGCATACATATCCCACTACGACCAACGTTACTATGTTAGATATGTCGCCACATGTGATATGTGTATGACAACTATCTCCAAATCTTTTGTAAATTTACTAGGATGTACATGGAGACATACTAAGATGTTGTGTGCACATTACACACATAAATAAGTCGAATTTTTATCAAACACAAGCAAACTTATTGATGAACACGGATGATACTGTGATAAACAGAACATCAAAGTTACTTGTCATGTGGCCACTTAGGGCACTAGTACCTAAAGTATTACCGAGTTTCAACAAGCCACATTGCACTGATCATATATAATTACAAGCAAAAGCAACCAAGCATAACAAAAGGCATCCTTCTCAATCCTTGCTCTCATTCTTCTTCAGTTCCTTCACTGCCTTCTTCAGTTTAAGAATAGCCTTGTCATACCCCTTACCCATCTCCTCCAGCATGCGGATCTTGATACTATTCTTGGTGTTCCTTTCCTCCGGTTCCTCCACCTTGTCCATAAACTCTTTATTTAGTATTTTGAGCTCAGTGTCGGCGTAGTTGCAACAGAAGCAATCCTGACATGTCATAAACAGGAACATGAATTAGTACACATCATCGTTCCTTTTTAGGCACATGAAATGCTGAATTTTATTGTTAGAGTAATTGAACAATATGAACTGAAAAAGCCTTAGATTGTACCTTGTGGACAGCCGATGAGGATGAGGAACCGGCGGCGCCCTTGGGAGTGACCGTCTCGAAGCCCGGTGAGACATCATGTCCGATGTCGATGGCGCCGGCGGCGCCCTTGGGATTGACCATCTCGAAGCCCGGTGGGACATCAGGTACCATGTTCTCAACGCCGGTGGTGGCCTCCCCCGGCGGAACCCCTTCACCGCTGGCAGCGGTGCCGGAGGCGGCGGAGGCCCTGGTGAACCTACCGGACGACGGGTCACGCCTCTGGTTCCTCGCACGGCCGGACCGAGCCTTGTTCTTCTTCCCCTGCTTTGTCATCTTCCCGCCGCCGGCGACTGTGAGGTCGCAAGGGTCCCGAGGTGGTGGCCGACAAGCCGTCGCAAGCGGATGACTCAAGGTGATGGCGGACACGGCGGCGGAAGCGGAGTAGACGAGGAGGTGGTTGTTAGATGAAATGATGCTGTGCGATGGTAAAATTAGGGGGTCATTGTCACGAATTAGGGATATGCCTGTAACCATCGCACGGTTTTTCTCCCTTGACACATCCCACGTCGCGCACAACTGGCCTGTAGCCCAACTCGACGGCCCATCACATTCTCCTGGCCTTTTGCTTTGAAACAAGTCCTACCTACCTCCCTCGACTCCAAAACCAGCTGTTCTACCCCTCGAACCTCCTACCATAAATTTTAAAACACCCAAACCTAAGTACAAAAATCTAAAAGTTTCTTTGATAACTTATTTTGGTGTATGATCATGACATAAAAATGTCAGATGCTTTTGAGAATGTGGTCACACACATCCTTCATGAGGTTTGCTCATGGAGACAAACTAAGATGATGTGTGCATATATGCAATTTTGCAGAACAATTTTCCCTTTTTATTTTGTAAATTTTAGTTGATTTACTAAAGCATAAATTTTAAAATACCCTAAGCTAAGTAGAAAAATCTAAAACTTTCATGGACAAACTATTTTGGTGTATATACATGAAACAAAAGTTTCAATTAATTCTGACAAAGTGGTGATACACATCCTCATGACTTCATACATGTCTCACTACGACCAATGTGACTATGTGAGAGATGACGTACAATTATCTCCAAATCCTTCACAACCAAGAACATGTCTCACATAGATTCATGTGAATTCAGTGATAGTCGTTCATGGGTGTGATGGATGCGTAGTGTAACTTTGACATAATCACAAAACTTCATGTGGTTTGCTCATGGAGACAAACTAAGATGATGTGTGCATATGTGCAATTTTGCAGAACAATTTTTCCTTTTTATTTTGTAAATTTTAGTTGATTTACTAAAGCATAAATTCTAAAATTCCCTAAGCTAAGTAGAAAAATCTAAAACTTCCATGGACAAACCATTTTGGTGTATATACATGAAACAAAAGTTTCAATTAATTCTGACAAAGTGGTGATACACATCCTCATGACTGCATACATGTCTCACTACGACCAATGTGACTATGTGAGAGATGTCATATATATATGTACCACACCTATCTCCAAATCAACTGAAACTTGGCTAGGATGTTCATGGATCCAAAATGAGGTGTCTATGCAAAAAAAAATTATAGGACATAGAGAAAAAATAAAAAACAAATAATTTAAAACAGACAATGTTCAAAAAATATCCTCCCCTAGGTTTCGAACCTGGGAGTCGGGGGTTTAGAGGTAGTGGGTGCTACCATTGGACTATGTAAGTATGTTGGGTAATGACATAGATATATTATATTTAAACATAAACTGTTTTAAAAAAAGAATAAGACCTATGGAGGCCACCTGTCAGCACCGTATTATTATATTCTCCTCCTCCACCGAGCGCTCGCGGGAGCCAAAACCGCAGTACCGTTCCAGTAGGGCCCTCTCTTGGGAGTGAAACCGTGCCCGTGATTATCATTATCCTTCACTGCCACGAAGTTTTCAGCTGCGATTACAGGGTGCCTGACCACGCTCCTAGCCCCACCGCCCCGCTTCTCCTGCAAATATTATAGGATCAAAAGCAACTTACATGGAATCGGCGGCGGCCATATCGTAATTTTAGGATCCTTCCTATTTTGTTGAGCCCGGCATCGCCCTACCACGATATAAGGTGGGAAGCCACGGCGGTTGCGCCCCTTCCCCTACGCACTCCCATCTCTCTCCTGCATCCCCAAACCCCACGCACCTCCCATCTCTCATGCCCACAGATCGATATGGCAGATGCCCGCAAACAACAGAGCACAATCTTTCAGGGGCTATGCCCTCCCCCATGCAGTCAGTGCATAAGCCGATGCCAGCATTACTTATGCCCTAACTGTGCAATATATCTCTCTCCATGCAAATCTCCAATCGGTGGCCTCAGAAACCCGAACGCGATGTGCTGCAACTGCTGGTGCGCAGAGGAACACATATGCGTCATGGGTTGTAATATCTTGGATTCGAGTTCCGATGACGACGTCTCAGATTATGAGGTAATCTTCTAGCAAAGCAACATTGACTTTTGTACTACACAATCCACATGCCACATTACTGCTTCTAATTTGTTGCATAGGCATTAGGTTTTTCACGTTAAGTTTCCTCTTCTTAGTCACGGAAATTGCAGATGCTTAAAAGGAAGGCCCGGGCTACAAAAAAGAAGCTTGCTGCTATGAAAAATGAACAAATCTACCACGCAAGGCAGATTTACAAAATGTCCCAGACTATCGCTGATCTCAAAAAGACTATCACTGATCTCAGAAGGATGGTTGAAGCCAGGCCTGCCCACATTTAGAAGCAATGGCAAGTTAGTGTCTCACATTGAATTACTTCTGTACCACTTTGTGGCTTGTTTGTTTCCTTTGCTCAAACGATGTTGATCTTCAGTATCATGATACTTGGTTTGCAGGTTGTCGACTGATGCATGGAGCTCTCGCCCACCAACCCGTTGCAGTCAGTAGGGAAGTCTTCTTCAATGTCGTCAGCCCATCTCGGCGTTGCTGCTGACGCTGCACGTTGGCCTCTGGACGTTGTCTCTTCCTCTACATGTAGCAGTAGTAGTTCCTCTAGATGCCTTGGCTGTTGAGTGATATGTCATAAATTTCCTTGGTCTTGTGAGACAGAAGCATGACAATTTATAAAATATTTTTTTTGAACTATTCAATTTCAGTT
This sequence comes from Cenchrus fungigraminus, assembly GCA_036936925.1. NCBI lineage: Eukaryota > Viridiplantae > Streptophyta > Magnoliopsida > Poales > Poaceae > Cenchrus > Cenchrus fungigraminus. Next base: position 18,850,620 of record CM072774.1, read on the forward strand.
CTGGAAACTTGTGCTGCAGGCATATGGTATCTTAAAGCTGCTGCTACTTGAGAATGTTTACATGTATACTTGCCTTGGAAGATAATATCTGTCACATGGAACATTTTCTGGCGAAACAAAGGGTTTGTAGCTAGATCACACTGTATGACAAAACAATGTTCAGGTTTTGTGGTTATATAGTAATTTTATTCTCTTAATAATTTTCATTATTCCTGCCTTCATTGTGCCTATTTTGTTTCTGGCTTTTTTCACGGAGTGTTTGCTGTATCGAGTGTTCAACTCTAACTGAACCAAGATAAAATTTAACAAGTATTGGGTCATTAACCTGGTCATACCAGTTCTGAAGCATTCGGATGGATCATGGTACTCAATAAAAGCACTCGGACGAAGCTAAAAGCACTCAGGTGTAAAAGCACTCGGGTGTAAAAGCACTCGGACAAAGCGTTGCACAAGTTAGACAAACGATGTGGGACTAAACTCCCACCCACAAGAAATTTTTTGTGTAACCATATGTTTTCTGATATGGTACCTTTCAGATGGTGCAACTTGAGAATTTTTACATGTATACATGCCTTGCTGTTGAGTTTCTTGCATCGATGATAATATCTGTCACATGAAACATTTTCTGGCGAACAAAAAACAAAATGACAACAAATAACAAAAAAGGATGACAAACATAAAAAAAGGGGCAATAGGGTCAGGTGCCACATGTTTGGGATCAACCTAAGGAGGAAAACAGAATCACATGACTACTAAAGGAAATGTGTTGGTAATTTCAATCCAGTGCACAAGCCTTTCTATATTAGTTTGGTAGCATCCACCTGGGAAGGCGAGGTGGTACTATCTGTGGTACTATCTCCTACGCCAGGAAGGTTTGTTGTCATTCGGGCCGCATTGGGCTGATTTCATGAACAATTTCGACCCAGACTAACAGTGGGCCCAATCGGGAGGCGGGAGCGCACCGCATCAGTCTCCGACATGTGGGGCTCACGTGTCGGCGCTCATCCTAACGTTATGTTCTTCGCTGAGTTCATGTAATTCCACTCTTTTTGTTTTTGATTCGTATTTAAAATTTCAAACTTGTTTTTCTTCGTCTTCCGAACTCCAAATGAGTTGATTTTTTTTCCTACAAACTTTTAAAAGCACTCTCTAGCAACTAAACGCATTCCATTTAGCTTTCAAAGTTACATTATTATACATTAATAATGAAAACCATTTAGTGGTGACTTTTTTATTTTCTCAAATTTTTTCTAAAGTCGCAATCGAAACGAAATTTGTTCTAATTTTTTTCTAATGACTTACCTTGTTCATAGACACAAGCACAATTTTTTGTAACTAATTTGCAAATGTTTACATTTGATTTGATTCATCTCATTGCATGCTTATGTTCAAGTTTCATATCACATGTAGCTCGGTGTCCCTTTAGAATACATTTTTTTTCTCAAAATAAAAAAAATATCTAAAAATATAAGCATGTTAGGGATGGTTTGAAACCTCTACACAACAATTTTGAGTTCAAAATTCATTATATTTTTTGAAATAAAAATAGTCAAATTAATTCAAAAAAGCATTTTAAATTTATTATTTTTGTATCTCCCAAAATAGTTTTGATATGAATGCAAATTTAGGTATACAGATCTGTTACATTCATGAGGAACTGCACCAATTTTGGTTCTTTTTTTTCAAATGTTAATCTATGTACAAGGTTTAAAAATTCATGGAATGATTTTGAATTGAGTCACTGGCATGTGGGGTCGTCAATTGATTTACGTCTTCTTGACACGGAAACATACTTTGGTACTCTCAAAGACAGGTGGGACCTCCTCAGCTCCTCTCGTCCCACCCATGCCCGCAAGTTCCAGCCGAGTTCCCCCCTTCTCCTCCCCGTTCCAGTTAGGGTTTCGCCGCCGCTAGTTAGGGTTTCGCCGCTGCCGCTTCCGCCTCCATCTCGAAGATGGGCAAGGTTGGGAAGAACCACGGCCAGTCAGCACGTGCCTCTCGACAAAAGCGGGACGCATCCGGTAAGTTCACCCGAGGATCCGGCGTCGAGGTGGCGCCTGAGGCTAGCACGGGCCGGGAGATCCCCTCCGCCGCCGAGCACGCGCCTAAGGCTAGCGTGGGATGGGAGATCCCCTCCACCTTCGAGGGCGCGCTGAGAGCCATCGCGCGGCGGGAGATGCGCTCCGACTCTGGCGTCGTGGCCAAGAAGACCATGGCCGGCGCCACCGCGTCCTCGTCCTTGTCACCGGAGCACAATGTGAGTATGATTTTTCTCCACCACTTTCCCTCTCTAATCCGCGTCCCGCTATCATCTCCGGCTAGGTTAGGGTTCAGGATTATTGTTATTGAGGGGTTGTTTCCTCATTCTCCAGCTGATGTAATATATAAAATGCTTTTTTGCATGCAGCTAAGAGCAGAAGAGCAAAGCAAGTTGGACGCCGGGGTGGCGCGAGTCACAGAATGGCTAATGCAATTTCAGGAGAGTCCGAAGGAAACACCACCGGTCCAGGACATCTTCTGAAAGGAGTGTACGGGATTTAGCTTGTGCTGTTTGTATGATCCGTTTTAGGTTTTCCTGTTTTTGTAAGCTTTATGTGCTAGAATCTGTAAGCTGGCAACCCCATTGTGTGTGAACTCGTGGTGAAACCTGTACTCTCTTATATGCTAAGCAGTGCTTTTGTAACAGATGGTCGATGCTTGTGGTTGTTGCTGCAGTCGAGAAGGCAACAAACAACAAGTAGTGCTTTTGTGTTGACTGTGTCTGTAAATAGGGATGAAATTCCAGTAGTTATGTGAACTACTTCTTCTGAATCCAGTACTGATGTTCAGTATGTTACATACTTGTGGTTTCAGCTGGTGAATGGAATTATCTGTGTCTGACATTTTGCAGTTTTGATCTTTTGATGTGAAATGCCTACGATATTTGGTTCAGCTTGTACATATGAAAATTTTTACATGTATACATGCCTTGGCTGTTGAGTTTCTTGTATGGATGATAATATCTGTCACATGGAACATTTTCTGGCGAAATAAGTGGTTTGTACATTTTTCATTGTTCCTGCCTTCATTGTGCCTATATTGTTTCTAGATTTTTTCATGGAGTGCTTGCTGTATCGAGTGCTCAACTCTGACTGAACCAATATAAAATTTAACAAGGACTGGGTCATTAACTTGGTCAGACCAGTTCTGAAGCATTCGGATGGATCATGGTACTCAATAAAAGCACTCGGACGAAGCTAAAAACATGCATGTACAAATGCTCGAAATTAGATGATATTTGTCGTTGAGATTGTACAAATTGTTGTGTCAGGCAATTGGTGCCTGATGAATCTCAAAAGGATATCATTCTGTCTGTTTGTACCAGTCCACAAAGCCACAAATTTAGGTTTCTTTAATAATGTATAAACACTACCATTTCAGCACCAGCTACAAACAATTATGTTTCCACAATGTCACAGGTGAGATCGATCATCAGAGATAAACGCAAGAACGCAGATCTACCAACATCACCTAACAAAAGCTCATCACATGGTACCTCACTTCATACTGCAATCTATCACATAATTTACAGTGTTCATTCAGCTGCAAAAACTGAATTCATGACCCATGGATCACTTCACATTCAATCAGCATAATTCATAGCATCAATATACTTCAATGCCAGTCACACTGAATGCAATTACTATTCAAATGATATGTATTGTTTTGCAGAGTAATTCAGTTAACCAGAACAAGAACAGACACAAAATTCATTAACCATGTCATTCCTTTACATGATCTATGCAGCATAATAGACAGTATTTGACATCCATTTATGGTTTTCTACAGTCACAATGACTGAATCACCGGGTCTGCACACCTCCTTATGTCTCTGCAGCTTCAATGTTGGGGATAATTGCTGCTTGGCAGCTGAAGGGACCTTCTAATCTTCTAACCATCCAGCACTTTTCATGAAACAAAGCCCTTGCGGGAGTTGAAGTTTCAGTAGCTCTAATATGACAGATTTTTCCACCACTCCATGAGAACAGGATAGTATAGGTCAAGCCATCAGTGAAGCCATCCTGAGCCCCTGAAATTTCAATGTGCCATGCAAGTTGAGCTTACAAGTTATGTGAAAATGGGAGCAAAGATTGAACAACTTTTCATCATGCAATGCTAATTGTAAACTTGTACTAAACGACCATCTGCTCTTGAAAACATCTAAGCAACTGTCTGCATCTTCTATCAAAGCATTCATGAGACATCATCAAGTTGCAATTCAGGGAGTTGGTTGTGACGAGGGGCAGTAGTGGTAACCTCTGGATCCGCCGGCTTAGAGCCACTCGAGTAGGGGCGCCGGATGGGAGCAAGGCGGTCGCCGGGGGGGACTTTGCTGCTTAGAGGAAGGAAACAGCCTGGATCTGCAGGGCTGGCGGGGAATGGAGCCACGTCGACCCTCGGCGTTGCCCCGCGGCGACGGAGAGGCACCCGCTGCCGCCGTCTCCGCTCGACCGTGTGCAAGAGGAAGAAGGGGAGGGAGAGGTCGCTTGTGCTCCACTTAGGTGGAGGCTGGCCGGAGCTGCGGACTGCGGCCATCCCCACTCGCGGCGCCCTCCGTCTGCCGCCGGCGGCGAAGACCTGTCGCCCTCTGTCTGCCGGCGGCGGCGAACTGAAGCGCTACAAACCCTAACCATCTAAAAAAGAAAAAACTTTAGTAAACGAGTTATACATCTCAACTATAATACTAAAAACATTATTTTCACATTTATGAAGTGACCATTATACCCTTGTTCAAAAATAAGAACCACAAAACTACAATTAATGTCATCTCCTGTTTCTCATTTTATTGTATTGCTTCTTTGCATGTGAATGTGTGATGTATAGAACGAGTCATTCGGGGGATTTCCTGAAGGAGAAGACTTTGAAGAGTTTGAGCAGCCAGAGTTTGTGGAAGGCAAGTCCTTGATGCATCCCCGTTTACCCAATATGACATGCATTTCAATTACATGGTTTATCTATTTATTGCTTTGCATCAATATGATGGGTCCTATGTGATTAAGGTTCGACTAGTTTTGTTTATCCATATGCCTTGATCAACCTGGGTTTATGTTTATGTTGAGTAGACCATGCTTAGTTGCTAAACTTGGGTTTATGGTGGTTCTAATGAACAATAATGTTAATCTTGATTTACTTTTGTTATACCTACATTTAATACAAGAACATTTTATGTGTTAATCGGAACATGGAGAACCACACAAGAAAACAGTACTACCACAAGACATATGACTCTGTCTTGGCTAATTAATTAGAAACCTTGGTGTTAGTTATGCTTTACCTGAAAGGGGTTGGAGGATGACGGTAGATGGCGTATAGCCCGGCCCTCAGGCTGATCTGCTCTATGGTAGGCTAGCGGCAACAAATTAAAGTCATCATTTATATTTTTGCAAGTCTGCACCTCTCATAGTACTGGGTTTTCCTAGAGCTGGCCAGGTTTGCTTATGTACATTAGTTATTACGTGTTGATTTTAATCATGACACACACCGACCTAAAAAGCTCAATCTTGCACTATGCACCATATATTCGTGCATAAGTAACTATATGTGTTGTAAGTTTAACATCATGCCCAATTGCCCACTTGGCTGATCAGGTACTGGTATAGTAGCTCATATGAGATGTGACAATCTCAATTCCAAGAAATATATGCATGTATGAGAATGTACTCATGAATTTGGAACGAGCGACATCAGAGAAACATCTTTGATCAACATGCTTGCTTGATCAGCTGTATTCATTCAGTCATCAGCTATGTGTCACATCAAGTCTTTTCCAAGTTTACATATAGGGACTTGTGTTCTAGAGCTCTCTGTGAAAGTACTACGGAAACACACCATTTGAGTGCCCGTAACCTAAGAGGAGGAGGGGGTGAATTAGGCAACTAAAAACCTTAACCCATGGCTTCACTACTTTTACACAAAGTAAACTAGATTAAGTCTATCTAGATGTGCAATCTAAGGTTGATCTAGTGTGAAACCCTCATCCCAAAACAAGTTTTGCAACCTATAGCTAATCCTAGTATGATACTACTCTAGGAAAGTAAAGGCAAGCAAGGATTGCAAGAGAGTAATGCGGAAACGTAAAGAGGGATGAGAGGAAGCAAACTCTTGACACACGATTTATCCCGTGGTATCGGTAGGCACTAAGCCACCCCTAGTCCACGTTGTTGAAGCACTCACACAAGAGTATTGCTTCCCGGTCACCAAGTCTCTCACATGAGCACCACTTGACTCGCCACAAAGGCTCGCCTCTTAGGCACTCGCCAAGCTCCCTTGGTCACCTTAATGCCGCCTCCACTAAGGAGCTTCTCCATTTAGTAAGGGGGTCTCCACGTCCCCCGCACAGTGTCCTCGCCGCTCAACACCAAGCCGAAGGGTCGAAGACGATTGCCGGTGAGCCACTTAGGCCCCAAGGCTTCCGGTGCACCTTGTACAACTTGATTCACTCTAGAATCACCTCACAAGGTTGGCACACCTTGCACTCACTTAGCTCTAAGCTAAGCCTAGCACTAAGCACACACACAAAGCATGTGCAAGTCTATGGATGAGCAAATTAGCACTTGGATGGCTTGGATATGATCTTCTATGTGTCTCACACTCCTCAGGTCTTCCTCATTCTCCAGCAACCTCAAATGGGTGAGTGGAGGGGGTATTAATAGCCTAAGGCACCCAAAGAGCCGTTGGCTAAAAGCTGCTGAAAGTAGTACTGTCAGATGATCCGATGCTATACTTTTTCCTGGCGTTGGTTCATCCGGTGCTACTAGCCGTTGCCCTCCACTGCACATGACCGTTGACACAACTGCTCCGACGCTTCATCCGACGCACCGTCGGTTCATCCGGTGCTGAAGACCCCGTGGACAAAACCTTACTGTTAGCTTCTTCGAGACCGTCGGATGAACCACTGTTCCACCGTCGGTTCATCCGGTGCTACTACTCCAGTCTTGTTCAAACTTCGCTACTTTGCTTCTTCAATTCATCCGGCGCATCTTCAAAAAGGACCGTCGGTTCATTCGACGGCGCCTGTTCACTTGAGACTTCTCGTAGTGTACCAACTACACCGACGCTTCTTCCTTGGGTACCGTCGGTTCATCGGATGGTGTCTTGTTCCTTCCTTTTCTTCGCGTCTTCAACTTGTCATTGCTTCAACTTAACATACTTAACATGCCATCACTTATAGCCTCAAAATATAAACTAAGTCCTCATTTTTGCTATGACTAACTTAAAATATGCATGGTATTTTAAGTTGGGCATGGTATGTTAACTTGGTAATATCCATGGGACCTAAGAATGCCTACAAGGACATGCTAGACAATTTGGTTAGTCCCATTGCTTGTGTTAGCATGAATCACCAAAATCAACTCGAACAAATGGCAAATGGGGCCATGTTCGCTACAATCTCCCCCTTTTTGGTGATTTATGACAACACAAGCAAAGCAAGCCTAAATTTACAAAAATTGACAAAATTAGAACCACTTACACTTGCTTGGATGCTTACCATCATCCAAACTCCCCCTAGATCAAGCTTCCCCCTTTTTTTGCTCTTCTCTTCACCATGTTCACACATAGCTTGCTACTTCCCACTTTGGAACCATTTGCTTGCTTTGGCTACCACATTCTCCCCCTTTGGAATAAAATCTCCAAAAAGGTCCAAAACAAAGGGTCTCCAAGGAAAACTAGCAAGTCCTAGCAAACATAGCTCAAAGAGAAATGTTAGACACAAGGGAGAAAGTCGCATGAATCATGATCCATAAGTATGATATCAATGAAGACATCACATGTGTGAGTAACTAAGGTGGATCACAAGCTCATGAGACTAGCATGATACAAACTAAGCTCCCCCTAAGTGTGTGCACAATATGATAGTGTGAAAATCAAATGCACAACTATAGAATTATAAGACAAGGAAGCTTAGAGCATATCATGCAAGGAGGTAGCTTAAAGGACAAGAGATAAGACAAATGGGTTCTTGTAAATTAACACTTGTAGATACCACTTGTGATCTTTTGATCATTGCATACCTCCGGGGGGTCGATCCTCTCTACCTTGTTGGCACCACATTGAGATGAGCCACTTGGAAATGATATCACTAGGAGGTGACACCACTTGAAAGGAGCTAGCAAAGAAGACACTTGAGGTACCACAAGGATTAGGAATGTATAAGTACATTGCCTTTGAACTTATATAGAGACATAAGCTCGCAAGGACATGACTAAATAGCATGAAGCTCATATTGCTATGTTCACTCTTTTAGAGATGTTAGATCATATTGAGAGTGAAATAGCATTCTCTTAGAATGAAGCACTGCACCGGAACGCGTCACCAAGGGACTACACAAAATAAGCTTGAAACAATGTTAGTCCCATAACCAAACCATAGGATGAGCTCCCCCTAAATGTGTGCATTTAGTGTTTGAATCACCAACCAAATGTATGCATATTGTTTATGACAACAAAAGGGAAGCCAACCCTATAGCTTGCTCATGATGCAAAGAGATATATATGAAAACATGCACCATGAAAGAACAAGTGTAGCTTTCCTACACACTACTCAAACCATGTAGGTTGCTCATGGGTTAGCACATGACACAAGCAACCTACCATATGTAAATAACTATAGCAACAAATGCAAACCTAGACAAGGCAATGGAGCTACAATGATACATGAGATGTGTTCTAGTTTCTATTACCTCAACCGGGAAACTTGGGCAACACATGTTCAACTTGCAAGCTTGGCTTCTAGGCTTGAATATCCACAACTTCTTTGTGCCAAGCCTCCCAAGTCCCCGAACTCATGGCCTTCACATGGCCTTAGGAACCCACACCATTTGAGGCCCCTTCATGTTGGTGATGACTTCCTTGGGCACCCAAATGGGTTGCTTCCAACCCCGCTCCGTCTTCATCTTCCCAACCATGTGTGCAACCACCTTGCCATTAGTCTTCTTCTTGATGACGTAGGTGTTGCTCTTGGTCTTGTTCTTGCGGTTGGGCTTGGTGTAGATGAGGGAGCTCTTGATGGTAGGTTTCATCTTCTTCTTCTCGCCCTTGTCCATCTTCTTGACAAATTGAGGGCATTTGTAGAACTTGTGCCCTTCTTCATGACACTTGTAGCAAGTCACGGTTGCACCCTTCTCAAGCTTCTTCGCCATGGGATCACGGTTATCTTGAGAAGGTTGGACTTTGCTCTTCATGTCTTGAGAAATGTCCACTTGTTCCTCATTGTTCTTGCCCTTGCCCATCAAGCTTGCCAACCTCTCTCAGAGCCATTTCACTTCTTGCTTGAGCTCATCATTTTTCTTGCCTATGAGACAATTACATGTTTCTACAACAACATTCTCATTGGAAGATGGTGAGCTAGATTCATCAATTAAATCAATGCAAGAAGTTGAAGCATCTACCTTGGAGATAGGAATTCCACAAGGGATAGATGATTCATCAAGCTCAAAGGAATCACTTGTTTTAGCCTCATTGCTCGCACTCCTTGCTAAGCAATTTGAATTTGCACAACAAATGTTCATAATTTGTAGCAAGGGTTGCACTGAGATCATTGAGAGCATTGATTTCTTTAATATCATTAGCTTGTTTCTTAAGCATTCCTTTTTGCTCATGGACTAGCTCAACAAGATCATCGAGAGAGGTGGTGTCGGATTCATCATCACTTACATTACTCTCCATACCTTGGGCCATAAGGCTGAGGACCGGAGCGTCCGAGGACCGGTGGATGGTCGCTCCTGGCTGTGATGAGTGATTGTCAACGTGGTGTGGACTGACTCTTGGTCGAGTATTGCAGGTGCAGGTTGTGGCTTGACTCGTGTTGGTGCAGGTGAAGAGCAGGTGCGAAAGGTCTTAGCCTTGCGGGGCCTCCGAGGAGTGGAGAGACAAGTAGGCTCGGCTTGATGGACCCGGTGGCCGAACGGGGTCAAGTACGGGCCGCATGGTGGCAAGAAAAGCAAGACGAAGTCGTCGATCAGAGCCGGTGTAGGGTAGCAGCTCACAACCGGAGTCTGCACGCGGGGTTTGCGGCGGTTCACCACAAAATCGTCGGGTTACTTGGTTGAGCCACAAAACCAAGACCGGAGGCTCGGCGGGCGGAGACGGGATCCGGGCACGTCGAGAAGCTTCGATGCCGGCGGACACGTGGCGGAATCGCGGGGCTTACGTCAGGAGGACGCGGACTGCGGCAATGCGTGGCCGTGCGATGAAGAGGAGTGCTACTTAACCTATTTGCCCCTGAGGGGTTTGTATCTCAACTTAAGTGCTAGGGGTAGCTTGGTTATTCGCCCAACCCAGAGGAACTCATATATATTAGCTCTAGGATTTCTGGGCAAACTATCCATCCGGACTGCTTCCCATTTCTCTGCTCCATAGGTTTAGATTTTCTTCACCATTTTGTAGAGAATCTGTCCTCCGAGTGTATGGAAGCATTCATGGTTGCGTTGATTTCCTTCTTGTAGCTCGTGTGATTTTCGTGTCTTTTTCGAGCTATTTTCATTGGATTTTCGTGCGTGCCTTGTTCCTTCGATTCTGAGGTGTTTGGGTTCAGATTTGTTGGTGGGGATCATGGATAGATGTCTTGTGCATCTTTGTGCCTGATCATGACCCCTCAATCTCCGGATTTGGCCTCCGATTGAAGGATTTCGGTTGGAACCCTAGCTTTTTGGTAGAGCTCGGTTGTGATTCAATTTCTGGCGATTTAGTTTGTTTGAGGTCTCAAGTTTTGGGGTATAGCATCTCCTAGGAACGCTTCACATCTCCCCCAAATCTTGCCTCAAGAGCTCAAGCCGTTTGTGAGATCCATGGATGGATAGGTGATTTCGTGCTTGCGTTTTTGTGCTCGGGCTGCTCTGTCCGCTCGGGGCGGACAGTCCGCCAGGTGGTCGTGGACGGTCCGCGAGGAGCTGGCTGACCGAGTGTTCATCGTGTTCTTCGCGTGTTCTTGCGAGCTCGTGTTTCGATCCGTTTTTTCCGGTGCTTTTGGTTGCTCGGAGTTTGCCGGACGGTCCGTGAGGAGAGTGCGGACGGTCACTTCCACGCGGACGGTCCGCAGGTAGGGCACGGACAGTCCGTTTTTTGGGGTGCAGTACTAGAGGTTCAGGGGCTATTTTCGGACGGTCCGCCGCGGACGGTCCACCGCGGCCTCGCGGACGGTCCGCCCGGTGCTTGCGGACAGTCTGCCCGGAACCTCGCAGAGCTGCTAAGTCTTTTGCTTCTTGAGTTGCACTTTCGCTTAGGGATTGTTTGAGGCTTGTGCCTAGGGTTGGTAGGTCCGTTGTGACTACGTGACCTTGGCAAGCTCGTGTGGGAATCCTAGGTTGTGAAGTTGGGGCATAGGCCGAGTTCATCCTTAGGGAAGAATTTTTATCGGCTCCCATTCACTCCCCCCCTCTCTGGTCGCCTAATCGGTCCTTCAATTGGTATCAGAACCGGTTATGGATCTTCATGATTCTAACCAGTTTAAGATCCAAAGATGGCATACCAGGAACGGGGTTCGGGTCCTCCACACTTTGATGGTAAGAACTACCAGATGTGGCAGAGGCGGATGGCTGCTTTCCTCCGCGGCAAGGGTCAGATCCTTTGGGATGTCACGGTGAACACAGCTTATGTTCATCCTGTGAACTTCCTTGCTCCAAGATCGAGGGACATGTTTGACGCCAACAACAAGGCGGTCGACTACCTGTACTGTGCTCTATGTCAATCCGAATTCGATCGGGTTCAGACAGAGGACTTGGTGTGCAGGATTTGGGAGCAGCTGAAGAATGCTCATGCTGGGAACGCTCAAGTTCAGGCTCGGCTATTTGTGACCTACCAGAGAGAGTATGAGAACTTCACTCATCTCCTCGGTGAGTCCATAGATGCCATGTTCTCGCGGTTCACTGTGATTGTGAACAACATGAGGGCTAATGTGGCCGTGCTCCCGTACGATGATCATGATAGGGCTATCAAGCTCCCGCACTCTCTGGATCGTACCGTGTGGAGTGAGAAGGTCGAAGCCATCCTTGAGTCAGAGAAGTATGAGACCCTCATGGTGGATGAGCTGTTCTCCAAGCTCAAGTCGTCCGAGGTAGACCGTGGGGTGTGAGCTAAGATCGAGAACCCGACTGACCCTCATAGTCTGGCTCTCGTTTCTGGACCAAGGACTAATGCTAACATGTCTTCGAGATAGCTTTCTTTGTCTTGTCTTATGTCCATGCCAGATGAGGAGTTTGAGGTGCTGAGCGAGGAGGATCTCGCGTTGCTGAGCAGGCGGTTCGAGCGCATGTAGACGAACCGGAAGAACGCTCGGAGGAGCTCGGGCATGTGCTACCAGTGCGGCAAGCACGGGCACTTTATCGCTGAGTGCCCGGAGGCCATGGAGGTCAAGCCCGAGCACAAGCACCATCCGAGGACCGACCACAAGCACCGCTCTAGGGACGACCACAAGGGCAAGAACAAGTCCGAGCGGAGGCCGAGGAGGAGTGGTGGTCACAAGAAGAAGGAGCAGGCGATGGTTGCCGGAGCGAGCGACATCGATTCAAGCTCCTGCTACTCTTCATCGAGCTCAAGTGATGAAGAAGAGAACCGGAACAAGGGCAAGCGGTCGAGCAAGAACATCAACGGCCTGTGCTTTGCCGCCCAAGACTTTTGCGGCATGGCACATAGCTCCGCAAGCAAGAAGAGCAACAAGGATGACTCAGACTCAGACTCCGAAGATGAGGTAAACAATGATCCTGCCTTCTTGGTAGCGGAGAATGCTAGGTTGAATGACTTGCTTGACAACCGTGATGATGTGCTTAGAAAGACCAACAAGGAGAAGAGGGAGTATAGGTCTTTGCTTGGAGAGGCTAAGGAGAAGGTGGTTGAGCTAGAGTCTTTGCTTGTTGATGCTAGGGCTCAAATAAATTCTCTGAAGTCTGCTCCTGTTGTGACCGATGAACCTGAATGCACCAATTGTTCTATTTTTCCTTGGTGATTTGACTGTGCTCAAGGAAAAGTATGCCTCCAAGGTCGAGGAACTAGATGTGCTTAGGGTTGAGCTAGATGAGATGAAATCTAGGCCCTCCTTGCTTAGTGCTTGCACTTCTTGTCCTGTCTTGCATGAGAAACTAGATGAGTCGGTTGCTTATGCTAGATCTCAAGAAGCTGCTTTGAAAGCTCCTATTCCTACATCATGCTCTACTTGTGAATTACATGCTGTGAAGAATATGGAGCTTGCACACTATGTTGATCGCTTGCAGGATGAGAACGATGAGTTGAGAAAGATGATGGGTTGGTTGTCTGGTCATGAGCCTCAGCTCAAGATGATGATTGAGGCATACAAGCGCTATGATGGGCAAGTGCTTGGGTCGGACAAGGTTGGTGAGGGAAGTGGTGAGAATGAGGGAAAGATCGGAGATATCCCTAAACCACCAAAAACCTACCACAAAAATGCCTATGCTCCTAAGTCAAACCCACTTAGGAACCGACTAGACACAACCCCAGCTCCACCCGTGTTTCCTCCACAAACCAACAACTTCCAGAAACCCATCAAGTTCAAGAGTGACTTGGGGAATGAGTTCTTTGGGAAGAAGGGAGAGAAACCGAGTGAGGAGAAGCCAGAGCCCAAAGAGAGCCCACAACCAAAGCCAAAACCAAAACCCTTCCATTGTGAGCATTGTGGGAGGGATGGGCACCTAGCAGAGTTTTGCTTCAGGAGGAAGCGTGAGGAGAGATTTGCTAGGGAGATGGCAAACAAGGACAGGTACCGCCCTTCTCGTGGTGTGCCTGAGCCTAGGTTGGTGCCAAGGGGTGAGGGTGTGGTGCGTACCATTTACCCTCGAGAGAGGCATGAGTTTGTGCCTCGAGGTGAGCCACCACATAGAGAAGGTGGTAGGCGTGTTGGGTTTGGGCATGGTGAGTTTGCTGGACGTTTCTTCGCTCGTGGCCAATACGAGTATGGAGGGAACGATTGCAGTTTTAGGTCCCAGAGGAGCTACGGGCCACGATCTCCATCTCGTGGTACGTGTAGTTCTCTAAAGGGATGTGTTAGTGTTCCACCTAGGAGAGATAGGATGGATTTTGCTAACCCCACTTTTGAGCAAATGGCACGGCACTAGTTTGATTCATTTTGTACTAACCCCAGTGCTGAGTCATTTGCTCACTCTCGCTCTCGTTTTTGACTTGCAGGTGGGAGGCTTGGAGGGTTTTTGGTTGATCGACTCCGGTTGCTCTCGACACATGACCGGAGATCGTCGGTGGTTCTCTAGCCTCACCCCGGTGATGACCAAAGAGTACATCACTTTTGGGGACAACAGGAAAGGTAGAGAGCTTTCAGTGGGCACGGTGAAGGTGAGTGAGTCTGTGACTCTTCGGCGTGTTGCTCTTGTCAAGTCTTTGGGATACAATCTTCTTTCGGTTTCCCAGCTTCTCGATGACGGTTTTGAGGTCCGTTTCAAAATGGGCGCTTCGCGAGTTTTGGATTCTCGAGGTGATCTTGTGTGCACGATCATCCCCAAGGGTCAGATTTTCAGAGCTGATTTTTTCAGTGTGTCGGCTCTTCTCGTTGTTTGGTTGTTGGTGTTTCGGCGGAGCTTTGGAAATGGCATAGGAGACTAGGCCACTTGAGTTTTGACTTGTTGTCATGCTTGAGTGGGCTAGGTTTGGTCCGAGGATTGCCTAAGTTGAAATACCAAAAGGACTTGGTATGTGCTCCGTGTAGGCATGGTAAGATGGTCGCCGCCTCTCACCCGCCTCTGACATCTGTTATGACAGAGAGGCCATGCGAGCTGTTCCATATGGACTTGGTTGGTCCAGCTCGTGTGTGCTCGGCGAGTGGGAAATGGTATGTCCTGGTGATAGTGGATGACTATTCTCACTATGCTTGGGTCTTCTTTTTGGCTGATAAGAGGGAGACGTTTGGTTTTGTGCGGGATCTAATCTTGAGGTTGAAGAATGAGAGGAATGGAGATGCTATTCGAGCTATCCGTAGCGACAATGGCTCTGAATTTAAAAACTCTCGTTTTGAAACCGTTTGCCGTGATTTGGGTCTCGAACATCAATTCTCTTCTCCCTATGTGGCTTGTCAGAATGGTGTGGTTGAGAGGAAAAATCGTTCCCTTTGTGAGATGGCTCAGACGATGCTCGACGAGCATAGGACTCCAAGGAGATATTGGGCTGAGGCGGTGAATACCGCGTGCCATGTTGGGAACCTGATTTTTCTTCGGGCCTTCTTGAACAAGACGTGCTATGAGCTCATGCACGGGCGAGCACCTAGAGTGAGCCATTTCAGGGCTTTTGGTTGTCGGTGCTTTATTCTCAAGAAGGGTAGGCTTGATAAGTTTGAGTCGAGGTCCTCCGATGGGATTTTCTTGGGTTATGCTAGTCATTCTCGAGCATTCCGTGTGCTCAACCTTGATACTAACCTAGTCATGCAAACTTGCGAGGTTACCTTCGATGAGACCCAGCCATGCAATTCGTCTGTCTTTGAGTGTGTAGGTGACGACGAAGTTGGCAAGAAGATCTTTGAGGACGAGGAGGATGATGCTGGAGAGGATGATGGTGATGATGGTGAAGCTCCAGCCACGCATGTACCCTCTACTTCCACTATGATGACTACGGTGCAGGATGGCCCAGCACCTACACCGACTACGATCCAGCAAGATCAAGTGGAAGCTGCAGCTGAGGGGGAGGTTGTCTCTAGGCGAGAGGCACCGAGGCGCGTTCAAGTTGATCATCCGCCCTCAAGAATCATCAGTGACATCAATGAACGTACGACACGGTCAAGGTCTAGGAATGTTTCTTACTTTGCTCATTCGGCTTTTGTTGCTACCTTTGAGCCGAAAGACATTGGACACGCCCTCTCTGATCCTAATTGGGTGAACGCAATGCATGAGGAGTTAGAGAACTTTGAGAGAAACCAAGTTTGGAAGTTGGTAGAGCCACCACCACATTGCAAACCTATCGGGACAAAATGGGTGTGGAAGAACAAAGAGGGTGAGAATGGTGAGGTGGTGAGAAACAAGTCGAGGTTGGTTGCTCAGGGCTATAGTCAGAAGGAGGGGATAGACTATGAGGAGACATTTGCTCCTGTAGCCCGTTTGGAGGCGATTAGGATTCTTCTAGCCTTTTCTGTGGCTAAAGGGTTCAAATTGTACCAAATAGATGTGAAGAGTGCCTTCTTGAATGGGTTTTTAGAAGAAGAGGTTTATGTGAAGCAACCACCGGGCTTTGAGAGTGCTGAGTTTCCCCACAGGGTGTATAGGCATGTAGGCGTTGTATGGGCTGAAACAAGCTCCCCGTGCTTGGTATGGCCGTTTGAGGGGGTTCTTGTTCAGCAAGGGGTTTGAGATGGGCAAGGTTGATAAGACTCTTTTTCTCCTCAGGCAGGGTGATGATATCCTAATTGTTCAGGTGTGCGTGGATGATATTGTCTTTGGCAGCTCGTCTCACTCTTTGGTTGCAAGGTTTGCAGAGGATATGTGCAAAGAATTCGAGATGTCCATGATGGGAGAATTGCAGTTCTTTCTCGGGCTTCAGATCAAGCAGGCGAAGGAGGGAACCTTTGTACATCAAGCCAAGTACACGAAGGACATTCTCAAGAAGTTCAAGATGGACAACTCGAAGCCCCTGTCGACACCGATGAGTACGACTACAGCGCTGGACGCGGACGAGGACGGAGAGCCCGTGGACTAGAAGGAGTACCGGAGCATGATCGGCTCCCTCTTGTACTTGACGGTGACGAGGCCGGACATCCAGTTTTCTGTGTGTCTGTGCGCTCGCTTTCAGGCGTCGCCGAGGACTTCACATCGGCAGGCCATCAAGCGGATCTTCAGGTATCTTCGACACACTCCTGAGCTCGGGCTTTGGTACTCGGCGTCCTCTTCTCTTTCACTTCTTGGTTTTTCGGATGCCGACTTTGTGGGGTGTCGAGTCGATCGGAAATCGACTTCGGGTACTTGCCAGTTTCTGGGTTCCTCGCTTGTTTCTGGGTCATCTCGCAAGCAGTCAAGTGTAGCTCAGTCTACCACAGAAGCCGAGTATGTCGCTGCTGCTAGTTGTTGCTCCCAGCTGCTTTGGATCACGTACACTTTGAGTGACTTTGGTGAGGAATGTTCCCATGTACCTCTCATGTGTAACAGCACCAGTGCCATAAGTGTAGCCAAGAATCTTGTGCTTCACTCAAGAACCAAACACATAGAAGTGCGCTACCACTTTCTGAGAGACAATGTTGAGAAGGGAAACATAGATCTCATCCATGTCCCAACTGAAAAACAACTAGCCGATATCCTAATAAAGCCTTTGGACCAAGCTACATTTGCACGTTTGCAGGGTGAGCTTGGTGTGGTTTTTCCTTTTCGAGCTTTGGTTGGGGGATCTCATGTACATACGCATGTTGCATGCTCATTTCTGTATCATATCATGCTTGCATCTTTGTATCATAGACTGCATTTGTATCATATGCTTTAGAGATGAGCTTCTCCTGTATACTTGGTTCACCATGATGTGCTATACATGATCTTGTGAGCTAGTTTGGTATGCTATGGTTAGTTTGGCTTAGCTCTGGATGATCTTGATTTATGCCCATGGTTGCTAGCTATGCTTTTGAAAAATGCCATATGTATGCTCTCTTGTGGGTAAATGCCTTTATATGATCTGGACATGTTCTTGTGGCTTTGCTATGCTTAATTGGTGGTTGGATAGCCCGCTTGCTTTATCTTATGGAGGGGCATAAGTTCCTTTTTGTCGTAAAGACATTTCATGTACCATTGTAAATCTGAAAATGAAATGCAAATTGCTTGGAATGTGTGCTCCCATGTCATATGTGCTTAATTTTTATAGCTTTGGGTGCTAAACCGTTGCATGATGCCTACCAATGAGAAGTCTCATACATAGAAGTAGGCACATGGCTCGGTGGCTTTGACATGACATGAGATGCTTGAGGGTGTTTATGATGATCTTATGATTAGAATGGTTGTCCTAGCATGAAGTTTGTGTGGTTCTGCCATTTTGACATGTTTTGCTCATGTTTAGGACTTTGCTCATGAGAGAATGCTCTTTTGAAAAATTGCTCTTGTTTATCTTAGCTTTGCTCAATGGATGTGGATCTTGGTAATCTTGTAGCTTATGATCATACGAAGCTATAGAGTATCTCACTTGCTCATTTGGACATGTGTAGCATCTTATGTTGAATTTTGTCTATTTGAGAAGCTCTAGGTTTCATTCTAGCTTGATTCATGCATTACCAACAAGGGGGAGGAAAGTACCCAATTCATGCATCTAGGGGGAGTTTTGCATCAAGGGGAAGAAAAATTTGGGAGAATGCATTTGGTCAGGGGGAGCTTGCATTCATGCATTTTGGAGCTCTTTTTCGCCAGATTTTATTTGTGCTCGTTTTCCGATGGTGTCGAGCCCTTTTGCCTCACCTTGAGGAGTCGGCAAATTTTGGAGCATTTTATCTCGGTTGTGTCGAGCCGTTGCCCTTGCCTTAGGGGACCAAGATTTTTCTCACTCAAGTGATCTTGTTTTGGCTTTTGTTTGGCTTTTGATCACTTGTTTGAGTTTTTCAGTTGTTTCTTTTCTTTCTCTCTTTTCTCTGAATTGGTTACTTGTGTGTGTTGTCAATGCACTCATCAAGGGGGAGATTGAGGACCAGAGCATCCGAGGACCGGTGGATGGTCGCTCCTGGCTGTGATGAGTGATTGACAACATGGTATGGACCGACTCTTGGCCGAGTATTGCAGGTGCAGGTTGCGGCTTGACTCGTGTTGGTGCAGGTGAAGAGCGGGCGCGAAAGATCTTAGCCTTGCGGGGCCTCCGAGGAGTGGAGAGACAAGTAGGCTCGGCTCGATGGACCCGGTGGCTGAACGGGGTCAAGTGCGGGCCGCATGGTGGCAAAAAAAGCAAGACGAAGTCGTCGATCGGAGCCGGTGCAGGGTAGCGGCTCACAATCAGAATCTGCACGCAGGGTTTACAATGGTCCACCACAAAACCGTCGGGTTACTTGGTTGAGCCACAAAACCAAGACCGGAGGCTCGGCGGGCGGAGACGGGATCCGGGCACGCCGAGAAGCTTCGATGCCGGCGGACACGTGGCGGGATCGCGGGGCTTGCGTCAGGAGGACGCGGACTGCAGCAATGGCGTGGCCATGCGATGAAGAGGAGTGCTACTTGACCTATTTGCCCCTGAGGGGTTTGTATCTCAACTTAAGTGCTAGGGGTAGCTTGGTCATTCGCCCAACCCAGAGGAACTCATATATATTAGCTCTAGGGTTTCTGGGCAAACTATCCATCCGGACTGCTTCCCATTTCTCTGCTCCATAGGTTTAGATTTTGTTCACCATTTTGTAGAGAATCTGTCCTCCGAGTGTGTGGAAGCATTCATGGTTGCGTTGATTTCCTTTTTGTAGCTCGTGTGATTTTCATGTCTTTTTCGAGCTATTTTCGTTGGATTTTTGTGCGCGCCTTGTTCCTTCGATTCTGAGGTGTTTGGGTTCGGATTTGTTGGTGGGGATCATGGATAGATGTCTTGTGCATCTTTGTGCCTGATCATGACCCATCAATCTCCGGATTTGGCCTCCGATTGAAGGATTTCGGTTGGAACCCTACCTTTTTGGTAGAGCTCGGTTGCGATTCGATTCGGACGGTCCGCCGCGGACGGTCCGCCTAGGTCTCGCGGACGGTCCGCCCGGTGCTTGCAGACAGTCCGCTCGGAGCCTCACAGAGCTGCTAAGTCTTTTGCTTCTTGAGTTGCGCTTTCGCTTAGGGATTGTTTGAGGCTTGTTCATAAGGTTGGTAGGTCCGTTGTGACTACGTGACCTTGGCAAGCTCGTGTGGGAATCCTAGGTTGTGAAGTTGGGGCATAGGTCGAGTTCATCCTTAGGGAAGAATTTTTATCGGCTCCCATTCACTCCCCCCTCTCTGGTCGCTTAATCGGTCCTTCAAAGGCACATGTGTGGTGATGATGAAGGACCTTGCATGAAGCGGGTGGTGAAGTTCTTTATTGATTCATCACTTGAGCTACAAGAACTTGATTCTCCACCACTTGTCCACTCACGGACGGCGACAATTGCTTCTTGCTTTGGCCTCCTCTCCTTGACCACCTTCTTCTTGGTCTTGTGCTTGATCTTGGTAAACTTGATGTGTTGATGATAACGCCCTTCTCTCAAGTGGATGTTGTAGCCGTACATGTTGATTTTCTTCACATACTTGAAGATCTTCTTCACATACATGGCCACCATAGACTCGGTCTCTTTATCACTTGAGGAGTCTTCATCGTTACCATCATCATCATCATCTTCACTTGAGCTTCCATGAGTAGCCATCCTACTCATCACCTTCTCTTGTTGGCTTGAGAAGGCAAGGCTTGTGGTTGGAGAAGATGGTTCTTGGGGCTTTTCTTGGGGCGCCTTCTTGGACTTGGGCATGATTTGAAACTCATGTGCCATGATCTTGCTCAAGATTTGAGATGGCTTCAATTCTTCGAGCTTCTTCTCATAGATGATGGCCTTCACCAAGTCATAATCGGGCTTCCGGAGAAGTTGAAGGATCTTGCGGTTGATGTTCAAGTCCGTGATATTCTTCACACCTAAAACATTAATCTCATTGACAAGCACATTTAGGCGTGAGTACATGGATTCGGCATTTTCATTTCCAAGTTGCTTAAAGCTATTGGATTCCTCAAGGAGGCAACCGTAGCGTTCATTAGCTACTTCTTTTGAACCCTCATTTTGCTCCTTGATGATTTTCCACCATAGCTCATAAGCATTATCACAAGTAAAAACTCTATTAAAAACTACTACATCTAGTGAGGACAAAATGATACTCTTAGCAATCACATCAAATTGTTTTTCCTTCTTAGTACCATTTTTCACGCCCTCATCGGTGACTCTCCAGACATCAAGGTCGTTTGCTTGGAGATAGGCCTCCATGAGAACCTTCCACCGAGGATAGCCCGTGCCATCGAAATGTGGAGCCAAACCTAAGGTATCCACCCCTTTCATACCTCTATAGAGCAACTCACTAGGCGGTGAAGCCTAACCGTTCCAATGAGCCGGTTTTCACAATTTACCAATCGAATTGGTGTTTCCTTGTGAAGGAAGTGAGTCCCGGCTCTGATACCACTTGTAAGGAATCGGATGCCCGTAACCTAAGAGGGGGAGGGGGTGAATTAGGCAACTAAAAACCTTAAACCTATGGCTTCACTACTTTTACACAAAGTAAACTAGATCAAGTCTATCTAGATGTGCAATCTAAGGTTGATCTAGTGTGAAACCCTCATCCCAAAATAAGTTTTGCAACCTATAGCTAATACTAGCATGATACTAATCTAGGAAAGTAAAGGCAAGCAAGGATTGTAAGAGAGTAATGCGGAAACATAAAGAGGGATGAGAGGAAGCAAACTCTTAACACGTGATTTATCCCGTGGTATCGGTAGGCACTAAGCCACCCCTAGTCCACGTTGTTGAAGCACTCACACAAGAGTATTGCTTCCCGGTCACCAAGTCTCTCCCAGGAGCACCACTTGACTCGCCACAAAGGCTCGCCACTTAGCCACTCGCCAAGCTCCCTTGGTCACCTTGATGCCGCCTCCACTAAGGAGCTTCTCCATTTAGGAAGGGGGTCTCCACGTCCCCCGCACAGTGTCCTCGCCGCTCCACACCAACCCGGAGGGTCGTAGACGATTAACGGTGAGGCACTTAGGCCCCAAGGCTTCCGGTGCACCTTGTACAACTTGATTCACTCTAGAATCACCTCACAAGGTTGGTACACCTTGCACCCACTCAGCTCTAAGCTAAGCCTAGCACTAAGCACACACACAAAGCATGTGCAAGTCTATGGATGAGCAAATTAGCACTTGGATGGCTTGGATATGATCTTCTATGTGTCTCACACTCCTCAGGTCTTCCTCATTCTTCATCAACCTCACATGGGTGAGTGCAGGGGGTATTAATAGCCCAAGGCACCCAAAGAGCCGTTGACTAAAAGCTGCTGAAAGTAGTACCGTCGGATGATCCGACGCTATATACTTTTTTCTGAGCGTCGGTTCTTCCGGTGCAACTAGCCGTTGCCCTCCACTGCACATGACCGTTGACACAACTGCTCCGACGCTTCATCCGATGCACTGTCGGTTCATCCGGTGCTGAAGACCCCGTGGCCAAAACCTTACTGTTAGCTTCTTCGAGACCGTCGGATGAACCACTGCTCCGCCGTCGGTTCATCCGGTGCTACTGCTCCAGTCTTGGCGCGTCACTGTCTTGTTCAAACTTGATCACCGGATAGACCGACGGTTCCCTCGAATGGACCGTCGGTTCATCCGACGCTACTAACTTCACTGCTTTGCTTCTTCAATTCATCCAGCGCATCTACAAAAAGGACCGTCGGTTCATCCGACGGTGCCTGTTCACTTGAGACTTCTCGTAGTGTACCAATTACACCGACGCTTCTTCCTTGGGTACCATCGGTTCATCTGATGGTGTCTTTTTCCTTCCTTTTCTTCACGTCTTCAACTTGTCATTGCTTCAACTTAACATACTTAACATGTCATCACTTATAGCCTCAAAATATATACTAAGTCCTCATTTTTGCTATGAGTAATTTAACATATGCATGGTATTTTAACTTGGGCATGGTATGTTAACTTGGTAATATCTATGGGACCTAAGAATGCCTACAAGGACATGCTAGACAATGTGGTTAGTCTCATTGCTTCTGTTAATATGAATCACCAAAATCAACTCGAACAAATGGCAAATGGGACCATGTTCGCTACAGATGCAAATTAAGCCGTCGGTAATGTGTTATCGAAACTGTTGGTGACATTCCCTGCTTGCAGCTATAGAAAATTTCCCAAATGTGATGATGTGTTGTCCATGAATTCAATCAGGATCAGCCCATCATGGCAGCAGGAACATGGACAGAACAAGACCCTCATGCATCGGTCCAGGCGCCATGCATCGGCGACCATCTTTGCGTCCATCTAAATTAGACAAAATGTTCAACCTACTAACCTTGCATTTAAAATGGTGAATGCATTAGTTCAGCACTTTAGGTATATCTATTCAATTTTTAAGCTTAAAATGGCAAAATAGTAATATCTACATGCTGGATTATGTTTTCTTAGAATGAGTTGAACTAAACTCTTCGTGTTAAAAATCTAAAAGCAGATCACCGTACATCTTAGTATATAACTAGGTAATAGCTAGGACAATTAGAAAACGAAGAAAACAAAAGCATGTATGCTGGTGTGTGCTTGACATCTCTACTGCTCCATGTGTTAGCAATAAGACCTCGCATGCCCGTAAGCAGTCAAAAATACTGGTGGGCTGTTAGTGGAGAGTAATGCAATTAGTATTTGGGTCTAATGGACTTTAAAGTTACAAACCTTCATGAATTTTCTGACGGTGGTGGCTCTTGACTCGTGGATTTTCTCAAAGATCTTGCGATCTCTGACACCCTTCTTGTAGCTTTCGACGACCTGGTCGTCCCTGACACCGACGCAAGTGTTACGGTTCTCAAAGAACCGGTTGGTGTAGTCGCGGAGCCGCTCGTTGGGCTTCATGGTGACCCTCCCGAGGTTTAAGGCGTTTCCCGGGCGATTGTAGGTCGCCTGGAAGTTGGACGTGAAGGCCTGAGACAGGTCGGCCCACGATGTGATGCTGCCCGCCGGGAGGTTGTTGAGCCAGAGCAATGGCGCGTCACCCATCACCAGCGGGAAGTACGCCGCCATGTGGTCGAAGTTACCGCCGGCCGCCTTGACGGCGACGTAGTAGGTCGACAGCCAGATGTTGGGGTCGGAGTGGCCGTCGTACTTCTGGATATTGGGCTTGATGTTGTCGGGGTAGGCCACCGACCTAAGCCGAGGAGCCAATGCGGGGAAGGTGGTGATGGCCATGTCGTTGGTGGCGGCTCCAACTTGAGCGCCGCCTCTGCTCTGCGCAGGGGCCACGATCTGGGATCTTGGCTAGCGATCTAGATTTGGAATACCGCCCTCCAGGTGGCCGTAGTCCACCTCGTACTGAGCGCGGCGTCTGTTCTCGACGTCGTGGCGGTCACGCTCCTCGCGCTCCATGATGCGATGGACGGCGCCGGGAGGTCCGTACTCGCGGTCGTATTCCGCGCGACGTCGCAGCTCCCGCTCTTCACGCTCGTGGTGGCGCTGGTCGATGTAGCCACGAGCGTCGCGGCCACGCCTGTTCTTGTCGAGATTGGCGCGGAGGTCGCTGTCTTTTGCGCCGTTCGCCCGAGGCTGGTCGGGGTTGTTTTGATCGACCTCCTCCTGGATGGGGGGAGGTTGCTGCGTGCAGGCTGATTGGATCGGCTGCGCGAGTGACGGCTTGACGACGATGCAGCAGACTTGGCTGCTGCGCTCTTCTCCTGCACCAAGGCCGTGGCAACCCTAAGGTAGGCCATGGCTGCTTCGGCCTCAGGTGTAGGGTTGGCTTGCTGAAGGCGCGCCATGGCAGCACCCAGGTTGGCCTGGGGGCTGTTGAACGTTAGTAGCCCCGCTTCCTCGAACTCGAGGCGAAGGTCTCGAGCGCAAGGAGGTACCGCGCGGCGCTGTTCCTCCGCACGTCGCTGGGCGCGGTTGGCGTTGCCTTGGATCCGCCGCGCCTCCTTGGAGTCTGTTGCGCCGAGACGTGGTGGTTCATTTTCAGACACCACCAGGACCCGGCGAAGGATGGAGCCCTGGTCGTTGGGGGAGACATGGATCCGGACCTTTTGGAACTTGCCATCGTCCGGAGACGTGGGAGCTCGCGTGGTACGGGGAGCACGCTCTCGATCAGTCTTCTTCCGCAGCCGACAGCCACGGAGGGTGTGTCATGCGCCCTTGTGGTAGGTGCACGGTACATCGAGCGGATCGCGGCGTGCGCGGAGCTCGGGCTTGAGGTCGCCAGGTGGCTGCCGCCGCCCAGATTGGATCTGGGAGGACTTGACTGCCTGGCGGGCGTAGACGTCGCTGGGTGATCGTAGGCCGAAGGGGAAGGTCTTGCGGTGTGACGCCATCTGCGTTGAGCGCTGGGCTCTCTCACAGATCTGGAGAGTCTCCTCCATCATGTCGATGACGCGCTCCATTCCCTGAACGATGTCATAGGGTTTGGGTGGGTGGGTCTCCGATGCAAGATCGAAAACGGGGGCGACGGCGGGTGCCGTCACAATCTTTGTAGCGGTCACCGGAGAGGTCACGGCCGTCGGAACAGTCGAGGTCGCCGTGAAAGAACCGAAGCAGATCTCCACGGGGTTGGCGAGGATGTCCGCCATGCTCGCCAGAAAAACGACACCAGATCAGGCCACCATGCTGCACAGTGAGTTCCCGATCACCCCTACCTGGCGCGCCAACTGTTAGGGGGTGAGACCTGGACAGATCCGCAAGGGGACAACCCAAGCGGTTGTAGGTTGATTGGAGGGGATCGAGAACTAAGAGCGTATGTGGTAGTTCACGGATGGAACTCGGAACACGGCGAGAATGGCGATGGACACAAGGGTTTGGACTGGTTCAGGCCTCCGGAGAGGAAAACCCTACGTCCAGTATGGGGTGGAATTATGCGTGGAAGGGAAGTCCACTCGAATGGAGCTCTAGGCCGCCTTATATGGTCAACGGGCTAGGGCTTCCATTCGAGGTCGGTGGACCCTCATCGGGGTCAATTACAAAACAGGAAGGTCATCCTTCGTGATTACAGGGTGAATCCCGCGATCTGCGGACCTACAAGCGGCGCCGAGCCACGACCTGGGGAAGAGTCTTGCGCCACAAGCCCGGCGGATCCTCCGGGATCTGGATAAGGCCTTCTGGAGTCTTCCAAGGTCGCCGGGGTTGTGGATAAGGTCTACGGGCCCACTTGCAGGTCGGCGGGGCTTCTGGCAGGTCGGGTCCACTTGACAGGGACCTCTGGGAACCTGGTCGGTGGGGACCCATGGGTACCCATGTCTCTCAACCACTGTACCCACAAGGCTACAACAATTCAGGACCCGGTGACGGAGTCATGCGCCACGCACTTGCAGATCAGACACTTTGTCCATAGTAACCTAGTGGTAATCCCAAGAGGGTTGCTCGGTAGGTTCCGGAACACATCTTCCTAGTGCCGCTTGTTCAGCAAAGCCATGACGATGAAAGGTGGGTGTGGTTGACCCACGGTGCCAACTGTAATCGAACCATCAAATCATTTTTCAGGAAGAGGGACACCAGAGCCATCCATTTTGAGTTATATGATTGTTCCATAAGCACCAATGGATAGTATGGATTGAACCATCTTGTCGCGCTGTCTCATGCATGTGCGCAGCAGGCGATCAAGTTAAGAAAACAATCCTTCCTGCTGTGACTTTCGGTTGCATTGCTTTGCAACTCCAACCAAGCAGCCATACACTACCACTGAAACATGGCTTTTCTAAAAGAAAAATATAGATAACAAAGTGATTTGTGTATGTAGGTGTCCGCAGTCGCCGTTGTTGCAAGCTTGCAGTAGTAGTTGCAACAACAGTGCAACACTATTTTTCTATTTCAGACCAGCGATATTTCTCACTCCATGGTTGAAACGATTGGCCAAAGCAAAGGGCCGAGCATGTACAAATTCAACCATCACTCTAAAATTCTTCATACAGTAACATGACAGGATGAACCATATTAAACACCAAATGACATATTAGTCTAAGAGGAAGAGTACATCTTTGACAAGTTACTAGGACCAGCTCGAAGTGCTCCTCCACATACTCTATGGCCCTTGCAGTTGTCTGTTGGAATCACTCCCTCGGCAAGTGTTTATCACAAACACTCATCCAGTTTCTCTGGTGGACACAAATACACAAGAACAGAACACTAGTTTTGGTCAATTGCAAGCCACGAACTGCTCACATCTTTTTTCTTTCATATATAGACTCAAGTAGATGCAAATGGATAACAACCGGCCAATGCACTTGGCCGAGACTCACGCCACATCTCGGTACATGCGCAACGTGCAAGTACTACCATGCATGCAAGGCCACTAAGCCTATTCTCTCGCCATGAAATCACTTCACGGCTTGACCAAAGGATGAGCATCTCGCTCCTATTAACACGTAAGTCTCCAACTACTTTGACTCTATCCTAAAGCTAGTACACATCCAAACACTATTGACCCTTTATTTGCAACTGAACTGATGCATCTCCCGTTGCACGTAGTAGATATTGACACCAGTAATCCGGCCGTATCGGACGGCTCGTGTGCCTTCACCCCGGCTCGCCCGCATCGCACGTTCTGCCGCCGCAGGCTTCTTCAGATATCACACACTACTAACAGATGCTTAGGCCTATACACCATGTTCTCTACGTGCATACGAATAAAGTAAACATGCAATACTCTAATGACAAGATTAAACTCTAACATTGTCCAGAGGTATTGCACTGCAACAAGCAAATTGATCAACTCCTATCAGTGAATGAGGTCACAAAATAAAACCAGTGAAGCAAGAATGAACCACAACATATCTCTATCAAATATATATACAGGTACTGCACTGTAAGTCTGTACCAAGCAAATTGATCGACTCCTCTCATGCTGCTCACTCGGCTATTGCAGCTGCACAACAGTCATCTGCACCGAGCAGAATCTTTTTATACCCCAAATGAAATGCATCCGAAAATATCAATGAATCTGCAGGTAATTTAAAATATTTTGAAATCAGTAAAGGAGCAAAGACGGTTCTCTTTATAAGCTTCTCTTTATTAGACGGCAATTTAAAATATTTTGAAATCAGTAAAAGAGCAAAGACTGATTTAAGATTACGCAGGTCTGTGGTACAATTTTGCCTATTGAAATTCTTTATAAGCTTCCATCCAAAATAGAAATAGATGCACCCTGCCCTGAATTAATCCACAAGCCATCAATTGTTGTAACGAGGGAGCTCTGAGCGAGCAAGTTAGAAAACCAGAGAGCAATAAGAAGCTTGAGGATAGAAGAGCAATAGGAGAAACAGAGGAACTCATCTTGGTTATCCAGTACAGCTTCAAGCGGGCATCCTTGGGTTAAGGAAGGGAGGGCGCGGGGCAGACCAGCAGACAGGGGCAGAACTCCAGGAGGGATGGGAATATCATGGGATCCAGCGGCAGACCGGCGCATGGCCAGGCCACGACCCACGGCAGAGATGGGATCCGCGGCGGCAGCGGCGGCGATGGATTCGGGAGCTCACTCACACATGGACATATGCAGGAGACGCTGAAGGATGAACCAACCGGGCTGCCGCCGAACAGCGGCGGCGCTGTCATGGGGAAGAACGTCGGATGAATCGAATCTCTCAACCCAAAGGTTCGAGCGGTTCTGATCCTCTGACCCTAACCTGTTTGTTGGAATAAACAAGGGGGCGTTTTCATGGGCCGGATCGACGAGCCGATGGGTCGACCCGATCCATGCCCATCTTTAATGGCGATGATCATGCATCCAAGCTTTTGACATTGGGCACAGCAGCTGCTTTTTAGTTTCGGCGCCCACAGCTTGAGCCGCCTTTGAGGTTGTGGAACAACAGTAGTGTGTTGTGTGGGCATTTGGAGAATATGTGTAAGGAATCGGATGCTCGTAGCCTAAGAGGGGGAGGGGGTGAATTAGGCAATCTTAAAACCTTAACCTATGGCTTCACTACTTTTGCACAAAGATAAACTAGAACATACTATCTAGATGTGCAACTAGGGTTGTTCTAGTGTGAAACTCCCATCCCAAAACAAGGTTTGCAACCTATAGCCAATCCTAGCATGATACTACTCTAGGAAAGTGAAGGCAAGCAACGATTGCAATAGAGTAAATGCGGAAACGTAAAGAGGGATGAGAGGAAGCAAACTCTTGACACGCGATTTATCCCATGGTATCGGTAGGCACTAAGCCACCCCTAGTCCACGTTGTCGAAGCACTCACACAAGAGTATTGCTTCCCGGTCACCAAGTCTCTCCCAAGAGCACCACTTGACTCGCCACTAAGGCTCGCCACTTAGGCACTCGCCAAGCTCCCTTGGTCACCTTGATGCCGCCTCCACTAAGGAGCTTCTCCACCAAGGAAGGGGGTCTCCACGTCCCCTGCACAAAGTGTCTTCGCCACTCCACACCAAGCCGGAGGGTCGATGACGATTTCCGGTGAGCCACTTAGGCCCCAAGGCTCCCAGCGAACCTTGTACACCTTGATTCACTCAAGAATCACCTCACAAGGTTGGCACAACCTTGCACTCACTCAACTCTAAGCTAAGCCTAGCACTAAGCACATACACTAAGCATATGCAAGTCTATGGATGAGAAATTAAGCACTTGGATGGATTGGATATGATCTAGGTGTCTTGCACTCCTCTACACTTCCACACAATCCAGCAACCTCAAATGGGTGAGTGGAGGGGGTATAAATAGCCCAAGGCACTCAGCTAGCCAAGTCTGACTGTGTTGTCAGCTTGATTTTCCATAGACGGAGCAGGTGGGCGGGGCGGGGGCGCAGCTCGCCGGAGACGGAGCAGGTGGGCGGGGCGGGGGCGCAGCTCACCGGACACGAAGAAGACGATGGCGGCGACGGCAAGATTTCATTGAGGTCCGCGTAGATCTGGATGGAGAAGCGGCAGGGGAGGAGAGGAGGAAGCGGTGGGAGTTAGGCGGACCTCGCAGGCGTCGGAGGCGACACCGGCGAGGCGACAGTCGGCGGTGGGGCGGGGGCGCAGCGTGCGGCGGCTCGGAGCCTCGGAGAAGAAGATGCGGTTGGCTTTTTCATGGGGCGCCGAGGGGATAAGAGAGGCTGGTGCACGTGTGTGGGGCCGGGGAGGGCTCTCGACTGAGAGCTATCGGGAGAGCCCTCTCCTGGTAGATGCGTCCTTTATTTTTTCATCAACGTCCAAGCTTTTTTGTATGTTTCTTTTGCACATACCACTCTCCAATCACAGACTAGTCCCTATGGCCGACGTGTGGCCGTCGGACAGCTGAGATAAATGTGTAATTACTGTAGCAACAAACCCCTCTTGAGAGACTTGCACCACCAACTTAACGTCTATGAGAGGTTCCCTCTGCTATTCACAAGATCACAGACCAACTCTGCTCGCAGTGCTTTCTCTGGTCATATTTGTTTTCCGGATGCCGCTCAATCCAAACCCGAATCACATACATGGAGGCATGCATAAACTAGCAAGATGATGGATATGATAAGTGAATAATCAACTATTTGAAAAGGGAAGAAATAAATGGGCAGATCCAACTCTGGTGAATGATATAGAGGACTATATGTTATATATATACACTCCCTATATGTTCCTCAAAAAAGAAATGACCAAACTACCCCTCTTGAGTTTGCATTGGCATATGTGCTGTCGGCTAATAGCTTGGGAGTTGGGATTTGTGTGGACCTTGAGAGCTGCACGATGTCTTCTTTAGTTCTTCCTCCTCTTGCCACCACCGTTCACTTCGGGCGTGACTGCTTTATGTTGCTGCTCACGAGCGCTCATCAGAGGGGTGGGAGATGGGGGGAGCGACCAATGGTAGGTTAGGGTTTGGATCGAGTTGCTTGGGTGGGGCTCCAACAATAGTCGGAGGCCATAGAAGAGGAACACGGCAGGGGGCTCCTTTGTACTTGCATTATTGAACTTTCTCAGCAGCTTCTTACAGACCAAAATAGCTTCACACAGATGGACAAGGAAAGGAAACCATGCTTGTTCAACCAAGGACGACGTTTGTGCTAACCAACCTTAAGCAACACTGGATTGCAATGCGAAGCAGCTGCGCATCAGAGGCGTCAGAGTTTTGTAACGCACTCGTCGATATACGGAGACACTCGATGGAAATTCACTCTTGGTCTGCCAAAACCTCCCAAGAGGGTTTTGTGTTTCTGGAACAAATATTGCTGATGCCTATCCTTCCCAAAAAGCCATGGTGATGATCGTCATTACTGGAAAATTAAAGTTTGTTGTGAGCCCTGCTTTTTACCGTGAGCTTTTTGATGGGCTCACAGGAAAATACCAGTTTCCCGACAGGAAAAAACATTTTTGCCGTGTGCTATTTTTGACCGACAGGAAAATATAGTTTTGTCATGTGTATTTGAATTAACACTAAATTAACACTAAGCAAAGAGAAATTCAAATCACATTTTGAAGCAGTAAATTAAATCAAATTAAAAGACTTTCAACTACAAAGATTTATAACTTCTCAAGGTGTGCAACTTTTATTTGTGTCATTTATTCATTTGACAAAGAGGTAGCAATATTATTCACAAAATCTCTATCTCTCATATAGTCTCATTAAACTATATGATAAATATACAAGATTTGTGAAGAATGTTAGTACCACTATACCAGATGAACAAATGACCAAAATAAAAGTTGTAGTCCTTCCAAAGTTATACAACTTTGTAGTTGAACTGTTTTTAATTTGAATTACTTTTGTCGAGGATAAATATGTCTGAATTTCTCAAATTTGAATTTTTCAAATGACCACGAATGGAGAAACATTCAAAATAAAAGCTGTAGATCTTGAAAAGTTATGAAACTTTTTGGTTTACAACTTTTTTATTTGGATTCATATTGTCAACAAAAAACTAAGTTTGAGGCTTTCTAATTTGAAATTCAAATTTTGTAACCGACCTCGAATGGAGAAACTCACAAAATGAAAGTTATAGATCTCATAAAGTTAGGAAACTTTGTAGTTGACAACCTTTTAATTTGAATACATTTAGAGCGTCAAAGAAGAAGTTTACACTCGGTGTACTATAATATTAGGAGAATGAAAATGGCAAATGTACACATGTAAGTCTGTGGTGTAGTGGTAAAGGATGGTAGCGTGATGGGGAGGTTGCGGGCTTGGACCCTGCCGGCCACATAGCGCGCGACATTGTGTGAAAAGTGGCGTGACTTGCCGGTGGGGTCCTCCCCTAAAAAAAATTTTGCTATTTATTTTGAGTCTTTTCTGAAATAAAGCTTTGCCGAGTGTCACACCTGACACATGGCAAAGGGTTGCTGTGGGCCCGACAAACGGCTCTCGGCAAAGAGGTTGTTTGCCGGACAAAGTTTGTTGTGAGCCCTTTGTCGGGTGTTACACTCGGCAAACTATTTACCGAGTGTTTTGGGCACTCGGCAAACTACTGGTTTCCCATAGTGCGTGCATCCTTGCTCTTGACATTGGCACACCAACAACTGCTTTATACATATAGGAAACTACAGATGGTAGTTGGCAATTAAGGTGACAGCTGTTTTTATACACCAATATATTAATTTGTCTCATGGAGAAATAAAAATAAAATTAGGAACATGGTCGGCATGTGTTAGTGTGAGTTGAGTGAAAACTTTGCTGGCAACACTGATCTGGTGGTTAAATTGCTACAAACACTTGCGCCTTTAGTTAAAAGTGTTATACTACAAATCTGATCCATAGTTATTTTCTGGCAATTTGTCCTTTCGAGTTGCTCTTCATTTCACAAACCCTCACCCCCTAAATTAATTTTTCCATTATTCCAAAAGGGAAAAAAGAACAATAGTGGCACAACACCACAGCGCTCGAACCCTTAAATAGTGACTCCCATCCACAGTGTTTGGACTGAGAGGTCTTTAATTAATTTGCTGTTTGCACGAGAGGTTATGACAGAAAAATAGCTGATCAAGTATTACATTCAAATAGTTCCTGCGGGCACAACATACATCCAAGCATATGGTCCCATTCATAGCTGACAAGCATGTCATACCATTTCCAGCAACACAACCCTTCGCAGCACCATTGAGGGTTTGTTTAGTCCATGGATGGCACTGATCAACTTGGAAGGCAATTCATCATTTCGAGTGTGTTAGCTTAGGCGCCAACCCTCATGCTCCATTTATGTGTCTCTCTACACTGCTTACTGAATCATTGCTGCAGAACACAGTTTCCGAACGCCGCTCATTCCCACGCCAAACTATTTCGAGTCTCCATCGCTGAGGTTTACTTGTATCTCCACACTATACAGCTTGTTGAGCAGGCATTTTATAAGGACAGTAAGCTAGCTTATATATATAGCGCAATGACTACTGCGGTTGGCAATTAAGACGGCAGCCTAAAATCCATCGAGCTAGCTGGTGGTGGCTGCGCGCATGGCCTTTGGGGTGGATTTAATTTGCTTGTTATAAAACAGTCCGTTTTCGGCCTATATTATGATTTATGATGCTGTAAAACCATCTCTGTGGAAGGTTGAGGTTATTTTCAAGCAGTCTTTTACTGTATACAATACTACCATTTTTTCATATGGGTAAAATTGTAATTTGCATGAATCATGTTGTTTTGATTTCTTCTCCTTTTTTCTCCGCGCTCAATTAAGAAAGACCCATAAATTTCAATAATGTCATTTCACAATTTTCCAAATATACCCTTATACTACACATAGTACCCATGCATACTACCTATATTACAACTTACTCCCTCCGTCCCATAAAAAGTGCAATCCTAACTTTTGAAAAAAATCCCACAAAGAATGTAATCCTAAAACAGATCTAATTACCTTCTTAATTAAGTGGTCATATATGATTTGCATGGCAAAACTTACTGCATTCGGCAAATAAATGTGGGTATTAGAGTCTTTTCATTCCTCCACTAATCTGTCCTAAAAAAAACTAAAATTGCACTCTTTTGTGGGACGGAGGGAGTAAGATTTAAGTAATATACAACTAATATGAGGTCTTTTATGGTACACAATACCAATCAATGGTAGTACGGTGGTATTATCAGTTTTTCCCCTTTTTTGCTATGGGTAAAATGGTAATTTGCTCGATGTATATTATTTGAAAAAAATTTCTCCTCCCTCCATTCACCCCGTCACCCGTATACTACCCATACCATTTTGCATTTCCGATAATACCAGTATACTACTCATACCACTTATGAATACCACCCATACCACACAAAAAAACCTGTGGTACATAATTAATCTCAACCGTCGGATCCTTACATATAGATCCTTTTTTATTACATACGAGTCCTTTTTAACTAGTGGTACAGGGTGGTATTGTGTACCGTAAAAAACATCTAATATTAACCATCAAATCATTTCGTACGAGTCCTTTTCGAACAGTAGTATAAGATAAAATTTATACATCAAATATTTCTAAGGCTCTTTGCCAGGTTCAATAATGTGTGTTGGTAGGTGATGACTAGAAGATGAAATCAACGTCATTACTGAACTGCCTAAGAAAATTAACAATAGCCACCTCAAGGAAAAGCTCAATTCAATATTACCCTAAAACTGCCACATGGTAACCCTAACCAATGCTACATGAGTCCCAATCTGTAGGTTTGTAGAATGACTAGTCGTTGTTGCATGCAAGATGGAAGCAAGCACTTCGTCGCATGTGGAGCACAAGGCTGGTGGTGCATATAGGAGAACCTCAAATGGATATCAGCTCCAATCCGACCAGCATCTTCCGGATGATCAGCTGAAGCTGTGGGTGCAGTGGTGCACCGCAGGGAAGCTGCGCGACCCAGTTGCCTATTTCCATTCTCAGATACTGTGCCTTGGTGGAAAAAGATGCAGGACTTGGTACATTTACTCGGAAAACTCTTGTTGGACGCCACCCATTTCTGAAGTTGTGGTTGTTGCAGTTAAAGAAACTTTACATCAGTTTTATCAAGTGTAGTGGCTAGATAATCTCACTAGCTCGAAAACTATTGACGTTCCAGGTGCTATATGTACATCATATTGCAAATTTCGATCTGACAAGGAAAGAAAACAAGCCGGAACATGCGGAGGCGAGTTGTGCGACTGGAGTCAAGTTAAAGTTGAGGAGCAAGCAGGCCAGCAGGGAGGGTTACTTGTACGTCTTCCATGCTGAGATCAAAATGATATGTCTTTCATGTCACTCATGGATTCATATGGGACACTACATTGGCCTTGAAATGTTGAAGAAAGATCACAAACTGTCACAAGTGTTTAGCGGCTAGTGCAAGCATACTTGTATGTTGCCTGTTAGGTTGATCTCCACTAGTTGGCCCAAAGGCCAACTAGGCCTTTGACTCAGCGGGAGAGCCCAACCCACAAGGGTTGTGGGCCCCTGTCATGCACCACCATATAAGGGAGGTGGGGGCCACAAGGCACAGATGCCATGACACAATGTGCCCACTCATCCATCTGCCCTAACCATTGATCGGAAGGTTGCTGTGAGCGGCGTGAAGTGCCACCACCATCCCAGACGTCACCGTGCTCCACAGCCGGTCGCCACTGCATTGCATTGCGCCGGTGAACTCCGTCTACACTGATGAGTATCATCCTCTACTTCCCAATCCCCACGGTGAATCTCTCTGACCTCTCCCGCATTGCGACTATTGTAATTTGCTAGTATTAATTAATGGCCACACAAAAAATGGGGCACTGATTCAAATAAGGTCGCATCTAGTGGACAAAGGAGGAATTGTCGCCGACAACAAGGATGTGCTAGATGTGAAGCTGACACCCAATTGAGTGTTGGAGCAGCAACATAGATGTCCATGTGTGAAGCACCAACCAACCTTTAAAGTCATGGAATGCATGCATCTCTATATTACGAAAGCAGCGACCAAGCTCGGGCCGGACAAGCATGCCACGTCGCCTGTAAAATATCGACCGTCGGATCTGGATCGGACGGCTCAAAACACGGGAAAAATTGCTTTCATGGGTACCGTTCATCTACTGTTCACACTGTTCATTCACTGTTCACACACTTTTCTACACGCACACGAGAAACGTACCCAGAAGATTAAAGTAAGCCCTTCTTCTTAGTAGAAAATTTCCAGAAAATTCGTAAACAAACTAGAACCAAACTAAAACGTACCTAAATATTTTCTGCCCCTTCTTCATCATTAAAAAAAACAATAGAATTTCTAAATTCCTCTTGTTCGTATTTCTAGCAGCTCTACCATTTGAAGCTCATATAATAATCACTACAACAATAAAACGCACCTCACTCCCGATTACTCCACTTTTTTTCTCTTATTGATATAGAATCAACAAACATAGTAATAACCACCTCAGATAACCACAAACAATCAACAGCCAAATCCTCAAATTATACAC
Source organism: Cenchrus fungigraminus (assembly GCA_036936925.1). Taxonomy (NCBI): domain Eukaryota; kingdom Viridiplantae; phylum Streptophyta; class Magnoliopsida; order Poales; family Poaceae; genus Cenchrus; species Cenchrus fungigraminus. The sequence continues at coordinate 18,886,584 of CM072774.1, forward strand.
CATTCCTTCATTAAAAAAAATGTCAACAAACATGTTGTTACAACATAAACGGATCATCAAACTAACTCAAAAATGGTACGCACTCCACACAAACAAATGATACACAAACAGAAAAGTTACAACATATTTTCCCATATACATCGGGGTCGCACCTACTATCGTCGCTAAAATACACAGCACTCAAATCTCCAAATTGTTCACCATTGCCTCCAAAAAAAAAAACAACAGTTCGTCGCAGCAAAAACGCATAATCAAACTACCTCAAAATGGTAAACACCCTCTCTGGTAAAAGATTAATCAACAATTGATCCAAGCTTGTACACAACTGGTCCCACTTTACGAGACCGCGCGGCAACGCCGCGTGTTGTTTCTAGTACTCGTCGAATTTTCTTCCTCTGGGTCCAAACCTTCCTCAACATTATATTCACGCATCCACCTGCGCAAACTGAACACCTCATTTTTTTGGTTCTACATCACATCTTCCCGAGGCCACTCACACCGAAGCCAACGATCACATGCTGCACGCTTTGCATTGGCACCTAATGATCTCAGTTTCCGCAGGCTAAGTTTTCAGAATCATGAGGTGCCATATATCTAGTAAACTAGCAGGGAATTTCATCGAAATAAAGATAATAAGCATGTTAAGAGTATATGAGCTGCGAATACTGAATACCAAGAAATCAAAGAATGTTTTATGAGGATAGCTAGAGGACTTGAACTTGGCGGAATCACTACTGCAAACCAAAAGATCCCTGTGTGCCAAAAAAATGTCAGGAGTATAGATAAAATCCCATAGACAAATAGCGACAGGGCTGGGGGGCCGGGGTTAGGGATAGAATGATAGAAATCGAGGTTGCCTTTAAAGCTAATTTACCAACAATCAAGGATTCATCCCCTAACAGAAATGGAACAGTTTGGCATAACACAGGGACAGAAACAGAGAAAGCAGAGTAGCTGGTTGGGTACCATCTACCTACATATTATTCATGATTATTAATGGTTCTCGTCATGATTCAGCTAATACGGTCCTGCATCGGCTGATAAAGTTTGTCAGCCAATACTGAAAAATTTGTACAAGGCAACGTGATATGTCCTGCCCTAGAGGACGACATTTTTAAAACACCAAAAATGGTTTGGTATTAAGAAAGTGGCTCACATGACATACAATGGTTCTGTTCAAATGAATAAAAGTCTAATTTATTCTTTTAAGTGTATTTTAGTTTCTTCCATCTCCAAGTCTAATTTTTAAGTCAACAGAGTAAATAAGAAAAAAAATTAACAAGAGATACTTCTTCACCTCAGGTCCCACGCCTTTCTTGGAAATGGAAACAAAAAGTATGGTTTAAAATGGCGATCAGCCTGCTTGCAGTGAATATGATGAATTCCCAAAATGTATGCGTGCCTAACTCTGCTACAATGAAACACAATGAAATGGTTTATTTCTATTGTAGCCACTTCAGTTTGTTCTGTATCACGATTACAAATCAGAGGCAGCGTTTGGACTGCTTAGGGCCGGGCTGCTTGGTCGCACGCGGCAACCAGACACGCCACAGTCAGTCACACCACAATCAATGTGGCTACTGCTTGGTAGGACAAAATCCTAGCTGGTAGCCACAGGAACAAATGTTTACCTAAAAAATTTTGAGTATTAAATGCAATTTTGACCAATAATTAAGGGTGTTAAAAAAATGCAGTTTACAAAACTACCTTCGCACCCCTAGGTAAATTTTCGAGAGGAGTCTAATGAGGGCTTTGACCACATGATTAGAAGATGGTTACTGTAGCAAATTATTAAATTAATTATGCTCATTAGATTTGCCACGTAAAGTTACACTTATGTGTGAAAAGGTTTTGCAAATAGACTTCATTTAGTACTCCATACATGCGAGATTCCCTTTTCTGGAAATTTTTTGGAATCCATTTAAACACGGTTGCAGACTGCATGCTGTTTCCGTGCCGAGTTGCGGCGTGGGTTTTCAGCGCTACAGTTGTGGCGATTGCATGCGTGGCGTGGCTGCCGGCCGCGGGCATCCAAACACGTCCTTAATTTTTGCTCGCCTGATTTCTGACTCCTCCCATCCCTAAGCATCGTGGTACAAATAATGTTTTGTCCAATCTATGACCCAAACCTGTCTCTTCCTTATCTTTCTCTTTCTCTATCACCATCATTTTATATGTCCCTCAATAGGACACCTCAAACCATTGCAGCTGATATTAATGAGTATCTTTGCCTTATAAGCTAACTAGCCTAGGTGCTGTGCTTTTTTGTTGTGGTAGAGGATTTTCACTTTGGACTCTGGGTGCTTAAAGTGTCTCATTGGTAGCATCTGCTTTTTCATTGAATGTGGTTATCAACCTAAGTGAAACATGAAGACCAATGACAAATAACTGGAGAGTTAATCTCAAACAGAAGTAGTCACATTGATAGCAACTATTAATCTCAAACAGAAGTAGTCCTATGATACAATTCACATGAGTTTGACAAAGAAAAAACTTCTGTGGTCGCAGTGCAGAAGCTACAACATGTATAGTTGCCATGTACGCAAAGGTAGAAAAATGTCCAACGACTCTATGAAACCACATGTCCGTAGACTATGTCACCTAGCATGCGGAGCAGGATGTTATCCTGCATATGACCAGCATGCCTCAAGGTTACATCAATTGGCGATGGTTGGAGGTGGAGCATGCGTCAAGGTTAGTTTTAGTATGAAGGTCAAGGTCCAGAGAAACAGTCGTCGTGTGAGTTGTGTGGTTTGAGCATGGATGCTCCTTGTCTAGCATGATTCTGGAGTTGAACAACTACTGCAAGGGAACTGCAAGTTCTGATTAAAAGGACGATGGAATTAATGCACAATTGTTCTGGTCATCTGGACTATTTTCACATCTCACAGATAATAGAGTCCATGCCAGCTTTCATGACACACTACAGCAGAGATGCTAATACATGGCATCCTAAAACGCCTGTGTAGAGCTGAAAAACGCCTCAAAAGGCTTTAGAGGGCGCTTTAAAAAACACTATAGAATTTAGTGAAGGGAAATGTCATCGAAGGCCTTTTTAGAAAACGCCTCCAAATGTCATATAAGGAGGCGATTTTCTCAATGCCTCGAGGTAATCTGAGGCAAGTTTTTATATGCCTTCCAACATATTATATGGCAGTTTTGAAAGGACCTTCATATATCTTTACAAGCACTTTTTAAGATAACTAAAATATCTTTAGAAGGCATTTTAAATCAACAATGTCATGTCATACCAGCTTCACATGATACATATATATCTCGCACGTTCTTAACCGCAAATAATGCTATTTGAATCACAAATTTCGCAAATGAATCCCACTTCAGATAACATTGCTACAAGGTCACATATTTCAACTTTGCACACGGATGAAATGTAGTCCTAAATACAGAAGCTTCACAATTGGTATGCGGCTATGCGCATGTTCTAATGAAACTAGTGACAGATTCTGATTCTTTTACTGGTTCAAGCTTGGTCAAGCTTCACAGATGACATGCTCTTGTGCAATCAGAGTCTTCCTTTGTAGGCTGCCGATCACCACTTCGGTCATTCATTGGTTCAAGCTGCAATATAGTTCTGTTCGCACCCAAAATTGGCACAAAGCCGATCAGGCTGACGCCACCGGTCAGACCGGTGTCCCTCGACGGTCTGACCGGTCGGGCGTCCTATAGCCGATCCGGCAACGGCCACACCGGTCTGACCGGTGGGCCTGACCAGTCTGACCGGTGGACCCCGAGTCCGAGTAGAATTGAGGAGTCCTAGCGAATTTCGAGTTGTAAAAGGATTCCTTGCGGGGCAAGACCTCCCCACCCTATAAATATAAAGGGCCACAGCCGTTTGAGGTGGAATCACCCAATCGAACATTACTTTCTACAACTTTTATCTCTCAAACCCTAGCTTTTCCAACCTCGTGCTTTCCTTGTTTGTCTCGATGACGATCAGGGACGTTCTGAGTGGCCTTGCCGACCTCAGAGCAACCCTAGGCGCGCCACCTCCGACGGGGTCCCTCCCGAGGCGGCGATCTTAGGCTTTCACCGCGCCTCTGTAGCCACCGGTCAGACCGGTGCCCCTGACCGGTCAGACCGGTCCGGGCAGGAGCTCGGCGAGTGCAGTGTTTCGACGTTCCACGCGATCTAGCGCTCATGATTGTTGACCAGAAAAGCGTCAACATACTTTTGGCGACTCCGCTAGGGAAGAAAGATCAGGTTGCTAAAACCGTTCAATCTAACCTCAGCGAGATGGGTGCTCAGTGTGAACTTGACATGAACAACATTGTCACTGCGTCGCTGGAAGATCTCTCTCCAGAGGAGCAGTAGAAGTTCAAGGCGCTACAAGAGTACATGCAAGTACAGTTCCTAGTTGGCGTCAAGAAGGATCGATCCGGCAAGGTGGCAAGATTGAAAGAGTTCGAGCTGCCAGGGATCAGGCTAAACGACAGCAATATTGAGGTAATTCCCATTGTAAGTAAGAAACCCCCGTCTGAAACTTCTCCTATGAAGTCTACAGTGGAAAGTGATGAATTGCTTGCTTCTTACATTGCTCGTTTAGAACGGTTAGAGGATCTTGAAAAAGATAGGAGTTTAGGTTTTAATAATAATGAAACTAATAGTAGTACTCCTAAAGCTAATCCTCAAGGGTCTCATCCTAGCTTAGTGCCTTTGCCTGTAAATAATGGTAATCATACATATGGTTTGACACCAAATCCAACATCTGGTCAGTACCCTCAGTTTCAACCGCACAGGCCAAACATGGCCGCACCGGTCGAACCGATACAGGGTACCGGTCAGACCGGTGCTACGGAGTTGGTGCCCGACCAGCCTTTGCCAATTTCTGTCATGCCAAATCAGATGGTCCCTACTTTTTCTAATACAATCAGTAATGTTGGACCTCATTATAGTACGACAGTGAATACATCGGCCTCCAAAAACATTATTCCGGACGATGTGTTTGAAAGTTACAGGCTAGCTCAAGCTAAGATAGCTCCCTATTTAAATAAGATGAATTTGGAGAAGCCTCAACCACAACAGCCAAATAATCCTAATTGGGCGGAATTTAATAGATTTAAGGAAGATTTGGCTAATGTGGTAAAAACCAAACTTGGTGTTGATATTGGTAACACTAATTTGTATCAAAAACCATACAATTCCGAGTTTGATAGATTTCCTCTCCCACGTGGTTGGCGTATGCCTGACTTGATTAAATTTAGTGGTGATGATGACCGAACCACATGGGAGCATATTAGTCAATACACTGCACAACTAGGTGAAGCTGGTGTCTATAATACTTTAAAAGTGCGCTTGTTCTCTTTATCTTTGACAGGCACCGCTTTTGCTTGGTTTTCCTCGCTTGCTCCCGGTTCTATTATATCTTAGGATATGTTAAAATGTAAGTTTCATGATCACTTTTATAGTGGGAGCATACAATTAAAATTGACAGACTTAACATCAGTTAGGCAAGGAAGAGATGAGACTGTCTCTGCCTACATTAAAAGGTTTAAAGAAACTAAAAACCGGTGCTTTAATTTGTCAATCACTGATATGGACCTTGCAGACATTTGTCTGAAAGGTTTAAGATCATCTATTAGAGATAAGATAGAGGGCACTTACTTTCTTTCGGTTGCACAAGTTCAAATTAGAGCTTTAGTTGTTGAAAACCGAATGAATAAAGAGAAAGATAATTTTAAATCACGTCGTTCTAATGTTCATGTTATTGATTATGATTCTGATAGTTCAGACGATAGTGATAAAGAAGTTTATGCTGCTGAGTTTGTTTGGCGCTCTAAAGAAAAATCTTATTCTTGTTCATCTCTTAAGCCGGCTAGTAAAGGTCGGCAAGAAGAAATTAAATTTACTTTTGATGTTTCCAAATGTGATCATATATTTGATGAATTACTTAAATCTGGAAATATCAAGTTGACTCATACTATTCCTCCACTTGAAGAGTTGAAAAGACGTGTGTATTGCAAATTTTATAATTCATTTTCTCATGCTATTAATGATTGCAATGTGTTTCGTCGACAGGTTCAATCGGCCATAAATGAAGGTTGTTTAACTTTTCATGAGATGCAAGTGGATAAAGCTCTTTTTCCAATCAATACCATGGATTTACAGCAGCCTAAAGTACTGGTTCGGCCACATCAAGCTGAAGCAACTAAAGGCAAGAATGTGGTAATCGGGGAGGCTAAGCCCGATTTGAGAGGAAAAGAGCTGGTTCGCAAAGTTGAGTATGAGAAGACTCCTAAAGGTAAAGAAACCTTCAAAGTTACAGTGAGTGCCTCTGGACATGGGGGCAAGGGTCATCTACACCCACCGATCAGCGACCGTCTGAGCCGTTTCTGGCCAGACCGGTGGATGTGACCGGTCAGACCGGTGCGCCCCCAGATCGCCCGAGGATGATCAAGCCAAGCCGTCCGGAGATTGGAAACTGGAAACTTAATGTAGCAAAAAATCAGGAGAGTGGTCCTAAGCCAAAGGTCACTTTCGACATGCTATTTGACAAGTATTCCAAGCAAAAGGCCGTTACAAGTGATCGGCCATTAAAAAAAGGATGAGGTCACCTACACATCAAGGAGGGTCATCTTCACCTCCAAGGGCTGCTATAGGACTTAAGGGTGAATCATCGCAGTAAGGGCAACGCTTTACTCCACCATGGGTGTCATCAAGTTCAAATGCACCACGCCCGATTTATGATGACAATGGAGTGATGTGGGTGCCTTATCAACAAGCCTTTCATCCTAGATGGGGAGGACAGAAATCAGCTTTTGACAGAATCTCCAGGCCTGTCCAAGACCGATTGGCTCCTCGCCGTGCTGGTCAGGGTCACCAGACCCGACCGGTCAGACCGGTCGCTACCACCGGTTAGACCGGTGCTGCCAGAAAAGCCGTGCCACCTCCCGTGAAGCAAGTCTACAAGCCGAAGCAGAAGGAGGAGGTGCAGAAGATGAAAATTGATCCAGAGAGGACTACGAGTCAAGACATTATTCAGATTGGATCAATGGATGTTCCTATTGGAGAGGATGGCAAAAGACCGATGTCCAAACAATAAGGTTGTGACATCAACTCCAAGGGTGTTTGCTGCTACCAGTGACCATGAGGCCAGTGGGAGTGGTTCCAACTCCAAATACTTCTTGCCAAGGTGGTGTCCTCCCAGATTGACTCGCACACAAAGGAGGAAGCTTCAACGCCTAAGGTTTCAAGAAAAGAGGGAGATGGAGCTAGAGAAGCAAAGGGACGAAGCTTTCAACCAGTACAGGCCCATGGTACCTCAGGGGAAAGAGTAGAGAGTCAAGACCAGCTCCCAGCCAGCACCGGTCAGACCGGTGGAGGGGTCAGTCAGACTGGTCACACCGGTCAGACCGGTGGATGTCGACGGTCAGACCGATGACCCAGAGACGCCACCCGGTTTCTCTTCTTCGGTTCCCATGGTTTGTGATGACAAGTCCGCATCGGATCCCGCACCAGAAGATGATGAGGAGCTTGTTGATTACAGTTCTTCGCCCGAGCTCATGAATTTGGACATCAACGTGATCCATATGTCTATGGTTGACTATGTGCTCTCGGAGGAAGACGTTGTGCATCTCGACTTTGGACCAAAGGAAGCTATTTTCCAGAAGCCTAAAACTACTGAAAATCATCTGAAGGCTTTGTACATGAAGGGACACATCAATGGGAAGCCTATCTCTCGCATGCTGGTGGACGGAGGAGTGATCGTCAACTTGATGCCGTATTCTTTGTTCAAGAAGCTGGGAGGTTCAGATGATGAGCTGATCAAGACCAACATGACCGTCAGCGGTGTGGGAGGAGGCGAGCCAATGGGAGCTAAAGGCGTCGTCTCTATGGAGCTCATCGTTGGGAGCAAGACGTTGGCTACAGCATTCTTCGTCGCTGAGACACAAGGTAACTTCAGTCTCATCCTTGGTCGTGATTGGATTCATGCAAATCAGTGTGTGCCTTCTACTTTGCATCAATTCTTAATTCAATAGGTAGGCGACGAGGTAGAGATTATTCATGGTGATACATCGGCTTGTGTTGCAGTGGCCGATAGTCCTACTATGGATAATCATGAGAATCTTAAGTACTTAACTGGTTTAGATTTATCTAATTTAAGGCTTATTGATTCTACCAAAGATGGTTTTGCTACTGTTGTCATGAAGCCGATCGTTGATCAGGCTAGAACCTCTCTGTCGATTTGATGGATGCAAATCTGGAGTGGTTGCAACAAAGGCGAGAGCACTATCGGGCGCATAAGAACGATATGTGTGAGGCCATCAAAGACTTTGTTGATTTGAGCAAGTTAGGACAAGGGTTTACGTCGGCTGATCCTTTAGAGAAGGTTGATATTGGTGATGGCACTTTACCTAGGCTGACATTTGTAAACAAGAATCTTGATCCTTTGTTTAAATCTGAGTTAATAAAGCTGTTAAAGGAGTATGTTGATTGCTTTGCATGGAATTATAATGAAATGCTTGGTTTAAGTCATGATTTAGTTGAGCATCGTTTACCTATTAAACCTGGTTTTAGGCCTTATAAACAACCTCGTAGAAACTTTAATCCTGATATTTATGACCGAGTGAAAGAGGAAGTCAATCGGTTACTTGATGCAAAGTTTATTAGGCCTTGTCGTTATGCTGATTGGATCTCTAATATTGTGCCTGTTGAGAAAAAAGGAACAAAAAAGCTTCGTATTTGCATTGATTTTAGAGATCTTAATAGAGCTACTCCTAAAGATGAATATCCTATGCCTATAGCCGATTTTCTTGTTAATGCTGCATCCGGACATAGAATTCTTAGCTTTCTTGATGGTAATGCTGGTTACAATCAAATCTTTATAGCCGAAGAGGATATATCCAAAACGGCTTTCATATGTTCGGGTTTTATTAGCTTATTTGAGTGGGTTGTTACGACTTTTGGATTGAAAAATGCGGGTGCTACTTATCAAAGGGCTATGAATTTAATCTTTCATGATTTGCTTAGCATCATAGTAGAGGTTTATATCGATGATATTGTTGTCAAATCGGCTGGAGATGATTCTCATTTAGCTGATTTAAGACTTGCATTTGAAAAAATGTGTCGATATAAATTAAAAATGAACCCAAATGTGCTTTTGGTGTATCGGCTGGGAAGTTTTTGGGCTTCATTGTGCATGAGAGAGGCATAGAGATAGATCCTAAAAAGATTGAGGCAATCCGGAATGTTAAAGCGCCTACTTGTAAAAAGGATTTGCAAAAGTTCTTAGGCAAGGTAAATTAGTTGAGGAGGTTCATTTGTAACTTGTCTGGGAAGGTGAATGCTTTTACTCCTTTACTTCGGTTAAAAAATGATGTTGACTTCACTTGGGGGGCAAAGCAACAAGAGGCATTTGATGAGATTAAGAGCTATTTGACTTCGCCACCCGTTCTTCAAGCGCCCAAGAGTGGTATTCCTTTCAAGTTGTATGTAGCGGCTGAGAAGGATGTCATTGGAGGTGTTTTGACTCAAGAGACTGAAGGCAAGGAGTACATTGTTGCATATGAGAGTAGAAGATTATTGGACGCCGAAACAAGGTACACTTTTATTGAAAAGTTGTGTTTATCACTATATCATACTTGTACCAAGTTGAGGCATTATTTATTACCTAGTACTTGCATAGTAGCATGTCAAACCGACATAATCAAATACATGTTGCATAAACCAATTTTAAGTGGTAGAGTCGGCAAATGAGCTTATGCTTTAGTTGAGTATGATTTGCATTGTGAACCATTAAGCTCCATGAAAGGTCAAATTGTTGCCGACTTTATTGTTGGACATAGAGTAGATAAGCAACTTGATTTGAATGTTGGTTATGTTACTTTTACTCCATGGAAGTTGCATTTTGATGGATCGGTTTGCAAAGATGGTTGTGGTGTTGGAGTTGTTATTATTTCACCAAGTAGGGCTGTTTTTGAAGCTCTTAACCGATTGGATCATGATTGTACTAACAACCAAACCGAATATGAGGCTCTTCTATTTGGATTGGAAATTTTGCATGACATGGGAGTAAAACATGTGGAAGCATATGGAGATTCTTTATTAGTGGTGCAGCAAGTATCCAAGGTATGTCAATGTTTAAATGGCTTTTTAAATACTTATCTTGATAAATGTTTAGACATCATATCTTGTATAGATGAATTTGTTATCTATCATGTGCCACGAGTGGAAAATCCTAGAGCTAATGCTCTGGCCCAGCAAGCATCTGGTTATAATATTCGAAAAAGAAATTTTCAAGAACACAAACCGTTGCTTACAGCCGAGTGTTTTGCTCTGGAGGCACCGGTCAGGCCGGCACAGCCGACCGGTCTAACCGGTGACACCGGTCTGACCGATGTCACCTACCGGTATGATCGATCCCCTGGTTCTGGGTCGGCTAACGGCACCGGTCTGACTGATGCCCATGACTGGTCTGACCTGTCCCCTGGTAAAAGTTTCTCCTCGGTTTTTCGTGACAAAGATGAGGTGGAGGATTGGAGAAAGCCTCTGGTTGATTATTTGCATAATCCTAGCAATTCAGTTGATAGAAAAGTCCGACGATGGGCTCTTAAGTTTGTTCTTGATGATGGTAAATTGTATCGTCGGACCGCGGATGATTTGCTCTTAAAGTGTTTGGGTGCTGATCAAGCTAGGTTGGCTATGGCAGAGGTTCATGAAGGTATTTGTGGTACTCATCAATCGGCTCCCAAGATGAAGTGGCTCCTCAGGCGGGCTTGCTTTTATTGGCCTACCATGATAGCTGATTGTTTTAGGTACTACAAGGGGTGTGAAGAGTGTCAAAAACATGGAGATGTTCAGTTGGTGCCTGCTGCGTTGATGCATCCGATTATCAAGCCTTGGCATTTCAGAGGATGGGGTCTGGATTTTATTGGCAAGATTCATCCTTCGTCGTCGAAGGGGTATTGTTTTGTGATCGTGGCTACTGACTACTTCACCAAGTAGACTGAAGCTATTCCTTTGAAGAATATGACACATAGAGAGGTGATTGAGTTTATTACTGGGCACATCATACATAGGTTTGGCATTCCGCAGACTTTGACTACGGATCAAGGGACTTCGTTCGTATCCAAAGAGGTGCGTGATTTTGTTGATTCCTATGGCATTAAATTGCTCAATTCATCTCCATATTATCCTCAAGCCAATGGTCAAGCCGAGTCTAGCAACAAGACATTGATGAAGCTCATCAAGAAGAAGATAGAAGACAATCCTAGAAGATGGCATGAGGTATTATCTGAAGCTTTATGGGCTCATCGTATTTCTAGACATGGTGCTACTAAGGTTACTCCTTTTGAGCTTGTGTATGGTCAAGAGACCGTTTTGCCCGTTGAGGTGAATCTAGGCGTATATAGACTTGCAAAGCAGAATAATCTTGATGTTGAGTCATATTATGCTTTGATGATGGACAATATTGATGAAGTGACCGACAAGCGTATGGAAACTTTGGAGGAAATTGAAAAGGACAAGAGGAGAGTTGCTAGAGCATACAACAAGAAGGTAAAAGACAAATCTTTTCAGGTAGGTGACTTGGTTTGGAAGACGATTTTACCTATTGGATCTAAGAGTAACAAGTTCAGTAAGTGGTCTCCAAGTTGGGAAGGTCCGTACAAAGTTGTCAAGGTTTGTTCTGGGAATTCTTACATGGTGGAGACTTTGCAAGGATAGCGACTTCCAAGGGCTCTCAACGGGAGGTACTTGAAGAAATTTCATCCAAGTGTCTGGCAAGATGCTTGATAGGATATGGCCGATTTAAAGCAAAATTTGCCCTTAGACCAAAAAGTGGCCGGTGAAGTGTCACATCGACCTTAGAATTATTTTTTAGACATCAAGCTTTACTAAAAAACAGGGGGGCATATGTTCGCACCCAAAATTGGTACAAAGCCGATCAGGCTGACGCCACCGGTCAGACCGGTGTCCCTCGACGGTCTGACCGGTCGGGCGTCCTATAGCCGATCCGGCAATGGCCACACCGGTCTGACCGGTGGGCCTGACCAGTCTGACCGGTGGACCCCGATTCCGAGTAGAATTGAGGAGTCCTAGCGAATTTCGAGTTGTAAAAGGATTCCTTGCGGGGCAAGACCTCCCCACCCTATAAATATAAAGGGCCACGGCCGTTTGAGGTGGAATCACCCAATCGAACATTACTTTCTACAACTTTTATCTCTCAAACCCTAGTTTTTCCAACCTTGTGCTTTCTTTGTTTGTCTCGACGACGATCAGGGACGTTTTGAGTGGCCTTGCCGACCTCATTGCAACCCTAGGCGCGCCACCTCCGACGGGGTCCCTCCTGAGGCAGCGATCTTAGGCTTTCACCGCGCCTCTGCAGCCACCGGTCAGACCGGTGCCCCTGACCGGTCAGACCGGTCCGGGCAGGAGCTCGGCGAGTGCAGCGTTTCGACATTCCGCGCGATCTAGCGCTCGTGTGTGTTGACCAGAAAAGCGTCAACAAGTTCAAAAAAATAAATATAAAGCTACTAATGCGTGTAGACTCAAACAATTACAGAAATAGACATATCTACTGTGACATGTAAAATCAAGAACATTAGTTTCATAGATTGTGATTGCCATATGCAAAACATGTCCACAATCAATGAGGCTACTGCTTGGTAGGACAAAATGCTAGCTGGCAGCCACAGGACAAAATACTATTGGAAAATTTTTTTTTTACTCAATCGTTATATGCCACACCTCCAAGAAGCTATTTATGGTCAAACAATTCAATTCTTTCTGTTGCTTTTGCGCTCCTACTGCTAATGGCCAACAACTGAATAAAACAAGGACGAAGCTAGTGAGGGGGTAACCATGTTGGCTCTCGCGCTGTTCTGCAGCATGTGCAAACAGTTCAATGGGTTTCTTCATATGGACGACATTAGCAAACCAGGAAATCTTCGCAGAGAAGTAAGAACAGATTGTACAGGATGTCGTATATCGGATTGACAAAGCCAACATAATTAAGCATGCAAATGGGTACTCATTGGGTCAACCAGTGGCTGACCCAGTCTGCCCATTTCATTATTTATAGGTTTTAGGTTCCACTAACCCAATATGATAACAAAACCAGTTGACTCAATTATACCCAAAAAGTGAACTCCTATTAATGCCCTCCATTCTACAGTAGCAACTACATGAATGAAGAAACCATATCATCTCAAATTTTCAATATTCTGCCAGTAGAGTACACTGCCCAGATTACATGGCATTCAGGGGCGTAGGCGGGGGGGGGGGGATACTATTGAAAAAATCATAAAAATAGTGAAAAACAGTAAAAATCGCTTATTTTGGCTTATTGCTAATTGCCCCCCCCCCCCAACACACACACACATTGGAATCTTGGGTACGCCCCTGATGGCATTGAAAGATATAATATACGTCTGCCAAAAAAAGATGATGTTGACGGTAGTCTACACTGCTTACCATGAACTGGCACTTGAACATGAAGTCACAAAGCAAAGCCTGATTAGAAACAACATTAAAATGCATTACAAGAAACCATGGGCCTACTGTTTTCGAAGATGGGTAGCAATCATCGGATACCCTAGCGACTACGCAATCAGCAGCATGCTGTTAACTGTAAGCAATCTGGACTACCCTTTCCCCAAATTCTCAAATTATATTTAGTGAGCAGTGGTTTACAACAAGTTTGAGATCTGGTAGCTCTCTGAAACAGGCTGTAAATGTTCTCAAAATGATCAGGAGTCTTCACCATTGGCTATGGATGATAATGGTGTGGTGAATTCAACAACTGTTACATTACTATTTGTTGGTGAATGGGCATCCAATGCCTAATGCAACATGAAGTCTCTGAAGAGGGCCCCAAAACGTTGTAGATGGTGCCATTTTTCTGTAAATCATCATGCATAACGAAGGGCGAGGTCGAATTCCTGTAACAAATGACGTGGTGTGGGGAGTGATTTTTGCAAACAGAGATTAGCTACCTTATAAGTTGTACTATGTTGGAGTCTCTGATTCTAATTCTTTGCGAGCTGTGCATAACTAACTAGTTCAATTCTTTCCTTAAGAACCACCAAAAATATGATTTTGGTCTAATTGCTGCATTATTTTCAGGACAATTCCTCACCGGACATCTTCGGCTACCTTTCATGATTTTGACACATACATGCTACATACAGCTATCAAGCTCTATTGGTTAAAGTATGACAATGCACTTTGATTAAGCTGCTACACTGATTCTTGAAACCTCCCAGCCCTAAGAACGAAGCCAACATTATTTAGCCAGTCTATGTGCACCAAAGCTCTGTCTCTTTTTTCACTACCACAGTTATATATATTGCTCCACAGGAGACCCTAGAACACTTGAATCTTCTTTAAAAAGAATGGCCGTTTTATAGGGAGGAACCTGATGTCTAACATGACTCCAAATATGAATCTGGAAATGCAGTTATTACCACATTTAATTTTGGTGAGTGGGATAAAAAAATTCCCAAATTTTGGTGAAGTACCACGTTTCCGCAAGTCAAAATAGGTAAGGTGAAACAAATATAAAACAAATCTCTCCTAGTACACATTGTGTGATTGATGAAAATAGTGGACTCTATTTGTAAACTCAAAAGCACATAGTAATCACAAAATGAAATCATTAAGTAATTATCACCCTTTGTACTGTCAAGGTCGATCCCATTTTATATGTGGAATGGAACTCTCTTACATGCACAAGTTACCGTTACCCCTACATTTCTAAAATATGGTACTTTCACAATTGTCAAACAGGTGCCATAGTTAGGGCACCAACGAGCACAGCACCTTCCTATGGCATGGAAAACAAATGATGACACCATTACCCAAGTGTGTTTTTAAACAGTATTCTGGAACAAGCTAAGACCAATCATGAGAAAGATTTGGTAACCTTTTATTGACAATATTCTTATAAAATATGGACAAAAGTTTAATAAATTTCTGCAAGATTGTGCATGGCCTTGTTGGTCAGCTTTTTCTGCCAGAACGTTGTCGTGCCAGAACTTGGTGAGGCCAATACGTGAGCTTCAATTTATAGGCTGATATTCGAGTGATTATTGATTACAATAATGAAATTGTACGTCACAAACAGTACCAACAGTAATTAAATATATTATTCAGTACCACATTGCACTACTAGGGCAACATCTATTCGTCCCGGGGAGAAAACACATCAGTACCGGGTATTTTGCACTGGGTACCAATGAGGACATTAGTACTGGGTGGGGAGGGAGGGCCCTGACACGCCCCCAAGAGTCACATTAATACCTGGTGGTGGTTGACCCCGGCCGAAACACGACCCGGTACAATACCGCGGCCACCCACCACCCGGTGATAATGTGCAACCCTCACCATCCGTCCGCATGCGCGGTTTCGGGTCTCCCTATCTGATCCCTTTATTTTTCTTCCAACACCCAGACCACGCCTTATCCTTTTGTCCTCCTCTGAATCTATCGTCTCCTCCTTCCTATTCCTTTCTTCTTCTCTTCTCCTAACTCCTGACTCTTCTCCTCCTTCTTATTCCTTTCTTCTTCTCTTCTCCTAACTCCTGACTCTTCTCCTCCCACGCAGGATCTAGTCGGAGGCGTGACGGCCTGGGGCCAATGCCGGCAGGCGCGGCGGCCAGAGACAGGGCGCCCTGGGGCTGACGCCAGCGGCCGCGGCGACATGGGTCGGCGGCCGCAGTGGCCTGGGCGAGCGGCACGACGACCAGAGGCACGGCGCCCTGGGGCCGACACCGGCAGGCGCACCGGACCTGGCGCGGCGCGGCCAGGGTTCAGGGCGGCGCGGCCATGGGCCAGGTTGCGCGACCAAGGGCCAGGGCATGGCGTAGCCACCCGACTGAGCTCCGGGTCACGGGGCCTCAAGGTGGTGTTTTGTGTTCTTGCTTATTCATGTGCATGTGGTTGTGAATGTTTTTTGATTCTTGTAAATCTATGATTCATGTCTTGTGCTATGATTCTTGTGATGACTTTGCTGTGAATCTTGTAATTTAGTTGTGATGAGATGATATGAGATGAGACGAATCTTGTGTTGTGAATGAATGAATGAATGAAGAGATGAGATAAGATGAAAAAGTAATGAAAAGAAACGAAGAAAAAGAAAAGAAAAAAAGAAGGAATAAAAGGGAAAAAAGAGCATGTAGTGGTGGGACATTAGTACCGAGTGGTAGCTCTACCCGGTACTAAGGGTGAAGACCCGGTACTAATGCAACCCCCACATTACCCTACTACACAAAACATTTGTAAGAGCCACCGGTTTTTTTTCAGGAGAGGACGGTTTTGCCACCTGATCTAAGAAAAATGTGTGGCACTATAGCAGGTAGACCCGCACCTAGAAATCATTTTTGGGAGTGGGTGACCCTATCACCCACACCTGGAAATCATTTTCAGGTGGAGGTGACGCCATGACCCGCTCCTAGAAATATTCTCATTTCTAAGTGCGGGTGAGGTGCGGGTAATGATGTCACCCGCTCTTAGAAATGGATTTCTAGGTGCGGGTGATGACATCACCTGCTCCTGGAAATAGTCTTGTGCCAAAAAATTCATATGATCTCGGATGGAGACGAACTTTATATCAAATTGTATAGCTTGACAAGACCTAAAACTTTGTAGTTAACAAGTTTTTCATTTGAGATTGTTTAATATTTTAAAATATCCATTTAAGTACTATGAGAGATGTATAAGATTTCTGAAGAATGCTACTATCACTATACCGGATGACCAAATGACCAAAATAAAAGTTGTTCATCTTCAAAAGTCATAGAACTTTGTAGTTGAACCATTTTGTATTTGAATTACTTTTGTCACGGTAAAGTACGTCTGAATTTTTGAAATTAGAAAATATGAATTTTTAAACGACCTCAAATGGAGAAACTCTCAAAATAAAAGTTGTAGATCTTATGAAGTATGAAACTTTGTAGTTTACGGCTTGTTTTATTTGAAATCATATTGTCAATGAAATTCAAATTTGAATCTCTCAAATTTGAAATTCAAATTTCATAAACGACCTCAAATGGAAAAACTCCCAACATCAAAGTTGTAGATCTCAGAAAGTTATGAAACTTTGTAGTTGAGAAGTTTTTAATTTGAAGCCGTTTAGAGCCTAAAAATGATTTTCACTATGTGTGGTATAATATGAGTAGAATGAAAACTGAATATGGACGCATATGAGTATGTGGTGCAATGGTAGAGGAGGCTTCGCACGAGGGTGCAGGTCGCTGGTTCGAACCCGCACCTGAAAATGGTGTTTTCAGGTGCGGGTGACGCCATCACCCGCACCTGAAAATGGATTTCTAGGTGCAGGCCGTTTACCCGCTCCTAGAAACCGCTATTTCTAAAAGCGACAACTAGGAGCGGGTTTGCGCCCGCACCTGAAAATGCGATTTCGCCCACTCCTACAAACGTTTTCTGTAGTAGTGTTAGCACCAGAAGAATAATACCGGTTTCATACCCGATACTAAAAGGGGTTACAAACCAGTATAGATAGCTGTTTTTCCTGTAGTGTTGCAAAAAAATAAACCTACACATAAACCGTGGATCCCATCTTCAACTACAAAGTCATAACCTGAACTGAATACAGTGCTAGACCAATAAATCAGCAGGAAGCCGTACATGAACACTAAGGATTATTTTTGCTTTCACGTATTGCTAACATTGTGCGAAGCCAAGAACATGATGAGTTTCGACGGAATTTACATCCAAGTGGCAGGTTCTCGACAAAATCTCACTATTTGGCAATGATCCATAGTGATGTTCCGAACTTCAATAAGGAATTGTGGAAATTAAAAGCTCCTTTGAAAATCAAGATCTTTATGTGGTATTTGCGAATTAAGAGTAGTGTTAACAAAAGATAACTTAGCAAAGCATAATTGGCATGGCAGCAAAAAATGTTGCTTTTGTCACAAAAGAATGAAATAATTAAGCATCTTTTCCTTGAATGTAATTTTGCTCGTGTTGTGGGGTGTGTTATATATGAGGGGTAAGGTCTATCTCAGCCTCGTAGCGTTTCTAACATGTTTGGAACTGGGCTACGTGATACTGGAAAAAGATCTAAAGCTAATATTTTGTAGCGAACATGGCCTCATTTGCCATTTGTTCGAGTTGATTTTGGTGATTCATGCTAACACAAGTAATGGGACTAACCAAATTGTTTAGCATGTCTTTGTAGACATTTCTAGATCCCAAGGATGCAAAAATACCACATGCCAAAATGAGAAGATAGTCTATTTTTTTCAAGGGTCAAAACCGCGGAAGAAAAGGAAGGAAATTGACACCGTCGGATGAACCGACGGTACCATCGGTGCATAGCGTCGGAGTACTTGGTACACCGCGCAACGACTGGAGTTAACTTGATACCGTCGGATGAACCGACGGTCCCTTTCCTAGTTGCGTCGGATGAATTGGAGAAGAGAAGCCGCGAAGACAGCAGCGTCGGATGAATCGACGGTCCATTGGAGGGAACCGTCGGTCTATCCGGTGGTCGAGTTTAAACAAGACAGAGACACGCCAAGATCAACGCAGTAGCACCGGATGAACCGACAGGTCAGCAGCAGTTCATCCGATGGTCACGTGGAAGCTAACAGTAAGGTTCTGGCCGCGGGGTATTCAGCACCGGATGATCCAACGGTGCGTCGGAGCATAGCGTCTGAGTAGTTCTGTCAGAGAACCTCAACGGCTAAGTGACGTGGGAGGGGCACCGGATGAACCGACGCCCTGAAAAGGATAGCATCGGTTCATCCGACACTTACTTTTTCAGTGGCCGTTAGCCAACGGCTCTTTGGTTGCCTTGGGCTATTTATACCCCCTCCACTCACCCATTTGAGGCTGCTGGATTGTGTGGAAGTGCAGAGGAGTGCAAGACACCTAGAAGATCATATCCAATCCATCCAAGTGCTTAATTGCTCATCCATAGACTTGCATATGCTTAGTGTATGTGCTTAGTGCTAGGCTTAGCTTAGAGCTGAGTGAGTGCAAGGTTGTGCCAACCTTGTGAAGTGATTCTTGAGTGAATCAAGGTGTACAAGGTTCGCCGGAAGCCTTGGGGCCTAAGTGGCTCACCGGCAATCGTCTTCGACCCTCCGGCTTGGTGTGGAGCGGCGAGGACACTTTGTGCGGGGGACGTGGAGACCCCCTTCTTTGGTGGAGAAGCTCCTTAGTGGAGGCGGCATCAAGGTGACCAAGGGAGCTTGGCGAGTGCCTAAGTGGCGAGCCTTTGTGGTGAGTCAAGTGGTGCTCTTGGGAGAGACTTGGTGACCGGGAAGCAATACTCTTGTGTGAGTGCTTCAACAACGTGGACTAGGGGTGGCTTAGTGCCTACCGATACCACGGTATAAATCGCATTTCAAGAGTTTGCTTCCTCTCATCCCTCTTTATGTTTCCGCATTTACTCTCTTGCAATCTTTGCTTGCCTTTACTTTCCTAGAGTATTATCTTGCTAGGATTGGCTATAGGATGCAAACCTTGTTTTGGGATGGGAGTTTCACACTAGAACAACCCTAGTTGCACATCTAGATAGTATGTTCTAGTTTATCTTTGTGTAAAAATAGTGAAGCCATGGTTTAAGATTTTTAGTTTGCCTAATTCACCCCCTCCCCCTCTTATGCTACGAGCATCCGATTCCTTACAAGTGGTATCAGAGCCGGGACTCACTTCCTTCACAAGGAAACGCCAATTCGATTGGTAAATTGTGAAAACCGGCTCATTGGAACGGTTAGGCTTCATCGCCTAGTGAGTTGCTCTATAGAGGTATGAAAGGGGTGGATACCTTAGGTTTGGCTCCACATTTCGATAGCACGGGCTATCCTCGGTGGAAGGTTCTCATGGAGGCCTATCTCCAAGCAAAGGACCTTGATGTTTGGAGAGTCACCGATGAGGGCGTGAGAAATGGTACTAAGAAGGAAAAGCAATTTGATGTGATTTGTAAGAGTATCATTTTGTCCTCACTAGATGTAGGCGTTTTCAATAGAGTTTTTAATTGTAAAAATGCTCATGAGCTATGGAAAACCATCAAGGAGCAAAATGAGGGTTCAAAAGAAGTTGCTAGTGAACGCTACGGTTGTCTCCTTGAGAAATTCAATAGCTTTAAGCAACTTGCAAATGAAAATGCCGAATCAATATACTCATGCCTAAATGTGCTTGTCAATGAGATCAATGCTTTAGGTGTGAAGAACATAACGGACTTGAACATCAACCGTAAGATCCTTCAAAGTCTCCGAAAGCCCGATTATGACTTGGTGAAGGCCATCATCTATGAGAAGAAGCTCGAAGAATTAAAGCCATCTCACATCTTGAGCAAGATCATGGCACATGAGCATCAAATCCTGCCCAAGTCCAAGAAGGCGCCCCAAGAAAAGGCCCAAGAACCATCTTCTCCAACCACAAGCCATGCCCTCTCAAGCCAACAAGAGAAGGTGATGAGTAGGATGGCTACTCATGGAAGCTCAAGCGAAGATGATGGTGATGATGGTGATGATGAAGACTCCTCAAGTGATGAAGAGGTCGAATCCATGGTGGCCATGTACGTGAAGAAGATCTTCAAGTATGTGAAGAAAATCAACATGTACGGCTACAATGTCCACTTGAGAGAAGGGCGTCATCATCAACACATCAAGTTCACCAAGATCGAGCACAAGCCCAAGAAGAAGGTGGTCAAGGAGAGGAGACCAAAGCAAGAAGCAAATGTCGCCGTCCGTGAGTGGACAAGTGGTGGAGAATCAAGTTCTTCTAGCTCAAGTGATGAATCAAGAAAGAACTTCACCACCCGCTTCATGCAAGGTCCTTCATCATCACCACACATGTGCCTTATGGCCCAAGGTATGGAGAGCAATGTAAGTGATGATGAATCCGACACCACCTCTCTCGATGATCTTGTTGAGCTAGTCCATGAGCAAAAAGGAATGCTTAAGAAATAAGACAATGAAATTAAAGAACTCAATGCTCCCAATGATCTTAGTGCAACTCTTGCTACAAATTATGAACATTTGTTGTGCAAATTCAAATTGCTTAGCAAGGAGTGTGATGAGCTAAAATCTAAGCTTGAGAGCAATGAGACTAAAACAAGTGATTCCTTTGAGCTTGACGAATCATCTATCCCTTGTGCAATTCCTATCTTCAAGGTAGATGCTTCAACTTCTTGCATTAATTTAATTGATGAATCTTGCTCACCATCTTGCAATGAGAATGTTGTTGTAGAAACATGTAATTGTCTCATAGGCAAGAAAAATGATGAGCTCAAGCAAGAAGTGAAATGGCTCCGAGAGAGGTTGGCAAGCTTGATGGGCAAGGGCAAGAACAATGAGGAACAAGTGGACATCTCTCAAGATATGAAGAGCAAAGTCCAACCTTCTCAAGATAACCGTGAGCCCATGGTGAAGAAGCTTGAGAAGGGTGCAACCATGACTTGCTACAAGTGTCATGGAGAAGGGCACAAGTTCTACAAATGCCCCCAATTTATCAAGAAGATGGACAAGGGCGCAAAGAAGAAGTTGAACCCCACCATCAAGAGCTCCCTCATCTACACCAAGCCCAACCGCAAGAACAGGACCAAGAGCAACACCTACGTCATCAAGAAGAAGGCTAATGGCAAGGTGGTTGCACACAAGGTTGGGAAGATGAAGGAGGAGCGGGGTTGGAACCAACCCATTTGGGTGCTCAAGGAAGTAATTACCAACATGAAGGGGCATCAAATGGTTTGGGTTCCAAAGGCCACTTGAAGGCCATGACTTCGGGGACTTGGGAGGCTTGGCACAAAGAAGATAAGATTCAAGCCTAGAAGCCAAGCTTGCAAGTTGGACATGTGTTGCCCAAGTTCCCCGGTTGAGGTAATGGAAACTAGAACCCATCTCATGTATCATTGTAGCTCCATTGCCTTGTCTAGGTTTGCATTTGTTGCTATGCCTAGTTGTTTACATATGGTAGGTTGCTTGTGTCATGTTTTAACCCATGAGCAACCTACATGGTTTGTTTAGTGTGTAGGAAATCTACACTTGTTCTTTCATGATGCATGTTTTTCATAAATATCTCTTTGCATCATGAGCAACCTATAGGGTTAGCTTCCCTTTTGTTGTTATAAACAATGTACATACATTTGGTTGGTGATTCAAACACTAAATGCACACATTTAGGGGGAGCTCATCCTATGGTTTCGTTATGGGACTAACATTGTTTCAAGCTTATCTTACGTAGTCCCTTGGCGACGCATTCCGGTGCGGTGCTTCATTCTAAGATATTGCTATTTCACTCTCAATGTGATCTAACATTTCTAAAAGAGTGAATATAGTAATATGAGCTTCATGCTATTGAGTCATGTCCTTGAGAGCTTATGTCTCTATATAAGTTCAAAGGCAATGTACTCATACATTCCTAATCTTTGTGGTACCCCAAGTGTCTTCATTGCAAGCTTCTTTCAAGTGGTGTCATCTCAAGTGATATCATTTCCAAGTGGCTCATCTCAATGTGGTGCCAACAAGGTAGAGAGGAACAAAACCCCGAAGGTATGCAATGATCAAAAGACTACAAGTGATATCTATAAGTGGTAATGTAACAAGAACCCATTTGTCTTATCTCTTGTCCTTTAAGCTACCTCCTTGCATGATATGCTCTAAGCTTCCTTGCCTTACAAGTGTTTGTAGTTGTGCACTTGATTTTCACACTATCATATTGTGCACACACTTAGGGGGAGCTTAGTTTGTATCATGCTTGTTTCATGAGCTTGTGATCCACCTTAGTTATTCACACATGTGGTATCTTCATTGATATCATACATATGGATCATGGTTCATGCGGCTTTCTCCCTTATATTTAACATTTCTCTTTGAGTTATGTCTGCTAGGACTTGCTAAATTTCCTTGGAGACCTTTTTGTTCTGGGACCTTTTTGGAGATTTTATACCAAAGGGGGAGAATGTGGGACCAAAGCAAGCTAGTGTTTCCAAAGTGGGAAGAGACAAGCTATGTGTGAACATGGTGAAGAGAAGATCAAAAAGGGGGAAGTTTGATCTAGGGGGAGTTTGGATGATGGTAAGCATCCAAGCAAGTGTAAGTGGGACCAAAGCAAGCTAGTGTTTCCAAAGTGGGAAGAGGCAAGCTATGTGTGAACATGGTGAAGAGAAGATCAAAAAGGGGGAAGTTTGATCTAGGGGGAGTTTGGATGATGGTAAGCATCCAAGCAAGTGTAAGTGGTTCTAATTTTGTCAATTTTTGCAAATTTATGCTTGCTTTGCTTGTGTTGTCATAAATCACCAAAAAGGGGGAGATTGTAGCAAACATGGCCTCATTTACCATTTGTTCGAGTTGATTTTGGTGATTCATGCTAACACAAGTAATGGGACTAACCAAATTGTTTAGCATGTCTTTGTAGACATTTCTAGATCCTAAGGATGCAAAAATACCACATGCCAAAATGAGAAGATAGTCTATTTTTTTCAAGGGTCAAAACCGCGGAAGAAAAGGAAGGAAATTGACACTGTCGGATGAACCGACGGTACCATCGGTGCATAGCGTCGGAGTACTTGGTACACCGCGCAACGACTGGAGTTAACTTGATACCGTCGGATGAACCGACGGTCCCTTTCCTAGTTGCGTCGGATGAAATGGAGAAGAGAAGCCGCGAAGACAGCAGCGTCGGATGAACCGACGGTCCATTGGAGGGAACCGTCGGTCTATCCGGTGGTCGAGTTTAAACAAGACAGAGACGCGCCAAGATCAACGCAGTAGCACCGGATGAACCGACGGGTCAGCAGCAGTTCATCCGGTGGTCACGTGGAAGCTAACAGTAAGGTTCTGGCCGCAGGGTCTTCAGCACCGGATGATCCGACGGTGCGTCGGAGCATAGCGTCAGAGTAGTTCTGTCAGAGAACCTCAACGGCTAAGTGACGTGGGAGGGGCACCGGATGAACCGACGCCCTGAAAGGGATAGCATCGGTTCATCCGACACTTACTTTTTCAGGTGCCGTTAGCCAACGGCTCTTTAGTTGCCTTGGGCTATTTATACCCTCTCCACTCACCCATTTGAGGCTGCTGGATTGTGTGGAAGTGCAGAGGAGTGCAAGACACCTAGAAGATCATATCCAATCCATCCAAGTGCTTAATTGCTCATCCATAGACTTGCATATGCTTAGTGTATGTGCTTAGTGCTAGGCTTAGCTTAGAGCTGAGTGAGTGCAAGGTTGTGCCAACCTTGTGAGGTGATTCTTGAGTGAATCAAGGTGTACAAGGTTCGCCGGAAGCCTTGGGGCCTAAGTGGCTCACCGGCAATCGTCTTCGACCCTCCGGCTTGGTGTGGAGCGGCGAGGACACTTTGTGCGGGGGACGTGGAGACCCCCTTCCTTGGTGGAGAAGCTCCTTAGTGGAGGCGGCATCAAGGTGACCAAGGGAGCTTGACGAGTGCCTAAGTGGTGAGCCTTTGTGGGGAGTCAAGTGGTGCTCTTGGGAGAGACTTGGTGACCGGAAAGCAATACTCTTGTGTGAGTGCTTCAACAACGTGGACTAGGGGTGGCTTAGTGCCTACCGATACCACGGTATAAATCGCGTTTCAAGAGTTTGCTTCCTCTCATCCCTCTTTATGTTTCCGCATTTACTCTCTTGCAATCTTTGCTTGCCTTTACTTTCCTAGAGTAGTATCTTGCTAGGACTGGCTATAGGATGCAAAACTTGTTTTGGGATGGGAGTTTCACACTAGAACAACCCTAGTTGCACATCTAGATAGTATGTTCTAGTTTATCTTTGTGTAAAAATAGTGAAGTCATGGTTTAAGATTTTTAGTTTGCCTAATTCACCCCCTCCCCCTCTTAGGCTACGAGCATCCGATTCCTTACATATTTGTGCTAGGAGAGGCTGCTACATGTTGGTCACTTTGACTATGCAGAAATGATTTAATATTTGAAAAACATACAACTCTTCTCCCTTGCAGGTTATTTTCTTGATTATATTAAAGAAGCTAGTTTCACTGCACTTGGTGGCTGCGGCATCACTATGATTCGTGCAGGTGGTCCAAGAATTTTTTTGCTAGGCACATGGGTGGAGGTCTAGTTTGAGAATGGATCGTCAATAGAGTGCTTAGGTTATGCTGTGTGAATCTTGTTATGCCAAGTCATCGGGACTGTTTTAAGATATTTTATCAACTCGCTGAACGCTCCTGAAATTAATAAATCTTCCACTTTTAAAAAAGATTATTTTTGTGGCAAGCACCAAACCATCACATCATCTCTAGAAAACACTCTCTTGTGTAATCTCTTAATTCATGGTCACTAGAAAGTATTAGAGTAGTTCATTGTTATCATCTGTCAGCGTCAGGTCTTGAGCTGCGACATGCTCGGAATTATCTCCACTCCTCTCCAGCGATCAAGGGTGGCCTCCAGCGAAGCAGAATTGTAAAAGCAATCATTGCTCAACTTAACTTTGCACACGTTCTATGAGCTCTAGCTAGCATGTTACAGCAATAATATCAGATCGGTTAGAAAGAAACGCCGAATGAGATTTGCAGAGACCCCCGTCGCTCCCCTTCGGAGCGGCACGGGCGGAAGCCGAACCCTCGCGCCGCCACCCCCTCTTCACAGCCACTCCTCCTCGCCGCCGCCGGAGCGGCCGCCGGTGGCCCGCGCGGCCGCAAGGAAGGCGGCGGCGGGGCACCACCCCCTCCTCTTCTCCTTTTTCCTCTCCCCCTCACCATCCTACAGTTGCATCCATGGCGACGACGACCTTGCCGTGGTGACTGCTGCCGGTCGGCCGAGGCAAGATCCGCCATGGGATCGGCCTGATCTGTTGCTTCGGCTGCCGGATCTGCCCCCAAGGTCCTCGGCGTGTTCGTGTCTCGCGGTTTGCGACGGCGGCGGTGGGGCCCGTCCGGCGGCCTGCCCGACGTCCACGGTCCCCCTGCGGCGACCGGTGCCGGGCATGCCTCTGCCGCCGTCGCTTCCCTTGCGGTGGAGCCCGGCTGCCACTGCTCCTTCGGCGCCTCGGCTCCAGCTCGGTCTGGCTTCTTGGTGGCGGTGCGCTCGCCCCGGTGGGCGTTCGGCCCCTCTGGCGGCGCTCGCGGCTAGCGTGCGGCTGGGCTTGGCTGCGGCCACGTCTGTGGTCGGGGCGTGGTGCGCCTCGGCAGCGGCGTTCGTGATCTCCTCGCTTATGCGGTGGTTGACGCAGGTGGAGGTGGGCAGGTTTCAGCGGCTTCAACGGAGGAGGGCCGGCGGTGGAGGTGTGTTGGTGGCGTGACCGGCGGTGGCTAGCTTGGACGGTTGCTAGTGGCGCCACGGTGGCGTGGTTGGCAACGGTCAAGCGACGGCGTACCAGAGACGTCGTGGTGGCGTAGCTGGTTGCTCCGGGCTGCCTATCTCCGACTGTCGTGTGTCGGCAGTGCCGTGGTGGCATGGCCGATGACGGTATGCGCGGGCATTTGCCAGTGGCGCCGTGGTGGTGTCACTGGCTGCGTTTGGTGCGATGGCTCACTAGCTGCACCATGGCGGTGTGGTTGGTGATTGTAGGGAATCGGATGCTCGTTAGCCTAAGAGGGGGAGGGGTGAATTAGGCAACCTGAAAACCTTAACCTATGGCTTCACTATTTTTGCACAAAGATAAACTAGAACATACTATCTAGATGTACAACTAGGGTTGATCTAGTGTGAAACTCCCATCCCAAAACAAGGTTTGCAACCTATAGCCAATCCTAGCATGATACTACTCTAGGAAAGTAAAGGCAAGCAAAGATTGCAAGAGAGTAAATGCGGAAACGTAAAGAGGGATGAGAGAAAGCAAACTCTTGACACGCGATTTATCCCGTGGTATCGGTAGGCACTAAGCCACCCCTAGTCCACGTTGTTGAAGCACTCACACAAAAGTATTGCTTCCCGGTCACCAAGTCTCTCCCAAGAGCACCACTTGACTCGCCACAAAATCTCGCCACTTAGGCACTCGCCAAGCTCCCTTGGTCACCTTGATGCCGCCTCCACTAAGGAGCTTCTCCACCAAGGAAGAGGGTCTCCACGTCCCCCGCGCAAAGTGTCCTCGCCGCTCCACACCAAGCCGGATGGTCGAAGACGATTGCCGGTGAGCCAATTAGGCCCCGAGGCTTCCGGTGAACCTTGTACACCTTGATTCACTCAAGAATCACCTCACAAGGTTGGCACAACCTTGCACTCACTCAGCTCTAAGCTAAGCCTAGCACTAAGCACATACACTAAGCATATGCAAGTCTATGGATGAGCAATTAAGCACTTGGATGGATTGGATATGATCTTCTAGGTGTCTTGTACTCCTCTGCACTTCCACACAATCCAGCAACCTCAAATGGGTGAGTGGAGGTGGTATAAATAGCCCAAGGCATCCAAGGAGCCGTTGGCTAACGGCCACTGAAAAAGTAAGTGTCGGATGAACCGATGCTACCATTTTCAGGGCGTCGGTTCATCCGGTGGCCCTCCCACGTCACTTAGCTGTTGAGGTTCTCTGACAGAACTGCTCCGACGCTATACACCGACGGTGCGTCGGTTCATCCAGTGCTGAAGGACTTCTCGCCAAAACGTCTCTGTATGCTGCTTCGTGACCGTCGGATAGACCGACGCTTCCTACTAACCAAGGCGTCAGTTCATCCGGTGCTAAAGAGACTGTCTTGGCGCGTCTCTGTCTTGTTCAAACCTGGTCATCAGATAGACCGACGGTTCGCTCCAATGGACCGTCGGTTCATCCGGCGCTTCTGTCTTTGCGGCTTCATCTCTGCAACTCGTCTGACGCAACTAGAAAATGGACTGTCGGTTCATCCGACGGTGCCAATCCAATTTGGCCTTCTGCGCAGTGTACCAATTACACCGATGCTTGCTTCTCCGGTACTGTCGGTTCATCCGACGGTGGCTTTTCTTTTTCTTTCCTTTCTCGTTTTTGACCATTGAAAAATAGACCATCTTCTCAATTTGGCATGTGGTATTTTTGCATCCTTGGGACCTAGAAATGTCTACAAAGACATGCTAAACAATATGGTTAGTCACATTGATCATGTTGTCATGAATCACCAAAATCATACTCGAACTAATAGCATATGAGGCCATGTTCGCTATAGTGATGCCGACCGTCTCCTCCGCGGGTGAAAACCCATCCCTTCTTGGGACGGTGTTGTTGGCGCCTGTGGCGTCATCTCCTTCTTGAAGGCGATGTCGAGCATCTCCGGTGCTAGTATGCTAATCTATCCTTCGGCGATGGTTTGCTCCTGTGATGACGCTTTCTTTCTTCCTTTTCTTTCTTTCTTTTTGTTTGTTTTCTTTGTTTGTTTATCAAATTCCGAAAAGAAAAAAAATGAATGGAGTGAGCGGAGAAGAAGAGAGGTTTTAGTTCGTGGCAATTGTGTGTGGTGGCTCGTGTCGACGTCCCAATCCGACCGAGTGGAGTTGGCTCGTGTCATCGCTGACCGACGGAGTTGTTTGAGTTGTTTAGAGCGGTGCGTGTTGATGTCCCAATCCAACCCACCGGGTCCTTTCAGTTGAGTTGTGCGGAGTTGGTTGATGTCCCAATCCAACCCTCCGGAATTGTTTGGTCTGCGGGTCGGAGTTGTTCAGGGGTTTCTACTCCTCTTGAGTTGTACGGTCTTTTGACCGGAGTTGTACGGTCCTCGGACCGAAGTTGTATTGTTTTCGAGCCCGGTTTTCCTTATAAACTGGGTCAACTCTCTTCTTCTAATAAAAATTCGGGAAAGCGTAAGCTTTCGCCGTCCGTTCAAAAAAAAAGAAAGAAACGCCGAATGCAGCAGGAGGTAATGGTTAAAAGATTAAAAACATATATATAAAAGAGCATGTCCTTGACAGAGCTCTAATCATATCGGAGGCCGAGCCAGACGAAGTTAGAAACAAGAGATGGCGTCAAGCCTAACAAGCAGACAATTGGCAAGATGTCGGAGGAGATGGTGCAAGCAATCAAAGTGGAAATGCAATGGTTGTACGATATATGCTCACGTTTTTTGTGAAGTTCAGTATCCTGAGTGGCTAGCAAATTGCATCACGAATGAAGATACGAAAAGCAGATGTGCTACCACAGTCCTAGCAGGCACAACATGCATGGTGTGGAGGAAACGGCAGCTCAGAATAGAAGGAATGATTTTCTTGCCATCTTGATGCCTCTCATTTCTATTTTGCACAGAATGAGTTCACAAAATGGTATGGTTACCGTTGAGAGGTGCGTTTGTCTCTTTAGGCCCTGTTTGGGAGTTCGGCAATATTATTCACCTTTAAACAAGTTCCAGATGTATTTTCTAGTGCACAAGAAATACCAATGCAATTTGTTTCGGTTGTAAACTACTGTTTGGTTAATGATGAACGCACCAAACTGCCCGTGAAGAGAGATGAGCCTTTCCCTCCAAATCTGACGAGTAGTCCAGCCACGATTAGAGCATGGCTACAAATCGGATTTTCAAATTGGAGGATCGGAGGACATTAACGGCGACTTTGTTCATGTGAGGATGCCATTTGGTTCCTCTTACTCCGTCAAACATTGGACGAGAGGACGGGGATCGATTCTGTGATGCGATGTCGCCGTGTTGACACCATCTCGTGCTGCAAGGCACCACGGCCCTCGTCGTTGACCTTGCCGCGGCCAAAAACCTTTCTATCTCACGTCGTGGGATAGGATCAGGCCTCTGCGATGGAGGAGATCGCTGCCGAAGATGGGGAGGAGAAGGATCCGCCATTGCCAAAGGGTACGAGCTTGACCACCGTTGGGCGAAGCGATTCATATATTGAAATCTCACTGTCAAAATCAGAGAAAGAAAATGGTCCTGGGTGCTCTTGGCCATCAACCCCACCAGCGCCATGGAAAGCTTGAATCGGGGGTTGCTCGCCTGCCGGTGAGGGGCAGGCGGAGCACACGCAGGCGAGCGCAGGCCCGGAAGAGCCGGTCGCAGCCAGGAGCCCAGGAGACGTGGGCGCAGGCGAGCTCGCCGGCTGCATCAGGGAGAGGTTGTGTGCGGGGAAGGATGCGGCGACGCCGCCGCGCCGGTGGGGACGAAGGCGAAGTGCGGAAGGCAGTGAGGATCTCGATCGCCGCGGCGAGTGAGTGCATGGGCATGACGCGGGGGAGCAGCGAGCGGCGGCGGAGCGTTGGCAAATGGCAAGCCACGAGCGGCCGCGGGGTCGAGTGGAGGATCTCTCGATAATTGTCGTTTTGTTTTCCAGACCTGGTGAGGTGTTTATTATTTTACACCGGTAAACAGGCCAAACCGGTTGTAATTTTATTGTGCTAACCGCTATTCCAAACAGCTCTTTGAGCTCACCGGTGTAAATTAATTAGGTGGTGTAAGTTACCGGTGTTTTCTCTATAAAACCTGCCATCCAAACAGGCCCTTAGCTATTTTTTGTTTCAACTACTCTTGACCAATACTATGCCTTCTGGAAATGAGTGACTCTGGGCTTCCAAGAGTCTAGTCTTTATTAAAATGAGAGGACTACCGAGACTCGTCCATTTTCTGTCCTATATATAGTCAACGACAAACATATACTACGTCCCCAGTACGAAAACAGGAAAAGTAGACTATCATTTATTTCAAAATGATGTGTTCAATGTGAAGAAACTAAAGGAACTGCTTTATGTGAGTACAAGGGAGAACCTGCTGCTCTGGTTACAAAATTAAATCTTTTTAATACAGAAATATAGTTTGCACATAGAAAATAAAGCATCTGACCGATAAATAGGGAAGTTACTATATAAAACTCCATTTAATTTTCGTATTCACTTTATTTGACATCACATTTCATACTCATATGAAACTCACAGTTGCTCTCAGCATTGGCACTGCGAAGCATTTGAATAAGAGATCGTTACTCCATTTCCTTGATCAAATACTGTTTAATCTCGACTTGGAAAAATATATAGTTTTTATACTAGAAAATATGAGATTGGTTCCATCAGTTGGAAATGCATTGATCACCATTATATTTATGACTGCAAGCATAATGACTTGGCACGACTGCAAGACTTGTGTTTAGCGTAAGAGTAAACAAAACCGAGAGCATCTAATACTCTCCTGTAGAATTTGGCTCATCTCAACTCCTGGCAATGGTTGTCCACCATATTATAGGTGATGATGGTTACACCCAGGACCTAGCAGGCATGTCTAGAACCTGTTTAGCCAGATATCGAATTATTTGCCAAAACCTAGCAAGTTGGCGGCTGCCTGTTGATGTACCCCATCCGTCTTATGAAGAGTGAAATCCTTGGGTTTCAAAATAATTCACAAAAGAGTGCAATCTCAACAACTAGATGGCACCTACTTATCTAATTAAGTGGCCATCCATGTTTGATTGGCATGCCAAACTTCGGGTTCTTGTGTTTCTTGTATTAATTAGAACCTGAAAAAAGCCCTAAATACTTTAATTAACTTTGTTAATATGATCTAACCTACCCACTCTAGCTGTACAGCATACCAAGACCAGTGCCATAAATTCCCTATCTCTAATAATTGACGCAACATGTGCCTGTTTCTTGCATGGGCAATGCAACCAGCAGCATAATTTTTTCTGTTGAGAACACCAACCACTGGCACTGCAGGAGGCCAATCGCTAGGTGATGAGCTAGGTTCAGGGTCTTTCTTTTGCTTCGCCACTTTCTTTTGTTTCTCAAGGACTAAACCATGCGATCTATAGTGATCCTTATGGACTGTGCTTTGAATACTTCTCTGAAATCATTTCCATTGATCAAGCTTCCTCAAATGCACCCATGCCTTTTTATGTGCTCAGCACCATAAGCACATCTCATAGTTGTTAGACAATTTGATTTTTCTTCTCCCACACAACTTTCATCCTACGGTTGGAGGGTGGAGAGGAATTAATCTTCTCTGCCCGGCCAGGAGAAGTGATTGAGTTTTTGTTTGTTCTCAATAACTTTTTGAGAACCGGAAGCAGATGGACCCGTTAATTAAGGCCTATTTGCTACCAAATTTATTGAGATCTGATTTGTTCTCAATAAGTTATCTAAAAACTAGATGCCCACTTGTCGCAGAATCTGGTCTGAAATGAAGAAGATTCATGTCATACAAGAAAACAATGTACCCAGAAGGATGACTACAGAACAACACATTTGTGGATGGAGGTGGACCTACATTTGAGGTGTCACACTGGTAGAGAGTGAGGCTTTGGTTCGGGTCTTTAGTCCCGGTTCAACTTTAGAGCCGGGACTAAAGGCCTTTCGTCGACGTGGCCCGAAATGGCTGCTGTAGCCGACCCCCCTTTAGTCCCGGTTGGTATTACCAACCGTGACAAAAGGGGAGGCTGCCAACGGCTCTATCCGGCAATAATTGCCCCCGGTCTTTAGTCCCGGGTGGTGTTACGAGCCGAGACTAAAGGGGTCTCGGCTCGTAACACCACCCGAGACTATTGGCCGGCATCCATATAAGCACCGTACCTCCTTCTTCCTCCTGCCACCCGAGCCATTCACCGTACCACTCACCCGCGAGCTCAAGCTCCTCCACTCCATGGCGATTCAAGCCTAGGGTGGTGCTGTGATTTTTTTCTTCATTAGTTTGTGAAGATTTCTCTCCTCCAAAGTGTTGTCCAGGTTGGAATCTTCATCCTCCCTTCATTTGTTGTGATTAAATTTTGTTTTATGGTTTAGAGATGGAGAAAGTAGAAATGTTAATTTGTAGCTAGGTAGGAGGAGCTTAAATTAGAGAGATGAGATTTTGTATATATACGTGAAAATGTAGTTAGGATGGTACTTGCAGTGTTCCTTCTTTCATTAAATTTGTATTACTAAGCATTCTCTTATTTTCTTATTTTTCTTAATATTGAATTTTTCTTGTACATATAGTTTATAAAATATATGCTCATAAAGGAAGACATATAGAAAATGTACTAGGTATTTCCATTCTTTCATCGTTTAGAAATGATTTTATTTCTAGGTAGCTATAGGAGGAAATAGAAGATTAAATTCTTTTATTAAGTATGTTTTTTATTTTTATATAGAATAAATGTAAGCATTCTCTTATTTTCGTGTTTTTAAAATTGAATTTTACTTGTACATATAGTTTATAAAATATATGCTCATAAAGAAAATAATAGACATACATAAAATGTACTAGGTATGTATTTTCATTCTTTCATTGTTTAGAAATGCTTTTATTTCTAGGTAGCTATAGGAGGAAATAGAAGATTAAATTCTTTGATTAAGTATTTTTTTATTTTTATATAGAATAAATGTAAGCATTTTCTTATTTTTCTTGTTTTTGATATACGGCCCCACGTCCTAATTAGCTACAGTTTAACATCACGGGCTAGGTGGGGACTGCAGCTCCGTGATGTTGGACTGTAGCTAGATAGGAGGTGTAGGGCATGGTGATGTAGTACTGTAAGTGGGAGAGCCAGGTGTATATGACGGTGAGGTGAGACTGTTGTAGTTCCCGGAGCATCTGGGTCTTCTGAGTCGCTGGTTCACAAAGGTTATGTACAGTAATAATACTGTTGAATTCTATCCCCTTTTGTTTTTCTATTTATGCATATATTGAATCCAATCTATATATGTAAACTAATCCTATTTATTGTGAATAATGTGTGTTATTTTGATTTGGATATAGTTTGAGCTAACAATGTCGTCGTCAAGTGGTGTTGGTAATGGCGCCCGTGGCCGTGGCATAGTCTGTCGCCGTGGCGGGCGTGGTGGTCGTGGCATTGGCCGTGGAGATCTTGGTGGCCGTGGAGGTGTTTTGGAGGACCCGTTGCCTCTACGTTCAGGATTGCACTTTCACCGCGAGATTACCTTGCAAATGGGTGATCCGGGACGTGTATCTAACGTGGTAATATAAGAATTGAAATTAATTTGCTTTACATAGAACTTTTTTCATTTCACATGGAAAATCTGTAATTTTAGTTACATATATAATTATTGTAGGTTATCAACAATATCAGATGGCTCAGAGACATTATCGGGGATATGAGTGGTACTCCTCCTATAGTGAAAACTGAGCACGTTGATGAGCACATGGCAAGAGTGTATATCTCTTTCACCATACCTGCTCGATATGTAGACTACGGCCAGTTGCCAGTAGGCGCGCCACACCCGATGGTTGCCATTGCAACAGATGGCTCAACATCACCTATTCAGTTAACCCGAGAGAGGACTGGATTGTCTACAATAGCTCCAGAATAATGTTGGGTGCTTCGTGCCAGACCTTTCCTATTTTAAATTAAGACAACTCGAGGCGGGTGAAGGTAATGTGATTGAGACTACAGAGAGGCTTTGCAGGGCTCATCGAGTTGTGGTATAATATACATATATATATAAGATTTTTTATTCATTCTTAATTAATTTGTTTCTGGTACATATATATTTTGAACTTTCATAAGGTTATTATATCTCATCATCATCTGATTATGTGCAGGATCGCTCTGGTTCTACCTATGCTTCAATTAGCTTCCGTGCGATTCTTAATCAAGTTGTGAAAAGAGTTGGGGTGGATTACTATGGTGGGGAGCTGTTTTTCACCAACAATTGGAAGAGTCAAGCAATTCTAACTTTCTACAAGCCAGCAGAACCCGAGGCTCTATTGTTTGATGTCTGCAGTGCTGTTTGTGACACTCCTCCGGAAGCGGAGGAGAGTGCACTAGTACGCGCTCTAGCTTATTTTGAGGGAGTTCTAGGCTGGAGGATTGCAGACATTAATCATATTCCATATCTACAAGCGCGTGCTGCTCAGTAACATTATGCATGCATGGATCAGGCTTTGTACCGTACCCTATTATATGAACTTGTATTAATTAGCTAGCTATGTGAACCTTTATGAACTTATTATTAATTATTATTAATTAGCTACTTTATTATGAATTCATGTATTGTCTTCAACATGTTTAGTAAGCATGTTTAGAGGGATTCTGATGAATACCATGCATTCAGACATATATTGCACTACCTCCAGTACCGATAGGAGCAAGCTGCCCAAGCATAGTGCTTTTGGTGACACCTCTCAGGAGGTCAGCTGCAGTATATATATACTAGCTCTTAGACACCTTTTCCAGAGAGTGAGAGAGAATGTCGACATCTTACTTGAGCAGCTTGCTCCGTCGGTACTGGAGGTTACGTGCGCTATATATGTATACGTAAGTCATTGTAAAAAATTAGGTAAATGTAAAATTGATAATTAGTTCTATGGATCATTATATCAAAAAGTAAACAAAGATGAAGAAACAAACGTGATTGTAGATAAAGAAGTCGCAGACTTCTTTGCAAAAGCGAGAGAAGAAACTCGACAGGAAGAGCTGGATGCTAAAAAAATGAAGGTCGTAAGCAGAGACTCCAGACTTTCATACATGAGAGGGAAGAAATAAGGAGAAGGAAACCGCCGGTAGAGTTGAAAACAGACTATGAGCGTTCGATGGACAAGTCTTATCTAAAGAAGAGACAACGAGGGTCGCTGAATAGTTATATCGAGCAAATACCTGCGTCGACGTCGGGGACCGCCACAAACAAGAACAAGGAGAAGCAAATAGATGCATCCACGACCGATCTGACTAACTTGTTTGCGGGCCTCAGTGCAGAAGCACAAAAAGTAATTGACAACATGTCTGAAGAAGAACTGGCTCAGGTCATTGACTTTTATGAACAAACAAAGATGACTCTTGGTGGTATTCTCGGCCTTGAAGACCTACCAGCGGATAAAAATTTCGTACCTAGATGGCACTTTGAGCTAGGACGACCTCTAGTGAAGCCAGAATTGGTCAACAAGCTCCCAACTAAGATGCGCAGATTTCATGACTGGTACTTGCAGAAGTCAGATGAGGGCCTGGAGATGTTTGGTATGCTCGTGAGACCTGGAGATTTTGTCCTTCAAAACGAGAGGGTGGTCTGGCTCCAATTCAGTGCTATCTGTGAAATTTACCATCTGGATGCTGTGAATACCGATCTTATGATGGCCTGGTGACTATAAGTGGCATATTTTCATATGTTTATTAATAAATTTATTACATTTGTCGATCTACTAATTAACATTTGGCTTTCTTCTTGTGTGTAGCCTGCAACTTACTGAGATGCGAAGGAAGGGTTATTCAAGAATTGTTTTCATGGACCCATCAAAAGTTAACGAGCAGGTGATCCAGAACCAACGAAAAACAATAATCGAGACCATTTATAGGCACTTAGATGAGTTTTATTACAAGAACCTTATACTACTGCTTTACAACTTCAAGTAAGTACGATTGTTATCTAATTATCCTTGTTAATTCTATTTAGTCAATTCTAATCTTCATGAGCATGCATACAGATTTCACTGGATTCTACTCATAATCACTATCGACAATAGCAACATCAATGTGTATGATTCATTGAGAAAAGATCCCTCAGAATACCAAGACCTTCGAGATGTATTTCACGAGTAATAATTCTATCTATGACATTTTCTTTAATGCAATATATATATTTAGCTTTTATACTAACATTGTATATTTTATTATTTTGCCTCAGAGCTTGGACCATGTTCACTGCAAATCACCGAGGACCATTTCGAGAAACAATTAGATGGCTCACTGATTTTCCGGTACGTATACAAATAACAACTTCAGATTGGGAATATTTAAAATGTATAACACTAGTATTTCATAATATGTTCTCCTCTCCACTTTAGTGTTTGAGACAAGAACCAGGAAATAATTTATGCGGGTACTACGTCTGTGAGCACATACACCATTACAGTGGCAACGCGGATGATGATAGTGTAAGTAAAATAAACCTATTAATAATACATCATTTTTATCCTCTTTTGTATATTTAATCGCTTGGTGTATTTTATCAACTTATTTGCAAATTACAGAGGATTATAAAAAGGGATGCACTCATTGAGAAGGATCGTCTCTTGGCAATTCAAGAAGCTCTCATGAGATTCCTCATGGACGAGGTGGTTAATCCATAAGGAAAACATTATTATGACAACCATCCAATTGACCGACTCACCTCCGAGGAAAGCTAATTGAGACTAGAAATTTGAACTGAATGATATTTTGATGTATATATACTATATGGGGTTTTGATGTATATATACTAGTTTAAGAAAATACTATTTATTTTCATGTGTATAAATTATTATGTGTATATACATTTATAAGTTTATATATGTTGATATATAGGGTTTAATTTATATATAAGTCTAATCTAAGTCGTATATGATATATATAGACATATATACATATATACAAGTGCAAATACGTATACATACATATACGGGTTAGACAACAATTAGAATATACGGTCAAATCGAAAACAGCAAAAAAAAAGAGACGAGACCCTTTAGTCACGGTTGGTATTACCAACCGAGACTAAAGGGGGTGGGCGCAGGCGCTGGCGTGCCCCCCTTTAGTCCAGGTTGGTTCACCCGGGACTAGGGGGGTTGTCTCTCATCATTAGTCCCGGTTGGACTTGAGAGACCTATACCCCTTACCAACCGGGACTAAAACCCTTTCCCTACCAGTGTCACCTGTAGTTAATCGACGCTTCTTTGTAGGAATGGGTGAACTTCAAACTTTTCGTCGGTTCCCAAAAAAAATGGGGCGCACCGAAATTGTTTTCCATACTGGTCATGTCCAATCATCAAGGCAAAATGTGTAAAAACTTTGTTTTGACATATGGTACATCGTGAAGCCGACCTCTCTGGCTGTGCTCTAAAGTTTGCAAGTATTTGCATGGCTGGCATTCTACTATCACAGAGCACTGCCAGATTCATACAATCAGTACATTAGCTAAAAGAACTACTTTGTCTGGCTTTGGATTATCCAGCATTTGTTGTGATAATCTATTGCAGACCTCAGTGCTGCCAAGGAACCAATAAGTTGATGACTTGATGTTGAGCTGATCGAGTATGCATTCGGGTCAACTAAGATCCGGCCTGGCCATTCCAATAAACCACCATCCTGAAGAAAAGAGCATCCCAATGCCTCTCATGCCTACCGGCTGCCTGCCACTAGAGTTTCGTATCAGTATAAATCCCACAATACCTCAGGGGGCATCTGGTTCATGCAGTTCAGAGCTCTTTTCAGCTGTTATTTATTTGCCAGAGGAGTCTTCATAGTAGTTTACTATGGACATTGTCAGCTACTTCTGTCACCGATATATCATTCCGAGGCCTCACATCCAAAACAACCATGCGGAAATAATGTCACAATTACTGTGCTGGCATTTTTATATAGCAATACATCCAGAACCAGAGCTTATATAACACATACATGATGTGTTACTCTGCTGAAATAATGTCTGTAAGCATTGGAATGTAGGATGCTGAAAATGTAGGATTCTGGAAAACTGGTCGCGAATATATATGCACCAATTATCATGTCTGACAGACATAAAAGCTAGATATGGAAGGGGCATGGGTGGACAGTATAGTGGACCTGATCTCACAATAACAGAGCACACCTATATTACATCAAGAACCTGCAAAAACAAACATGTGCTGCTGGTAGAGAGCCCGACTTTGATGTCGTCCCAAACCTTTGAAGCCATCGTGGACGGTCAAAATCGCTCTCTCCAACAGCTTCAAAGCTCTATCGAACTGATGCTTTAATCTAACAAGACTTTAGTGAGTAATCTGAAAGCAGTCAGCTACTACTGTAATCGATCATTCCGAGGCCTCTCAACCATAACTAGAATGCAGAACCGAGGTCTCAATCAAAATCTTGATGGCGGGTGTGCTGGTTATTTTATATAGCAATGTATGCAGGAGTAATTGTTATACATAAGACATTTACGGTGTGTGACTGTTCGGTAGCTAGTCCTGGCAGTGTCCAGGCAGCCCACCACGGTTCTATCCCAGTTGGGGACGAACCTGGTGTCGCACGGGGGATTTATCCCCAGCAGACGCACTCGTGTGCGGTGGTTGAGCGGCCATTGTGGCCCTCCCAGTCTGCTGTTGTAAAAAAAATTCCTCGTCTGCCCCATGCCAAAACACATGTCTAAAACCAGCCTAATCTCATGTGAGCTGCGCTGCATGTCGCTGTGTATGGGTAGGGTTAGGGTTCGGGGATTTTCTTGACTAGTGTGAGAAATGTCTTCTTTCTTAATACAATGCTAGTGGGGTTGTCTTAACCCTCGCAGGTCGAGTTTTTTTTACGGTGTGTGACTCTGCTGCAATAAATATCTTAAGAAATAGGCGTCGTGCTTTATTATAAATTGTAATGTCTCAAGAACACACCCGCCAACTTTTTAGAGAAGAATGTGTGGCTGATAACAATGGGATATTTGTTATGTTCACCAATGGACCAGACATTAAATTCATGTAGAGTTGATCTTATATAACACATACACGTAATATCCAAAATATATAGATCACCATTTTAGGGTTCCAAGCTTACCATATGGGTTAGCGTATTACTTGCCTCATACATCAGTTTTGCCTTCACCGAAGTGGATGTGATTGCATGAGGATAGAGTTCCCGTGGGCAGCGAGAATTAGTAATGCAGCAATATCACCGCAGGGCAACCCTGCTGTCTTCCTCCTGCGGTGGTATTCTATTATGAGAAAGAAAACATTCAACGGTGGTGTAGTGCGTTACAGAACAAGTTGGGATAGAAAATGGTGGAGCATGTAATGACCTTTAGGTGCAGGTACGTATGTTCGGCTGTGCACCCCTCACTTGCGGGCTTTGTGATCTAATTAATCTTGCCAGCTTTCATCGAAGGCGTCAACTGAAGACCACATGCCGGAAACAACCAGCCGATCTTGCCTTCTATCTCCAGCTGAAGAAGAGGTACAACAACATCCACAGAAATTCAGTTGTTTTATCTGCTTCTTATTCTTATGCAACGTATAACTGCTGTTTTGTGCAGGCTACCTTCTTCAGGTCAGGTTGAATGCCACGGTTATTGAGGTACTCCGGATCCCTCGGTTCCAAAATACTTGTCGCCATTGACTTTTTTCTGCATCTTTGACCATTCGTCTTATTCAAAAAATATTGCAAGTACAATTTATTTTGTTTGCTATATGTTTTAATGTTGTATGTATTTTAAGCTTGAGTTATCGTTTTACATATTTGCGATAATTTTTTGAATAAGACGAATGGTCAAAGTTGCGAAAAAAAGTCAACAGCGACAAGTATTTTGAAACGGAGGGAGTATTATAATGTAACTGGATACCTTTTTTTAACATCATACACACAGGATCTGTAGAACATGCATGTTTTGCCCTCGATTCACGATTACAGCTCCGAAATCCGCCTAGCCACCGTGCGCTACAGAGACACACAACGACAGACGAAAAACACACGGCGCGAACTTCGCCGTGTGTATTTCAGGAATACACACAGCGAACTTCGCAGCTAGTCGTCGTGTGTCCTTTATCGCGCACACAACGGCGAGGTCGTTGTATGTAATATAGGACACACGACGAAATAAAGCAAAGGGACGGCGAGGCGGCGAGCTGACAGGGTTAGACGGCAAGTGCCTAACCATACACACGACGACCAATTTCAAAAAAAAAATAAAAAACAATTCACCTTCCCCACCGCCAGCCACACCTCCGCCACCGACTTGCTCCCACTGCTACAGCCCCGTCGGCCTCCTTCCTCGCTCCACCGCCGCCGCTACAACCACCACACCACCACCACCACACACCGCCGCCGCTGTCACCACGCCAGCCACCACCAGCACACCGTTCCTCCGCCACCACCACACAAGAGAGAGAGAGAGAGAGAGGAGGATAAGCTACCCGCCGCCGTAGCGTACCTCCATCGCCAGATCTGAGGAGGGTGAATCCGCCGCCACCAGATTTGTGGTGAGGGAGACGAAGCGGACCTGAGCTTCGCTACCACCGGATTTGCTGAGGGTGAGCCTGCTGCCACCGGATCTATGGTAAGGAAGAGGAATCTGAGCCGAGCTACGCCACCGCCGGACTTGCTGAGGCCGAGCCCACCACCGTGTTGT
The DNA here is from genome assembly GCA_036936925.1 of Cenchrus fungigraminus. Classification (NCBI taxonomy): domain Eukaryota; kingdom Viridiplantae; phylum Streptophyta; class Magnoliopsida; order Poales; family Poaceae; genus Cenchrus; species Cenchrus fungigraminus. Next base: position 18,927,430 of record CM072774.1, read on the forward strand.
GTTGCTGCTCCTCTTGCCTCGCCGCCGCTCCTCATTGCAGCGAGTGAGGGGCGAGCGAAGGGGGGAGAGGAGGGGCAGCCAAGGCGAGTGGGCAGCAGCGATAGAATCCGGAGAGGGCGCAATGACGGAGAGAGGGGGGTGACGGGAGGTGGCGCGCGTCTGCGGTTGGGATGGAGGGAGGGAGGGAGGGGTGGATTTATACCTAGGGTTAGTTAGGGGAGGGGCCGGCTGGCCCAATATGGCTTCGTAGTGTGGTCAAGTTTAGGCCCATGGTGAAGTTTATTTTTTCAAAAATTGCTGCAAATGAATTTAATTAGTTAAATATAGTAAATAAATACAAAAATCTATCAAATTGTAACATGGAGTACAACATGTTCTTTGTCAAAAGTAGAAATTCTTTTAAAGTCAAACTCAAATTCGATCGTCACTTTCACTGCAAATCTAACCGTATCATTCTCAATTCTATGAAACTTCTTCGAATATGTTTCCGTTTTTAAGCATCATATGTAAAAAGATTTGCGAAACTCACCCAATTTTGTACCATAGTCATCATATATGATATCATGATATATTGACAAATCTCATAATTTTTGGACTTAATTTTCATTTTTTTAGATTTTTAAAATTATTCAGACACTCTTGGTCATGTTTTCTGATCAAGATGTTCAAAATTTCTTTTGATTTCATGGGTAAAATCTTAAATTGTGCTAAATAACATGAATATTATTTTTTCATTCATTTTATTCTATTGTTTCAATCACTTGTAGTTCAAATTTGATATGAATCAAAAAATTGATGGAATTGTAATTAATTAGTTATCTGTAACAAACAAATACAAAATTGCTCCAAGTTATAACATAGATTACTAGATGTTGCATGTGAACCCGAGAAAAAGTTTGGAAGGTGAAAGACGATTTTTTCGGGTTGCTTCGCCATGTGTCAAAGAAAAGCACATGACGAAGAGGAATAATCATCATGTGCCAAAAAGGAAGCACACGGTGAATAGGAATAATTGCTGTGTGTGTCTGCTGTTGACAAACGACGAAGAGTAACGGTCAACTCCAGTTTTCATGTCCGTCACCTACGGTGGGCACGAGGAACGCACGTGACCCTTTTCTCCGTGTGTAGTGACCTCGACAAAGGTGAAGAAGTTGGTCGCCGCGTGTCTAATGGAGGCACACGGTGAAGGAGTTGTTCGCCATGTGTCCCTGGGAACACACAGCAAACATTGGCGTCGTTGTGTGCCCGATAAAAAAACACATGGCGAACTTCTGGGCACACGGCGCAGTACAGTTTTCCTGTAGTGTACTCTGATTGACAAATAAAATTTTCAAAAGCAGGATCAGCAAGGAACCGAGGGGAGATGCTGATAGCATTAGGTACGTGTAGCTTGTTTGCCAGATCTACCTGCCTTAATTTTCCCCATTTCCTATTTTAAGGGGATTATTATGTTATTCCGCATCCTACTTTGCTGCTCTCATGTATCTTTGGCTCATCGATGTTACAATTTGGTAGCATAAAACACCACGTATCTAATAAATCCATTGGACTTTCCGTGCAGAAAGCTTCACTGCCATAACAGCCCTAATATCATTGTCCCTACCAACTAGACTCCTGGCCGTCACAGGTAGGGGTGGTAATTTTTTTGAGAATCACACAGTACAACGCATACGCTCACAACACGCACGCAAACTCACCCCTATGAATACACGTATGCAATCCTAACCTTATGAGCACCTCCGAAGGATTGAGCACCGGCAGATCTGGAGATTGCCGAAGTCACCATTGGCGCCTTGTCGTCGACGGGAATGTCACTTACCACTTAACGCATAACGCCGGTAAATCCTGGAAAATCCAGGAAAAGGTGCGAGCACCAAGATTTGAACCTTAGTGGGTAGCGTCCTACTGGACTGTCCTACCATTGGACTACAAGCCCAAACGCATCATTCACAATCCAACTAGACCCTTTTATTCTTCTAGTTCAAAATTAAATAGAATTATGGCCCGATCCTTAAATTTCTTAGTACAAAATGGAGGGCCCGTTACCACCCCTAGTCACAGGTGGAGCCAGTCCGCCAGAAGATCAACCAACCTGACAAGTGGGCCCGCCTGACCAGACGTGCGGGTCTAGGGCGAGGAGATGCTTGGTGCACAAAACAAGATAAGCCGGGCGGCACGAGCCAACCTAGATGTCCCGGATTCTATCTGTAAACATGGATGTCCCGGATGTCCCGAGTTGGTTTCCAGATAGAATTTATCTAGTAGGATTGATTGGCGTTAGCTAACATTTGAGGATACTATGACTTCAAGCATAAATGAGTCTCAAAAGTTGGTTTCCTACAAGATTATTCATATTGGAATACTTATTTTCAAACACTTAATTTCTTGAACATTCATATTCGATATAATGTTTTCATTAAATGATCCCAACGTATCAAGTATTTTATTGTATATAAACCATTTATTATCTCTCCCATTATTTTGGATACGGCTATCATTTTTTGGATTCATGGACATTTAATTGAAACCAAACTAGTATTCTTATGAACTATTGATAAAAGTATGTAGCTCGAAAATGGTCTATATAAGGATCATTATGCATCGTTCGTAGGCAAGCATAGAGCAATACTTGATCTTAGTAACATCAACGCCGTACTAGTAAAGGATGGCTATGAAGGCTATGATTCAACTTATTCTCTTTAGATCTACTTTTTAGCATTTTTACAACACATCAAGCTTGTGGTGAGAAAGAGTGTTATGAAGAGAAACACGCGGTTAAGACCTATTGCAAGGAAACTATCACAATTTATGGGTCCTATGTTGCCCCAAGCAACCAGTGTCGTCATATCGTGGGATTATCTGACATGCTTTGCATCTGCCGTATACTCAAACCTATTGAGGAAGTCAGAATAAGTGCATGTAAGCTTGTTCGTCTTGCACATGATTGCGGCAAATCACTACCCGCGAGAAGCAAATGTGGAAGTAAGTAACAGAAACTTGTCGTTCTTCTGAAATATTACATATTTCTTGTAATATTAGTCTTTAATTTAGGAAGTAGCTTGCAAGTTTCAAACAACTAATGTCAAAATTTATCAGGTTATGTAAATAATACATGATATGAACTTTGTTTCTCTGGTTGGACAGTCCCATCACCTAGGGCATATCCATGAGAGTATACAAAAACATGATGCATAGCATAAGGAACAATGGTAGAAGAATAATTGTGCACTCAGTTGGGATTTATCTCCTACCTTTGGTCATGTCAAGTTAATGAATAACAAAATCAATGGGTTTGTTGTATTAAAATATATTATGCTACTTATTTACACCGCAAGATTTTCACTAAATGTGCCACATATTGTGGTGCTAGTTTTTATTAATTTGCACCATTTCTTTTCTATTGAGTCCATAAGAAATTGATGAACGACCCACATATGAATCCACACCATACAAAATCCCCAACTCAAGTGGTCAGACAGAAAAAAGGACTGGTTCAATGGGAAAACCCATGATCCAATGTCTGACAGGTTTGATTATTCAATATTAAAATATCAACCCTACAATTCACTACAGGGATCCCTAAAGACGCCGAGTGCCCCAGGAACTCGGCGAAGCCCATAAAACACTTGGCGTTGTATTTTTCGAGTGTTGAACTCCGCGACAAGCACTCGGGAACCAAAGAGTCGGCGAAGAGCAAGACGCCGAGTGTCAGACGTCGAGCACTCGGCGAAGCTTCACCAAGTGTCCTACATAGCACTCGGTGTCTTTTTTAAGCATTAGCCGAGTGTCAGTACTTCAACACTCGGTCAACATTTTCTGAAAAAAATAAAAAAAATTGCTCAGCCGCCCGGTGCCCGGCAGGGCGCACCACCACGGGTGTCGTGGCCGCATCGCTCCCTGTGCCGTTGTTGGTGGCTGCGTGCTCCGGAGAAGAGGAGCAGAGGATAGGAGGGGGCAGCGGCCTCCTGCGCTGGAGCAGAGAGGAGCGGAGGGTGCAAAATCATTTTAGTTTTTTCTTTTAATTTTTCTAGTCATGTAATTCAATTATCTTAGTATGCACTTGTAGGTCAAATTCAATCTATATGAATTAAAATACTATAATGGCACTTAATACATTAAAATTGTCCAATGGTTTTAAAACATTACTGAAAACAAACATTAGCAATGTTTGTTCTCTATTGCCTATAAACAAAGTTTTGTTGTCAAATGACAATTCGGTCGTCACTTAGACTGAAAATCTCATTGGATCCTGCTCAACGCTAAAATCCTTCCTCTCAGATGCTTCAATTTCTAAATTCTAAAATTTTTACCACATGCTCCACGTATGATATCATCACATAATGACGAATCTCAGGATTTTCAGAATTTGTTTGGTTTTTTAAAAAAATTTAAAACCATACCGTCACACGTTAATAGTCGTGTTAACAACATGTTCGAAGTTCCTTTTTATTTCAAAGGTTATGCCTCAAACAGGGATGAATAATATGAAGATCAATTTGTTACACACTTTTTCTATTCTTTAAATCACTTGTAGTTCAAATTTGACTTCATTCAAAAAATTACTTGAAATGCAATTAATTAACTAAATATAGCAGGCAAATGCAAAAAATTACCAAATTTTGACATAGAGTACTACATGTTGTATGAGAACTAAAGAAAAAGTTTGAAGCCAAGGGGAAGAAAAAAAAAATCAAATTTTGCCTTGTGTCCCAGGCAGACACTCGACAAACAGGTAGATGCCGAGTGTTGGACCTAATACACCCGGCGAATATATTGTAGATGCTGAGTGCCAGCTGTTGACAGTCGGCAAACAGGTAGATGCCGAGTGTTTTTCTTCTAGCACTCGGTGAAATGGCTATTCGCCTAGTGTCAATAGTTCGCCGAGTGTTTTCTTCTAGCAATCGGCGAATAGGCTATTTGCCGAGTGCTCCGTGGAAAACACTCTGCGTATTTTTTAGCACTCGGCGTATTTGGGTTTTCCTGTAGTAATTATATGGTTCAACAGATGTATTTCTTTCCATATGACACATATATATCCATCCTAATATACTGCAATATAAAATTTTTGTGACGTGAATGTATAAAATGTCCGTAAATAATTCACAACCACATGGTTGATCTTATATATAGCATGCTATTTCTTGATAGGTCTCCAAAGTCGGTCAGTGCGTCAGTGTAAGGCCGGTTATAGTCGGCGCTCATATGGCACCCAAGAAAACTGCACCTTCACAAGGATCGTCAACTCAAGATGAAGAGAAAAGCTAGCTCTCCTTATTACTTTAAGGCCGCCAAATTACTAATGCTCAAATGCATGTTTTTATACATTTTGATTTCAGTGGTGATCACTAAGATCATAGCAAAATTACTAAGTAACCCATAACAATTAAACTATTGAGTGACCTGTCCACCATATTCAGTAACTTATAACTGTAACCAATATTCTGCAAAATCATTTTAGTTTTTCTTTTAGTTTTTCTACTCATATAATTCAATTATCTTATGCACTTATAGCTCAAATTCAATTTATACGAACTAAAATTCTATAATGGCACTTAATACATTAAAATTGTCAAACGGTTTTAAAAAATTACTGAAAACAAACATGAAGCAATGTTTGTTCTCTATTGCCTATAAACAATGTTTTGTTGTCAAATGACAATTGGACCCGTCACTTGGACTGAAAATCTCATTGAATCCTGCCCAATGCTAAAATCGTTCATCTGGGATGCTTCAATTTCTAAACATCGTATGTGACAAAATTTTTCAAAACCTTTTAAAATTTTTACCACATGCTCCACGTATGATATCATCACATCATGACAAATCTCATGATTTTTCAGAATTTGTTTGTTTTTAAAAAAATTTAAAACCATACGGTCACACGGTAATAGTTGTGTTTCCTTAACAAGATGTTCGAAATTCCTTATTATTTCAAAAGTTATGTCTCAAACAGTGATGAATAATATGAATATCAATTTTTTACACATTTTTTCTATTATTTAAATCATTTGTAGTTCAAATTTGACTTCATTCAAAAAATTGCTTGAAATGCAATTAATTAACTAAATAAAGCAAACAAATGCAAAAAATTACCTAATTTTGACATGGAGTATTGTATGAGAACTAAAGAAAATGTTTGAAGCCAAGGGTCAGCAAAAAATTCAAGTTTTACTGAGTGTCCCGGGTAGACACTTGACAAATAGGTAGACGCCGAGTGTTGGATCTAATACACTTGGCGAATATATTGTAGATGCCTAGTGCCAGCTATTGACCCTTCTGGCACTCAGCAAACAGGTAGATGCCGAGTGTTTTTCTTCTGGCACTCAGCGAAAGGGCTATTCACCTAGTGTTAATAGTTCGCAAAGTGTTTTCTTCTAGTAGTCGGCGTAGAGGCTATTCGCCGAGTGCCCGATGGAAAACACTCGGCCTCTTTTTTAGCACTCGGCATGTTTGGGTTTTCCTGTAGTGATTATATGGTTCAACAGTTGTATTTATTTCCCTACGACACATATATATCCATCCTAATTTACTGCTATAATTTTTTTTGTGAGGTGAATGTATAAAATGTCAAGCACGTAAATAATTCACAACCACATGGTTGATCTTATATAGCATGCTATTCCTTGATAGATCTCCAATGTCACTCAGTGCATCTGTGTACTTATGTTATAATCGGCGCTCATATGGCACCCAAGAAAACTGCAGCTTCACAAGGATCATTTCAAGATGAAGAGAAAAGCTACCTCTCCTTATTACTTTAAGGCCACCAAATTACTAATGCACAAATGTCACACCCGGATTTAAGGGCAAATCCGAATGCATAGAATACATGTGCGCCAGGATCAAGTTACACACATGCATCGACTTAGTGAATACCAAAACACAGTGTAAAAGCGTACAGGGAGTATTATAACTTTATTACATGACCGAATGTCTCAAAATCGTAACAAAAGCGAGTACTAGCAGCAGAAAAGGACGTCTAAACAGGCAGTCGGCTGGTGGCACGCTCGCCTAGAAACCGTCAAACTCTCCAGGAACGTCTTCAAAGCGTCCATCTGAGCAGCAACCGGGTTGTGTAGATGCAATATAAAATAACAAGCATGAGCACATGTCGTACTCAACAAGGGAAAACGCTATAACAACATGCAAAGGCTTTATGGTGGAAGCTTGAGGTTGCATAGCAGGTCAGCATTTTATTTCGTCAAATTTTATTAAGCAAGCTGATTTACTAGCAAATGTAAGTTTATACCAACCCAGAAATTAACATAAGCATCATCATCATAAACGAAAGTAAATGCAACAAGTTTAATCCATCTTCCATAGTTTACTCATGTGAGGGTCCATGGCGCCCTTGACCGTGGGCACGACTAACTAGTTAGTTTTACACTCTGCAGAGGTTGTACATCTTTACCCACAAGTCGCGTAATAGTTCTAGGAACTTTAAACCCAACCATGTGATGCCGGCCAAGCATCATACCACACTACCGAGGTGTGATTGCATAGGGACGCTACGAGGCCTTTACAAAGATTCCCTAGCACATGCTGCTCGCTAAGTTACCTGATCAGTGCAGCGCATAAACCTCTCTCAGCTGCGAAGCTACCATAGAGCAGATCAGTCTGAGGGCCGGGCTATACACCATCTACCGTCAGCCCTAAACCCCTTTCAGGTAAAGCATACCACATACTAAAGTTTCTAATTATTTGGCTAAGACAGAGCCATATGTCTTGTGGTAGTACTGTTTTCCTGGGTGGTTCTCCATGTCCCGATTAACAAAAGTGATCTTGTTTAACAAAGGTATAACATAAGTAAAGCGAGATTAACATTGTTGTTCATTTAAACCACCACAATCCCATGTTGAGCAACTAAGTAAGGTCTACCCAACACAAACATAAACCCAGGTTGATCAAGGCATAGGAATAAACAAAGCTAGTCAAACCTTAAATAGTAGGACCCTTCAATTTAATGCAAAGCAATAAATAAATAAATAACAGTGTAATTAAAATGCATGTTGTAATAGGATAACTGGGAATACAGCAAGGACTTGCCTTCTACCAACGCTTGCTGCTGCTCAAGGTCTTGAAATTCTTCAACTTCAGCGTATTCCACGTACGGTTCGTCTTCTACGCACCACATCATACACATACGAGCAAACAATAGAATAAAATAAGAAACAATCACCAAACAGTATTAACAGAACAAAACAGGGGTATAAAACTATTCTACTCTTCGATACGATTGCGTGGATATAAAGAATGCTAAAAACGGAGCTAAAACGTGTATTCTACGGCCAAAACAAGGTACAAGGACTAAACTGCAGGGAATCTAAGCTTCCAGGGACTAAACAACAAGAACTAAGGGCTAAAACCTAATTTCTATTGAACTGCGGAAGGGTATTCTTGTAAAACTGGAAACCCTAGGGGCTTTCTTGCAAAAGCGCAGGGCAACGACTGGGTTTGACCGGTATTGACCGGATTGAACCTAATCCGATCCGTCGGATCGAGATCCGACGACCCAAAACGCACGCAGGCGATAGGCGGCGGTGACTGGCCGGCGGCGCGCGGCGGCGGAGCTTGCCGGCGCAAGCCAAAATCGGGCTGGGGTTCTCGATTTGGTCCATGGGCTGCACCAAAGTGAAGAGCACAGCGAGACGAACTCAAAGAAAGCGACGGAGCGACCTTAGGTCCGGCGACGGCGATGCACGGCTCGGTGAGGCAGATCGACCGTGGCGGCAGACTCCGGCGAGCGCACGTCTGCGGTGAAGAGCGCGAGGACGACTACAAGCGACACGGTCGGGCTCCTCACCACCTTGTGGTTCTCCTTACGGCCTCCTCGGCGACGATGAGTGGTGACCGGGGAGATCGATGCTGCGGCGGCGCTAGGGATTGTGGGGCGCGCGGGGTAGCTCGGCGGCTAGGATTTCAAGGGGAAAAAACGGCAACGTGCGAGGCGGCAGCATTTTATAGGGCCGGGGAGGCGGCCTTGGTGTGCGGGCCAAGCGGGGGAGCTGCGCGGGCGCGGGGTGCGGCGCGGCCGGGGTCGGACTCGAGCTCGAGTCCGGCTCGGGCGGACGCTGCGGTAGGGATGACCGGCGGGGCCCTCGTGTCGGTGACAGCGAGCGACGAGGTGCGGACGCAGGCCGTGTTAGGCCGGAAAGCCAACTGGGCCGCAAAGGTGAGGGGCGCGGAGCGAACAAAACTGAGGAGTCCGGGGTGCGTCGAAAGACTTCCGGATGGTGGACCGAGCTGTTAAGCAGGCTGCAAAGCTGAGGGGTGGCAAGCGGGCTAAGCGGTGGAGTTCAGGGGCCTTTGCTAGACCTTGAGGACTGGGCCGCGAACAAACAAAAGGAAGAAGGGTTTTGTTTTTTTTAAAGGATTCAAACAATTGAATTCAAATAACAATTTGAATTCGACAAAACATAAATAATGCAGCAGCATGTATGCAACAATCATCAAGCTATTTATTTAATTTTGGAAAACAAATAATGTTTTTTTTGTTTTTTTCCTGTACTATATTCCCTGTGAAGAATTAAATGTTGGGGAAAATTTTAAAAATTATAGGAAAATCGTTGTGTAAATTTTGTTCCTACTCACATCCTGAAATTCGGGAATTTCAGGGTGTGACAACAAATGCAGGTTTATACAATTTGATTTCAGTGCTGATCACTAAGATCATAGCTAAATTACTCAGTAACCCATAACAATTCAACTATTGAGTGACCTGTCCATCATATTCAGTAACTTAGAACTGTAACCAATATTCTGCAAAACTGTTCTAGTTTTTTCTTTTAATTTTTTTAGTGCTTTGCTCCCGGGTCTTCTGTGTGTCATCAACGAAGTGGTAGAGACCACTTGAAGTTCCCAGCATTTTAGATCTCCACACCAAGCTTCAGTCCCGTTGCGGCTGGCTCGATGGCTTGTGTCTCTGTCCGTCGTTCCTCCTTTACCACTTCCGGTGTCCAGCGGTTTACTTTTCCCAGTGCAGCCACATACACCTGTTCATCGGGCTTTGCCCCTCAGCAGTCCTGATTTGCATGACCCACTCATCAGTTATCATTAGTCAGAGAGGTCGTTGCTCAAGGATTAAAGCATGAACCATGATTTCATATGAGTGAAGATGGCAGTGGACGCTATAAATCAAATCCCAAGGCCTTCCATCCCAAGAACAAACTGGTAAAGTCATATCTGTCTGCTCTACAGGAGTTGCCAGAATATTGGCATCTCCCACAACATCAGAGTCATATCTTTCTGCTCTACTGGAGTTCAAACAAGGAGAATATATATAGGGCCAATTTCCTCTACTGCAAAGTCGATCATGCTGAGTTGCAAATGGCATTAACGGAAACATGCAGGTGATGGTGGGTCAGCTAGCACACATGCCTAAAATAAATGCACTCCTCCCTGTAAGAAATACCGTGACCCATCCATATTCCTATTTAGTTTTTTTATGACATATAACATTGACATATGGCAAACTCATCACGGGCTCACCACACATAATCGTTGACCCTTCTTTAGTAGGTTATATAGTTAGTACCAGGCATGTTTTTAGAGAATGGAGGAAACATGGTTGCCTATCTTGGCTCACCACGGGTTGGTTGTTTATATAGGAGTGAACACACCAAGATTACATCACGTTGTTGTAGTCGTGATGAACTAGGTTGCTAGCTACTTGTACACCAAGACAAGTTCAATCTATCTCTAAAAGCAAACCAGTCATGACTACACAACTAAGAATTTGTGTCAAATACAATTGACACATACATGTCCGAATACAATCTATTCTAACATGTTCCTCATAATAATGTGACTCCATCTGTAAATCGAAATATATTGAATAGTAAAGTTAATTACATTATTACTACAACATTTTGATGACATTTTACTTGTTGGGGTGTCTCCAGTCATTGTTGCTATTGACAATATATGGTGTATATTCGAACATAAAGCTCCTTGCACCTATTCCCACAAATGCGGCCTTTGTAGCCAGTCAGATGCTGTCGCCCATACCTCGATCTACCTGCTGCCCTGGCATCCATGAAAACACACCACTAACGCACCAGGCAAGAGGAGGACAGTGCAACGAACACATGTTCTTGGGCACAGCAAAGAATGCTATCTGAACCTACTACTCCTGACACCTATCATGCCTAATGAAATTCTGAATTGTAAGAGATTTTAACAGCCTGAAGGCTGAAAGGCCTACCCAGCCTTCTTGTAACAGTCTCCAGTATTCACCGTGTAAACTTATTTTTATATGCTTGCATAACCGTAGTTTCAAATAGCAATGCTTGCTGGAACTCACCCGCTTTTCTATAAAAGACCCATTCTAATGAGGTACCAAAAAATAGCCTGCATCTCAGATAGAGAAATTTTGACATACAATGGACGTTGCACATGTTGCCTCCTCAAAAATATTGAAGGCGCACACACATATATATATACTTATATATATATATATACATGTATATATACATATATATACATGTATATATACATATAGAACTATTAGTCTGAAGCTGGCCACAGAATAGCTTATTCTATAGCTAGTCAATCATGTCCACGTTGAGCTGCCATTTTGGCTTAATTAAATTGGTGAGCCCGGCAGGGGAGCTGGCCGTCCAGGGTCAACTATTAATTAATTACCTTCATTAGACGTAGTTAATCCCTACATGCACGCGTGTACAGTAAACTGGAGTATGTTGCATGGCTGCTGGCGAGATTAGGGAATGTAAGCTTCTGTACCAAGCTTTTGATGTGATATGTTTTATCTATACATATATACCATATAGTAAATTTTGGCGTAGCTTCATTCTATACATATACGGCATATTTGGATTCTAGTAAACTAACACCAGTTTACGTTAACTTTTATGCCATTGTTGTAAATGTCTTTACCGTAAATACTTGATACCCTTGTGGTAATTATATATAGTATATTGGATTCTAGTAAATTGGGAGTCATTTTTTTCTTAAAAAGGAATTGGAAATCGTATTACAGTTGTAAAAGCCCATGGTAATTTGACGATGACATTGTGGTAACATTTTGGATTTTAGGAAACAAAGCATATAGTAACTTGATTACGTACTCCATATTGGAAAGTGCCTAGTGGTAACTCGATAGTACCATTCTGGTAATTTTACAGCATCATTGTGTCAGATGTGGACATGCAAGTACCATTCTGGAAATCGTATTACAGTTGTAAAATAAAGCCATGGTCAACTGATGATGACTTGTTGGATTCTAGGAAACTCGGCATATAGTAACTTGATTACGCCATATTGGAAAATGCATATTGGTAACTCGATGGTACCATTCTGGTAAATTTACGGCAGCATTGTGTCAAATATGCACATGCAAGAACCGCTCACTTGAAGGAAAAGCAAAGCACAAAATTATATAGTCTCATAACTTGTATCTGTATGCTGCACTTGCACGTGTAAACAAACAAAACATGGCCATCTACGGAGTAAGCAAAATTTAAATTGGACGGACACCTGTGTTTAGTTGTTTTGAGGAAGCACCTGTGGTTAGTTACTGGACACACGTGGGTGCATGCAGGGATCAACTACATCTAATGACGCTAATTAATATGTATTCATGGACGGCCAGCTGCTGCCTATTAATTAGGCCGATCAGCGCAGAGACGTGAACTTGGGTGGCCAATCCAAATGCGCTAGGTAGCCTGGCTATAGAATAAGCTATTCTACGGTCGGTTATAGAGTATACTCTCCCTTTATATATATATATACACACACATAGGGAGATTTTGATTCAACTGCATATAAAGCGATTGACCGTCGTGTTGGTACAGATCATGTATGACTACGAGGATCTGCGCTATATGCCGTGAGTGTACGATCCGTCGTTTTTCTATTTCCCGGCCGCGATCTGCTCGTGTGCAATCCGTGGCGACGAGCTGCCCACGATCTGTTCGTGATCCGTTTTCCGGAAATTCAACGTTCAACAGGTACATCCTTTCTGTTGTAGGATTCATCGTTGCATGCTTTTAAGTCGGTCGTTTGATCTGCTTCCTGCCTTCTTCATCCAGCCTCTAAGTACAATACGTTCTCCTATCCGGCGACGGCGTGGTGAGACGAGATGCGTCCTGCTCTTCGTTGTCATTCGGCAAGGCGATTGATGGTGAACCAGTACGTATGCATGAGCCCATCCTCTGAATCTAGGACTGTTAAAAGCTATTAATCCAACTACCTAAGGAAACACATCTCGTTCTCATCCAGTTCATCAACTCCGAGCATTTCTGTGCACTCTCGCCCGTCCAGCTATGAGGCGTACGTTCTTCTACTTCCGAACGCGCTCGGCGGGGGTGAGCCCCTCGTTCGTTCTGCTCCTGGAATCTGCTGCCAGTTAAGCAACTCGGAGGTGAACAGGTATGTTCCCACATCTCCTCTGAACCTTGCAGATATGCTTATCGTTTACTTTTGCGAGCAGGTGTTGAGGTGTAAGACGTTGTTCATCTTCTGAGACAGTTCCATATTTGACCGGGAGAAGACGAGCACGAGCAGGCATTTGATACTTTCTTTGCAAAAAAAATGGAGTATCACTTCATATTTTTTTTATTATAGTATCACTTGATACCATTTTTTCCACTATTGGAGTATCACTGGATACTTTTTTCTATTGAAGTATCACTTGATACTTTCTTTCTCTATTGGAGTATCAATTGATACTTTTTCTATTGGAGTATCACTGGATACTTTTTTCTATTGAAGTATCACCGGATACTTATTTTTTCTATTGGAGTATCACTGGGTACCCTTTTTGTTGTAAATAATAATGACGTACATCCCTTCTAAATAAAATAATATAAAAATGTAAACATGATAGATCCATCCCGTAATAATATATGAAAAGTATACATGGCAGATCCATTGCATAATTTTTAAAATATGTATGTGTATTCATACTCCCACAAAAGTGTATATGTACTCATACTCCCAAAATGTATGACTCATACCTCCGGTATACACACTAAGTGTAAAGTCTGAGTTCATACTCTCAAAAAGAAGATGCATGTACTCATACTCCTCTCTTTTATAGACAAACTCCCTTTTAAAAAAAATGTGTATGCCGTACAAAAAGAAGACGTATGGACTGATACTGCATAAGAATATGCAGATAAAAAAAACCATGGGAGATTGCATGGAATACGGTTGCAACGACGACTCGAATACAACCAGCTGTTACCAAGAAATAATGTACATAAAAAATGTGGTGATACTCCCAGAAATACAGTTACTAGATAAGTATGGAGTAGTCCGTATGATCATATAAGATAAATACATCTGCTACCATCGGCATGCATGCACGCACGCACGCGAGAACCGTGGCATGCAGCGGTTATTAAATATTTTCTTAATTAATTTAAAGCAGTTGGTTAGGCCTTCCACTAATGGATCTCCCGGGTACCCGATAAGATAGGCCAAATAGAGTGGAGGATAGTAGGAGTAGTTACTTCCGGGAGTAGGGAAAACTCGTCATATATATATATATATATGTGCCACCGTATAACTCTGTAACACAGATAGTGGGAAAACGTTGTGCATGGTTGTGGACTTAATTTGACAACCAGGAAACACAACTGTTTAACTCTAATATATATTAGTATAAAGAAAAGATTTTTCCATGTAGAGAGCCCAACTCCAGCTGTATCTCACATGGCACAAAGAAAAACTGCACCGACACATGGATCAGTAATTAAAGATGGAGGAAATATAGCCCTTGTCATTGCTCCAAGGCCTAGAACCCACATGTTACTAACAAAAAGAAAGTTTGGCTTCCATTCTTGATGCCACCAAATTCTATTGCACTAATAACAAAGAATATTATTCAAATAATTTCATAGGAAAGTTTTTAGCTATTGAGGTTGAATATACTTGTTGAGACCAATTTATAGACATTCTTTATATGCATGAAGTGAGCCACTGAAGATGCAAGATGAATTGTGCTAGCAGCAGGGCCATAGAATATTTTAGGGTTTTATGACATTGCTGCATGCGACGTAAGTATAATTATGTGGTCAATAATTCCAGTTCATGCCTCTGGAAAAGAATAAAACATTATCTTTCCATTTCAGCCCTTTTCATTTTCAAAAATGGTACTGCACATGTTAAGGGGACTACAAGGTCCTGCATTATGTGCAGACCATTCTCTGGGTTAGCTTCATATGGACGGCATCAGGGAGTCATGAAAATCTTTCGCATAGAACAACATGTTGTTCAGAAAGTCGTCGATAGTAGTGACGAAGCAAACATAGTGCTTCTGTCCTGAGACCTTTCATTCCAAAGATGAACGTGGCTTCTGTTGCTGCTTCTTACAGTGCTTCTGTCCTGAAAGTAGTACACCCACACAAGCTTTTCAGTTCATTTGTTGAACTATGACACCTGTTCCCTCCAAGAGACCTTTTATAGCCTTTCCCAATTACCATTAGAAGAAGTTGCGTCTGCAAATTGCATCTCCAGTGCTTTTATTTTGACAAGCTACCCTTTTTGCATGCTTGCGTCTTATAAACATCACCCACACTGCCAGGCTAAAACCATAAAGAGGAAAATGTTTGTCAACTTCTAATACAATGTGAATATACACTCTCAATGTTGAGGAATAAACACTAGATTTTTGAAAGGATTGATATTTTTTTGACAAGATAGGAACAGGACTTGACATACATAGCCTTGTTGTGATTGAGAAATATGAAGTGTGCACCATGCTGCAGGGTATGAACGAAAAAAAGGAACAGATATATATTGCACGTCTGTTCGAAGGTCCTTCATTATGAAAACAATCCGAATGGGTGTACAATGACCTAAAGTCAAGGTCTAATGTGTGTATGGCATAATGACGATCCAAAAAGTAAGTTCCACATATATAAGGAAGACCCGAGATTGGTTCTACAAAACAGAGGCTACAACAGTACTAAAAAGGAATTGAACTAATTAACCAAGGAGTGGCATCTTCTATTCCCCAGCTTTGGCTTCAACTGACCCTATGAGCGCTGCATCTTAAAAATTCAAGATCCTCTTCTAGATGTCGACCACTGTATCCAATAGCTGTTCCTTTCGAATCACTTTCTATCTGTGCTTGTTTGTTAAGTTATCTGAGACATATAAGTTTGGGACACTCGTTCCATAGATCAGCCATAACCTAGCCACCAGAACCATCCTAATGGTGGTAGACTGGTAAAGGTGGCCCCTGAAGGCTTTGCATCCCATGGGACAATTTACTGGCAGCCATGAAGTCAAAAGCCTTGCTGAACTAAACCAGGAGAACTGGAGGCCTTGCATCCACTCGTGGCTCTGCGATGTAATCTGCAAGCAGACGAACCCTTTCAACAAGTCGAAGGTCTGCCCTATTGGCCACCACTCTCTCAGCTCTATACCACAGGCATGTTCTTGGGCCTCCTTGTTGTCTTAAATCTCATTGCAGCTTGATGGGTTTCCTCCCACTTCGTAACACAGGATGCACGCATGGACCTATTGACTTATATATAATAGCAAGCAGAAAATGTCAAGGCTATCATGAATGCCTACCATGCTCATGGGCCATGTGCTGATGTGCCTATGAGGAAGAATGCATTGGACACTAGAACTGTGGTTTCAGTATCAGGGAAGAATGCTGCTTGCTCTAGTTGTTTGCTTCTTCATTTCTGTATACCATTTTATTGGCTTTGTAAGTGCCGATTTTTTCAGACCAGAGGAAAAAAGGAGGTAGACCATATAGTGACGTCCACATGGATGCAAAATAGTCTAAGCACCAGGCCAGACCATAACAGACGATATTTATGCGAGCTTGCTTGGCACCCGCCCTGACCTTATGTTCAGCTTGCAATGGAAGTTCCAACTATGCACAAATAGTGTGCCAATTGAATGGATGGCATGTTTACGTTCTTCCACTTAACAAGTAGTAAACGACTGAACATGCAGCACGGTACGACTAATTGGGAGGAAACAACATTTTTCAAAAAGTATGTTAAGGCATTATGCTTCTAATTTTTTGGTGGCATGAGCCAAAAGGGGATGACCTTTTTGAATGAAACGTTCCTATTAAAGCTGAGTGGTTTTGAGCTTACTTGAAACCAACAAAATACATACATTGATCATAGTACATACTGAAATTTTCAATCAGTGTGACCTCAGTTACAAACTCACAATTATCTTGAAACCACCTCTCTATTTCTTTATTTACTAAAAAATCCACCTCCCAATATGCTTAGGTGATCACATTGGCCTTTGCAAGTATATTATAACTGAAACAAGTAATTAATATTGGAATGGACATAGCTCGAATCCTATAGATCATCAAACACTTCTTATGGATAAATGGACTGAAAATAGAGTTTGCTTGTTGATAGATGACACTGAACTGCGATGCACAATTTTCGAAATGAATTGTCATACCCATAACAAGTTCCTGCATTTGAAATGGAATACATAGAAATTTACATAGACAATAGAAGTGCATGCTTTTAGTATGGAGACATACATGTTAGATATTATGAAAATTATAGAATGAAAATGGTTTTATTTAGTATTTTATTTAGCCATAGTAAGGGGTAAATGAAATGCAAATTCTAGTAACGAGGCCGCTGGCCGACTAGCTACTCTATTTCTCTCTCCCTCCTTTACCTGCATTCCAACATGTACTAAATTAAAGGATGTCCCTTTAGTACTAGGTCAAATAATCGGTAAGAAAAGATATTACTACCGGTAATAAATTGTATTGTGCTCAAAAAGAAAAAAATCACGCATAAGATGCGTGTGGGCACGCATGGGATGAAGTTGTACTGTTCCTTTTGAAGTAACACATACGAAATGTCTTTTAGTACAAGGTAGCATTTAGTATGGGATGGTGTTATGACCTGGTACTTTAAGGCCTCGGTACTAAAACCTGAGATGAAAGGTCGTTTTCTGATGGTGATCAGTTCCAAGGATGAAATTACTTTCCTTTTCTGGTTGTCCAGGTCCCATGTTAAGTGGATTCGTAGTGCAGTAAACAAACTATCAAATGCCCTTCTAGACCATATAATGCTGCCAGTTCTGGTGCTTTGTACTGGCTGGGGTGTCGGCACCCAACCTTGGAGATATCTGTGGTACTAAATTTCAGCCCCACCGCATCAATACAAAACAGCAAATATAGGATCCAACAGTCTGATGCTTTACCGATAATACTGTAACATCCCGGAATTTCTCCGGAATGTTAGTAATGCAAAAATGTGGATTTCAAAATTTCGATTTGAAATTGAGTGCGTAATTAAAATATAAGGATGTCTTCTTTGATCCTTCCCTAAAATTCCTAGATTTATTTTGAGCAAAAGAATTAAATTTAGGAATTATAAAATGTTAGTGTGAGAACCTTGGAGTTTCTTGGATTTATTTTGGATCTTAATTGTCTGGGATTCAAATTTGAATTCTAATTCGAATTTGAATCATAGTTTAAATAGGGGTTGAGGTGATAAGAAAATAGGAAAACCTTCCCTGCCACTTTGGGCCTTAACCACCTCAGTAGAGGTCTGCCGGACCCCCTCCTTCTTTCACCGCAGGCCTGCACGAACCGCCAGCCCGCCTAGCCCTTTCGGCCCATCTCAATCCGCCGGCCCGTCTAACACCTACCCCCTTCTTGTGTCGCTGACATGCGGACCCCGCCGGTCAGCCCCTTCTTTTCCCCTTCCTCTCTGCTTTTCTTCCTCCTCCCGCACGGACTGGTGACGACGCCGTGGGGCAGGGCGCCGACGCCAGCCATGGCGCCGCCCTCTAGTGCGCTGGTGCACTCGGATGCTCGCCACGCCGCCCGGAAGCGCCGCCCGCCGTCCATCCCTCTCCCAGAAACCCTAGCCGCGGCCGCCCTATAAATCCCCACCGCACCAGCCATATCCCCAATCCGCCGCCGCCTGGGGTAATCCCAAATTCTTCCGCCACGCCAAAAAAATCAGAGAAAGGGAGGAGGAGTGGAAGGAGAAGGAGGAAGGGGAAGGACCAGGACCGCCGCCCCCGGCGCCGAGCACCCTTGGCAGCCGGCGCAGTGAAGCGCATCCCGCAGGCGCACACGCCGTTCGTGAGGAAGAAGAAGGAAGGAGGGTGAATCAAGAGGAGGAAGGAGGAGCCGGAGCTGCGTCGCCCAGGAGCCGGAGCCGCACAAGCCAAGGACCTCGACGCTGCCCCTGCTCTGCTTCCCCTGCTTCCTCTTCACCCGCCGTTCCGGGCTGCTCCACCGCACCTCATCACCACTGCCTCGCCGTCGCGTCCAGGAGCGCAAGGTGAGCCTCACCACCCCCTTCACCTTGCTGTGGACCCGGCCTTCGAGCCGTGGCTGGCCGAGCCTTGTGAGCTCACACACGTACCTGGTTGCCCGCTGTCTGCTCGCGCCGCCGCGCAGACCCGCCGTCGCCTGAGAGCCGGCCATCGAGCCGAGCCGGTCGATTCTTGCAGGTGCCGCTGCCGTCATCGCCGCGCGCGCTCTCCTTTGCCTTGCACCCGTGTCGTTCTGTTCGTTCCGGCGTGCGCTCTCGGAGCTCTGGGTCTCCGCCGGCACACACGCACGCTCGCCGGGGGAGGCTCTGCCTTGCCTAGCCGAACCCGTGCACGCGCACTCTCGCACGCACGACCACGCGCTCACACGCGAGATGCTTCGCCGGCGTTGGTCACCTCCGTCGCGCCGTGCGTTTCCCCTGTTTGCCGCACGCGCCGCGTCCGCTCCTTCGCTTGGCAACACTCGCCACCGCATGGCCTGTGCAGGCCGGCACTCTCGCCAGGCGCACGCTCACCAGCGAGATGCGCCGCCGCTCTGCTTTCTCGCCAGCATGGGTGTGCCGCGCCCAAAAGCCGACCAAGCTCCGATCTTGTTCCCTCCTAGCTTGAACCCCGTTGTGCACTGCTGCCTCTCGCTCGCCGCTCCTTTGGAGCTTTTCGCCGAGCACAAACCACCACACTCCGCCTCCGGCATGCACGCACACGCTCCCACACGAGGGAGCTGAGCCCTGCTCTCCCTGTCCAAACCGGTGCACGCACGGGTTCACGTGCACGCACGCCCTCGCAAGCGAGCTGCCACGCCGCCGCGGACACCCCAGCTGCGATGCCGCGGAGCTCGAGCCGCACCAAGCCGTTTTCCACCGCGCCGCCGTGCTAGCCCGGGAGCTTCGCCTCACGGCCGAGCGCATGCGCGTGCGCTGAATCAGGCCGTCGCCTTTGCGCTCCTTGCACGAGTCCGGCGAGCGTCGCCGCACGACTGCGCCGTCCTGACCTGTCTCGCCGCTCCATTGGTTGCCGCCGCCATGGGGCCGGCATCTGACCCAAGGCCAAGCCCTTTTTGCGACTAGAACGAATCCTTAGGGACCCTTAAACCGCGTCAGGTCGCTTGATGGCCAGCCACCGGAGCACCTCGCCGGCGCTTTGTCCGCCGCCGGGGGTGTTCTTTCCGCCCTGCAAGCGCGAGCACCGACTCGATCTCGTTCTCGCGTACCCGCTCTGGCGCACGCGCACGCCAACCCGGCCGTCGCTCTGCTTCACCTCGCCGCCGAGGGCGACCTTTCCGCCTGAGCGCGCGAGCACCATGCCAAGCTGGTGCACGCCTTTGTTCTTGCGCACACAGGTGAGCGCACCGGCGCTAGTACACCAGGCCGTGACGCCGAAGCCATCGACTTTGCCTGGCCGCACCGAGCCGCTCTCTTTCGCCGCCGGCACACACACGCACTCACGCGCACGCTGTGCGGCCAAGGCCAAACTTTTGGTCGTGCCTGTGCCAAGGCACATCCGGCCGGCCGTTCCCAGCTGAGCGCGTACCCCGTGCGTGCTACCGCGGAGCTCGCCGCCGTGGTCAAGCCACCGGCGCTTGTCCGCGAGCAGCCGCACCGAGCCGCCGCTTTGCGGCCGTTGCTCGACGCCTAGGGGTCTGGATGCTTTCGCTCGATCGTCGCGATCCCAAGTTCGTGACCGCGCCGCCGTAAACCTTTATCCGACCGTCGCGGCCGAGACCTCGCCGCCTTGGACATCCTTTCTGTCTAGGCGCGCGAGCGGACCAACCCGAGCACGCGTTCGCTCTCGAGCACGCGCGCACATGCAACCTCTTCCGGCGCTGGACAGCCCAGCCCTGTCGCCGGAATCCTCTGTTCTACCCCGCCGAGCCAAACTACATCTCGCCGCCGTTGTGCCTAAGCCTAGTCAAGGCCAACCCTTTTCTTTGCCAGTGGGATCCCTAGGTTTACCTGAGCCGCGCCGTGTCGCTTGTTGGCCGACCACCGGAGCACCTCGCCGCCGGCGAGCTTCTGCGGGTTCGCCACTCCTTAGAGGCTTTTCGTCGAGCACCTACCGGCTGTGCCAAAACCCGCCTGGGGTTTTCCTTCACACACGGGGCCACACGTCGCCCACGCCGCAGACTGATCCCGCGGATCTCGTGTGGCCGACCAACCACAGCTGAACCCCACCACGGCCTGCGCCTCGCCAAGCCGCAGCCGATCCCAGGGATCCCGTGCGCCCGGCCAATGGTGTTCCACCACACCGCCGCCTACACAGCCCCCTGTCCGCACCAGATCCCGGCCGGATCTTTTGTGGCTGCCACCCCAGCAGCCATGTGGGCAGCCACGTGTGCTAGAGCTGGCTTATAGCCACCCGCGTGGCAGCCACCTCTGCAGCAAGAGACAGCCTGCAGCCAGGTTACAGGTAGTTTAGAGTCAGCTAGAGCTAGCCTATAGTCAGCTTATAGTTAAGTGTATTGTGTATGCGTAATTTAATTTCAGAAAATGTATTTTGCTTTTGGAAAACTCTAGAAAATTCATTTCAACCCCGAAAATTATGAAACCTTTTCCAAAGCTCTTCTAAAATTATAAACTCCGTGCTAGGCTAGTGTTTGCTCTCTTTTGGTTCTTAATTGCTGTTCTTTTGGAGTTAATTGCAATAGGACCCGTCTTTATTTTATTTGCGCGTTATTAGGAACAGCTGGAGCCGGGGAGCTGAGCTCGGAGTTCGACTACACCGACGACTACGCCGCCGCCGACTACTCGCACGCAGGTGTTCACGCCCGACCATCTTTGAATGCCCATTAGGCATGGCTATTTTAGAACTGCTAGTGCTTTATTTAATGCATAGAGATGGATATGATGAACCCATGCATAGCCTCTTTGACATACTTATCCTTGATTGACCTACTACTACTGTTTACTTAAGCTAGATGTTGTGCTGAGCTTACTATGCATGTGTTGGGACTATTGTGGTAGTTTCTTGGTGTGTGTTGGGAAAACCGGCAGGAGAAGGCGTTTTGGGATATTTTGGCGGGGGTGAGCTCGAGACAACCTGATCTGGGATCGGGGGCCAGGGATCGTCTTCTCGGACGTTGCCCAGTTTGGTACCTATGGCGGGTACACCGTTTTAGGAGCACAGGTGTTGGGGATTTTGTGATGACTTGGAGGATATGAGCTCGCCCCGGTCTGAAACCGAGTGGGTCGCCTGTTACACGGGACTTTCGTACACACCACCTCGCCGAGAGTGGGGATAGGGCCGTTCGACCCTAGCAAGTGCGGTACCATACCTGCCAGCAGGATAGCGGGGTATCAGTGGGGGAGAGGTGGGAGTGAGTCCACCCTCTCAGTGCGACTCCCGTGTGGCCACACAGGGGCATTTTCACAGTTCTGGGGTGGTCTTCTGCGGGGGACCGCATCGAGACCCGGATGCAGGATGGAATCGTAACTCCTAGGTGTTCGTCCGGTAGGATGGGCTTGGTTGGCTGATCACCGCCGGGTGCCATTCCGAGTTGGGTACAGGTGTACACGCTCTGCAGAGTTTAGATCTATACGTATAGCCGCGTCCTCGGTTATGGACATGCCCGTTGTTTCTCCGACTCTTACGTTTTGGGATTTCTACCTCCCCCTTATAGGATGAGGGTTATTGGTGAGCCGTGGTTGTATTCGGGGAGAGGAGAGTTGCTCCCTCTACCTCGCGGATCCGGGTGCAACCATTGAGGTGCGAGGAGTGGGAGTTCTCGCACCGACCCTAGATGGAGATAGGTGATGGTGACGGTGATCTGGGTGACCAGATGTATCCGCATGTGGATGAGAGATATGGGATATGGTGAACTTATGGAGATTTTACTCTATTTTTGCTGCTGCTGCATAGGAAACCCTGCTGCTACCTTGATATACTCTTTTCCCCTTAGAAATAGGCCACTTAAAGCTTGCATACGGTTGGTGACGTGAACCTATCCCACTCCTTGGGGATAGACTTTAGGTGTGCAGGGTACGAGTCTGACTTCGACAACAACGCCGATGGATGCTACGACTGAGGGATGCGTCGCTACGCTCAAGGATGCCTGTGGGCGTGAAGAATAAAAGATGGAGACCCTCCTGAGATGCTAGCTACCGCTGCGTAGAATTTCACTCTGAGTCAGCCAAGAGGCTTGTAATGTTGTACTCCATTATGGACTTGTAATAAATTATGTTCTAAAATTTGTGTGAAGCGATGTATGGTTGTGATTTACCTTCTGTGATCAGATCTGTACGCGATAGCCACTGATCCCGGGACTATCGCAAAGGTACAGGGACTCGGGTTTTCCTCACCGAAAATCCGGGGTGTTACAGGTGGTATCAGAGCCGTACTTGACCGTAGCGCGTATCCCTAGAAATGGCTGATGGTAAATAAGGATTCTAAACGTTCCCTTGCTTTATATAAACTCCTTGAATTATTTTATAAAAGTTTTCCCCCTTTGAAAAGCTTCTTTCTTACCTACGAGCTTCAACCTTTCTTACGAGGACACGACCCTTTTGGTCAAGAACTTGTCCTGAACACGATGGAGTGGAGCAGTGTTGAAACACCGTGTTAGGCACAACCTTTCGGAGATTTCTTAACGATAAACTAGATCGTTGATGTGCTCGCGACCTCTGAGGCCCGAGTCAGCCTAGAGGAAGCTTATAAGTGTATCTATCATGATTGCTGAGTGTTTGTCTCTTAATGGAGTTAATTGTGTCTTAATGCATCTTTTCATTGAGTGATAAGTTATACAATTAGCAATATTTTCTTGCTGGTGTTTGACTCAATTGGTTGGTGAGTGACGTTGTCTAAAGTTTTCCTTCCGTAGTTGTGTTTTCCAGAAGGATGTCAATCTGACGGCCCAATTGTCTGCTGGCACGCTTTGAGGAAGCTGCCGAGGAAGAGGAAGTCCCACAGGGCCATGGCCGTGGTCGTGGTCGTGCCGCCGCCCGTGGTCGCGGACGTGCACCTACCCGTGGCCGTGGACGCCCGCCCGTCCGTGGAGGAGCTCGAGGGGCTCGAGGTCGAGGTGCCGGTGCGCCACCGCCGCCCAATGACCCTGAAGCTGATGACGAAGAGGAGGAAGCCGAGCCCGAGCCAGAGCAAGACCAGCCCGAGCCGGAGCAGCCGCCACCGCCACCACCCAACTTGGTGGACGTGATGGCCCTACAGACTCAGCTTATGCAGTGGATGGCGAAAGCCATGGAGCACCGTGGCAACAGTGGAAACCGCGTCGCTCCGCAGGGCGAGGACCTCACGAGGAAGATCGAGAGGTTCATCCGCCTGAAGGCCCCCACTTTCAGCTACTCGGATGAGCCGCTCGACGCCGACGACTGGCTGAGGGTGATCGAGACCAAGCTCGACCTCACCGTCTACACTGACGAGGAGTGCGTCGCCATCGCTGCGCACCAGCTGGAGGGTCCTGCCAAGTCTTGGTGGGAGAACTACTCCGCCAGCCACCCGAACCCAGGTTTCATCACTTGGCTGGAGTTCTGCGAGGCGTTCCGCGAGCAGTACCTGCCCAGTGAGCTGATGGACCAGAAGGCTCAAGAGTTCCGCACCATGACGCAGGGTGCGATGAGAGTGGAGGAGTATGAGCGCCACTTCATGAAAATGATGCGCTACGCTCCCGAAGACACCAACACCGACCAGAAGAAGCAGTTCTGGTTCCTACGAGGCCTTCACCACGACTTTCGCCAGGGACTGAAGGCAAGTGAGCACAAGTCTCTGCGTCACCTCGTGAACCGCGCCATCGCGCTCGAGGATGAGAGAAGGAGTCATGAGGACCGCATGAAGGACAAGAAGAGGATGGGAGATCGGGACTACTTCGACCGATCGTTCCAGAGGCCGAGGGATGGGCCAAGCAGCATGATGAGAGGGAGCTTCCGCTCGGGGTTTAACCAGCATGGAAGCAACTTCGGAGGAGGCAACAGTCACTACTCAGGAGGAGGGAGCTTCAACTACCAACAGCAGAATGGAGGATACAACCGTCCGCAGCTGAGCACTCCAAGACCTAGCACCGGAGGGTTCACCCCGACTTGCTTCGCCTGTGGCAAGCCTAGGCACAAGTCCTTCCAGTGCCCCGACAAGAAGACTGCCGCTACGCCCGCCAAGGCACCGACCCCAGGAGGAGGACCCCCTCAGTCGGCTCCTCAGCAGTCTGTGGGTCGTGGGAGGCTTACCCACCTGAAGGAAGGAAAGGCTACCGACACTTCTGCCGTCGTGATTGGTGATTTTTAAGTTGTGTTGCACCAGCTTTAGCTCTTTCTTATGCAAGAGCCGCTCGTTTCGTTTCTTTCCTCTTCTCTTCTAAAACCGAGAGTCAGCTCTTAATCTCGAGGATGAGATTCTTGTGAGGGGGGGAGTTCTGTAACATCCCGGAATTTCTCCGGAATGTTAGTAATGCAAAAATGTGGATTTCAAAATTTCGATTTGAAATTGAGTGCATAATTAAAATATAAGGATGTCTTCTTTGATCCTTCCCTAAAATTCCTAGATTTATTTTGAGCAAAAGAATTAAATTTAGGAATTATAAAATGTTAGTGTGAGAACCTTGGAGTTTCTTGGATTTATTTTGGATCTTAATTGTGTGGGATTCAAATTTGAATTCTAATTCGAATTTGAATCATAGTTTAAATAGGGGTTGAGGTGATAAGAAAATAGGAAAACCTTCCCTGCCACTTTGGGCCTTAACCACCTCAGTAGAGGTCTGCCGGACCCCCTCCTTCTTTCACCGCAGGCCTGCACGAACCGCCAGCCCGCCTAGCCCTTTCGGCCCATCTCAATCCGCCGGCCCGTCTAACACCTACCCCTTCTTGTGTCGCTGACATGAGGACCCCGCCGGTCAGCCCCTTCTTTTCCCCTTCCTCTCTGCTTTTCTTCCTCCTCCCGCACGGACTGGTGATGACGCCGTGGGGCAGGGCGCCGACGCCAGCCATGGCGCCGCCCTCTAGTGCGCTGGTGCACTCGGATGCTCGCCACGCCGCCCGGAAGCGCCGCCCGCCGTCCATCCCTCTCCCAGAAACCCTAGCCGCGGCCGCCCTATAAATCCCCACCGCACCAGCCATATCCCCAATCCGCCGCCGCCTGGGGTAATCCCCAATTCTTCCGCCACGCCAAAAAAATCAGAGAAAGGGAGGAGGAGTGGAAGGAGAAGGAGGAAGGGGAAGGACCAGGACCGCCGCCCCCGGCGCCGAGCACCCTTGGCAGCCGGCGCAGTGAAGCGCATCCCGCAGGCGCACACGCCGTTCGTGAGGAAGAAGAAGGAAGGAGGGTGAATCAAGAGGAGGAAGGAGGAGCCGGAGCTGCGTCGCCCAGGAGCCGGAGCCGCACATGCCAAGGACCTCGACGCTGCCCCTGCTCTGCTTCCCCTGCTTCCTCTTCACCTGCCGTTCCAGGCTGCTCCACCGCACCTCATCACCACTGCCTCGCCGTCGCGTCCAGGAGTGCAAGGTGAGCCTCACCACCCCCTTCACCTTGCTGTGGACCCGGCCTTCGAGCCGTGGCTGGCCGAGCCTTGTGAGCTCGCACATGTACCTGGTTGCCCGCTGCCTGCTCGCGCCGCCGCGCAGACCCGCCGTCGCCTGAGAGCCGGCCATCGAGCCGAGCCGGTCGATTCTTGCAGGTGCCGCTGCCGTCATCGCCGCGCGCGCTCTCCTTTGCCTTGCACCCGTGTCGTTCTGTTCGTTCCGGCGTGCGCTCTCGGAGCTCTGGGTCTCCGCCGGCACACACGCACGCCCGCCGGGGGGAGGCTCTGCCTTGCCTAGCCGAACCCGTGCACGCGCACTCTCGCACGCACGACCACGCGCTCACACGCGAGATGCTTCGCCGGCATTGGTCACCTCCGTCGCGCCGTGCGTTTCCCCTGTTTTCCGCACGCGCCGCGTCCGCTCCTTCGCTTGGCAACACTCGCCGCCGCATGGCCTGTGCAGGCCGGCACTCTCGCCAGGCGCACGCTCACCAGCGAGATGCGCCGCCGCTCTGCTTTCTCGCCAGCATGGGTGTGCCGCGCCCAAAAGCCGACCAAGCTTCGATCTTGTTCCCTCCTAGCTTGAACCCCGTCGTGCGCTGCTGCCTCTCGCTCGCCGCTCCTTTGGAGCTTTTCACCGAGCACAAACCACCGCACTCCGCCGCCGGCATGCACGCACACGGTCGCACACGAGGGAGCTGAGCCCTGCTCTCCCTGTCCAAACCGGTGCACGCACGGGTTCACGTGCACGCACGCCCTCGCAAGCGAGCTGCCACGCCGCCGCGGACACCCCAGCTGCGATGCCGCGGAGCTCGAGCCGCACCAAGCCGTTTTCCACCGCGCCGCCGTGCTAGCCCGGGAGCTTCGCCTCACGGCCGAGCGCATGCACGTGCGCTGAATCAGGCCGTCGCCTTTGCGCTCCTTGCACGAGTCCGGCGAGCGTCGCCACACGACTGCGCCGTCCTGACCTGTCTCGCCGCTCCATTGGTTGCCGCCGCCATGGGGCCGGCATCTGACCCAAGGCCAAGCCCTTTTTGCGACTAGAACGAATCCTTAGGGACCCTTAAACCGCGTCAGGTCGCTTGATGGCCAGCCACCGGAGCACCTCGCCGGCGCTTTGTCCGCCGCCGGGGGTGTTCTTTCCGCCCTGCAAGCGCGAGCACCGACTCGATCTCGTTCTCGCGTACCCGCTCTGGCGCACGCGCACGCCAACCCGGCCGTCGCTCTGCTTCACCTCGCTGCCGAGGGCGACCTTTCCGCCTGAGCGCGCGAGCACCATGCCAAGCTGGTGCACGCCTTTGTTCTTGCGCACACAGGCGAGCGCACCGGTGCTAGTACACCAGGCCGTGACGCCGAAGCCATCGACTTTGCCTGGCCGCACCGAGCCGCTCTCTTTCGCCGCCGGCACACACACGCACTCACGCGCACGCTGTGCGGCCAAGGCCAAACTTTTGGTCGTGCCTGTGCCAAGGCACATCCGGCCGGCCGTTCCCAGCTGAGCGCGTACCCCGTGCGTGCTACCGCGGAGCTCACCGCCGTGGTCAAGCCACCGGCGCTTGTCCGCGAGCAGCCGCACCGAGCCGCCGCTTTGCGGCCGTTGCTCGACGCCTAGGGGTCTGGATGCTTTCGCTCGATCGTCGCGATCCCAAGTTCGTGACCGCGCCGCCGTAAACCTTTATCCGACCGTCGCGGCCGAGACCTCGCCGCCTTGGACATCCTTTCTGTCTAGGCGCGCGAGCGGACCAACCTGAGCACGCGTTCGCTCTCGAGCACGCGCGCACATGCAACCTCTTCCGGCGCTGGACAGCCCAGCCCTGTCGCCGGAATCCTCTGTTCTACCCCGCCGAGCCAAACTACATCTCGCCGCCGTTGTGCCTAAGCCTAGTCAAGGCCAACCCTTTTCTTTGCCAGTGGGATCCCTAGGTTTACCTGAGCCGCGTCGTGTCGCTTGTTGGCCGACCACCGGAGCACCTCGCCGCCGGCGAGCTTCTGCGGGTCTGCCACTCCTTAGAGGCTTTTCGTCGAGCACCTACCGGCTGTGCCAAAACCCGCCTAGGGTTTTCCTTCACACACGGGGCCACACGTCGCCCACGCCGCAGACTGATCCCGCGGATCTCGTGTGGCCGACCAACCACAGCTGAACCCCACCACGGCCTGCGCCTCGCCAAGCCGCAGCCGATCCCAGGGATCCCGTGCGCCCGGCCAATGGTGTTCCACCACACCGCCGCCTACACAGCCCCCTGGCCGCACCAGATCCCGGCCGGATCTTTTGTGGCTGCCACCCCAGCAGCCATGTGGGCAGCCACGTGTGCTAGAGCTGGCTTATAGCCACCCGCGTGGCAGCCACCTCTGCAGCAAGAGACAGCCTGCAGCCAGGTTACAGGTAGTTTAGAGTCAGCTAGAGCTAGCCAATAGTCAGCTTATAGTTAAGTGTATTGTGTATGCGTAACTTAATTTCAGAAAATGTATTTTGCTTTTGGAAAACTCCAGAAAATTCATTTCAACCCCGAAAATTATGAAACCTTTTCCAAAGCTCTTCTAAAATTATAAACTCCGTGCTAGGCTAGTGTTTGCTCTCTTTTGGTTCTTAATTGCTGTTCTTTTGGAGTTAATTGCAATAGGACCCGTCTTTATTTTATTTGCGCGTTATTAGGAACAGCTGGAGCCGGGGAGCTGAGCTCGGAGTTCGACTACACCGACGACTACGCCGCCGCCGACTACTCGCACGCAGGTGTTCACGCCCGACCATCTTTGAATGCCCATTAGGCATGGCTATTTTAGAACTGCTAGTGCTTTATTTAATGCATAGAGATGGATATGATGAACCCATGCATAGCCTCTTTGACATACTTATCCTTGATTCACCTACTACTACTGTTTACTTAAGCTAGATGTTGTGCTGAGCTTACTATGCATGTGTTGGGACTATTGTGGTAGTTTCTTGGCGTGTGTTGGGAAAACCGGCAGGAGAAGGCGTTTTGGGATATTTTGGCGGGGGTGAGCTCGAGACAACCTGATCTGGGATCGGGGGCCAGGGATCGTCTTCTCGGACGTTGCCCAGTTTGGTACCTATGGCGGGTACACCGTTTTAGGAGCACAGGTGTTGGGGATTTTGTGATGACTTGGAGGATATGAGCTCGCCCCGGTCTGAAACCGAGTGGGTCGCCTGTTACACGGGACTTTCGTACACACCACCTCGCCGAGAGTGGGGATAGGGCCGTTCGACCCTAGCAAGTGCGGTACCATACCTGCCAGCAGGATAGCGGGGTATCAGTGGGGGAGAGGTGGGAGTGAGTCCACCCTCTCAGTGCGACTCCCGTGTGGCCACACGGGGGCATTTTCACAGTTCTGGGGTGGTCTTCTGCGGGGGACCGCATCGAGACCCGGATGCAGGATGGAATCGTAACTCCTAGGTGTTCGTCCGGTAGGATGGGCTTGGTTGGCTGATCACCGCCGGGTGCCATTCCGAGTTGGGTACAGGTGTACACGCTCTGCAGAGTTTAGATCTATACGTATAGCCGCGTCCTCGGTTATGGACATGCCTGTTGTTTCTCCGACTCTTACGTTTTGGGATTTCTACCTCCCCCTTATAGGATGAGTGTGATTGGTGAGCCGTGGTTGTATTCGGGGAGAGGAGAGTTGCTCCCTCTACCTCGCGGATCCGGGTGCAACCATTGAGGTGCGAGGAGTGGGAGTTCTCGCACCGACCCTAGATGGAGATAGGTGATGGTGACGGTGATCTGGGTGACCAGATGTATCCGCATGTGGATGAGAGATATGGGATATGGTGAACTTATGGAGATTTTACTCTATTTTTGCTGCTGCTGCATAGGAAACCCTGCTGCTACCTTGATATACTCTTTTCCCCTTAGAAATAGGCCACTTAAAGCTTGCATACGGTTGGTGACGTGAACCTATCCCACTCCTTGGGGATAGACTTTAGGTGTGCAGGGTACGAGTCTGACTTCGATAACAACGCCGATGGATGGTACGACTGAGGGATGCGTCGCTGCGCTCAAGGATGCCTGTGGGCGTGAAGAATAAAAGATGGAGACCCTCCTGAGATGCTAGCTACCGCTGCGTAGAATTTCACTCTGAGTCAGCCAAGAGGCTTGTAATGTTGTACTCCATTATGGACTTGTAATAAATTATGTTCTAAAATTTGTGTGAAGCGATGTATGGTTGTGATTTACCTTCTGTGATGAGATCTGTACGCGATAGCCACTGATCCCGGGACTATCGCAAAGGTACAGGGACTCGGGTTTTCCTCACCGAAAATCCGGGGTGTTACAAATACACTACGGGAAAACGGCACTTTGTCGTGTGTCAAATTCTTTGCCGTGCTTTTTATTTCAGGCGCACGGCAAAGAGCTTTTTTGCCATGTCTTTTTTATAGTGCGCACGGCAAAGAAAAAGCGTGCTGCAAAGGGCTTGTTTGCCGTGCGCCAAAAAAATGCACGTTTGCCGTGCGTTTTTTTGCTCTGTGCGCGGCAAAGTTTTTACTCCCTTCCACACCCCGAATAAACAAAGTATCATTATTTAAAAAAATTGCCGTGTGTCGGCGTACGACAAACTCTTGCCGTGCGCTTTCTTTTGTGTGCACAGTAAATTATTTTTTCTCACATTCAAATTTCTCCTAAATCTCAAATCCAATTGCCCCTGCAAAAAATCTCTCCTCACCTTGAAATTTTTTCTACTCAATACATACAACATGTGATACATCATGTTAAAATTTGGTAGATTTTTGTAGTCATTTGCTATATTTAACTGATTAATTGCATTTCAAGTAATTTTTTGAAAGAAGTCAAATTTGAACTACAAGTGACTTAAAGAATATAATAAAATGAGTGGAAAAATGATATTCATGTTATTTACCCTAAGTTAAAACTTTTTCATGAAATCAAAATAAACTTTGAACATCTTGACCATGAACCATGACCATGACAGTGTGTCCAATTGATTAATAATTCAAAAAATTACATATAAAGTTTGAAAATTATGAGATTTGTCAATATGTCATGATATCATATGAGAAAGCTGTAGTAAAAATTTGAATGAGTTTTTAATATTTTGTCATGTACGATGCTTAGAAACTAAAACATTTGTGATGAAGTTTCATAGAGTTAAGAAGTATATGGTTAGATTTTTTGGTGACGTGACATTTAAATTGTGTTTTGACTTCAAATCTTTTTCTATAGGAAATGGACAACATAACTTATTTTGTATTAATTTTCCAAATTGTTTAAACTTTGTTGTAAGCCTCACACGGCTTACAATAATGTGTGCCTTTCTTAAAGCGTGTGGCAAACAAAAACTATAATGTGTGCCTTTCTTAAAGCGTGCGGCAAACAAAAAGTTTGCCATTCGCCCAAATCAGCACACACGGCAACTAACGCCCAGCCCAACCACCCACCCCGGCCCAACAGCACTCCGGCCGTTGTGAGTCGTAGATGTCGCGATCTAACAGTTCAAATATGATGACATGTTTTATATAAAACCCTCCTCTCCCCACTCAAACCCAATTCCACCACCAGCACAGCCTGCACCCCCCCCCCGCACGCCGACGCCCACATCTCGCGTGCATAACCCGTCTCTCGCTTCTCCGCCTCGCCGCCCCTCCCTTGGCTCCCTCCCGGTTAGCTCCCTCCTCTCCCGGCGCTCCTCCCTCTCTCCATAGCGGCCGGGATCCGGCGGTGCGGGTGGCTGGCACGCTCGGGATCCAGTGGTGCCCCTCCCTTTTTCCACAGCGTACAACGGTCGCGACGACGGATCCGACGAGGGAGCAGCCAGGCGCGCGGCTCGGTGCTGACGCCCCTCCCTCCTTGGCGCCACCATCCTCCCTCGCGGTGAGGAAGCGGCCGCCTACGTCCCGGTTGCGGCGGGCTCGTCAAGGGACCGGCCACCCTCTCTGACAGCGGATCTAGCTGGTGAGGAGCGGCGCCGTGACCTCCTCTCCGGCCACTTCACCATGGACTACTCTCTGTCCTAACCTCCCGGCGGCCGCCTCTTTTTTCCCACCTCCTCTCCGGCCACTTCACCATGCCCTAGGTTCGCTACCCTCTCTTTCACTCACTATCACACTCTCTCTCTGTCCAGATCTGGAGAACGATGGTGCTGATGGAGGCGGGTGGCGTGGTGGTGGTGGCGGCGACAGCGACGTGCGGCCTATTTCAGGCGTCGTGGCAGTGGCGGGCTGGACGGCGGCAGCGGGCTGGATGTGGTCGCGATGGTGTGGTGGACGGTGGCAGCCGCAACAGTAGTGGGCCAGTGGATTTTTTTATTGCTTCGAAAATGTTTGCCACACCATCACCTTTTAATAGGTTTCTGAAATGTTAGCCGTGTGTCGACTTTAACGCACGACAAAGGTGTTTGCCGTGCGCCTAAATGACGCACGACAAAGGTCTATTTGCTGTGCAGATTATTGTCGGGCGGCCTTTGCTGTGCGCTGGGCAGAAAACGTACGACAAAGCCATTGCCGTGTGTTTTCTTTATCCTTTGCCATGCGCAGGCGGCATACGGCAAACTGACGTCCTCCGGTAGTGATAAGGCATGAAAATAGTCTTGGTGATGATGAATTGTTTGACACTAAAATAGAAATCAGGGGCATCAGGAACACTAATGAAACCGAACCATTCAGTTCTTGTAACACGGTTCCATATGCCGCCACATTGACAAGCAGGGGTATTGTGTGCCGTCTGCATGCTGTGTCTCCGCTCCAAGGGACAATGAGTCAGGGTCAGGGAGTCGAGCAGGCAGGATTGGACAGAAACTGAAATATGGAATTCTATGAACTTTAAGTTGTGTCTCTGCTGCATTGTGGAGGGCCGAAGCCCGAGCTGCACCATAGAGTTTTTTGATAGGTAACAAAACTTAGCAACTTCGCTACGGCGGTAGTAACCACCATTGAGCACAATCTGTAAAAAGTAGAAATTGTGCATTAGGGTCCAAAATTTAATCCAAAAAATAGCCCTATCCAACCACCATATATTCAACTGGAACTCTTACTATGGGTCACTTTTCTCACGCCTCCTGACTTGAATCCCAGACCGCATGAAGAGCTCCAAGAGATTCATTAAATTAGACTAGCTAAATTCACAATTTACTAGTCATTTAGCTAGTATTCTTTCTCTATATTTCCTCCTCTTCCAACAGACTACCTAAAATGACTAGCCATCCCACAACTAGGCCCACGTGTCAGCCGTGCGAGGGAGGTGGGAGCAGGAGGGGACCGCGCATGAGGTGGTGGGGCCGCGAAGGATAGCTAGCAGAGGGCGCTAGCCATCTTTGACTAGCGAAGGCACAAGTTTAGCTAGCGAGGATAGCTAGCGGGGTGTTTGACTAGTCTGTTGAAATGCTATTTTTGTTGATTTTTTTCATTTTTTAGCTAGTCAAGCCACGATAGCTAGTCTCTTGGAGTTGCTAGAGCCTTTTGAGGTCATCCAGTACCTTGGACCTTGGTTTGTAGTCTGGCTCTTTAACCCTGTGATCAAGGGTTCCTATGAGGATTAAAAAGTACATTGATAAGCATCAAATGTTCAACAACCTCACTCCAAATTTTTGGTGATCCCCAACATATTTCTAGATTGTGGAAATTTTCAGTTTCCACTTTCCAGAGTTGGAAGATCCACTCGATATGCAATGCCCATAAGTGCATAACCAGAGATTGATGCCATGTTTCAAGTACATGGACCAACCGAAACAAGAGATTATTTTGGAAAGATTGCCATTGTGTGTTTCCTAGTTAAGTTAAGGTTTGCATTATTTCTTCATGATTGCTTCTACACTACTATGGACTTCAGGACTCAGAGGCCGGACCCTGACCCTATACAAACTAAAAAACCTGAAGAAAAAAAAACTCGAAGGTGGGCTTATTGCCGTATATAGTGGAATCATGTGAACTGTTTCTACTTCAATCTGTCTTTAGCGTCCATGTTTCTAATGTGCAACTAATAAAAAAGCGTTTATTTTATATTTAGATTTTGAAGTATAGTGTCCATGCTTTTTCAATATATAATCACTTCAGGCCAACGAGGTTCCTTTCCACGTGCCCTTCCTTCTGCAACAACTATCTGCATCTTACTGGCTAGAACTGCAATAATATTTTTCTTAAGAGAGAGAACCACTGAATTGATGACCATGGTGCTGCCATTTGGGTACCATCTACCTGCATGTGATTCATGATTATCAATGGTACTCGTCATGATACCTTAGTGAATAAAGTTTGTCAGCCAAGATGGGAAATTCTGTACAAGGCAAGATAATGTCCTGTCCAATAGGACGGATTCTTACAACACCAAAAATGGCTTGGTAGTGATGCAGCTGACGGCTCAGCAGCAGTACTATGCTGTTCATTGTGCAGTACTACACTGTTCATTGGTAATCGGAATGGCGCAGGACATCTCTATTGTGTTCCTCCTGCCTCCCATTTCTATCCTATTAAGAGAAAGACAATGTTCAACGGGCATGCAATGTGTTTCTTTGTTGCTATTCTGTGAAAGCAGCAAAATTGAACCTGGTTTGTTGTTCTGGTGTGGTCCATTAAAAAACAATTACGGTGGGATAGGAAGTTATATAAGTTTTAACATTGGCATGCACTTCTTCCACCATTGCAGATATATATCCGAGTCAAAAAATTTGTCGGATTAGAACATTGATGACCATGAAAACTGGACTCCAAAATTGAGCTAGTACTATTTGTATTTGTTGACGCGAAAATAGGACGTCACCTCCGCGCGCAGCACACGTGACTCCCCGGTTTGTAGCGAGGCGTGCCAGCCAATGTGACTTGTTGATTGACAGTGGAAAATATTAAGCATCGGCTAGAGAACCGATGGGTCTTCAGTGACACGTGTATCTTCCAATCGGCCGATACAGAGAAACAAGATCGGCCGGCTCGAAAGCGACCGAAGCGCGAATACGTAAATAAAGAGATCGGCTGTATTGGCTGATCGTGACGTCAGCACTCGAGCAGGTCTGAATCGGCTGTAGTGTTAGAAGCCGACAGGATCTAGATCGAGTGGGATAAATTGGTGATAAAAGCTAAAACTATAAGAATTGGTACGAAAACTTGCAGATCTAGCTAATATCGATAAGGGGTGAATAAAGAACTAGACAAAACCTCAGCGATGCGTCCGGAGGTTAAAGCCTAGGATTATTCGGTAAAACGGTACTCACAAGCTTGCCGGAGACCGATTGATGCAGCCCGACGAACTTGAAGGATGACGTTGAAGAAAAGAAAAACGCAATGGTGAAGTCGCCGAAAAGTAGATGTTGTAAAGTAGATGCTGTAAATTGTAAAGGGTTTGCCCGGAGGTGGTTTGTTTGATATTGGTGTGTACAAATTTCCCAACCACGCAGGGCCCCTATTTATGTCCTAAGGACAACCCGACTCCTAGCCGATTACGACACTGTTTACTTGCATCTAAAGAAAACAAACACTACTAAAAATAGAAAAAGGACTCATGCAAGAGTCAAATTCTCCTAAAAACTGACTCTGACCCGTCGCCAATCGTAGATTGACCTGCCTTCGCCGTTCCTTTCCTTAGGCATATCTTCTTGATTACCGCTTTCTTTCTTCCCATCAGTCGATCCTCCGATTGACCATCGGCCGATTGGTTGACCCGCCAGCCTATCGATAGACAGGGTTAGACCCCTTTTCACCATTGGCGAGTTCTATTGACCACCCTTCTTTTTCTCAATTGGCCGATTGTACTGTTTTTTCATCGGCTGCTCCTTCTTATCCCTTTTGACCTGTTTTTCCAAAAAATAGTGTCAACACATGCCCCCCAGTTTCGGAGTAAATAATCTTTTACTCTGAAATTTACTCGAATCTGGTATCCTCCTTGATTTGAAGACGGCTGGAGAATCGAAATAAATCCCACAAAGAGCCCAATAAATACAACTGCCTTAACTCTCTTTTCCCCCGAATTCTGTTGCTTTCAACAGCTCAAGCTTCTGGATGACGAACCCTAAGCCTATAGCTCTTGCTCATCCATGGCATCTTCAAGTTCCGCCAAAGGTTCTCATCTCACTCCTACGCCTCCAAAGGCATCTCTTTCTTCAATCCCTCCGGTATTCCCTTGTCCCTTTGCTTATTATTTGTTTTTCAATGCGGTCATCTTGCTTTGCCTGAAGTTTAGATTCCCTTCCCTTCAGGAACATAGATCCAATCTTACTATTCCTTTCGATGACAAGCGTGGGTTTGTCTTTCTTGGTCCAATGGGCGATATTGATCCAACGGAAATGATTAATTTTGAAACTGGCAGCATCCCTTTCAAGAATGCTTCCTTAGATCTAGCCGATTGGGACAACTATTTCAGGTCTTGGACAGGGTACACCAAGGGATGGAGAAACTGGTACCGTAGAGTGTCTGAGAAGAACAGAGATTTTTTGGAGCAATATAAAATTGGTTAATGCATCACCCTGTCTTTGTCTGAAATGTCTCGGAACGAATCTCTTTTGATAGCTGCCTCTTACTTCTGGTCCGACGCACTTAATGCTTTTTTATTTGGTCATGGGCCGATGACTCCAACTCTGGCCGATGTTCTTCTGCTGACTGGTTTAGATATTTCTTCCTCGGATGCTCTCTTTGGTCGCCGGAATGATAAGTCTTCTCATCATCTGAAAACCAAGAATGATGTTTGGTCTTTCATTTGGGGACACCACAGATATTCTTCGAGCAGTTATTACCAATATCAATTCAGAGGTGTGCTCCCCAACAGATCAGTGCTTTGGATTTGGGATTCCAAGTGTATTCCCAAAATCAAATTCTTCACTTGGCTTCTTCTCAATGATAGGATTAATACTAGAAATATGTTGAAAAGAAGGAGGAAAGTGCTTGATGATGGATACAATTGTACCTTGTGCAACAGCGGTGTTGAGGAGACCATTGAACATCTGTTCTTTGTTTGCCCCTCTGCTGTCTCCAGATGGTCTGCTTTGGGCATTGCTTGGGAGCACAATGCAAATATTCATCAGAAACTTTACCTAGCAAAGCATGCTTTTGCTCGCCCCTTTTTTATGGGAAAAAGTATACAACACCCCCCAAACTATGGAGGGTGGACTACATAACACACTAACCTATGAAATGGTCTATATCACCCTGGAACTTTTCAAAACAGGTCAAATTACCCCCTAAAGCAGTTTTGAAAAATCATAATAAATCACATAAAAATCATAAAACAGAAAATCCAATTGTGCTGGATTTCAGATGAGTAGATCTACACAGTGAACATATAATATGGTATGTTTTAGTACATTTTTTACAGCAACGAAGAAAAGTATAGATCTAAAGCTACAACAAAAAAAATATACTAAAGCATACCATATTATATGTTCATTGTGCAGATCTACTTATTTGGAGTCTAACACAATTGGATTTTCCATTTTATGATTTTTCTGTGATTTACTATGATTTTTCAAAATTGCTTCAGGGGGTAATTTGATCGGTTTTGAAAACTTCTGGGGGTGATATAGACCGTTTCATAGGTTACGGGGTTATGTAATCTACCTCCCATAGTTAAGGGGGTGATGTAGACTTTTTCCTTTTTTATGGAAGTCTTCATGATTGGTGCCTGGTGCCTCTGGAAAGAAAGAAATGATTTTATCTTTAATAGGAATGCTCCATGACCGGCTGCATGGAAATGCTCCTTTAAGTCCACCGTGCTAGAACATTTCTGTAGAATCAAGGATGAGCTTCATTCTTCTATTACATCCTGGTTGCAGGCCCTGTAAATAGTCAGCTTGTTTTTTGAGCTCTTCTTCTTATTACCTGTTTGTTTTTTTCCTAACCTCTGGTTGGGAGGTTCTATAAGTTCCTTTGTAACTCTATCCTCTTTTAATATATTTTTGTTGCTGCCGGGGGGCTTGCCCCACGGTGTTTCGCTAAAAAAAACCCTAAGAAAAAGTTTGGAAGGTGAAAGATGATTTTTTTGGGCTCCTTCGCCATGTGTCAAAGAAAAGCACATGACGAAGAGGAATAATCATCGTGTGCCAAAAAGGAAGCACACGGCGAAGAGGAATAATTGCCGTGTGTCTGCTGTTGACAAACGGCGAAGAGTAACGGCCAACTCCAGTTTTCACGTCCGTCACCTATGGTGGGCACACGGAACGCACGTGACCCTTTTCACCGTGTGTATATAGTGACCTCGACAAAGGCGAAGAAGTTGGTCGGCGTGTGTCTAATGGAGGCACACGGTGAAGGAGTTGTTCACCATGTGTCCCTGGGAACACACAGCGAACATTGGCGTCGTTGTGTGCCTGATAAAAAAAACATGGCGAACTTCTGGCCACACAGTGCAGTACTGTTTTCCAGTAGTGTACTCTGATTGACAAATAATATTTTCAGAAGCAGGATCAGCAAGGAACCGAGGGGAGATGCTGATAGCATTAGGTACGTGTAGCTTGTTTGCCAGATTTACCTGCCTTAATTTTCCCCATTTCATATTTTAAGGGGATTATTATGTTATTCCGCATCCTACTTTGCTGCTCTCCTGTCTGTTTGGCTCATCGATGTTATAATTTGGTAGCATTGTTAGATTATTTACTACTCAACTGTAATCCCCTAGCCTTTACTGCTATGCTCAACTGTAATCGCCTTCTACAGGCTGGCTCAGCCCCTTGGGCTGCCCTCTCTCTATATATATTTGTAATCCTCCTGTAACTCTAATCATCAATTAAGCTAAGCCCTCTGGCATTGTCCAATATGGTATCAGTAGACTAATCTACGTCCTGGACCTCTTCTCTCCTCTGTTTTCCCCTACTTCCGCCCCCTTCGGCGCCCGCGCCCGGCGACTCGGTTTCCGTGCCGGCCTCTCAGCCGCCGCACCCACCCTCTCCTGCGCCGAGGCCGCGCGCTCCCCAGCCACCGCGCCCATGGCTGCCCCCACCGACGGTTCCTCCAGCTCCGGCGCCGCGACCGTGACCACCGCGACCAAGCTTCGCGATGAGGCCCTCGCCGCCGCCAAGCTTCTGGAGGAAGAAGCCGCCTCTCTGCGCTCCACTAATGCCGAGCGCAGCCAGCAGTTGCAGGATGACGCCGCCCACCTCAAGTCCGCCGCCGACGCCCAGGAGCGCGCCCAGGCATTCTCCCTGGAGCAGCGCGCCGCCGCCCTCCGCGCCCGCCACCGCCCTGTCTCCACCCGCGATGACGAGGCCCACGGCGATGACTACCCGGACGACGACACCAACTCCCTCACCTCCGACGCCGCCGCCGTCGCTCGGCTCCACAGCTAGGCCGCCGCCGTCCAGAATATCCGAAATCTCATTCCAGTCACTCTGGACCTGCAAGCCTCCAACTTCTCCAAGTGGCACGGCCACGTCCTCCTCATCCTCGACCGCTTCGCCTTGCAGTACCATGTCCTCGGCGCTGCGCCCCGCCTCCCCAACCCGGCTTGGTCTCGGATGGATTGCGTGGTGGTGTCTTGGCTTTACAACACAATCTCCACTGACTTGCTCGATGTCATCCATGACCGCAATGGCGTCACCGCCCGGGCCGCCTGGCTCGGTCTTGAGGAGCAGTTCCTCAACAATCGCGCGTCCCGCGCCATGCTCGTCGACGCCGAGTTCCGCACGCTCTCCCAAGGCACCCTCTCCATCGACGACTACTGCCGCAAGATGAAGAGCCTCACCAACGCCCTCGCCGATCTTGGCGAGCCCGTCCAGGACAGCACCCTGGTGCTCAACGTCGTGCGAGGTCTCAGCGAGCGGTTCCAAGTCATGGCGCAACTTATTCCTCGCCAAAAGCCCATCCCGTGCTTCAATGACGTCCGCGCCGACCTTCGCCTCGCCGTGCTCAACATGGCGCCCTCCTCTGTTCCGCCTCCTTCGGCCCTCGTCGCCTCTGCTCCCAGCTGCCCGCTCGCCCCTACTGCACCGCCTGGGCTCGGTGCTCCCCGTCCCCGCTCTGGCGGTGGGGGCTCCTCTGGTGGTGGGCGTGGAAGCCGTCGACGCGGTGGCCATGGCCATGGTGGATCCTCCGCTAGGTCACCCGGCGGCCACCAATGGCCGTCCCTCTACAACCCGTGGACCGGGTCCATCCATATGTGGCCCGGTCCCGCCACCGGCGGTCATCATGGAGCACCTCCGCGCCCCGGACTGCAGCAGCCGCCGCACCACGCCCTGCTGGCTGCCGGTGTACCTCCGGCGTTCTATGCACCTCCTCCGCCTCCTGGCATCTTCCACCAGGCGCTCCCTCCTGCCACGTCGCCCTGGGACTCCCACTCCCTCGCGAACGCCTTCAGCACCGTCTCCCTCACCCCGCCGTCGCCGTCCTCCGACTGGATGATTGATTCTGGCGCGTCGTCCGACATCGCCTCCCACCCCCGTATGGTGACCACCTCTTCCTCCACTGTCTTCCCCTCCTCCATAATTGTGGGCAACGGTGCCACTCTTCCGGTGATCGGTACCGGCTACTCCACCATCCCTGGCCCTTTTCACCTACGTGATGTTCTTATTGCTCCTTCCATCATCCAAAACCTCCTTTCTGTTCGAAAATTCACTACTGACAACTCTGTTTCAGTTGAATTTGACCCCCTTGGTATTTCTGTGAAGGATCTACGCACCAGGACCACTCTCCTTCGATGTGATAGCACCAGACCGCTCTACACCCTGCAGCTTCCATCGTCTTCTTCCTCCCCCTGTGCCCTCGTCGTCACACCCTCGCCAACTACCTGGCACAGACGTCTCGGCTGTCCCGGCACCGCTACGCTTCAGCACCTCGCCCAGTCCTCCTCGATCGCTTGCAACAGCAAGCCCGGCAATGATCATCTGTGTCATGCTTGTCAACTTGGGCGACATGTCCGCCTCCCTTTTAGCAATTCTTCCTCGCGTGCATCTAATAACTTTGATTTAATCCATTGTGACCTTTGGACATCTCATGTCCCTAGTGTATCTGGATTCAAATATTACTTAGTTGTCCTTGATGATTTCTCGCATTTTGTATGGACTTTCCCTCTTCGCCTCAAGTCTGACACCTTCCCCACCCTTTCCAATTTCTTTGCTCACGTTCACACTCAATTTGGTTGCACCATCAAGTCCGTGCAATGTGACAACGGTCGTGAATTCGACAATTCCGCCTCCCGTGCGTTCTTTCTCGCCAAAGGTGTTCTCCTACGCATGTCCTGCCCCTACACCTCTCAGCAAAATGGCAAAGCTGAACGCATCCTTCGCACCCTAAACAACGTCACCCGCACCCTACTCTTCCAAGCCTCCATGCCTCCCCCCTACTGGGCGGATGCCCTTGCCACCGCCACCCATCTCGTCAACCGCCTCCATTCCAAAACCCTCAACATGAGCACTCTTTTCTTTGCCCTCTATGGCACTCTCCCCTCCTACCATGATCTCCGCACCTTTGGGTGTACATGCTACCCAAACCTAACCGCCACTACCCCTCACAAACTCGCACCTCGATCATCTCTATGTGCTTTCCTCGGGTATTCTCCCGATCACAAGGGATATCGTTTTCTTGATCTCTCCACCAACAGAGTCATCATCTCCCGCCACATCATCTTCGACGAAACCTCCTTCCCCTTCTCTCTTCAACAAGACTCCCCTCCTTCCCCTAGTCTTGATTTTCTTACTGATGATACTCCTGTACAAGTGTTTTCCCCCTACAGGTTCATCTGGTGCTCCTGGGCTTCATTCCTCCCAGCCCCGAGGCCCGCCCCCATGCTTCCCCGCGCTCCGGCCTATCACTAGCCTAGGAAACGGGGCCTCTCAACCTCCCTCTCCTGGCCCAGGGACGTTGTTCCCTCCCCTTCCACCGATCGATTCCCCATCGATCTCCCCGGCGGCCGCCTCAGCATCGACACCACCGGCACACTTGGAGCCTCGTGCTCCAGGAGTGCCCCCGCCGACTCCCACGCCAGCACCCACGGCATCCCCGGCACCGGCTCCGGCTTTCCCCAAGCCGCCGGTCGTCCACGTCTACTCCAGACGCGCGCCAGACTCTACACCAAGCGGCCCTCCTCGCCGCTCCAACTTCAACCCGTCCCCGCCTCGCTTCATCAAGCAAGGGCCCTCCCTCCCGACCGGCGCCATTCCCATCCCGCCGGTCGTCAACGCCCACGGCATGGCCACCCGTGGCAAGTCCGGGTACCAGCAACCTCATGTCGCCCTGCATTCTGAGGTACTCTCCCCCATTCCTCGCTCTTACCGCGATGCTCTGGCCGATCCCAACTGGCGCAAGGCCATGGAAGATGAGTGTGCTGCTCTCCATGCCAACCATACATGGGTTCTTGTTCAGCGTCCTGGTCAGGCGAATGTGGTCACTGGGAAATGGATTTTCTGACACAAGTTCCATGCTGATGGCTCCTTTGATCGCTACAAAGCCCGGTGGGTTCTTCGCGGCTTTACACAGCGTCCCGGATTGGACTACGACGAGACATTCAGCCCCGTTGTCAAGCCAGCCACCGTCCGTACTGTCATCACTTTTGCTCACTCCCAAGATTGGCCCATTCATCAACTTGATGTGAAGAACGCCTTCCTCCATGGCCCCCTGACTGAAATAGTTTACTGTTCGCAACCAACCGGATTTGTAGACCCTGCTCTACCTGATCACGTTTGCAAGCTCAACAAATCCATCTATGGTTTGAAGCAAGCACCCCGGGCGTGGTACAGTCGGTTTGCCACATATCTGTTCTCCCTGGGGTTCACCGAAGCCAAGTCAGACACCTCTCTCTTCATTTTTCGCCGAGGCACTGAAATAGTTTACTTACTCCACTACGTGGACGACATTGTGCTCACGGCATCCTCCCCACAGCTTCTTCACCGAGTCATTGCAGCTCTCAAGCAAGAATTTGCCATGAAGGACCTCGGTCCCCTGCATTTTTTTCTCGGAGTGGCTGTTCAGCGCCACAAGAACTC
Source organism: Cenchrus fungigraminus (assembly GCA_036936925.1). Lineage (NCBI taxonomy): Eukaryota > Viridiplantae > Streptophyta > Magnoliopsida > Poales > Poaceae > Cenchrus > Cenchrus fungigraminus. The sequence goes on from CM072774.1 coordinate 18,971,006, forward strand.
ACTGTTTCTTTCTCAGCAGCAGTACACCTTGGATATCCTTGGCCTCCATGGCATGAGCGACTGCAATCCTTGCTCCACCCCCGTCGACACTTGTGCTAAAGTTTCTGCAGAAGCTGGCCCTCCAGTGGCTGACCCAACGGCCTACCGTAGTCTTTCTGGTGCACTTCAATACCTGACCTTCACTCGGCCTGACATAGCCTATGCCGTTCAACAGATTTGTTTACATATGCACGACCCGCGGGAAACTCATCTTGTTGCTGCCAAACGGATCCTTCGGTATCTCCAGGGCACCCTCAACCTCGGTCTTGTTATTCCCAGAACTGCACCAAGTTAGCTTGTGGTTTACACGGATGCAGATTGGGCCGGCTGCCCCGACACCCGCCGCTCCACCTCCGGTTATGCTGTCTTTCTTGGAGGCAGCCTTGTCTCTTGGTCATCTAAGCGCAACCCACCGTCTCACGCTCCAGTGCTGAGGCTGAATATCGTGCCGTTGCCAATGGTGTCGCTGAAGTATCCTGGCTTAGACAGCTCCTTCAAGAACTCCACCATCCCCTACAGTCTACCAACCTCGTCTACTGCGACAATGTTAGCGCAGTCTACCTCTCCAGCAACCCCATTCAGCACCAACGCACCAAACATGTTGAAATTGACCTTCATTTCGTCCGCGAACGGGTTGGTCTTGGGGCCGTCAGGGTTCTCCAGGTTCCAACCACTTCACATTTCGCCGATGTCATCACCAAAGGCCTCCCTTCATCTGTGTTTGCTGCTTTTCGCTCCAGTCTCAACATCCTTTCCTCCGACGTTCCGACTATGGGGGGTGTTAGATTATTTACTACTCAACTGTAATCCCCTAGCCTTTACTGCTATGCTCAACTGTAATCGCCTTCTACATGCTGGCTCAGCCCCTTGGGCTGCCCTCTCTCTCTATATATATTTGTAATCCTCCTGTAACTCTATCATCAATTAAGCTAAGCCCTTTGGCATTCTCCAATAAGCATAAAACACCATGTATGTAATAAATCCGTTGGACTTTCCGTGCTGCAAGCTTCACTGCTATAACAGCCCTAATATCATTGTCCCTACCAACCAGACTCCTGGCCGTCACAGGTGGAGCCAGTCTGCCAGAAGATCAACCAACCTGACAAGTGGGCCCGCCTGACCAGACGTGTGGGTCTAGGGCGAGGACATGCTTGGCGCACAAAACAAGATAAGCTTGGCGGCACCAGCCAACCTAGATGTCCCGGATTCTATCTGTAAACATGGATGTCTCGGATGTCCCGAGTTGGTTTCTAGATAGAATTTATCTAGTAGGATTGATTGGCATTAGCTAACATTTGAGGATACTATGACTTCAAGCATAAATGAGTCTCAAAAGTTGGTTTCCTACAAAATTATTCATATTGGAACACTTATTTTCAAACACTTAATTTCTTGAACATTCGATTCGATATAATGTTTTCATTAAATGATCCCAATGTATCAAGTATTTTATTGTATATCAACCATTTATTTATCTCTCCAAATTATTTTGGATACGGCTATCATTCTTTGGATCATGGACATTTAATTGAAATCAAACTAGGATTCTTATGAACTATTGATAGAAGTATGTAGCTCAAAAATGGTCTATATAAGGATCATTATGCATCGTTCGTAGGCAAGCATAGAGCAATACTTGATCTTAGTAACATCAACGCCGTACTAGTATTGGATGGCTATGAAGGCGATGATTCGACTTCTTCTCTTTAGTCTACTTTTTAGCATTTTTACAACACATCAAGCTTGTGGTGAGAAAGAGTGTTATGAAGAGAAACACTCGGTTAAGACATATTGCAAGGAAACTATCACAATTTATGGGTCCTATGTTGCCCCAAGCAACCAGTGTCGTCATATCGTGGGATTATCTGACATGCTTTGCATCTGTCGTATACGCAAACCTATTGAGGAAGTCACGATAAGTGCATGTAAGCTTGTTCGTCTCGCACATGATTGCGGCAAATCACTACCCGCGGGAAGCAAATGCGGAAGTAAGTAACAGAAACTTGTCATTCATCTGAAATATGACATATTTCTTGTAATATTAGTCTTTAGGAAGTATCTTGCAAGTTTCAAACAACTAATGTCAAAATTTATCAGGTTATGTAAATAATACATGATACGAACTTTGTTTCTCAGGTTGGACAGTCCCATCACCTAAGGCATATCCATGAGAGTATACAAAAACATGATGCATAGCATAAGGAACAATGGTAGAAGAACAATTGTGCACTCAGTTGGGATTTATCTCCTACCTTTGGTCATCTCAAGTTAATGAATAACAAAATTCAATGGGTTTGTTGTATTAGAATATATGATGCTACTTATTTACATCGCAAGATTTCCACTAAATGTGCCACATATTGTGGTGCTAGTTTTTATTAATTTGCACAATTTCTTTTCTATTGAGTCCTTAAGAAATTGATGAACGACCCACATATGAATCCACACCATACAAAACCACCAACTCAAGTGGTCAGACAGAAAAAAGGACTGGTTCAATCGGAAAACCCATGAACCAATGTCTGACAGGTTTGATTATTCAATATTAAAATATCAACCCTACAATTCACTACGGGGATCCCTAAAGACGCCTAGTGCCCCAGGCACTCGCGAAGCCCATAAAACACTTGGCGTTGTATTTTCGGAGTGTTGCACTCTGCGACAAGCACTCGGGAACCAAAGAGTCGCCGAAGAGCAAGACGCCAAGTGTCAGACGTCGGGCACTTGGCGAAACTTCGCCAAGTGTCCTACATAGCACTCGGTGTCTTTTTTAAGCGTTTGCCGATTGTCTGTATTTCAACACTCGGTGAACATTTTCTAAAAAATAAAAAAAAATTTGCTCAGCCGCCCGGTGCACGGCAGGCGGCACCACCTCGGGTGTCGTGGCTGCGTCGCTCCCTGTGCCGTTGTTGGTGGCCTCGTGCTCCGGAGCAGAGGAGCAGAGGACAGGAGGGGGCAGCGGCCTCCTGCGCTGGAGCAGAAGAGGGGAGGGTGCAAAATCATTTTAGTTTTTTCTTTTAATTTTTCTACTCATATAATTCAATTATCTTATGCACTTATAGCTCAAATTCAATCTATATGAATTAAAATTCTATAATGGCACTTAATACATTAAAATTGTCCAACGGTTTTAAAACATTACTGAAAACAAACATGAAGCAATGTTTGTTCTCTATTGCCTATAAACAAAGTTTTGTTGTCAAATGACAATTCGGTCGTCACTTGGACTGAAAATCTCATTGGATCCTGCTCAACGCTAACATCATTCCTGTGAGATGCTTCAATTTCTAAACATCGTATGTGACAAAATGTTCAAAACCTTCTAAAATTTTTACCACATGCTCTACGTATGATATCATCACATTATGACAAATCTCATGATTTTCAGAATTTGTTTGGTTTTTAAAAAATTTAAAACCATACCGTCACACGTTAATAGTCGTGTTTCCTTAACAAGATGTTCGAAGATCCTTTTTATTTCAAAGGTTATGCCTCAAACAGTGATGAATAACATGAATATCAATTTTTTACACATTTTTTCTATTCTTTAAATCACTTGTAGTTTAAATTTGACTTCATTCAATAAATTGCTTGAAATGCAATTATTTAACTAAATATAGCAGACAAATGGAAAAAATACCAAATTTTGACATAGAGTACCCCATGTTGTATGAGAACTAAAGAAAAAGTTTGAAGCCAAGGGGAAAAAAAATCAAATTTTGCCTAGTGTCCCGGGCAGACACTCGACATACAGGTAGATGCCGAGTGTGGGATCTAATACACTTGGCGAATATATTGTAGATGCTGAGTAATAGCTGTTGATATTCGGCAAACAGGTACATGCCGAGTGTTTTTCTTCTAGCACTCGGCAAAAGGGCTATTCGCCTAGTGTCAATAGTTTGCCGAGTGTTTTCTTCTAGCAGTCGGCAAAGAGGCTATTTGCCGAGTACCTCATGGAAAACACTCTGCGTATTTTTTAGCACTCGGTGTATTTGGGTTTTCCCATAGTAATTATATGGTTCAACATTTGTATTTCTTTCCCTAGGACACATATATATCCATCCTAATATACTGCAATACAAAATTTTTGTGACGTGAATGTATAAAATGTCCGTAAATAATTCACAACCACATGGTCGATCTTATATATAGCATGCTATTCCTCGATAGGTCTCCAATGTCGGTCAGTGCGTCTGTGTACTTATGTTATAGTGGCCCTCATATGGCACCCAAGAAAACTGCACCTTCACAAGGATCAATTCAAGATGAAGAGAAAAGCTATACCTCTCCTTATTACTTTAAGGCCGCCAAATTACAAATGCACAAATGCATGTTTATACAATTTGATTTCAGTGCTGATCACTAAGATCATAGCAAAATTACTCAGTAACCCATAACAATTCAACTATTGAGTGACCCACTAGGCCACAAACGATTTGTGCTGACACATGAAAAATAGATTACTGGCACATGCAATTATCACCCGCCAGCATAGTGGTGGGGGCACAATGCTGGCGGGCGCTTATGTCACCCGCCAGCACAAATGCACAATACTGGCGGGCGACATAAGGCACCCGCCAGCACTGTGCCTTTGCAAAATCAACAATCCCTTTTTAAAGCAGTAAAACGTTGTCAAATAAAAAAGTTGTAAACTACAAAGTGGCCATACTTCCATAACTTGTCAATATGTACAATTTTTATTCGGGTTGTTGCTTCATTTGACAAAGTGGTAGTAATTTTGTTCACAAAATCTATATCTCTTATATAGTTTGAAGAAACTATGTGAGAGGTGTATAAGATTTGTGAAGAATGTTGTTACCACTATTCCAGATGAGCAAATGACCAAAATAAAAGTTGTTCATCTTCAAAAGTTATAGAACTTTGTAGTTGAACCATTTTTTATTTGAATTACTTTTGTTGAAGTAAAGTACGTCTGAATTTTTGAAATTTGAAAATTTGAAATTTTTAAACGGCCTCAAATGGAGAAACTCTCAACATGAAAGTTGTAGATCCTGAGAAGTTATGAAACTTCGTAGTTTACAAATTTTTTATTTGCAATCATATTGTCAACGAAATCCAAATTTGAATCTCTCAAATTTGAAATTCAAATTTCGTAAATGACCTCAAATGGAAAAACGCCCAACATGAAAGTTGTAGATCTCAGAAAGTTATGAAACACTGTAGTTGACAAGTTTTTAATTTGAAACCGTTTAGTGCCTCAAAAAACCGATTTACACTCAGTGTAGTATAATATGAGTAGAATCAAAACTGCATTTGGACGCATAAGAGTGTGATGTGTAGTGGTAGAGGAGGCTTCGCGCGAGGGAGAGGTCACAGGTTCGAATCACGGCAGCCGCGGAGCGTCGCGACTTTACGTGAAAAAATGCGCGACTTGCCGGGGGACGGGTGGGTGGGTGGCTGGTGGGGTTCCTCTCCTAAATAAAATTTTTTTGCTATTTATTTCGAGCCGATTTCGAAAATCTACTGTGCTGACAGGCGCTTATGTTACCCGCCAGCACTGTGGTTTAGGGGTGGCGGGCAGGCACCCGCCAGCAAAGATCGCCATTTCTACTGGCACAAGACTGCTGGCGGGTGTTGCGCCCGCCAGCACAAATGCCTTTTAGCCGCCAGTACAAATCGTTTTTGGCCTAGTGACCTGTCCATCATATTCAGTAACTTAGAACTGTAACCAATATTCTGCAAAATCGTTCTAGTTTTTACTTTTAATTTTTTTTAGTGCTTTGCTCCCGGGTCTTCTGTATGTCCTCAACGAAGCGGTAGAGACCACTTGAAGTTCCCAGCATCCACCTGTTCAACGAGCTTTGCCCCTCACCAGTCCTGATTTGCTTGACCCACTCATCAGTTATCATTAGTCAGAGAGGTCGTTGCTAAAGGATTAAAGCATGAACCATGATTTCATACGAGTGAAGAAGGCACTGGACGCTAGAAATCAAATCCCAAGGCCTTCCATCCCAAGAACCAAACTGGTAAAGTCAGATCTGTCTGCTCTACTGGAGTTGCCAGAATATCGGCATCCCCCACAACATCAGAGTCATATCTTTCTGCTCTACTGGAGTTCAAACACGGAGAATATATATAGTGCCAATTTCCTCTACTGCAAAGTGGATCATGCTGAGTTGTAAATGGCATTAACGGAAACATGCAGCTGATGGTGGATCAGCTAGCACACCTGCCTAAAATAAATGCACTCCTTCTCCCTTTAAGAAATACTGTGACCCATCCATATATTCCTATTTACTTTTTTTTATGACATAACTTTGACGCAAGGCAATACTGTGTGCAATTGGGCAGGGGCTTAGGGTGCTCTAATTGTACAGGTGACTTGTGTGCTCACCATATACAATCGTTGACCCTTTTTTAGTATGTTATATAGTACCAGGCATATTTTTAAAGAATTGAGGAAACGTGGTTGCCTATCTTGGCTCACCACAAGCTGCTTGTTTATATAGGGCTGAACACGCCAGAGATTATATCACGTTGTTGTAGTCCTGATGAACTAGGTTGCTACCTACTTGTACACCAAGACAAGCTCCATCTCTAAAGCAAACGGGTCATGACTACACAACTAAGAGTTTGTGTCAAATACAATTGACACATACAAGTCCGAATACAATCTATTGTAACATGTTCCTCATAATAATGTGACTCCATCTGTAAATCGAAATATATTGGATAGTAAAGTCATTTACGTTATCTATACTATAAAGAACGAAAATATATAATTGAAAACTTTTCTCACCCAATTTGGGTCCGCCTTAGCCCACACGCCGGACCCACCCGTCCGGTTATAGGAGGAACAAAAAGGTGAAATAACCATAGAAATCACAATTTAGGGAGAGTTTCTGCCAACAAGCTAATGTTTTTCTCACCCACCCCACACGTGCCCGCCCCTTGTACCCGTTGGGTCCACCACCCACACCTCCCCGTGCCAGTTCCATCTCCCCTCCCCAGATGCACTCGATGTCTCGATCTGGCCTCCACACTGGTAGAGAGAGGACCTTTAGTCCCGGTTGGTAAGGGGTATAGGTCCCTAAAGTTCCAACCGGGACTAATGATGAGAGACAAAAGGGGGGGTCCTTTAGTCCCGGGTGAACGAACCGGGACTAAAGGGGGGCCTTTAGTCACGGTTGGTAATACCAACCGGGACTAAAGGGGGTGGCACGCCAAGGTAAAAAAAATATTTGAAAATCCCCGGGAGTCCCCCATGCACGCGCACGTCGCAAGCCACAAGTCACGCGATTTTTCACGCGAAATATACGCGTGCGCGGGTGCGGGGATTCGAACTCGTGACCTCCAGCCTCGCGCGTAGCTTCCTCACCATCTCACCTACACAGCACATCTGACTGAGCAGAGTTCGCTATCCTCTTATAGTAACTCGTGGGAGACCCTTTAGTCCCGATTGGTAACACGACCCGTGACAAAAGGCCCCCTTTAGTCTAGGTTGGTGTTACCAACCGTGACAAAAGGGTCACCCCCTTTAGTCTACGTTCGTGTTACGAACCGAGACTAATGCCCCCCCCCTTTAGTCTCGGTTCGTAACACGAACCTAGACTAAAGGGGTGACCCTTTTGTCACGGTTCGTAACACGAACCTAGACTAAAGGGGGGGGTCTTTTGTCACGGTTGGTGTTATGAACCCGGACTAAAGGGGGTGAGCACTCATGGCATTAGTGGCCACGTCGATGAAACCCCTTTAGTCCCGGCTCCAAAGTTGAACCGGGACTAAAGAGGCGTACCAAAGCCTCTGTTTCTACCAGTGCCAGCGGTGTTGCTGGGTCAGAGACGGCGCATAGGCCCAGCGAAGCTTGGGGCCACGGTCACCGATGGATCTAGCTGCGGAGGCGACGACCTCCCTCCTCTACAACGTCTCCATCTGCGGCTCGTCTCTTGCCCCACCTCACCCACGTGCTAAGCTGATGGTGGCGTGCCGAGGTAGGGACTAGCAGATCAGGGGCGCAACTGTCCGCATGAGGCGCGCGCCACAACATTAAGCATCTCCCGCCATCTGTTCACCTCGGCCCGTGGACGCCGCCGTCCACTCGCCACCATTTGTTGTCGCCGCTCAGGATGACAGCGACCTCAACTCCTCCATGCTGGGCCGCCGTCGACTCTACCACAGCCAATGCCTCCTCCCTCATCCGTTGCAGCCCGTAGCTCGCCGTCGTCCATCTCTTTCCTTCGCTGCCGCGTCAATCTCACCGCGTGACCCCCACCTCCCTGTGCCGCCTCTGTCTCCCCTTCCCAGATCCCCTCAAGCCCGGAGCCCCTCGTCCTCCTTCCCGCGGTGGGCCACTTGCCCTGCCCACTCTCGCGCCGCAACCGGCAGCCCCCCACGGGTCCTCCCCGCGCCTGCACTGCCGCTGCCGGCTTCTGCCTCCTCGCAGCACAATGGCGGGGCAGAACCAGTGTATCCACATCATGCCAAGGGTGACGATGTTCGCCGTGATGAAGGCACGTCTCCTCAGTGTCACCTGCGGCCACGCGCTGCTAAAGAAGAACTCTCACATTCTGCGTCACCAAGGAGTCCATGTGCCGAGGCCAAGTGCGTCACCGGCGACAACGTCCACTACGTCGCCCTCCAGTCTGTCCGCGCTGCCTTTGTCCGGGTCCGATCCCACCATGAGAACGTCACCGGTTCCTCTGTTCTCCTGATAGCATTGTGTTCCTGCCCGACGTTGCTAAACAATGCACCTCCATCCATAATAGGTAACTCAATGTTCAGTTAATTGATACATTTTGAGCCCATTCATCTGCTAACATGGAATCCCTTTTCTGATTCATTCAAGGTACACTCTCCATGTAGATGATGAATTATTTTGTGTTGCATAATTTTATATGATAGGTACATGCATATATTTCTTGTTCCATTATGCATCTATATGTCTTCATGGAAATTATTTTCATGAGCCAATCTATTTTTGTTAGAATTTTGTTCATATTGTTTTGATTTGGTTAGGAAATTAAACATGCTATTTCTCTAGTAGTCATTAGAATAATGACTAGGTTAAGAAGTAAAAATTTTCATGTGCATCCTTCATGCCCTTGATGCCAAAACAGTGTCAACAAGAAGCTAAACAGTGAGCATCTCTGCTTAATGGTATGATATCTGCTATGATACCTCTCCCCTATATGAGATATCTGAGATAGCAGTGTTCAATTTATCTTAAATGCTGCTGCTCAAATCTGGTACTGTAAAGGAAGATGCCCTTATCCTCAATCCATGTATGCAATCATTAACTTTATATGTTTATCTAAATCTCTATAATGTAATGAATATTTGTTCATGACCAGTTTTTTTGTACAACTACTTTTTTGGCGATAACCACACATATTCCTATGTAACTGCTCTTCTTTATGAAAACCTTTGGTTTTGTTTCAAGTATGTTCCCATGCCTGCACCAGAAGATGTAGCCTTTCACTTTAAGCGTGGTAACCTATCTTTCTATACGAACTGAGATCTATCAAGAATATCTGGTGAAAGCACTTGTGAAGTACTTTGGTGCTAGATTGCTCACTGTAGATTCTTCCATGCTATTTGGTGTAAGACCTTGAGCATTTACCTCCATTTTTCTTTCTCTAATTATCTTGTGACAATAACTACTATGTGTTCTAAACATCATGCCACTGCTATATTTTCTGTACCTTACCTCTATCTATCCAATTGGTCTTTTTTCATCTTCCTCTATTTATTAAAGAAAACTCGCTTTAAGTGTACATTGTACGTATTTATATTTTGTTGTTCAGGAGCAGGCTTTCAAGGAATCAGAGTTGCTGGCTTGTGCAAGGCATTGCATGGTGGTTTGTCCATGCCGTGGGTTTCTCCGAGGAATTTATTTTTGGGATCAGGTAACTATGTTGGAGTTTAGGAAGGTCGGGGTTGAGGGGGTGACGATTGGTTGGTGGGCGGGGTGACTGTTGCTGTCAGGTGTGGTGATTGGTCATAATTCAGAGAGCATCATGAGCACAACAAAGCTATTTATATTGAAATGTTTGTAGACAATTCATTCTATTAAAATGCATCAATTCATAATTCATTCTGCAGGGTGCTCGTTATGATGGGTGTGAGTACTTGAGCTGCTGAGATAACAGGTTAACATATGTGGGACTGAATAAAAAATTGAGTGATGTCACTTGACTAATACTTAATAGGTTATTTACATGTGCGTGTCGCATGTGCACCTTACTATTTATTACAACATTTTGATGTTAATTTACTTGTTGGGGTGTCTCCAGTCATTGTTGCTATTGACAATACATAGTGTATATTCGAACATAAAACTCCTTGCACCTATTCCCACAATTGTGGCCTTTGTAGCCAGTCAGCTGCTGTCACCCATACCTCGATCTACCTGCTGCCCTGGCATCCATGAAAACACACCACTAACACGCCAGGCAAGAGCAAGACAGTGCAACGAACACATGTTCTTGGGCACAGCAAATGATGCTATCTGAACCTACTACTCCTGAAACCTATCATGCCTAAAACAAATTCTGAATTGTAAGAGATTTTAACTGCCTGAAGGATGAAAGGCCTACCCAGCCTTCTTGTAAGACTCTCCAGTATTCACCGTGTGAACTTATTTTTATATGCTTGCATAACGTAGTTTCAAGTAACAATGCTTGCTAGAATTCGCCCCCTTTTTTATAAAAGACCCATTCTAACGAGGTACCAAAAAATAGCCTGTATCTCAGATAGAGAAATTTTGACCTACAAATGGACATTGCACATGCTTCCTCCTCGATCTGTATCTTTATATACACGCAGAAGAGGAGCTTTAATTAAATGCATTGGGATGTTGAAAATTGAAGGCACATATATATACGCTGATTCAGATATGTCACCGTATAACTCTGTAACACAGATAGTGGGAAAATGTTGTGCATGGTTGTGGACTTAATTTGACAACCAGGAAACACAACTGTTTAACTCTAATATATGTTAGTATAAAGAAATGCTTTTTCCATGTAGAGAGCCCAACTCCAGCTGTATCTCACATGGCACACATCAAAACTGCACCGACACATAGATCATTAATTAAAGATGGAGGAAATATAGCCCTTTTCATTACTCCAAGGCCTAGAACCCACATGTTACTAACAAAAATCAAGAACAAGAAAAGAAAGTTTGGCTTCCATTCTTGATGCCACCAAATTCTATTGCACTAATAACAAAGAATATTATTCAAATAATTTCATAGGCAAGTATTTAGCTATTGAGTTTCAACATACTTGTTGAGACCAATTTATAGACATTCTTTATAGGAAAAAGTCTAAATTACTCCCTTCAAGTATTGAGGAAGTTCAGATAACCCCTAAAGTATGTTTTGGTTCAATTTACCCCCTAAACTATGCTATTTGGTCCAACTTACACCATAATACAACTTGTCAGTTTTGTTTCTCCGTACACAAGTTGAATTTTAATTTGATATTTTACAGGATAGTAGTAAAAAGTCTAAATTACTCCCTAAACTATGCTAATGATGCAAGACTGCTAGTAGAAGCAAGAACCCAGCCCAGCCTTCGAAAGTGGGGAAATTATGTTTTTTCTTTTCTGTTTCAAAAAACATTTCTCTGCTTTTATTGAACCTGCATTAACAAGCAGCTGTAAATTAACAAAGACCTCGATCCCTAATTCACTTTTTACTCATCACAACTTCTCTCACAGTTCATTCGCGCAGATTTGAAGAAAAACACACCCTAAGTCTAGTTTAGTAAATATATATATATATATAAGTATATGCATCATGCGTCACTGGTATATGCACAGGCGACAAAATGCAACTGTGCAAGGCTGCTTGCATTGCAGTTGCAGATAGATCGATGCAGAGTCACGTCACGACCACAGCCCCTTTATTTTTTTTGACAAACTCAGAAACTGGACTCCAAAACTTAGTACCTACAGCTCGACAAATCCTCGATTATATAATATATATCTATAGCTCTAGATTGCCTATGAAATTCAATCATGAAAACACATACGGGTGCAGAAAATAACATAAATAGATGAGTGGTACAGCTGCATCGTAATCCTGTTCATCACAAATTTGCAAAGTACCACATGCTATATACAGGAAGAGTAACATGTGGGTAAGGATACATAAAATACCTTTATGATAGTCCAAACTTCAAACTTCTTTTCAGCATCCACAAGCCTCCAGTCAGAATAACCAACTCTTAATTTCCTTCTCACAGTACACCCAATAGCTCTTGTGAACCGCTTAACATTCTCTCCAACAGGCTGACCATATTCATTCACTAATATTTTGATTTTTGGCATGTCAGGTGTCCTTGAAAATATGTCAGGCAATTTTGTGATACCCCTCCCTTTCCTCTTCTTTTGTGGACCACAACTAAAATCTGTTACAAGTGATCCATAAACATGAGAAGAAGAGCACTTAAAGTTTAAGATATTAATCAACAAACAAGAAGAGTACTGAAACATGAAAAAGTAAATGTACAATGACCATACCATTGTTGTCACATAAGAAATCTCCAGAGGTTTCACACTGGAAATCTTCACCAATCTCCTCATTTGTGTTCTTCCCGGCACAATTTCTTTGTGGCCTTGGGCATAGATTATGAGCTTCAGTTGCAGCAGCACTTGTTTTATGAGTTATCTACAACAAAGAAACATGACGGTGTGAATAGTTTTTATGAAACAGGAGACTTGCAGCAAAACAAAGTTTGCACAAACCTTTGATCTTTTCTTCTTTTGACCCTATTGTTCCACACTACTCATAGAAGGGAGTTGAAGAGCAGCCAACTTTCTCTTATTGATTTCAATCTGTGCTAGCCGTTGCTGCTCATAAGCTTCACCATCCTCATTGTTTCCTCTTTCTCTTGCCATTTAGTTTCCTGAAACAAACTAAAGAAATTAGCATCTTTCCAAGCAAGTAATGTTTAGACTGAACTACAGCTGTCCACTCAATCTCTTTGCCTTTGAAAGGAAACAACAACAAATAATAGCAGCCAGAAATTATGCCAAGAAATAATAGCAGCCACAAGTATACAAATAAATAATAGAAGCCAGAAATTATACAATAAGAAATATATAGCAGCCAGAAAATACTTACTTTCTACGCCCTTTTTTAGGTTTTTTCTTCTCAACAATTATACCATCTATGTCTGTTCTAACAGAAGGAACAATTCCATTAATAATATCCACAGTCACATTTCGATTTAGATCAGGCAATGTACAATTAGTCCACTATCATTATCAATGTGCTCATTCTCTAAATTATCAAAGTCGTACACATCTCTTGGTTTGGACTGAACAACAGCAGCCCATTCGGTGTCAACTGGATCAGGAACATAGTATACTTGCACTGCCTGTGATGCTAGAATGAAGGGCTCATCAGATAATTTTTCACCTGTATTGAACAAATGCTTAAAGTTGACACTTGTGATCCCAAATTGATCAATTTTTACCCACTTATCCTGCACACGATTGTCAACCCAATCACACTTGAAAAGTACCACATTTCCTTTGTGGTGATAGTTCAGTTCAAGAATTTCCTTTATAATACCATAATAAGTCTTTTTTCTGATAATAATGTTGTCATTATTGCCTCTATCAGTACTTGCAGACTCTGCAACTACAGCAACACCGCTATTCTGAATAGATCTACCTTGATCATATGACTGTGTGTGGAAATTGAATCCATTTATGTTGTAGCTACTATACTTATATGCAATCGTCATTGGCGCCTTAGCTAAAATTTTAATTTCTTCTGATGACATCTCACACATTTCTTCCACATGCAACCTAAACCACTCATGAAAGGATTCATGTTGAATGCGATCAATGTCTCGTTTATTTCGAAAACCAATGGAGAATAGATACTGAGCATGCTTGCTGCAAAGGTAATTTAATCATTTTAGACAACAATGAAAAATAATCATGTGATGAATTGAGATTTTGCTAACTTACCTCAAGTAAGGTTCTATATTGGCATAGTTGAATAAAACATATCTATGTGCTTGTAACCATGTCTTGTGGTCTAAATTAACTATGGACTTTCCAGCCAATCCTCGACCAATGCTACGGAAGAAAGGAGTTCTACTACAATCTTCATCATATGTAACTTGACGGCTCAAATGAGTCCCATTATGTAAATAGCGAGCGCAAACAGTAAGACACTCAGTAAACATAGACCACTCCATAATTGATCCCTTAGGGTGATTTTTGGTATGGACAGAACCCTTCGCTCTCATCAAAAACCTACGCGCACAGATAATAGGCACATTTGTAATGTCTTGAAAACAGTGCATATATAGGAGTTGTTGGGTGTACAAAACTACCTCTCTACGGGCCACATGCTGCGAAAATGGACTGGACCAGCTATTCTTGCTTGTGCAGGAAGGTGTACCATCAAGTGTACCATACTATCAAAAAAAGATGGAAGGAATATAGTCTCAAGAAGGCTCAAGGTTTCAGCTATATCTGCCTCTAGACTTTTCATATCACTTATTCGAATGACAGGCGAGCTAAGTTTCTTGAAAAAGTTGCTTACACGAATCACAGCTGCTGCAACCATTTCAGGCAATATTTTCCTCACAGCAAGTGGCAGCAAATGTTGTAGAATAATGTGGCTCTCGTGGCTCTTCAATCCAGATATCTTTCTCTCATTAACATTTACATTATGTCGTATGTCAGATGCATAGCCATCAGGAATCTTTACCCCTTTAAGTATTTGACAAAATAGTTTCCTCTCATCAGGACTCATTGTGTATGGTGCAGATGGTAGATAAAGTTGGTCATCAACTTCAACTGGATGAAGGTCACTCCTAATCCCTAGAGATCGAATGTCCAATCTAGAATTCAGATTATCCTTAGATTTACTAACAGTGCCTAGGAATGTATTTAAGAAGCTTTCACTCACATTTTTTCCTATGTGCATGAAGTCAAAATTATGCCTTAACATTAAATCTTTCCAATATGGAAGTTTGAACCACATAGATCTCCTTTTGAAAATGACTAATGGCTCTCCTTCCTTGCGTCTCTTCCTTGCTGGTTTCTTTCCAGATGGATCCTTACCAAAAACTGTATTAAGATCTTTAGTGCAATCCAAAATTTGCTCTCCAGTAAGTGGAATAGGTGCTGGCCTAAATTCAGTTTTACCACCAAATTTATCAGCATCAAACCTAAATCGGTGGTTTTCATTCAAGAATCTACGATGGTCCATATAACAGGTCTTGCTACCATTACCAAGTGTAAAGGAACATGTTTCGGAGTGGCAATCAGGACAAGCTGCCCCACCAGATGTGATAGATCCAGACACATAGCCTAGATCGGGGAAATCGGTAATAGTCCACAATATAGCAGCCCGCAAATCGAACCATTCACTCTTTGAAGCATCATAGGTTCTAACTCCTTTGTCATACATATCTAATAGATCATTAATCAGTGGCTCCAAATAGACATCCATATCACTACCAGGACCATTCCGACCAGGAATCAACAAAGAAAGGATGAAATTTGATTGCTTCATGCACATTGAAGGTGGAAAGTTGTAGGGAATACAAATACCAGGCCAAACACTGTAGCTAACATTCATGGTCCTAAATGGATTAAAACCATCAGTGCCAAATGCTAGACGAATATTCAGAGTATCTCCAGAAATTTTTGGATGCATTTTGTCAAATTCCTTCCATAGAGGTGAATCAGCAGGATGCCTTAACAGACCATCCTTTTTTCGACCTTCATCATGCCACCTAGTTAAACTCGCTATTTTAGAGGACAAAAATAACCTTTGCAGCCTTTTCTTGATTGGAAAATAACGGAGGACCTTCATAGGGACCTTATATACATGCTTTCCATCTAAACTCCTCCTTATTGATTTCCATCGTGAAACTTTACATTTTGGACAGGAATCCAATTTTGCATTGTCCCCGTAATAGAGGACGCAGTCATTATCACAAGCATGAATACTAGTGTATCCAATTCCTATAGATTTCACCAATTTCTTAGCTTCATAAAATTTTCTAGATAATCTTGAACCCTCAGGGAGTGCATCATTAAGTAGATCTAGTAGCATGTTAAAAGATCTATCGTTCCATCCTCCAAGGAGTTTGATGTGGAGTAATCTAACTAGGAAACGTAGCTGTGTATATTTCTTGCAATTAGGGTACAACTCCTTTCTATTTTCAGCTACTAACTTTTCAATGGCAACTAGCTCAGCACAAGGTTCTAGAACAGAAGTGTTGTCATCGAAATCTCCTCTATCATCTAAACCAGCAGCTAAGTCTCTAAGCAAATCAGATATGTCATCTTCCTCGTCAGACTCCTCCACAACCTCTCCACCATCATAATTCCCATAATTGACAGAAGAGCTAGCTTCTCCATGTAAGTTCCATATTTTGTAGCCTTTTAGAAACCCATCACATATCAAGTGCTCAGTACTTCACTAGCTTCTTTCCAAAATGAGTTAACACACTTTGTACAAGGACATAATATCTTCCTGCCTACTGCTGAATTCCTAAATGCAAAAGCTAAGAAACTGTTTACCCCTTGCAAATATACCTTGTTGTGCCTACATGCAAGTTTTAGGTTAAATTCCATTTTAACACAAATAGCACTTTTAGAATTTGTAAATTAAGTGTTATGTACCTAGCATCACAATCGATCCACGTTTTATCCATCAACCTTGATAGGTGACCAACGAGCTTATTTCAAAATTAACAAACAAAAAGCTGCATACTTTGGCAATTCACATGTCAATGTCTACACATACACACATTTACTCAAAATTAAATAAATTACTGCTGAACAGGGAGAGGAGTACATACCAATACAGAAGGCCAGTTGCTACCAATATTCTTCAAATGGCTCCAAGGTGTACACGTGAGCTCCATGCAAAGGTACAATGGCTTCCACAGTGCCAGATTGAATAGCTACCTATAGTGAGCATATGCATTAGGTGAAATCAATATATATACAAATGCATTCAGATTTGCCTGTACTATTACCTATGCTCAGATATAAATAACATAAAATTTCTGATTATTAAAATGAAGTAACCCAACATTTACTATATAAGATGAATGATTATATCTACAAGCCATATCATTATAGGATCTAAAATATCTCAACAGCTGAACAGCTCACAGATTAAACAGCCACTGCTTACTACATGAATGAAGGCACTTCACATTTAGATGCATCCTACTCAGCAATAGAGATAGAGAATGAAAAAAAATCATTTAATTTTATTGGGCAGTACATCCTAGTCTTCAGAAAACAAGGACCACATATAGTACCTTCTGTCACACAAGAAGACAGTATTTCTCTCAACTTTGTAAGTGCCAACTCTTCTTTCAGTACTGCAATCAGATGAGATAATATAAGAATGCAGTAGCAGATGAGAGATTTCCCTAGAAAATAATCACATAAATAAATATTGAACACATCTAGGAAGTCAAAACATGACTACATGAGACCTGCTTACAAAGAGCAGGATGCATTGCAACAACCAACAGATTCACGGCTAACTGAATGCATAGCATGGATTTGGTAACAGGGTATAAATCACTAGGGTTACTCACCCAGATGGAGAAGGAAAATCAAGCCGGAGAAATCAACCCTAGACTTCTAATCCCTAGTAGCAACAGAGTCGGGGCAGGGAAGGCGGCTGGCACCG
The DNA here is from genome assembly GCA_036936925.1 of Cenchrus fungigraminus. Classification (NCBI taxonomy): domain Eukaryota; kingdom Viridiplantae; phylum Streptophyta; class Magnoliopsida; order Poales; family Poaceae; genus Cenchrus; species Cenchrus fungigraminus. The sequence continues at coordinate 18,988,704 of CM072774.1, forward strand.
AACTAGGTCTTGTGCTCCTCGGCGGTGCTGTGTGCCCCTCACGGCGGCCAATAGGGGCGACAGGGTTTGGGGAGCGAGAGGGTTTGGGGAGCACCGATGGTGGCACTAGGGGGCGAGGTGGGCAGCGGCGTTTGGAGGGGGGAAGGCGCGGGGCAACGATTTTGGGGGAGGGGAGTAGGCGCGGGGGGAGAAGGCGCGGCGATTTGGGGGGAGGGGGAGAAGGTGCGTCGCGGCGATGGGCGTGGTGCTCGATGCGGTTTCGGGGGAGGGGGAGACGGCGCGCCGCGCGGCGATTTTGGGGAGGCGCGCGCCGCGTGGTGGTGCCGTGGTGGGAGAGCGCGTGCGGTGGTGCCGTGGTGGGAGTGCGCGGTCAGGGCAGGGGGCGGCGGCGGGATTTGGGAGCTAGGGTTCTTTGTTTGGGCCAGCTGACCGGTGGACCATCTAGCTACAGTAGCGTGCGAGATTGGGCCAGCTGAGTGCGAAACAGGCCTACTAGAGCGCGGGAAAATGGCTCGCTTCATCTACCGACGGATAGTCCAACTCAATAATTGAGATATAACGACGGACCTTTCGACGCGAAATGAAAAATTTTATAACTGTAACATCCCTCAAATTTATTGAGGAATGTTAATTAATAAAAATGTGGATTTAAAATTTTTGATGAATTATTTGAGTGATTATCAACTTATTTAAGGATGTCTTCCTTTTCTCTCCTTCAATTCCTAGATTTATTTTGAGCTAAATAAAATTTCTAGGAAATATAAAAATGTTAGTGTGAGAAACTTGGAGTTCTTTTGGTTTTATTTGGAGTTTATTTGAGTGGGATTTCAAATTTGAATTTACATTCAAATTTGAATCTAAAATAGAAAAGGGTTGGAAAGAAATAGAAAAGGTAAAGGGAGGATAGCTTCTGGGCCGCGAGTCCAACTCCTGGAAGTCCACCCGACCACCTCTTTCTCCTTTCCTTTACTCACCGCGCGTCCCTCTTTTTCCCTCACAGCGGCCCGTCGCAGCCCATCTAGCGCCGGCCCACGTCCCACCAACCGCGCCCGCACCGTGTCGCTGACGAACGGGACCCGCGTGGCGTCATGCCCACGTCACCATGACGTCGCCGTCGTCATCTTCCCCTTTTCCACTTTCGCTGGCGTCACGCGCCAAAGCGCTCCCGTGCCAGCCATGGCGCCGACGCGATGCCGCCGCGCGCCCCGCCCTCGCATCCGCGCCGTCCACGCGTCCCGCACCGCTCACCGCCTATAAGAAGGCCGCCGCCGCGCCCTGGGGAGTTCCCAACCCTAGCCGCCGGGAGGATCCCTCCTTCCACACCGCCCTGCCCACCGGAGGAGAAGGAGAAGGGGGGGGGAGAAGAGAAGGCCCGAAGGCCGTCGGGGGGAACGCCGTCCGTTGTCGCCGCCGGAGCCGTCCGAGAGGAGCCGGACCTGCTGTCGCCGCGCACACCGTCTTCCCCTGCTTCCTCTGCTCCGCGCCGCAGCCTTCCCCATCGCCGACGAGCCCGCTCCGTCCTCTTCACCGACGCCTGCACTTCGGCCAGTGGCCACCGAGGTGAGGCCGACCTTCCTCGCCCACCTGTGGTCGACCCGGCCTTCGAGCCGTGGCAGGACGCGAGTTCGCCGTCGCCACCGCCACCGCGCCGCCGCGCACGCCGCTTGGTGAAGCCGGCCTTCGTGCCGTGCTGGGAATCTTTTGCAGGTGCCGCCACTGTCGCCACACTCACGCGCGTGCGCCTCTGCGTTTTTCCCTTGATCCACACCCGCACTTCGACGACACGCGCATCGCCGTCGCCGTGCTCTGGCGCGCCTCGCCGCCGGTATGCACGTCGATGCGCACACACCCCGGAAACCACCCCATCCACCTTTTGCACGCCGTAACGATCGCTTCGCCACCGACATATGCGCGCCCCCACACGCGCCCGTGCTCGGCCGCGGGAGCCCTGAGTACCGCCGCCACGTGCGCCGGCCCGAGCTCCGCCATGGCGGCCACGCCGTGCACCTAGGCAAAGGGGCAATAGCCCCAGTTTTTCGGTCGTTCCGCTTTGCTTGATGCTCGCACACACGCGTTTGGGCTTTTGGGGCACCCGCACGCCGTCTCCGGAGATTGCCGCCGTGCGCCCACGCAGGCACGACGCCGCCGAGCCCCTGTCCCGCCGCCGACGCACCTCCCCCGGCCAGAGCTGTTCCCTTGCTGCACGTGTTTGCTCCCTTGGTGCACCCTGACCCCACACTGTCGCTTGTTGGCCGGGCGGAATAGCCTCGCCGCCGGCGAGCCCTTTCCCGCGCCGCCTTCCCTCAGCGGCATTTGGCCGAACACGTGCCGGCGCCGCTGCTAAACCCCTGGGGTTCTTCGACACACAGCCGCCCACACGTGCTCGTCACCGTAGGAAATCCGGGCGGATCCCGTGCGGCCGGCCACTCACGGCCCGGCCACACGCACGCCACGCCGCGCTAAGCCGCAGCGGATCGCCCCGGATCCGCCGCACGCCGCCACGCATGGCTGCCACGCAGGCCGCCACGTGGGCAGGAGCCGGCTTTAAGCCACCCAAGTGGCGGTTGCGTCAGCACAGGAGCCGGCCTGCAGCCGGCTATAAGACCCTTTAGAGCTAGCTAGAGATAGTCTGGAGCTAGTTAAAAGTCTGCAATATTGTATATGCGTATTTTAATTTCAGAAATATATTTTATCTTCGGAAAATCATAATAAATCCGTTTTAGCTCCGAAAAATATGAAACTTCTTCTGAAAATTTTCTAAAAATCCAAACTTCGTGCTAGACTAGAGGTTGCCTCTTTTTGGATCTTATTTGCTCTTTATCTTGGATTTATTGCTATTAGTAGCCGAGTTTATTTATTTAAATACGCTTCTAGGAGCTGCCGGAGCCGGAGAGCTGAACCAGGACTACGACGACGACCTCAGCTATGACGACCACTCGTACCCAGGTTCACGCCCAACCATCTTTGAATGCCCATTAGGAATGGCTATTTTAGAACTGCTAGTGCTTTATTTAATGCATAGAGATGGATATGGTGAACCCATGCATAGCCTCTTTTACATACTTGTCCTTGATTGACCTACTACTGTTCACTTAAGCTAGATGATGTGCTGAGCTTGCTGTGCATGTGTTGGGATTATTGTGGTAGTTTCTTGGCGTGTGTTGGGAAAACCGGCAGGAGAAGGCGTTTTGGGATATTTTGGCGGGGGTGAGCTCGAGACAACCTGATCTGGTATCGGGGGCCAGGGATCGTCTTCTCGGACGTTGCCCGAGTTGGTACCTATGGCGGGTACACCGTTTTAGGAGCACCGGTGTTGGGGATTTTGAGATGACTGGGAGGATATGAGCTCGCCCCGGTCTGAAACCGAGTGGGTCGCCTGTTACACGGGACTTTCGTACACACCACCTCGCCGAGAGTGGGGATAGGGCCGTTCGACCCTAGCAAGTGCGGTACCATACCTACCAGCAGGATAGCGGGGTATCAGTGGGGGAGAGGTGGGAGTGAGTCCACCCTCTCAGTGCGACTCCCGTGTGGCCACACGGGGGCATTTTCACAGTTCTGGGGTGGTCTTCTGCGGGGGACCGCATCGAGACCCGGATGCAGGATGGAACCGTAACTCCTAGGTGTTCGCCCGGTAGGATAGGCTCGGTCGGCCGTACACCGTCCGGGTACTATTCCGAGATGGGTACTGGTGTACACGCTCTGCAGAGTTTAGATCTATACGTATAGCCGCATCCTCGGTTATGGACATGCCCATTGTTTCTCCGACTCTTACGTTTTGGGATTTCTACCTCCCCCTTATAGGATGAGCGTGATTGGTGAGCCGTGGTTGTATTCGGGGAGAGGAGAGTTGCTCCCTCTACCTTGCGGATCCGGGTGCAACCATTGAGGTGCGAGGAGTGGGAGTTCTCGCACCGACCCTAGATGGAGATAGGTGATGGTGACGGTGATCTGGGTAACCAGATGTATCTGTATGTGGATGAGAGATATGGGATATGGTGAACTTATGGAGATATTACTCTATTTTTGCTGATGCTGCATAGGAAACCCTGCTACTACCTTGAGATACTCTTTTCCCCTTAGAAATAGGCCACTTAAAGCTTGCATACGGTTGGTGACGTGGACCTATCCCGATCCTTGGGGATAGCCCCTGAGCTTGCAGGGTACGAGTCCGACTACGACAACAATGCCGACGGATGGTACGACTGAGGGGGCACGGCGCTTTCGCTCAAGGATGCCTGTGGGAGATGCCTGAAGATGGAGACACCTTTTGAAGACTAGCTACCGCTGCGTAGGCTCTTATTTCTGTTATTCCGCCAAGAGGCGAGTATTGATGTACTCTGAGTAATCAGGACATGTAATAATCAGATTATTATTCGTACTCTGATGCTTTCTTTCGCTGTATGACTGTGTTATTTATCTGTGATGAATGCCTGTGCGTGATAGCGTCTGATCCAGGGACTATCACGAGACAGAATGCTGGGTTCGGGTGATTTTGAAAACCCAGGGCGTTACAGATGGTATCAGAGCCATACTTGACCGTAGCACGTGCCCTTAGAAATGGTTGTTAGAAATTAGGACTCTAAACGAAACTCTTTTGCTATATACCATTCTTGACTTATATTACAAAACTTATCCTTCTTTTGAAAAGTTCTAACTCTCCTGCGCTAACTAGAAATTTCTTCCGTGTCACAGGAGATGGCTCGTCAGGAGGTGGAGTTGCTCCCGGAGCACATGGAGGGACTCACCCGTTGGGTTGACAGGGTCGTCCTCAGGCTGGGGATTCCCCCTACGCACGTCACCTACCGCGCTGAGGACGTCCGCACGCTGTCGGGACCACTAGTGCTTTGCACGGTGGCCGTCCTACCCCACCCGGCACTTCCAGGCTTCCCCGGGATGCTCGAGCACAGCACTGGACTCAACATCAGGAACGCTGTGGACACCGCCTGCAGCCACATACTTCGCCACCTGCTGGCCAGGTACCGCGACGTCTACAGGACTGGAGACCTGAGGCTGATCCCTCAGGACTACTACAGAGTGGCTCCGATCGTGAACGGACTGCCAGACCCTTCAGCACTCTACGAGGAGGAGGTTGCTCAGGGACCTCTACGTGAGGCCGACGACACGCTCGTCACCACGGGGAGCTACCTCGTGGACCTCGACACTCACACCCGCCGACTGAGCGAGCAGACGAGTGGACTCTTCAGCAGACTGGAGTACACCACTCTGGAGCTGAAGGAGCTTCAGCCCCGCACCCAGAGCCTGCTCGTGGAGAACCTCACCCTTCGCCAGCGAGTTGAGCAGCTCGAGCGAGGACTTCACCACGCCAACTCTTTGGCAGTTCAGGCCGAGGCTGAGAGGGTGACCGCTCGAGAGGAGAAGATCTACGCTCAGGAGGATCTACGCAAGCAGGAGGCTAGGTTCACCCGTCTCTTCGCCAAGCTGGACCAGAAGGATGCCCAGTTCGCTGCCCAGGGGCGCAACTTGGTTCGTGAGAAGGCCAGAGTGACAGAGCTCGTGGAGGACCACTACAACAACACCGCCAACATCGCCGCACTCACCAGGACTTCCGTGTTCCTGCTGGACAAGTGCAAGCGGATGCTGAAGACTTGGGAGGACGCTGACTCACTTCGTGTGGACGAGCTTCAGGAGCTCAACAGTCTGCTACCCCCCGAGCGTCAGCGGGCAATCCGCAAGGAGACCTTCAGGCTCCACCCGTCCGCCCTCAAGCTTCACCTGTGTCCCCTGGCCGACATGGCCATTCCGGTTGAGACCGACGAGGTGAGGGCCGCTCACTCCAGGCTGTCGCGGATGTTCCCCAAGGACTTCCCCGATGAGGACCGTTACCCAGTGAGGTACAAGAAGTCCCGTTTCGAGTAGCATGCCAGAGCTTGAGCATGCTAATAAGAGTAGAGTTGTAAGATAGGTAGTCTCCATGAGTCGTTCCATGCAGCCGAGAGCCTGTTCCGGTGCATGTTGAGTTATGAGTCTTGTCACACCTAGATGTGCACACCCTTTTGAGATCATGTAACGCTATATTAGATCGTTGATGTGTGTGACCTCCAAGGCTTGAGTCAGCCTCGAGGGAACTTATGTACTCTTAATGGATGCTGGTTGTTTGGTCTTAATGGAGTTGTTTGTTCTTATTGCTTCTTCTCATTGAGTGTAGGATTTATATTAGTAGAAATATTTTCGTGATTGTATATCAGACTCAATTTGCTGGTGAGAGACGTATCTGAGGTTTTTCTGTACCCTTGGTCGTGTTTTTCAGCAAGATGTCGATCAGGAGGTCCGGACGTCTGTTGGGACGCAACGGCTGTGCGTCGATTACCGCGCTCTTAATGCGGTAACCATCAAGAACAAGTACCCGTTGCCTCGCATTGATGACCTGCTTGATCAGTTGAGGAAGGCCAAGTACTTTAGTAAGATTGACCTTCGGTCGGGCTACCATCAGATGAAGATTCGCCCCGAGGACATCTACAAGACCGCGTTTGTGACCCGGTACGGGCAGTATGAGTTCACTGTTGTATCGTTTGGTCTTACGAACGCCCCTGCTTACTTCATGAATATGATGAACAAGGTGTTCATGGACGAGTTGGACAAGTTTGTCATGGTTTTCATTGACGACATCTTGGTATTCTCGGAAACTGCAGAAGAACATGAAGAGCATCTGAGGATTGTGCTGGAGAAGCTGAGGCAGAATCAGTTGTATGCCAAGTTCAGCAAGTGTGAGTTCTGGCTAGAAGAAGTGGCTTTTCTTGGGCATGTGTTGTCCGGAGAGGGAGTTGCTGTGGACCCCTCAAAAATCGAAGTTGTATCAAAGTGGCAGACACCCAAGACTGTGACAGAAATCAGGAGTTTTCTCGGAATGGCTGGATATTATCGCCGTTTCATCGAGAACTTCTCCAAGATTGCGAAGCCGATGACCGAGTTGCTGAAGAACAACACGCCATTCGTGTGGACAGAGAAGTGTGAAGCAAGTTTCCAAGAGCTCAAGACCCGACTCACCACAACTCCTATGTTGACGCTTCCTGATGACAACAAGGACTTTGTGGTGTACTGCGATGCTTCGAGGCAAGGTCTTGGCTGTGTGCTGATGCAAGAAGGCAAAGTGATTGCTTATGCTTCAAGGCAGCTCCGAAAACACGAAGAGAACTATCCGACGCATGACCTTGAGTTGGCTGCTGTTGTTCATGCTTTGAAGATATGGAGGCACTACTTGATGGGCAACAAGTGTGATATCTACACAGATCACAAGAGCCTGAAGTATATCTTCACTCAATTAGAGCTGAACTTGAGACAGCGAAGATGGCTAGAGTTGATAAAGGACTATGACCTCGACATTCACTATCATCCGGGCAAGGCGAATGTCGTGGCCGATGCTTTGAGCCGAAGAAGTTACTACAACAACCTAATGGTGCAGAAGGAACAGCCAGAGTTGTACCTAGAGATGGAGCGATTGCGGCTTGACATTATCGAGAAAGGTCAGCTCAACGAGTTGAGGGTAAAGTACACCTTGGAAGACCAGATCAGACAAGCCCAGAAGAAGTGTCCTGAAATTGATGAAGTGAAAGATCTTCTGATAAGAGGCAAGGCCCCTGACTACCGCGTTGATGAGCAAGACACGTTATGGTTGAAGGATCGCATATGTGTGCCCAGTGGAGAGGGTATTCGGAAGACGATTCTGAAGGAAGCACATGATTCTCGGTATTCCATTCACCCTGGATGCACGAAGATGTACCAAGACCTGAAGTGTCGGTTCTGGTGGGAGAATATGAAGAAAGACATAGCTGAGTATGTTGCCCGATGCGACACTTGCCAGAGAGTGAAGGCAGAACATCAGAGACCCGCCGGACTACTTCAGCCACTTGCGATACCTCAGTGGAAATGGGATGATATCAGTATGGACTTTGTGGTAGGTCTTCCCCGCACTCAGAAGGGGAATGACTCGATTTGGGTGATTGTGGACCGTTTGACCAAGGTAGCGCACTTTCTTCCGGTTAAGAACAAGTACTCTGTGAGTCAGTTGGCTGATCTCTACGTTGAGCATATCCTGAGGTTGCATGGAGCACCTCGCACCATTGTGTCCGACCGTGGTGCCCAGTTCACAGCTCAGTTCTGGAGGAGTCTGCACGATTCGATGGGCACTCACTTGGACTACAGCACAGCTTTCCACCCCCAGACAGATGGACAGACTGAATGAGTGAATCAGGTTCTAGAAGATCTGCTGAGAGCTTGTGTGTTGACCTACAGCAATGATTGGGAAAAGAGTTTGCCCTACGCTGAATTCTCGTACAACAACAGCTATCAGGCAAGTTTGCAAATGGCACCCTTTGAAGCCCTGTATGGCAGAAAGTGTAGGACCCCGTTGATGTGGTCTGAGGTGGGGGAGAGGATCTTCTTCGGTCCTGCTTCCATTCTTGAGGCTGAGGAGAATGTGGCCAAGGTTAGAGAGAACCTGAAGATAGCTCAGAGCAGACAGAAGAGCTACGCTGACCCTAAGTGGAAGGATGTCTCCTTCGAAGTCGGTGACTACGTCTTCCTGAGAGTGTCACCGCTTAGGGGCACGAAGAGGTTCCACGTGAAGGGGAAGCTAGCCCCGAGGTTCGTTGGACCCTTCCTGATTGTGGCAAAGGTGGGGAAACTTGCCTATAGGCTGGAGTTATCGTCTGACCTTGCCGGAGTGCACCCTGTGTTCCACATATCGCAACTCCGGAGGTGTCTAGACCCGAAGCTTGACAAGCATGTCTCCTCCGATGCTATCGACCTGCAAGACAACTTGGAGTACTTGGAGTACCCAGTGAAGATTCTGGATTGGGCCGAGAAGGCTACCAGGAGCACCACCATTCGCCTCTGCAAAGTGTTGTGGAGCAATCACACCGAGCGAGAGGCAACGTGGGAGAAGGAGTTTGTCATGAGAGAGAAGTACCCGCACCTCTTCGAGACGGAGGTATTTTCTTAATCTCGAGGACGAGATTCTTTTGAGGGGGGAGTCTGTAACATCCCTCAAATTTATTGAGGAATGTTAATTAATAAAAATGTGAATTTAAAATTTTCGATGAATTATTTGAGTGATTATCAACTTATTTAAGGATGTCTTCCTTTTCTCTCCTTTAATTCCTAGATTTATTTTGAGCTAAATAAAATTTCTAGGAAATATAAAAATGTTAGTGTGAGAAACTTGGAGTTCTTTTGGTTTTATTTGGAGTTTATTTGAGTGGGATTTCAAATTTGAATTTACATTCAAATTTGAATCTAAAATAGAAAAGGGTTGGAAAGAAATAGAAAAGGTAAAGGGAGGATAGCTTCTGGGCCGCGAGTCCAACTCCTGGAAGTCCACCCGACCACCTCTTTCTCCTTTCCTTTACTCACCGCGCGTCCCTCTTTTTCCCTCACAGCGGCCCGTCGCAGCCCATCTAGCGCCGGCCCACGTCCCACCAACCGCGCCCGCACCGTGTCGCTGACGAACGGGACCCGCATGGCGTCATGCCCACGTCACCATGATGTCGCCGTCGTCATCTTCCCCTTTTCCACTTTCGCTGGCGTCACGCGCCAAAGCGCTCCCGTGCCAGCCATGGCGCCGACGCGATGCCGCCGCGCGCCCCGCCCTCGCATCCGCGCCGTCCACGCGTCCCGCACCGCTCACCGCCTATAAGAAGGCCGCCGCCGCGCCCTGGGGAGTTCCCAACCCTAGCCGCCGGGAGGATCCCTCCTTCCACACCGCCCTGCCCACCGGAGGAGAAGGAGAAGGGGGGGGGAGAAGAGAAGGCCCGAAGGCCGTCGGGGGGAACGCCGTCCGTTGTCGCCGCCGGAGCCGTCCGAGAGGAGGAGCCGGACCTGTTGTCGCTACGCACACCGTCTTCCCCTGCTTCCTCTGCTCCGCGCCGCAGCCTTCCCCATCGCCGACGAGCCCGCTCCGTCCTCTTCACCGACGCCTGCACTTCGGCCAGTGGCCACCGAGGTGAGGCCAACCTTCCTCGCCCACCTGTGGTCGACCCGGTCTTCGAGCCGTGGCTGGACGCGAGTTCGCCGTCGCCACCGCCACCGCGCCGCCGCGCACGCCGCTTGGTGAAGCCGGCCTTCGTGCCGTGCTGGGAATCTTTTGCAGGTGCTGCCGCCGTCGCCACACTCACGCGCATGCGCCTCCGCGTTTCTCCCTTGATCCACACCCGCACTTCGACGACACGCGCATCGCCGCCGCCGTGCTCTGGCGCGCCTCGCCGCCGGTATGCACGTCGACGCGCACACACCCCGGAAACCACCCCATCCACCTTTTGCACGCCGTCACGATCGCTTCGCCGCCGACATATGCGCGCCCCCACACGCGCCCGTGCTCGGCCGCGGGAGCCCTGAGTACTGCCGCCACGTGCGCCGCCCCGAGCTCCGCCATGGCGGCCACGCCGTGCACCTAGGCAAAGGGGCAAAAGCCCCAGTTTTTGGGTCGTTCCGCTTTGCTTGATGCTCGCACACACGCGTCTGGGCTTTTGGGGCACCCGCACGCCGTCTCCGGAGATCGCCGCCGTGCGCCCACGTAGGCACGACGCCGCCGAGCCCCTGTCCCGCCGCCGACGCACCTCCCCCGGCCAGAGCTGTTCCCTTGCTGCACGTGTTTGCTCCCTTGGTGCACCCTGACCCCACACTGTCGCTTGTTGGCCGGGCGGAATAGCCTCGCCGCCGGCGAGCCCTTTCCCGCGCCGCCTTCCCTCAGCGGCATTTGGCCGAACACGTGCCGGCGCCGCTGCTAAACCCCTGGGGTTCTTCGACACACAGCCGCCCACACGTGCTCGTCACCATAGGAAATCCGGGTGGATCCCGTGCGGCCGGCCACTCACGGCCCGGCCACACGCACGCCACGCCGCGCTGAGCCGCAGCGGATCGCCCCGGATCCGCCGCACGCCGCCACGCATGGCTGCCACGCAGGCCGCCACGTGGGCAGGAGCCGGCTTTAAGCCACCCAAGTGGCGGTTGCGTCAGCACAGGAGCCGGCCTGCAGCCGGCTATAAGACCCTTTAGAGCTAGCTAGAGATAGTCTAGAGCTAGTTAAAAGTCTGCAATATTGTATATGCGTATTTTAATTTCAGAAATATATTTTATCTTCGAAAAATCATAATAAATCCGTTTTAGCTCCGAAAAATATGAAACTTCTTCTGAAAATTTTCTAAAAATCCAAACTTTGTGCTAGACTAGAGGTTGCCTCTTTTTGGATCTTATTTGCTCTTTATCTTGGATTTATTGCTATTAGTAGTCGAGTTTATTTATTTAAATACGCTTCTAGGAGCTGCCGGAGCCGGAGAGCTGAACCAGGACTACGACGACGACCTCAGCTACGACGACCACTCGTACCCAGGTTCACGCCCGACCATCTTTGAATGCCCATTAGGCATGGCTATTTTAGAACTGCTAGTGCTTTATTTAATGCATAGAGATGGATATGATGAACCCATGCATAGCCTCTTTTACATACTTGTCCTTGATTGACCTACTACTGTTCACTTAAGCTAGATGATGTGCTGAGCTTGCTGTGCATGTGTTGGGATTATTGTGGTAGTTTCTTGGTGTGTGTTGGGAAAACCGGCAGGAGAAGGCGTTTTGGGATATTTTGGCGGGGGTGAGCTCGAGACAACCTGATCTGGGATCGGGGGCCAGGGATCGTCTTCTCGGACGTTGCCCGAGTTGGTACCTATGGCGGGTACACCGTTTTAGGAGCACAGGTGTTGGGGATTTTGAGATGACTGGGAGGATATGAGCTCGCCCCGGTCTGAAACCGAGTGGGTCGCCTGTTACACGGGACTTTCGTACACACCACCTCGCCGAGAGTGGGGATAGGGCCGTTCGACCCTAGCAAGTGCGGTACCATACCTGCCAGTAGGATAGCGGGGTATCAGTGGGGGAGAGGTGGGAGTGAGTCCACCCTCTCAGTGCGACTCCCGTGTGGCCACACGGGGGCATTTTCACAGTTCTGGGGTGGTCTTCTGCGGGGGACCGCATCGAGACCCGGATGCAGGATGGAACCGTAACTCCTAGGTGTTCGCCCGGTAGGATAGGCTCGGTCGGTCGTACACCGTCCGAGTACTATTCTGAGATGGGTACTGGTGTACACGCTCTGCAGAGTTTAGATCTATACGTATAGCCACGTCCTCGGTTATGGACATGCCCGTTGTTTCTCTGACTCTTACGTTTTGAGATTTCTACCTCCCCCTTATAGGATGAGCGTGATTGGTGAGCCGTGGTTGTATTCGGGGAGAGGAGAGTTGCTCCCTCTACCTCGCGGATCCGGGTGCAACCATTGAGGTGCGAGGAGTGGGAGTTCTCGCACCGACCCTAGATGGAGATAGGTGATGGTGACGGTGATCTGGGTAACCAGATGTATCCGTATGTGGATGAGAGATATGGGATATGGTGAACTTATGGAGATATTACTCTATTTTTGCTACTGCTGCATAGGAAACCCTGCTACTACCTTGAGATACTCTTTTCCCCTTAGAAATAGGCCACTTAAAGCTTGCATACGGTTGGTGACGTGGACCTATCCCGATCCTTGGGGATAGCCCCTGAGCTTGCAGGGTACGAGTCCGACTACGACAACAATGCCGACGGATGGTACGACTGAGGGGGCACGACGCTTTCGCTCAAGGATGCCTGTGGGAGATGCCTGAAGATGGAGACACCTTTTGAAGACTAGCTACCGCTGCGTAGGCTCTTATTTCTGTTAGTCCGCCAAGAGGCGAGTATTGATGTACTCTGAGTAATCAGGACATGTAATAATCAGATTATTATTCGTACTCTGATGCTTTCTTTCGCTGTATGACTGTGTTATTTATCTGTGATGAATGCCTGTGCGTGATAGCGTCTGATCCAGGGACTATCACGAGACAGAATGCTGGGTTCGGGTGATTTTGAAAACCCAGGGCGTTACAATAACGACGGATGCATAGATGCTACAATGTGAAATAGCGACGGTCAATTCGACGTAGAGTTATAACGACGGCCCGGTCGACGGTAATTTCATACTTATAGCGATGCACATCCGTTGTTAATGTGGGGTTGTGGTATAGTGGTATGAACGAAAAAAAGGAACAGATATATATTGCACGTCTGTTCCAAGGTCCTTCATTATGAAAACAATCCGAATGGGTGTACAATGACCTAAAGTCAACGTCTAACGTGTGTATGGCATAATGAGGATCCAAAAAGTAAGTTCCACATATATAAGGAAGACCCAAGATTGGTTCTACAAAACAGAGGCTACAACAGTACTAAAAAGGAATCGAACTAATTAACCAAGGAGTGGCCTCTTCTAATCTTGTTTTCAGCTTTTCCCCAGCTTTGGCTTCAACTGACCCTATGCGCGCTGCATCTTAAAAATTCAACATCCTCTTCTAGATGTCGACCACTGTATCCAATAGTTAGCTGTTCCTTTCTGAATCACTTTCAATCTGTGCTTGTTTGTTAAGTTATCTGAGACATATAAGTTTGGGACACTCTTTCCATAGATCAGCCATAACCTAGCCACCAGAACCATCCTAATGGTGGTAGACTGGTAAAGGTGGCCACTGGAGGCTTTGGATCCCATGGGACAATTTACTGGCAGCCATGAAGTCAAAAGCCTTGCTGAACTAAACCAGGAGAACTGGAGGCCTTCCATCCACTCGTTGCAGCCATGTAATCTGCAAGCAGACGAACCCTTTCAACAAGTCGAAGGTCTGCCCTATTGGCCACAATTCTCTCAGCTGTATACCACAAGCATGTTCTTGGCCCTCCTTGTTGTCTGAAGGCTCATTGCAGCTTGATGGGTTTCCTCCCACTTCGTAACACAGATTGCACGCATGGACCTATTGACTTATATAATAGCAAGCAGAAAATGTCAAGGCTATCCTGAATGCCTACCATGCTCATGGGCCATGTGCTGATGTGCCTATGAGGAAGAATGCATTGGACACTAGAATTGTGGTTTCAGTATCAGGGAAGAATGCTGCTTGCTGTAGTTGTTTGCTTCTTCATTTCTGTATACCATTTTATTGGCTTTGTAAGTGCCGATTTTTTCAGACCAGAGGAAAAAAGGAGATAGACCATATAGTGACGTCCACATGGATGCCAATTGAAATGCCCATTGTACCCGGCCATATGAGCATATGCAAAATAGTCTAAGCACCAGGCCGGACCACAACAGACGATATTTATGCGAGTCTGCTTGGCACCCGCTCTGACCTTATGTTCAGCTTGCAATGCAAGTTCCAACTATGCACAGATAGTGTGCCAATTGTATGGATGGCATGTCTACGTTCTTCCACTTAGCAAGTAGTAAACGACTGAACATGCAGCACGGTATGACTAATTGGGAGGAAACAAAATTTTTCAAAAAGTATGTTAAGGCATTATGCTTCTAATTTTTTGGTGACATGAGCCAAAAGGGGATGACCTTTTTGAATGAAACCCTATTAAATTCATTCATTGATCTCAGCTGAGTGGTTTTGAGCTTACTTGAAACCAACAAAATACATACATTGATCATAGTACATACTGAAATTTTCAATCAGTGTGACCTCAGTTACAAACTCACAAATATTTAAAACCACCTATATATTTCTTTATTTACTAAAAAATCCACCTCCCAATATGCTTAGGTGATCACAGTGGCCTTTGCAAGTATATTATAACTGAAACAAGTAATTAATATTGGATGGACATAGCTCGAATCCTATAGATCATCAAACACTTCTTATGGATAAATGGACTGAAAATAGAGTTTGCTTGTTGATAGATGACACTGAACTGCGATGCACGATTTAAGCTTCTTATGGATAATTAGATGTAGGTCCTTTTCTTTTTGTTTTAGCCCTTTAGCTTTCTGGTTTTAGCGCCTGAGGTCCAGCCTTTACATTTTTCACCGTAGCCCTTCGGTTTATATGTTTAATTAGGTTTTAGCCCTCGGTTTCTTGAAGTTTAGGGCCTATTACTTGTTTTAACTATAGAATACACATTTTAAGTCTGTTTTTAAGCGTTCTTTATATCCATGTGTTCGTCTTGACGAGTAGTTTAGTTTGATACTATTTTTGTTTCTATTTGTAATGATTGGTGTATTGTTTCTAATTTTATTAGCTTCTTTGCATGTGAATGTGTGATGCGTAATAGAACGAGTCATTCGAGGGATTTCCTGAAGGAGAAGACTTTGAAGAGTTTGAGCAGCCAGAGTTTGTGGAAGGCAAGTCCTTGATGCATCCCCGTTTACCCAATACGACATGCATTTCAATTACATGGTTTATCTATTTATTGCTTTGCATCAATATGATGGGTCCTATGTGATTAAGGTTCGACTAGTTTTGTTTATCCCTATGCCTTGATCAACCTGGGTTTATGTTTATGTTGAGTAGACCATGCTTAGTTGCTAAACTTGGGTTTATGGTGGTTCTAATGAACAATAATGTTAATCTTGATTTATTTTTGTTATACCTACATTTAATACAAGAACACTTTATCTGTTAATCGGCACATGGAGAACCACCTAGGAAAACAGTACTGCCACAAGACATATGACTCTGTCTTGGCCAATTCATTAGAAACCTTGGTGTTAGTTATGCTTTATCTGAAAGGGGTTGGAGGATGACGGTAGATGATGTATAGCCCGGCCCTCAGGCTGATCTGCTCTATGGTAGCCTAGCGGCAACAAATTAAAGTCATCATTTATATTTTTGCAAGACTGCACCTCTCATAGTACTGGCTTTTCCTTGAGCTGGCCAGGTTTGCTTATGTACATTAGTTATTACGTGCTTATTTTTATCATGACACACACCGACCTAAAAAGCTCACTCTTGCACTATGCACCATATATTCGTGCATAAGTAACTATATGTGTTGTTAGTTTAACATCATGCCCAATTGCCCACTTGGCTGATCAGGTACTGGTATAGTAGCTCATATGAGATGTGACCATCTCAATTCCAAGAAATATATGCATGTATGAGAATGTACTCATGAATTTGGAACGAGCGACATCAGAGAAACATCTTTGATCAACATGCTTGCTTGCTCAGGTGTATTGATTCAGTCATCAGCTATGTGTCACGTCAAGTCTTTTCCAAGTTTACATATAGAGACTTGTGTTCTAGAGCTCTCAGTGAAAGTACTACGGAAACACACCATTTGAGTGCTCGAGTTGTTTTACTATTGCCATTATCGTTTTCTTCTTATTTTAGAAAATGAGAAAAGTCGAGGATTAAATGAAGGGCAGTGTTTCGAAAGGACAAATTTATAATAATAAGATTACCTAAAAGCACGAACTGCTTTTTTTTTCTCTCGGTGTATATAAAAAAACAGTCTATCTGTATCCACTATATTCATTCCTCTACTACATGATTTGGTATTAATTGCTAACTTGCAGTTGTTATTGCTATATATACACTCTCCTGATCAAATGCAATTGTGGAGATTGGAGACCTGAAATAGTGTGGCTGTTTCATGCAAATAATATGACATGGGAATGAGGGGTATTGGAAAACTCTGTTCCGCGGCCTCAATCTGTGGATCCGCGTTTGGATAGTGCAAACCTGATCTCTTCACGCCATTGCATTCTACGTACCTATTGTATCAGTGTGCCTCCGGTGTGGATGCAAATTAAGCCGTCGGTAATGTGTTATCGAAACTGTTGGTGACATTCCCTGCTTGCAGCTATAGAAAATTTCCCAAATGTGATGATGTGTTGTCCATGAATTCAATCAGGATCAGCCCATCATGGCAGCAGGAACATGGACAGAACAAGACCCTCGTGCATCAGTCCAGGCGCCATGCATCGGCGCCCATCTTTGCGTCCATCTAAATTTGACAAAATGTTCAACCTACTAACCTTGCATTTAAAAATGGTGAATGCATTAGTTCAGCACTTTAGGTATATCTATTCAACTTTTAAGCTTAAAATGGCAAAATAGTAATATCTACATGCTGGATTATGTTTTCTCAGAATGAGTTGAACTAAACTCTTCGTGTTAAAAATCTAAAAGCATATCACCGTACATCTTAGTATATAACTAGCTAGGTAATAGCTAGGACAATTAGAAAACGAAGAAAGAAAACAAAAGCATGTATGCTGGTGTGGGCATGCTTGACATCTCTACTGCTGCGTGTGTTAGGAATAAGGCCTCGCATGCCCGTAAGCAGTCAAAAATACTGGTGGGCTGTTAGTGGAGAGTAATGCAGTTAGTATTTGGGTCTAATGGACTTTAAAGTTACAAATCTTAATGAATTTTCTGAAGCTAAATTTATAGTCCATGTTCTTATTCTTGTTCAATATTCCCCGCTCCGATCTCCCCTGTTCTTGTTCAATCTCCGTCATCGCAGTTCCAGTTTGCAAAACTGCCAGGGTCACATGAATTCGGTGGCAGGCTCATCAGTGGTAATTTTGCAAAATTGGATGGGGACCAAATTGGGGAATTTTCCTGACATAAGTTCATCTCCTTATACACATCAAGAGCATAGCACCATTGGGTTCCTTTGTACTTGCATTATTGAACTTTCTCAGAAGCTTACAGTCTTACCATCTGCACACAGATGGACAGGTAAAGGAAAACATGCAAATGATTGTCGAATTAACCAGGGGTGATGGTGGTGGTAAATAACCAACAGCATACAACATTGGATTGAAATGCGCAGCACCTGCCCGTCAGAGGCATCTAGCAGCGTGCCACTGTACCCACAAGGCTACAACAATTCAGGACCCAGTGACGGAGTCATGCGCAATCCACATGCAGAGCAGACACTTTGTCCATAGTAACCTTGTGGTAATCCCAAGAGGGTTGCTCGGTAGGTTCCGGAACACATCTTCCTAGTGCCGCTTGTTCAGCAAAGCCATGACGATGAAAGGTGGATGTGGTTGACCCACGGTGCGAACCATAATCGAACCGTCAAACCATTTTTCAGGAAGAGGGACAGCAGAGCCATCCATTTTAACTTAGATGATTGTTCCATAAGCACCAATGGATAGTATGGATCGAACCATCTTGTCGCGCTGTCCCATGCATGCGTGCAGCAGGCGATTAAGTTAAGAAAACAATCCGTCCTGCTGTGACTTTCGGTTGCATTGCTTTGTAACTCCAACCAAGCAGCCATACACTACCTCTGAAACATGGCTTTTCTAAAAGAAAAATATAGATAACAAAGTGATTTGTGTAGGTGTCCACAGTCGCCGTTGGTGCAAGCTTGCAGTAGTAGTTGCAACAACAGTGCAACACTATTTGTCTATTTCAGACCAGCGACATTTCTCACTCCATGGTTGAAACGATTGGCCAAAGCAAAGTGCCGAGCATGTATAAATTAAACCATCACTCTAAAATTCTTCATACAGTAACATCTATGACAAGTTACTAGGACTAGCTCGAAGTGCTCCTCCACATACTCTATGGCCCTTGCAGTTGTCCAGAGGTACTGCACTGCAACAAGCAAATTGATCAACTCCTATCAGTGAATGAGGTCACAAAATAAAACCAGTGAAGCAAGAATGAACCACAATATATCTCTATGAAATATATATAGAGGTACTGCACTGTAAGTCTGTAACAAGCAAATTGATCAACTCCTCTCATGCTGCTCACTCGGCTATTGCAGCTGCACAACAACAGTCATCTGCACCGAGCAGAATCTTTTTATACCCCCAAATGAAATACATCCGAAAATATCAATCAATCTGCAGGTAATTCAAAATATTTTGAAATCAGTAAAAGAGCAAAGACGGTTCTCTTAACCGATTTAAGATTGCGCAGGTTTGTGGTACAATTTTGCCTAATGAAATAGTTTATAAGCCTCCATCCAAAATAGAAATAGATGCATCCTGCCCTGAATTAATCAAGCCATCAATTATTGTAACGAGAGAGCTCTGAGCGCAGTGCCGGCCCTAGGATTTCGAGGGCCCTCGGGCAGGGGCTGGATCCAGCGTGGGGGCTGGTGCCCCCCCCCCCACCCCCATGCTGTCTATTGGAGCCCACCTAGCAAATTTGAGTCATGAATTGGAAGAGGACGAAGGAAGAGAGGAGGAAGAACAAGAAAAATAGGGGGGGGGGGAGAAGGAAGAAAATAAGCCCTCCCCCTCTCCATAGATCCTGGATTCGCCACTACCATCGGGCGAACTTATCACAACGGTCCTAAGTCTAGACCTTATATAAAAGTATATATACATATATTTGATAAATATCAAGGAACAATATAGATTAAACCTGAATGATTTATCACTGAAACTGAACGATTAAACCGATCGAAGTTCGGAGATTTGCCTTCGAAGTTCAGGACGTTTCTGAGTGATTGTTGTCCTCATGATGGGCGGATGGTGCGATCAGATCGCAAATCAAAATTTGATCACTACGCTGCCCAGCTGCCGGCGCGCTCTGAGAGCACCCTCGACTCTGCAAGGGCTCCATGCCTATCTTTGTGCCGCGTCGCTTAGAGACTCGGGAGATGGGGTTTGGCGGCCGTTCGAGTATCACAAGCCGCGAAGCATCCGTCATGTGAACAATGTTACCGATTGAGCTCATGGACCGCCGATTTTCAAAGTATACACATGTATACGTATTGTATACATATATGGGCTTGGGCCATCGGCCGTCGCACCCGTTGCCTACCCCTAGGGCTGGCCCTGTCTGAGCGAGCAAGTTAGAAAACTAGAGAGCAATAACAAGCTTGAGGATAGAAGAGCAATAGGAGAAACAGAGGAGCTCATCTTTGTTATCCAGTACAGCTTCAAGCGGACGTCCACGGCAGGGACCGGACGGCTGGCCGCGCAGATGAATAGGTGGGCGGCCAAGGTAAGGAAGGGAGGGCGCGGGGCAGACCAGCAAACAGGGGTAGAACTCCAGGAGGGATGGGAATATCATGGGATCCGGCGGCAGACCGCCACTTGGCCAGGCCACGACCCACGGTAGAGATGGGATCCGCGGCGGTAGCGGCGGCAACAGATTCGGGAGATCACTCACGCATGGGCAGATGCAGGAGATGCTGAAGGATGAACCAGCTAGGCTCGCCGCCCCAGGGAAGAACATCAGATGGATCGAACCTCTCAACCCAAAGGTTCGAGCGGTTCTGATTCTCTGACCCTAACCTGTTTGATGGCATAAACAAGGGGGCGTTTTCATGGGCCGGGTCGACGAACCGATGGGTCCACCCGATCCATGCCCATCTTTAATGACGATGATCATGAATCCAAGCTTTTGGCATTGGGCACACCAACTGCTTTTTAGTTTCAGCGTCCACAGCTTGAGCCACCTTTGAGGTTGTGGAACAACAGTAGTGTGTTGAGTGGGCATTTGGAGAATATCCACATTAACGAATTAAGCAGAAGCACTGCTATGTAACGGTGTAAACAGTGGCAGAGCCAGCCAAGTCAGACGGTGTTGTCAGCTTGATTTTCCAGCCGATCTTTGGGACCAAACACCACCCCAGACACACACACAACAAACAAACTCTCCATTTCAACTCTTGCATTATTCCATTTCTTGTTTCACCAACGGCCAAGCTTTTTTATATTTTTCTTTGCACATACACCTCTCCACTCACAGACTACTCCCTACGGTGTGTAGTTACTGTAGCAACAAACCCCTCCTGAGAGACTTGCACCACCTACTTAATGTCTATGAGAGGTTCCCTCTGCTATTCACAAGATCACAGACCAACTCTGCTCTCACTGTCTTCTCTTGTCATATTTGTTTTCCGGATGCTGCTCAATCCAAACCCGAATCACATACATCAAGGCATGCATAAACTAGCAAGATGATGGATATGACAAGTGAATAATCAAGTATTTGAAAAGGGAAGAAATAAATCGGCAGATCCAACTCTGGTGAATGATATAGAGGACTATATGTTCCTCAAAAATGAAATGACCAAACTACCCCTCTTGAGTTTGCATTGGCATATGTGCTGACGGCTATTGCTTGGGAGTTGGGATTTGTGTGGACCTTGAGAGCTGCATGATGTCTTCTTTAGTTCTTCCTCCTCCCGCCACCACCGTTCACTTCGGGCGTGACTGCTTTATGCTGCTACTCACGAGTGCTCATCAGAGGGGTGGGAGATGGGGGGAGCGACCAATGTTAGGTTAGGGTTTGGAGTTGCTGGGGTGGGGCTCCAACAATGGTCGGTGGCCATAGAAGAGGAACACGGCAGGGGGCTCCTTTGTACTTGCATTATTGAACTTTCTCAGCAGCTTCGATCTTACAGACCAAAATAGCTTCACACAGATCGACAAGGAATGGAAACCATGCTTATTCAACCAAGAACGATGTTTGTGCTAACCAACCTAAAGCAACACTGGATTGCAATGCGAAGCAGCAGCGCATCAGAGGCGTCGGAGTTTTGTAACGTACTCGTCGAACCTTACGGCTAAGAGCATCCGCAACAAACCAAGCTCTCAGCAAAGGCAGTGTTTCCCGTAGTGGATATATGCCCCAAAACAAACCAGATTGGATCAGTTAATAGATGCATTTTTGGTGTATTTCAGTTTTTCAGTCGTCATGCTTTTGTTGGGAGGATTAGTTACCGAATAGCATTTAGCATGACCATACCACACCTCACTCCATTATTTCCCACTTATGTGATAGGTTAAATGATTGTCATTAATTATGTTCTTACCAACCTCAATTTTCGATATGCGGACTGTAAGCACTTCAGCTGTCACGTGGCTACTCATGATTATCAGTTTTCTGTATGGATCAATTTTTCATAGTATATCAGTTGTACATGGAACAATCAGAGGATATCGCCATATCTAATTACAGTGGCCATCATATTGTATATGGATCATTTTTTTTACAGTGGATGTCATGTGAATCGGACCACTTCACTCCGTTCATGCTTCCTTTCATGAATACACATTCTTATTACTTTCTGACTGCTAGCTTATGGCTTACCTTGGGAACACCGACTTCTACAATACCCAAAATTTGTGCAAACCAATACTCACACTCTTGGGTTGGAAAAGTGGACAAACTTTTCTTCAGTACATTCAAAATATGTGCAAAGTAAATAAGCAATACATTGTTCAGACTGAGAAATGGAAGTGGTTTACCAAAAAATAGAAGCAAGTACTACAATATAACTTTATTGAAGAAAGGTTTCTTCAATGCATAATTATGTAATAAATTTTATTATCAGAATACCCATTAACAGAAATACACAAAGTTTGATAATGAAAAATATGATATCTTGAACCCATAGTTCTGAATAAATCAAAACATGAAAAAAATTGCTCCTGGGGATGGTTACAACCAGCAAAAGAAATTGTCTCTGCTGAGATATGTCTTCATACAGTTATTTTTGGAGAACTGGTTGATAGATTTGGCAAACCAATTATGGCTTATTGCATGATCGTCTACATGTTGCACTGGGGAACCTGCATATATTAAAAAAATAATACATTATTGGTAAATGATCATCCTGTTTCCTAAAATAAAAAGAATCAAGATGCCCCAAATGATTTTAAAGTGTAGTCTTTTGATAAGGGTTATGTACCCAAAACAAAATTGTATTTCAAAATTACATACATGCTACGATTATAGATCTGATGTACTTTTGCGTGATTTTCACTATGTACATGATCTAATAAAAAATTAATTACTAGTAGATGTAGGTGTGGGGGTGTAGTATTAAATAAGTGATATAAGTGCAAGGACACACTATAAGTGCAATTTATATTCCTTTAAACATTAGTTGTTATAGCACAACTGTCCTTAGATAGTAATATTTGCAGGTGTGGTAACATCTATTGCTGGTTAAAACATTATATATTATAGAAAAAGGGTCGAACTATTAAGGGAAATTATGTATTCACTTACCGGCTTATCGTAAAATGCATGGATGTGAAGTTCGTACACGTTTTGTTCTGGTGAGAATGGGATAATATTGTGTTTGATTGTACCACGCGCTCCAGCGAATGAACCAGTTCCTCCCACGATGCTCCACTCACCATCAAGCGGAACAAAACCAATCACATTGAGCATGGACCCCCCAAAACTGCTTGCAACAGCAAAATAAGTGAAAGTTCAATATGCGGTTAGCCTGAAATGCCAGAGCCAGTGCTGCACACGTATGTAAATATGGTATTTGTGGATAATTTTAACAAAACAGAGGTTAATAAATTCAATGGACAAAGTATATACCTTGCATCTTCGAACCAAAAGTTGGAGGAAAAGTACCATTGATAGTTTGCTGGACTAGCAAGCATATGTAGGCCGCGTGCGTGTCCAACAACAGTGCTGTTCGCACCAGGTGCAGTTGTTAGACTCCAATCATTAACAACAGTCTGACCATACCAACCGGTTTGTCCGACGACCGGAAATTGGTTAGTGTAAGGGCCTGACCCAACTTGGTTAAGGTACAAGTGCATGCAAAGCTCGGTCTGGACAAGAGCTGTAGCAACAGTAGCTAGCTGAAAATATGCCATGGATTGATTATTTGGCAATACGATTTTATGAGGTGGGGGCTTAAGCTAGAATATGGGGCTTCATGTTTGTATGAATGGAACCATGGCAATATATAGAGAGTGATGGACGCAGCAGCTCTGAAATTTCTATAAGTGCTGCGCATGGACACTCCATATTATTTTCTGTACGACCTACGGAGATGGCATATTGGCAGATGCCCACAGCTTGTACCGCCTATAATGCACAATTTTTTTTCTTTCTTTCATTTGACTTTTGCCAACGTGTATGGCATCTTTGCACAACTCATAAGTAGCTATGCTGAGTCTCTTGGAATGTGCTAGGTCAGTTGAAAATATGCATAGTGTGATTATTAATTTACGGATCACGTGATCATTAGAGTGAAACCAGCACTACGAATCTTGCAGAAATAAGTAACATGGTGCCACATGAACATTTTTTCACTATGTATATTTGTTGTTTTACTGACATTTTGCTGTGTGTCTCGTTTCCAATCTAAGATGTCAAAACTGAAACTATGGATCTTGTATGTGCTCTAGATCCTAGATCTTGGAAGTGGAAGTCAATAATAGTCAGCATTTAAATCTTGAGGTGCAATCAATATAGTTTATATTAGGACTACACCGTGGTTGAAATTGACCCCGCACATGGCCAGGTTCTAGGTATATACTGTAGAGCCAACTAGATTGGATCTGTTGATGGCTCAGGTAAGTTTCTAGTCTATTGGGGTTTTAAAGTCAAAATAATGTTGTTGTGGGATGGAATGGACCATTTAGGGAAAAGTGTAGGTCATGAATCAGACTGCCTCAAACTTTCAGGCTTTTTGTTCAATTTTAATTTTTAACATATATATGGGACATCCTCATCACTTCAGATGTTGTGTGACTACTTGAGATTTTGTCAGTTTCTTCTATTCTGAGTGATTGTTGTCCTCATGATGGGCGGATGGTGCGATCAGATCGCAAATCAAAATTTGATCGCTACGCTGCCCAGCTGCCGGCGCGCTCCGAGAGCACCCTCGACTCTGCAAGGGCTCCACACCTATCTTTGTGCCGCGTCGCTTAGAGACTCGGGAGATGGGGTTTGGCGGCCGTTCGAGTATCACAAGCCGCGAAGCATCCGTCATGTGAACAATGTTACTGACTGAGCTCATGGACTGCCGATTTTCATAGTATACACATGTATACGTATTGTATACATATATGGGCTTGGGCCCTCGGCCGACGCACCCGTTGCCTACCCCTAGGGCCGGCCCTGTCTGAGCGAGCAAGTCAGAAAACTAGGGAGCAATAACAAGCTTGAGGATAGAAGAGCAATAGGAGAAACAGAGGAGCTCATTTTTGTTATCCAGTACAGCTTCAAGCGGACGTCCACGGCTGGGACCGGACGGCTGGCCGCGCAGATGAACAGGTGGGTGGCCAAGGTAAGGAAGGGAGGGCGCGGGGCAGACCAGCAGACAGGGGTAGAACTCCAGGAGGGATGGGAATATCATGGGATCCGGCGGCAGACCGCCACTTGGCCAGGCCACGACCCACGGTAGAGATGGGATCCGCGGCGGTAGCGGCGGACCAGATTCGGGAGCTCACTCACGCATGGGCATATGCAGGAGACGCTGAAGGATGAACCAGCTAGGCTCGCCACCCCAGGGAATAATATCAGATGGATCGAACCTCTCAACCCAAAGGTTCGAGCGGTTCTGATTCTCTGACCCCAACCTATTTGATGGCATAAACAAGGGGGTGTTTTCATGGGCCGGGTCGACGAACCGATGGGTCCACCCGATCCATGCCCATCTTTAATGACGATGATCATGAATCCAATCTTTTGGCATTGGGCACACCAACTGCTTTTTAGTTTCAGCGTCCACAGCTTGAGCCACCTTTGAGGTTGTGGAACAACAGTAGTGTGTTGAGTGGGCATTTGGAGAATATCCACATTAACGAATTAAGCAGAAGCACTGCTATGTAACGGTGTAAACAGTGGCAGAGCCAGCCAAGTCAGACGGTGTTGTCAGCTTGATTTTCCAGCCGATCTTTGGGACCAAACATACCCCCCACCCCCCCACACACACACACAACAAACAAACTCTCCATTTCAACTCTTGCATTATTCCATTTCTTGTTTCACCAACGGCCAAGCTTTTTTATATTTTTCTTTGCACATACACCTCTCCACTCACAGACTACTCCCTACGGTGTGTAGTTACTGTAGCAACAAACCCCTCTTGAGAGACTTGCACCACCTACTTAATGTCTATGAGAGGTTCCCTCTGCTATTCACAAGATCACAGACCAACTCTGCTCTCACTGTCTTCTCTCGTCATATTTGTTTTCCGGATGCTGCTCAATCCAAACCCGAATCACATACATCAAGGCATGCATAAACTAGCAACATGATGGATATGATAAGTGAATAATCAAGTATTTGAAAAGGGAAGAAATAAATCGGCAGATGCAACTCTGGTGAATGATATAGAGGACTATGTGTTCCTCAAAAAAGAAATGACCAAACTACCCCTCTTGAGTTTGCATTGGCATATGTGCTGTCGGCTATTGCATGGGAGTTGGGATTTGTGTGGACCTTGAGAGCTGCATGATGTCTTCTTTAGTTCTTCCTCCTCCCGCCACCACCGTTCACTTCGGGCGTGACTGCTTTATGCTGCTACTCACGAGTGCTCATCAGAGGGGTGGGAGATGGGGGGAGCGACCAATGTTAGGTTAGGGTTTGGAGTTGCTGGGGTGGGGCTCCAACAATGATCGGAGGCCATAGAAGAGGAACACGGCAGGGGGCTCCTTGTACTTGCATTATTGAACTTTCTCAGCAGCTTCGATCTTACAGACCAAAATAGCTTCACACAGATTGACAAGGAATGGAAACCATGCTTGTTCAACCAAGAACGATGTTTGTGCCAACCAACCTAAAGCAACACTGGATTGCATTGCGAAGCAGCAGCGCATCAGAGGCGTCGGAGTTTTGTAACGTACTCCCCACGTGCAGGGATCGATAGTTTGGTTGCTTGCAGCTGCCTCCAAGCCAGCCCCCCCCCCTGCGTGCAACACAGCTCCGCAACCAGGCTCCGGAGGAACGGTTGAATCGACCTTTTCTGCCGGGTCTAGCAGGCTGGATGCGGCTATTTCTCTCTTAATGATGATATTAGTGTATAATTAGTGAATATCAAGTGATATTAAGATGTTTTAAGATGATTAACACATTGTTACATATTATAAGTACTTTTGAAGTGTATTTGTATGAAATAAAAATTATAGTCATGATATTTTAATATTTTTATCTCAAGCAACTTATCCTATTCGGGCAAGCAAACAACATATCTGCTCAACCAAGCTTAGTTGGTGAGGTCAACCAAACATAGCAGAGTTGCATGTTCCCAGCCTGTCCCATGTGGGCCTGGCTCCCAGATGCAAACCAGACTATGGTCATTCAGGCAACCAAACGCCCCCTTCGGTTGGGGATTGCAGCACTTTCATATGAGCTCATGATGCTGTCTAGTGTGACTCACAGATACTAAAAGTTGGAAGCTAGGTACACTGCCTGGTGAAACCAGCAATAGGAATCTTGCAGAAAGAAATAACATGATACCACATGCACATTATGTTGACTATGTATATTTTGTTTTTTACATACACTACTCTGCGGTGTCATGTTTATGATCTCAATGCAAAGCTCGATTTATAGATCTTCAAGTCCTGGAGATTGTAGATGTACTAATTGGATGTCAAGGATAGTGATACATAAAATTAGAGGTTTGATCACTTGTCTGAGACACGACACAATTGAAATTCATCCAGTAAACTAACAGGTGTTGGATATATGTCCTAGAACTAACTAGACTGGATCTGTTAATGGCTTAGATGCATTTAAGATCTATATATATGTGGGATGAATAATTAAGTGAATATAATTACCCTGCCTCACTCATTTCTTTCTCACTTATGTGATAAGGTAAACGGCCAACATTTATTGTGGTTCCAATAAAACTTTGGTATGATGATTGTTAAATACCAACAGGTATATTAGGTACCATTCACTTTAATTTTTGAAATGATGGTTGATCTGGAAATGTAGTTAAAATATAAATTAAATTAGTACTAATTCCGGTGTTTTTGTTTCTTGGTTCCACCTATTTAGTACATGTCCCACAATTGCACAATTTCTATTGTTGGATTTATTTTTTCTCCAAGGATTTCTAATAATATACTCCCTCCATCCTTTTTAGAGCAACTCGAGCAATGGCCCCTATTTAGAGCCCCTACTTTGTTGAATAGGGGGTGCCTCCAACTTTATGGGGCTCTAATTTTGTCCCGGAGTCCAGCAATAGCCCCAACTTTGAAGCCCCTACTCTCACCTGACATATGTAGGACCTACTTGTCAGTGGCCCGTATCTTTTCTTCTCCCTGTCTCTCCTCTCACGCATCTCTCCATTCCTCTCTCCCCACGTGCTTCACTGGCTCCAACTCCCGCCGCCGCAGCAGCATAGAGGCCCATGCCGCTGCCCTCCTCCGCCTCCGCTTGCTTCGCGCGACTCGTACCTGCGTGAAGCGGCGCCATGGCGGCTCCCATCTCGCCGGAGAGGAGGCCGGTCAACGCGGATGCCCACAGCGGCTGCACTTCTCCGTGTGGACCTCGGGAGACCGCCGTCTTCGCTTGTAGGCCGGAGGAGCACAGGCTCAAGCTGCAAGGCCCGGGCGACGCGGATGGGGGCGCAGCGGCGCAGGTGGATCTCGCGGTGGTCGCTCCATCTCCCCTGCCCCTCAGGAGCTTGCACGACCGGCGAATCGAGCTCCCGACAATCGAATCGAGGTCAAGGCCGGCGAATCGAGCTCCAATCGACCGAATCGAGGGGCGGTGTGCTGGAGCTTCAGGCGGACGCACTGGAGCTCGGGCGGAGGAGCTCAAAACTGTATGACCTAAAAAATATAGAAGTTTAGATATGGGATAAAGTGGCTAGATCATTGATCTTGTAACCCCAAGAGATTCTACATCTAGGAATTGGATGTCGGTGATAGACTGATAATCAACACCTGAAGACGACATAAGAATTAAAACTGATCCTGCACACGCCAGGTGTTCGATCACTACGGGAAACACATGCTTTGCCGAGTGCTGGATACACTAGGCAAAGAACGGTTTACTCTCGGCTAAGGGTTTGCCGAGAGTAGCTCTTGGCAAAGGTCTCTGGGGAGAGATTCTCTCGGTAGATGGGGTCTTTGCTGAGCCGCCCCCATGGCACACGTTGGCCGTGAGTGCCCCTGAGTGCAATTTGGCTCTCGGTAAACAAATTTCAAAACGAATAAAAAAATCACCGGTCAGGCACCACGGCCCCACCGACAAGGTACCACGGGGGCCCATCGGCGGGCCAAGTGCCCTGCCAGCACCACGAATGTAGATCTGGGGAGCCAGTCACCACCGCACCGGGGATGGGAGGTCTATGCCGCGCATGCTGGAGGAAGCTTGGGGACGCAACCACCAGAGGGAGCTCGAGGTGTATGCGCCGCCTCCGGTGTAGAGGAGGCCAATGCGCCACCGCCGGAGGGAGCTCGAGGCCGATGTGACGCTGCCGATGTAGAGGAGGCTGATGCGCCACCATCATAGATCCCCCCGTCGTCCTCGAAGATCCCGCCGCCAGAGTCGAAGAAATCTTCATTGTCGTTGTAGATCTCGCCTTAGTCATCGTAGATGCACCACCTACTCCTCGAGATGCACCGCCGCCGCCTACTCCTCACCCGACATTGCTGGCCGCGACGCCTACTCCTTGAGCAGCTAGCCGCGGCGCCGTTCCTCGCCCCACCGCCCCTCTTCACCAATCACCAGTGAGGCGCGAGCAGAGGGGGGAGGACAAGAGCCGCAAGTTGAGGGACGACAACCGGCCACTGCCGGAGAGAGAGGGCCGACGCGGGGAGGCAGAGCACTAAGAGGAGAGGTAGCGGTCTAGCGGCAGTGCCGACAACCATCCTTCGCCCCGGGCTCTCTGGACCCCGCTGCCGCCACTGCGGGCGTGAGAGGCACGGGGAGGATGCGAATGGGGTTAGGGATTCCGGGGTCATCGGCCGCCGGATTTTTTTACAACAAATGAAATCAATGGATAGCCTTCGATCTGGTGATCAATGACTCCAGGCGCCCGACAGATAGATGGGGTCACATTCGCCCCAGGTGGATGAGGCGCGCGGGGCGATTCAGCGGCCTACTCATCGGTTTGTGGGCCTTGAGCCAAGCCTGGGTCAGTTGTTTGCCTAGAACCCAAAATCTGGATCTCAGCAAAGGTTGCTCTTTGCAGAGAGGAATACTCACGACAATGAAAATTTTAATCAAATTAATTATTAAAAATAGCAATTAGATGTGAAAATTTTCTAAAACATAACATGACACCAGTTATGTTGTTTATTACTTATAGAACAATGTTTGTAGTAAATATCAAATTTAAATGTCTCTAAGACTCCGAACCTAATGACATTAGTTCAAATTCTTAGAAACTTCTAGTTAGATATTCCGGTTTCTAAACAGTGTAGTGTCAAAGTGTTCAAAACATTCTCAATTTTTTACCACAACCTGCACATATGATATCATGATCACTTGATAAATTTCGTAATTTTCACACTTCATTTGCAATTTATACAATTTTAAAACCTTTCTACCTCACGATCTTCGTCATGACCATGCCAGAAATTTAGCTTCATTTCATGTACATGGTCTTAGAGATGTTTCATGAACTTGAATATCATTTTGCACCAACTTTACTTTATGATTTCATGCACTTGCAGTTCATATCGGACGTATACGAAAAAATTACCCAGAATGAAGTAAAATTGTTAAATATAGAAAACAGAGCTAAAATTGTGCCAAATTTGAACACAAGTTTTGTATAAGTGTATGTTGAGGGAACAAAAAGTTTGGAGCTAAGAAAGTGATTTTTTTAATTTTTTTGCCGAGAGCCGAAGAAATGCACTCGGCAAAGAGGCCTCTTTGCCGAGTGCTTCGCTTTTGCCGATAGTTTTTTGGTTGCTCTCGGCAAAGAGGCTTCTTTGCCGAGAGCCCGAGAGGTGGCTCTTGGCAAAGACCCAGGCTCTCAGCAAAGGTAGTGTTTCCCGTTGTGGATATATGCCCCAAAACAAACCAGATTGGATCAGTTAATAGATGCATTTTTGGTGTATTTCTGTTTTTCAGTCGTCATGCTTTTGTTGGGAGGATTAGTTAGTGAATAGCATTTAGCATGACCATACCACACCTCACTCCATTATTTCCCACTTATGTGATAGGTTAAATGACTGTCATTAATTATGTTCTTATCAACCTCAATTTTCGATATGCGGACTGTAAGCACTTCAGCTGTCACGTGGCTACTCATGATTATCAGTTTTCTGTATGGATCAATTTTTCATAGTATATCAGTTGTACATGGAACAATCAGAGGATATCGCCATATCTAATTACAGTGGCCATCATACGGTATATGGATCAATTTTTTTTTACAGTGGATGTCATGTGAATCGGACCACTTCACTCCGTTCATGCTTCCTTTCATGAATACACATTCTTATTACTTTCTGACTGCTAGCATATGGCTTACCTTGGGAACACCGACTTCTACAATACCCAAAATTTGTGCAAAGCAATACTCACACTCTTGGGTTGGAAAAGTGGACTAACTTTTCTTCAGTACATTCAAAATATGTGCAAAGCAAATAAGCAATACATTGTTCAGACTGAGAAATGGAAGCGGTTTACCAAAAAATAGAAGCAAGTACTACAATATAACTTTATTGAAGAAAGGTTTCTTCAATGCATAATTATGTAATAAATTTTATTATGAGAATACCCATTAACCGAAATACACAAAGTTTGATAATGAAAAATATGATATCTTGAAGCCATAGTTCTGAATAAATCAAAACATGAAGAAAGTTGCTTCTGGGGATGGTTACAACCAGCAAAAGAAATCGTCTCTGCTGAGATATGTCTTCATATAGTTATTTTTGGAGAACTGGTTGATAGATTTGCCAAACCAATTATGGCTTATTGCATGATTGTCTACATGTTGCACTGGGGAACCTGCATATATTAAAAAAATAATACATTATTGGTAAATGATCATCCTGTTTCCTAAAATAAAAAGAATCAAGATGCCCCAAAAGATTTTAAAGTGTAGTCTTTTGATAAGGGTTATGTACCCAAAACAAAATTGTATTTCAAACTACATACATGCTAGGATTATAGATCTGATGTACTTTTGCGTGATTTTCACTATGTACATGATCTAATTAAAAAATTAATTAATAGTAGATGTAGGTGTGGGGGTGTAGTATTAAATAAGTGATATAAGTGCAAGGACACACTATAAGTGCAATTTATATTCCTTTAAACATTAGTTGTTATAGCACAACCGTCCTTAGATAGTAATATTTGCAGGTGTGGTAACATCTATTGCTGGTTACAACATTATATATTATAGAAAAAGGGTCGAACTATTAAGGGAAATTATGTATTCACTTACCGGCTTATCGTAAAATGCATGGATGTGAAGTTCGTACACGTTTTGTTCTGGTGAGAATGGGATAATATTGTGTTTGATTGTACCACGCGCTCCAGCGAATGAACCAGTTCCTCCCACGATGCTCCACTCACCATCAAGCGGAACAAAACCAATGACATTGAGCATGGACCCCCCAAAACTGCTTGCAACAGCAAAATAAGTGAAAGTTCAATATGCGGTTAGCCTGAAATGCCAGAGCCAGTGCTGCACACGTATGTAAATATGGTATTTGTGGATAATTTTAACAAAACAGAGAGTAATAAATTCAATGGACAAAGTATATACCTTGCATCTTCGAACCAAAAGTTGGAGGAAAAGTACCATTGGTTGTTTGCTGGACTAGCAAGCATATGTAGGCCGCGTGCGTGTCCAACAACAGTGCAGTTCGCACCAGGTGCAGTTGTTAGACTCCAATCATTAACAACAGTCTGACCATACCAACTGGTTTGTCCGACGACCGGAAATTGGTTAGTGTAAGGGCCTGACCCAACTTGGTTAAGGTACAAGTGCATGCAAAGCTGGGTCTGGACAAGAGCTGTAGCAACAGTAGCTAGCTGAAAATATGCCATGGATTGATTATTTGGCAATACGATTTTATGAGGTGGGGGCTTAAGCTAGAATATGGGGCTTCATGTTTGTATGAATGGAACCATGGCAATATATAGAGAGTGATGGACGCAGCAGCTCTGAAATTTCTATAAGTGCTGCGCATGGACACTCCATATTATTTTCTGTACGACCTACGGAGATGGCATATTGGCAGATGCCCACAGCTTGTACCGGCTATAATGCACAATTTTTTTTTCTTTCTTTCATTTGACTTTTGCCAACGTGTATGGCATCTTTGCACAACTCATAAGTAGCTATGCTGAGTCTCTTGGAATGTGCTAGGTCAGTTGAAAATATGCATAGTGTGATTATTAATTTACGGATCACGTGATCATTAGAGTGAAACCAGCACTACGAATCTTGCAGAAATAAGTAACATGGTGCCACATGAACATTTTTTCACTATGTATATTTGTTGTTTTACTGACATTTTGCTGTGTGTCTCGTTTCCAATCTAAGATGTCAAAACTGAAACTATGGATCTTGTATGTGCTCTAGATCCTAGATCTTGGAAGTGGAAGTCAATAATAGTCAGCATTTAAATCTTGAGGTGCAATCAATATAGTTTATATTAGGACTACACCATGGTTGAAATTGACCCCGCACATGGCCAGGTTCTAGGTATATACTGTAGAGCCAACTAGATTGGATCTGTTGATGGCTCAGGTAAGTTTCTAGTCTATTGGGGTTTTAAAGTCAAAATAATGTTGTTGTGGGATGGAATGGACCATTTAGGGAAAAGTGTAGGTCATGAATCAGACTGCCTCAAACTTTCAGGCTTTTTGATCAATTTTAATTTTTAACATATATATGGGACATCCTCATCACTTCAGATGTTGTGTGACTACTTGAGATTTTGTCAGTTTCTTCTATTCTCTAAAATATGGCTATATATTTTTGTAGTGGCTGTATGGAGCAATTTTTTTACTGCATATCAAATGATGTCATATACATCATTTTAGCGAGTAACCATAGGAGTGAATAGGACCACTCCGCACTGATCGGTGGAGACTTTTCTCGGCCAAGGGCAGTACATTTAGGGGTTGTTTGGTGTCCCGCACGGGATCAAGCCAGGCTCCCCACGTGCAGGGATCGATAGTTTGGTTGCCTGCAGCTGCCTCCAAGCCAGCCCCCCCCCCCTGTGCAACACAGCTCCGCAACCAGGCTCCGGAGGAACGGTTGAATCGACCTTTTCTGCTGGGCCTAGCTGGCTGGATGCGGCTATTTCTCTCTTAATGATGGTATTAGTGTATAATTAGTGAATATCAAGTGATATTAAGATGTTTTAAGATGATTAACACATTGTTACATATTATAAGTACTTTTGAAGTGTATTTGTATGAAATAAAAATTATAGTCATGATATTTTAATATTTTTATCTCATGCAACTTATCCTATTCGGGCAAGCAAACAACATATCTGCTCAACCAAGCTTAGTTGGTGCGGTCAACCAAACATAGCAGAGTTGCATGTGCCCAGCCTGTCCCATGTGGGCCTGGCTCCCAGATGCACATTATGTTGACTATGTATATTTTGTTTTTTACATACACTACTCTGCGGTGTCATGTTTATGATCTCAATGCAAAGCTCGATTTATAGATCTTCAAGTCCTGGAGATTGTAGATGTACTAATTGGGTGTCAATGATAGTGACACATAAAATTAGAGGTTTGATCACTTCACGCCACAATTGAAATTGATCCAGTAAACTAACAGGTGTTGGATATATGTCCTAGAACTAACTAGACTGGATCTGTTAATGGCTTACATGCATTTAAGATCTATATATATGTGGGATGAATAATTAAGTGAATATAATTACCCTGCCTCACTCATTTCTTTCTCACTTATGTGATAAGGTAAACGGCCAACATTTATTGTGGTTCCAATAAAACTTTGGTATGATGATTGTTAAATACCAACAGGTATATTAGGTACCATTCACTTTAATTTTTGAAATGATGGTTGATCTGGAAATGTAGTTAAAATATAAATTAAATTAGTACTAGTTCCGGTGTTTTTGTTTCTTGGTTCCACCTATTTGGTACATGTCCCACAATTGCACAATTTCTTTTGTTGGATTTATTTTTTCTCCAAGGATTTCTAATAATATACTCCCTCCGTCCTTTTTAGAGCAACTCCAGCAATGGCCCCTATTTAGAGCCCCTACTTTGTTGAATAGGGGGTGCCCCCAACTTTATGAGGCTCTAATTTTGTCCCCGAGTCCAGCAATAGCCCCAACTTTGAAGCCCTACTCTCACCTGACATGTAGGACCTGCTTGTCAGTGGCCCGTATCTTTTCTTCTCCATGTCTCTCTTCTCTCACGCATCTCTCCGTTCCTCTCTCCCCACGTGCTTGAGGATAGAAGAGCAATAGGAGAAACAGAGGAGCTCATTTTTGTTATCCAGTACAGCTTCAAGCGGACGTCCACGGCTGGGACCGGACGGCTGGCTGCGCAGATGAACAGGTGGGTGGCCAAGGTAAGGAAGGGAGGGCGCGGGGCAGACCAGCAGACAGGGGTAGAACTCCAGGAGGGATGGGAATATCATGGGATCCGGCGGCAGACCGCCACTTGGCCAGGCCACGACCCACGGTAGAGATGGGATCCGCGGCGGTAGCGGCGGAACAGATTCGGGAGCTCACTCACGCATGGGCATATGCAGGAGACGCTGAAGGATGAACCAGCTAGGCTCGCCGCCCCAGGGAATAATATCAGATGGATCGAACCTCTCAACCCAAAGGTTCGAGCGGTTCTGATTCTCTGACCCTAACCTATTTGATGGCATAAACAAGGGGGTGTTTTCATGGGCCGGGTCGACGAACCGATGGGTCCACCCGATCCATGCCCATCTTTAATGACGATGATCATGAATCCAATCTTTTGGCATTGGGCACACCAACTGCTTTTTAGTTTCAGCGTCCACAGCTTGAGCCACCTTTGAGGTTGTGGAACAACAGTAGTGTGTTGAGTGGGCATTTGGAGAATATCCACATTAACGAATTAAGCAGAAGCACTGCTATGTAACGGTGTAAACAGTGGCAGAGCCAGCCAAGTCAGACGGTGTTGTCAGCTTGATTTTCCAGCCGATCTTTGGGACCAAACACACCCCCCACCCCCCCCCCCCACACACACACAACAAACAAACTCTCCATTTCAACTCTTGCATTATTCCATTTCTTGTTTCACCAACGGCCAAGCTTTTTTATATTTTTCTTTGCACATACACCTCTCCACTCACAGACTACTCCCTACGGTGTGTAGTTACTGTAGCAACAAACCCCTCTTGAGAGACTTGCACCACCAACTTAATGTCTATGAGAGGTTCCCTCTGCTATTCACAAGATCACAGACCAACTCTGCTCTCACTGTCTTCTCTCGTCATATTTGTTTTCCGGATGCTGCTCAATCCAAACCCGAATCACATACATCAAGGCATGCATAAACTAGCAAGATGATGGATATGATAAGTGAATAATCAAGTATTTGAAAAGGGAAGAAATAAATCGGCAGATCCAACTCTGGTGAATGATATAGAGGACTATGTGTTCCTCAAAAAAGAAATGACCAAACTACCCCTCTTGAGTTTGCATTGGCATATGTGCTGTCGGCTATTGCATGGGAGTTGGGATTTGTGTGGACCTTGAGAGCTGCATGATGTCTTCTTTAGTTCTTCCTCCTCCCGCCACCACCGTTCACTTCGGGCGTGACTGCTTTATGCTGCTACTCACGAGTGCTCATCAGAGGGGTGGGAGATGGGGGGAGCGACCAATGTTAGGTAAGGGTTTGGAGTTGCTGGGGTGGGGCTCCAACAATGATCGGAGGCCATAGAAGAGGAACACGGCAGGGGGCTCCTTGTACTTGCATTATTGAACTTTCTCAGCAGCTTCGATCTTACAGACCAAAATAGCTTCACACAGATTGACAAGGAATGGAAATCATGCTTGTTCAACCAAGAACGATGTTTGTGCCAACCAACCTAAAGCAACACTGGATTGCATTGCGAAGCAGCAGCGCATCAGAGGCGTCGGAGTTTTGTAACGTACTCCCCACGTGCAAGGATCGATAGTTTGGTTGCTTGCAGCTGCCTCCAAGCCAGCCTCCCCCCCTGCGTGCAACACAGCTCCGCAACCAGGCTCCGGAGGAACGGTTGAATCGACCTTTTTTGCCGGGTCTAGCTGGCTGGATGCGGCTATTTCTCTCTTAATGATGATATTAGTGTATAATTAGTGAATATCAAATGATATTAAGATGTTTTAAGATGATTAACACATTGTTACATATTATAAGTACTTTTGAAGTGTATTTGTATGAAATAAAAATTATAGTCATGATATTTTAATATTTTTATCTCAAGCAACTTATCCTATTCGGGCAAGCAAACAACATATCTGCTCAACCAAGCTTAGTTGGTGAGGTCAACCAAACATAGCAGAGTTGCATGTGCCCAGCCTGTCCCATGTGGGCCTGGCTCCCAGATGCAAACCAGACTATGGTCATCCAGGCAACCAAACGCCCCCTTCGGTTGGGGATTGCAGCACTTTCATATGAGCTCATGATGCTGTCTAGTGTGACTCACAGATACTAAAAGTTGGAAGCTAGGTACACTGCCTGGTGAAACCAGCAATAGGAATCTTGCAGAAAGAAATAACATGATACCACATGCACATTATGTTGACTATGTATATTTTGTTTTGTACATACACTACTCTGCGGTGTCATGTTTATGATCTCAATGCAAAGCTCGATTTATAGATCTTCAAGTCCTGGAGATTGTAGATGTACTAATTGGATGTCAAGGATAGTGATACATAAAATTAGAGGTTTGATCACTTGTCTGAGACACGACACAATTGAAATTGATCCAGTAAACTAACAGGTGTTGGATATATGTCCTAGAACTAACTAGACTGGATCTGTTAATGGCTTAGATGCATTTAAGATCTATATATATGTGGGATGAATAATTAAGTGAATATAATTACCCTGCCTCACTCATTTCTTTCTCACTTATGTGATAAGGTAAACGGCCAACATTTATTGTGGTTCCAATAAAACTTTGGTATGATGATTGTTAAATACCAACAGGTATATTAGGTACCATTCACTTTAATTTTTGAAATGATGGTTGATCTGGA
The DNA here is from genome assembly GCA_036936925.1 of Cenchrus fungigraminus. Taxonomy (NCBI): domain Eukaryota; kingdom Viridiplantae; phylum Streptophyta; class Magnoliopsida; order Poales; family Poaceae; genus Cenchrus; species Cenchrus fungigraminus. The sequence continues at coordinate 19,026,406 of CM072774.1, forward strand.
AATGTAGTTAAAATATAAATTAAATTAGTACTAATTCCGGTGTTTTTGTTTCTTGGTTCCACCTATTTAGTACATGTCCCACAATTGCACAATTTCTATTGTTGGATTTATTTTTTCTCCAAGGATTTCTAATAATATACTCCCTCCATCCTTTTTAGAGCAACTCGAGCAATGGCCCCTATTTAGAGCCCCTACTTTGTTGAATAGGGGGTGCCTCCAACTTTATGGGGCTCTAATTTTGTCCCAGAGTCCAGCAATAGCCCCAACTTTGAAGCCCCTACTCTCACCTGACATATGTAGGACCTACTTGTCAGTGGCCCGTATCTTTTCTTCTCCCTGTCTCTCTTCTCTCACGCATCTCTCCATTCCTCTCTCCCCACGTGCTTCACTGGCTCCAACTCCCGCCGCCGCAGCAGCATAGAGGCCCATGCCGCTGCCCTCCTCCGCCTCCGCCTCCGCAGCCTGCAGCTCCAACTCCCCGCCGTCGATGCCCCGCGTAGCACTCCGCCGCCGCTTGCTTCGCGCGACTCGTACCTGCGTGAAGCGGCGCCATGGCGGCTCCCATCTCGCCGGAGAGGAGGCCGGTCAACGCGGATGCCCACAGCGGCTTTCTCTCACGCATCTCTCCATTCCTCTCTCCCCACGTGCTTCACTGGCTCCAACTCCCGCCGCCGCAGCAGCATAGAGGCCCATGCCGCTGCCCTCCTCCGCCTCCGCCTCCGCCTCCGCAGCCTGCAGCTCCAACTCCCCGCCGTCGATGCCCCATGTAGCACTCCGCCGCCGCTTGCGTCGCGCGACTCGTAACTGCGCGAAGCGGCGCCATGGCGGCTCCCATCTCGCCGGAGAGGGGGCCGGTCAACGCGGATGCCCACAGCGGCTGCACTCCTCCGCGTGGACCTCGGGAGACCGCCGTCTTCGCTTGTAGGCCGGAGGAGCACGGGCTCGTCCTGCAAGGCCCGGGCGGCGCGGATGGGGGCGCAGCGGCGCAGGTGGATCTCGCGGCGGTCGCTCCATCTCCCCTGCCCCTCAGGAGCTTGCGCGACCGGCGAATCGAGCTCCCGACAGTCGAATCGAGGTCAAGGCCGGCGAATCGAGCTCCAATCGACCGAATCGAGGGGCGGTGTGCTGGAGCTTCAGGCGGACGCACTGGAGCTTGGGCGGAGGAGCTCAAAACTGTATGACCCACAAAATATAGAAGTTTAGATATGGGATAAAGTGGCTAGATCATTGATCTTGTAACCCCAAGAGATTCTACATCTAGGAATTGGATGTCGGTGATAGACTGATAATCAACACCCGAAGACGGCATAACAATTAAAATTGATCCTGCACACGCCAGGTGTTCGATCACTACGGGAAACACATGCTTTGCCGAGTGCCGGATACACTAGGCAAAGAACGGTTTACTCTCGGCTAAGGGTTTGCTGGTGTGGGTATGCTTGACATCTCTACAGCTGCGTAAGCAGTCCATGTTCTTATTCTTGTTCAATATTCCCCGCTCCAGTCTCCCCTGTTCTTGTTCAATCTCCGTCATCGCAGTTCCAGTTTGCAAAACTGCCAGGTTCACATGAATTCGGTGGCAGGCTCAGTGGTAATTTTGCAAAATTGGATGGGGACCAAATTGGGGATTTTTCCTGACATAAGTTCATCTCCTTATACACATCAAGAGCATAGCACCATTGGGTTCCTTTGTACTTGCATTATTGAACTTTCTCAGAAGCTTTACAGACCAAACCATCTGCACACAGATGGACAAGTAAAGGAAAACATGCAAATGATTGTCGAATTAACCAGGGGTGATGGTGGTGGTAAATAACCAACAGCATACAACATTGGATTGAAATGCGCAGCACCTGCCCGTCAGAGGCATCTAGCAGCGTGCCACTGTACCCACAAGGCTACAACAATTCAGGACCCAGTGACGGAGTCATGCGCAATGCACTTGCAGAGCAGACACTTTGTCCATAGTAACCTTGTGGTAATCCCAAGAGGGTTGCTCGGTAGGTTCCGGAACACATCTTCCTAGTGCCGCTTGTTCAGCAAAGCCATGACGATGAAAGGTGGGTGTGGTTGACCCACGGTGCGAACCATAATCGAACCGTCAAACCATTTTTCAGGAAGAGGGACAGCAGAGCCATCCATTTTAACTTATATGATTGTTCCATAAGCACCAATGGATAGTATGGATCGAACCATCTTGTCGCGCTGTCCCATGCATGCGTGCAGCAGGCGATCAAGTTAAGAAAACAATCCGTCCTGCTGTGACTTTCGGTTGCATTGCTTTGTAACTCCAACCAAGCAGCCATACACTACCTCTGAAACATGGCTTTTCTAAAAGAAAAATATAGATAACAAAGTGATTTGTGTAGGTGTCCGCAGTCGCCGTTGGTGCAAGCTTGCAGTAGTAGTTGCAACAACAGTGCAACATTATTTGTCTATTTCAGACCAGCGACATTTCTCACTCCATGGTTGAAACGATTGGCCAAAGCAAAGTGCCGAGCATGTATAAATTAAACCATCACTCTAAAATTCTTCATACAGTAACATCTATGACAAGTTACTAGGACTAGCTCGAAGTGCTCCTCCACATACTCTATGGCCCTTGCAGTTGTCCAGAGGTACTGCACTGCAACAAGCAAATTGATCAACTCCTATCAGTGAATGAGGTCACAAAATAAAACCAGTGAAGCAAGAATGAACCACAATGCTTGAGGATAGAAGAGCAATAGGAGAAACAGAGGAGCTCATCTTTGTTATCCAGTACAGCTTCAAGCGGACGTCCACGGCAGGGACCGGACGGCTGGCCACGCAGATGAACTGGTGGGCGGCCAAGGTAAGGAAGGGAGGGCGCGGGGCGGACCAGCAGACAGGGGTAGAACTCCAGGAGGGATGGGAATATCATGGGATCCGGCGGCAGACCGCCACTTGGCCAGGCCATGACCCACGGTAGAGATGGGATCCGCGGCGGTAGCGGCGGCAACAGATTCGGGAGCTCACTCACGCATGGGCATATGCAGGAGACGCTGAAGGATGAACCAGCTGGGCTTGCCGCCCCAGGGAAGAACATCAGATGGATCGAACCTCTCAACCCAAAGGTTCGAGCGGTTCTGATTCTCTGACCCTAACCTATTTGATGGCATAAACAAGGTGGGTTTTCATGGGCCGGGTCGACGAACCGATGGGTCCACCCGATCCATGCCCATCTTTAATGACGATGATCATGAATCCAAGCTTTTGGCATTGGGCACACCAACTGCTTTTTAGTTTCAGCGTCCACAGCTTGAGCCACCTTTGAGGTTGTGGAACATCAGTAGTGTGTTGAGTGGGCATTTGGAGAATATCCACATTAACGAATTAAGCAGAAGCACTGCTATGTAACGGTGTAAACAGTGGCAGAGCCAGCCAAGTCAGACGGTGTTGTCAGCTTGATTTTCCAGCCGATCTTTGGGACCAAACACACCCCCCACCCCCCCCCCCCACACACACACACAACAAACAAACTCTCCATTTCAACTCTTGCATTATTCCATTTCTTGTTTCACCAACGGCCAAGCTTTTTTATATTTTTCTTTGCACATACACCTCTCCACTCACAGACTACTCCCTACGGTGTGTAGTTACTGTAGCAACAAACCCCTCCTGAGAGACTTGCACCACCTACTTAATGTCTATGAGAGGTTCCCTCTGCTATTCACAAGATCACAGACCAACTCTGCTCTCACTGTCTTCTCTCGTCATATTTGTTTTCCGGATGCTGCTCAATCCAAACCCGAATCACATACATCAAGGCATGCATAAACTAGCAAGATGATGGATATGATAAGTGAATAATCAAGTATTTGAAAAGGGAAGAAATAAATCGGCAGATCCTCAAAAAAGAAATGACCAAACTACCCCTCTTGAGTTTGCATTGGCATATGTGCTGTCGGCTATTGCTTGGGAGTTGGGATTTGTGTGGACCTTGAGAGCTGCATGATGTCTTCTTTAGTTCTTCCTCCTCCCACCACCACCGTTCACTTCGGGCGTGACTGCTTTATGCTGCTACTCACGAGTGCTCATCAGAGGGGTGGGAGATGGGGGGAGCGACCAATGTTAGGTTAGGGTTTGGAGTTGCTGGGGTGGGGCTCCAACAATGGTCGGAGGCCATAGAAGAGGAACACGGCAGGGGGCTCCTTGTACTTGCATTATTGAACTTTCTCAGCAGCTTCGATCTTACAGACCAAAATAGCTTCACACAGATTGACAAGGAATGGAAACCATGCTTGTTCAACCAAGAACGATGTTTGTGCTAACCAACCTAAAGCAACACTGGATTGCAATGCGAAGCAGCAGCGCATCAGAGGCGTTGGAGTTTTGTAACGTACTCCCCACGTGCAGGGATCGATAGTTTGGTTGCTTGCAGCTGCCTCCAAGCCAGCCCCCCCCTGCATGCAACACAGCTCCGCAACCAGGCTCCGGAGGAACGGTTGAATCGACCTTTTCTGCCGGGTCTAGCTGGCAGGATGCGGCTATTTCTCTCTTAATGATGATATTAGTGTATAATTAGTGAATATCAAGTGATATTAAGATTTTTTAAGATGATTAACACATTGTTACATATTATAAGTACTTTTGAAGTGTATTTGTATGAAATAAAAATTATAGTCATGATATTTTAATATTTTTATCTCATGCAACTTATCCTATTCGGGCAAGCAAACAACATATCTGCTCAACCAAGCTTAGTTGGTGCGGTCAACCAAACATAGCAGAGTTGCATGTGCCCAGCCTGTCCCATGTGGGCCTGGCTCCTAGATGCAAACCAGACTATGGTCATCCAGGCAACCAAACGCCCCCTTCTGTTGGGGATTGCAGCACTTTCATATGAGCTCATGATGCTGTCTAGTGTGACTCACAGATACTAAAAGTTGGAAGCTAGGTACACTGCCTGGTGAAACCAGCAATAGGAATCTTGCAGAAACAAATAACAGGATACCACATGCACATTATGTTGACTATGTATATTTTGTCTTTTACATACACTACTCTGCGGTGTCATGTTTATGATCTCAATGCAAAGCTCGATTTATAGATCTTCAAGTCCTGGAGATTGTAGATGTACTAATTGGATGTCAAGGATAGTGATACATAAAATTAGAGGTTTGATCACTTGTCTGAGACACGACACAATTGAAATTGATCCAGTAAACTAACAGGTGTTGGATATATGTCCTAGAACTAACTAGACTGGATCTGTTAATGGCTTAGATGCATTTAAGATCTATATATATGTGGGATGAATAATTAAGTGAATATAATTACCCTGCCTCACTCATTTCTTTCTCACTTATGTGATAAGGTAAACGGCCAACATTTATTGTGGTTCCAATAAAACTTTGGTATGATGATTGTTAAATACCAACAGGTATATTAGGTACCATTCACGTTAATTTTTGAAATGATGGTTGATCTGGAAATGTAGTTAAAATATAAATTAAATTAGTACTAGTTCCGGTGTTTTTGTTTCTTGGTTCCACCTATTTAGTACATGTCCCACAATTGCACAATTTCTTTTGTTGGATTTATTTTTTCTCCAAGGATTTCTAATAATATACTCCCTCCGTCCTTTTTAGAGCAACTCGAGCAATGGCCCCTATTTAGAGCCCCACTTTGTTGAATAGGGGGTGCCTCCAACTTTATGGGGCTCTAATTTTGTCCCGGAGTCCAGCAATAGCCCCAACTTTGAAGCCCCTACTCTCACCTGACATATGTAGGACCTACTTGTCAGTGGCCCGTATCTTTTCTTCTCGCTGTCTCTCTTCTCTCACGCATCTCTCCATTCCTCTCTCCCCACGTGCTTCACTGGCTCCAACTCCCGCCGCCGCAGCAGCATAGAGGCCCATGCCGCTGCCCTCCTCCGCCTCCGCCTCCGCCTCCGCAGCCTGCAGCTCCAACTCCCGCCGTCGATGCCCCGCGTAGCACTCCGCCGCCGCTTGCTTCGCATGACTCGTACCTGCGTGAAGCGGCGCCATGGCGGCTCCCATCTCGCCAGAGAGGAGGCCGGTCAACGCGGATGCCCACAGCGGCTGCACTTCTCCGCGTGGACCTCGGGAGACCGCCGTCTTCGCTTGTAGGCCGGAGGAGCACAGGCTCAACTTGCAAGGCCCGGGCGACGCGGATGGGGGCGCAGCGGCGCAGGTGGATCTCGCGGTGGTCGCTCCATCTCCCCTGCCCCTCAGGAGCTTGCGCGACCGGCGAATCGAGCTCCCGACAATCGAATCAAGGTCAAGGCCGGCGAATCGAGCTCCAATCGACCGAATCGAGGGGCGGTGTGCTAGAGCTTCAGGCGGACGCACTGGAGCTCGGGCGGAGGAGCTCAAAACTGTATGACCCAAAAAATATAGAAGTTTAGATATGGGATAAAGTGGCTAGATCATTGATCTTGTAACCCCAAGAGATTCTACATCTAGGAATTGGATGTCGGTGATAGACTGATAATCAACACCTGAAGACGACATAAGAATTAAAATTGATCCTGCACACGCCAGGTGTTCGATCACTACGGGAAACACATGCTTTGCCGAGTGCTGGATACACTAGGCAAAGAACGGTTTACTCTCGGCTAAGGGTTTGCCGAGAGTAGCTCTTGGCAAAGGTCTCTGGGGAGAGATTCTCTCGGTAGATGGGGTCTTTGCTGAGCCGCCCCCACCCCCCGCGCCCCCATGGCACACGTTGGTCGTGAGTGCCCCTGAGTGCAATTTGGCTCTCGGCAAACAAATTTCAAAACGAATAAAAAAATCACCGGTCAGGCACCACGGCCCCACCGACAAGGTACCACGGGGGCCCATCGACGGGCCAAGCGCCCTGCCAGCACCACGAATGTAGATCTGGGGAGCCAGTCACCACCGCACCAGGGATGGGAGCTCTATGCCGCGCATGCCGGAGGAAGCTTGGGGACGCAACCGCCAGAGGGAGCTCGAGGTGTATGCGCCGCCTCCGGTGTAGAGGAGGCCAATGTGCCACCGCCGGAGGGAGCTCGAGGCCGATGTGATGCTGCCGATGTAGAGGAGGCTGATGCGCCACCATCATAGATCCCCCCGTCGTCCTCAAAGATCCCGCCGCCAGAGTCGAAGAAATCTTCATTGTCGTTGTAGATCTCGCCTTCGTCATCGTAGATGCACCGCCTACTCCTCGAGATGCACCGCCGCCACCTACTCCTCACCCGACATTGCTGGCCGCGGCGCCTACTCCTTGAGCAGCTAGCCGCGGTGCCGTTCCTCGCCCCACCGCCCCTCTTCACCAATCACCAGTGAGGCGCGAGCAGAGGGGGGAGGACAAGAGCCGCAAGTTGAGGGACGACAACCGGCCACTGCCGGAGAGAGAGGGCCGACGCGGGGAGGCGGAGCACTAAGAGGAGAGGTAGCGGTCTAGCGGCAGTGCCGACAACCATCCTTCGCCCCCGGCTCTCTGGACCCCGCCGCCGCCACTGCGGGCGTGAGAGGCGTGCGGAGGATGCGAATGGGGTTAGGGATTCCGGGGTCATCGGCCGCCGGATTTTTTTACAACAAATGAAATCAATGGATAGCCTTCGATCCGGTGATCAATGACTCCAGGCGCCCGACAGATAGATGGGGTCACATTCGCCCCAGGTGGACGAGGCGCGCGGGGCGATTCAGCGGCCTACTCATCGGTTTGTGGGCCTTGAGCCAAGCCTGGGTCAGATGTTTGCCTAGAACCCAAAATCTGGATCTCGGCAAAGGTTGCTCTTTGCAGAGAGGAATACTCACGACAATGAAAATTTTAATCAAATTAATTGTTAAAAATAGCAATTAGATGTGAAAATTTTCTAAAACATAACATGACACCAGTTATGTTGTTTATTACTTATAGAACAATGTTTGTAGTAAATCTCAAATTTAAATGTCTCTAAGACTCCGAACCTAATGACATTAGTTCAAATTCTTAGAAACTTCTAGTGAGATATTCCGGTTTCTAAACAGTGTAGTGTCAAAGTGTTCAAAACATTCTCAATTTTTTACCACAACCTGCACATATGATATCATGATCACTTGATAAATTTCGTAATTTTCACACTTCATTTGCAATTTATACAATTTTAAAACCTTTCTACCTCACGATCTTCGTCATGACCATGCCAGAAATTTAGCTTCATTTCATGTACATGGTCTTAGAGATGTTTCATGAACTTGAATATCATTTTGCACCAACTTTACTTTATGATTTCATGCACTTGCAGTTCATATCGGACGTATACGAAAAAATTACCCAGAATGAAGTAAAATTGTTAAATATAGAAAACAGAGCTAAAATTGTGCCAAATTTGAACACAAGTTTTGTATAAGTGTATGTTGAGGGAACAAAAAGTTTGGAGCAAAGAAAGTGATTTTTTTAATTTTTTTGCCGAGAGCCGAAGAAATGCACTCGGCAAAGAGGCCTCTTTGCCGAGTGCTTCGCTTTTGCCGATAGTTTTTTGGTTGCTCTCGGCAAAGAGGCTTCTTTGCCGAGAGCCCGAGAGGTGGCTCTTGGCAAAGACCCAGGCTCTCAGCAAAGGCAGTGTTTCCCGTAGTGGATATATGCCCCATAACAAACCAGATTGGATCAGTTAATAGATGCATTTTTGGTGTATTTCTGTTTTTCAGTCGTCATGCTTTTGTTGGGAGGATTAGTTAGTGAATAGCATTTAGCATGACCATACCACACCTCACTCCATTATTTCCCACTTATGTGATAGGTTAAATGACTGTCATTAATTATGTTCTTATCAACCTCAATTTTCGATATGCGGACTGTAAGCACTTCAGCTGTCACGTGGCTACTCATGATTATCAGTTTTCTGTATGGATCAATTTTTCATAGTATATCAGTTGTACATGGAACAATCAGAGGATATCGCCATATCTAATTACAGTGGCCATCAAACGGTATATGGATCAATTTTTTTTTACAGTGGATGTCATGTGAATCGGACCACTTCACTCCGTTCATGCTTCCTTTCATGAATACACATTCTTATTACTTTCTGACTGCTAGCATATGGCTTACCTTGGGAACACCGACTTCTACAATACCCAAAATTTGTGCAAAGCAATACTCACACTCTTGGGTTGGAAAAGTGGACAAACTTTTCTTCAGTACATTCAAAATATGTGCAAAGCAAATAAGCAATACATTGTTCAGACTGAGAAATGGAAGCGGTTTACCAAAAAATAGAAGCAAGTACTACAATATAACTTTATTGAAGAAAGGTTTCTTCAATGCATAATTATGTAATAAATTTTATTATGAGAATACCCATTAACCGAAATACACAAAGTTTGATAATGAAAAATATGATATCTTGAAGCCATAGTTCTGAATAAATCAAAACATGAAGTAAGTTGCTTCTGGGGATGGTTACAACCAGCAAAAGAAATCGTCTCTGCTGAGATATGTCTTCATATAGTTATTTTTGGAGAACTGGTTGATAGATTTGGCAAACCAATTATGGCTTATTGCATGATTGTCTACATGTTGCACTGGGGAACCTGCATATATTAAAAAAATAATACATTATTGGTAAATGATCATCCTGTTTCCTAAAATAAAAAGAATCAAGATGCCCCAAAAGATTTTAAAGTGTAGTCTTTTGATAAGGGTTATGTACCCAAAACAAAATTGTATTTCAAACTACATACATGCTAGGATTATAGATCTGATGTACTTTTGCGTGATTTTCACTATGTACATGATCTAATTAAAAAATTAATTAATAGTAGATGTAGGTGTGGGGTGTAGTATTAAATAAGTGATATAAGTGCAAGGACACACTATAAGTGCAATTTATATTCCTTTAAACATTAGTTGTTATAGCACAACCATCCTTAGATAGTAATATTTGCAGGTGTGGTAACATCTATTGCTGGTTACAACATTATATATTATAGAAAAAGGGTCGAACTATTAAGGGAAATTATGTATTCACTTACCGGCTTATCGTAAAATGCATGGATGTGAAGTTCGTACACGTTTTGTTCTGGTGAGAATGGGATAATATTGTGTTTGATTGTACCACGCGCTCCAGCGAATGAACCAGTTCCTCCCACGATGCTCCACTCACCATCAAGCGGAACAAAACCAATGACATTGAGCATGGACCCCCCAAAACTGCTTGCAACAGCAAAATAAGTGAAAGTTCAATATGCGGTTAGCCTGAAATGCCAGAGCCAGTGCTGCACACGTATGTAAATATGGTATTTGTGGATAATTTTAACAAAACAGAGAGTAATAAATTCAATGGACAAAGTATATACCTTGCATCTTCGAACCAAAAGTTGGAGGAAAAGTACCATTGGTTGTTTGCTGGACTAGCAAGCATATGTAGGCCGCGTGCGTGTCCAACAACGGTGCAGTTCGCACCAGGTGCAGTTGTTAGACTCCAATCATTAACAACAGTCTGACCATACCAACTGGTTTGTCCGACGACCGGAAATTGGTTAGTGTAAGGGCCTGACCCAACTTGGTTAAGGTACAAGTGCATGCAAAGCTCGGTCTGGACAAGAGCTGTAGCAACAGTAGCTAGCTGAAAATATGCCATGGATTGATTATTTGGCAATACGATTTTATGAGGTGGGGGCTTAAGCTAGAATATGGGGCTTCATGTTTGTATGAATGGAACCATGGCAATATATAGAGAGTGATGGACGCAGCAGCTCTGAAATTTCTATAAGTGCTGCGCATGGACACTCCATATTATTTTCTGTACGACCTACGGAGATGGCATATTGGCAGATGCCCACAGCTTGTACTGGCTATAATGCACAATTTTTTTTTTCTTTCGTTCATTTGACTTTTGCCAACGTGTATGGCATCTTTGCACAACTCATAAGTAGCTATGCTGAGTCTCTTGGAATGTGCTAGGTCAGTTGAAAATATGCATAGTGTGATTATTAATTTACGGATCACGTGATCATTAGAGTGAAACCAGCACTACGAATCTTGCAGAAATAAGTAACATGGTGCCACATGAACATTTTTTCACTATGTATATTTGTTGTTTTACTGACATTTTGCTGTGTGTCTCGTTTCTAATCTAAGATGTCAAAACTGAAACTATGGATCTTGTATGTGCTTTAGATCCTAGATCTTGGAAGTGGAAGTCAATAATAGTCAGCATTTAAATCTTGAGGTGCAATCAATATAGTTTATATTAGGACTACACCATGGTTGAAATTGACCCCGCACATGGCCAGGTTCTAGGTATATACGGTAGAGCCAACTAGATTGGATCTGTTGATGGCTCAGGTAAGTTTCTAGTCTATTGGGGTTTTAAAGTCAAAATAATGTTGTTGTGGGATGGAATGGACCATTTAGGGAAAAGTGTAGGTCATGAATCAGACTGCCTCAAACTTTCAGGCTTTTTGATCAATTTTAATTTTTAACATATATATGGGACATCCTCATCACTTCAGATGTTGTGTGACTACTTGAGATTTTGTCAGTTTCTTCTATTCTCTAAAATATGGCTATATATTTTTGTAGTGGCTGTATGGAGCAATTTTTTTACCGCATATCAAATGATGTCATATACATCATTTTAGCGAGTAACCATAGGAGTGAATAGGACCACTCCGCACTGATCGGTGGAGAGTTTTCTCGGCCAAGGGCAGTACATTTAGGGGTTGTTTGGTGTCCCGCACGGGATCAAGCCAGGCTCCCCACGTGCAGGGATCGATAGTTTGGTTGCCTGCAGCTGCCTCCAAGCCAGCCCCCCCCCCCCCCCCCCGTGCAACACAGCCCCGCAACCAGGCTCCGGAGGAACGGTTGAATCGACCTTTTCTGCTGGGCCTAGCTGGCTGGATGCGGCTATTTCTCTCTTAATGATGGTATTAGTATATAATTAGTGAATATCAAGTGATATTAAGATGTTTTAAGATGATTAACACATTGTTACATATTATAAGTACTTTTGAAGTGTATTTGTATGAAATAAAAATTATAGTAATGATATTTTAATATTTTTATCTCATGCAACTTATCCTATTCGGGCAAGCAAACAACATATCTGCTCCACCAAGCTTAGTTGGTGCGGTCAACCAAACATAGCAGAGTTGCATGTGCCCAGCCTGTCCCATGTGGGCCAGGCTCCCAGATGCACATTATGTTGACTATGTATATTTTGTTTTCTACATACACTACTCTGCGGTGTCATGTTTATGATCTCAATGCAAAGCTCGATTTATAGATCTTCAAGTCCTGGAGATTGTAGATGTACTAATTGGATGTCAATGATAGTGATACATAAAATTAGAGGTTTGATCACTTCACGCCACAATTGAAATTGATCCAGTAAACTAACAGGTGTTGGATATATGTCCTAGAACTAACTAGACTGGATCTGTTAATGGCTTAGATGCATTTAAGATCTATATATATGTGGGATGAATAATTAAGTGAATATAATTACGCTGCCTCACTCATTTCTTTCTCACTTATGTGATAAGGTAAACGGCCAACATTTATTGTGGTTCCAATAAAACTTTGGTATGATGATTGTTAAATACCAACAGGTATATTAGGTACCATTCACTTTAATTTTTGAAATGATGGTTGATCTGGAAATGTAGTTAAAATATAAATTAAATTAGTACTAGTTCCGGTGTTTTTGTTTCTTGGTTCCACCTATTTGGTACATGTCCCACAATTGCACAATTTCTTTTGTTGGATTTATTTTTTCTCCAAGGATTTCTAATAATATACTCCCTCCGTCCTTTTTAGAGCAACTCCAGCAATGGCCCCTATTTAGAGCCCCTACTTTGTTGAATAGGGGGTGCCCCCAACTTTATGGGGCTCTAATTTTGTCCCCGAGTCCAGCAATAGCCCCAACTTTGAAGCCCTACTCTCACCTGACATAGGTAGGACCTGCTTGTCAGTGGCCCGTATCTTTTCTTCTCCATGTCTCTCTTCTCTCACGCATCTCTCCATTCCTCTCTCCCCACGTGCTTCACTGGCTCCAACTCCTGCCGCCGCAGCAGCATAGAGGCCCATGCCGCTGCCCTCCTCCGCCTCCGCCTCCGCAGCCTGCAGCTCCAACTCCCCGCCGTCGACGCCCCACGTAGCACTCCGCCGCCGCTTGCGTCGCGCGACTCGTAACTGCGCGAAGCGGCGCCATGGCGGCTCCCATCTCGCCGGAGAGGAGGCCGGTCAACGCGGATGCCCACAGCGGCTGCACTCCTCCGCGTGGACCTCGGGAGACCGCCGTCTTCGCTTGTAGGCCGGAGGAGCACGGGCTCGTCCTGCAAGGCCCGGGCGGCGCGGATGGGGGCGCAGCGGCGCAGGTTGATCTCGCGGCGGTCGCTCCATCTCCCCTGCCCCTCAGGAGCTTGCGCGACCGGCGAATCGAGCTCCCGACAGTCGAATCGAGGTCAAGGCCAGCGAATCGAGCTCCAATTGACCGAATCAAGGGGCGGTGTGCTGGAGCTTCAGGCGGACGCACTGGAGCTTGGGCGGAGGAGCTCAAAACTGTATGACCCACAAAATATAGAAGTTTAGATATGGGATAAAGTGGCTAGATCATTGATCTTGTAACCCCAAGAGATTCTACATCTAGGAATTGGATGTCGGTGATAGACTGATAATCAACACCCGAAGACGGCATAACAATTAAAATTGATCCTGCACACGCCAGGTGTTCGATCACTACGGGAAACACATGCTTTGCCGAGTGCCGGATACACTAGGCAAAGAACGGTTTACTCTCGGCTAAGGATTTGCTGGTGTGGGTATGCTTGACATCTCTACAGCTGCGTAAGCAGTCCATGTTCTTATTCTTGTTCAATATTCCCCGCTCCAGTCTCCCCTGTTCTTGTTCAATCTCCGTCATCGCAGTTCCAGTTTGTAAAACTGCCAGGTTCACATGAATTCGGTGGCAGGCTCAGTGGTAATTTTGCAAAATTGGATGGGGACCAAATTGGGGATTTTTCCTGACATAAGTTCATCTCCTTATACACATCAAGAGCATAGCACCATTGGGTTCCTTTGTACTTGCATTATTGAACTTTCTCAGAAGCTTTACAGACCAAACCATCTGCACACAGATGGACAAGTAAAGGAAAACATGCAAATGATTGTCGAATTAACCAGGGGTGATGGTGGTGGTAAATAACCAACAGCATACAACATTGGATTGAAATGCGCAGCACCTGCCCGTCAGAGGCATCTAGCAGCGTGCCACTGTACCCACAAGGCTACAACAATTCAGGACCCAGTGACGGAGTCATGCGCAATGCACTTGCAGAGCAGAAACTTTGTCCATAGTAACCTTGTGGTAATCCCAAGAGGGTTGCTCGGTAGGTTCCGGAACACATCTTCCTAGTGCCGCTTGTTCAGCAAAGCCATGACGATGAAAGGTGGGTGTGGTTGACCCATGGTGCGAACCATAATCGAACCGTCAAACCATTTTTCAGGAAGAGGGACAGCAGAGCCATCCATTTTAACTTATATGATTGTTCCATAAGCACCAATGGATAGTATGGATCGAACCATCTTGTCGCGCTGTCCCATGCATGCGTGCAGCAGGCGATTAAGTTAAGAAAACAATCCGTCCTGCTGTGACTTTCGGTTGCATTGCTTTGTAACTCCAACCAAGCAGCCATACACTACCTCTGAAACATGGCTTTTCTAAAATAAAATTATAGATAACAAAGTGATTTGTGTAGGTGTCCGCAGTCGCCGTTGGTGCAAGCTTGCAGTAGTAGTTGCAACAACAGTGCAACACTATTTGTCTATTTCAGACCAGCGACATTTCTCACTCCATGGTTGAAACGATTGGCCAAAGCAAAGTGCCGAGCATGTATAAATTAAACCATCACTCTAAAATTCTTCATACAGTAACATCTATGACAAGTTACTAGGACTAGCTCGAAGTGCTCCTCCACATACTCTATGGCCCTTGCAGTTGTCCAGAGGTACTGCACTGCAACAAGCAAATTGATCAACTCCTATCAGTGAATGAGGTCACAAAATAAAACCAGTGAAGCAAGAATGAACCACAATATATCTCTATGAAATATATATAGAGGTACTGCACTGTAAGTCTGTAGCAAGCAAATTGATCAACTCCTCTCATGCTGCTCACTCGGCTATTGCAGCTGCACAACAACAGTCATCTGCACCGAGCAGAATCTTTTTATACCCCCAAATGAAATGCATCCGAAAATATCAATCAATCTGCAGGTAATTCAAAATATTTTGAAATCAGTAAAAGAGCAAAGACGGTTCTCTTAACCGATTTAAGATTGCGCAGGTTTGTGGTACAATTTTGCCTAATGAAATAGTTTATAAGCCTCCATCCAAAATAGAAATAGATGCATCCTGCCCTGAATTAATCAAGCCATCAATTATTGTAACGAGGGAGCTCTGAGCGCAGTGCCGGCCCTAGGATTTCGAGGGCCCTCGGGCAGGGGGTGGATCCAGCGTGGGGGCTGGTGCCCCCCCACCCCCACCCCCATGCTGTCTATTGGAGCCCCCCGAGCCCCCCTAGCAAATTTGAGTCATGAATTGGAAGAGGACGAAGGAAGAGAGGAGGAAGAACAAGAAAAATAAGGGGGGGGGGGAGGAGAAGGAAGAAAATAAGCCCTCCCCCTCTCCATAGATCCTGGATTCGCCACTACCATCGGGCGAACTTATCACAACGGTCCTAAGTCTAGACCTTATATAAAAGTATATATACATATATTTGATAATTATCAAGGAACAATATAGATTAAACCTGAATGATTTATCACTGAAACTGAACGATTAAACCGATCAAAGTTCGGAGATTTGCCTTCGAAGTTCAGGACGTTTCTGAGTGATTGTTGTCCTCATGATGGGCGGATGGTGCGATCAGATCGCAAATCAAAATTTGATCGCTACGCTGCCCAGCTGCCGGCGCGCTCCGAGGGCACCCTCGACTCTGCAAGGGCTCCACACCTATCTTTGTGCCGCGTCGCTTAGAGACTCGGGAGATGGGGTTTGGCGGCCGTTCGAGTATCACAAGCCGCGAAGCATCCGTCATGTGAACAATGTTACCGATTGAGCTCATGGACCGCCGATTTTCATAGTATACACATGTATATGTATTATATACATATATGGGCATGGGCCCTCGGCTGTCGCACCCGTTGCCTACCCCTAGGGCCGGCCCTGTCTGAGCGAGCAAGTCAGATAACTAGAGAGCAATAACAAGCTTGAGGATAGAAGAGCAATAGGAGAAACAGAGGAGCTCATCTTTGTTATCCAGTACAGCTTCAAGCGGACGTCCACGGCAGGGACCGGACGGCTGGCCACGCAGATGAACTGGTGGGCGGCCAAGGTAAGGAAGGGAGGGCGCGGGGCGGACCAGCAGACAGGGGTAGAACTCCAGGAGGGATGGGAATATCATGGGATCCGGCGGCAGACCGCCACTTGGCCAGGCCATGACCCACGGTAGAGATGGGATCCGCGGCGGTAGCGGCGGCAACAGATTCGGGAGCTCACTCACGCATGGGCATATGCAGGAGACGCTGAAGGATGAACCAGCTGGGCTTGCCGCCCCAGGGAAGAACATCAGATGGATCGAACCTCTCAACCCAAAGGTTCGAGCGGTTCTGATTCTCTGACCCTAACCTATTTGATGGCATAAACAAGGTGGGTTTTCATGGGCCGGGTCGACGAACCGATGGGTCCACCCGATCCATGCCCATCTTTAATGACGATGATCATGAATCCAAGCTTTTGGCATTGGGCACACCAACTGCTTTTTAGTTTCAGCGTCCACAGCTTGAGCCACCTTTGAGGTTGTGGAACATCAGTAGTGTGTTGAGTGGGCATTTGGAGAATATCCACATTAACGAATTAAGCAGAAGCACTGCTATGTAACGGTGTAAACAGTGGCAGAGCCAGCCAAGTCAGACGGTGTTGTCAGCTTGATTTTCCAGCCGATCTTTGGGACCAAACACACCCCCCACCCCCCCCCCCCCCACACACACACACAACAAACAAACTCTCCATTTCAACTCTTGCATTATTCCATTTCTTGTTTCACCAACGGCCAAGCTTTTTTATATTTTTCTTTGCACATACACCTCTCCACTCACAAACTACTCCCTACGGTGTGTAGTTACTGTAGCAACAAACCCCTCCTGAGAGACTTGCACCACCTACTTAATGTCTATGAGAGGTTCCCTCTGCAATTCACAATATCACAGACCAACTCTGCTCTCACTGTCTTCTCTCGTCATATTTGTTTTCCGGATGCTGCTCAATCCAAACCCGAATCACATACATCAAGGCATGCATAAACTAGCAAGATGATGGATATGATAAGTGAATAATCAAGTATTTGAAAAGGGAAGAAATAAATCGGCAGATCCTCAAAAAAGAAATGACCAAACTACCCCTCTTGAGTTTGCATTGGCATATGTGCTGTCGGCTATTGCTTGGGAGTTGGGATTTGTGTGGACCTTGAGAGCTGCATGATGTCTTCTTTAGTTCTTCCTCCTCCCACCACCACCGTTCACTTCGGGCGTGACTGCTTTATGCTGCTACTCACGAGTGCTCATCAGAGGGGTGGGAGATGGGGGGAGCGACCAATGTTAGGTTAGGGTTTGGAGTTGCTGGGGTGGGGCTCCAACAATGGTCGGAGGCCATAGAAGAGGAACACGGCAGGGGGCTCCTTGTACTTGCATTATTGAACTTTCTCAGCAGCTTCGATCTTACAGACCAAAATAGCTTCACACAGATTGACAAGGAATGGAAACCATGCTTGTTCAACCAAGAACGATGTTTGTGCTAACCAACCTAAAGCAACACTGGATTGCAATGCGAAGCAGCAGCGCATCAGAGGCGTTGGAGTTTTGTAACGTACTCCCCACGTGCAGGGATCGATAGTTTGGTTGCTTGCAGCTGCCTCCAAGCCAGCCCCCCCCTGCATGCAACACAGCTCCGCAACCAGGCTCCGGAGGAACGGTTGAATCGACCTTTTCTGCCGGGTCTAGCTGGCAGGATGCGGCTATTTCTCTCTTAATGATGATATTAGTGTATAATTAGTGAATATCAAGTGATATTAAGATTTTTTAAGATGATTAACACATTGTTACATATTATAAGTACTTTTGAAGTGTATTTGTATGAAATAAAAATTATAGTCATGAAATTTTAATATTTTTATCTCATGCAACTTATCCTATTCGGGCAAGCAAACAACATATCTGCTCAACCAAGCTTAGTTGGTGCGGTCAACCAAACATAGCAGAGTTGCATGTGCCCAGCCTGTCCCATGTGGGCCTGGCTCCTAGATGCAAACCAGACTATGGTCATCCAGGCAACCAAACGCCCCCTTCTGTTGGGGATTGCAGCACTTTCATATGAGCTCATGATGCTGTCTAGTGTGACTCACAGATACTAAAAGTTGGAAGCTAGGTACACTGCCTGGTGAAACCAGCAATAGGAATCTTGCAGAAACAAATAACAGGATACCACATGCACATTATGTTGACTATGTATATTTTGTCTTTTACATACACTACTCTGCAGTGTCATGTTTATGATCTCAATGCAAAGCTCGATTTATAGATCTTCAAGTCCTGGAGATTGTAGATGTACTAATTGGATGTCAAGGATAGTGATACATAAAATTAGAGGTTTGATCACTTGTCTGAGACACGACACAATTGAAATTGATCCAGTAAACTAACAGGTGTTGGATATATGTCCTAGAACTAACTAGACTGGATCTGTTAATGGCTTAGATGCATTTAAGATCTATATATATGTGGGATGAATAATTAAGTGAATATAATTACCCTGCCTCACTCATTTCTTTCTCACTTATGTGATAAGGTAAACGGCCAACATTTATTGTGGTTCCAATAAAACTTTGGTATGATGATTGTTAAATACCAACAGGTATATTAGGTACCATTCACGTTAATTTTTGAAATGATGGTTGATCTGGAAATGTAGTTAAAATATAAATTAAATTAGTACTAGTTCCGGTGTTTTTGTTTCTTGGTTCCACCTATTTAGTACATGTCCCACAATTGCACAATTTCTTTTGTTGGATTTATTTTTTCTCCAAGGATTTCTAATAATATACTCCCTCCGTCCTTTTTAGAGCAACTCGAGCAATGACCCCTATTTAGAGCCCCACTTTGTTGAATAGGGGGTGCCTCCAACTTTATGGGGCTCTAATTTTGTCCCGGAGTCCAGCAATAGCCCCAACTTTGAAGCCCCTACTCTCACCTGACATATGTAGGACCTACTTGTCAGTGGCCCGTATCTTTTCTTCTCGCTGTCTCTCTTCTCTAATGCATCTCTCCATTCCTCTCTCCCCACGTGCTTCACTGGCTCCAACTCCCGCCGCCGCAGCAGCATAGAGGCCCATGCCGCTGCCCTCCTCCGCCTCCGCCTCCGCCTCCGCAGCCTGCAGCTCCAACTCCCGCCGTCGATGCCCCGCGTAGCACTCCGCCGCCGCTTGCTTCGCATGACTCGTACCTGCGTGAAGCGGCGCCATGGCGGCTCCCATCTCGCCAGAGAGGAGGCCGGTCAACGCGGATGCCCACAGCGGCTGCACTTCTCCGCGTGGACCTCGGGAGACCGCCGTCTTCGCTTGTAGGCCGGAGGAGCACAGGCTCAACTTGCAAGGCCCGGGCGACGCGGATGGGGGCGCAGCGGCGCAGGTGGATCTCGCGGTGGTCGCTCCATCTCCCCTGCCCCTCAGGAGCTTGCGCGACCGGCGAATCGAGCTCCCGACAATCGAATCAAGGTCAAGGCCGGTGAATCGAGCTCCAATCGACCGAATCGAGGGGCGGTGTGCTAGAGCTTCAGGCGGACGCACTGGAGCTCGGGCGGAGGAGCTCAAAACTGTATGACCCAAAAAATATAGAAGTTTAGATATGGGATAAAGTGGCTAGATCATTGATCTTGTAACCCCAAGAGATTCTACATCTAGGAATTGGATGTCGGTGATAGACTGATAATCAACACCTGAAGACGACATAAGAATTAAAATTGATCCTGCACACGCCAGGTGTTCGATCACTACGGGAAACACATGCTTTGCCGAGTGCTGGATACACTAGGCAAAGAACGGTTTACTCTCGGCTAAGGGTTTGCCGAGAGTAGCTCTTGGCAAAGGTCTCTGGGGAGAGATTCTCTCGGTAGATGGGGTCTTTGCTGAGCTGCCCCCACCCCCCGCGCCCCCATGGCACACGTTGGTCGTGAGTGCCCCTGAGTGCAATTTGGCTCTCGGCAAACAAATTTCAAAACGAATAAAAAAATCACCGGTCAGGCACCACGGCCCCACCGACAAGGTACCACGGGGGCCCATCGACGGGCCAAGCGCCCTGCCAGCACCACGAATGTAGATCTGGGGAGCCAGTCACCACCGCACCAGGGATGGGAGCTCTATGCCGCGCATGCCGGAGGAAGCTTGGGGACGCAACCGCCAGAGGGAGCTCGAGGTGTATGCGCCGCCTCCGGTGTAGAGGAGGCCAATGTGCCACCGCCGGAGGGAGCTCGAGGCCGATGTGATGCTGCCGATGTAGAGGAGGCTGATGCGCCACCATCATAGATCCCCCCGTCGTCCTCAAAGATCCCGCCGCCAGAGTCGAAGAAATCTTCATTGTCGTTGTAGATCTCGCCTTCGTCATCGTAGATGCACCGCCTACTCCTCGAGATGCACCGCCGCCACCTACTCCTCACCCGACATTGCTGGCCGCGGCGCCTACTCCTTGAGCAGCTAGCCGCGGCGCCGTTCCTCGCCCCACCGCCCCTCTTCACCAATCACCAGTGAGGCGCGAGCAGAGGGGGGAGGACAAGAGCCGCAAGTTGAGGGACGACAACCGGCCACTATCGGAGAGAGAGGGCCGACGCGGGGAGGCGGAGCACTAAGAGGAGAGGTAGCGGTCTAGCGGCAGTGCCGACAACCATCCTTCGCCCCGGGCTCTCTGGACCCCGGCGCCGCCACTGCGGGCGTGAGAGGCGCGCGGAGGATGCGAATGGGGTTAGGGATTCCGGGGTCATCGGCCGCCGGATTTTTTTACAACAAATGAAATCAATGGATAGCCTTCGATCCGGTGATCAATGACTCCAGGCGCCCGATAGATAGATGGGGTCACATTCACCCCAGGTGGACGAGGCGCGCGGGGCGATTCAGCGGCCTACTCATCGGTTTGTGGGCCTTGAGCCAAGCCTGGGTCAGATGTTTGCCTAGAACCCAAAATCTGGATCTCGGCAAAGGTTGCTCTTTGCAGAGAGGAATACTCACGACAATGAAAATTTTAATCAAATTAATTGTTAAAAATAGCAATTAGATGTGAAAATTTTCTAAAACATAACATGACACCAGTTATGTTGTTTATTACTTATAGAACAATGTTTGTAGTAAATCTCAAATTTAAATGTCTCTAAGACTCCGAACCTAATGACATTAGTTCAAATTCTTAGAAACTTCTAGTGAGATATTCCGGTTTCTAAACAGTGTAGTGTCAAAGTGTTCAAAACATTCTCAATTTTTTACCACAACCTGCACATATGATATCATGATCACTTGATAAATTTCGTAATTTTCACACTTCATTTGCAATTTATACAATTTTAAAACCTTTCTACCTCACGATCTTCGTCATGACCATGCCAGAAATTTAGCTTCATTTCATGTACATGGTCTTAGAGATGTTTCATGAACTTGAATATCATTTTGCACCAACTTTACTTTATGATTTCATGCACTTGCAGTTCATATCGGACGTATACGAAAAAATTACCCAGAATGAAGTAAAATTGTTAAATATAGAAAACAGAGCTAAAATTGTGCCAAATTTGAACACAAGTTTTGTATAAGTGTATGTTGAGGGAACAAAAAGTTTGGAGCAAAGAAAGTGATTTTTTTAATTTTTTTGCCGAGAGCCGAAGAAATGCACTCGGCAAAGAGGCCTCTTTGCCGAGTGCTTCGCTTTTGCCGATAGTTTTTTGGTTGCTCTCGGCAAAGAGGCTTCTTTGCCGAGAGCCCGAGAGGTGGCTCTTGGCAAAGACCCAGGCTCTCAGCAAAGGCAGTGTTTCCCGTAGTGGATATATGCCCCATAACAAACCAGATTGGATCAGTTAATAGATGCATTTTTGGTGTATTTCTGTTTTTCAGTCGTCATGCTTTTGTTGGGAGGATTAGTTAGTGAATAGCATTTAGCATGACCATACCACACCTCACTCCATTATTTCCCACTTATGTGATAGGTTAAATGACTGTCATTAATTATGTTCTTATCAACCTCAATTTTCGATATGCGGACTGTAAGCACTTCAGCTGTCACGTGGCTACTCATGATTATCAGTTTTCTGTATGGATCAATTTTTCATAGTATATCAGTTGTACATGGAACAATCAGAGGATATCGCCATATCTAATTACAGTGGCCATCAAACGGTATATGGATCAATTTTTTTTTACAGTGGATGTCATGTGAATCGGACCACTTCACTCCGTTCATGCTTCCTTTCATGAATACACATTCTTATTACTTTCTGACTGCTAGCATATGGCTTACCTTGGGAACACCGACTTCTACAATACCCAAAATTTGTGCAAAGCAATACTCACACTCTTGGGTTGGAAAAGTGGACAAACTTTTCTTCAGTACATTCAAAATATGTGCAAAGCAAATAAGCAATACATTGTTCAGACTGAGAAATGGAAGCGGTTTACCAAAAAATAGAAGCAAGTACTACAATATAACTTTATTGAAGAAAGGTTTCTTCAATGCATAATTATGTAATAAATTTTATTATGAGAATACCCATTAACCGAAATACACAAAGTTTGATAATGAAAAATATGATATCTTGAAGCCATAGTTCTGAATAAATCAAAACATGAAGTAAGTTGCTTCTGGGGATGGTTACAACCAGCAAAAGAAATCGTCTCTGCTGAGATATGTCTTCATATAGTTATTTTTGGAGAACTGGTTGATAGATTTGGCAAACCAATTATGGCTTATTGCATGATTGTCTACATGTTGCACTGGGGAACCTGCATATATTAAAAAAATAATACATTATTGGTAAATGATCATCCTGTTTCCTAAAATAAAAAGAATCAAGATGCCCCAAAAGATTTTAAAGTGTAGTCTTTTGATAAGGGTTATGTACCCAAAACAAAATTGTATTTCAAACTACATACATGCTAGGATTATAGATCTGATGTACTTTTGCGTGATTTTCACTATGTACATGATCTAATTAAAAAATTAATTAATAGTAGATGTAGGTGTGGGGTGTAGTATTAAATAAGTGATATAAGTGCAAGGACACACTATAAGTGCAATTTATATTCCTTTAAACATTAGTTGTTATAGCACAACCGTCCTTAGATAGTAATATTTGCAGGTGTGGTAACATCTATTGCTGGTTACAACATTATATATTATAGAAAAAGGGTCGAACTATTAAGGGAAATTATGTATTCACTTACCGGCTTATCGTAAAATGCATGGATGTGAAGTTCGTACACGTTTTGTTCTGGTGAGAATGGGATAATATTGTGTTTGATTGTACCACGCGCTCCAGCGAATGAACCAGTTCCTCCCACGATGCTCCACTCACCATCAAGCGGAACAAAACCAATGACATTGAGCATGGACCCCCCAAAACTGCTTGCAACAGCAAAATAAGTGAAAGTTCAATATGCGGTTAGCCTGAAATGCCAGAGCCAGTGCTGTACACGTATGTAAATATGGTATTTGTGGATAATTTTAACAAAACAGAGAGTAATAAATTCAATGGACAAAGTATATACCTTGCATCTTCGAACCAAAAGTTGGAGGAAAAGTACCATTGGTTGTTTGCTGGACTAGCAAGCATATGTAGGCCGCGTGCGTGTCCAACAACGGTGCAGTTCGCACCAGGTGCAGTTGTTAGACTCCAATCATTAACAACAGTCTGACCATACCAACTGGTTTGTCCGACGACCGGAAATTGGTTAGTGTAAGGGCCTGACCCAACTTGGTTAAGGTACAAGTGCATGCAAAGCTCGGTCTGGACAAGAGCTGTAGCAACAGTAGCTAGCTGAAAATATGCCATGGATTGATTATTTGGCAATACGATTTTATGAGGTGGGGGCTTAAGCTAGAATATGGGGCTTCATGTTTGTATGAATGGAACCATGGCAATATATAGAGAGTGATGGACGCAGCAGCTCTGAAATTTCTATAAGTGCTGCGCATGGACACTCCATATTATTTTCTGTACGACCTACGGAGATGGCATATTGGCAGATGCCCACAGCTTGTACTGGCTATAATGCACAATTTTTTTTTTCTTTCGTTCATTTGACTTTTGCCAACGTGTATGGCATCTTTGCACAACTCATAAGTAGCTATGCTGAGTCTCTTGGAATGTGCTAGGTCAGTTGAAAATATGCATAGTGTGATTATTAATTTACGGATCACGTGATCATTAGAGTGAAACCAGCACTACGAATCTTGCAGAAATAAGTAACATGGTGCCACATGAACATTTTTTCACTATGTATATTTGTTGTTTTACTGACATTTTGCTGTGTGTCTCGTTTCTAATCTAAGATGTCAAAACTGAAACTATGGATCTTGTATGTGCTTTAGATCCTAGATCTTGGAAGTGGAAGTCAATAATAGTCAGCATTTAAATCTTGAGGTGCAATCAATATAGTTTATATTAGGACTACACCATGGTTGAAATTGACCCCGCACATGGCCAGGTTCTAGGTATATACGGTAGAGCCAACTAGATTGGATCTGTTGATGGCTCAGGTAAGTTTCTAGTCTATTGGGGTTTTAAAGTCAAAATAATGTTGTTGTGGGATGGAATGGACCATTTAGGGAAAAGTGTAGGTCATGAATCAGACTGCCTCAAACTTTCAGGCTTTTTGATCAATTTTAATTTTTAACATATATATGGGACATCCTCATCACTTCAGATGTTGTGTGACTACTTGAGATTTTGTCAGTTTCTTCTATTCTCTAAAATATGGCTATATATTTTTGTAGTGGCTGTATGGAGCAATTTTTTTACCGCATATCAAATGATGTCATATACATCATTTTAGCGAGTAACCATAGGAGTGAATAGGACCACTCCGCACTGATCGGTGGAGAGTTTTCTCGGCCAAGGGCAGTACATTTAGGGGTTGTTTGGTGTCCCGCACGGGATCAAGCCAGGCTCCCCACGTGCAGGGATCGATAGTTTGGTTGCCTGCAGCTGCCTCCAAGCCAGCCCCCCCCCCCCCCCGTGCAACACAGCCCCGCAACCAGGCTCCGGAGGAACGGTTGAATCGACCTTTTCTGCTGGGCCTAGCTGGCTGGATGCGGCTATTTCTCTCTTAATGATGGTATTAGTATATAATTAGTGAATATCAAGTGATATTAAGATGTTTTAAGATGATTAACACATTGTTACATATTATAAGTACTTTTGAAGTGTATTTGTATGAAATAAAAATTATAGTAATGATATTTTAATATTTTTATCTCATGCAACTTATCCTATTCGGGCAAGCAAACAACATATCTGCTCCACCAAGCTTAGTTGGTGCGGTCAACCAAACATAGCAGAGTTGCATGTGCCCAGCCTGTCCCATGTGGGCCAGGCTCCCAGATGCACATTATGTTGACTATGTATATTTTGTTTTCTACATACACTACTCTGCGGTGTCATGTTTATGATCTCAATGCAAAGCTCGATTTATAGATCTTCAAGTCCTGGAGATTGTAGATGTACTAATTGGATGTCAATGATAGTGATACATAAAATTAGAGGTTTGATCACTTCACGCCACAATTGAAATTGATCCAGTAAACTAACAGGTGTTGGATATATGTCCTAGAACTAACTAGACTGGATCTGTTAATGGCTTAGATGCATTTAAGATCTATATATATGTGGGATGAATAATTAAGTGAATATAATTACGCTGCCTCACTCATTTCTTTCTCACTTATGTGATAAGGTAAACGGCCAACATTTATTGTGGTTCCAATAAAACTTTGGTATGATGATTGTTAAATACCAACAGGTATATCAGGTACCATTCACTTTAATTTTTGAAATGATGGTTGATCTGGAAATGTAGTTAAAATATAAATTAAATTAGTACTAGTTCCGGTGTTTTTGTTTCTTGGTTCCACCTATTTGGTACATGTCCCACAATTGCACAATTTCTTTTGTTGGATTTATTTTTTCTCCAAGGATTTCTAATAATATACTCCCTCCGTCCTTTTTAGAGCAACTCCAGCAATGGCCCCTATTTAGAGCCCCTACTTTGTTGAATAGGGGGTGCCCCCAACTTTATGGGGCTCTAATTTTGTCCCCGAGTCCAGCAATAGCCCCAACTTTGAAGCCCTACTCTCACCTGACATAGGTAGGACCTGCTTGTCAGTGGCCCGTATCTTTTCTTCTCCATGTCTCTCTTCTCTCACGCATCTCTCCATTCCTCTCTCCCCACGTGCTTCACTGGCTCCAACTCCTGCCGCCGCAGCAGCATAGAGGCCCATGCCGCTGCCCTCCTCCGCCTCCGCCTCCGCAGCCTGCAGCTCCAACTCCCCGCCGTCGACGCCCCACGTAGCACTCCGCCGCCGCTTGCGTCGCGCGACTCGTAACTGCGCGAAGCGGCGCCATGGCGGCTCCCATCTCGCCGGAGAGGAGGCCGGTCAACGCGGATGCCCACAGCGGCTGCACTCCTCCGCGTGGACCTCGGGAGACCGCCGTCTTCGCTTGTAGGCCGGAGGAGCACGGGCTCGTCCTGCAAGGCCCGGGCGGCGCGGATGGGGGCGCAGCGGCGCAGGTTGATCTCGCGGCGGTCGCTCCATCTCCCCTGCCCCTCAGGAGCTTGCGCGACCGGCGAATCGAGCTCCCGACAGTCGAATCGAGGTCAAGGCCAGCGAATCGAGCTCCAATTGACCGAATCAAGGGGCGGTGTGCTGGAGCTTCAGGCGGACGCACTGGAGCTTGGGCGGAGGAGCTCAAAACTGTATGACCCACAAAATATAGAAGTTTAGATATGGGATAAAGTGGCTAGATCATTGATCTTGTAACCCCAAGAGATTCTACATCTAGGAATTGGATGTCGGTGATAGACTGATAATCAACACCCGAAGACGGCATAACAATTAAAATTGATCCTGCACACGCCAGGTGTTCGATCACTACGGGAAACACATGCTTTGCCGAGTGCCGGATACACTAGGCAAAGAACGGTTTACTCTCGGCTAAGGATTTGCTGGTGTGGGTATGCTTGACATCTCTACAGCTGCGTAAGCAGTCCATGTTCTTATTCTTGTTCAATATTCCCCGCTCCAGTCTCCCCTGTTCTTGTTCAATCTCCGTCATCGCAGTTCCAGTTTGTAAAACTGCCAGGTTCACATGAATTCGGTGGCAGGCTCAGTGGTAATTTTGCAAAATTGGATGGGGACCAAATTGGGGATTTTTCCTGACATAAGTTCATCTCCTTATACACATCAAGAGCATAGCACCATTGGGTTCCTTTGTACTTGCATTATTGAACTTTCTCAGAAGCTTTACAGACCAAACCATCTGCACACAGATGGACAAGTAAAGGAAAACATGCAAATGATTGTCGAATTAACCAGGGGTGATGGTGGTGGTAAATAACCAACAGCATACAACATTGGATTGAAATGCGCAGCACCTGCCCGTCAGAGGCATCTAGCAGCGTGCCACTGTACCCACAAGGCTACAACAATTCAGGACCCAGTGACGGAGTCATGCGCAATGCACTTGCAGAGCAGAAACTTTGTCCATAGTAACCTTGTGGTAATCCCAAGAGGGTTGCTCGGTAGGTTCCGGAACACATCTTCCTAGTGCCGCTTGTTCAGCAAAGCCATGACGATGAAAGGTGGGTGTGGTTGACCCATGGTGCGAACCATAATCGAACCGTCAAACCATTTTTCAGGAAGAGGGACAGCAGAGCCATCCATTTTAACTTATATGATTGTTCCATAAGCACCAATGGATAGTATGGATCGAACCATCTTGTCGCGCTGTCCCATGCATGCGTGCAGCAGGCGATTAAGTTAAGAAAACAATCCGTCCTGCTGTGACTTTCGGTTGCATTGCTTTGTAACTCCAACCAAGCAGCCATACACTACCTCTGAAACATGGCTTTTCTAAAATAAAATTATAGATAACAAAGTGATTTGTGTAGGTGTCCGCAGTCGCCGTTGGTGCAAGCTTGCAGTAGTAGTTGCAACAACAGTGCAACACTATTTGTCTATTTCAGACCAGCGACATTTCTCACTCCATGGTTGAAACGATTGGCCAAAGCAAAGTGCCGAGCATGTATAAATTAAACCATCACTCTAAAAATCTTCATACAGTAACATCTATGACAAGTTACTAGGACTAGCTCGAAGTGCTCCTCCACATACTCTATGGCCCTTGCAGTTGTCCAGAGGTACTGCACTGCAACAAGCAAATTGATCAACTCCTATCAGTGAATGAGGTCACAAAATAAAACCAGTGAAGCAAGAATGAACCACAATATATCTCTATGAAATATATATAGAGGTACTGCACTGTAAGTCTGTAGCAAGCAAATTGATCAACTCCTCTCATGCTGCTCACTCGGCTATTGCAGCTGCACAACAACAGTCATCTGCACCGAGCAGAATCTTTTTATACCCCCAAATGAAATGCATCCGAAAATATCAATCAATCTGCAGGTAATTCAAAATATTTTGAAATCAGTAAAAGAGCAAAGACGGTTCTCTTAACCGATTTAAGATTGCGCAGGTTTGTGGTACAATTTTGCCTAATGAAATAGTTTATAAGCCTCCATCCAAAATAGAAATAGATGCATCCTGCCCTGAATTAATCAAGCCATCAATTATTGTAACGAGGGAGCTCTGAGCGCAGTGCCGGCCCTAGGATTTCGAGGGCCCTCGGGCAGGGGGTGGATCCAGCGTGGGGGCTGGTGCCCCCCCACCCCCACCCCCATGCTGTCTATTGGAGCCCCCCGAGCCCCCCTAGCAAATTTGAGTCATGAATTGGAAGAGGACGAAGGAAGAGAGGAGGAAGAACAAGAAAAATAAGGGGGGGGGGAGGAGAAGGAAGAAAATAAGCCCTCCCCCTCTCCATAGATCCTGGATTCGCCACTACCATCGGGCGAACTTATCACAACGGTCCTAAGTCTAGACCTTATATAAAAGTATATATACATATATTTGATAATTATCAAGGAACAATATAGATTAAACCTGAATGATTTATCACTGAAACTGAACGATTAAACCGATCAAAGTTCGGAGATTTGCCTTCGAAGTTCAGGACGTTTCTGAGTGATTGTTGTCCTCATGATGGGCGGATGGTGCGATCAGATCGCAAATCAAAATTTGATCGCTACGCTGCCCAGCTGCCGGCGCGCTCCGAGGGCACCCTCGACTCTGCAAGGGCTCCACACCTATCTTTGTGCCGCGTCGCTTAGAGACTCGGGAGATGGGGTTTGGCGGCCGTTCGAGTATCACAAGCCGCGAAGCATCCGTCATGTGAACAATGTTACCGATTGAGCTCATGGACCGCCGATTTTCATAGTATACACATGTATATGTATTATATACATATATGGGCATGGGCCCTCGGCTGTCGCACCTGTTGCCTACCCCTAGGGCCGGCCCTGTCTGAGCGAGCAAGTCAGATAACTAGAGAGCAATAACAAGCTTGAGGATAGAAGAGCAATAGGAGAAACAGAGGAGCTCATCTTTGTTATCCAGTACAGCTTCAAGCGGACGTCCACGGCAGGGACCGGACGGCTGGCCACGCAGATGAACTGGTGGGCGGCTAAGGTAAGGAAGGGAGGGCGCGGGGCGGACCAGCAGACAGGGGTAGAACTCCAGGAGGGATGGGAATATCATGGGATCCGGCGGCAGACCGCCACTTGGCCAGGCCATGACCCACGGTAGAGATGGGATCCGCGCCGGTAGCGGCGGCAACAGATTCGGGAGCTCACTCACGCATGGGCATATGCAGGAGACGCTGAAGGATGAACCAGCTGGGCTTGCCGCCCCAGGGAAGAACATCAGATGGATCGAACCTCTCAACCCAAAGGTTCGAGCGGTTCTGATTCTCTGACCCTAACCTATTTGATGGCATAAACAAGGTGGGTTTTCATGGGCCGGGTCGACGAACCGATGGGTCCACCCGATCCATGCCCATCTTTAATGACGATGATCATGAATCCAAGCTTTTGGCATTGGGCACACCAACTGCTTTTTAGTTTCAGCGTCCACAGCTTGAGCCACCTTTGAGGTTGTGGAACATCAGTAGTGTGTTGAGTGGGCATTTGGAGAATATCCACATTAACGAATTAAGCAGAAGCACTGCTATGTAACGGTGTAAACAGTGGCAGAGCCAGCCAAGTCAGACGGTGTTGTCAGCTTGATTTTCCAGCCGATCTTTGGGACCAAACACACCCCCCACCCCCCCCCCCACACACACACACAACAAACAAACTCTCCATTTCAACTCTTGCATTATTCCATTTCTTGTTTCACCAACGGCCAAGCTTTTTTATATTTTTCTTTGCACATACACCTCTCCACTCACAAACTACTCCCTACGGTGTGTAGTTACTGTAGCAACAAACCCCTCCTGAGAGACTTGCACCACCTACTTAATGTCTATGAGAGGTTCCCTCTGCAATTCACAAGATCACAGACCAACTCTGCTCTCACTGTCTTCTCTCGTCATATTTGTTTTCCGGATGCTGCTCAATCCAAACCCGAATCACATACATCAAGGCATGCATAAACTAGCAAGATGATGGATATGATAAGTGAATAATCAAGTATTTGAAAAGGGAAGAAATAAATCGGCAGATCCTCAAAAAAGAAATGACCAAACTACCCCTCTTGAGTTTGCATTGGCATATGTGCTGTCGGCTATTGCTTGGGAGTTGGGATTTGTGTGGACCTTGAGAGCTGCATGATGTCTTCTTTAGTTCTTCCTCCTCCCACCACCACCGTTCACTTCGGGCGTGACTGCTTTATGCTGCTACTCACGAGTGCTCATCAGAGGGGTGGGAGATGGGGGGAGCGACCAATGTTAGGTTAGGGTTTGGAGTTGCTGGGGTGGGGCTCCAACAATGGTCGGAGGCCATAGAAGAGGAACACGGCAGGGGGCTCCTTGTACTTGCATTATTGAACTTTCTCAGCAGCTTCGATCTTACAGACCAAAATAGCTTCACACAGATTGACAAGGAATGGAAACCATGCTTGTTCAACCAAGAACGATGTTTGTGCTAACCAACCTAAAGCAACACTGGATTGCAATGCGAAGCAGCAGCGCATCAGAGGCGTTGGAGTTTTGTAACGTACTCCCCACGTGCAGGGATCGATAGTTTGGTTGCTTGCAGCTGCCTCCAAGCCAGCCCCCCCCTGCATGCAACACAGCTCCGCAACCAGGCTCCGGAGCAACGGTTGAATCGACCTTTTCTGCCGGGTCTAGCTGGCAGGATGCGGCTATTTCTCTCTTAATGATGATATTAGTGTATAATTAGTGAATATCAAGTGATATTAAGATTTTTTAAGATGATTAACACATTGTTACATATTATAAGTACTTTTGAAGTGTATTTGTATGAAATAAAAATTATAGTCATGAAATTTTAATATTTTTATCTCATGCAACTTATCCTATTCGGGCAAGCAAACAACATATCTGCTCAACCAAGCTTAGTTGGTGCGGTCAACCAAACATAGCAGAGTTGCATGTGCCCAGCCTGTCCCATGTGGGCCTGGCTCCTAGATGCAAACCAGACTATGGTCATCCAGGCAACCAAACGCCCCCTTCTGTTGGGGATTGCAGCACTTTCATATGAGCTCATGATGCTGTCTAGTGTGACTCACAGATACTAAAAGTTGGAAGCTAGGTACACTGCCTGGTGAAACCAGCAATAGGAATCTTGCAGAAACAAATAACAGGATACCACATGCACATTATGTTGACTATGTATATTTTGTCTTTTACATACACTACTCTGCAGTGTCATGTTTATGATCTCAATGCAAAGCTCGATTTATAGATCTTCAAGTCCTGGAGATTGTAGATGTACTAATTGGATGTCAAGGATAGTGATACATAAAATTAGAGGTTTGATCACTTGTCTGAGACACGACACAATTGAAATTGATCCAGTAAACTAACAGGTGTTGGATATATGTCCTAGAACTAACTAGGCTGGATCTGTTAATGGCTTAGATGCATTTAAGATCTATATATATGTGGGATGAATAATTAAGGGAATATAATTACCCTGCCTCACTCATTTCTTTCTCACTTATGTGATAAGGTAAACGGCCAACATTTATTGTGGTTCCAATAAAACTTTGGTATGATGATTGTTAAATACCAACAGGTATATTAGGTACCATTCACGTTAATTTTTGAAATGATGGTTGATCTGGAAATGTAGTTAAAATATAAATTAAATTAGTACTAGTTCCGGTGTTTTTGTTTCTTGGTTCCACCTATTTAGTACATGTCCCACAATTGCACAATTTCTTTTGTTGGATTTATTTTTTCTCCAAGGATTTCTAATAATATACTCCCTCCGTCCTTTTTAGAGCAACTCGAGCAATGACCCCTATTTAGAGCCCCACTTTGTTGAATAGGGGGTGCCTCCAACTTTATGGGGCTCTAATTTTGTCCCGGAGTCCAGCAATAGCCCCAACTTTGAAGCCCCTACTCTCACCTGACATATGTAGGACCTACTTGTCAGTGGCCCGTATCTTTTCTTCTCGCTGTCTCTCTTCTCTAATGCATCTCTCCATTCCTCTCTCCCCACGTGCTTCACTGGCTCCAACTCCCGCCGCCGCAGCAGCATAGAGGCCCATGCCGCTGCCCTCCTCCGCCTCCGCCTCCGCCTCCGCAGCCTGCAGCTCCAACTCCCGCCGTCGATGCCCCGCGTAGCACTCCGCCGCCGCTTGCTTCGCATGACTCGTACCTGCGTGAAGCGGCGCCATGGCGGCTCCCATCTCGCCAGAGAGGAGGCCGGTCAACGCGGATGCCCACAGCGGCTGCACTTCTCCGCGTGGACCTCGGGAGACCGCCGTCTTCGCTTGTAGGCCGGAGGAGCACAGGCTCAACTTGCAAGGCCCGGGCGACGCGGATGGGGGCGCAGCGGCGCAGGTGGATCTCGCGGTGGTCGCTCCATCTCCCCTGCCCCTCAGGAGCTTGCGCGACCGGCGAATCGAGCTCCCGACAATCGAATCAAGGTCAAGGCCGGTGAATCGAGCTCCAATCGACCGAATCGAGGGGCGGTGTGCTAGAGCTTCAGGCGGACGCACTGGAGCTCGGGCGGAGGAGCTCAAAACTGTATGACCCAAAAAATATAGAAGTTTAGATATGGGATAAAGTGGCTAGATCATTGATCTTGTAACCCCAAGAGATTCTACATCTAGGAATTGGATGTCGGTGATAGACTGATAATCAACACCTGAAGACGACATAAGAATTAAAATTGATCCTGCACACGCCAGGTGTTCGATCACTACGGGAAACACATGCTTTGCCGAGTGCTGGATACACTAGGCAAAGAACGGTTTACTCTCGGCTAAGGGTTTGCCGAGAGTAGCTCTTGGCAAAGGTCTCTGGGGAGAGATTCTCTCGGTAGATGGGGTCTTTGCTGAGCTGCCCCCACCCCCCGCGCCCCCATGGCACACGTTGGTCGTGAGTGCCCCTGAGTGCAATTTGGCTCTCGGCAAACAAATTTCAAAACGAATAAAAAAATCACCGGTCAGGCACCACGGCCCCACCGACAAGGTACCACGGGGGCCCATCGACGGGCCAAGCGCCCTGCCAGCACCACGAATGTAGATCTGGGGAGCCAGTCACCACCGCACCAGGGATGGGAGCTCTATGCCGCGCATGCCGGAGGAAGCTTGGGGACGCAACCGCCAGAGGGAGCTCGAGGTGTATGCGCCGCCTCCGGTGTAGAGGAGGCCAATGTGCCACCGCCGGAGGGAGCTCGAGGCCGATGTGATGCTGCCGATGTAGAGGAGGCTGATGCGCCACCATCATAGATCCCCCCGTCGTCCTCAAAGATCCCGCCGCCAGAGTCGAAGAAATCTTCATTGTCGTTGTAGATCTCGCCTTCGTCATCGTAGATGCACCGCCTACTCCTCGAGATGCACCGCCGCCACCTACTCCTCACCCGACATTGCTGGCCGCGGCGCCTACTCCTTGAGCAGCTAGCCGCGGCGCCGTTCCTCGCCCCACCGCCCCTCTTCACCAATCACCAGTGAGGCGCGAGCAGAGGGGGGAGGACAAGAGCCGCAAGTTGAGGGACGACAACCGGCCACTGTCGGAGAGAGAGGGCCGACGCGGGGAGGCGGAGCACTAAGAGGAGAGGTAGCGGTCTAGCGGCAGTGCCGACAACCATCCTTCGCCCCGGGCTCTCTGGACCCCGGCGCCGCCACTGCGGGCGTGAGAGGTGCGGGGAGGATGCGAATGGGGTTAGGGATTCCGGGGTCATCGGCCGCCGGATTTTTTTACAACAAATGAAATCAATGGATAGCCTTCGATCCGTGATCAATGACTCCAGGCGTCCGATAGATAGATGGGGTCACATTCGCCCCAGGTGGACAAGGCGCGCGGGGCGATTCAGCGGCCTACTCATCGGTTTGTGGGCCTTGAGCCAAGCCTGGGTCAGATGTTTGCCTAGAACCCAAAATCTGGATCTCGGCAAAGGTTGCTCTTTGCAGAGAGGAATACTCACGACAATGAAAATTTTAATCAAATTAATTGTTAAAAATAGCAATTAGATGTGAAAATTTTCTAAAACATAACATGACACCAGTTATGTTGTTTATTACTTATAGAACAATGTTTGTAGTAAATCTCAAATTTAAATGTCTCTAAGACTCCGAACCTAATGACATTAGTTCAAATTCTTAGAAACTTCTAGTGAGATATTCCGGTTTCTAAACAGTGTAGTGTCAAAGTGTTCAAAACATTCTCAATTTTTTACCACAACCTGCACATATGATATCATGATCACTTGATAAATTTCGTAATTTTCACACTTCATTTGCAATTTATACAATTTTAAAACCTTTCTACCTCACGATCTTCGTCATGACCATGCTAGAAATTTAGCTTCATTTCATGTACATGGTCTTAGAGATGTTTCATGAACTTGAATATCATTTTGCACCAACTTTACTTTATGATTTCATGCACTTGCAGTTCATATCGGACGTATACGAAAAAATTACCCAGAATGAAGTAAAATTGTTAAATATAGAAAACAGAGCTAAAATTGTGCCAAATTTGAACACAAGTTTTGTATAAGTGTATGTTGAGGGAACAAAAAGTTTGGAGCAAAGAAAGTGATTTTTTTAATTTTTTTGCCGAGAGCCGAAGAAATGCACTCGGCAAAGAGGCCTCTTTGCCGAGTGCTTCGCTTTTGCCGATAGTTTTTTGGTTGCTCTCGGCAAAGAGGCTTCTTTGCCGAGAGCCCGAGAGGTGGCTCTTGGCAAAGACCCAGGCTCTCAGCAAAGGCAGTGTTTCCCGTAGTGGATATATGCCCCATAACAAACCAGATTGGATCAGTTAATAGATGCATTTTTGGTGTATTTCTGTTTTTCAGTCGTCATGCTTTTGTTGGGAGGATTAGTTAGTGAATAGCATTTAGCATGACCATACCACACCTCACTCCATTATTTCCCACTTATGTGATAGGTTAAATGACTGTCATTAATTATGTTCTTATCAACCTCAATTTTCGATATGCGGACTGTAAGCACTTCAGCTGTCACGTGGCTACTCATGATTATCAGTTTTCTGTATGGATCAATTTTTCATAGTATATCAGTTGTACATGGAACAATCAGAGGATATCGCCATATCTAATTACAGTGGCCATCAAACGGTATATGGATCAATTTTTTTTTACAGTGGATGTCATGTGAATCGGACCACTTCACTCCGTTCATGCTTCCTTTCATGAATACACATTCTTATTACTTTCTGACTGCTAGCATATGGCTTACCTTGGGAACACCGACTTCTACAATACCCAAAATTTGTGCAAAGCAATACTCACACTCTTGGGTTGGAAAAGTGGACAAACTTTTCTTCAGTACATTCAAAATATGTGCAAAGCAAATAAGCAATACATTGTTCAGACTGAGAAATGGAAGCGGTTTACCAAAAAATAGAAGCAAGTACTACAATATAACTTTATTGAAGAAAGGTTTCTTCAATGCATAATTATGTAATAAATTTTATTATGAGAATACCCATTAACCGAAATACACAAAGTTTGATAATGAAAAATATGATATCTTGAAGCCATAGTTCTGAATAAATCAAAACATGAAGTAAGTTGCTTCTGGGGATGGTTACAACCAGCAAAAGAAATCGTCTCTGCTGAGATATGTCTTCATATAGTTATTTTTGGAGAACTGGTTGATAGATTTGGCAAACCAATTATGGCTTATTGCATGATTGTCTACATGTTGCACTGGGGAACCTGCATATATTAAAAAAATAATACATTATTGGTAAATGATCATCCTGTTTCCTAAAATAAAAAGAATCAAGATGCCCCAAAAGATTTTAAAGTGTAGTCTTTTGATAAGGGTTATGTACCCAAAACAAAATTGTATTTCAAACTACATACATGCTAGGATTATAGATCTGATGTACTTTTGCGTGATTTTCACTATGTACATGATCTAATTAAAAAATTAATTAATAGTAGATGTAGGTGTGGGGTGTAGTATTAAATAAGTGATATAAGTGCAAGGACACACTATAAGTGCAATTTATATTCCTTTAAACATTAGTTGTTATAGCACAACCGTCCTTAGATAGTAATATTTGCAGGTGTGGTAACATCTATTGCTGGTTACAACATTATATATTATAGAAAAAGGGTCGAACTATTAAGGGAAATTATGTATTCACTTACCGGCTTATCGTAAAATGCATGGATGTGAAGTTCGTACACGTTTTGTTCTGGTGAGAATGGGATAATATTGTGTTTGATTGTACCACGCGCTCCAGCGAATGAACCAGTTCCTCCCACGATGCTCCACTCACCATCAAGCGGAACAAAACCAATGACATTGAGCATGGACCCCCCAAAACTGCTTGCAACAGCAAAATAAGTGAAAGTTCAATATGCGGTTAGCCTGAAATGCCAGAGCCAGTGCTGTACACGTATGTAAATATGGTATTTGTGGATAATTTTAACAAAACAGAGAGTAATAAATTCAATGGACAAAGTATATACCTTGCATCTTCGAACCAAAAGTTGGAGGAAAAGTACCATTGGTTGTTTGCTGGACTAGCAAGCATATGTAGGCCGCGTGCGTGTCCAACAACGGTGCAGTTCGCACCAGGTGCAGTTGTTAGACTCCAATCATTAACAACAGTCTGACCATACCAACTGGTTTGTCCGACGACCGGAAATTGGTTAGTGTAAGGGCCTGACCCAACTTGGTTAAGGTACAAGTGCATGCAAAGCTCGGTCTGGACAAGAGCTGTAGCAACAGTAGCTAGCTGAAAATATGCCATGGATTGATTATTTGGCAATACGATTTTATGAGGTGGGGGCTTAAGCTAGAATATGGGGCTTCATGTTTGTATGAATGGAACCATGGCAATATATAGAGAGTGATGGACGCAGCAGCTCTGAAATTTCTATAAGTGCTGCGCATGGACACTCCATATTATTTTCTGTACGACCTACGGAGATGGCATATTGGCAGATGCCCACAGCTTGTACCGGCTATAATGCACAATTTTTTTTTTCTTTCGTTCATTTGACTTTTGCCAACGTGTATGGCATCTTTGCACAACTCATAAGTAGCTATGCTGAGTCTCTTGGAATGTGCTAGGTCAGTTGAAAATATGCATAGTGTGATTATTAATTTACGGATCACGTGATCATTAGAGTGAAACCAGCACTACGAATCTTGCAGAAATAAGTAACATGGTGCCACATGAACATTTTTTCACTATGTATATTTGTTGTTTTACTGACATTTTGCTGTGTGTCTCGTTTCTAATCTAAGATGTCAAAACTGAAACTATGGATCTTGTATGTGCTTTAGATCCTAGATCTTGGAAGTGGAAGTCAATAAGAGTCAGCATTTAAATCTTGAGGTGCAATCAATATAGTTTATATTAGGACTACACCATGGTTGAAATTGACCCCGCACATGGCCAGGTTCTAGGTATATACTGTAGAGCCAACTAGATTGGATCTGTTGATGGCTCAGGTAAGTTTCTAGTCTATTGGGGTTTTAAAGTCAAAATAATGTTGTTGTGGGATGGAATGGACCATTTAGGGAAAAGTGTAGGTCATGAATCAGACTGCCTCAAACTTTCAGGCTTTTTGATCAATTTTAATTTTTAACATATATATGGGACATCCTCATCACTTCAGATGTTGTGTGACTACTTGAGATTTTGTCAGTTTCTTCTATTCTCTAAAATATGGCTATATATTTTTGTAGTGGCTGTATGGAGCAATTTTTTTACCGCATATCAAATGATGTCATATACATCATTTTAGCGAGTAACCATAGGAGTGAATAGGACCACTCCGCACTGATCGGTGGAGAGTTTTCTCGGCCAAGGGCAGTACATTTAGGGGTTGTTTGGTGTCCCGCACGGGATCAAGCCAGGCTCCCCACGTGCAGGGATCGATAGTTTGGTTGCCTGCAGCTGCCTCCAAGCCAGCCCCCCCCCCCCCCACCCCCCGCGCAACACAGCCCCGCAACCAGGCTCCGGAGGAACGGTTGAATCGACCTTTTCTGCTGGGCCTAGCTGGCTGGATGCGGCTATTTCTCTCTTAATGATGGTATTAGTATATAATTAGTGAATATCAAGTGATATTAAGATGTTTTAAGATGATTAACACATTGTTACATATTATAAGTACTTTTTAAGTGTATTTGTATGAAATAAAAATTATAGTAATGATATTTTAATATTTTTATCTCATGCAACTTATCCTATTCGGGCAAGCAAACAACATATCTGCTCAACCAAGCTTAGTTGGTGCGGTCAACCAAACATAGCAGAGTTGCATGTGCCCAGCCTGTCCCATGTGGGCCAGGCTCCCAGATGCACATTATGTTGACTATGTATATTTTGTTTTTTACATACACTACTCTGCGGTGTCATGTTTATGATCTCAATGCAAAGCTCGATTTATAGATCTTCAAGTCCTGGAGATTGTAGATGTACTAATTGGATGTCAATGATAGTGATACATAAAATTAGAGGTTTGATCACTTCACGCCACAATTGAAATTGATCCAGTAAACTAACAGGTGTTGGATATATGTCCTAGAACTAACTAGACTGGATCTGTTAATGGCTTAGATGCATTTAAGATCTATATATATGTGGGATGAATAATTAAGTGAATATAATTACCCTGCCTCACTCATTTCTTTCTCACTTATGTGATAAGGTAAACGGCCAACATTTATTGTGGTTCCAACAAAACTTTGGTATGATGATTGTTAAATACCAACAGGTATATTAGGTACCATTCACTTTAATTTTTGAAATGATGGTTGATCTGGAAATGTAGTTAAAATATAAATTAAATTAGTACTAGTTCCGGTGTTTTTGTTTCTTGGTTCCACCTATTTAGTACATGTCCCACAATTGCACAATTTCTTTTGTTGGATTTATTTTTTCTCCAAGGATTTCTAATAATATACTCCCTCCGTCCTTTTTAGAGCAACTCGAGCAATGGCCCCTATTTAGAGCCCCACTTTGTTGAATAGGGGGTGCCTCCAACTTTATGGGGCTCTAATTTTGTCCCGGAGTCCAGCAATAGCCCCAACTTTGAAGCCCCTACTCTCACCTGACATATGTAGGACCTACTTGTCAGTGGCCCGTATCTTTTCTTCTCGCTGTCTCTCTTCTCTCACGCATCTCTCCATTCCTCTCTCCCCACGTGCTTCACTGGCTCCAACTCCCGCCGCCGCAGCAGCATAGAGGCCCATGCCGCTGCCCTCCTCCGCCTCCGCCTCCGCAGCCTGCAGCTCCAACTCCCGCCGTCGATGCCCCGCATAGCACTCTGCCGCCGCTTGCTTCGCATGACTCGTTCCTGCGTGAAGCGGCGCCATGGCGGCTCCCATCTCGCCAGAGAGGAGGCCGGTCAACGCGGATGCCCACAGCGGCTGCACTTCTCCGCGAGGACCTCGGGAGACCGCCGTCTTCGCTTGTAGGCCGGAGGAGCACAGGCTCAACTTGCAAGGCCCGGGCGACGCGGATGGGGGCGCAGCGGCGCAGGTGGATCTCGCGGTGGTCGCTCCATCTCCCCTGCCCCTCAGGAGCTTGCGCGACCGTAGAATCGAGCTCCCGACAATCGAATCGAGGTCAAGGCCGGCGAATCGAGCTCCAATCGACCGAATCGAGGGGCGGTGTGCTAGAGCTTCAGGCGGACGCACTGGAGCTCGGGCGGAGGAGCTCAAAACTGTATGACCCAAAAAATATAGAAGTTTAGATATGGGATAAAGTGGCTAGATCATTGATCTTGTAACCCCAAGAGATTCTACATCTAGGAATTGGATGTCGGTGATAGACTGATAATCAACACCTGAAGACGACATAAGAATTAAAATTGATCCTGCACACGCCAGGTGTTCGATCACTACGGGAAACACATGCTTTGCCGAGTGCTGGATACACTAGGCAAAGAACGGTTTACTCTCGGCTAAGGGTTTGCCGAGAGTAGCTCTTGGCAAAGGTCTCTGGGGAGAGATTCTCTCGGTAGATGGGGTCTTTGCTGAGCCGCCCCCACCCCCCGCGCCCCCATGGCACACGTTGGCCGTGAGTGCCCCTGAGTGCAATTTGGCTCTCGGTAAACAAATTTCAAAACGAATAAAAAAATCACCGGTCAGGCACCACGGCCCCACCGACAAGGTACCACGGGGGCCCATCGACGGGCCAAGCGCCCTGCCAGCACCACGAATGTAGATCTGGGGAGCCAGTCACCACCGCACCAGGGATGGGAGCTCTATGCCGCGCATGCCGGAGGAAGCTTGGGGACGCAACCGCCAGAGGGAGCTCGAGGTGTATGCGCCGCCTCCGGTGTAGAGGAGGCCAATGTGCCACCGCCGGAGGGAGCTCGAGGCCGATGTGACGCTGCTGATGTAGAGGAGGCTGATGCGCCACCATCATAGATCCCCCCGTCGTCCTCAAAGATCCCGCCGCCAGAGTCGAAGAAATCTTCATTGTCGTTGTAGATCTCGCCTTCGTCATCGTAGATGCACCGCCTACTCCTCGAGATGCACCACCACCGCCTACTCCTCACCCGACATTGCTGGCCGCGGCGCCTACTCCTTGAGCAGCTAGCCGCGGTGCCATTCCTCACCCCACCGCCCCTCTTCACCAATCACTAGTGAGGCGCGAGCAGAGGGGGGAGGACAAGAGCCGCAAGTTGAGGGACGACAACCGGCCACTGCCGGAGAGAGAGTGCCGACGCGGGGAGGCGGAGCACTAAGAGGAGAGGTAGCGGTCTAGCGGCAGTGCCGACAACCATCCTTCGCCCCGGGCTCAATGGACCCCGCCGCCGCCACTGCGGGCGTGAGAGGCGCGCGGAGGATGCGAATGGGGTTAGGGATTCCGGGGTCATCGGCCGCCGGATTTTTTTACAACAAATGAAATCAATGGATAGCCTTCGATCCGGTGATCAATGACTCCAGGCGCCCGACAGATAGATGGGGTCACATTCGCCCCAGGTGGACGAGGCGCGCGGGGCGATTCAGCGGCCTACTCATCGGTTTGTGGGCCTTGAGCCAAGCCTGGGTCAGATGTTTGCCTAGAACCCAAAATCTGGATCTCGGCAAAGGTTGCTCTTTGCAGAGAGGAATACTCACGACAATGAAAATTTTAATCAAATTAATTGTTAAAAATAGCAATTAGATGTGAAAATTTTCTAAAACATAACATGACACCAGTTATGTTGTTTATTACTTATAGAACAATGTTTGTAGTAAATCTCAAATTTAAATGTCTCTAAGACTCCGAACCTAATGACATTAGTTCAAATTCTTAGAAACTTCTAGTGAGATATTCCGGTTTCTAAACAGTGTAGTGTCAAAGTGTTCAAAACATTCTCAATTTTTTACCACAACCTGCACATATGATATCATGATCACTTGATAAATTTCGTAATTTTCACACTTCATTTGCAATTTATACAATTTTAAAACCTTTCTACCTCACGATCTTCGTCATGACCATGCCAGAAATTTAGCTTCATTTCATGTACATGGTCTTAGAGATGTTTCATGAACTTGAATATCATTTTGCACCAACTTTACTTTATGATTTCATGCACTTGCAGTTCATATCGGACGTATACGAAAAAATTACCCAGAATGAAGTAAAATTGTTAAATATAGAAAACAGAGCTAAAATTGTGCCAAATTTGAACACAAGTTTTGTATAAGTGTATGTTGAGGGAACAAAAAGTTTGGAGCAAAGAAAGTGATTTTTTTAATTTTTTTGCCGAGAGCCGAAGAAATGCACTCGGCAAAGAGGCCTCTTTGCCGAGTGCTTCGCTTTTGCCGATAGTTTTTTGGTTGCTCTCGGCAAAGAGGCTTCTTTGCCGAGAGCCCGAGAGGTGGCTCTTGGCAAAGACCCAGGCTCTCAGCAAAGGCAGTGTTTCCCGTAGTGGATATATGCCCCATAACAAACCAGATTGGATCAGTTAATAGATGCATTTTTGGTGTATTTCTGTTTTTCAGTCGTCATGCTTTTGTTGGGAGGATTAGTTAGTGAATAGCATTTAGCATGACCATACCACACCTCACTCCATTATTTCCCACTTATGTGATAGGTTAAATGACTGTCATTAATTATGTTCTTATCAACCTCAATTTTCGATATGCGGACTGTAAGCACTTCAGCTGTCACGTGGCTACTCATGATTATCAGTTTTCTGTATGGATCAATTTTTCATAGTATATCAGTTGTACATGGAACAATCAGAGGATATCGCCATATCTAATTACAGTGGCCATCAAACGGTATATGGATCAATTTTTTTTTACAGTGGATGTCATGTGAATCGGACCACTTCACTCCGTTCATGCTTCCTTTCATGAATACACATTCTTATTACTTTCTGACTGCTAGCATATGGCTTACCTTGGGAACACCGACTTCTACAATACCCAAAATTTGTGCAAAGCAATACTCACACTCTTGGGTTGGAAAAGTGGACAAACTTTTCTTCAGTACATTCAAAATATGTGCAAAGCAAATAAGCAATACATTGTTCAGACTGAGAAATGGAAGCGGTTTACCAAAAAATAGAAGCAAGTACTACAATATAACTTTATTGAAGAAAGGTTTCTTCAATGCATAATTATGTAATAAATTTTATTATGAGAATACCCATTAACCGAAATACACAAAGTTTGATAATGAAAAATATGATATCTTGAAGCCATAGTTCTGAATAAATCAAAACATGAAGTAAGTTGCTTCTGGGGATGGTTACAACCAGCAAAAGAAATCGTCTCTGCTGAGATATGTCTTCATATAGTTATTTTTGGAGAACTGGTTGATAGATTTGGCAAACCAATTATGGCTTATTGCATGATTGTCTACATGTTGCACTGGGGAACCTGCATATATTAAAAAAATAATACATTATTGGTAAATGATCATCCTGTTTCCTAAAATAAAAAGAATCAAGATGCCCCAAAAGATTTTAAAGTGTAGTCTTTTGATAAGGGTTATGTACCCAAAACAAAATTGTATTTCAAACTACATACATGCTAGGATTATAGATCTGATGTACTTTTGCGTGATTTTCACTATGTACATGATCTAATTAAAAAATTAATTAATAGTAGATGTAGGTGTGGGGTGTAGTATTAAATAAGTGATATAAGTGCAAGGACACACTATAAGTGCAATTTATATTCCTT
Organism: Cenchrus fungigraminus; assembly: GCA_036936925.1. Lineage (NCBI taxonomy): Eukaryota > Viridiplantae > Streptophyta > Magnoliopsida > Poales > Poaceae > Cenchrus > Cenchrus fungigraminus. Next base: position 19,070,364 of record CM072774.1, read on the forward strand.
TAAACATTAGTTGTTATAGCACAACCGTCCTTAGATAGTAATATTTGCAGGTGTGGTAACATCTATTGCTGGTTACAACATTATATATTATAGAAAAAGGGTCGAACTATTAAGGGAAATTATGTATTCACTTACCGGCTTATCGTAAAATGCATGGATGTGAAGTTCGTACACGTTTTGTTCTGGTGAGAATGGGATAATATTGTGTTTGATTGTACCACGCGCTCCAGCGAATGAACCAGTTCCTCCCACGATGCTCCACTCACCATCAAGCGGAACAAAACCAATGACATTGAGCATGGACCCCCCAAAACTGCTTGCAACAGCAAAATAAGTGAAAGTTCAATATGCGGTTAGCCTGAAATGCCAGAGCCAGTGCTGTACACGTATGTAAATATGGTATTTGTGGATAATTTTAACAAAACAGAGAGTAATAAATTCAATGGACAAAGTATATACCTTGCATCTTCGAACCAAAAGTTGGAGGAAAAGTACCATTGGTTGTTTGCTGGACTAGCAAGCATATGTAGGCCGCGTGCGTGTCCAACAACGGTGCAGTTCGCACCAGGTGCAGTTGTTAGACTCCAATCATTAACAACAGTCTGACCATACCAACTGGTTTGTCCGACGACCGGAAATTGGTTAGTGTAAGGGCCTGACCCAACTTGGTTAAGGTACAAGTGCATGCAAAGCTCGGTCTGGACAAGAGCTGTAGCAACAGTAGCTAGCTGAAAATATGCCATGGATTGATTATTTGGCAATACGATTTTATGAGGTGGGGGCTTAAGCTAGAATATGGGGCTTCATGTTTGTATGAATGGAACCATGGCAATATATAGAGAGTGATGGACGCAGCAGCTCTGAAATTTCTATAAGTGCTGCGCATGGACACTCCATATTATTTTCTGTACGACCTACGGAGATGGCATATTGGCAGATGCCCACAGCTTGTACCGGCTATAATGCACAATTTTTTTTTTCTTTCGTTCATTTGACTTTTGCCAACGTGTATGGCATCTTTGCACAACTCATAAGTAGCTATGCTGAGTCTCTTGGAATGTGCTAGGTCAGTTGAAAATATGCATAGTGTGATTATTAATTTACGGATCACGTGATCATTAGAGTGAAACCAGCACTACGAATCTTGCAGAAATAAGTAACATGGTGCCACATGAACATTTTTTCACTATGTATATTTGTTGTTTTACTGACATTTTGCTGTGTGTCTCGTTTCTAATCTAAGATGTCAAAACTGAAACTATGGATCTTGTATGTGCTTTAGATCCTAGATCTTGGAAGTGGAAGTCAATAAGAGTCAGCATTTAAATCTTGAGGTGCAATCAATATAGTTTATATTAGGACTACACCATGGTTGAAATTGACCCCGCACATGGCCAGGTTCTAGGTATATACTGTAGAGCCAACTAGATTGGATCTGTTGATGGCTCAGGTAAGTTTCTAGTCTATTGGGGTTTTAAAGTCAAAATAATGTTGTTGTGGGATGGAATGGACCATTTAGGGAAAAGTGTAGGTCATGAATCAGACTGCCTCAAACTTTCAGGCTTTTTGATCAATTTTAATTTTTAACATATATATGGGACATCCTCATCACTTCAGATGTTGTGTGACTACTTGAGATTTTGTCAGTTTCTTCTATTCTCTAAAATATGGCTATATATTTTTGTAGTGGCTGTATGGAGCAATTTTTTTACTGCATATCAAATGATGTCATATACATCATTTTAGCGAGTAACCATAGGAGTGAATAGGACCACTCCGCACTGATCGGTGGAGAGTTTTCTCGGCCAAGGGCAGTACATTTAGGGGTTGTTTGGTGTCCCGCACGGGATCAAGCCAGGCTCCCCACGTGCAGGGATCGATAGTTTGGTTGCCTGCAGCTGCCTCCAAGCCCGCCCCCCCCCCCCCCCCGCGCAACACAGCCCCGCAACCAGGCTCCGGAGGAACGGTTGAATCGACCTTTTCTGCTGGGCCTAGCTGGCTGGATGCGGCTATTTCTCTCTTAATGATGGTATTAGTATATAATTAGTGAATATCAAGTGATATTAAGATGTTTTAAGATGATTAACACATTGTTACATATTATAAGTACTTTTGAAGTGTATTTGTATGAAATAAAAATTATAGTAATGATATTTTAATATTTTTATCTCATGCAACTTATCCTATTCGGGCAAGCAAACAACATATCTGCTCAACCAAGCTTAGTTGGTGCGGTCAACCAAACATAGCAGAGTTGCATGTGCCCAGCCTGTCCCATGTGGGCCAGGCTCCCAGATGCACATTATGTTGACTATGTATATTTTGTTTTTTACATACACTACTCTGCGGTGTCATGTTTATGATCTCAATGCAAAGCTCGATTTATAGATCTTCAAGTCCTGGAGATTGTAGATGTACTAATTGGATGTCAATGATAGTGATACATAAAATTAGAGGTTTGATCACTTCACGCCACAATTGAAATTGATCCAGTAAACTAACAGGTGTTGGATATATGTCCTAGAACTAACTAGACTGGATCTGTTAATGGCTTAGATGCATTTAAGATCTATATATATGTGGGATGAATAATTAAGTGAATATAATTACGCTGCCTCACTCATTTCTTTCTCACTTATGTGATAAGGTAAACGGCCAACATTTATTGTGGTTCCAATAAAACTTTGGTATGATGATTGTTAAATACCAACAGGTATATTAGGTACCATTCACTTTAATTTTTGAAATGATGGTTGATCTGGAAATGTAGTTAAAATATAAATTAAATTAGTACTAGTTCCGGTGTTTTTGTTTCGTGGTTCCACCTATTTGGTACATGTCCCACAATTGCACAATTTCTTTTGTTGGATTTATTTTTTCTCCAAGGATTTCTAATAATATACTCCCTCCGTCCTTTTTAGAGCAACTCCAGCAATGGCCCCTATTTAGAGCCCCTACTTTGTTGAATAGGGGGTGCCCCCAACTTTATGGGGCTCTAATTTTGTCCCCGAGTCCAGCAATAGCCCCAACTTTGAAGCCCTACTCTCACCTGACATAGGTAGGACCTGCTTGTCAGTGGCCCGTATCTTTTCTTCTCCATGTCTCTCTTCTCTCACGCATCTCTCCATTCCTCTCTCCCCACGTGCTTCACTGGCTCCAACTCCTGCCGCCGCAGCAGCATAGAGGCCCATGCCGCTGCCCTCCTCCGCCTCCGCCTCCGCAGCCTGCAGCTCCAACTCCCCGCCGTCGATGCCCCACGTAGCACTCCGCCGCCGCTTGCGTCGCGCGACTCGTAACTGCGCGAAGCGGCGCCATGGCGGCTCCCATCTCGCCGGAGAGGAGGCCGGTCAACGCGGATGCCCACAGCGGCTGCACTCCTCCGCGTGGACCTCGGGAGACCGCCGTCTTCGCTTGTAGGCCGGAGGAGCACGGGCTCGTCCTGCAAGGCCCGGGCGGCGCGGATGGGGGCGCAGCGGCGCAGGTTGATCTCGCGGCGGTCGCTCCATCTCCCCTGCCCCTCAAGAGCTTGCGCGACCGGCGAATCGAGCTCCCGACAGTCGAATCGAGGTCAAGGCCAGCGAATCGAGCTCCAATTGACCGAATCGAGGGGCGGTGTGCTGGAGCTTCAGGCGGACGCACTGGAGCTTGGGCGGAGGAGCTCAAAACTGTATGACCCACAAAATATAGAAGTTTAGATATGGGATAAAGTGGCTAGATCATTGATCTTGTAACCCCAAGAGATTCTACATCTAGGAATTGGATGTCGGTGATAGACTGATAATCAACACCCGAAGACGGCATAACAATTAAAATTGATCCTGCACACGCCAGGTGTTCGATCACTACGGGAAACACATGCTTTGCCGAGTGCCGGATACACTAGGCAAAGAACGGTTTACTCTCGGCTAAGGATTTGCTGGTGTGGGTATGCTTGACATCTCTACAGCTGCGTAAGCAGTCCATGTTCTTATTCTTGTTCAATATTCCCCGCTCCAGTCTCCCCTGTTCTTGTTCAATCTCCGTCATCGCAGTTCCAGTTTGTAAAACTGCCAGGTTCACATGAATTCGGTGGCAGGCTCAGTGGTAATTTTGCAAAATTGGATGGGGACCAAATTGGGGATTTTTCCTGACATAAGTTCATCTCCTTATACACATCAAGAGCATAGCACCATTGGGTTCCTTTGTACTTGCATTATTGAACTTTCTCAGAAGCTTTACAGACCAAACCATCTGCACACAGATGGACAAGTAAAGGAAAACATGCAAATGATTGTCGAATTAACCAGGGGTGATGGTGGTGGTAAATAACCAACAGCATACAACATTGGATTGAAATGCGCAGCACCTGCCCGTCAGAGGCATCTAGCAGCGTGCCACTGTACCCACAAGGCTACAACAATTCAGGACCCAGTGACGGAGTCATGCGCAATGCACTTGCAGAGCAGAAACTTTGTCCATAGTAACCTTGTGGTAATCCCAAGAGGGTTGCTCGGTAGGTTCCGGAACACATCTTCCTAGTGCCGCTTGTTCAGCAAAGCCATGACGATGAAAGGTGGGTGTGGTTGACCCATGGTGCGAACCATAATCGAACCGTCAAACCATTTTTCAGGAAGAGGGACAGCAGAGCCATCCATTTTAACTTATATGATTGTTCCATAAGCACCAATGGATAGTATGGATCGAACCATCTTGTCGCGCTGTCCCATGCATGCGTGCAGCAGGCGATTAAGTTAAGAAAACAATCCGTCCTGCTGTGACTTTCGGTTGCATTGCTTTGTAACTCCAACCAAGCAGCCATACACTACCTCTGAAACATGGCTTTTCTAAAATAAAATTATAGATAACAAAGTGATTTGTGTAGGTGTCCGCAGTCGCCGTTGGTGCAAGCTTGCAGTAGTAGTTGCAACAACAGTGCAACACTATTTGTCTATTTCAGACCAGCGACATTTCTCACTCCATGGTTGAAACGATTGGCCAAAGCAAAGTGCCGAGCATGTATAAATTAAACCATCACTCTAAAATTCTTCATACAGTAACATCTATGACAAGTTACTAGGACTAGCTCGAAGTGCTCCTCCACATACTCTATGGCCCTTGCAGTTGTCCAGAGGTACTGCACTGCAACAAGCAAATTGATCAACTCCTATCAGTGAATGAGGTCACAAAATAAAACCAGTGAAGCAAGAATGAACCACAATATATCTCTATGAAATATATATAGAGGTACTGCACTGTAAGTCTGTAACAAGCAAATTGATCAACTCCTCTCATGCTGCTCACTCGGCTATTGCAGCTGCACAACAACAGTCATCTGCACCGAGCAGAATCTTTTTATACCCCCAAATGAAATGCATCCGAAAATATCAATCTATCTGCAGGTAATTCAAAATATTTTGAAATCAGTAAAAGAGCAAAGACGGTTCTCTTAACCGATTTAAGATTGCGCAGGTTTGTGGTACAATTTTGCCTAATGAAATAGTTTATAAGCCTCCATCCAAAATAGAAATAGATGCATCCTGCCCTGAATTAATCAAGCCATCAATTATTGTAACGAGGGAGCTCTGAGCGCAGTGCCGGCCCTAGGATTTCGAGGGCCCTCGGGCAGGGGGTGGATCCAGCGTGGGGGCTGGTGCCCCCCCACCCCCACCCCCATGCTGTCTATTGGAGCCCCCCGAGCCCCCCTAGCAAATTTGAGTCATGAATTGGAAGAGGACGAAGGAAGAGAGGAGGAAGAACAAGAAAAATAAGGGGGGGGGAGGAGAAGGAAGAAAATAAGCCCTCCCCCTCTCCATAGATCCTGGATTCGCCACTACCATCGGGCGAACTTATCACAACGGTCCTAAGTCTAGACCTTATATAAAAGTATATATACATATATTTGATAATTATCAAGGAACAATATAGATTAAACCTGAATGATTTATCACTGAAACTGAACGATTAAACCGATCAAAGTTCGGAGATTTGCCTTCGAAGTTCAGGACGTTTCTGAGTGATTGTTGTCCTCATGATGGGCGGATGGTGCGATCAGATCGCAAATCAAAATTTGATCGCTACGCTGCCCAGCTGCCGGCGCGCTCCGAGGGCACCCTCGACTCTGCAAGGGCTCCACACCTATCTTTGTGCCGCGTCGCTTAGAGACTCGGGAGATGGGGTTTGGCGGCCGTTCGAGTATCACAAGCCGCGAAGCATCCGTCATGTGAACAATGTTACCGATTGAGCTCATGGACCGCCGATTTTCATAGTATACACATGTATATGTATTGTATACATATATGGGCATGGGCCCTCGGCTGTCGCACCCGTTGCCTACCCCTAGGGCCGGCCCTGTCTGAGCGAGCAAGTCAGAAAACTAGAGAGCAATAACAAGCTTGAGGATAGAAGGGCAATAGGAGAAACAGAGGAGCTCATCTTTGTTATCCAGTACAGCTTCAAGCGGACGTCCACGGCAGGGACCGGACGGCTGGCCACGCAGATGAACTGGTGGGCGGCCAAGGTAAGGAAGGGAGGGCGCGGGGCGGACCAGCAGACAGGGGTAGAACTCCAGGAGGGATGGGAATATCATGGGATCCGGCGGCAGACCGCCACTTGGCCAGGCCATGACCCACGGTAGAGATGGGATCCGCGGCGGTAGCGGTGGCCACAGATTCGGGAGCTCACTCACGCATGGGCATATGCAGGAGACGCTGAAGGATGAACCAGCTGGGCTTGCCGCCCCAGGGAAGAACATCAGATGGATCGAACCTCTCAACCCAAAGGTTCGAGCGGTTCTGATTCTCTGACCCTAACCTATTTGATGGCATAAACAAGGTGGGTTTTCATGGGCCGGGTCGACGAACCGATGGGTCCACCCGATCCATGCCCATCTTTAATGGCGATGATCATGAATCCAAGCTTTTGGCATTGGGCACACCAACTGCTTTTTAGTTTCAGCGTCCACAGCTTGAGCCACCTTTGAGGTTGTGGAACATCAGTAGTGTGTTGAGTGGGCATTTGGAGAATATCCACATTAACGAATTAAGTAGAAGCACTGCTATGTAACGGTGTAAACAGTGGCAGAGCCAGCCAAGTCAGATGGTGTTGTCAGCTTGATTTTCCAGCCGATCTTTGGGACCAAACACACTCCCCACCCCCCCCCCCCCACACACAGACACAACAAACAAACTCTCCATTTCAACTCTTGCATTATTCCATTTCTTGTTTCACCAACGGCCAAGCTTTTTTATATTTTTCTTTGCACATACACCTCTCCACTCACAGACTACTCCCTACGGTGTGTAGTTACTGTAGCAACAAACCCCTCCTGAGAGACTTGCACCACCTACTTAATGTCTATGAGAGGTTCCCTCTGCTATTCACAAGATCACAGACCAACTCTGCTCTCACTGTCTTCTCTCGTCATATTTGTTTTCCGGATGCTGCTCAATCCAAACCCGAATCACATACATCAAGGCATGCATAAACTAGCAAGATGATGGATATGATAAGTGAATAATCAAGTATTTGAAAAGGGAAGAAATAAATCGGCAGATCCTCAAAAAAGAAATGACCAAACTACCCCTCTTGAGTTTGCATTGGCATATGTGCTGTCGGCTATTGCTTGGGAGTTGGGATTTGTGTGGACCTTGAGAGCTGCATGATGTCTTCTTTAGTTCTTCCTCCTCCCACCACCACCGTTCACTTCGGGCGTGACTGCTTTATGCTGCTACTCACGAGTGCTCATCAGAGGGGTGGGAGATGGGGGGAGCGACCAATGTTAGGTTAGGGTTTGGAGTTGCTGGGGTGGGGCTCCAACAATGGTCGGAGGCCATAGAAGAGGAACACGGCAGGGGGCTCCTTGTACTTGCATTATTGAACTTTCTCAGCAGCTTCGATCTTACAGACCAAAATAGCTTCACACAGATTGACAAGGAATGGAAACCATGCTTGTTCAACCAAGAACGATGTTTGTGCTAACCAACCTAAAGCAACACTGGATTGCAATGCGAAGCAGCAGCGCATCAGAGGCGTTGGAGTTTTGTAACGTACTCCCCACGTGCAGGGATCGATAGTTTGGTTGCTTGCAGCTGCCTCCAAGCCAGCCCCCCCCCCCTGCATGCAACACAGCTCCGCAACCAGGCTCCGGAGGAACGGTTGAATCGACCTTTTCTGCCGGGTCTAGCTGGCAGGATGCGGCTATTTCTCTCTTAATGATGATATTAGTGTATAATTAGTGAATATCAAGTGATATTAAGATTTTTTAAGATGATTAACACATTGTTACATATTATAAGTACTTTTGAAGTGTATTTGTATGAAATAAAAATTATAGTCATGATATTTTAATATTTTTATCTCATGCAACTTATCCTATTCGGGCAAGCAAACAACATATCTGCTCAACCAAGCTTAGTTGGTGCGGTCAACCAAACATAGCAGAGTTGCATGTGCCCAGCCTGTCCCATGTGGGCCTGGCTCCTAGATGCAAACCAGACTATGGTCATCCAGGCAACCAAACGCCCCCTTCTGTTGGGGATTGCAGCACTTTCATATGAGCTCATGATGCTGTCTAGTGTGACTCACAGATACTAAAAGTTGGAAGCTAGGTACACTGCCTAGTGAAACCAGCAATAGGAATCTTGCAGAAACAAATAACAGGATACCACATGCACATTATGTTGACTATGTATATTTTGTCTTTTACATACACTACTCTGCGGTGTCATGTTTATGATCTCAATGCAAAGCTCGATTTATAGATCTTCAAGTCCTGGAGATTGTAGATGTACTAATTGGATGTCAAGGATAGTGATACATAAAATTAGAGGTTTGATCACTTGTCTGAGACACGACACAATTGAAATTGATCCAGTAAACTAACAGGTGTTGGATATATGTCCTAGAACTAACTAGACTGGATCTGTTAATGGCTTAGATGCATTTAAGATCTATATATATGTGGGATGAATAATTAAGTGAATATAATTACCCTGCCTCACTCATTTCTTTCTCACTTATGTGATAAGGTAAACGGCCAACATTTATTGTGGTTCCAATAAAACTTTGGTATGATGATTGTTAAATACCAACAGGTATATTAGGTACCATTCACTTTAATTTTTGAAATGATGGTTGATCTGGAAATGTAGTTAAAATATAAATTAAATTAGTACTAGTTCCGGTGTTTTTGTTTCTTGGTTCCACCTATTTAGTACATGTCCCACAATTGCACAATTTCTTTTGTTGGATTTATTTTTTCTCCAAGGATTTCTAATAATATACTCCCTCCGTCCTTTTTAGAGCAACTCGAGCAATGGCCCCTATTTAGAGCCCCACTTTGTTGAATAGGGGGTGCCTCCAACTTTATGGGGCTCTAATTTTGTCCCAGAGTCCAGCAATAGCCCCAACTTTGAAGCCCCTACTCTCACCTGACATATGTAGGACCTACTTGTCAGTGGCCCGTATCTTTTCTTCTCGCTGTCTCTCTTCTCTCACGCATCTCTCCATTCCTCTCTCCCCACGTGCTTCACTGGCTCCAACTCCCGCCGCCGCAGCAGCATAGAGGCCCATGCCGCTGCCCTCCTCCGCCTCCGCCTCCGCCTCCGCAGCCTGCAGCTCCAACTCCCGCCGTCGATGCCCCGCGTAGCACTCCGCCGCCGCTTGCTTCGCATGACTCGTACCTGCGTGAAGCGGCGCCATGGCGGCTCCCATCTCGCCAGAGAGGAGGCCGGTCAACGCGGATGCCCACAGCGGCTGCACTTCTCCGCGTGGACCTCGGGAGACCGCCGTCTTCGCTTGTAGGCCGGAGGAGCACAGGCTCAACTTGCAAGGCCCGGGCGACGCGGATGGGGGCGCAGCGGCGCAGGTGGATCTCGCGGTGGTCGCTCCATCTCCCCTGCCCCTCAGGAGCTTGCGCGACCGGCGAATCGAGCTCCCGACAATCGAATCGAGGTCAAGGCCGGCGAATCGAGCTCCAATCGACCGAATCGAGGGGCGGTGTGCTAGAGCTTCAGGCGGACGCACTGGAGCTCGGGCGGAGGAGCTCAAAACTGTATGACCCAAAAAATATAGAAGTTTAGATATGGGATAAAGTGGCTAGATCATTGATCTTGTAACCCCAAGAGATTCTACATCTAGGAATTGGATGTCGGTGATAGACTGATAATCAACACCTGAAGACGACATAAGAATTAAAATTGATCCTGCACACGCCAGGTGTTCGATCACTACGGGAAACACATGCTTTGCCGAGTGCTGGATACACTAGGCAAAGAACGGTTTACTCTCGGCTAAGGGTTTGCCGAGAGTAGCTCTTGGCAAAGGTCTCTGGGGAGAGATTCTCTCGGTAGATGGGGTCTTTGCTGAGCCGCCCCCACCCCCCGCGCCCCCATGGCACACGTTGGTCGTGAGTGCCCCTGAGTGCAATTTGGCTCTCGGCAAACAAATTTCAAAACGAATAAAAAAAATCACCGGTCAGGCACCACGGCCCCACCGACAAGGTACCACGGGGGCCCATCGACGGGCCAAGCGCCCTGCCAGCACCACGAATGTAGATCTGGGGAGCCAGTCACCACCGCACCAGGGATGGGAGCTCTATGCCGCGCATGCCGGAGGAAGCTTGGGGACGCAACCGCCAGAGGGAGCTCGAGGTGTATGCGCCGCCTCCGGTGTAGAGGAGGCCAATGTGCCACCGCCGGAGGGAGCTCGAGGCCGATGTGACGCTGCCGATGTAGAGGAGGCTGATGCGCCACCATCATAGATCCCCCCGTCGTCCTCAAAGATCCCGCCGCCAGAGTCGAAGAAATCTTCATTGTCGTTGTAGATCTCGCCTTCGTCATCATAGATGCACCGCCTACTCCTCGAGATGCACCGCCGCCGCCTACTCCTCACCCGACATTGCTGGCCGCGGCGCCTACTCCTTGAGCAGCTAGCCGCGGTGCCGTTCCTCGCCCCACCGCCCCTCTTCACCAATCACCAGTGAGGCGCGAGCAGAGGGGGGAGGACAAGAGCCGCAAGTTGAGGGACGACAACCGGCCACTGCCGGAGAGAGAGGGCCGACGCGGGGAGGCGGAGCACTAAGAGGAGAGGTAGCGGTCTAGCGGCAGTGCCGACAACCATCCTTCGCCCCGGGCTCTGTGGACCCCGCCGCCGCCACTGCGGGCGTGAGAGGCGCGCGGAGGATGCGAATGGGGTTAGGGATTCCGGGGTCATCGGCCGCCGGATTTTTTTACAACAAATGAAATCAATGGATAGCCTTCGATCCGGTGATCAATGACTCCAGGCGCCCGACAGATAGATGGGGTCACATTCGCCCCAGGTGGACGAGGCGCGCGGGGCGATTCAGCGGCCTACTCATCGGTTTGTGGGCCTTGAGCCAAGCCTGGGTCAGATGTTTGCCTAGAACCCAAAATCTGGATCTCGGCAAAGGTTGCTCTTTGCAGAGAGGAATACTCACGACAATGAAAATTTTAATCAAATTAATTGTTAAAAATAGCAATTAGATGTGAAAATTTTCTAAAACATAACATGACACCAGTTATGTTGTTTATTACTTATAGAACAATGTTTGTAGTAAATCTCAAATTTAAATGTCTCTAAGACTCCGAACCTAATGACATTAGTTCAAATTCTTAGAAACTTCTAGTGAGATATTCCGGTTTCTAAACAGTGTAGTGTCAAAGTGTTCAAAACATTCTCAATTTTTTACCACAACCTGCACATATGATATCATGATCACTTGATAAATTTCGTAATTTTCACACTTCATTTGCAATTTATACAATTTTAAAACCTTTCTACCTCACGATCTTCGTCATGACCATGCCAGAAATTTAGCTTCATTTCATGTACATGGTCTTAGAGATGTTTCATGAACTTGAATATCATTTTGCACCAACTTTACTTTATGATTTCATGCACTTGCAGTTCATATCGGACGTATACGAAAAAATTACCCAGAATGAAGTAAAATTGTTAAATATAGAAAACAGAGCTAAAATTGTGCCAAATTTGAACACAAGTTTTGTATAAGTGTATGTTGAGGGAACAAGAAGGTTGGAGCAAAGAAAGTGATTTTTTTAATTTTTTTGCCGAGAGCCGAAGAAATGCACTCGGCAAAGAGGCCTCTTTGCCGAGTGCTTCGCTTTTGCCGATAGTTTTTTGGTTGCTCTCGGCAAAGAGGCTTCTTTGCCGAGAGCCCGAGAGGTGGCTCTTGGCAAAGACCCAGGCTCTCAGCAAAGGCAGTGTTTCCCGTAGTGGATATATGCCCCATAACAAACCAGATTGGATCAGTTAATAGATGCATTTTTGGTGTATTTCTGTTTTTCAGTCGTCATGCTTTTGTTGGGAGGATTAGTTAGTGAATAGCATTTAGCATGACCATACCACACCTCACTCCATTATTTCCCACTTATGTGATAGGTTAAATGACTGTCATTAATTATGTTCTTATCAACCTCAATTTTCGATATGCGGACTGTAAGCACTTCAGCTGTCACGTGGCTACTCATGATTATCAGTTTTCTGTATGGATCAATTTTTCATAGTATATCAGTTGTACATGGAACAATCAGAGGATATCGCCATATCTAATTACAGTGGCCATCAAACGGTATATGGATCAATTTTTTTTTACAGTGGATGTCATGTGAATCGGACCACTTCACTCCGTTCATGCTTCCTTTCATGAATACACATTCTTATTACTTTCTGACTGCTAGCATATGGCTTACCTTGGGAACACCGACTTCTACAATACCCAAAATTTGTGCAAAGCAATACTCACACTCTTGGGTTGGAAAAGTGGACAAACTTTTCTTCAGTACATTCAAAATATGTGCAAAGCAAATAAGCAATACATTGTTCAGACTGAGAAATGGAAGCGGTTTACCAAAAAATAGAAGCAAGTACTACAATATAACTTTATTGAAGAAAGGTTTCTTCAATGCATAATTATGTAATAAATTTTATTATGAGAATACCCATTAACCGAAATACACAAAGTTTGATAATGAAAAATATGATATCTTGAAGCCATAGTTCTGAATAAATCAAAACATGAAGTAAGTTGCTTCTGGGGATGGTTACAACCAGCAAAAGAAATCGTCTCTGCTGAGATATGTCTTCATATAGTTATTTTTGGAGAACTGGTTGATAGATTTGGCAAACCAATTATGGCTTATTGCATGATTGTCTACATGTTGCACTGGGGAACCTGCATATATTAAAAAAATAATACATTATTGGTAAATGATCATCCTGTTTCCTAAAATAAAAAGAATCAAGATGCCCCAAAAGATTTTAAAGTGTAGTCTTTTGATAAGGGTTATGTACCCAAAACAAAATTGTATTTCAAACTACATACATGCTAGGATTATAGATCTGATGTACTTTTGCGTGATTTTCACTATGTACATGATCTAATTAAAAAATTAATTAATAGTAGATGTAGGTGTGGGGTGTAGTATTAAATAAGTGATATAAGTGCAAGGACACACTATAAGTGCAATTTATATTCCTTTAAACATTAGTTGTTATAGCACAACCGTCCTTAGATAGTAATATTTGCAGGTGTGGTAACATCTATTGCTGGTTACAACATTATATATTATAGAAAAAGGGTCGAACTATTAAGGGAAATTATGTATTCACTTACCGGCTTATCGTAAAATGCATGGATGTGAAGTTCGTACACGTTTTGTTCTGGTGAGAATGGGATAATATTGTGTTTGATTGTACCACGCGCTCCAGCGAATGAACCAGTTCCTCCCACGATGCTCCACTCACCATCAAGCGGAACAAAACCAATGACATTGAGCATGGACCCCCCAAAACTGCTTGCAACAGCAAAATAAGTGAAAGTTCAATATGCGGTTAGCCTGAAATGCCAGAGCCAGTGCTGCACACGTATGTAAATATGGTATTTGTGGATAATTTTAACAAAACAGAGAGTAATAAATTCAATGGACAAAGTATATACCTTGCATCTTCGAACCAAAAGTTGGAGGAAAAGTACCATTGGTTGTTTGCTGGACTAGCAAGCATATGTAGGCCGCGTGCGTGTCCAACAACGGTGCAGTTCGCACCAGGTGCAGTTGTTAGACTCCAATCATTAACAACAGTCTGACCATACCAACTGGTTTGTCCGACGACCGGAAATTGGTTAGTGTAAGGGCCTGACCCAACTTGGTTAAGGTACAAGTGCATGCAAAGCTCGGTCTGGACAAGAGCTGTAGCAACAGTAGCTAGCTGAAAATATGCCATGGATTGATTATTTGGCAATACGATTTTATGAGGTGGGGGCTTAAGCTAGAATATGGGGCTTCATGTTTGTATGAATGGAACCATGGCAATATATAGAGAGTGATGGACGCAGCAGCTCTGAAATTTCTATAAGTGCTGCGCATGGACACTCCATATTATTTTCTGTACGACCTACGGAGATGGCATATTGGCAGATGCCCACAGCTTGTACCGGCTATAATGCACAATTTTTTTTTTCTTTCGTTCATTTGACTTTTGCCAACGTGTATGGCATCTTTGCACAACTCATAAGTAGCTATGCTGAGTCTCTTGGAATGTGCTAGGTCAGTTGAAAATATGCATAGTGTGATTATTAATTTACGGATCACGTGATCATTAGAGTGAAACCAGCACTACGAATCTTGCAGAAATAAGTAACATGGTGCCACATGAACATTTTTTCACTATGTATATTTGTTGTTTTACAGACATTTTGCTGTGTGTCTCGTTTCTAATCTAAGATGTCAAAACTGAAACTATGGATCTTGTATGTGCTCTAGATCCTAGATCTTGGAAGTGGAAGTCAATAATAGTCAGCATTTAAATCTTGAGGTGCAATCAATATAGTTTATATTAGGACTACACCATGGTTGAAATTGACCCCGCACATGGCCAGGTTCTAGGTATATACTGTAGAGCCAACTAGATTGGATCTGTTGATGGCTCAGGTAAGTTTCTAGTCTATTGGGGTTTTAAAGTCAAAATAATGTTGTTGTGGGATGGAATGGACCATTTAGGGAAAAGTGTAGGTCATGAATCAGACTGCCTCAAACTTTCAGGCTTTTTGATCAATTTTAATTTTTAACATATATATGGGACATCCTCATCACTTCAGATGTTGTGTGACTACTTGAGATTTTGTCAGTTTCTTCTATTCTCTAAAATATGGCTATATATTTTTGTAGTGGCTGTATGGAGCAATTTTTTTACTGCATATCAAATGATGTCATATACATCATTTTAGCGAGTAACCATAGGAGTGAATAGGACCACTCCGCACTGATCGGTGGAGAGTTTTCTCGGCCAAGGGCAGTACATTTAGGGGTTGTTTGGTGTCCCGCACGGGATCAAGCCAGGCTCCCCACGTGCAGGGATCGATAGTTTGGTTGCCTGCAGCTGCCTCCAAGCCAGCCCCCCCCCCCCCCTTGCAACACAGCTCCGCAACCAAGCTCCGGAGGAACGGTTGAATCGACCTTTTCTGCTGGGCCTAGCTGGCTGGATGCGGCTATTTCTCTCTTAATGATGGTATTAGTGTATAATTAGTGAATATCAAGTGATATTAAGATGTTTTAAGATGATTAACACATTGTTACATATTATAAGTACTTTTGAAGTGTATTTGTATGAAATAAAAATTATAGTCATGATATTTTAATATTTTTATCTCATGCAACTTATCCTATTCGGGCAAGCAAACAACATATCTGCTCAACCAAGCTTAGTTGGTGCGGTCAACCAAACATAGCAGAGTTGCATGTGCCCAGCCTGTCCCATGTGGGCCAGGCTCCCAGATGCACATTATGTTGACTATGTATATTTTGTTTTTTACATACACTACTCTGCGGTGTCATGTTTATGATCTCAATGCAAAGCTCGATTTATAGATCTTCAAGTCCTGGAGATTGTAGATGTACTAATTGGATGTCAATGATAGTGATACATAAAATTAGAGGTTTGATCACTTCACGCCACAATTGAAATTGATCCAGTAAACTAACAGGTGTTGGATATATGTCCTAGAACTAACTAGACTGGATCTGTTAATGGCTTAGATGCATTTAAGATCTATATATATGTGGGATGAATAATTAAGTGAATATAATTACGCTGCCTCACTCATTTCTTTCTCACTTATGTGATAAGGTAAACGGCCAACATTTATTGTGGTTCCAATAAAACTTTGGTATGATGATTGTTAAATACCAACAGGTATATTAGGTACCATTCACTTTAATTTTTGAAATGATGGTTGATCTGGAAATGTAGTTAAAATATAAATTAAATTAGTACTAGTTCCGGTGTTTTTGTTTCGTGGTTCCACCTATTTGGTACATGTCCCACAATTGCACAATTTCTTTTGTTGGATTTATTTTTTCTCCAAGGATTTCTAATAATATACTCCCTCCGTCCTTTTTAGAGCAACTCCAGCAATGGCCCCTATTTAGAGCCCCTACTTTGTTGAATAGGGGGTGCCCCCAACTTTATGGGGCTCTAATTTTGTCCCCGAGTCCAGCAATAGCCCCAACTTTGAAGCCCTACTCTCACCTGACATAGGTAGGACCTGCTTGTCAGTGGCCCGTATCTTTTCTTCTCCATGTCTCTCTTCTCTCACGCATCTCTCCATTCCTCTCTCCCCACGTGCTTCACTGGCTCCAACTCCTGCCGCCGCAGCAGCATAGAGGCCCATGCCGCTGCCCTCCTCCGCCTCCGCCTCCGCAGCCTGCAGCTCCAACTCCCCGCCGTCGATGCCCCACGTAGCACTCCGCCGCCGCTTGCGTCGCGCGACTCGTAACTGCGCGAAGCGGCGCCATGGCGGCTCCCATCTCGCCGGAGAGGAGGCCGGTCAACGCGGATGCCCACAGCGGCTGCACTCCTCCGCGTGGACCTCGGGAGACCGCCGTCTTCGCTTGTAGGCCGGAGGAGCACGGGCTCGTCCTGCAAGGCCCGGGCGGCGCGGATGGGGGCGCAGCGGCGCAGGTTGATCTCGCGGCGGTCGCTCCATCTCCCCTGCCCCTCAAGAGCTTGCGCGACCGGCGAATCGAGCTCCCGACAGTCGAATCGAGGTCAAGGCCAGCGAATCGAGCTCCAATTGACCGAATCGAGGGGCGGTGTGCTGGAGCTTCAGGCGGACGCACTGGAGCTTGGGCGGAGGAGCTCAAAACTGTATGACCCACAAAATATAGAAGTTTAGATATGGGATAAAGTGGCTAGATCATTGATCTTGTAACCCCAAGAGATTCTACATCTAGGAATTGGATGTCGGTGATAGACTGATAATCAACACCCGAAGACGGCATAACAATTAAAATTGATCCTGCACACGCCAGGTGTTCGATCACTACGGGAAACACATGCTTTGCCGAGTGCCGGATACACTAGGCAAAGAACGGTTTACTCTCGGCTAAGGATTTGCTGGTGTGGGTATGCTTGACATCTCTACAGCTGCGTAAGCAGTCCATGTTCTTATTCTTGTTCAATATTCCCCGCTCCAGTCTCCCCTGTTCTTGTTCAATCTCCGTCATCGCAGTTCCAGTTTGTAAAACTGCCAGGTTCACATGAATTCGGTGGCAGGCTCAGTGGTAATTTTGCAAAATTGGATGGGGACCAAATTGGGGATTTTTCCTGACATAAGTTCATCTCCTTATACACATCAAGAGCATAGCACCATTGGGTTCCTTTGTACTTGCATTATTGAACTTTCTCAGAAGCTTTACAGACCAAACCATCTGCACACAGATGGACAAGTAAAGGAAAACATGCAAATGATTGTCGAATTAACCAGGGGTGATGGTGGTGGTAAATAACCAACAGCATACAACATTGGATTGAAATGCGCAGCACCTGCCCGTCAGAGGCATCTAGCAGCGTGCCACTGTACCCACAAGGCTACAACAATTCAGGACCCAGTGACGGAGTCATGCGCAATGCACTTGCAGAGCAGAAACTTTGTCCATAGTAACCTTGTGGTAATCCCAAGAGGGTTGCTCGGTAGGTTCCGGAACACATCTTCCTAGTGCCGCTTGTTCAGCAAAGCCATGACGATGAAAGGTGGGTGTGGTTGACCCATGGTGCGAACCATAATCGAACCGTCAAACCATTTTTCAGGAAGAGGGACAGCAGAGCCATCCATTTTAACTTATATGATTGTTCCATAAGCACCAATGGATAGTATGGATCGAACCATCTTGTCGCGCTGTCCCATGCATGCGTGCAGCAGGCGATTAAGTTAAGAAAACAATCCGTCCTGCTGTGACTTTCGGTTGCATTGCTTTGTAACTCCAACCAAGCAGCCATACACTACCTCTGAAACATGGCTTTTCTAAAATAAAATTATAGATAACAAAGTGATTTGTGTAGGTGTCCGCAGTCGCCGTTGGTGCAAGCTTGCAGTAGTAGTTGCAACAACAGTGCAACACTATTTGTCTATTTCAGACCAGCGACATTTCTCACTCCATGGTTGAAACGATTGGCCAAAGCAAAGTGCCGAGCATGTATAAATTAAACCATCACTCTAAAATTCTTCATACAGTAACATCTATGACAAGTTACTAGGACTAGCTCGAAGTGCTCCTCCACATACTCTATGGCCCTTGCAGTTGTCCAGAGGTACTGCACTGCAACAAGCAAATTGATCAACTCCTATCAGTGAATGAGGTCACAAAATAAAACCAGTGAAGCAAGAATGAACCACAATATATCTCTATGAAATATATATAGAGGTACTGCACTGTAAGTCTGTAACAAGCAAATTGATCAACTCCTCTCATGCTGCTCACTCGGCTATTGCAGCTGCACAACAACAGTCATCTGCACCGAGCAGAATCTTTTTATACCCCCAAATGAAATGCATCCGAAAATATCAATCTATCTGCAGGTAATTCAAAATATTTTGAAATCAGTAAAAGAGCAAAGATGGTTCTCTTAACCGATTTAAGATTGCGCAGGTTTGTGGTACAATTTTGCCTAATGAAATAGTTTATAAGCCTCCATCCAAAATAGAAATAGATGCATCCTGCCCTGAATTAATCAAGCCATCAATTATTGTAACGAGGGAGCTCTGAGCGCAGTGCCGGCCCTAGGATTTCGAGGGCCCTCGGGCAGGGGGTGGATCCAGCGTGGGGGCTGGTGCCCCCCCACCCCCACCCCCATGCTGTCTATTGGAGCCCCCCGAGCCCCCCTAGCAAATTTGAGTCATGAATTGGAAGAGGACGAAGGAAGAGAGGAGGAAGAACAAGAAAAATAAGGGGGGGGGGGGGAGGAGAAGGAAGAAAATAAGCCCTCCCCCTCTCCATAGATCCTGGATTCGCCACTACCATCGGGCGAACTTATCACAACGGTCCTAAGTCTAGACCTTATATAAAAGTATATATACATATATTTGATAATTATCAAGGAACAATATAGATTAAACCTGAATGATTTATCACTGAAACTGAACGATTAAACCGATCAAAGTTCGGAGATTTGCCTTCGAAGTTCAGGACGTTTCTGAGTGATTGTTGTCCTCATGATGGGCGGATGGTGCGATCAGATCGCAAATCAAAATTTGATCGCTACGCTGCCCAGCTGCCGGCGCGCTCCGAGGGCACCCTCGACTCTGCAAGGGCTCCACACCTATCTTTGTGCCGCGTCGCTTAGAGACTCGGGAGATGGGGTTTGGCGGCCGTTCGAGTATCACAAGCCGCGAAGCATCCGTCATGTGAACAATGTTACCGATTGAGCTCATGGACCGCCGATTTTCATAGTATACACATGTATATGTATTGTATACATATATGGGCATGGGCCCTCGGCTGTCGCACCCGTTGCCTACCCCTAGGGCCGGCCCTGTCTGAGCGAGCAAGTCAGAAAACTAGAGAGCAATAACAAGCTTGAGGATAGAAGGGCAATAGGAGAAACAGAGGAGCTCATCTTTGTTATCCAGTACAGCTTCAAGCGGACGTCCACGGCAGGGACCGGACGGCTGGCCACGCAGATGAACTGGTGGGCGGCCAAGGTAAGGAAGGGAGGGCGCGGGGCGGACCAGCAGACAGGGGTAGAACTCCAGGAGGGATGGGAATATCATGGGATCCGGCGGCAGACCGCCACTTGGCCAGGCCATGACCCACGGTAGAGATGGGATCCGCGGCGGTAGCGGTGGCCACAGATTCGGGAGCTCACTCACGCATGGGCATATGCAGGAGACGCTGAAGGATGAACCAGCTGGGCTTGCCGCCCCAGGGAAGAACATCAGATGGATCGAACCTCTCAACCCAAAGGTTCGAGCGGTTCTGATTCTCTGACCCTAACCTATTTGATGGCATAAACAAGGTGGGTTTTCATGGGCCGGGTCGACGAACCGATGGGTCCACCCGATCCATGCCCATCTTTAATGACGATGATCATGAATCCAAGCTTTTGGCATTGGGCACACCAACTGCTTTTTAGTTTCAGCGTCCACAGCTTGAGCCACCTTTGAGGTTGTGGAACATCAGTAGTGTGTTGAGTGGGCATTTGGAGAATATCCACATTAACGAATTAAGCAGAAGCACTGCTATGTAACGGTGTAAACAGTGGCAGAGCCAGCCAAGTCAGATGGTGTTGTCAGCTTGATTTTCCAGCCGATCTTTGGGACCAAACACACCCCCACCCCCCCCCCACACACACACACACAACAAACAAACTCTCCATTTCAACTCTTGCATTATTCCATTTCTTGTTTCACCAACGGCCAAGCTTTTTTATATTTTTCTTTGCACATACACCTCTCCACTCACAGACTACTCCCTACGGTGTGTAGTTACTGTAGCAACAAACCCCTCCTGAGAGACTTGCACCACCTACTTAATGTCTATGAGAGGTTCCCTCTGCTATTCACAAGATCACAGACCAACTCTGCTCTCACTGTCTTCTCTCGTCATATTTGTTTTCCGGATGCTGCTCAATCCAAACCCGAATCACATACATCAAGGCATGCATAAACTAGCAAGATGATGGATATGATAAGTGAATAATCAAGTATTTGAAAAGGGAAGAAATAAATCGGCAGATCCTCAAAAAAGAAATGACCAAACTACCCCTCTTGAGTTTGCATTGGCATATGTGCTGTCGGCTATTGCTTGGGAGTTGGGATTTGTGTGGACCTTGAGAGCTGCATGATGTCTTCTTTAGTTCTTCCTCCTCCCACCACCACCGTTCACTTCGGGCGTGACTGCTTTATGCTGCTACTCACGAGTGCTCATCAGAGGGGTGGGAGATGGGGGGAGCGACCAATGTTAGGTTAGGGTTTGGAGTTGCTGGGGTGGGGCTCCAACAATGGTCGGAGGCCATAGAAGAGGAACACGGCAGGGGGCTCCTTGTACTTGCATTATTGAACTTTCTCAGCAGCTTCGATCTTACAGACCAAAATAGCTTCACACAGATTGACAAGGAATGGAAACCATGCTTGTTCAACCAAGAACGATGTTTGTGCTAACCAACCTAAAGCAACACTGGATTGCAATGCGAAGCAGCAGCGCATCAGAGGCGTTGGAGTTTTGTAACGTACTCCCCACGTGCAGGGATCGATAGTTTGGTTGCTTGCAGCTGCCTCCAAGCCAGCCCCCCCCTGCATGCAACACAGCTCCGCAACCAGGCTCCGGAGGAACGGTTGAATCGACCTTTTCTGCCGGGTCTAGCTGGCAGGATGCGGCTATTTCTCTCTTAATGATGATATTAGTGTATAATTAGTGAATATCAAGTGATATTAAGATTTTTTAAGATGATTAACACATTGTTACATATTATAAGTACTTTTGAAGTGTATTTGTATGAAATAAAAATTATAGTCATGATATTTTAATATTTTTATCTCATGCAACTTATCCTATTCGGGCAAGCAAACAACATATCTGCTCAACCAAGCTTAGTTGGTGCGGTCAACCAAACATAGCAGAGTTGCATGTGCCCAGCCTGTCCCATGTGGGCCTGGCTCCTAGATGCAAACCAGACTATGGTCATCCAGGCAACCAAACGCCCCCTTCTGTTGGGGATTGCAGCACTTTCATATGAGCTCATGATGCTGTCTAGTGTGACTCACAGATACTAAAAGTTGGAAGCTAGGTACACTGCCTAGTGAAACCAGCAATAGGAATCTTGCAGAAACAAATAACAGGATACCACATGCACATTATGTTGACTATGTATATTTTGTCTTTTACATACACTACTCTGCGGTGTCATGTTTATGATCTCAATGCAAAGCTCGATTTATAGATCTTCAAGTCCTGGAGATTGTAGATGTACTAATTGGATGTCAAGGATAGTGATACATAAAATTAGAGGTTTGATCACTTGTCTGAGACACGACACAATTGAAATTGATCCAGTAAACTAACAGGTGTTGGATATATGTCCTAGAACTAACTAGACTGGATCTGTTAATGGCTTAGATGCATTTAAGATCTATATATATGTGGGATGAATAATTAAGTGAATATAATTACCCTGCCTCACTCATTTCTTTCTCACTTATGTGATAAGGTAAACGGCCAACATTTATTGTGGTTCCAATAAAACTTTGGTATGATGATTGTTAAATACCAACAGGTATATTAGGTACCATTCACTTTAATTTTTGAAATGATGGTTGATCTGGAAATGTAGTTAAAATATAAATTAAATTAGTACTAGTTCCGGTGTTTTTGTTTCTTGGTTCCACCTATTTAGTACATGTCCCACAATTGCACAATTTCTTTTGTTGGATTTATTTTTTCTCCAAGGATTTCTAATAATATACTCCCTCCGTCCTTTTTAGAGCAACTCGAGCAATGGCCCCTATTTAGAGCCCCACTTTGTTGAATAGGGGGTGCCTCCAACTTTATGGGGCTCTAATTTTGTCCCGGAGTCTAGCAATAGCCCCAACTTTGAAGCCCCTACTCTCACCTGACATATGTAGGACCTAATTGTCAGTGGCCCGTATCTTTTCTTCTCGCTGTCTCTCTTCTCTCACGCATCTCTCCATTCCTCTCTCCCCACGTGCTTCACTGGCTCCAACTCCCGCCGCCGCAGCAGCATAGAGGCCCATGCCGCTGCCCTCCTCCGCCTCCGCCTCCGCCTCCGCCTCCGCAGCCTGCAGCTCCAACTCCCGCCGTCGATGCCCCGCGTAGCACTCCGCCGCCGCTTGCTTCGCATGACTCGTACCTGCGTGAAGCGGCGCCATGGCGGCTCCCATCTCGCCAGAGAGGAGGCCGGTCAACGCGGATGCCCACAGCGGCTGCACTTCTCCGCGTGGACCTCGGGAGACCGCCGTCTTCGC
Source organism: Cenchrus fungigraminus (assembly GCA_036936925.1). Lineage (NCBI taxonomy): Eukaryota > Viridiplantae > Streptophyta > Magnoliopsida > Poales > Poaceae > Cenchrus > Cenchrus fungigraminus. The sequence goes on from CM072774.1 coordinate 19,093,639, forward strand.
TTGTAGGCCGGAGGAGCACAGGCTCAACTTGCAAGGCCCGGGCGACGCGGATGGGGGCGCAGCGGCGCAGGTGGATCTCGCGGTGGTCGCTCCATCTCCCCTGCCCCTCAGGAGCTTGCGCGACCGGCGAATCGAGCTCCCGACAATCGAATCGAGGTCAAGGCCGGCGAATCGAGCTCCAATCGACCGAATCGAGGGGCGGTGTGCTAGAGCTTCAGGCGGACGCACTGGAGCTCGGGCGGAGGAGCTCAAAACTGTATGACCCAAAAAATATAGAAGTTTAGATATGGGATAAAGTGGCTAGATCATTGATCTTGTAACCCCAAGAGATTCTACATCTAGGAATTGGATGTCGGTGATAGACTGATAATCAACACCTGAAGACGACATAAGAATTAAAATTGATCCTGCACACGCCAGGTGTTCGATCACTACGGGAAACACATGCTTTGCCGAGTGCTGGATACACTAGGCAAAGAACGGTTTACTCTCGGCTAAGGGTTTGCCGAGAGTAGCTCTTGGCAAAGGTCTCTGGGGAGAGATTCTCTCGGTAGATGGGGTCTTTGCTGAGCCGCCCCCACCCCCCGCGCCCCCATGGCACTCGTTGGTCGTGAGTGCCCCTGAGTGCAATTTGGCTCTCGGCAAACAAATTTCAAAACGAATAAAAAAAATCACCGGTCAGGCACCACGGCCCCACCGACAAGGTACCACGGGGGCCCATCGACGGGCCAAGCGCCCTGCCAGCACCACGAATGTAGATCTGGGGAGCCAGTCACCACCGCACCAGGGATGGGAGCTCTATGCCGCGCATGCCGGAGGAAGCTTGGGGACGCAACCGCCAGAGGGAGCTCGAGGTGTATGCGCCGCCTCCGGTGTAGAGGAGGCCAATGTGCCACCGCCGGAGGGAGCTCGAGGCCGATGTGACGCTGCCGATGTAGAGGAGGCTGATGCGCCACCATCATAGATCCCCCCGTCGTCCTCAAAGATCCCGCCGCCAGAGTCGAAGAAATCTTCATTGTCGTTGTAGATCTCGCCTTCGTCATCGTAGATGCACCGCCTACTCCTCGAGATGCACTGCCGCCGCCTACTCCTCACCCGACATTGCTGGCCGCGGCGCCTACTCCTTGAGCAGCTAGCCGCGGTGCCGTTCCTCGCCCCACCGCCCCTCTTCACCAATCACCAGTGAGGCGCGAGCAGAGGGGGGAGGACAAGAGCCGCAAGTTGAGGGACGACAACCGGCCACTGCCGGAGAGAGAGGGCCGATGCGGGGAGGCGGAGCACTAAGAGGAGAGGTAGCGGTCTAGTGGCAGTGCCGACAACCATCCTTCGCCCCGGGCTCTGTGGACCCCGCCGCCGCCACTGCGGGCGTGAGAGGCGCGCGGAGGATGCGAATGGGGTTAGGGATTCCGGGGTCATCGGCCGCCGGATTTTTTTACAACAAATGAAATCAATGGATAGCCTTCGATCCGGTGATCAATGACTCCAGGCACCCGACAGATAGATGGGGTCACATTCGCCCCAGGTGGACGAGGCGCGCGGGGCGATTCAACGGCCTACTCATCGGTTTGTGGGCCTTGAGCCAAGCCTGGGTCAGATGTTTGCCTAGAACCCAAAATCTGGATCTCGGCAAAGGTTGCTCTTTGCAGAGAGGAATACTCACGACAATGAAAATTTTAATCAAATTAATTGTTAAAAATAGCAATTAGATGTGAAAATTTTCTAAAACATAACATGACACCAGTTATGTTGTTTATTACTTATAGAACAATGTTTGTAGTAAATCTCAAATTTAAATGTCTCTAAGACTCCGAACCTAATGACATTAGTTCAAATTCTTAGAAACTTCTAGTGAGATATTCCGGTTTCTAAACAGTGTAGTGTCAAAGTGTTCAAAACATTCTCAATTTTTTACCACAACCTGCACATATGATATCATGATCACTTGATAAATTTCGTAATTTTCACACTTCATTTGCAATTTATACAATTTTAAAACCTTTCTACCTCACGATCTTCGTCATGACCATGCCAGAAATTTAGCTTCATTTCATGTACATGGTCTTAGAGATGTTTCATGAACTTGAATATCATTTTGCACCAACTTTACTTTATGATTTCATGCACTTGCAGTTCATATAGGACGTATACGAAAAAATTACCCAGAATGAAGTAAAATTGTTAAATATAGAAAACAGAGCTAAAATTGTGCCAAATTTGAACACAAGTTTTGTATAAGTGTATGTTGAGGGAACAAGAAGGTTGGAGCAAAGAAAGTGATTTTTTTAATTTTTTTGCCGAGAGCCGAAGAAATGCACTCGGCAAAGAGGCCTCTTTGCCGAGTGCTTCGCTTTTGCCGATAGTTTTTTGGTTGCTCTCGGCAAAGAGGCTTCTTTGCCGAGAGCCCGAGAGGTGGCTCTTGGCAAAGACCCAGGCTCTCAGCAAAGGCAGTGTTTCCCGTAGTGGATATATGCCCCATAACAAACCAGATTGGATCAGTAATAGATGCATTTTTGGTGTATTTCTGTTTTTCAGTCGTCATGCTTTTGTTGGGAGGATTAGTTAGTGAATAGCATTTAGCATGACCATACCACACCTCACTCCATTATTTCCCACTTATGTGATAGGTTAAATGACTGTCATTAATTATGTTCTTATCAACCTCAATTTTCGATATGCGGACTGTAAGCACTTCAGCTGTCACGTGGCTACTCATGATTATCAGTTTTCTGTATGGATCAATTTTTCATAGTATATCAGTTGTACATGGAACAATCAGAGGATATCGCCATATCTAATTACAGTGGCCATCAAACGGTATATGGATCAATTTTTTTTTATAGTGGATGTCATGTGAATCGGACCACTTCACTCCGTTCATGCTTCCTTTCATGAATACACATTCTTATTACTTTCTGACTGCTAGCATATGGCTTACCTTGGGAACACCGACTTCTACAATACCCAAAATTTGTGCAAAGCAATACTCACACTCTTGGGTTGGAAAAGTGGACAAACTTTTCTACAGTACATTCAAAATATGTGCAAAGCAAATAAGCAATACATTGTTCAGACTGAGAAATGGAAGCGGTTTACCAAAAAATAGAAGCAAGTACTACAATATAACTTTATTGAAGAAAGGTTTCTTCAATGCATAATTATGTAATAAATTTTATTATGAGAATACCCATTAACCGAAATACACAAAGTTTGATAATGAAAAATATGATATCTTGAAGCCATAGTTCTGAATAAATCAAAACATGAAGTAAGTTGCTTCTGGGGATGGTTACAACCAGCAAAAGAAATCGTCTCTGCTGAGATATGTCTTCATATAGTTATTTTTGGAGAACTGGTTGATAGATTTGGCAAACCAATTATGGCTTATTGCATGATTGTCTACATGTTGCACTGGGGAACCTGCATATATTAAAAAAATAATACATTATTGGTAAATGATCATCCTGTTTCCTAAAATAAAAAGAATCAAGATGCCCCAAAAGATTTTAAAGTGTAGTCTTTTGATAAGGGTTATGTACCCAAAACAAAATTGTATTTCAAACTACATACATGCTAGGATTATAGATCTGATGTACTTTTGCGTGATTTTCACTATGTACATGATCTAATTAAAAAATTAATTAATAGTAGATGTAGGTGTGGGGGTGTAGTATTAAATAAGTGATATAAGTGCAAGGACACACTATAAGTGCAATTTATATTCCTTTAAACATTAGTTGTTATAGCACAACCGTCCTTAGATAGTAATATTTGCAGGTGTGGTAACATCTATTGCTGGTTACAACATTATATATTATAGAAAAAGGGTCGAACTATTAAGGGAAATTATGTATTCACTTACCGGCTTATCGAAAAATGCATGGATGTGAAGTTCGTACACGTTTTGTTCTGGTGAGAATGGGATAATATTGTGTTTGATTGTACCACGCGCTCCAACGAATGAACCAGTTCCTCCCACGATGCTCCACTCACCATCAAGCGGAACAAAACCAATGACATTGAGCATGGACCCCCCAAAACTGCTTGCAACAGCAAAATAAGTGAAAGTTCAATATGCGGTTAGCCTGAAATGCCAGAGCCAGTGCTGCACACGTATGTAAATATGGTATTTGTGGATAATTTTAACAAAACAGAGAGTAATAAATTCAATGGACAAAGTATATACCTTGCATCTTCGAACCAAAAGTTGGAGGAAAAGTACCATTGGTTGTTTGCTGGACTAGCAAGCATATGTAGGCCACGTGCGTGTCCAACAACGGTGCAGTTCGCACCAGGTACAGTTGTTAGACACCAATCATTAACCACAGTCTGACCATACCAACTGGTTTGTCCGACGACCGGAAATTGGTTAGTGTAAGGGCCTGACCCAACTTGGTTAAGGTACAAGTGCATGCAAAGCTCGGTCTGGACAAGAGCTGTAGCAACAGTAGCTAGCTGAAAATATGCCATGGATTGATTATTTGGCAATACGATTTTATGAGGTGGGGGCTTAAGCTAGAATATGGGGCTTCATGTTTGTATGAATGGAACCATGGCAATATATAGAGAGTGATGGACGCAGCAGCTCTGAAATTTCTATAAGTGCTGCGCATGGACACTCCATATTATTTTCTGTACGACCTACGGAGATGGCATATTGGCAGATGCCCACAGCTTGTACCGGCTATAATGCACAATTTTTTTTTTCTTTCTTTCATTTGACTTTTGCCAATGTGTATGGCATCTTTGCACAACTCATAAGTAGCTATGCTGAGTCTCTTGGAATGTGCTAGGTCAGTTGAAAATATGCATAGTGTGATTATTAATTTACGGATCACGTGATCATTAGAGTGAAACCAGCACTACGAATCTTGCAGAAATAAGTAACATGGTGCCACATGAACATTTTTTCACTATGTATATTTGTTGTTTTACAGACATTTTGCTGTGTGTCTCGTTTCTAATCTAAGATGTCAAAACTGAAACTATGGATCTTGTATGTGCTCTAGATCCTAGATCTTGGAAGTGGAAGTCAATAATAGTCAGCATTTAAATCTTGAGGTGCAATCAATATAGTTTATATTAGGACTACACCATGGTTGAAATTGACCCTGCACATGGCCAGGTTCTAGGTATATACTGTAGAGCCAACTAGATTGAATCTGTTGATGGCTCAGGTAAGTTTCTAGTCTATTGGGGTTTTAAAGTCAAAATAATGTTGTTGTGGGATGGAATGGACCATTTAGGGAAAAGTGTAGGTCATGAATCAGACTGCCTCAAACTTTCAGGCTTTTTGATCAATTTTAATTTTTAACATATATATGGGACATCCTCATCACTTCAGATGTTGTGTGACTACTTGAGATTTTGTCAGTTTCTTCTATTCTCTAAAATATGGCTATATATTTTTGTAGTGGCTGTATGGAGCAATTTTTTTACTGCATATCAAATGATGTCATATACATCATTTTAGCGAGTAACCATAGGAGTGAATAGGACCACTCCGCACTGATCGGTGGAGAGTTTTCTCGGCCAAGGGCAGTACATTTAGGGGTTGTTTGGTGTCCCGCACGGGATCAAGCCAGGCTCCCCACGTGCAGGGATCGATAGTTTGGTTGCCTGCAGCTGCCTCAAAGCCAGCCCCCCCCCCCCCCTTGCAACACAGCTCCGCAACCAAGCTCCGGAGGAACGGTTGAATCGACCTTTTCTGCTGGGCCTAGCTGGCTGGATGCGGCTATTTCTCTCTTAATGATGGTATTAGTGTATAATTAGTGAATATCAAGTGATATTAAGATGTTTTAAGATGATTAACACATTGTTACATATTATAAGTACTTTTGAAGTGTATTTGTATGAAATAAAAATTATAGTCATGATATTTTAATATTTTTATCTCATGCAACTTATCCTATTCGGGCAAGCAAACAACATATCTGCTCAACCAAGCTTAGTTGGTGCGGTCAACCAAACATAGCAGAGTTGCATGTGCCCAGCCTGTCCCATGTGGGCCAGGCTCCCAGATGCACATTATGTTGACTATGTATATTTTGTTTTTTACATACACTACTCTGCGGTGTCATGTTTATGATCTCAATGCAAAGCTCGATTTATAGATCTTCAAGTCCTGGAGATTGTAGATGTACTAATTGGATGTCAATGATAGTGATACATAAAATTAGAGGTTTGATCACTTCACGCCACAATTGAAATTGATCCAGTAAACTAACAGGTGTTGGATATATGTCCTAGAACTAACTAGACTGGATCTGTTAATGGCTTAGATGCATTTAAGATCTATATATATGTGGGATGAATAATTAAGTGAATATAATTACGCTGCCTCACTCATTTCTTTCTCACTTATGTGATAAGGTAAACGGCCAACATTTATTGTGGTTCCAATAAAACTTTGGTATGATGATTGTTAAATACCAACAGGTATATTAGGTACCATTCACTTTAATTTTTGAAATGATGGTTGATCTGGAAATGTAGTTAAAATATAAATTAAATTAGTACTAGTTCCGGTGTTTTTGTTTCGTGGTTCCACCTATTTGGTACATGTCCCACAATTGCACAATTTCTTTTGTTGGATTTATTTTTTCTCCAAGGATTTCTAATAATATACTCCCTCCGTCCTTTTTAGAGCAACTCCAGCAATGGCCCCTATTTAGAGCCCCTACTTTGTTGAATAGGGGGTGCCCCCAACTTTATGGGGCTCTAATTTTGTCCCCGAGTCCAGCAATAGCCCCAACTTTGAAGCCCTACTCTCACCTGACATAGGTAGGACCTGCTTGTCAGTGGCCCGTATCTTTTCTTCTCCATGTCTCTCTTCTCTCACGCATCTCTCCATTCCTCTCTCCCCACGTGCTTCACTGGCTCCAACTCCTGCCGCCGCAGCAGCATAGAGGCCCATGCCGCTGCCCTCCTCCGCCTCCGCCTCCGCAGCCTGCAGCTCCAACTCCCCGCCGTCGATGCCCCACGTAGCACTCCGCCGCCGCTTGCGTCGCGCGACTCGTAACTGCGCGAAGCGGCGCCATGGCGGCTCCCATCTCGCCGGAGAGGAGGCCGGTCAACGCGGATGCCCACAGCGGCTGCACTCCTCCGCGTGGACCTCGGGAGACCGCCGTCTTCGCTTGTAGGCCGGAGGAGCACGGGCTCGTCCTGCAAGGCCCGGGCGGCGCGGATGGGGGCGCAGCGGCGCAGGTTGATCTCGCGGCGGTCGCTCCATCTCCCCTGCCCCTCAAGAGCTTGCGCGACCGGCGAATCGAGCTCCCGACAGTCGAATCGAGGTCAAGGCCAGCGAATCGAGCTCCAATTGACCGAATCGAGGGGCGGTGTGCTGGAGCTTCAGGCGGACGCACTGGAGCTTGGGCGGAGGAGCTCAAAACTGTATGACCCACAAAATATAGAAGTTTAGATATGGGATAAAGTGGCTAGATCATTGATCTTGTAACCCCAAGAGATTCTACATCTAGGAATTGGATGTCGGTGATAGACTGATAATCAACACCCGAAGACGGCATAACAATTAAAATTGATCCTGCACACGCCAGGTGTTCGATCACTACGGGAAACACATGCTTTGCCGAGTGCCGGATACACTAGGCAAAGAACGGTTTACTCTCGGCTAAGGATTTGCTGGTGTGGGTATGCTTGACATCTCTACAGCTGCGTAAGCAGTCCATGTTCTTATTCTTGTTCAATATTCCCCGCTCCAGTCTCCCCTGTTCTTGTTCAATCTCCGTCATCGCAGTTCCAGTTTGTAAAACTGCCAGGTTCACATGAATTCGGTGGCAGGCTCAGTGGTAATTTTGCAAAATTGGATGGGGACCAAATTGGGGATTTTTCCTGACATAAGTTCATCTCCTTATACACATCAAGAGCATAGCACCATTGGGTTCCTTTGTACTTGCATTATTGAACTTTCTCAGAAGCTTTACAGACCAAACCATCTGCACACAGATGGACAAGTAAAGGAAAACATGCAAATGATTGTCGAATTAACCAGGGGTGATGGTGGTGGTAAATAACCAACAGCATACAACATTGGATTGAAATGCGCAGCACCTGCCCGTCAGAGGCATCTAGCAGCGTGCCACTGTACCCACAAGGCTACAACAATTCAGGACCCAGTGACGGAGTCATGCGCAATGCACTTGCAGAGCAGAAACTTTGTCCATAGTAACCTTGTGGTAATCCCAAGAGGGTTGCTCGGTAGGTTCCGGAACACATCTTCCTAGTGCCGCTTGTTCAGCAAAGCCATGACGATGAAAGGTGGGTGTGGTTGACCCATGGTGCGAACCATAATCGAACCGTCAAACCATTTTTCAGGAAGAGGGACAGCAGAGCCATCCATTTTAACTTATATGATTGTTCCATAAGCACCAATGGATAGTATGGATCGAACCATCTTGTCGCGCTGTCCCATGCATGCGTGCAGCAGGCGATTAAGTTAAGAAAACAATCCGTCCTGCTGTGACTTCCGGTTGCATTGCTTTGTAACTCCAACCAAGCAGCCATACACTACCTCTGAAACATGGCTTTTCTAAAATAAAATTATAGATAACAAAGTGATTTGTGTAGGTGTCCGCAGTCGCCGTTGGTGCAAGCTTGCAGTAGTAGTTGCAACAACAGTGCAACACTATTTGTCTATTTCAGACCAGCGACATTTCTCACTCCATGGTTGAAACGATTGGCCAAAGCAAAGTGCCGAGCATGTATAAATTAAACCATCACTCTAAAATTCTTCATACAGTAACATCTATGACAAGTTACTAGGACTAGCTCGAAGTGCTCCTCCACATACTCTATGGCCCTTGCAGTTGTCCAGAGGTACTGCACTGCAACAAGCAAATTGATCAACTCCTATCAGTGAATGAGGTCACAAAATAAAACCAGTGAAGCAAGAATGAACCACAATATATCTCTATGAAATATATATAGAGGTACTGCACTGTAAGTCTGTAACAAGCAAATTGATCAACTCCTCTCATGCTGCTCACTCGGCTATTGCAGCTGCACAACAACAGTCATCTGCACCGAGCAGAATCTTTTTATACCCCCAAATGAAATGCATCCGAAAATATCAATCAATCTGCAGGTAATTCAAAATATTTTGAAATCAGTAAAAGAGCAAAGACGGTTCTCTTAACCGATTTAAGATTGCGCAGGTTTGTGGTACAATTTTGCCTAATGAAATAGTTTATAAGCCTCCATCCAAAATAGAAATAGATGCATCCTGCCCTGAATTAATCAAGCCATCAATTATTGTAACGAGGGAGCTCTGAGCGCAGTGCCGGCCCTAGGATTTCGAGGGCCCTCGGGCAGGGGGTGGATCCAGCGTGGGGGCTGGTGCCCCCCCACCCCCACCCCCATGCTGTCTATTGGAGCCCCCCGAGCCCCCCTAGCAAATTTGAGTCATGAATAGGAAGAGGACGAAGGAAGAGAGGAGGAAGAACAAGAAAAATAAGGGGGGGGGGGAGGAGAAGGAAGAAAATAAGCCCTCCCCCTCTCCATAGATCCTGGATTCGCCACTACCATCGGGCGAACTTATCACAACGGTCCTAAGTCTAGACCTTATATAAAAGTATATATACATATATTTGATAATTATCAAGGAACAATATAGATTAAACCTGAATGATTTATCACTGAAACTGAACGATTAAACCGATCAAAGTTCGGAGATTTGCCTTCGAAGTTCAGGACGTTTCTGAGTGATTGTTGTCCTCATCGTATTGAGTTCATCTTCTTATGCATCAATTCAATACACCTCTCTGAAATATATTTTTCTAACAATCAGATGGTAAAAACCAGGTCCGGAGGAGGTCAAGACATTCCGCCTGTGATTCGTGCTCGCATTCCTAATCAACAAAATCAAGCACCACTCCCGCCAATCAATCAAGCAATGGATCCGGCAATGCAGCAGTTCTTTGAAGCACAAATGCAGCTAATCCAGAATCTCACCAACACTGTTCAGAACATGCAGGCTCAGCAGAACCAGCAACCACAGCCAGCTCCATAGCCACCCAGAGATAGGTACAAGGAATTCATGAGCCACAACCCTCCTACTTACTCTCATTCAACTGATCCGCTAGATGCAGATGATTGGTTGAAGACAGTTACTAAGAAACTGGAGATTGTTCAGTGTACTGACAGGGAAATGGTCTTGTATGCTGCTGGAAGACTTGTTGGACAGGCTGGTGATTGGTGGGATGCATATTCAACTGCACATCCCAATAGAAACAATATTACTTGGCAAGAGTTCCGGGACAATTTCCGTACTTATCACATTCCTTCGGGAGTAATCAAGCTTAAGCAGAAGGAGTTCCTGGCACTGAGGCAAGGAAACATGTCGGTCACTGAGTACCTTGACAAGTTCACTCATCTGTCTCGTTATGCACCGGATGAAGTCAACACCGATCTTAAGAGGCAGGAGAGGTTCCTGGATGGACTGATTGGGCCTCTCAATTATCAGATGCAGAGTCATACCTTTCCAGATTTCCAGACACTGTTGAACAAGGCTATTGGACTGGAAAGCAAGAGGAAAGAACTGGGCGAGCAGAAATGCAAGTTCCAGTCACATGGGCAGTCTAGCAGTAACACTCGTCCTCGCTACAGTTCACAGCAGAGCTCGTCTCAGTATCGTCCTGGTGGACAAGGAGGAAAGTATCCACAGAACTTACAGCTGCAGCGCTCGTTTCAACCACAGCGTTTCAACCCTCAGACACCACGAACCCCTACACCTCAGCATAATCGCTCCAACAATGGCTCTGGGGCACCTGTCAGAAACACTACCCCTGTTCAGCCCAGTGGGTGTTTCAAGTGTGGAGAGCTGGGATACTATGCTAACAACTGTCCTAAGAGAGCAGTGCAAACCCCTCAGAGGGATAATAGTCACAGGTCTGGGCAGTTATCTTCACAGCCTCGCACTCCACAAGCTCCTAGCAAGAGAGGCCAGCAGAACTATGTGCGTGGTCGGGTTAATTATGTATCTGTGGAGCAAGCCCAGAATGACTCCGGTGTGGTACTAGGTACGTTTCCTGTCAACTCTATACCTGCTAGAGTTTTGTTTGATTGGGGAGCATCACATTCATTTGTAACTGATCAATTTGTGGAAAAACATAACTTATCTATGAGTTCCATGAAGAAACCACTGATAGTTAGCTCCCCGGGAGGAGAAATGAAAATTGGTTATATATGCCCACAAGTAAAGATTAATATCATGGGAGTAGACTTTCTGGCTAATCTGGTAGTCTTAAAATCATGGGGGATAGATGTGATCTTAGGTATGGATTGGTTACGGAGTTGTGATGGAGTTATTCAGTGCCGAAAGAAGTCAGTGTTGTTAACTAGTCCACAAGGAGAGAGAATAGAATATGTGGGTACTCCCTCATCCAACAGTGGTACTGTGAATTCAGTAGAAGGCAAGGCCTTGGAGGATATAAAAGTAGTAAATGAATTTCCTGATGTGTTTCCAGAAGATCTGCCAGGTATGCCACCTGACCGTGACATTGAATTCGGTGTTGAACTTATACCTGGTACTGCTCCTATATCAAAAAGACCTTATAGAATGGATGTTAAAGATTTAGCTGAATTAAAGAAACAAATAGAGGGACTACTTATTAAAGGGTTTATCCGTCCTAGTTCTTCACCATGGGGAGCCCCCACACTCTTCGTAGATAAAAAGGATGGATCTAGGAGATTGTGTATAGATTATCGATTTCTTAATGAAGTTACTATCAAGAACAAATACCCTTTACCCCGGATCGAGGATTTGTTCGATCAGATGAGAGGAGCAAAAGTTTTCTCCAAGATAGATCTTTGATCGGGTTATCATCAATTGAAGATCCGATTGGAGGATATTCCAAAAACAGCATTTACATCTAGATATGGGTTATATGAGTTCACTGTGATGTCTTTTGACTTGACCAACGCTCCAGCATACTTCATGTATTTGATGAACAAAGTGTTCATGGAGTATCTTGATAAGTTTGTTGTGGTATTCATTGATGATATTCTGGTGTTCTCTCGGAGTGAGGAAGAACATGAAGAACACTTGAGGCTTGTGTTGCAGAAGCTCCGTGAACATCAGCTGTATGCCAAGTTCTGCAAGTGCGATTTCTGGTTGAAGGAGGTCTCCTTTCTTGGACACATTATCACTGATGGAGGAATTGCAGTGGATCCAAGCAAGGTTCGGGATGTGTTGAACTGGAGTCCGCCTAAGAATGTACCGGAGATCAGAAATTTCCTTGGACTTGCAGGATAAATTCTGGTAGGAAAATTAGGAGGAGGTTGATGGGGTTCCATTTTAGTGCAATTTTTGGTACGGGAGACGTTGGAAAACGAATTCCCCATCCAGTTTTGGGGCGGTCATCGAGTCCATCTCGAGGTTGAAGAACATCCTGACTGCTGAGTCCATCTGAGGTTGAAGAACATCGTGACTGCTGGGTCCATCTGGTAGTGATAGATAAGGGAAAAGGGAGAGCAGTTGCAGTGAGAATGGCACATTGTCATGCGCAAGCGGCCCAACAATTATTAGCCCCAGCAGCAATAGCGAGCAAAACGGCCTGCTATACAGCCCAGCTCGGCCAATATTTTGGGATGCCAGCCAGACGGCAGCGGCCAGTTTAATCTCAAAAAAAAAATTCTCAAAAAAAAACAGCGGCCAGCAAACCATCAGGGCAGCTGCGAACTCTGTGCGGTAAAAAACTAAATTAAGGTGAGATCACCAATGATATCATCAAATGAGTAGATATTTTACTCATAGTAACATAAGAGCACATGCGACACATACGTGTTTATTAGGAAAATTTAATAGCCTTATGTGTTACATCTTAAAAGAATAGCTTATGACATTGCCGTTCTCCTTCTTGGCAACCTTCATTCCCAATTTCCCATGGTCTTATCAAAACACTGTTGATTTGGGACGAGCCCTCCGCCTCCTCAATCTTTTTGGTGTCATGACAAATTCTAATCACAACTGAGAAAAATCTAATCACGGGTGAGTCCGACATGAGTAATTTGGTCTGTGCACATGAAAAAAAGTGGAAAAAAATCACGAGTGAGTCCGACCAGGAACGAATAGTTTGGTTTGGCACGTAAAGAAAATATAAATGAAAGCAAACATATTGTGGGGAGAAAAAATTGTAGGACGTAAAATTTTATTGACCATCAATTCTTTGGCTCTTTATAGTACAAAACAATAGATGAGCTTAAAATTAGGGGCACTATATAGTCTATTTTAATTGTTTTGTCATGTAATTTTAATTATTCTAACTTTGGTGTTCTATTCAATATTGTGTTATCTGAACCTCATTGCGTGTTCATAAAGAAGAACGAACGACTCAGAGGTATTATGTGGGTCTAAAACACATGCTTTATTATATATCTATATATAACCTTCACGTAATATTAAATATGTATATTAGATACATGTAGGTGTTTTTTTCTTTCTTCATGTTTATAGAAAATGTCCTCACTTCTATTTAATTAGACCATGATCCTCTCACCCCTCACCAACTACAAGAGAAGTGTCTATCCCCAATCAGAATTAAAATGGAAAAAAAGGAAGATGGTATGAATTGGAACAAGATCAAATAGAGTACAAAAAGAAGAGGAAAAGGATCAAACGATGATTCTGTTCATTGCACACCCAAATATCTTGCTTCCTTCCCTCATCCGCAACATTTGCTAAAAAGAATTGTTTTTCTCTTTTTTTTGTTGAAAGGACCCATAGCAACGCATGGGCATATTTCCTAGTTTATAATAATTAGATTACCTAAAAGCACGAACTGCTTTTTTTCCTCTAGGTGTATATAAAAAAACAGTCTGTACAGTCCCAACACGAGACACACCTTGGTGTATATAAAAAACAGTCTATCTGTATCCACTATATTCATTCCTCTACTACATGATTTGGTATTAATTGCTAACTTGCAGTTGTTATTGTTATATATACACTCTCCTGATCAAATGCAATTGTGGAGATTGGAGACCTGAAATAGTGTGGCTGTTTCATGCAAATAATATGGCATGGGAATGAGGGGGTATTGGAAAACTCTTTTCCGCGGCCTCAATCTGTGGATCCGCGTTTGGAGAGTGCAAACCTGATGTCTTCACGCCATTGCATTGTACGTACCTATTGTATCAGTGTGCCTCCGGTGTGGATGCAAATTAAGCCGTTGGTAATGTGTTATCAAAACTGTTGGTGACATTCCCTGATTGCAGCTAAAGAAAATTTCCCAAATGTGATGGTGTGTTGTCCATGAATTCAATCAGGATCAGCCCATCGTGGCAGCAGGAACATGGACAGAACAAGACCCTCGTGCATCAGTCCAGGCGCCATGCATCGGCGCCCATCTTTGCATCCATTTAAATTAAAGAAAATGTTCAACCTACTAACCTTGCATTTAAAAATGGTAAATGCATTAGTTAAGCACTTTAGGTATATCTATTCAATTTTTAAGCTTAAAATGGCAAAATAGTATTATCGACATGCTGGATTATGTTTTCTCAGAATGAGTAGAACTAAACTCTTCGTATTAAAAATCTAAAAATCAGATCACCGTACATCTTAGTATATGACTAGGTAATAGCTAGCACAATTAGAAAACGAAGAAAGAAAACAAAAGCATGTATGCTGGTGTGGGTATGCTTGACATCTCTACAGCTGCGTAAGCAGTCCATGTTCTTATTCTTGTTCAATATTCCCCGCTCCAGTCTCCCCTGTTCTTGTTCAATCTCCGTCATCGCAGTTCCAGTTTGCAAAACTGCCAGGTTCACATGAATTCGGTGGCAGGCTCAGTGGTAATTTTGCAAAATTGGATGGGGACCAAATTGGGGATTTTTCCTGACATAAGTTCATCTCCTTATACACATCAAGAGCATAGCACCATTGGGTTCCTTTGTACTTGCATTATTGAACTTTCTCAGAAGCTTTACAGACCAAACCATCTGCACACAGACGGACAAGTAAAGGAAAACATGCAAATGATTGCCGAATTAACCAGGGGTGATGGTGGTGGTAAATAACCAACAGCATACAACATTGGATTGAAATGCGCAGCACCTGCCCGTCAGAGGCATCTAGCAGCGTGCCACTGTACCCACAAGGCTACAACAATTCAGGACCCAGTGACGGAGTCATGCGCAATGCACTTGCAGAGCAGACACTTTGTCCATAGTAACCTTGTGGTAATCCCAAGAGGGTTGCTCGGTAGGTTCCGGAACACATCTTCCTAGTGCCGCTTGTTCAGCAAAGCCATGACGATGAAAGGTGGGTGTGGTTGACCCACGGTGCGAACCATAATCGAACCGTCAAACCATTTTTCAGGAAGAGGGACAGCAGAGCCATCCATTTTAACTTATATGATTGTTCCATAAGCACCAATGGATAGTATGGATCGAACCATCTTGTCGCGCTGTCCCATGCATGCGTGCAGCAGGCGATTAAGTTAAGAAAACAATCCGTCCTGCTGTGACTTTCGGTTGCATTGCTTTGTAACTCCAACCAAGCAGCCATACACTACCTCTGAAACATGGCTTTTCTAAAAGAAAAATATAGATAACAAAGTGATTTGTGTAGGTGTCCGCAGTCGCCGTTGGTGCAAGCTTGCAGTAGTAGTTGCAACAACAGTGCAACACTATTTGTCTATTTCAGACCAGCGACATTTCTCACTCCATGGTTGAAACGATTGGCCAAAGCAAAGTGCCGAGCATGTATAAATTAAACCATCACTCTAAAATTCTTCATACAGTAACATGACATGATGAACCATATTAAACACCAAATTACATATTATTCTAAGAGGAAGAGTACATCTATGACAAGTTACTAGGACTAGCTCGAAGTGCTCCTCCACATACTCTATGGCCCTTGCAGTTGTCCAGAGGTACTGCACTGCAACAAGCAAATTGATCAATTCCTATCAGTGAATGAGGTCGCAAAATAAAACCAGTGAAGCAAGAATGAACCACAATATATCTCTATGAAATATATATAGAGGTACTGCACTGTAAGTCTGTAACAAGCAAATTGATCAACTCCTCTCATGCTGCTCACTCGGCTATTGGAGCTGCACAACAACAATCATCTGCACCGAGCAGAATCTTTTTATACCCCCAAATGAAATGCATCCGAAAATATCAATCAATCTGCAGGTAATTCAAAATATTTTGAAATCAGTAAAAGAGCAAAGACGGTTCTCTGAACCGATTTAAGATTGCGCAGGTTTGTGGTACAATTTTGCCTAATGAAATAGTTTATAAGCCTCCATCCAAAATAGAAATAGATGCATCCTGCCCTGAATTAATCAAGCCATCAATTATTGTAACAAGGGAGCTCTGAGCGCAGTGCCGGCCCTAGGATTTCGAGGGCCCTCGGGCAGGGGGTGGATCCAGCGTGGGGGCTGGTGCCCCCCCCCCCACCCCCATGCTGTCTATTGGAGCCCCCCGAGCCCCCTAGCAAATTTGAGTCATGAATTGGAAGAGGACGAAGGAAGAGAGGAGGAAGAACAAGAAAAATAGGGGGGGGGGAGAAGGAAGAAAATAAGCCCTCCCCCTCTCCTTAGATCCTGGATTCGCCACTACCATCGGGCGAACTTGTCACAACGGTCCTAAGTCTAGACCTTATATAAAAGTATATATACATATATTTGATAATTATCAAGGAACAATATAGATTAAACCTGAATGATTTATCACTGAAACTGAACAATTAAACCGATCGAAGTTCGGAGATTTGCCTTCGAAGTTCAGGACGTTTCTGAGTGATTGTTGTCCTCATGATGGGCGGATGGTGCGATCAGATCGCAAATCAAAATTTGATCGCTACGCTGCCCAGCTGCCGGTGCACTCCGAGAGCACCCTCGACTCTGCAAGGGCTCCACACCTATCTTTGTGCCGCGTCGCTTAGAGACTCGGGAGATGGGGTTTGGCGGCCGTTCGAGTATCACAAGCCGCGAAGCATCCGTCATGTGTACAATGTTACCGATTGAGCTCATGGACCGCCAATTTTCATAGTATACACATGTATACGTATTGTATACATATATGGGCTTGGGCCCTCGGCCGTCGCACCCGTTGCCTACCCCTAGGGCCGGCCCTGTCTGAGCGAGCAAGTCAGAAAACTAGAGAGCAATAACAAGCTTGAGGATAGAAGAGCAATAGGAGAAACAGAGGAGCTCATCTTTGTTATCCAGTACAGCTTCAAGCGGATGTCCACGGCAGGGACCGGACGGCTTGCCGCGCAGATGAACAGGTGGGCGGCCAAGGTAAGGAAGGGAGGGCGCGGGGCAGACCAGCAGACAGGGGTAGAACTCCAGGAGGGATGGGAATATCATGGGATCCGGCGGCAGACCGCCACTTGGCCAGGCCACGACCCACGGTGGAGATGGGATCCGCGGCGGTAGCGGCGGCAACAGATTCGGGAGCTCACTCACGCATGGGCATATGCAGGAGACGCTGAAGGATGAACCAGCTGGGCTCGCCGCCCTAGGGAAGAACATCAGATGGATCGAACCTCTCAACCCAAAGGTTCAAGCGGTTCTGATTCTCTGACCCTAACCTATTTGATGGCATAAACAAGGGGGCGTTTTCATGGGTCGGGTCGACGAACCGATGGGTCCACCCGATCCATGCCCATCTTTAATGATGATGATCATGAATCCAAGCTTTTGGCATTGGGCACACCAACTGCTTTTTAGTTTCAGCGTCCACAGCATGAGCAACCTTTGAGGTTGTGGAACAACAGTAGTGTGTTGAGTGGGCATTTGGAGACTATCCACATTAACGAATTAAGCAGAAGCACTGCTATGTAACGGTGTAAACAGTGGCAGAGCCAGCCAAGTCAGACGGTGTTGTCAGCTTGATTTTCCAGCCGATCTTTGGGACCAAACACACCCCCCACCCCCACACACACACAACAAACAAACTCTCCATTTCAACTCTTGCATTATTCCATTTCTTGTTTCACCAACGGCCAAGTTTTTTTATATTTTTCTTTGCACATACACCTCTCCACTCACAGACTACTCCCTACGGTGTGTAGTTACTGTAGCAACAAACCCCTCTTGAGAGACTTGCACCACCTACTTAATGTCTATGAGAGGTTCCCTCTGCTATTCACAAGATCACAGACCAACTCTGCTCTCACTGTCTTCTCTCGTCATATTTGTTTTCCGGATGCTGCTCAATCCAAACCCGAATCACATACATCAAGGCATGCATAAACTAGCAAGATGATGGATATGATAAGTGAATAATCAAGTATTTGAAAAGGGAAGAAATAAATCGGCAGATCCAACTCTGGTGAATGATATAGAGGACTATGTGTTCCTCAAAAAAGAAATGACCAAACTACCCCTCTTGAGTTTGCATTGGCATATGTGCTGTCGGCTATTGCATGGGAGTTGGGATTTGTGTGGACCTTGAGAGCTGCATGATGTCTTCTTTAGTTCTTCCTCCTCCCGCCACCACCGTTCACTTCGGGCGTGACTGCTTTATGCTACTACTCACGAGTGCTCATCAGAGGGGTGGGAGATGGGGGGAGCGACCAATGTTAGGTTAGGGTTTGGAGTTGCTGGGGTGGGGCTCCAACAATGGTCGGAGGCCATAGAAGAGGAACACGGCAGGGGGCTCCTTGTACTTGCATTATTGAACTTTCTCAGCAGCTTCGATCTTACAGACCAAAATAGCTTCACACAGATTGACAAGGAATGGAAACCATGCTTGTTCAACCAAGAACGATGTTTGTGCTAACCAACCTAAAGCAACACTGGATTGCAATGCGAAGCAGCAGTGCATCAGAGGCGTCGGAGTTTTGTAACGTACTCCCCACGTGCAGGGATCGATAGTTTGGTTGCTTGCAGCTGCCTCCAAGCCAGCCCCCCCCCCTGCGTGCAACACAGCTCCGCAACCAGGCTCCGGAGGAACAGTTGAATCGACCTATTCTGACGGGTCTAGCTGGCTGGATGCGGCTATTTCTCTCTTAATGATGATATTAGTGTATAATTAGTGAATATCAAGTGATATTAAGATGTTTTAAGATGATTAACACAATTTTACATATTACAAGTACTTTTGAAGTGTATTTGTATGAAATAAAAATTATAGTCATGATATTTTAATATTTTTATCTCATGCAACTTATCCTATTCGGGCAAGCAAACAACATATCTGCTCAACCAAGCTTAGTTGGTGCGGTCAACCAAACATAGCAGAGTTGCATGTGCCCAGCCTGTCCCATGTGGGCCTAGCTCCCAGATGCAAACCAGACTATGGTCATCCAGGCAACCAAACGCCCCCTTCGGTTGGGGATTGCAGCACTTTCATATGAGCTCATGATGCTGTCTAGTGTGACTCACAGATACTAAAAGTTGGAAGCTAGGTACACTGCCTAGTGAAACCAGCAATAGGAATCTTGCAGAAATAAATAACATGATACCACATGCACATTATGTTGACAAAGGTCTCTGGGGAGAGATTCTCTCGGTAGATGGGGTCTTTGCTAAGCCGCCCCCACCCCCCGCGCCCCCATGGCACATGTTGGCCGTGAGTGCCCCTGAGTGCAATTTGGCTCTCGGCAAACAAATTTCAAAACGAATAAAAAAAATCACCGGTCAGGCACCACGGCCCCACCGACAAGGTACCACGGGGGCCCATCGGCGGGCCAAGCGCCCTGCCAGCACCACGAATGTAGATCTGGGGAGCCAGTCACCACCGCACCGGGGATGGGAGCTCTATGCCGCGCATGCCGGAGGAAGCTTGGGGACGCAACCGCCAGAGGGAGCTCGAGGTGTATGCGCCGCCTCCGGTGTAGAGGAGGCCAATGCGCCACCGCCGGAGGGAGCTCGAGGCCGATGTGACGCTGCCGATGTAGAGGAGGCTGATGCGCCACCATCATAGATCCCCCTGTCATCCTCAAAGATCCCGCCGCCACAGTCGAAGAAATCTTCATTGTCGTTGTAGATCTTGCCTTCGTCATCGTAGATGCACCGCCTACTCCTCGAGATGCACCGCCGCCGCCTACTCCTCACCCGACGTTGCTGGCCGCGGTGCCTACTCCTTGAGCAGCTAGCCGCGGTGCCGTTCCTCGCCCCACCGCCCCTCTTCACCAATCACCGGTGAGGCACGAGCAGAGGGGGGAGGACAGGAGCCGCAAGTTGAGGGACGACAACCGGCCACTGCCGGAGAGAGAGGGCCGACGCGGGGAGGCGGAGCACTTTGAGGAGAGGTAGCGGTCTAGCGGCAGCGCCGACAACCATCCTTCGCCCCGGGCTCTCTGGACCCCGCCGCCGCCACTGCGGGCGTGAGAGGCGCGGGGAGGATGCGAATGGGGTTAGGGATTCCGGGGTCATCGGCCGCCGAATTTTTTTACAACAAATGAAATCAACGGATAGCATTCGATCCGGTGATCAATGACTCCAGGCGCCCGACAGATAGATGGGGTCACATTCGCCCCAGGTGGACGAGGCGCGCGGGGCGATTCAGTGGCCTACTCATCGGTTTGTGGGCCTTGAGCCAAGCCTGGGTCAGATGTTGGCCTAGAACCCAAAATCTGGATCTCGGCAAAGGTTGCTCTTTGCAGAGAGGACTACTCACGACAATGAAAATTTTAATCAAATTAATTATTAAAAATAGCAATGAGATGTGAAAATTTTCTAAAACATAACATGACACCAGTTATGTTGTTTATTACTTATAGAACAATGTTTGTAGTAAATCTCAAATTTAAATGTCTCTAAGACTCCAAACCTAATGACATTAGTTCAAATTCTTAGAAACTTCTAGTGAGATATTCCGGTTTCTAAACAGTGTAGTGTCAAAGTGTTCAAAACATTCTCAATTTTTACCACAACCTGCACATATGATATCATGATCACTTGATAAATTTCGTAATTTTCACACTTCATTTGCAATTTATACAATTTTAAAACCTTTCTACCTCACGATCTTCGTCATGACCATGACAGAAATTTAGCTTCATTTCATGTACATGGTCTTAGAGATGTTTCATGAACTTGAATATCATTTTGCACCAACTTTACTTTATGATTTCATGCACTTGCAGTTCATATCAGACGTATACGAAAAAATTACCCAGAATGAAGTAAAATTGTTAAATATAGAAAACAGAGCTAAAATTGTGCCAAATTTGAACACAAGTTTTGTATAAGTGTATGTTGAGGGAACAAAAAGTTTGGAGCAAAGAAAGTGATTTTTTTTAATTTTTTTGCCGAGAGCCGAAGAAAGGCACTCGGCAAAGAGGCCTCTTTGCCGAGTGCTTCGCTTTTGCCGATAGTTTTTTGGTTGCTCTCGGCAAAGAGGCTTCTTTTCCGAGAGCCCGAGAGGTGGATCTTGGCAAAGACCCAAGCTCTCAGCAAAGGCAGTGTTTCCCGTAGTGGATATATGCCCCAAAACAAACCAGATTGGATCAGTTAATAGATGCATTTTTGGTGTATTTCTGTTTTTCAGTCGTCAAGCTTTTGTTGGGAGGATTAGTTACTGAATAGCATTTAGCATGATGTGACACCCTAAAATTCCATCAATAAAATTCACTTAAGAAACATAATGTTTTAGTCTTAAGGATTTAAATTAATTTGCTAATTAAATTGTGCTCTAAAGTAATTTAATTTAATTTAATTAAATTTAGAAACAACAAGTGCTTGTGCATCATATTTTGGTTGCATAGTGTTTTGTGTGAAGGTTTGAAGTTTCAAAAGTTTTAAATGTGTTTGAAATATTTGAAAACAGTTTGAAAAGTTTGAATTTGAAAAAAGTTTTAAAAAGAAAAAATAAAGAGAAAGACCTCACCTTCCTCCCTTTCAGCCCGGGCGGCCCACCGGCCCAACTCCCTCCTCCCGCAGCAGCCCACCTCCCCGCCTTCCTTTTTTCTTTTTCCGCGGTCGCTGACGAGGTGGCCCCACCTGTCAGCGCTTTCTCCTTCCTCCCGCGCCCCTCCCTTTCCTCTGTTTGAACCGGCGCCGACCGGAACTCCACCGCGCCTGCCCGCCTTCCTCGCTCCCTCTTTCCATCCTTAACTCCCGAAGAAAGGCAATTATTTCCCGTGCTACCCTCTCTCTCAATTTCCTTTCCGTTTCTACTCCTCCATCACCCGCAAAGGCCGCCGGCCATCAATGGCAAGACCGCCGGCCGCCACCTTCCTTTCCCGCTTCCCCTTCCCCTTTCTCTGCTGGTATATAAGCCTGGCACCACCCTCGTCACCTCCCTTTCGCTCTCGCACACAATTTCCCCCACGCCCGAGCACCAATTTCGCCAGCGCCGCCACCTCTGTTTCCGCCGCCGCTGGTAAGGCTCGCCGCCGGTGAAGGACCCCTCTCTCCCTCTCTTTTCTCTCTCTTGTGATGCACCTGCCGCTCATTGAGCCCCCTTGCACCAGGTCTTCGTCGCCGTCACTTCCCGGAGCTCCTGTCCCTGTCCGCCGGAGCACCGCCGAGCCGCCGTCGTCGACGAACCCTTTGCAGCACCGCTTCTTCTTCACCAGTGACCTTGATCGCTTTGTCTCTACGTGGTAAGCATCAGAACCCAGCCCTTTTCCCTTTCTTTTGCGCATAGCAGCAACCGCACGGGCTCGCCGGAGTGGCCGTTCCGCCCCCTTCCGGTGCTAGCCACCGTGGTCGCCCGAGCCTCTCTCCTGAGCCTCTAGATGCGTGCGCATGCTTCCCCGCTATGCGTAGCACCTGCGCGTGCACGAAATGGTGGCCGGGAACCCTCTCCCGACCTCAAGCCGGCGAAGTGCCGCCGCGCGCCGCCGCGCCATCTCTATTTCCGGCGAACTACCGCCGTCTCTCACGTGCACGCGTCCACAACCGTTTGATCTGTGATGGACGAACGGGATCGCGTACCCCTTCGTTTAAAACAGCTGGTCCACCGTGGACCCATGGGCCGAGTCCACGGCGCGGTCCACCGCCCTCTCAGCCGCCGAATCTGAGATCTACGGCTCAGATCGTGTCCAGCCTCGAGTCAAACCCGGGCGTACCGGTCAGCTAGGGCGATTTTGATTAAGAGCCCCTGAGTTTCTATGTTTTCGCATGCCGGTCCTTCCACCTAACAGAATCCTTACAAATAAGTCCCTGTTTTTATGATCTAGCCCCTGATTCCTTTAGATTCCTTCACTAGAGGTCCTTTTCACTTCTTTTTACATATAAACCCCTCTGTTTTTATATGAAATTATGTTTCTAGTCCCTGGTTTCTTTCATCTAAGTCCTGTAGGCCTAGTTTTCTTATAGAAAAGTCCATGTATCTTGTTTTAATCATATCTTTCATGTTTTAACTCCGTTTTTAGCGTTTTATATACCGAAATGATCGTCTCAGCGAGTAGAACCTTTTAAACAGCGTGTTTTTAGCATATAGAACTGTTTGGTGTACTGTTTTATTTATTTATTGTTTGTATATGCTTGTGTGTAGATATCGTGCCTGTTTCGACTGAGTACCCCGTTGGAGACGATCAGGAAGAGCCTGTCTACGAAGAAGAAGATACTCAGTTTGTAGAGGAAGGCAAGTGGATTTCCCCCTCTGCATATTCTTTTTGAACCTATATAATTGCATGTTTATACAATATTTACTTTTACTTGTTGCTATGCATGAAATTTTTGGGAAATCACCTTTTTAAGGACATGACTAGATGTTTCACCCCTATTACCTTGATCAACCCTTTTTAATAAATGTTTTGGGTAGATGAATGTTTAGTTGCTATACATGGGTTGGTTATAAATGGTTTTATGATACAGACTTTCGTGTTATGAAATGTTGGTTATGTTTTAAGACAAGATCATAAACTTTAATTGGAACATGGAGAACCACCCAAGAAAATAGTACAACCACAGTCCAAATGGCTCTGGCTTAGCCAATTAATTAGGCGTGTGAATGTTCTGACAGTCTTTCCCGAAAGGGGCACAGGGGGCCGGAGTTGAAGGGGTATAGCTCGGTTCTTTTGGGGTAGCAGCCTTTGCTAAGGTGCTGACCATTAGGGAGGGTTATGGTCCGCTCCGCTGCTGTTACTGTCGTGGGTTGTTGGTGCTTTTGCATACCTTTGTAAAGGCTTCGTAGTGGACCCCTAGCCACTCACCTTGGAAGTGTTTAAGGGTCTAGCTAACCCGGGCAACATGGGGAACACGAGCTGTGGGTAAAGTGTACAACCTCTGCAGAGTTAAAACTGATCGATCAGCCGTGCTTGATAGCCTATCCTTGATAGCCTTGCTTGTTTCCCCCACTTGCTGAGCTCCAACCATAAGAGTGCTCACCCTTGCTTACCGCTGTTCAGATGAGAACAACGGTGAGGAGTACTGGAGCGACTTTGAAGAGTTCTGAGGCATGCGATCCCCCAGTCTTATGCCTGTGGAAGATGAAGCTGAAGTAACTTGTTTAGTTATTGTTTGTTTTTTTGGACCTTCGTGTCCACTGCCTGAGTGTAATAATGAATATTGTATCGGTTAAACTCTTGTACGTTTGATTACAGTTATGGTATTACACTCTTTTGTCTATTGTATGTGTGTAATCTGATCCTGGCGCACATATGAGATGCATACGGTTTTCCTTGTAAAATCGGGTGTGACAAAGTGGTACCAGAGCCGTAATGACTGTAGGTCACAGCCTTAGTTAGAAATGGTCGAAATTAAGGATTCATGTTCTAGAAAGCCATGTCATGCTTCAAATTGTCTTATTTACGCATAAAAATCTAATTTATACTTGTTTATTATTAAAACTCTATCATTTTGATTTATTCCATACTGAGTTCAGTTTTGTTTTGTCAGATGGCCAGAACAAAGTACACTGCACGCAAGAGCACTGGTGGCCGTGTTCCCCGTGGTCAGTTGGCACCCCGCTACCCGGTGATTGCGCCAGTGCCAGAGCCACAGCCAAAGGTTGAAGTTGAAGAGGATCCTGAAGAGGTACAACCAGAAGTTGAGGTTGAAGAAGACCCTGAGGAGGTGCAGCAGGAGGATCCAGTTGAGCAGCCATAGCTGTATGATGGTACTGTCCTGGAGGCCGATACAGATGGTGACATTGTGATTCCGCTAGCACCTGAAGCAGCAGAAGATGCACCACCTTCGCCAGTTGCCCCCGCACCCAATGCTATGGGTGGAGATCCGAACGACTCGGGGGATGACAGTGGTGAGGATGATGATGAAGACAACAACAATGATGGTGAAGATCCTGAGGAGGAAGAGGATGACGATCCTCGCTATCATGGGGCTGAGTACCACAAGCACACTACTGAAGATGAGAATGGCCAGTTTTTTGTCTTACTGCAGGAAGTACTGCAGCATCTGGGATACACTATGAAGCCGCTCTATGTCACCAAGCACTACAGTGAGCCTGGTCTGAGAGATTACTACACAAGCCGTGTCTACATCCGTGTGCCTCTGATTGATACCAATGGGTAGAGTAATCGCTCATCACACCATAGCACTGCTCACTTCTCCACTGATGAGGCTGCTATTAATGATACAGCTAGGAGGGCTCTCTGGTCGCTTTGCAATGCTCAACGTGATCGTCTGCATGAGTCTGAGTTCCGCCACATTCCTCGTCGCGTGAGTGGCTCTGAGGAGACTATAGTACCTGCTAGAGGAGATGATCGTATTGACATCCTGGCTCGGGTGACTGCTGCACTTAACACTGATCTTGAAGGTGCTACAGCTGAGCTGGATAGGTACCATGAGGAACTGCAGACTGCTCAAGCTAGGATTGCTCATCTGGAAGCACAGCTTGCTGGTCAGCGGCCACCTGAGGAAGCAATGCCATACAGCACCACAGCCTCTCCTCCACGCAAGAAGCTCCGTTATGGCACACCAGAAGCTACAACCCGTCTGGGCTAGGATCTTAGGATGCCTGCCTTTACCTTTTTATATGTTTCGATAGACCGTTCCTGCGAGGACGAATGCTTGTAATAGTGGTTGTTGCTTGAACACATGTTTGATTTGGATTTTTGCTTGTGTGAGTTGTATGGTGGAGTGATGGCCACGATACAACAAGAAATTATTAAGTTAAATAAAGTTAGTTTGGGTCCAAATCTGGTTATCTTCTATTATATCTCTCATGCAAGTTTGGAATGATGCAAATCTGTTCTCGCAGTTATTTGACATAGAAGTAATGTTTTAATTTTATCTCAAGCTACAGAGCTCCGTTTGATATGAAACCAGTTGGGTTAGTTCTCAAATTCTGAGGATGATTTTCTATCAAAAAGTCAATATCATACAGTATGTATTCTGGGAGTTATGAACAAAGTATTGAGCCCATCAGAATCTGTAATTTCTGCTGACACAGTTGCACTGTTTGAATTTTATCTCGAGTCGTAGACCTCCAATTGAGATGATTCTAGTTGCACTAGTCTCATAATTTTGTACTTCACAATCTGGTAAAAATTCATGATTTTTGGATAATAGTACAGAGAGTTACACCTGATTTATTGAGGTCAACAGAATCTGTCCTAGTTGGAAGTTCGTGTTGCTTTATCGTTTTGAGTTCATCTTCTTATGCATCAATTCAATACACCTCTCTGAAATATATTTTTCTAACAATCAGATGGTAAAAACCAGGTCCGGAGGAGGTCAAGACATTCCGCCTGTGATTCGTGCTCGCATTCCTAATCAACGAAATCAAGCACCACCCCCGCCAATCAATCAAGCAATGGATCCGGCAATGCAGCAGTTCTTTGAAGCACAAATGCAGCTAATCCAGAATCTCACCAACACTGTTCAGAACATGCAGGCTCAGCAGAACCAGCAACCACAGCCAGCTCCATAGCCACCCAGAGATAGGTACAAGGAATTCATGAGCCACAACCCTCCTACTTACTCTCATTCAACTGATCCGCTAGATGCAGATGATTGGTTGAAGACAGTTACTAAGAAACTGGAGATTGTTCAGTGTACTGACAGGGAAATGGTCTTGTATGCTGCTGGAAGACTTGTTGGACAGGCTGGTGATTGGTGGGATGCATATTCAACTGCACATCCCAATAGAAACAATATTACTTGGCAAGAGTTCAGGGACAATTTCCGTACTTATCACATTCCTTCGGGAGTAATCAAGCTTAAGCAGAAGGAGTTCCTGGCACTGAGGCAAGGAAACATGTTGGTCACTGAGTACCTTGACAAGTTCACTCATCTGTCTCGTTATGCACCGGATGAAGTCAACACCGATCTTAAGAGGCAAGAGAGGTTCCTGGATGGACTGATTGGGCCTCTCAATTATCAGCTGCAGAGTCATACCTTTCCAGATTTCCAAACACTATTGAACAAGGCTATTGGACTGGAAAGCAAGAGGAAAGAACTGGGCGAGCAGAAATGTAAGTTCCAGTCACATGGGCAGTCTAGCAGTAACACTCGTCCTCGCTACAGTTCACAGCAGAGCTCGTCTCAGTATCGTCCTGGTGGACAAGGAGGAAAGTATCCACAGAACTTACAGCTGCAGCGCTCGTTTCAACCACAGCGTTTCAACCCTCAGACACCACGAACCCCTACACCTCAGCATAATCGCTCCAACAATGGCTCTGGGGCACCTGTTAGAAACACTACCCCTGTTCAGCCCAGTGGGTGTTTCAAGTGTAGAGAGCTGGGACACTATGCTAACAACTGTCCTAAGAGAGCAGTGCAAACCCCTCAGAGGGATAATAGTCACAGGTCTGGGCAGTTATCTTCACAGCCTCGCACTCCACAAGCTCCTAGCAAGAGAGGCCAGCAGAACTATGTGCGTGGTCGGGTTAATTATGTATCTGTGGAGCAAGCCCAGAATGACTCCGGTGTGGTACTGGGTACGTTTCCTGTCAACTCTATACCTGCTACAGTTTTGTTTGATTGGGGAGCATCACATTCATTTGTAACTGATCAATTTGTGGAAAAACATAACTTATCTATGAGTTCCATGAAGAAACCACTGATAGTTAGCTCCCCGGGAGGAGAAATGGAAATTGGTTATATATGCCCACAAGTAAAGATTAATATCATGGGAGTAGACTTTCTGGCTAATCTGGTAGTCTTAAAATCATGGGGGATAGATGTGATCTTAGGTATGGATTGGTTACGGAGTTGTGATGGAGTTATTCAGTGCCGAAAGAAGTCAGTATTGTTAACTAGTCCACAAGGAGAGAGAATAGAATATGTGGGTACTCCCTCATCCAACAGTGGTACTGTGAATTCAGTAGAAGGCAAGGCCTTGGAGGATATAAAAGTAGTAAATGAATTTCCTGATGTGTTTCCAGAAGATCTGCCAGGTATGCCACCTGACCGTGACATTGAATTCGGTGTTGAACTTATACTTGGTACTGCTCCTATATCAAAAAGACCTTATAGAATGGATGTTAAAGATTTAGCTGAATTAAAGAAACAAATAGAGGAACTACTTAGTAAAGGGTTTATCCGTCCTAGTTCTTCACCATGGGGAGCCCCCACACTCTTCGTAGATAAAAAGGATGGATCTAGGAGATTGTGTATAGATTATCGATCTCTTAATGAAGTTACTATCAAGAACAAATACCCTTTACCCCGGATCGAGGATTTGTTCGATCAGATGAGAGGTGCAAAAGTTTTCTCCAAGATAGATCTTTGATCGGGTTATCATCAATTGAAGATCCGATTGGAGGATATTCCAAAAACAGCATTTACATCTAGATATGGGTTATATGAGTTCACTGTGATGTCTTTTGGCTTGACCAATGCTCCAGCATACTTCATGTATTTGATGAACAAAGTGTTCATGGAGTATCTTGATAAGTTTGGTGTGGTATTCATTGATGATATTCTGGTGTTCTCTCGGAGTGAGGAAGAACATGAAGAACACTTGAGGCTTGTGTTGCAGAAGCTCCGTGAACATCAGCTGTATGCCAAGTTCAGCAAGTGCGATTTCTGGTTGAAGGAGGTCTCCTTTCTTGGACACATTATCACTGATGGAGGAATTGCAGTGGATCCAAGCAAGGTTCGGGATGTGTTGAACTAGAGTCCGCCTAAGAATGTACCGGAGATCAGAAGTTTCCTTGGACTTGCAGGATATTATCGTAGATTCATCGAGGGATTCTCGAAGATTGTGAAACCCCTTACAACTCTACTTGAGAAGGGTAAGGAGTTTAAGTGGGATGAAAAGTGTCAAGCTAGTGTTGAGGAATTAAAGAAAAGATTGACTACAGCTCCTGTGTTGATAATGCCAGATATTCACAAAGGGTTTGATGTGTATTGTGATGCTTCTCGGCAGGGATTGGGTTGTGTGTTGATGCAGGAAGGAAAGGTAGTAGCATATGCTTCAAGGCAGTTAAGGAAACATGAGCAGAACTATCCTACACATGATCTTGAGCTAGCAGCAGTTGTTCATGCTCTGAAAATCTGGAGGTATTATATGATTGGGAATAAGTGTTAGATTTTCACCGATCATAAGAGTCTGAAGTACATCTTTACACAGAAGGATCTTAATCTCAGGCAACGAAGATGGTTGGAATTAATCAAGGATTATGATCTGGATATTCAGTATCACCCTGGTAAAGCAAATGTGGTAGCAGACGCTTTGAGTCGGAAGGGTCAGGCCAACATGCTGATAGGTCACTTGTTACCTCAGGAGTTGTGTTGGGAGATGGCACAGCTTAACTTGGGAATAGTTGCTCAGAATGAAACTTTGACACTGGAAATTGAGTCGACCCTTGAGCAGGATATTAGAAAAGGGCAATTGACTGATGAAAAGTTTGCGGAGTATAAGAAATTGATAAAGATGGGTAAAGTTCCAGAGTTCTGGGAAGATGAACAAGGAACTGTGTGGTTCAAGAACAGAATCTGTGTACCTGAGATTAAAGAGCCGCGAGAAACTATTTTGAAGGAAGCCCACGATTCAGCTTACTCTATTCATCCTGGAAGTACTAAGATGTATCAGGATTTAAAACAAAGGTATTGGTGGTAGCTGGGATAAGAGTTTGCCTTATGCAGAATTTGCTTATAACAACAGCTATCAGTCCAGCATTAAGATGGCACCATTTGAAGCTTTGTATGGAAGAAAGTGCAGAACACCCTTGTTTTGGAACCAGACTGGAGAGAGTCAGCTCTTTGGACCAGACAGCATAAGGGAAGCAGAAAGGCAAGTTGAGATCATTAGGGAGAATCTCAAAGCTGCACAGTCACGCCAGAAGAGTTATGCTGACCCTCGAAGAAGAGAAGTGGTTTTGGAAGTAGGTGACTATGCATACCTCAGAGTGTCACCTATCCGTGATCTGCGAAGGTTCAATGTCAGAGAGAAGTTGTCACCTCGTTTTATAGGACCTTTCAAGATCGTGGAAAGAAGAGGAGAAGTAGCCTACCAGTTGGAGCTGCCAGCACAGTTGTCAGGTGTACATGATGTGTTTCATGTATCGCAGTTAAAGAAGTGTACGAGTGAGGTCAGAATAGAACCGGTACTACTGGAAGACATTGAGATGGGGAAAGATTTGACTTACAAGGAATATCCTGTCAAAATCTTGGATACCTCAGAAAGGGTTACTAGGAGCAAAGTCATCAGGATGTGTAAGGTACAGTGGAGTCATCGTACAGAGGAAGAAGCAACCTGGGAAAGAGAGGATGAACTCAAGGAAGATTTTCCTCAGCTGTTCTCTAAATCTTCTAAATCTTGGGACAAGATTCTCTTTAAGGGAGTAGGATTTGTGACACCCTAAAATTCCATCACTAAAATTCACTTAAGCAACATAATGTTTTAGTCTTAAGGATTTAAATTAATTTGCTAATTAAATTGTGCTCTAAAGTAATTTAGTTTAATTTAATTTAATTTAGAAACAACAAGTGCTTGTGCATCATATTTTGGTTGCATAGTGTTTTGTGTGAAGGTTTGAAGTTTCAAAAGTTTTAAATGTGTTTGAAATATTTGAAAATAGTTTGAAAAGTTTGAATTTGAAAAAGGTTTTAAAAAGAAAAAAAAGAGAAAGACCTCACCTTCCTCCCTTTCAGCCCGGGCGGCCCACCGGCCCAACTCCCTCCTCCCGCAGCAGCCCACCTCCCCGCCTCCCTTTTTTCTTTTTCCGCGGTCGCTGACAAGGTGGCCCCACCTGTCGGCGCTTTCTCCTTCCTCCCGCGCCCCTCCCTTTCCTCTGTTTGAACCGGTGCCGACCGGAACTCCACCGCGCCTGCCCGCCTTCCTCGCTCCCTCTTTCCATCCTTAACTCCCGAAGAAAGGCAATTATTTCCCGTGCTACGCTCTCTCTCAATTTCCTTTCCGTTTCTACTCCTCCATCACCCGCAAAGGCCGCCGGCCATCAATGGCAAGACCGCCGGCCGCCACCTTCCTTTCCCGCTTCCCCTTCCCCTTTCTCTGCTGGTATATAAGCCGGGCACCACCCTCGTCACCTCCCTTTCGCTCTCGCACACACTTTCCCCCGCGCCCGAGCACCAATTTCGCCCGCGCCGCCACCTCTGTTTCCGCTGCCGCTGGTAAGGCTCGCCGCCGGTGAAGGATCCCTCTCTCCCTCTCTTTTCTCTCTCTTGTGATGCGCCCGCCGCTCATTGAGCCCCCTTGCACCAGGTCTTCGTCGCCGTCGCTTCCCGGAGCTCCTGTCCCTATCCACCGGAGCACCGCCGAGCCGCCGTCGTCGACGAACCCTTTGCAGCACCACTTCTTCTTCACCAGTGACCTTGACCGCTTTGTCTCTGCGTGGTAAGCATCAGAACCCAGCCCTTTTCCCTTTCTTTTGCGCATAGCAGCAACCGCACGGGCTCGCCGGAGTGGCCGTTCCGCCCCCTTCCGGTGCTAGCCGCCGTGGTCGCCCTAGCCTCTCTCCTGAGCCTCTAGATGCGTGTGCATGCTTCCCCGCTACGCGTAGCACCTGCGCGTGCACGAAATGGTGGCCGGGAACCCTCTCCCGAGCTCACGCCAGCGAAGCGCCGCCGCGCGCCGCCGCGCCATCTCTGTTTCCAGCGAACCGCCGCCGTCTCTCACGTGCACGCGTCCACAACCGTTTGATCTATGATGGACGAACGGGATCGCGTACCCCTTCGTTTAAAACAGCTGGTCCACCGTGGACCCATGGGCCGAGGCCACGGCGCGGTCCACCGCCCTCTCAGCCGCCGGATCTGAGATCTACGGCTCAGATCGTGTCCAACCTCGAGTCAAACCCGGGTGTACTGGTCAGCTGGGGCGATTTTGATTAAGAGCCCCTGAGTTTCTATGTTTTCGCATGCCGGTCCTTCCACCTAATAGAATCCTTACAAATAAGTCCCTATTTTTATGAAATAGCCCCTGATTCCTTTAGATTCCTTCACCAGAGGTCCTTTTCACTTCTTTTTACATATAAACCCCTCTGTTTTTATATGAAATTATGTTTCTAGTCCCTGGTTTCTTTCATATAAGTCCTGTAGGCCTAATTTTCTTACAGAAAAGTCCCTGTATCTTGTTTTAATCATATCTTTCATGTTTTAACTCCGTTTTTAGCGTTTTATATACCGAAATGATCGTCTCAGCGAGTAGAACCTTTTAAACAGCATGTTTTTAGCATATAGAACTGTTCTGTGTACTGTTTTATTTATTTATTGTTTGTATATGCTTGTGCGTAGATATCGTGCCTGTTTCGACTGAGTACCCCGTTGGAGACGATCAGGAAGAGCCTGTCTACGAAGAAGAAGATACTCAGTTTGTAGAGGAAGGCAAGTGGATTTCCCCCTCTGCATATTCTTTTTGAACCTATATAATTGCATGTTTATACAATATTTACTTTTACTTGTTGCTATGCATGAAATTGTTGGGAAATCACCTTTTTAAGGACATGACTAGATGTTTCACCCCTATTACCTTGATCAACCCTTTTTAATAAATGTTTTGGGTAGATGAATGCTTAGTTGCTATACATGGGTTGGTTATAAATGGTTTTATGATACAGACTTTCGTGTTATGAAATGTTGGTTATGTTTTAAGACAAGATCATAAACTTTAATTGGAACATGGAGAACCACCCAAGAAAACAGTACAACCACAGTCCAAATGGCTCTGGCTTAGCCAATTAATTAGGTGTGTGAATGTTCTGACAGTCTTTCCCGAAATGGGCACAGGGGGCCGGAGTTGAAGGGGTATAGCCCGGTTCTTTTGGGGTAGCAGCCTTTGCTAAGGTGCTGACCATTAGGGAGGGTTATGGTCCGCTCCGCTGCTGTAACTGTCGTGGGTTGTTGGTGCTTTTTCATACCTTTGTAAAGGCTTCGTAGTGGACCCCTAGCCATTCACCTTGGAAGTGTTTAAGGGTCTAGCTAACCCGGGCAACATGGGGAACACGAGCTGTGGGTAAAGTGTACAACCTCTGCAGAGTTAAAACTGATCGATCAGCCGTGCTCACGGTTAAGAGCGGCTTGGACCCTCACATGATAATCAAACTTAAAGATGGATGTAAATCGTGGATCTTGTGGGTTTTTGGGATGAGATGTTTTATAATGCTTAAGTGGGTTGGTATGAACTTACATCTAGTAACTAGGTGTTGTTAATTAAAATTTGACCAACTTATAAAATGCTAACCGCTGCAAATCTTAGCCTATCCTTGATAGCCTTGCATGTTTCTCCCACTTGCTGAGCTCCAACCATAAGAGTGCTCACCCTTGCTTACCGCTGTTCAGATGAGAACAACGGTGAGGAGTACTGGAGCGACTTTGAAGAGTTCTGAGGCATGCGATCCCCCAGTCATATGCCTGTGGAAGATGAAGCTGAAGTCACTCGTTTAGTTATCGTTTGTTTTTTTGGACCTTCGTGTCCACTGCCTGAGTGTAATAATGAATATTGTATCGGTTAAACTCTTGTACGTCTGATTACAGTTATGGTATTACACTCTTTTGTCTATCGTATGTGTGTAATCTGATCCTGGCCCACATATGAGATGCATTCGGTTTTCCTTGTAAAATCGGGTGTGACACATGACCATACCACACCTCACTCCATTATTTCCCACTTATGTGATAGGTTAAATGACTGTCATTATTTATGTTCTTATCAACCTCAATTTTCGATATGTGGACTGTAAGCACTTCAGCTGTCACGTGGCTACTCATGATTATCAGTTTTCTGTATGGATCAATTTTTCATAGTATATCAGCTGTACATGGAACAATCAGAGGATATCGCCATATCTAATTACAGTGGCCATCATATTGTATATGGATCAATTTTTTTTTACAGTGGATGTCATGTGAATCGGACCACTTCACTCCGTTCATGCTTCCTTTCATGAATACACATTCTTATTACTTTCTGACGGCTAGCGTATGGCTTACCTTGGGAACACCGACTTCTACAATACCCAAAATTTGTGCAAAGCAATACTCACACTCTTGGGTTGGAAAAGTGGACAAACTTTTCTTCAGTACATTCAAAATATGTGCAGAGCAAATAAGCAATACATTGTTCAGACTGAGAAATGGAAGCGGTTTACCAAAAAATAGAAGCAAGTACTACAATTGAAGAAAGGTTTCTTCAATGCATAATTATGTAATAAATTTTATTATGAGAATACCCATCAACCGAAATACACAAAGTTTGATAATGAAAAATATGATATCTTGAAGCCATAGTTCTGAATAAATCAAAACATGAAGAAAGTTGCTTCTGGGGATGGTTACAACCAGCAAAAGAAATCGTCTCTGCTGAGATATGTCTTCATATAGTTATTTTTGGAGAACTGGTTGATAGATTTGGCAAACCAATTATGGCTTATTGCATGATTGTCTACATGTTGCACTGGGGAACCTGCATATATTAAAATAATAATACATTATTGGTAAATGATCATCCTGTTTCCTAAAATAAAAAGAATCAAGATGCCCCAAAAGATTTTAAAGTGTAGTCTTTTGATAAGGGTTATGTACCCAAAACAAAATTGTATTTCAAACTACATACATGCTAGGATTATAGATCTGATGTACTTTTGCGTGATTTTCACTATGTACATGATCTAATTAAAAAATTAATTACTAGTAGATGTAGGTGTGGGGGTGTAGTATTAAATAAGTGATATAAGTGCAAGGACACACTATAAGTGCAATTTATATTCCTTTAAACATTAGTTGTTATAGCACAACCGTCCTTAGATAGTAATATTTGCAGGTGTGGTAACATCTATTGCTGGTTAAAACATTATATATTATAGAAAAAGGGTCGAACTATTAAGGGAAATTATGTATTCACTTACCGGCTTATCGTAAAATGCATGGATGTGAAGTTCGTACACGTTTTGTTCTGGTGAGAATGGGATAATATTGTGTTTGATTGTACCACGCGCTCCAGCGAATGAACCAGTTCCTCCCACGATGCTCCACTCACCATCAAGCGGAACAAAACCAATGACATTGAGCATGGACCCCCCAAAACTGCTTGCAACAGCAAAATAAGTGAAAGTTCAATATGCGGTTAGCCTGAAATGCCAGAGCCAGTGCTGCACACGTATGTAAATATGGTATTTGTGGATAATTTTAACAAAACAGAGATTAATAAATTCAATGGACAAAGTATATACCTTGCATCTTTGAACCAAAAGTTGGAGGAAAAGTACCATTGATTGTTTGCTGGACTAGCAAGCATATGTAGGCCGCGTGCGTGTCCAACAACGGTGCTGTTCGCACCAGGTGCAGTTGTTAGACTCCAATCATTAACAACAGTCTGACCATACCAACTGGTTTGTCCGACGACCGGAAATTGGTTAGTGTAAGGGCCTGACCCAACTTGGTTAAGGTACAAGTGCATGCAAAGCTCGGTCTGGACAAGAGCTGTAGCAACAGTAGCTAGCTGAAAATATGCCATGGATTGATTATTTGGCAATACGATTTTATGAGGTGGGGGCTTAAGCTAGAATATGGGGCTTCGTGTTTGTATGAATGGAACCATGGCAATATATAGAGAGTGATGGACGCAGCAGCTCTGAAATTTCTATAAGTGCTGCGCATGGACACTCCATATTATTTTCTGTACGACCTACGGAGATGGCATATTGGCAGATGCCCACAGCTTGTACCGGCTATAATGCACAATTTTTTTTTCTTTCTTTCATTTGACTTTTGCCAACGTGTATGGCATCTTTGCACAACTCATAAGTAGCTATGCTGAGTCTCTTGGAATGTGCTAGGTCAGTTGAAAATATGCATAGTGTGATTATTAATTTACGGATCACGTGATCATTAGAGTGAAACCAGCACTACGAATCTTGCAGAAATAAGTAACATGGTGCCACATGAACATTTTTTCACTATGTATATTTGTTGTTTTACTGACATTTTGCTGTGTGTCTCGTTTCTAATCTAAGATGTCAAAGCTGAAACTATGGATCTTGTATGTGCTCTAGATCCTAGATCTTGGAATTGGAAGTCAATAATAGTCAGCATTTAAATCTTGAGGTGCAATCAATATAGTTTATATTAGGACTACACCATGGTTGAAATTGACCCCGCACATGGCCAGGTTCTAGGTATATACTGTAGAGCCAACTAGATTGGATCTGTTGATGGCTCAGGTAAGTTTCTAGTCTATTGGGGTTTTAAAGTCAAAATAATGTTGTTGTGGGATGGAATGGACCATTTAGGGAAAAGTGTAGGTCATGAATCAGACTGCCTCAAACTTTCAGGCTTTTTGATCAATTTTAATTTTTAACATATATATGGGACATCCTCATCACTTCAGATGTTGTGTGACTACTTGAGATTTTGTCAGTTTCTTTTTTATGGAACAATTGTTTTTTCCATACGTTGTATGGATCTATTCTCTAAAATATGGCTATATATTTTTGTAGTGGCTGTATGGAGCAATTTTTTTTACTGCATATCAAATTGATGTCATATACATCATTTTAGCGAGTAACCATTGGAGTGAATAGGACCACTCCGCACTGATCGGTGGAGAGTTTTCTCGGCCAAGGGCAGTACATTTAGGGGTTGTTTGGTGTCCCGCACGGGATCAAGCCAGGCTCCCCACGTGCAGGGATCGATAGTTTGGTTGCTTGCAGCTGCCTCCAAGCCAGCCCCCCCCCCCCTCCGCATGCAACACAGCTCCGCAACCAGGCTCCGGAGGAACGGTTGAATCGACCTTTTCTGCCGGGCCTAGCTGGCTGGATGCGGCTATTTCTCTCTTAATGATGATATTAGTGTATAATTAGTGAATATCAAGTGATATTAAGATGTTTTAAAGATGATTAACACATTGTTACATATTGTAAGTACTTTTGAAGTGTATTTGTATGAAACAAAAATTATAGTCATGATATTTTAATATTTTTATCTCATGCAACTTATCCTATTCGGGCAAGCAAACAACATATCTGCTCAACCAATCTTAGTTGGTGTGGTCAACCAAACATAGCAGAGTTGCATGTGCCCAGCCTGTCCCATGTGGGCCTGGCTCCCAGATGCAAACCGGACTATGGTCATCCAGGCAACCAAACGCCCCCTTCGGTTGGGGATTGCAGCACTCTCATATGAGCTCATGATGTTGTCTAGTGTGACTCACAGATACTAAAAGTTGGAAGCTAGGTACACTGCCTGGTGAAACCAGCAATAGGAATCTTGCAGAAATAAATAACATGATACCACATGCACATTATGTTGACTATGTATATTTTGTTTTTTACACACACTACTCTGCGGTGTCATGTTTATGATCTCAATGCAAAGCTCGATTTATAGATCTTCAAGTCCTGGAGATTGTAGATGTACTAATTGGATGTCAATGATAGTGATACATAAAATTAGAGGTTTGATCACTTGTCTGAGACACGCCACAATTGAAATTGATCCAGTAAACTAACAGGTGTTGGATATATGTCCTAGAACTAACTAGACTGGATCTGTTAATGGCTTAGATGCATTTAAGATCTATATATATGTGGGATGAATAATTAAGTGAATATAATTACCCTGCCTCACTCATTTCTTTCTCACTTATGTGATAAGGTAAACGGCCAACATTTATTGTGGTTCCAATAAAACTTTGGTATGATGATTGTTAAATACCAACAGGTATATTCGGTACCATTCACTTTAATTTTTGAAATGATGGTTGATCTGGAAATGTAGTTAAAATATAAATTAAATTAGTACTAGTTCCGGTGTTTTTGTTTCTTGGTTCCACCTATTTGGTACATGTCCCACAATTGCACAATTTCTTTTGTTGGATTTATTTTTTCTCCAAGGATTTCTAATAATATACTC
Source organism: Cenchrus fungigraminus (assembly GCA_036936925.1). Classification (NCBI taxonomy): domain Eukaryota; kingdom Viridiplantae; phylum Streptophyta; class Magnoliopsida; order Poales; family Poaceae; genus Cenchrus; species Cenchrus fungigraminus. The sequence continues at coordinate 19,131,786 of CM072774.1, forward strand.
CCTCGGTCCTTTTTTAGAGCAACTCCAGCAATGACCCCTATTTAGAGCCCCTACTTTGTTGAATAGGTGGTGCCCCCAACTTTATGGGGCTCTAATTTTGTCCCCGAGTCCAGCAATAGCCCCAACTTTGAAGCCCCTACTCTCACCTGACATATGTAGGACCTACTTGTCAGTGGCCCATATCTTTTCTTCTCCCTGTCTCTCTTCTCTCACGCATCTCTCCATTCCTCTCTCCCCACGTGCTTCACTGGCTCCAACTCCCGCCGCCGCAGCAGCACAGAGGCCCATGCCGCTGCCCTCCTCCGCCTCCGCCTCCGCAGCCTGCAGCTCCAACTCCCCGCCGTCGATGCCCCGCGTAGCACTCCGCCGCCGCTTGCGTCGCGTGACTCGTACCTTCACGAAGTGACTCCATGGCGGCTCCCATCTCGCCGGAGAGGAGGCCGGTCAACGCGGATGCCCACAGCGGCTGCACTCCTCCGCGTGGACCTCCGGAGACCGCCGTCTTCGCTTGTAGACCAGAGGAGCACGGGCTCGACCTGCAAGGCCCGGGCACGCGTGGATGGGGGCGGGGCGGCGCAGGTGGATCTCGCGGCCGTCGCTCCATCTCCCCTGCCCCTCAGGAGCTTGCGCGACCGGCGATTCGAGCTCCCGACGGTCGAATCGAGGTCAATGCTGGCGAATCGAGCTCCAATCGACCGAATCGAGGGGTGGTGTGCTGGAGCTTCAGGCGGACGCACTGGAGCTCAGGCGGAGGAGCTCTGGGCGCGCGTGCCGTGGTCCGGCGGCGTGCAGGGTAGCTGGCGGATGTGGCGGTCGGCGGGCAGGGCCAGTAGCGTGCGGGGAAGGGCACAGGCCAAGGTGGGGGTTTGTCCGGGAGGCGAGTCCAGACAACGGCGGGAGGGAGGAACCGCCCCAACTGACGAGTAGGGGCTTCCTCCAGACCCGCAGGAGAAGGGGCTGGAGGGGGGGATTTGGGTGCCCCCCTAGAATTGGTGCCCGATTAGGGGGCTCTGCTGGAGTGCGTGTTTTTGCTCTGAGCCCTACTTTTTGAGTTGGGGCTCAAGTAGGGGGTCTGCTGGAGTTGCTCTTATATGACGCCGGTAGTGTTACATGAAACGTGTTTTTATATATGACGCTGATAGTATAGTTCCGATATGTATTGACGCATTTGCCCTTGACATTTTTCTCCCCTTCCCTGTGTCGACAGCCACTGCGGCAAGAGCGCATCCTTCCTCGCGCACTAGGCACCCCTGCAACCCGCTACCCGCTGCGCATCCCCGTCCGCTCCATTGCCGGTGGAGCAGAGATTTAGCTCCATTCTCATCACTGCAGGCGTGTCGGGTCGTGCGAGCTGATCCCGCCGCCTAGGTCAACGCACGTGTCGGGGTCCAGACTGCAGATGATGAGCCTGGAAGACGGTGACGATGACTCCGGCGACCTCTCGAACCTCCTCGGGGCGGGCAGCATCGGGAAGGCGGCGGTGGAGGTCGGCGTGTCATCGATGCTGAGCGTGGTCGGGTCCAGCATCTGTGGGAGCAACCAGTCGCCACCGCCGCCGACGACCGAGCCCGAGCTCCGGCTCCCGCGACAATGGAAGGGGGACGGACTCTCCGCCGCCCGGAGCGCCCCAATCACGTCGCTGTCGTCTGCAATCGGCCTTTTTACCATCCTTCGCTAATTCCCTCCCTTGATCTGCTCGGATTCGTCTCTCTGCAGCGTCGAGGCAGTTCTTCCCCATCCTCCGCTGGTTCTCTCCCTCGATCTGCTCAGATTCTCTCTGCGGTGTTAAGATGGGGATGAACTGGGCAATCGACAATTCAGCACACACATTGGCTACATGAGATTGTATCACTATTTTATACGGATCAATTTTTTAATGACGGTTGATCTAAGAAACGTCATTGAAATATAAATATAATTAGTACTAGTTCCAGTATGTTTGGTACTTGTCACTTTATTGCACGACTTCTCTAGATGGAGTTCTTTTATTTTCCAAACACTACTAATAACGGAAATTTGAGAGTGCTTGTAACTAACGTGAGTCATCCATCCAGTGCAATATAACAATGGTAGTTCTAGGTAGTACCAGTTAGTACCAACAGTACCGGATTCCGCAAGGCTGCCGTGAGCCGGTTCCTCACGGCAAAGAGCGGTCCACCGATGGCAACCTCTTTGCCGTGAGTTGCCGCCAGCAAAGGGCTCACAGCACAGTTTGGCTGGCAAACAGCATAGTTGTCGTGAGCCGACCAGTTGACTCACGGCAAACGTGTGCCATGAGTGGTCAATAGCTCACGGCACAGGTGTCTAACGGGGACCACGGGAGGTGTCTTAACGGCTCATTGTGTCGTGAGCCTGACGGAGAGCTCACGTCATAGGTGCCACACGTGGCAGGTTCCCAGCTGAGGTGACGTCGGCTGTGTGCCGTGAGCCGGACTTCTAGCTCACGGCACAGAGCTTCTGGTTGTTGTGAGCCGATCCATCGCTCACGGCATAGAGGCCACACGTGGCACCTCCTCAGACGTGCTGACGTCGGTTGTGTGCCGTGAGCCGGGCTTCTAGCTCACGGCACAGATCACCTTGTTGCCGTGAGCCGGGCTTCTAGCTCACGGCAAAGGGGCAATTTCTTGCTGCCAGGTTTAACAACGTTGCCGTGAGCACAAGACAAAGCTCACGGCATAGGAGCATTAGCTCACGGCAAAGTGACGTTTTTGTTTTTTTATTTTTATCCCAGAACCATATATGCCACCTCACATACGATACAACATCACAGGCAGTTCAAATATCACCATAACCATCACAGGCAGTTCAAATATGACCATAATCATCACAAGCAACTTAAAATATGACCATAACCAACACAGGCAGTTCAAATATCACCATATCCATCACATAAGTTCACATATGCATCACACAAGTTCACATATGCATCACAGACAGTTTTAAGTTCATAAGTCCACAAATGCAACATAAGTCCACAGCCACTAGTCCAAATGCATGTAAAGTCCATAACTCACTCCTGCGGCGACGGCCTTGGCTGCGGCGAGTGCTCTAGTGGCTGCTGCGGCGATGCAGTCACTGACCCCCCAGCTGCCGGCAGCGGCGGCCATGTGTAACCTGGTGAGCTGGTTGGTGGCAGCCCCATGCCCGGCAGAACATGCGGCCACGACGACCATGTGTAAGTAGACCCGTGAGGCGCTTGCCCCCACGCTCCACTCCCAGGGACCAATGGAGGCCGCTGAGACGGCGACACGTCATGTGCAACCGGGCTATCATTCGATGCCGCCGACATATTCTGCACAAAATTTTAAGTTAATAACATGGAAGTACAACATTCTAAGTTTGTCACTATGAGAATTAAAGTTCTATATGGATATGAGAATAAATCTACATTTCTAAGTCATTCTATGTTTCTAAGTCATTCTAGGTTGCTTAGCTCTATAAGTCACTACCAGAAATGGAAAGACAAGTGGGAAACAAACTCACCGAAGTACTCAGAGTCAGTCTAGGAGGAAGTACGAGCCCAGGTGGAGAAGGGAGTTGCACTTGTGGTTGTGTTTGAGCAATCACCGAAGTAAGACCTTGGACATACTGAAGCACTGCCTGCATCTGCTGCGTATTGGCCTCGACATACTGCTGCATCTGCTGGTGGTCCATCTGCCGTTCGGCCTTCTCTTGTGCAAGCTTGGACTACAATTTTTGATCCCAACATTAGAATACAAAGCAAACTTAGAATACGATGGATATAGACATCTAATTACCGTGACTGTCTCCAGCAAGGACTCACCAACGGTCGGTCGTCGCTGTACGGGCGGGGCTGAGCTCGTGCTCTGAGCTTTCACCTGAGGGAGACTGGGAACCTCGGCCGGGTCGAGGATGCTGTCGCCCACAAAGTACCGACCATGCTGCTTGCCGTGTCCGATCCTCATTATGACTTCTCCACCAAGGGGCGTTGTCCTCGGATCGAACTCTGGCCCATGGACCTCCCTTGCTGTCGTGTTGTACCGAACGATGCGGGGCTGGATCGTCGGGTTGGTGTACGCCTCGGGTGGGTCTGCCTCGTTGTAGGTGATGTCCGACATTGCCTTGCCCTGTGAGACAAAGCATATGCCTTGAGCTGGGAGCAAGGCTGGCCACCATGTGCCCGAGACTGCGACAAACAACAAGATTGTCACAATTAATGCAAAATCGTGAGCATTGCAATAAAGAAATAAATTCACGTACCCATCTAGCCGCATATTGCCTTAGGTTTAGGGGGCCTTGATGGTGTACCGGACCTGCCATCTTCAAACGCCGCTCCCGGCGCTCGAGGTGCATCTTGTCCCACTCCGGGTCAAACCACCTGTCCACCAGCCTTGCCCAAGCCCGCCGATTGCCGCTACACCACCACGGAGGCACCTGCACGTCATCAAGTCGTCGCCATATCAAATTGATCATACGTGAACGATGAGAAGTTAATATTGCAATGAGATGTTCTTTACCCTCAACCATTCATCCCTGGGCAGCTACTCGTTTCTTGCCTACTCTTTGGTGATTTTCTGTTTCTTGTGCTTTGCGAAGTAGAACACAGCGGTGCCCACACGCGCCTCGTAAATCATATCATGCACCAGCTTTTGATAGGCATTCCTCGCCACCTCATTCGCCCTTTCCAGAGAGCCCTCCTCACATCTGTAGAAATCCTGTATATACAAGTGTTGTCAATACTTTATGAAAATGAAAAGTACAACCGATGTATTGAGATTAGCAATGTTTTGCGAGGAAAACTTACCCATAGTTCATTTACCACACGCCCGGCCTTGGTATTGAAATTCCTGTCGTCTCGATCATCTTGATCGGTCACGCTGACGTAGTGGTCAGACGTCTCTGCTAGGTCCTCTCGGTCCCCAACCTCCACCAACCCAGGCCAGTGAATCTTGCACAAAATACTGAGGATGCCATTGGGAAGCCGTGAGTGACGACCTGGAGCGACTACCCTCCACCGCCTGCAAAATTGATTCAGACAAATTAATAGTTTCAATTGTGAAATCGCAAAGTAATCAATGAAAAAGCATTGGTAAATTACCTTTTCCCATCAGGTGAAATCATCGGTCGTTCCGTAAGAGGTACGGGATGTGTCGAAAGCGTCACAGGGCCTCGCAACCAGATCTTCCCAGCCCCCTGCTCCCCATCCCCCTCCTCCTCCTCCACCCCCTCCCCCTCTCCCGCACCCTCACCACCACTCCCACTTCCACTCTCCCTCTCCCTCTCCCTCTCCCTCTCCCTCTCCAGATCCAGATCCTCCTGCCTATGCCTCAGCCTCTCCGCCTCCCTTTCCTCCCTATCACTCTCCTCCCTCGCAGACTGTGGCACCATAGGAGAGGGACGTGATTTGCGACCCGCCCTCCCTCCAGACAACGAAGAACCAGAGGGTGACCTCCGGCGACCAACCCTCCCTCCTCCTCATCCAGACGGAGGTGCACGCTCCGGAGTGGGTGACCTCCTGCGACCCCTCCTACCACCTGCCCTGGAGCCCTCAGCCGTCTCTGAGCCATCACAGCCGCTACGAGGGTACAACACGTTGAGGTTCTTCGTCACCCCGCGACCCCCGCGGCCGCCTCCGCCTCTGCCGCCGCGTGCCCTAGGCATCTTCGTTCAATCAATTGCAAAAAAAAGAGTAAAGCAAGTATTAGTACATGTATTAGATAGCAAAGAGTACAAGTACTAAATAAAAAAATAATTGATGTAGTAAGTACAACAGTACGATGTAGTAAGTATAAAAAATAATTTATAGAAACAGAAATTTGCCTAAGATATTTTGTCTTTTCATATGACCTTGAACTTAGAGCATAGATCATCAAAAGATGGTTCATGACAGCCATGGAACAATGAGAGACGCCCAGCCCAACCAAGTTGTTGCTTGGGCATGGACGTCTCTCATTGTTTGATGACAACCATGAGAAGCATATAATTGAACAACAGAAGCTCAAGGTCATTATATGTTACCCAACATCAAATTTAGGTAAGTTTTGATATCATCATAGGCATGAGTAAAGTTGAATTTAAAATCAAACAAAATTTCAACAGCACCTCCCCTACATGGAGAGGTTTTCAAAACCTACAACAAAACAATGGCACGATGGCCGACAACCACAGTCCAAAATAGTAATTTTCCTCAGATATTTTTTTCTTGCATGGACCTTAAACTTAGAGCATAGATAATCAAAATAGGGTTCATGACAGCCATGGAACCGTGAGAGACATCCAGCCCAACCAAGTTGTTGCTTGGGCATGGATGTCTCGCACGGTTTGATGACAACCATGAGAAGCATATAATTGAACAACAGAAGCTCAAGGTCATTATATGTTACCCAACATGAAATTTGGGTAAGTTTTGATGTCACCATAGGCATGAGTAAAGTTGAATTTAAAATCAAACAATATTTCAACAGCACCTCCCCTACATGGAGAGGTTTTCAAAACCTACAACAAAACAACGGCACGATGGCCGACAACCACAGTCCAAAATAGTAATTTGCCTCAGATATTTTTTTTTCTTGCATGGACCTTGAACTTAGAGCATAGATAATCAAAAGAGGGTTCATGACAGCCATGGAACCGTGAGAGACGTCCATCCCAACCAAGTTGTTCCTTGGGAATGGACGTATCCCATGGTTTGATGACAACCATGAGAAGCATATAACCGGTACAACTCAAGCTCAAGGTCATCATATGTTACCCAGCAAGAACACTAGGTACAATTCATATCATCATCAACATATGAGAAGTAACTAGCTAAATCCATTTCCTAACTAAATTTTCCTAAATGCATGCTCAGCAACTAAAAATTGGTGAGGTGCATGTTCCTCACCTGAACAGGGGCACGAGCTAGGGCCGGCGAGGCTCACGGTGAGGGGCCCCGGCGGTTAGTGGCAGCAGCCGGGGCCGGTGGGCGGGGCCAGCCTCTCCCCCAGCGGCGGTGGGGAGGCACGGGACGGGAGAGGAGGGGGCCGCGGCCGGATCGTGCACGCGGGGGGAGAGGAGGTGGAGGAGCGACGGGCGGCGAGGGGACCCGTTGGTAGGGGGAAGCGGCCGGGGCCCCCCGACGGCGGTGGGCAGGCACAGGACGACCTCTCCCTCGGGCCGCGGCAGTGGTGGGGAGGCACAGGCCGGGAGAGGAGGTGTCCGCGGCCGGATCTGGCATGCCGGGTGAGAGGAGGTGGAGGAGCGATGGGCGGCGGCCGGTGACGGGGACCACAGACGGACGCGGCGTCAGGGGCGGTCGCGGCGGGGACCGCGTGGCCGGCGTTGGGGAGGACGAAGGCGGCGGGGAGCGCGCAGCCGACGTTGGGGACGGTAGGCGGCGGCGGCGGAGTGTGCGCGTGTGTGTGTGTCTGAGTGTGTGGTGCGTGTGTGTGAAGTGTTTTGTGTGTGTGTGAAGTGTGTGCGGCTGATGAGTGGGCCCATGGAAACTTTGTCGTGAACTAGATCTAGGACTCACGGTAAAGATCAGGTGGTCCCACACGTCAGCTGCGAAGACCTAGGGTTTCAGGAGAAGGCGTTGTCGTGAGCCAAATCAACTGCTCAGGGCAGAGATCACGCGTTGCCGTGAGTAGGATCCACAGCTCACGGCAACTAAGGGGCAGCTGTGTGTATTGTAGGTATGCCATGAGCTACCCACGGTAAACCGTTAGTTATCAACTTTTGTTTATTTCCCTCTTATTTTTTTATGATTTTCCTTAAAAACAAGTTGAGTGCATTATGATATTTACCTGCTAAGCTAACTCTACAATATAAATTTTAAACTTTGATGAATGAAAAACATTAGTTTCATTGTACTTTCAACTAAAATTCTATCATTTCATGCGGTCCGATAAAGTTCGAAATTATAAAACTACACAAAAATTTTGCCATTAACTAACATAAGGCACTCAAAGTTGTTTAATGATCCTAGGGAAAGTTCTAAGGCCAAATTTGAATCTGAACTTCACAAAGACCACCAAATCTAGTCACATGAGTAAACATCTCAGAAACTTCCAGTGAGATGCTTCAGTTTGTAAACAGTGTATAAGTGGAGTAATTCGAAACCATCTCAATTCTTCACCACAGCCTCCATACATGATATCATGATGTCCATACAAATTTCATGATGTTTTCAAATTGTATGGATTTTATACAATTAAAATACTATTGCACGAAACTTTCAGAATCATGTGTCGAGTCTAAATGTTTGAAATTCTCCCTAATTTCATGGTATATGTATGAAAAAGGAATGAAGAACACGAAATATCATTATTGCACTAACTTTATTCTATGATTTTATGCACTTCCAGTTCAAATCCGACGTATGTGAAAAAAATACGAAGAAAGAAAAAAATGACCAAATATAGCAAACTGAGTTATAATTGCCCCAAATTTGAATATGTAGTTTGTAGAGATGTGGTTTAAGGGTGGAAAATTTTGGAGGGCAAAAACAAATTTTTTTTGTCTTGTTTGCCGTGAGCCATTGTACTAACTCACGGCAAACACAAAATACACTCGGCTTCATGATGTGTTACCGTGAGCTGCCATGTGCTCACGGCACATGAGCGACGTGCACCGTGTGTCCCGCGCTGTGCCGTGAGCTGTGGACCTGGCTCACGGCAAAACTAACGGGCCCGGCCGACGGACGTGACGGGCAATGGTGTCAACGTGTGTGTTGTGTGTGCCGTGAGCCGGGGCCGTCTGCTCACGGGAAAGAGCAGCCCTCGCCGTGTGTGTTGTGTGTGCCGTGAGCCCAAATAGCCGGCTCACGGCAAAGAGCACGCCCTCGCCGTGTGTTTTTGTTCTGCCGTGAGCCTAGTCAACCGGCTCTTGACATACAAGCTTAGCGCCGTGTGTGACATGTCTGCCGTGAGCCTCCTAGGAAGCTCACGGCAAACACGCTTGTATGCCGTGAGCCCGATGTTTGGCTCACGGCAACTAAAAGGCGCACGGCAGCCTTGCGATTTCCGGTAGTGCAATAGGGTAATACTAGGTGGTACTAGTATAGATTGTATCACTTTTTTATGCAGATCAATTTATTATACACTACTGGAAAAAGGGGTATTTGTACCGGTTGGTAACCCTCATTTGTACCAGGTATGCAACCGGTACAAACCATCCGGTACAAATGTGGTCGAGCATTTGTACCGGGCGAGATACCCGGTACAAATGCCTCACATTTGTACCCGGTGGAGCCTCGGCCCGGTACAAATGTGCCCTCCCCCTCCGACGTGGCAGGGGGGCATTTGTACCGGGTTAAGGTACCACCCGGTACAAATGATGGTTTGTTTTTTTATGTTTCCTTTCTCTAACGTATTTGCTTAAAGTACTAATACTAATCGTAATACGCTGTAATATAAAGTTGTGTGGCATATATAATGTTATATTTGAGATAATATTCTACATACATTCATATATATTTATTTGTATAATATTAGAGAATATATCATCTCAAATCCTGAAATTGAAGAACTTTGGAAATAATATTATACATTAGCATATTCTGCGCACTGAAATTTAGATTAATAATATTCATTGGATGAAATGTTAGCAGAGTTTAATTTTTGCTTCTAGATGCTTGGCCCTTGTCTTTGCTTCCATATGCTTGCCCTTTGTTTTTGCTTCCAGATGGTTCCTTCATGTTCTGACTTGTCCCTTCCCCGGTCATCGCTCCTATACTAAGAATGGAGGATAAGCCAGCATAAAACTCTCCCCCTGGACTAATAACCTCGTCTAGAAGAAATCAACATAATTGTTCTTGTATCAATCGGATTTGTTCTGTCTCGAGGAATGTTTCCTTGATGCTGGAAATCTACCAAAGAATATGAAGAAAAGAATAAGAACTGGATCAGAGAATATGAACAATAAGAACTACATGTAGTCGTAGTTGTGTGTGCATGCACCTTCTCTTCGAATTTGCCACCATCAGCGCAGGATGTAAGACGGTGCATGAACTCCCACACACAATATCCACATAGATTGGTGCGAGAAGGCTGCGTCATGACCTGCACATATGGGAAAACCATGTCATGAAATGATTTTTTATTGTAATGTAAGAATTGAAGAATAAGTAAAGACACGTACTGGGCAATCATAGTGAACATAAAGGTTTTTGTGGAACTTTCCGGGGTACTTATCACAAAGACAAGTCCATGCAGTTTTAATCAACTCTACAACATCTTGATATCTACTTTTATCTGTCGTCTTGTACAAAGAGTCGAAGACAAAGACCTTGCTTCGCATCATACAAAAACTAAAGAGAATCCAGTGGAAGCTATCCATAGATGCGGAGAAGAATTAGTTTCTTAAAATATGCAATGTAATTTTTGAAAAAGATAAGGAGATGAGATACACATTGCTCACCCGAAGTTGTATGGCAGCTCTATGATAGCCTTATCATGGTGTTTATCTAGAAAGTTGATGATTTGATTAAGTGTTTCCCTCTCATTAAGTTTGAGAGTGTTCTGAGTTATCATCAAAGGATCCATGTAGCCCACACTCATGATTCATTTCCTCCTGGTCCGTTGTATCTCAAAACTGTATGACCAAAAAAATATAGAAGTTTAAATATGGGATAATGTGGCTAGAGCATTGATCTTGTAACCCCAAGAGATTCTACATCTGGGAATTGGATGTCGGTGATAGACTGATAATCAACACCTGAAGAAGGCATAATAATTAAAATTGATCCTGCACACTCCAGGTGTTCGATCACTATGGGAAACACATGCTTTGCTAAGGGTACACTAGGCAAAGAACGGTTTACTCTCGGCTAAGGGTTTGCCGAGAGTAGCTCTTGGCAAAGGTGTCCGGGGAGAGATTCTCTCGGTAGATGGGGTCTTTGCCCAGAGCCCCCTCCCCCTGCCCCCGTGGCACACGTTGGCCGTGAGTGCCCGAAAGTGCAATTTGGCTCTCGGCAAACAAATTTCAAAAAGAATAAAAAAATCACTGGTTAGGCACCACGGCCCCACCGACAAGGTACCACGGGGGCCCATCGGCAGGCCAAGCGCCCTGCCAGCATCACGACTGTACATCCGGGGAGCCGGTCACCACGACACTGGGGATGGGAGCTCAATGCTGCATGCGCCGGAGGAAGCTTGGGGACGCAGCCACCAGAGGGTGCTCGAGGTGGATGCGCTGCCTCCGGTGTAGAGGAGGCCAATGCGCCACCGCCGGAGGGAGCTCGAGGCCGATGCGACGTTGCCAATGTAGAGGAGGCTGATGCGCCACCATCATAGATGCCCCCATCATCCTCGAAGATCCCGCCACCGCAGTTGAAGAAATCTTCATTGCCGTTGTAGATCTCACCTTCGTCGTCGTAGATGCGCCGCCTACTCCTCGAGATGCACCGCCGCCGCCTACTCCTCACCCGACGTTGCTGGCCGCGGCGCCTACTCCTTGAGCAGCTAGCCGCAGTGCCGTTCCTCACCCCACCGCCCCTCTTCATCAATCACCGGTGAGGCGCGAGCAGAGGGGGGAGGACAGGAGCCGCAAGTTGAGGGACGACGACCGGCCACTGCTGGAGAGAGGGTCGACGCCGGGAGGCGGAGCACAGAGAGGAGAGGTAGCGGAATAGCGGCAGTGCCGACAACCATCCTTCGCCCCAGGCTCTTTGGACCCCGCCGCTGCCACTGCGGGCGTGAAAGGCGCGGGGAGGATGCGAATGGGGTTTGGGATTCCGGGGTCGTCAGCCGTCGGTTTTTTACGACAAATGAAATCAACAGATAGCCTTCGATCTGGCGATCAATGACTCCAGGCGCCTGACAGAAATATAGATGGGCTCTCATTCGGCCCAGGTGGACGAGGCGCGCGGGCTGATTCGGCAGCCTGCTCGTCGGTTTGTGGGCCTTGAGCCAAGCCTGGGTCACATGGTTGCCTAGAACCCAAAATCCGGCTATCAGCAATGGTTGCTCTTTGCAGAGAGGAATACTCACGACAATGAAAACACTACGTGAAAACCTCAAATAGGTCATGCAGCATTTGTAACGGGCCCATAACACCCGTTACATGCAGTCACATCTGTAACAGTTGTTGTTTGGCGCCCATTACCCATAAGCGCGGCAGGCCGACCCCGAGGTTGGCCTCCACAACGCTCGTTACTGGTAACGGGCTTCTTAAACGCCCGTTACTTGAATTCTTTGTGAAGAAAGGAGACGGAGGTTTATAAATCCTCGTCTCCTTTGAGTCCGTCTTCATTGACAGGTCAGCTAGATCTCTCATTGCTTCCATTTCGACATACAAGCACAATCAACACATATATCTTTTGAGACAAAACAGACATCATAAGAGAGATAACTGGTTGTCCACAAAGATGAAGATAACTTGTCCACAGGAATAAAGATAATTCTTACAAAAAGTTAACTTGTCCATCACATTATTTACTATGGTCATGCTATCTGACCATACACATCAACAAAAGCATGCCCCTTGAACATCCACAAAAGTATGGCTACTGACCTGCACATCAGCAAGCTTGAACTTCCTCATGCCCCATCAAGATTGGCTCTTTTTGCAGCCTCTTCGTAAGCAACCAAGGATTCTTGAAGCCCTTCGAGCGCATCTTCAATGGGCTCGAGATTTTGTTCAGTAGTATACTTGTACCTCCTTATGTGCTTAGCCTTTTTGATGAGGATGTTCACTTCTTTCGTGATTTTTTGAAACTCAGGTTTCACATAATCCCAGACATTAAGGTTTAGAAATAACTCAAGCTCTGCTCGCGACTCAAAGAGTTTTGCCTGAAACAGGGTTAAACATGGTATAAGAATAACATAGTTAATTCAAAACTAAATTGCCTCAGAACTTGGAGCGGTATAGGAACAGTAATCATCATAGGAACTTGGAGCGCCACCAACCAAAGAAGCCGAAGGCAATCAACAAGGCTAAGGGGGAAAAGAAGACGGAAACCAAAAACACCCCCGCCAAAGCCTCACCAACTTCAGCGCCACTGAAGAAAACAAAGAGGGTGTGCGTGTGAAGGGAGCGTCTTCCGAGTCTTCCACTCCGGGACCGGACGAATCCAAGATCAATTGAGCAAACGGAGGAGTCCCGCTCACGGACTCTAAAATACGAGGCCTCACCGAGAGGTAAACCGGTATTTATCTCATATTTCCTTTCCAACATTTTATTTAATGCATCAAGCATATTTAAATTTCAAATTTGATTTCACCATTGCATTAGTAAGTAAACAAGACATAGAAAAACAGTTTTGGAGATTTTTGGTGATACGGCCGAACCTAGAGGTACGGCCATACCTCCCCTCGACAAAAATTTTTGTGTAGGATGTTTATAGGAGGGGACACGAGTGCTTGTAGCAAATGGAGTAGGGCCGGCCGAACCTAGTGGTACGGCCGTACCTATGATATTCCACGAATCCATCAAGCCAACCACTACAAGCTTCCAAGTGCTCAACTCATCACTGAAATGAAGACATGCCAACCAGGTAGCCAAAAATTAGCTTGGGGGAGGCCCCATTTTCAATCAAGGAAGGTATGTCCATCCAAACCAATTTTCAACATCTTGTTTATTACATTAGAATAAAAGAAAAACAACAAAAATATTTGCTTCAACCATGTGCTAGAAATCTTGTCTATATCCTCACTTTGGAAATGATGAATTGTTGCCATGTTAAAACTTTGCAAGAACCTAGTGTACAACCTTGTGCTCTATGACCATTTGAATTTGTTGGTATATTTTGAGACAGGAGCCTGAAATAAAACTTTATGGGAAGCAAATGCTTATGACCACACCTAGGGTGTTGACTAGTATGATATGGTGAGACAATGTTGATCTTGCTCTATCTCATAGTATGGTGAAAATCTCGGATGATTTCTTTTGAGAAAATAAAATAAGACAAGTTCCTCAATGGTCATATGACCTACCAAAGCCATATGTCGATATCAAAGCATAAACCTTCTACATATGCTTGCTTGTGACCCATTGAGTTTTGCCAAATTGTTGTGACCCTTGGTAGAATCTTTTCATGCTCGCATGATCGAGATCATGTACACCCACATATACAAGCTAACTTCCACACCAGGAGTTACGCAAAACATGCCATCTATCCACCAAAAAAATAAATACTCCAAAGTTCATAAGAGATTTCTCTTCTTGTAATCTTGCAAAAGGAGAGAGGGGTCATCAAAAAAAGTATATGCTCAAAAAGCATAAAAAAACACATGTGCTCCAATCAAAGAGTATAGGAAAAAAATGAAGCATGACCCCCCTCCAAAATAAAAGCAAGAGGAGAATCTCAAAGCAAGGAGTATGTACTTAGAAAAACAAACAAAAATATTCCACACACTTGCACATCTCGATCAAGTTGCATGACTAGTTTCTTCTTGGATCCGGTCTTTGGCTCAACAACATCATGTGGCACAAGTGAGTCTCATGCTTATCCTACCCAAAGCTCCACATACAAGCCATAGACTAGGAAGTTGAGGCTCGCTCAAAGCCTTTGGTGAGCTAACAAATACCACTTGAGCGGTCAAGGGAACCATCCAAGGAACCTTGCCTTTCTTTGCAAAATTTTCAAAACTCCGAGATAAGATCCAGAAAAAGAAGAAGAGTGAGTGATGCAAAGTCAAAACCGTTCTACTCTTCAACCTCCGAAGGCAAGGTGGAAAGTTACAAGCCCCACAGGCAAAATAAGGCTAAGTTTCTCTCGTACCAATCTTTTCAAATAGCTAGTGGAGCATGGATTTGTGCATAGGTACTTGCCGAGTGGTAACATCATGCAACTCTTGACGGTCCTTACAACAAAAATTCGACCATCAAAACCTTGGGATCAAGAGGAGTATATGACAAGTTTCATGCACATTTTTAGTACTAATAAAGTTCCACAAGTTGTGTTGTGATTTTCATAGGTAGGTACACATTTTGGGAGAATTTGGGACCAACTCACCACATGTGCTAGGCACGGCCGAACCACCAAGCACGGCTCGCACTGCAGGTGCGGCTGGCTCTGCAAGTGCAGCCGGCCCTGCCCCGTGGCGCATCTCTAGTCCAAAGCACCGCCTCTCCCTTGAGCACAACTTGGACGAGCGTGATTCACTGAGGAAACGTCGGGTTGATCAAAGGGTGGAGGCTAGGATCAATGGGTCCACTTATCTGATCGCTCAACCGTCACAACCGACGTCCAGAGGCGATCCTAGGCGTTCCCGAGCATGGTCGGTGCATCACACGTCACGGGGGTGGGCCGGCCGCACCTAGAGGGCCGACCGTACCTATCAACTAGTGTGCCGTGCGAAACCGACCCAAGGAGCCGACCTACAACCGCCTTAGGAGCAGTGATTAGGAGCATCCGAGGCGAGAGGCGCCACATCTCAGGGCCGGCCGCACCTAGGGTGTGGCTCCCCTGCGCTCCATCGACCTCCCTTGCCTATAAAAGGCACCTCACACTTGCTGGATTGGACACACAACGCAGGAGCATGTCCATTTCTCTCTTTTGTTCACTTAGATTAGGATTAGTGTAGCTTGGGAGTTAGAGTCGAGTCGAGCTAGTCTCAGGGTTCTGGAGGAGTCTTCTTCAAGGTTCTGGTACTACTCTTGTATCCTTTCTTTGTTTAGACTCAAGTACAATTCAAGTTATCTTTCTATCTTACCGTTCGAGTCAATTACATTCAGCTTTTACTTTGCTCTAGAAGCTTTATTCTTGGTTTAGACTAAAGTTAGTTTAATCTTCGTTAGCATAGCTCTCTTGAACCCTATAGTGTTGTGGTCGTTCTTCGCTTGATCTTCGGTGTTTCACCGTAGAGAGAGACCTTCCTTCGTGATATCCGGGGAAAGGTTCTTTGGTTTGTTGTGAGTGCGGTGCTCAGAGCTTACCTTAGTCTTAGATTGTTGTCCCATTCAACGGAATAGTTGTGGTACCCTAGGGAGGTGACAGCTCCGGACGGGCTTTGTAGTCCACCACGTTAGTTCGGGACAGTAGGATTCAGCGTGTCGTCATTCTCCCTTCTCATCCCAGTCCGAGAGCGCGGCTTTGCATGCCCTTGCAGCACTAGAAGAGCTTGTCGAGTTTAGCTTACCTTGGTTATCCTTTGCCTTAGTTCTTTACGTAGAGTTGACATGAATAGATAGATTGTGTTAGGATCCTTTCTCGTCTCGTTGTCCTCCCAGCTCACTAGATCCTCTCTAACCCCAGATCAGTCTGGCCCACTGAACATCAGCCTTTCACCAAAATGAGCGTTTTTCTTTGGCAAGATGAGGAAAAATACCATTATAATATTTACCCCAGATCAGTCTGACCCACTGAACATCAGCCTTTCTATAGAATTTATCTAAGTGCTTTAGCAGGAAGGCATCATTCTGAACACTCAAATTGATGACCCCCAGCCCAACCTTATCCTTTGGCCTCCTAACCAGATCCCAAGCTGCCAGGTTGTAGCGCTTATTTCTGAACTCTTTTCCTCTCCATAAGCAGTTCTTTCTATGTTTATCAATGATCTCAATAACTGTTATGGGTAGCTTTAAGGTGCACATGAAATAATTGGGTAGGGAGGAAATTACAGAGTTCACCAATTGAAGACGACCAGCATAAGAAAGAAATTGTGAGGAAGCAGAGAGTCTCCTCTCAATTCTGCAGATCAAATGAGCATAGTCCTTGACAAGTGGCTTAGTCAGACCCAAAGGGAGTCCAAGATAGGTGAAAGGGAAAGATCCCACAGAGCACCCAAAAACAGCAGCAAGGGAGCAGGCCTGATCATGTGAAATGTTGATTGGCATAAGGCAAGACTTATGGAAATTGACTTTGAGTCCACTGGAAAGGTTGATTTTGTGCAAGATCTCCTTGAGCAATATGAGTTGGCCCTCATCAGCCTTCATAACTAGGATAGTATCATCAGCATACTGAACCACAGGAAAAGGAGTATTCTGATCATGAGGAAAGGGGGGATGAAGGTTCCCCAGGGCATATTCATGATTTATAACACACTATAGAAGATCAGCAGCAATAACAAAAAGCAAAGGGGAGAGAGGATCCCCTTGCCTAACCCCTCTCTTGCATTTGAAATCTTTCCCAGCAGTACCAATCAGCAGGATTGAGGAAGTTGCAGAACAAAAAAGTTCTGAGATCCACAGCAGCCATTTATCTTGGAAACCCTTGGCTTTAAGCATTGCCAATAGCAGAGAGTGCTCAATTAAATCAAATGCTTTCTCAAAGTCCAACTTGAGGACCACAATTTCCCTTTTGGAGTGATGGCACTGATGCAAATATTCAAAGGCCCATCCAAGGCAGTCTTGGATTGTTTTTCCTTTTATAAATCCATATTGGTTCTCATGAACAACTTCCAGAATAACAGATTGAAGCCTATTAGCCAGTAGTTGGCAAATTAACTTGGGGGCCGAATTAACTAAAGAGATGGGTCTGAAATCATTGACATTCTCAGGATTGTCTTTCTTAGGGACAAGAGTAATGAATGAGTAATTAATACTCTTAAGATCAGCCTGGTGATTATAAAAATCTTCACATAATTTGTACATATCCCCTCTGATGATGTGCCAGGCTTTTTTGAAGAATGTAGTATTGAAACCATCAGGCCCAGGGGCCTTGTCATTATGCAGATCAAGAACAACACTATTAATTTCATCCTGACTGAAAGGAATGCAAAGGTGATCAAGATTGCTGTGGGGAGAATTGAGAGCATGTAGATCAAACTAGATAGAGATATCAATCGAGGTACCAAGCCTTTTCTTGAACTCCTGATAAAAGAGAGCACTTTTTTCCTCATGATCAGTAACCATTCTCCCCGAAATGTCCAAAATTTGACTAATAACATTTTTTCTATATCTCTCAGAAGCCATGGCATGAAAGAATTTGGTATTTTCATCCCCAAATTGCATAACCCTTTGAGTGAATCTCTGCCTCCAGTATTCCCTTTGCATAGAGAGCAAGTTTTTGATGTGATTTTTAACCACTACCCTGAATTTGAATTCATGAGGAAACAGGCTTCTGATCTCTTCTAACTTATCCAAGAAAGCAATAGTCATATTGCAATTGGCAATGAGGCAGTTAAGATTAGAAAATATTTTAACCCAAAGCTTCAGAACTCTTCTAAGCAGCTTGAATTTGGCACTGATCACACGAGCACTATTATTAACATGAACAGGGGAGAGCCAAGCATTGGACATTTGCTCCAAACAATTAGGATGATTGAACCAAAAGTTCTCAAACCTAAAAATATTAGCCTTGGGGATAGAGGTGCCAATCTGAACTTTGCAAGGAAGGTGATCAAATGTGGTCTTGGCCAAGGGAAGAACCAAGGTCATGGGGAACTGAGAAGTCCAGGCAACATAAGTAAAAAACCAGTCAATCTGCTCCAGAAGGGGGCATTTTTGCATATTGCTCCATGTGTAGCTTCTACCCTTAATGGGTAGCTCAACAAGACCCAAATGGCTGATAATATTGTTAAATACAAGACAATCATTGTAATTACCCCCTGGGTTGTTTCTATTTTCAGAGAATCTGTAAAAATTGAAATCTCCCATGAGCAGCCATAAGTCATCATCACCAATTTCTAAGTTATGGAGCCAATTAACAAAAAGGTCTCGAGCAGGCTATCTGTAGGGTCCATAGACCACCACTAAGGTCCAAGCAAGGAGGTTATGTGTCGAGGAATGGAGCACTTGTTGGCGATGAGGGTTAGTGTACCAGCGTCGCTGGGGCGGATGCATATTCATTCGGCCAAGGACATTTCTGACAATGGAGCACTTGTTGACGACGAGGGTTAGTGTACCAGCGTTGTCAGGGCGGATGCATATTCATTCGGACAGGGGCATTTCGAACAATAGAGCACTTGTTGGCGACGAGGGTTAGTCTACCCGCATCGCCTTTGTCAGTCGGGCAGGTAACGGTTATCTTTTTTATATAGGCTTCTGCCGCTGACGCGTGGACCCGACACTATTTTTTCTGAATTGAAACTTGGTTCCCTCAAATATTAAAGCCCATAAACAGCACCAAAATCATAAAAAATATGAACAATTCATAGTTGGTAATTTAGTATATGAATAAAATATCAACAGCCACACTTGTTTAACCAAATTTCTTAAAATTAGATTTTTTTATCTCTTGTTTATGATATAATAATTATAATAACGTCTTAGTCTGTTCTAAAAATTCTACAAATTGACTTGGCAACAAAATTTAGGTCCCTAAGCTTGTCTACAAAAATTCAAATGGTTTCAAAAATGGAAGATTATACTTGTGTACAAATGTCTACATCTCTCACATAGTTTCTTAGAATGTTACTTCAACATTGAAGTTTTCCACACTTTAAAACATGACGAACTCATATGCATTTGAAATTTTAACACAACCTTATGTTCATCATAAGATTACGAAATGCAAAGTTTCATTAGTAATGGTTGTGTAAAACAAATATTATTTCTATGTTGTACTTATAAGGAACAAGATAAGGCATATAAATAACATCCAAGAAATGGAATTACATACGAAAAAATGTCATAAATGAATAGATGTTGATTTTAGAAAAATTCAGAAACAAATATCATCAAATTTGGATTACGGATGACGGAGAAATACGTAATACCAAATTTGATTGCAGATTAAAAGGGGAAAAGCAAACTGTTCTTCATTCGAATAGACCTGGCCCCGCCCCTTCATTGGCGACGGGTGGTTGTTAATCATCGTATCATTTGTGCATCCGAACCTTGTTAATAAACGCTTCGCCCCGCCTTCCGCCTTCTATCCCCTTCTCCGGCTTTCGCCTTCCTCGTCTCCGTCGCAGCCTCATCTCCGTCACAGGGATGGCCCGCGACTCTAGGGGGAGGTTCTGCAAGGAGGAGGCCCCGCGGCTACGTCCCGGTCCGTCTTCCTCGGTGCTGTCCGCTGCCCCCGCCAAGAGGCTGAGGTTCCACTACGACGAAGAGGAGCCGTCCCAACACGCCGCCCCCGTGCGTCTTTCTCGACGCTCCATGGAAGAGGTCGGTTCTTCGTCGGCCCGGGGGAGGAAGCCGTACACGCGCGCAAGGGCCAAGTTGGCGGACTCCAGCGATGCCCGCCATGGAGAGCCAGGGTTTTTTCCTCAACACGAAGGAAGAAGCAGTCCACACGCATTGAGGTGAGCACGGACTCCTCCGGCGACGACCCGAGCAGAAGAGTGGTGGTAGACCTCATCTCCTCCGGCGACGACTCCGGCAACAACTCTGGTGACTACTCCAGCAACAACTCCGGTGACGACTCCGACAACAACTCCGGTGACGATTCTGAAGACCATGAGACAAGTTCTGAAACCATCATGCACGATTTTTCCTTGTACCTTCACATCTTCACTGATCAATTGTTCTAATGCATCAATTTCCATTTGTTGTAGGAAGTTGCTGCACATGACATTGACAGGGTTTGGATTGAAATCAACAAGCTCAAGGAATCGGCTGAAGAGAAGCAGGCAAGTTTTGAAACCAGTTAGAGCTAAACAACTTTCTTGTAAGTTACAACAGTTATGAAGCTTGCATCAATATAATTTTTTTCATTATTTTAGGAACATGATGTTACTCAGGATGACATTGACTATATCTAGAAAGGAATCGACAAGCAGGATAAGCAGCTTAAAGCCGCACAAAAGAGGCAGGAGATTGAACTTCTAAAGAAGAATGCTGAGCTGGCAGAAAGAGTTGCAAAACTAGAGACAAGGCTAGCTGAACTTGAGGCAGCGGCACAAAAGAAGCCATCTAGCTAACTAGTTCCCTTGCAACTACAATCTAGTTTGGTGATGCACCCAGCTAATGCAGTCTTATTTTGGTGATGTGCCCTGCTGATGCATGTCAGATGTGAATATGTTTGTTATGAGTTAGTTTGCTTGGTGATGTGAACTTGTGATGCATGTCATATGTGAACATGTGATGCTATATCAATAGTCACACTTGTTTGCTTGGTGATGTGAACTTGTGATGCTTGTCATATTAGAGCCCATAAACAGCACCTAAAAATTCATAAAAAATACGAAAAATTCATAGTTGGTAATTTAGTATATGAATAAAATATCAACAGCCACACTTGTTTAACCAAATTTCTTAAAATCAGATTTTTTATCTCATGTTTATGATATACTAGTAGCAGAGTAGTACTTGACTACATTACTCGTTTTAAGGCCCACACAAGCCCACTCGCGCTAGGTTAGTAGGGAAGGACGCCTCCCTCACGCAGTCTCCTCTCACTCTCCCCTCGCGCCACCGCCACTGCTTTCTCCCCCTCGCCTTCGTCCCCCTCACCTCCCCCCCATGCCGCGACGCACGCTACACCACTTCGCTGAGACGCACGCCACACCACACTCGGCGCGACGCGCACCACACCTCTGACAGTGAGATCTCTGGAGGAGGAGGGACCCAACAGCGGTGACGACGGTGACGACTAGAGGAGGGATCCAGCGACGACGGCGACGACGACGACGACTAGGAGGAGGAGGAGGGATTCAGCCACGAGGTCGACTCGAGGACGAGGACGTGGCGAGGAGCAGGCAGTGACGAGGAGTAGAGATCCCTCCGCTCCGACAGTGACAAGGTCAGTGGCGAATCTAGGATTTGAGTTTATGGTATGCCACTCTAAAAATGTATTATACAATTCGGTAAATCCATTCTACCAACTCGGTAATAATTGTAAAATTAACAACAATTCAGTGGGAATTGCAGGGTATGCTGTGGCTCCTTAGTATAAGTACATGTGGACATGCTTTGCTGTTGATGGTATACATACTTAGCATTTCCCTTTAAATTGACTCTTATATTTGGTTTTGCTCTTATTCCTATGTACATGTGCACATTCTCTCCAAGTTGAATAAGTACCTCATCAGCAACAGAGGCAGCATGCATCTTCCTCTTTAAAATGGTAAGGTCGCATTGCCTGAACTAATTTTTTGGTTACTGAATTTTGCATTTATGTTAATGGTTTACCATAGAACCAATGATATTGTAGTGGGCTAAAGTAGTTACTGTAATTGTTTTCTTATGTGCTTTCTCATGCTTAGCTGCTAAGCATGGTTAACTAAAAATGTGCTCTACTTGTCCCCTGTTGTAGCATGTCTCCTAGGAGAGCTAGCAGTATGGTCTGCTTTTTGTGCTATTCTTGGACACTGAGCTGACCTTTCTCCAAATCCCTTGACTATCAATTCACAGGATAAATCTAACGAGGGCTATAGACCTGGGCCACAAGATGAAGAAGAGGGTTATGGCACCGCTAGTGCACAACAAGACCAGGTGGGTGGGGATCAGCACCGAGGCAGAGCGCCAAGGACATCCACAAAGTGGCCAAGTGACACAATGATAGTCACTGAGGTCGACATAGGGGGGATGCCAGTACCATTGACTCAAAAGCGCAGGTTCAGGGCGCTTGTGGGGCTCGTTGCTAGACAAAAGATAACTTTGCACTTGCCAGAATTCAAAGAACTAAGCAATGATGAAAAGTGGGACTTGTTTGATAAGCATGTGCAGAAACACTTGACGTTCCAGGAAGGTGTGAAACTGCAGGCTTCAAGCTTTTCTGGAAGACAATAGCCAAGGCATGGAGATAATTCAGATTTCAGCTTAGGCGAGATTTTATCATAAAAGGACTTGAGCCATTTACAAGGCACCTGTTTATCGTCCCAGAACAGGGGAAGGAGTTCATGAAACAGGAGGAAACTGAGCAAGCCTCAGCTGCTAGTGTCAAGTTCAAAGAACTCCGAAGCCGGAACACAAGTGAGCACATCATGGGTCCAGCTGGTTATATTGTGAAACTAGAAGAATGGGAGGAAGAGGACAGACAATTAGCTGCAGCTGGGATCCCCAACCCATATGACGCCTACCCTGACGATCGTTCAAAGAATTGGCTGCGAGCAAGGAGCAAACTAGTGATTAAATACCGTGTTGCCGTCATAGTGTTCAACAACAAAGAAACTGAAAAAGTGGCTGCAGACATCAAGGAGAAGAATGCATGTGCAGAATCTTCAGGAATGGCAGGGCAGAGGGAGTATGATCTGCTAAGTCAGTGCTTGGGCCACCCTGAACAACAAGGTCGTGTGCGTGGTGTCTCTAGCTACCAAGGCTGGAAGTATTGATGGCCTTAGCACGCTTCCATATACAGGAAGAGGAATAGGACGAAGATCGACACATCAGTTGATACTGAAAAGATAAAGGAACAAATCAAGCAAGAACTGGTGGCTGAGATGCAGATGCAGAACAGTTTACTAAAGAGACTGTGTTGTCACCAGGTGGTGTTGTCACTAGTGTCCAATAGCGCAAGCCCTTCACCCGCCACACTGAAGAGCAGCTGTGCGTTCGCAGATAATATAGGTTTGATCGATGGCACTGCAGAGTTGACGATGGAGGTGGGCTGTGACGATCGTACACAGCAAGACCTTATAGGCATGTTGATTGAACCCACATACTATGGCATATGGATCACGTGGAATGGTCTTCAATGTGAGGCTGCAATTGGTCTTGTTCATCCAGAGCAGACCACACTACATACAGACTGCCTCAAACTTTCAGGCTTTCTGATCAATTTTAATTTTTAACATATATATGGGACATCCTCATCACTTCAGATGTTGTGTGACTACTTGAGATTTTGTCAGTTTCTTTTTTATGGAACAATTGTTTTTTCCATACGTTGTATGGATCTATTCTCTAAAATATGGCTATATATTTTTGTAGTGGCTGTATGGAGCAATTTTTTTTACTGCATATCAAATTGATGTCATATACATCATTTTAGCGAGTAACCATTGGAGTGAATAGGACCACTCCGCACTGATCGGTGGAGAGTTTTCTCGGCCAAGGGCAGTACATTTAGGGGTTGTTTGGTGTCCCGCACGGGATCAAGCCAGGCTCCCCACGTGCAGGGATCGATAGTTTGGTTGCCTGCACCTGCAGCTGCCTCCACGCCACCCCCCCCCCCCCCCCCGCGTGCAACACAGCTCCGCAACCAGCCTCCGGAGGAACGGTTGAATCGACCTTTTCTGCCGGGCCTAGCTGGCTGGATGCGGCTATTTCTCTCTTAATGATGATATTAGTGTATAATTAGTGAATATCAAGTGATATTAAGATGTTTTAAAGATGATTAACACATTGTTACATATTGTAAGTACTTTTGAAGTGTATTTGTATGAAACAAAAATTATAGTCATGATATTTTAATATTTTTATCTCATGCAACTTATCCTATTCGGGCAAGCAAACAACATATCTGCTCAACCAATCTTAGTTGGTGTGGTCAACCAAACATAGCAGAGTTGCATGTGCCCAGCCTGTCCCATGTGGGCCTGGCTCCCAGATGCAAACCGGACTATGGTCATCCAGGCAACCAAACGCCCCCTTCGGTTGGGGATTGCAGCACTCTCATATGAGCTCATGATGTTGTCTAGTGTGACTCACAGATACTAAAAGTTGGAAGCTAGGTACACTGCCCGGTGAAACTAGCAATAGGAATCTTGCAGAAATAAATAACATGATACCACATGCACATTATGTTGACTATGTATATTTTGTTTTTTACACACACTACTCTGCGGTGTCATGTTTATGATCTCAATGCAAAGCTCGATTTATAGATCTTCAAGTCCTGGAGATTGTAGATGTACTAATTGGATGTCAATGATAGTGATACATAAAATTAGAGGTTTGATCACTTGTCTGAGACACGCCACAATTGAGGCCCATGCCGCTGCCCTCCTCCGCCTCCGCCTCCGCAGCCTGCAGCTCCAACTCCCCGCCGTCGATGCCCCGCGTAGCACTCCACCGCCGCTTGCGTCGCGCGACTCGTACCCGCGCGAAGCGGCGCCATGGCGGCTCCCATCTCACCGGAGAGGAGGCCGGTCAACGCGGATGCCCACAGCGGCTGCACTCCTCCGCGTGGACCTCAGGAGACCGCCATCTTCGCTTGTAGGCCGGAGGAGCACGGGCTCGACCTGCAAGGCCCGGGCGCGCGTGGATGGGGGCGCGGCGGCGCAGGTGGATCTCGCGGTAGTCGCTCCATCTCCCCTGCCCCTCAGGAGCTTGCGCGACCGGCGAATCGAGCTCCCGACGGTCGAATCGAGGTCAAGGCTGGCGAATCGAGCTCCAATCGACCGAATCGAGGGGCGGTGTGCTGGAGCTTCAGGCGGACGCACTGGAGCTCGGGCGGAGGAGCTCTGCGCGTGTGTGCCGTGGTCCGGCGGCGTGCAGGGTAGCTAGCGGATGTGGCGGTCGGCGGGCCGGGCCAGCAGCGTGCGGGGAAGGGCACAGGCCAAGGTGGGGGTTTGTCCGGGAAGCAAGTCTAGACAGTGGCGGGAGGGAGGAACCGCCCCAACTGACAAGTAGGGGCTCCCTCCAGACCCACAGGAGAAGGGCCTGGAGGGGGGGATTTGGGTGCCCCCTAGAATTGGTGCCCGATTAGTGGGCTCTGCTAGAGTGCGTGTTTTTGCTCCGAGCCCTACTTTTTGAGTTGGGGCTCAAGTAGGGGGTCTGCTGGAGTTGCTCTTATATGACGCCGGTAGTGTTACATGAAACGTGTTTTCATATATGACGCTGGTAGTATAGTTCCGATATGTATTGACGCATTTGCCCTTGACATTTTTCTCCCCTTCCCTGTGTCGACAGCCACTGCGGCAAGAGCGCATCCTTCCTCGCGCACTAGGCACCCCTGCAACCCGCTACCCGCTGCGCATCCCCGTCCGCTCCACTATTGCCGGTGGAGCAGAGATTTAGCTCCATTCTCATCACTGCGGGCGTGTCGGGTCGTGCAAGCTGATCCCGCCACCTAGGTCAACACACGTGTCGGGGTCCAGACCGCAGATGATGAGCCTGGCAGATGGCGACGATGACTCCGGCGACCTCTCGGACCTCCTCGGGGCGGGCAGCATCGGGAAGGCGGCGGTGGAGGTCGGCGAGTCGTCGATGCTGAGCGTGGTCGGGTCCAGCATCTGTGGGAGCAACCAGTCGCCACCGCCGCCGACGACCGAGCCCGAGCTCCGGCTCCCGCAACAATGGAAGGGGGACTGACTCTCCGCCGCCCGGAGCGCCCCAATCGCGTCGCTGTCGTCTGCAATCGGCCTTTTTACCATCCTTCGCTAATTCCCTCCCTTGATCTGCTCAGATTCGTCTCTCTGCAGCGTCGAGGCATTTCTTCCCCATCCTCCGCTGGTTCTCTCCCTCGATCTGCTCAGATTCTCTCTGCGGTGTTAAGATGGGGATGAACTGGGCAGGACGCTGGTGGAGGAGCTTGGGGTGGCGAAGAATCGCGGCTCCATCAGGTTTGGGTGGAGCACGCTTGAGCGGAGGAGCAGTGTGTTATCGCGAAATCAGGCGACGCGGAGCGGCGGCGCCATCCGGAAGGAGCAGCTCTGGTAACGTTGGTGGGGAATAAAAAGGGTAAAACGTCATTTCACTAGATCCTTAATTCTGTCAAACTGGTCGGAAATGACATCTATTTGCGGACGGAGGGAGTATCTCAATTTTCTTTGTGAGGGCAATCGACAATTCAGCACACACATTGGCTACATGAGATTGTATCACTATTTTATACGGATCAATTTTTTAATGACGGTTGGTCTGAGAAACGTCATTGAAATATAAATATAATTAGTACTAGTTCCACTATGTTTGGTACTTGTCACTTTATTGCACGACTTCTCTAGATGGAGTTCTTTTATTTTCCAAACACTACTAATAACGGAAATTTGAGAGTGCTTGTAACTAACGTGAGTCATCCATCCAGTGCAATATAACAATGGTAGTTCTAGGTAGTACCAGTTAGTACCAACACTACCGGATTCCGCAAGGCTGCCATGAGCCGGTTCCTCACGGCAAAGAGCGGTCCACCGACGGCAACCTCTTTGCCGTGAGTTGCCGCCGGCAAAGGACTCATGGCACAGTTTGGCCGGCAAACAGCATAGTTGCCGTGAGCCGACCAGTTGACTCACGACAAACGTGTGCCGTGAGTGGTCAATAGCTCACGACACAGGTGTCTAATGGTGACCACGGGAGGTGTCTTAACGGCTCATTGTGCCGTTAGCCTGACGGAGAGCTCACGACATAGGTGCCGCACGTGGCAGGTTCCCAGGTGAGGTGACGTCGGCTGTGTGCCGTGAGCCGGACTTCTAACTCACGGCACAGAGCTTCTGGTTGCTGTGAGCCGATCCATCGCTCACGGCATAGAGGCCACACATGGCACCTCCTCAGACGTGCTGACGTCAGTTGTGTGCCGTGAGCCGGGCTTCTAGCTCACGGCACAGATCACCTTGCTGCCGTGAGCCGGGCTTCTAGCTCACGGCAAAGGGGAAATTTCTTGCTGCTAGGTTTAACAACGTTGCCGTGAGCACAAGACAAAGCTCACGGCATATGAGCTATAGCTCATGGCATAGGAGCATTAGCTCACGGCAAAGTGACGTTTTTGTTTTTTTATTTTTATCCCAGAACCATATATACCACCTCACATACGATACAACATCACAGGCAGTTCAAATATCACCATAACCATCACAGGCAGTTCAAATATGACCATAATCATCACAAGCAATTTAAAATATGACCATAACCAACACAGGTAGTTCAAATATCACCATATCCATCACATAAATTCACATATGCATCACACAAGTTCACATATGCATCACAGACAGTTTTAAGTTCATAAGTCCACAAATGCAACATAAGTCCAAAACCACTAGTCCAAATGCATGTAAAGTCCATAACTCACTCCTGCGGCGACGGCCTTGGCTGCAGTGAGTGCTCTGGTGGCTGCTGCGGTGAGTGCTCTGGTGGCTGCTGCGGTGACGTAGTCGCTGACCCCCCAGCTGCCGGCGGCGGCAGCCATGTGTAACCTGGTGAGCCGGTTGGCGGCAGCCCCATGCCCGGCAGAACATGCGGCCACGACGGCCATGTGTAAGTAGACCTGTGATGCGCTTGCCCCCACGCTTCACTCCCGGGGACCAACGGAGGCCGCTGAGACGGCGACACATCATGTGCAACCGGGCTATCATTTGATGCCGCCGACATATTCTACACAAAATTTTAATTCAATAACATGGAAGTACAACATTCTAAGTTTGTCACTATGAGAATGAAAGTTCTATATGGATATGAGAATAAATCTACATTTCTAAGTCATTCTAGGTTTCTAAGTCATTCTAGGTTGCTTAGCTCTATAAGTCACTACCAGAAATGGAAAGACAAGTGGGAAACAAACTCACCGGAGTACTCAGAGTCAGTCTAGGAGGAAGTACGAGCCCAAGTGGAGAAGAGAGTTGCACTTGTGGTTGTGTTTGAGCAATCACCGAAGGAAGACCTTGGACATACTGAAGCACTGCCTGCATCTGCTGCGTATTGGCCTCGACATACTGCTGCATCTGCTGGTGGTCCCTCTGTCGTTCGGCCTTCTCTTGTGCAAGCTTGGACTACAATTTTAGATCCCAACATTAGAATACAAAGCAAACTTAGAATACGACGGATATTGACATCTAATTACCGTGACTGTCTCCAGCAAGGACTCAGCAATGGTCGGTCGTCGCTGTACGGGCGGGGCTGAGCTCGTGCTCTGAGCTTTCACCTGAGGGAGACTGGTTACCTCGGCCGGGTCGAGGATGCTGTCGCCCACAAAGTACCGACCATGCTGCTTGCCGTGTCCGATCCTCATTATGACTTCTCCATCAAGGGGCGTCGTCCTCGGATCGAACTCTGGCCCATGGACCTCCCTTGATGTCGTGTTGTACCGAACGATGCGGGGCTGGATCGTCGGGTTGGTGTACGCCTCGGGCGGGTCTGCCTCATTGTAGGTGATGTCCGACGTCGCCTTGCCCTGTGAGACAAAGCATATGCCTCGAGCTGGGAGCAAGGCTGGCCACCGTGTGCCCGAGACTGCGACAAACAAGAAGATTGTCACAATTAATGCAAAATCGTGAGCATTGCAATAAAGAAATAAATTCACGTACCCATCTAGCCGCATATTGCCTTAGGTTTAGGGGGCCTTGATGGTGTGCCGGACCTGCCATCTTCAAACGCCGCTCCCGGCGCTCAAGGTGCATCTTGTCCCACTTCGGGTCAAGCCATCTGTCCACCAGCCTTGCCCAAGCCCACCGATTGCCGCTACACCACCACGGAGGCACCTGCACGTCATCAAGTCGTCGCCATATCAAATTGATCATACGTGGACGATGAGAAGTTAATATTGCAATGAGATGTTCTTTACCCTCAACCATTCATCTCTGGGCAGCTACTCGTTTCTTGCCTGCTCTTTCGTGATTTTCTGTTTCTTGTGCTTTGCGAAGTAGAACACAACGGTGCCCACACGCGCCTCGTAAATCATATCATGCACCAGCTTTTGACAGGCATTCCTCGCCACCTCATTCGCCCTTTCCAGAGAGCCCTCCTCACATCTGTAGAAATCCTGCATATACAAGGGTTGTCAATACTTTATGAAAATGCAAAGTACAACTGATGTATTGAGATTAGCAATGTTTTGCGAGGAAGACTTACCCATAGTTCGTTTACCACACGCCCGGCCTTGGTATTGAAATTCCTGCCGTCTCGATCATCTTTATCGGTCACGCTGACGTAGTGGTCAAACGTCTCTGCTAGGTCCTCTCGGTCCCCAACCTCCACCAACCCAGGCCAGTGAATCTTGCACAAAATACCGAGGATGCCATGCATTGGGAAGCCGTGAGTAACGACCTGGAGCGACTACCCTCCACCGCCTGCAAAATTGATTCAGACAAATTAATAGTTTCAATTGTGAAATCGCAAAGTAATCAATGAAAAAGCATTGGTAAATTACCTTTTCCCATCAGGTGCAATCATCGGTCGTTCCGTAAGAGGTACGGGACGTGTCGGAAGCGTCGCAGGGCCTCGCAACTAGATCTTCTCGGCCCCCTGCTCCCCATCCCCCTCCTCCTCCTCCTCCACCCCCTCGCCCTCTCCCGCTCCCTCACCCCCACTCCCACTCCCACTCCCACTCTCCCTCTCCCTCTCCCTCTCCAGATCTAGATCCTCCTGCCTATGCCTCAGCCTCTCCGCCTCCCTTTCCTCCCTATCACTCTCCTCCCTCGCAGACTGTGGCACCATAGGAGACGGACGTGATTTGCGACCCGCCCTCCCTCCATACAACGAAGAACCAAGGGGAGAGGGTGACCTCCGGCGACCAACCCTCCCTCCTCCTCATCCAGACGAAGGTGCACGCTCCGGAGTGGGTGACCTCCTGCGACCCCTCCTACCACCTGCCCCGCAGCCCTCAGCCATCTCTGAGCCGTCACGGCCGCTACGAGGGTACAACACGTTGAGGTTCTTCGTCACCCCGTGACCCCCGCGGCCGCCTCCGCCTCTGCCACCGCGTGCCCTAGGCATCTTCGTTCAATCAATTGCAAAAAAAGAGTAGTACATGTATTAGATAGCAAAGAGTACAAGTACTAAATAAAAAATAATTGATGTAGTAAGTACAACAGTACGATGTAGTAAGTATAAAAAAATAATTTATAGAAACAGAAATTTGCCTCAGATATTTTGTCTTTTCATATGACCTTGAACTTAGAGCATAGATCATCAAAAGATGGTTCATGACAGCCATGGAACAATGAGAGATGCCCAGCCCAACCAAGTTGTTGCTTGGGCATGGACGTCTCTCATTGTTTGATGACAACCATGAGAAGCATATAATTGAACAACAGAAGCTCAAGGTCATTATATGTTACCCAACATCAAATTTAGGTAAGTTTTGATATCATCATAGGCATGAGTAAGTTGAATTTAAAATCAAACAAAATTTCAACAGCACCTCCCCTACATGGAGAGGTTTTCAAAACCTACAACAAAACAACGGCACGATGGCCGACAACCACAGTCCAAAATAGTAATTTGCCTCAGATATTTTTTTTCTTGCATGGACCTTAAACTTAGAGCATAGATAATCAAAATTGGGTTCATGACAGCCATGGAACCGTGAGAGACATCCAGCACAACCAAGTTGTTGCTTGGGCATGGATGTCTCGCACGGTTTGATGACAACCATGAGAAGCATATAATTGAACAACAGAAGCTCAAGGTCATTATATGTTACCCAACATGAAATTTGGGTAAGTTTTGATATCACCATAGGCATGAGTAAAGTTGAATTTAAAATCAAACAATATTTCAATAGCACCTCCCCTACATGGAGAGTTTTCAAAACCTACAACAAAACAACGGCACAATGGCCGACAACCACAGTCCAAAATAGTAATTTGCCTCAGATATTTTTTTTTCTTGCATGGACCTTGAACTTAGAGCATAGATAATAAAAAGAGGGTTCATGATAGCCATGGAACCGTGAGAGACGTCCATCCCAACCAAGTTGTTGCTTGGGAATGGACGTATCCCATGGTTTGATGACAACCATGAGAAGTATATAACCAGTACAACTCAAGCTCAAGGTCATCATATGTTACCCAGCAAGAACACTAGGTACAATTCATATCATCATCAGCATATGAGAAGTAACTAGCTAAATCCATTTCCTAACAAAATTTACTAACTAAAATTTCCTACTCAGCAACTAAAAATTGGAGAGGAGCATGTTCCTCACCTGAACAGGGGCGCGAGCTAGGGCCAGCGAGGCTCACGACGAGGGGCCCCGGCGGTTAGGGGCAGCAGCCGGGGCTGGTGGGCGGGGCCAGCCTCTCCCCCAGCGGTGGTGGGGAGGCATAGGCTGGGAGAGGAGGGGGCCGTGGCCGGATCGTGCACGCCGGGGGAGAGGAGGTGGAGGAGCGACGGGAGGCGAGGGGACCCGGCGGTAGGGGGAAGCGGCCGGGGCCGTCCTCTCCCCCGACGACGGTGGGCATGCACGGGACGACCTCGCCCTCAAGCCGCGGCGGTGGTGGGGAGGCACGGGCCGGGAGAGGAGGTGTCCGCGGCCGGATCTGGCACGCCGGGGGAGAGGAGGTGGAGGAGCGATGGGCGGCGGCCGGCGACGGGGACCACAGACGGACGCGGCGTCGGGGGCGGTCGCGGCGGGGACTGCGCGGCCGTTGTCGTTGAGGATGAAGGCGGCGGGGACCGCGTGGCCGGCGTTGGGGAGGACAAAGGCGGCGGGACCGCGCGGCCGGCAGAGGGGACGACGGCGCAAGGCGGAGGGGACGACGGCGCAAGGTAGGCGGCGGCGGCGGAGTGTGCGCGTGTGTGTGTCTGAGTGTGTGGTGCGTGTGTGTGAAGTGTTTTGTGTGTGTGTGAAGTGTGTGCGACTGACGAGTGGGCCCATGGAAACTTTGCCGTGAGCTAGATCTAGGACTCACGGCAAAGATCAGGTGGTCGCACACGTCAGCTGCAAAGACCTAGGGTTTCAGGAGAAGGTGTTGCCGTGAGCCAAATCAACTGCTCACGGCAGAGATCACGCGTTGCCGTGAGCAGGATCCACGGCTCACGACAACTAAGGGGCAGCCGTGTGTATTGTAGGTATGCCGTGAGCTACCCACGGTAAACCGTCAGTTATCAACTTTTGTTTATTTCCCTCTTTTTTTTATGATTTTCCTTAAAAACAAGTTGAGTGCATTATGATATTTACCTACTAAGCTAACTCTACAATATAAATTTTAAACTTTGATGAATGAAAAACATTAGTTTCATTGTACTTTCAACTAAAATTCTATCATTTCATGCGGTCCGATAATGTTTGAAATTATAAAACTACACAAAAATTTTGCCATTAACTAACATAAGGCACTCAAAGTTGTTTAATGATCCTAGGGAAAGTTCTAAGGTCAAATTTGAATCTGAACATCAAAAAGACCACCAAATCTAGTCACATGTGTAAACATCTCAGAAACTTCCAGCGAGATGCTTCAGTTTGTAAACAGTGTATAAGTTGAGTAATTCGAAACCATCTCAATTCTTCACCACAGCCTCCATACATGATATCATGATGTCCATACAAATTTCATGATGTTTTCAATTTGTATGGATTTTATACAATTAAAATACTATTGCACGAAACTTTCAGAATCATGTGTCGAGTCTAAATGTTTGCTCTCTAATTTCATGGTATATGTATGAAAAAGGAATGAAGAACATGAAATATCATTATTGCACGAACTTTATTCTATGATTTTATGCACTTCTGGTTCAAATCTGACGTATGTGAAAAAAAATACGAAGTAAGAAAAAAATGACTAAATATAGTAAACTGAGTTATAATTGCCCCAAATTTGAATATGTAGTTTGTAGAGATGTGGTTTAAGGGTGGAAAATTTTGGAGGGCAAAAACAAATTTTTTTTGTCTTGTTTGCCGTGAGCCATTGTACTAACTCACAGCAAACACAAAATACACTCGGCTTCATGATGTGTTACCGTGAGCTGCCATGTGCTCACGGCACATGAGCGACGTGCACCGTGTGTCCCGCACTGTGCTGTGAGCTGTGGACCTGGCTCACGGCAAAACTAACGGGCCCGGCCGACAGACGTGACGGGCAATGGTGTCAACGTGTGTGTTGTGTGTGCCGTGAGCCATGGCCGTCTGCTCACGGGAAAGAGCAGCCCCCGCCATGTGTGTTGTATGTGCTGTGAGCCCAGACAGCCGGCTCATGGCAAAGAGCACGCCCTCGCCGTGTGTTTTTGTTCTGCCGTGAGCCTAGTCAACCGGCTCATGACATACAAGCTTAGTGCCGTGTGTGACATGTCTGCCGTGAGCCTCCTAGGAAGCTCACGACAAACACGCTTGTATGCCGTGAGCCCGATGTTTGGCTCACGGCAACTAAAAGGCGCACGACAGCCTTGCAATTTCCGGTAGTGCAATAGGGTAATACTAGGTGGTACTAGTATAGATTGTATCACTTTTTTATGCAGATCAATTTATTATACACTACTGGAAAAAGGGGTATTTGTACCGGTTGGTAACCCTCATTTGTACCGGGTATCCAACCGGTACAAACCATCCGGTACAAATGTGGTCGAGCATTTGTACCGGGTTAAGGTACCACCTGGTACAAATGATGGTTTGTTTTTTTTATGTTTCCTTTCTCTAACGTATTTGCTTAAAGTACTAATACTAATCGTAATACGCTGTAATATAAAGTTGTGTGGCATATATAATGTTATATTTGAGATAATATTCTACATACATTCGTATATATTTATTTGTATAATATTAGAGAATATATCATCTCAAATCCTAAAATTGAAGAACTTTGGAAATAATATTATACATTAGCATATTCTGCGCACTGAAATTTAGATTAATAATATTCATTGGATGAAATGTTAGCAGAGTTTAATTTTTGCTTCCAGATGCTTGGCCTTTGTCTTTGCTTCTAGATGCTTGCCCTTTGTTTTTGCTTCCAGATGGTTCCTTCATGTTCTGACTTGTCCCTTCCCCGGTCATCGCTCCTATACTAAGAATGGAGGATAAGCCAGCATAAAACTCTCCCCCTGGACTAATAACCTCGTCTAGAAGAAATCGACATAATTGTTCTTGTATCAATCGGATTTGTTCTGTCTCGAGGAATGTTTCCTTGATGCTGGAAATCTACCAAAGAATATGAACAAAAGAATAAGAACTGGATCGGAGAATATGAACAATAAGAACTACATGTAGTCGTAGTTGTGTGTGCATGCACCTTCTCTTCGAATTTGCCACCATCAGCGCAGGCTGTAAGACGGTGCATGAACTCCCACACATAATATCCACATAGATTGGTGTGAGAAGGCTGCGTCATGACCTACACATATGGGAAAACCAAGTCATGAAATGATTTTTTATTGTAATGTAAGAATTAAAGAATAAGTAAAGACACGTATTGGCCAATCATAGTGAACATAAAGGTTTTCGTGGAACTTTTCGGGGTACTTATCACAAAGACAAGTCCATGCAGTTTTAGTCAACTCTACAACATCTTGATATCTACTTTTATCTGTCATCTTATACAAAGAGTCGAAGACAAAGACCTTGCTTCGCGTCATACAAAAACTAAAGAGAATCCAGTGGAAGCTATCCATAGATGCGGAGAAGAATTAGTTTCTTAAAATATGCAATGTAATTTTTGAAAAAGATAAGGAGATGAGATACACGTTGCTCACCCGAAGTTGTATGGCAGCTCTATGACAACCTTATCATGGTGTTTATCTAGAAAGTTGATGATTTGATTAAGTGTTTCCCTCTCATTAAGTTTGAGAGTGTTCTAAGTTATCATCAAAGGATCCATATAGCCCACACTCATGATTCATTTCCTCCTAGTCCGTTGTATCTCAAAACTGTATGACCAAAAAAATATAGAAGTTTAGATATGGGATAAAGT
The DNA here is from genome assembly GCA_036936925.1 of Cenchrus fungigraminus. Lineage (NCBI taxonomy): Eukaryota > Viridiplantae > Streptophyta > Magnoliopsida > Poales > Poaceae > Cenchrus > Cenchrus fungigraminus. The sequence continues at coordinate 19,166,999 of CM072774.1, forward strand.
GGCTAGAGCATTGATCTTGTAACCCCAAGAGATTCTACATCTAGGAATTGGATGTTGGTGATAGACTGATAATCAACACCTGAAGAAGGCATAACAATTAAAATTGATCCTGCACACTCCAGGTGTTCGATCACTACGGGAAACACATGCTTTGCTAAGGGTACACTAGGCAAAGAACGGTTTACTCTCGGCTAAGGGTTTGCCGAGAGTAGCTCTTGGCAAAGGTGTCCGGGGAGAGATTCTCTCGGTAGATGGGGTCTTTGCCGAGAGCCCCCTCCCCCTGCCCCCGTGGCACACGTTGGCCGTGAGTGCCCGTGAGTGCAATTTGGCTCTCGGCAAACAAATTTCAAAAAGAATAAAAAAATCACTGGTCAGGCACCACAGCCCCACTGACAAGGTACCACGGGGGCCCATCAGCAGGCCAAGCGCCCTGCCAGCACCACGACTGTAAATCCGTGGTGCCGGTCACCACGACACTGGGGATGGGAGCTCAATGACGTGTGAGCCGGAGGAAGCTTGGGGACGCAGCCACCAGAGGGTGCTCGAGGTGGATGCGCGGCCTCCGGTGTAGAGGAGGCCAATGCGCCACCGCCGGAGGGAGCTCGAGGCCGATGCGACGTTGCCGATGTAGAGGAGGCTGATGTGCCACCATCATATATCACCCCGTCGTCACTACGTGAAAACCTCAAATAGGTCACGCAACATTTGTAACGGGCCCTTAACTCCCGTTACATGCACCCACATCTGTAACGGTTGTTACTTGGTGCCCGTTACAGATAAGCGCGGCAGGCCGACCCCGGGGTTGGCCTCCGCAATGCCCATTACCAATGTGGAATTCTGGTAACGGTCATCTTAAATGCCCGTTACATGAATTCTTTGTAACGGACGTTAAATCGAGCCCGTTACACAAGTTAAACCTATCGGTAACGAGCTCGTAAAGTCCATTACTGATCAATGCCCTATCGGTAACGGGCTGTTTAAGTCCGTTACTGATCACTACCGTATTGGTAACGTGCTATAAAGTCCGTTACCGATGAGCATTTGACGCCCGTTACTAGTCTGAGAGCCCAATAATTAAAGTCTGAGAGCACTCTTCACTGCCGTGAAGCGGGAGCGCGGCGGCAGTGAACAAATGAGACGGAGGTTTGTTAATCATCGTCTCCTTTGAGTCTATCCTCATTGACAGGTCAACTCGATCTCTCATTGCTTCCATTTCGACATACCGGCACAATCAATACACATATCTTCTGAGACAAAACAGACATCATAAGAGAGATAACTTGTCCACAAAGATGAAGATAACTTGTCCACAGGAATAAAGATAATTATTACAAAAGGTTAACTTGTCCATCAGGCTAGGACTTAACTTTGTAACACCCAAAAATTTTTTGATTTCAGGATGTTAATAGGAAGAATAATTAAACAATGATTTCTCATAATTTTAAAAATTTGCCCAACATTTATTTTCTTTACAGAAAATTTAGTAAGGGAAAACCATTGTTTGTTTTTTTTCTAATTAAATAAAATGAATCTCTGTGTGTTGCATGCATATTCTTTTGCGTGGTTTTTGGTTGATGTTTGTGGTTTTCAAAATCATAAAAAGTCAAACCTAAACCCCTCTTTATCTCTAATATCTCTCCCTATCCAGCCTAACGTCCTGGCCTCTTTTCTCCTTCGGCCCTATTCTTCCCACCGGCCTCCTCCCGCACCGGGCCGTGCCGTGCCTCGCACCCGTGTGTGTGCGCCGCCGCGCATCCCGCCTTCTAGGCCTCGCACATGCTCACGCACCGCACTCAGCACCTGAAACAGCCACCAGCCTTCACTTCCCTTCCGAAACTGTCACCATCTTTACTCTCTTCCATCGGTAATAGCTGCCACCACCATGATCACCAGCAATGGTGCCGACTGCTGAGCTGTCGTCATCATTTCTTCCTCCTTCCACCTCCCACTGGTACCCGCACACATCGATGTCGCCAGTGCTATCGCGCGCTTGCTCGCTCCACGCACAACATCCCGCGGCTCTACCCCCGCGTCGTTACCGCGCTTCGCCTCTTGCGCCACGCCACCCGCACCCGTGCGCCAGCGCTGCCCATGCCTGAGCCGCTTCACCCGTTCGCCTCGTGGGTGCACGCTGCCCCAAGCTCAAATTCGAGCTGGACTCGAGCCCGTGCGCTGAACAGACTGCTGCCTCCCATGTGCGGCACCATGTGCCCCAGCCGTTTGTCCACGTCGCTTGGCCCTGCGCCCGCTCACCCTCCCGTGCGCCTGTTCACCTCCTTGGCCGGTGCCGCCCGAGCTCGACCTGCGGCCGCGCCGCCTGGCCTCCCCGGCGCCCTTCCCTCCCGCGTCTCTCGCTCTTCTCACTACTTCAATCACATGCAGTGAAGCCGGCGCCATCATTCCCATTCAATCTCCGTCCGTTTCCACTCACTCTCACCAGTAACGCCTCCACCATCCGTTCCGTCCATGAGTGGCCGCAGCTGCCTTTCCTCTCCCTGTCGGTGTGAATGCGCCGCAAATTACCAGGCCCTGTGAACACCTATAAAGGACAGGCGCCTGGCGCCCCGCGTGCCCTGCTGCTCCGCCTTCCATCACCTCACCACACCCGCCTTCTCTTCCTTGCGCAGCATACCTCGCCTTGCCGTCCGTGCGCTGCCGCCTGGAAGAACCACCGGGGCAGGCCGCAGAGCATCTCCGTCGCACGTCACCGTTTTGCTATGGAGGAGCGCCCATCAGGGAAGCTGCCGCCTCCTGGATGTCCGCTTCGCCGAGCTGAGGAGCCCAGCCGATCTTCATCCTCTTGCAGTCTCTGGAGCACCTCGACGGCCAGGAGACCCTGGAGCCAAGCCGGCGCTACCCCGTGCTTCGCGTCGTCGAACCGCTCCCAGCCAGCCAGGTTGTTATCGTCTCCCTGCCACTGGAAGAGCGCCGCCGGCCATGCCGATGTTGTCACCTGGTCACCTCAGACCCTGACCGGCCACCACCGAGCATCTTCCCCACCGATACATGGCGCCATCACAAGAACCACGACATCAAGATGGAGCTCCGTTGTTGCTCTTCGTCTGCACCATGACCGCCTGCATCACTTCTCGAACCGGCCGCCGTCTCCTCTATCTGTTCAACTTCGTTTCCGGCCACATCTGATTCCGGCCACCGCTGAGCACTTTTCCCATCGGTGAGCACCCCACACTGTCTTTTCATCCTATGTTTCTTTCTTTCCCATCGATTTATAAGTCAAGCCTGTTTATCTCTGTTGCTTGCTGCAGATGAATGACACCATCCCATCATCACGTGATCATAATTCATGCTGCAGCACCACAGTGCTGATCCGTTTCTACTAGGTGTCCCGGCCTACGACGCAGCCATGACGCCCATGTCCGTCCGCCGCCAGAGCAAGCCGCCGTTGGCCGCTCGTCTCGCCGGTATTGTCGCCCACCGGACCAGGCGGTCAACACCAAAAGGTCCGCTATGTCAAGCCGTGCCCGTGCCTTTGGTCCTCGTCGCCGTCGCCGTCCAGCTGCCGGAGAAAATCCACCGTGGGTACCGAACCGGCTGCCGTCGTCCGCCGCCCTGGCCAAGTCCGGCCAACAGCTCTCTGTCCAAAAATATGTCCGCAACCATCTTCTTCTGCCTACTGGTGAGCACACCCTCGTACAGACCCTTCCCTCTTTTTATCTCGCTCTCCAGTGAAGGATCCACCATGCATCTTCATCGATTTCGTGTGAGCAGACTCACTGCTGTCATGACTCCGGCAAGGATGTTCGCTGAAGCTTCTGTTGCCGTTCGCCGGGACAGAAGTGGATGGCTGGCGTCTCATCGCGTCTGTACCAAGCTAGTGCTGCTCCCTCCTCATCAGCTCCACATCGTTCACCATCAATCGTCGTATCACACAAGAAGGTACGAACGAAGCCACATCGGTCATCATGGTGATCTAATAATCATGCAGTCTCTAGTTCGCTAAGCATATGCATGCCTCTGTTCCAAGCAAGCCACCACATGCATGTTACGCATCTGGATGCAAACTAATGTCACCTCTCAAGTGCATGTTACGTACAAGTTTTATTCTCGTCCATATCATCTCTTGCTAAGAATCATGCACGTGCATGTGCTGTCTTTAGACAAAGACATCAGAAGCTAATAAACTTGTAGGTTCACTTATACGTTTTGTTCATTCCTTGCATGATGTGAGCATGCCATCATGCTGATGTCATACACTCTTTTTCCCGTAAAGAATTTCTGTCCAACATGTTTTATGAAAATCTATCCAGTAATCTCAGCCATGTCTCTATCTGCTCCCTGCTTTGTAAATCTCCCATCCAATCAGTTAATCATGCTTAGATCTCTAATCTTTGTTTAATCTTTAGATCTCACGCTTTAGCCCCTTTAAGGTCGTTCTTGCTGTGTTAGTTTCGTCTCATGATAAAATACGCGCTAGTCATGATGTTTACCCTACAATGTGTTTTAATAATTTATTCTATATTAACTTGGTTAATGCCTATTAAACTCGTTTTCTAAATAAAATCTAATTAGAGTTGAACCTCGTGTTTTTCATACTAAAGTTAATTTGATTAATGCTTATTTGAATAATTCTTTCAATTAAAAGCTAATTAGGGTTATACCTCGGCTCTCATAATGTAAATGTTAAATTGGTTAATATTTATTTAATCTGCTTTCTAAATAAATGCAACATAGGATATATCCGGAGTTTTCTTAATTAAATGTTAATTTGGCTAATATGAATATAAATGTGTTTTTGAATTATAATTTGTTTAGTTCAACCCGAGATATAAAGTTGGACGCTTAGATGCTTTACATGCTTCTTCTAAAACTAAATGTTTAATTTGCATAAATCATACTTGAATAATTATAAATAAAATTGTCTTAAGTTCAACATCGTCCTTTTGTATACAAATATAACTTGCTTAATTCTAAATAGGGTATTTCTCTGAAATAACCTATGCACATTGCTTTATTCAATTAAAATATATCAAGCATATAGTTTTGTGTGTTATAATCGAAATCTCTCGATAGCTTTGTCTTTTCAACCGTAGTTCCGTTCTTAGTGTTTCTTGCGTTCGCGATCCTTGAACCAAACCCTATCCTCTTTCTAAGCCTTTTTCTTGATTGGAGTATTGTTCTTAGTTGTTCTTGTTTGTCTTCTTTGCATGTGTTGTGCCCGATGATTGCTTCGAGTAGAAGATCGAGTTGTTGTTCGGAACTCTTGAAGATCAAGAGTATCAAAGAGGGGAAGAACATAATAGTAGTTTTGTTGGAGAAAGGCAAGTGGTCTTCTCCCCCTGCATATTCTATTTTATCCTATATAATTGCATGCCAACTAAGTTTATCTTTTATGATATTGCATAAACTTGATGGGAACCCCTTTTTAAGGACATACCTAGTTTTTATCCATGATTCCTTGGAACAACCTGATTTAAATAAATGTTTTGGGTAGACAATGCTTAGTTGCTTTACCTTGGGATGGTTGCAAATGAATCTTTTATACAAATGAAAGTTATGCATGTTTATGATGATGCTCATGGTTAATACAAGAACACCTTAATTTAATCGGAACATGGAGAACCACCCAAGAAAACAGTGCAACCACAGTCTATATGGCTCTGGCTTAGCTAATTAATTTGGCGTGTGGAACTATCTGATAACCTTATCCGAAAGGAGCACAGGGGGGCGGAGTTGAAGGGGTATAGCCCGGTTCTTTTGGGGTAGCAGCCTTTGCTAAGGTGCTGACCACTAGGGAGGGTTATGGTCCGCTCCGCTGCTGTAACTGTTGCGGGCTATTGGTTTTCTGCATACCTTTGTAATGGCTTCGTAGTGGACCCCTAGCCACTCACCTCGGAAGTGTTTAAGGGCCTTGCAAACCCGGGCGACATGGGGAACATGAACTGTGGGTAAAGTGTACAACCTCTGCAGAGTGAAAACTGATCGATCAGTCGTGCTCACGGTCAAGAGCGGCTTGGACCCTCACATGATAATCAAACTTAAAGATGGACTTAAATCGTGGTTTCTTGTGGTTTTGAGATGAGATGTTTTCTAAATGCTTAAGTGGGGTGGTATGAACTTACATCTAGTAACTAGGTGTTTGTTAATTAAAATTTGACCAACTTATAAAATGCTAACCGCTGCAAAACCTTAGCCTATCCTTGTAACCTTGCATCTTCCCCCACTTGCTCAGCTCCAACCATAAGTGTGCTCACCCTTGCTAAACCGCTGTTCAGAAGAAGAAGCTATCTGAAGTCCAGAAGATGGTGCTAGGCGTACGCAACCCCCAGTCGATTGCCTGTGAAGTTTGGAACCCTTGCTTCCCAGGATTCTGCTGTAAATCTCTGATAATCTCTTTCTTTACGTGATATTGTTTCTGTTATTCACTAATGATGTCACTATATGTATGGAACTAGATCCTGGCATACATATAGGTAGCACTTGGTTTGTTTTGGAAACCGGGTGTGACAGAAGTGGTATCAGAGCTATATCGACTGTAGGACGTAAGCCTAGGTAGAACTGGCATCTTCCTAAGGTTTGTTTTGATATAAAAACAATCCCTACCTTCCCCTTAATCATTCCGAGAAATTTTCTCATTCTTTAATCATTTTCTTTTCTCAAATCCTCGTTGATAACACCTCTTCTATTTGATGTTTCCTTTTCATTTTCACATTCTTGCTTTGCAAATGCTAAATCTTCCTTGTTTATATGTTCCCTCTCTCCTTAATGCCTTCTTGAACTTGATCATACATCTCTTTTGATGTTTGATTTTCCAATCTCATGTATCTCATCACCTTTTAGTTCGTTGGTAGCAGTGTCTACCCTTGCTTATTAATATTCTTATTCTTGTTAAAAATATCTTCCCCTTGATTTTATTTTAATAATCTAACCCCATTGTATCTCTCCTTGCTTACTAAATACCGTTGCTTTGGATCCTTTCCCTTGCTCTTTCTTCCAAAGTGATATTCTATTCTTCTTTTATTCAAAATGATTAGATGATCTATGCCCTCTTACCCTTAAGCCTCCCCAAGTCATCTGAAGAATGGAGTTTTCATTTCATTCTAGAGAAGCCAAAATCAACAGCAAAAGACTATTGCATCCTTATCTGAGGAGCAAGATTCTACATTGCACAAGCTAAAGGATTTATCTACCAAGAAGGTTGAAGCTTTAACATAACCCTAGGTTTAGGAAGTACCCCTTGCAGCCTTGTTAACAACGTGTAGCATCGTTCCCTTGATTGTGTGCTGAATGGTGAAGTTCTGTGTATGTTTGATGATGTTTGTCTTTATGGCCTTGTTTGAGTTGGTTCTTTGTATTGATTGTTGGTGTATTGTGGGTCTTCTACCTACAACGACATCGTTGCTTAGTTGGGTTTTTCTTTTGTACCTCCCACCTCCTTGTTATCCTCCTTTCTCTCTGCTCAATCCAATCAATGACATCGGAAGAAATTGGGAGCAGCAACAATGTAGCAACGTTAACAACAAGAAGATGTTATCGCCTTCACCAATTTCTACACTGAAGCAAGTTGAAGAAAAAGAAAGCTTTACTCTCATCTCCCTGATCTCACTCTAACGAAGATTTAAAGAACCAAGATGATGAAGAAGAAAGCATGGAGATTCTACCCACGACACGGAAAGATGAAAGACTATCTGCTCTGCCATCATAATCTTGTGTGTCTCCCTACACCTTGTTCTTCTCTCTCCGAATCTCGGGACGAGATTCTTTTTAAGGGGGATAGATTTGTAACACCCTGAAATTTTCTGATTTCAGGATGTTAATAGGAAGAATAATTAAACAATGATTTCTCATAATTTTAAAAATTTGCCCAACATTTATTTTCTTTACAGAAAATTTAGTAAGGGAAAACCATTGTTTGTTTTTTTTCTAATTAAATAAAATGAATCTCTGTGTGTTTCATGCATATTCTTTTGCGTGGTTTTTGGTTGATGTTTGTGGTTTTCAAAATCATAAAAAGTCAAACCTAAACCCCTCTTTATCTCTAATGTCTCTCCCTATCCAGCCTAACGTCCTGGCCTCTTTTCTCCTTCGGCCCTGTTCTTCCCACCGGCCTCCTCCCGCACCGGGCCGTGCCGTGCCTCGCACCCGTGTGTGTGCGCCGCCGCGCATCCCGCCTTCTAGGCCTCGCACATGCTCACGCACCGCACTCAGCACCTGAAACAGCCACCAGCCTTCACTTCCCTTCCGAAACTGTCGCCATCTTTACTCTCTTCCATCGGTAATAGCTACCACCACCATGATCACCATCAATGGTGCCGACTGCAGAGCTGTCGTCATCGTTTCTTCCTCCTTCCACCTCCCACTGGTGCCCGCACACATCGACGTCGCCAGTGCTATCGCGCGCTTGCTCGCTCCACGCACAACATCCCGCGGCTCTACCCCCGCGTCGCTACCGCGCTTCGCCTCTTGCGCCACGCCACCCGCACCCGTGCGCCAGCGCTGCCCATGCCTGAGCCGCTCACCCGTTCGCCTCGCGGGTGCACGCTGCCCCAAGCTCAAATTCGAGCTGGACTCGAGCCCGTGCGCTGAACAGACTGCTGCCTCCCGTGTGCGGCACCATGTGCCCCAGCCGTTTGTCCACGTCGCTTGGCCCTGCGCCCGCTCGCCCTCCCGTGCGCCTGTTCACCTCCTTGGCCGGTGCCGCCCGAGCTCGACCTGCGGCCGCGCCGCCTGGCCTCCCCGGCGCCCTTCCCTCCCGCGTCTCTCGCTCTTCTCACTACTTCAATCACATGCAGTGAAGCCGGCGCCATCATTCCCATTCAATCTCCGTCCGTTTCCCCTCACTCTCACCAGTAACGCCTCCACCATCCGTTCCGTCCATGAGTGGCCGCAGCTGCCTTTCCTCTCTCTGTCGATGTGAATGCGCCGCAAATTACCAGGCCCTGCGAACGCCTATAAAGGGCAGGCGCCCGGCGCCCCGCGTGCCCTGCTGCTCCGCCTTCCATCACCTCACCACACCCGCCTTCTCTTCCTTGCGCAGCATCCCTCGCCTTGCCGTCCGTGCGCTGCCGCCTGGAAGAACCAACGGGGTAGGCCGCAGAGCATCTCCGCCGCACGTCACCGTTTTGCTATGGAGGAGCGCCCATCAGGGAAGCTGCCGCCTCCTGGATGTCCGCTTCGCCGAGCTGAAGGAGCCCAGCCGATCTTCATCCTCTTGCAGTCTCTGGAGCACCTCGACGGCCAGGAGACCCTGGAGCCAAGCCGGCGCTACCCCGTGCTTCGCGTCGTCGAACCGCTCCCAGCCAGCCAGGTTGTTATCGTCTCCCTGCCACTGGAAGAGCGCCGCCGGCCATGCCGATGTTGTCACCTGGTCGCCTCAGACCCTGACCGGCCACCACCGAGCATCTTCCCCACCGATGCATGGCGCCATCCCAAGAACCACGACGTCAAGATGGAGCTCCGTTGTTGCTCGTCGTCTGCACCATGACCGCCTACATCACTTCTAGAACCGGCCGCCGTCTCCTCTATCTGTTCACCTTCGTTTCCGGCCACATCTGATTCCGGCCACCGCTGAGCACTTTTCCCATCGGTGAGCACCCCACACTGTCTTTTCATCCTATGTTTCTTTCTTTCCCATCGATTTATAAGTCAAGCCTGTTTATCTCTGTTGCTTGCTGCAGATGAATGACACCATCCCATCATCACGTGATCATAATTCATGCTGCAGCACCACAGTGCTGATCCGTTTCTACTAGGTGTCCCGGCCTACGACGCAGCCATGACGCCCATGTCCGTCCGCCGCCAGAGCAAGCCGCCGTTGGCCGCTCGTCTCGCCGGTATTGTCGCCCACCGGACCAGGCGGTCAACACCAAAAGGTCCGCTATGTCAAGCCGTGCCCGTGCCTTTGGTCCTCGTCGCCGTCGCCGTCCAGCTGCCGGAGAAAATCCACCGTGGGTACCGAACCGGCTGCCGTCGTCCGCCGCCCTGGCCAAGTCCGGCCAACAGCTCTCTGTCCAAAAATATGTCCGCAACCATCTTCTTCTGCCTACTGGTGAGCACACCCTCGTACAGACCCTTCCCTCTTTTTATCTCGCTCTCCAGTGAAGGATCCACCATGCATCTTCATCGATTTCGTGTGAGCAGACTCACTGCTGTCATGACTCCGGCAAGGATGTTCGCTGAAACTTCTGTTGCTGTTCGCCGGGACAGAAGTGGATGGCTGGCGTCTCATCGCGTCTGTACCAAGCTAGTGCTGCTCCCTCCTCATCAGCTCCACATCGTTCACCATCAATCGTCGTATCACACAAGAAGGTACGAACGAAGCCACATCGGTCATCATGGTGATCTAATAATCATGCAGTCTCTAGTTCGCTAAGCATATGCATGCCTCTGTTCCAAGCAAGCCACCACATGCATGTTACGTATCTGGATGCAAACTAATGTCACCTCTCAAGTGCATGTTACGTACTAGTTTTATTCTCGTCCATATCATCTCTTGCTAAGAATCATGCATGTGCATGTGCTGTCTTTAGACAAAGACATTAGAAGCTAATAAACTTGTAGGTTCACTTATACGTTTTGTTCATTCCTTGCATGATGTGAGCATGCCATCATGCTGATGTCATACACTCTTTTTCCCGTAAAGAATTTCTGTCCAACATGTTTTATGAAAATCTATCCAGTAATCTCAGCCATGTCTCTATCTGCTCCCTGCTTTGTAAATCTCCCATCCAATCAGTTAATCATGCTTAGATCTCTAATCTTTGTTTAATCTTTAGATCTCACGCTTTAGCCCCTTTAAGGTCGTTCTTGCTGTGTTAGTTTCGTCTCATGATAAAATACGCGCTAGTCATGATGTTTACCCTACAATGTGTTTTAATAATTTATTCTATATTAACTTGGTTAATGCCTATTAAACTCATTTTCTAAATAAAATCTAATTAGAGTTGAACCTCGTGTTTTTCATACTAAAGTTAATTTGATTAATGCTTATTTGAATAATTCTTTCAATTAAAAGCTAATTAGGGTTATACCTCGGCTCTCATAATATAAATGTTAAATTGGTTAATATTTATTTAATCTGCTTTCTAAATAAATGCAACATAGGATATATCCGGAGTTTTCTTAATTAAATGTTAATTTGGCTAATATGAATATAAATGTGTTTCTGAATTATAATTTGTTTAGTTCAACCCGAGATATAAAGTTGGACGCTTAGATGCTTTACATGCTTCTTCTAAAACTAAATGTTTAATTTGCATAAATCATACTTGAATAATTATAAATAAAATTGTCTTAAGTTCAACATCGTCCTTTTGTATACAAATATAACTTGCTTAATTCTAAATAGGGTATTTCTCTGAAATAACCTATGCACATTTCTTTATTCAATTAAAATATATCAAGCATATAGTTTTGTGTGTTATAATCGAAATCTCTCGATAGCTTTGTCTTTTCAACCGTAGTTCCGTTCTTAGTGTTTCTTGCGTTCACGATCCTAGAACCAAACCCTATCCTCTTTCTAAGCCTTTTTCTTGATTGGAGTATTGTTCTTAGTTGTTCTTGTTTGTCTTCTTTGCATGTGTTGTGCCCGATGATTGCTTCGAGTAGAAGACCGAGTTGTTGTTCGGAAGTCTTGAAGATCAAGAGTATCAAAGAGCGGAAGAACATAATAGTAGTTTTGTTGGAGAAAGGCAAGTGGTCTTCTCCCCCTGCATATTCTATTTTATCCTATATAATTGCATGACAACTAAGTTTATCTTTTATGATGTTGCATAAACTTGATGGGAACCCCTTTTTAAGGACATACCTAGTTTTTATCCATGATTCCTTGGAACAGCCTGGTTTAAATAAATGTTTTGGGTAGACAATGCTTAGTTGCTTTACCTTGGGATGGTTGCAAATGAATCTTTTATACAAATGAAAGTTATGCATGTTTATGATGATGCTCATGGTTAATACAAGAACACCTTAATTTAATCGGAACATGGAGAACCACCCAAGAAAACAGTGCAACCACAGTCTATATGGCTCTGGCTTAGCCAATTAATTAGGCATGTGGAACAATCTGATAACCTTATCCGAAAGGAGCACAGGGGGCCGGAGTTGAAGGGGTATAGCCCGGTTCTTTTGGGGTAGCAGCCTTTGCTAAGGTGCTGACCACAAGGGAGGGTTATGGTCCGCTCCGCTGCTGTAACTGTTGCGGGCTGTTGGTTTTCTGCATACCTTTGTAAAGGCTTCGTAGTGGAGCCCTAGCCACTCACCTCGGAAGTGTTTAGGGGGCTTGCAAACCCGGGCGACTTGGGGAACACAAACTGTGGGTAAAGTGTACAACCTCTGCAGAGTGAAAACTGATCGATCAGCCGTGCTCACGGTCAAGAGCGGCTTGGACCCTCACATGATAATCAAACTTAAAGATGGACTTAAATCGTGGTTTCTTGTGGTTTTGAGATGAGATATTTTCTAAATGGTTAAATGGGTTGGTATGAACTTACATCTAGTAACTAGGTGTTTGTTAATTAAAATTTGACCAACTTATAAAATGCTAACCGCTGCAAAACCTTAGCCTATCCTTGTAACCTTGCATCTTCCCCCACTTGCTGAGCTCCAACCATAAGTGTGCTCACCCTTGCTAAACCGTTGTTCAGAAGAAGAAGGTATCTGAAGTCCAGAAGATGGTGCTAGGCGTACGCAACCTCCAGTCGATTGCCTGTGAAGTTTGGAACCCTTGCTTCCCAGGATTCTGCTGTAAATCTCTGATAATCTCTTTCTTTACGTGATATTGTTTCTGTTATTCACTAATGATGTCACTATATGTATGGAACTAGATCCTGGCATACATATAGGTAGCACTTGGTTTGTTTTGGAAACCGGGTGTGACAAACTTGTCCATCACATTATTTACTATGGTCGTGCTATCTGACCATACACATCAACAAAGGCATGCCCCTTGAACATCCACAAAAGTATGGCTACTGACCCTGCACATCAACAAGCTTGAACTAGATCATGCCCCGTCAAGATTGGCTCTTTTTGCAGCCTCTTCGTAAGCAACCAAGGTTTCTTGAAGCCCTTCGAGCGCACCTTCAATGGGCTCGAGATTTTGTTCAGTAGTATACTTGTACCTCCTTATGTGCTTAGCCTTTTTGATGAGGATGTTCACTTCTTTCGTGATTTTTTCAAACTCAGGTTTCACATAATCCCACACATTAAGGTTTAGAAGTAACTCAAGCTCTGCTCGCGACTCAAAGAGTTTTGCCTGAAACAGGGTTAAACATGGTATAAGAATAACATAGTTAATTCAGAACTAATTTGCCTCAGAACTTGGTGCAGTATAGGAACAGTCATAGGAAAATTATATAAGAACTTGAAAATTATCCTAGGCTTCATAGCAGGGTGTGACAAGTAAAAGCAGAACTTAGTTCAGAACTGATTTGCCTCAGAACTTGGTATAAGATCATGACAAGCATGGAAGATATCATCATAGGCACTAATTAACTTTATGAAGCTCAAGCTCAAGCTAGCTTAAGCTGTATCTATAGAACAAGTAAAAAGGCAGTGAGATTCAGAGAAACATGCCTCACCGTCGTCGTGGTCGTTGCCAGAGTCAGAGATGAGGTCCTCTACACCTTCTTCGCCACTCCCTCGACACCTCTTCATAGTTGCCAGACACTTGTGCTCGCAAACGTGAGGCAGGCCCCTCACACACTTCACTGCCCCCTCGCCGGCACGCTCCTCCTTGATGCTGCTTGGCCGCTCGTCAGAATCCGAGAGGATCCAGTCGAGGACCCTCGTCTCCGGCATTGGGTTCACTCCACCGCCGCTTGGCCCCTCTCCGGCGCTCATCGTCGTCTCCCTCTTCACCGCCATCTCGCCGGCACGCGCGCGGATCCAGTTGCGGCACCGCTTCGCGTTCCGGTTCTCCTCGATCCTGGGTGCGCGGGGTCGTCCACTGCTTGGCCCCTCGTCGTCTCTGTCTCCACGCCTCCTCTCATGCCTCCTCTACGCTTTTTTTTCAAGGAAAAAAGTGCTGCGCTTATCCATTCGGAAAGAAGAAGGGGGCGGTTGAATATTCATTTTGCAAAATGGATAGTCAATGCCGACACGGGTTAGCAAACCCGCGTCGCTTTGTTGGCTGGTGCGCAGGCGGGCAATGGTTACCTTCTTTATACTAGGCTGCTGACGCTGGCGCGACACTTTTTTTTTTGAAATGACACTTAATTGCTTCGCTCAAAAATTAGGGCCCATAAAGCAGCACCTAAAAATTAATAAAAATATGAACAATTCATAGTTTTTTTAAGAATCGAACAACTCATAGGAGTAGTTGGTCATTTGGTATTTTGAATAAAATATGAACAGTCACACGTCTCCTTGTGACCACATGACTCTTTTTGTGGCCAAGAGCTCTCCTGAGCGGACACAGGTTCCGAGGCGCGTGACCGGCCGCCTGACGGTTCGCCGTCTTGTCAATATAAATCCCGGCCGGCCAAGAACTTCGTTAACCGCGGCACCAAGAAAACCCCAGCACCACCGTCTCCTGTCACCAAGAAGTGAATCCAAGAGCTTCTTCTTCCTCAAGCGCGCGCACGGCATCGTCAAGCGAGCCATCCAGGAAGCGGGGGAGGGAGGAGGTGCCGCCGCCCCTGCCCGCCGAGCCCGAGGAGGTGCCGCCGCCCCTGCCCGCCGAGCCAGAGGCGGTGCCGCTGCCCCCGCCCCCGCCCACCGAGGTGAAGCCACCCCCGCCCAAGGAGGTGAAGGCACCCCCGCCCAAGGTGGCGCTGCAGCCTGTGGCGGTCGGCGTGCTCCTCCACTAAATGCTGACTAAGCCACTTGGTCAGTGAACTTGTTCCGCGAGGCTTTCGTGAAGCTTCGAAAGGTGGCCGTTCATCTCGGGGTCCCAGCACCCAGGGATCCGCTGCAGATGACTGTGAAGGATTACGCCTTCAAGATCAATGTCTTGGTTGGGGACCTGGAGAGAGGAGTGCTCGCCCCCATCGATGACGATGGCGGCCTCGACGTCTCCGGCTCCGACTCCGACGGTGGGGCTCCTCCGGCGGCGACTACCTCTGCTTAATTAATTTGTTCCTCTGTTAATGTGTTCTTCTAGTGTGCTTGTTGAACTTGTGATGGACTAGTAGATCCTCTGTTAATATGTTCCTCCTGTGTGTATGTTGAACTTGTGATGAACTAGTAGATCTAAGAGACATGGTAGATCAATCCATGTCTCCTATTTTGGAAGGCATTGCAATGTCTATGGCAGCAGCTTACAATGAATTGCAATGTGTATGCCAGAAGTTCGTTACTCTGTTTGTGTCATTATATGGCAGCAGTTCACAATGAATTGTAATGTGTATATATGCCAGAGTTATGCCAGAAGTTTGTTACTCTGTTTGTGTTAATAATCCGCGTTTCCTTTGCCTCGTGCTGCAATGAAATGTCAGCACAGATGAATTGATGAATTTTGTGATGTGTGACACATTAAGATTTGTGACCCAATTGTCATTCCATCCATTCTTCATTCATACATTTAAGTTTGTCATATGTGACAAATTTTTCATTCTTCATCCACACAGATGAAGCAAAAGCACCACTTTTAACATCAGAATTACTTCTTTGCAGCATACATCCCCATTAAACATCCAAATACTACACAAACAATAGCCACAATAATCAAGTTCATCTTCCAGATCACATTGTCCATCTTCTCCTCCAGTGCTTTCTTCCTCTGCTTGTCCTCCAGTGCTTGCCTCTGCTCGCCGCTCCCAATTTGACATTCCACTGAATCAACTACTTCATCGACCGCGTCTGCCCAGTTCTATGGTCGAAAAACAATGACGCCAGCATCCTTCAGCATCTGGAGATACTCCTTGTGGAAACGATAAAATCTACAATTCTTGGTGTACTGCAGAATCAAAAGCACATAAGAACCCTAACTCAGATTTGGGAGACACAGCAGACTACTCACCGAGTTCCTTGCACACTTGAAATAAAGACGACCGTGGTTTTCACCTTCCTTCTGCGTCCGCCCCTCCACCACCCGAGCCATACCACAGTCCGGGCAAGGGACCAGTGGAAAGCCACTTAGCTCACCGACTGGATCCAAGCCGATGGAGTGCTTGCGGCTGCTCCGGCAACCTTGAACCCTGCTCCTCGCACGTGCACCTCCAGACGAATCGGCGTAGTGTGACATGTGCGCGACGGCGGGGAAGGACGGGCGGGCGGCGGTGGTGGAGCTCAGATCAGGGAAGAAGAAGGGGGTAGGGGTCAGGGTGCCGGGGCGGATGCATATTCATTCGGCAATGGGCATTTCTGACAATGGAGCACTTGTTGGCGACGATGGTTAGTGTACCACCGTCATCGGGGCGGATGCATATTCATTCGGCAAGGGGCATTTCTGACAATGGAGCACTTGTTGGCGACGATGGTTAGTGTACCACCGTCGCCGGAGCGGATGCATATTCATTCGGCCAAGGGCATTCGGACAATGGAGCACTTGTTGGCGACGATGGTTAGTCTACCCGCATCGCCTTTGTCGGTCGGGCAGGCTACGGTTATCTTTTTTTATATAGGCTTCTAACGCTGACGCGTGGGCCCGACACTATTTTTTCTGAATTGAAACTTGCTTCCCTCAAATATTATACCCCATAACCAGCACCAAAAAATTCATAAAAAATACGAA
Source organism: Cenchrus fungigraminus (assembly GCA_036936925.1). Taxonomy (NCBI): domain Eukaryota; kingdom Viridiplantae; phylum Streptophyta; class Magnoliopsida; order Poales; family Poaceae; genus Cenchrus; species Cenchrus fungigraminus. The sequence goes on from CM072774.1 coordinate 19,183,632, forward strand.
CAATTCATAGTTGGTAATTTAGTATTTGAATAAAATATCAACAACCACACTTGTCTAACCAAATTTCTTAAAATTAGATTTTTTATCTCTTGTTTACGATATAATAATTATAATAACGTCTTAGTGTGTTCTAAAAATTCTACAATTTGACTTGGCAACATAATTTAAGTCCCTAAGCTTGTCTACAAAAATTCAAATGGTTTCGAAAACGGAAGATTATACTTGTGTATAAATGTCTACATCTCTCACATAGTTTCTTAGAATGTTACTTCAACATTGAAGTTTTCCACACTTTAAAACATGTTCGAACTCATATGCATTTGAAATTTTAACATAACCTTATGTTCACCATAAGATTACGAAATGCAAAGTTTCATTAGTAATGGTTGTGTAAAACAAATATTATTTATATGTTGTACTTATAAGGAACAATATAAGGTGTATAAACAACATCCAAAAAATGGAATTACATACGAAAAAATGTCATAAATGAATAGATGTTGATTTTAGAAAAATTCAGAAACAAATATCATCAAATTTGGATTACGGTTGATGAAGAAATACGTGATACAAAATTTGATTGCAGATTAAAAGGGGAAAAGCAAACTGTTCTTCATTCGAATAGACCTGGCCCCGCCCCTTCATTGGCGACGGGTGGTTGTTAATCATCGTATCATTTGCGCATCCGAACCTTTTTAATAAACGCTCCGCCCCGCCTTCCGCCTTCTATCCCCTTCTCCGGCTTCAGCCTTCCTCGTCTCCGTCGCAGCCTCGTCTCCGTCGCAGGTATGGCCCGCGACTCTAGGGGGAGGTTCTGCATGGAGGAGGCCCCGCGGCCACGTCCCCGTCCGTCTTCCTCGGCGCTGTCCACCGCCCCCGCCAAGAGAGTGAGGTTCTGTGGTGACGAAGAGGAGCCGTCCCAGCGCGCCACCCCCGTGCGTCTTCCTCGACGCTCCATGGAAGAGGCCGGTTCTTCGTCGGCCCAGGGGAGGAAGCCATACACGCGCGCAAGGGCCAAGTTGGCGGACTCCAGCGACGCCTGCCATGGAGAGGCAGGGTTTTTTTCCTCAACGCGAAGGAAGAAGCGGTCCACGACCCGGGCAGAAGAGTGGTGCTGGTAGACCTCATCTCCTCCGGCGACGACTCAGGCAACAACTCCGGCGACGACTCCGGCAACAACTCCGGTGACGATTCTGAAGACCATGAGGCAAGTTCTGAAACCATCACGCACGATTTGTCCTTGTACCTTCACATCTTCACTGATCAATTGTTCTAATGCATCAATTTCCATTTGTTGTAGGAAGTTGTTGCACATGACATTGACAGGATTTGGACTGAAATCAACAAGCTCAAGGAATTGGCTGAAGAGAAGGAGGCAAGTTTTGAAAACAGTTAGAGCTAAAACTGCTTTCTTGTAAATTACAACTGTCATGAATCTTGCATCAATATAATTTTTTCCTTTGTTTTAGGACCGTGCTGTTACTCGGTATGACATTGACTACATCTGGAAAGGAATCGACAAGCAGGATGAGCAGCTTAAAGCCGCACAAAAGAGGCAGAAGATTGAACTTCTAAAGAAGAATGCTGAGCTGGTAGAAAGAGTTGCAAAACTAGAGACAAGGCTAGCTGAACTTGAGGCAGCAGCACAAAAGAAGCCATCTAGCTAGCTAACTAGTTCCCTTGCAGCAACAATCTAGTTTGGTGATGCGCCCAGCTGATGCAGTCTTATTTTGGTGATGTGCCCTGCTGATGCATGTCAGATGTGAATATGTTTGTTATGAGTTAGTTTTCTTGGTGATGAGAACTTGTGATGCATGTCATATGTGAACATGCGATGCTATATCAACAGCCACACTTGTTTAACCAAATTTCTTAAAATTAGATTTTTTTATCTCATGTTTATGATATACTATACTAGTAGCAGAGTAGTACTGTACTTGACTACATTACTCGTTTTAAGGCCCACACAAGCCCACTCGTGCTAGGTTATAGGGAAGGACGCCTCCCTCTTGCAGTCTCCTCCCACTCTCCCCTCGCGCTGCCGCTGCCGCTTTCTCCCCCTCGCCTTCGTCCCCCTCACCTCCCCCCATGCCACGACGCACGCTACACCCCTTCGCTGAGACGCGCGCCACACCACGCTCGGCGTGATGCGCACCACACCTCTGACAGCGAGATCTGGAGGAGGAGGGACCCAGCAGCGGCGGCGGTGACGACGACGACGACTAGAGGAGGGATCCAGCGACGACGACGACGACTAGGAGGAGGAGGAGGGATCCAGCCACGAGGTTGACGCGAGGATAATGACGTGGCGGCGAGCAGGCAGCGACGAGGAGTAGAGATCCCTCCGCTTCGGTAGTGCGAAGGTCAGTGGCGAATCTAGGATTTGAGTTTATGGTATGCCGCTGTAAAAATGTCGTATACAATTCAGTAAATGCATTCTACCAACTCGGTAATAATTGTAAAATTAACAACAATTCAGTAATAACGTAATTTGGTATATTTACTCGAGTTTATGGAATTAGGCCAAGCACGCTTTTGCAGCACACATGTGTTCAGATAATCAAGTATACAACATATCCGTGCGTATGGTTTTCTTTTTATATAAATGCGTATAAATATACTTGTACTTGTGGGAATTGCAGGGTATGCCATGGCTCCTTTGTATAAGTACATGTGGACATACTTAGCTGTTGATGGTATACATACTTAGCATTTCTCTTTAGATTGACTCTTATATTTGGTTTTGCTCTTGTTCCTATGTACATCTGCACATTCTCTCCAAGTTGAATAAGTACCTCATCAGCAACAGAGGCAGCCTGCATCTTGCTCTTTAAAATGGTATGGTCGCTTTGCCTGAACTAATTTTTTGGTTACTGAATTTTCCATTTATGTTAATGGTTTACCAAGAACCAATGATATTACAGTGAGCTAAAGTAGTTACTGTAATTGCCTTGACTATTAATTCACAGGATAAATCTGACGAGGACTATAGACCTGGGCCACAAGATGAAGAAGAGGGTTATGGCACTGCTAGTTCACAACAAGACCAGGTGGGTGGGGCTCAACACCGAGGCAGAGCGCCAAGGTCATCCACAAAGTGGCCAAGTGACACAATGATAGTCACTGAGGTCGACATAGTGGGGATGCCAGTACCATTGACTCAAAAGCGTAGGTTCAGGGCGCTTGCGGGGCTCGTTGCTAGACAAAAGATACCTTTGAACTTGCCAGAAATCAAAGAACTAAGCAATGATGAAAAGTGGGACTTATTTGATAAGCATGTGCAGAAACACTTAAAGTTCCAGGAAGACGCGAAACCGCAGGCATTCAAGCTTTTCTGGAAGACGGCAGCCAAGGCATGGATACAATTCAGATTTCAGCTTAGGCGAGATTTTATCAGAAAAGGACTTGAGCCATTTACAAGGCACCCGTTTATTGTCCCGGAACAGTGGAAGGAGTTCATGAAACAGGAGGAAACCGAGCAAGCCTCATCTGCTAGTGTCAAGTTCAAAGAACTCCGAAGCCGGAACACAAGCGAGCACAACACGGGTCCAGCTGGTTATACTATGAAACTAGAACAATGGGAGGAAGAGGACAGACAATTAGCTGCAGCTGGTATCCCCAACCCATATGACGCCTACCCTGACGATCGTTCCAAGAATTGGCTACGAGCAAGGAGTAAGCTAGTGATTAAAGACCGTGTTGCCATGATAGTGTTCAACAACAAAGAGGCGGAAAAATTGGCTGCGGACATCAAGGAGAAGACTGCATGTGCAGAATCTTCAGGAATGGCAGGGCAGAGGGAGTATGATGTGCTAAGTCAGTGCTTAGGCCGCCCTGAACAACCAAGTCGTGTGCGTGGTGTCTCCAGCTACCAGGGCTGGAAGTATGCATGGCCTCAGCACGTCGAGATGTACAGGAAGAGGAGGAGGACGAAGACCGACGCATCAGTTGATACGGAAAAGATAAAGGAACAAATCAAGCAAGAACTGGTGGCTGAGATGCAGATGCAGAACATGCAGATGCAGAGGTGGTGTTGTCACCAGATGGTGTTGTCACCAATGTCCAATCGCGTAAGCCCTTCACCCGCCACACCGAAGAGCAGTTGTGCGTCCACAGATAATGTAGGTTTGATCGATGGCACTACAGAGTTGGCGACAGAGGTGCGCTGTGACGATCGTACACACGAAGACCCTATAGGCATGTTGATTGAACCCACACACTGTGGCCTATGGATCACGTGGAGGGGGCTTCAATGTGAGGCTGCAATTGGTCTTGTTCATCCAGAGGAGACTACGCTACAAACAGTCCCGATTCATGAAGACTGTGTTGTGGTTGAAGTGCTCACTGTATATACTATCTTTGCGGATGAACTGTTGGAATACCCTCCTAATGACGAGGTGATGAAACTCGGACAAGCTGAAGGACAGAGGTTACAGTGGAGAAGGTGTCGGATTGACATCAAAGGAGCACCGACATGTAAATCTCGTTCACAGGCTATGGTACAGATTCCTTGTAGTTCACACAGTACGGTACAGGTTCCTTCCTCACATGGTTCCCCACATCCTCCTCCTCAATCCCCACATCCACAAGACGTTCCATTCGGACCTCCTCCTCGTCCTGAAAAACTTGCATCCCCACCTCCTCGTCATCCTAAAAACACAGAAAAACTTGCATCCCCACCTCCTCGTCATCCTGAAAACACAGAAAAACTTGCATCCCCACATCTGCAAGATACACCAAATATTCCATCCCCACCTACTACTAGTCCTGAAAAAACAGAAAAACTTGCATCCCCACATCCGCAAGAGACACCAAATATTCCATCCCCACCACCACGCCCACCTCCTCCTCCTCCTCCTCCTCCTACTTCTCCTCCTCATGAAACAACAAAACCTACACCCCCAAACGGAAGTGCTCAAAACAATCATGCCAAAGCAGGTACATCTGGACCTAATACCTCTGTAATAGGTCCTGGTGAGACACCACTGTTACCAGTCAACCAGAGTGATGTGTTGGCTGGTGCTGATAAATCTGTCGACGACATTTCGAAGAAAGTTGTATGTACATCTGGGCCCAATACCTCTGTAATAGCTCCTGGTGAGACACCACTAGGCAAGAAAGCCCTTGAGAAACCTTCAGCCATTTCAAATCAGCAAGGAAAGAAACTTGCCGAAAATAAAATCTCTACACCATGTACAGCAGGAAAGAAATCCCTTGAGAAACCTTCAGTCATTTCAAAGCTGCAAGAAGAGAAACTTGCCAAAAATAAAAGCTCTACACCACCTACAGCAGGCAAGCAAGCCCTTAAGAAACCTTCTTCAGCCATCTCAAAGCAGCAGGAAAAGGAAATTGCTGTAAATAAAACCTCTAAGAGGCCTACTAAAAAGCGATCTAAGAGAAACACCAAGGAGAATCCTTGGTATATGACTAACCCAAAGCAATCTGAGAGAAACACCGAGAAGAATCCTTGGGCTATGGTTAACCCAAATTACAAATTCGGAAAGAGCCTTCTCTGTGATGGTGATCTCAAAAAGGCTGCTCCTTGTACCAGAAAGCTCCACAAATTCTACATGCAACGTGGTAAGTCAGATGATGATTCTGACATTATGGTCGCACTTCGGCCCGGGACCAGTGCATGGCCTCCGAGATTGTCAAATGGACTCCAGCAGCTACCTGTGCAACTCAGTGATTTGTACGATCTCTTCAACTTGGATGCTTTAGATCTGACACTTCTCCGCTGCTTCATCCTGTAAGTTGCTTGAAAATTTAATCTGCTTCTCACTAATCACATCCTCTATCGAAATGTGCTTTTTGCCTCACATCATCTTTACCATGTATTTTGCCTCCTTACACTTTATTTTTTCTTACTAATAGGAATATGACTGTAGAAGTTGAGAAGACGGGCACTGCAGTTGGCTTCCTTGATCCTGAATGCCTTTGCTCGACAACATTGAACAGCACAGATAACACTCTTGCTTTCTCTGTGTCCTATATGTGCAATGCCTTCAAACTATATGCTAAAAAGAATTTGATGCTTAACGCTTATCTCAGTACGAACCACTGGATTGCAGTGGCGATCGTTCTGAAGTAGCAGAAGGTCTACTATCTTGATTCATTGAAGACAATTAATACTGATACTGACCCTTTCGAGCGAATCATTAATGAGTAAGTTATTTCTTTCTTAACCTGCGGACGTTCCTCAACAAACTGTGCAGAGTATTTTAATTAATAGTGTCCTAACCATTGTTGCTTGTTTCGTTGTAGGGGTTGGGAATGTTACTGCGGCAAAAAGAAGTTGTTGCGCCTTGGCACCTTGGAACACGTCAAAGATGTTAAGGTACATACCACTTATTTCCTTCCTATGGAAGCTAGTACTAAAGCTTGAGTTTATTTCTTCTCGATCACCACTATTTTTCTTTGTACATTTATTGCAGTGCCACCAACAACCTACTGGATCCAGACTCTGCAGCTTCTATTGTGCCTATCGCATGCTTAAATTAAAAGATAGCGGCCCGCATATGGAGGTACTTTCTTGGGATCTTCATTTGTAAAACCTGCAACTGAGCACAGTTCTTGCTTATTAGCATTGCACATGTTTGGTAACCACCTATATATGTGTGCTGACTAGTGACATTGTTATATCCAGAGATTAGGGCTAGATGAGTATCCTCTCGACAAATCATTCCTGGTCAATGTTCGTGAAAGAATTGCCACATTCCTCATGGAACAGGTGATCACAGCCGAAGGAAAATTTCATGCTGATGAAACTGTGTGGGCTCAGATTATGCATGGTGACTAGGAAATTTTTGCATTCCTCCTTGTCTATGAATTTTTGTGATATTGTTGCATTCCTCCTTGTGAGATGATGATGCATGGTGACTAGGAAATTTTTGCATTCCTCCTTGTCCATGAATTTTTGTGATATTGTTGCATTCCTCCTTGTGAGATGATGATGATGAATTTTGTCATATGATGCATGTGAATTATGTGGATTTCTGTGAATTTGGATGCTGGATCTAATTTCTGTGAATTTAGTCATATCCTGGCTGGTTCCAGGATGCAGCCCCTGATGGCTGCCAAATCCTGGCTGGTTCCAGGATGCAGCCGGCAAGCAGGCAGTAGGTTACTGTAGGGGTGGCCTACGTATCTGTAACGGGCGTTAATTAAAGCTCGTTACAAACACTGATCACTGAGTAATGGGCTTCAATTGGAACACCCGTTACAAACATGCCAACAATGTAACGGGCACCGTAAAAGCCAGTTACCAGTACTGACCGATGGGCCCCACAACTTGGCCCGTTCGTCGAGACATTGGAGACGCAGGTTCACCGCACGCGTCTCCGATATTGATTTCATAGTAACAGGCTCTGTTTTGGTGCCCGTTACCAAAGTTCCCTGTGGGCCCAGAGAAACAGTCATTTCCACGTGATCGGTGACTAGTTGTGGTAACGGTTGTTGTTTGATGCCCGTTACGAATCCTAGTTGTGTTGAGACGCGCATGAAATAGACGCGTCTCATTTCGTCGAGACATCGGAGACGCAGTTTCATAAAACGCATCTCTGATGTTGAGTTACTGTAATGGGCTTTGTTTTGGTGCCCGTTACCAAAGTTCTCTGTGGGCCCAGAGAAACAGCCATTTCACGTGACCGGTGGTTAGTTGTGGTAACGGTCGTTGTTTCATGCCCGTTACCTTTCTTGGCTCATTTGTAACACTTGATCGGTAACAAGCGCTTTGCCCGTTACCAAAGGCGGTCTATGCCCGTTACCAAAGCGAGTTTTTCACGTAGTGTGTCCTCGAAGATCCTGCTGCCGCAGTTGAAGAAATCTTCATTGCCGTTGTAGATCTCACCTTCGTCGTCGTAGATGTGCCGCCTACTCCTCGAGATGCACCACCGCTGCCTACTCCTCACCCGACGTTGCTGGCCGCGGCGCCTACTCCTTGAGCAGCTAGCCGCGGCGTCGTTCCTCACCCCACCGCCCCTCTTCATCAATCACCGGTGAGGCGCGAGCAGAGGGGGGAGGACAGGAGCCGCAAGTTGAGGGAAGACGACTGGCCACTGCTGGAGAGAGGGTCGGTGTCGGGAGGCGGAGCATAGAGAGGAGAGGTAGCGGAATAGCGGTAGTGCCGACAACCATCCTTCGCCCCGGGCTCTCTGGACCCCGCCGCTGCCACTGCGGGCGTCAAAGGCGCGGGGAGGATGCGAATGGGGTTTGGGATTCCGGGGTCGTCGGCCGTCAGTTTTTTTACAACAAATGAAATCAACGGATAGTCTTCGATCTGGTGATCAATGACTCCAGGCGCCTGACAGATATATAGATGGGCTCACATTCGGCCCATGTGGACGAGGCGCGCGGGCCGATTCGGCAGCCTGCTCATCGGTTTGTGGGCCTTGAGCCAAGCCTGGGTCACATGTTTGCCTAGAACCCAAAATCCGGCTATCAGCAAAGGTTGCTCTTTGCAGAGAGGAATACTCACGACAATGAAAACACTACGTGAAAACCTCAAATAGGTCACGCAACATTTGTAACGGGCCCATAACACCCGTTACATGCACCCACATCTGTAACAGTTGTTGTTTGGCGCCCATTACCCATAAGCGTGGCAGGCCGACCCCGGGGTTGGCCTCCACAACGCTCGTTACTGGTAACGGGCTTCTTAAACGCCCGTTACTTGAATTCTTTGTGAAGAAAGGAGACGGAGGTTTGTAAATCCTCATCTCCTTTGAGTCCGTCTTCATTGACAGGTCAGCTATTGCTTCCATTTCGACATACAAGCACAATCAACACATATATTTTTTGAGACAAAACAGACATCATAAGAGAGATAACTGCTTGTCCACAAAGATGAAGATAACTTGTCCACAGGAATAAAGATAATTCTTACAAAAAGTTAACTTGTCCATCAGGCTAGGACTTAACTTGTCCATCACATTATTTACTATGGTCGTGTTATCTGACCATACACATCAACAAAAGCATGCCCCTTGAACATCCACAAAAGTATGGCTACTGACCTGCACATCAGCAAGCTTGAACTTCCTCATGCCCCATCAAGATTGGCTCTTTTTGCAGCCTCTTCGTAAGCAACCAAGGATTCTTGAAGCCCTTCGAGCGCATCTTCAATGGGCTCGAGATTTTGTTCAGTAGTATACTTGTACCTCCTTATGTGCTTAGCCTTTTTGATGAGGATGTTCACTTCTTTCGTGATTTTTTGAAACTCAGGTTTCACATAATCCCAGACATTAAGGTTTAGAAGTAACTCAAGCTTTGCTCGCGACTCAAAGAGTTTTGCCTGAAACAGGGTTAAACATGGTATAAGAATAACATAGTTAATTCAGAACTAATTTTCCTCAGAACTTGGAGCGGTATTGGAACTATAATCATCATAGGAACTTGGAGAGCCACCAACCAAAGAAGCCAAAGGCAATCAACAAGGCTAAGGGGTAAAGAAGACGGAAACCAAAAACACCCCCGCCAAAGCCTCACGAACTTCAGCGCCACCGAAGAAAACAAAGAGGGTGTGGCGTGTGAAGGGAGCGTCTTCCGAGTCTTCCACTCCTGGACCGGACGAATCCAAGTTCAATAGAGCAAACGGAGGAGTCCTGCTCACGGACTCTAAAATACAAGCCCTCACCGAGAGGTAAACCGGTATTTATCTCATATTTCCTTTCCAACATTTTATTTCATGCATCAAGCATATTTAAATTTCAAATTTGATTTCACCATTGCATTAGTAAGTAAACAAGACATAGAAAAACAGTTTTGGAGATTTTTGGTGATACGGCCGAACCTAGAGGTACGGCCATACCTCCCCTCGACAAAAATTTTTGTGTAGGATGTTTACAGGAGGGGACACGAGTGCTTGGAGCAAATGGAGTAGGGCCGGCCGAACCTAGTGGTACGGCCGTACCTATGATATTCCACGAATCCATCAAGCCAACCACTACAAGCTTCCAAGTGCTCAACTCATCACTGAAATGAAGATATGCCAACCAGGTAGCCAAAAGTTAGCGTGGGGGAGGCCCCATTTACAATCAAGGAAGGTATGTCCATCCAAACCAATTTTCAACATCTTGTTTATTACATTTGAATAAAAGAAAAACAACAAAAATATTTGCTTCAACCATGTGCTAGAAATCTTGTCTATATCCTCACTTTGGAAATGATGAATTGTTGCCATGTTAAAACTTTGCAAGAACCTAGTGTACAACCTTGTGCTCTACGAGCATTTGAATTTGTTGGTATATTTTGAGACAGTAGCCTGAAATAAAACTTTATGGGAAGCAAATGCTTATGACCAAACCTAGGGTGTTGACTAGTATGATATGGTGAGACAATGTTGATCTTGCTCTATCTCATAGTATGGTGAAAATCTCGGATGATTTCTTTTGAGAAAATAAAACAAGACAAGTTCCTCAATGGTCATATCACCTACCAAAGCCATATGTCGATATCAAAGCATAAACCTTCTACATATGCTTGCTTGTGACCCATTGAGTTTTGCCAAATTGTTGTGACCCTTGGTAGAATCTTTTCATGCTCGCATGATTGAGATCACGTACACCCACATATACAAGCTAACTTCCACACCAGGAGTTACGCAAAACATGCCATCTATCCACCAAAAAATAAATACTCCAAAGTTCCTAAGAGAATTCTCTTCTTGTAATCTTGCAAAACGAGAGAGGGGTCATCAAAAAAAAGTATATGCTCAAAAAGCATAGAAAAAAAACACATGTGCTCCAATCAAAGAGTATAGGAAAAAAATGAAGCATGACCCCCTCCAAAATAAAAGCAAGAGGAGAATCTCAAAGCAATGAGTATGTACTTAGAAAAACAAACAAAAATATTCCACACACTTGCACATCTTGATCAAGTTGCATGACTAGTTTCTTCTTGGATCCGGTCTTTGGCTCAACAACATCATGTGGCACAAGTGAGTCTCATGCTTATCCTACCCAAAGCTCCACATACAAGCCATAGACTAGGAAGTTGAGGCTCGCTCAAAGCCTTTGGTGAGCTAACAAATACCACTTGAGCGGTCAAGGGAACCATCCAAGGAACCTTGCCTTTCTTTGCAAAATTTTCAAAACTCCGAGATAAGATCCAGAAAAAGAAGAAGAGTGAGTGATGCAAAGTCAAAACCGTTCTACTCTTCAACCTCCGAAGGCAAGGTGGAAAGTTACAAGCCCCACAGGCAAAATAAGGCTAAGTTTCTCTCGTACCAATCTTTTCAAATAGCAAGTGGAGCATGGATTTGTGGATAGGTACTTGCCGAGTGGTGACATCATGCAACTCTTGACGGTCCTTACAACAAAATTTCAACCATCAAAACCTTGGGATCGAGAGGAGTATATGACAAGTTTCATGCACATTTTTAGTACTAATAAAGTTCCACGAGTTGTGTTGTGATTTTCATAGGTAGGAACACATTTTGGGAGAATTTGGGACCAACTCGCCACATGTGCTAGGCACGGCCGAACCACCAGGCACGGCTGGCACTGTAGGTGCGGCCGGCTCTGCAAGTGCGGCCGGCCCTGCCCCGTGGCGCGTCTCTAGTCCAAAGCACCGCCTCTCCCTTGTGCACAACTTGGACGAGCGTGATTCACTGAAGAAACATCAGTTTGATCAAAGGGTGGAGGCTAGGATCAATGGGTCCACTTATCTGATCGCTCAACCATCACAATCGACGTTCAGAGGCGATCCTAGGCGTTCCCGAGCATGGTCGGTGCATCACACATCACGGGGGTGGGCCGGCCGCACCTAGAGGGCCGACCGTACCTATCAACTAGCGTGCCGGGCGAAACCGACCCAAGGAGCCGACCTACAACCGCCTTAGGAGCAGTGATCAGGTGCATCCAAGGTGAGAGGCACCACATCTCAGGGTAGGCCCCACCTGGGGTGTGGCTCCCCTGCGCTCCACCAACCTCCCTTGCCTATAAAAGGCACCTCACACTTACTGGATTGGACACACAATGCAGGAGCATCTCCATTTCTCTCTTTTGTTCACTTAGATTAGGATTAGTGTAGCTTGGGAGTTAGAGTCGAGTTGAGCTAGTCTCGGGGTTCCGGAGGAGTCTTCTTCAAGGTTCCGGTACTACTCTTGTATCCTTTCTTTGTTTAGACTCAAGTACAATTCAAGTTATCTTTCTATCTTACCGTTCGAGTCAATTACATTCAGCTTTTACTTTGCTCTAGAAGCTTTATTCTTGGCTTAGACTAAAGTTAGTTTAATCTTCGTTAGCATAGCTCTCTTGAACCCTATAGTGTTGTGGTCGTTCTTCGCTTGATCTTCGGTGTTTCACCGTAGAGAGAGACCTTCCTTCGTGATATCCGGGGAAAGGTTCTTTGGTTTGTTGTGAGCGCGGTGCTCAGAGCTTACCTTAGTCTTAGATTGTTGTCCCGTTCAACGGAATAGTTGTGGTACCCTAGGGAGGTGCAGCTCCGGACGGGCTTTGTAGTCCACCACGTTAGTTCGGGACGGTAGGATTCACCGCGTCGTCATTCTCCCTTCTCATCCCAGTCCGAGAGTGCGGGTTTGCATGCCCCTGCAGCACTAGAAGAGCTTGTCGAGTTTAGCTTACCTTGGTTATCCTTTACCTTAGTTCTTTACGTAGAGTTGACATGAATAGATAGATTGTGTTAGGTTCCTTTCTCGTCTCGTTGTCCTCCCAGCTCACTAGATCCTCTCTAACCCTTTATCAAGATCTCCTTGTGTGTGTCAAGCTATCCCCGAATATCTTTATTCGTTACCCCGCTATAGCTCTTTACCGAGTCTCGTTACTCTCCGCCATTTATCCGATTATCTTTGTCGTAGTGCCTCCCTTGGGAAAATATAAATACGATAACCCGAATACCACAGGGTGAAGTGCTACAACGGTAATCTGTGCGCTTGCGGACCATTCTGTGACGTGTGTTTTACCAAAGACGTTCCCTAGCCCCATTACGAGGGGTATAAACCCGGTAGCGACGCTAGCGAGTGCCAACAGGCATTTCTGGCGCCATCACCGTGAGTGCAATCCTAGTAGTGAGGCTAAGGAGCATCAACAATAGTGTCTCCTTTAGCAGGGGAGCAAATGGCAATCCCTCTATAGACAGTATTGAGTCTGAGTATGTCCTTCCACCAAAATGAGCCTTTTTCTTTGGCAAGATGAGGAACAATACCATTATAATATTTACCCCAGATCAGTTTGACCCACTGAACATCAGCCTTTCTATAGAATTTATCTAAGTGCTTTAGCAGGAAGGCATCATTCTGAACACTCAAATTGATGACCCCCAGCCCACCCTTGTCCTTTGGCCTCCTAACCAGATCCCAAGCTGCCAGGTTGTAGCGCTTATTTCTGAACTCTTTTCCTCTCCATAAGAAGTTCTTTCTATGTTTATCAATGATTTCAATAACTGTTATGGGCAGCTTTAAGGTGCACATGGAATAATTGGGTAGGGAGGAAATTACAGAGTTCACCAATTGAAGACGACCAGCATAAGAAAGAAATTGAGAGGAAGCAGAGAGTCTCCTCTCAATTCTGCAGATCAAATGAGCATAGTCCTTGGCAAGTGGCTTAGTCAGACCCAAAGGGAGTCCAAGATAGGTGAAAGGGAAAGATCCCACAGTGCACCCAAAAACAGCAGCAAGGGAGCAGGCCTGATCATGTGAAATGTTGATTGGCACAATTCAAGCCTTATGGAAATTGACTTTGAGTCCACTGGAAAGGTTGATTTTGTGCAAGATCTCCTTGAGCAATATGAGTTGGCCCTCATCAGCCTTCATAACTAGGATAGTATCATCAGCATACTGAACCACAGGAAAAGGAGTATTCTGATCATGAGGAAAGGGGGGATGAAGGTTCCCCAGGGCATATTCATGATTTATAACACACTGTAGAAGATCAGCAGCAATAACAAAAAGCAAAGGGGAGAGAGGATCCCCTTGCCTAACCCCTCTCTTGCATTTGAAATCTTTCCCAGCAGTACCATTCAGCAGGATTGAGGAAGTTGCAGAACAAAAAAGCTCTGAGATCCACAACAGCCATTTATCTTGGAAACCCTTGGCTTTAAGCATTGCCAATAGCAGAGAGTGCTCAATTAAATCAAATGCTTTCTCAAAGTCCAACTTGAGGACCACAATTTCCCTTTTGGAGTGATGGCACTGATGCAAATATTCAAAGGCCCATCCAAGGCAGGCTTGGATTGTTTTTCCTTTTATAAATCCTTATTGGTTCTCATGAATAACTTCCAGAATAACAGATTGAGCACTGATCACATGAGCACTATTTTTAACATGAACAGGGGAGAGCCAAGCATTGGAGATTTGCTCCAAACAATTAGGATGATTGAACCAAAAGTTCTCAAACCTAAAAATATTAGCCTTGGGGATAGAGGTGCCAATCTGAACTTTGCAAGGAAGGTGATCAGATGTGGTCTTGGCCAAGGGAAGAACCAAGGTCATGGGGAACTGAGAAGTCCAGGCAACATAAGTAAAAAACCAGTCAATCTGCTCCAGAAGGGGGGATTCTTGCATATTGCTCCATGTGTAGCTTCTACCCTTAATGGGTAGCTCAACAAGACCCAAATGGCTGATAATATTGTTAAATACAAGACAATCATTGTAATTACCCCCTGGTTTGTTTCTATTTTTTGTAAAAATTAAAATCTCCCATGAGCAGCCATAAGTCATCATCACCAATTTCTAAGTTATGGATCCAATTAACAAAAAGGTCCCGAGCAGGCTGTCTGTAGGGTCCATAGACCACCACTAAGGTCCAAGCAAGGAGGTTATGTGTTGAGGAATGGAGCACTTGTTGGCGACGAGGGTTAGTGTACCAGCGTTGCCGGGGCGGATGCATATTCATTCGGCCAAGGGCATTTCTGACAATGGAGCACTTGTTGGCAACAAGGATTAGTGTACTAGTGTCGTCGGGGCTGATGCATATTCATTCGGACAGGGGCATTTCGGACAATGGAGCACTTGTGGGCGACGAGGGTTAGTCTACCCGCATCGCCTTTGTCACTCGGGCAGGCAACGGTTATCTTTTTTATATAGGCTTCTGACGCTGACGCGTGGACCCGACACTATTTTTTCTGAATTGAAACTTGGTTCCCTCAAATATTAGAGCCCATAAACATCACCAAAAAATTCATAAAAAATACGAACAATTCATAGTTGGTAATTTAGTATATGAATAAAATATCAACAGCCACACTTGTTTAACCAAATTTCTTAAAATTAGATTTTTTATCTCTTGTTTATGGTATAATAATTATAATAACGTCTTAGTCTGTTTTAAAAATTCTACAAATTGACTTGGCAACATAATTTAGGTCTCTAAGCTTGTCTACAAAAATTCAAATGGTTTCGAAAACGGAAGATTATACTTGTGTACAAATGTCTACATCTCTCACATAGTTTCTTAGAATGTTACTTCAATATTGAAGTTTTCCACACTTTAAAACATGACGAACTCATATGCATTTGAAATTTTAACATAACCTTATGTTCACCATAAGATTACGAAATGCAAAGTTTCATTAGTAATGGTTGTGTAAAACAAATATTATTTCTATGTTGTGCTTATAAGGAACAAGATAAGGCATATAAATAACATCCAAGAAATGGAATTACATATGAAAAAATGTCATAAATGAATAGATGTTGATTTTAGAAAAATTCTGAAACAAATATCATCAAATTTGGATTACGGATGACGGAGAAATACGTGATACCAAATTTGATTCCAGATTAAAAGGGGAAAAACAAACTGTTCTTCATTCGAATAGACCTGGCCCCGCCCCTTCATTGGCGACGGGTGGTTGTTAATCATCGTATCATTTGTGCATCTGAACCTTTTTAATAAACGCTTCGCCCCACCTTCCGCCTTCTATCCCCTTCTCCGGCTTTCGCCTTCCTCGTCTCTGTCGCAGCCTCATCTCCGTCACAGGGATGGCCCGCGACTCTAGGGGGAGGTTCTGCAAGGAGGAGGCCCCGCGGCCACGTCCCCGTCCGTCTTCCTCGGTGCTGTCCACCACCCCCGCCAAGAGAGTGAGGTTCCACTACGACGAAGAGGAGCCGTCCCAACGCGCCACCCCCGTGCGTCTTTCTCGACGCTCCATGGAAGAGGTCGGTTCTTCGTCGGCCCGGGGGAGGAAGCTGTACACGCGCGCAAGGGTCAAGTTGGCGGACTCCAGCGATGCTCGCCATGGAGAGGCAGGGTTTTTTTCCTCAACGCGAAGGAAGAAGCGGTCCACGCGCATTGAGGTGAGCGCGGACTCCTCCAGCGACGACCCGAGCAGAAGAGTGGTAGTAGACCTCATCTCCTCCGGCGACGACTCCGGCAACAACTTCGGTGACGACTCCGACAACAACTCTAGCGATGATTCTGAAGACCATGAGACAAGTTCTGAAACCATCACGCACGATTTGTCCTTGTACCTTCACATCTTCACTGATCAATTGTTCTAATGCATCAATTTCCATTTGTTGTAGGAAGTTGTTGCACATGACATTGACAGGGTTTGGACTGAAATCAACAAGCTCAAGGAATCGGCTGAAGAGAAGCAGGCAAGTTTTGAAACCAGTTAGAGCTAAACAGCTTTCTTGTAAGTTACAACAGTTATGAAGCTTGCATCAATATAATTTTTCCATTGTTTTAGGAACATGTTGTTACTCAGGATGACATTGACTATATCTGGAAAGGAATCGACAAGTAGGATAAGCAGCTTAAAGCCGCACAAAAGAGGCAGGAGATTGAACATCTAAAGAAGAATGTTGAGCTGGCAGAAAGAGTTGCAAAACTAGAGACAAGGCTAGCTGAACTTGAGGCAGCGGCACAAAAGAAGCCATCTAGCTAACTAGTTCCCTTGCAGCTACAATCTAGTTTGGTGATGCGTCCAGCTAATGCAGTCTTATTTTGGTGATGTGCCCTGCTGATGCATGTCAGATGTGAATATGTTTGTTATGAGTTAGTTTGCTTGGTGATGTGAACTTGTGATGCATGTCATATGTGAACATGTGATGCTATATCAATAGTCACACTTGTTTGCTTGGTGATGTGAACTTGTGATGCTTGTCATATTAGAGCCCATAAACAGCACCTAAAAATTCGTAAAAAAATACGAAAAATTCATAGTTGGTAATTTAGTATATGAATAAAATATCAACAGCCACACTTGTTTAACCAAATTTCTTAAAATCAGATTTTTTTATCTCATGTTTATGATATACTAGTAGCAGAGTAGTACTTGACTACATTACTCATTTTAAGGCCCACACAAGCCCACTCACGCTAGGTTAGTAGGGAAGGACGCCTCCCTCACGCAGTCTCCTCCCACTCTCCCCTCGCGCCACCGCCGCCGCTTTCTCCCCCTCGCCTTCGTCCCCCTCACCTCCCCCCATGCCACGACGCACGCTACACCCCTCTCACTCGCCACACCACGCTCGGCGCGATGTGCACCACACCTCTGACAGCGAGATCTCTGGAGGAGGAGGGACCCAACAACGGCGACGACGATGACGACTAGAGGAGGGATCCAGCGACGACGGCGACGACGAAGACTCGGAGGAGGAGGAGGGATTCAGCCACAAGGTCAACGCGAGGACGAGGACGTGGCGACGAGCAGGCAGTGATGAGGAGTAGAGATCCCTCCGCTCTGACAGTGACAAGGTCAGTGGCGAATCTAGGATTTGAGTTTATGGTATGCCACTCTAAAAATGTATTATACAATTCGGTAAATCCATTCTACCAACTCGGTAATAATTGTAAAATTAACAACAATTCAGTGGGAATTGCAGGGTATGCTGTGGCTCCTTAGTATAAGTACATGTGGACATACTTTGCTGTTGATGGTATACATACTTAGCATTTCCCTTTAAATTGACTCTTATATTTGGTTTTGCTCTTATTCCTATGTACATGTGCACATTCTCTCCAAGTTGAATAAGTACCTCATCAGCAACAGAGGCAGCATGCATCTTCCTCTTTAAAATGGTAAGATCGCATTGCCTGAACTAATTTTTTGGTTACTGAATTTTGCATTTATGTTAATGGTTTACCATAGAACCAATGATATTATAGTTGGCTAAAGTAGTTACTGCAATTGTTTTCTTATGTGTTTTCTCATGCTTAGCTGCTAAGCATGGTTAATTAAAAATGTGCTCTACTTGTCCCCAGTTGTAGCATGTCTCCTGGGAGAGCTAGCAGTATGGTCTGCTTTTTGTGCTATTCTTGGACACTGAGCTGACCATTCTCCAAATCCCTTGACTATCAATTCACAGGATAAATCTAACGAGGGCTATAGACCTGGGCCACAAGATGAAGAAGAGGGTTATGGCACTGCTAGTGCACAACAGGACCAGGTGGGTGGGGATCAGCGCCGAGGCATAGCGCTAAGGACATCCACAAAGTGGCCAAGTGACACAATGATAGTCACTGAGGTCGACATAGGGGGGATGCCAGTACCATTGACTCAAAAGCGCAGGTCCAGGACGCTTGTGGGGCTCGTTGCTAGACAAAAGATACCTTTGCACTTGCTAGAATTCAATGAACTAAGCAATGATGAAAAGTGGGACTTGTTTGATAAGCATGTGCAGAAACACTTGACGTTCCAGGAAGGCGTGAAACTGCAGGCTTCAAGCTTTTCTGGAAGACAACAGCCAAGGCATGGAGACAATTCAGATTTCAGCTTAGGCGAGATTTTATCATAAAAGGACTTGAGCCATTTACAAGGCACCTATTTATCATCCCGGAACAGTGGAAGGAGTTCATGAAACAGGAGGAAACTGAGCAAGCCTCATCTGCTAGTGTCAAGTTCAAAGAACTCCGAAGCCGGAACACAAGTGAGCACATCATGGGTCCAGCTGGTTATATTGTGAAACTAGAAGAATGGGAGGAAGAGGACAGACAATTAGCTGCAGCTGGGATCCCCAACCCATATGACGCCTACCCTGACGATCGTTCAAAGAATTGGCTGCGAGCAAGGAGTAAACTAGTGATTAAATACCGTGTTGCCGTCATAGTGTTCAACAACAAAGAAACTGAAAAAGTGGCTGCAGACATCAAGGAGATAGCCGATGGAATAACAAAAGAACGGCAGGAGAAAACAAAGATCCTTAATAAATATTTTATTTACTCAATCGGCTAAGCAACATATTTTGCCGTTGCAAATATGGAGATCAAGAATCCAAAAGTGTTTTCTCAGAGTATCAGCTAAGTGGAGTAAGAGCCGATCAGGGAGTACTTGATATTCAAAGAGGCATATACACGGCCAGCGAAATTTGCAGCCACTAGAAATCTGACGAGCTCCATCATGTTGACTGATTATTTTTGACACCTCAAATATTAAGCTTTTCTACTATCGGCTGGTCTGAGCTTCTAAGACAAACAGTTGGTTGACATCCCATATTTATTTGCACAAGGCAAGAATAGACGGAACATATATAATATGTGATACATCAGTTGAGCAACAAGTAAGAATGACAGTTGGGAAGACACGTATGCATCACCTAATCGGCAAGTTACCAATCGGCCAATTAAAAGTTGTCTGGTCAAGCTTCTGCTGCCGATCTTATTCACTAGAAGCGTTCGTCAGATATGTGTTCTCCTGACATGTCACATGATCGGCCGATAAGCATAATAGAAGAAGAACTAATAAGAGGCAAAATACATGTTGGTTGCACTCAGCTGATATTCACGTCGAACATCTCTGGCAGCCGATAAATACTGGTGGCATATACATGCGTATTTTGAGCTCCCTATTATGTGTACTGATATACAGCCAGACTCTCGGAGCAATCGGCAAGAAACTTCAAGCATACAAGTAATCCAGGAGCAACACACAGTGGCCGATATCACCAGCCAAAAACATGTAGCGAGACGACAATGGTGATTCTGCGTGATTGACAGCACTCATGGAAGAGTATATCCAGCAATTGAATCGGCTACTATATATAAAGGAGGGCACCAAGAGGCCAGCAAAACAAGCTTCAAAAGACATAACCCTCTGCAAACTTGTCATTTACTTTGTCAAGCGTTGACCACAAAGGAACAACATCAACAGCCTACATCGTGGTCTGGTCGCCACCAACACAAGCCAATGAATACGATATGCTGAAAAGATGTGATAGAGGCATCAGCACTTATGGTAAAAGGAAATCGGCCGGTAGAAAATGACGAGGGCCGACGAGTGAAATCTTGAGGATGTACCAATAGCATTTTCATCGTCCTGTGCTGCATAATTGTCAAGATAAAATTAAGAAGCAATCCAAATTGGGAAGCTGGACATCCGAAGTTGAATTATCTGCCAAAAAGGATCCAGTAAAAGCTGTTTTAAAACTGCCAGAGACAAAGGATCGGCTCATTCACGAAATTTGTCAGAGGATGAGCAAATATGGGCACATTATAATGATGATTTAAAAAAGAGAGAACAAGAGTCGATGACTGTTTCCTAATGGAACTGATGAATGGAGCCAGTACAGCAGATCTCAGTGTATCATTAATCCATGAAGAAAAACAGGGGAGCATTCACCTTGTGGGGTTTCTGTGTTTTGAAATATGCATGCTGACAAGAGAACTTGAGCCAGGCCATTAATTCAGTGACATCATCAGCTGAATGTTCCCTGATATTCCCATTGTTCGGTCTTGGGTACCTTCATCCATAATAGCTAATGGAATAAGGAAAATATTTGAGAAGTATCGGCAGAAACTTATTGGCTCTATTGCAGCTCAAGAAAATACCACGAACTAAGGCAGCCGAGAAGAAGACCAACGGAGCATGCATCAGAGTAATGGTCAATACGACTTGCTTTGGAGTAGTAGCTATAGAGTAATTATTTGCTTGATGGGGAGACAGCGGAACATTATTCTGACATCACATTGAAGACACTTCTTGACACAGCTATAGAGCACATGAGAAGATCGGCAATCAGAACACTGCTTCTGCTACCACTGCTACTGCCACTGCCGATACCGACACAAGGGTGCTAGGAAGAAACGACGCCAGGTCTGACCAAATCTAAATGGGAAAATTCGGTGTCTGCATTCAGGAACAAAATTTGGAGTGGTGCATCAAGCAAGTCCTACAATGATGGTGACGGCGCTGTCGATGAAATCACAGATACGTTGGTGCTGAGGAATCCTTCTCCTACAAAGAGTTGCCAATCTGGTTATTGGCGGGCCATCATTCAATGACTACATATCGGCAGGGATGCATCACGACTATCGATTTGATGATCAGGATTGGTACTATATATGACTAGTCTGTGACATATCCAAGGTACACAAAGATTGGCCGATGGAAGTTTTTGTCAGACCAATATAGCCGATGGGAAAAATCCGACCTGCGATCATATCGGTTACCAAGGAAACATGAAGTTTTTTGCACCAAAGGAAGGAGGCATGATATATATGACCGACAGCGCCTCCGCCGCAAGTCATTACATGTTAACAATATGGCGCGCCACTGATGGGTTGATGCCACCACTCTCACCGCAAGGTTGCTGGAGAGGACGAGAAAGCATGGCAAGTGGCATCGCTCCATGGAGCAGTGAAGTCAGCATTACTACCAGAGGGCTGGCAGACCGGCTGGGGATGATGCAGCTGTAATGGTGCCAAGCAGTCAAACGACCACGCTCGCCGGCAAGAAGCAGTATAGCCAGAAAATTGATTGAGCGGCAAGGACTCAGGATCACATGGCATTTCTATTCGTGTCCTTACCACTAATGTTGCTTCTACTGCCACAACTGCCGCAAGGTTGCCAGTGAGAGACGACACAAGCATGGACCCATCCGCCAATGGCCAGTGCTTGTTTTCTAAAGGAAAAGTATGATTGGTTGGCCATTTACCGATATGCAGAAGGTGCTAGTAGTGTTACTGGTTGCAATCAGGACCTGTGCCCATACCGAGTTGACCAGATGAAAATCATCAGGGGTGAACGATTAATTATTCCAAGTCACTGCAACCACCAGTTGACGAATTAATGTCAGCCTTAAATCTCTGATAGCTGATGGGATAGTCAATTAAAGGCACAGGCGATCTGCGAAGGAACTGGCAATCAGCCTATGACTCAGGTCAAGGAGCTAGCTTATAATAGCCGATAGACAAATCTTGTACTCGGCTTTACTATGAAGTTGTCAGTTGCTTATGGATCAGAAGTTGTGATCACAAGTCGCCGGAGTAAACCGAGAAGCATCTGACCAATATTTAAGATTACAGTCAAACATCCTCTAAGACACCAACATCAAGGATCATTAAAATATCTGGTGAAGGGTGAACATATTGGAAGCCGACGCCACAATATTTGCTCTCCCTCGAATGAAACGTTGGTGTTTGGCATCGGCTACTAGCCATCCTACTCATGTTCGTGTCACCATAATGCTGGAGGGGATAGCAACACATGTCTAACTTCAAGGACATTACAGTCAGCATTTTTTGAAGGCACTTATTAAAAAAATGGTCACCGGTACAGAAGCATTTTGGAAAATTTCACCTCAAATAAGGGGGTCGATGACTGAGATGCCAAGAAACAAAAAGAGCTGATTCAGTATAGTGCAAATTCGGAATTCCTTCGACTTTGCAACTTCATGCTCCACATGTTTGAGAAGAGTGCTTGCACCATAATTATTCTGCCGTCGTCAGCCTGGTAGAATGATTAAGAAGCTGTCAGCACAAAGCATGAGAAGAAGCCGACGAGCAAGCCTTTCGTATCTGTCAGAAAATATGATATTTGGCAGGAAGAGCAGAGTTGACCCGATTCTCTATATTGGCTAAGATGTTTTGATAAGTAAGCCTGAAGAAAAATATCAGCTGTGAAAAGAGAAGTACCAAGAAAGTTGAGGTAATTAGACCCATGGAGCAGTTTGCATAAGTCAGAAGAGAGAGGTTTCAGATTTACAGAATTTCGAAGCATAAACCTTTCATACTCCGAAACTGGAGGGCTTGTGTTGACACCGTTTTTTGACCAAACTCAGAGTCAAATGATGCTCAGAGTCAAATGATGTTGGATTGGTAAACAGAGCAGAGGACGAGTCAGCAGGAGAGAATAGCTGGCCAGAGGTAGAGAATAAAATATGACAAGATGATTAGCATGCACACATAAAGAAATATGAAGAAAAGAAGGAAGGATTTCCATTATCAAGGGTAATTAGAATTATGACTCGATGAGGCAAGCGGATGGAGTCCCAGTTGCATGTGCAAATCCTGATCGAGATCGACTTATGGTGCAATGATTATTTGGTTTGATCCGGCCAGGTAATTGGCATGCAAATAAGATTAAAGAAAAAAGATAAAGGTGTATACAGGATGTGGTTCACCTAGTTAACTTGTAGACGTGGCTGCTACAACCAGGCATTGACATGTGGGAGTGCAAGGAATTGATGCTCAGCCGATTAAAGATGCGTAGTGCAGCCGATTGTGGTCAGCCGATTGTTTGAAAGCCAGCCAATTGTACGAAAATTTATATTGGAAAGGTGGATTTCATCTGATTGGCCGGCAAGAAAGGATATTTAAAGAAGGTGCTCACACATTAATGAACGGTTGATTAAATAAAGAAAGGACATGCAAGCTAGTATTTGACGAGAAGTTAACTGGAAAGGGAATCGCATGGGAAGAAGTCTACGTATGCGGCGTCGGCAGGGAGCTTAACTAGAAAGGATTCTACGTAAAGGGAAATAGAGTCCATGTATCTTAGTATTTCCTTTAACTTAGACATATAATTAGGGGAGTTCGTGTCGGTTGGTTGTGTAACTCGTCAGGAGTCTTTAATTAGGAAGTTTTGAGCCCTTCCGGCTGCAGGAGTCTAGAGGAGCCCAGGGTATAAATATAAACCCCGGTCATTGTAATTGATTTATCACACGATCAATATCAAAACCGACTCTGGGCATCCCTTTACCAATTATTGCATCTACTTTACTGCATCTACTTTATCGCATCTACTTTTCGGCGACTTCGCCTTCGTACCTTTTCTCTTTCACGAGTTCTCGCAAACTCATCGGGCTGCATCCCTTCGATCTCCGGCTTGCTGGTGAGTTCCGCTTTACCAAATAAATTCTAGGCTTTAACCACCGTGCGCATCGCTGTGGTTTCGTGTAGATTTATTCACAATTTATCGATATCAGCTAGATTAGCAAGTTTTATCTTAATTCTTGTTGTTCTAGCTTTTATCATTAATTATCCAGCTTGAGACTGCTTCCTGTCGGCTCACATTATTATCATATAGTCGGCTAGATCTGTTTCAAGTGTTGCTCACGTAGCTCTGCCTAAGTTGCTTCTGGTAGCTTACGCCCTGCCTACGTCATCATATCGGCTGATCTAGCCGATCTGCTCTGCCCCGTATCGGCTACCTAGCTGCTACGATTTTATCAAAAGACACATCGGTTCTCTAGCCGATTTTCCATTGTCAATCAATAGGTCAGATTGGCTGGCACACCTCGCTACAGACCGGGGAGTCACGTGTGTCGTGCGCGGAGGTGACGTCCTATTTTCGCGTCAACACACTTTTGGCACGCTCGGTGGGACACGAAGATTAAATCCCCATTATTATATCGCCTGGTGAGCACCAAGACAGTATCCACAACGAATCTAGAGTGGCTCGAGATACGGAAAAGATAAAGGAACAAATCAAGCAAGAACTGGTGGCTGAGATGCAGATGCAGAACAGTTTACTAAAGAGGTTGTGTTGTCACCAGGTGGTGTTGTCACTAGTGTCCAATCGCGCAAGCCCTTCACCCGCCACACTGAAGAGCAGCTGTGCGTTCGCAGATAATATAGGTTTGATCGATGGCACTGCAGAGTTGACGATGGAGGTGGGCTGTGACGATCGTACACAGCAAGACCTTATAGGCATGTTGATTGAACCCACATACTGTGGCCTATGGATCACGTGGAATGGTCTTCAATGTGAGGCTGCAATTGGTCTTGTTCATCCAGAGCAGACCACGCTACATACAGTCCCGATTCATGAAGACTGTGTTGTGGTTGAAGTGCTCTTTGTATATGATATCTTTGTGGATGAACTGGTGGAATACCCTCCTAATGACGAGGTGATGACACTCCGACAAGCTAAAGGACAGAGGTTACAGTGGAGAAGGTGTCGGATTCACATCAAGGGACCACCAACATATAAATCTCCTTCACAGGCTACAGTACAGATTTTTTGTAGTTCACAGAGTACGGGACAGGTTCCTTCCTCACATAGTTTCCCACATCCTCCTCCTCCTCCTCAATCCTCACATCTGCAAGACGTTCCATTCGGACCTCCTCCTTGTCCTGAAAAACTTGCATCCCCACCTCCTCCTCGTCATCCTGAAAAAATAGAAAAACTTGCATCCCCACATCCACAAGATACACCAAATATTCCATCCCTACCTCCTCCTCCTCCTCCTCCTCCTCCTCCTCATGAAACAACAAAACCTACACCACCAAATGAAGGTGCTCAAAACAATCATGCCAAAGTAGGAGCCCAGATTGATATGTTGGCTCATGCTGATAAATCTACTGACGACATTTCGAAGAAAGCTGCAGGTAAATTTGGGCCCAATACCTCTGTAATAGCTCCTGGTGAGACACCACTAGGCAAGAAAGCCCTTGATAAATCTGCCGACGACATTTCGAAGAAAGCTGCAGGTACATCTGGGCCCAATACCTATGTAATAGCTCTTGGTGAGACACCACTAGGCAAGAAAGCCCTTGATAAATCTCCCGACGACATTTCGAAGAAAGTTGCAGGTACATCTGGGCCCAATACCTCTGTAATAGCTCCTGGTGAGACACCACTAGGCAAGAAAGCCCTTGATAAATCTCTCGACGACATTTCGAAGAAAGTTGAAGGTACATCTGGGCTCAATACCTCTGTAATAGCTCCTGGTGAGACACCACTAGGCAAGAAAGCCCTTGAGAAACCTTCAACCATTTCAAAGCAGCAAGGAAAGAAACTTGCCAAAAATAAAATCTCTACACCATGTATAGCAGGCAAGAAAGCCCTTGAGAAACCTTCAGCCATTTCAAAGCTGCAAGAAAAGAAACTTACCAAAAATAAAAGCTCTACACCACCTGCAGCAGACAAGCAAGCCCTTAAGAAACCTTCTTCAGCCATCTCAAAGCAGCAGGAAAAGAAAATTGTTGTAAATAAAACCTCGAAGATGCCTACTAGAAAGCGATCTGAGAGAAACATCGAGAAGCATCCTTGGGCTATGACTAACCCAAAGCGATCTGAGAGAAACACCAAAAAGAATCCTTGGTCTATGACTAACCCAAAGCGATCTGAGAGAAACACCAAGAAGAATCCTTGGTCTATGGTTAACCCAAATTACAAATTCGTAAAGAGCCTTCTCAGTGATGATGATCTCACAATAGTGGCTGCTCCTTGTACCAGAGATCTCCACACATTCTACATGGAATGTGCTAAGTCAGATGATGAATCTCCAATTATGGTCGCACTTCGGCCCGGGACCAATGCATGGCCTAAGAGAGGAGATGAATCATCAAACGGACTCGAGCAGATACCTGTGCCACTCAGTGATTTGTACGATCTCTTCAACTTGGATGCTTTGGATCTGGTACTTCTCTGTTGCTTCATCTTGTAAGTTGCTTGAAGATTTAATTTGCTTCTCAGTAATCATTGTCTATCGAAATGTGCTTTTTGCCTCACATCATCTTTACCATGTATTTTGCCTCCTTACACTTTGTTTTTTCTTACTAATAGGAATATGACTGTAGAAGTTGAGAAGACGGGCGCTGCAGTTGGCTTCCTTGATCCGGAATGCCTTTGCTCGACAACGTTGAATAGCAAGGATGACACTCTTGCTTTCTCTGTGTCCTATATGCGTCGTGCCTTCAAACCATAGTTATTAGGACCGGACCGGACCGGCGGTTGAACCGGTAAAAGACCGAACCAGAGCCTCTTCCGGTCCGGTTCACTTAAAAGACCGTCCATGCAATCGAACCGGTAAAAACCTCTTGAACCGGCCGGTTTTTTATGGAACCGGCGAACCGGGCGGTTCTCTACGAACCGGAGCGGTTTTGTTTCTTGGCTTAGATTAGCTCTGGTCTCCGACGTTTGGGCCAACAAAGGCCCAGCCCAACCAAGGTGAGAGCACCCATCGGCTCGTTTAACCCTACGCACGCAGCTGCTGCACGCACGGCAGGCCGGTGGCGGCGGCGGATCGCGAAACACGGCGGCGGCAGATCGCGAAACACGGCGGCGGCATCCCCATTCGCGTGCAGCAAGCGGCGGCCATGAAGGGCCGGCGGCCGGCAACAGCACGCAGCAGGTGCGCGTGCGACGGCCGCAGGCGCGGGAGCCTGACGTGCAGCGGCAAGCGCGAGGGTGCAGCGATAGGATCGAGATTCAAGGGTGCGGCGGCCACGAGGGGCCGGCAAGCAACGGCACTGCAAGTCTGCAACTGCCGCGGGTGCCCGACGTGCCCCGTTCAGGCGTGCAGCAGCCGGCAGACAGCACCGTAGCAGCAGGTGGGCGTCATGCTGTCTACGATTCTGATAATCTGATTTCTACCTCCCGGTGCTGCTGTACAAGTAAAGGACGTCGGTATGCTGATTTCAAAGCTCCACACTTCAATCACTTGTTCGTATAGTGGTTAATTTTCATGAGTGCATAGATACAGAAAAACCAAATTGCTTGCACATAGTGGTTAATGTTCAGAGTGCATAGCGGCCAATGTTCAGAGTGCATTGATCCAGAGAAACAAAATTGCTTGATTGCATTTTAATAGACTTGTTTGTAGATTTAGGGCTCAAACTTTATACAACTAGAGAATCAAAAACTTCTTGTTCTTCTTTGTGTATGAGCATATTCTTCTTAATAATAAGCTATATAATATGTTATGCACTGTTAATTATCACCAGTATATTAGACCGGTTCAATTGCATTTGTCACCGGTTCGCTTCAACGGTTCATTGTTATTGAACCGGCGGTTCAACCGGTTCGTAACGGTTGAACCATTAAACCATTGAACCGAAGGCCTCACCGGTTCGATCACCGGTCCGGTCCTAATAACTATGCTTCAAACTATATGCTAACAAGAAACTCATCCTTACCACTTATCTCAGTAGGAACCACTGGATTGCAATGGTGATCGTTCCGAAGCAGCAGAAGGTCTACTATCTTGATTCATTTAAGAGAGTTAAGACTGATACTACCCCTTTCGAACTAATCGTTAATGAGTATGTTATTTCTTTCCTAACCTGCGGACGTTCCTCAACAAACTGTGCAATGTATATTAATTAATAGTTCCCTAACCATTGTTGCATATGTTTTGTTGTAGAGGTTGGGAACGTTACTGCACCGACAAGAAGTTGCCCCGCAGCACCTTGGAACATGTCAAAGATGTTAAGGTACATACCACATATTTCCTCCTGTGGAAGCTAGTACTAAAGCTTGAGTTTATTTCTTCTTGATCACCACTATTTTTCTTTGTACATTTATTGGAGTGCCACTAACAACCTGCTGAATCCATACTCTGCGGCTTCTATTGTGCCTATCACAAGCTTAAATTAAAAGATAGAGGCCCACATATGGAGGTACTTTCTTGGGATCTTCATTTGTAAAACCTGCAACTGAGCACAGTTCCTACTTATTAGCACCACTACGTGAAAACCTCAAATAGGTCACACAGCATTTGTAACGGGTCCTTAACACCCGTTACATCCACCCACATCTGTAACGGTTGTTGTTTGGCGCCCGTTACCTATAAGCACACCAGGACGACCCCGGGGTTGGCCTCCACAACGCTCGTTACCAATGTGGACTTCTGGTAACGGGCTTCTTAAACGCTCGTTACATAAATTCTTTGTAACAGATGTTAAAGAGAGCCCGTTACAAATGTTAAACCTATCGGTAACGGGCTTGTAAAGTCCGTTACCGATCAATGCCCTATCAGTAACGGGCTGCTTAAGTCCGTTACTGATCGCTGCCGTATTGGAAACGGGCTATAAAGTCCGTTACCGATAATTTCGTACTGGAGACGCATGCTTGTTAGGATGCGTCTCCTTTGCTGGCAACCCAATTGGATGCGTCTCGTGTCTTAGGACTCGTCTCCTTTGATTGCCACCCAGGGTCGCCTTTTTTTCTCACGTCGAAGACGCACACTGTTATTGCTCGTCTCTGTCTTCTCCTTCCGACACCACTCGCTCTCTCTCCGCAGAAGGCCACTCCTGTTCCGACAACAACACTCGCTCTCTCTCTCCTCAAAAGGTCACTCGCTCGATCTGTGTGCTCAGATGTCCCCGCCAACCTGTCCTGTTCGTCGCCGCCAGCTGCGCGCACTCTAAGGATCGCGCTTAATTTCTCTCCTCAGAAAGCCGGCGCTGCAGCAGGCCTGCCGGCCACGTGCGCGACGGTGAAAGGGGCCAGCAGACGTCGACCGCACCGTCCTCCGCGCTGTCGCCGCGGTCGCGATGCCGCCTCCGATCCTCCTCCTTGACCGCGCTCGCCTCGTAGAAAGTCCTTGTCAAGGTGGAAATTAATTACCCCCTTTTATTGAAATTCATTAGCTGTCCTAATCCTCTTGTGTGTTATCGGTTTTTTTGTGTGATGAATTATGCTCATTTGGTGTATGGAATGCAGATGGCGTCTGTGCTCGGGCTTGGATGTACAGAGAACCCCAAGAAGATTGGGATAATTTCTTAAGCGGGGTCAATGGTTTTCTAAATCAAGCAGAGGCGGATATGAGAAACCGTGGTGTTCAGGCAATGCTTTGCCCCTGTATAGATTGTCTCAACCAAAAGAAATTCGCACAACGGGAAATCATTTTTCATCATTTGGTCACACGTGGTTTCACAAAAAATTACACGTGTTGGAATAAACATGGTGAGGAAGGCCTTAATGAACTCGAAGCAGGCTGCCTAAATGAAGGTGAAGTGCGACAACATGCTACCGACCATGATGAAGACCTTGATGACAGTGGACTTTTTGAGGAAAATGAACCATTATTCCCACCAAATGTGTTGAGGCCTGAGGATATCACTGATCAAGAAGTTAGGGGCTTTGATGATGGTGAGGTGTTGCAACGTGTGCACAATGTTGATCAAATGTTGTGGGATGTTGAGTTTCAATGAGTGTACACACCTTCTGAATTAGCGAGGCTGAAGCAGTTCACTAAAGATTCAAAGAAACCCCTCTATCCTGATTGCCAGAAGTACTCTCGCCTCTCTGGTGATCTAAAACTTCTGCAGCTTAAGGCAGATCATGGTTGGGGCAACAAAAGTTTCAAACATCTATTGGATGTGCTTAGAGACATGCTACCAGAAGGAAACCAAATAGCAGAGTATGTCTACGAGGCGAAGAAGATAATCTGTCCTCTGGGAATAGAGGTTGAAAAAAATCCATGCATGCAAGAACAGTTGTGTATTGTTCTGTGGAGATAATGTAGACCTTGACAAGTGCCCCAAGTGTGGCAATGATCGGTACAAGAGGAAAAAGGATGGTGGAGATGATAATAATGCTGATGACGAGAACGAGCCCGGCGAGATCAGAGGCAAGAAGAAGAAGGCTAACAGAGGGGCTCCTGTGAGGGTGGCATGGTATTTTTGCATCATTCCTCGGCTGAGAAGATGGTTCGCAACACGAAAGGAGGCCCAACTCTTGCGTTGGCATGACGAAGGCCGAAAGGAGCTTAAGAAAGATGGCAAGTTTAGGCACCCCGCAGATGCAGCACAATGGGGTAACATTAATAACCACTTCCCATGGTTTGACGACGCAAGGAGCATACGGTTTGCTATGAGCACAGATGAAGTGAACCCATTCGGTAACCAGAGCTCAACACATAGCACCTGGCCTGTCGTGCTGTCGTTGTACAACCTTCCACCCTGGCTATGCAAGAAACAGAAATATATGATGCTGACAATATTGGTCTCCGGGCCAAAGCAACCTAGCGACCGTATTGATGTCTACTTGAGGCCACTAGTTGATGACCTGAAGATATTGTGGAAGCCTAGTGTGCCGGAGGTTTGGGATGAGTACAAGCGTGAGGAGTTCACAATGCTTGCCATGTTGTTCAACACCATCAACGACAACCCGGCTAATCGCAACCTCTCTGGTCAGAGTAAAAGGAAAGGTGCGGCTTGCCCACACTGCTTGGAAGATACTTGCGCAGTATGGCTAAGACATTCAAAGAAATACATATTTATGAGGCACCCTCGTTTCCTCGGCAAGAAACATCCATACCGGGCCATGGATTGTCAGTTTAATGGGGAAAAGGAGAATCGAGAGGTGCCGTTGCATGTGACTGGAGATCTGGTCCACTTGAAAGTCAAGGACATCAAAACTATCGAGGAGTTACCCAAACTGACTGAAAAAACCCTTGGCAAAAGAAAGAAATGAGATGGTGAAGAAGAAGAAGGAATGTGGAACAAGAAATCAATTCTATGGCAGCTAGAGTATTGGCTGATGTTGGATGTGCGTCATTCAATTGACAACATGCACATCAAAAAGAATGTGTGCGAAGCTACTTGTGGAACATTGCTACAACAGAAGTCCAAAGGAAAAGATCATAAAAATGCAAGGGAGGATCTTAAAGAGCTGGGCATTAGGCCGGAGCTCTATGCAGAGGAAACAGAGATGAGGACGAACCTTCCCGTTGCTGCAACCACCTTGTCAAAGGTAGAGAGAAAAGAATTCTGTCAATTTTTGCATGATTTGAAAGTACCTTCAGGCTACTCATCAAACTTCAAGAGGCTAGTGTCGGTGAAGGACATGAAAATGAATTTCAACTTGATGAAATTTCATGATTGCCATGTGTTGATGACAACTCTTCTTCTTGTTGCACTGAGAGGTATCAAGACAGAACTGGTTCGTGACGCGGTCACGAGCTTGTGTTTATTCTTCAATGCAATAGAACAGAAGGTGATTGATGAGGAAAAACTATTGGACTTAGAGAGGAGGCATTTCGAGACCCTATGCCTGCTTGAAGCTACCTTCCCACCATCATTCTTTGATCTCATGCTGCATCTAACAGCACACCTCGCGAGGGAAATCTAGTTCCTTGTCCCATCTTACCTTCATCAGATGTTTCCATACGAGAGGTTCTATGGATTCCTGAAATCATTGGTACATAACCGGTTATTTCCGGAGGGAGCCATTGTTCGTGGCTACGAGACCATCGAAGCAGTGGAGTGGGCCATGGGTTATATGGACCCACAAAACCCCATTGGTGTGCCTCGCTCACGGCATGAAGGTAGGCTTTCAGGTGTTGGGACCATGGGGAAAAAGTCAGTCACTCCGGAACCAGATGCCTTCCAAAAGGCTCATTTTACTGTGATACAACAGCTGCACCTAATTACACCGTTTGCCAATGAGCACAAACGACAACTACGTGAAGACAACCCTGACCATGGTAGGGCTTGGCTTGCAAAGATGCACATGCAAGGTTTCAGCAGATGGCTCAGAGATTATGTCGAGACATGCAGCAATAATGCTGTAATTACCGACGAGATGAGGAATCTAGCAGCGGGGCCATTGTTCACTGTTACAAGATACCAAGCAATGGATATCAATGGATACACGTTCTACACCGTGGCCCAGGATAAAAAGAGCATCTATCAAAATAGTGGTGTGCGTGTACGGGTCGTCGTCAACGACAGTCATGATGATGATGACACGGAGAAAGACGCATATTATGGTCAAATAGAGGAGATATGGGAGCTTGATTATGTAGGATTGAAGGTAGCCTTGTTTCGGTGTAGATGGGTCACCAATGGGAAGAGAGCTGTGAGCAAGGACAAATATGGTTATGTTAGTGTTGATCTCCGGGTCTTTGGTTACAAAAATGAACCGTTTGTCTTCGCCAATGATGTTGAGAAAGTGTTCTATGTACCTGACCTTGCAAAGAAGAACTGGTCTGTGGTTATGCCTAAAAAAAAGGATTGTTGGGGTTGAAAATGTTGTTGAGGAGGAGGAATACAACCAGTTTAACGAAATTCCATCCTTTGACACTTCATACAAGCCCCAACTCATGGGAACTAACAAAACACGTACTTGCGAAGCGACCATAGTGAAAAATCCATATACAGAAATCAAGGAAGAAAAAGCAAGCATGATTTCTTTTGAATCCTTTTTGTAATGCCGGAGGATGTGTCTATTGGTGGAAATGGAATCCGTTTTGTAATATAAAGGATGCGATGTATTGGTGGAATTTCAATCCTTTTTGTAATATATGGGATGTGGTGGAATTTGAATCCTGCTTGTAACATATTCTGCCTAAGATACTATATATATTCTGTTTATATTCTGCTTCAGTTCAGTAATGGGCGTTAATATCAAAGAGACGAGGATTAGCCAACCCGCGTCGCCTTTGTTACGGGCAAGAGACGAGGATTAACGAACCCGTGTCGCCTTTGTTACGGGCAAGAGATGAGGATTAATAAACCCGCGTTGCCTTTGTTATGCTCAAGCTATGCGAAATCACACACAGATTACATCAAAAGAGACACGGATTAGCCAACCCCCATCGGCTTGTTCTTCTTCATGCTTGCAAGTGAGTAGGTAAATCATACAAAAAATTGTACTGCACAGAGATAATCACACAAGCATGTCTCTTGAGACGCAAAATCACACACACAGAGATTACAGTCATCACTAATACATCAGAAGGTTACAAAGCGGCCATCTATGTTCATCATCACTAGGCACTACCAGGATGAGGAACATAGATCCAAACTAAGCAAAAGAGATATACTTTCGTCGGCTTGTTCTTCATGACGAGATATGCAAAATCACACAAACAGATCGATCTTGCTCGCAGGTCGATCTTGCTCGCAGGTCGTCGATCTTGCTCGCCTTCGACTTGTTCTTCATGACGAGATATGCTCCAGATTCTGGCTTCTTCTTCATGCTTACAAGTGAGCACAAGCGAAAGATACAGAGAGGTTGGAAACATATCCCTTAAAAAATCCCTCCTCCTGGAGGAGGGAAAGCAAAAGGAAGCCCAAGCGTGACGGAAAAGCTGCAGCAGGCTTCTGTCGGCTTGTTCTTCCTGATCCCAGGAGGTTCTGGGCTACCTTCCCCCCGACATAGCTGCGAGCAAGGAGTTTATCACAAGGATTTTTCTAGCAGCTGTGCTAGAGGGATGAGCAACCCAATCACCCATATCACAAGAATTCTTCTAGCAACTGAGAGATCGAGGAGGAGGAAGAAGAGAGAAAAGCAAAAGCTTGCACCCTACAAGATCTATTCTTTGTGCCATAGCTAGATCTAGATCTAGAGAAGAAGGAAGCAAGTGACTCACTTTATTGTATCAGAAGAAGGAACCATAGCTAGATCTAGATCTAGAGAAGAAGGAAGCAACTTGAAGTGAGGACTGATAGGCGTCGGTGCCTTTTTATAGCAAAAACAAGGAAGGGATAACATCGGTTGTAAAAAAAGAGAGGAAGGGATAAGATCAAGAGCACAGAAAACGGGAAGGTTCCCAAGATCCGGTCAATGGGGAAACTGTTGCCCAGTCAATGGCTGAGAGCAGAGGTAGTGATTCCAATGTAGAATTAAATGATACGCGGATTAACCAAACATCGTCTCCAATGTACTCACATCACGAGGAGTCAAACTACATGAAAAACCTACTAATAATTACAAAATAAAACATGCAATTCTCACATCTGGAGGAGTATATCTTTTATAAAAAAGTTTTTTCAAGACATAAATGCTAATATTTTTTTGATATAAACTTGGTCAAAGTTGTAATAGTTTGACTAGCACGTTCCCTAACTGCATAGGAAACGGGAAGATTCCCAAGATCCAGTCAATGGCTGAGAGCAGAGGCAGTGACTCCAATGTAGAATTAAACGATACGCGGATTAACCAAACATCGTCTCCAATGGAGAATTAAAGGATACTACGCGGATTAGCCAAATGTCGTCTGCAATGGAGAATTAAATGATACGCAGATATCCAAACATCGTCTCCATTGCATACTTAAACCGTGTTTGGAAACAAATCTCCTGTATCTTCTCCTTCCAAAATAAATTTAGATCCCCTGCCCCTTCATCTACCCGTGAAAAACAGCAACTGCCTACTCCTCATCGTCACCATTCCCGGCCGGAGATGAATAGCATGCCAGGAAGAAGCAGGCGGCACCAGCCGTCGTCGCTGCTGGGCCTCCCTCAAGACCTCCGCATTGAGATTGAGGCACGCGTCGGTGCGACCTCGAAGCGGCCCTTGGCTGACCTCCGCAGCCTACACGGTACTTGCTCGACCAAGCACCGCGTGTGCGGCCACGGCGACGTCGGCCGGCGTTTGTCGATAGAGGGGATACGAGATGAGATTTCTTGGGTGTGGGACCCCACCGCTTACAAAGCATTCCTTGCTATGCTGACCGATCTCGGGAATCCGGAGGCTTGCTTCTTCTCCGGGATCAAAGCCGTCTTCATGGAAAACAGGGGATGCAATGATCTTCGGCGCGCCGCCGAGGGTGGGCACGATTCGGCGGCCTATCTATACACCATCTTGCTCTACAGAGACAATGGCGGTGCCACCGACGATGACACCATGAAGCGGTACATGAGGCAGGTCGCGGGCAGCGGCAGTACGACGTCGAGATGGCTGAGCAACGAGGAGTGTCTGCCTTTAGGCGAGAAGGCCGCGCGTGCGATCCACTCCTCGACTTGGTGCATTTGGGGTGAAGCGCTGCCGCATCTAGCACAGGTGCGCGGTGATCAGCCGTGCGCAGGCAACGGCAGCTGCTGCGGCGTGGATAAAGGATGGCTCGAATTTCTCTATTTTGCAGCGAAGACTGTAGGCTCCGCTGCGAAATGGTGAAGTTCGAACAGAGTATTGGAATAGGAAAACAGTAGTAGATTAGCTTTTGTATGTTGCTCGAATTATCTGTGTAAAATTTTGGAAGAGCAGCAAAGCCGACGCGGGTTATCAGCCCCCCGTCGCTAATGACTGTGGGGCCCAGTTCTATTCAAATGAAGAACAGTTCCCATTTCTCCTTTTAATCTGCAATCAAATGTTGTAACAAGTATTTCTTTGTCATAATTAGTCCAAGTTTGATTTTTTTTTCTAAATTTTTCTAAAATCACCATCTTTTCATTAATTTTATTGTTTAGTGTATATTCCATTTGCTGAATAATGTTTATATGCCTTATTTTGTTCTTTGTAGGTACAACATACAAATAATATTTGTTTTACACATCCATTAGTGATGAAACTTTGCATTTCGTAAGCTTAAGGTGAACACAAGGTTTTGTTAAGTTTTCAAATGCATATGAGTTTGAACATGTTGCAAAATGTGGAAAACTTCAATGTTCAAGCAACATTCTAGGAAACTATGTGAGAGATGTAGACATTTGTACACAAGTATATTATTCCTTCATCGATACCATTTGAAATTTTGAAGACAAGTTTAGGTACCCAAATTATGTTGCCAAGTCAATTTGTAGATTTTTTAGAGCAAATTTGATGTTATTAGAATTATTATATAATTACCATGGGGTGTAAAAACGAAATATATGAATTTTGGGCACACAAGTGTGACTGTTGATATTTTATTCAAATACTAAATGTCCAAATACGAATTGTTCGTATTTTTATAATTTTTTAGGTGCTATTTTATGGGCTCTAATATTTTAGGGAAGCAAGTTTCATTCCAAAAAAATAGTGACGGGCCCACGCGTCAGTGCAGCAGCCAATATAAAAAAGATAACCGTTGCCTGCGGGTTCACTAACCATCGTCGCCAATGACACTGGCCCACGCGTCAGCGTCAGCAGGTTAACCCGCGTCGGCAATGACTATCCATTATCTCTAAGATCTAATTCATCTCAACAGATCTCCAGTTCATCACAACAGAACACATATCATAGGAGACGTGGATGGATCAAACAACCAAACTAATTAACTAAGCAAACAAAATCAAACAACCAAACTAATTAACTTAGCAGTTCATGATCTAGAAACAAACTAAGCAGTTCAACAACCTGACGAACACAAACACACACACACAACCTAAGAAGTTCGACCAAGCAGGAGTCTATCATTTAGTCGGTCGCCACCGTCGGAGTCCCGCTGTCGTCGCCGCCGTGGCTGCCGTCGGAGCCGTCGTCGCCGCCGTGGCTGCCGTCGGAGCCGTCGGAGCCGCCGTCGTCGAAGATGAAGTGGCGGCGGGCAGCCCGCTTGACCACGGGGAGGTTCTCGAGCTTCTCAGCCAACCCGTGGATCATGAAGGTGAGACCCTTCACGCTCGGGTCCTTGTACACATCATGATGCGCCTTGATGTCGAAGGCTGTGCCAACATCTTCAATCTTTCTGAAGGCGCTCCTGAGCAGGTCAACGGCGAACTTAGTGTCGTCGAAGAACGGTTCCTCGTCGGCATCCTTGGTCGCCGGCTCCTTCCCCTTCTCCAACTCCTTCCGACGGTGACTTTCATCGTCATCGTCCTCCCTTCGTCCCCGCTTTGACGGTGGCGGGCTCCTCGACGCCATCTCCTCCTTCTCTCGGTGACCGAAGATTTATAGTGGTGGATCGCGAGGAGGAAGAAGAAGCGAAAGAGATGATAAGCTTATGGAAGAAGCAGGGGAAAGCAGGGGAAGGCAGGGGATTTATATTGACAACACGCGGAACCGTCAGGCGCCTCTGCCCCCACCTACTACTCCACTGCTGCCAGTACGTGCCACTCGATTGCGCATCGGGCTCCGTTTCGGGTGCAAAACCGTCCAAAACCACGCGTCGCCTTTCAATTACACGGGAAGGTGAAGGGGCAGGGGCAATGATGTCGGGCCCACTCGTCTACGGCAGCAGCCAAACTGCAGCGCCTTTTCAATTTCCATTTATTGTTTTATTACATGGCCAAGGCGCCTTCTTCAACTTCAACCCTCGTCGCCTTGTTCAACTTCAATCCTCGTCGCCAACTTCATCCCTCGCGCCTTCAACTTCAATCCTCGTTGCCAACTTCATCCCTCGTCGCCAACTTCAACCCTCATCGCCTTCAACTTCAACCCTCGTCGCCTTTCAATTTCCAAACCCCGTCGCTTTTCTATTTCCTCCCCTTCTCCTTGATGTCCGCGGTGTGCTTGATGCAGCTGCTGCCAGATGAACTTGTCACCCAGATCATCATCCACTCCATCAAGGATGAGCCCGTCATCCATTATCTGAACCTTCGCAATAAAATCTGCGGCACCTTTCGGTGCATCTGCGACTCCGATGAGGTACTACTGCACGTGTCACTGCGTGATCTTCATCGGGTGATCAAGAATCGCTACGTCAGGTCGTGCTTTGAGCAGTGCTTCTGTGAGGCCAATCATCCGAAGGCATTATGCTTCGAGGGGATGGAGAGGTTGATGAGGTGGCGATGCTCATCGGGTCTGAAGCTCATCGGAGATGCCGCTGCTGAAGACTCTGGTGCCAAGTACTTCTTAGCGATGCTGAAGTACCGTTGCAACCCGGCGGACCCCGAAGCCATGGCACTACTCCAAGAAATCAGCGGCGGCCCGTCGCCCCCTGACGGGCGGTGGAAGAACCACAACCTACGGCGGCTGCGCTACCTTGTCAACCAGGATCTCGACAACATTGCGTGGTGGTACTGGCTTGATGACGGTGACGACGACATTCTGTTGCTGCCCGTCCAGAATCCCCACATCTGCATTTGGGCAGCGGGATGTAGGCGCTATGGGCCGGATACCAAAGAGATCATCCACTACTGCAGCACTAAGTGTCGCATCTGTCATGAGTTCGACCTCTGGACGCGTAGCTTCCGCCCCGCCGTGGAGTACGCCGTTAGCATGATGAACATCGGGATGTAGGCGCAAGCATCAATGAACATTATCTATCTTGAATGTAAATTATTAGATATTACTAAACGCAGATTTGATTTTCTTGGGATGTCAGTTTTTAATCGGTTTTTGATAGATAATATTTGATTTGTCACGTTTGTGAGTCAAATCGAAGGTTGTGGTGGTCTCATTTGCCGCCGACGAGGCCTGGGATGCCCTCTTGGGTGTCAAAACCGCCGAAGCGGGTATGGCGGGGGCGGCGGTGGGCGGCGGTGCCCTCTAATTCCTCCTTTGTTCTATTAGAGAATGAAAAACAGTTTATCCGTCCCGCATCGCCGCGTCGCCTCGTCGCCGACGGCATTTCTCTTTT
Organism: Cenchrus fungigraminus; assembly: GCA_036936925.1. Classification (NCBI taxonomy): domain Eukaryota; kingdom Viridiplantae; phylum Streptophyta; class Magnoliopsida; order Poales; family Poaceae; genus Cenchrus; species Cenchrus fungigraminus. Next base: position 19,222,708 of record CM072774.1, read on the forward strand.
TAATCCGCAATCAAATTTTGTAACATGTATTTCTCCGTCGTAATTAGTCCAAATTTGATTATTTTTTTCTACAGTTTTCTAAAATCACCGTGTTTTCATTATTTTCATTGTTTAGTGTATATTCCGTTTCTTGAATAATGTTTATATGCCTTATCTTGTTCTATGTAAGTACAAAATAAAAATAATATTTGTTTTCCACACCTCCTGTAATAAAACTTTGCATTTTCGTAATCTTAAGGTGAACCACAAGGTTTTGTTAAGTGTTCAAATGCATATGAGTTCGAATATGTTGCAAAGTATGGAAAACTTCAATGTTTAAGGAACATTCTAGGAAACTATGTGAGAGATGTAGATATTTGTACACAAGTATATTATTCCTTCATCGAAACCATTTGAAATTTTGAAGACAAGTCTAGGTACCCAAATTATGTTGGCAAGTCAATTTGTAGATTTTTTAGAGCACACTAGATGTTAGTAGAATTATTACATCATTAACATGGGATGTAAAAACGAATTCTAAGAATCTTGGGCACACAAGTGTGACTGTTGATATTTTATTCAAATACTAAATGTCCAAATACGAATAGTTCGTATTTTTATGATTTTTAGGTGCTGTTTTATGGGCTCTAATATTTTAGGGAAGCACGTTTCATTCGAAAAAAATAGTGGCTGGCCCACGCGTCAGCGTCAGCAGCCAGAATAAAAAGATAACCGCTGCCCGCCCGGTGGACCCAACTGCCAACAAAGGTGATGCGGGTTCACTAACCATCGTCGCCTATGACACTGGCCCACGCATCAGCGTCAGCAGGCAAACCGTGCGCGGGCTGCTCAAAATTTTCCACCTATATTGACTATATTCACTACTGTCATATATATTGTTATTGTTGGTGTCATGATGTGTTGTGAGTGTTGTTTCACTACTGTCATATATAATGTCATGACCATTGCTTTATCCTCTTGTTGCATGTACACATGGAACACACAATCCATCGCTGCTGAAGTTGGACAAGAAAGCAGTTGAAGGAATTTATTCTCTGCTTTGATATATAAGCATATTGTTGTGTCCCTGTCAAAATAGTTAGCACCTATCCCTATATGATAATTAAGTAAAATATGAATTGTGTATGTCTATGCTGATTTTATTTACGACTGTATAAGCTATTTTGCCTGTCAGAGAAAACGAATTTATCTAATAAGAATTTTGTTTAGATTTTCAGTCTTGCTTATGTTGCTCTACTGACAACCTGACATATCATCTATGCAGTCTCCCACAACAACAAACTCCTCTACCTCCAGTGCATCATCACAGCCCATCGTCGGTGAACCTTCTTCACAGGGTCACTCAGCACAGACTGCTGCGAGTAGTACTCGATCCCGCGGGTCAAGGACACAAACCAAATGGCCAGAAGACAAGTTGATTGCAACTGGACTTGATGCCAATTTTTGGCCTACCCCAGATGCTGCGAGGGATAGATTTGTATTGGTCTGTGGTCTCATTGCTCGGGAGAGGGTGTCAATCAACAAGGCAGTTGATGATCTCTCACCAATTGAGAAGGACCATCTGTTCACAGTTTTAGAGGAAAAGCTAGATTACCCAGCTAATCTGGAAGAATCTGTTTGCAAGAAGGTAGTTAAGGCAGCTATATCATAGATTGGAACCTTGCAACGGCAGTTCAAGGCCCATTTAAGAAAAAAATATGTGAGTGAAGAGGAGACTCCCTTTGTGAAGCATGCCTTTTTGCAGCAACAAGACTGGGACATGTTTGTGCAGGAAACCAATTCTCCTTCATTTCAGCAATTGAGCCAGGAGATGAAACAAAAGAGAGCATTGCATAATAAGCCACACAAGACGGGCAGAAAAGGTTATCGTGGTAAAAGGAAAGAGTAGGAGGAGGAGGATGCAAAGCTAGCTGCAGAAGGAAAACGGAACCCTTGGGACCAATTTCCTGGACGTTCGAGACCTTATCTGCGGGCAAGGGTAGGGAAGAAGAGGAAGAATACTAGAGAAGGAAGCGGGGGCATAACATTCAATAACCCTGCGGTGGTGGGGGTAGCAGATAGGGTGAAAACACTTACAGCTCAGGGTAGTGATGGTTCTTTCTCTGGGGTTAGGGAGGATGATATCCTCACCGCAGCACTTGAGACTCCAGAGCATCGAGGTCGGGTCCGAGGCGTGTCTAGTTCACTTGGCTGGGGTAAAGGGTTTGGTGAAGAGTTTGCTGGAATGTACAGGAAGAAGAGGAACAAGAGGTCTAATGCTCATGATATGATAGACATAACATTTAAATCAATTGTCCATGCTCTAAGACTATCAGGCATCGAAATACCGAAAAATGTACTTCTTCCTTCCCAATTACCAGCGCTTGTCAGTAGCAGCGAGGAAGAAGATGTGCATAGCAGCGAGGAAGAAGATGCGCATGACCGCGAGGAAGAACATGCGCATGACAGCGAGGAAGATGCGTGTGGCAGAGAGCAAGATCATTGGAATGCCAACGGTGACGAAGCAAATCAAGTGCACAGTGATAGTCGATCACCTATGCTAGACACAACAGATAAGCTGACAGAGCCAACCGTGTGCAGCCTTTTGGATGGCACCGGGATTAATGTGGAGCTCGTACTAGCGAAAGTCTTTCCATTTCAAAAGGCTTGCCATTCAATACCGGTGCAGAATGGGTATGTTGTGGTGCAACTTACTTATGTGTGGGCCAATGCGGATCACTACCCTCTGCCTATACCAATTGATGGGGGTGACATAGCAACCCTAGCTGAGGCTCTCGTTCAAAGGATCCAATGGCCAAAGGACAGGATCCTCATACCACCCATGACGAGACATCCCAACCCTGAAGCCGCAACAAGTAGCAGGGGTACAATAGCAGATGGAGGTACTGCAGCTCAGTGTCAGCAAGAGAAGGCTCAACAGCAGTAGCAGCAGATCAGCAAAACTACGCAGCAGGAGTGTCGACAACAGCCGGAGGAGGAGCCCAGGCAAACTCCGCCTAAGCAGCAGCTGCAACTTGAGGATAAGCAAGAGACGAAACAGCAGCCTCTCCAGCAGCAGGAGCATTGACAACAGCCGGAGGAGCCCAGGCAAACTATGCCTAAGCAGCTGCTGCAACATTAGGATAAGCAACAGACGAAACAGCAGCCTCTCCAGCAGCAGCAGGAGGAGCGCAGGCAATCTCCCCCTAAGCAGCAGATGCAACAAGTACAGCAACCTCTGCAACAGGAGGAGGAGCCCAGGCAATCTCCACTGCAGAATGGGAACCAGGTCAGGAAACCTCTGTCTAAAGATGAGATTCTTAACTGTATTATTGGGACAGAACAGGAACGACCAAAATACAAGCCTGGTGCACCTATGTTGTCAGAAGCAAACTTAGAGGCTGCTGAACCAAATTGTGCTAGGTTGCATGCTTACATCATGGAACATAGTAAGGATAAACTTACCTTTCCTGCAAAGGTGGATCAAGACTACTTTAAAGGTGGTTGTGGTGCTTTAATGTTAAACATTACATTCAGTAGCGTGTATAACCTTATAACCCTGGCTTCTCTGGATGTTACATTCTTGAGGTTGTGGACATTGTAAGTCCTTTAAAACCTAAAAATATATTTCTTTAATTTTGACCACAAAGTTCATGCATGCTAACAATTTGATTTTTGTAGGAAAATGATGGACAAGATAGCGAAGATGCAGATCAGTGTTGGGTTTTTAGATCCAGATTTGTTTACTTCCACAAATATTTCTCAGCATTCCCGCCTTGTTACCAAAGCAATCTCAAATGCAATGAACAACGACTACGTGGTGGGTGCCTATTGCACTAGCCACTGGGTAACAGTGATCATCTGTATGAAGTTCAAAGAGGTTTGGTATCTAGATTCTGCTAAACAACATCCCCCGCTAAAGTTCTCAGACCTCAAACCTGTTGTGGACTGGTCAGTATCTTGTAGGTTTTGTTCACAAAAATTCAATCTCTTAGTGTTTCTAATTGGTATTGCTGACCATGCAGGGTCTTTGGTACAGTATTTGTAGGTTTTGTTCACAAAAATTCAATCTCTTAGTGTTTCTTAATTGGTATTGCTGATCATGCAGGGCCTTTGGTGAACATGCAGAGGACGGAGTGACGAAAGGAAAGAAAAAAAGCCAAAAGCCACACTCAAGCACAAAACAAATCTCGCTGTAAGACCGAGGTTTTTTTTATGGTCCCTTCTTACCTATTTGGTACTGCATTAACTTGTCATTTTGGTACCTCGATGCAGTGTGCTCAGCAGCCATGGGGGTCCTCTTTGTGTGGATTCCATGTGGCATTCCATATGTTAAGACTACTCGATGACATACCTGACATCAAGAAGGCTGCTGTAAGTAGATAATAATGCTCAACCTTGTCTCTGCTCATATTATCCATCTGATTTTAGAAACTGATTTCTACTTGTATTCTCATAAATGATTGTATTTTGCAGGATTTCAAATCTGCTGTAGATGTTTCCACAGAAGATCTAAAGCGTGTCCGGGAGATGCTGTGCGAGTACATTCTTAAGGAGACCATCGACTGAAAGGGCAACTTCTACAATGGTGCACCGTGAGTTGATTGTAGCCAGAAACTTGAAACTCATTCAGTCTTCTTTAGTCAGGTGTTGTTGCCTGAGAAACCAGCTTGGCTTGCTTGGTTGGGGTCAGATACTGCCTGGTTCAGGCAGTTTTCTCATGACTCCATCCAAACAAGCCCTGATGAGAGTAACTTGAAACTTGATGTGATCCTAGCTTGTCTATAAATGTGATCTTGCTTGTCTATAAATGTGATCTTGCTTTGCCTATATCTGTGATGTGAGAATGTGTTTGTGATGTCTCCTTACTGTGGTGGCTGCCATATCCTGGCTGGTTCCAGGATGGCAGGATGCAGCCCCTGATGGCTGCCAAATCCTGGCTGGTTCCAGGATGCAGCCGGCAAGCAGCCAGGTTACTGTAGGGGTGGCCTACGTATCTGTAATGGGCGTTAATTAAAGCTCGTTACAAACACTGATCAGTGAGTAACGGGCTTCATTCGGAAAGCCCGTTACAAACATGCCAACAATGTAACGGGCAGTGTAAAAGCTCGTTACCAGTCCTGACCGGTGGGCCCCAGGACCTGGCCCGTTCATCGAGATATAGGAGACGCAGGTTGAAAGCACGTGTCTCCTTTAATCGAGCGAAAGCAGACGCGCGTGGAAACAGATGCGTCTCATTTCGTCGAGACAGAGGAGACGCAGGTTCACGGAACGCGTCTCTGATGTTAATTTCACAGTAACAGGCTCTGTTTTCATACCCGTTACCAAAGTTCCCTGTGGGCCCAGAGAAACAGCCATTTCACGTGATCAGTGACTAGTTGTGGTAACGGTCATTATTTAATGCCCGTTACGAATCCTATATGTACTGAGACGCACGTGAAATAGACGCGTCTCAGTTCATCAAGATAGAGGAGACGCAGGTGCACAGCAGGCGTCTCCGATATTGAGCTACTGTAACGAGCTGTGCTTTGGTGCCCATTACCAAAGTTCTCTGTGGGCCCAGAGAAACAGCCATTTCACGTGACCGGTGGCTAGTTGTGGTAACGGTCGTTGTTTGATGCCCATTACGAATATGTCTTATCAGTAACAGGCATCTGCCCGTTACCTTTCTTGGCTTATTTGTAACACTTGATCGGTAACGGGCGCTTTGCCCGTTACCAAAGGCAATCTATGCCCGTTACCAAAGCGAGTTTTTCACGTAGTGCACTGCACATGTTTGGTAACCACCTATATATGTGTGCTGACTGGTGACATTGCTATATCCAGAGATTAGGGCTAGATGAGCATCCTCTCCACCAGAACACGCTAGTCTATGTTCGTGATAGAATTGACACATTCCTCATGGAACAGGTGATTGCAGTCGATGGAAAATTTTATGCTGATGAAACTGTGTGGGCTAATATTGTACATGGTGAATAGGAATTTTTTGCATTCCTCCTTGTCCCATGAATTTTGTGATATTGTTGTCAAGCTAGTTAACTATGGCTGTGATATTGTTGTCAAGCCAGTGATGCTTCTTTACTTGAGATGATGATGCTGAATTTTGTCATAAGGTGTCTGTGAATTATGTGGATTTCTGTGAATTTGGATGCTGAATCTAATTTCTGTGAATTTAGTCATGTTCTGGCTAGTTCTAAGATGCAGCCCCTGATGGCTGCCAAATCCTGGCTGGTTCCAGGATGCAGCCGGCAAGCAGGCAGCAGGTTAATGTAGGGGTGGCCTACATATATGTAATGGGTGTTAATTAAAGCTCGTTACAAACACTGATCAGTGAGTAACGGGCTTCATTCGGAACTCCCATTATAAACATGCCAACAATGTAACGGGCAGCGTAAAAGCCCGTTACCAATACTGACCAGTGGGCCCCAGTCGCTGGCTCGTTCATCGAGACAGAGGAGACGCAGGTTCACAACACGTGTCTCCCATATTGAGTTCACAGTAACGGGCTCTATTTTGGTGTCAGTTACCAAAGTTCCCTGTGGGCCCAGAGAAATAGCCATTTCACTTGACCGGTGACTAGTTATGGTAACGGTTGTTGATTGATGCCCGTTACGAATCCTAGTTGTGCTGAGACACGTGTGAAATAGACACGTCTCATTTTGTCAAGATAGAGGAGACGCAGGTACACAGCACGCGTCTCCGATGTTGAGCTACTGTAACGGTCTTTGTTTTGGTGCCCGTTACCAAAGTGCCCTGTGGGCCTAGAGAAACAGCCATTTCACGTGACCGGTGGCGAGTTATGGTAACGGTCGTTATTTGATGCCCGTTACGAATATTTGTTATCAGTAACGGGCATATGCCCGTTACCTTTCTTTGCTCATTTGTAACACTTGATTGGTAACGGGCGCTTTGCCCGTTACTAAAGGCAATCTATGCCCGTTACCAAAGTGAGTTTTTCACGTAGTGAAATTTTAATCAAATTAATTATTAAAAATAGCAAATAGATGTGAAAATTTTCAAAAACATAACATGACACCAGTTATGGTTTTTATTAGTTATATAAAAGTTTTTGTTGTAAATCTCAAATTTAAATGTCTCTAAGACTCCAACATAATGACATTAGTTCAAATTCTTAGAAACTTCTAGTGAGATGTTCCGGTTGCTAAACAATGTACGTGTCAAAGTGTTCAAAACATTCTCAATTTTTTACCACAACCTCCACATATGATATCATGATCACTTGATAAATTTCGTAATTTTCATACATCATTTGAAATTTATACAATTTAAAAACCTTTCTACCTCACGATCTTCGTCATGATCAGAGAACCAAATGCCAGAAATTTAGCTTCATTTCATGTACATGGTCTTAGAGATGTTTCATGAACTTGAATATCAATTTGCACCAACTTTACTTTATGATTTCATGCACTTGCAGTTCATATCGGATGTATACGAAAAAATTACCTAGAATGATGTAAAATTATTAAGAAAAATATGAATGTTAAAAAATGCTTAATTACATTTCTATGCTCCATACCATGTCATTATGATTCAGGTGACAAAGTCCCTCTGCGGTCGTGGTCACACTTTCTCCCTCCTCGAGTGCCTTGATTAGAAAATAACAGTAATCTGGCAGGAAGTACCCATTAGCACTAAGTTGTTCTAAGCACTTCTGAACAGCGGTCCTTTCATAAGTCCTCTTAAATGGTGAAGGGCTGCCCCACTCAACAATCGATAGCATTGGAGTGGGGTTCTGATGATAGCGAGGAGCGAAATGGTCCTCGAACAAGTATGTCAAAAGAGATTTTTAATTGAATGGTGTTATTTCGACAATCGCACATTGTACAACAGGAGGGGTACCACCAATATTATCGAGAACTTGTCGGAACCACTTCATATGATCGATATTTTGCATTGTTATGAAATGAAAATTATTATTCTTGTAATAAAATTCTGATTTACTGAGGGAAAGAATATTACTATGTTTGGAGCAGATCCTTGGCATCGATCGCCGTTAGGCAAGTTAATGACGCCATGAGTGAATTGTATCCCTGGAGGACGAGGACCAAGGCCACCTCGACGGCCGCCACCACGACAAAAAAAGTGACTTGCCATTGTTTTACCTATAATATGCATTGAATTATATTTATTAATTTCTACCTAAACAACCATCCCAACTCCCATTGGCTGCTTATTTGTACATATGCTAAAAATGTGAAGAACTAAACTATGAAATTTAAAATTTAATATCAATTATACCTAATTATTAAATACTAGTGAAATACTAAACTATGAAATACTATTTTTCTCTTAATACACAAAAATATAATGAGAACTAATTTTGTATTAAGGAAACTAGTTTTTTATCGAAGATATCAATTTTCTAATGACCCGATACTAAATTTCTAATAAGGAAACTACTTTTCTAATAAACATATCAATTTTCTAATCATGAAAACTAATATTCTAATAAAGATACTAATTTTATCATGATTAACTCAATTGAGTAAACTAATTTTCAATATAATTAAATAAATTTATAAAAAATTTATCACATCACACAAAACATCTCATACATCTATCATCACACTTTCTTTTCTATTAAAACATAGACTAATATGCATCTAAATAAAAAAGCACCATTCGTATCTCATTTGGGAATGTAATTAAATACTCTAAGTACAAAGAATATTACTTAAAATGGCAACCATATATGAAGGTAGGATGAAGTAAGTAATCTCTACACTACTTCAATGAGTCAAATCGTGGAGAAATCATCGCAAATCGGGCAAAAACTCCCTAGGGTGCCATTGGGAGTGGGAGCTTGAGTTGGAGAGAGGTAGAAGAAGAGTGGGGAGGGGGGCTCGGGCAGTGGGGAAGGAGAAGGGAAAATAGCCGTTGCACACCTGTACCGGTCCGTGGCTACGACCGGTACAAATGTAATAGCCTCACATTTGTACCGGTCGTAGCCACCGCCCGGTACAAATGTGTGGCATTTGTACCGGGTGGGTGGGAGATGACGCCGGCGAGGCCCTGTGAGAGCGCATTTGTACCGGTTGGTGCCTCCAACCGGTACAAATGTACTTATTTGTACCGGGGTTAAAAATATCCGGTACAAATAAAAAAAGGACCTGGAATATATGTGCAATTCTCTAGTAGTGATAGTATTAGGCATATGTTGTACATGGAACAATCAGAGGATATCCCCATATTTAATTATAGTGGCCATCATATTGTATATTTTCCAATTTTTTTTACAGTGGATGTCAAGTGAATTGGACCACTTCACTCCGTTCATGCTTCCTTTCATGAATACGCATTCTTATTACTTTGTGACTGCTAGCGTATGGCTTACCTTGGGAACACTGACTTCTACAATACCCAAAATTTGTTCAAAGCAATACTCACACTCTTGGGTTGGAAAAGTGGACAAACTTTTCTTCAGTACATTCAAAATTTGTGCAAAGCAAATAAGCAATACACTGTTCAGACTGAGAAATGGAAATGGTTTACCAAAAAATAGAAGCAAGTACTACAATATAACTTTATTGAAGAAAGGTTTCTTCAATGCATATATAATTATGTATCAGTAATAAATTTTATTATGAGAATACCCATTAACCCAAATACACAAAGTTTGATAATGAAAAATATGATATCTTGAACCCATAGTTCTGAATAAATCAAAATATGAAAAAAATTGCTTCTGGGGATGGTTACAACCAGCAAAAGAAAACGTCTGTGCTGAGATATGTTGTCAAATAGTTATTTTTGGAGAACTGGTTGATAGATTTGGCAAGCCAATTATGGCTTATTGCATGATCGTCTACATGTTGCACTGGGGAACCTGCATATATTAAAAAATAATACATTATTCGTAAATGATCATCCTGTTTCCTAAAATAAAGAGAATCAAGATGCCCCAAAAGATTTTAAAGTGTAGTCTTTTGATAATATTTATGTGCCCAAAACAAAATTGTATTTCAAACTATGTACATGCTAGGATTATAGATCTGATGTACTTTTGTGTAATTTTCACTATGTACATGATCTAATTAAAAAATTAATTACTAGTAATATAGGTGTGGGGGTGTAGTATTAAATAAGTGATATAAGTGCAAGCGACACACTATACACTACCGGAAACCAGGCCTTCGCCGTGACTAATTTTCTTTGGCGAGAGCCATCCCTTGGGCTCTCGGCGAAGAGCTCTTCGCCGAGAGTCAAAAATAAAATTCTCGGTGAAGAAAAAAACTCTCGGCGAAGAATTCTTCGCCGAGAGCCAAAAAAATAACTCTCGGCGTAGAATTCTTCGCCGAGAGCATTTTCTCGACTCTCGGTGAAGAAATTTAAAAAAATCACTTTTTCACCTCCCAAATTTTTCTATCCTCAACATGCACTTATACAAAGGATATGTTCAAATTTGACGTAATTTTATCTCTGTTTGCTATATTTAAAAATTTTATTTCATTCTAGGTAATTTTTTCGAAGACATCCGATATGAACTGCAAGTGCATGAAATCATAGAGTAAAGTTGTTGGAAAAATGATATTCATGTTCATGAGACATCTCTAAGACCATGTACACGAAACGAAACTAAATTTCAAACATTTTGTTCTCTGATCATGATGAAGATCGTGTCGTAGAAAGGTTTTAAAATTATATAAAATTCAATTAAAGTTTGAAAATCACGAATTTTGTCGAGCGCTCGTTATATCATATGTCAAGGTTGTGGTAAAAAGTTGGGAACATTTTGAGCACTTTGACACGTACGCTGTTTAGAAACCGGAATATCTCACAAGAAGTTTTAGAGAATTTGAACTATTGTCATTAAGTTTGGAGTCTCAGAGAAAATGAAATTTGAATTTAACTACAAAACCTTTTCTATAGGGTAATATACAACATATGTTACTCCAAACTGAAATTTGATAAATATTTGAATTTATTTGCTATTTTAAACCAATTAAATGCATTTGGATTAAATCTTCGCCGAGAGCCAGGATGTTGGGCTCTCGGCGAAATTCACCAAGCCAGCCCAAATAGCATCGCCGGCCCACCTATCCGCCGGCCCACCTTCACCGCCGGCCCAAAACCCCTCCTCCTATATAAACACGCCCCACCCCCCGGCTACCCTAACCCTACCCCTCCTCCCCTTCGCCTCCCGCCGCAACCGCTGCTGCCCCTTCCTCTCCCTCCCCCTCCTCCCCAAATTGCTGCCGGGCACACAGCACCTCCCCCCTCCGCTCGTCCCTTCCTCTCCCTCCACCTCCTCCCCAAATCTCCGTCGGCTCGCCGCGCCGTCCCCCACCTCCCCCCTTCGCTCGCCCCTCACCTCGTGGCGAGGAGCGGTGGTGAGGCGAGGTGAGGTGGCGGCGGATCCGGCCTGGCCTCCTCGTCCGCCGGCGCCGCTTCGTCTCCTCGTCCAGGTGGCTCCCTCCCTCGTCCGGCGTCCAGGAGCTCGTCAAGATGCACGCCGTGCACGGGCCCGGGGACACCCGTGGCTACGGCTCGCCGCCGCCCTCAGATCCGCCGCCGGGGGTGGAGCTCGAGGCCGGACGGCGGCGGATCTGAGAGCTCCACCTCGGTGTGACCTCCCCCGGCTCGACCTCTCTCTCTATGTCTATCTCTGTGTCTCTCTCTGTTTTTTTTTGTGTTGTTGTGCGGCGGCGGTAATGGAGGTGGCGGGCGGCATGGTGGCGCAGATGGCGTATGGTGCGGTGGTACAGGTGGCGGTCGGCGCGGTGGTGGAGGTGGCGGGCCGTGTGGTGGTGGAGGTGGCGGGCGGCGCGGTGGTGGAGGTGGCGGGCCGCGCGGTGGTGGAGGTGGCGGGCGGCGGTGCTGGCGGCCAGCCGGCAGAGGCGGCGGTGCCTGGGCAGTGGGCCCACACTGCCTGGGGATTTTCTTTTTTTTTGTTTTAGGAAATAGCCTTCGCCGAGAGCTAATAGTGCCTCTCGGCGCATATCCGCCGAGAGGGTCCACCCACGCTCTCGGCGAAGGGGCCTTCGCCGGTACAGTTCCGCCGAGAGGCCTTCGCCGAGAGCAAACTCTCGGTGAAGGCTTCGGTGAGAGGAAAGGGTCCTTCGCCGAGAGGAATCCCGCTCTCGGCGAAGACCCGGAATCCTGTAGTGATAAGTGCAATTTATATTCCTTTAAACATTAGTTGTTACTAGTAATAATGCACGTGCGACACTCACGTGCTATAAAAATATTATTGACGTGTTTTAAAAATGATGGTGTACGGCGTGGTTCTTGATGGATAACGGTGATCTCCGCGTCATATCTTTTTCTAGTGAGTTCGATTGGTCCGACCTTCATGGCGGACGGATCTAAAACAAATCAGATGTACTCTGTATGTCTCATATAATATAGAAAGAAAGAGTCAAATCTAGATTCTAAAACAAATAAGATTGCCCATTATATAAAAAAAGCCCAATCCGTCTTTTCTTTTTTTCGTCTATGCAGATATTGGCGTGAGGACGGAGGGGACGTGAATATTCTAATTGTGGCTATATTACATCGCATCAAATAGAATATTGTAGAGCCTATAAGAAGCTTACATATACGGTAATATGGAATAAGCTAAACAATACGTATTTTGTATGATGTCATAACTAATTTAAATTATTCTCCAAAAGAACTCAAGGGACTTGCTGGAGTAGGCTGATGAGGAAATTTAGGAGCAAACTCGGGCCTATGGGTATGAACTATGGAGGTCTTCTCTACCTCTTCCTTTGCAAACACAATAACTTCAGGTTCACAACCATCTTCTGAACATCAAGCTTTCCTTTCAGTCTTCACTTCTCGCAGGTAGGAGTACAACTGTACAAGGATATTTCAGTTTGCCAATTTCCATGGCTTCTTCTCACGAGGCAATAAGAAGGAAAAACACAATAATTGAAGGATAATTGCCAACAGATTTGTAACTGCTAAGAGAGAAATATGTGTGTGCTGTCATAATTTCATTTGAACTATTGTAGGCAATGTTAATTTTGTCTGCTGCTTTCGAACTTGTATGTGGACTGGACTGGACTTTTTTTTTTGTCTGAACATGGCCTGAGCTCTGAATAATGATGCAACTATTGGTGTCATTTGCCTACTGATTAAATGTAAGTCCATAGCGCTCATCGATTCATGGTCGTCTTATGTTGCAGAACAAACAACGCACAATTGACTTATGCTAAATTAGGCCGAGCATATTTAGCCGGGTGAGCATACAGGTATACTTTTGTTGTCAAAGTAGACCTGACGCGTGGCGGGTGCTTCATCTTCCCCTCCACGGCCACTGCCCCCTGCTTGTTTGTGCAGTTAGCAGATCGCTATGTTTCTGAACATGTTCTCATACTCCGTCCCTACAAAGCAGTACAATAATTGATCAAACTTCTATCAGTGATTAATCGTTTAAGTTTCCTGACTAACATTGTATTGGATTTTGGATCAGGGTTTACGTTTCCCGTTTTTTTACCACCAACTCAGCCGACTTGCTGTCGTCCTTCATCTGCCAAGAGGACTCCGGCGAGAACAACGATGACGTGTTCCTACGTGACACGACGGTGAACCTCCTGCTCGCCGGCCGCGATACGACGGGCGCGGCGTTGTCATGGTTCTTCTACCTCATCTCCAAGAACCCACGCGTGGAATAGAAACTACGGGACGAGCTCGCGCCCGTGGCTTCGCGCAAAGTCACCGACGCCGCTGGCATGGTGACCTTCGAGGCGAGCGAGCTCGGCAACCTGGTGTACCTGCACGCAGCCCTGTGCGAGTGCCTGAGGCTGTACCCGTCGGTCCCGTTCGAGCACAAGGCGGTGCTCGCCGACGACGTGCTGCCGAGCGGAAAGGAGTTGAAGGCCGGGGACAAGGTGCTGGTGTTCAGCTACTCCATGGGCAGGATGGAGGGCGTGTGGGGCAAAGACTGCGCGGAGTTCCGGCCGGAGAGATGGCTCGGCGACGAGGCGGGGACGAACTGCGGTACGAGCCGTCGTACAAGTTCATCTCCTTCAACGCGATCACGATTGGGAAAGATAGAAACGGGAGACGTGCGGAAGAGGGGGCGGGTACGGGCGTACGGCGGGGAGGTGTGGGGACTCGATTCAGCTGACGCTACACCCGATGGGAGTGGGCCCGGCGGGTACCGCGGACGGGTAGGGTGGGCGGTGGTGAGAAAAAAGTTATGTTTTTGGCAGAAACGCTCCCCAAATTGCGATTTTTATGGTCGTTCCACCTTTTTGTCATCACGCAACCTAACGGGCGCGTCCGGCGTGAGGGGTAAGACGGGTCCGAATTGGGTGAGAAGAGTTTTCAATTGTCCCCGCTCCTTATAGTATAGATAGCACAACCGTCCTTAGGAGCGCCGGTGGAGGAGGCCGCGGTGCGGCCCCCGGCGGGCGCGGCCCCGGCTCGGTAGCCCCCGGCGGGCGCAACGCGAGAGATCAGCCCCGCCGCGGGAGACCGCAGCGGCCCAGCGCAGGCGGGGCCCGACGGGCGCGGCCCCGGTGGGAGCGGGCGACCGGCCCCGGCACGGGAGACCACAGTGGCCCGTCACAGGCGGCCGCGGCCCCGGCGCGGGCGACCGGCCCCGGCACGGGAGACTCTAGCGGCGCGCGTGCGACCTGCAGGCGCGGCCGATACGGGCTGTGATTTTTGATGGTCTGATTGCGATTTTGTTTTCGATTTAGAATCCAATGTCCGTTGTAAATGAAGTAGAACTTGTGCTGTGAATTGGATTTGAGTATGTGGTGAATTGTTTTCGATGTAAATGGGGAATCCAATGTCTATTGCAACTGAAGTTGAACTTTTGCTGTGAATTAGATTTGAACACATGGTGAATGTAATTTAACTCAAGTTGTGAAGTCCTTTTCTTGCTCTTGATTTTGATCTTGAGTTGTCCATGATTTGCTCGAGCTCCAGAGGATGGGGGATGGATGGAGAAGAGGGATGGGGCTCGGGACGGGGACGGGGCAGGGTATTTTTTTGTTCTGGCTGCAAAACCCTTTAGTCCCGGGTGGTAATACCACCCGAGACTAAAGACCCCCTTTAGTCCCGGTTCATTCACCCGGGACTAAAGAGGGGGCCTTTTGTCTCTCATCATTAGTCCTGGTTGGACATGAGAGACCTATACCCTTTATCAACCGGGACTAAAGCCCCTCTCCCTACTAGTGTGAGCACAACAAAGCTATTTATATTTAAATGTTTGTAGACAATTCTTTCTATTAAAATGCACCAATTCATAATTCATTCTGCAGGGTGCTCGTTATGATGGGTGTGAGTACTTGAGCTGCTGACATAACAGGTTAACATATGTTGGATTGAATAAAAAATTGAGTCATGTCACTTGACTAATACTTAATAGATTATTTACATGTGCGTGTCCCACGTGCACCTTACTAGTTATTACAACATTTTGATGTTAATTTACTTGTTGGGATGTCTCCGGTCATTGTTGCTATTGACAATACATAGTGTATATTCGAACATAAAACTCCTTGCACCTATTCCCATAAATGTGGCCTTTGTAGCCAGTCAGATGCTGTCACCCATACCTCGATCTACCTGCTGCCCTGGCATCCATGAAAACACACCACTAACGCGCCAGGCAAGAGCAAGACAGTGCAACGAACACATGTTCTTGGGCACAACAAATTTTAATATCTGAACCTACTACTCCTCACTACGGGAGAAGCAAAATTCCCCGAGTGCCAAATGCTTCCCCGAGTGCCAAAAATCGGGCACTCTTCCTCGAGTGTTGCACTCGGGGAAGAATTGCACTCAGGGAAGAGAGATTTTCCCGAGTACGGGAAAGTGCATGGCACTCGGGGAAGGGACGCACTCGGGGAAAGCCATCTTCCCCGAGTGCAACACTCGGGGAAGAGGGGGCACTCGCAAAAGGAAATTTGCATTTGATGGCGGTAGCGGATGGAACCGTTTGCAAAAAATTTGAAAAAATTCTTCCCCGAGAGCCTTTCTCTAGCACTCGGGGAAGGTAGCCTCTTCCCCGAGTGCCTTTGCTCGGGCACTCGGGGAAGAAGGCCTCTTCCCCGAGAGCCTTTGTCTGGCACTCGGGGAAGGGGAGCAAGGCACTCGGGGAAGATTTTTTTTTTTGCCTCATTTTTTTGTTAGGCATTCCCACATTATTTAAAACTCCTTGCTCAAATTTGGAGTAATTTTGAATTTTTTTGGTATATTTCGTTAGTTTTTTCGTTTCGTTGAATTTTTTTGCATACTTCAAATTTGAACTGCAGGTGCATGAATTAATGAAATTTCTTGATTCAAAAAATTATATTCATGATATTTGGTGTATATTGACGCCGTATACAGGAACTCACATGAAATGTCGAGCATCTTGATGCTGTGGCATGACGAACAACTTGTATGGCGAAAAATGAGACAAAAACAGAAAAAAATTTAATTCCCCGAGTGCCTTGTATGGCACTCGGGGAAGAGTCTCTTCCCCGATTGCCAGATCCACGACACTCGGGGAAGAGAGGATTCGGCACTCGGGGAAGAGAGGCTTCCCTAAGTGCCAAGCCGATGGCTCTCGGGGAGTATATTAAAAAAAACTAGTACTACCTAAAAGGGCCGAGCTGGCCCAACACGGCCGAACCCTATCCGCCTCGTCCAGACTTCCACCCGCGTGCGCCCTGCTCGCTCCAACGCCGCCGCCACCGGCCAGCGAGCCCCGCGGCGGCACGCTCCCCCACTGCTGGCGAGCTCCCCCGCGGCCGGCGGGCGAGCCCCGCAGCGGCTCCCCTCGCCCAGATCGATTGGAGATTGACTCCCACAGATCGATTTCCCCTCGCTCGCAGGTATGCACCATCCCCCTCGGCACTCCTTCTTGATGATTCCGAAATGTATTCCTGAGCTCATTTGAACTGATCAGATCCCTGTTTTATTCTCTGTTTGAATGAATGTAGTATGTCTTGATTAAGATCGAGGTAACTGAACCCATGAGGTCGATCTGTAAAAGTTTTGATGTATGGTCCAATCCTCAGATCGATGCCATGATTTATATGAACTGGCAACCAGCTACCTGTGCTGGCGCAATGATATAAACTGCAAAATGAAGCTTGATACATGCCTGTCGATTCTGGCATAGTTAAGCCATGAATATCTTTGTCATCTATTCATGTTATGAGTTGCATGCTATTGCTATGTCTATTTTTCTTCAGACCATGAGTCTTCTCTGTGTTAGACCAGCTACATGCAAAATATTGAAGTTTGGATTGCTGGTGTTCAATGAGATTGCATTGATGTGAAGATCTTCTTTTTCTTCTGTTGCAGGAAGTTTTTATTCAGGGTTTTTTTTGACAAGCATTTTCATACATTGATTGATGTAATAGCATCTTCCTGCCCACCAAAGGGCAGTGCTGGATCAACATCTGGTTTAGTTGGTGTTGACACAATGGTTGAACAGCACTCTGCTAAGACTGAGATATTATTGAATATTTGCGAGCTTTTATGCTTTTGTGTACATCATCACTATCACAGGATGAAGTAATCCTCTATCCAACTGCTTTCTCTTTTCTCTGTTTTCATATTATAAAATGCTCCGTCGTGTTTTTTCGTGTCTCCATCTTTTTTCTTTGCTAAAAGTCAGCTCTGAATCTTGTAGGATCAACTTTTGTGCAAGCAATGCAATTGAGAAAATTCTTACTTTAACCTGTCAGAGAGAGGCGGCTTTGGTTGTGGCAGCTGTCCGATTTATGCGGACTGTTATTGGCAGAAAGGTAAGAAATTTACCATGTTCCATGAAGGAGGTAGCATTGCAACATTCAAGGTTCATTTTCATATCGGTATAATAAATTTGGAAACTTTTGTTCTAAGGTTGCACTTTTTAAAGCTGATTGGTCCGGCTACATTTTTTTGGGACATTGAAATGCTGTTGCAGGCTTGTAGATGCAGTCATGCAAATTTCCACAAGATCATTAGATTAGACATATTTGGACTTAGGTTTACATTACTCATAGCTTTTTTGAACAAAAAATTATCGACAAAGGTTGCCACCTTCTCAAAGCCATTTAAATCTGATCCATCTTTCATCCAACAATTCCTATGTTGCTAAATTGCACTTCTACATAGGTTTGCACTTGGCATTCAGATAAGTGGAACAATTCTCCTTTCCCTCTCTTGCAAACTATATTGACCTGTTTTCTTTTCCTTTTTGTGCATGGCACAGTCACTATGGAGCAAGGTATCTAAATCTTCTGCAAATGCAGATGGATGTTCAGCTCACTCTTGCATCTAACATTTATTTGGTAGCTTTTGCTGCTTTACATTGATAATAAATTGACAAGAATTGCACTTGTGAACTTAGAATAGTGTGTACTTTTGAACGTGTGGCTTGTAATATATTGTGGATTCCTGACATATTTGGTCGTTTGTGATTTATAAATGTGGTTTGTGATATATTGATGTTGATTTGTGATTTGTATATATATATATGTGTGTTTTGTTCGTCACAAGGAAAAGCAAAAACAAAAAAAAAGAGGCTTCCCCGAGTGCCTAGGCAGGGGCACTCGGGGAAGGTTTTTTTTTAAAAAAAGGGGAAATACTCTTCCCCGAGTGCTTGGGTTGGGGCACTCGGGGAAGAGGTTTTTTCAAAAAAAAAAAAAAGCGGACCGCACCGACGGTGTCAAATCTTCCCCAAATGCTAGGAAGGCACTCGGGGAAGGCTTCCCCGAGTGTACGAGTTTTGGCACTCGGAGAAGACCTCTTTCCCTTGAGAGGCATGCCCGGAAGCTCTTCCCCGAGTGTTGCACTCGGGGAAGGCTTCCCCGAGTGTTTTTGCCCCTTCCCCGAGTGCATTTGACACTCGGGGAAGCACGTGTCTCCCGTAGTGCCTGAAATCTATCATGCCTACAAAAAATTCTGAATTATAAGGGATTTTAACTGCCTGAAGGCTGAAAGGCCTACCCAGCCTTCTTGTAAGACTCTCCAGTATTCACCGTGTGAACTTATTTTTATATGCTTGCATAACGTAGTTTCAAGTAGCAATGCTTGCTAGAATTCGCCCCCTTTTTTATAAAAGACCCATTCTAACGAGGTACCAAAAAATAGTCTGTATCTCAGATAGAGAAATTTTGACCTACAAATGAACATTGCACATGCTTCCTCCTCGATCTGTATCTTTATATACACGCAGAAGAGGAGCTTTAATTAAATGCATTGGGATGTTGAAAATTGAAGGCACATATATATATGCTGATTCAGATATGCCACCGTATAACTCTGTAACACAGATAGTGGGAAAATGTTGTGCATGGTTGTGGACTTAATTTGACAACCAGGAAACACAACTGTTTAACTCTAATATATGTTAGTATAAAGAAATGTTTTTTCCATGTAGAGAGCCCAACTCCAGCTGTATCTCACATGGCACACATCAAAACTGCACCGACACATAGATCATTAATTAAAGATGGAGGAAATATAGCCCTTTTCATTGCTCCAAGGCCTAGAACCCACATGTTACTAACAAAAATCAAGAAAAAGAAAAGAAAGTTTGGCTTCCATTCTTGATGCCACCCAATTCTATTGCACTAATAACAAAGAATATTATTCAAATAATTTCATAGGCAAGTTTTTAGCTATTGAGGTTCAACATACTTGTTGAGACCAATTTATAGACATTCTTTATAGGAAAAAGTCCAAATTACTCCCTTCAAGTATTGAGAAAGTTCAGATTACCCCTAAAGTATGTTTTGGTTCAATTTACCCCCTAAACTATGCTATTTGGTCCAACTTACACCATAATGCAACTTGTCAGTTTTGTTTCTCCATACACAAGTTGAATTTTAATTTGATATTTTACAGGATAGTAGTAGACATCATAATCTGTATTAAAAAATATCTTACGATTTTTCCATCATTAGTTTTTATATAATTTTATATCTTAAGTATAATTTTTTATTAAATATATTACCCTATCAAAATACTGATGAAAAATTCAAGATATATTTTTCCAACATACCTTTTGTTGTGTGCCATAAACTTGCAAAATTTGAACTTAAAATTCCACTTGAGCATTGAGAAACAAAAAAGACAAATTGTGTTAAGGGGTAAATTGAACTAATGTGCATAGTTTAGGGGGTAAAGTGAACCAATGAATACTTTAGGGGGTTATTCAAATTTAGGTTATACTTGAGGGGAGTAATTTGGACTTTTTCCTTCTTTTTATGCATGAAGTGAGCCACTGAAGATGCAAGATGAATTGTGCTAGCAGCAGGGCCATATAATATTTTAGGGTTTCATGACATTGCTGCATGCGACGTAAGTATAATTATGTGGTCAATAATTCCAGTTCATGCCTCTGGAATAGAATAAAACATTATCTTTCCATTTCAGCCTTTTCATTTTCAAAAATAGTAGTACTGCACATGTTAAGGGGACTACAAGGTCCTGCATTATGTGCAGACGATTCTCTGGGTTAGCTTCATACAGACGGCATCAGGGAGTCATGAAAATCTTTCGCATAGAACAACAGGTTGTTCAGAAAGTCGTGGATACTAGTGACGAAGCAAACATAGTGCTTCTGTCTTGAGACCTTTCATTCCAAAGATGAACGTGGCTTCTGTTGTTGCTTCTTACTCCTGAAAGTAGTACACCCACACAAGCTTTTCAGTTCATTTGTTGAACTATGACACCTGTTCCCTCCAAGAGACCTTTTATAGCCTTGTTTCCCAATTCCCATTAGAAGAAGTTGCGTCTGCAAATTGCATCTCCAGTGCTTTTATTTTGACAAGATACCCTTTTTGCATGCTTGCGTCAAGGTCCAAGGTCCATTAAAAAAAAGGAAGAGATATATATTGCACGTCTGCTCCAAGGTCCTTCATTATGAAAACAATCCGAATGGGTGTACAATGACCTAAAGTCAAGGTCTAATGTGTGTATGGCATAATTACGATCCAAAAAGTAAGTTCCACATATATAAGGAAGACCCGAGATTGGTTCTATAAAACAGAGGCTACAACAGTACTAAAAAGGAATCGAACGAATTAACCAAGGAGTGGCATCTTCTATTCCCCAACTTTGGCTTCAACTGACCCTATGAGCGCTGCATCTTAAAAATTCAAGATCCCCCTCTACATGTCGACCACTGTATCTAATAGCTATTTCTTTTGAATCACTTTCTATCTGTGCTTGTTTGTTAAGTTATCTGAGACATATAAGTTTGGGACACTCGTTCCATAGATCAGCCATAACCTAGCCACCACAACCATCCTAATGGTGGTAGACTGGTAAAGGTGGCCACTGGAGGCCTTGGATCCCATGGGACAATTTACTGGCAGTCATGAAGTCAAAAGCCTTGCTGAACTAAACCAGGAGAACTGGAGGCCTTCCATCCACTCGTGCATCTGCGATGTAATCTGCAAGCAGACGAATCCTTTCAACAAGTCGAAGGTCTGCCCTATTGGCCACAATTCTCTCAGCTGTATACCACAAGCATGTTCTTGGCCCTCCTTGTTGTCTGAAGGCTCATTGCAGCTTGATGGGTTTCCTCACACTTCGTAACACAGGTTGCACGCATGGACCTATTGACTTATATAATAGCAAGCAGAAAATGTCAAGGCTATCCTGAATGCCTACCATGCTCATGGGCAGTGCCGGCCCTAGGATTTCGAGGGCCCTCTGGCGAACTCGTTGTACGGGCCCCTCTAAAGTCTAAATCTTATATAAAATCTTAAAATTCTGGAGATTGGAGAAGTCAGAAGTGGATTCGTGAACATGAAATTCGATCTCCAGAACTAGACTCCTGCCTGGCTGCGACTCCGCGAGATGCCGCCGCGACCGGCCGACTGCGACTCTTGCCTTTCCTGTGTTTTGGGCCTTCTCTCTATGTGTGTATATACAAATTTGTGTATATGTACTGTATACATATATGGGCTTGGGCCCCCTTCTGACTTGGGCCCCCGGCGGTCGCACCTGGTCGCCCATGCTTAGGGCCGGCCCTGCTCATGGGCCATGTGCTGATGTGCCTATATGAGGAAGAATGCATTGGACACTAGAATTGTGGTTTCAGTATCAGGGAAGAATGCTGCTTGCTCTAGTTGTTTGCTTCTTCATTTCTGTATACCATTTTATTGGCTTTGTAAGTGCCGATTTTTTCAGACCAGAGGAAAAAGGAGGTAGACCATATAGTGACGTCCACATGGATGCCAATTTAAATGCCCACTGTACCCGTCCATATGAGCATATATGCAAATAGTCTAAGCACCAGGCCAGACCACAACAGACGATATTTATGCGAGCTTGCTTGGCACCCGCCCTGACCTTATGTTCAGCTTGCAATGGAAGTTCCAACTATGCACAGATAGTGTGCCAATTGTATGGATGGCATGTCTACGTTCTTCCACTTAGCAAGTAGTAAACGAGTGAACATGCAGCACGGTATGACTAATTGGGAGGAAACAACATTTTTCAAAAAGTATGTTAAGGCACTATGCTTCTAATTTTTTGGTGGCATGAGCCAAAAGGGGTTGACCTTTTTGAATGAAACGTTCCTATTGAATTCATTCATTGCTCTCAGCTGAGTAGTTTTGAGCTTACTTGAAACCAACAAAATACATACATTGATCATAGTACGTACTGAAATTTTCAATCAGTGTGACCTCAGTTACAAACTCACAATTATTTAAAACCACCTCTCTATTTCTTTATTTACTAAAAAATCCACCTCCCAATATGCTTAGGTGATCACATTGGCCTTTGCAAGTATATTATAACTGAAACAAGTAACTAATATTGGAATGGACATAGCTCGAATCCTATAGATCATCAAACACTTCTTATGGCTAAATGGACTGAAAATAGAGTTTGCTTGTTGATAGATGACACTGAACTGCGATGCACAATTTTCAAAATGAATTTTCACACCCATAACAAGTTCCTGTATTTGAAATGGAATACAAAGAAATTTACATAGACAACAGAAGTGCATGTTTTTAGTATGGCGACATACATGTTACATATTCATGAAAATTATAGAACGAAAATAGTTTTATTTTGTATTTTATTTAGCCATAGAAAGGGGTAAATGAAATGAAAATTCTAGTAACGAGGCCGCTGGCCGACTAGCTACTTTATTTCTCCCTCCTTTACCTGCATTCCAACATACTAAATTAAAGGATGTCCCTTTAGTACTAGGTCAAATAATCGGTACCAAAAGATATTACTACCGGTAATAAATTGTATTGTGCTCAAAAAGAAAAAAAATCACGCATAAGATGCGTGTGGGCGGGCATGGGTTTCAAACCTACAACGTCCGCCCTCACTTACCATTTCACCTTACACAGCACATGAGATGAAGTTGTACTGTTCGTTTTGAAGTAACACATAGGAAATGTCTTTTTGTACAAGGTAGCATTTAGTATGGGATGGTGTTATGACCTGGTACTAAAAGGTCTCGGTACTAAAACCTGAGATGAAAGGTCGTTTTCCAGTAGTGATGAGTTCCAAGGATGAAATTACTTTCCTTTTCTGGTTTTCCAGGTCCCATGTTAAGTGGATTCATAGTGCAGTAAACAAACTATCAAATGCCCTTCTAGACCATATAATGCTGCCAGTTCTGGTGCTTTGTACTGGCTAGGGGTGTCGGCACCCAACCTTGGTGATATCTGTGTTACTAAATTTCAGCACCACCGTATCAATACAAAACAGCATATATAGGATCCAACAGTCTGATGCTTTACCGATAATACACTACGGGAAAACGGCACTTTGCCGTGTGCCAAATTCTTTGCCGTGCGATTTATTTTGGGCGCACGGCAAAGAGCTTTTTTGCCGTGTCTTTTTTATAGTGCGCACGGCAAAGAAAAAGCGCGCTGCAAAGGGCTTGTTTGCCGTGCGCCTTGCTCCGTGCGCGGCAAAGTTTTTACTCCTTTCCACACCCCGAATAAAGAAAGTATCATTATTTAAAAAAAATTGCCGTGTGCCGGTGTACGGCAAACTCATGTGTCAGCCGTGCGCTTTTCTATGACGCACGGCAAACTCTTGGTGTGCGCTTTCTTTTGTATGTACAGTAAAGTGTTTTTTCACATTCAAATTTCTCCTAAGTCTCAAATCCAATTGCCCCTGCAAAAAATCTCTCCTCACCTTGAAATTTTTTCTACTCAATACATACAACATGTGATACATCATGTTAAAATTTGGTAGATTTTTGTAGTCATTTGCTATATTTAACTGATTAATTGCATTTCAAGTAATTGTTTGAAAGAAGTCAAATTTGAACTACAAGTGACTTAAAGAATATAATAAAATGAGTGGAAAAATGATATTAATGTTATTTATCCCATGTTAAAACTTTTTTATGAAATCAAAATAAACTTTGAACATCTTGACCATGAACCATGACCATGACAGTGTGTCCAAATGATTAATAATTCAAAAAATTGCATATAAAGTTTGAAAATTATGAGATTTGTCAATATGTCGTGATATCATATGAGAAGGCTGTAGTAAAAATTTGAATGAGTTTTTAATATTTCGTCATGTACTATGCTTAGAAACTGAAATATTTGTGATGAAGTTTCTTAGAGTTAAGAAGTATATGGTTAGATTTTTAGGTGACGTGACATTTAAATTGTGTTTTGACTTCAAAACTTTTGCTATAAGAAATGGACAACATAACTTATTTTGTATTAATTTTCCAAATTGTCTTAAACTTGTTTGATAATTTTAATGAATTTGGTACCATTATTCAAAAACTTTGTCGTAAGCCGACGCACTACAAACAAAAACTATAATGTGTGTCTTTCTTAAAGCGTGCAGCAAACAAAAAGTTTGCCATGCGCCCAAATCAGCACACACGGCAACTAACGCCCAGCCCAACCACCCACCCCGGCCCACCAGCACTCCGGCCGTTGTGAGTCGTAGATGTCGCGATCTAACAGTTCAAATATGATGACATGCTTTATATAAAACCCTCCTCTCCCCACTCAAACCCAATCCCACCACCAGCGCAACCTGCCCCCCACGCTGACACCCACATCTCGCGTGCATCGCCGTCTCTCGCTTCTCCGCCTCACTGCCCCTCCCTTGCCTCCCTCCCGGTTAGCTCCCTCCTCTCCCGGCGCTCCTCCCTCTACCTAGCGGCCGGGATCCGGCGGTGCGGGTGGCGGGCACGGGATCACTTGGTGCCAGTGGCACGCTCGGATCCAGTGGTGCCCCTCCCTTTTTCCACAGCATACGGTGGCCGGGATGACGGATCCGACGAGGGAGCAGGTAGGCGCACGGCTCGGTGCCGACGCCCCTCCCTCCTTGGCGCCGCCATCCTCCCTCGCGGTGAGGAAGCGGCCGCCTACGTCCCAATCGCGGCGGGCTCGTCGAGGGACTGGCCACCCTCTCCGACGGTGGATCTGGCTGGTGAGGAGCGGCGTGCGACCTCCTCTCCGGCCACTTCACCATGGACTACTCTCTATCCTAACCTCTCGGCTGTCAGATGGTGAGATCTGGACAGCCCACGGGGGTGTTAATCCCTGTGGTTTAGTTGTTTGGCGAGGTGGAATCGAAGGCTAAGAACTCGAAGGTTGCGCACGAGCACACGGAACACACAGAACACGACGAGTTTATACTGGTTCGGGCCTCCGGAGAGTAAAACCCTACGTCCAGTTGTTGGTGTAGATTGCTTGAGGATTGCGCCCTTGTACAAGGGTCACCTCGCCCGCCTTATATTGGCCAGCGGACAAGGTCGGTTCCCAGACTCCTGGTCGGTTACGACCTGGAGACCTAAATCTATGTTACAACTCTTGCCATATCCTGTCGATCTGCTTTAGCCGGAATCCACCGATCTCTTATCTTGTACGCCAAGTCTTGAGGTCGTGCTGGATTAGGTCGTCTGGGGAATCGTCTGGAAGGTCTTCGGGAGGTCGTGTGGGCCGCCAACTAGGTCGGTTGGGCCCACTTGATAGGTCGGCGGGTCTTCTGGTAGGCCGGACCCACTTGTCGGGGACGGCCGTGAGCCTGGTCGGTGGGGACCCAGGGGTACCCATGTCTCACAAGCCCCCGAGCGAGGTGTAGGTGCAGTGACCTTAGAAAGGTCATGACGAAGTCATAGAGCTATCGACAGGTCGAATAGCATGCACGTCGGTCCAAAAGAAAAAAGAACATATCAGCTTAGCAGCCTACCTGTTTGTAGTCTTGCCGAACGAAGAGAGGTCGAGTGACGACCTATAGGAAGCAGGCTTCCAATAGATCGAAACGACGATGAAAAATTCAGAGGGCATCAAGGACGCACTCATAGAGTAGTATCCGACATCGTGGCGGGCAGGATGGCCGGTATGATGATCCAAAAAAGAAAAGAGAAGAAAAAGTAGATCGAGTAACGACGTGATGAGAAACAGGTTTCCCAATAGGTCGGTATGACGAAGAAAACAAGAGGGCGTCGAAGACGCACTCGTGGAGTAGTCCCCAAGCATTGAAGCAGACAGCATGGCTGGTTTGATGCTCAAAAAAGAGAAGAAAACTGAGTCATGGTCTTGATCGAACGAAGTGTAGAGACACCCAGATCTCCGAGCATGGCTGCAAGAAGTCTGGCAGGGCCGACCTCAAGGAGGCCTTGTAGGCGTGCCGACCTCGAAGAGATCTCAAATCAACGATGTCCAGTATCCAAGGATACCCATCAGGATCTTGAAAGGCGCGTCGCATGAAGAGGTCATCTGTAGTGGTCGAAACAGGCAATGATGAAGCTGTAGAAAAATGTTGATCTTGAATCGAATGGAGTGTAGAGACATCCAGATATCCTGCATAGCTGCAAAGAGTTTGGTAGAGCCACCCGAGGCATGCCGACCTCAGGAAGGTCTCAAGTCAGTAGCGCCCAAGCATCCGGAGATACTTGGCAGGGCCATTAGGCGCGCACCCCACAGGGAGGCCTTCATTCCCAACTTAATGAATCCTAGGTGTCCAGAACAGGCTGGCAGGGCTACAAGAGCACACCGACCTCGGAAGGTCACGCATCCAGGGCGCCCAACTAGGTTGGCAGAGCCGTAAATATACCGAGGTATTGCAAGACCTAGGTACTAAGGCACGCTGACCTCAAGGAGGTCGTTTTGGTGTCCAGACGACCAACATAGCTGCAAGCCATCCAGTGGAGCCATGACACTAAGGTATTGGCGACCTCAGCAATTGGCACACCGACCAAGGGGGGCCGACGAAAATCGTAGATCTCCATGATGCTTCTGATCTCCCGGCGCCCAGACGGATCTGGCAGAGCAGCGAGGCACGCCTACCCCGGAAGGTCTTCAATCGAACCTACGACCATTCTGCTCAGGAAACAAAAATATAGGCTGATTGGAATAGGTCCGTTTACGTGCAGAGCCATAGCGGGTGTACCAGGACGCAGAGCCTAGCGGGTGCAAATAAGAGACATCAGGTCCTAGAGGAAGGTCATGAAGTCGTCGTCGTATGAGGTGTAGCTAGGCGCTGGGCCCTCTGACACATGGTCAGGTTTTGTCGTGTTCCGTAGACTACAGGGTCACAGGTCAACAGTGGTCGGAGATTCTCTTGCCACCCAGAAAACGACAAACTGCCCACGGATCGAGGGGGTACTGTAGCCATGTGACTCTGCGGCGGGCTCAGGCATCATTGATGCGCTAGCGACAAAAGACATCGCGAGACAGGGGTAAAGTCATCGCCTTTAATCATACACATGTCTGCAGGCCCTCTGGGCCACGTGGTGACAGTGTCATCATTTCGCCAACTGCCCGAGGCCCGGCTTTGGTTATAAATAGCACTGTGAGACTGAAGGAGGAAAGCACCGAGCATTGTTGAGCTATGAAGCCGTAGGGTAGTTTTGAAGCCATGCCATGGGTATGTGTTCGTCCACCAGATTGTAGATTGCAGTGTTTATAGAAGCTTGGAGCTAGGAGAACTCTCGCGAAATGTAGGCAGCACACCCATTCTTTGTACCGTGCCTCTGCGTGGTACCAGGTAGAGTTTGGAGGTGATGTTGTACCAGCTCGAGGTGCAGCTGGGCGTCGCTGGTGAGCATCGGGTGCTCGTCGGGGGTCGGGACCCCGCGCCGAAGAGCAAGCTCGTGTCTGCATTCCATAGTCCGGCACAGAGCATGCCCTGCTACGTGCGGCATTGCACAGCTGTCTCTCGCAAGGCTGCCATCAAGGTCCTGGTGCTAGGAGAAATCTCGCGACGTGCTTTGCTATAGCAAAGTAGGTCATGTAGATTGCTCTATGTAGACCAAGTCCTCTAGTATGTTTGTATTTTTGTGCCGGGTTCTGGATCCAATAAGGTCGCAGGCGACTTGTGTACCTTCGGACGACCCGTGTAATGTTCGCTCTCTTCTGTCATGTATTTGGTCGTTTTGACAAAATGATTTGTCAAAGACCTAAATTGATGTGATTTGGGGGCTTATCGACCTTGTGAAGATCGAAATAGTGCTATCAGGACGACCTGATAATGTTATTGTGTCGGACGACCTAAACCCGGAGGTTAGGTCGCCGCTGAGTCTCTTGGCGAAAAATTCGGCGTGATCTTCTCGTGAAATTATCGGCATAGATCCATTGCAGTGGGCTCCGTACGCTAGAAGGAGCCACAACGGGCGGACCCGGTGGACCCCCCTATAAATAGAATGCCAAGGGTCACGGTTTGACCACATTCGTCTTCTTCCTTCTCCCGTCGCCATCGCCGCCACCGCACCGTAGCCGCTATAGCCCCGCGCCCGCTCTCCTCGCATACTTCTCCAATCCATCGCCGGCTCGAGCCATCTGCGTGCTAGCGCCGCCACCCGCGCCGTGCGCCACTGCGCATGCGCATAAAAACCTTATGCTCCTTTAGATCCAGATCCAACCCTAGCAGGGAAATGGCGGTGGAAGCTCTTCCGATTCTGGACCCACGCACTGTGTGGGTGCCGTCGATGATGACTGAGGAAAAGATTCAATCACTGGTGGACCGAGGGCTGCTGAGGCCGAAGGCGGAGGTGGAGTGGAAGGCGGCGGTGGGGGAAGAGTTCCCGACCGAAGATGTGAAAGAACAGGTCGTCTTCGCGTCGTTCTTTGAGCGTGGCTTCAACCTCCCCGCCGGTGATTTCTTCCGGGGTCTTCTCTTCTACTACAAGCTGGAGCTGGTACATCTCGTTCCCAACTCCATCACCGTAGTATCGACGTTCATCCATTTCTGTGAGGCATATCTGGGGATATCGCCTCACTTCTTCCTGTGGAGACACTTGTTTTGTGTGAAGAGCACTGGCAAGAGGTCTGGTCCAGTTGGGGCTGTGATGTTCTGCTTGAGGTTGGGCCTCAAGTCAGAGTGGATTGACTCCGATCTCCCCGACAACACCGCTGGGTGGAGGTCGGAGTGGTTTTATATTGCTGACCAGCTGCCGGCACTGCCGAAGTGCACTAGCCATAAGCCCGTCAAGATTCCAGAATGGGACCTGGGGCTGTCTTCTTATGAAGCTGACGACATCAAGGAGGTCCTGGAGCTGGTCAAGGACCTGAAGAATAAGGGTGTGACAAGAGGTTCAGTCGCCAGGTCATTTTGCCGACGGCTGATTCAACCGATCAAGGACCGGGTCCACCCAGCAAATGAGTACTGGGGGCAGTCAGACCCCACCCGTGAGGTGAATCGTAAGGTCTCCAGGGAGGAGATGGCGACGAGGGTGTCGCAGATCTACACCGGAAAGGCGCGGATCAAGAAGTGTCCGAAGGCATACTCGTTGAAGCGGCCAGCCGACCTGGTGAGTCGTTGGACTGATTAGGTCGTTTCGCTCTGTTTGCTGGCTTACGTCATTTTGACTTTGTTGGTCTTTTTCTGCTGCAGGATCATGAACGACAATTTTAGTGCTCGGCACCGCTTCGCAAAGGCGAACAACACCGGCGAAAACTGAGGTCGGACAAGTACCAACCTCCAGCAGCCAGGCTGCTGGAGAACTACGAGTCCGATTCGTCGGTGGAGGCCGATGTAGACACTGACCCTGAGGTCGGTGGTGATGCCGGGACAGGCCCGGAAGCAAGTAGCGCCTTGAAGCCCAGGCGCAAGACCAGGGCGGCGGCGGCGAAGCAGTCGGCCTCGACGGCCGCCGCGAAGGTCGCTGTTGTGAAGACCGCCAAGCTTGAGGCAGAGAAGAAGAAGAAGAGGAAGAGGAAAACAAGTCCTCCGCCGGCGGTTAGGACGCCGGTGATTCCGACACTGTTGACCAAGGAGGTCAACTCCGATGAGGAAGAAGAGGAAGAAGATGAAGCTACCTATGATCCACTGGTCGTTGAAGAACGAACGGTGAGGAGGTCGTTGAGCCCCGCAGCCAAGAGGCAGCGGGAGTTGGCGCAGAAGACGACGGAGGACGACCTCCGTCAGGGACTGGAGGCACAGCGAGCTGCCACTGCTACACAGGCAAAGATGCCTATGCTGATTAGGCTGCGGACCTTTAGGCCGAAGCCTCGTGTCCCGACCATTTCGAGGTAAGGTCGTGAACACTCAGTATCTCTAACTTATCGTTTGCAGGATTTTTAAGCCTGTTTGTGTTGGGTGATGAACTCTGTAGGTTGGTTGCGGACCCTCAGCGCGACCTGGGCGCCCAGGCCTCGCCTTCCCGTACGAGGTCGCTCGACCATGGGGTCGCGGCGCAGACACTGGTTGACGATGCGAGGATGGCGACCCCGCCACCCGCTGCAGACTCAAGGATGGCGACTCCGCCGCCTGCTGCTGATGCGAGGGTGATGGCTCCACCGCCCGGTGCCGATGCCGGAGCACAGGGCACTGTTAGTGACGTCGGGGCGTCGATCTCTTCTCCGGTCATCGACGTGAATCGCTTCAACATGATGCCCGGTGGGACGAATGAGGATCTGGTCAAGGACCAGGCGCAGCTTGGGCAGGCACCGAAGGGTGTAGAGTCGTCTAGCATGCAGGTACCTGGTTCTTCTTCATCGAGCCCGAGGTTGCCGCGACGGGAAATTGATTGGAATGATACTCCTTGGCAGCAGGACATCTTCGATGATAATGAAGATATGCAGGCTGTGCGGAACGCCATTGTGACCATCAACGTTGCATTGACGGTGAGTTTGCTTCTGGTCTTATTTCTGATGATGTACTTTTGGACTGTAACTGACGAGCTGTTGTATTGGACCAGGCGCTGGCAGATCGTGCTAAAGGTCGCATCGACCTACTGAAGAATGCGGCAGCGACACAGCTGCGGGTTACTGAGCTTGAGCAGGAGCTCAAGCAGGTCCGCGAGGCAGCGGCTGCGGAGAAGAAGAAGCTCGAAGACGAGCTAGCCGAAGAGAAGTGCAAGACCTAGGAGGCCAATGCGCAGTTTAATGTTGTAACCATTGGTATGGTCGAAACTTGTGCTTTGGTAACCTTCTCATAGGGCTGAAGCCTTTACGTTGAGTATCAACTGCTTGTATTTGCAGATTTCCATAAGCGTGAGGATGACCTCAAAAACGACCTGAAGAACACCAAAGAAAAGGTTCGATCCTTGGAGGTGATGCTTCGGGAGGCCGAGGCTGGGGGCCAGGAGCTCAAGCGGGTGATGAAGGAGACTGTTGACAGTGAGTACGCCATATCTCAAAAGCTGGCTTATGAGAAACGTGCTCGACAGGACCTTGAGGTCAATCTCGAGGTGGCTTTGAAGTCATTGCAGAATGACCAAGTGACCATTGCAGGGCACGAGGTGGAGCTGAGGGACCTGAAGAGCGCCACCAATTATGCTATGGACTGCATAGCGGTACAGGTCGAGGGGGAGGAGCCGAAGTCTGTTGTTGATCGTCTCATAGAGACCCCTGACAGGCTTCTCACGCTGCTGAAGGCGACGAGCTTGGCAGCAGCTACAGATGCGATGGTGAGGGTGAAGTCGCATTACCCCGACGTTGACATGGCCAAGGTCATGGGGGGTGCAGATGCTGAGAAAGACCTCGCGGCCCTGGAGCTTGAAGTTCGAGATGCCGCCATGGAGGTGATGGACTCCTTGGACTATGAAGGCGACGACAGCGGGCAGTAGTCTTGGGCTAGGAGCTGTACCTCCTCCACCTCTCAGTCATGTAAACAGTGCCACTTGATAAATATTTTGTTAATGCCTAAGTGAAGTACTTGCCTTGTGCATGCGCGAGCTTGGTAGTCTTTTTAGATGACGATGTGTTGTTTCTTGCCCCGCTAACCACTACTCACGGAGAGGCTGGCTTACCGACCTCCACAGCCTAGCGTGGAGGCTTACATGAGGTCAGCGCGCGAGGAGGAGTCTAGGACTCAGGTCTGGGGACCTTATCGACCAAGCATGCTCACAGCGACAGAGGGCAAATATTCATTAGGGACGAGATCCTCAGGTCGAACGACCCTTAGGTTGGCTTTGAGCCAAGCCCCCGAGCATGTCGAGGGGGAGGAGTAGAGAGATTTTAACCCCCAGGTCTTTTCGACCCATGTATTGACTTTAGCCAAGCCCCCGAGTGTGTCGAGGGGGAGGGTTGATGACATGAGAGAGGAGAAGGTAGGGCTCAGCACACAGCAGATGACTGCTTTAACTAATATTTATTTAATCTAAAAAAGGTACAAGGAAAAGAAATACATAGCTGTAATAAAAACTATTCTACGGGTAGAATCGTCGTAGATGCTCCACGTTCCAAGGGTTTGGTACTCCTTGCCCGTCACCCTATTGGAGGCGATATGTGGATGGCCTAATGACTTCGGTGATGATGAAGGGTCCTTCCCAGGGCGTAGAGAGCTTATGCATGCCGTCGGTCTTCTGGATGTGCCTGAGGACGAGGTCGCCAACGTTGAAGGAGGTTTCCTTAACATTGCGATCGTGATACCGGCGAAGTTGTTGGTCGTGACGAGCTTGTCTCATGACGGCGGCTAGCCTCTGTTCTTCAAGGCTATCGAGGTCGACACGACGGGTTTGCTCGGCTTCTCCCTCTTTGTAGAATTGAATGCGTGGAGCTCCAAAGATGACGTCGGGGGGTAATATGGCTTCTGAGCCATAGAGCAAGAAGAAGGGCGAGAAGCCCGTAGCGGAGCTGACTTGGGTCCTTAGTTCCCAAATTACATGTGGTAGCTCTGCTAACCACCGGGTAGCGTAGTTTGAGGCGTCGTCAAAGATGCGATCTTTGATAGCCTGAAGGACCATGCCATTGGCACGCTCGACCTGGCCGTTGCACTGAGGGTGGGCGACCGAGGAGTAGTAGACGTCGATAGTATTGTCCTGACAGAAATCCCAAAAGGCGGAGCCTGTAAAGGCCGTGCCCAGGTCGGTGATGATCCTGTTAGGCACACCGAAGCGGTGTGTTATGTCTTGCATGAATTTTGCTACTTCTTTCGATGTTACTTTCGCAACAGGTCGGACTTCAATCCACATGGTGAATTTGTCGATGGCTATGAGGATGAACCTATAGCCGCCTAGGGCAGTTCGGAACAGTCCCACAGAGTCGAGGCCCCACATGGCAAAGGGCCATGATGGAGGGATTGTTCGCAGCGCCTGAGCTGGCAGGTGCTGCTGTTTGGCAAAGAATTGGCATCCTTTGCACCTTTTTACGAGGTCTTTTGCGTCAGTTATGGCCGTGGGACAGTAGAATCCAGATCGGTATGCTTTACAACCAAGTTGGCGGACGCCGCGTGGCAGCCACACTCGCCGCCGTGGATCTCAGCCAGGAGCTGTAGACCTTCTGATCGCAAGATGCACTTCATCAAGACGCCAGTGGAGGCGGCCTTTCTGTAGAGGTTGGTACCTATCACGACGTAGTTGGCACTTCGTTGTGTGATACGCTCGCGCTTTGCCTTGTCTTCTGGCACTAGTTGGTCGAGTATAAAATCTAAGAAAGGCTTGCACCAATCATCTTCTATTTCTGACATCAGCACGTCACGGGGAGGTGCTGGGGCTTGGTCGTGTTGAGGTAGGTCTGAACTGTATGGGTCCAGTAGCTTGATTGAAGGCTTGCGTAGGTCTTGGACGAACACGCCTTCCGAGACTAGAGCTCGTCGAGAGCCTAGCTTGGAAAGTACGTCGGCGGCCACGTTGTTGCTTCGTGGTACGTGCTGAAACTCAATCCCTTCGAAGTGGCCTTCGAGTTTGCGGATTTCAGCACAATAGGCATCCATTGTGTCTTTGACGCAGTCCCACTCCTTGTTGACTTGTTCGATGACGACCTTAGAGTCGCCAAAAGCTAGTAGTCGCTTGATGCCAAGGGACACTACTATGCGGAGCCCGTGAATCAGGGCTTCGTATTCTGCTCCATTGTTGGAGGCCTTGTAGTGTATCTGCAGGACGTACTTGAGATGTTCTCCCTGAGGAGAGATGAGTAATACGCCTGCACCTGCGCCTTCGAGGTTGAGGGTGCCGTCGAAGTACATTATCCAGTGTTTAGGCCGCTCCTTGGGAGGGGGCATCTGGATTTCCGTCCACTCTGACACGAAGTCAGCGAGGATCTGTGACTTGATCGCTTGCCGAGGGCAGAATTCGATGTCAAACTCTCCAAGCTCTACCGACCACTTGACAATGCGACCGTTGGCGTCACGGTTGCGGATGATTTCTCCTAGCAGAAACGATGATGGAACCGTGATTTTGTGGGCTTCGAAGTAATGACGAAGCTTTCTCGACGTGATCAGGAGTGCGTAGAGCAACTTCTGAGGCTGTGAACAACGTGTTTAGCATCGGCCAGGACCTCGCTCACGTAATACACAGGTCGTTGAACAGGATAGGCCTGCCCTTCTTCTTCTCGTTCAGCGATGAGAACCGTGCTGACCACATTAGTGGTGGCAGAGATGTATAGGAGGAGTGTTTCTCCTCGAATTGGTGGTGTCATGACTGGTGGTGTCGTTAGGGATTCCTTGAGAGCTTCAAACGCCTTTTGTGCCTCGTCGTCCCATACAAACTTGTCCGCCTTCTTCAATAGCTTGAAGAAGGGTAAGCCTTTCTCGCCGAGCTTGCTGATGAAATGACCTAGAGCCACCATCATCCCTGTGAGCTTCATGACGTCTTTCTTGCTGGATGGCTTGGCCATGTTCCGTATAGCATCGACCTTCGCAGGGTTGGCTTCAATGCCTCGGTGTCCGACCATGAAGCCCAGGAGCAATCCGGAAGGTACACCGAAGACACACTTGGTCAGGTTGAGCTTCCTTTGGAACTCTCGTAGGTTGGCGAAGGTTTCGGTGAGGTCGGCGATGAGCTGATCTTCCTCGGTGGTCTTGACGACCACATCATCTACGTAGGCTTCGACGTTCTTCCCGATCTGTGACATCAAGCACTTTCGTATTGCCTTCTGATATGTCGCTCCAGCATTTTTTAGGCCGAAAGTCATGACCTCGTAGCAGTAGATGCCGTGGGGCGTTATGAATGCTGTTTCGTCTTCGTCGTCGGGGTTCAGGGCTATCTGGTGATAGCCTGAGTAGCAGTCGAGGAAGCAGAGCAGGACGCTGCCGGCCGTGGAGTCCACGACCTGATCGATGCGAGGAAGAGGGAAAGGATCTTTCGGGCAATGCTTGTTGAGGTCAGTGTAATCGATACACATCCTTAATCCACCAGTTTTCTTTGGTACAAGAACCAGGTTTACGAGCCAAACCGGGTGTTTACACTCTCTGATGAATCCTGTAGCTAAGAGCTTACAGACTTCTACTTCTATGGCTTGCTTTCTATCTTTTGCAAATCGCCGGAGCTTTTGCTTGATAGGTCGTGCAGTCTTGTTTACTTCAAGGGCGTGCTCAGCCAGCTCCCTGGGGACACCGGGCATGTCGGACGGGCTCCATGCGAAGATGTCAGCGTTGTCCCAGAGGAAGCTGGTGAGCACGAGTTCCTATTTGGGATCGAGGTTGGCCCCGATGACGACTTCCTTGGATGCGTCAGGCAGGCCGAGGCAAACCTTCATCACGGCTGGACTTGGGTCCAAAGCTGTGCTTGTACGCTTCTGCTCTGGGATTTCCAGAGTGGTTTGGTCGATCTTGGCTGCCTGAGCGACCATAACCGTTGCTGCGGCTTTGCAAGCGGAGTCTTTGGCGAGCTCGACGGTGGAGCTCTCGCAGTTATAGGAGACCATGATGTCCCCGAGGACGGAAAGGATTCCGTTTGGCGCCGGCATCTTCATGATGAGGTATGGCCATGAACTTGGCCAACATAGGTCGGCCGAGGATGGCATGGTAGGAGGAGCAGAAGTCCGCGACCTCGAAGGTCAGGTACTCCGTACGGAAGTTTTCCTTTGTGCCGAAGGTGACCGGCAGGCATACACGACCTATGGGGTATGCAGCCTTGCCAGGCACAACCCCGTAGAAGGGTTCGTCGCAGGTGGTCATCTTGTTGAAGTCGAAGTCCATCTTTCTGAGCGTCTCCGTGAAGATGATGTTCAGGCTGCTGCCCCCATCAATGAGGGTCTTAGGTAGGAACGCCCCATCGACTATGGGGTTAACGACCAGCGGGTGGTCCTGGGGTCAGGTATGTGAACCCAATGATATTTCCTGGAGAAAGTGATTGGGAACTCCGACCAACACAGAGGTTGTGGAGTTTCAGTGTTGACGTGCCCGATCTCCCTTGCGTTTGATCGGAGATGCCTGTTGCTTTTGGTCGCTTGGCGACCCCCGACGATGAAGTTGATCTCTCGGTTGGCTGTTTGGAACGCACCATTGGGGTTGCCCCCTTTTGGTGGTGGTGGTGGTGGAGAGCGCTCCTTGCGGTTGTTTTTATTGCGGTTGTGGTCGTCCTGGCGACGTCGATCATCACGCCGGTCATCGCGGTGGTCATTGTGCTGGTCATCACAACGATCATCCCTCTGGGCATTACGGTTGTCTTCGTGGCGATCGTCACAACGGTAGTTATCACGTCGGTCATCGCGACGATCATCACGGCGGTAGTCGCGGCGATAATCACGTCGATCCCTGTCGTCATTGCGATGGTAAGGTCGACGATCACGGTAATCACGTCGATCAGGTCGCCGGTTACGGTTGTCGTAGCGGCGGTTGCCGTTCTGGTCGTCGTTGTTGTCGCTCTTGGCTTTCTTGGATTCAGAGGGTACCCCGAGGGCACGCTTCAGCTGTTCGCATTCTCTCATGGTATGTTTAGCATCGCGGTGGAACTGACATTGGTCGTCCATGACCATGTTGAAGTCACCCTCTAGGAAGGTGGAAGGTCTTGGTGGATCTGCCACAAAGGCTTCACCAGATTGCTTGCGCGACCTATTTCCGCCGTCGTCATGATCCTCTCCGTTGAAGTCGTGCATCACCGCGTCTTGAGTGTCGACTAGCTTGTCGACGTAAGCCATGAGGTCGGCGATGGTGTGAGCGTCAGCTTCATGGATCTTCTCGAAGAGCTTGATGTTGGTGACTCCCTTCTTGTAGTAAGCGATGACATCCTCGTCCTTGACACCCGCAAGGGTGTTGCGGTGCTCAAAGTAGCGGTTGGTGTACTCTCGGAGGGTTTCGTCGCGTCTCATCCGCACTCTGGCGAGGTGATGAGTGTTACCAGGTCGGTTGTAGGTCGCCTAGTAGTTGGTCGTGAAGAGCCGGGACAATGTTGCCCAGGAGGTGATGCACTCTGCTGGGAGATTGTCGAGCCACAGGAGAGGTGCCTTGCCCATCACAAGGGGGAAGTATCCCGCCATGTGGTCTTCATTGCCTCTAGAGGCACGTGCTGCGATGCTATACATCTTGAGCCATATACTTGGGTCGGAGCGATCATCGTATTTCTCAATAGCTGGCTTGAAGTCTTTGGGGTATCTGATCGTCCGGAGACGTCGTGAGAACGCTGGGAAGTTGTTGACCGCTCCCGGGCTAGCTGATGGGGCGTAGGCTGTCGGGATGATGTAGAGGTCATCGGGAGGGCCGTTGTCTTGATCATACTGAGCACGTCGTAGCAATTCTTGGTCATGCATGTTCCGCAGCTCTGTTGCCTGGACGGGGTTGTTGGCGTCAAGGGCGTCGGGGACCCCATGGTCGCGGTCGTAGTTAGCACGTCGTGCTATCTCCACTTCGTCTCTTATACATCGACACTGATTGCTTTCATTACGGTTAGCTTGCGCCGGTGGAGGCTGAGCTCCTGCATTTTGCCTTGGGTTTGCAGCGACATTGGCTTGGGCGCCGGCAGCATTAGCTGCATTGTTGGTGACATTACCTGCGGTGTTGGCGGCGGCATTGGCTGGAGGATTGGCTGCAGCATTGGCAGCAGGATTGGCTGCGGCATTGGCAACGGGATTGGCCGGCTGCATGACTTCGTTTTTGCCTCATCCCTCTTCAGCTACTAGCTCAAGGGGACCGTTGCTACGACGTCGCTGGCGAGGATGTTCCGATCTACTCCTGGAGTAGGAACTTGCGGCCGATCTGCTGTATCCAGGGCCTCTTTCTTCGACTTGAGCGGTGGCGACGCGGATGTGAGCTTGGAGACGCCGTATTGCAGGAGTGTCCTCAAGTTGACCTAGTGCGGCAAGAGCGGCGCCTAGGTTGGCTTGGGGAGAGTTGTAGACCTCATGGCCGTCTTGCTCAAAGTCCCTCAGGAGGTCTCTGGCACGCAGGCGGCTTCGTCGAGGCTTATGTTGCTGATGTTGCTGATGGTTTGCTGGAGCTGCAGGTGCTTGCATCCCGTTGTTGCCGTCGCCTTGCCCGGCGTTGCCTGCATGTTGACCTGCAGCTGGGGCAGCTGCAGTGAGCTCTTGTTGCCGACGTGCAGCTCTATCGGCGTTGGCATTCTCGCGCTCTACGCGCTGTTCATCTGTCTCTCCATCTTGAGGTGGTACATCCACAGAGACGACCAAGACTTCGCGATCTGGGGTCTCAAACTCTTCTCCCCGATAGTTCGGGGAGATGGTTGTGCGGGCGATCTGGAACGCGAGGCGGTCCGGAGACGGCTCCCGGTTCATCTGGCGGCGATGAGCCGCGGTAAGAGGTCGTCGAAGCTTCTTGAGGACGCGGCACTGGCGAGCCGTATGTTTAGAATTCTCGTGGATAGGGCAGGGTTCGTCGAGGTGACTCCTGTTGTTTCCACGGTCTGATGTCTTGGGTCCAG
Organism: Cenchrus fungigraminus; assembly: GCA_036936925.1. Taxonomy (NCBI): domain Eukaryota; kingdom Viridiplantae; phylum Streptophyta; class Magnoliopsida; order Poales; family Poaceae; genus Cenchrus; species Cenchrus fungigraminus. The sequence goes on from CM072774.1 coordinate 19,261,595, forward strand.
ATTCGATCTGGATCTTGCGCTTCATGTAGCGGATGCTACGTGAGCTGCGTTCCGTAGGCCAAGAGGCATGCTGGATGACGGTGGGGTCCTGCGAGGGCGTTTGACGCATTCGCAGACCTTGATCGTGTCGGAGAGTATGCCCTCAACACGATCGATCCCCGCGATCAGGTCGCTAGGAGTGGGTGGGTGGGATTCCGTCAACAGATCTGTCCCGACCTGTTGATTAGAGGTGACCGCGTTGCTCTCGATGACGAGGCAAGCGGCTGGAGTGGTGGATTTCGGCGGCATGGAGCCGAAGCAGATGTCGACAGGATTGGCGATGATGTCCGCCATGCTCTCCGGGAAGACGACGCCGTTGGTCGAAGCCATCGAGTTGCACGCAGAACCTTGGATTCCTCCCCTACCTGGCGCGCCAACTGTCAGATGGTGAGATCTGGACAGCCCACGGGGGTGTTAATCCCTGTGGTTTAGTTGTTCGGCAAGGTGGAATCGAAGGCTAAGAACTCGAAGGTTGCGCACGAGCACACGGAACACAGAGAACACGGCGAGTTTATACTGGTTAGGGCCTCCGAAGAGTAAAACCCTACGTCCAGTTGTTGGTGTAGATTGCTTGAGGATTGCGCCCTTGTACAAGGGTCGTCTCGCCCGCCTTATATTGGCTAGCGGACAAGGTCGGTTCCCAGACTTCTGGTCGGTTACGACCAGGAGACCTAAATCTATGTTACAACTCTTGCCATATCCTGTCGATCTGCTTTAGCCGGAATCCACCGATGTCTTGTCTTGTACGCCAAGTCTTGAGGTCGTGCTGGATTAGGTCGCCTGGGGAATCGTCTGGAAGGTCTTCAGGAGGTCGTGTGGGCCGCCAACTAGGTCGGTTGGGCCCACTTGACAGGTCGGCGGGTCTTCTGGTAGGCCGGACCCACTTGTCGGCGATGGCCGTGAGCCTGGTCGGTGGGGACCCAGGGGTACCCATGTCTCACACCGGCGGCCGCCTCTTTTTTCCCACCTCCGGCCCTAGGTTCGCTACTCTCTCTCTCTCTCTCTCTCCAGATCTGGATAACAGTGGTGCTTATGGATGCGGGCCGCGTGGTGGTGGTGGCGGCGACAGCGACGTGCGGCCTATTTGAGGCGTCGTGGTGGTGGTGGTGGATGTGGTGGCGGTGGCGGGCTGGACGGCGGTAGCGGGCCAGATGTGGTCGCGATGGTGTGGTGGACGGTGGTGGCCGCAACAGTAGTGGGCCAGTGGATTTTTTTATTGCTTCTAAAATGTTTGCCACACCATTACCTTTTATTAGGTTTCTGAAATGTTAGCCGTGCGTCGACTTTAACGCACGGCAACGCCGTGCGTCTCGATAAATGACGCACGACAAAGGTCTATTTGCCGTGCAGATTATTGCCGAGCGGCCTTTGCCGTGCGCTGGGTAGAAAACGTATGACAAAGCCATTGCCGTGTGTTTTTTTTATCCTTTGCCATGCGCAGGCGGCGCACGGCAAACTGACGTCCTCCAGTAGTGATAAGGCATGAAAATAGTCTTGGTGATGATGAATTGTTTGACACTAAAATAGAAATCAGGGGCATCAGGAACACTAATGAAACCGAACCATTCAGTTCTTGTAACACGGCTCCATATGCCGCCACATTGACAAGCAGGGGTATTGTGTGCCGTCTGCATGCTGTGTCTCCGCTCCCAGGGACAATGAGTCAGGGTCAGGGAGTCGAGCAGGCAGGATTGGACAGGAACTGAAATATGGAATTCTATGAACTTTGACTAGTTGTGTCTGCTGCATTGTGGAGGGCCGAAGCCCGAGCTGCACCATATAGTTTTTTAATAGGTAACAAAACTTGCGGGATTCTGACCATGATTAGGTAGCTAGCTACGTTACTGAGGATAAAGGCCGGAGTAACTTTTAGTTAAGTTGTCAGAAGGGTTACTCAGCAACTTTGCTATGGCGGTAGTAACCACGATTGAGCACAATTTGTAAAAAGTATAAATTCTGCAATAGGGTCCAAAATTTAATCCAAAAAATAGCCCTATCCAACCACCATATATTCAACTGGAACTCTTACTATGGGTCACTTTTCTCACGCCTCCTGACTTGAATCCCAGACCGCACGAAGAGCTGCTTGACAGAGTTCCCCTTAGAGGCTTTTGGGGTCATCCAGTACCATGGACCTTGGTTCGTTGTCTGGCTCTTTAACCCTGTGATCAAGGGTTCCTATGAGGATTAAAAAGTACATTGATAAGCATCAAATGTTCAACAATCTCACTCGAAATTTTTGGTGATCCCCAACATATTTCTCGATTGTGGAAAAATTCCCCGTTTCCACTTTCTAGAGTTGGAAGATCCACTCGAATTCAACTAGCGCTTAGACATCTCAGATTGATTCCATGATATGCAATGCCCATGAGTGCATAACCAGAGATTGATGCCATGCACTGGTAGAGAGGGAGGCTTTGGTTCGGGCCTTTAGTCCCGGTTCAACTTTGGAGCCGAGACTAAAGGCCTTTCGTCGACGTGGCCCGAAATGCTGGTTGGAGACACCCCCCTTTAGTCCCGAACCGTGACAAAAGGGCTGGCTCCCAACGTCATTTTCCCGCAATGATTGACGCGGGCTTTTAGCACCGGCTGGAATTACCAACCAAGACTAAAGGGCCTTTAGTCTCGGTTGGTAATTCCACCCGGTGCTAATTCTTTAGTCCTGGGTGGAGTTACCAACCGGGACTAAAGGGTACCCTTTAGTCTCGGTTGGTAACTCCACCCGGGACTAATAGCCGGCGCCCTATAAATCCAGCTTCTTCTTCCTCTTTCTCTTGCCGGAGCCATTCTTCACCAAGAGCTCAAGCTCCTCCTCCATGGCGCCTCAACCTTAGAGAGGTGCTGCTGAATTTTTTCTTCATGTATTTGTGAAGATTTCTCTCCTCTAAAGTGTTGCCGAGGTTTGATTCTTTTTCCTCCCATCATTTGTTGTGATTAATTGTTTTTATATATTTTAGAGATGGAGAAAATAGAAATCTTAAATCCTAGGTGGGAGGAGCTAATAAGAGATGAGGTTACTTATATACTTTAGATTTAGAAAAAAAGTGGTTGGCTAAACACTAGCATTGTCTTGTTATCTTTTATATTGATGTAGAGAAAATTGAATTTTACTTTTTGATATAATGATACATAGAACTAATTATGATTTTACATTTAGCTAATTTTATAGAAGTTAGTTTATAAAAAATATGGTCATTAATAATGGAGATCAAAATGGCCATCAGGTGACCTCTGTATGTCATTGTATCACAAGTCCCAAGCTAAAACTAGTCAACTTCTAGCTTTTGAACCTCTGCTTCAAACACATTTATGAATTCACGTCTTGTGTTGAGATGATCAACATGTTCAGTAAGAATGTAGGTAAGCCTCCGGTTCTCATCATCTAGTTCATAACGGAATACATCATCAAATTCACCCTTCTTCATCTTTGTCTTTGTTTACTTTTTGATATAATGAAATACAGAACTAATTTTAATTTTGTATTTAGCTAATTTTTTAGAAGTTAGTTTATAAAACGTATGGTCATTAATAATGGAGATCAAAATGGCCATCAGGTGACCTCTGTGTGTCATTGTATCACAAGAAATGGCCAGATGTATGTAGTTCACATAGGATGTAATGATTGTCGCGGTTGTGGTACAATGAGGTCACTTGATGGCTATTACAAGGCACGGCATCAATAGCAATAAGTACAAGTCTCAACCTAAAACTAGTCAGCTTCTAGCTTTTAAACCTCTGCTTCAAACACATTTATGAATTCACGAATTGTGTTGAGATGATCAACATGTTCAGGAAGAATGTAGGTAGGCCTCCAGTTCTCATCATCTAGTTCATAACGGAATACATCATCAAACTCACCCTTCTTCATCTTTGTCTTTGTTATTCTAATTTAAAGGAAATAATTTGTGGACTTAATATGATGCAGATGAACCGGCAATGGATGAACGCCGACAGACGATCCCCGGAGTACATTGCTGGCATGCAAGCTTTTCTCGAAGTGGCCAAAGCCAACAAGAACCCAAAGGGATTCATGTGTTGTCCATGCTCTTTGTGTAGAAACGACAAAGACTACTCTGACTGGGGGACTCTTCACCTCCACTTGATTAAAAACGGATTCATGGCGAACTATATGCTTTGGACCAGACACGGTGAAAGAGGGGTTGTGATGGAAGAGAACGAAGATGAGGAGGATGATAATAACATTCCTGACTGGGCCGCAGGGCAAGATTTTGCGGATACTTTAATGGAAGATGCTGATGAAGAAGAGATACCGGAAGACGGCCATGTTGATGATCTTGGTCAAGTTCTAAAAGATGCACAAAGGGACTGTGAAAATGATAATGAAAAGGCAAAGTTGTGTCGTATGATAGAAGATCATAGAAAACTATTGTACCCAGATTGCAAACAGGGTCACAAAAAGCTTGGTACTACACTTGAAATGTTGCAATGGAAGGCAAAATATGGTGTGTGTGTGATAAAGCATTTGAGGGGATGCTAAAAATTGTGAAGGACAAGCTTCCCGAGAACAATGAATTACCGTCGACAACATATGAAGCGAAACAGACTGTGTGCCCTCTGGGGTTGGAGGTTCAGAAGATCCATGCCTGCCCTAATGATTGCATCCTATATCGAGGCAAGGAACACGAGAATTTGGAAGCTTGTCCTGTGTGCAAAGCGCTACGTTATAAGATCCGGAGAGATGATGATCCTGGTGCTCTCGAGGGGACACCTCCCAAGATGACGAAAGTACCGGCGAAGGTTATGTGGTATTTTCCTATAATACCACGTTTGAAGTGTTTGTTCAGGAACAAAGAAAATGCTAAGTTGATGACATGGCACAAAAGCGATCGTAAGTAAGACCACATGCTGAGACATCCGGCAGATGGGTCTCAATGGAGAAAGATTGATAGAAAATACAAAGATTTTGCTGGGGAAGCAAGAAACAAAAGATTTGGTTTAAGCATAGATGGTTTCAATCCATTTGGTGAGTTTAGCAGTGGTCATAGGACTTGGCCTGTGACACTATGCATGTTCAACCTTCCTGGTTGGATGTACATGAAGCGAAAGTTCATTATGATGCCGGTGCTAATCCAAGGTCCAAAACAACCTGGCAACGAGATTGATGTGTATCTAAGACCATTGGTTGATGAACTATTACTGCTATGGAAGAAAGAAGGTGTACGTGTGTGGGATGAGAATAAGCAAGAGAACTTCAACCTACGAGCATTGTTATTCATTACCATCAACGATTGGCCTGCTTTAAGTAACCTATCTGGGCACTCAAACAAGGGATATCAGGCCTGCACCCACTGTTTACATAAAATAGACAGTATTCATCTGAAAAATTGTAAGAAGGTTGTGTATATGGGTCACCGTCGCTTTCTTCCTAAGAAGCATCCCTTAAGGAAGAAAGGTTTGCATTGGAAAGGAAAGGCTGATCATCATACAAAGCCCCCCCATTTTAAAGGAGAGGAGATATTTGAGATGGTAAAGGATCTAAGGGTTGTCTTTGGAAAGGGTGATGGTAGTGAACCTGTTCCACATGATGCTAACGGGCGTGCACCAATGTGGAAGAAGAAATCTATATTTTGGGAGTTACCTTATTGGGAAATTCTTGAGGTCCGGAACGCTATTGACGTGATGCACTTGACGAAGAATCTTTGTGTGAATGTCCTAGGCTTCTTGGGTTGTTACAATAACTCTAAGGATACATTGGAAGCACGACGGGACCTGAAAAATATCCATAGGAATGAAGCACCTCCGATAGAGGTTGATGAAGAAGAAGCAGATCCTGAAGAGGTTGAGGAGGAAGAACAAGATTACTTAGGTCCTGCTAGTTACACCCTGAGCAAGGAAGAGAAGGACATCATGTTTGATTGCCTAAACAGTATGAAGGTTCCATCTGGCTACTCATCGAATATAAAAGGGATAATAAATATGAAAGATAAGAAGTTCACAAATCTAAAGGCCCATGACTGCCACATGTTGATGACACAGTTACTTCCAGTTGCATTGAGGGGTGTTCTACCAGAGAAAGTACGATTAGCACTCGTAAAGCTTTGTGCATTTCTCAATGCAATTTCACAGAAGGCAATCGATCCAAGGAACCTAGTGAAGCTACAGAATGATGTTGTGCAATGTCTTGTCAGCTTTGAGTTGGCATTTCCACCTTCATTCTTCGATATTAAGACTCACCTCCTGGTGCACCTTGTGAAAGAAATTACTATTCTTGGACTAGTATTCCTGCACAACATGTGGCCTTTTGAGAGGTTCATGTCAGTCCTCAAGAAATATATTCTTAACCGCGCACGTCCGGAAGGAAGCATCGCCAAAGGATATGTAACTGAGGAGGTCATTGAGTTTTGTGTGGACTTTGTCGACTCAATTGACTCGATTGGGGTTCCAGTATCACGACACGAGGGGAGGCTACTAGGAAAGGACAACATTGGAAGGAAAGCATGTTTGAGCAATGATACTGATTTGTTCAATAAAGCACACCTAGCTGTTCCGCAACAATCAACCTTGGTGACTCCGTATATTGAGGAACACAAGCAGATTATTTCTTCACAAAATCCAACCAAAACCGAAGCATGGGTTACACGCCATCACTTGGAAAATTTCCCCTCATGATTGAGTGAACAAGTTATTGGTGATTCCACAATTCACCCACAACTCGCTTTGTTAGCCAGGGGACCTTCTAGCACAATTGTGAAATTCCAAGCTTACGATATAAATGGTTATACTTTTTACACAAGAGACCAAGATCGGAAATCCACACACCAAAATAGTGGTGTCCGTATAGACACCATGCACAGCAACAATAACAAGAACTCGTATTATGGTGTCATAGAAGAGATATGGGAGCTTGAGTACGGGCCACTTAACATCCCTCTGTTTCTTTGCCAATGGGTAAAACTAACTGGAGGTGGCATAAGGAAAGATCAATATGGAATGACAATAGTGGACCTGACCAAGATTGGTTTCAAAGATGAACCATTCGTTCTTACCAAAAATGTGCATCAAGTTTTCTATGTCAAGGATATGACTAGCAAACCGAAGAATAAAAATCCCGAAGAAGGACCACAAGAGCCAAAGCGACACATTGTTCTTCCAGGTAAAAGAGTAATCGTGGGAGTCGAGGACAGAACAGAGAAATCAGATGACTATGATCAGTTTGATGGCATGCCTCCATTCGCTGTCAAAGTTGACCCAAGCATACCGCTTGGAAATGAAGAGACACCGTACTTACGTCACGACCATGACCAAGGAACTTTCGTCAAGAAAAGAAACTTCAATACTGTACTGTTATGATTAATGTTCAAATCATTTGTGTAATGTTGTATGAGTGTATTCCTTTATTTATTTGAACTAAAACTTGTTAAAGCCTTTCAGATGCCCTGTGAGAAGTAACCACAAAGTTTGAGATTTTTCTGAATTAGTTGAGCATTTTTCTTAGAAGGCAAATATTGTCGAGTCCGAAAAGAAAGTAATTATTTCAACTATTAAATTATTTTTTATATTGAAAGTTAAGGCTGTTAACACTTAACGAAATATAATTTTGCATGGTTCAAATATTAAACTTACCATTTTTTAAAAATGTTGCAAAGAGAAAGAATGAGAAAATGAGGAGGGAAAATGGGAAAAGAATTAAAGTGCCGCGCAAAATAGCCCTTTAGTCTCGGGTGGTGTTACGACCCGAGACAAAAGGGGGGCCTTTTGTCTCGGGTGGTAACACCACCTGGGACTAAAGAGGGAAATTTTCCCTTTTGGGGGCTCCCGCGCGAAATCGCCCTTTAGTCCCGGGTCGTCTCACCAACCGTGACAAAAGGCCCCCCTTTTGTCACGGTTCGTTACACGACCCGGGACTAAAGGGATGTCTATATATAAAAGCAGCGACCCTCCCCCTCCAGCACTTGGCCAATTTTTCGTCTCCGATCCGCCGCCATCGTCGTCGTCGTCGTGTCCTCCTCCTCCTCCGCCGCCGTCACCCTCCCCAACCGCCGCCTTCCGCCGCGCTCCCCATCCTCTGCCCCCCCGGATTCTCCGCCGCCGCCGGCATCCCGGAATCCACCGTCCACCGATCCGCCGACGCCCTCGCCCCCCGCCACACCGCCGGTCCGCCGCCGTCGGCCCCCGGAACGCGGCCGGCTTCCTCCCCGACCTGCCCCGGCCTCCGGGGCTCCTCCTCCCCATCCTCCTCGCGTCGGCCTCCTCCCCATCCTCCCCCTCCACGCCGTCCTCCCCGGCCTCCGGGGCTCCGCCGCCGCCACGCGCAGCGCGCCTTGCCGCCCGGCCAGCCTGCGCGTCGTCGCCTCCGCCCGCGCATCAACATCGTCGCCTCGTCCTGCTGCCTCTGCCTTCAACCTCACGGTTGTCCTCCCCAACACTGGTAGGGGCGCGCCCTCCCTCCCCCCCGGCCGCCGGCGTACACCGGCCCTGCCCAGCTGCCCCCAAATTTTAATTGGGTCTTGCTGACGCAATCAAATTAATTGTTTGCGTCAGCAATTTTTTTAATTTCTTTTGAAGAATAAATTTATGTATAAAATTGTACTAAATATGTGTGTAATAATTCTAATTAAATATGTTTCTCCCCAGCATCGCCGACCGCCATCTCTCCCCGGCTCCCCACTGCCTCCCTCGACGCACCCCAGGATCCTGCCGCCGTCTCTCCCCTTCTCCTCGCCGACTGCGGTAGGCGACACTACCGATTCTAGAAATAAATAGAAATTATTGTATATTCTCATAAATTCGTGTCGATTCATAGAAAATTACTGTTTATTCTAGATGGATACTAGAAATACATAGAAATTATTGTATATTCTCATAAATTCGTGTCGATTCATAGAAAATTACTGTTTATTCTAGATGGATACTAGAAATACATAGAAATTATTGTATATTCTCATAAATTTGTGTCGATTCATAGAAAATTACTGTTTATTCTTGTTTATTCTAGAAATAGATAAAAATTCTTGTATATTCTCATAAATTCATATCGATTCATAGAAAATTACTGTTAATTCTTGTTTATTCCAGAAATAGATAGAAATTCTTGTATATTGTCATAAATTCATGTCGATTCATAGAAAATTACTGTTAATTCTTGTTGATTCTAGAAATAGAAAAAATATTGTATATTCTCATAAATTCGTGTCGATTCATAGAAAATTACTGTTTATTCTAGATGGATGACAATGGCAACGATGAAAGGATTATGGAGGAGATTATTGCTCGCGGTGCAAATGCCTTTGCAACCTACACGGACGAGGACATTATTCTAAATATGATCGGTGAAGGAGGCGTCGCCGCCGATGACTTTGCAAATAACGAGGAAGACATAGCCGCCGACTCAGAAAATAATGAGGACCTTGAGGATGCTAATGCAGAAGGTTCCAACGAGGTATACATATCATGCATTAAGTTCATTAGTATTAATTTGATAACCCCATTTCTTACATAAATAAATATCGAATATGATGGTGCTTGTAGGCTTCTGGATCGACGACGAAAAAGTCCAAGAGAGGTCGTACACAACTAATCGTCGGCGATGTGATGTATCGTATCACGGAGGTGTCAGAGCTTGGCCAGCCTTGTGCTCCAAAAAAAATCAAGGACAAGTTCGTGTCTCAATGCGGGGCCATTGTAAGGGACAACGTGCCCATCAAGTATAGAGAATGGAAGGGAAAACCAAGTAATCCATACGTGGTTCCAGACTCAGTAATAGAGCAGCTGTGGAATGATGTGCTAAAACACTTCACACTTCCTGAAGGCGTCGACACAAACCTTGTTAAAGGTTGGACTCTAGTGAAGATGGCAACTCAATTTCAGAATTTCAAGAAGAAGTTGACTAGAGATTTTATTAAGAACAACTGAACTCCAAATTGGGATGAATATCCGAAGATAAAATATCACTAGAAGTCCTTTGTTGAATACAAGAAAAGTGAAATTTTTGCCCAAAAAAGTGCCCAAGCGAAGAACAGTGCTAGTAAGAAAGGGGAGTACAACCATCGTCTTGGTCGAGGTGGTTACGCGGTAGCAATTCCCAAGTGGCGGAAGATGGAACAAGACCTTATCGCCAAAGGTATCATATCAGCAGTCTTTCATTGGCCCGAAAGATCGAAGAATTGGTATTATGCGCATGGAGGCAGATTGAACCCGGATGATGGTACCCTTGAATTCCCGCTCACGTTACGAGAGAAGGCACTTGAGTTAATGAAAAAAATAGAAGATGTCAGTGCTGGTAGATTGAAGGTTGACAGAGAAATGGATGAGCTCACTATGGCACTCGGGAATCCAGAACACCCAGGACGTTGCAGGGGCTACGGGGTGGTGCCGTGGAAGTATGCCTTCAAGGGAAACCTCGATAGCTATAAAAGTCGCAAAAGAAGAAAAGAGCGCGAAGAGGAGCATTAGCGCCAAATGATGGAGCAAAGACTTAAAGAACAAGAAGAAAAGAGCAGGTAGAGATTGAACGGCGACTGGCCGTAACGATATCTCAAATAGCCCAAACTGGAGCACTACCCGAAGTACCTCTAGATCCCATCATTAGCCCTTCCGCTCGCAAAAGCAGTTGTGCTTCTACTGAGGTTGCACCAGGTGCTTGCATAGAGGTCACACCGGGTGCTTGCACAGAAGACCCTGAAGAGCCGAGGGCAATCGAAGGAGTTCCAGTGGATGACAACCAACAATACCCGGTGGATTTTCTCTGTCGGTGCACCCCATGTGAGCTGCACAAGCCATTCGGCAACATCACAATGCAGGTGGCGTACGGAAGTGCTTTTGCGCATTTTCCTAGACAGACTAGCCACGGCATGTTGATTCCACCCGGCTACGCCTCGGTTTCTATGGAGGAGATTTGTCAGCCACAATTTGAAGATCTAGAGCTAGACATCCCAGGAGGTGACGGGGAAAGGACACTCAAGGATGCGGTTCACGGTATCATATTGTGGCCCAAACGTTACATTATAATCCCCCAGACGGAGGGATCAATCCCTCCTACAGATCCCCCGCAGCCGCGACCATCGTCATCTCCTAGGTCGTCCTCACGACCTTCAACATCATCTCGCTCACTGTGTACACAAGAACCATTATTCAATTCCGGAGGTGCGAGCTCCAGCCATGATATTGACATCAATCCCGAATCACCTCCAAAAAAGCAGAAAAAACCAATAGCGGCAAAGCAAGCGCCATCAAAAGCAGAAAAAAACACCAAAGCACCGCAGAAAAAACCGCCCAGCCACCAAAGCACATCAGAAAAACCGCCCAGCCACCAAAGCACATCAGAAAAAACCGCGAAACCACCGCAGAAGAAACCACCGCAGAAAAAACCACCTAGCCACGAAAGCACAACCGAAAAAACCGTCGGAGCACAGTCTTCCAACCCAGTACAACCACCAAAGCTGAAAAACCACCAACGATAAAGAAAATGGTTGAGCCCATCAGCAAAAGGAAGCTAGCATGGGAGACGACAGAAGAAGAAGGAAAAACAACGATCGGTGCCCAACATGTGCATGAATTTTTCAACAATCTGAATACAAAACAGCAACGGAGGGAGCTAGAGAAGACCAAACAAGTAGATCCGGCCAAACTTGAGTTTTTCAAACTAATGAGTGAAAACAGCAAGAAACGGATGCCCATACTGGCACCGACGTCGTCTAAAGAAGATGCGTCGATGAGCAAATAGACTTACGTTGCCTCCGGCCTCAATGCACATGAACGAGCTCTAGCAGAAATGCCTACACAAGAAGTAGTGCAGCTCCTTGATTTCATGGAACAAACAAGGATGCCTTTAGGTGTTGCACTTGGCCATGAAGAACCACCCCGGGATCCAAGTTTCGAGTATAGATGGTCCTTTCAGCTAGGAAAACCTCTTATCAGGCCAGAACTAGTACTTAAGCTCTCACCTAAGATGTACAAATTTCATGAGTGGTACATGCGGCAATCATTGAAAGGTGTACATAGCATAGGTATGCTTGCTGCACCCGAAGATTTTGCCACTGAAGGCAACAAGGTGGTCTGGCTGGAATTCAAAGATATTTATGAAGTTTACCATCTAGATGCCATGAATACCGATCTTATCGTCGCTTAGTGTCTATAAGTGGCGTCTTTTTTATGTTTATTAATTAATTTATTACGTATGTGGATTTACTAATTAACTTTGTATTTCATTTTTGGTAGCCTGCAAAAACAAGAGATGCAAAAAAAGAATATTGCCAGTATTGGTTTCATGGACCCATCAAAAGTCAACGAGTTTGAGGTCAAGCATCAACCAGACACAACAATCGCGACAATCTATAGGACCTTGTCTAAGTTTCATGCCAAGGATCTCATACTACTACCTTACAGCTGCGAGTATGTGCGATTGCCATCTAATTGTCTTTGCTAATTCTATTTAGTTCTAATTTGTATGACTATTATGACCATGTATGTACAGTTTCCACTGGATTCTTATGATCATTCAAGTCGACAATAGCAGCGTCATGGTGTGGGATTCATTGAGAAAAAACCCCGCAAGTTACCAAAACCTTCAAGATATGTTTCAAGCGTAATAATTCTATCTAAGACGTTCTTTTAAATGCAATATTTATTTATATATATATAGATTGCTTTTACTAACACATTATCTCTCATTAATTTTCCTCAGAGCTTGGGAAAAATTCATTGCAGAGAAAGAAGGTGAATTTAAACCAACAATTACATTCTATACTGATTATCCGGTACGTAATCCAAATAACAACTTCAGACTTGAGAAAATTTAAATTTATCACACTTATATTTCATAACATTTTCTCCTATCCACTTTAGTATTTGAGACAGGAACAAGAAAATAATTTATGTGGATACTATGTCTGTGAGCACATACGATGTTTGGCAAGTGCAAAGTCCGGAAATTATGATGTAAGTTAATTAAATAAACCTATTAATAATACATCATTTCCTAACCGCTTCTATATTTAATTGTTGGGTGTAATATATTAACATATTTGCACATTATACAGATGGATATAGTTAAGGACGAGGTCATTCAGAAGGATCGTCTTTCGGCGATTCAAGAAAGTCTCTTGGGATTCACCCATGAGGAGGTGGTTATGCCAACAGGAAAACATCATTATGATGGATCTAAAAAATCCAATAGAGACTAGAAATTTGAAGTGAACAATATTTTGATGTATAAATACTATCTATTTTGATGTGTATATTTCTAAGTTTATGTAAGTTTATATATAAGTCTAACTGCGTATATGGTATATATAGATAGGTATATACATATATACAAGTTCAAATATGTATACGTGCATATACGGGTTAGACAACAATTAGAATATACGCTCAAATTGAAAACAGAAAAAAAAGAGAAACGAGACCCTTTAGTCTCGGTTGGTATTACCAACCGAGACTAAAGGGGGTGGGCGCAGGTGCTGGCGTGCAACCCCCTTTAATCTCCGTTCATAATACCACTCGGGACTAAAGGATCCTTTAGTCCCGGTTGGTTCACCCGGGACTAAAGGGAGGGACCTTTTGTCTCTCATCATTAGTCCCGGTTTGACTTGAGAGACTTATTCCCCTTACCAACTGGGACTAAAGGCCCTCTCCCTACCAGTGATGTTTCAAGTACATGGACCAACAGAAACAAGAGATTATTTTGGAAAGATTGCTATTGTGTATTTCCTAGTTAAGTTACGGTTTGCATTGTTTCTTCATGATTGCTTCTACACTACTATGGACTTCAGGACTCAGAGGCCAGACCCTGACCCTATACAAACTAAAAGCCTGAAGGAAAAAAAATCTCGAAGGTGGGCTTATTGCCGTATATAGTGGAATCATGTGAACTGTTTGTACTTCAATCTGTCTTTAGCGTCCATGCTTCTAACGTGCAACTAATAAAAAAGCTTTCATTTTATATGTCCATGCTTCTTCAATATATAATCACTTCAAGCCAACAAGGTTCCTTTCCACGTGGCCTTCCTTCTGCAACAACTATACCTATATCTGCATCTTACTGGCTAGAACTGGAATAATATTTTTCTTAAGAGAGAGAACTATACCCATATTGATGATGGTGCTGCCATTTGGGTACCATCTACCTACATGTGATTCATGATTATCAATGGTACTCATCATGATACCTTAGTGAATAATACAGTTTTGTCAGCCAAGATGGGAAATTCTGGACAAGGCAAAGATAATGTCCTGTCCTATAGGACGGATTCTTACAACACCAAAAATGGTTTGGTAGTGATGCAGCAGACGGTTCAGCGGCAGTACTATTCTGTTCATTGTGTGTTCACATTGGTAATCGGAATGGTGCAGGACATCTCTACTTTCTTCCTCCTGCCTCCCATTTCTATTCTATTAAGAGAAAGACAATGTTCAACGGGCATGCAATGTGTTTCTTGCTGCTATTCTGTGAAAGCAACAAAATACTATATATCTTGTTGATAAAGGACCAGATATAGCACTTGAGGATTCAGCAGCGAGCATGAGTGGGCTTCTTCTGCTTACTGCTGTGACAAAAGGCTTGCAAGCCACGGCAACCGTGCTAGTCCTGCTTGCAGGCTACGTGATATGGTTAATGCTATCCTGAATCCCTACCACATGCTCACTGGCCATGTGCATGCGAGAAAGTTTGTGCACTTGCCACTGGAAATATTGATGTCCTTTCTGGACATCAGAAGTGCATCTGCTTGCACTTCCATAGGCCAACTCCTCTAGCACCTGTTTGCTTCTTCGTTTCTAGATCCCATTTTATTGGTTTTGTTTACTGCACATTGTACCCCCAAATAGATTAATGAAAAAGACAAGAGGATACATCCATTAAATGTCATATTGATATAAATTCAGTTTCCGGCCGGCTCACAATTATGTTTCTCCCGTCAGACCCGAAGGTAGTGGAAAAACTAGCAAATAGGTGAATGAGAACTTCTTGCTGGATTTATAGATAGTACATTATCTTGATTGATTTAATGGAACGTAAAATTCGAATTATGCTTATGAATTACTCCATAGGGGAGTCTAAACTCTAAAGTGAACTATGTATATTGGAATAGGGGGAGTCTGCCTTTTCATTAGTATCACATGGGCAGTCCCAATGGACGATTTCTAGTTGTAGATTCTAAGAGTAATTAATATTTATAGAAACTATCCATTCCAATCCTAGTTTCCATAAGCAGGGTGATAACTTAAATGCCACATTAAAATGAGACAGATCAATTGTGGCTTCTAGTTCTATACACCACAGACTGCAACAATTTTACATGTTCCTCGAGATGGTGGCGAATAAAGGACAACAATACGCTTCCCAGAAGACGAGTGAATCAGAAAAAAAAAATTTTGATGAAACAGGAGGGGAAAAGACCCCTACTGATTATATATTAAAAAGAAAGAAACAAAGCGTACAGAGTGTGCAAAGGCTAATTACATCAGGAAACAAAAAAAGACAGAAAGAAAATTGCTATTACATGACTGAATCTATCCATGTAACCATAGTTTGTTTCCTAGAAGCTTTTGCTCGTAGAACAACTAGAGCAAATTCAGATTTGAACCGCTGAGCTGCGAATTGAAGAGATGGCTGCTGTCCTCTGAAGATCAAATCATTTCGCGCCATCCAAATGGTCCAACACATCAGAATGATGATGTCCATGAAGAATTTCACTTGTAACTGAGCTTTAAAGGAGAGGAGAATATCATAGGGAGCCACAGGGGGGATTAAAAGATGGATCAAATTCCAACACCCCAAGGCAAAGGGGCACAAGAGGAAAAGATGTTCTACGGTTTCTTCGACTTGCTGGTTGCAAAGCACGCAATTATACGAAGGCAGCACTCTGTTTTTCCTCCTTAAAATGTTTCGTGTGCTCAAACGGTCCTTCAATAGTAACCAGAAGAAGACTTTGTGTTTGTTTTGAGCAGAGGCCTTCCATAGCCAGGAATAGCAGGGATAAACTTGTCTTGAACCAATCAACTGCTTATATGCTCTAACTGAGGAGTAAATTGGAGAACCCCAGATGTAACTCCATACATCATCTGCATCAGTGTCAAGTATGTCATTAAGATCACCAGCAAGAACCAGGAGTTGTTGAAAAGCTTCCTCTGAAAGTGGCAAGGTGAAGAGGTGTGCCAGTTCCTCAGTGGCCATTGCTTTAGAGACTGTGATATGTTGCTGCCTAGCAAAAGAGAATAGCTGGGGGAGGCCTTGACTGCGAGTGGATCCTCCCCAAAGATCATGCCACAGGGAGCAGGTGTCACCTTTTTGAACTAAGACAGATGTGAGGCCTTTGAATTTTTGCAGCAATCTTAGGTTGTCACGCCACCAGAAAGAACCCTTCAAAGTATGATTTGGCAGCTTACCATTGCTGTAATGTTTTTCCCGGACCAGTTGAACCCATGGAATCTCTGCCTTGTTGAAGAATTTGTGCAAATTTTTCATCAGTAAGGCCTCATTGTGAATTTCCAACTGCAAGACACCTAAACCTCCCTCTTTTTTAGTAAGCAAACCATTTCCCAAGCTGCTTTGGGTGGTGTTTTGGCATTGATATCAGCCCCTCTCCACAGACAATGTTTTCTATACTTATCAATTTGTTTAATGACTGTTTTGTGAAGCTTGAAAGTGCAGAGGTTAAAAGTTGGCAGGGAAGTGAAAACAGCATTTGTCATCTGAAGTCTGCCAGCTTGGGATAAGAATATAGAGGTACAGGCAAGCCTCCTTTCACATTTAGAAATTAATGGCAGGAAATCAATCACCTAGGGCTTTGTTGTCCCAAGAGGCAGGCCTAAATAAGTGAAAGGCATTGAGCCAATTGAGCATCCCAGAGTGTTGGCCAAGACTTCCATCTTCTGATCCTCTATATTAATTGGCACCATCATGGATTTAGAATAATTAACTCTGAGGCCTGAAGAGGTGGCAAAAGTCTGTAAGAGACTCTTCAAGAAAGTGAGCTGTCGAGCACAACCTTCCATGACAATGAGGGTGTCATCTGCATATTGGATGATAGGGAAATCTGAGGTGAAAGCCAGAGGTTTGGGTAGCTTCAGCAAGTTCATATCCTTGGCTTTGTTGATGAGTGTTTGCAAAAAGTCAGCTGCAAGAACAAAAAGTAAAGGAGAAAGGGGATCACCCTGTCTAACACCTCTCCTGCAGTGAAATGTTTTACCAGGAACACCATTAAGAAGGACAGCTGAAGTCCCTGAAGAGAAAACAGATGACATACAATGCAGCCATTTTTGACTGAAACCTTTGAATTCCATGATTTGTAGCATGGTTTGGTGCTCAATTCTATCAAAGGCCTTTTCAAAATCAAGTTTTAGAATTATCAGCTCCTTTCCAGACTTATGACAGAGATAAAGATATTCAAAGGCCCAAGCTAGACAATCCTGGATTGTTCTTGACTTAATAAAACCATATTGGTTTTTGTGAAAGAAAAAAAAAGTTTGCAAGAAAGGACAACAATACGCTTCCCAGTAGACAAGAGTGAATCAGAAAAAAAGTTTAACAAGAACCATTACGAGACCACGCTGTCCTCGACTCTCCTTGCCGGAACGACCTCGTGCTCTCTCTCTCTCCTCAAGTTGCTTCCCAGGAACACAAAGAACACAGCAAAAATCCTCTTGCGTCCTCTCCGAAATCCCACCTCTAAATTGATGAATTAAGCTTTGCATGTCACATCACCTCTTCCTCCATCTAGAGAGCTTTCAGTTCTGCTAGGGAGCTCTTTTTGGCGTGGAGTATTGGAGGAGATCGAGGAAGGTCGCCCTCCATGCCTGCTGCAGTTGTTTCCACGCCGGCAGCGCATGCGACCACGACCACAGCGGGCGAGTAGGGCTGGCGCAGTCGCGTCGGTGCAGGTGGCGCAGGCGAGCACTGCCGCTGTGGGCGCAGTCACGTCGGTGCGGCCGTGCGGGCGGTGCAGGCGAGCACGGCCGCGGTGGGCGAGCAGGCGTCGTAGTCGTGACGGCGTGCAGTAGGCGAGCAGAGCAGATGCGATCGCTTTGGCGCAGGTGAGTTGAGCGGGTAGGTCGCGGCGGTGCAGTGGATCCGGATGGACTCGACTCGTTTCTTCCCAACGGCGTTTTGCTCGTGTCCATGTGCCTCATTGCTAGCGTCAACTGCGTTTCGCCAGGAAGAAACCGTTTCTCCGATTTGCCATCTCTCTCTTCGTTAATTCGGTTGCCATGTTGGATTTTTAGGCCTCTTAAATGCGGATGCAAACCGGCTCTTAAATGCCGTTGGGACTGCCCTAACTGCTTGCTGAGAAAAATTTCACACAAAAAATATAAAATGATTAAAAATAGCATATCCAGTTCCACATGAACACCAATAGTAGGTCCATAGTACAATAATGCAGAACTCATTAAGAGCAAACAGCTTCCATCTCTTGTAAGACTTGCTTTTGTTGCGTTTCCATTTCATTATATCCCCTCCGGGTTAATTTGAACAGCTCTTCCGTTGGCATTAGCTAGCCAGAAGCAGGAAATAATCCTAAGGTTGAAAACATTGTTGTTGAGAGAAGATCATGAAAAATGATATACTCAACAACTGCTGATATGCCTGCCATGCCTGCACCTTTTGGAAATTAATAAATTTGAGAGTGTTCAACGTGTGTGAGAAAATGCATTAGGACTGAAAGAAAGTGAGGACAGAGCTGAGCTATTTCCTAGGCCATGTACAGGTTGTTTTCAAAACTTCAAATTTGCACTAGTCACTACCTTGCTTGTCTGTGCTTTCATAGTTTCATTTGTAGGTTCACAAAAGAATAAGAAGTGTAGTTTTATGTACTATGCATTACATTTCCGGCATGGCACGATCCGCCAGCCACGCCGCCGCGCCCGCCCCGCCGCGCCGCCGCGCCCGCCCGCCCCGCCGGACCCGCCCCGCCCCGCCCCAGCCCCGCCCCGCCCCGCCCCAGCCCCGTCCCCCCGCGCCCCAGCCCCACGCCGCCGCGCCCGCCCCGCCTCGCCCACCGCCCCCTCCCTCGGCTGCCCCCTCCCCTGCTGCCCCTTCTTGAGGAGAAGAGTGGCCGGAGGAGGAAGGAGAGGGGACCCGCCACCCCTAGCCCCGGTCGGGCCTCGTCGGCTGCCAAGGAGAAGGAGGAGGAGGAGGAAGCCGGCTGCCAAGGAGAAGCAGGAGGGGGGAGAAGGAGGAGGAGATGGAGAAGGCCGACGGGGAGGAGGGTTAGGAGACGTCGAAGGATCCATTGCCACAGCCGCATCTGGCGTCGGTGCTTCACCCCTTGTGAGTGCTTTCTCGACTTCCTCTCGATTTCAGTAATTTAGTTACAAATTAGTGATGAATTAGTGATGTTGGATATATAATTATAGATACATATAGACATGTATGTATAGAAATGTATGGTTAGAATTTTTGATATAGAATTATAGATAGGTATAGAAACTTAATTTGGATTTAGAATTTAAGATATAGAATTAGAACTTGTCAGGCATCTCAATTTGAATTGTAATACTTGTCATGTGTCCGGCCATCAAGGAGCCGTGTGAAGAAATTTTTTGTGTGGCCCGACCTTCGTGTTGTGGCTTTTCTTGCAGGTTTTGAAAACCTCCCAGTGAGGGGAGGTGCTGTCGAAATTTTTAATTGAAACTATTATGTTCATTTTTTTTAGGAGTTGAGCACCGAGCCACCGGCCTCTGCCATCGGCTTCCCGCTGCCTTCCTCGATCTTCTTCAAGCCAGCAAGGTGAGACATCGTCTACAAGGCACATGTGATTTGTCCGGCCATCGAGCCGTTGGAAGAAAACGCGTCTGTAGCCCGGCCTTCGTGCTGGGCTTTTGTTGCAGGTTTTGGAAACCTCACCTTACTGGGGAGGTGCTGTCGAAATTTATATTTGACACTATTATGGTCATTTATTTCAGGTTCCCGGTGCCTTCCTCCGCCAGGGGTCCGTAGCTGCAGCCGCCCTCGTCTTCAGCCCAGCAAGGTGAGGCAAATTTCATTCTCTTTACATATGACGTCGTAGATCACGAAACCTAGTTAGGCGTCTCCCGTTCGAAAGAGATACAGTTTGAAATACGCAAAACTTTGCATATTTATGGCTGTATCTGTTTCGAATTGTCCACATTTTTTGGACAGCCCGTGGATGCGTAGATGGGGTTAGTTTCTATGGTCTACTCCGATCCGAGACAGAGTTTTGGTAGCGCCTCCCCGTTGTTCTCCGGATACACAATCTCCCTAACGGGACGTGTATTTGGAGAACAGCGGGGAGGTGCTGCCAAAATTCTGTCTCGGATCGGAGTAGACCATAGGAACTAACCCCATCTACGCATCCACGGGTGGGATTAGGACCTATCTTTACCTATTAGAATGTGTAGACATTGTGTAGATGATGCCATGTATTTTATATGACTCGCTGATATGATAGAGAATGGGTGACCGTGAGTAGATGTACAAAGGATGGGCACCAAATGGTCGTTTGACACAAGAATGGATTGACAATGCTCAAGCTTTCATGGATGAAGCATTTAGAAAGGTTAAAGGGCCTAATGACAGTAAAACGATATGGTGTCCCTGCGGAAAGTGCGGAAACTCGCGCAAAAGGACAAAGGAGGTCATGGCAGCTCATCTCCACAACTTTGGTTTTACGAGAGACTACTCCAAGTGGACCTTTCATAGTGAAACCTGTCGTATGAGATCCGAGGCCGTGAGACAACGCATCGGAGAACTTGATAGTGATGCTGGAGTAGCAGACATGATAGATGACTTTCATGAAGCACATTTTCAAGGAGAACGTTCAGAGGAGGAGCCAGAGCCAAGCACGAAGGCGTATTATGACATGTTGGCTACAGCACAAAAACCCCTTCACAAGCACACCAACCTATCTCAACTAGACTCCATCGGCCGCCTAATGGCCGTAAAGTCCTAGCATAACCTGAGTCGAGAATGCTTCGATGCTTTGGTGACCGTTTTTGGTGACATGCTTCCCGAAGATCACATTTTGCCGAAGAACATGTATGAAGCCCAAAAAGTCCTTCGTGCACTTAAGATGCCATACGAGAAGATACATGCCTGTCCGAATGGATGTGTCTTATTCAGGAAAGATCATGAGAAAGCCACGCACTATCCGAAATGTAAAGCATCTCGGTACATTGAGGTAGACTCTGGTGAGGGTCGTCCAAAGACGCAGCTCACGACCCCAGTGAGTGTCCTGCGGTACCTCCCGCCCATACCGCGGATCCAACAGATGTACATGACTGAGGAATCTGCGAAGCAAATGATTTGGCACAAAACAGGTCGCCGATACAGTGATAACCTTACACATCCATCCGATGTTGAAGCATGGACAAAGTTTGATGAGAAGCATGCTGACAAAGCGGGAGAGGCTCGCAATGTACGTGTTGCGCTGGCGACAGATGGGTTCAATCCTTATGGAATGTTAGCTGCCCCATACACTTGTTGGCCCGTGTTTGTAATCCTCCTCAATCTACCCCACGGCATTGTCTTTCAATGGCAGTACATATTCGTGTTGTTGATAATTCCTGGATACCTGGGAGATAATATGTGTGTGTACATGGAGCCTCTTATTGATGATTTGCTCAAGTCTTGGAATGAAGGGGTGGTGACATACGACCGAGCTACGAAGACAAACTTCAAAATGCACGTGTGGTACATGTACTCCTTGCATGACATGCCGGCTTATGGGATATTTTGCGGCTGGTGTGTCCATGGGAAGTTCCCTTGCCCAGTATGCAAGGCAGCTCTGATGTTCATTTGGTTGAAGAACGGTGGGAAGTATTCTTCATTCGACAAACATCGACAATTCCTCCCTCTTGACCATCAATTCAGACGAGACACAAAGAATTTTATGAAAGGTGTCGTAGTTAAAGATCCACCCCCGCACATGATGACTGGTGCCGAGGTTCAAGGTCAGGTAGATGCTCTCATGCTCAAAGAAGGAGAACATCGTTTTGTGGGATATGGTGTGCAACATGCCTGGACTCAGAAGTTGGGCATGTGGAGGCTACCCTACATGAAAGATCTTCGTCTTCCACATAACATTGATGTGATGCACACCAAAAAGAATGTTACCGAGGCACTATGGGGTACAATCATGGATATACCGGAGAAGAGTAAGGACAATGTTAAGGCTAGAGTCGATATAGAAATGTTATGCGATAGGCCAAAGCAAGTCATCCCGAAGCCTGTACCGGGCAAGAAATGGAAAAGGCCTAAGGCTGATTTCGTCCTTAGTAGGGAACAAAGAAAGGAAGTACTAGAATGGATAAAATTTAATGTTCCCTGATGGGTATGCTGTGAATCTGAGGAGGGGAATCAATTTAACTTCTCTAAAATTAAAGGGGCTGAAAAGTCATGACTACCACATTTGGATCGAGCGGCTTCTTCCGGTGATGGTTCGAGGCTATGTGCCTGAGCATGTGTGGCAAGTGCTGGCAGAGTTGAGCTATTTCTTCCGTCAGCTTTGCGCTAAGGAGTTATCTCGTGCTATGATTGACAAACTAGAACAAATTGCACCTGTGTTGCTCTGTAAGATAGAGAAGATCTTTCCACCCGGCTTCTTCAACCCGATGGAACATATGATTTTGCACCTCCCACGCGAGACACGATTGGGGGGGCCGTGCAGAACCGTTGGTGCTATCCAATTGAGAGGGTTTGCAAGGTTCTTCGAAGCACATGTAAAAATAAAAATAAAATTGAAGCTTGCATTGCAGAGGCACAAATTCTGCAGGAGGTGTCAAACTTCACAACTAAATACTATGCGGAGCACCTTCCCAGCGTGCATAATCGCCCTTCTCGATATAATGCTGGAGAAAATGAATCGAACCTCAGCCTTTTCCGAGGACAACTAGGGAGTGCAAGTGTTCGGACGCGCAAGACCTTATCCCTTGAAGAGTGGCGCACTATCACGATATATGTTTTGCGCAACCTTGAGGAAGTACGGCCATACATAGAGTAAGTTGTCGTTAAATCTCATCATTTCCTTTCTTGTATGTTGCCTCATCTGCATCCAACCTCATTTGATTAGGTGCAATGAATTTATTGGGCAATTTTGGGGTCATTCAAGGCCACCAAACGACCACGAGGAGGAAACCCTTCTTCGCCAGGGTGCGGTTGATAGGATTTCACCGGACATAACAGCGGGAACCAGAAATCCCGATTTCATTGCCTGGTTCAAACAGAAGGTAATTTAGCTCGTACTCAGTACATTAAAAGTATTTTAGCTCATACTCAGTATCGCATTAACCACTATCCTCCCTGAACTTGCAGGGTCTAACCGATCCGTTGATGAATCCTGAGGTGAGGCAGGTTTCGGGAGGTTTCGCCTTCAAGGTGAACTCATATAATGTTTATGATGTGAATGGGTATCGCTTTCACATGACAAAATACGAGGAGCAAAGGCCCAATCGAAGAACCACAAATAATGGAGTTTGTACGCGCAGCTCATCCGATGGGGTAGATTACTATGGAAGACTTCAAGAAATATACGAACTCGAGTATCATGGTTGCAAACCTCTTAAACCTGTCATATTCAAGTGTCATTGGTTTGATCCAAGCGCTCGCGGTATGAGACAGAATAAGAATCTTGGGCTCGTCGAAATTAAGCAGTCATCTGTGTACCCAGGGCACGATGTCTATATTGTGGCCCAACAGACCACACAAGTATATTACCTCTCATACCCTTGTAAAACTGACAAGCGTCTCCAGGGTTGGAGTGTCGTGTACAAGGTATCACCACACGGTAAACTACCTGCCCCAAACAATGATGATTACCACCTACTAGACCCAAACACATATGACGGAGAGTTCTTCCAAGAGGATGGGCTAGAAGGGAGCTTTGAGATAGACTTAACCCAAGTGATCTAAATGGAAGTATACAATGAAATGGGTGTCGACGATGATGATGCAGAAGAGGTTCAAAATGATGACGACTTAAGATTACTTGAGCGATTACGTTTAGGAAATGACAATGATGATGATGACACCGTTCCGCCTTTGGAGCACGACGTTGAGTCTATGGACATGCGAGATAGTGATGATGACTATGATCCGAATGTTCCAGATTATGATGATTATTTCTAAAACATGTAAGATCCGTACTAGCTGTAAATATGTTTATAATTTACTAGGATATTTTGTTTCATGTACTAGTATAATTTGTTTCTTATTTATTACTAATTGATATTTAAATGTAATTATGTACTAATTGATTTACTCTTGTTTATTTCAGGTGTTTGATCCAAGATGCCGCCAAAGAAGAAGACGGTGTCGAAGCAGCGCGGCCGTTTGGTGAGGAACCTCAATGACTTGTACCAGGACGAGGCTCAGGGCTCCGGGATGATGAGGAGGGTGTCGAGGTCCCCCTCCGTGGCACCCTCCGGTTTGTCTGGAGCCACGGGTCGCAAAAGTGCACCCTCTCCAGTTGCGGAGTCGTCGTCGTCGTCGTCGGAGGAGGAGGAGGAGGAGGAGGAGGAGGAGGAGGAGGAGGAGCAGGAGGTGCAGCAGGAGGATGATGAGGTGCAGGGGGGAGGAGGAGTAGGAGGAGGAGGAGGCGGGGGCGGGGGCGAGGCCGAAGGTCTATGTGCGAGGCCATTCGACACTTCCAGAGCGACCCAGACTACCTGCGAACTGCCCGATTATTAGACTCGAGGGAACACGGTAATTTATCTTAACCTTTTCATTGGTTCTCTTCAAACTCACATTCAAACTAATACATTTTGTGAATCATTTTGGCAGGGGGTGGAAGATCGAGAGTCCAGGTGGTCACAACCGTCTTCCCAATGGCATCTTGGGCGTTTTGACCAGGCTTCACTACCCCGGGTTCGTGTGGGTTGGCGAGGGAGATGCTCGCCGAGAGGTGCTGGTGACGTCGTTTGACCACTACGCCCTCATGCCCGATGTCCAGGATTCGACTGGGCGGGTGTTCCCGAACAAGGCCGTCCGGATGGTTTCCGAGTTCTGGGTGTGTCTTCCTATCAATAAATTATGTTTCTGAATAAACTGACTTAATTGGATTTGACTCATGTATTGACAACACTTTTATATGCAGGATTTCTACAGAGCTTTGCCGGGATACGAGGCGGCGGCGAATGACAACGCCATGTTCATTTGTCGAAAACTTGTATCGGATATGATTTACGAGTCCCGCGTCTCGCAAAACATAGTCTGGAAGGCTCAGCAACATGAGAAAGTCTGAAAGTCGGACATGCGAAACCTCCGGCTCACTCCAGAACAATACATGTAGGTAAATATGCTCAATTCATTTTTCTTAGATTACATTTGCTCAATTTGATGTTCTTGTACGGTATGCACTTGATGACGTGTAGGTGCCTCCATGGTGGTGTGCCGACCGGCCTCAGGTTTGGAGGGCAATTGTGGCCAAGTGGTTTGAGCCGGATTGGGAGGCAAAGCACCTCGAGCGCCAGCAACGACGTTTGAAGATGGCGGGTCTGGCACACCACCAAGGCCCCATTAACCTTCGTGAGTTTGGTCATAGATGGGTACGTTTATTTATTTCTTTATTTCGATTTGTTGTTGTCTAACTCTCAATTATTCTAACACCCACTTTGTTGTTTTCTTGCAGTCTCAGGCACATGAGAATCAACCTTACAACGAGCTCCAGGCATATGGCATAGCACACAAGGGCAAGGCCAAGGCCGACGTCACCTTCAGCGTGGATGACCCACCCGAGGCGTACCGCAACCCGACAATCCAGTCCCGCATCACAAGGTACGTCACGATGGCAAGGGAGGTTCATGGGCCAGACTTCGATCCGGTGACAGAGCCTCTTGATAGAGAAAGCGTCGTGAGGAGCGGAGAAGGCAGGATGCATGGACGGTACCATGTTGGTGACAGTCTCCTGGTTCCGTCCGCTGTTCCGACGCTCGCGGCAGTTCGATCTCGAGATAGGGGCACGAGCTCAGCCCCGCCCATACAACGGCGGCCCACTGCTACGCAGACGTTGCATGAACAGTTCCAGGTTATTTCTGTTGTCTCTGTCATCCATTGATATTTACATATGATTGCTTTGTATTCTAATTTTTCGATCAAATATTGTAGGCCCAACTTGCAGCAGAGAAGGCCGAGCGGGAGAGGCAGGTAGAAGAGACGCACAGGCAATCCCAGGAGCAGCTACGACAGATGCACGAGGTCCACCAGAAGCAGATGGAAGCGTTACAGTCGGCCCACAATCAGCAGTTTGAATCCGTGCTTCAATACTAGGAGAACCTTGGTCACGCGGTGGCGCCACAGGTGCAACTCCCTCCACTACCGCAGGTGCAACTCCCTCCACTACCACAGGCGTTCTTTCCTCCACTCGCTCGACCGGCCGCTATTTCTCCGGTGAGTTACTTTCGAACCCTGCTATTTTTTCTAGTAGTGACCTAGAATAACTTCATACAAATGCTAAAAACCTTGTACATTCATTTTTGTCAATTTGACCATGTGTCGTGCGGCACCACATGGCATGTGTCCGGCCATCGAGCCGTGAGAAGAAATTTTTGTGTGGCCCGACCTTGGTGTTGTGGTTTTTCTTGCAGGTTCTGAAAACCTCACAGTGCAGGGGAGGTGCTGTCAAAATTTTTAATTGACACTTTAAATTCTACGCAGGATCTATCGGCGGCATCAAATGATGGGCCTGTAGCATACGACGGGTCCCCGCCAGCTCAGCAGACTCCTTGGGGTGGGATGCAGTGGGTGCCACCTGGCCCGTGGCCGAGACCTGGCCCTCAGCAGTCGCCTGGCCCTCAGCAGCCGCCTCACAGTTGGCTGGGGATGCCACAGGCGTCTGGGTGGGTGCCGTGGCCACAGCAGCCGCCGACGGGGTCCCAATCGCCGCATGATCAGCAGCCGGACGAGTGAGTTCGTGGACTTAGCTACTTTTATTTGCATTTGGACATTTGTGACTTGCACTGGACCATTGTGACTTGGAGTTCGTGACATTTGTGACTTGCACTGGACCATTGTGACTTGGAGTTCGTGAATTTGTCGATTATGTGATCTTTGGTGGACTATGTCATGATTACGAACAGCCTGTGATGAATATATATGCCTGTGATGAATTTATATGCCTGTGATGAATATTATATATGCCTGCGATGATTTATGTGAATATTTGAGGCTGCTGAAAAAATGAAAAAAAAAATCTCTTCGCCGAGAGCAGAATCCCTTGCTCTCGGCGAAGGGGCCGTGTGCACTGTGCCCTGGAGCCTTATTCGCTGAGAGCCAAATCCATAGCTCTCGGCGAAGGGACCCCCTTCAACGAGAGCCAAACATTTTGCTCTCGGCGAAGAGAGCACCTTCAACAAGAGCTAAATATTTTGCTCTCGGCGAAGGGACCACCTTCAATGAGAGCTAAAAGTTTTGCTCTCGGCGAAGGGACCACCTTCAACGAGAGCTAAATATTTTGCTCTCGGCGAAGGAGTGGCCCCCACTCCTAACGGAGGGACCGTGCCGTGACCGTAAGAGGGGCTTCGACGAGAGCCAAGTGCGCCTCTCGGCGCATATCCGCCGAGAGGGTCCACCAAAGCTCTCGGCGAAGGTCTCTTCGCCGGTACAGGTTCAACGTGAGGCCTTCGCCGAGAGCAAACTCTCGGTGAAGCATTCGCCAAGAGGGAAAGAGCCTTCACCGAGAGGATCCCAGCTCTCGGCGAAGACCCGGAATCCAGTAGTGATTACTCCCTCCATCCTCTAATATATGACGTTGATTAGTACAAAAATGAGCTAACCAACATCATATAAAAAAGAATGGAGGTAGTATTAAAACGGTGCTCATAGTGCTCGATGTGCCAACTCATCTAGCGGCTTCCTTCTATGGTTTTTAGGTCCCTTTATATTGGCTTTGTAACTAAGAGTTTAATGTACCACCAATAAATGAAGGAAATAAACCAGATGCCAGACTTGGGCACCCAATTAAATGTCAGGTTGCTATAAATTCAATTTCCCCCAATTAAGTTTATCTCATGTTCTCCGCCTAACTTTAAGTAGTACCAAGAACTAGAACTACTACACAAACCTCCATCACCACCAGCCCCAAATTCTCTGAATCACCACAGATTTTGGTGCTTGTTGGATATAGCTTGGTGGTGATGCAGATGTAGCACTATAATCGGCGTACCATGAACCTGCTCTAGAGCCTATGGAAAGAATTGGGATTAATTTTTTCCACATTTGTAAATAAGTGTCTAGTTGCACACATGTTTGCAAGTTGAAAGATTTTTACACTATTTTTCTAAAAGATAAGGAGTTTAAAATTATTATAAATGAACTGCTCAGAAGAGAACATAATTCACAGTATTGATAAAGAAAAATCAGATGTCAGATGCTGAAGGTATACATAATGTCTGGCATGACTATAGTATGGCGTTGCCTGAAAACACACTGCTTACATATGTCAAATGGGGTATGCAGTTAATTTGGGTTTTGTCCATTTCATACAGTGAATGTTTGAAGCTCTAATAAAGAAAGCATGTACGAGTGAAGAAGCAACAGAAATTAATGTAGAGGCCTAATGACGGAAGATCATGTCATGTCACCTACAACACACAAAAGGTTAATACATGAATATGTATTGTTTGTCATGGCAGGCATCAGGAAGGAGACATACAGAGTCGGCAGCGAGTGCGGCAAATTCATTTCTCCTCATACTTGTCACATGGTCCAGCTAGAGTGGATCACCGAGGGAGCATATCGCAGTTGGTTGTAAACCCATTGGAGATTTCTATCCCTCTAGCTTCATGCACATTAAGTTCATTTTGCCAATAGATTCTCGATCCTGTGAATGCGGTGTGCATCTCGATCGTCAAGCAGTAGGCTTCTTGAGAGTCTTAAAGTGAATATAGAATGTAAGTAGAAAATTACCTATTCGGGATTTCGGGTGACTCCTCAGAAAAATGAGTCAAAAGTGTGCAGTTTGTCACAAGCCAAAATTCATGGAAAACAGTGGTGTCTATATGTTGTTTATCAGGACATTTGGTTGTCTCCTGACGAGGCTGGTTGATACTGAGCAAAGAGGGAACGACACCAAAATCTTGATAAGTGCTCTGGACATAATTGAAGAATCTCGACCACTCACCCACACTGAAGCTATGCTGCGTCGCCTGGCCACCCAAGAAACCCAGAAAATCCACAGCGAGAAACTTGCTTTTTGGTGGCAACGGTGCAATTTGAAAATTGCGGTGGAATGGGATGAAAACTCTTGGTTTTTTCACTCTGCAGCGAACGGGCGCCGGAGGAAAAATGCCATTCCGGTGCTTGAGAGTGAGGGGAGAGTGTTTAACTCCCATGAAGCGAAAGCCTCCATCCCCTTTGATTTTACAGTGACCTCCTTGGCTCTCCATCTTCTACGGAGTCACTACGGGATGTCTTTGCCGTGCGCCGGGGGATTTGCCGTGCGCGTTTTCTCGGACGCACGGTAAAGAGCCCACTTTGCCGTGCGTTTCTTTTTACGCACGGCAAAATCTCTTTGCCGTACGTCGTCTTTTTTGACGCACGGCAAAGAACATTTGTTGTGCGTCTCTACTTTTGGCGCACGGCAAACTAACTGCCTTTACCACTATCCGCAACTGTTACCAACTATTTTTTTCGGTCCCTTTGCCGTGCGTTATAAGAAAACACACGACAAAGATATATCTTTGATGTGCACTACGGCAAGGCGCACGGCAAACATATACATAAGTTTGCCGTGCGTTTTCCTACGACGCACGACAAAGTGTTTTTAAAAAATTGATTTTTGTACTTTTTTATTTCTCCACTACAAAAATATTATTTTGTACTTTATATTTCAATTTTATACATGTCTCGATAAATTTACTATTTTTTACAATTATTTGTCACTTAAAGAATTTTTGCCGTACAGGTCAAATTTGAACTGCAAGTGCGTAAAGTAATAGAGTAAAGTTTTTAGAAAAATGATATTCATGTAATTTAATCATTTTTAAGACCTTATTCATGAAATTGGATGAAATTTTGAACACTTTGTTCGCGAATCATGAAAATCCACATGTGGATGCAATGTTTTTTAATTGTATAAAATGCAAACAAAGTTTGAAAATCATGTGATTCGTCAAGGGCTCATGATATCCTATGTGAAGCTTGTGATAAATCATATAGATTGTTTTGAGCAAGTCGTCTTGGATGGTGTTTAAAACCAAGTATCTCACTAGAAGTTTCAGAGTGTTGAGAGCCATATGATTAAGTTTATAGCCATAGTAAAATTCAAATTTGAATTTGAATTCAAAATTTTTTATTTAGGCAATATACAACTTTTATTGCCTCATCCTAATTTATGGTAATTTTCGGATCCATTTGATAATTTTAGTAAATTAACTCTAATTATGAGGTTGAAATAGATATAAATGGAAAAGGTCTTTGCCATGCGCCAAGGTACACAGCGCACGGCAAGGAACGTTTGTCATGCGCCGCGGAGCTGTAGCGCTCGGCAAAACCGAATTGGCCCACCTACCGGCCCATTTAACAGACCACCCCAGCCCACAAGCACCTCCCCGGTCCACCACCACTCTAGCCGCTAGCGACCGTCGATCTCCGATCTGATGGTCCAGATTCAACAAGCAATCTGTATAATAACGCCACATTCCCCCCCCAAACCATAGACCTTGCCCCTCCCACACCCACCCCCGCGCAGCCTCCCTCCCTCATCCCGCCGCCGCCTCTTCTCCCTCCCACGTTCTCGGCGAGCGGCCTCAGTTGAGCGGCGGCGGATCTGGCGAGCGACGGCGGCCTAGGCGAGTGGCGACCTCGGCAGATCCAGCATAAAGGCCTTGGCGACCGCCATCGCGCAGATCCAGGGGAGAGGAAGCGGTGGCCGGCGGGCTCCTCCCCACAGGTGGGGGATCCGGCGCGGCGGCCACCTTCCTCTCCAGTGTCAAAGAGCAGCGGGGTCAGCTCCTCCTGCTCCATGGCGTGGATGCTAGATACGGTTGTCCCTCCCCTGCGGCCGGCGTGTGGAGGCCGGATCCGGCATGTGTCGGCCAGCGCCGTCGCCTCGTCTCCCCCGCATCCCACCTCCTCCTCCTCCCTCCCAAGGCGGTGTAGTGGCTGCTTCGACACAGGCGCGAGCGGGCCTCCTCCTCCTCCCGCCCAAGGCGGTGTGGCGGGCTCCTTCGACAGCGGCACGGCCGGCTCCTCCTGTGATGGCGGTGCGGCCGGCTCCTCCGACGACGACGACGCGGGGAGAGAGCATGGCGCAGGGGATCTGAGCCCTCCCCTCCATCTCCGGCCGCCCCATCCCTCCTTTCCTGGTGGAACAGTGGGGCATCAGATCCGGTGTGGTGGTGGCGTGGCGGCGGCGGCACTGGCCCCGGCCCGGTGGTGGCCTGGGCGGCCCCGGAATGCATTTTGAATTTTTTTTTTGGTTTGTTTGCTGTGCGTATGAGAGGTAGGAGCACGGAAAATGTTCTCGAACTGCCGTTTGTTGGCACCGTCCGTCTGTTCCTTTTTTTTGCCGTGAGCTGACGAAAATGCACGGCAAAGATCATTTTCCGTGCGTGTGAGAAAAAACATATGACAAAGTTCCCCGGGCAATTTGCTGTCGTGCGGCCTTTGCCATGCGTTTCCCATGAAAACGCATGGCAAAGGCTTTGCCATGCGCCGCGGGCGCACGGCAAATCCGCTGTTTCCCGTAGTGAGTGGCATTTCCTTCTCTCCCAGCTGTATCCCCGCCTGGACGTTGCTGGGTTGGATCTATCTGGCCCGTTTACTCATGATGAAATTGCTGTGGCCCTCTGTCGGGATTTCTGGCCGGTCCTCAAACCAAAAGTCGAGCAACTCTTCGATGAGTTCTCTGCCAGCACAATTGACCTTGACGGTCTTAATAGAGCCCATCTTGTCCTGCTGCCCAAACGTGAAGGGGTTCGTCAAATTGATTATTTTAAGATCACAATGTAAACAAAGTAAATACATCATTTTTGTGATCATTGTACATTTATGAGAAGGATACACTACAAAATATTTTTATAAATTAAATATTACAAATATTTCAGGTGAATCTAGAGAGTTGAAACAATTTGTTTCATATCTGCAGCAATAAATATTCACATTAAATTATAGAAGATATTAAACTAATAAGCTATATCTTCATGGATATTCAGAAAAAAATCCTGAAGATACTGAAGTAATCTATATAATTCATTACTTGGAGTTGGAACACATATTGCTTCTTCAAAACATCTATAAATAGGCTAGCAACCAAACTCCTTACAAGCAATTCTCACCAAAAAGACTACAAGCTTTCACCAATGGATCTGAGACACCAGTTTGCACTGCTTGTTCTTACAAGCCTTCTAGCTTGTGCCACACCAACTTTCACTCATCATGAAAGGCCTAGCCGATCCACATATATAGTACGTGTGCATCCTCCACCAAACTATTCAACTGATATGAGCTCCTCCAATATTGAGACTTGGTATAGATCATTTCTCCCACCATTATTTAGCACATCCAGGCCTCATAAAACATTCATCCATACCTATAGAGAAGCCATTCTAGGTTTCGCTGTGAACCTGACAAAACATGAAGTAGAGTACGTTAAGAA
Source organism: Cenchrus fungigraminus (assembly GCA_036936925.1). Taxonomy (NCBI): domain Eukaryota; kingdom Viridiplantae; phylum Streptophyta; class Magnoliopsida; order Poales; family Poaceae; genus Cenchrus; species Cenchrus fungigraminus. The sequence continues at coordinate 19,294,141 of CM072774.1, forward strand.
GAGAGATGGTGTCCTTAAGGTATATGAAGATTACGTTGTACCACTCCTCACAACCCACACCCCAGATTTCTTGGGGTTGCGGCCCAACGGAGGGGTTTGGAGTAGCATAGGGATGGGTGAGGGAAGCATTATAGGCCGGTACTAGACACAGGGATAGATGTTTCACACAGCTCGTTTGATGATGAAGGAATGAAGCCACCCCCAAAAAAGTGGCGTGGGTCCTGTAACTTTGGAGATGTTAAATGCAACAACAAATTGATTGGTGGCAGATCATTACTAGGAGGCCAATTAAATCCTCAGGATAGCGCTGGCCATGGTACACACACTGCAAGCACGGCTGCTGGTAGATCTGTAGAAGGTGCAAGTGTCCTTGGCAGTGGAAAAGGTACTGCAGCTGGTATGGCTCCACATGCTCACCTTGCTGTGTACCAGGTATGCAACGAATTAGGATGCTCTGCCTCAAACGTTATGGCAGGAATGGATGCAGCCATTGCTGACGGTGTTGACATCCTGTCCATATCACTCGCTGGTAAATCACAGCCATTAGATGAAGATGTTATCGCCATGGGTGCATTTTCTGCCATGAGGAAAGGGATATTTGTCAGTTGTTCTGCAGGGAATTCAGGTCCATGGCCTAGCACTATACAGAATGCGGCACCCTGGGTCCTGACGGTCGGTGCAAGTACAATAGACAAGAGGATGGAAGCTATTGTCAAGCTCGGCGACGGCCGCTCGTTTGTCGGTGAGTCAGCCTACCAACCATCTAATCTTGATTCATTGCCACTGGTGCATGAGTTATATTCTGGAGACGCTAAAGGGAAGGTTGTTGCTTGTGACCTTGGTGGCCCTTCCTCCCAATTTCATTTTGGGAAGACTGTTCAGAATGCTGGTGGTGCTGGGATGATAGCACTTGGACATGAGGAGACTGGACAGAATACTTTTGCTGAAGCACATATTCTGCCAGCATCATATGTCAACTCCATAGATGCAGCTGTAATCAGACAGTACATCAAGAATTCAGACAATCCGACGGCTTCGATTGTCTTCAATGGTACGTTATTGGGAACTACTCAGCTCCAGTTGTTGCTTACTTCTCTTCTCGTGGTCCAAGCACTCATAGTCCTGGTATTCTCAAGCCTGACATAATCGGGCCTGGAGTGAATATCATTGCAGCATGGCCATTCGGAGTTGGGCCAGTAATGACAGACGGGAAGAATATGGCGTTCAATATCTTATCTGGAACATCAATGTCTGCACCTCACCTAAGTGGAATTGCAGCTATTATCAGGAGTGCACATCCGGATTGGTCACCAGCGGCAATCAAGTCAGCAATCATGACTACTTCTTATGTTGTCGACGATAACAAGAAGCCGATCCTAGATGAGACACTCAACCCAGCTGGGCATTTCAGTACAGGAGCAGGGCATGTTAACCCTTCTCAAGCTGTCAATCCAGGTCTAATCTATGACATTGATGAGGACCAGTACATTTCGTATCTCTGTGGGCTTGATGGTTACACGGATTCTAGAGTTGAAATAATCACCCATCGCAAGGGTGCGTGCAGAGAAGGAAGAAAAATCATGCATGCTGAGCTGAACTATCCGTCAATTGCAGTTAAAGGAAACATGGGCATACTTCTGGTGAGTAGGACAGTCACCAATGTAGGAGATGCAAAATCATCATACACTGTGGACATTGAGGTGCCTAATGAAGTAAGAACAGTAGTATCACCGAGCATGCTAGAATTTACTGAGGCAAATGAAAAGAAAACATTTACTGTAAGTTTAACTTGGGATGCCAATGCAATTAAGCATGCTGAGGGAAGCTTCAAGTGGGTTTCTGACAAGCATGTTGTCAGGAGCCCCATCGTAATATTCTAATGTAACCTAGTGAATTCTGAACAAGGCATGCCTGTATCTTGATAAAAGCTATAAACTTTTAGTGTTGGTGTCTTCTTGGCACGGGCAAATTAATGAGAGAAATATTTCCGGTTCAACAAAACACGAATTACTACCTGAAACCCAGAGTAGGGGTTACACAATAATTGAGACCAGTTCTACCTCCTGCGTGTCATTATACTATCATGGGTATGTTTCAATAAGAACTTGAGCGTTCCACCCACAGATCATCCCTACCTCCAGCGACACTAACATCACTTATATATCCTCATTCCTTCTCAGGGACTAGGACCTCAAAACCTCAAATACACACATCTTGCCGGCCTCTCTCGTCTTGACCACATGTCTCTGCGCATTATAAAAATAAAGTTCAAAATCCTGCTGCCAAACAACTTAGTTCTAGCTAGTTCCACTCACCACATGAAAATTGGGAGCAGGTGTTCCATTCGCCGTGTATATTATCAGAGGAAGACTATTTGCACAGAACCTAGAATAACTCCATCAGGCTCTGCATGTGGCACATCCCACTAGGAAGAAACAAATCCATTAAAAATTTGGTAGATTAATTCACAATGAATAGGTATCTTTGTTTTGCAGCCCTACATGGCTTATTACCATGGTTTTCTATTGAGGCACTTTCCATGTAGATCAGATATATATAGTTTGCAGATGAGAAGTATATGTGTACGAGCTTATTCAAAAACATGACTGATAGTACTTGTCGTATGTGAAATTACATGAATTATATAACGTTGCAAAGAAAAACTTCAATGTGTCACAAAAAATGTATACATTAACGTTTGAGAAGTGCATATATAAAATGTTGTTCGGATAGCATAGTTGAATCTTTTTTTCATCTGTTTTTTTTACCATGGCCATTCTTACAGTAATGTTCAGACCGCCACCAACAATAATGCATCCTTTTAGGATCTTAGATCCCTCAAGAGGCAAATTGTTCAGCCTTCCTTCATTGAGATGAAGATCCTAATGTCATGGAGTCCACGCTGAGAAAAGATGGTATGGCAGTTGGACATTCCTCTTGGCCCCAGAGGACTAAGTTGTTGGGTAAGGCCACGGTGCTGTTGACTCAGAGGCTGACTGCTCCATCGAGCTCAGAAGGATCAACCTTGAGACGACTAGATGTTACCTTCATCACTGTAATACCATTAATTCATCATCAGGTTTTATCTAATATATCTGAATAACACAATTCTGTGAAAAGATAACTATTTTTTATTTTGTTACGATAAGGATTGCAAACATCGAGATCAATCCTATCCATATAGTACACATAAAACAAAATTATGTGTTCCCATCTACATTGTCTTCTGTGGTGACAATTTCTGATGAATACAATTTGTGACGACCCGGGTTTTCGGTGAGGAAAACCCGACTCCCTATACCCTTGTGATAGTCCCTGGATCAGTAGCTATCACGTACAGAACTCATTACAGTATAATATCATTTCCATACAACGATAACATAGTACAAAATAAAATATATTACATCCGAAACAACTCGGTATACGAATTTGGTACAAGCCCCTTGGGCTAAGCGATAAGTAGAAATCCTGCGCAGCGGTAACTAGGGCTTCAGGTCTTCATCCTCGATCTTCACCACAGGCATCCTTGAGCGAAGCATCGCAACCCTTCCTTCACGGAATCCGTATACTCAGAACTTACTCCAAGTCCGATCCTGCACAGTCACAAACTATCCCCAAGGAATGGGATAGGTTCACGTCACCAACCGTATGCAAGCTTTAAGTGGCCTAAAGCTAAAGGTGAGGAAAGTAGTCAAGGAGCAAGCTCGGGTTTCCTATGCAGCAGCAGCAGCAAGCAAAACAAAGAGTAAACTTCATCATCCCAACTATATCACAACACCACGGCTCTCGCTGGCATTCCAGGGCTCCGTCTCAAACTCACCTCCAAAACTCCTCTCGAGTCGATGGGAAAGCTTCTATCCTTCCTATCTCAACGGCCAACGCTGGATCCTATCCCTGAACTAGTAACTCTCACAACCCAACCGATACTTTTAGAAGAGGGGGAGATAGAAATCCCAAAACACTAATCAGTGTAACAGAATGTAGGAGTGTCCATAACCGAGGACGCGGCTATACGTATAGATCAAAACTCTGCAGAGTGTGTACACCTGGACCCACTCGGGCTGTAGACGGTGGCCGCCGTCTTGAGACACAGCCCACAACCAAAACTCGCTAGCAGAACGGTACCAGACTGTATTCCCGGGTCTGGACCCATTCGGAAGACCGAACAGCCCCAGGATCGTGAACCTCTAACCTGGCCAAAAAAGTGGTGTCGAGGGTCTCGGAAACAAGGGTTGAAACGCAGCCAGGCTCCGCACACCCTCGTGAAACGGCAAGCCCAATCCTAACACGCTTCTCCCGCAGAGCTGGTACCGCCTAACTAGAGAATGGCTGTAACCCTTCCCATAGGGTAAGTAGTGCACACGTCAACATATTCCCACGAAGCATAGGTTCCACCGATACATCTAGACCAGAGCAGTAAGTCTACCAATGCGTCTCCACAACGTGGTCCGCTACGGCACCCATAACAGGTATCGCCACTCCAAACACCTCATCTCGTATCCGTAAGAGGCGTCCAAGGTCACCTCCTGTCCCCGACCCGAAAGTCGGTTGTTGTCTGCTTACTCCACCCGGGGGTTCGAAACTCTGCAAGTTTTCCCAACCCACAACTCACGCCAAGAGGTTTAAAACCACATCTAATCCCAACACATGCATAGTGAACCTCAGCGTATATACACGCATATATAGTATAGTAGTAGTAGGACAATCAAGGACATGATATCAAAATAGGCTATGCAAGGTTCATCATCATCATGCGAATAAATAATGGGCTAGCATTCTAATAAGCAATGCCTAATAGGTATTCAAAGTTGGATGGGCGTGAACACCTGTGAGCGAGTAGTTGTTGTCGTCACCGTAGTCGTACTCGATCTTCCGGCTCAACTCCTCGGCTCCGGTAGTTCCTATATTCGCATAAATAAATAAATACGAGAGCTAATGCAAATAAACTCCAAAGAGAAACAATAAGAGCCAAAAAGAGAGCAAATACTAGACTAACGGGTGCTTCATGATTTTAGAAGAGTAAAGAAATTGATTTCATATTTTTCTAAGCTAGAATCAACTTATTATGGATTTTCAAATAAATAAAATCTTTATTTGATTGATTCCGATAAAGCATACAAGACACGCAACTTAGAGGATCACATATTAGCTCCGCAATGTGCCAAGCATCTCACACGGATAGATCTAGGCAGCAAGGTATAAGGATAAAGGCCGGTGGATTAAAGACCAAGATTAGCTTAGCACCGTGTAAAGCCCAGGTAAGCACTAGCAGCAGCTATGCTTAAATGTTGAGGCAAGATCACAAACTAGGGAGAACTACTGGTTTAGCAGATATAACTAAAGACATAGCAGCTCGCGGAGCACAGAAACAACTGCTGGTCTGAGATGTTCTACTTGAGCAGACCAGGCCAGGCTGGGCAGAACAGCAAGCAACACAGAAACAAGGAAAACTTGGTGTGGTTTAACACCTGACGAACAGCAGAGGTTACTTTGGGGCTTCGATGTGCCGGCAGGCAGCACACACAGGCACCACGAGGCAACAGCAAGGCAGCAACTAGACAGCAGGAAGGTAGCGATTTGCCGAGGTCATAAGGTTTCGTTGCGCGGCCATAACCGGCGACGATCAGCTGCGGGTGCTCAGGATCGGCCAAGGTGGCGACAGCAACTTGGCTTGTCGGGATGGTTTAAGCTGGGTTAAAAGAATATGTTAGGCAGCTATAGTGCGAGCACCGTGCTCAACAACTCCAGTTTGCGGTTCGCGCATTACATCAAACAGGTTGCAGGCGGCTCATGGGCTGGCATGGCAGCCCATGTGGCGGTTGAGGTGGCTGCGGTGCAAGGGATCCGGTAGGATCTGGTGTGGCGTGTGGATTGTGCAGCTGCGCGGGTGGCAAGCTCAGCCCTGAAGGCTAATCCCTGACCTTGCGCCAAAGCGCGCAGTCTGGCTGCGCATGCGCGGGCATGAGGTTAACCTCGGTCGTGGCACGGCCGGCACGTGCGCGGTCATCTGGCTTGCTGGGGCCGCGGCACTGCTCGTGACTGTGACTAAGCGGCGGCGGCGCATTCTTGCAAAGAAGAGCGTGGCACGAAGGTCGGCATGGATAGCAGCAAGCCGCAAACGACGGCAACGCGATGGACGATCAGCAACGCAGGTGCAAAGGCATGGACGTGTGGTTGTGCCCTCTCGCACAAACCATCGAACACGTGGTAGGTGTGCAAGAGTGCAGCTGTGGAACAGGCAACCAAGGCCTCTAGCTAGCACTCAAGAGGACACAGGCAAGCAAGCGGCCAAAGGAAAAGCACGGGGTACATGTTGGGGCTTGGCCGATTTTTTAGTGCGACAAGCACCAGGGTTGGCGGCATGGCGACGTCGCGGGCGCACAACGACTCGGCGTACTGGGCGATCAAAGGCGAAGCTTTGGACTCCCTGGGTTGCGTGCGCGGGCATGTGGTCGACCACGGCCGCGACACGGTTACGTCCACGCGTGGTGTCCCGACGTTCCAGGGCCGCGGCGGCGCAACTGCTGGGTTTTGGCGGCCAAGGTGACGGCGAGCAGCAGGTACTGGAAAAGCACGGCCCTTCCGGTTCAAGGCAGCAGCGCGGCGAGACCGCAGTGTGGCGGCTCGGCACGCACGCGTGCGAGTGTAGGGCAAGCGTGAACTCGCAGCGCTGCCACGGTCATGCCGGCTAGCGCGGGCTCTGGTGTGGACACAAACAGGTAGCGAGCGGATACAAGGTGAAGGCTTGACCAAGGATGGGTTGCGTGGCGGCAAGCACTTGACCACGACAGCGGCACATGCAGGCGTAAGGCACGGCTCGAAGGCCGGCAACACAGGCGACGGCGGTTCGCGCGGCGGCGCATTGCAAAGCAGGTGTAGCCACACAGGTGAGCACGATTCTCCCCTCGTTCTCCCCTCGGCGCGAAGGCCGGGTTCCTCAGGAAGCGAGTGGGGTGGCGTCGCTCACCTGATGTCCTTGGAGGCGGCGGCAACAACGGTGAAGAGGCGGAGCAGGTCGGCTCGGTACAGGACAGAGCTCGCGGTACTGGTGGGCGACGCGGCACTCCGGTCTTGGCGTCACGGTCCACGGCTTGCGGTGTTCAGGGGCGACGTCGTGGTCCACGGCGGCCTCCGGCTTCAGGGTGCCCACGGCGGCGACGGTCCGGCCGGCGGTGTCGATGACGTTGCGTTCCCTCTAGTCTTCAGGATGTCCCCGGCGGCGGCGGCTTCAATCTTCACGCGCCTGCAGCAGCTCCGGGACGGCGTCCACGGCTCGGCATGGCGCCCTTGAGCAGCAACTCCGGCTCCCGGCGGTGACGACGTCCTGGGCGAAGGCGGCCCCCGACGCCGGGCTTCACTGCGTCGCGGTTCGAAGCAGTGGCTGGGCGGATGAGGCAGAGCAGGTCCACGCGCGGCGGCTCTAGCTCCGGGTCGGCGCGCCGGCGGATCCTCCACGGCTCCTACTCCAGGCGCGCTCCTCCCCTCCTTTCCTTCTCCTCCCTCCCTCTCCTCCTCTACAACGCAGGCGGCGGCGGATCGGGATTGGGGGAAACCCCAAGGGCGGCTAGGGTTGGGAGAGAGAGGCCGTGGCGGCGGCTTTTATAGGAGATGCGGCGTGGGTTGGTGAGCCAGGAACGGCTGGATGGGCTCGGGGACGCGTGGCTGCATCTCCCCCGCGGCGGCGATGGGAGCCTCTCCAAGCTCGGTGCCGCGCTGGCGGCCGTGCGACCGGAAAGGGAAAAAGGAGAGGAAGAAAGGGGCGCTGACAGGTGGGGCCGTGATGGCAGTGACTCAAGGCGACGGTGTGGAGGTGATGGGTCAGGCGGGCCTTAACAGGCCGACGCCCAGGAAGCATGGGCGGGCCGACGGTGAAGTTCGAGGTGGTCCGGCGAACTTCAACGATGAGGTTAAGCCCAGCTTTGAACCAGATTAGGCCCAAAGGTGGTTGAGGGGGTTTTCCTATTTCTAGTTTATAAAAGCATACACATATATATAATTCAAATCTGAATTTGAATTTCAGATTTGAACTCCACTCAATTAAAATTCAAATAAAATCCAATAACTCCAAAATAAATCACACTAACATTTATAATTCCTAAAATTTATTACTTAGCTCAAAATAAATCTAGGAAATTGGGATAAGGTGAGAAGACAATTTCACCAAAAATTTTGAAAGTCACATTTTTCACAATTTAAAACACCTCGTAAAAATACGGGATGTTACACAATTCCAGTTTCATGTTAGGAAAACTGCTTATGAATTTCGACGTTGTCTATCACTATTCATGCAACAGGTTCACAAAAGAAGGAATTTCTTCTCCAAGAGATAGTCAACAAGGAACTTTATCAGCAAGCAGGAACAACAAATATCCGATCTTGCAGCGCAAGATCACCCAAGGTAAGTTGTGTTGCAGCGTTCATATGTGCCTTTCAGCAATGACAAACACTGCAACACTAGTATATGTGGCTGTGGTACACGCGCTGCAAGCCAACAGACGCTTGCAATATGGTGCTAATACTTTCTCTTGCCTAGAAGGTCTGTATCTTTGGTAATGGCCACACTGTTGGTCCTCTTTCCTAGCCCAACCCTCCGGCCATCACTGTCCTACTTTGTCCCGCCACGCAATGCCAGTTGCAAGCATTGATGTTGACATGTGAAAAATAACAAATGAAGGTGGTGAAGACTATCCTGACTGCCTTCCGTGCTCACTGCCTTATGCGTAGGGGTAAGATGCATGCATTAGACACTAGAACGGTGCCCATACTGCTCTCGATAACACTTCCAACTCTCCACTCGTCTATCTGTGTGCTTCTTCGTTCACTTCCGATTCCCATTTTATCAGTTTTGGTAAGTGCACATTTTACCCCAAATAAATGAGGAAAATATGGCAGACTTGGTTACCCCATTAAATGTGCTCATGGGTGATCTTGTGCTGCAATCTTCCATATCTGCTTTCCTTGCTGTCAATTTCAGCAACAGGGCGCTGTAGGGAACTATAAATGCGTGGCATGACCTCATCCAGGGCCGTCCTTAGGGGTGTGCAACCCGTGCGACGGAACATGGCCTCCAATTTAGAAGGGCCTCCAGTTCTGAGCACTTAAGCTCATTACATTCGTGTTTAGTAGCCCAAATACTCTTGCAACAAGTAGTAAAAGAAAAAGAAGTGGTTGTTATCAACATTTTGTTTTCTTACCCTCCCTCGCGTGTTGTTTGCTTGTCTCCTGACATGCGCATTCATCCTCTATTGCCAAGGAGGGGACCCTATTGCAAAGGCTGGGACGACGCGGCATGTATAGTGCATGCTCGTGGTTAGCAGCTGCTTCATACACATGCTCAGCGCAATGCATGCCTGCCCATGATGCATAATTGTTGCTGTGTGCTTTAACGAGTTAAGAGAACCAAGTTTACTGCAGATTGCCAACTACTCATTGCCCAATCTTTACATGTAGTTTTCTTTCATCATTTTATAATTCAGAGGAACTTAAACACCTAATATAATTTTATTCTTTTCATATTTTGTGTATGTAAATATTCAATTGATTTAGACATGTATTATTTCAAGATTCAAGTCATGTTTACCTAAAGTCTTTAATTGGGGAACTGATTTCAAAAAATGCTAAAAGAATACCTCATGCCAAGTGCAAATTATGCAACTAGAAGATCGGTACATAGAATTCTTGATATTATCCTGATGTTGTGTAGTACATTACTTTATAAAGTTCTTTTTTATTTTGTTAGGCCTAATTTTTAGATTCCGTACAGGGCCTCATATTTTTCCGGGACGGCCCTGACCTCATCATCTCTCTTGGACTTCCCTGGCTCCGCACCTCATCAACCATCATGGTCCTGGGCTCAGCCTCTTGGGGTAGAACATAGCATCTAGAAGGACAAGGTTGTTTTACAAATTAAAGCAGCTTCCATCCAGCAAAATATTGTCGACTGGTCTCTCGCGGAGAAGAAAATCCTTCCTATGGGAAGGTATTGCATGAATTGTGAAAGATATGAATGAAATTGATAAAAATTTTTGAAAACCTATTGTATTTTAAAATATTTATTACATAATTATTTAATGTCGACAGGTACACATCATTTTTCTGAAACCAATTGCTGTTAGTTCATAGAGGGGTACCATATGTACCTACAAATTAATCATGGTTAAAACCCACTGCGCATACTCCATAATAATGTGGTCTTGTTTTTGCATTATGTTTGCATCAGAGATTAAACATACAGACAGCTATTTCGTTAGCTGCTTATGTATATATTGATATCGATAGAGTTTCTTATCAATCAGATAAGATCCAGCGAATGAAAACACACTGCCTTCTTGTTGTCAACTATTAAACTGTGTTAAACAATTAAATGAAGTCCTCAAGTTAAAGAGAGATCATTAATATTCTTGATAAACAAAAAAATTAGATGTCAAATACTTGAGGAATGTGCGCTGCACCCTTCAACGGCCCACCTTTGACATGACGAATGTGCGCCCGAGCAACTGACTGGGCAAGAAGCTAGCGATTCCGGCGGTGGAACGCGTGCAAAGGAATCTGTGCCGCAAGCTGGGTCACACCGCCGACGAGCTGACCCCATCGAGGAGGTGCTACGTGAATTCATCGCCACATTCCACGGCCCGCTGCCGGCACACGTCATCGATGCCATGCATGTTAGTAATCTTCAACCTAGACGACGGAAACTCCGACCTTCTCGATGAGGCCCTCCTCCAGCACGCCGGGACATCGGTGGCAGACCTGGACCCCCCCCCCCCCCTTGAAGAGGAGGCTTGATGCTGCTACCATCTCTAGAGAAAGAAGGAAGTATGGAGACCGAGCATATCCACTCGCAGAAGGTCAATGCACATGACGTTTATATTTGAGAGTTTAGCCAGTTGGATCGATCGAACGACCTCGCAGCTCTTTGTTAGTTGTTACATCGAACTAGAGTGAGACGTCATACTTCGTTTGTATTTAAGATTATAGTTATAGTGCGAGAGCTTTCTGTGTGTTACGACGGGAGAGTTCAGCAGTCCGAGCACTTGAGTGTATTTTCTTTTCATTTTGACTTGTCCGGCTAGCCGGTTGTTTTTCTCTTCTTTATCAATGAATAAGGCATTGTCTTGTGCCCGTTCGTTCAAAAAAAATACTTGAGGATTACCTTTTTCCTTTTCTCACCTTGCGTATTTTCAAATCAGGAAAAAAGAAAGAATATATGAGTGAAGAAGCAATATACTTGAGGCCTGAAAGTTACTAGATTTTAGTGGTGTTCATCGACACATGGGTAGGATCCAAAACATTTTGCAAAATGTAGCCCCAGCCATGACCTAAATCGGTGTGCCGCGTAATAGAATGTCATTTTACAAACATCATGGATGGTTTACATAGTGTAAAGAGGGTCTAGTTAGACTTCTTAAACACACTGATTTTCTAAAATATAAGGCACACTTTTTGAACGATTAAATGAAATGCTCAGAAGAGAGAATTTACATTCTTGATAAAGAGAAATTAGATGTAATCTACTTTACCATTTAAGGAATAATCCTTAATGTTTTTCCTTCTCTTACCTTGAGCATTTCCAATCAGTAAAAACGAAAGAATATATTAGTGAAAGCATTTCATCTCTTTGGTTATAAACTGCTAGTATTTTTTCCTGAAAAACGCTCAACGTAACACATAACGTCGGTAGTATTTTTGCTCATATTGAACCAACTTCAGGCCCTTGGCTAGATATTAAAGCTTTAGTATGTATCACCCGTGCTCCCAGTGCCTTACATGCCAAACATCTGCTCTTCTGTGTAGCTTCTTGGTCCAACTAGACATATATGATGTGTTTCGTTTGCACATGAATCAACTTTTTTTTATTTGATCTTTTCCAAAATGTTATATGTATACTACCACCTTCGAGATTTCATTAATTTCGGAAGCTTTGTAGGCAGCATGCTTCTATGTGAATAACCTATATATACGGGAGATGGGCACCAAATAGCAGTGAAATAGTTTAGATTGAAATGCACATTTTTCCTCCAATATAATCATACATTGCACACTATAACAAATTCCATGTCGTCTGGAGTTTCAAGTTTTTCATCCTCTTTTGTACCATGAGTATTTGAAATCATAACATATAAACTATATATGTGTGAAGAAGAAATCAAAACTTAGAATCCCAGTGATGAAAGATCGTCATACATTATCATGTTCTCAATTCATAGATGCAACAGCAGACAAAAGTTGAATACATGAATGTACTTTTGGTTGTGGTAGGCACCAGGAACAGTTTTAGGAGATATGGCTAGTCCCTCTGTGATAGCAGTGGGCGACTGGGTGGAGCTGATGCATTTCGTGCAAATTACTAGATGCTTCTCTGCACAGTCCAGCCAGAACAGTTTAGCGAGGGAGTAGTTGCTGGTAAAACTGCTTGTATTCGTGAGTGAGGATGTCGAGAAGAGCAATTTCAGCTGTAAATTGTACTGAGCACCTGTAACTTAATCCAATGGACAGTCGTACATTGCTATCCTCTGCTTGATGCACACAGTACAGTTCATTTGCACGATGAGTCAGACTTACACGATGCTGTGATGTTGGTGTGCATCACGTCAAGCTGTAGGCTTACTGAGCGTCTGAACGTGAAAATTGAACAAGTACCTGTAACGTGATAAAACGCTAAGCAAGTCAGAAGCACAACAAGCTAAGCAGATAAAACGCTGTTCCCCAGTAAAATCGGCTCCAAGTCGAAGACGTAAGCCTATATGCTGGAGGACTGCAGCAGCGGTCATGGACAGAGGCTGTTTTGACTACAGCGCAAGGATCTCTATGTTATTTCGTCAGTTGATACTATGGAAAAGTATATGAAACTAGCTGAACAAGAGTTGAAAAGTAACGTGCAACTTAGGGAGCATGATAATCGCCCCAGCAGACCCCTAGCTGTTGCCCATCATTTCAAGCGCACAGGTCATGAACTTTTATGTGCTCCTAAGGACAAGTATAGCAGAATTGAACACTATAGCTCGGGGGAAAACAAGCTTATTTTGTGTTTCAACAGCTCTTCCATTGGCTTTTGCATAGGAGTCATTAATTAGATAGAAGCAGATTACAATCCTAAGTTGGAACATTGTTGTTAAGAGAAGGCGTTCAGAAATTAAATGATCTACTATGTCCTGCTGATGCCTGCCATGCCTACCCCTTTGTTGAAGGTCATAAAATTGAGAGTGTTACACTAAAAAAAATGAGAGTGTTCAACGTGTGTGTGAGAGAATGCAAGTGGACTGAAAAAAAAGGCGAGGACAGAGAGCCTAACTCTTTTCTAGGGCAAGATTTGTATGTTGTCTTTTTAGATCTTAAAGGCCGGATCACAGGGTGAGAGCAGTAGTTTTACTATGCATTCAAGTTCTCACATAGCACAATCCGGCAGTCTACACTCTATGCAGTAGAACAAGCTGACAGGTTATTTCTTTCTTAGCTTAGTTATATAATTAACCAATGTTAAAGAAAATCAGTAACTGAACCATGTTCCAAAAAAATTCTTTTTTAAAAAAAACGAGGCTCAAGAGCCACAGCTCATTAATAAAAAGATAGCATTCCTTTCTGTTTCACTATACATATTTCAGTTTTCTCTAGCGTGATTCTTCTATGTACAATGTAGCATGATTCTATCCCCTATGAAAAATTAATTTAGCCTATGGTAGGAAAGCAAGAAATGATGATTCACTATGTGACAAAATATGAGCCAAGTATATATAACTGAAATGGTGGGAGTATGATTTGTTTTCGTTAATTTTCCAAAATTGTCACATATGTATTATTGAACAGAAGAAAATGATACATGCACATCAACACCTATCATATGTCCACCGCGTCCCTTGCGACAATCAGCATATGCCTCACAGCAGTCATGCTGTAAGCTTCTTGTTGAGAGTTTTAATGTAATAGAATGTAACAAAAAAATTGGTCCAAAATTTATAGTTGTCACGTGTCAGATATGTAGGAAAACAGCGATATATCTCGGGTATCAGGACAGTAATTTGATTTTCTTTTCCTGGAGACTGATTGACAATGCTTTAACGTAGCAGCTTTTTTGCCACAACCCCATGTTCTCTGCGTGAAGCTGATACCCCAAGAGGCAAACAAAGAGATCATCCCGCCATGCAATTCCGGTTGCAGGCATATAGACCTTTGGACGTGAATAATAAAAAATCGACATGTCCAGACTCTCCTCAATGTCTACCATGCTCACTGATCTTTTGCATACGAGAAGCTTATGCATTAGCCACAAGGACGGTGGTTCGGATACACGTTTGAGATATCCACTAATACTATACTCATAGTCATAGTTCTCTCACTTCCATGTCCCAACTCACATAATAGACCAAAAATTAGGTGTCAGATACTGAAGGTGTACTTAATGTCTAGCATGACAATAGTATATTGTTGCCTAAAAACACAAAGCTGGTTTTTTCCCCATTTTGTACAATGAGTATTTCGAATCAGTAAAGAAGAAAGCATATATGAGTGAAATCAACATAAACTTAGACGCCTGAGGATTAAAGATCATGTCATATGACCTAACAGCAGCACTGTTCTCACTTATCATTGTTTAAAATGATTCTGCTCATGCCTAACCTTGTACTTTCTTACATTCTCAAGGCACCGATGCTACAAGACACCAAAGGTGAATAAATGAATATCACACAGTAGGCTCGCAAAAAAAAAAAGAAAATCACACAGTCCAGCCAGAGTGTGGATGACCGAGGGAGCATATCACAGTTTGTTGGTTGTAAACTTGCAGTATTCAACCAATCTATCATTGAGCACCTGAAAGCCCATTCAGATTTCTATTCCCCTCTCTAGCTTCATGCACATTAAATTCATTTTTCCAATCGAGTCAAGCTTCTCAATCATGTGACAGCGGTGCGCATCTCAATCGTCAAGCCATCGGCTTCTTGAGAGCTAGCCTTAAAGAGTGAAAATAGAATGTTTGTAGAAAAATACCCATGAAAAGGAGTCAAATGTTTGTAGTTTGCCACAAGTCAGAATTCAAGGAAACCAATGGTGTATATGTCTTGGATATCAGGACATTTGATTTTCTTCTGGACGAGGCTGGTTAACAATGCTTTGACCGAATAGCTACATTGCCACACCACCTGCTGCATGATGCTGGTACACCCCAACATGCTGAAACAGAGAAATCAAGATAGATGCGAGCTTATTGGTACAGTGACGTATATGGGAGAGCAGATGATTACGCTCCCTAAGTTAAATGTTTCTCCGCAAATCCTTTTTTTTTTTAGAAATGAGAACATATTGATATTCCAGCCTCTCCATCAAAAGATGTACTATGTAGCTTACATTATTACAAAGGGAATAGCTATCCTTGCACGGCATTTCATCCGGTTGCTGTGCTTCCGCTGATACTTGGCGGTACAGACGCATCTCCTTCCCCTAAACTATTTAGATATGTGATCAATTCTGTAATAATTAACTTGAATGTATACGGAACTATTAGCTATAGCAGAATGCATCCTTCATCACCAGAGCACGATTGGCACTGCAGGACAAGGCCAGAACGCCTGCTGTCTTCACCGACGAAGGCTGGATGGTAATCATCCACTGTTCCCTCCAATCGCGGCTGCAGCACAAGGTACACATGCTGATAGCACCTTGGACAACGTTCGGCGATCCTTTCACTTTTGCAATGACTACCTGCACGAGCATTTGACCTTGTCCCGCCACGCAATGCCACCATCACTACTAGAGAATCGCACATATATCCCAGACCTGTTTTTTGATTTGTACCGGGTATTTTGCCCCCCCCGGTACAAATAACTACATTTGTACCGGTTGGAGGCACCAACCGGTACAAATGTCCTCTCACAGAGGCTCGGCGGGGCCTGACACAACCCAACCGGTACAAATGTGGGGCGATCACATTTGTACCGGGCGAGGACACCACCCAGTACAAATGTGTGCACATTTGTACCGGCCCGTGTATTGGCCTGGTACAAATGTGCAACGGCTATATTTCCTTCTTCCCCCCCTGCCCGAGCCCCCTCCTCACTCTTCTTCTTCCTCTCTCCAACTCGAGCTCCCCCTCCCCAATGGCGCCCTAGGGAGCTTTTGCCCGATTTACGACGATTTCTCCACGATTTCACTCATTGAAGTGGTGTAAAGGTTAGTTACTTCATCCCCCCTTGATATACGGTTGTCGTTTTATGTTTTATGCTTTTTACTTAAAGTATTCATGAAATGTTTTAATGAGCTAAGTATTCATGAAATGTTTTTATTTAAATGCATATTTGTCTATATTCTAATAGAAAGAAGGTGTCATGATAGAGGTATGAGACGTTGTATATGTAGATATATTTTTTTCAATTTATTTATTTATATTTTCATCATTAGAAAATTAGTTTACTCAATAGAAAAGTGATTTTCCTTATTAGAAAATTAGTTCCTTATTGGAAAATTAGTTTACTCAATAGAAAATTTATTTTCCTCATTAGAAAATTAGTTTCCTTATTAGAAAATTAGTTTGCATCATTATAAAATTGATATAATTTTGCCGAATTATATAATGTGCATTTTACATGAGCACTTGTTGCAAGATAATGATATATTTTGTCTGGTTTCCTTTTGTAGATGGATCGACAATGGATGTACTCGGACAAGAGGATCTCGTCGGATTACATTAAGGGACTGAGTGGATTTCTACAACTGGCTGAATCCAATAAGCCCTCGTCTGGTTTCATTATGTGTCCGTGCAAAAAATGCAAAAATGAAAAGGATTACTCATCAATAAAGAGTCTTCACGATCACCTATTCAAATGGGGATTCATGCCAAACTATTTTGTATGGACAAAGCATGGCGAAAGAGGGGTTATAATGGAAGATGACGAAGAAGAAGATGACACTATTCCTGACTAGTCTCAAGGTGGTGCCTTTGCAGATGAACCAATGGGAGAGGATTATGAAGAAATGGGAGAGAATCAAGGACCAGATGATGCTCTGGGTGAGATGTTTCGAGGGGCAAAGGAAAATTGCGGGGAAAAGGTGAAGGAGTCAAAGAAATTTGAACGTATGTTAGAAGATCACAAGAAACCGTTGTACAAGGAATCCAAGAAGCTCTGGGTGAGGTGTTTCGAGAGGCAAAGGAAAATTGCGGGGAAGATTGCAAAGAGGGGCACAAGAAGTTGGGTAGCACATTGGAAATGCTGCAATGGAAGGCTAGTAACGGAATTTCTGACACGGCTTTTGATGAGTTATTGTTGATCGTGAAGGACATGCTTCCCGAGGGGAACGAATTGCTGGCGTCAACGTACGAAGCTAAAAGGGTTGTTTATCCTCTGGGCTTGGAGGTAGAAAAGATACATGCGTGCCCTAATGACTGTATCCTCTACTGAGGTAAAGAATACGAGAAATTAGAGGCATGTCCCGTGTGCGAAGCACAACGTTACAAGATCTCACGAGATGATCCTTGTGATGTTGAGGGGGTGAAGAAGAAGAAGAAGAAGAAGAAGATTCCTGCGAAGGTGGTGTGGTATTTTCCAGTGATACCACGGCTGAAGCGTCTATTCAGGTGCAAGGCCAATGCAAAGATGATGCATTGGCACAAAGAGCGTGTACCAGATGACAATATTAGGCACCCCGCTGATGGGTCGCAGTGGAGAACCATTGACAGAGAATTTCCTGAGTTCGCAAATGAAGTGAGGAATATTCAGTTTGGTTTAAGTACGGATGGATTCAATCCATTCGGTGAATTTAGTAGTGGTCATAGCACTTGGCCTGTTACCTTATGTATGTTCAACCTTCCTCCCTGGATGTGCATGAAGCGGAAGTTCATCATGATGCCAATTATCATCCAAGGCCCAAAGCAGCCAGGTAATGACATCGATGTGTACCTAAGACCATTGATTGATGAGCTTAAAATGTTATGGGCGAAAGAAGGTGTACCTGTGTGGGATGAGGAGGCGAAAAAGACGTTTGATCTACGAGCATTGGTGTTCGTAACCATCAACGATTGGCCGGCACTTGGTAACCTATCAGGACAAATAACCAAGGGATTCCGAGCATGCACACACTGTTTAGATGATACTTGCAGCATGTATCTAAAACACAGTAAAAAGGTTGTGTATTTGGGTCATCGTCGATTTCTTCCTCCTAAGCACCCGTTAAGAGAAGAAGAAATAAAGCATTTTGAAGGTGTTGGAAGAAAAACGTAAGAAGCCCTTGCACCGTGATGGTAAACTTGTATTTTCTATGGTCAAAGATTTGAACATAGTGTATGAGAAGGGTTCTGGTAGCCAATCTATTCCAAAAGACAAGGATGGACATGCAGCTATGTGGAAGAAGAAGTCAATATTTTGGGAACTACCTTATTGGGAAATCCTTGAGGTTCGCAACGCAATTGATGTGATGCATGTCATGAAGAACTTTTGTTTAACTTGCTTGGCCACCTAGGTGTATACGGAAAGTCAAAAGATACAATTGAATCACGTCGGGATCTTAAATTGATGAAACTACGAGAGGGTCTGCATCCGGAAAAGAGAGGTAAAGGAAATAATTACTTGGCCCCTGCTAGTTACACCCTAAGAAAGGAAGAGAAGAAGAAGATGTTTGATTGCTTGAATAGTATCAAGGTCCCAACGGGATACTCCTCAAATATACAGCGGCTAATAAATTACAAAGAGAAAAAATTCACAAAATTGAAGGCTCATGACTGCCACGTGTTGATGACACAATTGCTGCCTGTTGCACTAAGGGGTATTCTACCAGAGAATGTGAGATTGGCAATCGTCAAGGTATGTGCATTCCTCAACCAGATCTCTCAGAAGGCAATCCATCTAGACAAGCTAGTGCAGATGCAGAAAGATGTCATGCAATGCCTTGTCAGCTTTGAGATGATCTTTCCACCCTCTTTCTTTACCATCATGACCCACCTTCTTGTCCATCTTGTTGAAGAGATTTTGATCCTGGGGCCTGTGTATTTACACAACATGTTCCCTTTTGAGTGGTTGATGTCTGGTTTTAAGAAGTATGTCCGTAATCGTGCCCGTCCTGAAGGAAGCATTGCAAAGGGATATGCTACAGAGGAGGTTATTGAGTTTTGTGTCGACTTTATTGATGAGCTTGCTCCGATTGGACTCCCTGTATCACGCCATGAGGGGAGACCCAGGGGAAAGGGCACACTAGGGAAGAAATCTCGAATGGATATGGATGAAACGTTATATCGTAAAGCACATGCCACTGTCTTACAACAATCATCCCTAGTGGCTCCATACAGGGAGGAGCACAAGTCCATTGTACGGGCCTCAAACAAAGGGAAGACAGAGGCCTGGATTACCCGTCATCACGTTGATAACTTCGGAACTTGGTTGCGGAAAAAGATGATCGGTGATAAAACTATTGAAGAGCAACTACAATGGTTGGCTAGAGGTCCATCTATCACAGTGCTTACATTCCAAGGCTACGAGATAAATGGTTACACATTCTACACGAAAGCCCAAGATGAAAAGAGCACAAACCAAAATAGCGGTGTCCGTATAGATGCAATAATAGACGACAATGGAGAACTAGAAACATATTATGGTGTCATTCAAGAGATATAGGAACTTAACTATGGACCTCTAAAAATCCCCCTTTTTAAGTGTCAGTGGGTAAAAAATACTGCAGGAGGCGTGGGGACAGACAAATATGGGATGACAATAGCGGATCTCAACAAGATTGGATACAAAGATGAACCATTCGTGCTAGCCAATGATGTGACTCAAGTTTTCTACGTGAAAGACATGTCAAGCATACCGCAAATAAAGAAGGCTGATCATAAGAATATTACTGATAATGAGCTAAAGCGTCACATAGTTCTACCGAGAAAAAGAAAAATAGTTGAAGTTGAGGACAAGACTGACATTTCAGAAGATTATGATCAGTTCGATGATATTCCACCATTTTCAGTGAACGTTGACCCAAGCATCCAGTTAGCCAAAGAGGACACTTCATACTTACGTCGTGATCACAACCAAGTGACATTTGTGAAGAGGAAGATTGTTAACGTTCCCTTAGACGATGCAGATGTATAATAAGTTTCATCCCTTTGTGATCATGTAACCAAGGAACTATTTTCAGTAGTCAATCATTTTATCTAACCCCAATCCTCCCATTAAATAGTAATCATATCAATTTTTGTAGCTTCATTAAATATATATAATAAATAAACTACTCAATTAAAATGAAACAAAACAAAATGCACATATGCAACAAGGTTAACAAGTGTCTAGCCACTGTATACTATTCAGTACTCAATTTTTGTAACTATGTATCTTAATAAAAATAGTAACCATATCAATTTTTGTAACTTCAATAAATATAAAATAATAATTTACGTACAAATATACACGAGCAAGACCAAATCATGATTACCATATTAATAACACTAGATGTTCTACTTAAGAAGGATTTTGCATGAACAGAAAAAAATTATTTGTAATTATTGCAGTGAAGGAAAAAATAATTCCCATTAGAAGATATTACTTGTTGATGATAATAAAGTTGTCATTTTGATTGTGAAATGTATTTTTTGCATAGTATATATGAAAAGTAAGAATACTAAGATTTTTCTGCTATTTTTTGCGTTGTATAAAATTTATAATGAATAAACTAGAAATTTAGGATATTTAAAGTAAATTAAAAGAGAAAACAATGAAAAGCACATTTGTACCGGGCCTCCTCTTGCCCCGGTACAAATGTGCTTTTCGTTATGGTGCGAAACGAAAAGCACATTTGTACCAGGGCAAGAGGAGGCCCGGTACAAATGTGAGCATTTGTACCGGGGCAAGAGGTGCCCCGGTACAAATGCCAACATTTGTATCAAGCCTCCTTTCGCACTAGTACAAATGTGGTGGGGATATATATGTCCCGGCCCCTTCTCCTCCCCTTTTTCCTCCTTCTTCCTCGTCTCAACCCTCTGCATCTGTCGCCACCGCCTCCTATGCATCACCGTCGCCACGTCCCCATCCATCGCCGGCCACATCCCGCGCTCCCCGTCGGCATTTCCACCGCCCTCCCCGCCGCGCCTCCCTCTCTCGTCCACTCCAGCGCGCCGCGCCGTGCCGACGCGCGCCTCAACGCCTCCACGCCGCCCTCCCCGCCGTCGCTGCCCACGTACGCCGTCCGCCGCCCGCCCCGCTGTCGCTGGTCCTCCCCGCGCCGCCCACTCCATGCGCTGTCCACCGTCGTCCGGATCCGCTCGCCCCCGACCGGATCCAGCCCGCCCCCCGCGCCCGTCGTCGCCGCCGTCCGGCACCCACGCGCCGTGGATGTCGTCCCGGCCACCGCTCCGTCCGCGTCGTCTGCCCCGACCGCCGCCGTCCGCGCCGCCACCTGCTCCCTGCGCTCCCACGCCGGCGGGTAAAGCCCGGCGCCGCCTGTCGTCCCTCATTGGGGGCTGACGTCAGCCCGTTGGTGGCTGACATCAGTCCCTTTTTTTATTTCTATGATTTATAATTTAGTGTGTCTAGTTTAATATTTTAAAATTAAATTTCATTTAGATTTTGTTAAAGATTTAAATTTATATGTTCATGTTATTTAGAATTTAAATTTACAATTAGATTGTAAATGTTATTTAGATTTACATTAATATTTAGACTTAGATTTAGATGTAAATGTTATTTAGAATTAAATTTAAATTTAGATTCGCTCGACTCGACACGCTCGACACACGACTTGCTCGACACACTCGACGTGTTAGACTCGCTCGCTCGACACGACACGTTAGACTCGCTCGACACGTTTGATTCGCTCGACATGACACTTTCGACTCGCCCGACATGCTCGACACGTTAGACTCCGCTTGATATGTTTTTGACTCGCTCGACACGACCTCGACACGACACGTTAGACTCGCTCGACACGTTCGATTCGCATGATGCGACACTACCGACTCGCTCGACATGCTCGACGCGCTCGACACGACACTACGTACCGACACTCCCGACTCACCCGACACGCTAGAAAATTAGTTACTTCACTAGAAAATTAGTTTCTTCAATAGAAAATTAGTTTCTTCATTAGAAAATTAGTTACTTCATTAGAAAATTAGTTACTTCATTTGAAAATTAGTTTCTTCAATAGAAAATTAGTTTCTTCATTAGAAAATTAGTTTCTTCAATAGAAAATTAGTTATTTCAATAGAAAATTAGTTTCTTCAATAGAAAATTAGTTACCTCAATGGAGGAGGAAAGAAGAAAAAAATCAGATGATCTTCCCAAGCCATTGAGTGACTACGACCGGCAAGTACTCAAGACTCAACGTGCGAAGAAGAAAACTGCATCTAAAGTTCCTCTACTTGGGACCCAGTCAAAGCAATCTATCTCCGACCTCAAGGTGCTTTCAACATTTGACCAGCAAGTGTCTGAATTTAACAAAGACACATGTCTGACTACAACTCAAATTCGAGGGGAGGATGCAATCCCAACTCATGAAGGGACATATAGTGCAACTAGACCACTTACACCATATGAGCAACAATGGCTTGATTTTGCCAAATCCTCGGGCCTGACTGCGGCACAACTTCTAGGGGAGGAGGAAATTGCAAAGCATATAGGTGCAAATAGACCGAAGTATGTGCCTGGGCGTGAGCTTGTGTGGCCGCGATTGCTCCAGTATCTTCCAACGAGGATGTATGAATTGCACAAGTGGCACATGTCCCAAGCTGCTGCCGGGATGGAGATGCTCTATATTCGCATTGAGGACCATCATTATTTCCGTGGGCAAGAGGTCTTCACTATTCCAATGGAGGAATTCTGGTTCCTATTCAATATGGATGCACTTGACGTCTCATTCGTCAGTTGCTGGTGTCTGTAAGTGTTTATTCTATTATAAGTAAAAAATCAATGCTCTAGGCACTTTATCCCATATCTAAACTTCTATATTTTTTGTGTCATACAGTTTTGAGATGCAACGTACCAGGAGGAAAGGAATTCATGAGTGTGGGCTACATGGATCCATTGATGATAACTGAGACCATTCTCAAATTTAATGAGACGGAAACACTTAATCACATCATCAACTATCTAGACAAACACCATGATAAGGCTTGCATAGAGCTGCCATACAACTTCGGGTGAGCAACGTGTATCTCATCTCCTTATCTTTTTCAAAAATTACATTGCATATTTTAAGAAACTAATACTTCTCTGCATCTATGGACAGCTTCCACTGGATTCTCTTTAGTTTTTGTATGACGCGAAGGAAGGTCTTTGTCTTCGACTCTTTGTACAAGACTACAGATAAAAAGAGATATCAAGATGTCGTAGAGTTGATTAAAACTGCATGGACTTTTTTTTGTGATAAGTACCTCGGAAAGTTCCGCAAAAACCTTTATGTTCATTATGATTGGCCAGTACGTGTCTTTGCTTATTCTTCAATTCTTACATTACAATAAAAAATTATTTCATGACTTGGTTTTTCCATATGTACGTGCAGGTCATGATGCAGCCTTCTAGCACCAATCTATGTGGATATTTTGTGTGCGAGTTCATGCACCGTCTTACAGCCTGCGCTGATGGTGGCAAATTCGAAGAGAAGGTGCGTACACACACAATTGCGACTACATGTAGTTCTTATTTTTCATATTCTCCGATCCGGTTCTTATTCTTTTGTTCATATTCTTTGGTAGATTTCCGGCATCAAGGAAACATTCCTCGAGACAGAACAAATCCAATTGATACAAGATAATTATGTGGATTTCTTCTAGACGAGGTTATTAGTCCAGGGGGAGAGTTTTATGCTGGCTTATCCTCCGTTGTTAGTATACCAGCGACGACCGGGGAAGGGACAAGTCAGAACATGAAGGAAGCATCTGGAAGCAAAAATTAAACTCTGCTAACATTTCATCCAATGTATATTATTGCGCACAAAATGGTAATGTATAATATTATTTCCAAAGTTCTTCAATTTCAGGATTTGAGATGATATATTCTACATGCATTCGTATATATTTATTTGTATAATATTAGAGATAATATTATACAAATAAATATATACGAATGTATGTAGAATATTATCTCAAATATAACATTTTATATGCCACACGACTTTATATTACAGCGTATTACGATTAGTATTAGTACTTTAAGCAAATATGTTAGAGAAAAGAAAAACATAAAACAAAAAAAAGAAGCATTTGTACCGGGTGGTGCCTCCACCCGGTACAAATGCCCCCCTGCCACATCGCCGGGTGGAGGGCACATTTGTACCGAGCCGAGGCTCCGCCCGGTACAAATGTGTGGCATTTGTACTAGGTATTTCGCCCGGTACAAATGCTCGACCACATTTGTACCGGATGGTTTGTACCAGTTCAATACCCGGTACAAATGAAGGTTTTGAACCGGTACAAAAGGCCATTTTTCCAGTAGTGCATGCCGGGCTCATGCATCGGCCTTTGTATTGGGAGAACAACAAACGGACATGGTTATATCCTGAATGCCTACCATGCTCATTATTGTCTGTCTGTATGAGAAAGAATATGCATGAATAGCCACAAGAGAAACAGTTGGTTTTCTATCCTCGGATCCAGATCATACTAGCACTTCCAAGTCCCGAGTTCTTTCTTCCTTTCTATAGATGCTATTTTATTCTATTGTTTCAATGAGCATAATGTGTGCAATTCATCTAACGTGTGGTATTATCAATGCTGTAAATGGTGGGCTATGAAGTTTAGCGGCAGCCTTCTATAAAAGCTATAGAAAGCTACAGCAGGACGTTTTTTTATCTGAATCTGTGTTGAATCTGATTATTTGTACTAGTGCATACATGTACACTTGCATCAGTTTCTGAATGGTGAAAGCCAAGGTGTTGTGCGGGTCAGTTTCAGAATGTGAATGTGAATGGAGAATGTGAATATGGAAATCAGTTTTGTAAATGTGAATGGTCCTCTTTTTTATTCTATAAAATGGTGGTGTGATGTATTGATTGCATTGCCTACTGTGTTCTATTGATTGCATTGCCATTTGTCAAAACCATGGGATTTTTTCCTCAGACGTGTATATGCAATGTTTTTAATTGCCAAATGTGTATGATGTCTGCACATTCAATCAATTTATGAAGCCCTCCGGTGCATTTTGTTTGTGACATTATGTCAAATCTTCTCTCGGCACTCCTTGGCCTTCCCATCATGGCCTTTTTTTAATTTTTTCTATTTATGTATGATGGCGTGCTGCTTGCATGAAAACATTAAAACTGTACAATTGTCACTTCTTTGCTTTGAACTTTAGCAGGAAATTCTTTTAGGAAGTGCACTGAGAGACTGTTATTCAGATTCTAGAATTGATAGTTGTGATACTGATAACACATTCAAATACTAAACTAGCATGCACACCATAAAAATTAACACATAATCTATTTCTAAACGAATTTTTCCTTCATATTGGGAGGACCCAACAACACATGATAGACCCTAATCCGATGTACATAATGAAACTTCAATTTAATTGTACATGACTAATCCATTGTACACAACACATAACTGACAACTGCATATCACCACTTGACATGCAGACGAAATAACTGTAGCTATACACACAGCACAACAAAACTGAAAGTTATAAAACAAGATGATGGCTTACGAAACAACTAAAAAATTTAAAGTTGAGAACTACAAAAACCCACATATCTAGCCGATAGCCTCCTCGATAAACCCGTGGTTGGAAGATAGCTTTGATATTTCAAGCATCAGTGATGCAAAAGCTTGTCTTGTTGGTACCTCCTCATGTATGTGGCAACTAAAATTTACAGAAATCATATCAAGCAACAGCATATGTACTACAAAAAATAGGTCTGATACATCAAAAAATACATTAATTTAGAGGTCATGTCTCTATCAAATAACATTGATTTGCAGTTAAAATTGACATTTGCTTATAAACTTGTTGCATTAAGCAAAATAATTTCTCTTTTGATCAGAGGTTGTAGTTTCAATGATCAGTTTTTCATAAAAATAGTCTGAAATCTAAACAACATATGAACAATTCATGGAAGAAAATTTACTACCTAATACCTATCCAACTTTTCTTAGTTTTATAGCAACGTAGGAGCAACATATGTATAATACATTGAAAGGATCAAGCTTGACTAGCAACATTCTGTCTCTCTACTTCTGAAATTCTACCTTGTTAACTTTGATTATATATATGCACATAATTTATATGTACGTTAGTATTCATATCTGCCACAAACATGTACCCGCTAGAGACGATGATCTGCATATAATCGAATAGCGTGCAATACATAAGCTGAAGCTACATATAATCTCACTGCATAGATCTGTTGCCTCCAAAACCAACTCAAAATAAGACTAGGTGTATAATCTCACTGTATATATTTGTTAAATTTGTATAGGCAATCTATAATAGTTGGCTGGGTCCATTAAAAGATCATGTCGTCAATTAAAATTTAAAAAAATAGAAAGATGTGTTGGACTCAACCTTGTGTTATGCTCAATAACTAATATGCTACTTATTAGTCACATGATAATGTGATTAAACTTACATTTGGCATTTGCATAGATCATGTATGCAATACAGAATGTTGTTTTGTACGGAGTATCTGGCACACTGCTACTAGCTTGACTGCCATTGGAATTGCCATACAGCATAAGTTAGTTATGAATTGGGAAGTATTAAAAGAACATGCCCAATATGTCGTTAGTGTGTCTACTTCATTGCTTTTCTTGACTGAAAATCTGATTAATAGCTTTTATATTTTTGTAATTCTGCTCTACATAATGGTTAATGGGGTCTGCCTAAATGAATTGAGTATTGATGGGATGTTCCAATGGCTAGACATGTCCTCTTATTATAACTAGTTTATTTCTGCCGAAAATAAAATTGAGAGATCATTTCTTCCATTTTGTCACAGAATCTCCTGGACATACTGCTAACTTAAAAAAATAATGGATCCACAGGCAGAACCGATTTCATAAGGTATATCCTAAAGTTTATTTAGGATGCAATTGCTAATTCTAATTATTCTTCTGCAGTATTAGAGGATAGTAGGCATTAAAATAATTTGGTTCCAATTTTATCCTAGATGGCTATGTGGATGAAAGGCAGAAGGAATGCCCAGGAAGGCTTCAATGTTGGGTTTAAGCAACCTAAAAACGTTGCCTACAAGTGGACACGTTTTGTGAGGTTACCAGGTATTTCTAAGGGTAGATTTATTGTAGTATTCCAATTCAAACATACAGTAAAATCGAATATGAATCCATGAGATGCAGTTCGCAGTAATGTATTTATTTTATATTGTCCATTAAACAATTGTAACATGCTTTATGCATGATCTTGTATCATGTATAAATGTCCATTTCCAGTTAGGACTGTTGACTGCAAAGCCTCAAACTTTATAACATTTTTCCAACTGAAAGTCAAGAAGACCAAATTCCTAATATTGTTTCTAACAGACCAACAATGCAAAGTAACATTTTCATGCTTCTAATCTGTATACACGATACCATAATATGTAATTGTGAATGAACTCAATACTTAAAAAGTTCTTTAATATTATACATCTGGTGTACACCATTAAGCATGAAAAAGGAATCTAAAAATCAGTGACCATCAATCCTCTCACATATGGACTGATTGGTGTGTTTTGTCTCCATCAAATTCGGATGCTCGTGATACACAAAAACACCACTGGCCAACTCATGATAGCGCGGCAACGCCGTTTTTCTAGTGGATCAGAGAATCTCACCTCAAGGTCGCCCGACCCATCGATCCGTCGACACTGGCCGCTTCGCTTCGCCGTACCCTGGTTCCAGCGGCGGAGCCAGCGGTGGGGCGGGGGGGGGGGGGCTGGAGCCCCCCTTACCGCCGGCGCCCCCCCGAAGCCCCCCTGAGCCCCCCTAGGCCGGAGGTGGAAGAAGAAGAGAGGATGGGGGGCTGGAGGAAGAAGACGGCAGCGGGAGCCCCCCTGAGCTCCGGCGCTGGCTTCGCCACTGCCTGGTTCGCTGCCATTATTCCGACACGGCAGCTCTCTCGCCTCAGCACACCGCACCGATTCCGTTGACCTTCACCCGCCCTCCGAAACGGTGGCAATTCTTAACTCAGATTGGGAGCACACGACCTCAGCCGACCGCCGCCACGATACTGCAGAAGCAAAGCCGCGCCGCCACCGCACGCTCTGCGAATCGATCCGCAAATCCTAGCACGGCGGCTTTCAGATGCCGGCCCATCGGAACCCTACTTCGAAACCTACAGATGCGTGGCGAAGCTTCGTGTGGACTCCAACCTCGCACCAAACCGACATCTGGTGGACCCGCAGCTGTACACGAAGTTAGAAAGTCAAGAAAGTCCCGCACAAGTGTGAAACGGGCTCGGTCTTCTGGACCTCCGTACTGCTGATTAACCACAACAAAAATTCATTAGGAAGGTGGGGGACCGTGTAGCCGCCTCCAGCACGAATCCTCGTACCCCATCTGACGGCAACCGACGGCATGGGTAGATACGCCTTGGGACAGCAGATCGTTTGGGTGCTTGCTAGCCGGCGGCCACGCCCGCTCCCTGTCCAGGACGGACTCGGGAGGTTGAGAGAGAAGCAGGCCTGCTTGCTAGCCGGCGGCCATGCGCGCTCCCCCGTCCAGGATGAACTCACGGTTCACTCGGGAGGTTGAGAGAGAAGCAGAGAAGAAAGAGAAGCGAGAGAAGCAAACTTGGGCACCCGCATTAAATGTCAGACTACGAATAAGTTCAGTTTCCCATAATTATGTTTCACTCAATGTTCTCCATCTAACTTAAGTGGTGTACGTCAAGCAACTAGCACTACACAAACCGCACTCATCTGACACCAAACCCTGTATAACCGCCAATTTTGGTGCTCTTTGGATATAGGTTGGCGGTGATGCGGACGTACCCCTATCATTGGCGGACCGTGAATCTGCTCTAGTGCCTATGAAAAGAGATTGGATTATTTTTCCCACATCTGTACACACGAAGTGTCTAGTTGAACACATGCTTGCATGACGGCAGGTTGAAATATTTTAACACTATTTTCCTTAAAAATAAGGTATTCTAAATATGATTATAAACGAACTGCTCGGAAGAGAAGAAGATGTATAGTATTGATAAAGACAAAATAGGTGTCGGATACTGAAAGTTTACTTAATGTCTAGCATGACCACACAGCTTACTACATGCCGTCCGGAATGTGCAGTAAACGGTTTTTGTCCAGTTCGTATACCATGAGTATTAGAATCAGTAAAAAAGAAAGCATATACAAGAAAAGAAGGAAGCATATATAAACTTAGAGGCCCAAGAATGGAATATCATGTCTTACGACCTAACAGAAGCGATGTTTCTCACTTCTAAGTACTTAAACTGATTCTGCACTTGCCTGACCTCGAACTTTCTCATGTTCGCAATGCATTGATGCTACAACTCACCGAGTGTGAATACATGAATGTAGTGTTTGACATGGTAGGCATCAGGAAGGACACATATACCTGTACTCTTAGCTGTGGCAGTGAGTGCAGCTAATGCATTTCATACCATACTTGGCAGCACAGTCCAGCTTGAGTGGATGCCCGAGAGAGGGATGTTGCTAGTATTCAAGAATGAGGAATGTTACGAAGAACCCAAGTTCAACAGATCTAGCAATGAGTACCAGGAAACACAATGGGGACGTAATCGAATGCTATCCTCCACAGGCTAGCTACATGCTCACTATTGTTCATTATAAACCCTGGGGATGAGTTTTGTGATAAGCGAAATGTATATGAAACTGTTAAGTGTAGTACAGTGCAGCCTTCATCACCAGGGAACGATTGCCACCAGAGGACAAGGCCAGAAGGCCTTCGATCTGTCTGCACCAACGAAGGCTGTATGATAACAGCATTGGACATAGGCTGCAGCACAAGGTACACAAGTCGACCGCACCTTGGACAATAAGGGCGGTGATTCTTCCATGTTCACGGCCTTTGCAGTACATGCTCACCAGTAACAATAACATGACCCTTGCACTTGGATTTCCTCTCGTCCCGCCACACAATGCAGGGCGCATGCATCGGCTTTTGTACCTTGAGAATAACAAGCGAACCTGGTTACTGATATCCTGAATGCCTACCATGCTCATTGGCTAGGTGTATACGAGAAAACATCTGCATTATTAGCCGTGAGAGAAACAGTGTGGTTTTCTTTCCATGATTCCAAAGCATGCGCTCGAACTTCCAAAGTCTATAGTTGCGTTTTCTTTTCTGTAGATGCTGTTTTATTGACTTTGTAAAGTGCATGCTGCACCCTAAATTGGACTTTAGTACTCGCTGGTAAGGGACTAATATACCCAAAAGTCAACCTGGACTAATCAATGGAGACTATAGATGGCACACACATGCGCATGCATGTGGACCATCTACATAGATAAGGAGTTAAAATTAATTATCAATAGGTATGAGTTATGCAAAACAACAAATTATAATAGATACATAGTGTATCAGTAAAGATTTTTGACATGAGAGTCACATAACAGATAATGAAATATTATTTGGTGCAAATGCCAAGTATAACATAATCAAGTATGTCAAGTTAACTTTCGCACACGCAATGAAGTACATCTAGTTCAGCAACATTCAATTTACGATAGTGAAAACTATTTGTGTGATTTCAGAAACGAACAATTCACATCACATTTATGAATTAATCCCTTCCATTCAACTTGCAGTTCACTTCAACTTTTTTCCTAAGTCTAAAGTGATCCATGTGAGCCAAAAGGCCTACAGCGAGGATCAGGAGGGCAAGACTTTACACAGCAGGAGAAGGCCAGAAGGTCGTGTGCACTGATGAACTGACAAAGGCTGGATAGGGTAATCCACTGTCCGCTCCTCTCATGACTACAGCACAAGGTAATAAGTTAGCAGACGGACATTCTTGCCTGTTCGTTTGGCTGGTGGCTGGTGATGATTTGCCCTGAGAGAAAAGTACTAATGTCCGGTAGCTGGTGGCTGGTTTGTTCTGAGAGAAAAGTAGAGCTGACTGGTGGCTGATAAGCCAGATGAACAGGGCAGAACTAACGCATCAGCCACTTCCACACCCTTCCAATTCCCAGTGGTCATTGGCCAGGTTATCCTTGCAAGCTGATTTTATTTCGTCCTGCCACACAATGAGGATGCTGGCAGTGGTAATCCCCGTGGAGAATGCTGCACTCTATCCTGAATGCCTACCATGCTCACTAGCTATGTGCATATGAAAAAGGCACGTTTATGCATTATTAGCCACCAGCTAGAAAAAACAAAACAGCGGTTTCCGTTTGCTAGATCAAGACTGCTCGTAGTGCATGCTCACACTTCCATCAGCCAACTCGTCTCGTTGTTTGCCTCTCATTCGCTTCTGGATCCTATTTATACTGGCCTAGCTTGTTAAGTGCACACTGTATCCGGAATAAATAAATGAAAAGGACGAGAGGGTATACCCATTGTAAATGTCTGGTTGATATAGATTAGTTTCTGGAAATACATGCACTCTCCATCTAAGTGGAATTGGAGGTACTGAAAAAAACCAGCAATAGATAGTGTGTATGAGCCAAAGATCATCATTCCCTTCAGATATTTCAAATGAGTCACATGACAGATAATTATCTGTTATTTGCTCGAAAGGTCAAGTATAATAGAATTGAACAAAAACATCATAATTACTGTGCAAAGACATTCAATCATGACAGTGAAAACTCATTGTATGACTTCTAGATAGTATGTTATCCAAAAATCCAACTCCCTGCTTGGTGCCACTTCGCCACGCCACCTGCTGGTTGGGCCATGAACCACCCTAAAAAATTGATAATGTTAACGTGAACACAGAATGTAATAAGTAGAAAAAACTACCCATTGGGGTAACTCATCCTCAGCAAAAGGAGTCAAAGTTTGTAGTTTGTCACAAGTCAAAATTCAAGGAAATCAATGGTGTCTATCTTTGGGTATAAGGACATTTGATTCTCTCTATGAGGAGGCTGGATGACAATGCTGTGATTGAGCAGCTACTTTGCCAAGCCAACTGCTGCCAGAAGCTGGTACCCCAACGTACAGGCTGAGACACAGTCGGAAAAAAACAGGCTGGATCCCTCCACTCATGGTTGCACCACAAGGTACGTACACAAGCAGGCGGCAGCATGGAGAAAGTGGCGATCCTTCCTAGCTTTCTCTTTTTCGATGACTACCTGTGGTGTCAGTCAGGGCCACAGGCTCTGTAGACCTTGCCAGATACATTCATCACACATGCACCTATAGCTGATTTCGTCCCGCCGCCTTGCAATGCAGGGCGCACGCATCGGCCTTCAGACTTGGAGAACAACAAGCAGACATGATTATTACTGATATCCTGAATACCTACCATGCTCATTGGCTACGGGTGTATACTAGAAACGGTTTTCTTTCCACATATCAAGAGCATGGTCGCACTTCCGAGTCTCTAGTTGCTTGTTCCTCTGTAGCTATATATAGATCCTGTTTTATTGACTTTGTGAACTGCATGTTGTACCTCCAAATAAATGAAGGAAAAAGATTGGAGGGTTACCCCATTAAATGTCATATTCCTATAAATTTATTTTCTGGTCCACAATTAAGTTTCACTTAGTACTTTTCAGGTCGGTATGAGCCCAATATACCCAAAAAACAACCAGGGTTAATTGACAAGACTAAAGGTACCAGGGCTTACTAAAGGGGCCGTCGCGAATGCGTGCAAAGGCGCATGCACATAAATACCATTCTTTCGCTTCACTTTTTTAAGCATGCCGTACTATATATATTTGTTAGTAGTTTACACACATCAAACTAGTCGGTATATGTACAATTACTAAATATATACTAAATTATCCTTTGTAATAATTACTAAATATACACACCCTTCTGTCGAGCTGCTGCTCGGTAGATCAAGTGGATGTCCATCATAATTGAATTCTCCTTCTTGGACTGCCAAAAGTCTATCCTTCACAATCAGTGATTTGTTAATGTGAATCATGTGAATCATCTATAATTTGCAAATATATATGTTACTGTTACACCCAACAATTAAATATATAAGGAGCTAAAAATGATGAATAATCATTAATAGGTATGAGTCATGCAAAACAACAAATTATAATAGATAGTGTATGAGTCAAGATTGTTATTCCTTTTAAATTTTTTGAAATGGGAAATTTTAGGGTGTTTTTAATTAATGTGAGTCTTCCATCCGGTGAAATCTAACGGTGGTAGTACAGTACTGGGTGCACCAAAATGGTACTACCCTATTGGTATTACTTAGTACTACCTGCCAGGGGCGGAGTCAGGATTTAACTATAGAAAGTCTTAATCAAAACAAAATTACATATGTATCAACTAAATATTAGCTCTATGACTAGCAGCAAGATCATAGGCTTCAATAATTTCATCAGTACCAATTGATGCAAGCAATTCATTCTCAATATAAAGTACCAAACAATCTCGCAAGAATTCAAGCATGTTTTGGTGGTTGCAATTGATAATAGAAAAGTTAACAATGATCTGTTGAGATAAATTAAGAGTAACTAACTGTATATGATATAGATATTAAGACTGAATCAGAGCAATCACTACGGGAAAACCGACCTTTGCCATGCGTCGAAATCTTTGCCGTGCGCTTTGTATCGGGCGCACGGCAAAGGTCCTATTTGCTGTGCGTTTTTTTAAAGGGCGCACAGCAAAGAAAAAACGCACGACAAAGTTCTTGTTTGCCGTGCGCTAGAAAAAACGCACGGCAAACATCTTGTTTGCCATGTGTTTTCTCCACCGCGCACGGCAAAGTATTTTTCTCCCCCTTCCACAATCCGGACAAACCAAATATATTATTTTTCAAAATACTTTGCCGTGCGCTTTATGTTGGGCGCACGGCAAACTCAAGTGTTTGCCGTGCGCTTTTCCTCGACACACACGGCAAAGTATTGTTTTTACCTTTAAGTATTTCCCCTAAGTCCCAAATCCATTGCTCCTCAAAAAAAATTCTCCTAAACTTCAAGTCTTTTTCTACTCTATAAATACAACATGTGACACATCATGCTAAATTTTCGTAGATTCTTGTGTCATTTGCTATATTTAACTAATTAATTGCATTTCAAGCAATTTTTTGAAGGAAGTCAAATTTGAACTGCAAATGATTCAAATAATACAATAAAATGAGTGGAAACATGATATTCATGTTATTTAGCTCAATTCATGAACTTTTCCATGAGATCAAAACAAATTTTGAACATTTTGACTAGGAAACACGACCATGATCGTGTGTCCAAATGATTTATAAATTCTAAAAATTTCAAATAAAGTTTGAAAATTATGAGATTTGTCAATATCTCATGATATCATATGTGAAGGTTATAGTAAAAATTTGAATGAGTTTTGAACATTTTTCATATACGATGCTCGTTTCTCGAAACATCTCCGATGAAGTTTCATAGAGTTACGAAAGATATGGTTACATTTGTAAGTGACACGACATTCAAATTGTGTTTTGACATCAAAACTTGCTTTTACAAGCAATAGACAACATAACTAAATTTGTGTTAATTTTCTGAATTTTTTGAAATTAATTTGGTATTCTTTATGAATTTTATAAAATTGTCGAAAAATAGTTTGCCGTGCGCCGACGCACGGCAAAGAGAGATTGTCGTGCGCCTTCTTTAAAACGCACAGCAAACTAAACGACTTTACCGTGCGTCAGGAGGCAGCGCACGGCAAAGCTATCCGGTCCCACCCGGCCCCGCCACCACCACCCTCCTCTCTCACAACTTGCGCCGTCCTGGCCCCACCCCGGCCCGCCACCACCACCCCTTTCTCTCACAACTTGCGCCCGCCCGGCCCCACTCCGGCCGCGCCACCACCCTCCCTCTCCAGCGCCCCACCCCCCGATCTTATCCCCAGCCCCCCCCGCAACATCTCCTCAATCCCCCAACCTTATCCCCAGCCGCGCCCTCACCCTCTCTCTCTCTCTCTCTCTCTCAAACTTCCTCCCCGACCCCCCCCTCTCCAAACCGTGACGGCGGCTGGCGGCGGGCGGGTCGACGGAGGACTGCGGCGGGCGGGTCGACGGAGGCCGGCCACGGGCGAGTGTGGCACACCCCTCGACTCCCTCGTCCTCTCCGCACGCGCCAGATCCGGCAGCGGGGCGGGTGCCCTAGCTCGGGCATGGCAGTGGCGTCGCACGCCTCTCTCTTCGCCAGCCACCCGCTCATTTCCCTCCCTCCCTCTCCGGCCAGTGACGGAAGACGCGCCACGCCGACCACCCTCTCCTCCATTGGCTCACCGTGGCTCGTGCCGGCCTGGCCGCACCAGGCTGCAGGGGCGGGCGCCGGATCTGGGCTGAAGGGGCGCGCGCTGACGGCCGTGGGCTACGGCGCGTGGTCCGCCGGCGCGCGGACGGTCGTTGGCCACGGAGCGGGCTCCGGATCCAGTGGCGGAGGCGCCGGATCTAACGGTCGGTCAGCGAGCTGGAGGTGCTATCTCTCTCTCTACCTCTCTACCTCTTTCTCTCCGGCATCTCCTTCCTTCTCCCTGTTTTGTTCAACAGGTGGTGGCAGCGGCGCGTGGTGGTGCTAGTGGCGGCGGAGGTGGAGGCAGGATGGTTGGTGGCGGCGGACTCGGATGCTGGTGGCGGCGGAGGCGGCATGGTGGTGGTGGTGACGACGGTGGCGTGGTGGTGCTGGTGTTGTTGGCGGCGGTGGGGATTTAGATGAGAGGATTTTTTTTATTTTTTCAGAAATGATTGCCGTGCGTCAATTTTGGCGCACGACAATTTTTAATTGGATTTGGAAATTCTTTGCCGTGCGTCGATTTGGACGCACGGCAAAGCCTTCACCTTGCGTGCCGACAAAAAACGCACGGCAAAGTGCGTTTACCGTGCAATTTTCTGTCGTGCGGCCTTTGCCGTTCATTTCGTAGGAAAGCCCACGGCAAAGGCTTTGCCGTGCATAATAGTCCCTTTGCCGTGTGCCGGAGGCGCACGGCAAACTCGGTTTTTCCCGTAGTGAATTAATAAAGCATGGGGTGCCAGGCACCCCCAGCCCCCCTTCCCTCCGCCTCTACTACCTGGTACTACCTAATTAAATATGCTGGTGAAAAAAATAGTAGTGCAATGTACTAGCCGGTACTATCCCTGAAAGGCGTCAACACACCAGAACAAAGCTCTTTTGAAATACGAGTCACATGACCAAATGTTGTTTGGTGCAATGTGTCGGAACTGCTCAAAAGACCAGCAGCTCTCACGCACTCTCACTGATGTTTACGCACACACCTAGCAAGCAGACTCCTTGCTAGCATCTCTCTCACACACACACCTGAAGAACACACACACGTAAAGAACACAAGCTCTAGGAAGAAGAACACTAACAAAAAGGAATTTTTCTCTCGGCGCTGCACACCAGCACCCCTCTGTATTTCTATTCACCACAGCACAGCTAACACGAACGGCACACGGTCACACAGCTCGCCGATCCGGAATTTACTCCATTAACAGCCTGCACTAACAGCCGTGCATGCAACGCAATCACCCACGTTCCTGCATGCCCGTGCTGACCACTTCAACATTTGTCCAAAGTCTGAAGTGATCAATGTGAGCCAAAGGGCTACACGAGAATCAGCAGGCTATGCTCTGACGAACTAACGAAGGCTGTATAGGGTAATCCACTCTCTACTCCTCTCATGACTACACCGAGAATAAACAGGGCAAGATGCTACTACATCAGGACAAGGCTAGAAGGCCGCCTGCACTGACGAGCTAAGGAAGGCTGCATACGGGAAGTGGTCCTTCTGCTTTGCCACGACGACCTCACATATCAGTCACGCCCACGGCTTTCAAATTCTTAGTGCTTGTCAATTGGCTCGATGATGCCTTCGAGCTGGATTTGCATCATTCCTGTGGAGAACAGCAAGCGAAACATTGTTCACTCTATCCTGAATGCCTACCAAACTCACTAGCCATGTGCGTATGAACAAGCACATATATGTGTAATGTGTTAGCCACTAGAAATAGTGATTTCCTTTTGGTAGATCAAGAGTGCTCGTACTGCATGGTCACACTTCCATATGCCACTTCGATTTATGGATCCCATGCCATTGCATTGGCTTTCTTAAGTGCACACTGTACCCTGAATAAATGATGAGAAGACGATAGAGTAGACCCATTAAACGTTAGATTGCTGTAAATTAGTTTCTGGCATACAATTAAGTTTGTGCCAATATATGTTTTCCATCTAACTGTAAGGCACGGGAATAACCAGCAATAGATAGTATATGAGTCAAAGAAAAAATTCTTCTTGCAAGCCATGACCAAGCTGGAGGCCAAATTTAGTATGCCATGACACATGATGTCATGATGCAGGTGTTCACTAGTCTCTCCTCCGTTCCTGCAAAAATGTATATATATAGCATTTTTTATGCATGAATTTAAGCAATGTCTGTTGTTGTGAGGCAAAGCATCATCATCAGGAGTAAATAAAAAAAATTTAGTGCCCTTTTTCATGCATATGTGTATATAGGTTAATTTGCTTATTGCTTGTTATTGTCATTTGTTTTCATGGCAATGCATATATAAACCAAGTCACATCTCAACTTGGTTTCTCAGGTTGTACCTTGCATGTCGTCAACAAATGACCTGGTTTTCGTTTTGTACTACTTGCAGAACATACATGACATTTGTCCAAGTCTTTGAAAGTTCCGCGGTACGAGATATAATGGTTTGGAGATGCATGATTCTTTCAACACCAATTGTGAACGGACTGATAAGCTTCTTTGCTCGATATGTGGTGGGGAGCACTTTATTCAGCTTTGGAAGCAACCACACCAAGTTACGTACGTAGCAGATCATTGAAACTCCCATCATACCAGTCGTGCTTCACCTTTAGAATCAACAGTTCAAGTACAAACAGAACCATGATCCAATGTTTTGGACATCCCTTTGAACGTTCGTACATATTCTCATCAGCTGATTTCTTCAATGTCTTGAAGTTTGCTAACCCCTTTGCATTGCCAACTAATATTTCTTCCTTGGTGTTATGCAACATCTGGGTCAGGAAGTCACCGTCATCAAGTTCATCATCCTCACTACTATCATAACCGTCATTGGCATGACCATCATCATTGCCAACCTCATTAACACTATCATCGAAGCCATGACCATCATCATTGCCACCCTCATTAACACCATCGGAGCCATGATCACCATCATCATCTCTACCACCGTCACCAAAATCATTGTAAGCATCAAATTCTTGACATGTCATCATTCTACATGATTTCGTCAATTTGATTCAAAAGGAGGCAGTGCATCATTTTTCTCACCATGAGATGTCCATATCGTATAGTCTTCAATGAAATCATACATCAGCACATGGGATTGTATTGTTGTTGGGTCTTTGAATACTCTTATATTTTTACACATTTTGCATTGACAAGCTAGCACCTTTTTCTTATTCTCAACTTTAGCATTATTCTCCGCAACCTTAACAAAATTAATTAGTTCTCGATGGAAATAGTCATCCGTTCTTTGTGATTGGTACATTCATGTCCTATCCATCTGTCTGAAATAAATTACACAACATGAAAATATCATCCAAGTCAACAAATTAAAAAGTAGAAAATATAAAATTCCATTATTTGTGGTAATTAATAAAATCAATTAAGTTCATGAAACATATATGATTCTTGTGTCATTAAGTTATAGACAAAAACTATTATTCCTCTCCCTCATCCATGGACCTAGGAAATTCATCATTCTTGATTGAGGCTAAATGACTAGATAATCCCATACTTAAATAAAGTAACTTCATCTATGAAAACAAATTAAACAAATTGTAAATATATAACTACAGTAGTTGTATTTATATAATTACAAATAAAATATATAATTCTTCAAAACTCATGACTTATATCATTCTTGTGTCACCCCGCGGGTGATGGCATCACCCGCTGCTGGAAACGCTTCGCCAGGGGTGGGCCTTTTCCTACAGTGGCACCCCATTTTTGTTGGAACGGGCGCCAATACCACCCGCCCCTGGAAAAAAGGGGGTCGCTCCGACAAATCGTTTGTGTAGTAGTGCCTGTTAGTTACAATTATATATCATCTTTTTTCTACCCCATCCTTATCATTACAACTGCAGATCAAGCCATAGCGGACCAAATGAAGATAGGTTCATGAAATCATTCTACGATCCATTGAGTTATTCTCCATAACTGTATGTAAAATAACAAGACAGAGAGACTCAGCTTCAAGATACAGGTTGACCATCAGCACCTGCTCATTCAATAATTATATTTCAAGAAACCGGACTACAATCTTCAGACAGTGGGTCTTACTCTTTTCAATAAACTACTTGTCTCATTGGGAATACCAATACCTTCCTATATGCTACGGGGAGGTCGATTCTGTAGTAGAGTTTACTTAGCTAAATTAGCAACGTATCAATGTATTGTACCTTTTAAAAATCACTAACCATGCTATAATAATTATGGAATAGCACCTATCCTTAGCAAAACATATTGTCCTTGTACTTGCTCTCTCATTCCTTGGAGTCCTTTGAAGTATCAGATTTTTAAACTGGGTTTTCTTTCACGCTTCCCCTATATATAGCATGAAGTAGTTTGATAGCAAGTTCCCTCGATCTTGTTGAATTCCTGCCATAGAAACCATGCATGCGACGTAATTTTTATTCATCAAAAGGGCAAATGCAAACACCATCAAGGCTTACGGGAAACAGAGGATTTGCCGTGCGTTTTTCTAGGCAACGCACGGCAAAGGCCACAAGGAAGCAAATTGTCCGGCAAAGGCCCTTTGTCGTGCACTTTTTGTCGCACGCACGGCAAAGTCTTTTTGTCGTGCGGTTTTTAGTGCACTGCAAAATAAACCCATGACCTTAAAAAGGAAATCATTTTCTTTGCTGTGTGTTGTTTCGGCGCACGGCAAGGAAAATACAGAAAAAAAGGACGTACCCAGTGCCGTAGGCTCCCGCACTGTGCGGGGTCTGGGGGAGGTTATTAGCGGGAGGTCTTTCCCACACATCGTGCAATGTGTAGAGGCCACCGCTCGAACCTGTGACCTCTCGGTTCACAGGCGGCAAGGAAAATACAGAAACTTAAAAAAAATATAGCAGGCCGCCACTGTCCCCTGTCAACCACCGCACGCCACCATGCCGGGCCTGGCCGCCTTCCTCACACCGCCGCACCGTACCCCGTCGACACACGCGTAGAGAGACAGAGAGAGAGGTCGCCTACCTGCGGCTGCCGGGAGCTCGGGCCTCCACTTGGAGGAGGACGTCGTGGATCTACCGCGCGGATCCGCCGCCTGGAGGAGGAGGAGGAGGAGGACGTCGTGGATCCGCCACTGGGCTCCTCCGCGATGCGGATCCGCCGTCGGGAGGGTCAGGCCCGCCGCCTGAAGGAGGAGGAGGAGGACGCAGTGGATCCACTGCGCGGATTCGTCGTCGGGCTTCTCCGTGATATCTATAGCCACCACCTGGCCGGAGAGGAGGTGAGGTAGGGCGCCGGTGGCTGGAGGGGAGGGGAGGTAGTGGCGCCGGCGGAAGATTCGAGAGGGAGGGAGAGGAAGGGCTGGGGTAGGGTTTGGAGGGGGTGGAGGCGGGTTTTTACACGAGGGTCGGGGCAGGTGGATGAATGTTGGCTGTCGGATGAGGATGTCCCTATTTGCTGTGCGCTTTGACAGGGGCGCACGACAAAGATTTTTGTTTGCCGTGCGCCACTTAGAAAATGCACGACAAAGATATTCGTTTTACTGTGTGTCGGTGCACGACAAACTTTTTTTCTACAACTATACTTAATTCATAAAAATTATAAAACAAGTTTGAAAAAAATAAAAAAAT
The DNA here is from genome assembly GCA_036936925.1 of Cenchrus fungigraminus. Lineage (NCBI taxonomy): Eukaryota > Viridiplantae > Streptophyta > Magnoliopsida > Poales > Poaceae > Cenchrus > Cenchrus fungigraminus. The sequence goes on from CM072774.1 coordinate 19,334,983, forward strand.
TAGTACAAATTAAGTTATGTTGTCTATTGCTTATAGAAATAAGTTTTAAAGTCAAAACTCAATTTGAATGTCACATCACCTACAAATCTCACCATATACTTTGTAACTCTATGAAACTTCATCGTAGATTTTTCGATTTCTAAGCATCGTACATGATAAAATGTTCAAAACTCATTCATATTTTTACTATAGGCTTCACATATGATATCATGAGATATTGACAAATCTCATTATTTCAAACTTTATTTGCATTTTCAGAATTTTTAAATCATTTGGACGCACGATCATGGTCGTGTTTCCTGGTCAATATGCTCAAAATTTCTTTTGATTTCATGGAAAAGAAATTGGGCAAAATAACATCAATATCATTTTGCCTCTCATTTTATTCTATTATTTGAATCACTTGTTGTTCAAATTTGACTTCTTTCAGAAAATTGCTTGAAATGCAATTAATTAGTTAAATATAGCGAATGACTACAAAAATCTACCAAACTGTAACATGATGTATCACATGTTGTATGTATAGAGTAGAACAAATTTCAAAGTGAGGAGATATTTTCTTGAGGGGCAATTGGATTTGGACTTAGGAGAAATTTCGAGAAATTTCAAGGTGAGAAATTTTTTTTTGTCGTGCGTATTTTCTAAAGCACACGTCAAACTCATATGTTTGTCGTGCGCCGACGCACGGTAAAGTTTTTTAAATAATGACACATCTTTTATTCGAGGCGTGGAATGGTGGGAGAAATCCTTTACCATGCGCATAGGAAAAAAATGCACGGCAAACTCATGAGTTTGACATGCGTTTTTTATTGGCGCACGGCAAACAACCCATTTACCGTGCGTTTTCTCTTTGCCGTGCGTTCAATAAAAAGCGCACCATTAAATGCCTGATTGCTATAAATTCAGTTGCAAGTCAACAATTAGGTTTTTCCCAATGTATGCTGCTATCAGCATGCAGCCTGACAGCAATCAACTGGCAGATGGAATAGGAGGGCATTGCTCCGAGGCAATCTGCACCCGAGGTGCACACCGAGAAAAGTCTGCATCACAGCCCTTCAGAGACCACTGCATTGCCTGGATGCAGTTGTTCAATGCAGGTGGCCACGGAGATTTCAGTTGTTGGATATGAGACCACATTGCTGTGACTCATTTTGGCTGACCAATCCTTCAGGGTCAGTAGGATGCGGTGCCACTGTGCTACACAGATTGCAGGAATCACCCTTCTCAGTTGAATAATAACCAGTGTTTTCAAATCGTCTGATTTATCACGATAAATCACAATAAATCGTCCTTATCGCTCAGCACATACCGATAAGGGCCAGCGACCCGAGTTGAGCGATAAGAAATCAAATCGTCCGATTAATCGTCCACTTATCGCGATAAGTCGTCCGATATGACTGGGGACGATAAGTTTTGAGGGACTTTAAATGTGTTGTACTGATATTTTTTGTAATGTTGGTTAAATGGGCACCCAACTTTTGATGTATTAGACATTTAGACTTCATGTTATCATCATTTGGGACCTTGTTTAATTATGTGATTGCTTCCTGTTATGATTGGCTAGTTGCTCAGCCTTTTTTTCCTCTATTGTTGCTTCATATTATACTTCCTTGTTTATATTTGTTCAAAATTATTGATCATATACTATATGGTATGTATATTGGTCCTATACTCCATATGACGATTATACTACCGATAAGGTCGATTAGCCTCGATTAATCGGGCTTATCAACGACTTATCACGATTTATCATCTTATCGGTACGCTTACGATAAGGTTCGATTTTACGATTTGAAAACATTGATAATAACTAGTGCATTTGGTTAAAACTATCTTGAATGCCTATCATGCCTACTTGGGATGTATGCATTTGAGTTAGCCAATGGGTTAGAAATCTATACCAGTCTTGTTTGCTTGTTCATTTCGAGATCGCATTTTATTGCCTTTGTGATTGCAAATTATTGTTCTAGTCATGGATACCCTACTAAATGTCAGCGTGCAATATATCTTCGTCAAAGTAAATGAAAACCGTTCATCCATCATTGAGAATTGAGATTACCCGGCCTGTGCATATATGTCAGATAAAAACAGAATGATGTGTTCCTAGGCATCTACATTTCCTTCCCCAATGAAGATTTCCAAATACAGTTCCAGTTTAGTAATTTCAAAACTACTTACAAATTCCATCTGTGTGTTGTTCATGCATGCCAATGGTTCCCATAACAAGGATTGTTTTGTCATCCAGACTCATGAACAATGCTTTTGATGGAGCAGCTGCTTTGCCACACCACCTGCTGCGTGAAGCTGATGACACATTTTTTAGAAAAAGGAAATTTATTCCCGCCTCTGCAGCAGCACATAGCAAAGTTTTTACATAATTCTCAGCATTAAAGCTGATAAATAAACAGGAAAAGGAGCACACACATAATAGGGAAAATCAAAAGCAGAGTTTATTATTGCTTCTCCATCCATTTTTGGCAAAAATATCCAAAGCGACAACCTCTAGTGCTTTGCTCGCCGAAAGGATGATCTCCCTTGTGTCCTCACGCTGCATTAAGGACCAAAACCGCAGCCAATATGCTCCTCTGAAAATAGCCTGCATAAAAGAATGAAATTGTTTGTTCTGAAAAATCAAGTCGTTACGTGTACACCAAATAGCCCACATAATGGCTGCAACCCCCAACAAAGATCAATTTTTTGTGCTACCCCAAAGGCCCAACCGAGGACGGTGACACCAGCAGGGTAACACAACAGAACCGAGATCGACGACAGACACTTGCTCAGTGATTGCTTATCTTGCCAAGAAGCTGCAGGAAGATTGCAACAGCCATGGCGTTCGTCCTCCTTGCCAGCTCAACACTCCTTCCAGCCCCAATCAACTTCGTCGTCCCGCCGTGCATGAACTTTCCTGTCGTCCTAGCTCCTAGTTGCTTGCTTGTTCGAATCTGCATCCCGTTTTATTTGTTTAGTACCATAAATAAATGAAGAGGGCAGAGACTTGGGTACCCCAGTAAATAACATATCTTTTTAGATAAAGGATAACCATCAGGCCTCTACATCCGAAAACGTAAACAGCCCAAATATTAAAAAACTCAACGAAACGACTATGAACCCCAGTAAATAACATATATTGCCAGAAATTAAGTTTCTTACAAGTTTGTCCTATGTGCTCCATCAAACTTCAAGTAGTACCAAGGGAATACAAGTAAAGCAGTAAGCTTTCTCGAGAGTCTAAATGTAAAAGGGATCCAAAGTATGTAGTTGTCACGTGTCAAATTTGTAGGAAAACAGTGATATATCTTTGGTACCAGGACATTAATTTGATTTAATTTTTCTCAAGGCTGGTTGCAATGCTTTAACGATCGCCGAAAAAAGACAATGCTTTAGCGATAGCAACTTTTTTTTTGCCACACCCCCGTGTTCTCTGCCTGATGCTCATACGCCAAGAGGCCAACAAAGAGACATTAAGAGGATGTTAGTATGATTGTCCATTTATGCTGACTGAAGTAAATCAGAGAGGTCTGATATCGTGAGAACAGCCTCTGTTTGGCATCGAGCTGATTCCACTCGGTGCACTTAAGTCGTTTCATCTGTTAATTCAACTTGTGCTCCCATAAATACTGAATTTTCTGTAATGTCCAAATCTTCAGCGAAGGGATTTGGAAACTGGAGTTGACATTTGGCAGCCTTTCCTGGCCAAGCGAACTTGTTGGCAGCAATGAAACTTGGTGTGCGAGCCAACGGATGCTTGGAGGGAGAAAATTGTCCTTGCTCTTTGCCACATTGACCTGCGGTGTCAGCCATGGCTACAACGTCCACCCTGCTTGCTGGCTAATTAAATGGCATGGTTGATGCTATCCTGAATGCCTACCATGCTCACCAGCGATGCACATATGAGAAACAATGTATTCATTTCTAGAGATCCAGAATGCTCGTACTGCTTGTGCCAACCCCTCTAGCTTTGCTTCTTCGTTTCTTGATCCTGTTATATTGCCTTCCTTACATGCACATTGTACCCCGAGCCAATGAATGAAGTAGAACAGAGAGCAGATTTGGGTACCCTATTGAATGCAAGAGTAATGCTAATAAATTCAGTTTCCCACAACATGTAACAATATATTTCATTTCCAACATAGTGAAACCTCTAAAAACTTTGATGAAGGTGTGCATCTTGTGAAGCCATAGGCTTCTTTTTGCCAATGCCTTTCTTAAGAAAATGTGTGTGTGTGGGGGGGGGGGGGGGGGCGGGTCCCAGAGAATATGTATTAGAATAATTAAGAAAAACTTGTGTACAGGAGAACACTTACAACGGCTAGCCAATTCTGAACTGAGGGTGATGGTTATCCTTAATTTTGTTTCAGTGGAGGATACTGATCTTTGAACATCACGATCCAAAATCAAAGTGTTGGGTAGGAGCAATCAAAGATCTTACTGTTTCGATGAAGAATGGTATCTACTATCTAGGTTGCTTGCTTGGTGATCAGAATACTTTGAAAGGCCTCCCCACGTGGCCGGCGTGTCCAACACTAGCTCAACGGCAGCGATTGCTAATCTTGCCAAGAAGCAATGCTCTTGCCAGCACAACGCTCTTGCCAGCTCTGTTGAAGTTCGTCCTGACATGCAATTCTAGTTCAGGCCGGATATAGATGATGCCGAGACATCGAGATAGATGAGCTTATTAGTACGGTGGAGTACAGGCCGGATACGGGGAGGGCAGACGATTATACTCCCTAGGTTCCATGTTTCTCTGCAATTCTTGTTCAGTAATACAAGTTTCGTATACACAATTACATTGTTTTAACTGAAGAACATAATGAAGAGATCCTTGCAGGACATTTCATCCGGTTGCTCTACTTCCACTAATAGTACTTGGCTGTACAACGCAGCTCTGTGATAGAAAGAATGTGTATGAAACTGTTAGCTGTAACACAATGCAGCCTTCAACGACAGGGAACGATATTGGCACCGGAGGACAAGGCCAGAAGGCCTTCTGTCTGCATCAATGAAGGCTGCATGGTGATCCATTGTTCCCTCCAATCGCGGATGCAGTCCAAGGTAGACAAGCCGATAACACCTTGGACAACGGTGGCGAGCCTTCCTCTTGTTCGACGACTGGCTGTGGTGTCAGCCATGGCCACAGCCTTGGTAGAGATCGCCAGTTACATGACACTTGGACCTGTGATCGACCTTGTCCCAGATCCCAATGTAGGGCGCACACATCGGCCTTTGGACTTGGAGAACAACAAGCGGACATGGTTATTGATATCCTGAATGCCTACCATGCTCATTGGCTATGTGTATATGAGAAAGAATATGCACTACTACTATATTATATTAGCCACCGGATAAATATAGTGTGGTTTTCCTTCCACAGAGAACCAGAGCATACTCTCACTTCAGGGTCTCTAGCTAGTTGTTTTTTTTTCCTTTCAATAGATCTTGTTTTATTGGCTTTGTAAAGCGCACGCACATGCGCAACACATGCGCGCACAAGTGCATGCACAGGTGCGTGCACGATTGGAGCCTTTGCATACTGACACGTATGCATGTCGTCATATTAACTATAAGTATTATATATACATTTTCCTAGTAGTTCACACATATCAAACCGGCTAGTGTATGTACAAATACTAAATATCCTCCAATTCATTAGAATCCTCCCACACCGTGGAGCTGCTTGGTAATTTATCATCACCTCGTCCAGCAAAAATTCTAATAGACCTTCTTGCACTGCCAAAAGTTTATATTTCTCAATTAGTGTTTCCTTAATCCGAATTATCTGTAATTTGTAGGTATGTAAATGTTACACCCAATAATTAATTTTTAGGATCTAATATGATGAATTATTAATAGGTAGAGTCAAGCAGAACAGAAAATTATAATAGATGGTGTATGACTCAAGATTGCTATTCCTTTAAGATTTTTGGCATGACAGTCATAGAACAGATAATGAAATGTTATTTTGTGCAAAGTTCAAGTATAACATTATAAAGTATGAAAAGTTTTATAACATAATCCAACAAAATTTCAACTATGAAAACTATTTGTATGATTCCGGAAACCAATAATCACGTCATATTTATGAATTGATACCTCCCTTCCAACTTGTAGTGCACTTCAAGTTTTGTCCCAAATCTGAAGTGATCCAAGTCAGCCAAATTAAAGAGCTACGCTGAGAATCAGAAGGGCAAGATGGCACAGCAGGACAAGGCCAGAAGGCAGTCTGCACTGATGAATTGACAAAGGCTGGATTAGCTAATCCACTGTCCACTACTTTCCTCCGCTCCTTTCCTGACTACATAACAAGGTAATAAGTCAGCAGACGGACAGCTGTCAAGGAAGTCAGTCCTGCTTTGCCACGATGAACTAACGTGTCTGCCACGCCCACGGCCTTCAAATTCTCAGTGCTCTTCGGCTAGGTTACCCTTGCCCTTGCAGCTGGATTTTCTTTGGCCCGTCCACACGATGTAGGGTGCATGCAACGTTCATTGCCCGTGGAGAACAACAAGCAGACATGGTTCACGCTGTCCTGAATGCCTACCATGCTCACGGGCTATGCATGTGCATATGAAACAAGGAACGTATATGCATTAGCCACTAGCTAGAAAACAGTGGTTTTTATTTTTGTTAGATCAAGAGTACTGGTGTACTGCATGCTCACACTTCCATCGGCCAACTCCTCTCTCTGTTTGCTTCTCATTCATTTCTGGATCTCATTGTATTGGCTCTGTTAAGTACTTAAGTCCACACTAAACCCCCCCTAATAGTTATGTGAGAAGGACTGGAGGGTATATCGCTCATTAACTGTCAGCCCACAATTGAGTTTCTTGCAATGCTCTTCATCTGACTGGATGATATAAGTACCTAGCAAAAAATCAAACTATATATAATAGGGAAGACAATGGCCAAACATACATCTTTCGTACGAGCAAAATATTTAAGTTTTTGACCAATTAATACTGGATTAGTAACTAACAATACTAAAGAAAAGGTTTTCAGCAGCCGGTAGAGTAATATCTGCATTTTGCAGGGGTGGCTCCAGCACCCGCCTCTGCTTTTTGAACTAAAAATAGCTGTTTGAAATGGTGAGCCTAGAACTGCCCCATAAATGATATTACCAGGACGTGTCATGCCAGATGCTTTGTTGGAAATGAGAAATACCTGACATCAGCGCTAAATATCGGGATTTAATTTGATTAGTTTAGGCGTGGAGCTAGGTCAGGCTACAGAATTGTGCATTCATTTGTGATAGCTTTCACAATTGATCTGTTTTTGTTCTCCAAGAAATGTTCACTTAATATATTTTATCAGTGGTGACTCCTGGATGTATGAAAAATATAGTTAGACAATATACAGCTAGTCACTTAGGACGACTTTATATTGATAAATAAGATGTTCAACTTCAGTCATTAAAGAAAAGCTAGCAGAACAAAATCAGCATCCAGAACTATATTGTCAATGTTCCCAAGCTCTCTATCAGAAACTTGCAGCGCTTATGAATTTGTATTGTGTTAACGGAGGGTGTACGTCCTTGTCTTTCTGAGGCTTCTCCTCACATCACTGTACGAATATTCTCCAAGCTATATGGTTCTCATGTATGCAAATGACTACTAAAAATCAGTTGTGAGTTGTGGTACATTAATTTGTCGGAAAACCACAACACAGGAAAAAGGTTGCTGTCAAATCCTTTGTTCTTGGTAATAAGGAGGATTGGATAGTTCATGTCTCTATACATATGTAGTAACAGTACTAGTGTTGATGTGTAAAATCAGCGTAAACATAAGATGGTTGTGCATTTTCATGTCCTTTAATTAACATGTAACAGTACTACTACCATCGATGTGTAAAAATCACTGTAAGGAATTATCCAGATTTTTTGCTATGATTTGCATGTTCTACTTATTATGGTTTGGAGAGCATTGAAGGTTGTTTCTCTTGCAAGCGCGTTCAATTTAGCAAAGGAATCAGGAAACTGAAGAGAGATTCCAGTCATCGCTGGTAGCGGCGGCAGACCAAGAGGACTTGTTGGTAGTCATGATGTTGACTGCCACTCAAGCTTGCACAAATGATTGCTGGCATCAACTTTTGGAGTTGAATAATAACAAGCCAAAAATATTAAGACCAGCCTGAATGCCCGCCATGCCTACTGTGCACACACGAAAGCTTGAATTAACTAATACAATGGTCTTGTACTTACTTATTCATATAGGGATGCCATTTAGTTGCCTTGGTAGGTGCATGGTTTTCTCCTACTAAATGTCAGATTGCTAATAAATCCAGTGTCGCGTGGGTTTCTCTAAATGCTATGAATCTAATTCTTATGTACTCACTGCCGAGGAAAGAACATTCAGTACCAGTTGTGCAGCTGGTACTGCTATATTAAGCAACCAGGTTTCATTGTTGTGACAATTTATTGACCAGGTTGTCTAATTTATCTGAAATTCTGAATGGTCCACATTTGTTTCCAGAACATGAAAAGCAGATGATCTATCTGATACCATGAAAACAAGAAAGAGATTGAGAGAGAGACGTATACGCTACCAAAGTAAGTGTGTACTACCTCTTTCCTTAAATATATGACGTTTAAGATAAGATAATTAGTGGCGCTGCCCCTCCGTGGTGCACGTAACTGGGAGACCATTCCCGTCGCGTCATTCGGTAAGCTCGGTTAACCTTTCTCTTGATTTATTTAAGTGAAACGTATATGGTAGAAATCAAACAGCGTACGTGTAGATCGAACTTCATTCTTCTCTTAAAGAATGCACGTCTTCGAAAAAATGATACAAGAGAAATCTTTATCAACATTATTTTCCACAGGAGCGATTATATATCACATCGGCGATGAAAACCAAACCATCACGCCACTTTGTTAGTCCTTCACGTGATTGGCTGTGGTTTATTCCTTCTCCATTTAATTGGCGCATGCATTGCATTGAAATACAAAATTGTTGATGATGGCATCCAGATGCAAGACATGTTGAAACTTATAAAAACTATAAATCATAAACCGAGAATCATAAATTAATTTCGATTGCATTGTTAAATTACTGACAATAAAAATTTCGGAAAAAGATCTCAATTGACTATACTTTGATAAACTGTTTTATTCGCATTTTCACTAGGCCACAAACGATTTGTGTTGGCGGATAAAAGGGGTCTTTGCTAGCTGGTGGAACGCCCACTAGTGCCCTTGTGCCAGCACATATCGTCTCAGTGTTGGCGGGTGCTTAAGTCGCCTGCTAGCACCGAGATTTTCGAGCCAGCGCCAAAAAAGTCGCGCTCCGCAGTTGTCGTGGTTCGAACATATGACCTCTCCCCTCGCGCGAAGCATCCTTTACCACTACACCACACACTCATATGCATCCATGTGCAGTTTTGATTCTACTCATATTATCTACACCGAGTGTAAATCGGTTTTTTAGGCTCCAAATGGATTCAAATTAAAAACTTGTCAGCTACAAGATTTTATAACTTTCTGAGATCTACAACTTTCGTTTTGGGAGTTTCTCCATTTGAGGTCGTTTACGAAATTTGAATTTCAAATTTGAGAGATTCAAATCTAGTTTTTCGTTGACAATATGATTTCAAATAAAAAAATTGTAAACTACAAAGTTTCATAACTTCTCAAGATCTACAACTTTTATTTTGAATGTTTCTCCATTTGAGGTCGTTTGAAAAATTCAATTTTTCGAATTTCAAAAATTCAGACATACTTTACCGTGACAAAAGTAATTCAAATTAAAAATGGTTCAACTACAAAGTTCTATAACTTTTGAAGATGAACAACTTTTCTTTTGGTCATTTGGTCATCCGGCATAGTAATAGTAACATTCTTCAGAAATCTTATACATCTCTCATATAGTTTCATGAAACTATATTAGAGAGATATGTGTGAACAAAATTACTACCACTCTATCAAATTAAGAAACAATCCAAATAAAAGTTATACATCTTGAGAAGTTATAAAACGTTGTAGTAGACAACTTTTTGATTTGACAACTTTTTACTACTTTAAAAAGGAATTATTGCTTCTGCAAAGGCACAGTGCTGGCGGGCGACATAAGGCACTCGCCAGCACAAACATTTGTGTTGGCGGTTGCCTTATGTCACCCGGGTGATATAAGCGCTCGCCAGCACTATTTTACAACCGTCAACATTGTGCCTACACCACAGTGTTAGCGGTTGTCAATTTCTATGTGCCAGCAATATATTTTCCATGTGCCATCACAAATCGATTATGGCGTAGTGTTTTAACCAAGTTAAATATTTTTTGTGCGACATATATTGTGGAACAAATTTTACAAATTCACAAAAATAATATTTGTACGTACCTAACAAATTTTATGAACTGATGGAATAAATATGCATACTTATAGAACAAGGCAACGATATGTACCGAACAAATTATATATACTTATTGATCAAAGAGGCATACACATGGAACAAATTATAAAAACTCACCGAACAACACAGGGGATCAACTTATATATGCTTACATTTTTTTATTCATAATTTTTAATCAAGGTTCTATATTCTGTGCGACATATACTTGTTGATCAAATTTTACAAACGCAAAGAACAAAATATTTATACATATAGAACAAATTATATGAACTAAGGAAACTAATATGTATACATGTAGAACAAAATAGCGATACATACCGAACGAAATATATACTTACATAATAATGTGGAGATACATGTGGTATAAATTATTATACGAATTAACCGAAAATATATTAACAGAGGGAAAAACAAATGCGTACAAAAGGCTTTGTTCTCCTAAACAGTTGTTTAGTCAAATTAAACACTAATGTTATCCTAAACGCCAAATGGTAAACAATCCCTCACCCTTTTGTTTAGTGTTTAGGCTATTTAACGGCCTAAGTGGTTTTGCATAGATGCCGGCTCTCAACATGTCCCTACAAGTGGAACACAAAAGAACTTTGTATCTTCACCTAGCATGGAGTGGTGCTCGATGGAGTGGAGCTCGATTGAAATTACTGTAACGCCCTGGGTTTTCAAAATCGGAAAACCCAGCATTCTGTCTCGTGATAGTCCCTGGATCAGACGCTATCACGCACAGGTATTCATCACAGATAAATAACACAGTCATACATCGAAATAAAGCATCAGAGTACGAATAATAATCTGATTATTACATGTCCTGATTATTCGGAGTACATCAATACCCGCCTCTTGGCGGAATAACAGAAATAAGAGCCTACGCAGCGGTAGCTATCTCCCAAAAGGTGTCTCCATCTTCAGGCATCTCCCACAGGCATCCTTGAGCGAAGCGTCGTGCCCCCCTCAGTCGTACCATCCGTCGGCATTGTTGTCGTAGTCGGACTCGTACCCTGCAAGCTCAGGGGCTATCCCCAAGGATCGGGATAGGTCCACGTCACCAACCGTATGCAAGCTTTAAGTGGCCTATTTCTAAGGGGAAAAGAGTATATCAAGGTAGTAGCAGGGTTTCCTATGCAGCAGCAGCAAAAATAGAGTAATATCTCCATAAGTTCACCATATCCCATACCTCTCATCCGTATACAGTTACATCTGGTCACCCAGATCACCGTCACCATCACCTATCTCCATCTAGGGTCGGTGCGAGAACTCCCACTCCTCGCACCTCAATGGTTGCACTCGGATCCGGGAGATAGAGGGAGCAACTCTCCTATCCCCGAATACAACCACGGCTCACCAATCACACTCATCCTATAAGGGGGAGGTAGAAAATCCCAAAACGTAAGAGTCGGAGAAACAACGGGCATGTCCATAACCGAGGACGCGGCTATACGTATAGATCTAAACTCTGCAGAGCGTGTACACCAGTACCCAACTCGGAATAGTACCCGGACGGTGTACGGCCGACCGAGCCTACCCTACCAGGCGAACACCTAGGAGTTACGGTTCCATCCTGCATCCGGGTCTCGATGCGGTCCCCCGTAGAAGACCACCCCAGAACTGTGAAAATGCCCCCGTGTGGCCACACGGGAGTCGCACTGAGAGGGTGGACTCACTCCCACCTCTCCCCCACTGATACCCCGCTATCCTGCTGGCAGGTATGGTACCGCACTTGCTAGGGTCGAACGGCCCTATCCCCACTCTCGGCGAGGTGGTGTGTACGAAAGTCCCATGTAACAGGCGACCCACTCGGTTTCAGACTGGGGCGAGCTCATATCCTCCAAGTCATCACAAAATCCCCAACACCTGTGCTCCTAAAACGGTGTACCCGCCATAGGTACCAACTCGGGCAACGTCCGAGAAGACGATCCCTGGCCCCCGATCCCAGATCAGGTTGTCTCGAGCTCACCCCCGCCAAAATATCCCAAAACGTCTTCTCCTGTCGGTTTTTCCAACACACGCCAAGAAACTACCACAATAATCCCAACACATGCATAGCAAGCTCAGCACAACATCTAGCTTAAGTAAACAGTAGTAGTAGGTCAATCAAGGACAAGTATGTCAAAGAGGCTATGCATGGGTTCATCATATCCATCTCTATGCATTAAATAAAGCACTAGCAGTTCTAAAATAGCCATGCCTAATAGGCATTCAAAGATGGTCGGGCGTGAACCTAGGTACGAGTGGTCGTCGTAGCCGAGGTCGTCGTCGAAGTCCTGGTTCAGCTCTCCGACTCCGGCAGCTCCTAGAAGCGTATTTAAATAAATAAACTCGGCTACTAATGGCAATAAATCAAAGATGAAGAATAAATAAGATCTAAAAAGAGATAAACTCTAGCCTAGTGCGGAGTTTGGATTTTTAGAAGATTTTCAGAAGAAGTTTCATATTTTTCGGAGCTAAAACGGATTCATTATGAATTTTCAAAGATAAAATAGTTTTCTGAAAATAAAAAACGCATACACAGTAGCACATACTTTTAGCTAGCTACAAACCAGCTTTAAGGGGCTCTACGGCAGCTGTAAAGCGGCTGGAAACCAGCCCTTGTGCTGACGCGGCTGCCACCTAGGCGGCTATAAGCTGGTGCTTGCACGCGTGGCAGCCGACGGAGCGGCCCATGTGGCCGGCGCAAAAGATCCTGGCCGGATCAGCTGCGGCCACGGACCAGTGTGGGCTTGCACGTGCTAAGGCTGTGAGTGGCCGCACGAGATCTGGGGGGATCGGCTGCGGCCAAGTCGACGTGTGTGCCCGTGTGTGCAAGAAAAACCCCCAGGGTTTTGGGGTTCGCGGCGGCGTGCTCGACGATATGCCCCTAAGGAGCAGCGGCGCAGGCAGGGGCTCGCCGGCGGCGAGGTGTGCCCGACCGACCTAGAAACAGCAGGGGGATAACAAGGAGCACCAAGGGTGCATCCTTGTGCAAAGAGGGGACGGCCTCGGCCGGGGGAAAGTGAGCCGGCGGCGGGACAGAGATACGGCGGCGAAGTGCTGGCGCGGGCGCACGGCGGCCATCACCGGCGACGGCGTGCAAGCGCGCCCAAATGCCAGAAACTTGTGCGCGTGCTCCAAGGGAACGAAAAGAGCCCAAAAACTGGGGCTTTGCCCCTTGGTCACCGAGCGCGGGGTCTTGTCCGCTATGGCGGAGCTCGGGCCGGCGGGGTGCGGCGGCGAGGACTAGGCTCCGGCCGCGAGGCAGCCCTGCGCGTGAGCGCGCGGTGACCGGGACGGCGAGGTGGTCTGGATGACGTGCAAAAGGTGGACGGGAGGTGCCTGTGCGCAAGTGCACGTCGACTTGCGCACCGGCGGTGAGGAGCGCTAGAGCACGGCAGCGGCGGTGAGCGTGCCGGCGACGTGTGGGTGCGGAGTAAAGGAGGAAAACGGAAGTGCGCGCGCGTGAACGAGGCGACGGCGGCGGCACCTGCAGAAGATCCCCGACACGGCTCGAAGGCCGGCTTCACCAAAGCGCGTGCGTGGCGGCGCGGCGGCGACGGCGACGGTGTGCTCGCGTTGTGCCTCGGCTCGAAGGCCGAGTCGACCACAAATGGGCGAGGGAGCTCGGCCTCACCTTGGTGGCCACTGGCCGGCGTGCAGGCGTTGGTGAAGAGGGACGGAGCATGGTCGTCAGCGAGGAAGGAGACGGCGGCGCGGAGCAGAGGAAGCAGGGGCGTCGCGGTCCTTGGCTTCGCGGCGTCCCCGAGCTCCCACGTGCGGGCCTTCGGCTTCGCGAGGTCGACGGCGAACTCGTGGGCGTGCTCCTGGCCTTCTTCTCCCTTCTCCCTCCTTCTTCTCCTCCGGCGGGCGGCGGCAAGGTGGAAGGGGAGAGCTCCCCGTGGCGGCTAGGGTTGGGAGCTCCCCTGGGGCGCGGCGACAGCCTTCTTATAGCGGAGGGCAGCGCGGGACGCGTGGACGGCCGGGATGCGTGGATGCGCGCGGGGGCACGTCGCGACGGCGCCATGGGCGGTGCGGCCCCTCGCTTTGGCGCCGGCGTCAGCCAAAGCGAGAAAGAAGAGGATGACGATGGCGACGTCAGCGTGACGCAGGCGTGACGCCATGTGGGGTCCAGCGGCCAGCGACTGGGTGCGGGGCGCGGTAGGTGGAGCGCGGGGCGGCGGATGTTGGGCCGCGGTGGGCTGATACGGGGAAAGAGGAGAGGTGTGCGGCGCGTGGAGAAAAAGAGAAGAGGGGTGTTGGGCGGACTTCGGGGAGTTGGACTCGCGGCCCAGCAGTGCAGCTCCCCTTTCCTTTTTCTATATCTATTTACCCCCTTTTCTATTTAGTTTCAAATTTGAATATAAATTCAAATTTGAAACCCACTCAAGTAAACTCCAAATAAAACCAAATGAACTCCAAGTTTCTCACACTAGCATTTTATATTTCCTAAAAATTTTATTTAAATCAAAATTAAATCTAGGTATTAAAGGAGAGAAAAGGAAGACATCCTTAAATAATTTGATAATCACACAAATACATCATTGAAAATTTTAAATCCACATTTTTATTAATTAACATTCCGCAATAAATTTGAGGGATGTTACAATTACTCCCCCCAGCATGATTTCACCGATGCATCCCACTCCCAGGGAAAACCACCACGTCCTCTTCTTCCTTGCTCCTCTCCTCCTCTCATTCTCCTTCTCGTCTAACTAATCAGCCCAAAGTTTGGCTTACTGGCCTTTTCCATTTCTGCCATCACCGAAGAAAACAGAACATGGCTATTTGTAGGTATGCAGGATAGCCGCTGCTGCATGGAAAAAAACAGAACTTGAGCTCCTTTCGTCGCCACCCACCACACCAGCTGGGTCATAACTGATGATCGTGTCCGGAGTAGCAGCACGATCTGTCGTAACAAGTTCAGTATTGCACACGATCATGTTGCAGATTTTCCAAATTACTACAGCCACAAGCTAGACTGACGAGTTCCCTTGGCACTTGAATTCTATTGTTTACCAGCTACTTCACACAAGTGTTTCGTGTGTAAAAAGAGTTTACATTGTTTGTAAAATACATTATTGACGAGTCCTTGTCACTGATAACAGCGTCCGAGTTGGCAGTTGGATTGCGGTGATGTTTTATCGGTGTTCAGTAAGCTTCATCAACAACGAAATCGACAATTCTACTATTGCATTATTGTATTGTGACAACATTTCA
Organism: Cenchrus fungigraminus; assembly: GCA_036936925.1. Lineage (NCBI taxonomy): Eukaryota > Viridiplantae > Streptophyta > Magnoliopsida > Poales > Poaceae > Cenchrus > Cenchrus fungigraminus. The sequence goes on from CM072774.1 coordinate 19,350,529, forward strand.
GTACCTGTTATAGTGAACCATGTTTTATCACCGCTGAGCTAAGCGTGTTGAGCTCGATTGGCATTCACTTTTATCAGGGAGAAGCTAGGTTGCCCAGACAACAGAGGACATCACCACAACAGCACAGTCCTGAGTGACTCATCCATGCTGAACAAGAGCAGGAGCAGGCAGCAAGTCACAATCACGCACTGAAGAAGACCGCTTGGGAGGACGAGTAGATCAAGTCCAGGTCCTGCAACAACAAGCGGAACATGCCGCTCTATGCCCAACCCCCTCAACTTCCGTGAAGATGATTAACAGGGAGACTAGTCCTTCTTTCTGGTGACTCACTCCGCCCTGAATTCCAGGTACATCCCAGTCCCACCCCCCGTGAACAGAGAGCACCACACGTCCACGTCCCTCTCATCCTCTCCTGCTCAAGTCTTGATCACGCCATCATGGTAATGCCGGCTCCCAACATCTCCCTACAAGTGGAACACAGAAGAACTTTGTATCCTCACCTCGTGGACATGGATGCATGGTCTCACGGAGTGGAGCAAGATGGAAATTACTCCACCAGCATTGTTTCACGATGCATCCCACTCCCTGGGAAAACCACCACGTCCTCTTCTTCCTTGCTCCTCTCCTCCTCTAGTTCTCCTTCTCGTCTAACTAACCAGCCCAAAGATGTGGATATTTCAATTTCTGCCATCACCGGAAAAAAAAAACAGAACCTGGCTATTTGTAGGTATGAAGGATAGCCGCTGCTGCATGGAGGGAGGGAGTGAGACGTACTTGAGCTCCTTTCGTCGCCACCCACCACACTAGCTGGGTCGTAACTGATGATCGTGTTCGGAGTAGCAGCACGATCTGTCGTAACAAGTTCAGTATTGTACACGGTCATGTTGCAGATTTTCCAAATTACTACAGCCACAAGCTAGACTGACGAGTTCCCTTGGCACTTGGATTCTATTCTTTGCCAGCTACTTCACACAAGTCTTCCGTGTGTAAAAAGAGTTTACATTGTTTGTAAAATACATTATTGACGAGTCCTTGTCACTGATAACAGCGTCCAGTTGGCAGTTGGATTGCGGTGATGTTTTATCGATGTTCAGTACGCTTCATCAACAACAGAATCGACAATTCTACTATTGCATTGTATTGTGACAACATTTCAGTACCTGTTAGTGAACCATGTTTCATCACCGCTGAGCTAAGCATGTTGAGCTCGATTGGCATTCACTTTTATCAGGGAGAACCTAGGTTGCCCAGACAACAGAGGACATCACCACAACAGCAGAGTCTCATCCATGCTGAACAAGAGCAGGAGCAGGCAGCAAGTCACAATCACACACTGAAGAAGACCGCTTGGCAGGACGAGTAGATCAAGTCCTGGACCTGCAACTACAAGCGGAACATGCCGCTCTATGCCCAACCCCCTCAACTTCCGTGAGGATGGTTAACAGCGAGACCAGTCCTTCTTTCTGGTGACTCACTCCGCCCTGAATTCCAGGTACATCCCAGTCCCACTCCCCGGGAACAGAGAGCACCACCCGTCCACGTCCCTCTCATTCTCTCCTGCTCAAGTGTTGATCACGCCATCATGGTAACAGCACTCTGGGAAGCTATATATATACTTGCAGCTAGGTCGGATCGGATGCAGTTGCTGCTAATACTTAGTTATTCACCCACCACACACCTGCCGGGCTATGTAATTACAGTATCTCCGGGAGTCATGACAGCAAGAGAACCACTAGTTCGCCATGCCTAGACGTTGGTTGCTCGCACGTACGTCGTTGTCCCACAAACTTCATTAATTTGCTCCCGACGATTGGAGAAGAACTTCAGGAATGAGTTTCGCCAGAAGTGCGGTTCACGAGCTGGCGTACACAGCCATTCTGCAAGGGTTTGCAAATTGAATTCGGGTTCCCGTGTCACTGCTTGGATAAACTAGAGCAATAACTCATGCATCTTACTCGCAGTAATTAACTTGGATCTAGTTTCATGCCCCTCTGCTGCTCCCCTTCTCGTCTTGCCAGCCGAAATGATACACACGTCACACTAGTAATACTATTGCAGTTTCTGTTTGTCTGATGGTTTCTGTTGTTATAGCTAGGAAAACTATATATCTGATGCAGTCGCGCAGTAGCTAGGAAAAAATGACTTTTTCAGTTTGCAGGTCAGTGTAACTGTACTAAAATTAAAAGGGTTCCCAAGAGCACTGTGTTTGAAGAATTCAGGGGATATATAGCCTCTCGATCACCATCTGATCATACACATCGTCATCGATGCATCCAGGAAGTGTATTCATCTCATTTGCATACATTTTATAGATGTACATTGAGGAGAAACAACAACTGAAGAAGAACATGCCAGGCTAGTAGGAAGAGCACAGGATGGCTCATGATGAGTCTCCGATTGCGCCTCCCAAACGCATTAGCACTAGGCAATGACAGCACGCATGATGTCTACCCACATCACTAAGAGCCAGACCGGCATTTCTCCCTCCGCCTGATTTCACGGTGCATCCCACTCCCCAGGAATTCGCTGTCTGCTCTTGTCGTATCCACGACTCTCTTTCGCCACTCTCTCTTCTCTTCTCTCATTCTCTCGTCGGGGCATTCGCGACTTCAAGTTTTTTTAGCAAGTCGGCAACTTCAAATGCTTGGTCACGGCACCAGCCATGCGGAACTGAAGCTACCTATTTGTATTGTTGCTAGGGCAACAGTAGGACGGGTGCGCAGTTGCTGGCATGGCTTGCTGCCAATACCTTTGAGTTAGTTGTTCACCAACCATGTACAACAGCCGGTGTGTGACTGATCTGAATTGAGCAGCAACGCTGTTACTCCCTCCGTTTCACAATACTTGTCCTTTTGACTTTTCTAGATACATACATTTTGCTATGCACCTAGATATATACATAGGTCTAGATACATAGCAAAATGAATGTATCTAGAAAAGCCAAAATGACAAGTATTATGAAACTGTCACACTCTGAAATTTCCGAATTTCAGGATGTGAATAGGTGGATAATTAAAATAAAATTTTCTCCTAATTTTAAAATTTTTCTCAACCTTTATTTTCTTTACAGGAACTATAGTGTAGGAAAAATCCTTTGTTCATTTTTCTTAATTAAATAATGTGATTATGTGAGTGTTGCATTCATGCCGATGCACCCTAGTGTTTCTTGAGTGCAAAATGTTTAAAATAAGTTTAGAAGATAATCAGGTTCCTCTGAGAATTTTTCTGCTATTTATGGCATATATTCTCATTTTTCTAGATCTAAATCTATCTACAACCTTTTCGTTCAAGATCTTCAAATATTTATTTGGACTCATCATCCTAATCTAATACCTTGAAGCTGTTGCTAGCCGACATCATCCTGTCGTCGAGCTGCCTTTCTTGTCATGTGCTGATTTGCCTTGTAAGCAAGCCAGTCATGATTCATGAAGCTCTTAACGCCATCATCTGCCATGAACAATCATGCTGAGTCATGTCCGTAATTTATTCCAGAGTTTACGTCTTTGGTAATTTCAATGGCATAGCTCACCTATATACTTCAATATTGGTTCTCTACTCAATCCTTCTTCGTGGGCTACTCTCTTGTGCATACCGTACATCCCTATGATTATGTACTCTGATCAAATTAATTCGTACTACAACCATCCAAATTCATCTCAGTCCATACATCTATTCATGTACCTGATGAACGGAACGGAAGGCAACGAGTTAATTTTCGCGTCATCTTTTTGTCCCAGCTTTACATTGATCTTGATCTGGATACTAAAACCCGGCCCCGGCCTGGTTTCGTTTTCTTTTTCCTACACGTATCGGACTCCAATCCAATTCGCTAGCCAAGCCATCAACCGAACCTGATGCGAGGCGTATAAAGGTGAAGTTGTCGCGCGCGAGCCTCTCGCTTGTTGTTACCCTAATACGCAGCCGCCGCCGCCGCACTGCCATGAAGTCATCTCGTCCATGGCTCACCTCTGGCGCCGTCGCAAGGGTACGAGAAGGCCTCGCTGTTTCGCGTAATTTCTATCCTTTTATTCTTTGAATCCATATCTTATTCAATTTAATTCTTATTTCAACGCATCTTGCATTCACATAATCCTAGAATCGATCCCTAACTTTTAGTGTGCTCTTTTAAAAGCTTTTCTTTTGATTGGTGTATTGTTCTTAGTTGCTTGTTTGTTTGCTTTGTATGCTTGTGCCGATCATTGATGCGAGTAGAATGAACGTGGTTCGAGAAGCTTTGAAGAGCAAGAGGTTGAAGATATACTGAGTAACTATTTTCTGGTAAAAGGCAAGTGTGTCCTTGTTCTTTTGTCCCAATAACTATATTTAATCACTTTGCATATGCTTTGCATTTAATTTTGATGGGTTCCTATTAAGGATAATGACTAGTATTCTTTTTACCATTGCCTTGTATAGCCGGGTTGTTTAATTAATTTGATGGTAGATGTTGCTTAGCTTGCTCAACTGGGTTGGTAATAATCAACATGGTTACCCTTTTATGCTCTATGTTTGTTTATGATAATTTTAATTACAAGACCATATGTGTTAATCGGAACATGGAGCGACCACCCAGGAAAACAGTACAACCACAAGACATATAGCTTTGTCTTGGCCAACTAATTAGAGAACTATAGTGTTGGACTGGTGATTGGGGAGGGGGCATGACTCGCGGAACCTCGTGCACTGGAACACACTAGGGAAGTCTTTGTAAAGGACTTGTAGCGTCCCCATGCAGTCACACCCCGGTAGTGTGGTATTGTGCCTACTTTTGCACAGCATGGTTGGGTCTAAAGCTCTTCGGAGTTTTTACGCGACTTGTGGTGAAAGTGTACAACCTCTGTAGAGTGTAAAACTAATCGATTAGCCGTGCTCACGATCAAGAGTGGCTGGACCCTCACATGATAATTGAACTTGAAGATGGACTTAAATCGTGACCTCTGGTTATGTTAGCCGTATGCTTATGACATATCTCTTACCTTTGTGCTTAATGTGGGTTGGTATACACTTGTATCTAAGTAATCAGGTGCTAATAAAATTTGATCAACTAAAAGTGCTTAATGCAGTCATCTGCTAATTCAACTCGTCCTCCCCTAAATACTGAATTTTGTAACACCAAATCATAAGCCAAGGGATTTGGAAACTGGAGTTGGCACTTAACAGCCTTTCCTGGCTAAGCCACCGCACCGACAAAGCCGATGTTGCTAATAAATCCACAGCTGGCCACTGCACCACTCCTGGATGTATAACTTGGTGGGCAAGCCGACCGGTACTTGGACACAGGAAGCTGTCCTTGTTCTCTGCCTCGATGGCCAGCGGTGTCAGCCATGGTTGATGCTGTGCTGAATGCCTAAGAGATCCAGAGTGCTCGTACTGCTTGTGCCAACTCCTCAAGCTTTGCTTATTTGTTTCTTGATCCTGTTTTATTTATTGCCTTTCTTATGCGCAGATTGTACCCCAAGCCAATGAATGAAAAAGAACAGAGAGCAGACTTGAGTACCTATTGAATGCTAGAATGGTATTAAATTCAGTTTCCCACATGTAACAATATATAGTTTGTTTCCAATCGAGTGAAGCCTCTCGAAACTGTGATGGAGATTCAGTTGTGCCGGAAAAAATGTACTATCATGTGGGCTAAATGGACCCCCAAGTTGTTAACAACAATATGCTAAAGCAATGGCCAAATAAGACCATGAAACATATGTTCAACTACCTGGAAAAGCAGCATCACATGCCTTACATACTTCTCCCGTACCACTTTGGGTGAGTTGATTATCCTTATTATTTATACTTTCAATAAATATGACGATACATGTAACATCTCTATTATGTATATATGAACAGGTTCCACTGGATATTGATTGTTATCGAGATTGATTGTGGTGAAATCACGGTGATGGACCCAAAGCAATACCCCACCTCAATGTACCTAGAACTCGTGGATGCACTTCGCTTAGTATGGGCCCGCTTTGTAAAAAAATATCCGGAACAATTCAAGGAAGACTTTTACTTGCGCGATAGATTTCATGTATGTATTTACATTCATTCTATTTTTGCGATTGCTAACAAGAATTTTATTATCCAAAGAAATTATTTTAACTTGTTCTTTCCTATTCAGTGCTTGAGACAGGAAGCTGGTAACAATTTATGTGGATTTTACATTTGCGAGTTTATCCACAACTTCATGGTTGACCCGAAAAAAAGGAATGATAAAAAATTGGTACGTATAGAAAATTATTTCATTTGTTGACTTTTTATACTTTAATTTCCATAAATATTAATTTCTTGATTTTATCTTGTGATTTTGGATGTGACAGCTAAAAGAAATGAGAAGTGAGATCCTCCCCGAAGAACGAATACGGGCGACTCAAGAACAACTATGTGGATTTCTATTATCGGAGGTCGTAAATCCAAAAGGAGAATTTTATTTCGACGGAAAAAGTGTGGGTAAACTTAATCCAATCAGGGACGACCCTGACACCTTTGGGTGAGTCTATGTTGGTCACACTTGTGAGTTGAGGCCACTTTTGAGTTGTATCGAACTTGTCAAACTCAAATAGTTGACACAAGTGTAATATTTGTAATATATATAATATATGCTAGATCTATATGTAATATTCTTGGCAATATATATGAATACAACTATGAATGCAACTACGAATACAAATACAAATGTGACTACGAATACGAATACTAGCCGAATACGAATAAAAAATAATATTACCAGCTCGCAGGTTTGTACCGGGTGGTATTATGGCCCGGTACTAAACTGCTCAGCAAACAACGTGGGATGGTTGCAGTTTAGTACCGGTCGTTGTTACCGGTCGGTACTAAACTGCAACTTAGTACCGGGCGGGCGGCTGGTACTAATTGTCGTAGCAATTAGTACCGGCCAGCTTGTACCGGGCAAGCGCCCGGTACTAACCTGGCCTTTTGCCCGGTACTAAAGCCCGATTCTGTAGCCGTGTAGGCTCGGTGTTAAGATCACATGATTCTAGACCACTCCATCTGGCAAACCAAAGACGTTGTTTATGTCTACAACGATCATAGTATGATGTTGCCTGAAAACACACAGCTTACTACATGCCATCTGGAATGTGCAGTTAATGGTTTTTTGCCTATTTCTCAATTCCCGGCAAATTGATCCGACAGTTCGACCGACGCCTTGCCAATTCACCGACGGATCTATAAATGTGGCCATCAGTTCATCTAGTGGTCACAACTTATTTTTCTTCGCTGTTTTTTGTGCACTAACTGATTCAGTGGCTCTCGTTTGATCTTCACCGTATGAGTCGGTGACCAAAGCTGGCTGCCGCCGTCGCCACAGTCCACCAACGATGACACCCAATCCCAGCCGTCGAAGGGGAAACGCTGGCAAAGCGCAGATCCGCGGATCTGGCCGCTGGCCATCACCTGTGTCCAGCAGGGTTTTCAATTTTGGTAGAAAATTTTTTCTGACGCAGCGATAAAGGCGATATTTCAGAAATTTGGAGATTCTTTATTTTTATTTTTCATTTTTCTAAAATTAATTATTTTCTTAAAAATATTAAAATAATATTTCGGTCAGTTCGGCACTTAGCGATAAAGACGAAATTTCGGATTTTTCAAGGTATTTCGTGCGAAATTTGTTCCCTAGTGTGCAGCAGCAATGGATGGTGGAGTGGAAGAAAGGATGGAATTGGACGAGGAAGAAAAGTAGGAGCGTGAGAGATGGCTCCGCCACCGACCTCCTCGTTGCTCATCGGGCGTCGGGCGAGCAGCTCCGGCGAGCACAGGTGTAGGAGATCGGTAGGCGGAGGTTCGTGGCGAGGGGACGGAGAGCGACCCGTGTCGCACTGCCGGGACGACGTGGGGGCGTTGTTGTAGCGAGTCATCGGGTCCCTCTCACTTGGTTAGCAATATATATTAACGACTAACGTGATATTTGTTTGGTCATACTTCAAAACCATGCTCCATAGGCATGTGTACATACGGTGAAGCATATTTGTTAAGGAGGCTGCTATGGGGAGAGCCCTCTCCCTTTACCACTAACGTGATATTCATTTGAGACCCAGAGTGCTCATATCACTCACACTTCTTCCATGTCCCAACGCACCTCTAGTTGTTTGCTTCCACGTTTTTGCATCCTATTTTATTGGCTCTTTTTGTTAAGTGCACATTGTACGGCAGATAAATGAATTAAAAGGACTTGCGTTGCGTGCTCATATTGCTCCAGAGATGGTCTGCTTTTAGAGATCATGTTTGCTCGTACACATGTATCCCAACTCCTCTAGCGCCAGGAAGATGAACACTGCAAGTGCAAGTTAACACAAATGCACGTGAAGATATATTGGAACCGTATGGAAGATATATTGCACAACTGCCTTGATTTCCTTTGCTGGCTCAACACTCCTGAAAGCAATGTCATAATGCAGGGTGCAGAGATTGACCTTCAGACATGAATAACATCAAATGGAGAGGGTTAGGACTATCCTGAATGCCTACCATGCTCGATGGCTGTATGCATACGGGGAACCATATAGATCTAGAGTGCTCATACTGCCTGTACATCTGTATCCCAACTCCACTAGCTGTTTGCTTCATCCTTTGAGGATCCTATTTTATTGGCACTTGGGTCCATCAATAAATGTGAGGTTGCTATAAATTCAGTTTCTCCAGATGCTCTCCATCTAACTTCGAGTACTAGCCATCATATTTCGCCACCATGACCATTTTTCATTTGATTACACAAGACATCAAGACTAACCAAAATTTGTTTCATAATTTGCACTACATGTTAATAATTCTTGAACCCAATTGTAGGAATGAAAAAGAAACATGGAACACGTTTGTACACAAGTGTATCCAGCTGATCTCAAAACACACTGCTTGCGTGTAGTCAGATTTTACTCTACTTTTTTTCTAAAGGAATAAGTCCGTTTTTGGCCATCCAACTCTTGCCTGAGTTTGGTTTTGACCATCGAACCGCAAAACCGGGAATCTTCGACCATCCAACTCTCGAAACCGTTCATTTTTGACCATCCGGCGGTTTTCGCAAGCGGTTTTGCTGACGTGGCTGCCATGTGGCGGCGGGCCCACATGTCAGCCTCCCCTCTCTTTTCCCTCTCTCTCTTTCTCACGGGAAACAGGGCGGACGGAGGCGGCCTGGCCGGCAGTGGTGGCGCTCGCCGGCGCTTCCGGGCACGGCGGCGGTCAGGGAGGGGGGAAATGGAGAGGGAGATGAGAGGGACCGATTCCCCTCCTCACCACGAGCTGGGGTGGTGCGTGAAGGCGGATCCTCGGCGGCGGGCGGAGAGCAGCAGCGGAGTCAATGGCGGCCGCGGCGGAGCTCGAGCTCGCCCGGCTGGCCGCGCCAGTGGAGTAGGCGGCGAGCTCCACCAGGAGCGCAGGCGGGGGCGCGCGGGTTGGTCTGCAGCACCAGGTACACATGCCCGCGGCGGCGGCCGAAGATGGTGTCGGTGACGGAGGAGCCCATGGCCCGGCGTCCTCACCCGCGCCTGCACCGTGCGCGCGCCAGCACGGCCAGGATCGCCGACCGAAGCCGCGACAGCGCCACACCGCCGCCACCGCCACGCCTTGTCGCCTTGCACAGCTGCGTCGCATCGTCTTGAGCATCCACTACAGGTTGGCGAGGCCGGTGATGGTGCTCGGCAGCCATCCCCAACCAACTCGGTGAGGGAGAGGAGGGGCGGTGCCGGAGCAGGGGACCCGCCGCAGAACCGCCGCCATCATCCTTGGAGTCGCCACTGCACGCCGTCTCCACGCTCAGATTGAGGTGTGGTTGGTCGTCGCTTGGACCCGTACGCCTGTGCTCCCCTTGATGACTCCGCCGCCGCCTGGACCCACGAGACGGAGCAGAAAATACGCCCGCCGTCTCCATCGTTGGGCTCCTCAAGCAGATCGAGCCTCCTCCGGCCGGCAAGGCCACCGCCGCGAGGAGCCGTTGCTCCTTCTCCTCCGCTGCCACGCGGCAACCCCTTCTTCTCCGCCTCCGGCTGAGCTCCGAATCGGGGAAGGTGGTGGTGGTGGGCAGAGCCTAGCCTCGAGCTCCTAGATCCGCCGGCATGGGTCGCGCCGCGCCTGGGGAATGGAGCAGATTGCTGCAAGCAGAGGAGCAGGAGAGGCACCGGTAGAGGAGCACGGGAGGAGAGGAGGCGCCGGTGGAGGAGGTGCCGGTGGAGGAGCAGGGGAGAAGGGGTGACCTGGGCCTGCTCGCTGACGTGGATTGGCTGACGTGTGGGCCCCACCGCCACGTGGCAGCCACGTCAGCAAAACCACCTGCGAAAACCGCCGGATGGTCAAAAATGAACGGTTTCAAGAGTTGGATGGTCGAAGATTCCCGGTTTTGCAGTTCGATGGTCAAAACCAAACTCGGACAAGAGTTGAATGGCTAAAAATGGACTTGTTCCTTTTCTAAACGATACTTTTTAAATGGGCAAAATTAGCTGCTTACAAAAGATGGGCGAGAGTGTTATATCTAAAAGTAGATGTCATACCATAAGTTAGAAGTGGTATACTCAGTGTCTAGCATGACTGCAGGCGTGTTTGAACATAGCATTTTCAAGGGAAAAGTGTAGGAAACAAAAACGTGGAAAGTTTTGAAGAGTAGGTGTTTTGAACAAAGGGTTCATCAATTCCTTTCCTATGGAATACTATTACAGGTTTGTCATTTCGAGGAAAAAATAGAATCCAGTCTGAGCTCTTGGTTTTTATTCCTTCACGGTGTCTATTGCCAAATGCCAAAGCCCCAGGAGAGCAGCAGGGTAGCTTTGTTGGGTGGGCCCACATGCATTCCACGTTATATAAGTTAGCCGTCATTTGTGATAGAAAATAGTACATATAATTATCATTAACTTGAACTAATAGATTTGTAAGTACTTATGGTGTATCACAATTTCAATAATATTTTTATTCCAAGTGTTAGGACTCCTGCATTCCAAACACCTCTTTATGTTATTTTCCTATGTTTTTTCAATCATCTGTTTTGGCATGTTGTCAAAAAAAAAAAAATCATCTGTTTTGGCACTACGCTCTCATCCAATTCCTAGGTTCCATTCCTCTGTTTTTATTCCTCCGTTCTAAACACGTCCGTAGTGTGTTGTTGTCAGCTTCTCATATAGCACACATTTGACACTTCCATGTCGCCCTCGAACGTCCATTTTAAATTTGTCCCCCTCTGTTTTTAGGATTAATAACATACGGAAGGGACGAGACGAGAGTCCTCACCAGGATTTTCATTCATTATTGATCCAAAACCGGCCCATTAGAGAGTTTAAACTAAAAAAAGATTGTTACAGGGTAAAATATATCACAAGGTTTACATTCGAGAAAATCATGCAACAGAAATCTCGTATGTGAGCCCTGAACGTGGGAGCCGGCAGGTTCAGCCGTGCCTCTTCTCTACAAGTCTACAGTAGCTGATGACGACAGCTTAATCGGAGAAACTCGTCGTACACCCCAATAGGCTGAGACCGAGACATCACGATCGGAGATATTAGTGAGTTGGAGGACTGACCGGATTAGAAATGGCAGAGCTGATGATTATGTTCCCTAATTAAGTTGCACGTTGCTCTGCATTTACATAGGGTAGTAGTATCAACTTAAGAAATAAAATAACAAAGAGATATGTGCGCTGTAGTCCAAATTAAACAGCCTAAGTCCATGCTGCAGTCCTCCAGCATATAGTGAGTACCAATAAGTCCTCGACTTGGAGGCCATTCTACAGGGGCAGCATTTCATCTGCTTCTCGTGCTTTCAACTCGTCCTTAGCAGTGCAGAGCAGCTCCGACCCTCCCCTAAACAATTGAATTCTGTAATAACTATAATGTATATGAAACTGTCCACCACAGTTCAGCACTTCAGCGAAGGCCCATGGCCTTGTAGTACTCAGCAGCTCGATTACATGGCCTTGTAGTTAAGACTATCCTGAATGCCTACCATGCGCACCGGTCATGTGCAAACGACAATGCTTATGGGTTAGCCGCTAGAAGCAGGTGTTTCATTTACAGAGTTCCAGAGTGCTTGTACCGCTTGCACTTATTTCCATGTGCCAACTCCTCTAGATGTTTCTTCTTCGTTTGTGGATCCTGTTTTATTGGCTTTGTAAATCACACATTGCACCCCAAACAGATGAAGGAAAAAGACCAAAGGGCACCCTTTAATATCAGATAGCTATAAATTGTTTCACCATCGTCGGTTACTACTTTATAAACAAAGTAAATTTGGGAATATGGTCAGCCATGTTCAACTTGTGCTCTTTCATGAGGTCTTTTACAGTGCATAATACTACCCAGTGGTAATATGGTAGTATAACCGATTTTCTTCTATGGATAAAATGGTAATTTGCTTGAAATATAAAATGGTAATTTGCTCGAAATATATTAACCAGCGTGAGATAAGGTTTCATAAAAGATTTTATATATTACAACAATACTATTTTCCATAGTTCCAATCATACCCATATACTACACATACTACCTATGAATATACTACATATACTACCGCTAAAAAAACTGGATTCTTCAAAATAGGTCTTTTTTTATTACATTTGAGTCATTTTCAAACGGTAGTATAGGGTACCTCTTCATGGAAATGGGGACAATTTCTAACAGAATCATCCTAAAGAATTTAGAATATGTTGTGTATGGCATCCATATTTCAATATATAGCCAATTACACCGGGCAATCAAAAGGATGATAACATGTTAACATTTAGCACAGCGGAGGGAAGGTTAGCTGGATATGTCAAAACAGATCTATGGTGTGCATGTTTCTGCATTCTTACATACTGGCTACTGCCTACTGCACATCTATGTTCAGTGCTGCTGCAGTGCTGTCAAAATTGGGAGATTGGATCTACTTGAGCCAAATGTCTGCTTGTGCCATGGTGCCACGACATACGAACCCTGCAACACAAGTATATGTGGCTGCAGCACACGCGCACTCTGCAAGCAAGGGGACACTTGCACAAGGGTGCAGGTTCACTTTGTCAGCTCGGTGATGTGGCAAGATTTGACGAAATGCATGGTTTGGGCATCGACCTTTTAACGGAGATGGTTAAGACTACATCCTAAATGCCTACCACTACCATGCTCACTGGCCATGTGCACAAGGGGAATGAAGCATATGCATTAGCCTCAAGAACGGTGTCTAAACGGCTCCTACTTCCATGTCCCAACTCTGCTACCTGTTTGCTTCCACGTTTCTGGATCCTTTTATTTCCTTTTTTGTAAAGTGCACATTGTTCCCCCAAATAAATAATTGAAAATGACCAGAGGGCAGAGTTGGGTACACCATATGATGCTATAAATTCAATTTCCCACAAGTTTCTCCAAATGCTCTGCATCTAACTAGAACTCCAGAAGTCAACATGTTTTAATCAAACTGCTATGGCAGACCGGAACTCTGCGACGGCCGGCTTGGATGTGTGCTTGTTGTGCCGTGGTGGTGTGTGACGGGAAGTGGCCAAGTGTCGCCGTGCCAGAGACGCCATGGTGCGTAACTGGCTTCTTCGAGCCGTTTATCTCTGGTGGCGGTGTGTCAATGGTGCCGCGGTGGCATGGTCACGGATGGTTTGGGCAAATCTTTGGTAGCAGCGCCATGGTGGTGTCGCTAGCTGAAACCACGTGTTGGCTCACCAATTGCACTTCGGTGGTGTGGGTGGTGGCGCCAACTGTCTATTTGCTTCGCCGGAATGATGCGGATGAAAACCCATCCCTTTCTGGGACAATGTCGATGACGTCTGTAGTTGCATTTCCTTCTATTGAAGGTGATGTCGAGCATCTCCTGTCGGGTCTTGAATCCTGCTTGGGGCCAACGGCGATCTGCTTACGCCAGCAACGTGCTTCTGTTTTGTCTGCTCCCGAGAAGGTGCTTTCTTTCACTTCATTTGTTCATTTTTCTTCTTCTTTTTTTGTTTTTTATGTAACAAAAAAACAAAAAAAATATTGTCAGGCAGAGTCATGGATGTTCATGTCGATGTCGACCAAAATAGCGAAGTTTAGTTGAGATTGGTGTCGATGTCCCAATCCGACAGAGCATAGTTGAGATTTCGAGTTGAGCTGAGCAGTGCGTGTGATGCTCCAATCCAACCCACCGAGTTGTTTGATATATGGATCAGAGTTGTTTGGTGTTTCTACACCTCTAGTTCTGTGGTCGATGGACCAAAGTTGTTCGGTGTTTCTACCCTAATTGTGTCGTATATGGACCGGAATTGTACCATTTTCGGGCCAAGTTTTCTCATAGACTGGGTCAATTCCTTTGTCTTCTAATAAAAATTCAGAAAAGTGTAAGCTTTTGCCATCCATTCAAAATAAATCTTGTTTTAATCATTGTGACTATTCTTCAACTGATTACAGTAGACCATGACTGATCATACACTGTTTCATATTTTGCACTACATGTTAATTCTGTAACCCAATTGTATGGATGAAAGAAATATTGGAAATTCGATTTTGCAAGACATACAGAAAGTGTATCTTGTTTATCACTTAAAAACACGCTGCTTACATACTGTCAGCTTTTATACTGTATTTTCTCCAAAAAGAGTGTTTAAAAGGGTAAAATTAATTGCGCACATGAGGGTATAACTTATATTATTATTGATAAATAAAAAGTAGATGTGTCAAATATCATAAGCTGCTAGTGATATAATTATTCTCTGGCAGGCATGTACGGTGCTGTTGCCCGAGTGTCCATTTTATGTTTTTCCCTCTTTTATAGCATTTTATATGTTGACCTGTAGGAACGGCCAATTTTAGTTTCAACAATCGGTCTTTGGTTAGTGTAAACAACTGTAGTAACATCAACCAAAGAACAAATAATGCCACAACATCCAACAAGACCATTAAGTTAGCGAAAAATATTTTTTGTCTGTATTGCAAAATAGCTTAGCCGTAATGACTAGCATTAACTGTTGATCAGTTTCATAATATTTTTCATTTTATCCCTTAAGGATGATTCATGATTGTTCGGGTAGTATAGTCACGATCTCAGATCTGCTTCATAAGAACTCATGTCTCTCATTATCTGGTATTAATTGGTTAAAAATGATAAATATATTTTTCATAGGAAAGATCTAGATGTATGTTTGGCCACCGTTGTCTAGCTTCCCAGTCTGTTATATATAGTCCGATGTTTTGTTAGATGTAGGGTACTAGAAGAAACTTAATTGTGGGCTGACATTAAATGGCTATACCCTCTGGTTCATTTCATATAACTATTTGGGGTATAGTGTACCACTTAACGAAACCAATAAAATTAAGGGTTACAGAAACGACTTAGAAGCAAACAGCTAGTGGAGTGGGCACATGGTAGTGTGAGCAGTATGAGCATTTTGGATCTCTTCAAATGGAACCACTGTATATATGTAGCTAATGCATATGGTTTCTCGTATGCACGTATGTGGGCATGGTAGGCATTAGGGATAGCATGAACCATGCCCGCTTGTTGCTCTCCATGTCCAAAGGCCGATCACATCTGTTTGCAAGTTTCATCCAGCCAGCGAGTACTACAAGGTTCATGAGCCGGGGCCTTGGTTTACACCACAGGTCGTTGTACAGAAGCGGAAGGAGTACCGCTCTTGTACAAGGTTCCATTAGCTTTCATACTATGGATGCAAGCAGGCGGGCCTGCATGCGCCCGCGGAGCACCTGCATCACCCCATATGCTAAAATTGCCCAGCTTGCAGGAGCCTGCCGGCGTTTTGCCTGATCACTGCGTTATCCTGCCGGGTTCTGCAGCATAAGGAAAGCAGACTTGCAGGTGCCTGCCGGAGTCTGCGAGTAAAATTCATAGCTTGCGTTGCCCGTACGGTGATGCCTCTACTTGGACCAACGAAGCGAGAGCGACCGGTCGACATCTGAGGATGAAAGTGTCGTGGCATTTGACAGGTTCGCTCAAAGGATGTCCTCAGGTTTTGTTGAAAGATTGAAATGATGAGAAAGAAAAATAAGACATGCGAGAGATTCCTTGGATTAGTGCACAGCAATTGACTGAATTAAACTGGAACAAAAGTACCGTGTGAAAGTAAGGGACTCCAGCTGAATTGGTTAGATGGCCTCAGTAACGCACCTAAGGTTCTAGATTCGACTCCCTCGTGGGAGACAATTGTAGGATGGGATCAATAAAATCCCCTAGCATGTCATACAACCCAAAAAAAAAACAAGTCAAGACTCAAGGACCAGATCGTAGCTATGGTTGGTTTGTGCCCTCCTGCCTGCGTTGTAGTAATCACCAACCAAGTGGTGGTTTCACACAAGTTATCACTGGTAGAGACAAGGGCTACGGTCCCGGTTGGAAAGGGGTATAAGTCCCTCAAGTCCAACCCGGACTGATGATGAGAGACAAAAGGGGGGGTCCTTTAGTCCCGGGTGAAGGAACCAGGACTAAAGGGGGGGCCTTTAGTCACGGTTGGTAATACCAACCGGGACTAAAGGGGGGGCACGCCAGCGTCAAAATTTTTTTTGAAAATCCCCGGGAGGCCCTCACACGAACCTAGACTAAAGGGGGTGACCCTTTTGTCACGATTCGTAACACGAACCTAGACTAAAGGGGGAGGGGGGGTCTTTTGTCATGGTTGGTGTTACCAACCCGGACTAAAGGGTGAGCAGTCATAGCATTAGTGGCCACGTCGATGAAACCCCTTTATTCCCGACTCCAAAGTTGAACCGGGACTAAAGGGGCGTACCAAAGGGTCTTTCTCTACCAGTGTATGGTCCCTGTGTTAGGGTTCGGCAGAGGTTCAAGGGTTTTTTTCAGCCTACGTCAGAATGTCTTGTTCATAGTTTTTTTTTTAAAAAAAACTCAGGAGCTTTCCTACCCTGTAGGTCGAGTTTTTTATTGTTGGCACCCGTTAAAAAATTAGAGGATTTTTAAGATATTCATAAGTTTCCTGATATTTCAATAGCATGAAAATCAACTAATCTATCGATCTTCGCTCTTTCCCACTTTATTAGTTTTCTAAAATAAAAATTATTTTAATGCTGGTAATAGAGAGGGACGACCAAGGCCTCTTGTTGACAATCATGATGGTGACAGTCGGCCGGGCTTCATGTCCAAGTCGTGATGCCAGTATGCCACCAATTGGCAGATTGCACATGAGGTGCAGGCTTGTGCCATCTACAAGAGCTTCATGGTAAGGACGATGTGTGTGCATGAGCGCGCCATGATGAGGACGCGTGTGCGTGGAAGGGTGATCTAGCCATGTCATTCGGCCTCTTTGTAGGCTCAAAACCCTTTCTACTACCTTGTCCAGATCTAGTCCCACCTTTCAACAGAGCAAGGTTGCCAGCTTCAACCTTTTGAGTTGAATAATAACAAGTCGAAAAGATTACGACCATCCTGCCTACCATGCCTATTTTGAGTGTATGTGATCAGTTAGATAGTGATGGCAAATGTATGTTGATTGATGATCCAAATTCATGTGCACAAGATAAATGCCAACTTCTGATGGAGCGGAGTGGAGTCTGAAGTTGGCCCGTTGGGCTGTACCCCATTTGCCAGGTCGCGACTAGGGGGTGTTCTACTTCTTGTAAGCCGTCGCCGTTGGAGTTTCTAACCGGACTCCGATCATAGTGGAAGTGGTTGCTGGCCCGTGGTTTTTCCCTCTCGCATTGAGGGGGTTTTCCACGTTAAATCTCGTGTCTCGTTGCGGTTTGATTTCTTTACTTCTCGTTGTTTTGCGCCGTCGTTTATAACAATGTCCACACTAGGAATAATCACGAATTAGCACCTACAATGGTCTTGTTTACTTATACATATACCAATCCCATTTTATTGCTTTAGGATATGTAGGTGTATGTTATTCACCTACCAAATGTTAGATTGCTATAAATTAAGTTTGGCATGGGTTACTCTGAATGCTCTCCATATCTAATGACCATAGAACTATTTATTATATCCTCCTCAATTCTATAAAAATTATCTTTCTCGATGAAAGTGGTCAGACAAACATGCTATATATAGACTATCTAATATATCATAATGGCCTCTTGTGTGGGTGGATAGAGAACAAGGGGTAAATTAGACTTTAATTTCCCAATTGTTTTCTAACACTTTTTCAAATTATGTCTAGTGATTGTACGTTTAATAGCCATCTAAATTAGGAGCAAAAGGCATCTTCCATTCCGAACTAGAAATGTACTCCCTCCGTCTCATAAAAAATGCAATCCTATCTTTTGAAAAAAAATCTCACAAAGAATGCAATCCTAGAAAATAGATCTAATTACCTTTCTAATTAAGTGGTCACATCTGATTTGCATGTCAAAATTTACTACATTTGGCAAACGGATCAGGGTACTAGAGTCTTTTGATTCCTCTACTAATCTGTCTTAAAAAAACTAAAATTGCATTCTTTATGGGACGGAGGGAGTAAAATTGTAATGCTGGAGAAAGGTAAAATCATAATTGCTTTCTGCAGAGACCGCAAGAACACCAACCTCACTTGAATTGATCAATAAGCATAAATCGATTCATTGTTCCACCTCACTGGGTAACGAATGATTTAACTCGGAGTAATTACTCCAAACATGATAACAAAAGAAGAAAAAAAGACCTTCCTCTTTCACCTGTATCATTAACGCACGCATCAAGTCTTGGCTTTCCTTTAACCAATGTTGACCCCAACCTCACGTGTCAACTTAGAAACGAGTCCTGCAGAGCTGCACCTTGACCTATTTACCATCACAACCTCTGTCATCGATTTGTCCTGATCTGACACGAGCAGACCATGTACCTTCCTAGCCAACTACGGCTAACGGCACCACTCGTGTCTGGCCCGAACTCCACGTTATGCCGACTCTGCATCTTCTACTGATCAACGCCCATGTCAACTTCGATGATACCCCCGACTAGAAGACTAGCCGTCGCCGACGCTCACGCCGACCCGTTGCGACCATAGCCGCAATTATGCTCCACCTTGCGTCGTATCCGCACCGCACCGACCGCATGGTGAACAACGCCTTGTAGATGCATAACCCTCGAATCTCCGGGTGATCTGCACAGTCTCTAGATCCAATCCAAACCGTAGATCTGATACCACTTATAAGAAATTAGCCCTCCGCGGCGACGAGCCGCCTACTAATCTCCACGCAGCGGAACGACGATTGAATCTACCGAGACGAACTTGCACGATCACAGACGACAACGGAGACACGATAAGCCTACATCCCCGGCATGACTATGGGCGCTCCTCCCCAACCGCAATACCAGCCGCTTTAGGATCCCGGCATCACGCCGCCTTCCCCCTGTGAGCCTGTCGCTATGTCATCATGGTTACAATAGCAGCCCCCCTCTCATATTTATGAGGAGGCTCGGGTTACAGAGTATGACACGAACTCTACCATATGCTGCTAAATACAACTCAAGTCTCATCATAACCGGACTGTACAAATATTCGACACAATATTTAACATCCTATAAATTCAGTTTATCCAGATGTTCTTCATCTAACTTCGAGTACTACTATCAAGCAACTAGAAGCCATCATGTTTCACCACCATGACCATTTTTCATTTGATTACAAAGTACATCAAGACTAACCAAAAATTGTTTCATAATTTGCACTACATGTTAATAATTCTTGAACCCAATTGTAGGAATGAAAAAGAAACATGGAACACGTTTGTACACTAGTGTATCCAGCTGATCTCAAAACACACTGCTTGCGTGTAGTCAGATTTTACTCTACTTTTTTTTCTAAACGATACTTTTTAAATGGGCAAAATTAGCTGCCAAAAGATGGGCGAGAGTGTTATATCTAAAAGTAGATGTCATACCATAAGTTACAAGTGGTATACTCAGTGTCTAGCATGACTGCAGGCGTGTTTGGAACGTAGTATTTTCAAGGGAAAAGTGTAGGAAACAAAAACGCGGAAAGTTTTGAAGAGTTGGTGTTTTGAACAAAGGGTTCATCAATTCCTTTCCTATGGAATACTATTACAGGTTTCTCATTTCGAGGAAAAAATAGAATCCAGTCTGAGCTCTTGGTTTTTATTCCTTCACGGTGTCTATTGCCAAATGCCAAAGCCCCAGGAGAGCAGCAGGGTAGCTTTGTTGGGTGGGCCCACATGCATTCCACGTTATATAAGTTAGCCGTCATCTGTGATAGAAAATAGTACATATAATTATCATTAACTTGAACTAATAGATTTATAAGTACTTATGGTGTATCACAATTTCGATAATATTTTCATTCCAAGTGTTAGGACTCCTGCATTCCAAACACCTCTTTATGTTATTTTCCTATGCTTTTTCAATCATCTGTTTTGGCACTACGCTCTCATCCAATTCCTAGGTTCCATTCCTCTGTTTTTATTCCTCCTTCCAAACACGTCCGTAGTGTGTTGTTGTCAGCTTCTCATATAGCACACATTTGATTCTTCCATGTTGCCCTCGAATGTCCATTTTAAATTTGTCCCCCTGTGTTTTTAGGATTAATAACATACGGAAGGGACGAGACGAGAGTCCCCACCTGGATTTTCGTTCATTATTGATCCAAAACCGGCCCATTAGAGAGTTTAAACTAAAAAAATATTGTTACAAGGTAAAATATATCACAAGGTTTACATTCGAGAAAATCATGCACCAGGAATCTCGTATGTGAACCCTAACGTGGGAGCCGGCAGGTTCAGCCGTGCCTCTTCTCTACAAGTCTACAGTAGCTGATGACGACAGCTTAATCGTAGAAACTCGTCGTACACCCCAGTAGGCTGAGACTGAGACATCACGATCGGAGAGATTAATGAGTTGGAGGACTGACCAGATTAGAAATGGCAGAGCTGATGATTATGCTCCCTAATTAAGTTGCACGTTGCTCTGCATTTACATAGGGTAGTAGTATCAACTTAAGAAATAAAATAACAAAGAGATTTGTGCGCTGTTGTCCAAATTAAACAGCCTCAGTCCATGGTGCAGTCCTCCAGTGTTGGAATTCCGGCAATCTCGTGGCCTGGAACACACCAACACCTGCACTCACACACGAACACACATGAACTGAACGAAGAACAGAGACAGAACAAAGTATTTTTGTGCTGCGAGAACCGGCAGCGTTTTGATCCTTGGATTGCTGAATAAATAGAGAAATACAAAGACTCTAACAGACTCAACGATTTGCACAGCTTGCCGCCATTCACGGACGTGCCATCCCACGCCCAGCACCTCAGCCGCGCACGACTCGGACACGCTCTGCATGTTGCCATGCTTGGAGCTCCGTAGGACTCCCTCAGCCACTAACAGAACAGGCTGGCTTTATTCATCTAAGACACACTCACATGCATCAGGTTTACTGCTAACACTCTCCTCCTAAGCCTGATGCTGGGACCTGATATTGACAACGCCGATCCGATCGCGCAGCTCCTGAAACTTGGCTTTGTCATGATGTCTGCAAGCTGATCACCGGTGGCAACCTGCTCCAGACAGATCTTTTCGTCCTCCACACTCTTCCTTATATAGTGGTACTTGGTTTCAATGTGTTTGCTCCTATCATGGTGGACGGGATTCTTTGCCAAATCAATGGCTGACTTGTTATCAATCCTGAGTATTGGTTCTCCAGGCTTGTTGTCAGTCAATCCTTTCAGCAACCGAGCCAACCAAACTCCCTAACAAGCACCATATGCTACAGCTATGTACTCAGCTTCACAAGATGACAATGCAACCAGCTTCTGCTTTCCTGAGTTCCATGCAATTGGACTTGAACCAAGACAATACAGCATACCACTAGTGCTTTTCCGATCATCAACATCACCAGCTTAATCACTATCACTATAACCAATCAGCTGATGAACTCCTTTTTTCCTCTTCTGTAGAACACACCATCATCAAGTGTCCCAGCCACATATCTGAGTAGATGTTTCACTGTCGTGTGGTGATCCTCCCTTGGCTTCTCCAGAAATTTGCTCACAAAGTTGACTGCAAATGTGATATCCGGCCGTGTCTATATGGTGCACTTCCCATCCCTCATGAGCAGCCAAGGCCAGCAACACCCGAACAGATTCCAGACGAGCTACTGGAGTGAAAACTTAAGTGAAATCAATACCTGGATGCTGGACGTATCCCTTGGCCACCAGACACGCTTTGTGTTCACAATCGCATCGTGCTCGTCCCTTTTTACCTTGAACACCCACTTCAAGCCGATGCGTTTGTGTCCAGGAGCGTGATCGACGAGACTCCAGGTCTTGTTCTCCTCGATTGACTGCATCTCTGCCTCCATTGCCCGCCTCCAGCATTGTTCCTTCTCGGCCTCCTTGAACGTTGCTGGTTCTTCTGCCGAGGCAAACATCAGCCCTGTCTGCAAACTCCCAAGGCAGCTCAGCATCCAGCATGTCCTCGTGGTCGAACGGCGGCGTCATGAACTCGACGGGCTCGTGCTCCATGTGCGCTGACCTGGTGTTGTTGTGTGTGGTGTCACACCTAGCGTCGTGGCTGTTCCCGACGTCGTGTGGGCGTCGCGGCCGCAGGAGGGGAGTTCACGACTGCAGGGCTCCTCCCTGCAGGCTCACCCCCATGGCTTCCTCGGTGAAGGCCGGGTACTGGACGATGAACTCCATCGATATCGCGCCACCGTTCCCACTGCCTCCAGCTTCCAAGCCCCAGTTCCACTGGGCATCCTCGTCGAACACCACATCACGTGTCACACTGACACGTCCGTCCACAGGGTTGTACACCTTGTAGGTCTTGGAGCCAGCTTCGTAACCGACGAAGATCATTGGCTTACTCTGGTCATCTAGCTTCTTGCGATGGGGCTTTGTGTTCTTCACATGAGCAACGCAACCGAAAGTGCGGAACTAGCTCACCACTGGGCATTCGCCGTGCCGGGCCTCAAAGGGTGTCTTGCTGTCGAGGCTGTGCGCTGGCGATCTGTTGAGGATGTACAGTGCCCTCTTCACAGCTTCCCCCCATAATTTCCCGGGGAGCGCCTTCGCCTTCATCATGCTTCGCGCCATTTCCACCACTGTTTGATTACGACGCTCCACAACCCCGTTCTGCTGTGGAGAATACGGGGTTGTGAGCTGCCGCTGGACGCCTTCCTCTGCGCAGTACGCCCCGAACTCCACCGAGGTGAACTCTCCACCCCGGTCCGTGCGCAACACCTTGAGCTTGCGGCCGAACTCCAGCTCTGCCGCCGCCTTGAATCACCAGATAGCTCCGGGCGCCTGATCCTTGGTTGCGAGAAGACACAGTCACATGAATCGGCTCATGTCATCTACAAGCAACAGGAAGTATCTGTTCCCGCTTGGTGTGACAACCCGCCCAGGAAAATACCGTACTATCGCCTAAACCAATCCACTTTGGTCATTAAGCAATAATAAAGTATCATCCTGTCGTTAGTTGCTGGGTTAACGCCCGGTAAATCACTTACAAAGCAACAAGGATCGACATATATGCATTAAAACTCACGCGAAGGCGAGTCCAGAGAACAACATAAGATTAGCATCCAAATTTACCCCGAAGGGCTTAATTATTACAAACCGAAGTCTTTGACACGACAACGAAGTTCAGAGTTTTGAAAACAGCGGAATTAAACTAAACGGCACGAGGAAACATCACGGGAGGCCTGCCATGATGCCTTCATTCATCGTCTTCAGCCCACTCCAGCTCCCAGCCAGGCGGGATCTCTCCAGGCCACACATCAACAAAGGCATTACCTGAAGCAACAGATTATAGCAAGGCTGAGTATACTAATACTCAGCAAGACTTACCCGTCGGTGACAACTACATCACCAACTCTAGACATGAAAGGCTTTTTGGCCAAAGGGGCTTCTTTTGCTGAAAAGCAACAAAGAGTATGTCCTTATTTTCAATATTTTAGCACAAGTTCTAGTTGATTATTCCTTTCTAAATTAGCAAGCTAGTGCAAGCATAAGTTGTGCAAACAATTAATCAAGCATGATATTCATCAACTTCCATCATTAGGGATCTCATGGCCAGTGGAGTAAGTAGTCTCAGATAACGGTGAGAGGCCGACAATCGATTGATTTAAACCTTGCAAGGTAGACCTAAACACACGGTAGGATGCCCCCGCGAGGACAACCACCAGGCGGTTCCCAAAAGTCCTCGGTTCGGGATAAAAGGCGACAGTCTTCGGTACCGGCTATTTGGTATACCCCGCAAGGCACCCAGCATCGCACATGCACCACCGGTAGCTAGCCGGGGGACACATCCCAAGATTAGTCACAGTAAAATCCCTTACCGTCTCGTTAAGGTACTAGGCTTACCGTACCCATTTCCGACAAGTGCTTAGTACGTTCAAACACTTAACCCACGAAAGCCATTGGACCGGAGCCCACATCCCATGCTCTTACCACATGAGCAATCCATTTAAGGAGATCTTATGATTCCATCATAAGAACCTATTCTCGCGAGTGACAAGCATCACCCGACTTGTAACGGTCCTATAGCATAGCAGCTACCGACCTATCATACTAGTAAGAACATAGGTACCTAGGGATCATGCATCTAGGGTTTCATTTCAACTCCTGAACGTAAATGCACAATCATCCATAGATAGTTGCATAAATTTTCAAAAACACTTGGTTAATGCACCGGGGCTTGCCTTCGTCAGCAGGGTTAGCCTGAGGGTCCTCGGTGTCGTCGATCACCTCCACGTACTGCAGCTCCGCGTCAGCTCCTCCTTCCTCGGCTTCCGGCACGAGCGCGTAGTTACCGTCAGGAAGCTCTACACGGAATGCAATGCAGGGTTCAGGTGGAGTGATGGATTAATTATTTCACCAACTCTTGTTGGCCACATTCACCTTAACAAACAATTAATTATTAACTCTTTTTCATTAAGATTACTATGGACAAGAGTTTAATCATTGCCCAACAATTAACTAGTGTTCATTTTCATGATTGTTATTTCATGTGAGATTTACTATTCAATCTTTCAATAGCAAAGGTGTGCACAAAAATTTAATTAATTCCAATTAAATTCCTAAAACAGCAAGGGGTGTATTTATAGATCCTAAATAAGCTATGCAACCATTTTAGAAAGGGTTACAAGGAAAAGGGCACATTTTCCTAATTAACTTAACATTAAACCTTTAATTGCCTCCAATGCTTTTATTCATACAATAAATTAGTAAAATTCAGTGGAAGGGTTTATTAAGCACTAAACACATATACCAAGCCACTGAACACACATGCATGCTTAGGATAGCTAGGAAATTAAATATACCGAAAATAACAAAAGCTAGCTACTAAAGCAAGATAAATGCATACAAAAATAAATAATCATCCAACTGATTCAAACTTTCTCACACAGGTTCTAGGGTCCAAAACTAACCTAAGAATGCAACATATACATCTAGAACTGCCATTGATCTTGGGTTATTCAATTACAAAGAAAAACAAGCATATTTCAAGAATAAATATTTCTGACAATTATAAAATTGTAAATAATTCACCAGGGGTGTATTTTGGCATAAAAAGATAACATACAGAAGTTGGGCACAAAAATATAATTAGTTTTAGCTACAAAAATCATCTAGGCAGATTCTGCATAAATAGAAAACAATTTATATAAAAATATTTACAACATAACTTTGTGCAATTTTTGGTACAGAATCTAGTCATGATATAACACACAACATATCCAAAAATTAGCTACATAGGACCTATATATTTTGAGATACAACAGATCTAGGTTTTTCATATTTCTATTTTTCATGCAAAAATTATCAGGAAAAAATATAGACATGCTTTACCAAAGTTGTAGTGTTTTTCTCCTGGAATCCAACAAAATTGGGTTTGCATTTTTATGATTTTTCTACAGTTTTCTACGGATTTTACAAGATTCAGCTAAAACTGCAACACTATTTAAGATTCAGTTTTGCGAACAGGCCCCTGAAAAGAACTCAGACCCTGCAATTGGGTCCCTGGGCGCAGGCAGCGGCGAGGATCGCCGGAATCCGGCCAAGGGAGGGACGGAATCGGCCGGGGAAGGGCGGGGTAGTGCTCAGGGGCTCACCTACGACCGATTCCGGGGGTTGGACGGCCCGGAGGGCGTGCCGGCGAGGGGGCTCGGCGGCGTCGGGCGGCGCCGGCCGCTGGAGCGTCCGCTCCGGCGAGACTGCGGCCCGGCCGGGTCAATGTGTGGCGCGTGCGGCTTCAGGGGATCCCAGGGGAGGTATATGAGTGGTTGCCAGGTGGTGAAAGCACACGGAGGCGGGAGCTCGGCGGTGCCGGCATCCATGGCGGGTGGCGGAACGACTCGGCCTCGCGCGAGAGAAAGAAGGGGGCGGGGTTTTTAAAGGCGACGAGCGCAGGGGGCAAGCTTCGCGGTTAAGGCTCCCTCGACCATTTACGCCGCGGTACGGCGGCGAGCCTCGGCCGGCGCGCGCGCGCAGGGCGGAACGGCGGGCGGACCGCTGGACCAAGGGTGGCGCGGCCGGGCGGCGCGTGCGGGAGCAACACGTGGCAGGGAGGCGCGTCTCGAGGGGTGTGGTGCTCGGACCGATGGTCGCGGGCCCGTCTCGGCATGCGTGTACGGCGGCGGCGACGCGTGGCGGCGCTCTGGAGCGCGGGACGCGGTGGCGCGCGCGACGTCGCGCGTTCCAGCATGGAATGTTGCGGTGCAGGTTACTTTGACCAAGATTTACTCCCAAAATTTGAACTAAAGTGCACCGAGGGGTAAATAGAGAAGTTGTAGATCTCACTACCCTCTACAACTTCTACAAAGGCTCTATGTGTTTTTCTCAACGGTTTTTGCACAAATTGCTTCCAAACTTTGAATGCCACTCTATTCCGGTGAACAGGAGCTGCTGGCAGTTGACCAAGTTTTCCACCCTTTTCCACTCAAAATTTGAAATGTCATCCAACATGAAAGTTGTGTCCCTCGAAAAACTGGACAACTTTTATATTGGGATATTTTGGAGTGTTTAGGTGAAATTTGGAGAACGCGGCAAAAGTTCCGGAGGACGTTCAAAGACATCAAAGTTTAAGTGGGGTTTGACCGTGCCTTTGACCAAGGGTTGACCACAAGTGTGTGTTGACTTGATCAAGAGGGTCATTAGGGTTTGTTGGCGAGGTTTTCGAGGTGATGACCCAGGTGGACCTAGGTTTGACCAATGTCAGCAGTTTTGACTCAGCTGATTCGGTCATTAGCGTTAATGACGCTAATTAAAAACCTGGGGCGTCACACTTGGTGTCATCGGTGTAATTGGGCCGCAGATGTCCCTGTGCACTAGGTCCAACACAACATCTGCTCTGCGTCGTGCCTGCGCCGGGAACGGGCTCCTCTTCTACTTCCCGGCCAGGCAACTGTCGCACACCTGGTCTAAGTGGTCGATGTGCGGCAGTCCTCGCACCATGCCGCCGCCTTGGAGCTTCCGCAGCGCCTGGAAGCTTATGTGCCCGAACCGCTGATGCCAGCACCAGGCTTCATCTGCCCCCGCGCCTTCAGTGCCACCGGCCGAACAATGTCGAGGAGAATGGTGTACACCCGAGTAGGGGAGCGCTGCACTCGAGCAAGCAACAGCCCCTACTCGTCGCGGATCCGCATCAACCCGTTCTTGATGTGGATGTCTTAGCCCTCTTCGTCCAGCTGCCCAAGCCTGATGAGGTTGGTGTCGAGGCGCGGGATGAAGTATACGCCATTGAGCCGTCGATGCTCTCTGTTCTTGCAGGAGAACAGCACTGTCCCCCGCCCTTCGATCTTGACCACCGACCCGTCGCCGAATCGTACTGAGCCGACGATGCCACGGT
Organism: Cenchrus fungigraminus; assembly: GCA_036936925.1. NCBI lineage: Eukaryota > Viridiplantae > Streptophyta > Magnoliopsida > Poales > Poaceae > Cenchrus > Cenchrus fungigraminus. The sequence goes on from CM072774.1 coordinate 19,378,222, forward strand.
CCAGCTCGGAGAAGACCTCACGCGACCCGGACATATGGTTCGTCGTGCCCGTGTCGAGGTACTAGAGGGCGTCCTCGCCGGAGCCGTCGCCGTCGAGCTGCGCATAGACTTTCGCCTCCACCAGCTGCACCGCCCCCCCATCTCTCGCCGACACCGTAGCCACCCGCGCCAGCTGCACCGACTCTCCATCTCCCGCACGAACCGCCGCTGCCTGCGCCAGCTGCGCCGGCTCCCCAACTCCCGCCGGGACCACCGCCGCCGGAATCGCTCGCTGCGCCGGCCTCCCATCTCCCACCGGCACTGCCACCGCCGGAGTTGCCAGCTGCGCAGGCCCACCATCTCCCGCCGGCACCGCCACCGCCGGAATCGCCACCGGGGGGTGTTGACCTGCGCCGCGTGCGGTCGGGAGGAGATGTGGATCGAGCTGACGCGGGCCATCAAAAGCGTGGCTTCTTCCTCATCCGCCTGGGCCAGATAGGCCGCCTGATTCTTGGGCTTCGTCGAGCATTCGCGGGCCCAGTGACCCGTCTTACCACAGTGTCGGCACTGGTCCACTGCAACCTTTTGGCCCGGTCCAGTGCTCGGTCCTCCGCTGCCGCCAGGAGCACGATGCGTGCGCCCCCGGCGAGCGCCGCCGCCGCCGCACTTCGACCCGCCAAACGAGCTCTCTCTCTTTGGCTTCGACTGCGCCTCCCACTGCTCCCGTGTGAGGTACATCCTCCCGTCGGAGCGAGGTGGCGGCGCCTCGTCGTCCTCGGATCAACATTTGGTGACAGCATTTTTTTTTTCTTTATGCTTTTGGTTGAACCGAAGCCATGCTGAGACATTTATCTTTTCCTATCCTAGTTGCATGAATGACTGCAATAGCCCTGTTGAACAATACAATATAGATTATATGCTCCAATGCTACCTTTTGGTCTATTTTAATTTTTAGCACTTGCAAGTTCTGTTGATACTACCAGGTCGCGGCAGCCCGCATGGGCGGCGTCCCTCATTCACGGCCGCGGCCATGCGGAGGGAAGGAAAAAAAAAAGAATCGCCAGTTTTTTCATGGGCCCAAAGGTTGTTCTGAAAATAGATAATTTAGTTTTGGAGAGTGTGTTGGTTTACCCCCACTATTTAGATTTCTGTATATTTTACAAGTGCTGATAAAAATCTAAATATAGCAAAGATTTTACCTAGTCTCTTGGAGTTGCTCTAACAGACTCAACGATGTGCACGGCTTGCCGCCATTCACGGACGCGCCATCCCACGCCCAGCACCTCGCCGCGCACGACTCGGACACGCTCTGCATGTTGCATGCTTGGAGCTCCCTAAGACTCGCTCAGGCACTAACAGAACAGGCTGGCCTTATTCAGCTAAGAGACACGCACATGCATCAGGTTTACTGCTAACATCCAGCATATAGTTAGTACCTATAAGTCTTCGACTTGGAGCCCATTCTACAGGGGCAGCATTTCATCTGCTTCTTGTGCTTTCCACTCGTCCTTAGGAGTACAGAGCAGCTCCGACCCTCCCCTGAACAATTGAATTCTGTAATAGCTAGAATGTATATGAAACTGTCCACTACAGTTCAGCACTTCAGCGCAGGGCCACGGCCTTGTAGTACTCAGCAGCTCGATGACACTTGCAGCTGGATTTGCTTTCATCCCGCCCCGCAATGCAGGGCGCACCGCACACCTGAATGCCTTCGTACTTGGGGATTAGAAATCGGAGTTAACGCTATCCTGAATGCCTACCATGCGCACCGGTCATCTGCAAATGAGAATGTATATGGGTTAGCCGCTAGAAGCAGGTGTTTCATTTATAGAGTTCCAGAGTGCTTGTACCTCTTGCACTTATTTCCGTGTGCCAACTCCTCTAGCTGTTTCTTCTTCGTTTGTGGATCCTGTTTTATTGGCTTTGTAAATCACACATTGCACCCCAAAAAGATGAGTGAAAAAGACCAAAGGGCACCCATTTAATATCAGATAGCTATAAACTGTTTCACTGTCGTCGGATACTATACTTTATAAACAAAATAAATTTGGGAATATGGTCAGCCACGTTCAACTTGTGCTCTTTCGTGAGGTCTTTTACGGTGCACAATACTACCCAGTGGTAGTATGGTAGTATAACCGGTTTTCTGCTATGGATAAAATGGTAATTTGCTTGAAATATAAAAGAGGTATTTTACGACGCACAATACGACATGTACTACCGATTGAAAAAGGACTCGTATGTAATAAAAATTTACCTATATGTAAGGATCCGACAGTTAAGATTAATTCTATACTACCGATTTTTTTAGCTGTAGTATGATAGTATTCATAGGTCGTATGGGTAGTATAAGGGTATTATCGGAAACGTAAAATGATATTGTTGCAATATAGGAAATGAAATATATGATTTGGGTGCGTCTCGGTTGAATGGGCAGCAGGGGAAAATTTTCCAAATAATTTATTATGAGGAAATTACTAGTATACCCATAGTAAAAAAACCGGTAATGCTCCCGTACTACCGCATGGTCGTATTGTGCACTGTAAAGGACCTCAATGTAAAATAGTAATTTGCTCGAAATATATTAACTAGCGTGAAATAAGGTTTCATAAAAGATTCATATGTTTGATTTCATATATTACAACAATAATATTTTCCATAGTTCCAATCATATCCCTATACTACCCATAGTACCTATGAATACTACCTATACTACGGCTAAAAAAACTAGTAGTATAGAATTAATTTTAACCATTGGGTTATTCAAAATATGTCTTTTTTTTATTTCATATGAGTCATTTTCAAATGGTAGTATAGGGTAGTATTGTGCACCGTAAAAGACCTCTTCATGTAAATGGGGACAATTTCTTACAGAATCATCCTAAAGAATTTAAAATATGTTGTGTATGGCATCCGTTTCAATATATAGCCAATTACATCGGGCAATCAAAAGGATGATAACACGTTAACATTTAGCACAACGAAGGGAAGGTTAGTTGGATATCTATACTACAAAGATCAAATAAATTGAAAACCTATAAAGATCGAATAATTTGAAAAACCTTTCTCACTCAATTTGGGTCCACCATACCTCTCATGGTGGTCCCACCTGTCAATTAATTAGGAGGGTGGATAAGGTGGTAGACTCAATTTTGGAGAGCATTTCTATTAAAATCTTTATTTTTTTACCCAACGGTTGTTTACCCACCCATCGTAGCCATGTCGAGCCCACCAGCACCCCCCACAGCGACTTTCAAGGAAAAAATTGACCGTCCCTAAAGTGCATCCGGTGCGGACTTGCCGACGCGTGGATACCCAACGTATCCCGTGCGGACTTGCGATCGCAATGCATGAGCTCACGGCGCTCTTGAACGCACGCGAATCGGAGCCAATGCAAAAGGCAGTCGTGACCGTGAGTGATGTGGTTGCCATGGGTCCGCGGGAGCAAGGACCACCAGGGCATCATCACTGTCCTTAACGTAGTGATCGACACGGCGGCTCGGCGCCTGCGCCTGCTCGACCGGCAAGAGCGTCCCTGCACCGCGCGTGGTCGGCAACACGGTTGGCGTCGAAGCTGCACACGTACAAATCGTTCGCGGTGGCGACCGTTGTTGGGACTCGAGAGCACAACGTCGGGCTCTACTTCAGGTCCCATATCACCGTGCACGCCAACGTTCGAGTATTGCCGCACCGTGCGCTCCATTCTTCAGGGCCTCTGTGTCGTCGTCGATGAGGGGGACGTGCTCATGGACACCGCCTATCTCGTCGATGCGGTGTGATCGCTCGACTCTACCGCAACTCAGCGGCAGCCACAGCCTCGTCGGGGGACGCTGATGAGGTAACCAGGTTATCTGCCAACCGGCCGGCTCCTCGACTCCGCCATCCTCTCCAGGCTCAAGCACTTCTCCGCCATGTAGTAGCCTCAAAAAGGTGGCGCTCCGGATCATCAGCCAGAGCCTCTCCGATGAGGAGCTCGTGGGCCATGGGGCTCAAGGAGATGTTCATATTCAAGGTTGTGGACACCGACGCCAGCGGCGCCATTAATGGGGATTCCGGCTTTTGCTATGCTCACGGCAACATGCCATCTCGGGTAGTATTTGCCTTCGATGAGCTGAACGAAGGAGGGCCTACGCCGCGCCGCCACTGCTGGCTCCAACCACTATGCGACAACGAGACCGCAGCGTAAAGCTTGCTCTCAACTAATGAAAGCAAACAATACCGGTGAGACCAAAATAAAAGTAGTCGGAAAACATTTTCGACTTACATTTGTTTTTAATACTTTAAAAACTCCTCTAAATTTATATTTGAACTCATTGTAAGCTCTGAGTTTATTTTTATTTTTCGAAATTAGAGGAGTGCTTAGCGTTAAAACATGCTTAGAGGGAGGCAATCTAGTTAACCTAACCATGCATGCACCATGATGCATCACGGGATGCCCTTCCAACATCTTTCATCAAACCACATGCAAAGGACAAGCATGGGGGGCAGCCAAGGCCTTGTTTTGCAGGAATATCATGGAGGCATGTGAGGCAAGGGAGCATGGAAGTGACTCAAAGCAAAAACATCAAGTGGAAGGAGCAATAATGCAAGCAAAGGAGTGGACGAGAGTATTTGGGCGGTGCAACCCCGTGGAGTACGCGGTCACAAAGCACCAAAGCAAGAATGAGTACGCTGGAGAAAGCCGGAGCCGGGAGGAGCAGCAGGCCACCCAAGCCGGTCGGTCCAGGCCAGCCGGCCTACCCCCTTTATAAGCACCCTGGTGCTCTCCTTCGGCAGGTAAGTCTCCCATCTAGTTCCTTGTTCGTGTGCTTATGCTTGTAGTCCAGAACCACCTTAGACTTAGCCATCCATCCTGAGTTTGCTTCGTCCAACAAAATCCATCCTAATTCCACTCAAAGTCCATACTCCGAATAATATTTGTGTGCCTTGTTACCGGTTGAAAACCCCGGGTTTATATTAGTGAGGAGAGTGCAGCAACCATGTGGAAGAAAACTACAAGCCTTTTTACCAAGAAGAAGGGATCATAGTCGTCCAAGCCATCATCGACAACCTCTTCGAGGAGGCACTCGGTTTCCGAGTCTCCTCGGAGTATGGAAGAGGACCCGGCACCACCGAGGAGGAACGACACTCTTCTCCTCGGTGGAATGAGGGCCACACGAAGCTCGTCTATGAGGTTCACCGAACCTCAAGGACGTACGGAGAAGCCGCTCGTCCCACCTCGTCGCTCGACACAATCATCCACTCCACCTCCATACGCCCCGCGGTATTCTGAGTATGGGTTTATCATCATGACGGAGGAGGAGGAGAAGAAGCTTGCTCGCCTTGAGAAGAGGCTTGAGGCAAACGTCGACTTCAACGACCAAGCTCTCCAAATGTTGGGTTTTCATACGGATATTTATTACATGTTGGGACACCTAAGTTGGGTGCAATTCTCCAACGGAGTGTCGGTAAACACCCACAAGGAATTTGCCTTGGAAATTCTCATGACCATGGCGCCTATCCTTGACGAAGGAGTGTCAAGTCTCTCATTCCGTTTGGAGGGAATTGAGCAAGTGGTTCCCTATGAGTACATTAGGGAATTACTTGGTTTTCAAAAGGGAGCCCCCGAACAAGTGGATGTGCATGAAGGCACATTGGACAGTTTTTGGAGTATTATCGCGGGAGGAGCTCACCAACAAAGAAATAGTATCCGGAACCCCATCATCCAAGTGTTTCACTCATGGATGTGCAAGAGGATTTTGGGGAGAATGAGAGAGACAAAGGTAACCGACACGGAAGTGAATTGGCTTTACTCGGCTTTGATTGTCAGGCAGCCAATCGACCCCACTCACCTTATGATCAACCGGTGGTGTTGTGAAGCAACATCAGGTTCGGGAGACATTGGTTCGGGGTGTTACCTCTCCATGTTGGCTATCTCTTTGAGACCGGGAATTACAAGGAACCCGGAGCATCTCCTAGTCGGGACTTCCCTTGGATTTGAGTATATGAAGCAAGGCAAATACATAAGTAGAGATGAGAGAGGAGGCTTTAAAGTGGCCAAAGTAAATTTGCCCCTTCCGGATGCAAGATTAAGACTTTTTCTTGAAGGGAAAGAAGATTGGTTAGAGGAAGGACTTCTTATGCTGGCGAAGAAAAATAAAAGAGGAAGGATTATAGAGGAAGGTTCTTCCGCGGCCCAAGAAGGAGGTGCGCAACAAAATTATGTGCCACCATTTGGAGGAATTCCGGCGCTGCCGAGTTACTATGGTGGTGTACCAATGCAAGCATGGGGGAGTGGTGCAGCCATGCCCCCACCAAATTTTGCGGTACCCAACGTAGCCTTTGCGGAGCCTTATGCACATCTTCCTCAACCACAACAAAGTGTGGCAATCATTGGAGGATACGCTACGAGAAACATGCAAAACATCGCAGCCATCCAAACCAATGCAACTCAAATGGGTGAAGGAAATGCAAACATCGCTTATGAGCTTGGACGCCTTCACCTAGCACCGCCGGGAGAATTCATAGGAGGAGCGGTGCAATCCTGTTATGAGCAAGGGTATAAAAATCAAGATTATCAATATCAACCACCGGCAGAAGATTAGAAGAGGAGGAGCTTTAGTTTAATCTTTGCTTTAATTTTCAGCTTGTATGCGCCTATGTATGCGTAGTATTTTCAGTTTTTATTTAATTTTTAGCATGTGTGTTAGTGTTTATTTTCTTCATGAATAAAATCACCACCTTGCATGTTGCTCTACCTATCCAGAGCCACATATATATTTGAGTGCAAAAACTTAGTATACAAGGTTTATTTTTGGGTGAGTTATTTCAGGCCATGATTCTCTGGCCCGAGACTAACAAGCTGGTCATTCCGTTTTTGCGTATCTATCTTGTTGCTAGCCTCTTTATCTGTGCATTGTGTATCCCCACATCGGAGATTTCACAAACTTCGCCGGATATCCACCCTTAAAACCAAAAATCATCTTTTGTGTTTACCTCCTTGACAACAACCTATCATTGAGTATGGATCGTCAATTCAAGGAAGATCGTAAGATGGTGCCAAAATTGAAGATTTCAAGTATCTCTCAAAGGGAAAAATATTTCTAGTACCTACCTTATCTCTATCACCTCTTTGCCTGAGGACGAGCAAACATCTAAGCATGCGGGAGGAGGTAGGTACAATGCAATTTTAGAGTTCAAGGGGAGCAAAATAAGAAAAAAAGAAAGAAAGAAAGGAAAAAATGAGTATAAAAAAATATATGTATGAGAAAAGAAAAAGAAAAAAAATAATATATGAGTATGATCTAAAAATAAAATAAAGTGAACTCCCCAGTTCTCTAAAGTGCATTAGGAATTTCAAGATTTCAAAATTAAAAGATCCAAACTCATCTTTCCAACCATGTGAAATCCGATAACGAGGACTTCTTTTGTGCCTCGGGATCACTCTTTTGCCATTTGCACATGTCCACCTATCTCAAGTGTGTGTATTTTTCTCTCCCCCTCCTTGATATAACATTATTTTCCAATGACCTTTTTGACGAGTCTCGGTAAGACCATGAGAAGCTTGTCTTGTTTTGACAACATCTCATTTATAATATCTTGGTAGGACTAAACTTTCCCAAAAAGCTCCATATAAAGCCTACCACATATGTATGTTATGAGAGGGAAATGAGTAGAATGAATAGGCTTGAGAGACAAGATGAGATGAGAGTTCATGAGCAAGATGCAAGGTGGTTTAAATTTTTGAACTTGGTTTATCTCTTTTTCATCTCATTCTTTATTTCAAAATTTCTGAGATCCATTTGAATTTTGAGAGCATATTAATACTTGTGGGATAAGCCTAATTAATATCTACCCTCCGTAGGGATAAAGGCTAGTACATTATGGAACTTTAATGAACTAAACTTTTGAGAGCATTATGTTTTCTCGTGTATGATCAAGTGCAAGGTTTAAGCAATGAAGGGCAACGATGATATCCATCGAAGGCTTACTCGGGGACGAGCAAGGTTTAAGCATGGGGGAGATGTTGACGGTGAATTTCCGTCAACCTAGCCATGACTTTACCTTCGGTGTTGGCATGAATTTTATATCTTATCCATTGGTACTAACCCCCTTGGTATAACAAGTTCGTTCGTGCATGTCGGTTTTGGAGTTTAATGTTTATACAGGAATTTAGTGTTGAAAGCAAGACTTCCGGGTTAAGTTCATCAAGCACCTCGTGACAAGACCTTGAAGCCTGGTACAAGTCAAGCAATGAAGTGAACATGACTCCAAGAAGCCCAAGGACCAACCCGTGAAGATGGAAAACTCCGAGGACCTGAACAAAAAATGCTGAATCTTGCGGGACAAGGAGCTTCATCTAAACCGCGGAGAAACTGACATCAAGGGCCCACATGCAGAAGGGAGAATACTCTAGAAGGCTCGGGAAGCATCACCAGCGAAGGAGGCCACGAACTGGGCTGAAGTGGGCCCAGGCCTGCCGGCCCAGCCCATTTCGGGGCCCAGTCGTGCCCCCCTTTGACCTAGCCGCCATTCGGACTATTTTTAGCCCCCTGGCCAAGAGCCACGCGTCAAATCATTCGTAACATTCGCCGTCGAGGAGCAGAGAAGAGAGGGACACCATTCCGGAGAGGAGAGGGTCGAGCTAGTTGTCTAGGGTCTCCCTAGCCGACGTGGGAACCTTGCAAGGAAGACCACGTCGGAGTTCCGGGAGTTAGAAGCAAGATCAAGGTAGGATCCCGGTGGTGATCTTGTTCATGTATCATGTATTATGTTGAATTATCAAGTTGCAATCCGATTTCTAGCGATCGAGTGTTTCTCCTACGATTTTGATTTCAATCGGCTTTTCGTATCTTAAGATCTATTCGCGAGATAGATCATAGAGGGTGTTCTTGTAGCCGTGGTGGCTAGAGGTGCATGCCTGACCTTCCGGGAGATTTCAACTTGTCCATTGGACTCACCCTAGGCTAACCCGCGCGAATAGGGGTGCGTTGTGACAGAACGGTGGCTCCAAAAGGTGGGCGTCTTCGGAGTCGGACGGGAAACCGTGATTTAAAGATGCTTTTCAAAAGATTCAACTTGGTTACTTCTTCTTTGCTCGGAACTTCAACAAAATCTTGATCCAATCTCTCTATTTTGGTTTTATCTATCCCTCTCTACCTCTTGCTACCTCCGACTTTCATAGATTAGATTCGTTTCTTTCGATGTTCTTTGGATTAGATGCATAAGATTCCCTTTGAAGATCTAAGTGTTCTCGGCTTTAATAGATAGGATTTTGCATCACACATTTGTTCCACGGATTCGATACCTTGGGTTCACACTTGAGGGAAGAAGGGTCCCTTGACTACGACGGAGGACTTGTCCGCTTGCAAGTCCAAACGAAGTTGGATACGCATATACACCATCAACAAGTGCCTTACATTCTGCTCAAGATTCTTGGACGTGGACACCAAAGAGAATCGTGTTGATCGACATGAAACAGTTACTATGTATGAGCCACCATCTGGTTTGAGCATTTTTTCTGAAATGGATTACAAGAGGAGAGGACAGACGGTCCACGAAATTCCACCAGATGAGTTTCGGAAGATGAGGCACTATATAATTTGCAATTGTGATGAAGCTAGACCATATGTCGAGTAAGATACACTGCTCAACATCATTTATTGCTTGTAATTTTGAATTTCAAACTAACGGTAATATTCTTTTTTTATGCAGTGCGCATTTGGAAGAACTAAAGGAATATGGAACCAGAAATCTTGATAAGCGACATGAGGATCAACTCGTAAGATGGTTTGAAGGCAAGATCAGAGGTCTACATGCGAGAGGGGAAGTAAGTTCAGAGTTGTTTGCACTTGCTCAAGGACCGGATGCCCGACCTCGTACAATGAGTAGATGTCATATCGATAATTGGCTGTTTCGAACCGTTAACATTGAGAAAACCCTTGTGACACAAAATAGTGGTGTGCTTGTCAAGGGTGAGAAAGGAGGCACGAACTGGTATGGGGTGATTAAAAGAATGATCTCACTGGAATTTCCTGGACAAAAAGAAGTTATTCTGTTCTAGTGTGACTGGTTTCATGTGCCTGCTGCCACAAGTACCAACAGAGGCAAAGGATACAGTAAAGATAAATTTGGGGTGATTGACATTGATACTACTCGACATAGGTATAAGAATGAACCCTATATTCTGGCAACATAGGCAGAACTGGTGTTTTATGTGAATGTGGTGAACAAACCTGGTTGGAGCAGTATTATTTCATTGAAACCAAGGAATTTGTTTGTCATGCCTAAATTAGATCTTGAGGACTCAATTACTGTGGGTATCGAAGGTATTAATTTGCTTGATGAACTCCAGGATTTGACAAATTGGTCAAGATCGGACAAGGAAGGCACAACCGGGGATGTCTCAGTTATTAATCAGGTGCGGGCCGAGGCAGTTGATGAACCAGACGATGATGTATTTGATGATGATGATGAACATGATGCAGATGACACGTACATTGATGATGGAGTTGTTGCACCAATTGTTCAAGATGCCCAAGATGATGAATTTTTCGATTGATATTTAGTCAATTTAGTTTGGTGTGTTAAGAGCCAATTTAATCTTGCCATGACATTTGTTTTTAACATTTTTTTCATTATTATGTCGTGCCACAAAACTAAAGCATGAGGTGTATTTGTGACACTATTCCCAATCTGTTACATTCTCACTACATTTGAATAATAAGTACTGTAAATTTTTTCATTATTCTGCTTGGGACACATCATCATCATGAAGCTTAATAGGAAGTTCTAGCAGATGATACACTTTACACCATTTTAACCTCTGTAAACATGATTAACACTAAAGAAGAAGGCATCGCATTCGAAACGAAACCTACATTCATCACTACAGAAAGAAAAGGCAAACCCCCTCCGACTCGGCTCCCTACCACAGAAGGTTCGGCCAACGCAGTGTTGAATGTTGCCTCGCGCCACCACCGGTGGCAGCGTCGGCCGGCGGCAGCCCTGGCAGAGGGCGATACTCCTCATTTGCTTTGCAAGATTAACCGCACGAGTCCGGAAATATTCAGACTGCAAGTTGATGATCATCCGCGGACCTTGAGCCTCACCCTCAACCTGTCTCATGTACGCAAATGCAGTGGCATCGGCGTCGGCCCCGCTGTAGAACCTGTAGAGAAGGACGGCCGCCACATAGGCCGCCCCTCTGTTCCCGGCGTGGGCAGCGTAGTGTAGCTCGTCTAGGGGAGGACGCCGTTCGCGGTTCCTGCTGAAGATGTCGTCCATCCCGGCGAGGAAGCCGGCCACCGAGTTGCCGGCTGCAGCCAGGCTATGAACGAAGACATCGTAGCCGTCGGGGTCGGCGTTCTGCAACTGCTCGATTGGAACCCGACCTAGTGCTAGGTGCCTACCGACGTCTCTGTCGTGGCAGGGGCCGAGCATGCTCTTGCAGGTGGCACGTAGGCTCCGGAGGTCCTCCATTGGCTGCTTCGATGTTGCACCGACTCGGCCAGCGATGATTGCCCGCAACTCAATCGGGAGTTCCGCGAGCGACTGGGGGTGTTCCCTTGATGCCATGGAAGGGAAGTCGCACGGCGCGGAGCGTGAGATGTGGGTGGAGAGGGCGCGGCGGTGGAGCATGAGATGTGTGGGCGGAGAGGGCGCGGCGGCCGGGGAGCGTGAGATACGGGCGGAGAGGACTTTCCAAGACCCAACGGCGTCTTTCGAGATTCCAATAACTGGCCCTGGCCTCTCAAGTTTTTTCCAAAGAAATTAACAACTGAACATCAGAACTGGCGTGTCGTGGCGTGGGTTAGAACGGGAGTGTAGCTAGTGTGTTTGATTTCAATTTTTGAAAATCATTGTACCTATTATGATGCATTTGCATACATGTGCCCCTTTTTTAGCAGATTTGCATATTATATTCTCCTAGCTACTTCTATTCACACACACACACACACACACACACACACACACACACACACACACACACACACACACACACACACACACACACACACACACACAGAGAGAGAGAGAGAGAGAGAGAGAGAGATGGTTTAGAAACATGGGATCCATCTTTTGGTGCTACCAGCTTAAACCTAAACTTCTGCTGCAGCAAACTCCATGCTCCCTCAGAAAATTTGCAAAGGAATCTCGGACACTATATCACAGTATTGGTGGGGCGATGACGACGAGAAGAAGAGAATACATTGGTCGGCATGGTGGAAAATGTGTATTCCGAAACTCAGAGGAGGAATGGGTTTTAGGGACTTGCAGAGCTTTAATCTGGCTTTATTAGCAAAGCAAGTCTGGAGGTTATTGTGCAATCCAGATTCTTTGTGTGCTACAGTTTTGAGGGCGAAGTATTTTCGAGATGGCAATATATTACATGCAAAACCGAAGAAGGGTTCGTCTTTTACTTGGCAAAGCATCTTAGCAGGATTGGAATGCTTCAAAAAGGGATGTATTTGGAGAGTGGGAGATGGATCCCAGATTAACATATGGGAGGATGCATGGATTCCGGGTAGCCATAATTTACGGGTTCAGACTCCGAGAGGATCACGATTGGTAACGACTGTGAATGAACTAATCAGTCCGATGATGGCTTATGGGATGAAAATTTGGTGCGTGCTCTTTTTTGGTCGGTGGATGCCGAGAGGATTTTGCAAATTCCTTTGCACCATGGTAGGGAGGACTTAGTTGCTTGGCATTTTAATCGTAGTGGCCTCTTCTCTGTTCGATCTGCTTATCATGTGCAATGGGAACATAAGTATGGCAGTAGACCAGGCTTGGATCAAGCGGGAGCCTCAAATTATATGAAGGTATGGGATATACTCTGGAAGCTTAAATTACCGAGCAAAGTAAAGATTTTTGGCTGGCGAGTTTTACGGGCCTTCATTCCATGCAATGGTATACTGGCAAATAAACATATTGGAAATCAAAGCTCTTGCCCAGTTTGTCATTTGGGTTGTGAGGATGTGAAGCATGTTCTGTTTACTTGTCAGAGAGCCCAGGCAATTTGGCGATGTTTGGGAGTGTGGGATCGCATCAGGGAAGTCTTTGTTGAAGATCAATCAGGTTCTGTTATTCTGGAGGAGATCATTAGAAGAAATGTAGAGTTACTTGAGCTGAATAATGTGGGTTTTGCAGAGCTCATTTTAACTGGGGGATGGTATCTATGGTGGGAAAGAAGACAGGTAGTTCACGGGGAAGCTGTGCAAAGTTTTGCAAGATCGGCAATGTCAATTGTTGTGCTTTCTCTAAACTATTTTAATGCTACCAAGAAGGAGGTCCAGGTGAAAGAGGGCTGGAAGAGACCAAATGAAGATTTTGTTAAACTTAATATTGATGGGAGCTTTAGTGAAGGAACAGGCACAGGAGCTACGGGTGCTATTATCAAAGATCATACAGGTGGAGCTGTTGCTATGGCGCAAAGATACTTACCACATGTTGGAGATGCACCTATGGCAGAGGCTTATGCGTTGCTAGATGGGCTCCGTCTTGCGGAGCAAGTGGGTTGCAACCGGATTATCATTAATTCGGACTGTATGCAAGTTGTAACTACGACGCGAGAGGGCTTCTCAGCAACTACAGCAGCAGCAGTTTATGATGAATGTTTATTAATTTGTAAGACTTTTAGCTCAGTTACTATAGAACATTGTAATAGGGATGCCAACCAAGTAGCACATGAGTTAGCAAAAAATTCGTTCGTCCATATATAGGACCTCTTGTACTTGGGCCGATGAGCCACCTAGTTTTCTCATTGCTACGATGGCTAAGGATGTAACCATATTCCATAATCAATAAAGCTAGCCATGATGGCTTTTCCTCAAAAAAAAAACTCCATGCTTTTTTGTTATTAGTTTTTAGTACTTGATCAGTTGAAGTGCCATGCTGAGTTAGACAATTGGCAATGCGCATATGAGCAAGCAAGCATTAACCACATTTACAGTTCCCGATTTCATTTCATTGCCTTCCAAGGAGCATTATATATCATGCCCACGTTGAGATAGTAAAATAAAAGGTCAGTGGATTCTCTTGGGTACCCCACTAAACTTCAGATTGCTATAAATTCAGTTCCCTACAAGTTTCTATGGATGTTCACATCTAACTTTCTAGTATTATCTTAAGAGTAGAGGTTACCTTAATCATCATGGCCATTTTTTTTGATGAAACAGGAGGGGTTAGATCCCCTACTGATTATATATATTAAAGAACAAGAAAAAGTCTTACAAAGAGTATCAAAAGGACGTACCCAGTGTCGTAGGCTCCCGCATTGTGCGGGGTCTGGGGGAGGTTATTAGCAAGAGGTCTGTCCCACACATCGTGCAATGTGTAGAGGCCACCGCTCGAACCTGTGACCTCTCGGTTCACAAGTAGCAAGCACTACCACTTGCACTAGGCCGCCCTTTTCTTACAAAGAGGATCAAGAAACAAAAAAAAGTTAAGAAGAAAATCATCTCAGTTACATCGAGGTTTCTAACCATGATGACATAAGTTGCTTGAGGCTCTCTTTAACTCTGTGGATAACCAAGGCAAATTCAGACTTAAATCTCACTTTTGCTTCTTGAATAACTGGCTGCTGCGCTCTAAAGATGAAATCATTCCGAGCCATCCAAATGCTCCAACACATCAAGATGATTATGTCCATGAAGAACACCACATTTAATTGATTTCTGAAGGATAAAAGTATATCAAAAGTGTAACATCCTTGATTTTGCTTGACTGTAAAAATGTTGGATTTCAAAAACTTGCCTTGAATTTGTGTGCTCATGAAACCAATTAAGGATGTCTTCCTTTTTCCCTTCCCTAAATCCTATATTTTATTTAATTCAATCAATAATTTTAGGATTTATAAAATGCTAGTGTGAGAAGTTGGATTTTCATTTGGGATTTATTTGGATTTGTTTGAGTGGATTCAAATTTGAATTGGAATTCAAATTTGAATCATATAGTTTATAAAGTTTAGAAATTAGGAAAATCCTTTTTACCCCTGCGTGGGCCGGCAGCCAACCAACCGGCCGTTTCCTTCTTTCGGCCCATGCGCGGCCCACCAGCGAGCAGCCGACCCGCCGGCCAGCTCAACCCGTGCCCGAGCCGCTGACGATCGGACCCCACTTGTCAGCCGGCCACCTCACCCCTTTCTTCCTTCTCCTTTTTTCCCCTTTTCCCCGTCTTCTCTCTCAGCCCCGACGCGCCGCCGTGGAAAGCAGGCCATGCGGCCATGGCCGCCGGCGCTGGATGGCGTCCACACGTCGCGGAGCCTATCTAGCCGTCCGCCCTACCTACCCCCAGCCTATAAGAAGCACCGCGGGCGCCCGAGGCCAACCCTAGCCAACTGGGGATTCCCCTCCCCAATCCGCCGCTGGTGACGTCAAGGAGGAGGGAGAGGAGGAGCAGGAGGCGGGGGAGTCCGCCCGTGGAGCCGTCGTCGTCGCGAGGCCGGAGCCGCCCGTGAAGGGGGAGCCGGACCGGGTCGTCGCCGTGCGCCGTCTTCCTCTACTTCCCCTGCTTCGCGCTGTCGTCACCTTCCACGCCAGCGACACCGTCCCGCGCTTCTTCACTGACGCCTGCACTGCGGCCCGTGGCCACCAAGGTGAGGGCATGCTTCCCCCACTCGTCTGTGGATACCCCGGCCGTCGCGCCGAGGGGGAAATGATGTGTCCGCCACCGCGCCGCCGCTGTGTGAGGCCGGCCTTCGTGCCGTGCTGGGAAACTCTCTTGCAGGTGCCACTGCCTACGTCGACGCGCGAGCGCCGTTCTTGCCGGTCCTTTTCTTTCGTCTTTTCGTTCGCCGTAGCGCCACCGCCGTCTTGGCCCGCCGCCGTGGCCTCGACGCCGACGCGCTCTCGTTCCCGCGCGTGCCCATGCGAAATCTTGCGCACGCGAGCCCGTCGTGCACCCGCGCACGCGCGCACGCGTCCTTGTTGGGGCAAGGTCGTGCCTTTGGCCGCCTCGATCGATCCTCGCCGTCGTTCTGTCTGCCGCACCGGGGCGCCGCCGTCGAGGGAGACTTTCCCCTCCTGGACGCGCGAGCACCGGGACGAGCTTGTGCATGCAGACTTGGTCGCGTTGTCGCTCTTGAACTGCCTCGTCGGCACCGGTCACCCCAGCCACGCCGGCGAGCTTCTCGGTTCCTTCCGCCGCGGCGGGTCGCGCACTCCTTCGCGCACCCATACGCTTTTCTGCACGCCCGTGCGACCGAGCGCTCGCACCCGTGACCGCGCGCGCACGCGCAAGCCACGCACCAGCCATGGCTTCACCGCCGCGCCACCGTGTCTTCCTCTGTCCCCGCTCGACGCGCCGAGCTTCGCCTTCGCCGCCGAGCCGGGAATCCCGGGGTCAAGCCTGCTCCTTCCTTTGTCCTTGTAGCACCCTACGATCGCCGGAGCCGCGATGTGCCGCTTGTTGGCAAGCCTTGTGCTTACCTCGCTGCCGGCGAGCTCCTGACCGACCGCCGTCCCTTTGGGACAAACCGTCGAACACCTGCCGCTTCGCCCAAAACCCAGTAGGGCTTTCCTTCGCACGTCGGCCCACACGCCGGTGTGGCCGCAGGGGATCACTAGGATCTCGTGCGCCTGGCCAATCCGGTCCTTTGGCGCACGCTTGCCCGCTTCGCGTCGAGCCGCAGCGGATCCGCCCGGATCCTGTGCGCCCGGCCACGTGTGGCAGCCACCTGGGCTATAGTTGGCTTAAAGCCACCCACGTGGACGCCACGTCGGCTCCAGTAGCCGGCCTGCAGACACCTTAGAGCCAGCTTTAAGCCCTTTAGAGCCAGCCAGTAGTCAGCCTAGAGTCTGTGCTATTGTGTATGCGTATTTTATTTCCAGAAAACTATTTTATCTTTGGAAAATCCTAGTAAATCCATTTTTGCTCTGAAAAATACAAAGCCTTTTCCAGAAATTCTCTAAAATCTTAAACTCCGAGCTAGGCTAGTGTTTGCTCTCTTTCGGCACTTAATTGCCATTCTTTTGGAGTTAATTGTAATAGGATCGTGGTTTATTTTCTTTTACGCGTTAATAGGAGCAGCTGGAGCCGGGGAGCTGATCCCGGAGTACGACTACGCCGACGACTTCGCCGCGGAGGACTACTAGACCCCAGGTTCACTCCCGACTGACTTTGAAAACCTATTAGACATTGCAATATAGAATGCTAGCGCTTTACTTTAAATGCATGTTGATGAACCTTGCACTGCCTACTTTAAATATCCTGTCCTTGATTGTCCTACTACTATATATGTTTATAAGCGTGTATATACGCTGAGCTTCGTGATGCATGTGTTGGGATGGGAATAGTGGTTCTTGGCGTGAGTGGGATAAAACCGGTAGGAGAAGGCGTTTTGGGTACTTTGGCAGGGGTGAGCTCGAAACAACCGATCTGGGATCGGGGATGGGGGTGCACTCCTCAGTGTATCCCCGCTTTTACGATTTTCGGAGCCTAGGTGTTGGGGTTTTACTTGCGTTTGGAGGATATGAGCTCGCCCCGGTCTGAAACCGAGTGGGCCAACCGCTTCACGGGACTTTACGTACACACCACCTCGCCGAGCGTGGGGTTAGGGCCGAGTTGAGCTCGGCAAGTGCGGAACCATACCTGCCAGCAGGATAGCGGGGTATCAGTGGGGGAGAGGTGGAGGTGAGACCACCCTCTCAGAGCGACTCCCGTGTGGCCACACAGGGGCATTTCACGGTTCCGGTGCTGTCCCTTCTGAGGGGGGGACCGTTTTGAGGGCCGGATGCAGGATGGGACCGTAACTACCGAGAGTTCGCACGGTAGGATGGGCTCGGTCGGCCGTACACCGGCCGGGTTCCATTCCGGGTTGGGTACAGGTGTACACGCTCTGCAGAGTTGTTCGATCTATAGCTATAGCCGCGTCCTCGGTCATGGACGAGCCCAGTGGATTGTTGGTTCTTATGTTTTGGGATTTCTACCTTCCCCCTATAGATGAGTGCATGGTGAGCCGTGGTTGCAGCCGGCTAGAGGAGAGTGGCTCCTTCTACCTCGTCGATCCGATTGCAATCATTGAGGTGCGAGGAGAGGAAGTTCTCGCATCGACCCTAATCGGGAGTAGGTTGTGGAGACGGGGCCCTGGGTGACCAGGTGGTTCCGAGCTGTGTTAAGAGCTTTGGGGTTGGGAACATGTTGGAGATATCTTGTTGTTACTCTGCTGCTGCTGCATAGGAAACCCGAGCTCCTTCCTTGTCTCTTTTTCTCCCTTTAGAAGTTAGGCCACTTAAAGCTGCATACAGTTGGTGACGTGGACCTATCCCACTCCTTGGGGATAGACTTTGGGTGTGCAGGGTACGAGTCCGAGTACGACAACAACGCCGATGGATGGTATGACTAAGGGATGCGTCGCTTCGCTCAAGGATGCCTGTGGTGAGAAGAATAAAAGATGGAGACCCTTCTGAGAAGCTAGCTACAATTGCGTAGAACTTCACTCTGATTCAGCCAAGAGGCTTGTATTGATGTACTCCATAATGGACATGTAATAAATTATGTACTATTGCTCATGTGTGATGCGATGTATGACTTTGTGTTATTATCTGTGAGACGTTCTGTACGCGATAGCCACTGATCCAGGGACTATCGCGATGGTACAGGGATTCGGGTTTTCTATGAAAATCCGGGGTTTTACAGGTGGTACCAGAGCCATACTTGACCGTAGCACATATCCCTAGAAATGGCTGATAGAAATAGGACTCTATACACTCTATTTCTATATTTATACCCTTGAGCTATGTTATAAAAACTTATCCCTTTTTGAAAACATCTCACTCACCTGCGCTAACTAAGATTTCTTACGTTTCACAGGAGATGGAGCGCCAAGTTGCTGAGATCACCCCCGAGACGTGCGGGGCGATCTGCCACTGGATGGAGAGGCCCTTCTCAGGCTTGGGGTCCCTCCTACCTACGTCACGTACCGCACCGAGTACGTACCTGCCGTGACAGGGCAGATGGTGCTCTGCACAGTAGCCGTCCTTCCTCACCCGAGCCTTCCGGGGTTCAAGGGAGAGGTCTGCTACAGCACCGCGCTCACCGTCGCGACCGCGCTGGATGTCACCTGCCGTCAGGCACTGGGCTGCCTTCTCGCTCAGTACCGCGCCACCTTTGAGTCCGGGACGCTCTGACTTCTACCCCGGGACTACTGGCGCCTGGCACCGCTCGTGGACGGAGTCCCTTCGCACGAGGGGATCTAGGACGACGTTGACGCCGCACCCTTCCGCGAGACCTACGAGACTTTGGTGGAGACGGCCAGCTACTTGGTCGACCTCAACAAGTACGCACGCCGCCTGGAGGACGAGTCAAGGACCCTCTTCGGCAAGATCAGAGACGCTACCGTCGACGCCCGCCAGTACCAGCTGCGCTGTGTTCAGCTGGAGAGAGAGAACAGCGTGCTACGCCTCCGTGTTCGCCAGCTCGAGCAGAGCCTCGACCGCTCGACCACCGTCCTGCTGCAGTCTGAGAGGAAGCGTGTGGACACCCGTGAGGAGCTGCTGCACGCTAGGGAGGACCTCCGCAGGATGACCGTGAGTCAGAACAGGTTGAAGGACAGACTTCAGAGCAAGGACGACTTGCTCACGGTGCGCGCCCACCTGCTCGGCTGTGAGCGGAACAAGGTGGAGAAGCTGGAGAAGAACAGGGCGAAGAACGTCGCCAACCTCACGTGGCTTATGCGCACGGCCGTCTACTTGAGGGACAAGGCCGAGAGACTGAGGAGGACTTGGGAGGACGCCGACTCTCTCCGCGTGGACGAGCTCACAGAGCTCAACGGAGAGCTGCCCTTCGAGTCGCAGCGTGAGATCCGCGCCAAGACCTTCGAGCTGCACCAGTCCCGTCTCAAGCTACACCTGTGCCCGATGGCTCGGCTGCCGACCCCTGTCGAGACTGAGGAGGTTCGAGAGGCACACGCCTTGGTGTCCCGGATCTTTCCGTCGGACTACCCCACTGAGGACCGCTACCCTGTCTCGTACAAGAGGGCTCGCACCGAGTAGAGTGCAGAGCGAGGGCATGACCTAGAGTAGAGTTGTATGATAGTAGCTTCCATGAGTTGTTCCATGCAGCTGTGAGCATGTTCCGGTGCATGAAGAGAGTCATGTCACACCTTGTAGGCACTACCCTTTTGAGCATGTATCAATGAATTAGAGCGTTGATTTGAGTTGCTACCCCTAAGGTCTGAGTCAGCCTCGGGGAAGCATATGTACTACTCATGCTTGATGTATGCTTGGATCTTAATGGAGTTATTCGTGTCTTAATGCTTTTTCTCATTGAGTGTTGGTTATATAGATAGTCTTATTTTCATGCTTGTCTCAGACTCCTATGTGTGTTGGTGAGTGGCATTGTGTAAAAGTCTTTTCTTCCCCGCTTGTGTTTTCAGAAGGATGTCGATCCGCCGATCCAACCGTCTGCTGGCGCGCCTCAAGGAGGCTGCTGCTGAGGAGGAAGCCCCACAGGGCCGTGGCCGTGGTCGTGGCCGTGACGCTACTCGTGGACGCGGTCGTGCACCTGCCCGTGGCCGTGGACGCCCACCCCTACGTGGAGGATCTTTGGGAGCTTGAGGCCTGGGTGCCGAAGCACCGCCACCGCCGCCCGAGGGCCCAGAAGCTGAAGCTGAGGATGGAGAAGCCGAGCAAGATCAGGAGCAAGACCAGCCTGAGCCGGACCAGCCTCTGCCACCCCCACCTAACTTGGTGGATGTGATGGCGGTCCAGACTCAGCTGATGCAGAGGATGGCAGAAGCCATGGAGCACCGTGGCAATGGTGGGAACCGCGCTGCTCCTCAGGACGAGGACCTCACGAGGAAGATCGAGAGGTTCATCTGCCTGAAGGCCCCCACCTTCAGCTACTCGGTTGACCCGCTCGACGCCGACGACTGGCTGAGGGTGATCGAGACCAAGCTCGACCTCACCGTCTGCTCTGACGAGGAGTACGTCGCCATCACCGCGCACCAGCTGGAGGGTCCTGCCAAGTCTTGGTGGGACAACTACACCGCCACCCACCCGAACCCAGCGTTCATCACCTGGCTGGAGTTCTGCGAGGCGTTCCGCGAGCAGTACCTGCCCAGCGAGCTGCTGATCCAGAAGGCGCAGGAGTTCCGCACCATGACGCAGGGTGCGATGAGGGTCGAGGAGTACGAGCGCCACTTCATGAAGATGATGCGGTACGCCCCTGACGACACCAACACCGACCAGAAGAAGCAGTTCTGGTTCCTGCGAGGCCTTCACCATGGCCTTCGCCAGGGACTGAAGGCGAGCGAGCACAAGTCCCTTCGCCACCTCGTCAACCGCGCCATCGCGGTCGAGGACGAGAGGAGGAGCCACGAGGAGCGCATGAAGGGCAAGAAGAGGACGGGAGATCGGGACCACCACGACCGATCCTTCCAGAAGCAGAGGGACGGACAGAGCAACATGCTGAGAGGGAGCTACCGCCCGGGGCACAACCAGCCTGGGGCAGCTTCGGAGGTGGAGGACGTAGCCCGTTCCCCGAAGGGAGGAACCCCGACTACCCCCAGCAGACTGGAGGCTACCACCGTCCGCCGCCGAGCGCCGCGAGACCTACCACGGGAGGCTTCACCGTCACCTGCTTCGCCTGTGGCAAGCCTGGCCACAAGTCCTACGACTACCCAGACAAGAAGACCGCTGCTACACCCGCGAGAGCACCTGCTCCAGGAGGCCGACCTCCTCAGGCCGCACCACCGCCGACTGCCGGCCGTGGGAGGCTGAACCACCTCACCGAGGAGGAGGCTGCTGACGCTCCTGACGTCGTGATCAGTGAGTTTTTGGTTTGTGGTACTACTGCTTTGGTTCTCTTCGATACCGGTGCAACTGGGTCGTATATTACCTCTAGATTCGTGAACAAACTCTCCCTCCCTACAACCACCCGATCGATTCCTATCATCACGAGTTCACCTCTCGGAGATATCAGATGCACCTTGCGGTGTAAAGGTGTGGACGTGGTCATCCAGGACCACAAGTTCTTGGGAGATCTGACAGTGTTGCCTTCCAACGGCATCGATGTGATACTGGGGATGGATTGGATCACCGCTCACAAGGGTGTCATCTCCGCTTCACCGCGACTTGTGACGTTGGTGCACCCCGACGGGACGAGAGTCACCTTCGAGCCAATGAAGTCCCGAGACATACCGGCTGTGTACAGTCTTCACACGAAAGCCATCTCAAACATGCCAGTGGTTTGTGAGTATGAGGATGTGTTTCCGGAAGAGCTGTCGGGTCTACCACCAGACCGTGACGTGGAGTTCGTGATCAACTTGGTATCGGGGACTGCACCTATAGCTCAGAGTCCGTATCGCATGGCAGATGTTGAGCTGAAGCTGTTGAAGGCAGAGTTAGACTCACTGCTTGAGAAGGGGTTCATCCGACCGAGTGCTTCGTCATGGGGTTCACCAGCTCTGTTCGTGCCGAAGAAGGATGGGACTCAGCGACTGTGTGTTGATTACCGCGCACTCAATGCGGTAACCATCAAGAACAAGTACCCGCTACCCCGGATCGATGACCTGATGGATCAGCTAAGGCAAGCCAAGTTCTTCAGCAAGATTGATCTCCGATCAGGCTATCACCAGATGAAGATTCGGCCGGAGGACATCTACAAGACCGCGTTTGTGACCCGGTACAGACAGTACGAGTACACTGTCGTATCGTTTGGCCTTACGAACGCCCCGGCGTACTTCATGAACATGATGAACAAGGTGTTCATGGATGAGTTAGACAAGTGTGTCGTTGTCTTCATTGACGACATACTGGTCTTCTCCAAGACCGCAGAGGAGCATGAAGAGCACCTGAGGATAGTGTTGGGAAAGCTCAGGCAACAACAGCTGTATGCCAAGTTCAGCAAGTGTGAGTTCTGGATGGAGGAAGTCGCCTTTCTTGGTTACGTGTTGTCAGCTGAAGGAGTGGCCGTAGATCCGAGCAAGATAGAAGCAGTGTCCAAGTGGCAATCACCGAAGTCTGTGACAGAGATCCGCAGTTTTCTCGGTTTAGCCGGTTACTACCGCCGATTTATCGAGAACTTCTCCAAGATTGCGAAGCCCATGACAGAACTGTTGAAGAGCAACACACCGTATGTGTGGTCGGACAAGTGTGAAGCCAGCTTTCAAGAGCTCAAGACTCGCCTCACCACTACACCGGTCCTGACTCTTCCCGATGCGAGCAAGGACTTCGTGGTGTACTGTGACGCATCGAGGCAAGGGCTCGGTTGCGTGCTGATGCAGGGAGGCAAAGTTGTTGCATATGCCTCGCGACAGCTTCGGAAGCATGAGGAGAACTACCCCCACTCATGACCTTGAGCTAGCTGCTGTCGTTCACGCATTGAAGATATGGAGGCACTACCTGATGGGCAATAAGTGCGACATTTACACCGATCACAAGAGTCTGAAGTACATCTTCACACAGTCAGAGTTGAACCTGAGACAACGAAGATGGCTCGAGCTGATCAAAGACTACGACCTGAACATCCACTACCACCCTGGTAAAGCGAATGTCGTAGCCGATGCACTGAGCCACAAGCATTACTGCAACAACCTGATGGTGCAGAAAGAGCAACCGGCACTGTATGAGGAAATGGAGAAGCTGAATTTGGAGATAGTTGAGAAGGGACAGCTGAACGAGCTGAGAGTGAAGTACACACTAGAAGACCAGATTCGACAAGCTCAGAGAGGATGTCCAGAAATTGAGGAAGTGAAAGACCTGATGGCTAGAGGCAAAGCAGCTGACTACCACCTCGACGAGCAAGGCACGCTATGGTTGAAGGATCGCATTTGTGTACCACAGAGCAAAGAGATTCGAGACTCGATTCTGAAGGAAGCTCATGATGAGGTACTCGATCCACCCTAGTTGCACGAAGATGTACAAAGATCTGAAGGTACGGTTCTAGTGGGAGAAGATGAGGGAAGACATTGCTGAGTACGTCGCTCGATGCGACACGTGTCAGAGAGTGAAGGCAGAACATCAGAGGCCTGCTGGTTTGCTACAGCCGCTTGAGATACCCGTCTGGAAATGGGAAGATATCAGCATGGACTTCATAGTGGGACTGCCTCGTACACAGAAAGGCAACGACTCGATCTGGGTGATCGTCGACCGTTTGACCAAAGTGGCACACTTCATCCCTGTGAAGACGACCTTTGAGATGCACAAGCTAGTAGAGCTATACATCGACAACATTCTGAAGCTACATGGGGCACCGAAGAGTATAGTGTCCGACAAAGGGCCACAGTTTACCGCCAAGTTCTGGAGGTGTTTGCATAAAGCCATGGGCACCGACTTGCACTACAGTTCCGCCTTCCACCCACAGACAGATGGACAGACAGAGAGAGTGAATCAGGTACTCGAAGATCTTCTGAGAGCTTGTGTGTTGACCTACGGATCTGATTGGGAGAAGAGCCTATCCTATGCTGAGTTCTCGTACAACAACAGCTACCAGGCCAGTTTGAAGATGGCACCCTTCGAAGCTCTTTATGGCAGAAAGTGTCGGACGCCGTTGATGTGGTCCGAGGTGTGGGAGCGAACCTTCTTCGGTCCCGCCGCCATAGTCGAAGCCGAGGAAAATGTGGCTAAGGTCAGAGAGAACTTGAGGATAGCCCAGAGCAGGCAGAAGAGCTACGCCGATCCCAAGAGAAAAGACGTCTCATTCGAGGTAGGTGAACACGTCTACTTGAGGGTTTCACCCCTTCGGGGCACGAAGCGTTTCCACGTCAAAGGAAAGCTCGCACCCCGGTACGTTGGGCCATACCTGATCGTGCAGAAGATCGGGAAAGTGGCTTACAAGCTGGAGCTACCGCCAGAGCTCGCCGGAGTACACCCAGTGTTCCATGTATCTCAGCTCCGAAAGTGTGTGGTCGTTGAAAAGAGAGTACCCGCACACGCACTCGATGTACAGGACACCCTGGAGTACTTGGAGTACCCAGTCCGGATCCTAGATTGGGCGGAGAAGTCAACCAGGAAGACCACCACTCGCTTCTGCAAGGTGCTCTGGAGTAATCACTCCGAGCGCGAAGCGACGTGGGAGAAAGAGTCCGTCATGAGGGAGAAGTACCCTCATCTCTTCGAACCGGAGGTAACTTCTTAATCTCGGGGACGAGATTCTTGTGAGGGGGGAGTTCTGTAACATATCCTTGATTTTGCTTGATTGTAAAAATGTTGGATTTCAAAAACTTGCCTTGAATTTGTGTGCTCATGAAACCAATTAAGGATGTCTTCCTTTTTCCCTTCCCTAAATCCTAGATTTTATTTAATTCAATCAATAATTTTAGGATTTATAAAATGCTAGTGTGAGAAGTTGGATTTTCATTTGGGATTTATTTGGATTTGTTTGAGTGGATTCAAATTTGAATTGGAATTCAAATTTGAATCATATAGTTTATAAAGTTTAGAAATTAGGAAAATCCTTTTTACCCCTGCGTGGGCCGGCAGCCAACCAACCGGCCGTTTCCTTCTTTCGGCCCATGCGCGGCCCACCAGCGAGCAGCCGACCCGCCGGCCAGCTCAACCCGCGCCCGAGCCGCTGACGATCGGACCCCACTCGTCAGCCGGCCACCTCACCCCTTTCTTCCTTCTCCTTTTTTCCCCTTTTCCCCGTCTTCTCTCTCAGCCCCGACGCGCCGCCGTGGAAAGCAGGCCGTGCGGCCATGGCCGCCGGCGCTGGATGGCGTCCACGCGTCGCGGAGCCTATCTAGCCGTCCGCCCTACCTACCCCCAGCCTATAAGAAGCACCGCGGGCGCCTGAGGCCAACCCTAGCCAACTGGGGATTCCCCTCCCCAATCCGCCACCGGTGACATCAAGGAGGAGGGAGAGAAGGAGCAGGAGGCGGGGGAGTCCGCCCGTGGAGCCGTCGTCGTCGCGAGGCCGGAGCCGCTCGTGAAGGGGGAGCCGGACCGGGTCGTCGCCGCGCGCCGTCTTCCTCTACTTCTCCTGCTACGCGCCGTCGTCTCCTTCCACGCCGGCGACACCGTCCCGCGCTTCTTCACCGATGCCTGCACTGCGGCCCGTGGCCACCAAGGTGAGGGCATGCTTCCCCCACTCGTCTGTGGATACCCCGGCCGTCGCGCCGAGGGGGAAACGATGTGTCCGCCACCGCGCCGCCGCGCCGCCGCTGTGTGAGGCCGGCCTTCGTGCCGTGCTGGGAAACTCTCTTGCAGGTGCCGCTGCCTATGTCGACGCGCGCGAGCTGTTCTTGCTAGTCCTTTTCTTTCGTCTTTTCGTTTGCCGTAGCGCCACCGCCGTCTTGGCCCGCCGCCGTGGCCTCGACGCCGGCGCGCTCTCGTTCCCGCGCGCGCCCGTGCGAAACCTTGCGCACATGAGCCCGTCGTGCACCCGCGCATGCGCGCACACCTCCTGGTTGGGGCAAGGTCGTGCCTTTGGCCGCCTCGATCGATCCTCGCCGTCGTTCTGTCCGCCGCACCGCGCGCGAGCACCGGGACGAGCTTGTGCACGCAGACTTGGTCGCATTGTCGCTCTCGAACCGCCTCGTCGGCACCGGTCACCCCAGCCACGCCGGCGAGCTTCTCGGTTCCTTCCGCCGCGGCGGGTCGCGCACTCCTTCGCACACCCGTACGCTTTTCTGCACGCCCGTGCGACCGAGCGCTCGCACCCGTGACCGCGCGCGCACGCGCAAGCCGCGCACCGGCCATGGCTTCACCGCTGCGCCACCGTGTCTTCCTCTGTCCCCGCTCGACGCGCCGAGCTTCGCCTTCGCCGCCGAGCCGGGAATCCCGGGGTCAAGCCCGCTCCTTCCTTTGTCCTTGTAGCACCCTACGATCGCCGGAGCCGCGATGTGCCGCTTGTTGGCAAGCCATGTGCTTACCTCGCCGCCGGCGAGCTCCTGACCGACCGCCGTCCCTTTGGGACAAACCGTCGAACACCTGCCGCTTCGCCCAAAACCCAGTAGGGCTTTCCTTCGCACGCCGGCCCACACGCCGGTGTGGCCGCAGGGGATCACTAGGATCCCGTGTGCCTGGCCAATCCGGTCCTTTGGCGCATGCTTGCCCGCTCCGCGTCGAGCCGCAGCGGATCCGCCCGGATCCTGTGCGCCCGGCCACGTGTGGCAGCCACCTGGGCTATAGTTGGCTTAAAGCCACCCACGTGGACACCACGTCGGCTCCAGTAGCCGGCCTGCAGACACCTTAGAGCCAGCTTTAAGCCCTTTAGAGCCAGCCAGTAGTCAGCCTAGAGTCTGTGCTATTGTGTATGCGTATTTTATTTCCAGAAAACTATTTTATCTTTGGAAAATCCTAGTAAATCCATTTTTGCTCTGAAAAATACAAAACCTTTTCCAGAAATTCTCTAAAATCTTAAACTCCGAGCTAGGCTAGTGTTTGCTCTCTTTTGGCACTTAATTGCCATTCTTTTGGAGTTAATTGTAATAGGATCGTGGTTTATTTTCTTTTACGCGTTAATAGGAGCAGCTGGAGCCGGGGAGCTGATCCCGGAGTACGACTACGCCGACGACTTCGCCGCGGAGGACTACCAGACCCCAGGTTCACGCCCGACTGACTTTGAAAACCTATTAGACATTGCAATATAGAATGCTAGCGCTTTACTTTATATGCATGTTGATGAACCTTGCACTGCCTACTTTAAATATCCTGTCCTTGATTGTCCTACTACTATATATGTTTATAAGCGTGTATATACGCTGAGCTTCGCGATGCATGTGTTGGGATGGGAATAGTGGTTCTTGGCGTGAGTGGGATAAAACCGGCAGGAGAAGGCGTTTTGGGTACTTTGGCGGGGGTGAGCTCGAAACAACCGATCTGGGATCGGGGATGGGGGGTGCACTCCTCAGTGTATCCCCGCTTTTACGATTTTCGGAGCCTAGGTGTTGGGGTTTTACTTGCGTTTGGAGGATATGAGCTCGCCCCGGTCTGAAACCGAGTGGGCCAACCGCTTCACGGGACTTTACGTACACACCACCTCGCCGAGCGTGGGGTTAGGGCCGAGTTGAGCTCGGCAAGTGCGGAACCATACCTGCCAGCAGGATAGCGGGGTATCAGTGGGGGAGAGGTGGAGGTGAGACCACCCTCTCAGAGCGACTCCCGTGTGGCCACACAGGGGCATTTCACGGTTCCGGTGCTGTCCCTTCTGAGGGGGGGACCGTTTTGAGGGCCGGATGCAGGATGGGACCGTAACTACCGAGAGTTCGCACGGTAGGATGGGCTCGGTCGGCCGTACACCAGCCGGGTTCCATTCCGGGTTGGGTACAGGTGTACACGCTCTGCAGAGTTGTTCGATCTATAGCTATAGCCACGTCCTCGGTCATGGACGAGCCCAGTGGATTGTTGGTTCTTATGTTTTGGGATTTCTACCTTCCCCCTATAGATGAGTGCATGGTGAGCCGTGGTTGCAGTTGGCTAGAGGAGAGTGGCTCCCTCTACCTCGTCGATCCGATTGCAATCATTGAGGTGCGAGGAGAGGAAGTTCTCGCATCGACCCTAGTCGGGAGTAGGTTGTGGAGACGGGGCCCTGGGTGACCAGGTGGTTCCGAGCTGTGTTGAGAGCTTTGGGGTTGGGAACATGTTGGAGATATCTTGTTGTTACTCTGCTGCTGCTGCATAGGAAACCCGAGCTCCTTCCTTGTCTCTTTTTCTCCCTTTAGAAGTTAGGCCACTTAAAGCTGCATACAGTTGGTGACGTGGACCTATCCCACTCCTTGGGGATAGACTTTGGGTGTGCAGGGTACGAGTACGACAACAACGCCGATGGATGGTACGACTAAGGGATGCGTCGCTTCGCTCAAGGATGCCTGTGGCGAGAAGAATAAAAGATGGAGACCCTTCTGAGAAGCTAGCTACCGTTGCGTAGAACTTCACTCTGATTCAGCCAAGAGGCTTGTATTGATGTACTCCATAATGGACATGTAATAAATTATGTACTATTGCTCATGTGTGATGCGATGTATGACTTTGTGTTATTATCTGTGAGACGTTCTGTACGCGATAGCCACTGATCCAGGGACTATCGCGATGGTACAGGGATTCGCGTTTTCTATGAAAATCCGGGGTTTTACAAAAAGGATCACCCAGAGGTACTGCCAACTGCAGTAAGTGCCAGCAATCCAAAGCAAATGGACACATGAGAAATAAATGCTCAAGAGTTTCTTCTGTTTGTAAGTTGCATAACACACAGGTCATAAGAAGGTAACTCTTTGTTTTTTCTTCTTAAAATGTTGCGAGTGCTTAATCTGTCTTTTAGAAGTAGCCAGAAGAAGACCTTGTGTTTTTTCTGAGCTGAAGTTTTCCATAGCCAAGAGTAACATGGGTGTACTTGCATTGAGCCAATCAAAAGTTCGTAAGCTTTCATAGATGAATAAAATGGTGAACCCCAAGTATAGCTCCAAACATCATCCTCATCATTAAACTGTATCCCCTCGAGTTCAGTTGCAAGCAGGAGAAGTTGTGCAAAGGCCTCCCCTGAAATTGGCAGGCTGAATAACTGTGTAAGATTTTCAGTTGCGTTAGCTTTGGCAATCGAGACATTTTTTGATCGAGCAAAAGAGTAAAGTTCTTGTAGAGCTTGACTATGAACTGATCCCCCCACTGATCATGCCACAAAAAGCAGGTGAAGGCTCATATGAGTTGTGGACAGGATGATTAAGTTCTAGCAGATGATGTGAGCGTACTATCGTGTTTCGCTCATTGTAGCCACTGGAAGGAATTGGTATCCTGCAAAGGCAGATTGTGAAGAGTCCTAGAACTGCTCCTGATGCCTACCAAGCTTAATTAGTGAGATATGCTTTATATTTCCGAGTAATCAGGCCTTGGCGAGACCTGAACCATCTTTGAGTAACTTGTATATCTGTCCACCATCCAATTTGTCAAGATATTTATATATATGCATGAGTATTCCAGTACAGCTACTAGATGGCAGTGGTAACCAACAATGTCTAAAAGCATTAAATACCCTGTCCTACAAAATAGAAATTATTGGATCACATGATTTGCACAGGTTTTGTTGAAAGCTCCAAAGAAAATAAGGCATGCGCTGAGATATTACACATGCACGCCACAATGGACTGAAACTGGAAGAATAGTGCGCTAGGGTAGTACGTACAATACCATTGGCATTGTTTGGCGCCTGACAAAAATTTAGAGGATTCAAGGTGATCATGTTGCCAGATATTTCAATAGCATGCAAATGGGCTAATCTAGCTAGGGATCTCCTTTTCCACTTTAGGTTTCTAAAATAAAAATCATTTTAAAGCTGGCAACAGTGTGGGAAAGAGGCCTCAATCTTGTTGAAAGTCATGATGGTGATTGGCTGACAGCCATACCGACCTTCACATCCCGGTCCTGATGGCTGAAGCCACCAACAGGAATATAACACACAATGTGCAGGGCCGTGTGCCATCTACAAAGTGACTGCCCAAGTATGCTGAGTGCTTCATCATAATCTACCACATGTGGCACTAATAATCGTGACGGCACCATCTTCTGTGCGAGCCATAGGATGCATGTGGCTGGGCATGCCATGATGAACTGAATGTCCTTCCTCTTGGCCACACACTGGCTTCAGCTATGGGCCATAGCCATGGCATTCGGTCTCTTTTTTTTTAGAAAAGGGAATATATTTCAATATTGCAGCCTCTGTATAAAACTATGCATATAGTTATTTCTTATTACAAATGCATCGCAAATGAATAGAATAAAAAGGTCGGTCTCTGAAACAAAATCCAAAATGTGGGGGCTTCCCCTGCTGACTGTTTCATTCGGTCTCTTTGTAGCCATTAAACTGTTTCATTCTCGACCAGATCTGGTCCCACCTTTCCACGCAGGTTGCAGGCATCAACCTTCGGAGTTGAATAATAACAGGTCGAAAAGATTAGACCATCTATCCTGAATGCCGACCATGTCTATTTGGGGTGTATGTGAGTTACACAGATTGCAATGTCCACACGCGGAGACATGAGTTATCCCCTACAACGGCCTTGTTTACTTATTTATATTGCAATCCATTTTATTGCCTTGGTAGGTGCATGTCATTCCCCTAACAAATGACAGATTTCTATAAATAAAATTTCTCATGGGTGAATACTCTCCATCAAACTAAGGCTGATGAAGGATTTTGTACTGCCACAACGCTCTTGATACAAGGAAGCATGAATACCGAAGGCCTACCTAGTTGAAATAGGAACTGCTATAGCAACAGCAACGTTCCTCCTTCAAAGGCAAGCACAAAGTCCAACAGAAAAGAAACTCTGCTTCTATTTCAACGTTTCTTCTCAATGCGTCGTAAACACTACTGAACTGAAACCAAGAGTTTCTGCTGAATGATTTAATTGACTATGCAGTTGCTTGTCTCTCTGGGTCAAGTGCTTCTATAGACTGAATCAAACATTTTGTTTGCAGGATTCAAAACAGTTGCTTCCTCCACCCTGTAAACTTGCCTACGAATGCATGTTGGAAACGAGGATATGAGCGCTGAATTCTTCTTTTCCGAGGCTGATTCTTCTTACCTGAGTCCCCTATTTGTTACAACTGATGCCCTGTCTATAAGCAGGTAGCTTGTGAGCTATCGATCAATCGTGAATGTTCTCATAGAATTTGATCTTATTCACATTAGTCTTTCATTTCGTACATGTTTCCAAGAAAGAAATTAGGACAACCAATTAAGTATTGGATGAGTCAAAGGCTTCTTCGAGCATTTCCAGATCAACTAGGACAAGACTCAATAAAGTCACCAATGTTGCTGCTTGCTTGACTTTGCTTTTTGAATCTACTTCTTTGCTTGTCTCGCCAATGAAGATACTGCATCATCTCTATACTTGCTAGATAACCAACACTGGTTCTCTCTCTACAAACTTACCATTCTTCCATGTAAATGTTGTTTAGAAAAGTGTTGTCATATAATCACTTTGGCGTTGCTACTTTCGCATTGCACCTTAAAATTGTTTAAAAATTCCCGCTGGATATCACCTAGTTTTAACATAAAACATCAGACTCGTCACTTTTTCTTATGTTTTTTCTTGCTTTTAGTTTTACGACAAATGTGGTCTGGAAAACAGTGGACATGTGGATCAGTGAGATATTGTCATGCAACTCACACAAGTGACTTACAAGTATATGCGGTGATTAGGTACATACACTACCGGAAACCGTGGACTTGCCGTGAGTCCTGCTTTTGCCGTGAGGGAAAAGAACGGCTCACGGCAAAAAAGCATTTCGCCGACCGTGAGCCTTTTTGTGGCTGACGGCAAAATATTTTCTTCCCATCTCACCATGAATTTGTAGTCAAATGACATTCAAATTAGAATTTGAATTTAAATTTTTTTTCTACTCTCCACAAACAGCATGTGCTACTCCATATTAAAATTTGATAATTTTTGCCTTTATTTGCTTTATTTAACTAGTTAATTGCTTTTCACGCAATTTTCCGAGTCAAGTTAGATTTAAACTGCAAGTGATTCACACAATATAATAAAAGGAGTGGAAAATGATATTCATGTCATTTAGCTAAATTTGTGACCTTAGCCATAAAATCAAAAGATCTTTCGAACATATTGTCAAGGACGCAAGATCAAAGACGCGCATCCGAATCGTATCAAAATTCTGAAAAACCAAAATGAAATATGAAAATCATGAAATTTATCAATATCTCATAATATCATACAAATAGGTTATGGTAAAAAGTTAAGTGAGTTTTGCACATTTTATCACACACGATGTTTAGAAACCCAAACATCTCCAAAGAAGTTTCATAGAGTTATAAAGAAAGTGGCTAGGTTTGTAGGAAAAGTGACGTTCAAATTGAAATTTGAATTCGAAAAATTTTCTACTCCCCACATACAACATGTGGTACTACATGTTAAAATATGGTAATTTTATTGTATTTATTTTCTATATTTAACTAATTAATTGCATTTCAGGGTTTTTTTAATAAAGCCAAAATTGAACTGCAAGTGATTCAAATACTAGAAGAAATTGAGTGGGAAAATATTATTCATGTTATTTAGATAATTTTGAGTTTTTAGCCATAAAATGAAAACTAATTTCCAACATCTTGTCCAGAAAACATGATCGAGGACACGCGTGCGAAATGATTTTAAAATTTTGAAAAACACAAGTGAAGTTTGAATATTTTGAAATTTTTCAATATCTCATGATATCAATCACGGAGGCTGTTGTAAAAAATTTGTTGTGTTTTGCACATTTTGTCATGTACATTGCTTACAAACCGAACATGTTCGAAGAAGTTCATATTAGTTAACAAGGAAACGAGTATATTTGTACGCAAAGTGATGTTCAAATTGGAATTTGGGTCCAAATTTTTTTCTACTCTCAACAAACAACATGTGCGACTTCGTGTTAAAATTTGGTAAAGTTTTGTATTTGTACTATATTTAACTAATTGAATACATTTGATGTATTTTTTTAAAAAATTATTGTGTCGTGGGCCTAAACATGGGCTCACGGGAAATCCTAACTAGGCCAGTTGGTCCATGAAAGCTGCCGTCATAGCCCACCAAAAATCCTAGCCTATATATAATCCAACCCCACCCTACCTCCCCCCTCTTCCCTCACACTGCCGCCGCGACCTCCTGCTGAGGCCGTCCACACCGCCGCCGGCCTCCTGCCAAGGCCCTCCACGCCACCCTGCCTCTTCGTGGCGAGGAGTAGTGGCGGGGCGAGGCGCGGCGACGGCGGCCACCTGAGGTCTAGAGGCCTCCCACCTTCCACCCCGCGACAATGGTCGGCGACTGCACGAGATCCAGCGCCCGCCGCACTCCTCGACGCCGGCGACCGCATCGAGATCCAGAGGGCCTCCTCACAGCTGCCTCCCTCCTCGTCGGCGGTGGGCCTAGGCCTCCTCTCCTCCGGCAGGCAGTGGCGGAGGACCTCGGCCTCCTCTCCTCTGGCAGACGCATGAGATCCGGCCCCCGCTGTCTCTTCCCTCCTAATCACTCTGATCCGGCAGACTCAGGATTGATGAAGTGGAACGCACTGTCATGGCAACCCCTAATATAATTTGTTCGATATTGTTGTGCATGATATAAGTCAAGGGCCATAGTAAAGTGTGCAAGTAATAAAATCGAATCTTTTTCAAGTGGAAGTAAAGATAAAGCTGTACTAGTTCCTCCTTTCAACAATCCAACTAATATTTATTACAGAATATATTCATGTATGGTCAATTGGACATGTCCTCGAGTTTCCGGTAGTTCTAACACACCAGTTTGGATAACCAGTGCCACTACTGTTGTGCAAGAACACAGCCCCGATCGTGATCGGCTTGTCGATGTTGCAGATTATCTCGTCACAGCAGCCACTGTGAAGGCAGCCTTTCTAGAAAGGTACTCCATGCACATTTAGAAAGCCATGTGATTACTATATATCAGCAAGCAGAACGGAGGTCCTATACCTTACCTTGGCTTTCTCCCTATCCTGCATATCTGATTCCTCACCTGAACTAAAACATTGGTCAGTTCCCAGGTTTTCCTTTAACCTCAATGGCTGCTCATTGGTCCGTTGCATTTCGTAGGACTTGACAGGCACCATTGGTGGCGTTTGCGCTTGTAGAAGCATGATAGCTTTGTCACCTAGACATCAACAAGTCTACTTGTAGCACCCATGCCTTACAAATGAATCTAGCAAATATCGCCAAAACTATATCTCTCTCCGTTAATCTCACTGGACATGTTCTCCTCTTCTCTCTATAGCTTGTTACCCTGCTGAGAATAAATAGGACGTGTTTCAGTTGCACTGCTGCATTTAACCATAAATCACCCTTTTTATCATTTTGTGAATTTCCATGTATATACTATATGTAAACAAAGGAACCACAACGCCTGTCTTCCCAGGCGCCTGAGCTTGGGTCTGTGGGAGGGTCATTAGACGGGCTTCAAATCCATGTATCCAGCAGCCAACTTGCTGAACATTGATAAGCACTGAGAGCGCTAGTTTGTAATGAAATTAAAGACAAAGAATACTATATGTATTTGCAAAGGAAAAAGCCAGACCAACACACAACTTCTACTCCATGTATATTAGACACTGATAAAAAAAACATGCAAATTTGTTATTGATTTTCCTTTAACTATGGTAATTGTTGGACTGTTCTGACAGACTTTGTTGCAAATTTAAGACTATTGTGGAATAATGTGGAACATGTATCTCTTTTAATAGACATTTTGTGCTCTTAAGTAGAATGGGACAATTTTGAATATATATATATATATATATATATATATATATATAGGTAGCTACTATTCATTAGTCAGGGTGTTGGATATTTAACATCCCGGCGGAGCGCCGCCCACCTCTGGTGATAAAAGAAATTATTGTAGTTGTAAATACCTAACCGAAACAGTAAAAACTGACATAATAAAAGCTCCTTCCGTGTGTATGCAGTGATGTCTCAGTAAATGGTGCTTGGTTTCCTATTAATTATCACCCTAATGGCGATGCAGGGCACCACGAGCCATCCTATTTCTACCAGCATTTAGCATCAGTCTTCAACATTTCTTTCATTCGCTTGCGTGTTTCCGGCGCTTGACCGACGACGAGTGGAGCACCAGAGCCGGTGATATGGCAACCCTACTCAAGCCGGCGACATATTGTTTTCCATTGGTTAATTGCCAGGTAATCAAGATCATCATCCAAATATTTCTGGCTTCAGTTTATTTTGGATCCTGTTCAATTTCTCGATCACATGAAGATCGGTGACTATCAGGCTGGTTTTTTTTTGGTAAATTGGAGACTCGGGGGTCATAATCGGCAGTTCATGGTGGCGGCACCAATTTCTGGACTTGCAATGCTACAAGAAGAGGCCGTCCTCATTCATGGTCTTTGTGAATTATTTGCTTAAGATGATCCCCTCAGTGATGCACACAGAGGTGTCGTATTATAAGCAGCCAAGGTTACTCTCGTATCACCATATTAGCCTATTTGATTTTCCTCAAAAGATGCAACAAGATCTATTAGTGATTAGCAAGAAATTTATTTTAATTCAGTCTGTTCTTGCAGATTGCCAACATTACTAATCAAGCATACAGATTAGTATCACTGGTGCACCATGCAAGATTGTTGTGAACAGTTATGGATTGTTGACGATTCTGTATTATCGTTCTAGCAGAAATAATAATCCTATCAAATTACTCTATGTTATACAAATTACTTATTTTCATGAATTATTACTCTGTACTGGCAAAAGGAAATGCATTAAAGAAACAATTTTCATAATTTGGAGTAGTATTTTTCAAGTTCATTATCTGGAGTAGAATTTTTTTTTCCAATTCAATATCTGGAGTAGTATTCAATCTACACGATATTAGTCCTAAAATAAACTAAAATTATTTCTAGGCATGTTTTAAAAATAATTTTCCAATTTAAGGAAGTATTTTCAGTAATAGATGCCTTTGGAAAATCATTTGTCATAAGTTGGAATAGTATTTTCTACGTACAATGATCTTATGCCTACCTAAAGTAGTAAATTCCCAATTACTTTAAAGTAGTATTTACAATTACTTTAAATTCACAGTGATTCAAATCGGCATATTCTTTATGTGGCACACACTTCTGATGGGAGTGTTTTTACTTTCGGGGACAAAAATGGAGTATTTGTGCCTTGAACGTGTATGCATGCATACTTCAACTATACCTCAAATCCCTCTATTCTAATATGAATCTTCCTAATTTTACGACTCAAACCCCTCTATACCCCATAGAAAATTACGACTTCATTTGGCAAATCTCTTTTTTTAATTTCTAAAAAGTCAAATCGTTATTTGTCGGCCGTGAGAAGCTCCACCAATTGAACCACGCATCTGGAATACCTTAAAATATGAATAATTAGAATGCATATGCTTTTTACTACTTGGGATTAGAAGCCCCACCCATTACTCTACCATTAGCAAATTACTCCTTATTTGCTTCATGAGTTGAAGTAATTTACTACATATACAAGCTGATCCTTTTAATTCAATTTGCTTCATGAGGAATCTATATCGTTGCATTGGTTCAAATCAGAAAAGTTATAGACCAATGATCTGACAGTTCGAAAACCTAATAAGCAGCTATTTGAATAAATAATAAATGGCGACATCACACTAGAACGAAATCATCGTGAGATTAATGGTGTTGAATAAATAATAAATGCTCATTAAAGCACATGCGCTATTTACGTATGGGTGTGAATACGAATGATTTTTTTACGGCCAGAAGGTCTGGCCCGCTGATCTCGACGACATCACACCTCTGTTCACGCTACCCTCCATGCTGCCCTTCTACGCCGCTGTTGATGATTACCTACTGCAGCATATTAAAAAAATCATATATACACGCTTCATACAAGAAAACATCATACATGCAACATGCTCTGCTGCACTGACTGCTCATCATGTTTTCCTCATCTATTGTTTTCCCCATGTGTGATGACCGCCGAAACAACAGGGATTACGATGGAATAAATCAATGAGTCAAAGATATACACTATGGTTCTTTCCAATCATAACCACCGCCCACCATCGCCATGAGACAAAGAAGTGAAAACAATTAGGCTTACACTCGGAGCAGAGTCTGCATTGCATTGCAACACTCGGAGCTTCCATTGCAAGACTCTGCTCTGCTACTATTCATCAACCAGAGTGTTGGATTAATGGAAAACGAGACGTGTAAATGCCATAGAATTGATTTTTATGGTTGCAGCAACCAGACCTTAGTTTTTACTATCACGGTACCTCGCCGGAGTTCCGATTCGCAATCCATGCATGCGTCCATCTCTTGTCCAAGTTGGATTCAAGAGGCTGCAAAAAGAATGGCACAATTGATGGTGGAGGGACCCGCGCACATTAAAATAGAGCCATAATGATGGTAGGAGATGATTTTTACTACCAAGGATGAAAACCGTAGCTTTTTACAGTCACGAATGCCCACCGGAGCTCCGGCCACAACACCACCGTGGGTGTTGAATATTATTCACCACACAGCGTGGTGAATATCCCTGTCTGAGCCTCCGACCCAGCTTCCACACGCCACCCTTCGCGGTCCGCACCCCGCCCGGTTATCGCCACCGTCCGCACCCGCCCGGTTATTTCGTTTTTTTTTGTTTTTTTCGTTGAAATCCCACGTTCCTTGCGGTAGTTGTTTTTTCTCCCCGTTTCCTCTTCCCTGCGTCGCCGGACACGCCTCTCGTCGGTCGTTCGCCACCGCCGCCCTCCTCCACCGGTAGCCGCGCTCCCTTGCGTCCCCTCGCCTCATCTCCCGGCCGCGCGCCGCTGCTCCCATACCTCCCCCCCCGCACCCGCCAGGCATTATCCTACTGCATCTGTGTCGCCGCCGCCCCGATCTGCACGACCTCCCTTCCACCGCGACCCGCTCCACTGAGGTACGTTGACTCCTCTACCGGTTGCATCTGAACCCGACCACCCACCGCCGTGGAATCCCCTCTCCTTCCAGCTGGCCCGTCGTTCCCCTCCTCACCTTCTAGCTCGCAATCCCCTGCATCAGGTACTCTGTCTGCGTTCTGTGGCCGCTGCCCCCGTCCACACGGCGCCGCCGCGCCCCCTCCTCGGATTGGTGGACGAACGAGTGGAATCCGTGTCCTCCAGCTCGAGTGCTTGGATTTCACATCCCCGTTGGCGTTCCAGCTGATGCCGGGGTACCAGGACGTCATCCAGTGCTTCGCCATCGCGCTCTGTTTCCTCCTTCTCCACTGCATCGCCATCTGCTAACGAGGTTCTCGTCCTCCCTGGTTTGGTAAGCAGTGGGTCAACATTTTGCACGCGGCGCTTGGTTCATTTATATCTCTTTGGGCAGACTAATTGATTCTAATTTCTTATCCTCTTGTCTAACAGGTGTGAGCTGATAGATGATAAGAGATTAGAGAACCGGAAAGGTCTTGCAAATATATCATATGATATGGTAGATGGGATTATGCTATTACTTCTTATATGCTGTTACCAGAGCGAAGTGAGTTTCTTGTATAACAGCTTATCCATTTGACCAAGTTTGTGCAGTTTTGTCTGGTTGGATATTTTTGTGTAGCACCTTTCCATAGTGTATATGTGCACACATAGTTTTATCCTTATTCAAACCTATGTTTAGTTTCTGTGAAGTATTTAAATTCATATGCCACAGGGCCCAGTGCTGGTTAATTTATATTCTCAACTTGAAGTAATTGCAAAAGTATCTTTGCAACAACTTGTATCAGTTCTCCTATTTAGTGTCATTTAATTTTAACGTAGTATTAGTGACATTATTTTTGTGGCACAATTTCTTGGTCAAAATCCCGTAATGACCTTCAGCTACCAAACTAAAGAAAAATGCGCTAATTGATGCACCAGATCTGAGGGAAACAGGTGGAGTATAGGGAGAATTTGATCTAAGGATTTAGGAATAGGCCGACATCAGTCTGCTTGGAGCCATGAGCCAGTGATGGTGCTCTAAACTGCATAGCAGGGATTGATCATTATAATTTCTGTATATACAACACAACTTGACTTCTTTAGTACTCTAG
This sequence comes from Cenchrus fungigraminus, assembly GCA_036936925.1. Classification (NCBI taxonomy): domain Eukaryota; kingdom Viridiplantae; phylum Streptophyta; class Magnoliopsida; order Poales; family Poaceae; genus Cenchrus; species Cenchrus fungigraminus. Next base: position 19,417,636 of record CM072774.1, read on the forward strand.
TATCAGATGCACACTTATTTGCATTTCTGGATATCTTGTTACATGTATACAGTGATGTTTGAAGCTCTTAAATTTTGGTTTTGTTTTAAGTGCATTTATTTGCTGCTAATTCTCAATTTTAAATTTGAGGTGATTTTCATTATTAGAGAATTGTACAGTGTTCTACTGAATGTTCCATATATGTATCAAGTGACATTGTGAAACTTCCTTGCACATTTATGTCAAAGTTAAAAGCATATAAACTCAGTTCTTGACGAATGAGGTTTTGGACTTAGGCAGGGGCTAGGCATGAGCAGGAAGCTATCTTTTCTCATGATGAGGTATGAGCTCCTGCTCCAGCCATCAAATTGGCTGCTGCTTTGTGCATGGAGTTGAGTCTATATTGTTGTTACATGTTAATTAACGAGATGGTGAGTTCCCTTGTGTAATCGGTAGTGAATCGATTTTGTTCCAGCCAACTGAGCAGCTATTAGCTTTTGTGCAGCTATGTTCTCCTAGCAGCATTGAGCAGAGTTGTAAGCTTCTATATTCAGCATGCAACAGAGTTGTAACTTCTGAATTGGATAATTGCAAGTGTTAGAAATGTGTTGTCCTTACCGTCAGTAGCAGCTACTCTGTTATTAATGCTCCGCGGTATGGATTTAGTTGTTCAGAGATACAACCAGCAGATCTTATATGCTCATATATCTTGTAGTTCACAAAACTCATCTTTGTTTGCTAAGAAGCTACTCTTACCCAGAAAGTTCAGATGCATAATTGTTCTAATTTCTGATCTATAATGGCCTGTAGGCTTTTGATCTATATTGCAGATTTACAATGACATCTGATTTGCTTTGCATCCAATTACTGTTGCAGGACGACATAAGCTGGGTCATGCTGTTGAAAAAGTCATATGGTGACAAGACCATATGATGTGGTAGCCGCTAGCCGTGCCACGTATCCATGCTAATGTGCCTAGTGTCCCCAACGGTCGACGCCCATGAGGCTGGCTGCTGCCTGCTAGCCATCCCCCATCCTCGATTCCCTGTTCTGGTATTCCCAATCGAATCGGCAAGTATGTCTTCCACACCTTTCCACTCAATTTTGGTTTTGAATTGGAAATTGTAGGTTAGATTCAGATATCCAGTGATTAATTGGTGCGTACTCTTATTTATTAGACGAATCATGAACGACATTGCTACTTGTATCTGAAAGACTTTCAAACTGCTCAAATGATGGAACTTGAACTGCAACTTGGTACATAATTTAATGATGGAACTAGACTGCTAGTATTGTTATCTTCTATTTATGCAAGATATTTATCAATGTTGGAACCTTTTATGTTATAATTCATTCGTGTTTCCAACTAATTTGTTGAGATGAAGCTACTATGAGACCCTTTTAAATATGATATTGTACTTCTGATTATTTTATAGCGACAAGTTACCGAATTGTTATTGGATTATACAGTATTGTGTTCTGAAATTTTTTTGTTAGGACTACCCAAGGTTTAAATCCTGGGTCCGCCACTGGATTAGGGCACAATCTCAAGTTTCTGCAGAGCAAGGACGGTCAAGTGAGAATGCTTCTTCAGAAAATGTTCCCTTCCAATATGACATCTATGGATGAATTGGCTTGTGGGATCCTCGTGTCCCCATTTTGATCTGATGAAGTTTCTTGCTTTTGGCAGATTTTCTGACGCAGGCTGCAGCAGAATTTGGGGGCAGCAGATGACGATGCTGGCTATTCCTTCAGCTTCATCGAGGATGAGATGAAGGTGCTATAATCTCTCATGTTTTCTTGGATCCATTAAGTGCTTAGTTTGAGACAACAATAAAGGAGGGAAATTTCTAACAGCATACATGAATTTACAATTTGTGAATTCACTATTGCCATCAAAATGACATTGCTTTCAGGCTTCAGTTTGTTGGATTGCATATAACTGAGTTTTTTTCCCCATCACCATGTCAGCAGAAAGTTTCCCTGGTCCAATTGCAGGCAAAAAATTGCATTGTATGAGTTCACAAACAAGTTGGACGAAGGACGACGGACAAGATGGTTCAACAAAGGGACAGAATAAATTGGATTAATTTTTCGATTTGTAGCCTCATTCAATTTTGTATTTTTTTTGCATGATGGAAAAACCTGCTGCAACTTAAGGATATTTATATAGCTCACCAGCTTCATTTTAGAATGTAAAGAAATTTATTGGGTGTGTTTCCTTAGGTGTTTTTCTGCCATTTAATGCACACCCTTGTTCTAATATAATGTGGTTTGACGGTGTTTACCATTGGGTTGCCTAGTATTTTGCTCGTCAGGACCATTGGGTTTGCCTAGTATTTTGGTCGTCCATACATGTTGCATGAGGAACCCAATATGTAAGCCATCACGAATTGGTCACGTTTCTTAGTTTCATCGGTTTTCTCAAATAAAAATAGAGAAATCAAATACATACATGTGAATATGCGGTGACAACAGTGCCTTCTGCGAGATAAGTCTCCTTGCATAAAAATTACGTTCAGGAACACATATACAGATGGCAAGATAAATGGATAGGTAATTTTGTTCTACCGGTAAGGATCCAGAGTCCAGCACTAGTAATTTTGACGGCAGAAATTAAAAAATGTAACTGCATGCCTGGGTATGGCGACCGACCGTCTGGCCTGCACGCAATTAACAGACGTGGGCTAGGAAACCGGTTGGTCGGACCACGGGGAAAAACCGTAGCAGGAAGGGCGTGCGGGCAGGGCACGTTGGAAAAACCAGCCGCAGGATCCGGGCATGAGCGCGAGCGGGAAAAACCAGACGCGGGAGGCGGGCGTCGGGGGAAGGTCGGGCGCGCGCGTGGGGCTCGGGTATGGAATAACTAACCGATTGCAACTGTGACACTACACTAATTGCAACTCGACGGAACTAATTACAACGAATCTAACTTCGTTGCAACTGGACACGAACCAATTGCAACTAGACTCCTAGTTGCAACCCGACGTGAACAAATTGCAACCAGAATGAGCTCCAGTTGCAACTGGACAAGACATAGTTGCAACAAGGGTGGGTGCATTCTTTCTCTATACAGAATGCACCCAGGTGCACTATAGCAAAACAGTGTGTATATATATATATATATATATATATATATATATAGCTAGCTATAGATTAATTTATTCTACAGCCAAGCCCACCGACCGAAGCAACACACAGGCTCAACCTATGCGGCGCGCAAGACTCGCCCATTTGTTCCATCCCATAACGAGCAGTAATTAATGTGAGCTGTGTGTGAGCTATTTACTAAATATATCTGTCCGTCCAGCATTTACTCTCATGCTTCGTGATTAGCAGCATTTACTAAATGTATGCCTCGCTAGTAGTGTATTGTAAAATACTCCACATGCAAGTGCACGGTAGTGGTTGTCTCGTTGTCCGTTTCCACGGCAGATTGCAAGTGTAGAATATAGTATGGATTACGAGAAGTGTAGTGTACATTTATTTACATTATTTTGACTTACAAAGCCCATAGCTACAGCCTACAATAGTTACCACAATTTCATTTTAAAAGAGAGTAGTAACCACAATTTCACACCAATATATTTTGAGGAACCAGTTGCTATATCGGTGAGTGAAATTTACCAAACAAATGCTTATGGGAATTTGAATTTCTTATTGTGGTAATAAGGATGAGTTACTTCCCGTCGAAAAAAATGATGAGTTACCACACAACTTTTTTAGTTAGTTCGATGAACCCGTTGCTATAATGAATTTGATTTTTTGTAAATTATTTACTAGAATCTATAATATGCATGTGAAACTGATTTACTAGAATCTATACTATGCTTTTGGACGCGATTTACTAAAATCTATATTGCGTCTGTTCTAGTAATTAAGCCAATATATTTATCAGACTTTAAGTTGGAAAATTATTTACTAGGATATACGGCAGGCAGACATACGGATAGCACATAAAAAATCGCGTATGTACACATGCATGCACGCGTATATATATATATAGGACGAGTTTTTTCTACTCCCGGGAGTAGCTACTCCCGTACTTGTATCTCACAAACTATAGGGCATCTTTGCATACTTGAGGTTTTTAAAATAAGTATGTGCACATACTTGATTTTTAAAAGTAGTATGTGGACATACCCTCTTTTTATATATGAGGAAACATAAAGTTAGTGAACATACTCATGTTTCAATATATAGGAAATGACATACATCACAAGGTGCAAAAAAATTACAAGTTCCACCGAAATTTTTTCATGATTATCACTTTGATAAATCGTATTTTCGGTATGTTTACATACTCCAATTGATAAATGGGTATGTACACATACGCAAAGTGTTTTTTTGAACGTGGGAGTAGCTACACCCGGGAGTAGATTGGATTTTCCATATATAGGACGAGTTTTTTCTACTCCCGGGAGTAGCTACTCCCGTACTTGTATCTCACAAACTATAGGGCATCTTTGCATACTTGAGGTTTTCCATATATATATATATCCAATAAATCATCTTTTCCATTGATCTGGATCAATTTTTATTTACTACTAATAATGTTTTCCATAGCTATAATAGTAGGCTTTGCAGCCTTGTGGTGGCGTTGAAATCAGCCATGGAATCTGGAAGGGGAGATAATAACAAGAGGAAATGAACAATAACAAGAGGAAATGGCTACGACTGTCCTGAATGCCTACCATGCCAATGTGGGATGCTACTACTGTTTGCTTGTTCATTTCTGGCCTTGATATATATCATTTTATTGCCTTCCGAGGTGCATCCTGTCATGCCGATCCTGAGATAGCTAGTAAATAAAAGAAAGAAGAAGATGAGGATATGCTGTTGGGTACCCTAGTAATAATTGCTATAAATTAAGTTCCCTATGAGTTTCTATGAATGATATACATCTAACTTTCAAGTAGTACTATCGTAGTAGTAGATGTCACCTTAATCACCATGACCATTTATTATACATCTGATTGTATATAACGTGTGTGTGTGCACGTGCTAACTTGTTTAATCTCATTCAAACGTGCATTGCAACCATGCATCGGTAAATCCTATCACTACCATAAAACATAGATTTGGTGAGAGGAGCACCAATTTCGTGAGAGTAATTAATAACTCTCACGAAAATCTTTGTTTTCGTGAAAATATTTGGAAAAGAACTCCAAGTCCCGTGATAAGAACTCTCATGATAAGGTGGCCCTCATGCAAACGTTCATTTTTGTGTAGGCGAACCCAACACTCACGAAAATTATGTACATTTCGTGGAGGGTAAACTCTCATAAAAATAGTTCGTGGCAGGGATCCATTTTCATGAGAGGGTTAACAGCTCTCACAAAATACTTGCTGCCAGCGTTGGTGAAGCAAAAAAAAAACGGGAAAAACACTTTCCCAAAACAACTGCAACAACTAGGATTCAAACTAAGGACATGTGATCTAGGGAGAGGTGACACCCACCACCAAGCTACTGAGGTGTTTGTAAAATACAATGCAAATCACATAAATCAATAGTAAATCATTTAATCTAAGATGAAGAACAAATAAACAGTTCAACTTTCTCTTTTTGATTCATAATTAAAATTTGTAATGGGTATTTTCCCTCGTAAGAACTCTAGATTTGATGATTCTTTATTCCTAATTTTTCAATAATTATATATTTTTTATTTGTGGTGTTTGTTCACTACGGGAGAAGCAAAATTTCCCGAGTGCCAAAAATCAGGCACTTGGGGAAGCCACTCTTCCCCGAGTGTTGCTTTTTCTTGGTTTTTTATATGACATGTTTACTTCCAACTAAATAGAGAATAGAAAAACTTGTTTTTTGCATAACAATTGCTAATGTAAGTTGATACTTTCAACGTTATGGTTAACATAAGGTGATGTTCAAACTTGGACTGTATACGAGTTCGGACATGAGATGAGGTATTCAAATCTCAAAGTTTTACTTGAGTTATACTCTCACCGTGTCATGAAGAGTGCAATTCTAGTTTTTCTAGGACAGATTAGTGGTGGCATAAAAGACTAATAATACCCTCATTTGTTAGCCACATGCAATAAGTTTTGACATGCAAATCAAATTTGATTACTTAATGAGGCAGGTAATTAGATCTATTTTCTAGGATTGCACTTTTTGTGGGATTTTTTTTCAAAATCTATTATTGTACTTTTCATTGGATGGAGGGAGTACAAAATTAGGGACTTGGAGGCTTCTCCTCCTCTCCCGCCTTGCTTGTAGCCCCCTCTACAGGCACCACGGGTGCAGATCAATACAGCGCGCACGCGCAATCAGCTGGACGTACGGCCCCACGACCGGAACCAGGATAAACCCGTGTCTCTGTGTTGTCATTTGCCCCGACCATCGGGAGGCTGATCACAGCGTATCTCACTAGTTAGTGTCGGGACTAATCCTAACACCGACAGTATCTCTACACGCCGATTATTCAAGATCACGACCTAATTTTCTTCTCTTTTTTGAGTATCAAACCAGCCACTATACCTGCTTCAATGCTCGGGGACTACTCTACGAGAGCGTCTTCGATGCCCTCTTGTTTTATTCGTCGCTTCGACCTATTGGGAAATCTTGTTTCTCATATGTCGGCACTCGACCTTGGTACGCTCGGAACACTACAAACAGGTCGGCTGCTAAGCTGGTTAGTTTTTTTATCTTTTGGACCGACGTGCATGCTATTCGACATGTCAATGGCTTCAAGACTTCAGCATGACCCTCTCGAGGTCGCTGCGCCTACACATCGCTCGGGGGCTTGTGAGACATGGGTACCCCTGGGTCCCCACCGATCAGGTTCATAGCCGTCCCCGACAAGTGGGTTCGGCCCACCAGAAGACCCGTCGACCTATCAGTAGGCCTGCCCGACCTGACATGCGGGCCCAAAGACGAGAAGACAGCTTGGCGTGCAAACCAAGGCAGTCCAGACAGATTAAGACGGCTCGGATAAGCCTTCCATATTGTAACTGATTAGAGATAGGTTTTCCTGTTGTAACCAACTTGGACTCCGGTCCACCGACCTTGTCCGCCGGCCAATATAAGGCGGCCAAGGGCGTCCTCCTGGGGACAGGTCACCATGTACTTCACCACGCCCGCAATACAACACCAAGAACTGGACGTAGGGTTTTATTCTTGCCGTGATTTCCGTGTGCTACGCTAGCATAGCCATCGCGTTCTTAGCTCCTGATCTCCTCTACCAAACAAATAAACAACCGGGGTTGACCCCCCTTTGGACTGCTCAGACCTAAACCTCTGACAGCTCCTTAGTGGAGGCGACATCATGGTGACCAATGGAGCTTGGCGAGTGCCTTCGTCGCAAGGCTTTGTGGCAAGTCAAGTGGTGCTCTTGGGAGAGACTTGGTGAACGGGGAAGCAATACTCTTGTGTGGAGTACTTCTACAACATGGACTACCGATACCACAGGATAAATCGTGTGTCAAGAGTTTGCTTCCTCTCATCCCTTTTTACGTTTCCGCATTACTCTCCCGCATTCCTTGCTTGCCTTTACTTTCCTAGAGTAGTATCATGTTAGGATTGGCTATAAGTTGCAAAACTTGTTTTGGGATGAGGGTTTCACACTAGATCAACTTTATGCAAATTAGTGGAAGTCATAGGTTAAGTTTTTAAGTTGTCTAATTCACCACCTCCCCCTCTTAGGCTATGAGCTTCCGATTCCTTGTAACAGCTTCGTGCCGGCGGCACTGCTCCTCGCCGTCGGCCGACGGACCACCGGCCATGCACAACTACCGCAACCTTTGGCGGTCGCAGCGACGTGCGTTAGAGATGCGGTGGAAGAGAAAGGAACGGCACTGGCAAGGGACATCGAGGTCGCAGAGGAGCGGTGCCGGCGATGGGCATCGAGGCCGCACAGCCGTGTCCTCCGGCCTTCGCCGGCAGTCACGGAGCCGTTGCCTCCGGGCTGCGCTACGGTAGAGTCGGGAGAGGATTGAAAATGGGGGGCTAGGGTTTGGGGGAGGCCAGAGGCCGCGCCACGGTTTTGTCCCACCGGAAGTCACGGACAGCCGTCCATTGCAGTGGGATGGGCTGAATTTGGCCCATACGAGAGGCGCACGCGGGTCAAACTGGCAGCCCAGCCATTGGCTGCTGGGCCAAGAGCCCAAGCGCGAGTGCAGTAGTGGGCTGTGGGTCAATTTTCTCCCATGGGCCAAAAGATTATCTTCGGATTATGTTAGATTAAAAGTTGATGATGACATGTATAATATTGATTACAAAAGAATGTTGTCATGTAATCATTTTGATGTTTCTACTTTCACATTTCATCTTAAAATTTTGTTTATAAAGTTCCCACGGCAATGCCTAGGGTATCACATTGTAAATAAAGGGAGTGAATACCCGAGCTTAGTGAATGAACGGGACGGGAACGGCGTCCCAGTTACGTGCACCACAGAGGGGCAGCGCCACGTTTGCCCTGCTTAATTACTTGTGAGTACAGTTTCAGAAAACTGAGAGACCGTACGCATGGATTTCGTACTCACTACGGGAAAATCGATGTTTGCCGTGCGCATTTCTTCGGGCGCACGGCAAAGACGATCTTTGTCGTGTGTATTTTTTCAGGCGCACGGCAAAAAAAACGCCCGGTAAAAAAATAGTTTGTCATGCGTTTTTATATTGGCGCACGGTAAACAAATAGTTTGCCGTGCATTTTTGGTGTGGCGCACGGCAAATATTTTTTCCCACCGGCCGTTACCCCTGTCAGCCCCCTGTCAGCTTGTTCATTGCGTTTGCCGTGAGCTAGGACAAGGTGCAAGACAAAGAGATCTCTTTGCCGTGCGTTTTCCTACGGCGCACGGCAAAGTATTTTTAAAATTTTTGATTTTTGCACTTCTTTTAATTTCTCCACTTCAAGAACATTATTTTGTACTCTATATTTCAAATGTATACATGTCTCAATTAATTTACTATTTTAACAATTATGTGTCACTTATAGAATTTTTGACGTATACGTCAAATTTGAACTGCAAGTGCATAAAGTAATGTAGTAAAATTTGTGAAAAAATCATATTCATGTAATTGAATCATTTCTAAGACCTTATCCATGAAATTAGATCAAATTTTGAACATTTTGTCCGCGAATCATGAAAATTCACATGCGGTTGCAATGTTTTTTAATTGTATAAAATGCAAATAAAGTTTCGAAATCATGAGATTCATCGAGGGCTCATGGTATCCTATGTGAAGCTTGTGATAAATCATATAGTGTTTTGAGCAAGTTGTCATGGATGGTGTTTAGAAATCAAAGTATCTCGCTAGAAGTTTCAGCGTCTTGAGAGCCACTTCATTCAGTTTGTAGCCGTAGTAAAATTCAAATTTGAATTTGAAATTGAGTTTTGACTTCAAACTTGTTTCTATAAGCAATAGACAACATAACTTAATTTGTGTTAATTTTCTGATTTTGTTCAAATTTATTTGATAATTTAATGAATTTTATAAAGTTACGTAAAATTGTTTGTGGTGCGCCTTCTTTAATACGCACGACAGACTAAACAAGTTTGTCGTGCGTCATATGGCAGCGCACGGCAAAGCTGCCCGGCCCCACCTGGCCCCGCCACCATCCCCCTCTCTCTCACCGTGCGCCAGCCCGGCGCCACCCGGCCCCCCACCACACCCCTCTCTCTCTCACCGCACGCCAGCCCGGCCCCGCCACCACCCCCCTCTCTCTCACCACCCACTCGGCTCCACCACCCCCCTCTCTCTCTCACCACCCATTCTTATCCCCAGGCGCCCGGCTCCTCCCTCCAACCTCCCCATTCCGCAGCCACGCCCTCACCCTCTCTCCCGAATCTTCTCCCGGCCCTCCCCTCTCCACACCGCGGGGCGACGAAGGTCGGGCATGCTGCCGCGTGCGCATGGCCCTCCACTCCATCCTCAGGGGTGGCGTGACGGAGGCCGGCCGCGGGCGGGGTGACGGTGGTCGGGTGTACCGGCGCGGGCGCGTGCCCCTCCACTCCATCCCCAGCGGCGGGGTGACGGAGGCCGGCCGCGGGCTGGGCGACGGACGCCGGCCGCGACGCCGCTTGCCCCTCCACTCCACCCAGGCCAGATCCGACGGCGGGGTAGGTACCCTAGCTTGGGCATGGCGGCGGGGGAGGCGATGGCGCGGCGGCGCCCCCGGATCCGGTGGCCGCGGCCTCGGATTTCCCCAGTGGCCGGCCCTTCCTCCTCTCCATCCCAAGATCCGACAGCCGCCCCTACCTCCTCTCCACCCAAGATCTGGCGGTCGGCCCTCCCTCCTCTCCACCCCAAGATCCGGCGGCCGACGCCCAAGGTACTCTCTCTCTCTCTCATCTCTTCCTATTTTGTTGAACAGGTGGCGGTGGCAGCACGTGGTGGTGGCGGCGGGGGATGGTGGTGGTTTGAGCAGATCCGGCCGGCAGTGGCGGACTCCTTCTCCAGGGTGCGGCCTCCTCCTCCATGGCGGCCTCCGACGAGGACGCAGGGCGGCCTGCGGTTGCAGCGGCAGACGGCGACGGCGGAATTTCCCCCCCCCCATTTTTTTCATTTGTGGGTCTTGCGGGTCGGCAGCATGGGGCCCGCGGCGGGCCTTGTGTTTTTTTATTTTTATGAAATTATTTGCCGTGCGTGTGATATGGCGCACGGCAAAGCCGCCGTCTGTACGTCTGTGACTCCGTCTCCGGCTTGCGCTGTTAGTTACTTTTTTGCCGTGCGTTGTAGGAAACGCACGGCAAACCCTCTTTGTCGTGCGCCCCGATAGAAGACGCACGGCAAAGATCGTTTACCGTGCAATAATCTGCCCTGCGGCCTTTGCCGTGTGTTTTCAAAAAAACGCACGGCAAAAGCTTTGCCGTGCGTTTCACTACGTGAAAACCTCAAATAAGTCACACAGCATTTGTAACGGGCCCTTAACGCCCGTTACATCCACTCACATCTGTAACAGTTGTTGTTTGGCGCCCGTTACCTATAAGCGCGCCAGGACGACCCCGGGGTTGGCCTCCACAACGCCCGTTACCAATGTGGACTTCTGGTAACGGGCTTCTTAAACGCCTGCTACATAAATTCTTTGTAACGGATGTTAAAGAGAGCCCGTTACAAATGTTAAACCTATCGGTAACGGGCTTGTAAAGTCCGTTACTGGTCAATGCCCTATCAGTAATGGGCTGCTTAAGTCCGTTACTAATCGCTGCCGTATTGGTAACGGGCTATAAAGTCCATTACCGATAATTTCGTACTGGAGACGCATGCTTGTAGGATGCGTCTCCTTTGCTGGCACCCAATTGGATGCGTCTCGTGTCTTCGGACTCGTCTCCTTTGATTGCCACCCAGGGTCGCCTTTTTTTCTCACATCGGAGACGCACATTGTTATTGCTCGTCTATGTCTTCTCCTTCCGACACCACTCGCTCTCTCTCCGCAGAAGGCCACTCCTGTTTCGACAACAACACTCGCTCTCTCTCTCCTCAGAAGGTCACTCGCTCGATCTGTGTGCTTAGATGTCCCCGCCAGCCTGTCCCGTTCGCCGCCGCCAGCTGCGCGCGCTCTAAGGATCGCGCTTAATTTATCTCCTCAGAAAGTCGGCGCTGCAGCAGGCCGGCCGGCCGCGTGCGCGACGGCGAAAGGGGCCAGCGGACGTCGACCGCGCCGTCCTGCGTGCTGTCGCCGCGGCTGCGACGCCGCCTCTGATCCTCCTCCTCGCGGCCGCGCTCGCCTCGTAGAAAGTCCTCGTCAAGGTGGAAATTAATTGCCCTCTTTTATTGAAATTCTTTAGCTGTCTTAATCCTCTTGTGTGTTATCGGTTTTAATTTTTGTGTGATGAATTATGCTCATTTGGTGTATGGAATGCAGATGGCGTCTGCTGCTCGGGCTTGGATGTACAGACAGCTCCAAGAAGATTGGGAGAATTTCTTAAGCGGGGTCGATGGTTTTCTAAATCAAGCAAAGGCGGATATGAGAAACTGTGGTGTTCAGGCAATGCTTTGCCCCTATATAGATTGTCTCAACCAAAAGAAATTCGCACAACGGGAAATCATTTTTCATCATTTGGTCACACGTGGTTTCACAAAAAATTACACGTGTTGGAATAAACATGGTGAGGAAGGCCTTAATGAACTCGAAGCAGACTGCCTAAATGAAGGTGAAGTGTGACACCATGCTACCGACCATGATGAAGACCTTGATGACAGTGGACTTTTTGAGGAAAATGAACAATTATTCCCACCAAATGTGTTGAGGCCTGAGGATATCACTGATCAAGAAGTTAGGGGCTTCGATGATGGTGAGGTGTTGCAACGTGTGCACAATGTTGATCAAATGTTGCGGGTTGTTGAGTTTCAACGAGTGTACACACCTTCTGAATTAGCGAGGCTGAAGTAGTTCATTGAAGATTCAAAGAAACCCCTCTATCCTGATTGCCAGAAGTACTCTCGCCTTTCTGGTGATCTAAAACTTCTGCAGCTTAAGGCAGATCATGGTTGGAGCAACAAAAGTTTCAAACATCTATTGGATGTGCTTAGAGACATGCTACCTGAAGGAAACCAAATAGCAGAGTCTGTCTATGAGGCGAAGAAGATAATCTGTCCTTTGGGAATAGAGGTTGAAAAAATCCATGCATGCAAGAACAGTTGTGTATTGTTCCGTGGAGATTATGCAGACCTTGACAAGTGCCCCAAGTGTGGCTATGATCGGTACAAGAGGAAAAAGGATGGTGGAGATGATAATAATACTGATGACGAGAACGAGCCCGGCAAGATCAGAGGCAAGAAGAAGAAGGCTAACAGAGGGGCTCCTGTGAGGGTGGCATGGTATTTTTGCATCATTCCTCGGCTGAGAAGATGGTTCGCAACACGAAAGGAGGCCAAACTCTTACGTTGGCATGACGAAGGCCGAAAGGAGCTTAAGAAAGATGGCAAGTTTAGGCTCCCCGCAGATGCAGCGCAATGGGGTAACATTAATAACCACTTCCCATGGTTTGACGACGCAAGGAGCATACGGTTTGCTATGAGCACAGATGGCGTGAACCCATTCGGTAACCAGAGCTTAACACGTAGCACCTGGCCTGTCGTGCTGTCGTTGTACAACCTTCCACCCTGGCTATGCAAGAAACAGAAATATATGATGCTGACAATATTGGTCTCCGGGCCAAAGCAACCTGGCGACCGTATTGATGTCTACTTGAGGCCACTAGTTGATGACTTAAAGATATTGTGGAAGCCTGGTGTGCCGGAGGTTTGGGATGAGTACAAGCGTGAGGAGTTCACAATGCATGCCATGTTGTTCACCACAATCAACGACAACCCGGCTCATCGCAACCTCTCTGGCCAGAGTAAAAGGAAAGGTGCAGCTTGCCCACATTGCTTGGAAGATACTTGCGCAGTATGGCTAAGACATTCAAAGAAATACGTATTTACGGGGCACCATCATTTCCTCGGTAAGAAACATCCATACCGGGCCATGGATTGTCAGTTTAATGGGGAAAAGGAGAATCGAGAGGCGCCGTTGCATGTGACTGGAGATCTGGTCCACTTGAAAGTCAAGGACATCAAAACTATCGAGGAGTTACCCAAACTGACTGAAAAACCCTTGGCAAAAGAAAGAAATGAGATGGTGAAGAAGAAGAAGGAATGTGGAACAAGAAATCAATTCTATGGGAGCTAGAGTATTGGCCGATGTTGGATGTGCGTCATTCTATTGACAACATGCACGTCAAGAAGAATGTGTGGGAAGCTACTTTTGGAACATTGCTACAACAGAAGTCCAAAGGAAAAGATCATAAAAATGCAAGGGAGGATCTTAAAGAGCTGGGCATTAGGCCGGAGCTCTATGCAGAGGAAACAGAGACGGGGACGAACCTTCCCGTTGCTGCAACCACCTTGTCAAAGGCAGAAAGAAAAGAATTCTGTCAGTTTTTGCATGATTTGAAAGTACCTTCAGGCTACTCATCAAACTTCAAGAGGCTAGTGTCAGTGAAGGACATGAAAATGAATTTCAACTTGATGAAATCTCATGATTGCCATGTGTTGATGACAGCTCTTCTTCCTGTTGCACTTAGAGGTATCAAGACAGAACTGGTTCACGACGCGGTCATAAGCTTGTGTTTATTCTTCAATGCAATAGAACAGAAGGTGATTGATGAGGAAAAACTATTGGACTTGGAGAGGAGGCATTTCGAGACCCTATGCCTGCTTGAAGCTACCTTCCCACCATCATTCTTTCATCTCATGCTGCATCTAACAGCTCACCTCGCGAGGGAAATCTGGTTCCTTGGCCCATCTTACTGTAACACCCTAATTTTTTTTCCATCATTAAAATAATGTAGCAACATGGTGTTTTAGTTTTTGTTTTCTAAGTAATAAATAATCTATCAAATAAATTTGGTTTTTTAATTATTTAAATATCACTTTTGAATAATTTTAGAGGCAACAAGTGCTTGTGCATCATATTTTGTTTGCATGGTTTATGTGTGATGGAGTGAAGTTTTAAAAGTTTTAAAGTTTATTTGAATGTTTGAAAAAGTGTTTGAAAGTGTTTAAGTTTGAAAAAGTTTGAAAAGAAGAAGAGGTTTTGGAAAAAAAAAGAAAACCTCCCAAACCCTCTCTCTCCCTCCCTTTCCTTTTTCAGCCCGAGGCCCATCTTCCGCTCTCTTATCGCGCGGCCCAGCTTCTTTTCCTCCGGCCCAAACACCCCGCCGGCCCACTCTACCTCCCCTTCCCTCTTCTCTCACCACCAACCGGGCCCCGCGCGCCAGAACCTCCCCCAACCTTCAGTCGTCTCCCCTGTCTCGCCCTGCCGCGCCTGCTTTGAAGGCCGCCGGCCGTTACGGCGCTTCTCCCGCGCCCCTTCACCTTCAAGCCGTCAATCATGAGGCATTTGTGCTCGGCCTTCACTCACCCGCCATCAACTCCCTCCGTTTCATTCTAATCAAGGGCGCCTCCTTGATTGCAATCCACCCGCTGGCCGCCATGGCCATTGATGGCCAATTGGCCCTGGTCGCCGCTCCCTCCCCCTCCCTTGCCCTATGAAACCTGTGATCGAGCCCCTGCCTCGCCCTTTTCGCACCCGAGCACGCCCCGCACCTCTCCTCCCTCGCGCACGTGCCGTCGCAGATCGAATTCCGGCCGCCGCACCATTGTTGGTCGCCCGAGCTTTTCCGCCGATGGTGAAGTGCCTCTGCTTCTCTTCTTTCTTCTTCTTCGCTTTTGTCGCTCACCGAGCCTTCCTCTGTCCCAGGTCCGCTCTCTGTCGCCGGACCGAGCAGCATCGTGCGCCGCCCGTAGCCGAACCGCACGCCGTCGGACCCGCCATTCTCGATCTTCCTCACCAACGTCCCCTCGTCGCCGGTGTGCACCTCCTCGGGTCCTCCTCGTCCTTGCTCGACGTCCGCGCCGTTCGCACGAAGACCCGGCGCCCCGGAACCCTTCTTCTCCCCGCCAACCGAGCCGCACGAGTACACCGCCGCCGCCGAGGTGAAGCGCTCTGCCACCGCCACCTTTTGCCGCTGTTCGTCCTGATCTCACCCTCCTCTTTCTTCCGTGGCACTCGCGGGACTACCAGGACCTCACCGCGACGCCCAGGAGCACGCAGCCGAGGCTGCAACCCCCTCCCCTGCGAGCGTCCGAGCCGCCGTCCGCCTCCAGCCGCTGCACGTCATCTCCGCCGCTCCACCGCCGTCAACGAGCCCCTGGTGAGCTCCGCGCCGTCCTTCTCTTTCTCCCGGTTCAAACCACGTCGCAAATGGTGCACCATAGCTCGAGAACGCCTTCTCCGGCGATGCTCCGGCGAGCTTCCCGCTCGGCGCCGCCGCAAGCCGGCCGTGCGCCGCTGTCTCTCGCGTGCACGCGTCCGCAGCCGCCCGATCCGCAATGAACGGCTGAGATCGCGTACCCCTTCGTTTGATGAGTCTGGTCCACCGTGCACCCGTGGACCAGGTCCACGGCGCGGTCCACAGCCGCGTCAGCGCCACGTCAGCCGCCCCGGCCAGTCACAGCGTGCCACGTAGCGCCACGTCAGCGTCTCCCCGCCTGTCAGCCGCAGTTTTGCGCTTAGGCCCCTGTTCTTTTCCTTTTTACATGCCGGTCCTTCCACCATTAAAGATCCTTTCATATAGGTCCCTGTTTTTATGATCTAGCCCCTGGTTTTCCTAGATTCCTTCATCAGAGGTCCTTTTCATTCCTTTTTGCATATAAACCCCTTTGTTTATATGTATAATTATGTTTCTAGTCCCTGGAATCTTTCATAAACACCCTGTACACCCTGTTTCTTCACAGAAAAGCCCCTGAACCTTGTTTTAGCCATATCTTTTCCGTCTTTTATCCGTTTTAAGCGTTCTTAGTGTCCATGCGACCGTCTTTTCAAGCCCGTCAGTTTTAGAATCTTGTTTTGGCTGTATCTTTTGCGTTTTAGCTCCATTTCCACCGTTTCAAGTTGCGTTAGGTTCATATCAACTCAAACTACGTGTTAGGACCAATGTTGAACATGTTCTTTGTTTTATGATTTGTTTAAATATTAAAATATGATTAAATCCTTATACACATGTTTTTCTAATTAAAATCTAATTAGAGTTCAACACGTGTTTTCATAAGAAAGTTAATATGATTAATACTAGTTAAATAATTCTTTCAATTAAAAGCTAATTAGATATATACCTTGGTTTTCATAATCAAACTTAATTTGATTAATGTTTATGCAATTTGCTTCCTAAATAAAAGCAACATAGGCTATATCTCGAGTTTTCATAATTAAATGTTAATTTGATTAATATGAACATAAATGTGTTTTTGAATTATAATTTGATTAGTTGAACTCGAAATATAAAGATGAACGCCTAGATGCTTTTACATGCTTCTTTTAAATTAAATGTTTAAATTGCATAAATCATACTTGAATATTTATAAATAAAATTGGACTAAGTTTACATCGTCTTTTAAATACAAATATAACTTGCTTAATTATAAATAGGGTATTTCTCTGAAATAACCTATGCACATCTTTATTCAATTAAAATATACCAAGCACATAGCTAGCTTTTGTTTGTGATCATCCAAATCTCCCGATAGTTCCGTGTGTTTTTGAGTTCGTGTTCCTAGAGCTAAACCTTGCTCTCCCTTTAAGCTTTTCATGCTTGGTGTGTTGTTTTGTTTATTGTATGCTTTCTTGTGTGCTCGTAGACATCGTGCCAGTTTCAAGTGAGCAGCCTGTTGAAGTGGATCAAGAGCAAGTTTTTGAAGAAGAACCCCAGTGTTTAAGCAAGGAAGGCAAGTGGACTTCTCCCCCTGCATAATCTATTTTGTCCCACACAACTTGCATGATAACTAAGTTTACTTTTAATTGTTGTATTGCATTAAATTGATGGGAAAATCACCTTTTTAAGGACATGACTAGATTTTATCCCTTTACCTTGGACAACCCTTTTAAATAAATGTTTTGGGTAGAAATGCTTAGTTGCTATATTTTGGGTTGGTTAAAATGAATCTTTTACAATATGATGAATGTTGATCATGATAACTTTGGTGATATATATATGTGTGTGCTTATGGTTAATAACAAGATCATATGGTTTAATCGGAACATGGAGAACCACCCAGGAAAACAGTGCAACCACAGTCCATATGGCTCTGGCTTAGCCAATTAATTAGGAGTGTGGAATTATCTGACAGCATTATCCGAAAGGAGCACAGGGGGGCGGAGTTGAAGGGGTATAGTCCGGTCCTCTTGGCCGCAGCCTTTGCTAAGGTGCTGTCCACTAGGGAGGGTTATGGTCCGCTCCGCTGCTGTAACTGTCGCGGGTTGTTGGTCTTCTGCATACCTTTGTAAAGGCTTCGTAGCGTCCCTATGCAATCACACCTCGGAAGTGTGGTATTGTGCCTGATCAGCACATGCGTGGTTGGGTTCAAAGTTCTTCGGAACTTTTACGTGAGCTGTGGTGAAAGTGTACAACCTCTGCAGAGTGTAAAACTGATCGATCAGCCGTGCTCACGGTCAAGAGCGGCCTGGACCCTCACATGATAATCAGACATAAAGATGGAATTAAATCATGGTTCTTGTGGTTCTGAGATGAGATGCTTTCCTAAATACTTAAGTGGGTTGGTATAAACTTACACCTAGTAAATAGGTGCTTGCTAATAAAATTTGACAAACATTAAAATGCTAACCGCTGCAAAACCTTAGCCTGTCCTTGATAGCCTTGCATCTTCCCCCACTTGCTGAGCTCCAACCATAAGTGTGCTCACCCTTGCTTACCCGCTGTTCAGAGGAGAACACTGGAGAAGAGTACTTCAGCGACTACGATGAGTTCTGAGGCTTGCGTGCCCCCAGTCATGTGCCTATGGAAGATGAAGATGGAGTCGCGTCTTCATAGTTATCGTTTGATCGTTGTAAAGACCTTCGAGTCTAACGTCTGAGTGTAATAAAGAGATAATGTAATGGTTTCACCCTTGTACGTTTTTATTGCTGTTTATTGATATTTCACTCATGACGTCTATCATATGTGTGTAAACTTGATCCTGGCGCACATATGAGATGCATTTGGTTTTCTTCAGAAAATCAGGTGTGACACTTACCTTCATCAGATGTTTCCATATGAGAGGTTCTATGGATTCCTGAAATCATTGGTACATAACCGGTTATTTCTGGAGGGAGCCATTGTTCGTGGCTACGAGACCATCAAAGCAGTGGAGTGGGTCATGGGTTATATGGACCCACAAAACCCCATTGGTGTGCCTCGCTCACGGCATGAAGGTAGGCTTTCAGGTGTTGGGACCATGGGGAAAAGGTCAGTCACTCCGGATGCAGATGCCTTCCAAAAGGCTCATTTCACCGTGATACAACAGCTGCACCTAATTACACCGTTTGCCAATGAGCACAAACGACAACTACGTGAAGACAACCCTGACCGTGGTAGGGCTTGGCTTGCAAAGATGCACATGCAAGATTTCAGCAGGTGGCTTCGAGATTATGTCGAGACATGCAGCAATAATGCTGTAATAACCGACGAGATAAGGAATCTAGCAGCAGGGCCATTGTTCACTGTTACAAGATACGAAGCAATGGATATCAATGGATACACGTTCTACACCATGGCCCAGGATAAAAAGAGCATCTATCAAAATAGTGGTGTGCGTGTACGAGCCGTCGTCGACGACAGTCATGATGATGATGACACGGAGACAGACACATATTATGGTCAAATAGAGGAGATATGGGAGCTTGATTATGTACGATTGAAGGTAGCCTTGTTTCGATGTAGATGGGTCACCAATGGGAAGAGAGCTGTGAGCAAGGACAAATATGGTTATGTTAGTGTTGATCTCCGGGTCTTTGGTTACAAAAACGAACCGTTTGTCTTCGCCAACGATGTTGAGCAAGTGTTCTATGTACCTGACCTTGCAAAGAAGAACTGGTTTGTGGTTATGCCTGGAAAAAAAATGATTGTTGGGGTTGAAAATGTTGTTGAGGAGGAGGAATAGAACCAGTTTGACGAAATTCCATCCTTTTACACTTCATACAAGCCCCGACTCTTGGGAACTAACAAAACACCGTACTTGCGAAGCGACCATAGTGAAAAAATCCATATACAGAAATCAAGGAAGAAAAAGCAAGCCTGATCTCTGCTGAATCCTTTTTGTAATGCCGGAGGATGCGATGTATTGGTGGAAATTCAATCCTTTTTGTAATATATGGGATGTGGTGGAATTTGAATCCTGCTTGTAATATATTCTGCCTAAGATACTATATATATTATGTTTATATTCTGCTTCAGTTCAGTAACGGGCGTTAATATCAAAGAGACGAGGATTAGCCAACCCGCATCGCCTAAGTTACGGGCAAGAGACGAGGATTAACGAACTAGCGTCGCCTTTGTTACGGGCAAGAGACGAGGACTAACGAACCCGCGTCACCTTTGTTATGGGCAAGATATGCGAAATCACGAACAGATTACATCAAAAGAGACACGGATTAGCCAGCCCCCGTCGGCTTGTTCTTCATGCTTTGCAAGTGAGTAGGTAAATCATACAAAAAATTGTACTGCACAGAGATAATCACACAAGCATGTCTCTTGAGATGCAAAATCACACACACAGAGATTACATCAAAAGAGACACGGATTAGCCAGCCCCCGTCGGCTTGTTCTTCTTCATGCTTGCAAGTGAGTAGGTAAATCATACAAAAAATTGTACTGCACAGAGATAATCACACAAGCATGTCTCTTGAGATGCAAAATCACACACACAGAGATTACAATCATTATTGATACATCAGAAGAAGGTTACAATGCGACCATATCTTCATGAAAAATTTTAGGTTCCATTTTTTTCTCCAGGTGGTCATGTTCAACCCTAATTTTGGTTTGCAAGAGCCTTCCGCGAGTGGAGGGAGAAAGCATGGTGGTAGGAAAAATAATAATCTTGCTCCAGATCGATCTTGCTCGCAGGTCGTTGATCTTGCTCGCCTTCGGCTTGTTCTTCATGACGAGATATGCTCCATCCAGATTCTGGCTTCTTCCTCATCTTACAAGTGAACACAAGAGAAAGATACAGAGAGGGTGGAACATATCCCTTAAAAAATCCCTCCTCCTGGAGGAGAAGGGGAAAGCAAAAAGAAGCCCAAGCGTGATGGAAAAGCTGCAGCATGCTTTCCGTCGGCTTGTTCTTCCTGATGCCAGGAGGTTCTGGGCTACCTTCCCTGGACACGACTGTGAGCAAGGGGTATGTCACAAGGATTCTTCTTGCAGCTGTGTTAGAGGGATGAGCAACCCAATCACCCATATCACAAGAATTCTTCTAGCAACTGAGAGATCGAGGAGGAGGAAGAAGAGAGAAAAGCATAAGCTTGCGCCCTACAAGATCTATTCTTTGCGCCATAGCTAGATCTAGATCTAGAGAAGAAGGAAGCAAGTGAGAAGTGACTCACTTTATTGTATCAGAAGAAGGAACCATATAGCTAGATCTAGATCTAGAGAAGAAGGAAGCAACTTGAAGTGAGGAGGACCGATAGGCGTCGGTGCCTTTTTATAGCAAAAACAAGGAAGTGTCACACCCGGATTTAAAGGCAAACCCGAATGCATAGAATACATGTGCGCCAGGATCAAGTTACACACATGCATCGACTCAGTGAATACCAAAACACAGTGTAAAAGCGTATAGAAAGTATTAAACATTTATTACATGACCGAATGTCTCAAATTAACACACGTTCGAGTAGCTAACAGCGGAAAAGTAAACGTAGAAGCCCTCCACAAGCAGCTGACGGGAGGAACGAACGCCTAGAACTCATCAAACTCTCCCGGGTAGTCCTCAAAGCGTCCATCTGAGCAGCAGCCGGGTAGTGTAGATGCAATATAGAAACAACAAGCATGAGCACGTGTCGTACTCAACAAGGGAAAACTCTATAACAACATGCAAGGCTTTATGGTGGAAGCTGATGGTTGTAAAGCAAGTCAGCATTTTAGTTGGTCAAGTTTTATTAAGCAACAGTTACTAACGAGTGTAAGTATATACCAAACCCAATTAACAAGTGCAACGGAACCATAGGATGCAATGCACAAGATTAAAAGTTCCATCTTTCATAAATTACTCATGTGAGGGTCCAGGCCGCCCTTGACCGTGGGCACGGCTAACTAGTCAGTTTTACACTCTGCAGAGGTTGTACATCTTTACCCACAAGTCGCGTAAAAGTCCCGAAGAACTTTAGACCCAACCATGCTGTGCAAAAGTAGGCACAATACCACACTACCGAGGTGTGGCTGCATAGGGACGCTACGAGGCCTTTACAAAGATCCCCTAGTGCAGGCTGCTCGCTAGGTTACTTGACAGTGCAATGCATAAACCTCTCTCAAGACTGCGAAGCTACCACAGAGCAGATCAGCCTGAGGGCCGGGCTATACACCAACTACCGGCAACCCCCAACCCTTATCAGGTAAAGCATACCTAACACCAAGTTCTCTAATTACTAAGCCAAGACAGAGCCATATGTCTTGTGGTTGTACTGTTTTCCTGGGTGGTCGCTCCATGTTCCGATTAACAGGCATAAAGTGTTCTTGCATTACATGAATGAGTAGCATAAATAAATCCAATTAATGATCGTTCATTAAATCTCCCAAAACCAAGGTAAAGCTCTAGCAAGTGCTACCCAACATAAAGTAAACCCAGGTTGATCAAGGCATAGGATAAACAACACTAGGCGAACCTTAAATAATCGGACCCATCATATTAATGCAAAGCAATAAATAAATACAGTGTAATTAAAATGCATGTTGTAATAGGATCAACGGGGATGCAGCAAGGACTTGCCTTCTACCAGCTCCGGAAACTGCTCAGGATCTTGAAATTCTTCAACGGCAGCGAAATCCTCGAACGGCTCGTACTCTACGCTCCACACATTCACATACAAGCATACAATAGAATAAATTAAGAAACAATCACCAAACAGTATTAACAGAACAAAACAGAGGTATAAAACTGTTCTACTCGTCGAGACGATCGCATGGACATAAAGAACGCTAAAAACGGAGCTAAAACGACTAAGATATAGCTTGAACAAGATCAGGGACTAAACCGTAAAGAAAACTAAACTCGCGGGGCTAAACTAAAGAAAACAGGACCTATCCGTAAAGAAACTTCAACGGTGGGAGGACCGGCTTGTGAAATCAAAGAAACAGGGGGCTTTCTTGCAAAGCCGCCAACTCAAGGCTGGGTTGACCGGCCCTTGACCGGTTTGACTCGGGCCGGGATGGATCTGATCCGTCGGATCAAGATCCGGCGACCCTGGTGGCACGCGAGCGCGGGGCGGCGGCGACTGGCCGGCGGCGAGCGGCGGCGCAAGGCGGTGTGCGGCGGCGCAACCACGACGTCGAGCTAGGGTGCTCGATTTTTCACGCGGATTGCACGGGGAGGAAGCGGGCGAGACGGCGAACCAATCTAGGGCACCGGGGCGGGCGCCGGAGCGGCAGCGACGGCGCAAGGCAGGGCGGGGCGGAAACCGTGGCGGTGTGAACTCCGGCGACCCCGTTTTAGGTGATGCGGAGCTCGGTGACGAAAACAAGCGACACCCGCGGGTTCCTCACCTTGCGGCGAAGCTCCGGGCGACCTTCTCGGCGACGGAAGGGCGGCGGACGAGCGGGTCCACGGCGGCGGCGCGGCTAGGGTTAGCGGCGACGGCGCGGAGCTCGGGCGCTAGGGTTTTCGGGGAAAGGAGCGGCGCGGTGCGAGGCGGCGGGGTTAAAAAGGCCGCGGGGGAACGCGCCTGGGCGTGCGGGCCCGCGGAGAAGGCGGCGCGGCACGGAAACCGGAGTCGGACCCGAGTCTGGCTCGGCTTCGGTCGCGAGGAGGGGGATGACGGGCGGGACCCGCCCGTCAGCGGCAGCAGGCGGCGAGCGGCGAAGCTGGGCCGCGCTGGGCCGGAATGCAAGGCGGGCTGCAGAGCGCGGGGAGGAGCGGCGACCGAGCGGAAGAAACCAGGGGGCACGGCCGGACTTCCCCAGCTGGGCTGCGCAAACCCAAAGGAGGAGAAAGGGAGGGGAAGAAGGAAAAACTTTTAACATTTTTGAAAAGAAAAGATCAAACAAAATTCAAACTCAGGTTTGAATTCAACAATCAAAACTGATGCTCCAGCATGTATGCAACAGTAAACTCCTATATTTCATTAACTTAATTAACAAAATTATTAAATGCCTAGAAAATCACAAACACCTTATATTCCTTAAACAAGAACAATGGTTGCTAAGCAAATTTTTATTTAAACTCAAAAGTGAAAATTAGGGTGTTACAAATCCTACCCCCCTTAAGATGAATCTCGTCCTCGAGATTCGGATGGATCAAAGAGATGGGGATAATCTTCCTTCAACTCCTCTTCTCTTTCCCAAGTTGCCTCATCCTCTGCATGATTACTCCATTGCACCTTGCACATCTTAATCACCCGATTCCTCGTAACTCGTGTCAAAGTATCCAAGATTTTGATAGGCCGTTCAGTAATGGTGAGATCTTCCTTAACATCCAACCCATCCATAGGTAATGGCTCCTTATCATGAGGTTTGAGACCCTTTTTCAACTGAGAAATATGAAACACATCATGCACATCTGAGAGCTGTTCTGGTAAGTCAAGTCTGTATGCTACCTCCCCTACTCGCTGCAAGATCTGAAAGGGTCCAATAAAGCGAGGGGACAACTTTCCCTTCACTTTAAACCTGCGCAAACCTCTGATGGGTGACACTTTTAAGTACACATAATCGCCTTCTTGGAAAGCTACATCTCTCCTCTTCCCGTCTGCATAACTCTTCTGCCTGGACTGGGCGATCCTCAAGTTCTCCCTTATGATCTGAACTTGCCTCTCTGCCTCCTTAATGATATCAGTCCCAAACAACTGACTCTCGCCTGTCTGACTCCAGTACAAGGGTGTTCTGCACTTTCTCCCATATAATGCCTCGAAAGGTGCCATCTTCAGACTAGCCTGATAACTGTTGTTATAAGAGAACTCAGCATACGGCAAACTCTTATCCCAGCTACCTCCATGCTTAAGAGCACAAGCTCTCAACATATCCTCCAAAATCTGATTTGTCCTCTCAGTCTGTCCATCGGTCTGCGGATGATAGGCTGAGCTAAAGTTCAACTTTGTATCCATGGACTCATGAAGCTTCTCCCAGAAACGAGATGTGAACTGAGTACCTCTGTCAGACACTATCTTCTTAGGTACACCATGCAAACACACAATCCGAGACATGTACAGTTCTGCCAATCTCGCACCTGAATGAGTAGTCTTAACAGGAATGAAGTGAGCTACCTTAGTCAATCGATCCACTATTACCCATATCGAATCATACCCAGCTGGTGTCCGTGGTAACCCCACTATAAAATCCATACTGATCTCTTCCCACTTCCATTCGGGCACCTTTAACGGCTGCAACAGTCCAGCTGGCTTCTGATGCTCTGCCTTAACTCTATGGCACGTGTCACACAATGCTACATGAGCGGCCACATCCCTCTTCATCCCATACCACCAATACCTCTGCTTAAGATCTTGATACATCTTAGTGCTGCCGGGATGAATGGAATAAGCTGAATCATGGGCCTCTCTCAAGATGGTCTTCCTAAGGTCTCCCACATCAGGCACACAGATCCTATTCTTGAACCATATAGTCCCCTGATCATCCTCAGTGAAATCCGGGGCCTTGCCCCTCTCCATGGTCTCTCTGATCTCTCTAATCTCCACATCCTCCAACTGCCCTTCACGTATCTGCTGCTCCAGAGTAGACTCTACCTCCAACGTAACTCCCTCGGTATGAGCAACCATCCCTAGATTGAGTTTCTCAAACTCCTTCATCAACTCTTCAGGCAGCTGGAATGCCAATGCCATGTTGGCCTGTCCCTTTCGACTCAAAGCATCTGCAACCAAATTAGCCTTCCCAGGATGATACTGTATGTCCAGATCATAGTCCTTGATCAGTTCCAACCATCGACGCTGTCTCAAATTAAGGTCCTTCTGAGTGAAGATGTACTTTAGACTCTTGTGATCAGTGTAAATCTGGCACTTGGTTCCCATGATGTAATGCCTCCAGATCTTCAAAGCATGAACCACAGCTGCCAACTCAAGATCATGTGTAGGATAGTTCTGCTCATGTTTCCTCAACTGCCTCGATGCATAGGCTATAACATGTCCCTCCTGCATAAGAACGCAACCCAAGCCCTGTCGAGACGCATCACAGTAGATGTCAAAGCCCTTCTGCAAGTCTGGCATCACAAGTACTGGAGCGGTAGTCAACCTCCTCTTCAACTCCTCAAAACTGGCCTGACATGCATCTGTCCACTTGAATTCCCTATCCTTCTCCAACAATGTGGTGAGAGGCTTCACAATCTTGGAGAACCCCTCGATGAACCGTCGATAGTACCCTGCAAGTCCAAGGAAACTCCTGATCTCCTTAACTGTCCTCGGCGGTTCCCACTTCAACACATCATCAACCTTGGCTGGATCGACTGAAATACCTCCATCTGTGATGATATGCCCAAGAAAAGAGACTTCCTTCAGCCAGAAATCACACTTACTGAACTTGGCATACAACTGATGCTCTCTCAACTTCTGCAACACAAGTCTCAGATGCTCCTCATGCTCCTCCTCAGTCTTGGAGTAAATCAGAATATCATCAATGAATACCACAACGAACTTATCCAAGTACTCCATAAACACCTTGTTCATCAGATACATAAAGTAGGCAGGTGCATTGGTCAACCCAAAAGACATAACAGTATACTCATAAAGCCCATACCTAGTGGTGAATGCAGTTTTAGGAATATCCGACCATCTGATCTTCATCTGATGGTAACCAGAACGCAAATCAATCTTGGAGAACACCTTAGCACCTCTCATCTGATCAAACAAGTCCTCAATGCGGGGTAACGGATACTTGTTCTTGATAGTAACCTCATTAAGCAACCGATAATCCACACACATCCTCTGAGTACCATCTTTCTTCTCTACAAAGATAACTGGTGCCCCCCAAGGTGATGAACTAGGACGAATAAACCCCTTTTCCAACAATTCTTTAATCTGTTTCTTAAGTTCTAACAGTTGGGTACTAGACATTCTATATGGACGTTTAGAAATAGGAGCAGTACCAGGCAATAGATCAATAACAAACTCAACATCACGGTCAGGTGGCATACCTGGTAACTCCTCTGGGAACACATCCGGATACTCACAAACCACTCTGATATCCTCCAAAGGCTTGCCATCCAACTGCTGCACAGAACCTCCTGCACCTGACGGTGGATCAGCCACAAGCTCAACCTTATCTCCTTTGGGGCCAGTAAGAAGAACTGTCCTCTTAGCACACTGAATTGTCGCATCATGACTAGCCAACCAGTTCATACCCAGAATGATATCAAGATCCTTTGACTCCAGAACTATCAGCTGTGCCAGAAAGTCTACTCCCATGATTCTAAGATTAACATTAGGACATATGTATACGGCTTTCATATCCCCCCCTGGTGAGTTAACTAGCATGGTTTGTTTCATATGTTGTATGGGTACACTATGTTTAGCCACAAATTGAGCAGATATGAAAGAATGAGAAGCTCCAGAATCAAATAGGACTGAGGCGGGGATGGAGTTGACAAGGAACATACCAAGCACCACCTGTGGGTTCTCCTGGGCAGTCTCAACACTCACGTGGTTCACCTTACCACGCGAATAGCTCTGTTGCCCCTTGTTGCTCTGCGGGGTCTGGTTCCCATTCCTCATCTGCTGCATCTGCTGGTTCTGCACGGGGGTGTTGGGGGTAGTCCTCTTGGGACAGTTGTTGGCATAGTGACCAACCTCCCCACACTTGTAGCAGCTGTTGCCCGCGGGGGTATGAGGTGCACTGGGCCTCACGGGCGTGCCAATCGGAGTCATCGGACGATTCTGGTGGAATGCAGGGCGTGGAGTCTGTGGTCCTGGGCGCTGGAACTGCTGGGCGGAGCGCTGAAACTGCTGGTGCTGCTGTGGCTGATATTGGTACTGCTGCTGCTGATGCTGCTGGCCATAACTCCCTGTCGGACCTCCTGGACGGAACGGCGCACCCAGCGGTGAAGTGAAGCGGGGGCGAGTGCTGCTCCCGGACTGTCCTGGAGTGGTGGCCTTCCTCTTCAGCTCCCCCAACTCCCTGCGCTTGGACTCCAAGCAGATGGCCTTGTCTAGCAGGTGCTGGAAGGACGGAAAGGTGTGAGACATCAGCTGGTACTGGAATGGTCCAGCCAATCCTTCCATGAAGCGCTCCTGCTTCTTCGCATCATCTGCCACCTCCTCTGGTGCATAACGAGACAATTCTATGAACCTGTCCCGGAACTCTGCCACTGACATTCCCCCCTGCTTGAGAGAGAGGAACTCCTTCTTCTTCAGCTTCATCAGCCCTGCAGGAATGTGATGGCTCCTGAAGCTGTTGGTGAACTCCTGCCACGTGATGGTGTCTGGTGTAGCATGAGCAGCAACATAAGCATCCCACCATGCTCCTGCTGTCCCCTGGAGTCGTCCTGCAGCAAATAGGACCTTCTCCCTGTCGTCACACTGCGCGGTAGTGAGCATCTTGCCCACAGTCTTCAGCCAGTCATCAGCCTCCAACGGATCCGCAGCATGCGTGAACACTGGCGGACGATGGCTCATGAACTCCCTGTGCTTGTTCATGGGCACCTGCTGCTGATGTGGATTGTTGACTTGAGCCTGCAGATTGGCCACAGTGTTGGTCAGGTTCTCGAGGAGCTGAGTCTGAGTCTGGAAGAACTGCTGCATGGCCGGATCCATTTGTCCTGGCTGTGGTGCACTGCTTGAGCTGCTGCCTCGTCCTTGGCGTGTCACTGGAGGCTGGTCAACTCCTGATCCGGACCTGGTTTTCACCATCTGAGTGTTAGACACATTGATTTAGATTACTGCACTGAGAGAAAAGCTCAAAAAGGTAAATAATGCAGATTTCCAGATTAAGACAGATTCTGATAGCTGTAAAGAAATAGGTGTATCTCGCTGCACAGGTAGCCAAAAATCACGAATTTTTCCTGAGATATGATGTATCAAATTGCTGAACTACTCCAATTGGATTTGCCTCGATCGGAGTTCCACAACTCGAGATATTAAATAATGAAGTCAGCTGTGTCAGCAAGATTTGACAGATTCTGATGGCTTAGTGTTTCGTTCATAACTCCCAGATTATATATTGGATAATGCTGAATTTTTGAAATAAAATCATATATAAAATTTGTGAACTAACCCAACTGGTTTTACTGGATTTGGAGTTCTGTAGCTCGAGATAAAAATAAAACACTACTGCTGTGTCAGGAAGTGACGTGAACAAATTTTGCACTACGATAATCCTCATGATAGATAAAATAAGATAGATAAAGAATTATGATATTGCCAGATAAAAGATGATTAGAACAGAACTTAAACCCACTAACCAAGCTTCATTACTAAACCAATGTCATTGTGGCATTAATCCACAACACATTGCAATCACACAAAGATCCAACTCACGAATGATCACAAATCAAGCATCCAAACACACCACTAGCTAACACACCGATCCAACGTTTCGTTCTAACGATTACAGACTCTATAACTGAAAATAAAAGGACACCTAGCACCTAAGGCCAAATGATCCGAGTGCGGGATCTAAGTGACCCATAGCTTGTCCTCCTGGGTCTTGGTGACATTGCGGGCCATCTTTCTTCATCTTCCTCCACCTCTTCATCATCCTGCCCCGCAATCACTGCCTTAAGCCTTTTGATTTCTCTTCGATCCTCATCTTGCTGATCACGAAGGTCTTGCAGCTCCATGTTGGTGTCATCAAGGTTGGTGTTGAGAGCTGCAACAAGTCCCACTTGAGCTGCATAGCGCGGTCCCAAATCCGCGTTAGTCACTGGGATAGTGCTGCCCACGGCTCCAGCAGTTCGGCGAGGAAAGTCACCCCACACAGTGTCATTGAGATGGTGAGCCTCCTCATAACACCATGCAGAAAGAGCCCTCCTAGCAGCATCATCTCTCCCCGCAGCGTAGGTAGCCCTGGTGGCTAAGGCATGGTGAACAGTAACCTCGTACTGTCCGCCCTCCTGCGGATCATCTTCCAGAATGCGCACTGACACCTCCCACTGTGTTGGGTAACGGGGATGTGTCCTCCTTAGCCCAACGTAGTCGATCGTCACCGGCTGATGGAGACGGTGGAAAAGCCTCCTCAGCTTGGACGGAAAGCGTGCATGCCCCCCATCATGGTGAAAAACGACCACCTTCCACTCCTCGGGTGCAGGTTGATCATCAGCACCACCATCCTCCGGATCTGAACCTTCAGGATCTGAGTGGTCATCTGGGTCACCTCCTTGTTCCTGATCTTCCGCTTGCTCCTCTCCTGGCTCATCATCTGACAGCTCAATGACTGAAGCGGGTGGTGAAGCTTGCACTGAAGCAGAGCTCGCCCCACTTCCCTCCTCAGTGTCGCCCTGGTGCTCATCACTCTCCGTGGAGTAGCAGTAGAAGTCCTGGTCCTCCAGGTACCTTGGAAAGCGGTAGGCACCAGCACGAGTAGTCTTCAGTCGGCGAACCATCTAAAGATAGAGGAGACAAGTGCTGATTAACTAGAGATGACAAGATCAAGCTAAGATAACAAAAAGATAATCAAGGATGAGATTAAACCAAGAATAGATATAATAAATAGAATAAAGCAAACTAAACAATGTGTGGCTTCTAATATTATATAATCCTTAGTTTTCGACCAGTTCTAACTAGGCTAACGTCCTACAGTCAACACGGCTCTGGTACCACTTTGTCACACCCGGATTTAAAGGCAAACCCGAATGCATAGAATACATGTGCGCCAGGATCAAGTTACACACATGCATCGACTCAGTGAATACCAAAACACAGTGTAAAAGCGTATAGAAAGTATTAAACATTTATTACATGACCGAATGTCTCAAATTAACACACGTTCGAGTAGCTAACAGCGGAAAAGTAAACGTAGAAGCCCTCCACAAGCAGCTGACGGGAGGAACGAACGCCTAGAACTCATCAAACTCTCCCGGGTAGTCCTCAAAGCGTCCATCTGAGCAGCAGCCGGGTAGTGTAGATGCAATATAGAAACAACAAGCATGAGCACGTGTCGTACTCAACAAGGGAAAACTCTATAACAACATGCAAGGCTTTATGGTGGAAGCTGATGGTTGTAAAGCAAGTCAGCATTTTAGTTGGTCAAGTTTTATTAAGCAACAGTTACTAACGAGTGTAAGTATATACCAAACCCAATTAACAAGTGCAACGGAACCATAGGATGCAATGCACAAGATTAAAAGTTCCATCTTTCATAAATTACTCATGTGAGGGTCCAGGCCGCCCTTGACCGTGGGCACGGCTAACTAGTCAGTTTTACACTCTGCAGAGGTTGTACATCTTTACCCACAAGTCGCGTAAAAGTCCCGAAGAACTTTAGACCCAACCATGCTGTGCAAAAGTAGGCACAATACCACACTACCGAGGTGTGGCTGCATAGGGACGCTACGAGGCCTTTACAAAGATCCCCTAGTGCAGGCTGCTCGCTAGGTTACTTGACAGCGCAATGCATAAACCTCTCTCAAGACTGCGAAGCTACCACAGAGCAGATCAGCCTGAGGGCCGGGCTATACACCAACTACCGGCAACCCCCAACCCTTATCAGGTAAAGCATACCTAACACCAAGTTCTCTAATTACTAAGCCAAGACAGAGCCATATGTCTTGTGGTTGTACTGTTTTCCTGGGTGGTCGCTCCATGTTCCGATTAACAGGCATAAAGTGTTCTTGCATTACATGAATGAGTAGCATAAATAAATCCAATTAATGATCGTTCATTAAATCTCCCAAAACCAAGGTAAAGCTCTAGCAAGTGCTACCCAACATAAAGTAAACCCAGGTTGATCAAGGCATAGGATAAACAACACTAGGCGAACCTTAAATAATCGGACCCATCATATTAATGCAAAGCAATAAATAAATACAGTGTAATTAAAATGCATGTTGTAATAGGATCAACGGGGATGCAGCAAGGACTTGCCTTCTACCAGCTCCGGAAACTGCTCAGGATCTTGAAATTCTTCAACGGCAGCGAAATCCTCGAACGGCTCGTACTCTACGCTCCACACATTCACATACAAGCATACAATAGAATAAATTAAGAAACAATCACCAAACAGTATTAACAGAACAAAACAGAGGTATAAAACTGTTCTACTCGTCGAGACGATCGCATGGACATAAAGAACGCTAAAAACGGAGCTAAAACGACTAAGATATAGCTTGAACAAGATCAGGGACTAAACCGTAAAGAAAACTAAACTCGCGGGGCTAAACTAAAGAAAACAGGACCTATCCGTAAAGAAACTTCAACGGTGGGAGGACCGGCTTGTGAAATCAAAGAAACAGGGGGCTTTCTTGCAAAGCCGCCAACTCAAGGCTGGGTTGACCGGCCCTTGACCGGTTTGACTCGGGCTGGGATGGATCTGATCCGTCGGATCAAGATCCGGCGACCCTGGTGGCACGCGAGCGCGGGGCGGCGGCGACTGGCCGGCGGCGAGCGGCGGCGCAAGGCGGTGTGCGGCGGCGCAACCACGACGTCGAGCTAGGGTGCTCGATTTTTCACGCGGATTGCACGGGGAGGAAGCGGGCGAGACGGCGAACCAATCTAGGGCACCGGGGCGGGCGCCGGAGCGGCAGCGACGGCGCAAGGCAGGGCGGGGCGGAAACCGTGGCGGTGTGAACTCCGGCGACCCCGTTTTAGGTGATGCGGAGCTCGGTGACGAAAACAAGCGACACCCGCGGGTTCCTCACCTTGCGGCGAAGCTCCGGGCGACCTTCTCGGCGACGGAAGGGCGGCGGACGAGCGGGTCCACGGCGGCGGCGCGGCTAGGGTTAGCGGCGACGGCGCGGAGCTCGGGCGCTAGGGTTTTCGGGGAAAGGAGCGGCGCGGTGCGAGGCGGCGGGGTTAAAAAGGCCGCGGGGGAACGCGCCTGGGCGTGCGGGCCCGCGGAGAAGGCGGCGCGGCACGGAAACCGGAGTCGGACCCGAGTCTGGCTCGGCTTCGGTCGCGAGGAGGGGGATGACGGGCGGGACCCGCCCGTCAGCGGCAGCAGGCGGCGAGCGGCGAAGCTGGGCCGCGCTGGGCCGGAATGCAAGGCGGGCTGCAGAGCGCGGGGAGGAGCGGCGACCGAGCGGAAGAAACCAGGGGGCACGGCCGGACTTCCCCAGCTGGGCTGCGCAAACCCAAAGGAGGAGAAAGGGAGGGGAAGAAGGAAAAACTTTTAACATTTTTGAAAAGAAAAGATCAAACAAAATTCAAACTCAGGTTTGAATTCAACAATCAAAACTGATGCTCCAGCATGTATGCAACAGTAAACTCCTATATTTCATTAACTTAATTAACAAAATTATTAAATGCCTAGAAAATCACAAACACCTTATATTCCTTAAACAAGAACAATGGTTGCTAAGCAAATTTTTATTTAAACTCAAAAGTGAAAATTAGGGTGTTACAGGAAGGGATAACATCGGTTGTAAAAAAAAGAGAGAGGAAGGGATAAGATCAAGAGCACAGGAAATGGGAAGGTTCCCAAGACGGTCAATGGTGAAACTGTTGCCAGTCAATGGCTGAGAGCAGACGTAGTGATTCCAATGTAGAATTAAATGATACACGGAGTAATCAAACATCGTCTCCAATGTACTCACATCCCGAGGAGTCAAACTACATGAAAAAACTACTAACAATTACAAAAAAAGAGAGAGGAAGGGATAAGATCAAGAGCACAGGAAACGGGAAGGTTCCCAAGATCGGTCAATGGGGAAACTGTTGCCAGTCAATGGCTGAGAGCAGAGCCAGTGACTCCAATGTAGAATTAAATGATACACGGATTAACCAAACATCATCTCCAATGGAGAATTAAAGGATACTACGCGGATTAGCCAAATGTCGTCTCTAATGGAGAATTAAATGATACGCGGATTAGCCAAACGTCATCTCCATTGCATACTTAAACCATGTTTGGAAACAAATCTCCTGTATCTTCTCCTTCCAAAACAATTTAGATCCCCTGCCCCTTCATCTACCCATGAAAAACAGCAACTGCCTACTCCTCATCGTCACCATTCCCAGCCGGAGATGAATAGCATGCCGAGAAGAAGCAGGCGGCACCAGCCGTCGTCGCTGCTGGGCCTCCCTCAAGACCTCCGCATTGAGATTGCGGCGCGCGTCGGTGCAACCTCGGAGCGGCCCTTGGCTGACCTCCGCAGCCTACGCGGTACTTGCTCGACCATGCGCCGCGTGTGCGGCCACGGTGACGTCGGCCGACGTTTGTCGATAGAGGGGATACGAGATGAGATTTCTTGGGTGCGGGACCCCATCGCTTACAAAGCATTCCTTGCTATGCTGACCGGTCTCGGGAATCCGGAGGCTTGCTTCTTCTCCGGGATCAAAGCCGTCTTCATGGAAAACAGGGGATGCAATGATCTCTGGTGCGCCACCGAGGGTGGGCACGATGCAGCGGCCTATCTATACGCCATCTTGCTCTACAGAGACAATGGTAGTGCCGCCGCCGACGACACCGCGAAGCGGTACATGAGGCGGGTCGCGGGCGGCGGCAGTACGACGTCGAGATGGCTGAGCAACGAGGGGTGTCTGCCTTTGCGCGAGAAGGCCACGCGTGCGATCCACTCCTCGACTTGGCACATTTGGGGTGAACCGCTGCCGCCTCCGGCACAGGTGCGCGGCGATCAGCCGTGCGCAGGCAACGGCGGCTGCTGCGGCGTGGATAAAGGATGGCTTCGAATTTCTCTGTTTTGCAGCGAAGACTGTAGGCTCCGCTGTGAAATGGTGAAGTTCGAACGGAGTATTGGAATAGAAAATCAGTAGTAGATTAGCTTTTAAACAGTAGGCTCCGTGTCGCTAATGACTGTGGGGCCCAGTTCTATTCAAATGAAGAACAGTTCCCATTTCTCCTTTTAATCTGTAATCAAATGTTGTAACAAGTATTTCTTCGTCGTTATTAGTCCAAATTTGATATTTTTTTCTAAATTTTTCTAAAATCACCATCTTTTCATTAATTTCATTGTTTAGTGTATATTCCGTTTGTTGAATAATGTTTATATGCCTTATTTTGTTCTTTGTAAGTACAACATACAAATAATATTTGTTTTACACAACCATTAGTGATGAAACTTTGCATTTCGTAAGCTTAAGGTGAACACAAGGTTTTGTTAAGTTTTCAAATGCATATGTGTTCGAACATGTTGCAAAGTGTGGAAAACTTCAATGTTCAAGCAACATTCTAGGAAACTATGTGAGAGATGTAGACATTTGTACACAAGTATATTATTCCTCCATCGATACCATTTGAAATTTCGAAGACAAGTTTAGGTACCCAAATTATGTTGCCAAGTCAATTTGTAGATTTTTTAGAGCAAATTTGATGTTATTAGAATTATTATATAATTACCATAGGGTGTAAAAACCAAATATATGAATTTTGGGCACACAAGTGTGACTGTTGATATTTTATTCAAATACTAAATATCCAAATACGAATTGTTCATATTTTTATGATTTTTTAAGTGTTGTTTTATGGGCTCTAATAATTTAGGGAAGCAAGTTTCATTCTAAAAAAATAGTGACGGGCCCACGCGTCAGCGTCAGCAGCCAATATAAAAAAGATAACCGTTGCCTGCCCGCCCCGACCCAACTGCCAACAAATGCGATGCGAGTTCACTAACCATCGTCGCCAATGACACCGGCCCACGCGTCAGCGTCAGCAGGCAAACCTGCGTCGGCAATGACTATCCATTGTCTCTAATATCTAATTCATCACAACAGATCTCCAGTTCATCAAAACAGATCTCAAGTTCATCACAACAGAACACAGTTCATCACAACGCAGATGGATCTACTCGCGTCTATTAGATCGAGTTCATGACATACAAAATCTAACAACCAAACTAATTAACTAAGCAGTTCATGATCGACAGACAAACTAAGCAGTTCATGTCCAACAACCTGACGAAGACACAAAAGCGCACACACATTGTTACTAATTGGTAGAGGAGTCTATCAATTAGTCGGAGTCCCGCCGTCGTCGCCGCCGTGGCTGCTGTCGTCGCCGTCGTCACCGCCGTGGCTGCCATCGTCGTCATCGGAGCTGCCGTCGTCGAAGACGAAGTGGCGGCGGGGAGCTCGCTTGACCACAGGGAGGTTCTCGAGCTTCTCAGCCAACCCGTGGATCCTGAAGGCGAGACCCTTCACGCTCGGGTCCTTGTACACATCATGATGCGCCTTGATGTCGAAGGCCGCGCCAACATCTTCAAGCTTTCTGAAGGTGCTCCTGAGCAGCTCGACGGCGAACTTAGTGTCGTCGAAGAACAGTTCCTCGTCGGCGTCCTTGGTCGCCGGCTCCTTCCCCTTCTCCAACTTCTTCCGACGGCGGCTTTCGTCGTCGTCGTCCTCCCTTCGTCCCCGCTTCGACGGCGGCGGGCTCCTCGACGCCATCTCCTCCTTCTCTCGGTGACCGAAGATTTGTAGTGGTGGATCGCGAGGAGGAAGAAGAAGTGAAAACGATGATAAGCTTATGGAAGAAGCAAGGGAAAGCAGGGGAGGGCGAGGGAGTTATATTGACAAGACGCGGAACCGTCAGGCGCCTCTGCCCCCACCCACTACTCCATTACTGCCAGTACGTGCCACTCGATTGCGCATCGGGCTCCGTTTCGGGTGCAAAACCGTCCAAAACCACGCGTCGCCTTTCAATTACGCGGGAAGAAGAAGGGGCAGGGGCAATGATGTTGGGCCCACTCGTCAACGGCAGCAGCCAAACTGCGGCGCCTTTTCAATTTCCCTTTATTATTTTATTACATGGCCGAGGTGCCTTCTTCAACCTTCAACCCTCGTCGCCTTCTTCAACTTCAATCCTCGTCGCCAACTTCATCCCTTGTCGCCTTCAACTTCAATCCTCATTGCCAACTTCATCCCTCGTCGCCAACTTCAACCCTCATCGCCTTCAACTTCAACCCTCGTCGCCTTTCAATTTCCAAACCCCGTCGCTTTTCTATTTCCTCCCCTTCTCCTTGATGCCCGCGGTGTGCTTGATGCAGCTGCTGCCAGTTGAACTTGTCACCCAGATCATCATCCACTCCATCAAGGATGAGCCCGTCTTCCATTTTCTGAACCTTCGCAATAAAATCTGCGGCACCTTCCGGCGCATCTGCGACTCCGATGAGGTACTACTACACGTGTCGCTGCATGATCTTCGTGAGGTGTGCAAGAATCGCTACGTCAGGTCGTGCTTTGAGCGGCGCTTCCGCGAGGCCAATCATCCGGAGGCATTGTGCTTCGAGGGGATGGAGAGGTTGATGAGGCGGCGGAACCCCGATAAGGGTCTGAAGCTCATCGGAGATGCCGCTGCTGAAGACTCCGGTGGCAAGTACTTCTTAGCGATGCTGAAGTACCATTGCAACCCGGCGGACCCCGAAGCCATGGCACTGCTCCTGGAAATCAGCGGCGGCCCGTCGCCCCCTGATGGCCGGTGGAAGAACCACAACCTGTGGCGGCTGCGCTACCTCGTCAAGCAGGATCTCGACAACATTGCGTGGTGGTACTGGCTTGATGACGGCGACGACGACGACATTCCGTTGCTGCCCGTCCAGAATCCCCACATTTGCATTTGGGCAGCGGGATGTAGGCGCTACGGGCCGTATACCAAAGAGATCATCCACTACTGCAGCGCTGAGTGTCGCATCCATCATGAGTTCGACCTCTAGACGCGTAGCTTCCGCCCCGCCGTGGAGTACGCCGTCAGCGGGATGAACATCGGGATGTAGGCGCAAGCATCAATGAACATTATCTATCTTGAATGTAAATTATTAGATATTACTAAACGCGGATTTGATTTTATCGGGATGTCGGTTTTTAATCGGTTTTTGATAGATAATATTTGATTTGTCACGTTTGTGAGTCAAATCGAAGGTTGCGGTGGTCTCATTTGCCGCCGACGAGGCCTGGGATGCCCTCTTGGGTGTCAAAACCGCCGAAGCGGGCACGGCGGGGGCGGCGGCGGGCGGCGGTGCCCTCTGCTTCCTCCTTTGTTCTATTGGAGAATGAAGAACAGTTTATCCATCCCGCGTCGACGACGGCATTTCTCTGTTTAATCCGCAATCAAATTTTGTAACATGTATTTCTCCGTCGTAATTAGTCCAAATTTGATTATTTTTTTCTACAGTTTTCTAAAATCACCGTGTTTTCATTATTTTCATTGTTTAGTGTATATTCCATTTCTTGAACAATGTTTATATGCCTTATCTTGTTCTATGTAAGTACAACATATAAATAATATTTGTTTTCCGCACCTCCTGTAATGAAACTTTGTATTTTCGTAATCTTAAGGTGAACCACAAGGTTTTGTTAAGTGTTCAAATGCATATGAGTTTGAACATGTTGCAAAGTGTGGAAAACTTCAATGTTCAAGGAACATTCTAGGAAACTATGTGAGAGATATAGATATTTGTACACAAGTTTATTATTTCTTCATCGAAACCATTTGAAATTTTGAAGACAAGTCTAGGTACCCAAATTATGTTGGCAAGTCAATTTGTAGATTTTTTAGAGCACACTAGATGTTAGTAGAATTATTACATCATTAACATGGGATGTAAAAACGGATTTTAAGAATCTTGGGCACACAAGTGTGACTGTTGATATTTTATTCAAATACTAAATGTCCAAATACGAATTATTCATATTTTTATGATTTTTTAGGTGCTGTTTTATGGGCTCTAATATTTTAGGGAAGCACGTTTCATTCGAAAGAAAATAGTGGCTGGCCCACGCGCCAGCGTCAGCAGCCAAAATAAAAAGATAACCGCTGCCCGCCTGCCGGACCCAACTCCCAACAAAGGCGATGCGGGTTCACTAACCATCGTCGCCTATGACACTGGCCCACTCGTCAGCGTCAGCAAGCAAACCGTGTGCGGGCTGCTCAAAATTTCCCACCTATATTGACTATAATACCCATGGAATTCCAATTGCTGCACAGAGCCGTCAAGGGCACGCCAGTAGTTTCATTAAACACAGTTACGCGCGCCGTTCATATTCGGCTCCTCGCTAGACAGATCCACAATGCCCCGCACTCTCCCTACCGCCGCCGCCACTCACCCCGCTCGCTGTTGATGCTCACTAACTCTTATTTTTCTGCATCAACAATACATGAAAAAGGACCAAAAAGATAAATCAATAGTAGTATAGGGCCTTGGACTAATGAATTCCACGAGTTTTGGTGAATTATATATTTTCAGAGACTATTCAGGAAAATGCGAAAAGAATGAATTCTAGAAGCCTCTAGAAGGCTCCAGAACTCAACCGAAGTGGGCTCCCAGAAAATACGCATCTACAAGGGACAAGAGGCCCACACGCGAAGGCGGAGCCCGGCCTGGGCCCAGCCCAGGCCGACCGGCCCAGTGGGGAGGCCGATCGGGCCCCCTGGCCCCGATCAGGCCCTGCTTCGGGAAGGTTCCTCCACCGCCTCTTAGGGTTAATCAAAACCACTTGTTTAGGTCGGTTTGATCCTACGGCGACGGATTATCCCTCAGGACTATATAAGCAACCCCAGACCCCCCCAGGGCATGGTATGCATCTCTCAGAAGATCATCATCATCAGGCCAAGACAGGAGAAGAAGAGGATACATCAGAGATAGGATAGCTACTTCATAGTTCAAGATCTAATTTCTAGATCAAGAACCTAGTTCTAGATAGAGAGTCAGATTCGAGTAGAGTTGAGCTTTGCTCCAGTTCAGATCTGTAAGTTATCAAGATTCAGTTCTTATATTGTTTCTCAATGACTTTATGCTATTTCAATATTATGTGTGCAATTGCTAAGTTCTTACTTTATTCTAGTAGTATATTTGATATAGTCATGATCAGTGATAAGTCTACGCACTTATTCGTAGAGCTCCTAGTATTTTATGCGCATATGCTAGGTAGTAGAAAGTATGTAAGCATGGTGCTTAGATATAATTTACTTGCGGATTCACCTTATACTCCGGGTCGTGTGGTAGATCGTAGGCGTGACAGGCCTATTGAGTCCTTTGTAGTCCACCCCCCGAGTATAAGACTTGTCGAACAATGGTTCTTGGGAAGATCAAGTTTCGTCCTTGATTCTCTTGGGTAATCTTCGGGGTGTTCACACTTATCCATGACTATGCTATATATGATGATATGCTACATTAGAATAGATGAACAAACTCAGTCTTTGTATGCTATATAGAATTGTCTCTCTTAAGTAAACCCAATTCTAATCTAGACTAGGAATAGTTTATGCTATGCTCCACATGTGCCTCTGCCTGTCTATTTATCATTACTTTATTATTTGGCTTACCCCTGTTAAAGTATGTGCCATTCCATCAGAGTCCATAAAGTAATCTATTGCCATCCCTATGTCTGTTGTTACATCCATCCATCTTCCCTGTGGATACGATATTTTAAAACCCATCACCCCGGGTGAAATGCTCACCGGTATCCGTGCGCTTGCGGATTATCTATCATAATATTTCTGTAGGCTCTTATACCAATCACGTTTCTTGCACCATTGCTTAGAATGGTTTCTAGATCCATTCTTTGGAAGTTGCGTTAAGAATTGTCAACAAGCATTTCTGGCGCCGTTGCCGGGGAAGATTGGATGGCTACCTTTAGAAAATCGATGGCTAGATACTTTAATGAGACTTTGTAATTTGGCACCTCTGCTTAAACAGAATTACCCTTATTTGTTTTTGTCTATCTTACAGGGTATTAACAGGTTTGATTGTGATTCACCACACTTCAATAATTCGAGCCAAATCAACCAAGGAAGCTTTACACCAAGTTCTGAAGCCATGGCTGAGAAGACATTGTTGGAATTCTCTGCTCCAAACATCAATAACATTCGCATTGGACCAACAATCGATCATGAATTCGAGCTTAAGCCTAGCCTCATCAACATGGTGCAAGCTGATTTATTCAGTGGAAAGGTACATGAAGATGCAAGTGCTCATCTCCAGAACTTTTTGGAGAAAGGCGCCACCATCTACATCAAGGACATTCCCAAGGAAACAATCCTACTCCGCTTATTCCCATTTTCACTAAAGGGAAGGGCGAGACAATGGTTCTACTCCAATGAAATCAACACATGGGAGGAATGTTCTACAACCTTCCTATCAAAGTTTTTCCCCACAGGCAAAACCAATGCTTTACGTGGAAAAATCACCAATTTCCAGCAGCAGAAAGGCGAGTCAATTCCAGAGGCATGGGAACGTTTGCAAGAATATATATTAGATTGCCCTCACCATGGAATAAAAGAATGGATGCTCCTACAAAGCTTTTACCATGGATTAAATCAAAAAGCGTCTGAGCATCTAGATGCAGCTGCTAAAGGATTATTCTTGTCACTCACTACGAGACAAGCCAATACACTTATGCAGAAGATATCTGAAAATCAAGGCTGGACCCAGAAGAACACTCAACAATGTCATCAGAGTGAAGAAGTACAAGAAGATGAAGAGTTGAAAGAACTATCAACGAGTATGGACGTGCTGTTGAACAGGCTTGAGGAACGAGCCAACTTCAAGAAGGATCGACAAGCTTTACAAGATTCAATGAATACTTCAAGAAATTCAAGCTTAGTGGTTCACAAGTTAGCACCAACCCAAGAAAAAGACCTACAACCACGACCGACTTACGTAGGTAAGTATACAGGTAATAATTCCAAGCGACCCTCGCTACGAGAGTTAATTGAAGAACAGGATAAAATAACCAATAATCTCTCTAAGAAGCTTGTTGCTAATGATAAGATTCTAGAAGACATAAATGTTAAGATAGATAATTTTTCTGAAATCTTAA
Source organism: Cenchrus fungigraminus (assembly GCA_036936925.1). Taxonomy (NCBI): domain Eukaryota; kingdom Viridiplantae; phylum Streptophyta; class Magnoliopsida; order Poales; family Poaceae; genus Cenchrus; species Cenchrus fungigraminus. Next base: position 19,458,963 of record CM072774.1, read on the forward strand.
AAGATCAAGCTATCTTTAATGCTAAACTAGAATCAAAGCTATCAAAATTGTCTGCTGTTGCACCTGTTGCCACTACCCTGAGCAGGTATTTAATGTCCGAACAAGAGGTGGCAAGCAAACAATAGATCCACCATATCCCAAGGGCACAGCAAGACCACCGGCTAGAACACACACAACACCTGCAACTGTGGCACCAGCCGAAGCTCCAGAGAAGGATAATAATGTAGAAGAAGTCGTGCAAGAAGAACAAGACTCAGCAAGACAAGATTTCCACGACACCAACTTCATACCATATCCAAGAAGAGTGAGAAAACCTCAAGTTGATGATCAATTCGGGAAGTTCATCGAAGTCATCCAGAAGCTTTATGTCAACATACCTCTATTGGATGCCATGCAAGTTCCGACATATGCCAAGTACATCCGAGACATCCTGAATAAGAAGAAACCTTTGCCAACTACGGAGATCATCAAGTTGACCGAAGAATGTAGTGCGGCAATCCTGAACACATCGCTCATCAAGAAAAAGGATCCAGGATGCCCCACTATAGAGTGCTCCATTGGAAATCAATACTTCAACAATGCACTCTGTGATCTTGGAGCAAGTGTCAGTGTGATGCCCAAGGTTGTCTTCGACAAGCTCAAGCACCCTACCTTGGTTCCAACATCAATGTGTCTCCAATTGGCAGATCAATCAGTTCGCTACCCATCAGGAATCGCCGAGAATGTGCCAGTGAAAATCCGAGAGTTCTTGGTGCCAATTGATTTCGTGGTATTGGATATGCACCCGGACTCCAGGGTTGCACTGATTCTCGGGCGACCATTCCTGAGCACCGCCAATGCACACATCAATGTAGGCGGAGGAGAGATCACATTTGAGATCAATGGAAGGGAGGAGAAGTTTGCTTTCAAACCCAGACCAGAGCTTAGCAACAACGCGAATAGAATCGATCAAGAAAAGAAATCGTCAGAAGGACCGTCATCTCTGAAGACGGAGAATGCATCTGAAGATTAGAAGACTCGGAAGTCCCGAACCCTCGCCAAAGGTAACCAGTAAAAACACAAAAATATATTTCTGAATTTCACATTTGCTATAGTAAAAACTTTTTCACGCCCCGTGGTAAATAATTTTTACGGTGTGTCAAAACCCGTATAATAATTTTTCGTGGTGGCATAAAAATATATTTTTACTACCATATTTTTGTTGTTATATTTGCTATTACCCTTACGCTTGGGACCCACATGTCATAGGAATACACATCAAATCTTCACCTACCTTATCTTATCACTTCTTCCACTAGCACCTCTTTTTCCCACTCACAAGGCATTTATTCAAGCGTTGGAAGACAGCAGGAAATGGATGGAGGAGAGAGCACCCGAGTGGAGGGCAGGTGGGGCCGACCGGCCCCACCAGCAGGCCGACCGGCCACCCCCCTTGGCCCTATAAAAATAGCCACCTCCTGCCCAGTTTTTCACACACTCAACAGCCCAGAAAACCACACCTTCGAGCCTTTGCAGTTCTACCTCAAGAGAAAGGAAGTTTAGGAAGAGAGTGGAGAAGAAATCTAAGGGAAGTCTAGCTCTAAACTTTTCTTGAAAACCTTAGACACCATGTTCGGGAGAATCCTTGGACGCTCTAGCTCCAGAGCCAGCTCCCGACGGTCGATGAGTGTAGACTCTTAGGAGTCTCCCTCACCGGTCTCTAACCCCTCTCCGTCAGCATCGCAATCACAAGGAAAGATCCTAACCGCTGATGTGCATTTGCACATCAGGAGAGGAGAAGAGAAGGAACGGTATGAGAAACTGAAGAAATGTTCTTTTGTCCTTACACCCATGTTTAGCGAAGAATTTATGGAAGAAGCAGGCTTGGACTCTGAGTTCAGCCAAATTCTTGCTTTGTTGGGGTGGACCTCTTTTTATAACACTTCTGAAAGGGGTAGCCGGCTCCTCACTTTAGAGTCCCTTTGCACTTTGAAATCCTCTAACGATGGGGTAACCTTTCGGTTATTCCGTCAAGAGCACACTCTATCTTGGAGAAACCTGAGCAACACCTTAGGGTTCGCAGAAGGATGTGCCTTAGATTTGGACTCATCTCTTGAAGAGTTTGATAGGCTAATCCTCTGGACGGACGTTACAGGGAAAGAGAACACACACAAACCGCGCACCAATGACATTCAGCATCCCACTCTCCGATTCTTTCACAAGTGGATAAGCCTTGTTCTTTTTCCACGCAATGATAATATCGGCGTGAGAGTAGGGGATATGAGCTGATTTATGCTGCCCTGAAAAGACAAGCTGTGTCCCCTATCAAGATGCTAGTAGAGCACTGGCTTTCGTTCCCCAACCTAGTTGGAGACGTAAGCTGCACCTCTCTGATCACCCGGATAGCCGATGACTTGGGCATCCTTGGAGATGCCACTATCATCGACATTGACACTCCTCGTGAGATCATCGGCTACGATTACTTCCGCCAAGGAAGATGGGTCAAGAGAATTCAAGAAAAATTGCATTACATCCACCATAAGAACGCGATCCCGTTACCTAACCCGGGATTGGGTATATATTCTGTGCAATCTTTTCTGATTGATGAGCAGGCACAACCGGTTCAGCAGCGACCTCCACGAACGACAGCTCAAGCTTCATCGTCAAACTACGCCGGAGCTGACCCACTGACCCAAGACGCTGCGTATCGATCATATGAGAACTTCATGCCAACATACCCTCATTGCGCGTACCAAGGAGGAGATTTACCACCGCAGGGACCAAGCAACCTCGGAGGACAGGAGTTTGGAAGTGGCAGGTTTTACGCATCATCTTCGAATTTTGTACCTGCCCGTAACTCTTTTTCAGGATTCGACCATCAGTACACTGCGATGTTCCGCCAAGGTGTCCATGACAACATGAGGACGCAAATGAACACTCAGGATATCCACACCAACATGTTACGTCAACATCAACAGTGGATGGACCAGGCGGGACAACGATTAGAAGACATACAAGAAACCGCAGATGCAAACGCTGAACTACTGGCAAGGAGATTTCGCCAGTGGGGGATGTAGAATCAAGCAGCTTGGGGGAGAAGCCCCCAAGGTAAGTATCACTATCTATTTTATATATTTTATATTTTAAGTTTTTGTTTAGCTCGATAAGTTTGAAATAATAATAAAATAAAATAAAATAAAAATTTCCCTTGTTTAAAATAAATAAAGAACTGGAGAAGTATGCTAAATGGACATGATAAACAAATGCTCTTCATTGCTGCAAATGCCTAGCTTACCATCGTTTGAAGTTCTCCCAAGACATGGATACAATTGTTTAGATTTTTGAAACATGCTTTGAGTTTGAGATTCTTGTGGGAGCAATTTCTTGATCTAAGTCTAGGTGATTGATTGATTGACATGATTAAGTTGAGCTGCTGTTTATCTTGTTTAAAGTAACACTAAATTCTGGAGATTCACTTTTTAATCATAAGATTTATATATAACGAGTCTCCTGTATGACATAAGACGTTATGTCCTGTTAAAAAAAAAGAGAAAGCCTTGTTGAAAATTTGCTAAAAGTGTTCCAGTTTTATATCTCTCTATGCTTTCAAAGAGACTTGGGCATGACATAAAAAAAAGAGAAAGAAAGAAAGAAAGAGAGGAAAAAGTGAGATGAGAGAGGGAGAGAAACGAACAAGTGTTCTACTAGGCGAGAAGGGCCTACCTCCCTAAAAAGAATAAATTAGAGATGAATAATGGACACAAGTCCGAGGGCGAGAAGAGCCCACATCTCTAAGGAGAGAGAAAAATGGACAAAAGTCCGGGGCGAGTAGGGCCCACCTCTCCTAATGTCATGTAACCCAAGGTTCTCTTAAGATTATTGCTAGAAAGAGAGATATATTTCAGGAACAAAAGAAGCAAAAGCAAGCTAAAGTTGAAAGTTTTCAAAATTTTATCATATCAAGTTGTCATACAGGAGTACTCTGAGCTTTAACTTGAATACCTTTTGCAAAACTCCAGAATTTTAGTGAAACCATGAACTTGAGACATGGTGCTTGACTTAATTGTTGTATCTTTCAACTGCTCAAGACCCAAGTGCAGATAAAAGCCTCATGTTCTCAAGAAGATATAAGCAGGTTTTAAAAGTCTGACTTTTTCATCCTACCTTGGAAAAGAATTTATCGTGGTAACACTGAGTCTTGCTAAGAGACTAGCAAGAGGTAAGCTTGGGGGAGTTGTTGATGCTCAATAACTCTTATTTTTATGCATCAACAATACATGAAAAAGGACCAAAAAGATAAATCAACAGTAGTATAGGGCCTTGGACTAATGAATTCCACGAGTTTTGGTGAATTATATATTTTCAGGGACTATTCAGGAAAATGCGAAAAGAATGAATTTTAGAAGGCTCCCGAACTCAACCGAAGTGGGCTCCCAGAAAATACGCATCTAGAAGGGACAAGAGGCCCACACGCGAAGGCGGAGCCTGGCCTGGGCCCAGCCCAGGCCGACCGGCCCAGTGGGGAGGCCGATCGGGCCCCCCTGGCCCCGATCAGGCCCTGCTTCGGGAAGGTTCCTCCACCGCCTCTTAGGGTTAATCAAAACCACTTGTTTAGGTCGGTTTGATCCTACGGCGATGGATTATCCCTCAGGACTATATAAGCAACCCCAGACCCCCCCAGGGCATGGTATGCATCTCTCAGAAGATCATCATCATCAGGCCAAGACAGGAGAAGAAGAGGATACATCAGAGATAAGATAGCTACTTCATAGTTCAAGATCTAATTTCTAGATCAAGAACCTAGTTCTAAATAGAGAGTCAGATTCGAGTAGAGTTGAGCTTTGCTCCAGTTCAGATCTGTAAGTTATCAAGATTCAGTTCTTATATTGTTTCTCAATGACTTTATGCTATTTCAATATTATGTGTGCAATTGCTAAGTTCTTACTTTATTCTAGTAGTATATTTGATATAGTCATGATCAGTGATAAGTCTACGCACTTATTCGTAGAGCTCCTAGTATTTTATGCGCATATGCTAGGTAGTAGAAAGTATGTAAGCATGGTGCTTAGATATAATTTACTTGCGGATTCACCTTATACTCCGGGTCGTGTGGTAGATCGTAGGCGTGACAGGCCTATTGAGTCCTTTGTAGTCCACCCCTCGAGTATAAGACTAGTCGAACAATGGTTCTTGGGAAGATCAAGTTTCGTCCTTGATTCTCTTGGGTAATCTTCGGGGTGTTCACACTTATCCATGACTATGCTATATATGATGATATGCTACATTAGAATAGATGAACAAACTCAGTCTTTGTATGCTATATAGAATTGTCTCTCTTAAGTAAATCCAATTCTAATCTAGACTAGGAATAGTTTATGTTATGCTCCACATGTGCCTCTGCCTGTCTATTTATCATTACTTTATTATTTGGCTTACCCCTGTTAAAGTATGTGCCATTCCATTAAAGTCCATAAAGTAATCTATTGCCATCCCTATGTCTGTTGTTACATCCATCCATCTTCCCTGTGGATACGATATTTTAAAACCCATCACCCTGGGTGAAATGCTCACCGGTATCCGTGCGCTTGCGGATTATCTATCATAATATTTCTATAGGCTCTTATACCAATCACGTTTCTTGCGCCATTGCTTAGAATGGTTTCTAGATTCATTCTTTGGAAGTTGCGTTAAGAATTGTCAACACTCGCCTTCGCCGCTCTCTCCCCGCTCACCTTCGCCGCTCTCTCCCCGCCGCAGCCCTGCTCTTCTCCAGCCCCACCGCTCCCTGCGTGACGACGGTGACGAGGATGAGGTTACTAGCGTGCAGACGTACGTCTTCCCGGCCAACCTAAAGACGGTTGACGCGGATCCGTCGACATCGTCCCCGGCCACGACGATGAGCCGGCCGCCTCAGGCCACGAGCCGACGTGGATCCGGCCCCTCCGACCATCACGAGAACAACTACTTCATTCGCGACAGAGGTTAGTCCTGCTTGAACCCCCAACGCCCTCTCTCTCCTCGGCCACCAAATCTGCTATATATTCATGTCAATGTGGATTAGGGAGACATGCCTTGATAGTTCATCTTTAATTGATTGACTGTGGATTTGATGGATGGATTTTGTTGCCCCAAGTCTGTTTGAATAAATTGTTGCTAACAGATGTAGTTATATGAACTGTTGAAATTCATTTTCATGTTCCTGGTGCTACAATTTTTGCACTGTAAATTCATGAAAAGCATTGAGGATGTTAGCATACTTTAATTCTGCTATGATTTGAATGTACCAGATCGACAGTTATGCTTTGGACCTGTTAGCATATTTTGATTCTGATGGCCACATAATGTCAGTGGGAATTGCATCGCAGTGGTTTATAATGTAGTCCACCCAATCTGCTATATATTCATGTCAAGTTGGATTAGGGAGACATGCCTTAATAGTTCATCTTCAATTGATTGACTGTGGATTTGATGGATGGATTTTGTTGCTCCAAGTCTGTTTTGAATAAATTGTTGCTAACAGATGAAGTTATATGAAATGTTGAAATTCATTTTCATGTTCCTGGTGCTACAATTTTTACACTGTAAATTCATGAAAAGCATAAAGGATGTTAGCATACTTTAATTCTGCTATGCTTTGAATGTACCAGATCGACAGTTATGCTTTAGACCTGTTAGCATACTTTAATTCTGATGGCCACATAATGTCAGTGGGAATTGCATCGCAGTGGTTTATAATGTAGTGATAACTAGACTGTCTTATGCTTTGTTGTGAGTGTTAATTGTTTCACTACTGTCATATATATTGTTATTGTTGGTGTCATGATGTGTTGTGAGTGTTGTTTCACTACTGTCATATATAATGTCATGACCATTGCTTTATCCTCTCATTGCATGTACACATGGAACACACAATCCATCGCTGCTGAAGTTGGACAAGGAAGCAGTTGAAGGAATTTATTCTCTGCTTTGATATATAAGCATATTGTTGTGTCCCTGTCAAAGTGGTTAGCACCTATCCCTGTATGCTAATTAAGTAAAATATGAACTGTGTATGTCTATGCTGATTTTATTTACGACTGTACAGCTATTTTGCCTGTCAGAGAAAACGAATTTATCTAATAAGAATTTTGTTTAGATTTTCAGTCTTACTTATGTTGCTCTACTGACAACCTGACATATCATCTATGCAGTCTCCCACAACAACAAACTCCTCTACCTCCAGTGCATCATCACAGCCCATCGTCGGTGAACCTTCTTCACAGGGTCACTCAGCACAGACTGCTGCGAGTAGTACTCGATCCCGCGGGTCAAGGACACAAACCAAATGGCCAGAACACAAGTTGACTGTAACTGGACTTGATGCCAATTTTTGGCCTACCCCAGATGCTGCGAGGGATAGATTTGTATTGGTATGTGGTCTCATTGCTCGGGAGAGGGTGTCAATCAACAAGGCGGTTGATGATTTCTCACCAATAGAGAAGGACCATATGTTCACAGTTTTAGAGGAAAAGCTAGATTACCCGGCCAATCTGGAAGAATCTGTTCGCAAGAAGGCAGTTAAGGCAGCTATATCAGAGATTGGAACCTTGCAACGGCGGTTCAAGGCCCATTTAAGAAAAAATATGTGAGTGAAGAGGAGACTCCTTTTGTGAAGCATGCCTTTTTGCAGCAACAAGACTGGGACATGTTTGTGCAAGAAACCAATTCTCCTTCATTTCAGCAATTGAGCCAGGAGATGAAACAAAAGAGAGCATTGCATGATAAGTCACACAAGACGGGCAGAAAAGGTTATCGTGGTAAAAGGAAAGAGTGGGAGGAGGAGGATGCAAAGCTAGCTGCAGAAGGAAAACAGAACCCTTGGGACCAATTTCCTGAACGTTCGAGACCTTATCTGCGGGCAAGGGTAGGGAAGAAGAAGAAGAATACTAGTGAAGGAAGCGGGGGCATAACATTCAGTAACCCTGCGGTGGTGGGGGTAGCAGATAGGGTGAAAACACTTGCAGCTCAGGGTAGCGATGGTTCTTTCTCTGGGGTTAGGGAGGATGATATCCTCACCATAGCACTTGAGACTCCAGAGCATCGAGGTCGGGTCCGAGGCGTGTCTAGTTCACTTGGCTGGGGTAAAGGGTTTGGTGAAGAGTTTGCTGGAATGTACAGGAAGAAGAGGAACAAGAGGTCTAATGCTCATGATATGATGGACATAACATTTAAATCAATTGTCCATGCTCTAAGACTATCAGGCATCGAAATACCGAAAAATGTACTTCTTCCTTCCCAATTACCAGCGCCTGTCAGTAGCAGTGAGGAAGAAGATGTGCATGGCAGTGAGGAAGAAGATGTGCATGACCGCGAGGAAGAACATGCGCATGACAGCGAGGAAGATGACAGAGAGCAAGATCATTGGAAAGCCAACGGTGACGAAGCGAATCAAGTGCACAGTGATAGTCGATCACCTATGCTGGACACAATAGATAAGCTGACAGAGCCAACCGCGTGCAGCCTTTTGGATGGCACCTCCATTAATGTGGAGCTCGCACTAGCGAAAGTCTTTCCATTTCAAAAGGCTTGCCATTGAGTACCGGTGCAGGATGGGTATGTTGTGGTGCAACCTACTTATGTGTGGGCCAATGCAGGTCACTACCCTCTGCCTGTACCAATTGATGGGGGTGACATAGCAACCCTAGCTGAGGCTCTCGTTCAAAAGATCCAATGGCCAAAGGACAGGATCCTTATACCACCCATGACGAGACATCCCAACCCTGAAGCCGCAACAGGTAGCAGGGGTACAACATCAGATGGAGGTACTGCAGCTTAGTGTCAGCAAGAGAAGGCTCAACAGCAGCAGCAGCAGCAGATCAGCAAAACTACGCAGCAGGAGCGTCGACAACAGCTGGAGGAGGAGCCCAGGCAAACTCCGCCTAAGCAGCAGCTGCAACTTGAGGATAAGCAACAGACGAAACAGCAGCCTCTCCAGCAGCAGGAGCGTCGACAACAGCGGGAGGAGTCCAGGCAAACTACGCCTAAGCAGCAGCTGCAACATGAGGATAAGCAACAGACGAAACAGCAGCCTCTCCAGCAACAGGAGGAGGAGCGCAGGCAATCTCCCCCTAAGCAGCAGATGCAACAAGTACAGCAGCCTCTGCAACAGGAGGAGCCCAGGCAGTCTCCACTGCAGAAGGGGAACCAGGCCAGGAAACCTCTGTCTAAAGATGAGATTCTTAACTGTATTATTGGGACAGAACAGGAACGACCAAAATACAAGCCTGGTGCACCTATGTTGTCAGAAGCAAACGTAAAGGCTGCTGGACCAAATTGTGCCAAGTTGCATGCTTACATCATGGAACACAGTAAGGATAAACTTGCCTTTCCAGCAAAGGTGGATCAAGACTACTTTAAAGGTGGTTGTGGTGCTTTAATGTTAAACATTGCATTCAGTAGCATGTATAACCTTATAACCCTGGCTTCTCTAGATGTTACCTTCATGAGGTTGTGGACATTGTAAGTCGTTTAAAACCTAACAAGATATTTCTTTAATTTTGACCACAAAGTTCATGCATGCTAACAATTTGATTTTTTGTAGGAAAATGATAGACAAGGCAGCGGAGATGCAGATCAGTGTTAGGTTTTTAGATCCAGATTTGTTTACTTCCACAAATATTTCTCAGCATTCTCACCAAGTTGGCAAAGCAATCTCAAATGCAATGAACAACGACTACTTGGTGGGTGCCTACTGCACTAGCCACTGGGTAATAGTGATCATCTGTATGAAGTTCAAAGAGTTTTGGTATCTAGATTCTGCTAAACAACATCCCCTGCTAAAGTTCCCAGACCTCCAACCTGTTTTGAACTGGTCAGTTTCTTGTAGGTTTTGTTCACAAAAAATCAATCTCTTAGTGTTTCTAATTGGTATTGCTGACCATGCAGGGCCTTTGGTACAGTATTTGTAGGTTTTGTTCACAACAATTCAATCTCTTAGTGTTTCTAATTGGTATTGCTGATCATGCAGGACCTTTGGTGAACATGCACAGGACGGAGTGACGAAAGGAAAGAAAAAAAGTCAAAAGCCACACTCAAGCACAAAACAAATCTCGCTGTAAGACAGAGGTTTTTTTATGGTCTCTTCTTACCTATTTGGTACTGCATTAACTCGTCATTTTGGTACCTCGATGCAGTGTGCTCAGCAGCCATGGGGGCCCTCTTTGTGTGGATTCCATGTGGTATTTCATATGTTAAGACTACTCGATGACATACCTAACATCAAGAAGAATGCTGTAAGTAGATAATAATGCTCAACCTTGTCTCAGCTCATATTATCCATTTGATTTTAGAAACCGATTTCTACTTGTATTCTCATAAATGATTGTATTTTGCAGGATTTCAGATCTCCTGTAGATGTTTCCACAGAAGATCTAAAGCGTGTCCGGGAGATGCTGTGCGAGTACATTCTTAAGGAGACCATCGACCGAAAGGGCAACTTCTACAATGGTGCACCGTGAGTTTATTGTAGCCAGAAACTTGCTCATTCAGTCTTCTTTAGTCAGGTGTTGTTGCCTGAGAAACCTGCTTGGCTTGCTTGGTTGGGGTCAGATACTGCCTGGTTCAGGCAGTTTTCTCATGACTCCATCCAAACAAGCCCTGATGAGAGTAACTTGAAACTTGATGTGATCCTAGCTTATCTATAAATGTGGTCTTGCTTGTCTATAAATGTGATCTTGCTTTGCCTATATCTGTGATGTGAGAATGTGTTTGTGATGTCTCCTTGCTGTGGTGGCTGCCATATCCTGGCTGGTTCCAGAATGGCAGGATGCAGCCCCTGATGGCTGCCAAATCCTGGCTGGTTCCAGGATGCCACCGGCAAGCGGGTAGGTTACTGTAGGGGTGGCCTACGTATCTGTAACGGGCGTTAATTAAAGCTCGTTACAAACACTGATCAATGAGTAATGGGCTTCATTCGGAAAGCCCGTTACAAACATGCCCACAATGTAACGGGCAGTGTAAAAGCCCGTTACCCGTCCTGACCGGTGGGCCCCAGGACCTGGCCCGTTCATCGAGATATAGGAGACGCAGGTTGAAAGCACACGTCTCCTTTAATAGAGAGAAAGCAGACGCGCGTAGAAACAGATGCGTCTCATTTCGTCGAGACATTGGAGACGCAGGTTCACGGAACGCGTCTCTGATGTTAATTTCGCAGTAACAGGCTTTGTTTTCATGCCCGTTACCAAAGTTCCCTGTGGGTCCAGAGAAACAGCCATTTCACGTGACCGGTGACTAGTTGTGGTAACGGTCGTTGTTTGATGCCCGTTACGAATCCTATATGTGCTGAGACACGCGTGAAATAGACGCGTCTCAGTTCGTCAAGATAGTGGAGACGCAGGTGCACAGCAGGCGTCTCCGATATTGAGCTACTGTAACGGGCTGTGCTTTGGTGCCCGTTACCAAAGTTCCCTGTGGGCCCAGAGAAACAGCCATTTCACGTGACCGGTGGCTAGTTGTAGTAACGGTCGTTGTTTAATGCCCGTTACGAATATGTCTTCTCAGTAACGGGCATCTTTCTTGGCTTATTTGTAACACTTGATCGGTAACGGGCGCATTGCCCGTTACTAAAGGCAATCTGTGTCCGTTACCAAAGCGAGTTTTTCACGTAGTGTTTCTTGACCTCCGGCTGACGGCAAACCCGCTGTTTAGTGACTGCTGCAAAAATACTGACACGCTTCGGCGACAGACCAAGTGACCAACGTAACGAAAGGTCCAGCGTCAGCAATAAATGTCCGTTGCGGAACAACCTCCAATGGTAACTCCGATCCTTGCACACAGTCTGAATGCACAGTCATACCTCTCCCGAGGGGAAAGAAAACTCTGAAACTAGCGAGACCACACCGCAAGTACTCTGCGACTGCGGACCGATCGAGTGACGACCACCCGCACATCGTGCACGGCACGGCTGCGGACCGAGACACGGAGTGATCACCACCCGCACACCGTGCACGGCACGGCTGCACAAGAACGTCTCCCGGCGGCTCTTGCTCCGGCACTGTACTCACAATAGATGAATAGAGCCGGTGCCGGAGATGAGAGAAATTCGCCCTCCGCCGGCGGCCGTACCACCGCTGCCGGATCCGTACCACCGCCGCCGCTAGGCCTCCGGCGCACCCACCCCTTTCATTTCTAAATCCACACGACAATGGAGCCCGAAATCCTAACCCTAAGTGATGCCGCCTCCACCACCACCCCGACCGGTGTCGAGGTCGCCGCCGGCCGCTCCGCCCATCGCCCTGCCTACTCCTCTTCTTTGGCCATTGGAACTCCCATCCCGCAACCATGAACCCGAATCCGAACCCGTCGCCGCCTCTACCACCACCCCAGTCAACGGCGACCTCGTCGTCGGCCGCTCCGCCCACTCCTCTTCTCTAGCCATGCATTGGAGCTTCCATCCCGCAACCCCGAACCCTAACCTACCACCGCCTTGACTACCACCCCGATCGGCGGCGACCTCGCTGCCGACCGCTGCCCCCACCTCCCACCCTTCCTCGGCTCTCACCGGCGTGCGTGTGCAAGCAGTCCCCGACGTAGACGGGCGTCGGTAGCAGTAGGAGGAAGACGACCTGCGGTCGCTGATGGGTGGTGTGTTGTGCGGCTGGTACTTGGGCTTCTAATGGGTCTATAGTTGTTCAGTATCTATCTTCCGGAAGATTTATAGGATTCACATTCCTCGCCAGGGGCTGGGCTACCGGGAGGCGGATAAATATTGCAACTCCCAGCCCACCAAAGCCCATCTAAATGTGATGTTTATTATTTTTCAACCATCTCAACTCATGATTATTGATTAAAAACTGTTGCAACATTTTTTAAAATGATGCAATATTTTTTTAAAATATTGCAACATTTTCTTTAAAAAAATGTTGAACCAACATTTTTCATAAAAAGTTGAATCAACATTCTTGAAAAAAGTTATTCCAGCATTTATTTAGAGAACACGTTGATTCCAACATTTTTAAAAATAGTTGCTTCAACATTTTTATAAAAAAGTTGATCAACATTTTCTAAAAATGTTAAAAAAACATTACATCTTCTTCTTCCACACTAGCACCGGCGAGCCTAGGCCAGCCGCGGCACCACGGCGGCACGTAGTCCGACCACGGCACCATGGAGGCGTATTGTCCGGCTGCGGTGGAGCTAGCCGCCCCAGCGGCGCGCATGGCGGACCGGTCGCGGCACCAACGGCGGCACGCAGGCCGGCCGATGGGGAGCCTGCAGCGGCGTCCTCCGGCGCACGGGTCTGTCGGGGAGGTGGCGGCGCGACCAGGAGGGAGGAGCACGGAAGAAGGTAGAAGAACGTGAGTGGGTAGGGTTTGACGTTGTTGAGCTACATGGGCGTGGGCTATTAAATGGCTACTAGTGGGTTATAGTTTCATTATGTACTATCTTTCGGAAGGTATAAGGTATATAGGATTTCCCTTTGGCCTTTGCCATTGATATATAATCATCAAGATACATTTTGTGATTGCTCTCATACATCACGCGTCCGCGCATTGGAGCTCAGCCACACCAACTCCATGCGGACATGCCGTCGCCATTGCTGCCGTCTATACTCCTCCTCCTCGCGGCTAGCGTCACCACCTCGCAAGCACGGTGGGTGGACTGCGGGGACGGGCCACCCTCTCCCTCCCCTTCCCCTTTCCCCTCGCCATCAGTCACTACCAGCAGCATCACGCCGTTCCGCGCCAACCTCCTCAAGATCCTGGCGGCGCTCCCGCGCGCCGCGGCGCCCACGGGGTTCGCGTCCCTGTCTTTGGGCGCCGGCCGCGACCGTGTCTTCGTCCGGGGCCTCTGCCGCGGAGACTTGGCGCCGCCCCGGTGCCGCACGGACATGGAGGAGGCCGTCCGCTCCCTCGGCGGGAGTTACCTCGCCAGCCGCCGCGCCGCCGCTTGGAACGACGGCTACATCACCTACGCCGACACCAACGCCTCCACACCCCTCGAGGAGGCCTTCCGTCATGTCATTTACGACAGCCGCACGGTCGCCGACCCGGCGGCCTACAACCAGGCGTACGGCGCGCTGATGGCTCGCCTGGTGGCGCACGCGGCGGGCGGCGGCGTCGAGGCGGGGAGGCCGTTCTTCGCAACGGGCACCTGGCTGGCGCCGTACGCGAGCGACGTCAACGGCACCATGTACGGGCTGGTGCAGTGCATGCCGGACCGCACGGCGGCGGACTGCGCCCAGTGCCTGCAGGACTCCGTGCCACAACTGCCCAAGTGCTGCCGGGGGCACGAGGGTGGCGTCGTGCATGCATACAACTGCTACCTGCGGATCCAGATATACACCTACTATGACATGTCGCTCGACGCGCCGCCGCCTTCACCTGCCAATCCTCCTCCTCTGCCGCGCCGACCCAGGGAAGCAAGTGGTTAGTGTGAACTCGCAAAACTTTCACCATCAATCTTTGGATATTAATTAATTCATAACAATCATAATTTTTTGAGACGAATCTAATGAGCCTAATTATATCATGATTAGACAACGTCATGCTACATACAGTATACAATCTCTAATAACGCATTAATTAGTCTTAATGGGTTCATCTCGCGATTTCCCGTCCGTCTGTGTAATTAATTTTGTAATTCGTTTAAATTTAATACCACTAATAGACCTTGAAAGGGCCTCCAAAAATTTCATCCGAACTAAACAAGCCCCAGTATGTAATTAATAAATTCAAAATGAAGTAAGTACATGGTAAATGTTGTCTGATACTCCCCCTGTCCCAAACTACTTGTTGTTTTGATATTTCTAGACACATTTCCTTTATTATGCACTTAGACATAAATATATGTCAAGTACACAAGAAAAGAAATGTATATAAAAAAGTCAAACCGACAAGTACTTTGAAACAGAGTAAGTATTTAGAAAAATACGGAGGATGGAGTTATAGATATCGTACTGATACGGGCGTTTTCTATGTGCGGTCGCAGAAGATGTGTCAGGATGATGGGTTTGGACACAATTTAATGCTGTTGGAGACTTTGGCGCTAGTGGCAACTAGTTATTACACAACTAAGGTTTAGCCTAGATCTTGTGCCTTTTTGTTGTGATGGTAGTCACATTGAGGTAGTTATTTTTGGTGGATACTCTACCGCAGGATATATGTTTTTTTCATCTGCTCCTTTTTTCTAGGCTTGTGTGCTGTAAGGAACGAAGCTTTTCCCTGTTTTTTACAATGCTAGCCATATGCATCTTTTTGCAGAGGCTGGAATATGGAATACCAATGTATTCTCAATTCTAAAAGTAAAAGCCCATTGTTTTTCCAAAAAAACTAATGATGGGTGTTCTCTCCTTCGTTTTAAAGCCCAGCAAAAATAGGCCTTCCATAGAAGAATGGAGGGAGTAGAAGCAACAATGTCGCCTATAGCCTATGGGCCACCAGTCCAACAGCTTCCGGCCCAAGCCAACTCGCTCTCTTCTTCCTCCTCCCCAGCCCTCTTCCTCCTCCCGCCGTGTGCACGCCACCCACCGCTGTGGCAGCGGTAGGGTCTCATCAGAGCTCCACACCCTCGGCCGCGGTGGCCGCCTCCTTACCCTCTCCCGCCCCTCCGATCCCCCGCCGCCGCCGAAACCCTAGCCACCCACGACCAAACCCTACCCGTCCACCGCCGCGAGCCTCTCCCCTGCCTCGACCTAGACCAAGTGTCGCTACCTCCAACAGGGCACTGAGCCGCTCCATGACCATATCCCCACCGCCTGGCCTGCATGCCTCCCTCGGTCGATGCTTCTACGGTCGGCGTAGTTGGAAAAGAAAATTTGGAGAGCTCGCCGGAACCCTAAACGCCATCGTCATTCGCCATCTTCGGTAGCACAAGAGCCCCCGTTCCGCCTTCCTCCGCCAGCCTAGCGGCTGCCGCCGCCGAATCCGCCACCACCAGCCTCTACCGCCCTAACAGGCTCCGTCGGGGAGCTCGGGGACCAGTGGGGAAGTGGCGGCGCGCGGTGTAGGGGAGGAGCCAGCGCATGGTAGTGGGGCAGGTAGACGATGGAGCTGACAGGCAGGTCCCACGTTCTGTCGCTGACAGGTGGGTCCACGTGGGCCCCACAGGTGCGCGATGTATGTTGACTATGGTGACTGATGATCGTGCATGCTGGACTGGAGATAAGATTCGTCATTGTGTTGACTCTAGACTCTCACGGTCCCCGTCAAAGAAGGTTGCTTATTAACTGCGTTAGTTGACAGTGATGGAACAATGCATGCCCAATAATTGATGCTGATAACTGTGATCGCCTGAAACCATACATGCAGGAAACGGGAGATCAAGAAGAAGAAATGTCATCCTTGCAGTCGTCCTTACCCTTGGAACGATACTTCTCCTCGCAGTCGTCGTTTATTACCTGCGAATTAGGAGAAGAAGTGCGGAGGAAAGGAGAGGGACATCCAAGGACGAGGACGACGGCGCCTACAGCTACTACGTCGATCCAAACAAATTCACTCTGCCACTGCTGAGGGTTGCGACCGGCAACTTCGCTCCGGAGAACAAGCTCGGAGAGGGAGGCTTCGGACAAGTTTTCAAGGTAACCTCTTCTTCCTAGACAAAAAAAAAGTTCAATCTGCTACTAAATTAACCACCTACTGTACAGCTAGCGTGGAGTTTCTGAGAAATTTGCAGATTATTATAGTATATGTTCTTCTCAGGGTAGACTTGAGGATGGACAGGCGATTGCAGTCAAAAGGCTCTCCAAGGGCTCTTTGCAGGGGTTCCAAGAGCTGAAGAACGAGTTGATTCTCACCGCCAAGCTGAAGCACCGGAACCTGGTGCAGCTTCTCGGGATTTGCCTGGAGGAGAACGAGAAGCTGATCGTGTACGAGTACATGCCCAATCGTAGCCTGGACACCCACCTTTTCGGTACGCAGCAGTACGTCCTCAATCTGTCTCTGCCGCTTGACACATCAATTCAGCCGGCGTTTCTCTGTAACTTGTCGGCTCGATCATCTCTCCGGCTTTCTCTGGCGCAGATGATGGTGGTGGTGGTGGGCGACGGCGTCGGCAGGCGCTTGACTGGAGCAAGAGACACACGATCATCCGCGGTATCGCCCGCGGCCTGCTGTACCTCCACGAGGAGTCCCGGCTGAAAATCGTCCACCGCGACCTCAAGCCCAGCAACGTCCTGCTGGACCTACACATGTGCCCCAAGATCTCCGATTTCGGGCTGGCCAGCGCGTTCCTCGCAGACGAGTCCAGAAAAGTGACCAGGCGACCGGCTGGGACCCTGTAAGTGCAGTAATACATACATACATACATACCCTAACTAGCTAGCGAAGAAGCTAGCACTGTCTACTCGATATATAATTCGATCAGTTTATTAGTTTCCACATGCATACATACGTACGTTGCCGGATGCAGCGGGTACATGGCGCCGGAGTACGCGTACTATGGGCACGTCTCGACCGAATCGGACATGTTCAGCTTCGGGGTGATCGTGCTCGAGATCCTCACCGGGCGAAGGAACACCAGCCCACCGTCAGCTGAAGACGAAGATGGCAGCGGCGGCGGCCAGAATCTGCTGAGCTACGTGAGCACCTTGCCGGCCGGCACGGCACGTCGATCGGATCGGATGAAGAAGCTCTTATCCGGCCGGCGCAAATCTTTATATCTTCAAGCAGTGGCCACACCGTGTTTACGCTATCTACCTCTGTCGTACGCATGCAGGTGTGGGAGCAGTGGCGGCGCGGATCGGTGGCGGACGTGGTGGATGCGTCGCTGGGCGGGCAGTACGGGCGGATCGAGGCGCTGGCCTGTGCCCAGGTCGGGCTGCTGTGCGTGCAGGAGGACCCGAGGTCCAGGCCCGGCGCCTCGGCAGTCGTCCTCATGCTCGATGGCCAGTCGGCGATCCTCCAGAGACCCTCCAGGCCGGCGTTCTGCGCCGGGTCCAGCGGCGGCGGCGCCACCTCGTCTGGCGGAAATGGAGTAGGGCGCAGGCCGAGTCGTTCCGCGGACGATGCTGTTTCGGAGAACGGCGTGACGATTTCGGAGCTCGAGCCGCGGTAGCGGCGGTGCAGTTTGGTTTGCTGGCTATCCGCGGTAGCGGCGGTGCAGTTTGGTATGTTGTGTTGTACCAATATTTTGCTAATGCAAGCCACTTGGACCATTTTGTCAGACAATCATGTATCATACTTAGGTATGTTTCAAGACATTGATTTAGTCTTTCTGTTTGGCCATCGGTTTGTGGGTGGTAGGATGAGCTCATGTTTAGTGTGGTATGGGTGAGCTTGAACAATTCTTGCCAAACAACACTAGTGAGGATTCTATCCCCATCTGACACAATTAAATGGGGCATACCATGGAGTTTGTATATGTTGTTCAGATAAGCTTTAGCTACTGTTAAGGTAGTATAAGGATGGGACAAGGGTATGAAGTGGGTATATTTAGAGAACTTGTCTATGACCACCAATATTGTGTCAAATGATTTGGACTTAGGTAAGCCTTCTATGAAGTCAAGGCTAACAGTGTGCCATGATTGTCCTGGAATGGGTAAGGGTTGTAGGAGCCCAAGTAGTCTATTATGCTCAGTTTTGGCCTTAGCACATACCCCACAGTTGGAGATGAATTGCTTGATATCTTCCTTCATGTGTGGCCAGTAAAATAGAGCCCTTATCTTGTGATATGTTGTTGTGACACCACTGTGGCCTCCCAACCCACTGGCATGTAGAGCTAGCATAACTGCTTCATGAGCTTCTGTATGGTTGCCAAGCTAGATTCTTCGTTTGTACCTGATGACCCCATTGACTAAAGCATATCCTTTATCATTTGTCCCTGTCAAACTGAGCTTGCAGCAACTGTTGATCTATGTGGTCTTGCTGATAAGCCCAGCCACTTGGGGGTGCATGCAGAAATAGCATTGATTTCATTTTATTTCTTGTTGTCTTGACAATGCATCAGCGGCTTTGTTTTCTAGACCCTTCTTGTATAACACTTTGTATTGCAGCCCCAATAGCTTAACAAAGGCTTTCTGCTGCATGCCTTGTTGTAATTTTTGCTCTCCCAGATGCACTAGGCTTTTATGATCTGTTGCTATTGTGAATGGTTTGTGCTGCAGATAGGGCCTCCATTTTGCACTAGTAGAAATGTTAATATCTATGGATAGTGATGTTTCATTTATTCGTCATGGAAGTGGTCTCTAACATGACAAATTTTGTAACTTCGTCACAGATAACGAGTGACGATGCCAAGCCACTAAAAATAATGACGAAACTCAGATGATCGTCACCGAACAATGAACCTGTTCGTCATAGATGAATCATTCTAGTTCTGCCCGTGAGGAACACCAATGACGAATGCAAATGAGCGTCACAGAACAATAATGTTATCGTCACAAAACAACTTGAAAAAGAAAACAAGGATCTGGTCCCACGTTTAACCACATGTAATTGTGGGTCCGACCATGGGTCCAGGTCACACATACGGTCCCACCATCCCTTCCCACAGCCAGCCGCGCCCGGCTAGGGCCCCCCTGGCCATGGCTGGCCACGTAGATTCGTCGTGATCAACAAATAAAAAATAGTCATGTTATGGATAGAAAATAATGATAAATTTATAAATTAAATTAAAGTTTTAAGTCAAATGATGATAGATTACACTAATGTCAGTAAGATCTCAAGAAAAAAAGGCTACAATAGTATTTTATCTACAATATTATTTTTATCAGAAAAACAATGGGAGCATAACATTCTTTCAGTGAACCTGTGAGCTTCTTGTTTCTTCAAATCTGAAAAGTTCAGACACAAGTTTTTATCACAAATGAATTGGCAACCTACCAGAAGAACACGTTTTAGAACTTATCTGGAATGTTCAGAAATAGGAGACACTGATAAAAAAATGGAATATTTCCTAAACGGATATGTGATTATCAACTCCATCAGCAGTATTAACTCTGAACACGAGTTTGACAGTCAGTAAAACAAAAACAATTAACAACGATAAGGTTCCTGTCCATAATTAACCAGTGTTTTCAAATTGTCCGATTTATCGCGATTTATCGTGATTTATCGTCCTTATCGCTCAGTGCATACCGATAAGGACCATCGATCCGAGTTGCACGATTAGAAATCATATCGTCCGATAAATCGTCCACTTATCGCGATAAATCGTCAGATTAGACTGAGGACGATAAGTTTTGAGGGACAAAATTGCAAGTTGAAATACATATGGAGATGAAGAGTGCTTTGCTTTAGATGAAATTTCACTTGCTTAGACTTTAAATGTGTTGTACTGCTAATGTGATGCCCAACTTTTGATGTATTAGACATTTAGACTTCATATTGTCATCATTTGAGACCTTGTTTAATTATGTGCTTGCTGCCTGCTATGGTTGGCTAGTTGCTCAGCCTTCAAAATTGTATAGTATATACTATATGGTATGTATATTAGTCCTATACTCCTTAGGACGATTATACTACCGATAAGGTCGATTAGCCTCGATTTATCAGGCTTATCGACGACTTATCACGATTAATCGTTTTATCGGTACCCTTACGATAAGGTTCGATAATACGATTTGAAAACATTGTAATTAACACACAAGTTTACAGACTTGTGACACATCTTGTGCACCTACATACATTGCTTCCAAACTACTAAAAAAGTGTCCATAATTTGTATGGGGACGGTTCAATCAATTCATCAGAAACTTCGCTAGTTTGGTAGTGAAAAAGCACATATATGAGTTATAGTTTGCTTTTGCTTTGTTAATCACTAGCATGTAGCAGTTTCTTATACAACTTTGTTTATTAGATCATTTGTGTGCAACTAAACACACAATCCAAGCATTTTTTGAAAGTTAATAAGATCCAAGCATGCATCAATCCTTCCATCCATCCAGGTGAAAGCCACAACAGAACTAATCAAAGACTTGAAGAAAGCTCCTGCAATTCATACCGTCACGAGGACAGATTGAAGAAAACTGAAAACACTAACATCAATCGATCCACTAATCCCCAACCACGACAAATCATCGATTAACCAACCAAATCACCAAACCTTGGCCAGAGGAGATTTCATCTCATTGTCATCAACGCCGGAAGAGAGCTCACCCTCGCAGCCGTCGCCATGGACACCGGTGGCGGTGGGCGAGGATGGGGCAGGGCTAGGGCGCTCTAGTTTTCGGAGTGGTAGCAGGGCGTACTAGCAGCTGATGTCGATGGTGGCGGCCGTAGCGGCAGCGCAGGGACAGCGGCGACCGGTGGCGGCCGTAGGTTTCTCAAATCTTGCACAAATTGCATTGTACCGTGAGATTAAAACCAGGGGCAGCTCGGGGGAACACAAATCGTAAGTATACTTTAGCGGTTCAACTTGGGTCCATCACATTCGTGTGATCTGGATGAGCAGATCGAACACTCACCGTGGGGGAAGAGGAGCATACGCCGGTTCTACAGGCCTCGGGTGCCGGCGAGCAGGGGAGGAGACGACCTCCGCTTGTGCTGCGGGGGCATCACCGAGCGAGCGAGCGAGCTTCCGGAGTGCCGGGGCAAGAGCGGCAGGGAGTCTGTAGGGATGTGGAGTCCAGCAGTAGCGGTGGGGCGCGCGGCGGCATCGTTGGCGATAGGTTTGCGAGCTTGCGGGTCTTCGCGGGTTTTTGCTCTTGTCCATTGAACTCTAGCGGCGTAGAGAACGGTAGTCCGCAAACAGTTTTGCAGTTGAGTCGCATGCGTCGCAAAGTACAATTTTGCAGTGCGGGTTTGCGGGCTCATTTAAGAACCCGCCCCGCCTGCAAGCCTAGTTCGCTCAAAGGATGTCCTCAGGTTTTGTTGAAAGCTTGAAATGGTGAGAAAGAAAAACAAGACATGCGAGAGATGACCTGGATTAGTGCACAACAGTGGACTTAATTGAACTGGAACAAAAGTACCATGTGAAAGGGTCTCTAGCTGAATTGGTTAGATGGCCACACTAACACCCCTAAAGTTGAGAAAATTCCTTGTATGCCACAAGAAATTACAGCTCATGAGTTCTATGTCATAAAAAATACAAATTTAAGCTCTATGCCATACCTTGTATTTTTTCATGTGCTCTATGCCATTTCCGTTACAATTTAACAGTGACGGCGTTAATGGGCTCCGTTTCTTAACGGATCGGATAATTTTATCCCTCACCTCCATCCATCCTGACCCGCTCAGCGCCTCGGCCTTTCTCCATCGACCTGTGCCCGACCCCTTTCTCCATCAAGCCTGCGAAAGCCGAAACCCTAGCCGCCGCCCCTAGGCGTCGCGCGCCCCCTCGGGCGAGGCACGGGCGCCGCATGGCTCTTGCACACACCCCCTCGGGCGGGCACGCGCGGGAGCCGACCGCGGCCCCTCGGGCAGGCAGGCGCCGCACAGGCGGGCATGTGCCGCACGGAGTTGAGCGCGCACGCGCCGCGGCCGGGACGATGGGGACAGCGGCACAGCCCGACTGGCTTCCTGAAGGGTGAGCTTTTTCCTCTCTTAATTTTGTTTTGATTTTTTTCATCCTCCATTGTCTCGATTGAAACTAGATAGAATGAATTTGATGGTCTGTCATTAACAGGATGGACCCTAAGCCAATCCTAGAACCTGTAGGAAGGACTCCACCTCATGCTATAGTTTTAACAAAGTTGTAGATTCTGATCTATGCAATTCTAAGGACTTCGTCAGAGAAATTGTGGATCAGTTACCTCATGGATATCAGGAACTGGTGCATGTTTTCTACTACAGTGATGTCACTAATGCCTCCTCACAAGTGAGAACAGATCAGGAGCTGCTTGAAATGTTTAGCAATCATGCTGATAGCAAGGTGGTGCATATGACCATTACCTACACCGATCCTAAAGACATGCCCATCTCTTGCATGTGCTTCCACCCAGAAACTTCAGAGAGACTTGACATCCCTTGCACCCCATCTATTGTTTGTCCATCTCTTGTAGCAGCAAGTCAATCAACGCAACCTACACCTTTACCTAGCTAGCCAACAACTAACCAGCCAACAACTAGCCAACACCCACCTGAACCTAGTGATGAATCTGATGTTGATCCTGATGATGATCCTGATGACGATCCTGATGATGGGATCCTTGCAAATCCTGAACCACGAAACGAACATGTTGGAGTTGATGATGAAGAGATGTACTTTCCTGCTCCTAATACACATGCGGGTGGTGATGATGTGGGTGAGGAAAGTGGGTCTGATTCCCAGTCTGACTCTGAATTTGATGTTGAATATGAGGAAGAGGATGGGCTGATTGGGCAAGATCCATTGCCACATGTGCCAATTGTAGCATATATCCTAATATGGCAGAATTTAGACTGGCGCTTTCTCAACATGCTATTAAATATGAATTTGAGTTTAATATTGAGAAAAGTGATCCAGAGAGAATGAGGGTTTATTGTTCGAGGAAGAATGAAGACAGATGTAAATGGAGGTTGTATGCTTCTGTAGATACAGATGGTGTTTCAATAAAGGTAATTGGCTGTTATAGTCACATTTTTGTTTGTTGATTAACAATTTAATCAATATTTCACTTTTGTTAATTAGTGCTTCTATGTATATCATGATAGGTGAGGAAGAATCCAAAGCCGCGGCATACTTGTTCAAGTGCAAGAACAAGTAAGGTTGTGAAGAACGCAACCAAATTTTGGATTTGTGATAAAGTCAAGGATTGGCTAATGGAGAATTCAAGTTTGAGAGCTACAGAATTGCAGCGGAGGTTAAAGGACAAGTACAAAGTTCAGGTGCCCTACAGGAGAGTGTATGATGGTAAGGAATTGGCACGTAAAGAATTATTGGGTAGTTGGGACAGCAGCTTCAATAACCTATATAGGTTTAAAGCAGAGGTTGAAAGGTGCTCTCCTGGCAGCTTTGTAGTTATAGATCATCACAAAAAACTAGAGCAGATCAGATTTAATAGGCTGTTTTTTGCTATGAAACCGTGCATAGATGGCTTTCTCAATGGATGCAGACCATATTTGGCAATAGATAGCACATTTTTGACAGGAATGTTTAGGGGGCAGCTAGCATGTGCGGTAGTTGTAGATGGACACAATTGGATGTATCCAGTTGTTGTTGGAGTGTTTGACTCTGAAACAACTGAAAATTGGAAATGGTTTTTGGAGAGGCTTAGAGATGCAATTGGAATACCACAAGGGCTAGCTATATGTACAGATGCTGGACAAGCAGTAATGGCAGGGGTCAAGGATGTATTCCCTACTACAGAACATAGGGAATGCATGTTACATTTGGTGAAGAACTTTAAGAAACAATATACTGGAAAGATCTTTGAAGACCACCTTTGGCCAGCAGCATATTCTTGGAGCCCATACTTCTTTGAGAAGCATTGGAAAGTATGGACGAAGCATATCCAGCTGCCATGAATTATATAAGGCAATCACATAATAAGATATGGGCACGAAGTCAATTCTGGACCCATTGCAAGGTTGACTATGTCACAAACAATTTAGCAGAGTGCTTCAACAATTGGATAAAGAAGATCAAGGGCTTGAATCTGGATGACTTGATGGACATGTTCAGGCAACTCATCATGAACAAGTGGGATGTTAGAAGAGACATATCAAACAAGATGAAAGGGGTCATTTTGCCACAAATCATCAAAGAGTTGAGAGAGTAGAGTAGGAATCTGGATATGGATGTACAGTGAAGTGGGGAAACTCTAGGAGAGGTTTTTGTGAAAGGTGGTAGTGGCCACAAGTGTGTTGTCAACTAACAAGAAAGGACATGTTCTTGCAGAAAATGGGATGTCACGGGCATTCCTTGCAAACATGCCATTGTGTTTATCACATCTCTTAGAGAACCATTAGAAAAATATGTTGACATGTATTACTCAGTTGAGAAATTCAAAGCTGCATATGAGGCTCTAATCCCTGCCATGCCTGATAAAGCACAATGGCCAGAATCTGACCATGGTTTTTTCATGCATCCACCACTCATCAAATCCACAGGGGGTAGAAGACAAAATGAGAGGTTCAAAGATTATACAGAAACTAGTGGCGGCACAAGGCCGAAAGGTAAACATCAATGCAATGTTTGCAAGAAATATGGTCATCGCTGGTGGAATTGCAAGGATGGTGATCCTGATTACATAGGAGCTCTTCTAGCTGAAAAGTAAGCATTTTAACATTTAATCACTATTGCATATATTGTTTATAATAACATTCATTTATTATCTTTTTTGACAGGGGTCCTCCAAAGAAAAAGAAGAAAATAACCGAACCACCAAGTGAGAGCATCATTGTACTTATTGGCTCAACACAAAAAACAATGCAATTTCCTCCAAGGTATGAATCTGTACTGTAGATGGGCATTCGGGCCGCCCGGCCCGGCCATAGCCCGGGCCTAGGGTGGCCCGCTAAACTTCGTGCCGGGCTAGCCCGGCACTGATTCCCACCGTGCTGTGTCGTGCCCGGCCACGGGCTGTGCCACCGGCCCAAGCCCGGGCCCGTCGTGCCATTTCGTGCCGGGCCCGCCCGAGGTAGCCCGGCCCATCGCGCGCCCACGGGCGGCCTGGAGCCCGTAGCCGTCTCTGGTCCAGACCGCGGCACCGCGCCGGCAGTGGAGAGGACAGCGGGGGCGCGGGGCGGTGGAGAGCAGGGGTAGGGGAGGGGCGAGTCGCCCGTCGGCCATCGTCGGCGGCCGGCCTGCCGCTGATCTGCGCAGGGGGAGCCGGGAGGCATGGAAGGTGGCGGCGCTCAGATCTGGAGGGCTCGGAGTTGAGGCTAGAGGATGCGGTGGAGGAGAGGGAGAGGGGAGCGGGCAGCGGCGCACGGTAGTGGTGGAGGAGAGGAGGAGTAGCGAGCGCCGCCGCTCGTTGGGGAGGCCGGCGGCCTGAAGCCGCAGAGTAGCGCCGCCGCCGCCTCCTAGCTCCAAGCGCTACGCCCTGCACCGCCGGTCGCCAGGCGTTCGAAGCCGCAGGAGAGAGCCGCCCGCGGAGGTAGGGCGGAGAGGAAGGTGAAGCCGGAGGGCGAAGCACCGGCCGCCGGAGCTGCTGGGGAAGGGGAGGCGTCACCGCGTCAGGCGTCAGGGGGGCAGACGGGGGAATCAACGGAGGGGTAGGTGGAATGCGCCGGGGACGGGGGAATGAAGGGGAATGGCTGTGCTGGACTGCTGGGCTATGTTGTTTTTGTTGGGGCCTTAGGGTTGGGGGTGGGGTTAGCGGGCCTTAGCGAGTCGATACTGTTCCCGGCGTGCCGGGCCGGGCCGCCCGGCGTGCTGGGGTGGCGGCCCACGCCCGGGCACGGCTAGCGGGCCGGGCCAGCCTGGGCACGGTGGAGAGCGGGCCGTGCCGTGCTTGGGCCGGGCCAAATTACCGTGCTTCCGGGCGGGCCGCCGTGCTGCGGGTCAAATGCCCATCTATAATCTGTACATTGAAAATATTTTTCTGCAGCACTTAATATGATAGCCATTTCCTGATTACACATTTTGTATGACAGCCAAAATGCTTCAGCTAGTGCTTCAGCTAGTTTAGGATCTGGACTCTCTTTAAGGTATATCTGTAGCACTTCATAATTTCACATTATTAATATGAAATCACAACCATAATTTGTCGATCTAATTTGTCCTCATGTATGAAACTCATGTGCAGGTCTAGAAGTGGCTCAAACCAACCAGAGCTACTTTCCATTGAGTACTCCATGCTGCCTACACGTGAAAACACACCACCACCTCCTGTCGCCAAACCTCCAGGAGAGAAAAAAGCTAAAGGGAAAGCAAAGGCAGCAGGAAAGAAGAAGAGCAACCCAAAGAAGAAGAAGAAACAGGTTACAGCGCCACATGATAGTCCAGCTATGGGTACTAGAAGCAAGACAACCCCCCAAAAGCATAGCCCTGCAGCCCATACCAGAAGCAAAAGGAAGCTTTCACTTCCAGATTTGAATATATAGTTAATGCAAATCATTATGTTTGGGCAGCAACTTGATGTGTCATATTTTGCTTGGCCTTTGGAAGACCTCTAGTTTATGTACTGTTATTTTGCTGGAACTAAAACATGTTGTTGCTACCTCTTTTGGCATGTATGGGCGGCTGGTATGGCCTTTGAAATACCACTTTTAGAACCTTTCGTTGTTGCTGGGTGCTGGCATGTAGACCTGGGTAGCAAGTGGATATTTTGGCATGTATGGCCTTTGCAATGATGTATGTTTGAACACCTAAAAGTGGTTGTATGAACATCATTATCAGTTTGCAATGAATATGTATGCTTGAACATCTAAAAGTGGTTGTATGAACATCATTATCAGTTTGCAATGAATATTAAATATTTCATCTCTATGGTTGGTTTTTCATCTCAACCTGGCATGTATGGTTGTTTTTTATACTTCCAGTGATATATCATTTGCAAAGAATTTTAAATATTTTAAACTTCCAGCCAGGGGTATTTTAGTCATTCCGCCCTCTATTTAACAGCTCAGTTAGAGCTCAGTTAGTGAATTGTAACGGAAATGGCATAGAGCACATGAAAAAATACAAGGTATGGCATAGAGCTCAATTTTGCATTTCTTATGGCATAGAGCTCATGAGGTATAATTTCCTATGGCATACAAGAAATTTTCTCCCTAAAGTTCTAGATTCGACTCCGTGGTGGGAGCAAATTTCAAGCTGGGCCTCACGTGTCATACTAACGGACTAACCAAAGCACAAGTCAAGGCTCAGCCCAGATTGTAGCTATGATTCATTTGTGTCCTCCTACCTGCATTGCAGTAGCCCAGTAGTAGCCCAGTGGCCTAGTTTTAAAAACTCGTGAGCTGTCCTACCCTGTAGGTCGAATTTTTTATTGTTAGCACCATTAAAAATTTAGAGGATTTTTAATATATTCATATGATGCCTGATATTTCAATAGCATGAAAACTAACTAATGTATGGATCTTCTTCTTCCCACTGTAGTTTTCTAAAATAAAAATTGTTTTAATGTTGGCAATACCGAGGATGACCAAGGCCTCTTGTTGCCAATCATGATGGTGACAGTCATGCCGTGCTTCACGTCCTGAGTCGTGATGCCATTATGCCACCAACTGGCAGATAGCATATGTGGTACAGGGTTGTACCATCTACAAGCTTCATGGTAATCTAGCACATGTCACTAATAGTTGTGCACAAAATGCAAAAGGTTAATCAGATTAGAGGAACTCATTATACCAGGAATTACATGTAGACTTCCTCAGTCCCAAAGTAAATCAATTTCTAGAGACTGCCCCTGTTGTGTCGGGCGGCCCAGTTGGACATCTATACCCGTGTTCATCCAGCCATCCAGGTCCTGCAACCCATTCCTCCTCATGCTTATAGGATTTCAGCAGCCTCCCCAATTTCTCTTCTACGAAGGTACGCCGGCAGAAGTTTTTGGGCTCCCGATGGTCTCAGTTCGAGGAGCCTGAAGGACTGTGACCGAAGACTGCAGACGTGCCTTGCCGAGACCATCGCTTACTGTCTGCGCTGTACCACCTCGATGAACGATGCAACTTAACACAAATACACGCGGCTGCGTTTGCGGCTGTATGGAAGATTGCACAATGGTCTCTTTGCCAGCTCAGTGCTCTTTGTTGGAATATAATGTAGGGTGCAGAGACATCGACCTTCAGACATGAATAGCATTGAGTGGAGACAGTTAAGACTATCCTGAATGCCTACCATGCTCACCGGTCATGTTCATACGGAGAAGCATATGCGTTATCAGAGATCCAGAGTGCTCATACTGCCCGCACATCTGTATCCCAACTCCTCTAGCTCATAGCTTTCTCCTTTGTGGATCCTATTTTATTGCCTCTTTGTTAAGTGGACATTGTACGCTGGATAAATCAATTAATTAAAAGGAACAGAGGGCAGAGTTTGGTGCATCATTAAATGTGAGGTTCCTATATATAGATTCAATTTTGCACAAGCTTCTCCAAATGCTCGATTTCCATCTAACTTTAAGTACTGTGACTAGAAGTCATCACGTTTTCATCACCGTGGTCATTTTTTCATTTGATTACAGTACATCATGAGTTCATGACTGATGATACACTTGTTCATAATTTGCTTTACATGTTCATAACTGTAGGAATGAAAAAATAACTTGGTACACGTTGGAACACACAAGAGTATCTAGCTAGTTGATCTCAAAACACACTGCTTTGTGTGTCGTCAGATTTTTACTCTATTTTTACAAAAAGATAAAGTGTTTTAAATGGGTAAAATTAAATACTCACGAGAGAGGATAATTTAGACCCGGGACCAAAGCCTCTTTAATCCCGGGTCTACCATGTGTTGTTACCAGCTTCTAGTACAACAAACTTTAACCCTCGCATATGTCCTTGAATGTCCATTTTAAGTTTTTTTCCTCATTTTTTAGGTGTTAACGGAAGGGGCGAAACTCACCTGGGTTTTCATTCATTGGCCCAAAACAAGCCCATTAGAGAGTTTACACAGGTTGTTACAGGGGAAAAAATACATCACAAGGTTTGCATTGCCTTTGACAAAATCATGCACCAGGAAAATCCTATTTGAGCCCCTGAACGCATTTGAGAAAATCATGCACCAGGAAAATCATGTTGTCGGTGTTAGGATTAGTCCCGACACTAACTAGTGAGATACGTTGTGATCAGCCTCTCGATGGTCGGCGCAAATGGCAACACAAGGACACGAGTTTATCCTGGTTCCGGCCGTGGGGCCGTACGTCTAGCAGATAGCGCGTGCGCGCTGTATGGTGCCTGTAGAGGGGGGCTACAAGCAAGGCGGGAGAGGAGGAGGAGCCTCCAAGTCCCTGCTAGATGATTGAAGCAAACTGCCAATATCAGGAGATGCAAAAATGCGAATGTGAGCGTGTGATTGTAGGTGTGGAAAATGCGATGCCCGCAGCTGGGCGGCTGCCTCCTCCTTTTATAGGCCAAGGGGAGGCAGCTTACAGACGTGCTGCATGGTATTTTGCACAGTATCGTTGTACCGGCGTGCAGTGCTCGCGGCGTGACGGTTGTCCTGGCGAATCCTGGCTCCTGCGGGCGTCGTGGCGGCTCCTTACTCGCCTGGGGACGGTTTCAAGGGTGGTCTTGCCGGCGTCCGCGTCTGGTCGTCATCCGTACGCCGGTTCGAGGCTCTTGCTGAGGGGAGAATTTTGGTTGCACAGGGGCCGGCATGGTGACGTCCCGTCGGAACAGGGCTCCACAGCGCCGGGAATGGCTCCACAGCGCCGGGGATGGCTGCACAGGGTCGGGGATGGCCGCGCAGGGCCGGAGATGGCGGAAAGGACGCGCTTCGCTCACCCTGCTCCATGGCGCCGCCCCGATCATGCGCCTGGTCGCCGGTCGTACGCCTTTCGAGGGTGCCCCCATGCTTTTTCGAGGGGCTCGACGTGGGCGGAAAGACGGGAGCAGGCGGCACAGTGCTTTGGAATGACACTGGCCTCTCCGCACAGTGTGTGTGTGTAGTGCCCGCACAGCGCCGGGGATGGCTGCATAGTAGCGGACTGACTGCACAGTGATGGGGCCAAATTCCCGGGCGGTGTCAGTGGTGCGGCGTGGTGAGGATTCGTCTTTTGACCGTGGCGCCCGCGGCGCATCAGGGCATTTAATGCTCCTGTCGGGAGGGTTAGGCGAGGCGTCGTGGGTCGAGGAGGAGCCTCGAGCGAGGTGAAAAATAGCTCGAGGGGTGTCGGACCCTCGAGCGAGGCGGAGGTCGATTCGTGGGTCGTTTGACCCTCGAGCGAAGCGGAGATTGACTTGAGGGTGGCCGGAGCTCTGGTTAGATGGGCCTTGGGGGCCGCTGGACCGTGGTAGGCCGTGGGCCTTACGCATGTTTTGAGTAGTGGTTAGATCGCGAGGTGTTTGTGGTTTGCATTTCAAGAGGGTGGTTTCCCCCTTAGTTAGGGGACCCCTTGTGGCCGTCCCCAACAGTAGCCCCCGAGCCTTTGCCGAAAATGGTGCAAAGTTTCGCAAAGGCTTTTTTTTAGCATAAGTTTCGCAAAGGCTGATAGCTTCCTGTAGGACTTTCTTCCCCTTGAGTATGTGCGGTTTTCCATGGGGGTGCGCTAGTGCACCCGCGGGTGTAGCCCCCGAAACCTTGGAGGAGTGCGTGCACTCATGCAAGGTTTTATAATCATTGAGCGATGGGCTCGCGGCGCGTTTGTTTCAGCTGGCCTCGGCGTTATTCCAGCCGGCCTCGGCAATCTACGGTGCGAAGCAGCATCGACCCCATTTGGAGCAAGCTCTTGGGGGATTTCGCTCACGATTTTGGGGGGGGGGGGGGACGACCCTTCACGGATTTCTTGTAATCGCGCGACACGCTCAGAGGGTGTGGCCGTGCGGGTAGCCCCCGAGCCCTGGCCCGAATAGGGGCGATCGGGGTGAATCCTCGGCTTTGCTTTGCGACCCTCGTCACCCTTCCACAGGGAGGAAGGGTGGAGCGATCCATGCTTCCCATCGAGCAGGCTACGAGTCACGGATGCTTCGGCGAGCTGTTAGCGGGTAGTTCAAGTGGACGCCCGTGCCCTATTCGATAAGGGTCGGCTCGTGGTCCGGAGACACGTCCATAAGAGCACTTGCAGAGGTTTGCTAGGTAGGGCTCGATCCCGTTCGATAGGGACCGAGGGCGCGGAAGATCTCCCTCGATGGGATCCCTCGACTAGCTGCCTTTGTCTGGCCTTGAACACGAACTATGGGGCGCCCCTGAACTTCACGTCCGGGGATCGGCTTGATCGCACACGCCCTGGTCGTCCCTGACTTTGTTGACCTGAAACGCCTGTTCAAATCTTCCACAGGTCAGGGCTCGAATCTCTGATCAGTAGGACCTTGTGGGGAGCATCACGCGTCCCCGTCTTTGTTGACTGTGGCACCCATCGAACCCTTGTCGGGCCAGGCTTCAAACCACCGATCAGTAGAGGCCTCGTTAGGAGGTGCATCTGTGGCGCCCATCGAACCCTCAGTGGGCTAGGCCTTAGCCACTGACCAGTAAGAGTTTCGGGGTGAGGCGTCGGGCGCACCTCGGACCACGCTTTCGAGGGCTATCTCGAGCAAGCGCATTCGAGGGTGCCTCTGACCCCCCTGAGCACCCGTACAGATCCCTCTCGAGGGGTCAGTCCTTGAACCCCTGTTTGATGGGACTTGAGGGGTCACCTTCTCTTGGAAGGGACCCCCGTCTTTTCGTTTCCAGCCGTGGACCTGGCCTGGCCGTTCACGCGCGGTCGTGGCCGGCGTGGCATTTCATGGACGTGTTGGGCTCGCCTTTTTAGGCGGAGCCGTGCAAGTGATTGGCCCTTTGAGGCGGCGCGCGGCGGTTCGCGTTTTTACCGCGCCGTTATGATGGTGCCCGCGCGTGCGCGCGTTGGTTTCGGAGTGGTGGGGCCCGGGCGGCATCTATCGCATTAACTGCGGCTGCACGCCCTGGCCCCAGCCGTTCGATCCCCCCTTATTCTATATAAGACGGGAAGTGAAGGGGGAGAATCTTACCTTAGCCATTCGCACTTGCCGCTCTTTGCCTTCTTCCCTCTGCACCCATTGAGCTCTGTCGCGGGAGTCCTGAGTGCGCCCGTTCGCTTCTGCCATCTCCGCTCTCGTCTTCCACCTCACGTCCCTCATGTCAAAGGTCCAGTACCTTGAGGCTCTACCGTGGGGCGGGTCGAACATGGATGCGCACACTCTCCAGGGGCTCGTCACTGGCAGGCAGTTGACGGCCAACACCGACCCGAGCTGGCCGGCATGGATCATCCCGCCGGCGCGGCACCAGGAGCCGCACCCCCCGGAGGGGTATGTTGAGCTTCGCTCGCCTGCACGAGCAGGGGTTCAATGCCCTGGCCAGCCGGTTCATGCGTGGGTTGTGCTACTACTACGACGTAGAGCTGCACAACTTCGCCCCCAAGCCATTTCGTAGGCGGCGACCTTTGTAGCTGTCTGCGAGGGGTTTCTGGGCGTCCCCGCTCAGTGGGACTTGTGGATTCACCTCTTCCGGGGCGAGCTCTTCACGATGCCCACCGGGTCGAAGGGAAAGCGTCGGCCCGTTCACGTCGGCGGGCTCACGTTCGCGCTGCAGGAGAGGGGGAACGGCATGTACCCGGCCTGCAACATGACAACCAACAACTCGGACTGGGACAAAGGGTGGTTCTACCTTCGCAACGATGGTGCTGGGCACCCACCTTATACCGGCAAGGTGCTGACCGACCGCCCGTTCAACTGGGCGCTCGGGGTGTCGGATTCCGGGTGGCGGAAGAAGCTCGATCCCTACCTGAAGGCCCTGCGGACCTTGATGCAGGC
This sequence comes from Cenchrus fungigraminus, assembly GCA_036936925.1. Classification (NCBI taxonomy): domain Eukaryota; kingdom Viridiplantae; phylum Streptophyta; class Magnoliopsida; order Poales; family Poaceae; genus Cenchrus; species Cenchrus fungigraminus. The sequence continues at coordinate 19,492,154 of CM072774.1, forward strand.
GGGATTGAACGCGGCGGCCGTCATCGCGCAGTTCCACTGGCGGCGAGTGATCCCCTCATGGAGAGGGCACTCCCCATCTACGAGATGGAAGAGGGCGCGGATCCTGATGCGCTGGAACGCTCGCGGCTGATGGCCGAACCCTTCGCCCCGGGGTACGCGGCCCAGAGGGCGAGGCGCGCGGTGGACACCAAGAAGGTGTTGTGCGACCCCGACGAGGTGCTGTGGTCGCCCAGGATGCGTCTTGAGGACGGGTATATCCCGTTGGTAAGGAATCTCTACTGATCTTGTTGATTTCGAGTTAATTTTGGCTTCGACTACTAACCGTTGATGGTTATGGTGATGGCAGCCGGAGATTGAGACGAGTGCCTACTGCTCGGATCCTCCTACGCCCAACTCCCACGCGGCCAACCGCGAGCGGCAGCAGGAGGAGAAGGCGAGGGCGGACGCCCAGAAGGCGAGGGCGGACGCCTAGAAGGCGAAGAAGCAGAGGCGCCAGGAGTGCCGCGAGGCGCATAGCCTGGTGTGGGTGCAGCGGGAGAAGGAGGGTCTCTCTCTCCCGCCGACCCCTGAGAACACGAGCAGCAGCAGCTGCGGTAGGGGGTGGTCCCCTGTCGAGAGTGAGGAGGAGGAAGAAGAGGTGGTGTCCTTGGCCCCGGGGGCCAAGAGCAAAGAAGTTGTTGTTTAGTCTGCACCTTCGACAGCGCGGGCTCGTGTTGCGCCTGCCTCCGCGGCGGGCGCGGCGTCGGCCGATGAAGGTGCTCGTTCCGGGGGCGCGCCGCCCCCGAAGGCCTCGTAGAAGCGCAAGCGCCAGGTGGCGGTCCAACGGTAAGCCTTGCGTTGGCTATGTTTTCGCGTGGGTTTGTCTAATCGGGATCTTGATGCTTCTCTTTCCTTTCTGTCAGCCGTGCCGGCGCTCCAATCGCGCCCGTGCTGGCGCCGGCCAAGGCACTGAGGGCGGGGGCGCGCGATGCGCCCTGCACGACACGGCCCTGCTCGGTGAGGGTGCCACGTCCGACGGCGGCGCAAGCGCCGCCCCCTCGAGCGACGGTGGCGCAGGGCACCGTGCGGGAGGAGGAGCAGTCCTGCGCGGTCAGGATGGGGATGAGGGACAGTTCGAGGGGCGAGGCCCCTCGAACTGGTGGAGAGAGGTAAGTTCTGCCAGTGGCGGACGTGGTCCAGCAGGCGGACCCGGCCCGTGCTCAGGATGCGGTCCCGGCCACGGGCGACGAAGTGTGGGAGCAGGCGACGCTCAGGTTTGCGCCTGGAGCACCACAGGCATGGCCCAGAGGCCCGCAGGGAGCCGGTGCGTCCTCCTCGCGTCAACCCAATACCAGAGGTCCTCCCGGAGGGTGGTGTACCGGACTCGATCAGCATGAGGCGGCCAGTCGAACTTCATGGGTGTAGCTCGTGCTGGTTGGTGAGGCGCATGAGGTAGCCGTTCCCCGTTGCCTGCAAATTCAGGCTCCCGAACCGGACTTCGAATCCGGTCGGGAAGGGGTCGGAGCTCCCCCAGGTGTACCTCTGGGACGTCATCTCGGTGCGGATCACCATCGAGAATGCTGGTGGGGAGTCGATCACAACACGTGTCCCCTACCTGGCGCGCCAACTGTCGGTGTTAGGATTAGTCCCGACACTAACTAGTGAGATACGTTGTGATCAGCCTCTCAATGGTCGGCGCAAATGGCAACACAAGGACACGAGTTTATCCTGGTTTCGACCGTGGGGCCGTACGTCCAGCAGACTGCGCGTGCGAGCTGTATTGTTTTGCACCAGGGGTGCCTGTAGAGGGGGGCTACAAGCAAGGCGGGAGTGGAGGAGGAGCCTCCAAGTCCCTACTAGATGATTGAAGCAAAGTGCCAATATCAGGAGATGCAAGAATGCGAATGTGAGCGTGCGATTGTAGGTGTGGAAAATGCGATGCCCGCAGCTAGGCGGCTGCCTCCTCCTTTTATAGGCCAAGGGGAGGAAGCTTACAGACGTGCTGCATGGTATTTTGCACAGTATCATTGTACCGACGTGCAGTGCTCGCGGCGTGACGGTTGTCCTGGCGAATCCTGGCTCCTGCGGGCATCATGGCAGCTCCTGTACTCACCTGGGGACGGTTTCGAGGGTGGTCTTGCCGGCGTCCACGTCTGGTCGTCATCCGTATGCCGGTTCGAGGGTTTCGCTGATGGGAGAATTTTGGTTGCACAGGGGCCAGCGTGGTGACGTCCCGTCGGAACAGGGCTCCACAGGGCCGGGAATGGCTCCACAACGCCGGGGATGACTGCACAGGGCCGGGGATGGCCGCGCAGGGCCGGAGTTGGCGGAAAGGACGCGCTCCGCTCACCCTGCGCCATGGCGCCGCCCCGGTCATGCACCTGGTTGCCGGTTGTACGCCTTTCGAGGGTGCCCCCATGCTTTTTCGAGGGGCTCGACGTGGGCGGAAAGACGGGAGCAGGCGGCACAGTGCTTTGGAATGACACTGGCCTCTCCACACAGTGTGTGTGTGCAGTGCCCGCACAACGCCGGGGATGGCTGCATAATAGCGGACTGACTGCACTGCCGGGGTCAGATTCCCCAGCGGTATCAGTGGTGCGGCGTGGTGAGGATTCGCCTTTTGACCGTGACGCCCGCGTCGCATCAGGGCATTTAATGCTCCTGTCGGGAGGGTCAGGCGAGGCGCCGTGGGTCGAGGAGGAGCCTCGAGCGAGGCGGAGATTCGCTCGAGGGGTGCCGGGCCCTCGAGCGAGGCGAAAAAGTGCTTGAGGGGTGTCGGACCCTCGAGCGAGGCGGAGGTCGATTCGTGGGGCGTTTGACCCTCGAGCGAAGCGGAGATTGACTTGAGGGCAGCCGGAGCTCTAGTTAGACGGGCCTTGGGGGCCGCTGGACTGTGGCAGGCCGTGGGCCTTGCGCGTGTTTTGAGTAGTGGTTAGATCGCGAGGTGTTTGTGGTTTGCGTTTCTAGAGGGTGGTTTTCCCCCCTTAGTTAGGGGACCCCTTGTGGCCGTCCTCGACACATGTACGTAGGAGCCCCTGAAGTAAAAGCAGGTGTAGGAAGAATAGACAAGGATCAAAGACCATGAAAAGATGGAGCTAAGTCAGATTATTCAAGCAAGTTAAGCTATAGTGTAAGATGGTTTTGGAAACAGGAACACGGAATCTATCTTTTGGTTCTCCCATGTCTTAATGCTAACCTTTTTCGGCTGCAAACTCCATGCTTTTAATTTGTTGTTATCAGTTTTTAGTACTTGATCAGTTGAAGTGCCATGTATAGGGAGTAAGACTGTTGGCAATGCGCATATGACGAAGCAAGCATTATTGGCCACATTTGATTGCTTGTTTATTTCTGTTCTCGATCTCATTTTATTGCCTTCGTCGGAGGTGCATCATTGGGTAGCCTACTAAACGTCAGATTTCTATAAATTCAGTTCCCTACAAGTTTCTATATGAATGCTCTGCATCTAACTTCCAAATACTATCTTAGGAGTAGATACATTAATCATCATGACCATTCATCCATCTTGTTGTCTAATGCATCTGAATGGTACGATTCTGTTACCAGAACACGTTTTACCGATTTTTTTTTATTTTGTAACTCCTTTTAATCTAAAATTTTAATAATAACCCATCTCAAATTAAAATTCCAAGAACTAGCCATTTTGGTTGTATCAAGATTCGTCACCCATCTAATACTTGAGTCATGCCGAAAGATAGAAGTTTGCTGCCAATGCAAACAGTGAAGAATCCTAAAACTATTCCTGATACCTACCAAGCTTAATTTTTTTTATTTGAGAATACCTACCAAGCTTAATTAATGAGTGCTCTTCTGAGAAATGAGGCATGGGCGAGACCTGAACCATCTTCGAGCAACTTATATATCTCTACCACATCCAACTTCCCAAGCTATTTATACTAGTATACTCTGGGGTATTACACATGCACCACAATAGACTGAAATTTGAGTAGTAGTGGGCTACGGTACAAGTAGAACACGATCAAATGTTAGATAGGCAATGGTTTTCCAGTGGTATTCATGTTTTTCAGTAGCATGCGAATCAACTACCAGAGGTACTGTCATTGTTTCCTCAGTTTTGCACATGAATCACAAATGCAGCTTATCGATGCATTGTGTACTCCTTATATATAAGTCCTTATACCAGCGTGATCAGTCCTGCTCTCAATTCCTTCAACCTAGCTATTGTACACAGTAATATGTATACTTCAAACCGTTTATATGTGTCTATAGTAACACTCTCTCCACTCTTAGATATATGACATCATTGACTTTTTTAAAAAACTTAACAAAAATTATTTACTCAACTAGTGTAATGCCCGTGCGTTGCTACGGACAATTAAAAGATCATGCACATAATGAAGGCACTTCACATAGAATGTTTACCATTCATAATATAATGTCCACACTAACGACAAGGTTTTCATGACAAAAGTCTCATGCAAAGGGATTCAAAAGTCTCAAGCAAAGATACTCATGCTTAACAAGGCATGTCTCCCATCCTACAAATAAGATATATCTTGCTGAAATAGTTCTTGCACTTCTCTAAGGAAAACTTCTGGACATTCATTTTCAAGGCTCTTCAGCATGTCCAACAAGAATTCTGCTCTTAGTGAAAGTGACATCTGTGCATGATTACAGGCAGTAAATTAATAAGTTAATTATTCATCCAGACCACCAAATATACATAGAGGATATATATGCTTACAGGGTTGAGGAGCAATCTTCCGCCATTCCACTTCTTCAGATATAATTATATACAAGAAAGCCTGATAATTTCCTGGAGAAGAATCAATGTTTAGTTGTTTCAAATAAATGAAATGACTATTTCATAGGAAACACGAAAAAATACACATTATTACCAGTTATTACTTCTAGGAAGCCATTTTGGGAAATCACGATACCAGCCAGAGATATCATCATTCCACAAAGGATTTGCAAATTTCATAGCAAGATTGAAATGATTGGCAATATTACATAAAGTAGATATATATGGCATGGTTCGATTAGTCCCTGTGTACTTTAGATTTGGAGCAAGTGGATCCATAATATACACAGTTCTTTTACTCATATCTATTATGAATAAAACATATAGCCTATCTCGATGATAAGGCAATAGAACCTGAAACAAAAACCACTGTCAGTGCAAAATGAGCAAACGAATTTGAAAGGAGTTTACGGAACATATATCTTACAGTGCTGCAATCTTCAACATCGCAGCGCATGTAAGGCCAACATTGAAGCAATTGTGCCAATTCTTTGTGCCCGTGCTAACGCCACGGCCTTATTTAGTGCGAATGTGCCAGGTAATGAAATGGTGCAAATACACCTTTTAACCAATATAGAAGCCCATAGTAAACACTGCTCTAGCCATGCATATATAGTTTCACATCAGACATATAGTGGATTCAGAAATAAAGGAAAAAATCACAATGTCTGCTGCTAATCTGTCTTTCTGGAAACACGGTCTCACTGAATTTACTACACATTTTGGGCATTCATGCTAAAGGGAAAAGTGGTTATCTGGGTAGCCATGTGATTTTTAAATGGCAACCAAATCTATATCCTCACAAGTTGAAGCAGTCTGCACAGATCCTAGAGATACTTGAAACCCAGTTGCCTCTCCAAGCGACCAGAGAGCACATTTCCATGATAAATTGTGACCTGTAAATGTGTCGGGATAACTTTTAAAAAAATAGCAAATACACAGATGATCGGACCCAAGGTTCATGGAGCAACTTACATTTTCGAAATTGCAAATAATATATACTTTTAGTTATTTTTATATCATTTCACCTACGAAAATCTTTATTACTCTGTCCAAACTTGATGTCCTGACCTAAAAGCATCATGGTTGAACTTAGAAGGACAGAAAAGTGAAAGAACCTACACTCCAAGTTCCTGTGCGATCCAAATGTGTAGAAGCTTCAATTATTTTATTTGGTCGCAGCTTCCATTAGAGAAATGACGGTTTAAAACGTAATATTCACAATCTAAATGGGACCAAGATTTCTAACATAACACAATCTAAATCAGAAAGTCACGAAACCAGAAAAATGGTAAATTCTGTAAGCTGAAGCGAGTAAAGTTCATAACAATAATTATTAAGCCACAATGTTACGTGCAGAAGTGAAATTGTATTTTCTTCACCAATTGTGCTTGCTCATTGAACTCAACAAACTATTCCTCTGTGAAATTCCCCTAGAAAGAAAACACCATTTTCAAAAAACAACAAAAAACATCAGTTTTAAATTTTGACAGCAAATCCAATGAAATTTATTTGTCCAAAAGCACCAGCCTGGACATATATGAGGAAAAAAATAAATGAAACTAAATATTCATGTATGGGAAAAGGCAAAAAATAACCCAGCTAATGGAATTGACCCCCACAAACCTAATCAGGGTGATTCATATTGGACATGTAACTATCTACTAGACTTGCTACAGATAGCTCATCCGAAATCAACAGAAATGTAAGGAGTTAATTAATTGCCTAAGCAAAGGGCATTTGATGCCTCAGATTGAGCATCATGCACTTAGCTCAGCTCTGGAGGATGGAAGGTATAGTGTCTAGCACTACACTGTCACTCTATCTGCGTTCAGCATAAATGATGATGCCCCTAACTGAATTTGAAAAAAAAAAGATCACTATTAAAAAGACCATGAGTTCATATCATTTTAGTGGGCAACTTGCCAAAACTTTGGCTGCTTGTATGTCTAAAAAATCAGGTATGATTTATTGAAACTACAACGAAGCAATTTGCAATCAACAAAAATGGTATTGCATTCAGCTATTTTTTACAGCCAGCAGAAATATGTAAATAGCAATTCACATACAAAGTTATCAACAAAGTCAGTAAGGAGATTGCTTAGCAAAATATGTGAACGCATAAAGATGGGGATACACCATATTACCTTTGTTAATTCAGTGTTGGATGTACCACATGGATCTATCGCCTTTAGTTTATCTATTTCAAGCTGCAAGAAAAAGAAAGGAAAGCTTTCGTAATCAGTGCTACAAGAGGCAAGAACATTGTGCCTCTTTGAACATATATAATGTTACGCAAATAATGGACAAATTACACAAATGAAGTCAGAAGTCACCTTGGTAGAATCTTCAGTAGCATAAAGCCATGAACAATGAAGTTCATATGTATGCACTATGCAGATTGCAGAGATGTGGAGATATGTAATACCTGAAGGAAAAAACTCACGTAGGGGATCAAATAGCTGTCATCCATGTAGGCCCGTAGCATGCCGGTCTCAAGGATCTTGTTGGCCTTCATGGATTGGAGGTGCAGAGAAAAAACGCCATCCCCCATGTCCAGAAAAATTGTGTTGCCGTCCTCATCGAACCCCACTGCATCTGCTCTCTTCACCGGAGGTGGAGAAGATGACGAAGCCACTGGGGCTGGTGGTGGTGGCAGGAGCGCGTCAAGGTCAAGTTCGTCAAGGTCAAGTTCTCCACACTCCTCCCACGCCAGGGTGTCTTCTTCCTCGGTGGCGACGGGGGCAAAGAGGCAAACAGATAAAGGCTGGACTCAAACGCGGCGGCGAGGCGAAGCTCGCCGTCCGCTGCCCGGAATACTTGAACGCCGCCGGGGACGGGAGGTGCGACGCGATTTGGAGGGGATGGCCCCGGAGCTCCAGCCACCGCGCCCCGGGAGCTCCGGCTGCCGCGCCTCCGGAGATCCTCGCCACCGCCGGGGACGGGAGGTGCGACGCGGTGGGGAGAGAAGGGGACGACCCTGAGGGCTCCTGCCGCATGAGCCCCGGGATCTCTGGCTGCCGCGCCTCTGGAGATCCCGCCGCCGCCGAGGACAGAAGGTGCGATGCTGTGGGGAGGGGAGGTAGAGGACGGGAGGAGAGGATGAAAAATGAAGCGACGGGGAGGGGAGAGGAGAGGTGTCCCCGCCTTCGCCGCCGCCCCCGTCCGCGTCTCCGACCTTGTCGCCGCCGCCGCCGCCGCCGCCGCCGCCCTTCCGTCTCCTCGCGTGCAGGGGGGCATCGTCATCGCCGCCGCCCTTCCGTCTCCCAGGGTTTACCATACCGAACCGGACCTCCGAACCGCCGGCCTTCGGTTTCGGTAAACCGGTCGGTAAGCCGCGGTTACCGCTAAAAACCGAACAAATTCAAAAAATCAAACCAAAAGGGCAGTACAAACGGTTTACCAATCGGTAAGGACCGGTTACCACTCGGTTTCCTCGGTAAACCGGCTTTACAGACTTAAATACCGAAACTATTTTCGTGGTTCCCCGGTGGTAAATTAATGAAAATTTTAGCATAACCTATGCGTATATTAATGTAAAGGACCTCACAAAACCTCACCAAAGGAATAATATCATAGTTTTGCATACAAACAATGTCATAGTAATAATCGTGCATACAATACCATAGTGATAGCGATAATCGTGCATACAATCCCATGGTACGCTGCAATTGAGCCTCCTCATCATCTTCTGCATTGGGTAGTTTCCCTCGGCTGCCACCGCCTCCTTTCTCAACCACTCTCGATTCCGATCAAGAGTTGCCTTCTTAGTCCTCTCAATCTCACGCTGAAAGTAGTCCCGCACATCTGGTGGCACATTCCTGCAATGGAGCACCTGCGTCCCTTTTCCAGCCAAATGTTGTTTGAATCTAGTCGCACCACCTCCACCTTTGTGCATATGACAATACTTGCATCGCCATCCGGGGTGCTGATTTTCACCGTGTTCCCATACAACATCTCTAGATGACATTGTGTATCTGCATAAATGGACAACATCCACAAATCAATAACCTGAATAATATACCTAAATATGCTCTAAATATCTACATCCTAAATCAAATCATATATACAACTAAATTTGCTCTACCAAAATCATATATATACCTAAATGAAATCTACATAAATCATATACGAACCTAAATCATGTAAACACCTGAATCAAATCATATCTACATCCTAAATCAAATCTTATCTACGCTTCTATATCAAAACATACCTAAAACATAGATAAATCCTACATTAATGAAGGGGAGAAGGCTTACCTGTGCCTGAAGTGGTAAACCGCGCCCTAACCGCGGCAAACCGAGCGGCCGGGGCGGTAAACCGAGCGTCCGGGGCGGCAAACCGCCTCCGGCCCGCAGATCCGCCGGCCGGCCGGCTTACCGAGCCTGCCGCGTGGCAAACCGCGGCCACTGGCCGGTTGCGCGGCGCCGGTGGCCGGACGGCAGCCTGGGGGCGGCGGACGGGGGCGGATGCGAGTGGATGGGGCTGGGAGTGTGGCGTCACGGGGTGGGGAGGAGCTGGATGGGGATATTTTGATCCCCCAAGGGTTGGGCCTAAGTGGGCCTCGCTGGGCCGCCGCATTTTTTTTCTTTTTCTTTTTTGGTTTAACTTGTATTAGCCGGAAATTATACTAAATGAACGAAGTTTGCAAAAAATTTGACACCATTAGACTCAATAAATCATGAAGTATTTTTAGGGATTTTTTCCTCATTTTTCAATTTTTTGAATTCAAATCCAAAAATTTTGAATACCACCGGTTGGTAACCGGCCGGTACCGTAACCGGTCCAGGTCGGTTTGACCGGTTACCGCGGTAACCGGGCCGGTTACCAACGGTAAGGTAAACCCTGCCGTCTCCTCGCGTCGCATCTGGAACGTCGCCGCGGCTGTCGCGACCCTTCCGTCTCCTCGCGTCGCGTGCGGGATTGAAGTCATTGAAGTATTGACCCGTCGCGTGGCCATTCCGGAATATTGGGTCGGCAGTTGCGCGTGTGATAGCGTGACGGGCAACGGCGGCGGCGGCGGCACGTCGAGGAACGGGATCGTCACGGGACTTCGATTGTCGCGCCTCGCGCGCGTGCAGTGCGGGGCGGACGCTATGGTGGGTCCAAGAATGATGTGTGGGGACTAGGGGCTGAGGTTTGATCCGGAAGAGTTGAGCCGTTGGATCGTGGGTGAGTGAGAGTAAGTTGATGTTTGCAGCAATTTGGGCCTTTGGATCGTGGGTGAGTGAGAGAAAGTAGATGTTTGCTGGTACAATTAGTTGGGTGTACTTAATTTGGTAATGACTGTTGGGGTGATTTGTTTGTGTGGCTTTAGGAAAGAATAACCTAGTGCATTTTATAGTGGTAGTGATTTATTTTTAGTAAACTAAAACAAGTACCACTAGATCTATCATAGAAAAAGGGCCACTCGATGTACAGATCTGCATGAATATTTGTAGAAAAACAAATAATTAAACTAATAATATAATATGTAATAGCACACTTACATCTACAGAATACAATGGTAGTTCTCCCTCATTTTTTACACAATATGGGTATTTGAAATCAATACAAAAATAGACACATATGAGAGAAGAAGCAATGCAATACTTGGAGGCAAGAGGTGGAAGACGATTGCTATCCAGTAAATGCGTGAATGCTACTATTGGTCATGATAGGCTTCACGACCAATTGTCGGAGCCATGTGCCCATATGTGCTATCCTCGTTGAGCAAGGGTTGTTGACAGAGCAATAGATCAGCCGAACACGATTCTATCCTCCTTTTGATTCATGCTGGATCTCACCAGAGCATATTTTCAATCAGGTCAGGTCTCCACGAGACCACGATGCTGTGCTGGTGTCCATCTCCTTGTCGAGGATGTATAGTAGGTCTCTTGAGTAGTCGATCTGAAATGGAATATAATCATATAGCATGTGGCCAAAAAAAAGAAGTAACCATTTTCTTGTCGGAACTCATGATCCAATCAAGTTACGGAGTTTTCACATGTCAAATTAATTTAATTTGTTGTGGAACAATAAGGTCAGTTGAATTTTGAATGCGGCCAAACTGTTGTGAATCGGTGAAAGCAATTAGCTGTTGCACATTGCAGAAAGCAATTAGCTGTTGCACATTGCAGATGCTGATCGTGTACTTGACAATTTAAGTGAAACCAGTCTTATTGTGTTTCTCTAATTCCATATTGATATATACAGTAAGTGCAATTTTTCATAAGCACAAGTAGCTTACAGTGTGCTGTATTTTCAGACTGTCGTGTGACTTTTATTGGGACGAAGGGAGTATAATCTTATCATAGACAAACATTGTTGACAATCGTCACACCAGAAAAAATGCAAATTCCTCTGGGCCACTCTAGTAGAACTCTCTTGCCATGCCCATTCACTAGCACCGAGTTTGGCCAGCTATGTGCTGCGGACCATCAGCGGATGGCCAGCCACCGGCCACCTCGTTCCATGTTCCTTCAAAGCAAAGGAAGCATCCATCGTGTGAGATGGGAGCGTGTGCCAACATGACCCAAAGCAGCGCAGTCTCATGCTTGGAAGTTGAGGCTCATATCGGTTGTGGACAGGATATGAATATGTCCTAGAAGAAGATGACGGACCCCTAATAGCGCGTTTCGCTCATTCTGGCCGCTGAAAGGAATGGGTATGCTGCCAATGAGATAGTAATGTGCTAACACTGCTCCTGATGCCTACCAAGCTTAATTAGCGATCAAGCCTCGGCAGGGGCGTAGCCAGGATTTCACCGTAGAGGGGGCAATCAACTAGGGGGGGGGGGGCAAACAGAGTGATTTCATAGCAAAAGAGTGATTTTTACTGTTTTTTCTCATCCTCAGGACTGGAAAGCAGTGGACATGTGGATCAGTGAGATATGGCCATGCAACTCACACTAGTGAAATACCAGTATATGCAGTGATTAACTAGAGATTATCCCTTAGGCTTTAGCTGCCTGCCATGCATGCCTATAGTACGCCTTTCTGAAAGGAACATGTATGACTTTCTAGTGACTAAATTAGTGCTGAATGATAGGATTCGATATTAGTTTGAGTTGAATGCCATTGGCTCCAAGCATTCAACTCCAATAAGTGTGAACTTGGCCGTGGTGACCATGGTATAGTCTATCCCTTTTCTGACTCCATGAATGTGAATGGAAAATGGAGAAATGAATGAAATAGTATTGCCATGGAAGATAATTTACAGTGACGAACTGTAACTGTGCAGATGCTCTTTCTAGAAAGGTACAACGTGCACATTTAGAAAGCCATGGTACTATCGACAAACAGAACGGATCGGAGTTCCTAACCTACCTTGGTTATCTCCCTATCCTGCATCTGATTCCTCACCTGAACTAAAACATCGGTCAGCTCCCAGGTTTTCGTTTAATTAATCGGCCTCAATGGCTCGTTCGTCACTTGGATTTCAACCTATCCACTAGTACCACTTATGCCAGTGAGACTTGACAGGCACTGTTCATGGCGTTTGAACTAATAGAAGCAAGACGGCTCTGCCAGCGAGACATCAACCTATCCACTAGTATCACTCATGCTCCTGATGCCTTCCATGCCTTACAAATGAATCTAGCAAATATCGCCAAAACTATATCTGGATGAAAATTATATTGTCCCAAGGAAAACAATCTCTATCTCTCTCTCTTAACATCACTGGATATGTTCTCCTCTTCTCTATAGCTTCTTGGCCCTGCTGAGAATAAATAGGATTTGTTTCATTTGCACTCCTGCATTAAAGAACCATAAATAGGATATCATTTTGTGAATTCCCATATGTATATATATATGTAAACAAAAAAGTATAATGGTATAAATGATTTTGGCATTATATGAGAAACCACTAGCACTGATAATTTGCATTATTGGAAGACAAAGAATCATATACAACTATATAGATGGAACCCACTACAAGTCATGGTTGAATTTCTCTCAACTCTCAGCGTGACACGTCATCGGCTCACATCATCTGCATTCAATGCGCCACATCAGCATACATCATCTTCCACCAAACCAACAATTAATATCAGCTGCCCACTTGATCTTCTTTTAATCTCCACCAATGCAGATGCAAACAAACACCGTAACATGCATTAACATAAAAGCTCCAGTGCAACACATGAAAGTCTACCGAAAAGCTCTCTCAATTCTCGCAGCAACGCGCAAGGAATCACCTAGTACTATATACATATGTATTTGCAAAAGAAAAAAACCTTCCCTGTGGGAGTGAATTTCAGACGACAGAGGTTAAATTCCTTGTCCATCCATGCCAAAGCATGTGCTGCAAGGCCCAGCCTAGGCTCACGCGGATGCATGTGCCACCATGTAAGGATGGAGCAGAGGTTTGAGGGTTTTCTACGACTGCGTGAGAAGGTCATCTTTTCTTAAGCAAATGTCAACAAGTATATAGCCAAACCAGCACACACCTCTACTCCATTTACATTTAATTTGACGACACTGATAAAAAGGCATGTGAGAATAGCAGTTTATTGCCTTCGTAGGTGCATCCCCGTCATACCCGTCCTGAGGTATATACCTAATAAAAGAAAGAAAAAAAAGATGAGGATACTCTTGGGTACCCTACTAAATGTCACATTGCTATAATTCAGTTCCCTACGAGTTCCTGTGAATGCTCTACATATCTAACTATAAAAGTACTACCATATAAGAGTACATGTTACCTTAATTAATCATCATTACCATTCATTATACACATGGTTGTATATATATAATGCATATGAATGGCACGCTTCGTTTTATCCCATTCAAACGTGCATTACATCCATGCATTGCTAAATCCTATCCAGATATATAGTATATTTGAAAATAAATTATGTTTTCAGCCTCCATTTTCTTCGGTAATGGTATATATTCAGAAATCAAGCATGGACTTCTTCTCCATAAGGCTTATTGACAATGTTGTCCCGCCTTCCCAAAGTAGTTTTTTCATACAACCTGGTGCATGAACCTTGCTGACATGTAGATGCGAGGACTGAGACAACAAGAAGATCTTAGAATTTTTTTTAGAGTAATGGGCAGCCTTTCATTAAGACAACAGGTCATTACAAACTGAAGCCCAAATAAGCTCCGGGGCCTCATGAAACCAAACCAGCTGATCTAGCTAGGACATGAGCTACCACATTACAACATCTACTGACATGGATAAAGGACAAAACTTTTAAAGAAGTTGTTGCCTCCTGCTTGATGTCTTCAATGATTGAGGCCACGATGTAGGATCAATGGCCCGTAGAAGGGGGTTGAATATGGGCCTTCTTTTGAATCTCTAGAACATGTAAAGAAACCTTAGCCTACTAGCTAGTGTTGCCTATCTAAAAAGGTTTTTCTCTTCTACTAAGCACACTAACAAGAGTTTCCTTAGCAAATATCACACTAAGAGATATGGAACACCCTAGTCAAGATAAGAGGCAAACAAGCAACTTAAAGAGAACTAGAGCAAGGAAACTTAAGTGCGGAAATTAAGTGCTGAAAATAAATGCAAGTAAGTAGAGAGAGGCACAAGAGACAACCGGATTTTTTCCCGTGGTATCGAGAAGTTGACGCTTCCCCCTAATCCACGTTGGAGCACTCACTAAGAGTATTGCTCCCCCTCAAGTCACCAAGACTCAAGTGCTCACTAAGAGTACACGTTCTCCATCTCCGGAACGGTGGGTCTCGAACCGTGTACACCAAGCTTTCTTGAGGTTCCCACAATCTCCAAGAGCTCACCAAGAACTCCCAAAGCACCAAGACCGTCTAGGAGCCGTCAATCTCCAAGAGTAACAAGTCCACACACCTTCACTTGACCTGAGCACTCAGCTAAGCCATGATATGCACCTTGAAACCCTTGATCACTAAGAAAGAGCTCCTTAGACAAGAGGAAGAGAATCCCAAATGAGCAAGAACACTATCTCCTTCTCTCCTTGGCTGCTGTAGATCTTCAGAGTGGCAAAGGCAGCTCAAGAGACGCAGGGGGATCATTTATATAGGCCTAGCAAAGGAGGCTAGCCGTTGGAAAAGTCCCCTGAAAAGTAGCACCGTCGGATGAACCGATGGTTCCCCCCGCGCAGGCGTCGAATCATCCGGTCACTCACAAGTCGATATATAGCCGTTGAACTCAAGTGACCCAGTCAATGCACCGACGCTATGTTCCGATGCACCGTCGGTCTATTCGGTGCTGAAGAGCATCCACTCGGTGCGGTACTGTGTGATTCAAACACCGGCGTCAGATGAACTGCTGAGGTGTCCATGAAGCGTCGGTTCATCCGGTGCTAAAGCAATCTTCTTGGCGCGTCTCTGTCTAATTCAAATGAAGGCATCGGATGAACCGCTGGTCAAGGCGTCGAATCATCCGGTGCTGAAGCCATTGAAGTCCAAACCTTACTGTTACCAAACCCTAAGGCACCGGATGAACCGATGCTTGTACCATCGGTTCATCCGACGGTCACTTTTGAATTACCCAGCCGTAGAACTCATCTGACGCAACTAGAAAAAGAGGCGTCGATTCATCCGACGCTAAGACTTTGATTTTAACTCGTCCAATTCAAGTGCCTTTGAGTTTTCCGTCAATTCTTTTGCTTCCAATGTGTTTCCATGAGTACTTTGAGCTGTATAGCATCCAAGGAACTTGAGTGTGCATGGTCAAACTACTAGTGCATGAACCCCTCTTAATAGTACGGTCAAACACTACAAACTAGCAATCCAAATGTCCTTCATCTCCTTGTGACACTTGGAACTAACAAAGTCCTTAGTCTTGTAGCATTTGTCCATTGATCGTCCATAATTTCAAATTGAGGGGTCTCTTTTCATTCAATACTCATGACAATAACCCAAGATATAATCCGCTACAAAATAAAGGTTAGTCACAAGTATATGGTTGTCATTTATCACCGAAACACACCCTTACCAAAGGTGCGAAAGGGCCTAGATGGTTACAATCTCCCCCTTTTTGGTGATAGATGATAACACGAGTAGAGATATACGAGAATTTGAATTTAAAGCATATAAACTCTACAACTAATGCATGAAACAAGATATAAACAACAACACACATGCATTAAGCTAAACAAGCACCACAATCATGATTAGACATGTAAACCAACACCATACACAAGATCCAAATACATGTCTCATCATGAAACTCCACAAAAGCGAGAGAGGCAATAAAAACTCGAACTCCTAGCACTATCCCCTAGCTCCCCCTATCTCTACTCCCCCTATCTATCTCCCCCTTTGGCAACAAACACCAAAAAGAGATCTAATCCTGCTGAGGTGGAGGGGTGGGGTCCGGCGGCGAGGTAGAGATAGCCTTCGAAGGCTCGACCACGAAAGCAGAAGTGTCCTCGTCGGACTCGATACCGGACCACTCCGGAGAGGAAGAAGCTGGATCTGTCCGTGGTGGAGGAGGTGGAGTAGGACCCGTCCCGGTGCCTGAAGTAGAAGCCTGAGCGACCTCGGGACCCTGAACTGCTGGATCGTCGGAGATCGCTGTATGGATCTGCTCGGTGATGGCGTGAAGGTACTGATCGCCCTGATCCAAACCCTCAGTCCGTGGAGTGGTCATGGACGGAAGAGGTGAAGATGCTCGCGGACTGGGTAGCGTAGCACGTGCCGGCGTCTCAAAGACAAGTGGCCCTGTAGTGAGCAGAGAGACCAGCTGAGTCGACATCGGAGTAGTCATCTGATCAAACTGACCCCGCTGGAGTTGCTCAAGAAAGGTAGTAGCTGCCACTGTCTGAGGTGTCGTCGTCTGAGGTACCGTGAAGATCCCAGTCTGAAGAAGTGGTGACAATGGGAAAGACGCTATAGGGATGTTCACGAACCCACCGGCTGCTGGTAGAGGGGCACTCGGGTCGGCTTGGAGCTGCTGAGTGGTAGGAAGCTGAGGTAGCTGCAACCCTGACTACTGGAAAAGCTGACCGAGACAACCAGACATAAACGTGAACATCTGCGTGGTCATCATCTGGTGTTGGAGCAGCTGCTGCCTCTGTGCCTCCTGCTGCTGTCTGATCCCCTCAATGATAACCTGCTGGGCCTCCTGGTGCTGCTAGAACTGGGCCTGCATCTACTGCTAGACCTAGAGGGTGGCCTGTGTCTGAGCTGCCAGGGTCTGAATCAGTGAGGTGAGCTGGTCCGGCTGAGTCACCTGAGCAGTAGTGATCGACGGAATCGGTGACTCAGGCTCTCGCTGTCCTGGCAAGGCAGAACCCCCGGCCTCGTTGTCATGTGTGCATCGTACTTGGAACATAGGCTCAGGGGCAGGCACGTAGTCGTCGTCCTCGCTGGAGTCCTCATCATCTGTCGCTAGGTACTCTAGTAAAGGTGCCTCAGCAGCTGCAAGTGTAGCATCTTGTCTGGCTGCCTCGTCCATAGCTGCCTCGGCTGCTGCACGAGCCTGTAGAGTCTCCTCGGCCCGTCTTTGACCCCTCGGACCCTGCCTCCTGTCACCTGGCATCGGAGGCCGGTAGGTCGGAAAGATGTACTTGGACTGCTCCAAGGTACTCACGTAGCGCTGGGCCTCGAGACGTGACAGCATCCAACTGATCTAGTGAGCAAATGGCTGCTGTCGAGTCATCCCCATACCATCCATAATAGCGTCCTCGACCTCACTGATCAGGATATCAACAATATCGAACGGGCACTTGGACATAACGTACATGAGGAGCCACTGCTGCACGCTGATGATCGACTCGCCGTTCCCCATCCTGAAGAGCACGGACCTCCGTAGCGCGTAGTGTACCACGTACGCCTCATGAGTCAGGCGATCCGAAGTCCTGGGTGTACCGGGGAGGAACGGCTGCTGAAACAGGAAGCTGATCTCGTCATCAGAGGGTAGAACTGGTGAGTGAGCGCGACGAGGAGCCTCGACGTCAGCGTAGGCCAAGTAGTGGATTGAGTCATCCTCGAGCCATATCCCAAGCAACTCTGCGATCCCCTCTCGAGTGAGCCTCTGCTGCTGACCCATAAACATGAAGTGAATAGAACGCCGGTCAGCCTCGACGTAGACAGATGCGTAGAACACTCGGACCCACTCGGGGATGTACCGGGACCTCTGATTCACAAGTGCTGCCAAGCCGGGGAGGTAGTCAAAGAACTGGAGGATCGGCTCCCCGGCTGCTGCTGCTGCTGCTGCTGCTCTGAGTGCGGTAAACTGGAGCATCCTGTGCTGGCTCAGCTGTGAACCCTGGCGGACGTAGGAGGCATAGAAGCTCTCTTGGAGGATCGTCCAGAAGCAGGGGTCACAGACCTCTCACCCACGAGGGAACCACTCGTCCTCGGGCACGCTCCTCCATCTCCTGATCTTCGGCCCGGGCAAGTTCCGTAGATCACGGATGTACACGCTGAAAGCCTCTGCCCGCGGACCACTGGGAAGCTCTGGCCCCTGAACCGGCTGTGCCTGCTGCTCGAGCTCAACCATCTGCTCAACTGCTGCTCTCCTCTGCCTCGGGGTCTGCTGTGTGAGTCCACCACGAGTCCGAGGACCAGAACGTGGGGCAGAAGGAGGTGTCTCTGTCTGCTGACTACGGCCTGAACGCCGTAACTGCTACTACTGTGGCTGCTCTGCCTGGGGTTGCTCCCCCTATCTCTGTGCACTCTCACCGATCCGAATACCCCTCTGAGGTTGTCCTTGAGTGTCCGGTACCTGAAGCACACGCGCCCACTCCTTCTCCTGCCTGGTCTTCTTCTTCTTCGGCTCGACGGCCGCCTTACCTTTCCTCTTGTCACCTGCCATCTGTCAAAGAAATGGTAGAAGATTATAGAATGGCGAGATACGAAGATAAACGAAATAATTAACTAAGGATAATGGTCCTTAAGCAAAGCAATAGAAAGATTGAGCCTAGGCATGAATTTCTAATAGATGATCAGCTCAAGATATAGCAAGATGCTAGGCAGGTCCTTATGTGCACAAGATGTATGTGTGTGTGAGTGAATAGGCCACTGTTCAAAGATATACTAGCACAACACAGTGACCTAAAATGCTCAATTTCATGGAAAAATAGCAAATACTTAATGAAATCGAGCTAACTTCCTATGATCATGAGCGATAAGATGTCACTGAAGTGAAGACACTCATAATCATAGATAGAATCCACATAGCAACTCACTAATTTCCCTTAAACTTCAACTGAAACAGTGAATCAAAGGGGGAAATCAGAGAGGTGCTCACCACAGTGCGAGAGGCAGCACAAGAAGCAACTGCGGTGGTGGAAGAGACTCCTGTGCACCCCTGGATGGACGCCAGCGAGCTGCCGCGGCATCGCCAGGCCGGAATCGGCCGGCGGCGGAAACCCTAGCTTAGGGCAGGGCGGCAGCACGCGCGCAAAATTTGTGCGGATGGGCGGCGCAAGGGGCCAGCGGTGAGCACGGGTGGCCGGTGGAGCTCGCAAGGTGCTCGCACGTGCGCGTACTAGTTCTCTTTAAGTTGCTTGTTTGCCTCTTATCTTGACTAGGGTGTTCCATATCTCTTAGTGTGATATTTTCTAAGGAAACTCTTGTTAGTGTTCTTAGTAGTAGAGAAAAACTTTTTAGATGGGCAACACTAGCTAGTAGGCTAAGGTTTCTTTACATGTTCTAGAGATTTAAAAGAAGACCCATATTCAACCCCCCCCTTCTACGGGCCATTGATCCTACAAGTGGTATCAGAGCTAGGCTTTCTATTTGCTTGGCTTAACCGCCTAGAGAGATGGGGAAAGGTAGTGGTAATGGCCCTCCCAAGTTGGCGGGGAAACGGTTCACCTTTTGGGCACATAGAATGGCTAGCTACCTTCAAGCACAACACCATGATGCATGGCTCACTACCATGTATCCTTTGCCACGTGTTCCCACCGAGAGTGAGTCCAAGTGGAACTCTCGCACTAGAAACCATATTTTTGAGGCTCTTGATGAGGAATTGTTCGATCGGGTCTATACTTTGGAGACCGCCCATGAGGTGTGGATGGAACTTAAAGACATCCATGTGGGCAACAAGACGATCCGTGAGGAGAAATATGAGTTGCTCAAGGTGGAGCTCAATGAGTTCAAAATGCTTGATGATGAGGGTGTAGAGCAAATGTACTCTATGATGGGTGTGCTTATTCAAAATATCAATGCTCTCGATATTGCTAACCTTACCGAGCAGGAAATCATCCGAAAAATCCTTCAAACGCTCCCCAAGCCAAAGTACAACATCGTCAAGGCACTTCTCTTTGAGAAGGACTTCTAAGCTCTCACCATCACCGAGGTCGTGAACAAGATCCGCTCCCATGAGATGTTCATGATGGATGAAGTGGAATCATCTACTTCCAACTCAAGCTCCAAGAAGGATCTTGCACGCAAGGCAAGTGAGAAGGTCAAGCCAAAGATGAAGACCAAAGCAAAGCCTCCATCATCCTCAAGTGAAAGCGAAGACAAGAGTGACTCAAGTGATGTTGAAAGCGATGATGCAAAGCTAGCTCTTCTCATGAAGAGGACTACCAAGATGCTTTCCAAAATTGGCAAGAAGGGCTACAACTATGATCCCAAGAAGCAAAAGTTCCGGGCATCAAGAAGAAGCAGTGAAGGAAGCAATAGGAAGTGCTACAATTGTGGAAGCCATGATCATCTATCTTATGATTGTCCCAAGCCCGACAAGCGTATATCAGGCTCAAGCAAGAAGAATGATGAGGATGAGAAAGATGCCAAGTACTACAAGAAGAGCTCATCCAAGAAGAAATCATCAAACAAGCCCTATCACAAGAAGAAGGACGAACATCGTTCTCTCTTGGCCAATGAGTGGATTACCGGTGGTGAGACTTCAAGTGAGTCAAGTGAAAGTGAAGAAGAAAAGAACAAGAAGATTGCCGGTATTGCTATCAAGGATGATGAAGAGCCTTCGCTTCCACCTCCACCTATGTGCTTCATGGCAAAGCATTCCAAGGTGAGCGATAGTGATAGTAGTGACTCTTCTAGTAGTAATGATGATCTCTCACCAAATGCTCTTAAGGGTCTTCTTGATGAATACACTTCAATGATTAAGAAACAAAAGAGTAAGCTCAAAGCACTTGAAGAGACCCATGAGAAACTTAAGCTATCAAATGATGAGTTACTTGTGAAGCACAATGACCTTAGCAAAGAGCATGATGCTTTGGTAGTGTCTAACAAGTCACTTAGAGATGACCATAACAAGTTGCTTGATAAGCAGAATGAGCTAATCGTCAAGCATGACGACATAACTGTGCTTAACAAGTCCCTTGAGTCAAATCATAAGATGCTTAAGAAAGATCATGTGATCTTAGAGATGAAATATCAAGAGCTTGAGCTTACTTATGAGGCCATTGGAAGATGCTAGAGAAGTCACTAAAACCAATGTTTCCACCTCATGTGATGATTTAGTTGAAGAACCTAAGGTCTTGCTTAATGATGAAAATGTTGCATCCTCTTCCAAGACTAACCATGCTAGGGTGAAAGCTCTTGAAGAAGAAGTGAGAAGCCTAAGGTCTTGTGTGAAGACTTTAGCTAAGGGTGAGGAGTTACACAAGGAGATCCTTTACTACAATGCAAGAGATTATGGGACAAAGGGACTTAGTTCTTTCCCTAATCCTATCAAGGAGACTCCTAGGTCCAAGGAGCTATATGGGTGTTTCAACAAGGAAGTTGGGTCTTATTGCCAACATTGCAAGGTCATCGGCCATCACACAAGGGAGTGCCCAATACCTACTCGCCCTTTGCCCACCTTGCCTAACAATTTCAAGTCTATGTACAATGATAATCATTTCTTGTTGATGAAGCAAAACAATGGCAAGGTTGCGGTCAAGTTTATTAGTGCCAAACCCAAAGTCAAGCCACCTAGAAGCTTATGGATTCCGAAAGTTCTTGTCACTCACATCAAGGGGCCCAAACTAGCTTGGGTTCCTAAATCTCAATCCTAATTTCTTGTGTGTAGGTGAACTACCAGGCCAGAGGGAGTCATTGGATACTTGATATTGGTTGTACTCAACACATGACCGGCCAAGTAAAATATTCACCTCACTAGTGGATGATGCGGGAGATCATGAACAAGTATCATTTGGTGATAATTCTAAAGGAAGGATCTCCGGATTGGGTGAAATCTCTCTAACAAATGATTTATCCCTTTCCAATGTTCTCTTTGTGGATTCTTGTAGTTATAACTTGCTTTACATTACTCAATTTTGTGACCTTGGTCTTTCATGCAACTTTGATGATGAGGGGGTCACAATTACTAACAAGAAAACTAATGAAGTTGTTTTCAAGGGATTTCGCTATGGCAATCTTTATCTTGTAGACTTTGCATCCCATGAAGCAAATTTGACTACTTGCCTCATCTCAAAAACATCCAAGGATTGTCTATGGCATCGCCGCATTGCACATATAGGCATGAGTCAACTCAAGAAGGCTTTCAAGAAGGGTATGGTTCTTGGTGTGAAAGATGTCACATTTGAGAAGGACAAGTTATGTAGTGCATGTCAAGCCGGCAAGCAAGTTGCAAGTCATCATCCTATGAAGGCTTATGTATCTACCACAAGACCATTAGAGCTCATGCACATGGACCTCTTCGGCCCTCCTACATAAAAGAGTCTTGGTGGTAATCTCTATTGTCTTATCATCGTTGATGATTACTCACGCTATACTTGGACTTTCTTTTTAGAGGACAAGGGCAAGACATTTGACATCTTCAAGAAATTTGCTACAAGGGCTCAAAATGAGTTTGGGTCATCTATGGTGAAGATAAGAAGTGATAATGGGTCGGAATTCTGGAACACAAGAGTGGAAGAGTATTGTGATGGTGAAGGCATAAAGCATGAATTTTCTTCAACCTACACACCGCAACAAAATGGTGTGGTAGAGAGAAAGAACAAAACTCTCATCACTCTTGCTAGAGCTATGTTGGATGACTATGGGGTTTCACAAAGGTTTTGGGCAGAAGCTATCAACACGGCGTGTCATGCTTCAAATAGAGTATATCTCCATCGGCTATTGATGAAGACACCATATGAGCTTCTCATTGGGAGAAAGCCCAACATCTCCTACTTCTGGGTGTTTGGTTGTAAGTGTTTCATATTCAAAAAGAGGAAGCATCTAGGTAAGTTTGAGAGTAGGGTAGATGAGGGCATGTTTGTTGGTTATGCATCTAACTCCAAGGCATATAGAGTATTCAATAACTCTACATGAGTAATTGAAGAAACATGTGACGTGGAGTTTGATGAATCTAATGGCTCCCAAGGGGATGGTTTTTGTTGTGATGATGTAGGAAAGGAACCTCTCCGTGAAGCAATGAAGAAGATGGCTATTGGGGACATCAAGCCAAAGGAGGATGATGATTCTCACTCCATCCATGACGACTCCTCCTCCGATGATGATAACATCCCCCACAAGACAAGATAGTCCATCTTCCTCACAAGAACCACTTCCTACATCACAAGACACTCAAGATCAAGTAGAGGAATCGGGAGAAGTTCAATCTCAAGATGATCCCACCTCTACAACATTTGGAAGGCATACAAGGACTTCAACAAACCATCCAATTGATCTTGTCTTGGGTGATCCCAAGGGTGGTACAAGGACTCGCCGCAAGCAATATGCCTCATTTTGCAAACATCATGCTTTTGTCTCTTTTGTAGAACCCACAACTATAGATGAAGCTCTTGGGGACCCGGATTGGATCTTGGCTATGCAAGATGAGCTCAACAACTTCACAAGAAATGAAGTGTGGGAGTTGGTAGAGCGCCCCAAGAACAAGAATGTGATTGGCACTAAGTGGGTCTACCGGAACAAGCAAGATGAACATGGTATTGTGGTGAAGAACAAGGCAAGACTTGTCGCCAAAGGGTACTCTCAAGTTGAAGGCTTGGACTATGGAGAGACCTTCGCTCCGGTGGCACGTCTTGAAGCTATCCGTATCCTCCTTGCATATGCATCTAGTCATAAAATGAAATTATTTCAAATGGATGTTAAAAGTGCTTTCTTGAATGGCTTCATCAATGAAGAAGTCTATGTGGAGCAACCTCCCGGTTTTGAGGATGCTACATATCCTAACCATGTCTATAGGTTGCGCAAGGCTTTGTATGGACTCAAGCAAGCTCCTAGGGCATGGTATGAGAGGCTCCGGGATTTTCTCATTGGTAGAGTGGACAACACGCTATTCACAAAGATCATCAACGGAGAGCTTTTCATTTGTCAAATTTATGCTGATGATATTATCTTTGGCTCTACTAACCTCAAAGTGTGCAAGGACTTTAGTGATCTTATGACTAGGGAATTCGAGATGTCAATGATCGGAGAGCTTAACTTCTTTCTTGGGTTTCAAGTCAAGCAATTGAAGGAATGGACTTTCATTCATCAAGAGAAGTACACTAATGATATTCTCAAGAAGTTCAAGATGGATGATTGTAAGCCGATCAACTCAACTCATGACCACAAAGTTCACAACACCAAGTAGCAACAAGTTACAACACCAAGTAGCAAACATCATAGGATGATCATCACATGAAGTAGCAACAAGTTTCTTAACTCATGACCACAAAGTTCACAACACCAAGTAGCAAACATCATAGGATGATCATCATTACAATTTTCAAAATAATCATAACCACCCATTTGTAATCAAAACGATAAGAACTGATCATCAATTTACATCTGTAGGCATTGATTCTCCTTCCATAGCTCCATCCTGCAGCTGTCCTTTCACCTTCTGCAGCTCAGCGGCAGTAGCTTCTGAGGATCCTTCCCATTGTTGATCCCTTTTTCATTTGGTTGACCTAAAGAAAATATAAGCACCAACAAGTTTCATAACACTACGTATTATGATCAAGAGGAACAACTAGTAATTAAACATCAACAAAGAACAAGTTTCATAATAATCAAGCACTACCTATTTTTATCTTTCTCGCGCAGTATCCATTGCTTCTCCTTCTCCATCTGGATAACACTCTGTTGTATCGATTGCTTCTCCTTCTCGATCTCGATAACTAGCTGCTCAACCAATTGCTTATACACTTCCATCGCATCGATGGCATGTTTCAGCTTTCCCTTCACGTTTTCCAGCTCAGTGGTAGTTGCTTTAAGCTTGATGTTAGCCTTTGCGCATTCTTCCTTCCATGACCTTGCCTCCTCTTTAGGTTTTGCCTTCCTATCCAGTACCAGGTCTTTCGACTCTTGGTGAAGAATCTCACCTATTTCTTTCAATAAGGCATTGTCCTGGTGTAACATATGGGCACACAACTCCTTGTAGTTGTTGGTCTGTTGCAATTGTTCATGTAACAATTGGTTAGCCATCTCGTTGAATTTCCTCATCTCTTGCATAGTTGTATTTAAAATTTCCTGACACAGCTCCTTGTATTTTACAGCCTCTTGCTGCGCCACGAGTTCTCTGCCTTCTTGTTCTTGTAGGTCTCTCTTCACCTCCTGCAGCCCAGCTTTAGTGGCTTCAAGCACCTCTACAAGCTAGTAAAATACAAGAACCTATCAATCCATCAAATGATGCAAACTGAAAACTAACTGAATCTAACACCTATGAATTGTCTATAGCCTATCAACTTGTAACACCAAACGAAGTGCAAATATGAGGGTACGATGAAATCTGATTCTAGTGTATATGCTCATCATTCCGTTAGATCCCCAAATCTAGAAATCCCTAGGACGATAGGGGAAAATATAGCGGCTCAAACCAAAGAATTGACCTTGTCGAGCCGTTTTAGCTTCTTGTAGCTGGAAGGTGGCGGTGGAACCATCTTCCCGTCGCCTCTAGGATCCGCCATTCCTGCCACGAGCCGTTGCAGATATGCGCGTAGCAAAAGTCGAGAGTCTTTGCGAAGGCAGTGAAGCCTTTCGCATGTGAATTACTGATTTATATTAAAGATTCACCTTACACAACCATAAGGAAAGTGTTTTCTGTTAAAATGACAGAACCAAGAGGTGGTGCAGTGGTAAGCAACGCAGTCTTGTTCCTATAGGTCTTTAGTTCGAACCCTTGCAATGGTAAGTTGTTTTTGCAACATTTCGTGACCTAGCGAAAATGCTTACATGTGGGACCTCCATTTTATGATGACTTGGAACGACAGTAGGAAATAAGCAGTTTCGCGATCGTTACTCAGGAAGGTCCTTCCAACAAAACATTAACTCATGACCACAAATTTGACAACACCAAGTAGCAACAAGTTTCTAAACTCATGACAACAAAGTTCACAACACCAAGTAGCAAACATAATTATGATCAAGTAGCATCAAGTTTCTCAACTCACGACCACAAAGTTCACAACACCAAGTAGCAACAAGTTCCATCAACTCATGACCATTCTCAACACTCAAGAACTAAACATCAATTACATTTGTAGGCGTTGATTCTCCTTCCATAGCTCCATCCTGCAGCTTCTGCGGAGAAGTAGCTTCAAGCTTCTTGCGATCCTTCCCATTGTTGTTCCCTTTGTCGTTTGCATGATCTGAAGTAAACATCAGCAGCAACAAGTTTCATAACACTACATGTCATTCAGGGCCGTTCATCACTATGAAGTGAGCAACAACCAGTAGTTAAACATCAACAAGCAACAAGTTTCATAATAATCGTAACTACCTATTTTTATTTAACTCGCAAAGAATCGATTCCTTCTCTTTCTCAACTCGTTCCATCTTTGCCTTCACCTTTTTCAACTCAGCGGCAGTAGCTTCAAGCTGCTTGTTAGCAATTTCACAGTCTTCCTTCAAATCACTTGCTTCCTCTCGACCATTTTCAACAACCTTTGTCAGCCTATCCAGAATAGCAGTAGTCCTAGCATCCCATTGAGGATCAATCCAAATAAACGTCCCACATCGTTGTTCTTCAGGCTGTAGACACCAAATACATACATGTTCATACAATTATCCATTTGCAACACTGACATCAAGAGTACAAGTACTATAAGTCTACCTGACCGCAGATTCCATACCAGCGCTCAAGGCTGCACAAGGGTTCCTTGACAAGGACAGCATACCCATGCTCGCACTTGTTATAGCGATCCACAAGGATAAGATCAGCATCAGGAGGGCCTGATGTAACGAAATCAGTGGACCGAGCCACCTCCAGAAGCTAGTAAAATACAACAACCTATCAATCTGATGCAAATTGAAAACTAACTGAATCTAACACCTATGAATTATCAATATCCTATCAATTTCTAACACCAATCGAAGTGCAAATCTGAGGGTACAAAGAAATCTGAATCAATTGTATTTGTATATTCTCATCAATCCACTAGATCTCCAAATCTAGAAATCTCCATCCCTAGGTTGTAGGAGAAAATGTAGTGGCTCAAACCAGAAGACTGACCTTGTTGTGCTGACTCAGGTAGTGGTAGCCGGGAGGTGCCTCATAACTCACCCTCTCATCGCTGCTAGGATTCTCCATTCCTACCACAAGCCGCCGTTGCAGATCTGCGTAGCGGAAGTCGAAAGTCTTTGCGAAGTCTGACCTTCTGAGTGAAGCGTCTCGCCAACCATTCGATAGGCAATTATATTAAAGACACACCTGAAACTTACTCGTGGGACCTGGTCACTGTAAAGAATTATCAAAAAAATTTAAGCATAAGGAAAATTTTTCCCGTAAAATTGACACAACAAAGAAGTGGTGCAGTGGTAAATAGCGCAGTCTTGTTCCTATAGGTCTCCAGTTCGAACCATAGCAATGGCAAATTGTTTTTGCAACATTTCGTGACCTGGCCTCCGGTGACCTGGCGAAAATGCACAAGTTGTGGGACCTTGGAAAATTTTATGACGACTTGGAATACTTTATTTTCGAAAGAATACTTACATGTGGGACCCTACTGAATTTTATAACTACTTGGAACACTCTGTTTTTTAAATAATGCTTACATGTGGGACCGATGTTGGTTTATGACAATTTTTCAGAGCTTATGGCGTCACAAAACAGCATGGAACAGGGAATGCCCGGCTACAGTACCAACAGTAATGACGAAACTTTTTTGTCACTAAATTTGCTCGGAAGTGAAATATTATGACGAGATCAGCCAGGAACGTCATAAATCAATGACGCCAAAATGTGGTTGCGTCACTAGTCAACGATTTTCTTGTAGTGGACGGGCATCCCGGCCTCCATACCAGTTGCCTTCGCGACCATCCCGGCCCTCGCGCCACTCTCCCTCGCGACTTGAACGCGGACCTTCCTCGCATCGACCACCCTCTCCACGGTGGAGCTTGGCCCGCAGATCCTGTTCCTTCTTCAGGTCACTCCCTAGGAGATCATCTTCCTCCATCCAGTCGTCCTCTTCTTGCCACCTCTTCCCCAAACGTTGATGTGGTGGCAGCTTGGCCATGCCTCCCCCTCTCACTGCTTGCACGAAGGATTGATTCAGCGGCGGTGGCGGCGGCAGGCGGCGGACACGCTTAGCAGTATGTCCAAGTTTCCTCACCTCCTTTGCTCTCGCAGGAAACCCTAGTCTTGCAACTAAGTTTCCTTTGGGTATCCAAAGCCACGCCGGCCCACCAGGCCTCCAGGAGTGATCATAAATTTCCCTGTGGGACAGCCCAACTCTAGGACCCGGCCCATTAGGAGAGCCTTCTTCATCCTCCATTTGGAGGTCCCTTTCCCGCCGCTATGGCGATCCTCTGGTGTTCTCCAGATTATCACACCCTGGGGTTAAGATTTTATTCATTGATTGCTCCAATTGCTCCACAGCTTTTGCTAATTTCATGAATTCCGTGTTGGGATGGGGTTGGAACAAGTGTTGTTTAATTTCCTGCGCAAATTTATCATTCTGCACTTTGCGACTCCATGCCTCCGCCAGTGGGGATGGTCGGTAGCCTCCCCCATGGAGATCCTCTCCGCCTCCACTCGCCTCAACCAAATTCGAGGTGTACCTCGGAAATTCTCCTGGGGCTAGAATTAATCGCCTAGGTTTTAGGATGCCTTGACCACTTAGGACCTGTTTGGGAGAGCTCTGCTCCAAAAAAACCAACTCTGCTCCACAAACTCCACTCCACAAGCTCTGCTCCACTTCAGTAATTTAAAGACTCATGTTTGGGAGAGCTCCACTCCACAAATCCTTGAAGCCCACTCCCCTCCACCCCGCAGCCCACTGTACAAATAGCGGTCCAGCTTAGCCCATCTAAATTCCTCTCACTTCCACGTGGGTCCTGCTTGTCAGCTTATCTTCAACCTCAGATAAATCTGTGTGCCCCTGCATCGCCACCCACCGTGGCGACTCCGGCATGCCCCCCCCCCCCCGCCGCCAAGCCCGCCGACTCCAAGGCCCCGCGCGCGGCGGCCCTGCCGGCACGCCCTCTCCTCCTCGCGCTCCCCTTCCTCTCCCTCCTCCTCCTCTTCTGATGGCGCGGAGGTGCACCCGAGAGACCCCGCTCCGGGCCAGGTTCATGGCGTCCACGCACTCCAGGTAGTCCACCAGCACGAGCTTCGCCAGAAGGAGTGGAGCTTCAGCTTCACTTGCGGCGGCTCCGGTACGGCCCCCGCTCCGGGGATCGCCTGATTGAGATGGAATCGAATCAGAGGAGAGGTGGCCGTGATCAGCAACTGACATGGAGGTGCTACAGCTACAGGTGATCAGCTGCCTACCTGTCGTACGTTGGATGAACAGCCGCCGGATGCCATGAATTGAGGCGAACGGTGATGTCGATCGATCGAGGTCAACAGATTAGTGTGTTCTTGGTTTGGACCTCACCAGCGAGTAGGACAAAGTGCAGAGCAGCTCATGGTGGTGGACTACCACCGGTGGGGAGGGAGCAACGAGTGAGGTCTTTCCTGTTGACTTTTTCTTTTTTGAAAGGGTACTAGGATCGTGCCCGTGCGTTGCTACGGACATCAAACATTTATATTGCACTACACGAATTATTAAACAAAACAACAATAATGTAAAAACCCCCAAATATAAAATAAGTATTTAATCCAAGAACTTCATTTCATATTGAGAACCCACAATTGAGTTAAGACATAACCAAAATGTAATGACATTCGCATAATCGAAATGAGTTTGGATATTTAAACTCAAAGAATGAAAACCAACACTACTGTTTCAGCATTTCAGGTTAACTGACGAACAGATCCTAAGGATTCAGAGAAAGATCGAATTTCAGAGAATTAAATCTCCAAAACCGTGGGTACAAAAAAAAGTGCTATCTATCACCTGTAGCTGATTCCATCCTCTCCAACTTTGGTTAAAGGCTCCGGGCAAGTTAATGAACTGTTGGGTCGAATTTTATCAAGGAACATGCCCGTTTTCCACTTAAGTGTTGCCCTGTTACCGTCTTTAGTCAGCAGTTCGGCTGTCTTCTTGCCGGCAACGCCAATGCTTTACATCGCGTCACCACCATTAGTAAAGTATTACAAATTATAGCAGTTATTCCTGTAGGCACCATTAAGCTAGATAAATGTTTCTGTATCAGAGGAACTTGGTATGTGATGAGGCAGCATGTGCAGTCCATCATTCTTTTCAAAAGAATTGTGCACTGAAAAAAAAACTTCAGCCCACAGTTACCTGGAGGAGTTAACATGCCCCCTAATTTGAGTAGTCGAAATGATAAAGGATGAAAGCATCAAATTTTTCTTCACCTGGAGCTCGTAGTCTCTAACCACCCCTGCGAATTATCCTCTATCTACTCACCTCCATGAAATCTGCATGTTGGGCATAGCTTTGCTTCTTGCATCCCACCCTTAAATTGCATTACTCGACAACTGAAGGATGTGCCGGTGTGTGTATCTAACTTTATCAAATTGAGATGGACAATAATAACTACCAAACAGAACATATGCCTGCTTTCCAAGAAAGAGAGCAAGTTAGCACCAAGATTTCTATGTCCATATGTTTTCTCTTACAACACAATAGAGAGATATTGCTATAACTTTGAAAACAAAGATGCAAGCACAAACGAAAAGGAGCAACAGAGCCGAATATAGATTCGAAAAAAGGTAACTAAGTAGTAATTACATCTGGAAAAAACATCTAGAATCAAACATAGTCCCCTAAGGAAATTCAACCCTCCTAGGTCACCTATAAAAAAGAGGAAGAAAGCAACCTTGTCTAACATAAGCAATGAGCACACTATCAGTTTGCGTAACAGCAGCAATAAGCAGACTCTCAACGAGATTACGAGAGCGAGAAGACTTTTTTAGTTTTGTCCAGCGATATTAGGATATCAACTCGATGATATATTAGATTAAAAAATACAGATCAAATAAGTTATTGTCGACTGCGCTAAAAGTTCTTGTTGGGTGCTCAAGTCGTGAGGGTAGCATGCGGAGAGCATCTGCCCCGCCCGTAGCCCAGGCCCACGTTATTGGCCTTTTCCAGCCAATTCAATGCAACATGAACAATGCATCTAGACTGAAGCCTACTTATGAACAATTTATCATGATGGACCAATCACTTACCTTTGAAGATCTCAAGTGCAGCAACTTTTGTTTGGGAATGAACTCCTTGTCGAACCTTCATGAAATCCATTCTGGATAGATGCAAGCACTTACAAAAAAGCATCAGTCTGACAACAAGCTGTTTATTAGTAGGATGACATGCAGAGCCATAACGTGAGTACACAACAACTCAATTACCTGATTGTTGGTAATTTTTTTTAATGCAGCATGATGACCCACAATGTTCTCCAAAAATTGCTGCAGCAACAAAGATTTTTTTTAGATGATGGAGAAATATCTGGTTTGCTTCACCCTTCTCGAAACAAAAAGGAATCAGTTCCAAATTATTACAAAACCACTCCAAAGATACCGAGGAAAAAACTTATCACTTCTTGCCAGTGCCACAAGTGAGTTGGACAGGGAAAGACAAAGGAAAGACAAAGTGTAGATTGATGGTCACCTTGTGGGCTCAGTGGTTGCAGCAATCTGTCACTCTCCTCATAACTTATTTCTTCATTAATCCAAATTATGTAGAAAAGAAAGACAGGGGAATGTTGGCAAATGAAATCCTCAAAAATGCCTAAATGATGACAGATCTAATCTCAAGTACACACTAACTGTTTTCATTTGATGGTGCACGCATGGAGGCAATATTGTTAAGAAAATTTGAAATCTAGATATAGGTAACTTATCAGAATGAAGGGTTATGTTTTTGATGTCCTATTGATCTAGCTCTACACTGGCATGTTCATACTAATGCAGGCAGCTCCTCTAATACTCAAGATTTCAGTATGATGTTGTGGTGATGCCATATATACCATTAATTATACCCAATCTTGCAGCTCCACACAGTAAATATCACGCTGCACATGTCACTGGTCTGAGATGTGAATAAAGTCATAAACCATGCATCACTTCATTACAATGACATTGCAGGCTTGCAGCCTAATGGAACCAATCAAGCAACCCAATTAAAAATGTATACCTTTCTTTTCTTTTGATGGGTGTTGTGCACAATGATCATGAAGCACACATCATCCACAAAATTTGCAGCTGATGGGAATGTCAGATTCGTCTAGAGCAATGTCAGAGACACCTATACCAACCACACCAGGGTTCAACAGATGAACATGAATGATAGATAAAAAAGCTATTCAGTATTCAGTAGCCAAAATTCAGAAAAGTCAACTATAAATGTTTTCTAAAGTATCAATAGTAACTTTGGATAAACACAGAGAAATTCAAATAACACTATATATATTCTCATGTATTGCTCCTACACAATCACATAATCTGAATACCATTGTAGAAGAAATCTTAATATTGTGATTCAGTGGTTCTCTGATTACATATAAATAAATGGTGTACATAATTGATCACACAAAAACAGTCCTTATAAAAGGGAAATAAGATTAGCATACCTCGACATAATTCAACCTTCGATCCTCCATACTTGACAAATATTCTAGCATGCAACAAACAAGTTCTGGTAGATGAGTTCGAAGGGCAGGACCTGCACCCTAAAGACATTAGGAAGTCATAAACTAATGATATCCTCTGTAGTTGATTATTAATTTGGTGATGGTAGCTACATGAGCATAGTATATTAACATTTAAAATGAAAACAGAAAATGGATAGTGATCAAATATAGTAAAATACCAAGTGTATTCCATATAATTTATTTATTTATTTAGTTTTCTCTCAATTATTTCCAACTATTAAATAATAAAGGGAGCAGCAGAGACAGTTGCATTGTCATGGCTAAATGAAAGATTGAGTGAAGAAATAGA
Source organism: Cenchrus fungigraminus (assembly GCA_036936925.1). Classification (NCBI taxonomy): domain Eukaryota; kingdom Viridiplantae; phylum Streptophyta; class Magnoliopsida; order Poales; family Poaceae; genus Cenchrus; species Cenchrus fungigraminus. The sequence continues at coordinate 19,525,038 of CM072774.1, forward strand.
TCTCGTACCTCTGCAGCTGATGATAAAGCAAAATATCTAGGTAACCATCCTTCAAATGCATCCATGAGTTTGCAACCTATAATTAGATCGGAATCAGAGAGGAAAAATAAGTTCCAGTGACAGGCTTACCAGGATGAGGTCCAAGAATTTTCCTATTGTTGAACCGACCAATTACCTGGGCAACGGCGGATGGGATCGCCGGCGACGGCTGAGTCCACGAACGCCGGCGGATGTGTCTGGAGGTAAATACGGCATCCACAGAGGAGGGAAACGAGCGGCTGCCGCCGCATCACAGAGGGTGGTCCGGGGTTAGGGTTTGCATGGAGAAGGTGGAAGGGGAGGTGGAGGCGGCTGGGGGGGAAGGCGAGGGTGGAGGGGCGAGGCCGCCCTGCGCGCTCCCCGCGCCGCGCAGAGGAGGCGGTGAAGGGTGTGAAGGCGGATCAGGATTGAGGAGAGATGGGGAAGGTTGGAGGTGGCAGTGGCGTCAAGGGGCGTGGAGGGGGTGCTGAGGGGGAGGCGGCGACGCTGGGAGAGAAGGAGGGGGGCACGGCGGCGACGCTGGGAGAGAAGGAGGGGGGCGCGGCGGCGTCACGGGAGAGGAGGAGGACTGGAGGAGGGGCGGACGGCGGCGCGCTAGAGGAGAGGGACGCGGAGGCACGAGGGGAAAGCGGTGGCAGAGATGTCGATCCCCTCGTGCGTGGGACGTTGGACGGTGGAGGGAGAAGAGGGATCCAACGCATGGAATGGATCGCGTGACGGAGAGCCGAGGCGCGGGGGCGGAGGGCGGACGTGAATCTGCCTCGCAGAAAGTACGAACGACTTTTTGTCTTCACTTCATACTTTTTAGGAGTAGAGATGGTATGAGGAGGTGTGTAACCGGTGGTATGGTGGGTAATTTCCCCCAACTTTACCAGCTCCAAGAATTGGTGGAGCACCTCTTGAGAAGTTCTGAAAAAAGTTGGAGTGGAGTTAATTTTTTATGAAGTGGAGTGGAGTTAGTTGAGGTGTTTAGGTATTTTTTATGAAGTGAAGCTAAATTTGGTGGAGCAGAGTGCTCCCAAGCTCTTAGTGTCGGCCATGGATCCTCCTGCAACTCCTCAGCCGCCTGAGACGAGTATGAAGAGCATCCTCCTACCTCAGGCTTCCCTTTCCCCCAAATCGACTCCGTAAAGTTCGTCTCCCCTCCAGTTGAACTCCCCGGCTTCGCTCCACCATGAGCATCGCTGCGGATCTCCTCTGGTCCTGCTCCATGGACGGGAGGGAGTGCTGGCCACCGCTGCGGGAATCCGGCTGCCGCCCCTGGCGCCTCCCATCGCGGAACATTCGGGAACGGAATGGGCATCGGATAGAACCGAGAAACAGAGTTTGGGCTCACCTTCGAACTCCGTGAAACCTCCACGATCTCCTCGGGTTCGAGCAGGATCCCGGAGAAAAGTAGGAGAGATTGATCACGAGGACTCGCCCGTCTGAATCCGCCGCGAAAATCTGGAATTGGCCGGTGGAATCAGGAGATCACCAACCTCTCTGACGAACGTTTTGTAGTTCCAAGTCACATTGATCAAGAGCAGTTCCAAGTCGAGGCCCACATCCATTGTGGACAGGACGGATGTGGCATAGCAGAAGACGACAGAGCCCTAGTAGCACATTTCGCTCATTGTGGACGCCTAATAGAAGAGATATCCTGCCGACACTCATAGTGAGGAATCCTAGAACGGTTCCTGATGCCTACCAAGCTTAATTAACATATACTATTTCCGAGTAATCAGCCATGGGCGAGACCTGATCAACCTCTTCGACTAACTTGTACATCTCTCCCACATCCAACTTGTTGATCTGTTTATATATACGCATGGAGTACTATTCCGATCCAGTCACAGCTACTAGCTAGACGACACTGGTAACCAACAAAGTCTTGAAAGCATTTAATACCGTGTCCTAATAAATGATGTTTTTACAACATATACATCGTCTAATAATATAGAAATGGTTGGCCCAAAGGATGTCCACATGTTTTGTTGAAATCTCGAAATGATGAGAAAGAAAATATGGCATGTGTGAGCAGGCTTAAGGGATGGCTAGAACACTAGGGGCGCGATTGGTTTGCTTCCCAGAGCAGCCTGGCTTGCATCCATCAACTTACCAGTCTCGGTTGGGCCGGGATAGGCCCAATGCATACAGAACCTTGTTGATTGGTTGCTTAAATCACCAGGTACACGCTAAACGCATCCGATGTTTGGTTTCTTGAAATCTTGCATGCGCCCTCACCTACCGCATACCCGTCGTGTCCTGCGCGAGCCAGGCTGCCGAGAAACGCGATTCATTTTTGGCGCGTTTGGTTCTCTTCACTGTGTAGGTTGGCTCAGCTCTCGGAGGCCAGGCTCTCACGGGCCAGTAGCGAGCGAGCCAGGCTCCAGAGAAACACGATCCAGTTCCGTCTCCCGGGAGCCAGGTCGAGTGCCATTTTCTGCACGCGAAGGCACAAGTTCAGACTGAGATGCAAGCAACCAATCGCTCTATGTTGCACGCGGTGAACCTACCTGGCAGTGCTGCAGGCAACCAATCAACCGTCAGGTGCATGCGTCGAGTAGGCCCCACACAGGCAAGCAAACGCGCCCTTTTCGTTTCTCCAGAGCCAAGCTCGCTCGGTTGTTTTGCACGTCGAGAGCTAGAGTCAGGTTGTGTCATATACAACTAATAGTGTGCTAGGATATTACACATGCACCACAATGGACTGAAACTGGAACAATAGTGCACTAGGGTATTACAATAATACCATTGGCATTGTTGGCACCTGTTAAAAATTAACGATATACTCTCTTCTGTAATGATTTCTATGCGCATAAGTGCTTTTGCCACTATATTGTTTGCTTATTCTTGTTTGGATGTCATTTTATTTCCTTCATATAGGTGCATTCTATGATATCATCACCATCCCCTGCCTCGAAATGATAAAAGAATGACAAATGTCACAAGGTGCTCTATCTTGGGTAGCCCCACTAAATGTAATATTGCTACAAATTCAGCTCTCTAATCACTGCTGTACATCTATCTTTCAGGTACTACCATCCGATGTTTGGTTTCCTGAAATCTTGCAGCGCCGACTCAAATGCAGCGAGCGAGCTTGGCCAGCTGGCTGTGCACCGTCGCGAGGATGCTCCAACCATGGCTACCTTCATCTTTCTTTGGCGTCCAGTATCATGTCAAATTGTGGATCAAGAGCAGTTCCAAGTTGAGGCCCACATCCATTGGGGACAGGACAGATGTGGCCTAGCAGAAGACGATAGAGCCCTAGTAGCACGTTTAGCTCATTTTGGCCGCCTAAGGGAAGAGATATCCTGCCGACATTGATAGTGAGGAATCCTAGAAGTGCTCCTGATGGCTACCAAGCTTAATTAACAACATACTATTTCTGAGTAATCAGCCTTGGGCGAGGCCTGAACCATCTTTGAGCAACTTGTACGTCTCTCCCATATCCAACTTGTCAATCTCCTGTTTATATACATGGAGTACTATTCCAGTCACAGCTACTGATAAAACCAACAATGTCTAGAAAGCATTCAATTCCGTGTCCTGCAAAATAATGTTTTTCCAACAACATATATATGGTCTAATAATATAAATAAAAATGTTTCGCTAATAGGATGTTCACAGGTTTCGTTGGAAGCTCGAAATGACAAGAAAAAAATAAGACATGCGTGTGCAGGATTAAGAGATGGCCTAAATTAGTGCACAACAATGGACTAGATTAAATTGGAACAATAGTACCATGGGAAAGGTTCTCTAGCCGAATTGGTTCCAGACGTTACGACTTCGACTTCTCCTAAGAGCAAATTTCATGTTGGGGTCAAACAAATCTCCTGGCCTGTCATCATAACCAAATCACAGGTTACAGGCCCCTGTGTTAGTGTCACACCTGTTTTTCCAAAGAAAACCAAGTACAAACCTATATGCATGCCAGGATCAAGTTTAATGCATATAGTGACATATAAGTGAATACAGAAACAGTATCACGTAAGAAAAAGGGAGATTATCAGAGATTTACGCTTAATCCTGGAAACGAAGGCTCGAAACATCACAGGCAGTCGACTGGGGGTTGCGTACGCCTAGAACCAGCAACATCTTCAGCAAACTCCATAGCAGCTTCCTCTTTCTGAGCAACATTGTTTATAGCAAGGGTGAGCACTTGTCGTACTCAACAAGTGTGGGGAAAGGATGAATGCAAAGGCTTTATAGTGGACTTGTCTCTGAGCATTTAGCATTTTAGTTGGTCAAATTTTATTAGCACCTGATTACTAATAAAGTATAAGTTTATACCAACCCACATTAAGCATAAGGTAAGATGCACCATAAGAATATGGCAAGCATAACCAGAGAGCACGATTTAAGTCCATCTTCAAGTTCAATTATTATGTGAGGGTCCAGGCCGCTCTTGACCGTGAGCATGGCTAATCGATTAGTTTTACACTCTGTAGAGGTTGTACACTTTCACCACAAATCGCGTAAAAGTCTCGAAGAACTTTGGACCCAACCATGCGATGTTAGATAGGCATCATACCACACTACCGAGGTGTGATTGCTAGCTAGGCATCATACCACACTACCGAGGTGTGATTGCATAGGGACGCTACGAGGCCTTTACAAAGATTCCCTAATGTGAAACAACCCGCGAACGTTCCGAGTCGTTGCAAAGTATAAAGTCCCCTAGTAGGTACCGTGTCTTAGAAAAGCCCAACTCCCTACTAGAGCGAGTCTATACCCCACTGGCGCTCCCCCTTGCCCTATCAGGTAAGGTCATCCCAACACTAGAGTCCCTAATTACTCAGCCAAGGCAGAGCCATATGCCTTGTGGTTGTACGGTTTTCCTGGGTGGTCGCTCCATGTTCCGATTAAACATTGTGGTCTTGTATTAAGCACCCAGAGATATAACATAAAGGTAAAACATGTGTAACATTAATGTTCATTAAAACCACCATAACCCAAGTATAGCAACTAAGCATAGCTACCCAACATAAACTTAAACCCAGGTTGACAAGGAATGATGATAAAGACTAGTCAATCCTTAACAAGACCCATCAATATTAATGCAAGCATATGCAATGAGTGAGTAAACACAGTTCTTAGGGCAAAAGAACAAGAACACACTTGCCTTTATCCAGAGTACCGATGTTGCTCAGAATTCTTCATCTTCTTGCTCATTAAAGTTCTCAAGCGGCGTTTATTCTACTCGCATTAATCATTGGGTACAAACATGCAAAGCAAACAAACAAGTGCAACTGAGAACAATACACCAATCAAAGATGAGATTTGAAAGAGCGCACTAAAAGATAGAAATTGAACCGAATAAGATACAGATTTTCAGATGAAAAAGACAACTATAGAACATGATGGTCAACAGGCATATGTTTTGCATGGTTGCACGCAAACAGAACAGCTAGCTAAAGGATCACATTGCAAGCTGGTGCTGCATACGTGCATTTAGATTGAGTTAAATAGAATCATTATTGCTCAAGCATGATGTAAACATGACATCACCAAGGTACTTAAGCAATAAATAATGTGGCAAAGGAACTGATCTATCGTGGCCTTGCAGCATTCAGATAGGCATGCATGGTACTGTTTTGCTTGCATGTGAATAGTGAGAGATGGCTGAAGGGTGCGTGCTCGGAGATTCTTACCAGCGGCATGAACTCGGCAAGACAAAAGCACCAGCAAGCTCGTGGCTAAGATGTCATGTAGCAACGACGACGACATTGAGGTGCTGGTGGCCGTGCTTCTCCTGGTGACTATGGCCATCGCTGAAGTACATGGACATATAAAGTAGTACACCTTGTAGTTGTTGCCACCGAAAGAGCAGACGACAGCATTGCAAGGCACCAGGCAGGCCGGGCTACGGGTGAGAGCAACAAAACGGGAAGAAGGCTGAACGGGAAACATGATGGTATGCTCACGTGTGGCTAGGGCCAACGATGACGACGGACGAACGGCGACGGCGAAGATCGAACTGGACGAGGAGGGCTGGAGACGGTGGCTGATCACAAGTGAGATCATCGTGTGTCCCCGGAGACGACGATCGTTGCCTGCGGCGACGGCATGAGCGAACGACATCACGGTGAAACGAGATAGAGAAACGATGGATTCTCACCGACGGTGGAGAGAGACGAACGGAGGTGGCCGGATTTTGGAGAGGGGCGGACCGGCAGCTTGGCCTCTTGCCAAGGCGGGCACCCTGGTGGCCCTCTGGCCACGGGAAGAAGCGGCAGGTGCGCGGTCTGGCGTGGGCGTCCTCGTGACGGCGACGGCTTGTTCCGGCGAGCGTCCCTGGCGATGAATCGGCCGTCGGTGGAGCTCGGGCAGCGGCCGGACTTCTCGGTGGCGGCGGCTTCATCCTCACGGCACGCGGCGGGTGCTAGGGCTGCGGCTGCACTAGGGCATGCTGCGAGCCGCTGTGGTGCTGTTGCGAAAAGATGGATCGCTAGGCTTTTGACGACGATAGCGGCGCTGGCGTGGCACGCACGCAAGGAGGAGGCCGGGCCGGGAATTTTTTTTATATTTTTTTTCTTTGATTTTCGAAAAATAAATGGCCGAACCAAAAATTTCGAGAAATATACATCTGGCGTCAAACCCCACGGCGCCGTGCCTCACGGCGTTAAGTCCCTGCCGCCGCGGGGCACGGCGGCAGGATAGCACTTCCGGCGGCAGGGTCGCGCGGCACGGCCGCGCGGCACGGCACGGCACCAGGACCCTGCCGCCCAGCGCCACGGCGGCAGGTCCCTACCGCCGTGCCACGTGGCGTTAGGTCCTTTTTAATTTTTTTTTAATTTTTCATTTTTAGAACACTTTTAACCTTTTTAAAAATAACAAACTGATAAGTGTAAGTATAATCACAAGGGAATATCATAATCAACGAGTAGATGCAAATAGTTTATACAAAATCATGGGAATATCATACATCTAAATGCGCCGGTGCCTCTTCGGCCTAACAGCTCTAGCGCCAGCCCAGGTGTGGTCCCGGTCGTACGTCCAGGGGTCAGGTGCCCTGACCACCCGCGGTCCTAGCTGGTCGGGAGACGGTGTCGCCATGGCCGCCTGCGACGAGCCTGCAGCATCCAGTGTCCCTCCGCCCGCCGGTGTCGCTCCACCGGCCGCTGTGGTCGCTCCGGCGGCCGGTGTCGCTCCGCCGGCCGCCGGGGTCGCTCCGCCCTGTGGCTGTGTCGGCTAAGTCCAAACCGGTACCTGTGTCAACTGTGACGGGCCAACCTCCTCGGCCTGCTGCGGGACATCTAGGGTCGCGAGAACGTCGCCGAACTCCATCTGATCCCAGCCCAGCTGGTCCTCGGTGGTCGTGTCGAAAGCAGCCTGGAACATAGGCCGAGTGGACGAGGAAGGAATATCTGCCGCCGGTAACTGAAAGGCCGGTGGTCTGGAACCTCCTAGCGTAAAGATCGGCGGCGGCGGCGGCGCTGTAGGTGATGTAGTCTCCGGCTGTCGAGGCCCGGCTGTCGGAAAGAGCGGCGGTCGCCCTGTACGATTAGAATATAGTATAACCACAAACACACAATAATTGCGTGCATTAGTTGAAAATAAGGTCCAATAAAAGTACCTGCGCCGGGCGGAACAAATGGCCGCTGCACGTAGGTGTGCGGGCCCTGCTGCTGTGCCGTCGGAGCCGAGAAGCCGCTGGCAAGGGTGGCAGGCGTCGGCTGCGAAGCCGCTGTCGAGACGGAGCTCGAGGACGACGCTGGGTGGCGCTGAAGGAGAGGAATCTCTACGGCCCCGGCGTAGTTCACGACGGCGGAGTACCTCATGGCAGCAGCGACGATCCTGTCGTACGTGCTCTGGTGCTGCTGAGGCCCCCAGGTAAAGCACTGCTCCCTCGCGGCCGATGCGAGCCGCACGATCTCAGCAAGCACGTCGTGCTGCTCAGAAAATTAGGAACACGTGTTATAATGAAAAGTCATATGAATGTAATATGTTTGCAGTATCGTAGCTTACCGCTGTGTCGGCGGTCTGGTCTCGACGCACCGGGTACGTCGCGTCCGGCAGGATCCTGTCGTGGTCCGGGACAGGTGGCGGTGGCGGGGTAGCAGGCACGTACGTCACCCGCGTCCGCGTCCTCGGGAGGTACCACTGAAGGTACGCTACCCAGGCGGCGCCGTCGTGAAGGCGGTGCTCGGTGACGACGTTCTGCTCGTGCGCCGCGGACGCCCACTCGGCCACGTACGGCTGCAGCTTGTCGACGAACGACGTCGCCGCAGCCACGCTCTTACGCGTCCAACTAGCATAGATGAAATATAAAATTATTGGCAACTGAATATTTGTAACGGAAAATAATTATAACTGGCAAATGGTAGCTCACCTGTGCGCTGTAGGCGACAGACGTGGCGCAGCGGGTACTGGCACCTCCTGAAAGAGGCCGAACTGCCTCATCACCCGGTGGACGGCGTACTCCTCGATGTAGACGTCGAAGACCAGTCGTCGCCTCGTCATCCAGTACGCCTGGTCTCGGGAGCACAGGGACGAGAGCCCCTGTGGTGCGCGGGCAGCGACCATGGCAGGAGCGTACGGCGTCCACCGGACCTGGGCATCGACCATCCGGTCGATCTGACCAACGAAGTCCTTGTACGCCTTCTTCGGCTGCTCCCCAGCCCAAACGTGCTGCAAAGAACATGAATAGTTAAGTGAATCGAACTAAAGAACTCATAACGCGAAGAAAACGATAAGGGAGGTCATTACCTTCCGGAAGCACCACAGAGAACCCATGGTGGGGAGGTCCGCTGGGTCGGTACCGTTGGGCAGCGGCTCGTACTCCGAGAGGTCGGCCCTGGGCCGACCGATGTCGAACCGCTCGTGGATCCACATCTGCAGCAGGAGAGGGCACCCCAGGAGGATCCCCTCCCTACTCGCCGGCCTCGACACTGCCGAACACAGCCCCCTGTAGGTAGCTGCCAGAACAGCGCTGCCCCAGCTGATCTGGGGCATCTGCTCGAGGGGTGCGTCGGCGATCCTCTGAGCCCAGGGGAGCAGGTACCGCGACACCGAGTCTCCCGCTGACTCGCAGAACAGCACCCACCTGAACAGCCAGAGCAGGTAGACCTCCTAAAACCTGTCTGACGTCGGGTCGTCGGCATCGTCCGCCATGTAGTCAGCCTGCACACACACAAAGGTCCATCGTCACATTCGTTTAAAATGCATACAAACGTTGAAAATAAGAGTTAGAATCACGTACGTTGAACTGCTGGATCCAAGTCCAGGTGGGCCCGTGGGTGTCGGCGAAGGGCACGTACGGCACCGGCGCGCGATCGTTTCGAGGAACGTTCGCGAACTGAGCAAGGAAGTCAGCGTGCCACGTCGCGGGGATGTCGATCGGCCCATCGCTTGGCCAGCACACGGCAGTCCTCACAACATCGCGACGTCCTCCAGACTGAGCGTCATCTCGCCGACAGGGAAGTGGAACATGTGTGTGTCTGGTCGCCACCGGTCCATGAACGCGGCGATCAGCGGGGTGTCGTAGCTGAACCGCGTCGACCGCTCCGCCCGGGGAACCTCAGCTCGTAGCCTGTCCCCCTCGACCAACCGTGCAACAGGGAGAAGTCCTGCAGCGCGTAGCCTGAAAAAATATTAATTTACTTAACGCAATTACTATTGTAAAGAAACAGAAATAAATAATAAATATGAATTGCGTACTTCGGAATCCACCGCTGGTGTATCGGCATCAATGTGCGGGTCGTCCGGCAACGTATGTTGTCGGGCGAACGTCCGAGAACAGCTGACACGTACGAGCGGTGGTGCCGGTCCACCGCCTCGTCGAAAAACTCCGGCCGTACGTACTCCAGCGATGCAGCCATAACTGCAAAAAATAACATAATTGAATCAATTATTCCAATTATAATAATTAAAAACGAATTTTGTGAATTTAAACCATTTTCTACGATTTTTATTTCAATTTAATGTGAATTATAACCATTTTCGAGGAAATTTAAATGAATTGAAACGAATAATGTGAATTTAAACCATTTTTAATGAATTGAAACAAATAATGTGAATTTAAACCATTTGCTAAGAATTTTACATCAATTTAATCTAATTATGTGAATTATAATCATTTTCTGGAAGTTTAAAACCAATTTAAACGAATAATGTGAATTTAAACCATTTGCTACGAATTTTACATCAATTTAATCTAATTATGTGAATTATAATCATTTCCTGGAAGTTTAAAACCAATTTAAACGAATTATGTGAATTTAAACCATTTTCTACGAATTTTACATCAATTTAATGTAATTATGTGAATTATAACCATTTCCTAGAAGTTTTAAACCAATTGAAACGAATTATGTGTATTTAAACCATTTTCTATGAATTTTATATCAATTTAATCTAATTATGTCAATTATAACCATTTTCTAGAAGTTTAAAACCAATTTAAACGAATTATTTGAATTTAAATAATTTTCTACAAATTTCATATCAATTTAATCTAATTATGTCAGTTATAACCATTTTCTAGACATTTTAAATGAATTAAAACAAATTATGTGAATTTAAACCATTTTCTACGAATTTTATATCAATTTAACTAAACTAAGTTAACTAAACTAACTAAACTAAGTTAACTAAACTAACTGACTATACTAACTACACTAAACTAAATTTAGAAACATACCTCAAAAGTGCTCCGAATGTTGAAAGCCGTAGATTTAGAGGAGGGAGGGGGAGGGAGGGAGGGCCGGCGACGGCAGGGGTCGGCCCCTTATATAGGGGTGACGCTGCCGCCGTAGCCCACGGCGCCAGGACCCTGCCGCCGTGCGGCACGGCGCTAGGGCTCCTGACGCCGTGGCCCACGGCGCTAGGATTCCTGCCGCCGTGCCCCACGGCGGCAGGAATCTGGCCCCACCTCGCAGGTCAGCCGACCGTTGGCGCCACCCCTAACGCCGTGGGGCCCGCCGTGAGGCACGGCGCTAGATGTATATTTCTCGAATTTTTTGGTTCGACCATTTATTTTTCGAAAATCAAAGAAAAAAATATAAAAAAATCTCGGGCCGTGCACAACATCAATTGAAATTGAGATTATATCTTGCAGTCCGAACCACCTCAAGTTGGACCGTGTGGAGGAGGCAACAGATTGCTTGAAGGCCTAGAGTTAGCTGGACTGCTCGAGTTGGAATAAAGGAAAGAATGGGCCGGGATTAAGAGAAGGAAATAGATCATGGGTGTTTTGGGAGAATTTATGACTTTCAGCTTAAAAAACATAGACTGAGGAACATTCGTGAATGACCAGATTGTTTCGGCCATGATGGGTGGGGATTTCAAATAAAATATTTGAAGCTCGTGAGAAAGATTATAGTTTTCGAATAACATAGATTTAATTCTAGAAAAAATGAGAATAAATTCCAGAAAAAAGTCGGGAAAAATTCTCGGAAGGATTTGGTCAGTACCTAAGCATGTTTTTCAAACATTTTGCACTTTATAAACACCAAGATGCATGAGCATGAATGCAATACACATTAAATCCATTTATTTATTTAAAAACAATCAAAGACTTTTTCCTATACTATATTTCCTGTAAAGAAAATAAATGTGGAGGAAATTTTAAAATTATGAGAAAATTGTTATTTAGTCATTCTCTCTATTCACATCCTGAAATTGGAAATTTCAGGGTGTGACAGTTAGGGTGGAGCAGAGGTACAAGGGTTTTTCGGGATGCATAAGAATGTCTTCTTTTAGTAAAAAAACTTGGAAGTTGTGTCCTACCCTGTATAGGTTCATTTTTCTGTTGGCACCCGTTAAAGGTTTTTTTTTAAGATATCCGTATGTTGCCTGATACTTCAATAGCATGCAAACCGGCTAATGTATTTTAATCTTCTTCTTTTCCACTTTGGTTTTCTAAAATAAAATTCGTTTTAATTCTTGCAACAGCGAGGACCAAGGCCTATTGTTGGTAGTCATGACGGTGACAGCGATGCTGGTCTTCACGTCCGGGTCGTGATGCCACCAACTGGCTGATAGCACACGATGTTCTGGGGTTGTGCCATCTACAAGGTTGACCAGATCTCTTCCCAGCTTTCAACGCAGATTGCCACTTCGACCTTTGGAGTTGAATACTCCCTCCGTCCCGTAAAGAGTGTCCACTTTGACTTTTCACAGTCAAACTATTTGAAGTTTGACTAAATTTATAATGAAGAATATGAATATTTATAACACTAAATAGGTATGCTATGAAAATATATTTCATAATGAATCTAATAAAACTTGTTAGACATCAAAAACATTGATATATTTTTATATAAACTTAGTCAAACAAAAGATAGTTTGACTGAAAAAAGTCAAAGTGGACACTCTTTGTGGGACGGAGGGAGTAAATGAATAATGACAAGTAGAAAAGATTAAGACCATCCTGAATACCTACCATGCCTATTTGGTGTGTACGTGATCGATCAGTTAGACAGGTGGCAAATGTCCACACTAGGAATCATGAATTAGCCCCTATGGTCTTGTTTACTTATTCATATAGCAATCCCACTTTATTGCCTTGGTAGGTGCATGTAATTCCCCTAACAAATGTCAGATTGCTATAAATTAAATTTCGCAAGGGTGATCTCCGTCTGACTGTACTATAAAGCAGCAGGCCTTTATGACCTTCATCATTGTGGCAATTCTTTCATTCATTGGGTTATCTAATTTAACAGAATGGTTATGCTTTTGTTTCCAGGACATTCTATAACTAAATAAAAAACAAAACTACGTGTTCACATATATAATTTTTTGGTAATCATTTCTAATTGAATGTCGACAATACAATACAACTCCTTCTTGCCATGTTTTGCTTCTTAATTATTCACTACAGCTGAAAACCCTATCACCGTCCTTCACCGCAGCCTTGGAAACCGTGGGGGCCAGGGGAGGTTCAGCGAGCGAAGGTGAGGAGGGGAGGTGGGGATGAGCGAGGAGGGAGGCCAGGCACCATGGGAGGGGAGGAGCAGCATAGGCAGAGATGGAGGCGGAGAAAGCGACAGGACAGGAGGGAGGCGGAGTGGCCAGGATGATATGGTAAGGAGGGTGGACATGAGAACAAATTTCAGGAAGTTTAGAAAAATCGGATCTGAAGGATAGACATCACCGCCTATTAGTAAACGGTAATGATAGGATATTATCATGGCCGTTTTTCATTTCACCACCAGATTTCCCAAAATTAGTGGTGATGGGCTAGTGATGATGACACTTTCTTTAGTAGTGATTATAATCAATTGCAGTTCATTTCACCAATGAGTTTGGAAGATATCGACTAGAACCCCTTAATTTTAACATAAAACATCAAACACATCACTTTTCCTATGTTTTGTATTGCATCCAGTTTTACGATAAATGTTGAACAACAATACTTACTCCAGTCTGGAAAACTGTGGACACATGTTGATCAGTGAGATATTGTCATGCACCTCAGACAAGTGAAATATCAGTATATGCAGTGATTAACTATGCCTGCCATGCATATAGTACGCCCCTCTGAAAGGGACATGTATAACTTTCTACTGACTCCATCTATAAGTTACAACTGAATGAAGGACTCGGTATTATTAGTTGGAGTTGAATGCCAATATGCCATTGGATCCAAGGATTCAACTCCAAGTGCAAATTTGGTCATGGTTCACCGTAGTCTATCCCTTTTATGACTCCTTGAATGTGAAAGAAAAATAGAGAAATACATAAAATAGTGTTGCAATGGAAGATAATTTGCAGTGACCAACTACTGCTTACTGCCTTTAGTAGTGTGAACTCACGGCAAATCTACATCCTACTGCCTTTGGTCACATTTGCAGGACTGCTGCCAAAGTGGAACTCACAGACATCCTTTTGTTCGAGAGCGTCTTCTGTTTCCAGTGCTGACAGAGCAGTTTGGATTACCAGTCCACTACTGTTGTGCAAGAACTCAGCGCGGATCGCGATCTGCTTGTCGATGATATTACAGGTGATTCGGCCATGCCTTACCAGATTATCACGGGCAGATTGCATTGTCTACATGGTCGTTGCCAAGGCAGCGACAGGCCGGAGAGTACGTGTCACCGCAGCCACCGCATAATATCAGCTATAGACAATACTTGTAGACTAAGTATAGACAAAATAATATCAATTTTGAATCTCCAAATAAGTTTATTATCAAAATATATTTCACAACTAATCTAGTGGCACATATTACACATCATAGACATTAGTACTTTTTTAGATATGCTTCGTCAAATTTATAAAAATTTCTTCTCGATAATGAAGATGTGCACTTATTTTGGATGAAGGGAGTAGACATCAACCTATCCACTAGTATCACTCATGCTCCCAACGTCTTCCATGCCTTACAAATGAATCTAGCAAATATTGCCAAAACTATAGTTGGATTAAAATTGTCCCGAGGAAAACAATCTCGATCTTTCTCTCTGTTCTCATCAACCAAATAACTTATCCTCTCCTCTGTGGCTTGTTGGCCCTACTGAGAATAAATTAATAGGACTTGGTTGCACTCCTGCATTAAGTAGTCATAAATAAGCATTTTTATTATTTTATTAATTTCCATGAGTCACTACGGGAAAATCGATGTTTGCCGTGCGTTCCGATCTTTGCCGTGCGCATTTTTTCGAACGCACGGCAAATAGCGCATTTTTTCGGGTGCACGGCAAAAAAAAACACGGTAAAAAAATAGTTTTCCGTGCGTTTTTGTAACACCCTAATTTTCAAAACTTGGTTTTAATAAAATTTGTTAGCAACATTTAATTGTGCTCTTAAGGATTATAGGGTTGCATTTAATTTCTTTAGGCATTTAAGCATTTCTAAAATAAAATAAATGAACTATAGGAATTTATTGTTGCATTCATGCTGGTGCATTGCTTTTGGTTGTTTGAATTCAGATTTGAATTTGAATTCTTTTGCTTGTGCCTTTTCAAATACAAAACCCCTACTCTATCCTTTCCTTTCCTTTCTCTTCTTTCTCGCCCATCTTCGTGTGCAGCCCGGCAAGCAAAGTCTGCCGCCGCCCCTCGTTTTCCTTTGCCAGCTCGCGCGCACTGCAGCCCGCTCGGCCCAGCCGGCCCAACAGCCGCCGCCAGCCCAACCCGCTCCCTCCCGCTCCCGCAGCCGCCGACAGGGGGACCCCACCTGTTATCCCCTCCCCGCGCTCGTCCCCGAGCCGGACTCGAGCTCGAGTCCGACCGCGCCCCGCGCCGCCTCTGCAGCTTGGCCCGCACGCCAAGGCCAAGTCCCTGGCCTATTTAAGGCCGCCACCACGCCTTGAGCCGCTCCCGCAAAACCCTAGCCGCCTCAAGCCTTCCCCGAGCCCGGACCCTAGCTCCGGCCGTCGTCTTCGATCCGCGTCGCCGCCGCCACTTCGCCGATGAGAAGTCGTCCAGGAGCTGCGCGTGGAGGTGAGGATCCCTCAGGTGCCGCTTGTTGGCATCCCCGTGCCCCGAGTCGCCGAGACGAGCTCGCTGTCGTTGCGCCGCTCCGCCTCGCTGTGCCGCGCACCGTCTCCGCCGCGACCTAGCCGTCCGCGCCGCTCTAGATCGCCTCGCCATCGCTCGCGCTTCACCCTGGTGCCGTCCGCGTGTTCAATCGGGCACCCCAGCTCGATCCCGAGCCGCGCCGGCGAGCCCGCCGCCGTCCGCTGTTGCAGACCGCCGCCTCTAGCGCTTGCAGCCGCCGGCCACCGTTGGATCTAGATCCAACGAATCAGATTCGTCTTGACCTGGGTCAATACCGGTCAAACCAATCTGACTTCGCCTTTTTGCAAGAAAACCCCTGTGTTTCTTGGATTTACAAATAGGTCCTCCCACATTAGGAAGTTCTGTACAGTTTAGTCCTTTTTCTTCGTTTAAGCCCTAAAGTTTTAGTTTTCTTTACAGATAGGTCCTTGTACCTTCGTTAGAGCATATCTTGATCGTTTTAGCTCCGTTTTTAGCGTTCTTTATGTCCACGCGATCGTCTCGAAGCGTAGATTAGTTTTATGTCTCTGTTTTGTTCTGTTAGTACTATTTGATGATTGTTTCTTATTTATTCTTGTTGTATGCTTGTATGTGAATGTTATGGAACGTAGAGAGTGAAGCGTTCAAAGGATTTGAAGATCAGGACGCGTCAGAGTTTGAGCAGCAGAGTCTTGTTGAAGGCAAGTCTCCCTTGATGCATACCCGCTTATCCTATATAACATGCACTTAATTCATTGTATTTATTTTTATTGCTTGCATTAACTTTGACGGGTACCTACTAAGGATCATGCCTAGTCTTTTATGACCTTTGCCTTGTAACCGGGTTATTAAATTAATCTTGATGGTAACTATTGCTTAGCATGCTTAACTGGGATGGTATTAATCTACATGGATACTTTTATGTTCTATGTGCTGTTATTATGTTATTTTAATTGCAAGACCACCTTTGATATGTTAATCGGAATATGGAGAACCACCCAGGAAAACAGTACAACCACAAGAACTAAACGGGCAATGGTCTTGGCTGAATAATTATGAACTTTATCTTGGGGTGATCTTACCTGATAAGGACAAGGGATCGGCGGTACTGTGGGTATGGACTCGCTCTAGCAGGGGTTGGGTGAGTTATTTTTCTATGATGGGGTATCGACCTGTTAGGGGACTTTATACCTTACTAACTGATCCGTACCTTGTGGGTCACAACTTGTTGGGGAACCTTTGTAAAGGCCATGTAGCGTCCCTATGCAACCACACCTCGGTAGTGTGGTATGGTACCTTGCAAATACCGCATGGTTGGGTTCAAAGTTCTTCGGAGCTTTTACGCTACTTGTGGTGAAAGTGTACAACCTCTGCAGAGTGTAAAACTAACCGGTTAGACATGCTCACGGTCAAGAGCAGCCTGGACCCTCACATGACTAAGTTATGGAACTCAATATTAAATCGTTGCTCTATCTTTATTTATGATGCTTATGCTTTATTAATTGTGGGTTGGTATAAACTTGTACTCTTTAGTAATTATGTTGCTAATAAAACTTGACCAACTAAAATGCTAATCTGCTTGAACCTTAGCCATCCACCATATGGCCTTGCATGTTATGTTGTTTTCCCCTTGCTCGGCACGTGCTCACGCTTGTCTATTTTCTTGTATCTACAATACTCGGATTGCTGCTCAGACTGGGAGAGATTTGAAGACTACCCCGGTGACTTCCAAGAGTTCTAGGTGTGCGTGTCTTCAGTCAGTTGCCTGTGGAAGCATCTTTATCCGCTGCAAGAACTCGTTATTTATATTCGATTAAGACTTTTGGTCATGTAATAACTCTATATTTGTGTGGCATTGATTTTGGTATTCACAATGTCATTGCATGTGTGTAACTTGATCCTGGAGCACACGTAATCAATGCATTCGGTTTTGCTTTAAAACTGGGTGTGACAGTTTTTATAACGGCAAACAAATAGTTTGTCGTGCGTTTTTTCCTTGACGCACGGCAAACTTTTTTTCCCACCAGACGTTACCCCCGTTAGCTTGTTCGTTGCCTTTGCCGTGCGCTAGGATGTCACACCTGTTTTTCCAAAGAAAACCAAGTGCAAACCTATATGCATGCCAGGATCAAGTTTCATGCATATAGTGACATATAAGTGAATACAGAAACAGTATCACGTAAGAAAAAGAAAGATTATCAGAGATTTACGCTTAATCCTGGAAACGAAGGCACCAAATTTCACAGGCAGTCGACTGGGGGTTGCGTACGCCTAGCACCAGCAACATCTTCAGCAAACTCCATAGCAGCTTCCTCTTTCTGAGCAACATTGTTTATAGCAAGGGTGAGCACTTGTCGTACTCAGCAAGTGTGGGGAAAGTATGAATGCAAAGGCTTTATAGTGAACTGGGCTCTAAGCATTTAGCATTTTAGTTGGTTAAATTTTATTAGCACCTGAGTACTAATAAAGTATAAGTTTATACCAACCCACATTAAGCATAAGGTAAGATACACCATAAGAATATGGGAAGCATAACCAGAGAGCACGATTTAAGTCCATCTTCAAGTTCAATTATCATGTTAGGGTCCAGGCCACTCTTGACCGTGAGCATGGCTAATCGATTAGTTTTACACTCTGCAGAGGTTGTACACTTTCACCACAAGTCGCGTAAAAGTCCCGAAGAACTTTGGACCCAACCATGCGATGCTAGCTAGGCATCATACCACACTACCGAGGTGTGATTGCATAGGGACGCTACGAGGCCTTTACAAAGATTCCCCAATGTGAAACAACCCGCGAAGGTTCCGAGTCGTTGCAGAGTATAAAGTCCCCTAGTAGGTACCGTGTCTTAGAAAAGCCCAACTCCCTACTAGAGCGAGTATATACCCCACTGGCGCTCCCCCTTGCCCTTATCAGGTAAGGTCATCCCAACACTAGAGTCCCTAATTAATTAGCCAAGGCAGAGCCATATGCCTTGTGGTTGTATGGTTTTCCTGGGTGGTCGCTCCATGTTCCGATTAATCATTGTGATCTTGTATTAAACAGAGATATAGCATTGGAACATAGAGTAAAAGTAACCATGTTGATTATTACCAACCCAGTTGAGCAAGCTAAGCATCATCTACCATCAAATTAATTAAACAACCCGGCTATACAAGGCAATGATAAAAAGAATACTAGTCATGATCCTTAATAGGAACCCATCAAAATTAATGCAAGGCATATGCAAAGTGATTAAATATAGTTATTGGGACAAAAGAACAAGGACACACTTGCCTTTAACCAGAGAATTGTTACTCAGAATTCTTCATCTTCATGCTCTCCAAAGCTTCTTGGACAACGCTTTCATTCTACTCGCATCAAACATCGGGTACAAGCATACATAGCAAACAAACAAGCAAACTAAGAACAATGCACCACTCAAAAGGAAAGCTTGTAAAAGAACGCACTAAAGGATAGGCTCGATTCTATGAACATACTGATGCAAGAAAACTGAAATTGGATTGAATTGAAAAGGATCCGAGTTTAAAGAATAAAAGGGCAGCTGATTGATGATGACATAAGTATGATGCCATCATGAAGATGGATAAATGATTATTTAACAGATTAAAGATAGTAAGGCTAAAAGACTTATGGAGTTTTGTGGGCACAAGATTTATGAAGCAAAACAAACATCCTAATTATTTTGCTAGAAGAGAAATCCTAATGATCACTGCATACGTATGATCTCACCATGATGTCATCCTTGCATGCATGGTAGATGGCCGGCTTCTTTGCATTGTTTCTGTACGTAGTACGTAGCTTCCTTTGCATGGCCAACATTCTGCTCGGTCATCCATGGTTGGTGCTTTTTCTTCTTCAGGCTTGCGATGGCTGTACCAGAGACAAGAGATATGGTTTCAGCTGAATATCAGTATGGAACAATAGGGTTCCGGCAGCGTGAACAGGTAGCATATGGATTATTAGATAGAAAAAGATGAACGTCGAAGTGCATCCGCAGGTAGCTGATGCGCACAAATGCATGCGAGAGAAATTTATGAAAGTTGGGATGTGAGGGTTGTGACCTGCAGCAGAGAGGATTACGAGCACGAGCGGCAGGATCCCGCGGAGAACACAACTTCCGGGAACGAGAGATAGCCAGGCTCAGTCAACTTGCATGTCGCGGCCGGCAGTCGATGACGATGTCACAAGGTGACGAAGAGGAGGCCAGGGTGCAGCGAGAGTAGAATCGGGCGCTCAGCCATGAGGGCAACGGTGGCCGGTGGCGTAGCACTGAAGAATTTGGTGGCCTCAAGCTGCACACACAAGACGACAGGACACATGAGAGTCCATGTACATGAGATTGAGATCGAGATCGAAAGAAGGAGAACATGGGTTCTAACCAGTGGCAGACCATGGCGGCTAAGGGCGTCTCGGCTGCATGAAGCGAGGATGGCGAGCGGCGGCCAGAAGATCATGAAGACGGCCGGTGTTGACAGAATTCGAAGACGGCCGGTGGAGACGACGGCTGGCTCGGCTTCTCATCATCACGATGGAGGTCCAGCAGTAGATTGAGGATGACGAGTAGAAGCTGTTGTGCAGCTTCACCTCGTGGAGCTCCCGGTGGAGTCCAGGTCCGGCCAGAGGCGGCGCTCGGCTCCAGCAGCTGCCTAGGCGGTTTGCGCGAACGGCGACACGTTATGGATGAAGAGCTTCGGCGGATGTGCGGTTTGGCGAGGGGATGCTTGTGGTCGTGTCAGCTTCACGCGGCGGCGCTCCGTCGTGACAAATCGGCCGGCGCGGGCGGACGGGCACGGAAGGCGGCGGCGTCTTGCCAACGAGCTAGGGCACACGAAGGAACATCTAATAGATGTGAAAAACAGAGCCTGTAGCTTGCTGTTTTATAGGCCACCCGTGGGCCAGGTTCGGTCGTTGACTTGTTGGCACGCACGCGTCTGGACCGGAGTCTTGCTTGGTTCAGGTTATCACGCGTACGTCTGCAGCCAGGAGAAACAAAACGCTGTCCTGAAAATTCAGCTTGGTTTGTTTGTCTTCCGTTTGACGTGCAGGGCAAAGATCACAGTAGTCTAACTTTGCCCTGAGAAGGACGTGACGAAGATGGTGAAAGAAAATAGAAAGGAAAAGAAGATTTGGATCAATATGTATATGTCGCATAGGATTTTGAAAAGATAAAGAAAGTAGCAGATATGCTGAGAGGACAGTAAATAGGATGATGAATTTGTAGGCAAAAACTCATAGAGATAGTTTAGACCACGAGTAGCTCAAATAAAATACTTCGAGCTTACGAAAAAGAATTGGGGTTTATAGAAGATAGATTTAGCTGTAGGAATGAGCATAAATGCCAGAAAAAGCTGAAAGATTTTTGGAGGAACCTAAACGTTGTCTAAACTCATTTTAAAAGA
The DNA here is from genome assembly GCA_036936925.1 of Cenchrus fungigraminus. Taxonomy (NCBI): domain Eukaryota; kingdom Viridiplantae; phylum Streptophyta; class Magnoliopsida; order Poales; family Poaceae; genus Cenchrus; species Cenchrus fungigraminus. The sequence continues at coordinate 19,545,886 of CM072774.1, forward strand.
TTTTGCACTTAAGATACATTATGATGCATCGACATGAATGCAACACACACAACTATTTATTTAATCTAGAAAATCAAATAAAACCTTTTTCCTATACTATATTTCCTATGAAGAAAATAAATGTTGGAAAAATTTTAAAATTATGAGAAAATCATTATTTAATTATTCTCTCTATTCACATCCTGAAATTGAAAATTTCTGGGTGTGACATAGGACAAGGCGCACGGCAAAGACATTACCTTTGCTATGCGCCGCAGGAAAACGCACGGCAAACTTATATGTTTGCGGTGCGTTTCCACTTGGCGCACGGCAAACATATATGTTTGCCATGCGTATTCCCACAGCACACGACAAAGTAATTTTAAAAAAATTGATTTTTGTACTTCTTTTTATTTCTCCACTTCAAGAACATTATTTTGTACTCTATATTTCAATTTTATACATGTCTCTATTAATTTACTATTTTTAACAATTATGTGTCACTTAAAGAATTTTTGTCGTATACGTCAAATTTGAACTGCAAGTGCATAAAGTAATGTAGTAAAGTTTGTGGAAAAATCATATTCATGTAATTGAATCATTTTTAAGACCTTATCCATGAAATTGGACGAAATTTTGAACATTTTGTTCGCGAATCATGAAAACCCACATGTGGTTACAATGTTTTTTAATTGTATAAAATGCAAATAAAGTTTGAAAATCATGAGATTCGTCGAGGGCTCATGGTATCCTATGGGAAGCTTGTGATAAAATCATATAGAGTGTTTTGAGCAAGTTGTCATGGATGGTGTTTAGAAACCGAGGTATCTCGCTAGAAGTTTCAGAGTGTTGAGAGCCACTTGATTCAGTTTGTAGCCTTAGTATAAAATTCAAATTTGAATTTGAATTCAAAGTTTTTTATTTAGGCAATATACAACATATATTGTCACATTTCAACTTATGGTAAATTTTCGGATCCATTTGATAATTTTAGTACATTAACACTAATTATGAGATTGAAATAAAGTAAATGAAAAAGTCCTTTGTCGTGTGTTTTCTAATCGCCGCACGGCAACCATTTTTTTCCATATATATGTCCTTCTAAGCCCCAAAATCCAATTGCCCCTCAAAAACAAATTCTTCTCACTTTGAAATTTTTTCTACTCTATAGATGCAACATGTGATAATTTATGGTAAATTTTGGTAGATTTTGAAAATCATTTGATAATTTTAAAATATCAAATGCAATTACAAAAATTTTAATGATGCAGAAATGTTTGCCGTGCGTTTTACTGTGTGGCGCACGGCAAAGAAATGTTTGTCGTGCGTTGTTTTACAGGCGCACGGCAAAGGCCCAGCACCAGCCCGACCACTGTGAGTCGTCGATCTCGCGATCCGACGGTCAACATTAGATGAAAGCTCATATATTAGGAGCACCTCCTCCTAACCCTAACCCTCTCCACCGCAGCCCCCCACCTACCTCCTCCCTGCATGCCGCCCCCCCTCCTCCTCCAACCCCCCTTCCTCCTCACACGGCGACGAAGCCTCCTTCTCCCACGGCGTTGCCACCCCCTCCTCCTCCTCCCATGGCGTCGGCGGACAGAGGCGGACGGCGGTGCCCGTCCTCCCCCCTCCCTCCCTCACCGGCGCATCCGTCCTCCCTCCCCCCTCCCTCCCTCCCTCACCGGCGCAGTGGCCACCTTCCCTAAGATCCCGTCGCCCCGGCAGGTGTCCCCCTCCCTTTCCCTCTCTCCGCCTCCACAAGCCATGCACCGGCCACAGCGAGATCCGGCGGATGGGGCGAGATGCGGCGACCCCGGCGCCCTCATCCTCGACCTCCATCCCGGCGCGGCCGCGACCTCCTTCACCTCGGTGGCCAGCGGCGGGATCTACAACGGCGGCGTCGGTGGCCATGAACTCCTCCGACGGCGCCACCTCCCCCTCCTCCTTCGACGGCACAAGATCCGGCGTCCCCCGCGCGGTGGAGGCGGCCTCGGACGCAGTGGAGGCCCGGCAGATTCCCCAGCGCGGCGGAGGCCTTGCTGGAGCGGCATCCCTAGCGGACCCATGGTGGAGTGGCCGCTGTGGTGGTGGTGGTCTGCGGTGGTGGTTGTGACCGGCGCGGTGGTGGTCTGCCGGCGGCAGGTCCCGGCCTGTGGTTTTTTTTAGTTTCAGCCGGCGGCAGGTCGGGTGTTACTTTTTTTTTTCTTTTTTTTGTTTTTTTTGCCGTGCGTCTAGACAGGCGCACGGCAAAGTCCTCGCAAAGCCGTCAACCGCCGTCTGAGATGGGCGCGCCGTCAGGCCCCTTTTTGTTGGCGTGCGCCATCCCTGACACACGGCAAAGGCCCTTTGCCGTGCGTGTGACAAAAAGCGCACGACAAAGCCCCTTTGCCGTGCAAAAGTGTGTCGTGCGGCTTTTACCATGTGTTTACGAGAAAACGCATGGTAAAGGCTTTGTCGTGCGTCCGAAACGCACGGCAATCCTCGGTTTTCCCGTAGTGAGTATAACATATATACGTAAACAAAGGAATATGATGGTATAAACAATTTCTGCATTATGTGGCCAACCACTACCACACGACTTTAAAAAGTGCTTCAGCAAGCCATCGACGTTATCTTAAGATGCCCCTTGAGCTCGGGCTTCTCCGAACCGTTGGGAGGATTACTAGACTGGCTTCAAAATCAAAACCATCATGTATCTAGCAGCCAACTTGCTGTTTAGACCTAGCAATCTATCCTGCACGTTGACACCGTACCTTAAACGCTGATAGCTAGTTTAATTTGCATCGAAAAGCAGTGAATATAATACTATTTGTATTTGCAAAGGAAAAATAGTGATGATAGCACTAGTTTCCCACTTCGCACTCCCCTGCGCTCACGATGGCCGAAAGATAGAGATCTGCTGTCAACGCAAATAATGAAGAATGCTAAAACTGTTCCCGATGGCTACTAAGCTTAATAAACCTTTGGCTACATCCAACTTGTCAATGCAAGATATTCATAAGCATGGAGTATATAATAATATGAAAAATGCTAGCTCACATGATGTGCAGGTTTTGTCGATAGCTCCAAAAATGAGATAAGATAATTCATGCGTACAAATGAGGGCTTTTTCGCATCTAAGATTCTGGAGGCGGCTCGGGAGGCGAACGCCCACAGCCACCTTCGGCGCCGCCGCATCTCAACCAACGCCCGGCCGTCGCCGGAGCCATGGCGCCGGAACAACCCGAGCACATGGCAGTGATGGCGACGGCGGGGCTAGAGCCCTCGACGCCTCGTTTGGTTGGGGAGAAGACGACGCTGCGCCGCCCACCGCCGGCGGATCCTGCCCTCTGCTGCCCGGATCTCTCGGCGGCAACTGGCAACCAGGCGGCGGCCCCTTCCCCCTGCCCAGCGGCGGCGCTTGGGAGAGCGCAAGGGGCACCCCTCTAGGTGTGTTCCCTGGCCGCCACCGCCACCCCCACGAGGAGCTTGAAGAAGCTCTCGGCTTGCGGCGCAGGTCCAGAGCGTCGACACCGCGCCCGCCATGGTGGTGGGGCGCGATCTCGTCCTCGCCTACCCAGCTGTGCTTCCCTCTACAAGGTGGAAGCGGTCATCCCCCGTGAAGCCCGACGACCGGACCTGGAGCCACGACGGCGCCCCCCCATCTCTGGAGGTCGCCGCCCCCGGCCGATGTCCACGCAACGGGTGGTTGGCCGGGGTTCGACGGTGGTTTCAGCGACGTCGCCCGCCACGGATCTATACAGCGGTGGCACTCTGATCCCGCCGACGCGGCTGATGACCTTCGGTCCTTCTACGTCCTGATCCGGTGAATCCTGCTCGGATTCGGACGGAGGCGTCTAAACCTCGGTCTCCTTGCCCCCCTCCTTGCCGCCACCGGATCCGTGTGTCCGGTGGCATCCGATCTGGGGAAGACGGCATATCCGTCCGAAGCCCAGATGTACTCCTCCATGGGTTCGTCCCGGGGCCCCCACGTCTAGAACCGGCGCCCGGCGACCACAGACTAGCAGCTCCGCCGGTCCTTGGTGCTCCAACCAGCCCAACTCCGGGCGACAACGACAGTGACGCCCGTGGGCGCCGTCTCCCTTCTTGAAGGTGGCGTTGTGGTTGGGCAATATGGTCGTCGGCGCGAATGGTCAAGCGGGGGGCGGCTCGGGCATCTCCGAAGCCCCAGCCGCCACCACCCACCTGGTGGCAGCGGCAGCGACGCCTGCGGGCGCCGTTTTCCTTCTTGAAGGTGTCACTGTGAAGCGCTCTACGTGGGAGCCTAAGGAGGACGTCGAGGAGGAGATGATGGGATCGTTGTTCAGTGGCAGATCCCGTCTTCACTGTGGGGGCTGTCGGGAAGATGACTTTTGTTGCCGCGTGGTGGTGTATCCATGGCTCTCATCTTTACACCTACACCATGGATGCAAGTGACGGTGTGGCCTCGTTCTACATCCAGTTTCTTCCAAGTTTATCTTTGGTGCCCGTAGTCTACAACATGGTGTGGATCAAGAAAACCATCATGAAGCGACTTCAATCTTTAGCACTGTCTTGAGAAGAAAACTCACTTCTTTTGGATGTAGTAGGTCTTTAGTGCACTTATCTTCTTGTACTAAAGTCTTTTTTTTATTTTTAGTTTCTGTAATAAGGTTGGCTGTGTGTAGTCACGCAGAGGCTTTGGCTGTGTGCGTGGCTGCAGAGGCCGGAATTTATTTCCATTATCTAAAAAATGCGTACAAATGACTAGGTGTGCCAAGGCATTCTAATTAACAATGAAATTAAGGTTGGCCAAAACTACTTCTATGTGGTAATGTGTGTTAATTAGAATGCCTGTGTATATATCACATATATATACCTTATACTTTAGTGGAACTGGCGGCCGGAGCATCAAGTGGAACTGGCCTGTGTATATATCACATAGCATAAAGTAAAAGGGTTAATTTCGTAGTGCACCACATTTTGAACACTAATGTGCTGGGGTATCACACACGCATGCACCACAGTGGACTATCCTTTTCCAATTTATTACTACCTTTACAAATGAACATTAAGTGGGTAAACTTTAATTGCTACCAGATGCAGGATCATTGTTTGCTCAGTTTTGCACATGAATCACTCCTTGCAGCTCATCGCTGCGTTATGCAGCGTAATGAGTCAAGTTCTTCATTGCTTTAGATCAACCTAGCTATAGTGCACAGTAATATGCAAAATTCAAACAATTTATACATTTCTAGAGTGATACTCTCTCTCCATTCTTAAATATATTACCACATTTACTTTTTTCTCAAACTTTGAATAATAATATTTATTTAATCAATTAGTTACATAAAGGACTAATCAATTAGTTCTCCTCTTCTCTATAGCTTATTAGCCCTGCTGAGAATAAATAGGACTCATTTCAGGTTGCACTCCTGCATTAAATAACCATGAATCAGCATTTTTATCATTTTGCGAATTTCCATGTATATAGTTGTATGTAAACAAAGGAATATAATGGTATAAATGAATTTGGCATTATAGATATGACCTACCAGTTACCACTACCACGCGACTATATGAGGGCTTCAGCAAGCCCACAACCGCCTGTCTTCCGAGGACCATGAGCTTGTGGGTTTTTAGACGGGCTTGAAATCCATGTATCGATTGCGCTAGTTTGTAATGAAATTAAAGACACAGAATCATCATCATCATCATACAAAAGTATATAGGACCACCCCACCACAATTTGTCTCAACCCTCAACTTGCCACATCTTCTACTGATGTCATCGATAATTACTACCACCTCTTCTTCTTTAATGTCAGCACCTCCGTAGCTCTTCCTCGGCAACTCAAGCACCTCGGCAGCTCTTCTTCTTTAATCCGGCCAACTCAATAGGTAGCAACTGAAGCACCTATGCGCCATCCAGACCTTCAGCCGTTGTTCTCTTTTGTAATTAACCTCTCTTCTTTACTCCCACCACAACAGCTCCTCTTCTTTACTCGCAACTCAACAGGCTGAGCAAACAATTGAACAACTAAAGCGCCATCCAGACCTGCTCTGTTCTCCTACCTCGCCATCTCTTTTTTCACCATAAGGCCCCCTTTGGGAGCCCAATATCCCCCCGGGATCCACCCCATTTCCCCGGGCCATATCCCCTCGTCATTTTTAGCCCCGGGCTGAATCCTCTCGTCATTTGGCAGCCCGCAAACCCAGGTCGCCGCAACCCTAGCCTCCCCTTTTCCCCGTGTCGTCCCTTCCCCACCTCCCGACTCGTGACGGCTCCGCCCCGTCTTTTCCTCGCGACTCGGTGCCTTCGCCACGCACGGCTCCTCCCTGTCCACTCCGCCACCTGCGCTGTCGCTCCACCACCCGCGCCGCCCTGTCCCTTTCACCACGTCGCCGCCGCTCCCCGTCCGTGACGCCTTCTCCCGCTCCGCCTCTCAGACAAAGCGCCGCCGCCCCTCCGTGCGTCATCCAGAGCTTGTCCTCATTCGCGTCCTAGTCCTCGTCCCCAACCAACCAGCCGCCACCGCTTCGGTGTCCTCCGCCAGATCCGGGTCGCCCAAGGTCGACGTGCGGCGGCAACTCCAGATCCGGCGTGGACTAGTCGCTGGGCGCTCGAGCGGCGCCCCAACCTCTGTACGCCGTCTCCAAGAAGCCCGGTCAACGCATCCAAGAAGCCGTCTCCAACTACGCCGAGCCTCTCCACGCCACCACCGCCCTCCTGCTCGTCAGCCCATCCAAGAAGCCGTCTTGCACAACGCCAGAAAGCTTGCCGTACCAGCGCCTCCCCTGATTCTCAAGGTAATCGATCTATTTTTGCCTTCATTTGTCTCCTTTTTTAGGTCCTTCTTCCGTTGTTCACGATAGATTTTCGCCCCAACAGTCAGTAGCCGGATCTTGCTGATGGATGTGGGAGGAAGAGCAGCTTGGGCGTGCGTGTGCAGCTTGTGTTTACTGATTGGGAATTTATCTCCATCAGCAGATCCAGCCTCTCTGATCCTCTTCGAAGTAGCAATGTAGCAATGTAGAACTGTAACAGTTGGCTGACTGATTGATTCTCAAGGTATTTGGATTATATACACTTCGAAGTAACAAACTAACAATGTAGCAGAGTTTAAAAAAATTAATGGTTGATGAGCCAGCAAGGAGAGCCAAAATTTGGCATGCATATGTTTGATTCTACAGTAGATCTTATCTGACATGACATATGATCTGTACACTGACGATTGTGATGCCTCTAACATATAGCATCCTTTATTTGGTTTGTTCTGCACTTTTCGGAGGTGTGACCATTTAGATGTGTGATCAGCTTCAGTTCATGTATGAGCATTGCTATGTTAAAAGTTAAATTTATGTATGAGCATTGCTACATTTGGAAAGGATAGTAGTTTGAATTTCGTTACTTCTTATTTTTCTTCTTTCATCATGTACATCTCATTGTCTAGAATGATTTGTTTCAGACACTATAAATTAGTTTTGTCAATGTGAGTAAACTACTCGCTGAAACTGAGTTTGCTTGCACGTTGTTTATTGCCATGAAAAATACTACTACATTGATATCCCTTGCTAGCAGCAGTTTACCCTTAACAATCAGGAACTTGGACTACTGAACCTGTGCATCACTTATCTTTAGGATATTGTCCTACACTAGTATTTAATGGGTCCATGGCACAACTTCTGACTTTAATTTAGTATTTGTGGTGTGCTAATAGCAATATGCAACCATAGCACAACTTCTGACTTTAATTTGAACAGCTCATGTACTATATAATTGTTTTCTAATGAATTAATTGACCCTCGACGCCACTTCTTTCAATTTGGTTATCTCTTCCTTGCTTGATACTAGCCGCAGCCCTGCTGCAGAACGCTTCCCTCACCACAAAGTTACTGTTTCCAAAGGAAAATGGATCATGGAACATATCTAAGCTAGGCAAAATGATACAGTTTTAATTCAGGGATCTTGTAGGTCTGGGATGTCCGTACTTGATTTCACATCTGGTGATTTCACTTCTTTGACAACTGAACTTGCATTCTTGCACTGTCTGCATATATAGCTTGTTCTTATCAGTAAAGTAATTGAATCTACATAGTCCGTATGTTTTTTCTAATGGCTCGATGATGAGCACATCTGTATAATTTTCATATATTTGATAAATGGCTACAAAGATGAATGCCACAATAGACGATATGCACATGCAAGCACTAAGTATATTTATTTGAGCACTAAGTCGCTCATCAATTTCCATCGCTTAGAATCTGTGATTTTTATTCAGAACCCTAGTTCTGGTTTTAAGAAGCCGTGTTCTTTTTTGTATGATCCATAGTGTTGCTTGAGCTAGCAGCCTAGCATCCTACTTGATTATGTCACTGACGTTACATGTTTTTTTTCCTGCAGTTGTCTGCTTTGTGCCTCTCTCCAGTGCTACTCCAAATGAAAATCAAACCACTTGTCTCCACTTCGCTTGATGAATACAAATTCTGTTTCAGTTGGACTGCCTTAAGTTATCTACTTTCTTGATATAATGTTCTTGAGATTTAAACTTCCAAGTTGTTTTCAACTATTTTTTGTTCATCAAGATTCATATGTCGATCTTTAAACATCTAGTGTGTGACTTATGTGGTTGGGATGTTTGTATATAAAATGAGTTTAGCATGTTCTACATGTTGTTTGTTCTGCTTTCAATTATTTCTGTATGTTGAGGATTGGCCTGAAACTGAAAGCTTGAAAATCAGGCATATTCCAAGATGTTTTGTACTGCTGCTAGATTTTTTCTTGAATTTTTGAGTTTTCAAATTTTCATGTGCCTTGACTTGTTCATCATTTGCCGGTAGCAAATGCTCCTGAATGGCACACGTGGACGAGAGGCACCCATGCCCTTTTTCCTGAATGCCAGCAACTCATCTGATGTGCCTGTCTGCCTGATGTCACATGCTCAAAAAAAATCCATGTGCCTTTTTTTCCTTTGCTGCCAAACGGCAACGGGGTTTGGGGGGCCTGCGGTGCTAGAAAATAACGGGGAATCTACTTCCCACGAAAAGCCCTGTCGGGCCTCCCCTACCCTGGGTATACTGCCCTTGGCTCCCAAAGGAGGCCTGGCCCCCTTTGGGAGCCCAATATCCCCCCGGGATCCACCCCTTTTCCCCGGGCTTTATCCCCTCGTCATTTTTAGCCCCGGGCTGAATCCTCTCGTCATTTGGCAGCCCGCAAACCCAGGTCGCCACAACCCTAGCCTCCCCTTTTCCCCGTGTCGTCCCTTCCCCACCTCCCGACTCGTGACGGCGCCGCCCCGTCTTTTCCTCGCGACTCGGTGCCTTCGCCACGCACGGCTCCTCCCCGTCCACTCCGCCACCTGCGCCGCCGCTCCCCGTCCGTGACGCCTTCTCCCGCTCCGCCTCTCAGACAAAGCGCCGCCGCCCCTCCGTGCGTCATCCAGAGCTTGTCCTCATTCGCGTCCTAGTCCTCGTCCCCAACCAACCAGCCGCCACCGCTTCGGTGTCCTCCGCCAGATTCGGGTGGCCCAAGGTCGACGTGCGGCGACAACTCCAAATCCGGCGTGGACTAGTCGCTGGGCGCTCAAGCGGCGCCCCAACCTCTGCACGCCGTCTCCAAGAAGCCCGGTCAACGCATCCAAGAAGCCGTCTCCAACTACGCCGAGCCTCTCCACGCCGCCACCGCCCTCCTGCTCGTCAGCCCATCCAAGAAGCCGTCTCGCACAACGCCAGAAAGCTTGCCGTACCAGCTCCTCCCCTGATTCTCAAGGTAATCGATCTATTTTTGCCTTCATTTGTCTCCTTTTTTAGGTCCTTCTTCCATTGTTCACGATAGATTTTCGCCTCAACAGTCAGTAGCCGGATCTTGCTGATGGATGTGGGAGGAAGAGCAGCTTGGGCGTGCGTGTGCAGCTTGTGTTTACTGATTGGGAATTTATCTCCATCAGCAGATCCGGCCTCTCTGATCCTCTTCGAAGTAGCAATGTAGCAATGTAGAACTGTAACAGTTGGCTGACTGATTGATTCTCAAGGTATTTGGATTATATACACTTCGAAGTAACAAACTAACAATGTAGCAGAGTTTAAAAAAAATTAATGGTTGATGAGCCAGCAAGGAGAGCCAAAATTTGGCATGCATATGTTTGATTCTACAGTAGATCTTATCTGACATGACATATGATCTGTACACTGACGATTGTGATGCCTCTAACATATAGCATCCTTTATTTGGTTTGTTCTGCACTTTTCGGAGGTGTGACCATTTAGATGTGTGATCAGCTTCAGTTCATGTATGAGCATTGCTATGTTAAAAGTTAAATTCATGTATGAGCATTGCTATGTTAAAAGTTAAATTCATGTATGAGCATTGCTACATTTGGAAAGGATAGTAGTTTGAATTTCGTTTTTTTCGCCATCTCTTTTTTTCACCATAAAACAGAGGCAGTCCTCCAATCCTGTGCGTTTGTGGACGCTGTCCTGCCGCGGAGAAGAGGTGGAGTCGGGCCGCCGGCAGCACGTCGTGGAGCCAGAGAGAGGAAAGCATGCCCTCGCTGTGACACAGCACGGAGGTTCCCACCCCCCCCCCCTCCCCCCAATTTACGCCGCCTGCCAGGCCATCAAAGTGCAGGTCGCAAACTCGCAACAGCAAGGGGAACCCTCCATGTCGCGTCGCTAAAGCAAGATTTGGTGACGAGTATACCTGGAAGGTCGTCTCAAATTGATTAGTGCTCCCTGTCCCAGCATATCATCATACGCATCTGTTTTATTGTTGGATCTTTTGCTCCATTGACTCATTTAGTCAACCTGCAACTTTCACACATTGAGTTTCATGCACTTAATATATTCAATGTATTGCCCCTTCAAAACTGTTGCATAAACCATCTTTAATTTTTCAGATTCATATGAATTGATTTCATATGTGAAAATAGCAAGCGCATTAACCTAATTGAGTTATTACCATTTCTAAGTCTGTAGTTGTCCTTATTTTGTTAGTTGTGATGAAGCAATTAGAAAAATATTATTTCATAGTTTTATCAAAAAAACTCTCTCAAATCCCGCAGCAACACGTGGGGAATCACCTAGTACTATATGTATTTGCAAAGGAAAAAACCAGACTAACACACAACCTCTACTCCATGTATATTAGTAGACACTGATAAAAAAAACATGCAAATGTTTAAAAGCATGTTTGTTACATTGATTTTTCTTTAATGATGGTAATTGCATTGTTGAACCGTTCTAACAGACTTTATTACAAATTTAAGACTACTGTCACTACCGGAAACTGGCTTCTTTGCCGTGAGCCTTTTCCTCACAGCAAAGAATGGTCTACTCACGACAAAGATGTGCCGTGAGGACTTCTAAGCTCTCGGCAAAGAGTTTTGAAAAGAACAAAAAAATCCAGAAAACCCACAGGCCGGGCCCACTATTGGCCGCCGCCACCACCGTCCCACCGCCTCAGTGTTAGAGTATATTGGTAGTTTAGATATTCCTATCTTAGACTGCCATATGTATCCGGGGTGTATTCCACCCCAAGTCTTGTACTCTCATATATACCGGCCGAGGCCTCAATGCAATACATCCATCTAGTTACACCAATCCCACCTTTCTACATGGTATCACGAGTTTAGGTTTCCGATCCAGACTCCACCTTCCGCCGTCCCTCGTCGCGCCCCTGTCATCCGCGCGCCGCCGGCCGTCAGCGTCTCCCCGACGGCCTCCTAGCGCGCCCCCGGGGAGGTTGCCCATGACCTCCACCGGGGGCAGCGCCCTCCGTCGCGGTGGATTCCGCCATCATCGCGTCTAGCAGCAGTAGATCGTAGCGTACCTCGTCATCCGCCATCGCCATGGAAACTGTCCTCGACGACCTCTACCAGCGCTGCCGTGGTGGCAGTCGCGGTCTCCCGGCGGCTCTCGTGACCACCCTGTGCTGCCGTGGTGGCAGCAGGGGCTCCGCGTGGCACCTTCAACTCGTCGGTGGCGGATTCCGTGCGCACCTCCGCTTCGACCCGTCGCCTTCACGCCAGGCTTCCCGTCTGGATCCCGCATCGGCTGCGCCATCCACCCGACGGCATCCTTCGCAGCGCTCAAGTGGCTTCGTCCCGCGTGCCTCGCACGGGGGCGGTTTCCTCCGCATCTCGACGGGATCCGCCACCAGCAGCCAGGATGTGTGCCGCCACGCTCACTCAGATCTCACCGCAGAGGCTCCGGCACACGGCCACAGCCACCTCCAGCACCACCCCGCCGCACGCTGTCGCTGTGCTGGAGGACACCGCCGTGGTGGAGGAGGACGCCTGGTGAAAAGGACACCGCCGTGGGGAGGAGCCTGCGTCGTGGGGACGAGACCTTGCCGCCGTCACCACCACCACCATCTCGAGGCTGGATCTAGATCTAGGTGGAGCGGAAAGGAGAGGAGGCCGAGGCCGCCGCCGGGGGAGAGCAGACCGTGTCCGGCGTCACAGATCTCGAGGGTGCGTCGGGGAGGGAGATCGAGGACGCGCCGGTGAGGGAGCTCGAGAGCGCGTCAGCGAGGGAGCTCGAGCCCACCACCTCCACCGTCGCGCCGGCCGGGGAGGGAGCGCGAGTTCGCCGTCCATACGCCGCCGCCGCACCTCGCCCCGCTGCGGCTCCTCACTGTCATTGAGGGGCGCGCGGAGGGGGGAGGAGAGGGGAGGTAGAGGAGGGACCGGATCTGAGGGTGCCGGCAGTGGATCTGAGGGAGGCGGGGCGGGAGAGAGGAGGAGGCGGCGGGCGCGGGGAGGGAGGAGTGGGGGGATCATTACCCGATATCAGCTCCTGAAAAACACTACCCGCAAGTTCGGGTACCCGCAAAAATCGGGTTCGAGTTACCCAATTTACCCGAAATATATAATCAAAGTATACACTCAAACACACATAATGTTCCATAGACTAGTAGTTTGTGTTGAATTTCAACTACAAGTTGAGAAGAATAGTATATTATAGTCACTTGTTCAAACTAAGAGAATTATATTGTAATAAAGTGACAATTTCAAGTGTTCAACTAACAACACATGAATAAATACAAAGACAAAGACAAATTTCGGGTAGTTCGGGTACCGGAATGTATTACCCGAATTACCCAAACTAATTTCGGGTAATCACAATCACTATCCGAACTTGGAATCGGGTACCTCGGGTTCGGGTAATTCGGGTTCGGGTAATTCGGGTACGGATAATGGGTATCGGGTACTTTGCCCAGGCCTAGTGCTATCTCCTTGTTGTCACACAGAGCTCGCTATCCTCGACCAAACGCAGAAAAGGATGAATGATAGTTAGGTTTCTACCCTCCTGTTGATGCATACTAGATCTCAGCGGAGCACATGATCCAATCAAGTCAGGCCTCCATGATGTTGTGCTAGTGTGCACCCACTGGTAGAGTCCCGGTCTTTAGTCCCAGTTGGTAGAGGCCTTAGGTCTCTCTAGTCCAACCGAGACTAATGATGAGAGACAAAAGACTCCCCTTCAGTCCCGGGTGAATGAACCGGGACTAAAGGGGGTCTTTAGTCTCGAGTGGTATTACCATCCGGGACTAAAGGGTTTTACAGCAAAACAAAAAAAATCTGCCCCATACCTGGCCCCATCCTCATCTTCATCCTCCATCCTCTAGAGCTCGAGCACATGAACAACTCAAGATCAAAATATAGAGCAAGAAAAGACTTCACAAATTGAGTTAAATTACATTCACCACATACTCAAATCCAATTCACAGCACAAGTTCGACTTCTTTTACAACAGACATTGGATTCACCATCTAAATCGAAAACAATTCACCACATACTCAAATCCAATTCACAACATAAATTCGACTTCATTTACAACAGACATTGGATTCACCATCTAAATCAAAAAAAAAATCGCGAACAAACCAACAAAAATTACCGGAGCTCATGCCCCCTTCTACCGCCCTGCCCACCCGGTCTGCGCCGCCACTGGCACGCACCTGCTGGAGCCCGCCCGCCAGCCGCATGCGCCGCTGGGGCCGCACCGCCCGCCGGCCGCACACTTGCCGCCATGGCCTGGCCGCACTTGCGGCGGGCCTGCGCGCGCCACGTCCTCCGGCGCTGGGGCCGCACCAGCCGAGGGTGCGTCCTCCAACTTGCACGCCTGCCGCGGCCTGGCCGCGTCCTCCCAGTCGCACGCGCCGGCCGCACGTGCGCAGCCGCGGCCTGGCCGCGCCTGCATCGGTCGGGCCCGCTGTAGGGGTCGCGCGTCGCGTTCTCCTGCGCCGAGGCCGCACCGGCCGGGCCGCGTGCGCCGCGTCCTCCCGCGCTGAGGCCGTACTGGCCAGGCCGCGTGCACTATGTCCTGTTGCCGCTGCCCCCTGCTCAAGCACGGAGAAGAAGATAAGAACAAAGAAGAACATAAGAAAGGAGAGAAGAAAAGAATGAGCGGTGGTAGAGGAGCTGGAGGAAAGAGATAAAAGAAGGGGTTGTCGGTGAGGGTGGAGGCTTTAGTCTCAGGTGGTGTTTCCACCCGAGACTAAAGGGAGTCCCTTTTGTCTTGGGTGGTGACACTACCCGGGACTAAAGGCCGACGCCAATTATTGATGTCAGGGATCGGAGTCCTTGGCGGCCAGGCCTTTAGTCCCGGGTAGTTTTACCACCCGGGACTAAACCGGGGGGGGGGGGGTTGTCCGCGGCCATTTCAGGCCACGTCAACGTAACCCTTTTAGTCCCAACTCCAAAGTTGAATCTGGAGTAAAGGAGCGTACCAAAGGCTCTGTCTCTACTAGTGACCTTGTCGAGCCATAGGTGAAGAACATTTTTTGCTATCCAATTATCCATATCCCTGTGATGCCTGCCATACCTATAGTATGCTTCTCTAAAAAAGATGATAGATAACATTCTATGGACTAAATTATATATTGCCTGCTGGCCTGCCTGTGACTACTGCACATTATATATGGGGCTCCAATTATCCAGCCCCAACTATATATGATTACAGCCAAACAGAGGTGGTTTGATAAAGATGACCATGTGCACCAGCAGGCAAGTTCACCACAATTAATCTCTATATATAGGAGTCAATGAACGACATATCTTCGTCAGACAAGGCACCACTGCAAAGGGGGAAATTAGAAATGAATGAAATAATATTCCCTGTAAGAGAAATTAAAGGAGTTGAATGATAGTCTAAATTGAGCTATTTAACTACTAGAAACTCGAATTTCCCTGTGGGTGGCAAAACGACAAGGAAATACAAATTACCGACAGGGTAATGTGAAATTGACAGAGAAACTAAAAACCGACAGACAGGGAAACAAAATATTGCATGTCGGTTTTCACTTTTCCACATGGGTTCGGCACCCACAGGGTCCTTTTGTCAAGTTTGAAACTTTTTCCCTGTCAAAGAGTACATCGACAGAAGAATTCTATTTCTACGTACTGACAGGAAATATCTTGTCCTTAGTGTCATTCCACAGAGTAATTATTCCTTGGCTGACAGTGTAATTTATTTTCAAGAAACATTACCTCAAATTAAATCTGAACCATTCATAGAATATTCATAACACACCATAACTTGATCAAATAAATCTTATATATAAGAGCTTAACCATTACATGCAGCATACATAGAGATGATGTCCAAATGTTTGGCATCAATACAACTGTCACATGCCTTTCCAATCTCCTACAAACCTACCAAGTGTAAATGTGTAATGAAAGGCACTACAAAGCAATGGGCACCTTCATACAGATGAATGGCTTTCACTGTGCCAGTTGCTGCCTTGCTGGTTTACATTGCAATTATGTTTGCACCTTTGAGGTCCTCGCTGCAGTGGGTTATTTACTGCAACTCCATCGCTAGTCAAATTAATTCAGAGCCAAGATGAGATGATCCAATAGTCTGCATGCAATACAACACAAGATCAATAGCAATATAGTCTGAATTGACATCAGGTATTCAAGTGCATGTCATGGTTTGGGGAAATAATAATAATGAACACATATTGCAAATGCATACATGAGGAGTTTGAGCTCACAACAGTACAAATTTAGTAACATTTTCCAAGTGAACTAAGTTGTATTTAGCAGTATAGGGTAGAGTCCGTGTCATACTCTGTAACTCGAGCCTCCTCATAAATATGAGAAGGGGGCTGCTGTTGTAATTATGACGACATAGCGACAGACTCGCAGGGGGAAGGCGGCACGATGCCAGGATCCTAAAGCGGTTGGTGTTGCGGTTGGGGAGGAGCGCCCGTAGTCATGCCCCGAGGATGTAGGCTTCGGCTGAACCTCGTTAACAAAGATCGTGTCTCCGTTGTCGTCTGTGATTGTGCAAGTTCGTTTCGGTAGATCCAATTGTCGTTCCGCTGCGTGGAGGTTAGTAGGCGGCTCATCGCCGCGGAGGGCTAATTTCTTACAATTGATATCAGAGCTATGGTTAGATTGGATCTAAAGGCAATGTGGAAGATCACATGGAGATTCGAGGGTTATGCACACTACAAGAAATCCTTTGATCTATGACGAAATTCACATGACGTTTTTTAATTTCGTCATAGATCACACTGCATCCATGACAAACAGTCAAATTTCGTCATAGATTCACAGTGTTGGATATGAAGCCCGATATGAGTCCAAACACTATGACGTTGTGCCGATTTCGTCATAGATTTCATCACATATCACACTGCATCCATGACAAACAATCAGATTTCGTCATAGATTCGCAGAGTTGGATATGAAGCCCGATATGAAGTCCAAACACTATGACGTTGTGTCAATTTCGTCATAATCCGACCCATAATGTGTTTTCATCATTTAATCATGATCAATAAATTAAAAAATCATACAATGTGTGAAAATAATTAGAGATCATCACGATCAATAAATTTAAAACCTAAATTTAAAATCTTTTTCTAAAGCATATAATATTATATATTTAGTATATAGATATACCATCAAAAGGCAAAATAAAATTGAATTTCCTTTTATGATTTTTTTATAATTTACTATGATTTTCTAAATATTCAGTCGAATTAAATAAAAAGGAAAATGACAAAACCGTTTTTAAAACCACGCATAACCAAGTTAGAGACATAATCTAGACGGTTTCAAAGGTTAAAGGATATTCTGTGTGTACTTACGAAGTTTAGGGATGTAAACCAGACTTTTGCGAAAATTGAGGGACCTAAACAGGAGTCAAAGTAACCTGGGCTTGCTAACCGGAGTCAAAGTCTGCTGGTTGCCCTCTAACTCCTTAACGCAGATCAGAAAACAACCCCGAGATCCCAAATCAGCCCGCCTAGCCCAACAGGCCGGCCCAGCTGCGCAGCAAAACAGGCCGGCCTAGCTCCGCAAAAATTGAGGGACCTAAACAGGACTTTTTGCATACATGTAATTCAAAATTTAATTATTTCCAATAAACCTACAGAAATTCATTTAAATGATAGAAAATAACAAATTTGTTCGAAAAATCTTGAAACTCATAGAATACAACTTAAATATGTTCTTTTACATGTGAAAAATGTATTTAGGGTATATAAGATAATTATTTTTTAGTTAATTCATAAAAGTGTCTTAATTAGGTATTTTAAAATGGAAAAATAATTTTTTTGCACAATAAATGGCAATGTGAATCCCCATGTGTTAATAGGAGAGTAAATGTAAGGTTATGTGTAGAATTGAGGTGTACATGTCCAAGAAAATACTTTAAGGTATACAAATTTCAAAGTTTAAGTTAAGTTGTATGAAATAATTTGAGAGACCTATATAGTTTTTGAACAATGTATACTCCAATTTTCGTAAAATCTTATGAAACTTTTTTGTCAAGCTTTTACATCCATAAAATGATTCTATGTCAATTTACATAATTTTCAGAGATGTTTTGTGTATTATTATTATTATTATTTTATAACAAGATGACGAACAGAAGTTTGAGTTTTCCCTATAACTCGATGGAATTTTTTATCAATATCTTAGCTTTGGGTTATAATGAAACATATAAGTTTAAATATATTTTTTTGAATTTTTTAGAATCTTTTTGGAGGTACACATAGTTCAATTTGGAATTACTTTACGTAAAAACTCAGAAATTCATTTAAATGATAGAAAATAGTAAATCCATTTGAAAATTCTTGAAACTCTTACATGACAACTTATATGTTGTCTTTTACGTGTTAAAAATATATTTAGGGCATATAAGCTAACTATTTTACAACTTTCTTCACAAGGGTGTACTCATTACCGATTGAAAAAAATAAAAAAAAATAACTTCTTTGCACAACAAATGGAAATGTGAATTCCCATATGTTAATATAAGAGTAAATGTAAGGTTATGTCCAGAATTGAGGTGTACATGAGCAAGAAAATAGTTTAGATTATAAAAACTTCAAAGTTTAAGTTGAGTTGTATGAAACAATGTGAGAGACTAGCTAGTTTATGAACAATGTATACTCAAATTTTCACAAAATCTTATGAAACTTTTTTGTCAAGCTTTTACATCCATAAAATAATTCTATGCCAATTTACATAGTTTTTGGAGAAATTTTAGGTATTATTATTATTATTTTATAATAAGATGGCTAGTAGAAGTTTGAATGTTCCCTATATGCCAATTGTATTTTTCGTCAATCTCTTAGATGTAGGATATAATAGACCATAGAAGCCTAAATATAATTTTTTTAATTTTATTAGAGGTACATATAGGTTAATTTGGAATTACTTTTGATAAACACACAGAAATTTAATTAAATGATAGAAAATAGCAAATCTACTTGAAAATTCTTGAAACTCTGGTGTAACACTACATATGTAGTACTTTACATTTTAAAAATATATTGAAGTATAAAAGATAATTATTTTTGCTAGTTACTTCACAAAAATGCCTTAAATGAAAAAATAAAAACAAAAACAAAAAACATCAAAAATATGAGGTAAGACTTGTACAAGCCCATCTAAGTATTCGGCCCACACGGCCTTATTAAAACAACATCTTACCTAAACCGTTGGATGAAAAATAGACAGCTAAGATGCACTCAATGTCCAATAAATATCCATCCACTCCCCTAACCCTAACCCTAACCCTTCCCAGTAGCCCCTCTCCCATCCGTCTCCCACCTCACTCACCCATCCGCCGCCGTCTCCCGTCCTTAGACCGCCCACCCCTCCTCTCTCTCTCCCTCTTCACCTTGGCCGCTGGCCCTGGTCCCCGCGCCGCCGGCGGTGGCGCTCAGATCCGGGCGACCCTCCCTCCTCCCCGGCCGAGGCAGCCCATAGCTGCTGGCCGGTCGCCGGCGACAAATCCGACTGGCACCTCCTCCTCCGCTCCTCCCCCTTCCCCGCCGTTGCCTCCTCCTCCGCTCCCCCTTCCCCACTGTCGTCCGTCACTGCTTCTCCACCTACTAACGTCACGCTGCTGCTGTTGCTGTGGTTCGCAGGGGGAAGCGAGATCCAGATCCAGGGGTGCGTGTCCCCTCCGCCTCCGTCCCCGAGGACTACGCGCGCGCTGCTCCGCGCCTGCAACCGGGACCGCGACGGCCAGGTCGGGTACGACGACTTCCGAAGGTACATGGACGACTCCCTTCTCTCTATGCGGTTTTGAATTTGGGTCGCTCGCTCGCGCTCCCGATTCGCGCGATTAGGGGAGTCCGGCTGTGGCATCTGCTCTGATTGGAGCGATTTCGCAGCTGGGGCGTGCAATCCTTACGGTTTGGCGTGAGATTCCTGGGGGTTTTAGGGATGATGCGTGCTTATAATTAGGGACATGCCTTGGAACTGTTGCTAATATGGCAAGCGCGCTTTAGCTCACGCAGAGCTTCTCTCTTTAGGGATGAGTTTATCAGAGTTGGGAGCTTCCAAGACAGTCAGGGGCTCAGGGCTCTTCATTGGGGCGGGTAATTTATGTGTTTCTGAAATAATTTAGGTTTAGTCTGTTTGTTCGGATGCCTATGACATTCAGAATGCACACAGAATTTAGGTTTAGTCCTATTTCTTCAATGTGCCTTCAGTTCCAGTGTTCACAAGTTACGTTGGATAGTTCTGATGGAATCGGAGTTCTACTCTCTGTTGGCTGTTAAAGGCAATCATGCAGTGTTCTTAGATGTGATTGACTGATAGATGTAGCTGCAAGCCTGCAATGCTGAAGTTAATCAGTTGATATTTTGAAAGCTTTCAGGTGGTTGATCCTGTGACTTTAAGGGTTTAATGTTTAATTTCACCAAATTTCAAAGACGCTTTCTGTACATGTGTCTGGTTCAGTTAGTAGTAGCACTAATCATTTCATATTTTTCTGTCACCATCCCATCTTCCGGAAAGATTATGAGCACAATTCTGACAGCCTTGATGGCCCTGACACATCTTCTTTTAGAGCGTTCTTGATCTCATTTCTGTCATCCTCTAGTTCTAACAATAATGATTCAACGGAGATAATAGCCTGTTTTGGAGCTTGAGGAATCAACGGAAGTTGCTCCCGTCAATGCTCTGCCAACTATGTCGGAACCATCCGTTCTTTTATCAGAACTAATGCAATCAATTCTCTATGCCTCTCTCCCTGTTCTTGCCCAAGGAAGGAACTGGGTCTTGCTATACAGGTTCAACATGTCTCTTATTCTGATATGTTCTGACTTCTGACCATGTGTGCCTACTGCCAACTAATGTTCATGTTTACGATTGTACAGCACATGGAGGCATGGGATATCGTTATCTACTTTATATAGAAGGAGCATGCTTTGCCCTGGTTTCTCACTTTTGGTATGTTAATGTTTCCTAACTAGCTTGATGCTGGTAGTTGTCGATCCACTTGTTTAACCATCTCGTTGAAGTTCATGCTTATCACCTTGTAACAGTTCTAGGAGAATACAGAACATCCCTCTGAAGTCTGAACAAATATTTTTTACTGCTCTGTTTTCTTAAGTATTGGATTACTTTTACTATGTATGGCATGTCTAGTGATATGGAATACTTTTTTGAGGAAATAGTGATATGGAATACTTGATATTAGCTCATCATCACATTCAGTTCTGTCACCTTCCTTTATTTCTTCATTTTTCCTGCTTGTTTTATTTCTATGACTTGACTTGTTTTTTTTGTTTATGGTTGATCACCTTTTCAGAGAACATATGGTTGCCACTCATGTGCAGACAACTTGATAAGTGAAGGTGTGCAGTATCATGTGCAGGTGTGCAGTCAAAAGATGTGAAGAATTTGAACATTGAGCTCCTGCTTGAAGTTTTTTTTTGTAATATTGTGAGATCTTTTGCTAGATTAACTAGAGTTATAATTATTTGATGCTGATGAGATGCTTGAAAAACATTGATATGGTATTTTTGATGTCATGCTGGACATGAACATGATTCATGAAAGTATTTTTTGGCCAGAAATGATGTGTTTTTTTGGGATTTTGGATTTGGATCTATTTGGAAAAATTTGTTGGGCTGAAATGTATATGGGCTAAGGCTGAAATGTATTTGAGTTGGGTTGACTTGTATGGGCTGTGGCTGAAATATCTATGGGCTGAAATAGTTGTCCAATTTTAGGCCCAACTTGAATTCGGCTTGTTAACAAATGGCACGTGCTGACGCATGCTGACGTCAGCATTAGCCACATCATCTGCCACGTAATCATGTGCCATCTCATCATCCACGTCAGCCGTCAACTCAGTGTCCAAGTCATCTAAAAAGTGAGGTGGCAACTTAATCCATGACGGTCAACTTCGTCACAGATTTTGGGCTTTTGGGTTGGGTTCAATGGGCTTTAGACAAATCTATGACGGCTTCAGAACGTCATGGATCACGTTAATCTATGACGAAAACTTAAGGACGTCACGAGAAGGGATCCGTAACGCTCAATACATGACATTCTCAATTTTCGTCATAGATGCTGTTTTATGACGAATTTTCGATGATCCATGACGAAAGTGGCACGTCATAGACTACAACATTTTTTGTAGTGGCATCTACAAGGCGTCCTGCAACGTGTAGCTAGTACGGAGCAGATATGATGCAAGGTGGAGCATGGTCGTGGCAAAAGCCTCGGCAATGGCTAGAGCTTCTAGCATGATTTGTTATCTTCAAAGGGTATCACGTCGAGACTTGGTCGGGCGAGGTCAGCTTCCATATGTGCATAACGAAAACTGCGGTTGGATCGTGAGGGAGTCAGTCAGGAGATGGTGCCGTGTTGGGCATGGACCTTGCATCAATCATCTGAATCGAGTGGATCCTGGATGTTTACGTGGAGGCACGTGGGCAAGCTGAGCAAGAGTAGCGGTCACGTTGGCACATGAGTTGGAGATAGTTAAAAACTCTTGGCACGGAAGGAAATCAAGTGAGGCAAGGCGTGCAACAGATCGTGAGAAAAAAGTATACTCGAGGACTTCCACGGAGGTGGGTGCATGCATGCATGGTGCAATGGTGCGTTGGATCTTGGTACGGTTGTGTTTTTTTCGTTTGGTTTCTCGGGTGTTAATGAATCGACTATGGTTACAACTCGTGTATAACGGACGTGGTGGCCAGCTAGGTTGCTACAGTTTCGTGCCGACGTGTACCGTATTTTGACGATGACAAGGGGTTCAATGATGAATCCAAAGCAGACAGTCTACAACAAGAGGTGGACAGTCTGGTGATCGACAAGCCAAGTCGGTCAGATCAGCTTATGGTGACAGGGTGTGTCGTGCGGGAGTTAGCAGGATTGTGCACACAACGAAGCTACAAAGCATGACAGGATGTCGCGAAAGCTGATGGAAAATTGCAACAGGCAATGGAGGAGAGATATTGTTTGCATATCAGACCTCAGGCCGGTGTTGCGGGCCCGTTGGCAATGATCGGATGCTATCGACTGTGTTCGGTTGTGGCATGCAAGACAACTGATACGAGTTCAATGGTGGTTCAGTGGGTGCTCAATATCGGCGGAGTCAGGTGGCAGGCTGACAGGGTCGATGTGTGGAGCAGCTCGCTGGGGTCTACCTGTGATGGATAGACTGGGCCGAACAGTTCGTGGGGCACATAGCGGACAGTTCAGTATGGTTGGCAGACAGTTCACTTGGAGGGTGAACATATGCATGGCGGAGAGACTGGCGGCAACAGGCCAGTCAGACCGTGGTCAGATGCGACGACAGGATTAGCGATGACGACATAGGAGTGTGGCAGCTGATGGGTTGTCGTTCTCTGTGACATGGTGACACGTGGCACGAGCTCAGGATGCAGGTTTGCATGAGAGGAGTTTGCGTGCTTCCAAATCAGTAAAGGCGTGGATTGATTCGAGTTGCACGTGCGGCGTACTGAAGCATGGACCGAAAGGCACGAAGAAGCTTTAAGGGCTGAACTGGAAGGAAGTATAGACATTGATGTTTACACTTACAACTGGAGTAATCTAGTTGGACATGGTTGCAGGAGACTACGTTGTAAGACGTCCGGCGTAGTATGGCAACGGTATTGGAAGAGCAATGCTAATGTGGCAGTTCTGATATTTGACTTAGTGGCGATTGTGAGGTTCTCAGTATCATGGGTGCAGTCTGGTAGAGCTTGGTGTTAGATTCAGTTGATGTTGAGCTCGAGATGAATCTAATTTTGCTTAGCAGAGATTGTGGTGATAGGAGAGAAGGGTGCATAGTTGTAGGTGGAGTCATGAAGTCAGGATTTGCAGAGACAACAATGTTTCTTCAGGCAGCTCTTGATAGAGCGGCAAAGGTGATAGCTCAAATCTGGTACATGGAGGTTCGCACAAGACGGCTTCAAGATGGCGGAATATTCACCAAGGTGGAGTTTGTTAGATATTGTGTCGAATATTTGTACAATCCGGTTACGACGGGACTTGAGCTGTATTTAGCAGTATAGGGTAGAGTCCGTGTCATACTCTGTAACTCGAGCCTCCTCATAAATATGAGAGGGGGGCTGTTGTTGTAACCATCACGACATATCGACAGACTCGCAGGGGGGAGGCGGCATGATGCCGGGATCCTAAAGTGGCTGGTGTTGTGGTTGGGGAGGAGTGCCCGTAGTCATGCCACGGGGATGTAGACTTCAGCTGAACCTCATTAACAAAGATCGTGTCTCCATTGTCGTCTGTGATCGTGCAAGTTCGTTTCGGTAGATCCAATCGTCGTTCCGCTGCGTGGAGATTAGCAGACGGCTCATCGCTGCAGAGGGCTAATTTCTTACGATGCATTGTTGGGTTTAGTCCCACATCGAAAATTGATGGGGATGCGATGAACCTTCTGCTGGAGCGCCGAGGAGTGGCCTGTTGCACCGGTGGCGACTTGCAGGAGCTCCGTTGCCACTAGGTTTTCACTCAGCCCGGCGAGGCGAGCCACGCCATGGTGCTGCTCGCTCATCCGCCGCGCCGTAGTCGTCCTTGGATGCCGAGGCGACGACGGGCTTGGGGCGGAGGGGGTCGAGGATGAGGCAGGTAGCGGTGGCTACGGTGGTTGGGCGGTAGTGGCGGTGACGTTGCAGACGGCGACGGTGGCGACCCGACTCCGGCATCGATCCAACGACTGCATCAATCCACTGTCGTATTCCTCGCCGTTGGATACTGCACCTGTCGTGCCCCATGCGGGCTGCTCCTCACCACTAGACCCCGTGCTCCAGCCTCTGCGTTCGCCGGGTGCTGAGAGGACGGGGGTTGATGGCGGCGCGAAGAGGACGGGTGGTAGCGGCGGATTGAGATGTGGACGCAGGGAAGGGGCGGCGGCGGACGGAGGAGGTGAAGTGTGGGCGTGGCCATGAGGAGGCGTCGATCCGGAGACACAAAGGGGTCAGAGGCGGTGGTCGACAGCGGCGACGGTGATGGCGTGGTCGACGGTAGCGAGGGAGTGGAGGACGATGGAGGAGATGGGGAGGCGACACCGTGAAGGTGGACGATGATGCGGGGATGACGTCTCTTGCGACGACGGCAGCGACGGCGGCGTGAGGGCGACGGGTTGGTGTTAGGGTTTAGAGTTATGATCGGCAGCGAGATCGATCTTGGAGGCAGGATCGTGGGGTTGGGCTATGGTGCCAGGTTTTTTTTACGATGTGCGCGGGGTGGAGAGAGGCTGACCCGCGGGAGGGCGGAGGACCAATCGTGGAGAGCGGCTGACCCGCGGGAGTGGAGAAAAGGATGATGAAGTTTTAGTCTTACTTTCATTCTTTTTAGGAGTAGAGATTTCCAGCGACATCAACAAGGTGGTGGTGGAGATGACGCTATGGAATAAGGTATCTCCGGCCTCTCCCTACCTCAACGACGTTCTTTCCGGTGTCGGCAAAGGGCCAGTGAGAGTTGGTTCTGCTAGATCTGTAGATTCTCTTCAGATCTTTGCCGTTGGTGTGTTCGTCAGGAGATGCAATTGGCTGTCCTTGGTTGTGGCGGTTTTGATCTCTTTCTTCGATCTGTTCTTGGTCAAGTTCCAGTTTCTTCAACCCGCTGGTTTGGTGATGAAGGATTGCAAGCCTGTGTTGCTTGGGGTGTTGCCCCAGCCGATGTTCTTTCAGCGTTTGCTAGACCCCGTTATAAGCACCAGGTAGTTTTTGCGGTCTTCAAAGCCTTGTGTGGCGATGGTGTTTGCATGTGTTCCTTTCCCTTATTGCCTTTCCAATGCATTTTTCAAGCTCCGATGGATGACGAACTTTGGAAGTAAGAAGACGACCAGAGTGCTCTTCAATGTAATTTTACTTTCTATGCGTCAATGTGTGTCAATCTGTCCTTCCCTTGTACTGCCAATTGTTTTCCTTGATATGAATTAGATATTAGTAACATTTTTGGGTGTCTCTCTAAAAAAAGCCACCAGAAACTATTTAACTGAAAAAATTATCAATGTTTTAAAATACTAGTAAAGTGCATCGTGCGACACACACGTATTTTTTAATAATGAATATGATAGATCATACTCTCTCCGTTTTTAAATATATTACACCTTTGACTTTTTACTCCAATTTTGGCCACCAATATATATTGCACAAATTATTTAACTAAAGTAAAAAATATATATAATTATATCTATTATCTAATGTACTTTAGATTTAACTTGTTAGCTTATCAATTTGCAAAAAGAATTATAGAAAAGACGAATAGTCGAACAAACAAAAAAGTCAATGGTGTCATATATTTAAGAATGGCGGTAGTACGTAGTAGTACAAAATTGTTATTCAAATGATTCAAATGTTGTAAATGGCGAAGACACACAATTTTTTCTTTTGAAAAATAATTATAAAAGAACTTTATATTCATAGAAAACATATGCGACACACACGTATTTTTTTAATATTGAATATGATAGATCATAAGTAGTAGTACAAATCTGTTATTCAAATGTTGTAAATGGCAAAGACACAAAAATTTTTCTTTTGAAAATGTTTATAAAAGAACTTTATATCCATAGAAAACCAGTATTTTTTATTGATTCATGGTAAATAGAGGAACGGTAAAACTTGTCTTAACACATTATTAACGCCACCATGTATGTAATCTTTTTTTTCAGAAAAAGCTTCATTTTGCTTCACTAGTTTTAATTAGTTTCTCTCTTCTTGTCTTTACTTCCGTCAACTCACCTCAAATTGTATTAAAATGGCAATTCCAACCATTTGAGATAAATACATAAAGAAACAACATGTAAATTTTAACATATGATCTGAAGTGTCATTTACCAATAATTAAATACATACTGTAAAGAAACCATTACATGTTCTTGCAGAAAGTTTGAAGCCATAGGTACGTATATCATTTGAATTTGTAATATAACTTTTTATGTCCATTATCTGTAAATGGTATCCATATAATACAGGTATATTGTGCAAGCATACCCTTGGAGTCTTCAATATAAATGGAGCCTATAGTTTGCCATCGAAATATATTCTTAACAGATGGACAAAATATGTGAAAAGGAGATTTTATATTGAGAAACAAGGAAGTGAGGAAGAAGATTTGAAAGCACATGCTGCACTTATCTCTCGAAACGCTACAACCATTGCATTGAAGTGTTCAATGTCAAGAGAGCTTTTTGATGATTTGGAGAAAGCCATAGAGAAGTTGGACTTGGAAGCGGATATTTCTCTTAGCAAGATGCATGAAAAAACAAATGAGGTCCCTCTAATTCCGAATGAATGTGACACAGACTCATTGAATGGTGTAATATCTTTTAGAGTTCCTGAGGTGGTAATTAAAGGCCCAAAGAATGCACGGTTCAAAATGTGGCTGTAAAGAAGATAGTGAAGAAGAAGAAAAGTGTTAAGAAGAAAGGTTGCTATCCTACCAATTGAAGATGCCTTTTCTTCCCTTACTGTTGCTCCTATAATAATTTTTTATGTTCATTTTTTCAACCGCATGAGTCACCCTGGGCGTTCGGTACTACCGAACCGATCGGTTCGGTTCCTCGGTACCCCGGCTAATTCGGTTCCTGAAGAACTCGGTACCGATCGGTTCCTCGAAAGACTCGGTACCGAAGGTCTTCGGTATCGGTTCTTTCGGTTCGGTTCCGGTATTTACCGAAAATACCGAATCACAGGTTCACAACTCAAATAAACTGATTAACTGACACAGCAATGCACCAGGTGCAAGGCTGCTACTGCTAGCTCGCCAGCAACAGCAAGGATGCAAGGCAGCATTAGCAAGTAGCAACAGCCAAGTAGTCAACAACAAACTTACAAACCAACAGATGAAACAATGATCTTTCGAAAAAAAACAGATGAAACAATGGACAGGAAACAATGGTCGGCCGCGTGACCGCGTGGGAAACGCCGGGATCCCACGACGGCGGGACGAGATGAGCTCGATGCAGCTGGAACCGGGGAGCGGACGAGCTGTTGCTGCCCTTGCTGTCTTGCGGCGCGGCCGCGCGGCGGCGCGGGGTCGCCGCCTCGCCAGTCGCGGACTCGCGAAGTGCGGCGCGGCGCGGAGGGCGGACCGGCGGACTGGGCGGAGCGCGGGGCGGAGTGCGGCGCAGAGGCGGAGTGCGGCGCGCGGGCGCGGAACGGGCGGAGTGCGGCGCGGGGTCAAAACGAGACGAGGGACGGAGGGGGTAGGGACTGAGGGAGTCGGACCTAGGGTTTCTTTCTTCTTGGGCCCTTGATGGGCTTCTCTGATATCTGTTGGACTGCTGGTAACCTCGAGTTCGTTACCCTTCGGTACATTCGGTATACCGAGGAAATATAGCGAATGTACTCGGTAAATTCGGTTCCCAGGAACCGAACAGGAACCGAAGTACTCGGTTTCAGTATTTTCCGGTTCGGTTTTCGGTATTTTTCGGTTCGGTTTCGGTTTTCGGTATTTTGTGCCCAGCCTAACGCATGAGAGAATTCAAATACTGCTGCAGAAAATGGAGATGGAGATGCTGACCCAGATCAATTAACTGTAAAACACGATTCAGACTAATTATACCATTTTCACAATTTATTTACTTACACGCACATTTAATTTGACATAGGAGCTTCTTCCATGGCTGCTCCATTGATCCATGGTGGATATGGTAATGCAACGCCGCCACACTTTAATATGATTGAGAATTCTTCTACCAAGTCTGCCCCAAACATACAAGGTGTATATACAAGTTTGTTACTTGGAGTTGATCAAAATGCCACATTTCAGTCAGGAGTTAGGAAATTACATTTCACTGGAGGGTCCAATCATGAAAACATGTAATTGTGCTAAGCTGTTAAAGTTTGCACTCCATCATTTGTTTTGTTATTTGACCTGAAGTTTATTATGGTGTAATAATGAATTTTAGTTGATGCATTATGTTGCATCGGAATCAGACATTAACTCTCATTACAAGCGAGAATGCTACTCATGATGACATCAGTGTTCCTTTTGTTTACCTGGGTAAACAAAACACAAAGTGACATTGAGACAAATTTAGCATGGCAATAGCTGTGAAAACGCCCCACATATATTTGATGTGCCAACTATAAACAATTTGATTAGTGCACAATGTTCAGGCACTTCACAATCTACAACATAGACACAATTCAAGTACTACCCAATGTCTGGGAATAATGGAGAGCTGTTGTATGACTGTATCTATCCACAGATTGTGCTTGAAGCCGGCCCCTTCTCAGCTTCTCATCAGCAGCAGGTTTGTCTCTATCGGCTGGAATCCTGTGAGGCAAAACATCGAGCATGTCTTGTGCATTGGGTCATGGTAGTTGGGCTTGCACTGAAGGACATGCTTGGCCTGCTCGCCCACATGGCAGCCGCAACGCTGGTCGCGGACGCCCACGCAGCGGCAGCCACGACTACGACATTCGCCGTTGTGGTCGACCTAGCCGCGCTCCTCGCTGTGCACGTCCCTTTGCCGTCGTGGTCGACCTGGCCGCGCTGCTCGCTGTGCGCATCAACGACGTTGGGCGTCCGACGCCGAGCTCTACTTCGCGATTCCGCCTGAAGCACGCGCCCAGGGTTCCTCGGTGGCTTGGGCCCGACAGTGGAGTCGGCGGCCACCTCGGCGGCAGCGACTTCAAGCTGATGCTGCGACGGCGGCTTCGGGAGTTGAGAGCTGAGCCGAGGCTGTCCGTGAGGGGAAACGAAGCGGTGAGGGAGGCGCAGGGATGGAGATGCAGAGGCGGGAGACCGAGTCCGCGACGGCGAGCTCCCGCAGCCAGGGGTAGTTTTCTTTTTTTTCCAATGCGAATTTGGTGGGCCCAAGATCCAGTCCGGTACACAGGGCCCCCGTGGGCTATATCTCGACCATCTACCAAAACGACCTGGGCTGTTTCTGGGCCGACTGGCTGGATATTCGGAGCCCATCTCGCTCGGCTCGAGCTGTGTGTTGCGCACCTGCGCCGCGCCGCTCCCCGCACACACGCGAGGGACTCGTTTTGACCCTCTCCCAGTCTCCCTCCCAACCCCGCCCGGCGCGCGCTTGCTCCGCTCGCTCGCAGCAAATCGGCGGTGGACGCGGCCTCGTCGTCGCCCGCCTTCTCCCCCCACCCCCGCGCGGAGCTCCTCGAACTCGGAGCGGGATTTCTCGAGGTAAATCTTCTGACCCCGACGTGTGGAATTCCGTGTACCTCTCGTCATTATCCCGTGGCGCCCCCTTCGTGCCGCCGACTGCCGAGCGCCGCCGCCCGCGGAGGTCCGGTTCCGGCGAGGGCTGCGGCGGGGTCCGCAGGTCCTCGCAGCCTGGGTTGGCTCTCGACCCCCGCAGCCGGCGCGACTCCCCCAACCTCGCGGCCCGGCCCCACCCCGCTCGCGCAAAAGCTAACCCTAGGTGCTTCTCTTCCGCCCGCCCCTGGTGCTCCTCCTCGTCTTCGCGGAGCCTTGGTTGGTTCCAGTCGTCGTCCAGAGGGATGTGGTCGGGGTGGGACTACGGAGCTCCGCGCGGGCACCAGTAACTAGTCCGGGTGGTTGCGGTGCGGGCTCGAGGCGCGCGTTGCGCGATGTTCGTCATGAGGGGAAGAGCGGGGCGAGAGGGAGAGGCACTGGAGGGGATAAGGCAGGGCATCACGGTCCGTTCACTAGTCAAAAATTGAAAGAATTCTAGGTGAATTAGAAAAGGGGAAGGGGGAAAAGGCATTCTAGCATGTACCCCTAGTTTGGTAACGACGAAACTCATTTGGGGGATGGCAAAGCCCATTTCTCATAATGGCAAAACCCCCCGATTCTCTACTTTTAGGAGGTTACAGGTTACTCGGGTTTCCATGTGGAGCCAACTACGAGCGTTACTGGTGGCCAAGAAATTCCCTGTCTCCACGCTCTCTATCCTACTAGTCTTGAGATCTGTATCAGCTAATGCCACTGGGCTTGATAACCAAGGTGGGAGTTGAGTTTGTTTCGCAAAAGTTTGTTTCCCAGAGTCTGGCAATAGTGCTTGTGTGTGTTGATGGTCCACTTGTTACTGATTTGCCATGCTCTTTTGCAGGGTTTTGATGGTGGTGTGATCTGCCCCATCCTCAAAGATGTATATAAAGAAGGTAAGCTGTGCTGCCTTGGGCACAATTTAGTTGCAATTTTATGAAAATGTGTTGACTTTCAGCCGCCTGAAGTTAGTTGCAATTTTGCTACTTGTACAGGTTATAATTGAAGGGTTTAAGAGCTACAGGGAGGAGATCTCAACAGAGCCCTTCAGCCCCAAAGTTAACGTAGTCGGTAAACTTCCACTGCCATTCCCTCACAACTAACTTCACTATAGGGTAATTGGGTTCGTGTGTTAAGCTTTTTAATTGATTCACAGGCAACTTAATGTTCTCTGATAAGTCACTCACAAGTAATCTGCATCTATGTTGAGCCTGCAATAGATAAATTTTATAAAGTAGGTTCATTGCAAAGCTTGTATTATGACAACTCATCAACATTGTGCACTTATTCAAGATTCAAATTTTCTTATCTCTCAAATTGGTATATACATGCCAGACTCTTTGAGCAAACCATGACCTTGCAATGATACATATGGTTATATCCTTGTAACTCTTCTGTGTTCTTGTTCTTGGGTTCCATGGTTGTAACCTTCCAGTCTTTTGATTGAAATTGATTGCTAGTAACTACTAAAAGAGTGCAACTGGAACTTTAATGCATAGTTTTTGGCTCCTAATGAACTGACATTTATTTGGTGGTTTGTCACAGTTGGTGCAAATGGATCCGGCAAATCAAATTTCTTTCATGGTAATTTTCAACATGTGACGCTATTATATAATTCTTTCTGCTCTAGTATGAGACTATTCTCCTAATTTGACCATGCTTATTGCTGCAGCTATACGATTTGTCCTGAGTGACATGTTTCAGAATCTTCGGAGTGAAGATAGGGGAGCCCTTCTCCATGTATGCCTTCTCTTCGTTTAAGCAATCAAGAATTCAAGATAGTTGGAATAGGTGACTGGTGTTTGATACTTTACTAATAATCATTTCCAGGAAGGTGCTGGACACTCGGTTGTATCTGCTTTTGTTGAGATAGTGTTTGATAATACAGACAACCGTATTCCAGTAAGTCCTGTAATGTATTCAGATTTTAATTTATTTATTCCAAATTATTTTCTTGAGTCTCAAGCTCCATATTTCGATGAAAAATGTCAACACCTTGATCTTTTATGGTTGTCAATCATATAAATATAAGCTCTGTGTATGCCATTTGGTTCATGTAAGGAAGTTGACAGCCATCTCTACAGCCACTTATTAGCATGTTTTAGCATGTTTCTGGTTGCAAATGAAAATGTTACTTCGCTGCAGGTTGATAAAGAAGAGGTACGCTTGCGCAGGACTGTCGCTTCAAAGAAAGATGAATACTACTTGGATGGGAAGCATGTCAGGCATGTTATCATTTTGTTCTATGCTCTATACCAGCCCAGCAGTATTATCCTTTTGGTTGCTCAGACCTACTTTTTATTGTTGTCATGTCTAGTAAAACTGAAGTCATGAATCTTCTAGAGAGTGCGGGTTTCTCTCGTTCTAATCCATACTATGTTGTCCAGCAAGGGAAGGTAACAGCTACTCACCAGGTCATTCTTCCATCTGTTCAGATATTATGTCAACAAATTTATCATCTGTAGATTGCATCCCTTACCCTGATGAAAGATTCTGAACGACTGGATCTTCTCAAAGAGATTGGTGGTACACGTGTTTACGAAGATAGACGGCGTGAGAGCTTGAAAATAATGCAAGATACAGGTAAATTTGAATTACCACAATTGTGTATATAACTTGACATGTTGAGGAGATAATTCCTACTTTATGAACAGCTAACAAAAGGAAGCAGATTGATCAAGTTGTCCGCTACTTGGAAGAAAGACTAAGAGAACTTGATGAAGAGAAAGAAGAACTGAAGAAGTACCAGCAGCTGGACAAACAGAGAAGATCACTCGAGTATACTATATTGGACCATGAACTAAATGATGCAAGGAATGAATTAGCTTCTGTAAGATTGACCATTTGTTTTTTTCTTTACATTTTTTATGTTATTTTTATTCTGTTTCACAAGTTGAAATAGTTTGACAAGAAAATGTTCTTGATGGACAAACCATTAACATCTGCTGCATAGGCCAATTGCCTGATGTTCTCTCTGATTGTTTCATAACCAATGGGAAAACCTTAGTTTTCTGGAGAGCCTAACTTTTGAAATGCTTGTTGTTTCAACATCTTTACAACGATTGTTTCATAACCAATGGGAAAACCTTAGTTTTCCGGGGAGCTTAACTGTTGAAATGCTTGCTGTTTCAGCATCTTTACAACGGATGCCTCGTTTGTTTTATTTGCTCCTATTGTAGACAATGACTGCAATTCATCTTGTTATACTTATGTTTAATATCACTCTGGCTGCCGTTGTGAGTGCATTTTCTGTGAATTTATATTCCCCACACAAAAAATGTAGCAGTTGATTACGCTGCATTTAAAATCTAAAAAGATTTCCCTTTTTCATCTAGTCAGTTAGTTGGGTCGTACTCTGGTGTTTTTTTGTTACTATGTAAAGGTTATTTGTATTTCTATCAGACAAACAATTGATTGTTGATGAATGCTGTCTTTAATAGCATCTGCTTATGTGCATAAGCAATTGAGCATTAATATGCTTGTACACTGTTTTTAGGTGCTAAATGTTAACTATTCCTTGGTGTGAAATAATTTGTCAGTTCAGTGTCTATTATATGTACCACTTGTGCGATAATTCCACAGGTCTACAGACTACAGCTACTGCACAAAGGACTATAGTCAATAATATATTTTTGTGAATCTAACCTTCATATGATATCATCACGATCTATTCTGCAATGATTCTTATTTTTTTTATTTGAATCCCTTGTTGCTACTAGATGGATGATAACCGAAGAAAAATTTCTGAAAGTATGTCCCATGCGGATAATGAAGTGGTGGATGTACGTGAGTTGATCAAGAGTTTTGATAAAGACATAAAACTCGCAACTAAAGGGATAAATGATACAAAGGCGCAAAAGGAAGGTGTTGAGAAGAGGCGTACTGAAGCACTGAAGGTAGTTGCTCAGATTGAACTTGATTTGAGAGATATAAAAGATAGGATTTTGAATGAGAAGAGAGCAAAGGTATGCCATATTTGATCTTGTTAATGAATTTTTGTTAATTATATTTTGCTGCTGTGCTAAAAATAGTATGTTGTTAGGATGAAGCAGCGAGGGATTTGCAGAGTGTGAGGAGGGAGAGCGAAAAGTCTAAGTCTGAATTGGCTGAAATTAGTAAGGTGCATCAGGCCAAATTAAAGGATGAGGAGGAGATATCAAAGAGGTAAAATGTTTTTTTTGGATAATTATGTAATTTCTTATGAACATTCATTTCACACTTCCTTTGTGGGGACAGCATTATGGATCGTGAGAAGCGGCTAAGCATATTGTACCAAAAGCAGGGGAGGGCAACCCAATTCGCAAACAAAGCTGCCAGGGATAATTGGCTTCAAAAGGAAATTGAAGATCTTGAGCCTGTACTTTTGTCAAATAGAAAGCAGGTAATAATCTAGTGACTGATTTCCTTCTACCCTGAATGATCCTGCATTTACCATGTGTATTAGACTATTAGTTTGATCCAGTTCGTCTTATGTTCTGACAATAGCTGAACGCTGTATCTTGGATCCTTGCCATGATCCAAGACACTTTTTTTTTCTTTTACACTTCAATTATTTGCTGATCTATGGTTTAAATATCTGTTACACTCTTGTAAATATGGCAGGAAGGTTTACTTCAAGAAGAAATTCAGAAGCTTAAAGATGAAATTAATAATTTGACTAACTACATTGAGTCTCGGAAAAGCGAATCAAGCAAGTTAGAGGCCACACTTGCAAAAAGACATAATGATTACAATGATTTGAGGAAGCAGAGAGATGTTCTTCAGGAAGAAAGGAAGTATGTAAATTTTTTATTGAAAGTTTAGTGGACATACCTTTGTCATTGGATGGATGATGTGTTGCATTAAAGTTTGTATACTTAAATAGAAGGAAAATTTTCCAGGTCATTTTGGGCAGAGGAAACTGATGTGGGAGCTGAAATTGAAAGGCTAAGAGATGACCTTACAAAGGCACAGAAGAGCTTGGACCATGCAACGCCCGGGGTATGTAAAATGTTTACAAATTCTTTGTTCATATTGCTGCTGCTACTGATACTTTTTTCCTGGTTTCTACTGTTATCCCATTGTGCACCATAAATGTCAGCATAGTATTGCTGAACATGCTATGGAAATAAATAAAAATATACATTTATTTATTTTATCATGTACTGCTTTTTGATATCGAGTTCTCTTAATGCTTTTTGATATCGAGTTCTCTTAATGCTTCCTGGTCAATGTTGGTGTTGTTTGGAGTGGCTACTATGGAGCATTTATGGTTATCTTTAATGTAATTTACTTGAAATTCTGCTTTGCTTTAGTCAAAAACTTATTTACTATGTAATTCAAAAACTTAATTCTCTTTCAGTGGTTGCAAGGTTGTGGATAAAATGAATTTTGCACCAACAATTAGATACATATGACTTCTGCTGTTGTTATCAATTGCCATAGATGATTAAGTTTTTCGGATATTCGCCCTGTAAATGTTTTGCGTTACAGGACTGATATCCCCAACCATGCGCATCCACCTACCTCCCACTCTTCAAACCCCATACTTTGACCCTGTTTATTTTAATACCAGTAGCATACAATTGTTTTATTCTGCCAGAACAGTGCTTGAAGCTATCTTTGCTGGTTTTATTTTTTTTCCTTCCTCAGGATATCAGGAGAGGCCTGAATTCTGTTAGCAGAATCATTAGGGACCATGGTATTTCTGGAGTTATTGGTCCTGTTTTAGAACTGGTTGATTGTGAAGAGAAGTTCTTTACAGCTGTTGAGGTCACTGCTGCAAATAGGTATAGGATCATACTGCCCTTTTAGATAGATATGTTTTTGTTTATTTATCCTTCTATTAATTATTTTCTTTGTTCACTAATCCATTCTGTTTTTAAATGAATAGCTTGTTCCATGTGGTTGTTGAGAATGATGACATATCAACAAGGATCATTCAAATATTGACTCGAGAAAAAGGTGGAAGGGTGACATTTATACCATTAAACAGAGTGAAAGTTCCAGACCTAAGTTGTCCACAAAGTCCTGATTTTGTTCCGTTGTTAAAAAAATTGAAATATCGTGCAGATCATCGTCGTGCTTTCGAACAGGTATTACAAGGGTGCAAATACTTATCCCCTCGAAATCAATGCCTAGTTGCCTACATGTTTCATTTGGTTAATTTGATAGTCTCTGCAGAAGCAGCTTCCTTCCTATCTGGTGAATAGCTACATTCGCAATCATCTGATTAAACGCAACCAAATTGAATTATTTAATCTACTCTTCAATCAGTATCTTTTAAGATACAGGCTATAGGCATGCTATGAAATAGTACCATATTGCATGGAATGCCAGGTTCCTCATTGGCTCTGCTGAGCTCTGGTCTGGCCCCTAGCTATATGTGCAAAAAGTAAATGTGGTCATCATATTACCTGAAGGTTGGAAACTAAATGGCTGACTTCCAGCTGGCATGCCTGTATGTCCACTCTGGTTCACCGGCATCAGCAGTAGCACTGTGTCTCTGCGACTAGCATGCCAGCCCCTTGCTCAAGCACACTGGTCACCTTCACAGCTGCTGCATTGCATGCCTTTTTTCCATGCCATCCACTGCTATCTTGCTGCTTACTTGTGGCTCTCGTTCAAGCCAACCTTCGTCCTTAGTTCTCCTCATGCCTCTGTGTAAGCTTCAGGTGCCATGGCAAACCATTGTTGTATACTCATATTATGTATTAGACATTCAGAGTTTTCTACTATTGATAAGTTCATGTACATAATGTGTAATCTTCCAGGTGAAACTTTCTTAGAGAAAAGTTGCCTTGCTAACTTATGTGCTCTCAGTGCAATATTGGAGGTTTTAGAACACTATGCAATAACTTCTGTTCTTGTTTTGGTTTGATATGCATAGTTCCTCCAATCCAACTCTTTTAACTTTGACCATTATAATGAACTAGACAGATGGATTGTTAGATTTATCCTAATAGATTCATGGAGTACTGTGGTATAAAATATAATTCCTTTTTATTTTAGATATCATAATATTTTTCTAGAAATTGTGCGTCAAAGTTCAACCTTGTAGACCGAGTTGATGTCCTAAACGACTTGTATTTGCGATCAGAGAGTAATTGACTTTATTTTTTCCATTTTGCATGTGAGTAATGCACATGTTTATTTTTATCACACTTGTGCATTGCATGCTTTATGGGACTTTTCCTCTTCACGATACTAGCTTTCCTTGGCCAATCACCTAAGCTAGCTTCTAAAATCAATATGCTTCTAGATTAAAGTTTTTGTATATTATTTTCTATATCTGACTTTGAAATTTCTGTTAGGTTTTTGGCAGGACAGTAATATGTCGAGACCTGGAAACTGCGACTAAAGTTGCACGTGGCAATAGTCTGGATTGCATTACACTCGATGGTAGTCATGGACTTTTACAATTGAGTTGCCGTCATTACGTCAATTCTGAAATTGTTAACTAATCTTTAACTGGTGGTTGTATCAGGTGATCAAGTGTCAAAAAAAGGTGGTATGACAGGAGGTTTCTATGACTCTAGACGATCAAGGTTGAAGTTTGTGAAAATAATAAGGGATAGTAAGACCGCAATCGAGAAAAAGACAGCTCATCTAGAGAATGTGTTAAACAAGCTAAAAGATATCCTTCTTTGTTTAATTAAGCCCACTCTTTCGGTTTACATGAGGCTGGTTAAAGATTGTTATGTCCTGTTATTTTCTCCTGCAGCTAAGTATTGAATATTGCTTACATTCTACTTCATTTTGGTTGTAGGAATCATGCAAATGTATAGGATTGATTACTTCTTAATTTATTGTTGTAGTGACATCTTTGCTATGCTACCGTTTTTCAAACCATTCAGATCTGCATAACTGATATTTAGTATACTCAAACTCATGTTTACCCTCATCTTTCTTATATTATTTGCTTTCAAGTCCTAAGTAATTTGAAAACGTTAAACTACACAATAAGTTGTCGCATTTTTAATCTTTAACTGCAAGAGCAAGATTTCATGCTTAGTTTTTTTGCTGTTAAAATAGCAGTGCCATAGAAATGTTAAACGCCCAAGATTTCACTTAACTTCCCATACATATAGATAAGCAAATTACAGATTTAGTTACCAGACAGCAACAAATGGATGCTGAACGTGATCATGCCAAGTCCGAGTTGGAGCAAATTAAGGTTGACATCACCAGTGCAATGAAGCAAAAGGGGTCACTTGAGAAAGCCCTTGGCAAGAAGGTATTTTGTTTTGTTATCTTCTTGAATTGTTCCTGGAGGATTCTTCTTACTCCTGTTGCAATCATATGTGCACTGTAGTTTAATGTTTTGTAACCTGCAGGAAAAATCACTTGAAAACATCCGCAACCAAATTGAGCAAATCCAGTCTAGCATTGCAATGAAGAATGACGAAATGGGCACAGAACTTATTGATCAGCTAACATCTGAAGAAAGAGAGACGCTTTCACGATTGAATCCCGAAATTACTGAATTAAAGGAGAAGTTTCTATCGTGTAAAAACAGTCGGATTGAGGTTGTTGAAGCATTCAGTAGTAGTTTTTTTTTTTTGCTTTCAAATAGAGCTTTGTCTCCTTTAATGCAGTTAATGTTATGTAGATTGAAACAAGAAAGGAAGAATTGGAGACCAATTTATCAACAAATCTGATCAGGCGTCAGAAAGAACTAGAAGCAATAATTTCATCTGCAGATTCTAGAACCTTGCCTCTGGAAGCTGAGTCTAAAGAGCAAGAATTGAAAAGTTCCAAGAGAAATCTTGATGAGTTAACTTCGTTATTGAAGGGTACATAGCACTGATTGATTTCTCTTTCCCTTCATCATATTAAATGCCTTTAGGTCTTAATTTGATCAATCCTTTGGACAGCTAATGTTGACGCCATAAATAACTTCACCAGAAAGATGGATGATTTGAAAAGAAAAAGGGATGATCTGAAGGTAATTATCATTGCTATGGTTTTCTTCATCTGCTATCACACTTGTTGACTTGCTACATGTTTATATTGAAATGCAGACTCGTGAAGCTATTCTGGAGCAGATGGTACAAGATGGCGCCAAAGACTTGGAACAGTTAATGAACAGTAGGAGCACTCATCTAGCCAAGCAAGAAGAGTGCATGAAGAAGATCCGAGACCTGGGCTCATTGCCTGCTGATGCTTTTGAAGCGTATGCGTTCCAGTCCTTGAATTATATTTTACTTATTTATTGGCATTAGATTTGTCTCTAAATACTCCCATGGTCCAAGTATATATGTTATATTTTGTTTTGGCACGGTCATCAAAACTAGACTTTGACCATTGTTGTGTTACATAATATGTTATTTATAGCTACATTAACCAATTATTATTAAAGCACTTTTGAGATGAGTCTAACCGTATAACTTTCATACACTAAGCATACCTATTTTACTTATAAGTTAACTATAAATAAAGTCAAAATATACAAAATTTGACTTTTCCAAAAACATGCATTGTCTATACAATTGGACAGAGGGATTATAACTCCATGAGCTAGTGTTTATATTCTGTCAATGGTTTCATTACTCTTTAGGGCTTTTCAGCATATAAATACTGGGATTCTAGAGTGACGTGCCGGCTTATTTTGCCTTTGGTCAAAATATAGGTACAAAAGGAAAAACAAGAAACAGCTGCAGAAGATGCTTTATGAGTGCAACGAGCAGTTGAAGCAGTTTAGTCATGTCAACCAAAAGGCTCTTGACCAGTATGTCAACTTCACAGAACAACGGGAACAACTGCAGAGAAGGCGAGCTGAACTGGATGCTGGTGATCAGGTTAGTTGACATTGGCATAAATGTTTTTAATTTAGTTACCTCCATTCTCCTGTTTAAGTTCTAATTTTGTTGCTCCTAAAAGCTAGAATCTGAAGAACTTCTGATCTGTGTTGCAGAAAATTATGGAACTCATTTCAGTTTTAGACCAAAGGAAGGATGAATCGATTGAGCGCACATTTAAAGGGGTTGCAAGGCACTTCCGTGAAGTGTTCTCTGAGTTAGTGCAAGGTGGTCATGGATATTTGGTTATGATGAAGAAAAAGGTCAGCCCCCCCCCCCCCACCCCCACCCCAAAGGAAAAAAAACAAAGTTTGTACTTGCTGACCTTGGTACCCTGTTATCCTGCATGTGCAGTTTTTGTTAAAAAAATAGATTATAATTTTGGCTGCCATTGTTCTGTTTTATTGCTGTTGTTGCCATGACAATCATCCATAGTTTGTAATATGTTTTAGAACTATGAGTGAATTACCTGTTTTTCCCTGAAAATTTCCCCTGCACTTGCATATATGCTGTTTTAAAGGTGTGATTTGCTGACTTTCTGATGTTTATGTGCTCCTTTCTGTTAGGACGGGGATGCAGATGACGATGATAATGATGAGGATGGACCTCGTGACCCAGATCCTGAAGGGAGAATAGAGAAGTATATCGGTGTGAAAGTCAAGGCAAGTTTTATTTGCATAGGGTGTATATATGTATGGACATGCAGTCATTTGGGTAACCAGCACATAAGTCAAGATGGAGAATTCTGAAGTTGTATTCCTTTTGGATAATTCTGGTGGTTGTCCAGTTTTCTTTTTCCTGATCCTTAAATATAATGTTTGTGCTTCAGGTTTCCTTTACTGGCAAGGGAGAAACTCAGTCTATGAAACAATTGTCAGGGGGACAGAAGACAGTGGTGGCATTGACACTGATTTTTGCCATACAACGTTGTGATCCAGCACCATTTTATCTGTTTGATGAGATTGACGCTGCTCTGGATCCACAGTACCGAACAGCCGTCGGGAGTATCCTTTTTTATTTCTTTCATGTTAGTGTTTATCCTCATCATAAAAGAAGCTCGTGGTACTTCCCAGATATTTGTTTGCTCATGCTCTAGGCCTTTTTTTTTGTCACTGAGCAAAAGAAGCTTTGCTGTTGCTTTCCTTAAGTTTTTATTCCAGATATGATCCGCCGTCTAGCTGACATGACCGACACCCAGTTCATTGCAACCACATTCCGACCAGAGATTGCCAAGGTCGCTGATAAGATATATGGTGTGACACACAAGAACAGGGTGAGCTACATCAACGTGGTGTCCAAGGAGCAGGGGCTGGACTTCATTGAGCATGATCAGACGCACAATGCCAGCTGAGGCTTCTACGGACAAGGCATGTAGTGATTGCACACATCTCTTTTCTTCTTAATGTTAACACCTATATACTTGTCATTTTTGTTGGTACTTACAAGACTCAACTGCTCTTGTTTTTCTTTAATGCAGGCAGATGCTGACGTAGAAAGGGTAGAGTAGCTGTCGCCTCTCTTGTACTATCGTGTGTATTCTTGTCCCATGGTTGATTTAGCTGTGTATATGTATGTAGTCAGCTGTTGGGTAATTTGTTTAACTGTCTCGTAGATCTGCAATTTGTGATGTGTTATTGAGGACGTGGCTACCTTGCATGTTGCTGCGCAAACTGGTTGACTGCTATTGCATTTCTGGACGAGAGTTTTGTTTGCGATTGACTGCTATTGCGTCTCCATCTCGTGTGCAGCAACGTTTGCCGGAGGTGGTGAATACACCTGTTGATTGGTAGAAAATTCAATGTTCATGTGTTCTGCTCTGATGTAAGGTGCGCCAGGTGGAGATTTTTGATGCATTCGTGCAAATTTGCTCATGTACGCAGAGGGATTAAAGGTGAAGAGAACAGGATAAGCAAAACTCCAGGACTTTTCTTGCCCACAACTTGTGATGCCTATGCTAGATACAGTGTTTCTTCACCACAGGTCTAGGTTTGATTCCTCGTGTAGCCGGGTGCCGGAGTGATTTATTGTGTATTTTATTTTTTTTGTATTCCTGTAGCGTAGGAATGCAGGTTATGGAAGTGGGTGCACAATGACAGCCATGCAGAACCCAGCATAAGGTTACAATGCAGCCTGTCCCTTTGAGTTGCAGTGGGTGCAGAAGCATATGAACTGAGCAAATCCATTTCTAGCATCTTCATAGGGTACATCTGGTTCGCATGGTTTCCTCGGAGCCAGATTCTTGGTGACTGCAGCTTCTTCAGAACTCCCCACAGAAGCCACCAAGCAAAGTGGCAATCTATTATGGAACGAAGAAACTTGGTGTGGTCCAGATCCTGTTGGTGGTATTTCTCATGCCGTCCATGCCTAGCTATAGTTGAAGCTAATGAACTTGAGGGTGTTCAACCTCGTTTGAATATGAGTTGAATTGTTTAGCTCTTCTGGAGCACATGTGTATATATATGCGTCTAGCCTATATATGGTATTTTAATTTACCTCACATGCTTCTTCAACTTTTCCAAACAATTGCGCATGGAGTGACGCTTGAAAACAAGTAAATAAAGTTCAGTCTGCAGCTAGTGAATTTGAGTAGCTAAATTTGATTACGTGAACAATCAGCAAATTCAGCAAAAAAAAAAACTGTAATTGGATTAAAAAAAAAGTGAAATCTATATATGCAGATACATGACGGCAGCAGTAGTGCTTGTCCAAATGGCTCCTCTCCTCCCTTGTTTTGTTTCAAATGAAGTGGAGCAGCATTTGCAAATCTGCAGGGATATAAATTAAATGTTTGAACCACTGATAATGCAAGTGTAAACTCTCTTGCCATTTGTATTTATTACAACAGTGCCTTAATTAGGCAACTGATCTTTGCATGAGAGACAGGGACGAATCCAGGCACTCATTCTCCCTTCATCAGCTTCATCAAAACTTTCAGCAGAAGCCATATGAACCCAACTAGCAATCCTTGATGGAATGAAAGATGTACGTCTTGAAATACTGGTTCTGCTGGTTGTATTTCTGATGCTGTTCATGCCTAGCTATAGTATGCCTAGTTGAAGGTAATGAACTCGACAGTGTTCAAGCTCGTGTGAATGAATAAAATGCTTCTGTCTTTT
Source organism: Cenchrus fungigraminus (assembly GCA_036936925.1). NCBI lineage: Eukaryota > Viridiplantae > Streptophyta > Magnoliopsida > Poales > Poaceae > Cenchrus > Cenchrus fungigraminus. The sequence goes on from CM072774.1 coordinate 19,588,661, forward strand.
AGGAGGGAAAGAAAAGATAAGAGCTGAATTGAGTCTGAGGTCTTTTGGAGGAGCTGTAAACATTCTCAGGACAACAAAAGGATCTGTTTAAAAGAAGAAACAGCAAACAAACCACAATCGGCCTAAGGCAATCACCTAAATTTCAGCACGCGCTTCTACTCTTGACCCTGATGGACATTGGCGCTGCTGCCTTTTCTGCATCACTGGCAGAGGAGGCCACAGCTGCAGGCAAGGGGCAACGCAGCCGTGCATAACCCCAGCATGAGGTAACTATATATCCAGCCTCTGGCCCTCTGCCCCTTCGAGTTGTAAGCCCAGAGGAAAAATTGTTTTTCTAGTGGCATTCCTGGTGACTTGCATGCCTACTATGGTATCTTTCTTTCCCCAAGTTTCCTTGGAGATATTCTGGGTGACCCTCCTCAGCAGCAGCTTCTCCATTAACTCTACATAGACACAGACACTACCGGAAAAACGGCCTTTTGTACCGGTTCAAAACCCTTATTTGTACAGGGTATTGAACCGGTACAAAGCATCCGGTACAAATGTGGTCGAGCATTTGTACCGGGCGAAATACCCGGTACAAATGCCACACATTTGTATCGGGCGGAGCCTCGGCCCGGTACAAATGTGCCCTCCACCCGGCGACGTGGCCGAGGGGCATTTGTACCGGGTGGAGGCACCACCTGGTACAAATGCTTTTTTTTAGTTTTTCTTTTCTCTAACGTATTTGCTTAAAGTACTAATACTAATCGTAAGACGCTGTAATATAAAGTCGTGTGGCATATAAAATGTTATATTTGAGATAATATTCTACATACATTCGTATATATTTATTTGTATAATATTATCTCTAATATTATACAAATAAATATATACGAATGCATGTAGAATATATCATCTCAAATCCTGAAATTGAAGAACTTTGGAAATAATATTATACATTAGCATTTTGTGCGCACTGAAATTTAGATTAATAATATACATTGGATGAAATGTTAGCAGAGTTTAATTTTTGCTTCCAGATGCTTGGCCTTTGTCTTTGCTTCCAGATGCTTCCTTCATGTTCTGACTTGTCCCTTCCCCAGTCGTCGCTCCTATACTAAGAATGGAGGATAAGCCAGCATAAAACTCTCCCCCTGGACTAATAACCTCGTCTAGAAGAAATCCACATAATTGTTCTTGTATCAATCGGATTTGTTCTGTCTCGAGGAATGTTTCCTTGATGCCGGAAATCTACCAAAGAATATGAACAAAAGAATAAGAACCGGATCGGAGAATATGAACAATTAATAAGAACTACATGTAGTCGCAATTGTGTGTGCACGCACCTTCTCTTCGAATTTGCCACCATCAGCGCAGGCTGTAAGACGGTGCATGAACTCGCACACATAATATCCACATAGATTGGTGTCAGAAGGCTGCGTCATGACCTGCACATATGGGAAAACCAAGTCATGAAATAATTTTTTATTGTAATGTAAGAATTGAAGAATAAGCAAAGACACGTACTGGCCAATCATAGTGAACATAAAGGTTTTTGCGGAACTTTCCGGGGTACTTATCACAAAGACAAGTCCATGCAGTTTTAATCAACTCTACGACATTTTGATATCTACTTTTATCTGTAGTCTTATACAAAGAGTCGAAGACAAAGACCTTGCTTCGCGTCATACAAAAACTAAAGAGAATCCAGTGGAAGCTGTCCATAGATGTAGAGAAGTATTAGTTTCTTAAAATATGCAATGTAATTTTTGAAAAAGATAAGGAGATGAGATACACGTTGCTCACCCGAAGTTGTATGGCAGCTCTATGCAAGCCTTATCATGGTGTTTGTCTAGATAGTTGATGATGTGATTAAGTGTTTCCGTCTCATTAAGTTTGAGAGTGTTCTGAGTTATCATCAAAGGATCCATGTAGCCCACACTCATGATTCCTTTCCTCCTGGTACGTTGCATCTCAAAACTGTATGACACAAAAAAATATAGAAGTTTAGATATGGGATAAAGTGCCTAGAGCATTGATTTTTAACTTATAGTAGAATAAACACTTACAGAACCCAGCAACTGACGAATGAGACGTCAAGTGCATCCATATTGAATAGGAACCAGAATTCCTTCATTGGAATAGTGAAGACCTGATGACCACGGAAATAATGATGGTCCTCAATGCGAACATAGAGCATGTCCATCCCGCCGGCAGCTTGGAACATGTGCCACTTGTGCAATTCATACATCCTCGTTGGAAGATACTGGAGCAATCGCGGCCACACAAGCTCACGCCCAGGCACATACTCCGGTCTATTTGCCCCTTTATGCTTTGCAATTTCCTCCTCCCCTAGAAGTTGTGCTGGAGTCAGACCCGATGATTTGGCAAAATCAAGCAATTGTTGCTCATATGGTGTAAGTGGTCTAGTTGCCCTATATGTCCCTTCATGAGTTGGGATTGCATCCTCCCCTCGAATTTGAGCTGCAGTCAGACCTGTGTCTTTGTTAAATTCAGACACTTGCTGGTCAAATGTTGAAAGCACCTTGAGGTCGGGGATAGATTTCTTTGACTGGGTCCCAAGTTGAGGAACTTTAGATGCAGTTTTCTTCTTCGCACGTTGAGTCTTGAGTACTTGCCGGTCGTAGTCACTCAATGGCTTGGGAAGATCATCTGGTTTTTTTCTTCTTTCCTCCTCCATTTTCCTCATGAAACGATGAAATTTGACCCGGTCAATTGGTTTCTCAACTGGAGGCTTGGGAGCTTTGAATATCTGTCTATCCATTTCTTCCTGAACTGCCTCGTGAAGTTCCTCATCTGTCATGTCATAAGCAAGTTTTGGTGGAGGCTTCTTCTGCTTGGGTTTCTTCTCCTTCTTTGGAGGCGGAGGAGGAGGAGCATGTCGCTTGCCCTTGCCCTTAACATGTGCAGGAGGTGGAGAAGGAGGTGGACTCTCGCTTGGATTCATGTCAACTACAGTACTGATGCTGCGCTCTGCCCTTGCAGCTAGTGAATGAGGTAGTTGATCGTCGTGTTCAGGCATGGCGGCTGGTGAGTGTGGTAGTTGATCGTCAGCTGGAGGAGAAGGTGGCTGTTGCGTAATCCTTATGTGAGCTTTGGGCCAAAAAATCCAAGTATGCACAGCATCTTGAAGAACCTCTTCCCCATTAGGCCCTGGTACCTTCAGCTCCAGATCAGCCCAACCATCGACCACTCGGTCCACAAAAACTTTGGTGTAATATTCAATTCCACGATGGTGGCTCGTGAGGCTATCCCCTTCTACAGTTTTCTCAGCGACGCCATGAGCCACCACAAGCTTCTTGTTTCTGCAAACATCAAGAAGCTCACACACTAACCTCATGGTGATGTCATCCATGGGCCAGTGTGGCTGAATTTCCGGTGAGCATGGGTTTGGTGCTTCAACTGCTGGTGCTGCTGCTGCTTCTGTGGCTGTTGGTGCATGTTCTGTTGAAGCGACGCTACTTTTCCCCTTAGCAGATGGGCTCATTTCATCAGTAGGACCTTGCTGATGAGATGATTGTTTGCTAAGAGCAAGAGCCACACGCTCGTCAATGATTTGCTCCATTCTTGCCTCGGTTCTGATTACGCGATCTTGCAACTCTCTTAGTTGTCGTTGTTGTTGGTCCTTAGACCTTTTGTGACTTTTATAGGAGTCAATTTGGTCACGCCATGCGAGTTTCCATGGAACTGCACCTTTGCCTCGGCAACGCCCACCGTGCTCTTTAGTGCCTATTGCAGCACTAAGTTCGTCTCTCTCTCGATCAGGCACAAATGTTCCTTCAGCAGTCATGCGGATCAATTCAACAAGTCTTGCCGCAATCTCTCTTATTTGGTCGCCCGGTACTAATGTTCCATCTTCAGGATTGATCGTGCCACCATGTGCATAAAAATAAGTCCTTGCTCATTCGGGCCAATCTATAGTTGCCGGTATGAGTCCACGTGCAATACAATCATGTTCCATCTTATCCCATTTGGGCATAGCCACCTTGTAACCTCCAGACCCAAGCTTATGAAATTCTTTCTTTTTAGATGCATTGATGGTGTTGGTTTCAATCATCTTGGCGGCTTCTTGCGATTGCTTGTACTGCACAAATGAATCCCAGTGATCTCGCAACTTTGAAAGTCCTTTCTTTGTGAAATCGGGTGCAAGTCCCTTCTTGATGTAGTCTTTGTTCAGCCGCTTCTTGTACGACTGAAAGGCTATTGCACCCTTCTGCAACGCCCAAGTCCGCACATTTGCCAGATTTGTACCTTGTGGAAATGAGAAGTGTAATTGCACCTCGGCCCAAATCATGTTCTTCTCTGTGTCCGAGACCACATATTGTTGTTGATTTTCTTGTGTCTCTTCATCTTCATTTTGAACTTCAGCTGCAGCTTCAGATCCTTTCCAATATCGAAAGCTTATTGGGATGTGATCCCAGACAAGAGCCCCAATGTGGTTGGTCAACTTGACGACATTGTCATGTGGAGCTAATGGCAAGCCTTCGTCAGAAACTTCTGTGATGATGAAACAACCCTCTAGCTTCTTATTCGGACCGCGTATCCCACGAGCCTTTTTGCTGCTCAATGACGATTCCTAGAAAATGAAGGACTATTAACTGATTGCTCCACTAACATGTATATATTAATTAAACTTAAAGCGGAACGTGGTACTAGTTTGTACTAAGTATACCTCTGATGGTTGCCCATCGTTTCTTGTCTCGGCAACTGGTTGCTCTTCCGTATCGATGCCATCACCAGACATGTTCAGGTAGCTGTCAGCCTCGCGCTGATCTTGTTCATTAACCGGATTGTTCGAACCCTGATTGTTAGCAATTATGTCCATTAACAATGCCTCTTCGCGTTGCTGCTCCGCTATTGAATCCATTGTCACTAAATAACAAGAATAAATAACCATTATTTTCTAATGAAGTAACTAATTTTCTAATGAAGAAACTAATTTTCTAATGAAGTAACTAATTTTCTAATGAAGTAACTAATGTTCTAGTGAAGAAATGAATTTCCAAGTCAAGAAACTAATTTTCTAATGAGGTAACTAATTTTCTAGAGATGAAATAGATTTTCTATTGAAGAAACTAATTTTCTAATGAAGTAACTAATTTTCTAGCGAGTCGAGCGTGTCGGGTGAGTCGGGAGTGTCGGTACGTAGGGTCGTGTCAAGCGTGTCGGGTGAGTCGGTATTGTCGTGTCAAGCGAGTGTTGAAAGTGTCGAGCGAGTGTTGAAAGTGTCGAGCGAGTGGTGAGCGTTTCGAGCGTGTTATGCGAGTACAACGTTTCGAGCGAGTTGAAAGTGTCGAGCGAGTCGAACATTTCGAGCATCTAAATTTAAATTACATAATAAATAACATTTACATCTAATTCTAATTCTAAATGTAACTAGATGTCTAGCTATATATGTAATTCTAAATTTTTAATCTAAATAACATCTAAAATAAATTGAATCTATATATAAAAAAATCTAAATATGATTTAAATGTAAAACAAAATCTAAAACACATTTAAATCTAAATCTAATTAAAGTCTAAATCTAAAACAATTTTAAACAGAAATTTAAATTTTAAACTAAATTATAACTAAATTTAAATCTAAAACACATTTAAAAACGGGGGGCTGACATCAGCACCATCGGGCTGACGTCAGCCCCCAAATGCAGCACGCCGGCGGCGCGGTGGCGGCCGGGGACGGGGTTGAGGACGGCGTCGACGGTGGGGACGACGTCGAGGATGGCGCACAGGCGGCGGGGCGGCGTTGAGGACGGCGTCGGCGGCGGGACGGCGTCGAGGCGCGGGACGGCGTGGGCCGGGGAGGAGCGCGCGCGACCGACGACAGCGGGGAGGGCGGCACGGTGGCGGGGACGTACGGGGTCGAGGACGGTGCGCGGGCGTCGGGGACGTCGTCGAGGATGGCGTGCGGGCGTCGGGGCCACGGCGGGCGGGCGGATCCGCGGGCGGCCGGGGACACGGTGGGCGGGCGGATCCGCGGGCGGCCGGATCCGGACGGCGCGGGGAGGGGCGGACAGCCGGCGACGGCAGGGCGGGCGGCGGAAGGCGCGGGGACGGCTGGCGACGGCGCGCACGGGTGCCCGACGGCGGCGACGACGAGCGCGGGGGGCGGGCGGATCGGGGGCGGGCGGCGGACGGAGGACGGCGCGGGGACGGCCGACGACGGCGGGGCGGGCGACGCGTGCGCGACCAGCGACAGCGGGGAGGGCGGCACGACGGATCGTGTGTGTGAGCAGCGCGGCGAAGAAGAAGTGGAAGCTGAGGAAGAAGTGGAGAAGGGCCGGGGCATAAATACCCCACCACATTTGTACCGGGGCATAACTGGCCCCGGTACAAATGCCCTCATTTGTACCGGGTTTCTTGCCCCGGTACAAATGTGCTTTTCGTTTCGTGCCATAACGAAAAGCACATTTGTATCGGGGCAAGAGGAGGCCCGGTACAAATGTGCTTTTCTTTTTTTTCAATTTAATTAGCTCTAAATATCCTAAATTTCTAGTTTATTCATTATAAATTTTATACAACGCAAAAAATAGCAGAATAATCTTAGTATTCTTACTTTTCATATATACTAGGCAACAATACATTCAACAATCAAAATGACAACTTTATTATCATTAACGAGTAATATCTTCTAATGGGCATTATTTTTTCCTTCACTGCAATAATTACAAATAAATTTTTTCTGTTCATGCAAAATCCTTCTTAAGTAGAACATCTAGTGTTATTAATATGGTAATCATGATTTGGTCTTGCTCGTGTATATTTGTACGTAAAATTATTATTTTATATTTATTGAAGTTACAAAAATTGATGTGGTTACTATTTTTATTAAGATACATAGTTACAAAAATTGAGTACTGAATAGTATACAGTGGCTAGACACTTGTTAACCTTGTTGCATATGTGCATTTCGTTTTGTTTCATTTTAATTGAGTAGTTTATTTATTATATATATTTAATGAAGCTACAAAAATTGATATGGTTACTATTTAATGGGAGGATTGGGGCCAGATAAAATGATTGACTACTGAAAATAGTTCCTTGGTTACATGATCACAAAGGGATGAAATTTATTATACATCTACATCGTCTAAGGGAACGTTAACAATCTTCCTCTTCACAAATGTTCCTTGGTTGTGATCGCGACGTAAGTATGGAGTGTCCTCTTTGGCTAACTGGATGCTTGGGTCAACGTTCACTGAAAATGGTGGAATATCATCGAACTGATCATAATCTTCTGAAATGTCAGTCTTGTCCTCCACTCCAACTATTTTTCTTTTTCCCCGTAGAACTATGTGACGCTTTGGCTTATTATCAGTAATCTTCTTATCATCAGCCTTCTTTATTTGCGGTATGCTTGACATGTCTTTCACGTAGAAAACTTGAGTCACATCATTGGCTAGCACGAATGGTTCGTCTTTGTATCCAATCTTGTTGAGATCCACTATTGTCATCCCATATTTGTCTGTCCCCACACCTCCTGCAGTATTTTTTACCCACTGACACTTAAAAAGGGGGATTTTTAGAGGTCCATAGTCAAGTTCCCATATCTCTTGAATGACACCATAATATGTTTCTAGTTCTCCATTGTCGTCTATTATTGCATCTATACGGACACCGCTGTTTTGGTTTGTGCTCTTTTCATCTTGGGCTTTCGTGTAGAATGTGTAACCATTTATCTCGTAGCCTTGGAATGTAAGCACTGTGATAGATGGACCTCTAGCCAACCATTGTAGTTGCTCTTCAATAGTTTTATCACCGATCATCTTTTTCCGCAACCAAGTTCCGAAGTTATCAACGTGATGACGGGTAATCCAGGCCTCTGTCTTCCCTTTGTTTGAGGCCCGTACAATGGACTTGTGCTCCTCCCTGTATGGAGCCACTAGGGATGATTGTTGTAGGACAGTGGCATGTGCTTTACGATATAACGTTTCATCCATATCCATCCGGGATTTCTTCCCTAGTGTGCCCTTTCCCCTGAGTCTCCCCTCATGGCGTGATACAGGGAGTCCAATCGGAGCAAGCTCATCAATAAAGTCGACACAAAACTCAATAACCTCCTCTGTAGCATATCCCTTTGCAATGCTTCCTTCAATATGGGCACGATTACGGACATACTTCTTAAAACCAGACATCAACCGCTCAAAAGGGAACATATTGTGTAAATACACATGCCCCAGGATCAAAATCTCTTCAACAAGATGGACAAGAAGGTGGGTCATGATGGTAAAGAAAGAGGGTGGAAAGATCATCTCAAAGCTGACAAGGCATTGCACGACATCTTTCTGCATCTGCACTAGCTTGTCTAGATGGATTGCTTTCTGAGAGATCTGGTTGAGGAATGCACATACCTTGACGATTGTCAATCTCACATTCTCTGGTAGAATACCCCTTAGTGCAACAGGCAACAATTGTGTCATCAACACGTGGCAGTCATGAGCCTTCAATTTTGTGAATTTTTCTCTTTGTAATTTATTAGCCTCTGTATATTTGAGGAGTATCCCGTTGGGACCTTGATACTATTCAAGCAATCAAACATCTTCTTCTTCTCTTCCTTGCTTAGGGTGTAACTAGCAGGGGCCAAGTAATTATTTCCTTTACCTCTCTTTTCCGGATGCAGACCATCTCGTTGTTTCATCAATTTAAGATCCCGACGTGATTCAATTGTATCTTTTGACTTTCCGTATACACCTAGGTGGCCAAGCAAGTTCAAACAAAAGTTCTTCATGACATGCATCACATCAATTGCGTTGCGAACCTCAAGGATTTCCCAATAAGGTAGTTCCCAAAATATTGACTTCTTCTTCCACATAGCTGCATGTCCATCCTTGTCTTTTGGAATAGATTGGCTACCAGAACCCTTCCCATACACTACCTTCAAATCTTTGACCATAGAAAATACAAGTTTACCATCACGGTGCAAGGGCTTCTTACGTTTTTCTCCAACACCTTCAAAATGCTTTATTTCTTCTTCTCTTAACGGGTGCTTAGGAGGAAGAAATCGACGATGGCCCAAATACACAACCTTTTTACTGTGTTTTAGATACATGCTGCAAGTATCATCTAAACAGTGTGTGCATGCTCGGAATCCCTTGGTTGTTTGTCCTGATAGGTTACCAAGTGCCGGCCAATCGTTGATGGTTACGAACACCAATGCTCGTAGATCAAACATCTTTTTCGCCTCCTCATCCCACACAGGTACACCTTCTTTCGCCCATAATGTTTTAATCTCATCAATCAATGGTCTTAGGTACACATCGATGTCATTGCCTGGCTGCTTTGGGCCTTGGATGATAATTGGCATCATGATGAACTTCCGCTTCATGCACATCCAGGGAGGAAGGTTGAACATACATAAGGTAACAGGCCAAGTGCTATGACCACTATTAAATTCACCGAATGGATTGAATCCATCCGTACTTAAACCAAACTGAATGTTCCTCGCTTCATTTGCGAACTCAGGAAATTCTCTGTCAATGGTTCTCCACTGCGACCCATCAGCGGGGTGCCTAATATTGTCATCTGGTACACGCTCTTTGTGCCAACGCATCATCTTTGCATTGGCCTTGCACCTGAATAGACGCTTCAGCCGTGGTATCACTGGAAAATACCACACCACCTTCGCAGGAATCTTCTTCTTCTTCTTCTTCACCCCCTCAACATCACAAGGATCATCTCGTGAGATCTTGTAACGTTGTGCTTCGCACACGGGACATGCCTCTAATTTCTCGTATTCTTTACCTCGATACAGGATACAGTCATTAGGGCACGCATGTATCTTTTCTACCTCCAAGCCCAGAGGACAAACAACCCTTTTAGCTTCGTACGTTGACGCCGGCAATTCGTTCCCCTCGGGAAGCATGTCCTTCACGATCAACAATAACTCATCAAAAGCCGTGTCAGAAATTCCGTTACTAGCCTTCCATTGCAGCATTTCCAATGTGCTACCCAACTTCTTGTGCCCCTCTTTGCAATCTGGGTACAACGGTTTCTTGTGATCTTCTAACATACGTTCAAATTTCTTTGACTCCTTCACCTTTTCCCCGCAATTTTCCTTTGCCTCTCGCAACACCTCACCCAGAGCATCATCTGGTCCTTGATTCTCTCCCATTTCTTCATAATCCTCTCCCATTGGTTCATCTGCAAAGGCACCACCTTGAGACCAGTCAGGAATAGTGTCATCTTCTTCTTCGTCATCTTCCATTATAACTCCTCTTTCGCCATGCTTTGTCCATACAAAATAGTTTGGCATGAATCCCCATTTGAATAGGTGATCGTGAAGACTCTTTATTGATGAGTAATCCTTTTCATTTTTGCATTTTTTGCACGGACACATAATGAAACCAGACGAGGGCTTATTGGATTCAGCCAGTTGTAGAAATCCACTCAGTCCCTTAATGTAATCCGACGAGATCCTCTTGTCCGAGTACATCCATTGTCGATCCATCTACAAAAGAAAACCAGACAAAATATAGCATTATCTTGCAACAAGTGCTCATGTAAAATGCACATTATATAATTCGGCAAAATTATATCAATTTTCTAATGATGCAAACTAATTTTCTAATAAGGAAACTAATTTTCTAATGAGGAAAATAAATTTTCTATTGAGTAAACTAATTTTCCAATAATGAACTAATTTTCTAATGAGGAAAATCACTTTTCTATTGAGTAAACTAATTTTCTAATGATGAAAATATAAATAAATAAATTGAAAAAAATCTATCTACATATACAACGTCTCATACCTCTATCATGACACCTTCTTTCTATTAGAATATAGACAAATATGCATTTAAATAAAAACATTTCATGAATACTTAGCTCATTAAAACATTTCATGAATACTTTAAGTAAAAAGCATAAAACATAAAACGGCAACCGTATATCAAGGGGGGATGAAGTAACTAACCTCTACACCACTTCAATGAGTGAAATCGTGGAGAAATCGTCGCAAATCGGGCAAAAGCTCCCTAGGGCGCCATTGGGGGAGGGGGAGCTCGAGTTGGAGAGAGGAAGAAGAAGAGTGAGGAGGGGGCTCGGGCAGGGGGGAAGAAGGAAATATAGCCGTTGCACATTTGTACCAGGCCAATACACGGGCCGGTACAAATGTGCATACATTTGTACCGGGTGGTGTCCTCGACCGGTACAAATGTGATCGCCTCACATTTGTACCGGTCGAAACCACCAACCGGTACAAATGTGAGGCATTTGTACCGGTTGGGTTGTGTCAGGCCCCGCCGAGCTTCTGTGAGAGGGCATTTGTACCGGTTGGTGCCTCCAACCGGTACAAATGTAGTTATTTGTACCCGGGGGCAAAATACCTGGTACAAATAAAAAAATGGGTCTGGGATATATGTGCGATTCTCTAGTAGTGAGAAACCATGAAGCAAAGTGTGGCAATCTTTTATGGAATGAAGAAACTAGTATGTGGTGTAGCTGCTGCTGGTGGTATGTCTGATGCTGTCCATGCTTAGCTATAGGATCCTTAATTAGTTGAAGCTAATGAACTCGAGGGTGTTCAACATCGTGTGAACGAATGATTTTCTCTTGTAGTAGGAGGGGACAAAGATTTCAAAAGAGCTGAATTATTGAGCTCTTCTGGAGCACATGTGTATATATAAGTGTCTGGTCTTCAACTTTCAATTTACACATCGCATGCTTTATTTAAGTTTTCCATACAATTGCACATGGAGTGATGCTTGAAAACAAGTAGAGTTCAATCTGTAGCTAGTAGTACGCATTCAGTGTGTTCCACATGCCTGTCTGAGGGAGAAGGTTGTGGCTTGAGCTCTTTTCCGATCCGGTGCTTTATACCACTAATGGGTGGTATAAGGTATAGAGAACACCTAACCGTCTACTTGTTAGGGTAATTTGGTACTTACAAGGATGCCTAGTTGAAGGTAAATAATTTTGGCAATATTAGGATATATGTTTGTGTGAGGCCAAGCATCAGTAGTGAATGGAAAGTTGAACAAAGCCCTTTTCCATTGCTTCTTTGTCACTTAGTTCTATTAACTGGCAGCGCTGGTCTATTTGGAAAGGAAAAAAGGCAGGCATTATTACCGGTACCACAAGATTTCTTTGTTTGATTAAGTATGTAAAATTATTTCAAAACAGTATACTAAGATACGTGGCAATCAAGTTTACATGAGGTGGAGCAGCATCTTCAAATTTCAAATCTACAGGGAAACACATGTTTGCACTTTGCACTTGCTGCTAATGTAAGTGTAAATTATTCTCTTGCTAATTGCGCTGATGATTACAGCAATGCCTTAATAAATACTCCCTCCGTCTCGTAAAGAATGCGATTCTAGCATTTGAAAAAAATCTCACAAAGAATGCAATTCTAGAAAATAGATCTAATTATCTGCCTAATTAAGTATCAAATTTGATATGCATGCCAAAACTTCACATGGCTAAAAAATAGGGGTAGTAGAGTCTTTTCGTGCCACCACTAATCTGTTCTAGAAAAACTAGAATTGATCTTTACATGAGAGGAGTGGAATCCAGCCCTAAAGCAGAAAGAAGCTAATTAAGCTATCCTATACACATGGAAGATCGACGACGGAGCTGGGGGTACTGTGCATGAAAGAATATGGAGACACTGTCGATGTAGCCTGAACCATGTGCCTGATAGAGTGAAGGACCTGTTCTGCTAACAGCTAAATCTCATTGGTTTTGAAAACTTGTTAATTAAGGCAAACCATAGATTATTCCTGCATCCTTATTTGGGTTTTGCTTGAAATTCTTTATAGCGGGCTGTACCATGAACTCAAAAATTAAACAGCAATCCTTTTCGATAAGGAATTGCGAAAGGATAGATGGTAGCTACTCTTCTTGTTGACACCCGAATTTGGCATGTCTGGGAGGACCGGTTAGACCGTCATGGCAACCCGGTTAGACCGGCCTGGAAAAGTTGCTCAGAAGGCAATTTGGACACCACCATTGGATAGCTCTCGTCGAGACGGTCAAGATTCATATATGGAACATCTGATTCGGACTCCGGATGAGAGAGATATGACTTCGAGAAGAGCTGCATGTCGGGCGACGCGGTTTAACCGGGTCCAGAGGCGGTTTGACCTGCCTACCCTGCCAAATCCGAGTTAGGAGTTGTATTTCGACACAAAATTTGTATAAGCTTCGACTCCTACAGGGGCAAGACCTCCCCACCCTATATTTATAAAGGGTCACGGCCGATTGAGGGAAACACAATCGAATTAATCTACTACTTTTACCTTTTTACCTCTCAACACCTTTTCCAACCTCCATTGCTGTTCCTCTACTGATCTCCACGGTCATAGATGACGTCCTAAGGCTTGCTGGTCGACCTAGGGCACGTCGGCGACGTCCACGCCCTGACATGGTCCCTCCCGGGCGAGAGCTTCGACGACCTTTGCTAGTTTGCTTGTAGACTAGTCGTTCTTCGCCACGTAAGTGCATTGGTTATCCTTTGCTGGTTTGCTCGTAAACCTAGCCGTCCTCCATCATGTAAGTGTGGTATTTATCTCCTCGAACGACCATCTTGAGCCAGGGCGGTCTAACCTCCTTGCCAGGGCGGTCTAACCTCCCTGGGCAGCTTTTTCTACTCTTCGGTCTGTTCACGACCCGCACGCTCTAGTGTTCTCGTGTGTTGGCCCTAAAAAGCGTCAATAAATTGGCGACTCCGCTGGCGAAGAAAGATCCGGTTGCTCAAACCATTCTATCAATCCCTAGCCTTTTACCTAATTGATCTATTACTTTGATTCGCCATTGTAGTTGAATCAGGTCTTTTGGGACCGATTGCATCTATAATTATCACATTGCATCAGGCTGCTCAAGCCGTTTGCGTTGTGTTTTGTCTTGCTTGCTACTCCATATTGAAGATTAAAAGTGAAGCAAGATATTGATCATTGATTGCTTGGATTATCTGAGGATATCTGGATTTATCTATATTATAAGATCTGAAGCATCAAGATTTATTATGGCGCGCTATCCATATACTTCGCATCAATTCAGCTACAATGAGCCCAAGGTACAATTTCCAAATACATTACCTATGTCTAATTTCAATAGTTATTTTGCAAGTACCATAAATCCTCATGTTGATGTTGCTAGATTTGATAATAGTAGGCATATTGCATCGGCTAGTACTTATTCAGATGGTGTTAATTATGCAAACTATAATTCTGAATTTTATATCCAAAAGCCATTGTCAAATAATATGCATACTTTGAATTTTAATGATACTAGAAACATACAACTTTACACTCACACACCGACTGTGCAACAAGTTCAAAAGTTGGTTAACATGTATCAATGCCAAACTAACATGGTGAGTTCGGCCAATTCTTATGGAACACCACATACTAGTAATTCTACTAATTTTCAGCTAGGTGTTTCTTCTATGCATTCATTGGCTGGAAATTCACAATATGTGATTATGCCACAAAACTTGCCAGCGAATGAGGAAGTTGGCTATGCTAATTCTAGTTATCCAGCCAGCTATTCTCAAACATCATGTGCCACCAATCTCTATAATATTCAGCAAGGTAGAGATGAATCAGTTTTTAAATACTTAGAATGATTCCACCAAACAAAGAATCGATGTTTTAATTTGACTATTTCTGATTCAGATCTAGCTAATCTTACTTGTAGAGGTTTAAAACCATCCCTTAGAGATAGTTTGAAAGGCATAGTGTTTCATTCACTTGCTAGTGTGCTTGTAAGGGCTATGGCACATGAACTAAGAATGAAAGAAGAAGATGAAAACAATTCAAATTTGATCATTATACAATCTGAATTTGTTACGTCAAAAGAGTCAAGTCTTGCTGCACAAGAGCATATTAAGCATAGCAAAACAGCAATACTTGATTTTTCTAAAGCCAAAGGTGCCGTGTACTTTTCTAGTGATTATCATATCATTGGATGACAAGTTCAGGGTAAGAAAAATTCAGAAAATCAAATTGTTGAAAACCAAGACAAAGGAGACGAGAAGAAAACATTGGCATGTCGACATGAAGTGATTTCCAATAAACCTCGAAGACCCGGTTTAACCGGCCCTATGACCCGGTCTGACCGGCCTGAACGGAGTGTGATTGTTGGCTGCCATCTGGAGGAGAAGTATGACAACATCCACATCAAGCTTCCTCGCCTCTCCAATTTATTTGACAAGGTATGTTTTGCAAGTAATTCCCAATCAGATCCTACATTTTCAATTAATTCATTTGTTAATGATTGTATCATAAATAATTCTAAGAGATCGATTGAGGATGGTAGTTTACTTGCTAGTAATAGTATACATTCAGATTCAATCAGCCAATGCATTGTGAAAATTGAAAAGGCTGATCATAAAAATACTTTGACATTTAAATTTTCTACATCATCATTGTCAAAAATTTTCTCTTCATGGTGTGTTTATGGTTATTCTGGACTTAAATACAAGAGATCAAAGCCGAGAGCGATTGTGAAGTCCGATGCTAATATAATGATCAACTCTAAAGCATCGGGTATGGGAAGTGCTAAGAAAGGTATAGCCGAATGGGTCGATGAGACATCTGAACCATTCGTTTGCTTGGCCTTAAAGCCTTCTCCACAAAAGCATCGGTTGGAAAAAATTAAGTACACCTTTGATTTAACTTTGTGTGACAATTTATTTGATATTTTGTTAGAGAATAATTTTATTAAACTCTTTGATCACAAAGTTAGTCCATCACCTCCTGAGTTAGGAGATCGAAAATATTGCAAGTGGCATAATTCTTTTAATCATAATACTAGTGATTGCAATATTTTTCGTCATTTCATACAATCGGCCATTGATTCTGGACGATTGAGGTTTGCTCAAACACAAGGGGATGACCAATTGACCACAATTGGTTTTGATGGCAAAGGATCATTAAATCGGTTACCATCAACCGGTTTATCCAAAGATCCGAATTTAATTGCCAAAGATGAAGATTCAAAGCTCCCAAGTGATGAGAAGGACATCGTTCATGACTTGCAAGATCAAGCAATTATTGAGGACGATGAGCCTATCAAAATCCCAAGAGGTACCGGGGGGCAAATGGATTTTTCTGCATCAAACCAAGAACCTGTTGCTACCGCTGTGCTGGGACAGGCGGTTAGACTGCCCAGGCAAGGAGGTCTAACTGGGTTGGACCAACAAGTCAGACCGGCTTCCCAAGTCGGTCAAACCGGGTCAGGTCTGAAAGATCAAAAAATGTTGAGACCTGAATGTCATGTAGGTAATGGAGGTAAAGACCATGTTAAGACAATGGTAAAAAGCTGAAGCTCACTTTTAACGAACTTCTGGCTAAATATCAAACAGAAAATGAAGCCAAGCGTGCTAATCGGTCAAATGGTGTTAAATCATCAAAATTACCTCCTAAACATAATTCTGGGATTTGGAATCGGAAAAGAAAGGGTTTCTGTTGACGTGAAAATAGGACGTCACCTCCGCGCGCGACACACGTGACTCCCCGGCCTGTAGCGAGGCGTGCCAGCCAATCTGACCTGTTGATCGACAATGGAAAAAATATTAGGGATCGGCTAGAGAACCAATGGTCCTTCAGTGACACGTGTACCGGCCAATCGACCGATACAGCGAAGCAGGATCGGCCGGCTCGAGAGCGACCGAGGCGCGATAGCGTGAGTAAAAGGATTGGCTGAATTGGCCGATCGTGACGTCAGCACTCGAACAGATTGGAATCGGCTGTAGTGTTAGAAGCCGACAGGATCTAGATCGAGTGGGGTAAATTGGTGATAAAAGCTAAAACTACAAGAATTGGTACGAAAACTTGTAGATCTAGCTAATATCGGTAAGGGGTGAATAAAGAACTATACGAAACCTCAGCGATGCACCCGGAGGTTAAAGCCTAGAGTTATTCGGTAAAACGGTACTCACAAGCTTGCCAGAGATCGATCGATGCAGGTCGACGAACTTGAAGGACGGTGTTGTAGAAAAAAGAAAAAATGCAATGGCGAACTCGCCGAAAAGTAGATGTTGTAAAGTAGATGCTGTAAATTGTAAAGGGTTTGCCCAGAGGCGGTTTGTTTGATATTAGTGTGTACACTTTTTCCCGACCACGCAGGGTCGCTATTTATGTCCCGAGGACAAACCCGACTCCTAGCCGATTACGGCACTGTTTACTTGCGTCTAAAGAAAACAAACACTATGAAAAATAGAAAAAGACTCACGCAGGAGTCCAACTCTCCTAAAACTGACTCTGACCTGTTGCCAATCGTGGATTGACCCGCCTCCGCCGTGCTTTGCCTTTGGCGTACCTCCTTGATTACTGCCTTCTTTCTTTCCATCGGCCGATTCTCCGATTGACCATCGGCCGATCGGTTGACTCGCCAGTCCGTCGATAGAGTTGGACTCCTTTGATCATCGGTGAATCTTGCTGACCACCCTTCTTTCTCTTTAATCGGCCGATTGCACTGTTTTCTCATCGGCTGCTCCTCCTTATCCTTTTTTGATCTTTTTTTTTCCAAAAAACGGTGTCAACACATGCCCCCCAGTTTCGGAGTAAATAATCTTTTGCTCTGAAATTTCCTCGAATCTGGTATCTTCTTTGATTCGAAAACGGCTGTGGGATCTAAACAAATCTAAGAGGGGTCATAAATACAACTGCCTTAGCTCCCTTGTTCTCTTGAATTTCGTTGCTTCGACAACTCAAGCTTCCAGGCGACGAACCCTAAGCTTTCGAGTTTTTGCTGATTCATGGTGTCCTCAAGCTCCGCCGGAGGCTCTCATCCTTCCCCCGCGCCTCCAAAGGCATCTCTTTCTTCAGTCCCTTCGGTATTTCTTTGTCCCCTTGCTTTTGTTCGTTCCTCAACGCCGCTGCCCTGCCTTGTCTGAAGTCTAGATTTCTTTCATTTATTTCTTCAGGAACTTGACGAGCCTGGGCTTGCTTTTCTTGGTCCAATGGGTGATGCCGACCCTACTGATATGATTAACCTTGAAACCGGCCGAATTCCTTTCAAGCATGCTTCCTTGGATTTGGCCGATTGGGATGGCTGTTTTAGGTCTTGGATAGGGTACGCCAAGGGGTGGAGAAATTGGTACCGTAGGGTATCTGCCAAGAACAGAGGTTTCTTGGAGAAGTATAAAATCAGTCAATACATCACCCTGTCTCTGCCTGATATCTCCCGGAATGAATCTCTTTTAATAGCCGCTTCTTATTTTTGGTCTGATGCACTCAATGCCTTCTTATTTGGTCATGGGCCGATGACTCCAACTTTTGCTGATGTTCTTCTATTGACTGGTTTGTACATTTCTTCCTCGGATGTCCTTTTTAGCTGCCGTGGTGTCAAACCTTCTCACCATCTGAAAACTAAGAATGTGGGTGGCTGGTCTGGATATATTACCGAGCACATGAAGGATGGCACCGTAAGCGACAGAGGACATGTGGCTTTTCTGAACATGTGGCTTGAAAAATTCATCTTCTGTGGTAAATCTTTTGGTCCCACTTCCAACTACTAGATCGTAGCCGAACGGTTAGCTGTTGGTTCTTGCATCCCCTTGGCAAATATCTTTTGGGGGTAGTGTACAATCTTCTCCATCAAGTGGCAGTTAATCTGTCGACCAATGGCACCCCGGGAGGTCCTTGGTGGTTTATTAACATGTGGTTGAACCTTCACCTTCGAGACAAACTGGAGCAGAACATTTTTGATGTGCCCTTTCCCGAAGACCACCCAGATGGTGTCCCGATTGTGAAGCACCGATGCATGAACTTCGGGGAAGCAGTCTCTTCATTCCCAGGACATAAGAGGACTCCATCCCGTATAGCAGAACATTTCAGAAGTTTCTATCTCGGGTTCACCCTAGAGTCCATCATCTGGTTTGCATACAGAGACGATGACACCAACTTTGAGGCTATTTTCAGCTTTGACGACCTCCATGACGATGATGAAAACATGATGGTGTTTGTGGAGATGATCAAACCGGGACTTCTTCCATCCTGCGTTTTTGGGAAAGATCCATCGGCCACTTATGAATTTTATAATCCTTCAGTGAGTGCTCGTCAATTAGGGTTTGGCCAGTTGCCAATTGGTCTTTACTTCTCCAATCTGATCAAACCGCGGGAGGTCATTCCCAGTGGTACCTATTATCAGCGTCTCCTGGATCTGCTCCCTGATTCCTCCACCATTAATCATGATTCTTGGAGATTTTCCAGTTTTACTTCTCCACTTTTCAACATCTGGTGGGCAAAATGGTGCGACCATCTTTTCTGTGTGTCCCCCAAAGTCTACTGTGAGAAGCTAGATCCTGGATATGAGGCATCGACTGATGAGGTACCTTCTTGCTTGATTGTTTTGTGCATCTTTAATATATTCTGACTGCTTTCTTTTGCTTCAGCCTGATACTTCTGAGCCACCTGCTAGAAGCAAGAGTGGTAAGCCAATTGGTTATTGGCCACCGAGGTTTTCACCATACATCGGCTACAATGCTCCCCCGATTTCTTCGGTTATGCAAGGTCCTAAGATAAATCCTACTCCAAGTAACCCATTCCTGTCGACTCTCAAGAGGAAAAATGTGACCAGCAAAGTTCTCACCCGCAGAACAAAGAAAAAGATTAACACTGTGGTTGTCAATATCCCTGATATGGCTGGAGCATTGGCGGGTGCTTTTGAGGTACTGGCTTTTCAGCCTCTCTTCTTTCTTTTGCACTTTCAACTGATCATCTTGTTTTTCGTCCAGTCTTCGTGTTTGACAGGTCAATCGACGCAAGCCAGTACTGCTGGTTCTGATCAAGGTTCAATATTGGAGCCAATTCAAGAAGTTCCGACTGATGGCACTTTGGTTGAGCCGTCTGAGCAACCTGAACCATACCAAGTCGTAGAAGATCAAACCCAGAATCCAACTGCTTCTTAGACTGACAAATCTCCAACCGAGGTAATAAGATTCTTTGCTTATTCCTGGCTTTTCTGCCTACCCTTAAGCTCCTGTTTTTTGTTCAGGATGCTGATGATACGCCGGTCGAGATTCAAGATGTATCTCTAGATGATCTCCAACGAACAACTGGTGATCAACTTCAATCGCCGATTACTGAAATCCCTGAACCAGAATCGGCTGAAAATCCGACCATTCAGGCACAGGCAACACCTTCCGCTATAGAGGTAAACTCCCTGAACTGTCCACCTTTCTTTTAACTGTCATGCTGATTTTTCATCTTTTTCTGCAGATTCCACCAACCTTGCCTCTTGTTATTCAGAGCGCATCGGCTGCTCTTCTTTCAGATGACGTGAAAGGTAAGCTGATTCAGGTGCTTCAATTGCTGAACCAAGACATCCGTCAGCTTGTACAGGATGCTGAGCCGATCAGGAGTAAGTTCAAGCAAATCCAAAGCCAGCTGCCTAGAGACCTCAAGTCGAAGATGCTTCAAGTCGCTTTTATTGAAAATCGGCAGCTTGTAGTTCAAGAAGCCCAAGATCGGCTAGATGAAAGAAAGCGTCAAGAGCAGCTTACTCAAGACATGGAGAATCTAGATAGCAGTATGGCCGATCTTGATGGCAGGATTGAATTTCTAGCTTCTTCTCGTCCTGATATCGTCAACAACATCGATCGTCTAAAGAGGTGTCGCGTTGAACTGATGAAAGAGCTTGGTCAGGTTGAGCAAGACTTGGCAGTTGAAGAGCAGAAGCTCGCAGATCTCCCGGGCACCATAGCTACCATGCGAGAGCAGAGGGACTCTATTTCACGCCGAGCCCAAGTTCTTCGTGAGCAAGAGCAGCCGATTCCCGGTTCGGCCAATGCCGATCGTCAGGAGATAGAAGCGGTCGATCAGCTGCGCCTGGATCTTATTAATGCTATATCTCTTCTAGGCATAGTTTAATCTTTCTTTGAATTTTGTAACCTTTAGGCTGTAACTGGCCTTCACTGGCCAACCCCCAACGCTTCGCATTTATTGCTTTGACCGAACGTTTCAATCGGTCTTTATAAGATGCCTAGACCTCCTTTCGCCTGTGAATCAGGTTGGTTTCTTCTTCCACTTTTTCGCTTCTCTAATCTTCTTTTGATGTTTCTCTATCTCTCCCCCAGTCTCCAAATCGTGAAACCGTGGAAAGGATCGTGTCGAGCATCAATGCGTTTGGAGCAAATCAACCAACCCAACCATCCAGGCAAGAACGAGGTCTCCGCCTTGTGATCGCAAATGACAAGAAAAGGCTGGAAGTTCTTGAAGCCAGGAGGACTGCTCTTCTTCAGGAACTAAATCGCGTAGGCGAGGAAATAGTCCAAGTTAGGGCAGAGTTAGATAAGGCAAAGAGTCTCCTTTAAGTCTTGATGTACTGTCAGCCGATGCAATCAGCTTTTTTATGAATAAGATCACCATCCTTTCATTGACATTGATGGATTTGAACGTACCATTCTCTGGTGATGGCTTTTCACCTATCTTTGTAGGTGCCTTTTATGATCTGGTTCGACTTCCTCGTTATAAAATTGCAACTTGCTTCTCATGTGACACCACAACTTTCTGACCATGAACCAGATCGGTTTCCATTAGGAATAAGAGGTAGGCCTCCTCTGGAGTGCTTCCAGGAAAATGCAGTCATCCCCATTCCTTGACAAGTTTCTTCCTGAAATGTTCTTGAATCCAGATGATGCATTGAAGCTTGTTGTTGTTGTTAGCAATATTGAGAGAGAAGCATCCTGAAAACCTCCTCTTCTGGAGTACAGAGTGGGGCCAGTCGTTGTTATTCAATCCATCTTCAAAGCCGGTTCCTGATTTTCGGGAAACGTATCACTGCATGACTGTCTACCGTTCAGTCTGAGGCTTTCACGGGGAAACTGTTCCGGCTTTGACTGCATTGGGTGCCCTTTATTTTGCCTTTTTCAATTCCCTCTTGTAGTTATCCCTTCTGCTATCTGGGGCTATAAATAGGCTTGAAGCTCGGCAGAGAAAACTCACACTCATCAGCCATGGCGCAACCAACTTTGATAGATCATAGACTCTTGTTATATGACTGTTCCTCTTTCCTCTCTCCCTTTCATAGCTAGAAGAATTCTTGTGAAGTAGTGTAGTGACCCCTCTTCTTCTTCATCTCCTTTTGAAAAGCCAAGAGGTACTATAGCCAGAAGAATCCTTGTGAAGAACTGGCTTTAGGAGAAGGGGCAAGGTAGGGTGTCTTGCTGCACATTTATCAGAGGAGGAGCATGCCAAAGGAACGGCCATCTTGGTCATCAACTCGGGCTCCTTCCGGCGGAAGATCAACAGAATCCGGTGAAGATCTTAGTCTTCCGTTTCCTCTTCGCGGTGTCCTCTTATTCATCGATTCAATATCCTCATCATACTAGAGATAGGACAATGCACCCCTTGTAATTTCTTGAGAATGCATGTAATCTTCAGATCTGAGTTGTAATATCATCGTTGTAATCCAAAACAGAGGAAATGAAAATACATTCATTTTATTTTGAAGGCGATATGTGTATCGGCCATAACCGAATATATTAATTGCACATCGGTCTTTTACATTTTTTGTACTAAAGGTGATTCTTTGTAGACATCGGCTATTCTAATCGAAACGATTACATTTACAATCGGCTATAGCTTGAAAACTCAATCGGCCGATAGGCTCGATATAACAATCGGCTTACACAACTATTCATATACTTGGGCGACCAATCCATTGCCCGTTGTGACTCCGTGCTCAAGCTTTCCTTCATCTTCAATGAATCGCTCCATTAAGTCTCGTCATCAAAGCCGACTGCTTGAACCGGCTTTAGTCCAAAATCGAACACTTTGAGATACTTGGTATCCCATGCTTTTCCTGATATGCAGCTCACTCGATCATAGGTCCACCCTTGTGCTTCCAAAGCTGCCACTGTCAAGGAGGTTTCTCCTTTGACCATCTCCATTGAATCTCCGATCCATTGGATGATGCATTGGTGCATTGTAGATGATATACAGTAGTTGGCATGTATCCAAACCCGACCCAGCAGT
This sequence comes from Cenchrus fungigraminus, assembly GCA_036936925.1. Taxonomy (NCBI): domain Eukaryota; kingdom Viridiplantae; phylum Streptophyta; class Magnoliopsida; order Poales; family Poaceae; genus Cenchrus; species Cenchrus fungigraminus. The sequence continues at coordinate 19,611,588 of CM072774.1, forward strand.
AGATTATAAGACCCCTCCCTTTAATGACAAAGAAAGCAGTTGGAAGGGTCTTACTGCCGATGGTGAGTTCCATGCAGATTGCTCCTTGAGCCGGAGAGACGTTGCCTTCGAAGTCCACCAGCATCATGTCAGTTTGGGTCAAATCTTCATCAGATTTCCCAATCTTGCGCAGGATGGTGTATGGCATCAGATTGACTACTGCTCCTCCATCTACTAGCATCCTGGTGACTGGTTTCCCATTGACAAAGCCTTTGAGAAACAATGCCTTCAAGTGCTGTCTTTTTTCATCTTCTGGCTTCTCAAAGATAGCTTGTGTAGGTTCCAATGTTAACTGAGCCATCCCAAGTTCTTCATCGGATGTATCCGAATCAACTGGAGCCATGAACTCTTTTGGTAGGAGGACGACCATGTTTATATCAGCTCTTGGTTCATCATCCTTTTCATCATCGGCCTTAGGCTTTGGACGCTATACTTTAGACCGAACTTTCTTCTTATCCAGCACACGTCTTTCTGCTTCTTCTTGCTATTCTAGCTGTCGTAGGCGCTGGACTCTCCTTTTTTAAGATTTGGTCAAGCCATCTGGACACCATTGTGGATTAGGCTTCTTGTATGATCGGCTTGACTCTTCATCGTCCAGTTGCAGAGTGCGTCAACGTTCAGGAGCTCGGCACATGATATCCTCATCAGGAACCAGGGAATCAGCCATCTCTTCCAGCCGATTGTTTGACCTTTCATTGACTCAGCCTCCCAGCCGATCATGAATACTGGCCTTGCCCCCCAGCTGATCGTGGACGCTGGCTTTGCCCCCCAGCCGTTGATGAACTGGGATCCGTTGGTTGCTGAATTCACGGTGATCCCCAGCTGCAGGCCTTCTATCATTGAAGCAAACCCTCTTAGAGGAGCTGTTATTGTTATAAGCCCCGTTGCACTCTGGACAATTTTCTGCCGTCAGCAGTTTGATTCGTTCTTCCCAGCAGTACTTGAAGAACGGACATCTCCAATGTCCGTCATTGCGCCGAGCCCACTCTTCTCTTCCTCTTGCTTTTTCCTGCCGATGCTGGAATTTGTTGATCAGCATCTGGGACGTGACAGGTTGGTGTGGCTTCAGGTCTTCTTCTTCAAGTAGCAACCCTTTTCCTTTGACATCGGTAGCGGTTGCTTGTACCTTAGGATCGACGCCTCCTTTATTTTGAGCTGATTCAGATGTCAGCAGCTTAACATGTGACGTGTCTTTTCTAGACACTTCAACTGTATTAGTTGGGAAGGGGTGCTGATCAATCTTCATCGGCTTTTCAGCTTTGGTAGGGGTTTCAAACTTGAGTTTCCCTTGCTCAATAGCTGATTGAATCTGTTGTCTGAAGATCTTGCAATCATTGGTGTCGTGCGACGTTGCATTGTGCCACTTGCAATACTTCATCCTTTTGAGCTCCTCTGCAGATGGTATGGTATGGAACTGGGAGAGTTTGATCTGCCCTTGCTGAAGCAACAGATCAAATATCTTATCGGCCTTAGTGATGTCAAAGCCGAATTTTTCTGGTTCCTTTTTACCAAAGGGGCAGGATACTATCTTCTTGCCTTTGACCCACTCTGCAAGCCCTATCATGTCATCTTCGTCTTCTGAGTCACAGTAATCTACATAAGATACCTTCTTTCGGAAGTTCTTCCTAGGCTCATAAGATCTTGCAGTCTCTTGACTCATTCGACTGACCAACTGGCTTAGACTCTCGAAGTCATGTGATGCATATTTCTCCCTCAAGGTTGGCAAAAGTCCTTGGAATGCCAACTCAGCCAGTTGCTTGTCTCCTAGATTCAGACTATAGCATTTATTTCTGACCTCTCTGAACCTTTGAATGAATCCAGCAACAGTTTCATCGTTCCTTTGCTTGAGCCTGGTCAGATCAGTGATCTTCATCTCATGGATACCTGAGAAGAAATAATTATGGAACTGCTGTTCCAGATCAGACCACTTGATGATAGAGTTGGCCGGTAATGAGGTAAACCATGAAAATGCTGGCTCTGAGAGAGATGAAGAGAACAACCGTATCCTGAGTACATCAACATTTCCTGCTTCTCCACACTGGATGATGAACCGAGTGATATGCTCCATTGTGGATGTATCATCTTGTCCAGAAAACTTGGTGAAGTCTAGCACCTTGAATCTTGGAGGGAACAATATTTGATCATAGCCAGATGGATACGGAGTCCTGTACATGTAAGTTTGCTGCTTGGGTTTTATTCCAAATTGCTTCTGCAGCATCTCTGAAAGATGGTCAATCAATTCTTGCTTCATATGAGACTTCAACTCAGCAGATATCTATTCTATTGCTTGCATCTCAGCTGATGGAGTCTCTGGAGGTTGTTCTTCCGAGGTTCTTGGCTGTGGATTTGGTGCCGCCGATGTCCTTGCTCCAAAAGAACCTTGTGTATTTGATTGACTTGTCACAGATGGAATCTGTCCAATCGGCTGACCAGCCGATGGAACTGGCTGATGCAAGTTCAACTGGCCTGAGATAGCCAATTGATTTAGGAGCATCTGCATTGTTTGCGTAGGATCCACCTGTTGCTGTGGTGCTGTTGGCTGCCTTGTCATCCCCTGGTCGATCGGCTGCTGAGGCGACGATCTTGTATGAGCAACTGTATTAGCTGGGGTTAAGACAGGCTGCATTAATGTTGACTGTTGTAGTGGAGTAGTTTGTATGGGCATCCCCAAAGTTGGTTGAGGAACCGGTCTCTGAGGTGGAACGAGAGCTTTTCTTTCCATTGGTATAACCATATGCGCATGAGCTGGACTGATCTTAACTCTTTCAAAAGCTTTGTTCCCATGATTGAAATAGACAAACTCTACTCCTTCTTTGGTCATATGCACAGTCCCTGGAGTACCCCCAAACATAGCTTGATAAGATTCCGGGTACTTCACTTCTAGAATTTCTTTAGGATGAGGCTCGAAGAAGTTTGAGATGTCAGTCTCGAAGTGATCGTGAGGTAGATCCCATCCCGAAAGTCTTCCATTCTAGTCCCTCATTGCAGGATACTTCTGATGATGATTCTGCACTGAAAATGTCTGATCCTGGGCTTTGGACTGTGCTGAATAAGTTTGACCAATTGTCACTGTGATAGCAGGGTCTTTAGACATATTCTCAATATTTTGATTCTGAATCGGCTGGGCATCCGATGAAGAATCAGGAGCAGTTGTATTGATCTGTGGAGACGGTGTAACCCCTACTGTCGGATCATCAATCGGCAGGGAAGCCGATTGGTCTTTTGGGAACACTGGAGGAGTTCGCCTTGGCTAAAAGTATGCAGGTCCCACGTATCCCTCTTCTGTTCCCTTCTTGAGTGTCTCAGTCAGACAGTTTTGGATGGTATTGGCGAGGACTTTAGATTGATCAATCATTGTCTGATGCATAGCCTTGTTCATCATATCTTGAAGTCCTTGAGGATCAACTGAGAAGGTGATCTGCTGGGGTGTTGGCAAAGGATTTTTCTTGTAAACTCCACCTTTAGTTTGACCATATGAAGCCAAGCATAGTTCTTCATATCGCTTCATGTGAGCTTCAAACTCGGCTTTGTCTGCATCCATCAGCTGATCTTTGGTGACTGTCTGAATGTTGCTCTGGTCAACTTCATTATTTTTTGAATTCTTTGACATTGTTGACTTTTTCGGGTCCCACCGAGCGTGCCAAAAGTGTGTTGACGCGAAAATAGGACGTCACCTCCGCGCGTGACACACGTGACTCCCCGGTCTGTAGCGAGGCGTGCCAGCCAATCTAACCTGTTGATTGACAATGGAAAAAATATTAGGGATCGGCTAGAGAACCGATGGTCCTTCAGTGACACGTGTACCAGCCAATCGGCCGATACAGCGAAGCAGGATCGGCCGACTCGAGAGGGACCGAGGCGCGATAGCGTGAGTAAAAGGATCAGCTGAATTGGCCGATCGTGACGTCAGCACTCGAACATATTGGAATCGGCTGTAGTGTTAGAAGCCGACAGGATCTAGATCGAGTGGGGTAAATTGTGATAAAAGCTAAAACTACAAGAATTGGTACGAAAACTTGTAGATCTAGCTAATATCGGGAAGGGGTGAATAAAGAACTAGACGAAACCTCAGCGATGTGCTCGGAGGTTAAAGCCTAGGGTTATTCGGTAAAACGGTACTCACAAGCTTGCCGGAGATCGATCGATGCAGCTCGACGAACTTGAAGGACGGCGTTGTAGAAAATAGAAAAAATGCAATGGCGAAGTCGCCGAAAAGTAGACGTTGTAAAGTAGATGCTGTAAATTGTAAAGGGTTTGCCCGGAGGCGGTTTGTTTGATATTGGTGTGTACACTTTTTCCCGACCACGCAGGGTCGCTATTTATGTCCCGAGGACAAACCCGACTCCTAGCCGATTACGGCACTGTTTACTTGCATCTAAAGAAAACAAACACTACGAAAAATAGAAAAAGACTCACGTAGGAGTCAAGCTCTCCTAAAACTGACTCTGACCCGTTGCCAATCGTGGATTGACCCGCCTCCGCCGTGCTTTGCCTTTGGCGTACCTCCTTGATTACTGCCTTCTTTCTTTCCATCGGCCGATTCTCCGGTTGACCATCGGCCGTTCGGTTGACTCGCCAGTCCATCGATAGAGTTGGACTCCTTTGACCATCGGTGAATCCTGCTGACCACCCTTCTTTCTCTTTAATCGGCCGATTGCACTGTTTTCTCATCGGTTGCTCCTCCTTATCCTTTTTTGACCTGTTTTTCCAAAAAACGGTGTCAACAGTTTCATTCAGCAGCAACATATTCTCCTTTTGAGCCATCAATGTCGGTTTCATATGCTCTGTATCCCACTAGTGCTCATTCTTATCCATTGTGTGGGTGGAGTGATTCTTGGGCACATACTCCTTCATATTTCAGACCATATCATGTTGAGTATGCAGCTCCAAGACGACCATCACTTGCAAGGCAGCCATGTGTTTAAAGCGACCGTTTTGAGCATAAAGATCGGTCTAGAGTTCAAAATAAGAATAATGTTGGCAAGCAAGTTTACCGAGTGAAAAGAGATGGTCGCAAGGATAAAAGTTCAGATCTGAATTCAATTAATGAAAAACTGATTAATGTGTTGATCACTTCGGCTATTGGTGACAAAGGGAAGGAAAAATCATCCGTTGATCCTCCAAGTGCCAAATCTGAACAAAATGAAGTGAAGAGGTCGAAAAACAAGAGAGGAGCACTGCTGTCCAAAACTGAAGCAAAGTCAAGTCATCTACTTGGTTTATCAAATTGGCAAAGAAAGGAGCTACAAAAGCTTAGTGCTCAAGAGCTGAGGAAGAAAGGCATGGCGTGGGTTCCTAGAGGAAGCATTGAGACTCAAGTTACGAGTGATGATCAAGCAAAAGGTGCAACACAATTGAAGGAGAAGAAAAGATATAAGAGACGATCTTCAAAATCGAGGTTTGCACCAAATCATCAAAATTATTGGTCATTTCCTAGTCCATTTGCTTTACAAATGCCACATATGCATATGTTTCGGAATTCATCCTTAGATATGCTTGATTATCCCTCATACTCTTATTTTGGTCCTTGGGTTCCACATGGATCATATTTATATCATAGAGGGTCATCACCATATTGCTATGCATATTAATCAATAACAATAGCCGAAATATTTAGTTCTTAGAGATAATTTTAATTTCTGAATTTACATATCTCTACCCTTCTATTTCGGCCGTGCATACTTTTATGGATGGATTCATTATGGATGATGTTGAATTATCATCGTTGACAACATACATGGCTGATGAATCTCTTTAATCATCATCCTAAAGTGATAGCTTCCCGATGAGGGGTTTCTTATGACCTTTTTGGTGCCTTAAGTGCTCGGGGGGCAAGGTATTAATGAAAAGAGTAACTTGCTACAATGGAATTTCTATTTACTAGATCGGCTTGCAAAATTTCTCACGACATTGGTGTTGTGTTTATTTCACCAAGTGAAAGTGTTTTGAGATTTTTAGCCGGTCGGAGTATTTAGTCTCAATAAGCAAGCCGAATGTGAAAGTTTTCTATTCAGGCTAAAATTTTGAGATCCATGGTTGTAAAATCATGTGGAGACATTTAGGTGATTCATTGTTGAAGGTGCATCAAGTATTTATCTTTGAATAAGTCACTATGTGTATTCTTGATAGATGTTTAGGTGATAATGTCAACTTTATTATGCATCATCTCTCATCGTAAGTCGGGATCTTCACTCTGAAATAGTAATCATCAGGTCATGGTGTTCAAAAGACATTCTCAAGAGAAAAGGCCGATGGTTAGCAATTTCAGAGGGTGCACCCTGGACAGGCTGGTTTGACCGCCATTAGGAGCCGGTCTAACCGCCACTAGGGGCCGGTCTGACCGGTATGACTGCTACATTGGCTATTACAGTTTCAGAAATTGTGAAGCCAAGTTAGAAGTGGATGGGAAGAGCTTGTTACTTAAATATTTGCATATTTCAAGATGCATTATATTGAACAAATAAAAAATAAACAAGAGGGGTTCAAGAATAATCTGGCCATTGCCAATTCTAAGGTAATTGTATCATATTCATATTTTTGGGGCTGATTACTCTGCTTATGGTTAAAATTAATTATGGATGTAATACTGAATTTTTCTATCCTTCTCTATTGTTAAATTGAGAAGTGTTGCAATCACCAATTGACATAAATGTAATTTGGTTGCTTTAAGCATCCATAAAGACTTGCAAGTGTGAAATGAGTTTGAATTAATATTTCAATAACCCACAACCGAGCTAGTGTGCTTAGGTTTGTCTGATTCATACAATATGCATAAACAGCAACAACAAGTTGCATTCTTCATATTTCACAAATTCAAATAATATGGCCGATAGATTCTATCGTATTTAAAAAGTAAAACTTGTTTGCTATTCTTGTGCTTAACATTGTTCCTGTGCAGTTTTGGTGCTGATAAATATTTCTTTGTACGCAAGCTTTACCAAGAAACAGGGGAGCATATGTTGACACCCGAATTTGGCATGTCTAGGAGGACCGGTTAGACCGCCATGGCAACCCGGTTAGACCGGCCTGGGAAAGTTGCTCAAAAGGCAATTTGGACACCACCATTGGATAGCTCTCGTCGATATGGTCAAGATTCATATATGGAACATCCGATTCGGACTCCGGATGAGAGAGATATGGCTTCGAGAAGACCTACATGTCGGGAGACGCGGTTTAACCGGGTCCAGGGGCGGTTTGACCGGCCTACCCTGCCAAATCCGAGTTCGGAGTTGCATTTCGACACAGAATTTGTATAGGCTTCGACTCCTACTGGGGCAAGACCTTCCCGCCCTATATTTATGAAGGGCCACGGCCGATTGAGGGGAACAAAATCAAATCAATCTAGTACTTTTACTGTTTTACCTCTCAACACCTTTTACAACCTCCATTGATGTTCCTCTACTGATCTCCACGGTCATAGATGACGTCCTAAGGCTTGTTGGTCGACCTAGGGAATGCCGGCGACGTCCACGCCCTGACGGGGTCCCCCCGGGCGAGAGCTTCGACGGCCTTTGATAGTTTGCTTGTAAACTAGTCGTTCTTCGCTATGTAAGTGTGTTGGTTATCCTTTGCTGGTTTGCTTGTAAACCTAGCCGTCCTCCATCACGTAAGTGGGGTATTTATCTCCTCGAACGACCATCTTGAGCTAGGGCGGTCTAACCTCCCTGGGCAGCTTTTTCTGCTCTTCGGTCCGTTCACGACCCGCACGCTCTAGTGTTCTCGTGTGTTGGCCCCAAAAGGTGTCAACACTTCTGTTCTTGATACCTATCATGCCTATAGTTCGTTGGAGCTGATGAGTTTGATCGCGACAAGAACACTCAAATTCATGTTCATGGAAGCGTTAGGACACATATGGGATCACAACCGAGTGCCTTTCAAGATTATTATATATCTTTATATATAAGTTCCTAGCCTCTAACTCCCAAACTTAAATCACTTGGTTGTTCCTTCTTTAACTCCATTTAATTTTCCAGATGCTAATGATTGTTTAGGACAAGAAAATTCATCTGTCCATACCGATCAGCTATTACATTCAGTTTTGCACATGGCTTTCAGTGCTAGAGTAAACTGCACCACGTAGTTTTGTGCACTCTATCTTTATACTATTGCTAATCAATCACAAATCTTTTTTAGTCTCCTTGTTACAGGATGCACTCGAAAAAGAGAGAAATTGTAGAAAATCTAAACAAAAAACATCTGGCCACTGATTTTATAATCAATAATTATTAACCACAATAGCAATTGGATCTGATTTGCTTCCAGTTTCCTAATTCTACAATATGAAAGTTAACCTAAAGTACCCATTTAAATTTGTATATAAATTACGTAACTGGAAATTACAAAAAATATAACGAAGTAACCCCTAGATCAACGACATCTAAATTACCCACTTCTTTCGTTATTAATATAATCTTAACAGTACCCCTAATCTATATCTAAATTATTTGCATATACCCTCAGGAAAAAATAACTCAAATATACAGGCATAATGTGTGCCATTAATTCAAGCAAACCACATATACATGCTTGCATGGAGCGATGATCAATTGATGTCTATGCTTGGTTTAGTAAACATGAATATTGTTTTCTTAATGAGGTACCAAAAACTATATTACTGCTATGAAACAAATTATACCTAAGTTGCTAAATGGCGAAAACAATACATCTGATATTTTAATTAAGAGGTCTTTTACGGTATACAATACCACCCAACGGTAATACGGTGGTATTATCGTTTTTTTTCAGTTTTTTACTATGGGTAAAATGGTAATTTGCTCGATGTATATTATTTGGAAAAAATTTCACCGCTGCCAAGGTTATATAAAAAGACTTGATTTCATATATTACAATAATATTATTTTGTATATTTCCAATAATACCCATATCCTACCCATACCACCTATGAATACCACCCATACCACACTAAAAAACCGGTGGTACAGAATTAATCTCAACCGCCGGATCCTTACATATAGATTCTTTTCTATTACATACGAGTCCTTTTCAACCGGTGGTACATGGTGGTATTGTGTACCGTAAAAAACTTCTTTAATTATAATAATAGGGACCCCCCGCATTGGGCGACAAAACTGGATGCACCAGTCAAATTTGCGAATGGATTAGTATTTGTCCTGTATATTTGCCATTAGATGGTTGTACCAGTCAAATTTGCACATAGTAAAATTTAATGATGTCTTCTATAATGAATAAGTTGGAAAGGAAATGAAAGAACATCACCGAAGATAGGTCATGCTGGTGGTATTTCTGATGCCATCCATGCCTACCTATAGACCTACGTACAGTATCCCTTGTTGAACCTAATGAGCCTGATGAGGGTGTTCAAGCTCACTTGAATGGAAATTACGAGCTGAATTGAGCTCTTTGGAGAACAAGTATATATAAAGTTTCTCGCCTTCAACATTCAGTTTACATCGTTTGCTTATTTATGCTTTCCATACAAATTTCACATGAAAGAAGTTTAAAAATGAGTAAAATTTGATCTCTAGCTAGTGTATAATCAGCACGCATTCTAGTGTCCCACATGGCTGCCTGAGAGAAGGTGAGCTGCCCCACTATAACTGATTGATATTTGTTATACAATCTTTGCACCCTGTAATTAATTTCGTAGGACCCTGTAATAATACCTCACCTTCAGATATACAAGGGCATGCAATTCGGAGCTATTCCCAGCAGCAGTCTATATCTCTCGTCCTTATCAGTGAAAAACAATAATTGTAATTTTCACTGGCACCTTGCATTGCACAAGAAAACTGGCTGTACGAATAAAAAAACAATTTATTTCCTGTACTATGTTAGCTCAAAGGATCTTTTCCATTCATCACACCCTTCCAAAGGTGTCTTGGGTTACATATAAAGGTGCCACCAAGGGGTAACATGCTTGGCTAAGCATAGAGGGCAAAATAGAAATAAAAACTATAAAAAGACATCTATGCTACTAGACTTATACTAACATTCTCTCCCTAAGTCTAACAACTTTACATAGAGCAATATAGATCATAAGTGCACTTAGGCACGCCCACCGAACAACAAAAAAAACATTTATTCTTGATCCCGACTCCGGAGCGGTGTTCGTAGAGCTGGCTCATCATCATCCTCCACGAATTGCGTGATATGGGCCTGGCCGCGCCTCGGTCCGGTGTGGGCCTGGCCGTGCCTTAGCTCAACGTGGGCCCAACCCTGCCTCGGCTGGTTGCACTCCATGGCAAAGTGGTCAGTTCTGCCACAGTTGTAGCACTTGTCACCGTCGTCGTCGCTGCTCTCCTTAGAGGTGGGGAGCTGTGCAACTCTGAACCTGGTGGAGCAGCAAGATGGTACCGGTGCTCTGGTCCCACAAGATTCCAATGACGGCTAGAGAGGTTTCCCCATATTTGAACAACAAGTGGAAGTCGTGCACGTACGGGTAGAGTTTCTGCTTCTTGTATTCCTGATGCCTTCCGTGCCTAAAGTGTGCCTTTTTCAAAGTTATGGATTTGAGGACATTAACCATAATGTGAGGGACAATGCTTCAAGTGAAAAAACTTAAGAAGCGAGCTCTGTTCAAGCATACATGATATCTATATATAAGTCCATCAGCATGAACTTTAAACTTAATCACTTGCTCGTTTCTGTCCATTCATTTTTAATTAGCCTGTCAGACAAGTAGTTTTCGAACTAGCTTAATTTTGTTTGTAGGACCAGTAAGCATTACGTCTACCACATGGCTATCTAAAACAGAGTTAATTGCTGCATCCTCTATACATGCAGTGTCGGTGAATATGGTATTACTTATTCTTTTTTTTTCTCTCATGGAAATTTTTAGTACTGACTCCTGCATTGCTTGGTTCTACAAGATGTGAAACAGAAGTATGATCGAAAACTAAGCAAGTTCATTTTATTTGCCAAACTTCTATCAGAAATACAGGCTTTACGCCTAATCAGTCATACTCTGTCCGCATCCTTTTTCAGTTTCATAGATTTCCCTTTTCTGTTTAGTATAGGTTTACAAGAGTTCAAGCAACACAACTACACAAGTATGTACTAAGATACTCAAATCGTGTATTTTTGCACAAAAGAGGGTACAAGAATTCGAGCAACACAATTTGTTAGGATACCTCATATTTTTTTCCGAAAGGATGGAAAGAGATTTGCAGCAAGTTCCATTAGACAATAGAAAAAGAAACAGAGTACAAAAGGAACCCACTCATCCAAGAATTCTGAACCTCACTGGTTGTGAATAATATTATTTGGCGGATCTTCAAGTTGCACATGACTATCCCCAGCTGTAAACTCCATTATTTGCTTGTGCATAATTTCATAAAAGAGTGTTCCTCCCAGCCGTGAACAAATCAGCAATAAATGTAGCAATTGGATTTAAAAATGTGAAATTTATAAAGGCAAATACATAACGGAGGCAGTAGTGCTTGTCCACGCACCTACTCCCTAGTTCTTTTTCAAATGAGGTGGAGCAGGATTTTTCAAATCTACACGTAACCTACCATATGCATGCCTATTGTTTGTTGGAGCTGATGAATTTGAGAACACTAAATGTCATGTCCGTGTAACATTAGGAAGGGGTTGCTGAAGGCCCCACCCTTATTGAAGGGTTATAGAGGTTTCTAGCCTTCAACTCCAAACATAGTGTTGGCTGGTGCCATTAAGTATTGCAACTCTGTAGCCCTTTGGCTGTAGACATTCCATTGTCCATGTTTTATCAGTCCCTGAAGAAGGGTTTGTGCTCCTGGTATTTCTGATGCCGTCCATGCCTAATATATCCCTAGTTGGTCATGAACTGGAGGGTGTTCATGCGTGAATGTTCTCTCTTTTTTAAATGGAGGGAAAGAAAGTAAGAGATGAATTGAGCTCTTTTGGAACGCGCACGCGCGTGTGTAGTGGCCTTCAACACTCAATTTTTTTTAAATAAACCATTTAAGAGAGTTGCCGATTATATTTAATTTAAAAAGCAAGGTAAACTTATAGACTTGGCAAACCAAATGATAATAACTACACTCGACAGTTGGATTGGGACGCATTCGAAAAAAAAGTTGGATTGGGACGCAACACGAGCCGCACAACACACGACAAGCTGCAAACACACTGACCACCATGCGGCAAGCTAATCCACCATCACGCGGCAATCTAAACGATAAAGTATACCAAGCGCTATACTCCCTCCGTATCGAAATACTTATCCCTGTTTTTCTTCCAACTTTGACCATTCGTCTTATTCAAAAAACTATCGCAAATTGGTAAAAGCATAAGCAAAACTTCAAATACCTACAATAATAAAGCATGTAGCAAGCAAAGTAAATGATACTTGCATAATTTTTTGAGTAAGACGAATGGTCAAAGTTGTGAAGAAAAGTCAATAGTGACAAATATTTCGATACGGAGGGAGTATATCCTTACCAAGATTTAATTTATCGCAAGAGCAATCAAGTAGCTCCGACTTCCCATTGCAAACCATGACCAACGCCTACCAACTACCAAGTTGCCACCTCCCACAAATAGTAAGCACCAGCACACTAAGACAAGACCACATAACATCATTGTTGCTAAGCTAATCGCTCCCTAGCAAACGAGCAGCTCCGACTCTACCTCCACAATCAAGTGTAGGAATGCCAGCGGTATGCTGAAAGTTAGAATTAAACAACCCAAGTAGGTAGAAGCCATGTCAATACTTCGGAAAGCAGGAATGGATAGGGACGTGTTGACACCCATAATTGGCAGGTCTGGGAAACCCGATCGTACCGGCCGGTCTTCCAAATTAGATAGATGGGTTTGATCAAACTGCCCCAAATGCATATTGAACTTCACAATTGTGTATCTCTTGTCGAGTTGTTTATGATTCATATGTAGACCATCTAATTTGGAGTTCAAATGAGAGAGTTATGGCCTCACGAAGATTTGACCCTTGAGGAGACAGGTCATACCAGTTCACGAACATGTCAGATCTGTTTAAGTCTATAGAATTTGAGTAGAAGTTGTATTTTCTCATGAGATTTTTGTAAGGGTTTCAACTCCATTAGAGGCAATACCTCTCCTCCCTATAAATATGAAGGGCCGCGGCTGATTGAGGGCATCCAATTGATAAAAAACAAATCTTTTTTACTTTTTTATTTCGCCCTATCTTTTAAAAAAAACTAGGTCCGGTGGGGTAAGACTTTTCATTATGAAGAAAGAACCTTCTCCGAGCCTAGAAAACCCCCGAACCCCGGTTTCACCGGTGAGGGGATTTTTTTAAAACCAGCTCCATAATTTGCTCCAATGAGGAATCGAATCTAGGTCTACAGGTTTTGACCATATCTCAGCCCCTCTAATTACAAAGTAGACCAGAGGAGCTTTGGTTTGCCACCCTATCTTTTCCAATCTATTACTTGATGTTCCTTCTTTAGCTCTATGTTGATTGAGAGTTTTCCAGGTGGCATGTCGACACTAGAACAACCATGGGCATGCCCTCTCTAACGGAGTCCCTCATGTGCGAGCGTTTGTTGGTCTCTTGGTCGGGCTCGCCGGCGACCGGCCAGCATATAACCAGTCTGACCGCCCTGTATGGAGTTGCTGCAAGGAGCCCATTTGCAAACTACATGTTCGAGTGTTTTTTCGTGTGTCTTCCCTCAATGTGGGTCTGTAGGATGTGTCAACACGTGCTGAACACACCACCTTAACCTAAGCAACTTGGAGAAATGCAAGCCACAGTTGGTCATGTTGCTCAACTTGGAGCACAATGCAAATCTTCATAACGATAAGAAGCTGTGGCTCTGGTAATGACATTGATACGATAAGAGTGAATGCACTGGTAGAGAGGGAGGCTTTTTTGGTTCGGGCCTTTAGTCCCGGTTCAACTTTGGAGCCGGGACTAAAGGCCTTTTTCGTCGACGTGGCCCGAAATGCTGGCTGGAGACACCACCCCTTTAGTCCCGGTTGGTATAACCAACCGTGACAAAAGGGCTGGCTCCCAACGTCTCTTTCCCGCAATGATTGACGCGGGCTTTTAGCACCGGGTGGAGTTACCAACCGAGACTAAAGGGTCCCCCTTTAGTCTCGAGTTACCAGGGTCCTCCTTTAGTCTCGGTTGGTAACTCCACCCGGTGCTAATGCTTTAGTCCCGAGTGGAGTTACCAACCGAGACTAAAGGGTACCCTTTAGTCTCGGTTGGTAACTCCACCCGGGACTAAAAGCCCGCGCCCTATAAATCCAGCTTCTTCTTCCTCTTTCTCTTGCCCGAGCCATTCTTCACCAAGAGCTCAAGCTCCTCCTCCATGGCGCCTCAACCTTAGAGAGGTGCTGCTGAATTTTTTCTTCATCTATTTGTGAAGATTTCTCTCCTCTAAAGTGTTGCCAAGGTTTGATTCTTCTTCCTCCCATCATTTGTTGTGATTAATTTTTTTTATATTTTAGAGATGGAGAAAATAGAAATCTTAAATCCTAGGTGGGAGGAGCTAATAAGAGATGAGGTTATTTATATACTTTAGATTTAGAAAAAAGTGGTTGGCTAAACACTAGCATTCTCTTGTTATCTTTTAAATTGATGTAGAGAAAATTGAATTTTACTTTTTGATATAATGATACATAGAACTAATTATGATTTTACATTTAGCTAATTTTTTAGAAGTTAGTTTATAAAAAATATGGTCATTAATAATGGAGATAAAAAATGGCCATCAGGTGACCTCTGTATGTCATTGTATCACAAGAAATGGCCAGATGTATGTAGTTCACATAGGATGCAATGATTGTCGCGGTTGTGGTATAATGACATACATACAGATGAGGTCACTTGATGGCTATTACAAGGCACGACATCAATAGCAATGAGTACAAGTCCCAAGCTAAAACTAGTCAGCTTCTAGCTTTTGAACCTCTGCTTCAAACACATTTATGAATTCACGTATTGTGTTGAGATGATCAACATGTTCAGGAAGAATGTAGGTAGGCCTCCAGTTCTCATCATCCAGTTCATAACGGAATACATCATCAAACTCACCCTTCTTCATCTTTGTCTTTGTTATTCTAATTTAAAGGAAATAATTTTTGGACTTAATATGATGCAGATGAACCGGCAATGGATGAACGCTGACAGACGATCCCCGGAGTACATTGCTAGCATGCAAGCTTTTCTCGAAGTGGCCAAAGCCAACAAGAACCCAAAGGGATTCATGTGTTGTCCAAGCTATGTGTGTAAAAACGACAAAGACTACTCTGACTGGGGGACTCTTCACCTCCACTTGATTAAAAACGGATTCATGGCGAACTATGTGCTTTGGACCAGGCACGGTGAAAGAGGGGTTGTGATGGAAGAGAACGAAGAGAGGAGGATGATAATAACATTCCTGACTGGGCCGCGGGGCAAGCTTTTGCGGATACTTTAATGGAAGATGCTGACGAAGAAGAGATACCGGAAGATGTCCATGTTGATGATCTTGGTCAAGTTCTAAAAGATGCACAAAGGGACTACAAAAATGATAATGAAAAGGCAAAGTTGCAGCGTATGATAGAAGATCATAGAAAACTATTGTACCCAGATTGCAAACAAGGTCACAAAAAGCTTGGTACTACACTTGAAATGTTGCAATGGAAGGCAAAATATGGTGTGTCTGATAAAGCATTTGAGGGGATGCTAAAAATTGTGAAGGACAAACTTCCCGAGAACAATGAATTACCGTCGACAACATATGAAGCGAAACAGACTGTGTGCCCTCTGGGGTTGGAGGTTCAGAAGATCCATGTCTGCCCTAATGATTGCATCCTATATCGAGGTAAGGAACATGAGAATTTGGAAGCTTGTCCTGTGTGCAAAGTGCTACGTTATAAGATCCGGAGAGATGATGATCCTGGTGCTCTCGAGGGGACACCTCCCAAGATGACGAAAGTACCGGCGAAGGTTATGTGGTATTTTCCTATAATACCACGTTTGAAGCATTTGTTCAGGAACAAAGAACATGCTAAGTTGATGACATGGCACAAAAGCGATCGTAAGCAAGACCACATGCTGAGACATCCGACAGATGGGTCTCAATGGAGAAAGATTGATAGAAAATACAAAGATTTTGCTGGGGAAGCAAGAAACATAAGATTTGATTTAAGCACAGATGGTTTCAATCCATTTGGTGAGTTTAGCAGTGGTCATAGCACTTGGCCCATGACCCTATGCATGTTCAACCTTCCTGGTTGGATGTGCATGAAGCGAAAGTTCATTATGATGTCGGTGCTAATCCAAGGTCCAAAACAACCTGGCAACGACATTGATGTGTATCTAAGACCATTGGTTGATGAACTATTACTGCTACGGAAGAAAGAAGGTGTACTTGTGTGGGATGAGAATAAGCAAGAGAACTTCAACCTACGAGCATTGTTATTCATTACCATCAACGATTGGCCTGCTTTAAGTAACCTATCTGGGCACTCAAACAAGGGATATCAGGCCTGCACCCACTATTTACATAAAACAGACGGTATTCATCTGAAAAATTGTAAGAAGGTTGTGTATATGAGTCACCGTCGCTTTCATCCTGAGAAGCATCCCTTAAGGAAGAAATGTATGCATTGGAAAGGAAAGGCTGATCATCGTACAAAGCCCCCCCATTTTAAAGGAGAGGAGATATTTGAGATGGTAAAAGATCTAAGGGTTGTCTTTGGAAAGGGTGACGGTAGTGAACCTGTTCCACATGATGCTAACAGGCATGCACCAATGTGGAAGAAGAAATCTATATTTTGGGAGTTACCTTATTGGGAAATTCTTGAGGTCCGGAACGCAATTGACGTGATGCACTTGACGAAGAATCTTTGTTTGAATGTCCTAGGCTTCTTGGGTTGTTACGGTAACTCTAAGGATACATTGGAAGCACGACGGGACCTGAAAAATATCCATAGGAATGAAGCACCTCCGATAGAGGTTGATGAAGAAGCAGATCCTGAAGAGGTTGAGGAGGAAGAACAAGATTACTTAGGTCCTGCTAGTTACACCCTGAGCAAGGAAGAGAAGGACATCATGTTTGATTGCCTAAACAATATGAAGGTTCCATCTGGCTACTCATCGAATATAAAAGGGATAATAAATATGAAAGATAAGAAGTTCACAAATCTAAAGCCCCACGACTGCCACATGTTGATGACACAGTTACTTCCAGTAGCGTTGAGGGGTGTTCTACCAGAGAAAGTACGATTAGCGCTCGTAAAGCTTTGTGCATTTCTCAATGCAATTTCACAGAAGGCAATCGATCCAAGGAACCTAGTGAAGCTACAGAATGATGTTGTGCAATGTCTTGTCAGCTTTGAGTTGGCATTTCCACCTTCATTCTTCGATATTATGACTCACCTCCTGGTGCACCTTGTGAAAGAGATTACTATTCTTGGACCAGTTTTCCTGCACAATATGTGGCCTTTTGAGAGGTTCATGTCAGTCCTCAAGAAATATGTTCTTAACCGCGCACGTCCTGAAGGAAGCATCACCAAAGGATATGTAACTGAGGAGGTCATTGAGTTTTGTGTGGACTTTGTCAACTCAATTGACTCGATTGGGGTTCCAGTATCACGACACGAGGGGAGGCTACTAGGAAAGGGCACCATTGGAAGGAAAGCATGTTTGAGCAATGGTACTGATTTGTTCAATAAAGCACACCTAGCTGTTCTGCAACAATCAACCTTGGTGACTCCGTATATTGAGGAACACAAGCAGATTATTTCTTCACAAAATCCAACCAAAACCGAAGCATGGGTTACACACCATCACTTGGAAAATTTCCCCTCATGGTTGAGTGAACAAGTTATTGGTGATTCCACGATTCACCCACAACTCGCTTTGTTAGCCAGGGGACCTTCTAGCACAATTGTGAAATTCCAAGCTTACGATATAAATGGTTATACTTTTTACGCAAGAGACCAAGATCGGAAAACCACACACCAAAATAGTGGTGTCGGTATAGACGCTATGGACAGCAACAATAACAAGAACTCGTATTATTGTGTCATAGAAGAGATATGGAAGCTTGAGTATGGGCCACTTAACATCCCTCTGTTTCTTTGCCAATGGGTAAAACTAACTGGAGGTGGCATAAGGAAAGATCAATATGGAATGACAATAGTGGACCTGACCAAGATTGGTTTCAAAGATGAACCATTCGTCCTTGCCAAAAATGTGCATCAAGTTTTCTATGTCAAGGATATGACTAGCAAACCGAAGAATAAAAATCCCGAAGAAGGACCACAAGAGCCAAAGCGACACATTGTTCTTCTAGGTAAAAGAGTAATCGTGGGAGTCGAGGACAGAACAGACAAATCATATGACTATGATCAGTTCGATGGCATGCCTCCATTCGCTGTCGAAGTTGACCCAAGCATACCGCTTAGAAATGAAGAGACACCGTACTTACGTCACGACCATGACCAAGGAACTTTCGTCAAGAAAAGGAACTTCAATACTGTACTGTAATGATTAATGTTCAAATCATTTGTGCAATGTTGTATGAGTGTATTCCTTTATGTATTTGAACTAAAACTTGTTAAAGCCTTTCAGATGCCCTGTGAGAAGTAACCACAAAGTTTGAGATTTTTCTGAATTAGTTGAGTATTTTTCTTATGTCTTAGGAGACAAATATTGTCGAGTCCGAAAAAGAAAGTAATTATTTCAACTATTAAATTATTTTTTATATAGGAAAGTGAAGGTTGTTAACACTTAACGAAATATAATTTTGCATGGTTCAAATATTAAACTTACCATTTTTTAAAAATATTGCAAAGAGAAAGAATGAGAAAACGAGGAGGGAAAATAGAAAAAAAATCAAAGTCCCGCACAAAATAGCCCTTTAGTCCCGGGTGGTGTTACGACCCGAGACAAAAGGGGAGCCTTTTGTCTCGGGTGGTAACACCACCCGGGACTAAAGAGGGAAATTTTCCCTTTTTGGGGCTCCCGCGCAAAATCGCCCTTTAGTCCCGGGTCGTCTCACCAACCGTGACAAAATGCCCCCCTTTTGTCACGGTTCGTTACATGACCCGGGACTAAAGGGGGGGTCTATATATAAAAGCAGCGACCCTCCCCCTCCAGCACTTGGCCACTTTTTCGTCCCCGATCCACCGCCATCGTCGACGTCGTGTCCTCCTCCTCCTCCGCCGCCATCATCCTCCCCGACCGCCGCCTTCCGCGGCGCCTCCCGTCCTCTGCCCCCCGGAATTCTCCGCCGCCACCGGCCTCCTGGAATCCGCCGTCCACCGACCCGCCGACGCCGTCGCCCCCCGCCACGCCGGTCCGCCGCCGTCGGCCCCCGGAACGCGGCGGCTTCCTCCCCGACCTGCCCCGGCCTCCGGGGCTCCTCCTCGCGTCGGCCTCCTCCTCCGCGCCGTCCTCCCCGGCCTCCGGGGCTCCGCCGCCGCCGCGCGCGGCGGGCCTTGCCGCCGGGCCGGCCTGCGCATCGTCGCCTCCGCCCGCGCATCAACATCGTCTGTCCACTCCGTCGCCTCGTCCTGCTGCCTCTGCCTTCAGCCTCACGGTCGTCCTCCCCAACGCCGGTAGGGGCGCACCCTTCCCCCCCGGCCGCCGGCGTACACCGGCCCTGCCCCCAAATTTTAATTGGGAGTTTGGGACTTGCTGACGCAAACAAATGAATTGTTTGCGTCAGCAATTTTTTTAATTTCATTTGAAGATTAAATTAGTATAAAATTGTACTAAATATGTGTATAATAATTCTAATTAAATATGTCTCTCTCCAGCATCGCCGACAGCCATCTCTCCCCGGCTCCCCACTACCTCCCTCGACGCACCCAGGATCCCGCCGCCGTCTCGCCCCGGCTCGTCGCCGACTCCGGTAGGCGACACTACCGATTCTAGAAATAGATAGAAATTATTGTATATTCTTATAAATTCATGTCGATTCATAGAAAATTACTGTTTATTCTAGATGGATACTAGAAATAAATAGAAATTATTGTATATTCTCATAAATTTGTGTCGATTCATAGAAAATTATTGTTTATTCTTGTTTATTCCAGAAATAGATAGAAATTATTGTATATTCTCATAAATTCATGTCGATTCATAGAAAATTACTGTTTATTCATGTTGATTCTAGAAATAGATAAAAATTATTATATATTCTCATAAATTTGTGTCGATCATAGAAAATTACTGTTTATTCTAGAAGGATACTAGAAATAAATAGAAATTATTATATATTCTCATAAATTTGTGTCGATTCATAGAAAATTAGTGTTTATTCTTATTTATTCCAGAAATAGATAAAAATTATTGTATATTCTCATAAATTCATGTTGATTCATAGAAAATTACTGTTTATTCTTGTTGATTCTAGAAATAGATAGAAATTTTTGTATATTCTCATAAATTCATGTCGATTCATAAAAAATTACTGTTTATTCTAGATGGATAACAGTGAAAACGATGAAAGGATTATGGAGGACATTATTGCTCGCGGTGCAAATGCTGTTGCAACGTACACGGACGAGGAGTGTAACCAGGCAGACAGGTTCCTCAACATAAATATGATCGGTGAAAGAGGCGTCGCCGCCGATGACTTTGCAAATAACGAGGAAGACATAACCGCCGACTCAGAAAATAATGAGGACCTTGAGGATGCTAATGCAGAAGGTTCCAACGAGGTATACATATCATGCATTAAGTTCATTAGTATTAATTCGATAACCCCATTTCTTACATAAATAAATATCGAATATGCATGGTACTTGTAGGCTTCTGGATCGATGACGAAAAAGTCCAAGAGAGGTTGTACACAACTAATCGTCGGCGATGTGATGTATTGTATCACGGAGGTGTCAGAGCTTGGCCAGCCTTGTGCTCCAAAACAAATCAAGGACAAGTTCGTGTCTCAATGCGGGGCCATTGTAAGGGACAACGTGCCCATCAAGTATAGAGAATGGAAGGGAAAACCAAGTAATCCATACGTGGTTCCGGACTCAGTAAAAGACCAGCTGTGGAATGATGTGCTAAAACACTTCACACTTCCTGAAGGCGTCGATGCAAACCTTGTTAAGGGTTGGACTCTAGCGAAGATGGCAACTCAATTTCAGAATTTCAAGAAGAAGTTGACTAGAGATTTTATCAAGAACAACCGAACTCCAAATTGGGATGAATATTCGAAGATAAAAGATCACTGGAAGTCCTTTGTTGAATACAAGGAAAGTGAAATTTTTGCCCCAAAAAGTGCACAAGGGAAGAACAGTGCCAGTAAGAAAGGGGAGTACAACCATCGTCTTCGTCGAGGTGGTTACGCGGTAGCAATTCCCAAGTGGCGGAAGATGGAACAAGACCTTATCGCCAAATGTATCATATCAGCGGTCTTTCACTAGCCCGGTCGATCGAAGAATTGGTATTATGCGCATGGAGGCAGATTGAACCCGGATGATGGTACCCTTGAATTCCCGCCCACGTTACGAGAGAAGGCACTTGAGTTAATGAAAAAATAGAAGATGTCAGAGCTGGTAGATTGAAGGTTGATAGAGAAATGGATGAGCTCACTATGGCGCTCGGGAATCCAGAACACCCAGGACGTTGCAGGGGCTACGGGGTGGTGCCGTGGAAGTATGCTTTCAAGGGAAACCTCGATAGCTATAAAAGTCGCAAAAGAAGAAAAGAGCACGAAGAGGAGCATTGGCGCCAAATGATGGAGCAAAGACTTAAAGAACAAGAAGAAAAGATGCAGGTAGAGATTGAACGGTGAGTGGCCGTAACGATATCTCAAATAGACCAATCTGGAGCACTGCCCGAAGTACCACTGGATCCCGTCATTAGCCCTTCCGCTCGCAAAAGCAATTGTGCTTCTACCGAGGTTGCACCAGGTGCTTGCATAGAGGTCGCACCAGGTGCTTGCACAGAGGGCCCTGAAGAGCCGAGGGCAATCGAAGGAGTTCCAGTGGATGACAACCAACAATACCCTGTGGATTTTCTCTGTCAGTGCACCCCATGTGAGCTGCACAAGCCATTCAGCAACATCACAATGCAAGTATATATAAATATAATTATTACATGCAATTAGCTCAACTTTTGATGCATCACTTAGAAAATGTAATAAATTCCTTATTTCTCTACATAAATAGGTGGCATACGGAAGTGCTTTTGCGCATTTTCCTGGACAGACTAGCCACGACATGTTGATTCCACCCGGCTACGCCTCGATTTCTGTGGAGGAGATTTGTCAGCCACAATTTGAAGATCTAGAGCTAGACATCCCGGGAGGTGACGGGAAAGGACACTCAAGGATGCGGTTCACGGTATCATATTGTGGCCCAAACGTTACATTATAATCCCCCAGACGGAGGGATCAATCCCTCCTACAGATCCCCCGCAGCCGCGACCATCGTCATCTCCTAGGTCGTCCTCACAACCTTCAATATCACCTCGCTCACCGTCTACACAAGAACCATTATTCAATTATGGAGGTGCGAGCTCCAGCCATGATATTGACATCAATCCCGAATCACCTCAAAAAAAGCAAAAAAAAACCAATGGCGGCAAAGCAAGCGCCATCAAAAGCAGAAAAAACACCAAAGCACCGCAGAAAAAACCGCCCAGCCACCAAAGCACATCAGAAAAACTGCCCAGCCACCAAAGCACATCAGAAAAAACCGCGAAACCACCGCAGAAGAAACCACCGTAGAAAAAACCACCTAGCCACGAAAGCACAACCGAAAAAACCGTCGGAGCACAGTCTTCCAACCCAATGCAACCACCAAAGCTGAAAAAACCACCAATGATAAAGGAAATGGTTGAGCCCATCAGCAAAAGGAAGCTAGCATGAGAGACGACAGAAGAAGAAGGAAAAACGACGATCGGTGCCCAACATGTGCATGAATTTTTCAACAATCTGAATACAAAACAGCAACGGAGGGAGCTCGAGAAGACCAGAAAAGTAGATCCGGCCAAACTTGGGTTTTTCAAACTAATGAGTGAAAACAGCAAGAAACTGATGCCCATACTGGTGTCGACGTCGTCTAAAGAAGATGCGTCGATGAGCAAACAGACTTACATTGCCTCCGGCCTCAATGCACATGAACGAGCTCTAGCAGAAATGCCTACACAACAAGTAGTGCAGGTATTTGATTTCATGGAACAAACAAGGATGCCTTTAAGTGTTGCACTCGGCCATGAAGAACCACCCCGGGATCCAAGTTTCGAGTATAGATGGCCCTTTCAGCTAGGAAAACCTCTTATCCGGCCAGAACTGGTACTTAAGCTCTCACCTAAGATGTACAAATTTCATGAGTGGTACATGCGGCAATCAGCAAAAGGCGTACATAGCGTAGGTATGCTTGCTAGACCCGAAGATTTTGCCACTGAAGGCAACAAGGTGGTCTGGCTGGAATTCAGAGATATTTATGAAGTTTACCATCTAGACGCCATGAATACCGATCTTATCGTCGCTTGGTGTCTGTAAGTGGCGTATTTTTTTATGTTTATTAATAAATTTATTACGTATGTGGATTTACTAATTAACTTTGTATTTCATTTTTGGTAGCCTGCAAAAACAAGAGATGCAAAAAAAGAATATTGCCAGTATTGGTTTCATGGACCCATCAAAAGTCAACGAGTTTGAGGTCAAGCATCAACCAGACACAACAATCGCGACAATCTATAGGACCTTGTCTAAGTTTCATGACAAGGATCTCATACTACTACCTTACAGCTGCAAGTATGTGCGATTGCCATCTAATTGTCCTTGCTAATTCTATTTAGTTCTAATTTGTATGAGTATTATGACCATGTATATACAATTTCCACTGGATTCTTATGATCATTCAAGTCGACAATAGCAGCGTCATGGTGTGGGATTCATTGAGAAAAAACCCCGCAAGTTACCAAGACCTTCAAAATATGTTTCAAGAGTAATAATTCTATCTAAGACGTTCTTTTAAATGCAATATATATATATATATATTGCTTTTACTAACACATTATATTTCATTAATTTTCCTCAGAGCTTGGGAAAAATTCATTGCAGAGAAAGAAGGTGAATTTAAACCAATAATTACATTCTATACTGATTATCCGGTACGTAATCCAAATAACAACTTCAGATTTGAGAAAATTAAATTTTATCACACTTATATTTCATAACATTTTCTCCTATCCACTTTAGTGTTTGAGACAGGAACAAGGAAATAATTTATGTGGATACTATGTCTCCGGAAATTATGATATAAGTTAATTAAATAAGCCTATTAATAATACATCATTTCCTAACCGCTTCTATATTTAATTGTTGGGTGTAATATATTAACATATTTGCACATTACAGATGGATATGGTTAAGGACGAGGTCATTCAGAAGGATCGTCTTTCGGCGATTCAAGAAAGTCTCTTGGGATTCCTCTTTGAGGAGGTGGTTATTCCAACAAGAAAACATCATTATGATGGATCTAAAAAATCCAATAGAGACTAGAAATTTGAAGTGAACGATATTTTGATGTATAAATACTATCTATTTTGATGTGTATATTTCTAAGTTTATGTAGATATATAAGTTTATATATAAGTCTAACTGCGTATATGGTATATATAGATAGGTATATACATATATACAAGTGCAAATACGTATACGTACATATACGGGTTAGACAACAATTAGAATATACGCTCAAATCGAAAATAGAAAAAAAAAGAGAGACGAGACCCTTTAGTCACGGTTGGTATTACCAACCGAGACTAAAGGGGGTGGGCGCAGGCGCTGGCGTGCCCCCCTTTAGTCCAGGTTGGTTCACCCGGGACTAAGGGGGGCCTTTTGTCTCTCATCATTAGTCCCGGTTGGACTTGAGAGACTTATTCCCCTTACCAACCGGGACTAAAGCCCCTCTCCCTACCAGTGATGGCTCCACCTAACTCTGTACTGTCAACTCACTTAGTGGTTTTGCATTAATTAAAAAAATAAATATGTAGAGAATAAATAAGTTGTGCAAGTATTTAGTTGTCAAATAAAAAAAGGGAAGGATTATTCATGCTGTGGTACTGACACTTTCTAAACAGGGGTCTATAACATCATCTGAAATATATGATTTGAAAAAGTAAGTTCATCAGACAAATGGCTTGTATATATCAATACATAGGAGTATAGGACTATAGGAGAAAAACATAAACTATTCAAGATTTAAGAAAAAACATAGTAGTATCTGTTTTTTTTTTGAACGGTAGTAGTATCTGTTACAATTAAGGGAAAACGAGATTTTTTTGGTTGGCTTCCGTATTTTTTCCATTTCCGACATGTGCGACGTTCCAACAGCGGGACCTCACGAGTTTAACAAGAGACAGATGGGAAGCAACGTAATCACATCCCGCTGTAAACCAATACGGGGAAAAACGACTGAACAAAACACCACCTAGATCCATTCCTACGTGTTCACACTTCATCAGCATCGTCAGAACTTTCAGCAGAAGTCATATGCACCGCCTTCGTGTTTCTCAAAGAAGAAGGACTTTTTGGTTGAATGCAAGAACCTCATCAAGGATATGTTCTTCTGCTGGTATTTCTGATGCCATCCATGCCTAGATAGTATCCCTAGTTGAAGGTAATGGAATTGTGGGTGTTCAAGCTCGTGTGAATGAATGATTTCTCTTCTAAGAGAAGGGAAAGAAAGCTAGCTAAGAGCTGAGCTCTTTTGGTGCACATGTATATGTAAAGTGTCTTGACTTCAACATTCAGTTTACATCACTTGCTTATATAATAAGTTTTCCATACAACTTTGCATGGAAAGAAGTTTAGAAACAAACAAAATTTGACCTCTAGCTAGTGTACCATCACTACGCATTCAGTGTCCCACATGGCTCTCTGAGAGAAGTTGAACTACTCTGCCATAAATTATTCATATATATTTTTTAGAGTAAAGTCCATCACTGATCATTAAACTTGAAATGTAGTGTCGTTCCAAACTCCAAACTCTCAAAAGGCACAATCAACATCCTAAACTTGCTAATTGTACTGTAAAGTCTCAAATCTTTGTAACTGAGTTAATCCACCTGCATATCATACTGACTGCTACCGAAATGACACAACATTCAAGTTTGAGGATCGGTGATAGACTTTTACTCTGATTTTATATAATATTTTGTCACCCTGTAGTTAATGCTATAGCAACCTGTAATGATACCTCACCCTTACATATATACAAGGGCAACTCGGAGTTGTTCCCAGCAGCTGTTTATATCTCTCCACCTTACAAACAATATAATTGTAGTTTTCACTGGCTCCTTGCATTGCACAAGAAAACTGATTATACAAATAAAAAACAAAATGATTTTTTTCTGCAATAATCATAGAGAAACATATGAATCTGCCTCACATTCATTGCAGATCACGTTTTTGTGCTGAATCAAAGAAGGTTCATCAGACAAATGGCTTGTATATACACATATAACTTGGGGATCATACACTGACTTGGTATTCTTCAACCTATATATCTCTCACAAAAACATTAGTAGAAAGTACTCTTTATCTGTCCCCTTGATATATACAAGTGTGACATTCCTGAAGAAAGTTGACAAATGAAAGCATCTTTTTTTGGGGAGAAATGCGCTGTAGTCACTAAGAATACACTGATCCCGACCACTAGGATTACTCTTCTGCTGCTGGTATAGATCATGCCTTCCCTGCCCAATGTATGGTTGAAGGTGATTAATTCCTGTTCATCACCATTTGAGTGACAGTGAATGATAGTTGAGAAGTGAGCTCTCTTCCAAGCATTCATGCCTTGTTTACTGTCCTTGAAAGTTTACGTTTAGTTGGCCTGAGAGATATAGTTTTAAATATAGTTGAATTTGACATTGATACCTAGTTTGTTTCTTTTTTGTCTATTCCTTCTTCGGTAATGGAATGCAAGAGAAAGAAGAGTTGTGCAGCCCAAGTGCCAAACCCGGTGAAGCCAGTGAGCCGGTGCGGGTAACCAGGTTGCCACAATATTCCAATGACGGCTTGAGAAGTTTGCCCATGTTTGATCAAAAAATGGATGGCAAGCATGGACACAGTTCTTGCTTCTCATATTCTTGATGCCTGCCATGCCTAAAGTGTGTCTTTTCAAGGTTATAGATTTGAGGACGTTAATCATCATGTAAGGGACAGTGTTTCAAGTGCAAAAACATGGGAAGTGAGCTCTGTTCAAGCATATATGTCATATCTATATATAGCTACCTCAGCTTGAACTTGAAACTTAAATCACTTGCTCGTTTCTGTCCTTTCAGTTTTAATTGGCCTGTGGGACAAGTAGTTTTAGAACTAGCTGAATTTTGTCGACCACGACCAGTAAGCATTCAGTCTACCACATGGCTCTCTGAAACAGAGTTAATTGTTGCACCTCGTGATGCAGTGTCGGCTAATCACATATTGTTTGGTTCTACCGTATATAAAATAAAAGTATGATTCAAAAACATGCAGCGAGTTAGCTAGTTTCATTTGTCAAACTTGTATCAGAAATACAGGCTTTCAGCTTAAGCAGTCATACTCTGGCCTCATCCTTTTTCTGTTTCAGAAGATTTCCCCGTTTTTTATTAAGTACAGGTTTACAAGAGTTAGAGCAACACAAGTACGTATTATGATACCTGAACCATGTATTTTTTCCAGAAAGAGGGTACCAGAGTTTGAGGAACAAAATTTAGCAACACAACTAAATGAGAATTTTGCGATTATAGGACTCAAACAAACATGGTTTGCTATTTTGACACTGGACCTACAATTCATAGACACAGATGGACCCGTTTGTCATCCACAAAGGTTGTCAAAATAGCAAATCACGTTTGGAGGGAGTCCTATAATCACAATTTTTTCCAACTAAATTACTGTTTGTTTGCGTAACCCTCTTTGTAACACTGTATAAGGTTGACACTTTCTTAGAGCAGTGTCCCAATCTGAAAACTCCATCACTGCTTGCCATATATTGGTACAATAATGAAAACAGCTAAATTGATTGTGCAACTGAGAATCTTCTGCAGTCATTTGTGCAACGTTCTAGTTATCTTTTACCTCTACTTCTCTCCTAAAAAAGGGGAAAACTGAAACTGTGCCATCAAATACGTTAGATTTTTGCAATTCACCAACAACAGGAGGGACCAATGGCAGATCTCCAGAACTGTAATAAGCTGCAAGTCCAAAATTGTTAAACCAAAAAGAAGGTAATCGATAATCCAGTGGTTGGTATGGACTAAAGAAAGTGAATTCTGATAAAGCCGTCCTAATTATTGTTATAGACACAATGTATGTCACTGTCACACAATGCATCTGCAAAATTGACATGATTATTTAACTCTAATTTTCTTATAAATCACCACTAAAATAGAGCTGTTAGAAAAGTTGGAGAGGCATATACAGAGCTACAGTAGCTGTATATTTGGACAAACAGGGATTTGCTGAACTTCTGAACCTCATTTTTTTTCAAAGGATGGAAAGAGATTTGCTGAAAGATTTATTAGACGATAGAAAAACAAACAGAGTACAAAAGCATCCCAATCATCCAAGAAATGTAAACCTCACTGGTTATGAATAAGATTTATATATAGGTGGATTTCAAGTCCCAGCTGATTACCCCAGCTCTAAACTGCAATTTCCTAAAAAAAAGCTCTAAACTGCAATCGCTGGAGCATGATTTCAGAGGAGAGCGTCCTTTCATCCTTATCAAGTTATCGTCCATCCTCAGACTTCATTACGCAGATCACAACCATACAGCTTTCTGGAGGAAATCATTATCAGTGAGGAAAGGCCAACTGAAGGATAGTATCTGGTACCTCGATTCTTGATACCTACCATGCCTATTGCACGTCTTGATAAAGGTGATGAGTTTGATGATGTTCAATGAGATACAATTTGGAGTGAGTGAAAAATTGGAATAAGAACCGAGGCTTTTCTAGCTCTTTTCAAGAGCATCTATATATAAGCTGCTGGCCTTGAACAGAAAACTTACATAAGTTGGTTGTTTCTGCTTTAACTCCATTTAATGACCATGGAGATAAATGGTCTTTTACAAGTAAACTGTTAACTACATAGAGAAGGATGATTATACGTTCATTTTCTCACATGGCTCCCTTGCACGTTTTTTTAAGATTCTATTTTCATCTAACTGATACTTTTTTCCTAAAACATGTACAAATTACAATATGTTATCGATTTTTTAAGTGCTGCTTCTGCTTAAGTCATTTTTCAAATCTCAAACATATAGTTTGGAAACTGCAACAGTGTAGTAAACTGTGGTGATTTCATAATCCAGTGGCCGATATGGACCAATTCAAGTGAATGTTATAGTAATTTGCAACATACTATGAGCTGTCCTTAATCCTTATGAATACAATCTATGTCATTGTCTAAAATTGACATGTTATAAACATCAATCTTTCTGATAAGCCGCCGATAAATAGAGCCCAAACTGTCCGAAGAGTAGGAAAAACTGTAAGTTTATCCCTTGTAAACTGTTATAAACTACAGCTATAAACTATCAATGGAAAAACTGTAAGTTTAGCCCTTGTAAACTGTAAGAGAAGGATGATTATATGTCCAAACTGTTATAAACTGCAAGTTTAGCCCAAACTGTTAACTACAGCTATATATTTGGAGAAAAGGGATTTGCTAAACTTCTAGCAACCCTATTCATGCTGGTTCTGAACATTTTCAATATAGGCAGATCTTTGCGATGTGGCTGACTATCAATGGCTGTAAATTCCACTGAAGAACTAGTTAATAGATGAGAATCCCGTTAATCTGATCATCCATTCCATGAGAATTCATTATGTAGAGCTCAGCTAAATT
Organism: Cenchrus fungigraminus; assembly: GCA_036936925.1. Lineage (NCBI taxonomy): Eukaryota > Viridiplantae > Streptophyta > Magnoliopsida > Poales > Poaceae > Cenchrus > Cenchrus fungigraminus. The sequence goes on from CM072774.1 coordinate 19,641,368, forward strand.
GCTGGTAACTACAAATCGCTATTGGTAACGAAGAGCCAGTGCGATAGTAACATCTGCTACAATGGTTCTTGGTACCTACCATGCCTATTGTACACCTTATTAAAGGTGATGAATTTAATTATGTTCGATGTCGTGTCCAAGACGGAAACAACTAGGTGAGAATGAAAATTGGGATCACAAGCAGAATATACCAATATATAAGGGAGGGCCAAGAATAGTGAACTTACACCGTACCATTCAATGGCCATAGGTGCAAATTTATTTTGGACAAGTTGTTGCTAACTACATTGTTGAGGATAATTGAGCGTTCAGTTCCGTCACATGGTTTTAAAGATTCTGCTTGCGTATAACTAATTGATTTTTTTCTAAGACATTTATGTACAATATATATGTTTTCCTCTGGTGGTACACTCCATAAAATCTACACGAATATTAATGCAAAGAAGTTATTAATTTTAATTTATTTTGTTCTAGGCCTTGTCTGGACCCGGCCCTATCCATGCCTGGACCCAAACCAAGTCCGACGCAGTCCACCAGAAAATCTCTAGACCTATCTAGTTCTGGTTCGTGCGATTCATGTTTTTATTTTGGACTGCGTGTGGAAGTTTGCAAGGCAATCGTGTTCAACTGCAAATTCACATGTTCAGTGCATAAAAACAATGGACTGAGAATGCATCCATTGTATAATACTACTCCGACTTGTATTTGTTCATATACTGATCCTATTTCAAATATTGTTCCCTTGATCGTTTCGTTGTTGATCCTGGTGATGATTATTAGTTAGATGGACAACAAATGGCGCTTGCGCCAGAGAACAATTGAACAGACTTGCCGTGGATCACCACTGTACCGTCATCGCTCATGCCTGTCGGAGGCTCTCTTAGTCCAGTCGAGCGCTTTGGGTGAGAGAGGGGTGGGCCTCCTGAGGAGTGCCATGGCTTCGCAGTTCACGGGGAAAGAAAGGAGCCACAAGCGCCGCCAACACCCACCCAGCGCAAGAAGTGGATCAAGCCTCATAGGCAGGGGCGGCAGGCAGGGCTGGGCCAAGTCTAAATAATGAATGAATGAATGAATGAATTAATTAATTACTAGCTTGCTTTAAAAATCATGCAAATTTTTGAAAGGGTCTACCGGAGCAGAACTCTTAATTTTTTGAGCACTTTTTCTGCCTAACTTGGTTTCTACATTATCTGAAACATATAATCTGGAAAATACGGCAAGTTACCTCGACCAGTACTGAAACTTGTATAGTTCAATACAGTAACTAAATCCTTATTTTGTCTCACAACAAAACTCTGTTTTCTGTAAGTATCCTGTCGCAAATGTCTGTGAAACTCAGTATGCATACTAGCAAAGAGATATATAAGCTAAATTAAGAAGTGATAATAATCTCCATGAAACCATGTTTAGCATGCAGCAACATCACCATGACAACCATCAAACATATGTTTTTGCTTGGATGTGGAGATCTTGCTGCAGAACACAAGAAACATTTTGCAACCCAAACGGAAAGCCCTTGATGACTACAGTTGCCCTATCTGTACCAGCAATGTGGAGGAGACGTCCAACCATTTGTTCTTCACATGCTTAATCTGGAAAGTCACTGCTTACCAGATATATGTATAATAATAAATACAGCTAAACAATTATTCAACTGCAAAATTTCAGCAGTCATTTGTGCAACGTTTTAGTTATCTTCTACCTCTGCTTCTCTCCTGAAGAAAAACAAGGGGAAACTGAAATTGTGCCCTCAATACGTTTGTTTTTTGCGATTTATCAACAACAGGAGGAACGAATGGCAGATCTTCAGAATTGTAATAATCTGCAAATCTAAAATTGTTAAGGCAAGAAGACGGTGATTGATAATCCGAAGTGGATGATCTGAACGAATTTGCAACATACTATGAGCTGTCCTTATTATTGTTATAGATACAATGTATGTCACTGTCATACAAGCCATCAAATGGGCATGCATCTGCAAAATTGTCATGATTGCTAAAGTGGAGCCCAAATTTTACAGAACGACAGCAGCTGTATATTTGTACAGACATGGATTTACTAAACTTCTGAACCTCACCTTTTTTGAAAGGATGGAAAGAGATTTGCCGCCAGTGTTATTAGATGATAACAAAAAAAACAGAGTACAAGGAACCCGCTCGTCCAATACTTCTGAGTGTCGCTGGTTATGAATAATTTCATATAGGTGGATGTTCAAGATACAGCTCACTATCCTCAGCTGTAAAATGACTGTTGAGCATAATTTCAGCCTTCTGTTCCACTCCATCAGAATTCATTACGCAGATCTCGGCCAAATACCTCTCAAGAGGAAATCATTATCAGTGAGGAAAGGCAAATAGGATCCTAGTATCTGGTACCACGATTCATGACACCTACCATGCCTATTGTACGCCTGATAAAGATGATGCGTTTGATGATATTCAATGCGTTACAATTTTGTGTATGTGAATATTGGGATTGGAACCGAGACTTTTCTAGCACTTTTATAAGCCACTGGCCTTGAACAGCAAACTTACAGTAGGTTGTTTCTGCTTTAACTCCATTTAATGGCCATGGAGATAAATATTCTTTTACAAGTAAACTGTTACCTACATAGAGAAAGATGATTATATATTCATTTTGTCACATGGCTCCATTGCACTGTTTTATGATTCCGCTTGAATATAACTGATACTATTTTTCCTTAAAACATGTACAATAAGTTCGATTTTTAGTGCTGCTTCTGCCTAAGTCGGTTTACAAATCTGAAACATATAGTTTGGAAAATTGCAGCAAGTTAGCTCGACCAGTGTTAGCTGTGGTGATTTCATAATCCAGTGGTCGATATGGACCTATTCGGGCGAGTGTTATAGTAATTTGCAACATACTATGAGCTGTTTTTAATCCATGAATACTGTCTATGTCATTGTCTTACAAGGCATCAAATAAGCATGCATCAGTGTAAAATTGAAATGAGTTATAAACATCAGTGTTTCTGATAAACCACCGAAAAATAAAGCCCAAACTGTCCGAAGAGTTGGAGCATATACGTACAGCGCTACAGCAGCTGTATATTTGGACAAAGGGGATTTGCTAAACTTCTAATGACCCTATCCATGCTGGTTCTACACACTTTCATATAGGCAGATCTTTACGATGTAGCTGACTATCCATGGCTGTAAATTTAATCACAGAATAACAAGTTAATAGATGAGAATCCTTCAATCTGGTGTCCCATTCCTTCAGAATTCATTACGTCGAGCTCAGCTAAATTGCTGATGACTACAAACGGTTATTGGTAATGAAGGGCCAGTGCAATAGCAACATCTGCTACAATGATCCTTGATACCTGCCATGCCTATTTTACGCCTTGTTCAAGGTGATGAGTTTGATTGTGGTGTCCAGAACCGGAAACAACTAGCGAGAATGAAAATTGGGATCACAAGCAGAATATCAATATATAAGCGATGGGCCGAGTTGTTACTAGCTACATTGATATTGTTTCCGGTGCAGATTAATCTTGGACAAGTTGTTACTTGCTACATTGATATTGTTGAGGATGATAAAGCGTTCAGTTTCCCACATGGCTCTTTGCAACACTGAGAACTGCACTGTCTTAATAAAGATTTTGCTTGCGTATAATTGATTGATTCTTTTTGTTCCTTCAGACATGTACAATATGTTATTAATTTTGTAGTACCTAACTCGGTTCTTACAATATCTGAAACATATATATAGTCTGGAAAATACAGCAATGTAGCTCGACTAGTGAAACTTGTATAGTCAATGCAGAGGAGCAAGTACTAACTACTACGTCTTTATTTTGTCTCACAACAAAACTCTGTTTTCTGTAAGTATTTTGCAAAAAATCAGTGAAACTCAGTATGCATACTCGCAAAGAGTTATATAAGCTACATTAAGAAGTGATGATAATCTCCATGAAAACCATGTTTAGCATGCAGCAACATCACCATGAAAACCATCACATCAGAATACCGAAGGACTGTAAAAATGGTAGGATCTCCAATGAAATACAAAGCACCAAGAAAGATAACTGATTTTACATCGGAATAGAAAAGCATGCAACGTTTGCTTTTGCTTTTTGTTGGCATTCCCCTACCCTCCAGTAAGAAAGTAACCTATGGGATACATCGGAGTTTTGCCTTTGTAGTTTATTTTGGAATTTGGCTCATGCTGTTTCGCTGAAGGATGGTACTAAAAAAAGAGATTTTGGCAGGTTCGTCCAGCTTTCAACAGCTTTCAACAGGCTCATGGTAATAAGAAGGAATATTTGTCACTAATAGAAGGCCGAATGTGGTTATGGTTCTGCTGCAAGTATTCCTATTTTGAAGCCGGTACCGTCCCCAAGGAGAGTCCGTGCGCCTCTGAGGTCATCCTGGAAGGGGCCACTGCCGCCTCGGCGGATCACGCCGCCGGCAACCTTAGGGGACTTCATGCCGGCGCTGACGGCACGAACGAGGAGCGGTCACAGCGGTGATCCGCTTTCCACGGGGTTCCAATTTTTGAATTGCAACTCGGCTGAGACTCTTGGACCGGTTGGGCCGGACCGGTTTTTTCCTGACTCAGGCTCGGGCACACCAGGCCGAGAGTGCCACACGTTCGCCGCCGCCGACCTGAGAGCCGGGAAACCAAAACGAAGGCTCGTCAACCCTAGCCTTTTCCACGCGCCGCCGCTCTCCTACGCCGAAGCTCTGATGGCGGGTGGTCATGGCAGATTCCGTGGATGCCAAGGACCTGGCCGCGATGTTCCTGTTGATCAGCGCCGTGGTAGGGGAAGGGGAACAGTAGCTGCATCTTCTGGGGCTGCCGACGGAAGGGGGGATCCCCTCCCTGTTGGAGGGTGTGGAGGTCATGGGGGAGCTGCCCCCGCTGGTGGTCGCGGCCCTGTTGCTGGTCGCGGTGGGGGGGGGGGCTAACCCCATTGCTGGCCGCGGTGCTGCTGGTGGCCGCGGCGTACCTGCTGGTGGTCGTGGACGGGGCCGTCACAAGCCGGGGCCAGAAGCTGAAGGATCACAAGCAGCGCAGGGCGAGGGTGGTGTTCAGCGACAAGGCCGTGGTCGTCCCGCCATTGATCAAGTTGCTGACTCTGAACCCTCGGAGCTTGTGGCTGAGGACGACCAAGGCAAGCAGAAGAGGAAGCGGAAGGACAAGGAGAAGCTGGAGTGCTCCATCTGTACTGAGGATCATTACACGAACCACTGCCCGCTACTCCGAGGTCCGAAGCCAACTGTAGCTTTCTGTGGTGCGGCAGAGGATGGTATGGGTTTTTTCCAGATCCAGGCTGCGAGGAGTAACCAAATTGTTAACCCTGCTCAAGTATCTTGTGCTGCCCTCGTCACTGTCGAAACGGGGGAAGTTACTGCTCAGCTGATTAGATCAGAGCTAGCGAGGATTATTCCGGTTTGCTGGGAATGGGAGGTTCAGGATTTTGGGACCAAAACTTTTATAGTACCGTTCCCGAGCAAAGAGGAATTGGAACGGATGATTGCAATCCATACAATCACCACCAGGAATAAGGAGGGCACAATAATTTTTGATGAATTTGTTGATGATATCCAGCCAATCAAAGTGTTGGAGCAAGTCTGGGTGACTGTCACCAAGGTACCTCGTGCTCTTTGTTCTTTTCTTCCTCTGTGGGCAGTTGGGTCCATTATTGGGGCCACTCAAAAGGTTGACATGGTGCACCTGCGAGCAACTGGCTAGGTCAGAATCCTTGTGGCGGTTTTTGAGGTCAAAAAAATTCCTAAGTTCGCTGATGTTTGTGTTGGATGCAATGTATACAGTCTCTTTTTTGCACCTGATGAAGCAGCACAGCTTGTTGATTTCAATCCAGAGGAGGATGATTTGTTGGGTGATGACGGTGGCAACGGGAAAGAGAAGGATCTGGATGACCCAGACCATGAGATGGGCGAGGCAGATTCGGAGAAGGATGATCCCTCTGCGGATAATCCACAGCTTCCCCCACAGCGCCCGCACACTTTAAATCAGCAGCAAGCCTCCCTTTTAGTGGAGGCGTTGGATTTGGCCTGTGACAAACTGTTCAATGAGATCAGTATCAAAGCCATGCTAGACCATGATGACGGGACCTTAACGAAGAAGTTGACCCCTCTGACAGAAGAAGAGTTGGCAACATATAATACTCTTGTGGATTCACCTGATAAAATCCATCCTTCTTCTGTGTTTTTCCCGCCGTCGCCAGAGTCTCCGGCAGGTGATGTTTCAGCTAATGTTATTTCTATTCAGCATAGTGCGAACGACGTCGCCGGGAGCCAGCCAAGTGCGGGGGGCTCTACATCGCCCACTGCCCCCTCACTCCCTCCGTCCCCGACCCTGGAGGACGCCACAGCTACGTCTGCTGCTGTGGGTACTCCTTCGGCCGAGGGTCCTTCACCACCTGCACCCTCGGCTGGCGGGGTTCCCATAGCCACCCAGCAGGAGGGGCGTGAGGGGAGCCCGTCACTCCCTCCGCCCCCGACACTGGAGGACTCTACGTTTTCCGCTATGGACACTCCTCCGGCCGGGGGGACTACATCGCCTGCACCCTTGGCCGGCGGGGACCCCACAGCCGCCCTGCAGGAGCTATGCGAGGGGAGCCCAGCTTCGACTTTGGCTCCCCCGCTTGTACTTCTGCCGCGGACAGTGGCAGAGGTTATCACCCCGCCACTGACCGTCAGCCCTACGGGGCCATCGACTGCATCGCCTAAGTCTACTTCGCCAACAACTTTGCCGGAGATCGTGGGGGATGCCCTGTCGACCACACCTGAGCTGGTGGTGACTGTGGGGGCGGCTGTAAAGCCAACCAGCACCACGGTAAGGGGGCCATCATCCATTCTAGCAGGCGATCCTGTCCTGCCAGTCCCCTCGGTGGTGGACGATTAGTCCGCTGGTGACTCTGTGGGAGAGGAGATCCCTGTTCCTACTACTACTACATTTGCTGAGGCGGCAGTCGTATCTACAAAGCGTCTGCGCCGAAGCAAAAGAGCAGCTGCGGTAGCGGACATGCACACCCTACACAAGGTGAAGTTAATGGCGGAGAAAAAGAACCTCGAATCCAAAGGTATTTCTTTTTCTAGCTTTTCAGATTCTCAAGTTATGTCAAACCTTGGTAGGATAGGCATCAACCTAGGATCCTCAGATGTAACTGTTATTAAGAACTTAGAGGTTGATAGACTGGTGCTTAGGGCAAAACAAAAGAAATTAAATTCTAAAGCCAGAACCGTGGATTCTGATGATGAGCGGGAGGAAAGACTTGAAGCCGTTCTCAACCACGTCTGTGGAGATCTAAATGAGAACGTGCTGGATACGGAGAAGGATCACATTATAGATCTCTCTCCTATCCGTCGCAAGAAAAAAATCTAATAATGCCAAAAATCTGAAAAAAGGCAAACTCCCCAAGAAACCAAAAACCCCCTCAAAGATAATTCTAAAATGAAAGGGGTGTTCTGGAATAGCAGAGGTCTGGGAGACTTGGCTAAACATAGGTTCTTGGTGGAACTAGTGAAGGAGGAGCAAATAAATTTTATAGCTATCTCTGGAACTGGTAGAGATTCTTTTGCAGATCATGTCCTCAAAAATCTATGTGCAGGACATGATTTCTTGTGGCATACTATGGCGCCACATGGTAGGTCAGGCGGCCTCCTGCTGGGGGTTGACCTCAGCATTTTTGACATTGGAGCCATTGATGAGGGGGATTTCTATGTGAAATTTACCCTCAGATATAAAACAAATGGCTTCAAATTTGTGCTTTATTCGGTTTATGGACCAGTACAATCACAAAACAAAAATGCTTTCCTCTCAGAATTGGCTAACACCTGCTCTAAGGAATCTCTCCCTTATATCATAGGGGGGGATTTTAATATAATGAGAAGACCAGAGGATAAAAGTTCAGGGGTTTTCGACCCCAAATGGCCTAATCTTTTTAATGCTGTCATTGAATCGCTTGATCTTAGAGAGATTGTTATGACAGGTCGCCAATATACTTGGGCAGGGCCGGGTGACCACCCCACTTTTGAGAAACTAGATAGAGTCCTGGTCAGTACGGAATGGGAAATTCAATTCCCTTTGACTTCGGTCAAACCCAGGGATAGGAATATCTCCGACCATACTCCCCTAGTTGTTAACACCGGAGCCTCCACCCACCAAACCGGAGACCGACCTTTCAAGTTTGAGAGGGGTTGGCTACTACGGGACGAATTTTATGACATGGTTGCAAATATTTGGCAATCTGAAACAGAGGGCTCCACCCCTCTTGAACGTTGGCAAGCTAAGATCCGGAGACTTAGACAGCACTTAAGGGGATGGGCCAAACATACAGCAGGGTCCTACAGAAAGGAGAAAAAGATGTTATTATCTCTTTTAGATAATCTTGATAAGAAGGCTGAAAGTGGCCATTTATCTGATCAAGACATCAATCTCAAGCATTATCTAAAGGAACGTCTAGTTTCTCTGCTGAGGGAAGAGGAATTAAAATGGTACGAGAGAGCCAAAGTTAAAACCTTATTGGAAGGTGATGCTAACACTAGGTTCTTTCACCTGGTTGCTAATGGCAAACATCGTAAACAACATATCTTTAAACTTGAGAATGATCAAGGTGTTGTTGTTGGAGATGATTGCCTGAAAAGCCATATCACTAATTACTATAAAAACCTTTTTGGGACACCTGAGGCCTCTGGTACCTCCTTAATGGAAGATCAAATCCTTGATATTCCGCAGGTAACACAAGAGGAAAATGATATTCTCATAGGCCCTTTCACCGAATCTGAGGTGAGAGCTGCAGTCTTCCAAATGGAACATAATAAAGCTCCAGGCTCGGATGGATTTCCTGCTGAATTCTACCAAGTCTTTTGGGGGATTATTAAAGATGATCTACTACGTCTCTTTTCTGATCTTCATAGGGAGACTCTAGATCTGTATAGTCTGAATTTTGGAATTATTACGTTAATTCCTAAGACTCAAAATGCGACCAAAATCCAGCAATATAGACCAATTTGTGTCCTTAATGTTAGCTTCAAGATCTTCACAAAGGTGGGGACAAACAGGCTTAACATTGTAGCCAAGAAGGTGGTGAGCCCGACACAGACTGCCTTTATGCCTGGCAGGAATATCATGGAGGGAGTAGTTATACTACACGAAACTATCCATGAGCTTCATACTAAAAAAAGGGATGGAGTCATCTTCAAAATTGATTTTGAAAAGGCATACGACAAAGTTAAGTGGTCCTTCCTGCAACAAACCTTACGTATGAAAGGCTTCTCCCCTAAATGGTGTCGATGGGTTGAGAGTATGGTTACTGGTGGAAGTGTTGGGATTAAAATAAATGATGAAATAAGTCCCTACTTCCAAACCAAACGTGGACTCAGGCAGGGTGATCCAATGTCACCAATCTTATTCAACATCGTTGCTGATATGCTAGCTCTTCTTATTAATAGAGCAAAAGCCGATGGCCAAATAAGAGGAGTCCTTCCCCATCTCATTGATGATGGTTTGTCAATTCTACAATATGCAGATGACACCATTATCTTTATTGACCATGACCCTGAGCAAGCAAAGAATCTAAAACTTTTGCTATGCGCTTTCGAGCAACTATCTGGGCTTAAGATTAATTTCCATAAGAGTGAAATCTTTTGCTTTGGTACAGCTAAAGAGATGGAGGAATTTTATACTTCTCTCTTCGGTTGTAATGCAGGGGAATACCCATTCAGATATTTAGGGATTCCAATGCACCATAGACAACTCTTGAACTCTGAATGGAGAAAGGTTGAAGAACGCTTCGAGCAGAAATTATCCTGCTGGAAGGCAAAGTACCTATCTTACGGGGGAAAACTTGTCCTACTCAACTCTGTCTTAAGCAGCCTACCCATGTTTATGATGTCCTTTTTTGAACTACCTAAAGGGGTTCTCAAAAACCTAGATCATTTTAGATCAAGGTTCTTTTGGCAAGGATCTTCAGAGAAACATAGATACCGATTAGCCAAATGGGACATCTTATGTCGTCCAAAAGACGAAGGGGGTCTAGGTATCCTTGATTTGCAACTACAAAATAAATGCCTTCTCGCTAAGTGGCTAGTTAATTTACTAAACACAAATGTGGTATGGCAATCGTTGCTACGGAATAAATACCTAAGATCAAAATCTTTATCTCAGGTGACAGCCAAACCTAATGACTCCCATTTTTGGAGAGGCCTCGTGCATATTAAGGATGAGGTGCTAACTAAAGGTACCTTCGACGTCAAAGATGGGACCAATACAAGGTTCTGGGATGATACTTGGGTAGGAGATAAGCCTCTCAAAGTTAAATATCCAAACTTATATAATATAGTGAGAGATCCTCACGCAACTGTATCCAAAGTAATGGCCACAAGCCCTCTCAATATCTCTTTCAGAAGGGCTTTGGTGGACAACAAACTTAGAGAATGGCTTAATTTAGTAGCAAGGATCTCACATGTTCAACTGGTGGAAGGTTCTGATTATTTTAAATGGAACCTAACCAAATCCGGAGTATATACTGTCCGGTCACTGTATCGCCATCTCATTGATACACATCCACCTTTTCGTCATGGGAGGATCTGGAAGATGAGAATTCCTCTAAAAATAAAGATCTTTCTTTGGTTACTACAAAGGGGGGTTGTCCTGACCAAAGACAACCTGGCTAGGAAAAATTGGAAAGGAAGTCAGCAATGTATTAGTTGCAATAGGAATGAGAATATCCAACACCTCTTCCTTGACTGCCCCTTTGCTAAAACGATTTGGAGAATCATCTTTTTTGCTACTAATCTGAACCAACCTAGATCTATCAGCCATATGTTTGGTACATGGCTGAACAACCAACATAAAAAGATAAAAGGTTTAATCTGGGTTGGTACAGCTGCGTTGTGCTGGGCTATTTGGCGTTGCCGGAATGATGTGATTTTTAAGAAAATGAAAACTAACTCTATTATGCAGGTTATTTTCAGGAGAGCATACTGGCTACGCTCTTGGGCCCACTTACAGCGTGACGAGCAAGCAAAGGATGCCCTCACTCTAATGAGCAAGAAATTAGAGATTATTGCTTTAGAGATCTCAAATAGGGGGTGGAAGCACGTTTATCGTTTGCTTTAGTCTTTTTATCTTTTAAAGACTTTGGTTCGGTTTCAATTCTCCAAGAATGCTTTGTAATAATTGGCTGTGTACATCTCTGATGTAGAGGCCGGATTTTGTAATCCTTTATCTAAAAAAAAAGTATTCCTCATGCTTTCCATTCCCAACGTATGCCTATGTCATGGCTGGGTTCTACAATATATGAAGCAAGTTAATTTGATTTGTCAAAGTTGTACCATCAATATACAGAGGCCTAAGGCCTAATAGTAGGGATGAAAACAGATCGGATACGGACGGATACTGCGGATACAGATACAAATATTTTTTCTTTCTCGGACTGAATTCTCGGATCGAATACGGATACGGACAGTATATTTTTTGTCGAATAGTAATATTCATCATATTTGGATCATAGAAATTCAACTTTGAATTTCCGGATACTAATGCGGTACGGATAGTTACAGATATTAAATGTTCGGATTCGAATACGGTCTTACCATTTGAGTGTCTGACCCTTTCGGTCGGTCGGTCGGACGGATAATAGCCGTACCACTTTCATCCCTACCTAATAGTAATTTTCTGTTCGTATCATATGCCCTGTTTCACAATACTCTGTTTTGGGTTCAGAGGAACCCAAGAAGCGTTCTCTCACCTCTTAAGATTTTTTAAAAGAGTTTGTTTGCAAATAAAGATGTAGAACCATAAAAATGCACTGCTGGAAACCCCTATTATTTTAACACTAACATATAGGTTGAACTTTCCTTAGCACTGCTGCCCCATCTAAATTTCTTGTACATCTACGTCTTGAAGAAATGGGGAGAAAACTGACTCGGTTTTCCATGGCTCACATTTCTATTAGTATACAGTACATGCCACTGTTATTAGATGCACTTTATGGGCATGCCTCGGTGTAGAATATACATGATTTATGAGGTAAATTTCGCCTGATAAACCATCTCTAAAATGGACTAAAATTTTTACATGCCACTGACCTCACTACAGAAACGCCAGACTGTGCATAGCTTCAGCTTGATCTTTCCAGTTCAGATAACTCACTATTCTTGATACCTTCCATGCCTAGTGCACCTTGTTACGGTGGAGTTTTTTTTGAAGTAAACTTACGGTGGAGTTTGAGGAGCTTCAATATCATGTCCTAGCTAGGAAGCATTATGAGTGAACGACAATTGGGAACACTGAGAGCTATACAGCTTTCTTCAAGTATATGTATTTATAAACACTGGGCCGTAAACAACTTACAGCACTTGGTTAATTCTTCTTTAACGCCATTCGATTGACCATACACACAAAAATATGAAAAATTGTATTTTGGGCAAGTAAATTTGTCCTTGGGTACGTGTAGTATATGCAGTCAGTTTTCCCACGTCTCGCCGGGACATGGTGAATTGCACTTTCAGTGACTCACTTTGTACTGGCTGTTTTTTTTTTTTGCATTTTTGCGACGAGTAATTTAATGATTTTCTCAGTACTGAGTTCGGCCTAATTTTAGTTCTAAAATATATGAAAGAAGTAAATTAGAAAAATGCAGCAAGTTAGCTGGATCTGTGAAACTTAAATAGTCCAATATACAAGAGTTAGAAATCCATGTTTTGTCTCAAAAATCCAATATTTACAAAGAGATGTATTAGCAATCAAATATATTAGTTCTCTGTTGAACCTTGGCAGGCATGAGGCATGACATGCTATATTTAGGCCTAAATTTTGTCTCGCAACTTATTAAGTTTAATTTCCCCGTTAAACAATCACTGAACTGAATGCAAAATTGTGCATGCCCTGACACATTGACTCCTCACTACAAAGTGTAACTGAATTGTGTTTTTTTCTTAGGATACTTACAAATAAAATTTCATTTTTCGAGTACTGCTTCTACCTTACTCGGTTCTACAATATCTGAAATATATAGTTCAGAAAGTTGCAGAAAGTTAGTTGGATCAGTGAAATTAAGATTGTATAGTCCATTAGAAAGGAGCACAGATCAATTAAAACCATTGTTTTGTCTCATATAACTTCTCTGTTTTCTTTAGGGACTTCCTCACAAAAGATTGAGAAACAAACTCACTCGTTCAAATTTCAAAAGGGATGTATGTTTGCTAAAAGATATATCACCTAAACTAGGAACAGTAAATCTTTAGTCTTTGCACACTCGATGTCAAGTTATGATGCAGTCTACCTGGTTCCCTGCATTGCACGAGAAAACTGACTGCGCTCAAATCCGATGGCTCCCTGTTCAGTTTTAGAAGATTTGTAACAGCACATTCATTGTACAACTCTTTGTGTAAAAAAAGGTATTACCTAAACACCTTTGTAACTAGGTATGTCTCCACTGTCACTCACTCGCTCACGATCCCTTTCTGAAAAATTCAAATTACCGAAGGCCAATCTCATGTTTGCTGCTGCAGTGCTCCTACATTGTCCTTTTAGAGTTTTATTGGGCTTATTAAAAAGGCCCCATTCTTACTCTTAGAGCAGAGCAAAAGATGTAGCAAAACGTTTATACAGCACTGGTTTCTGTAAAAAAAAAAGAAAAAAACTAGACCGGTGGAGTAAGACCGCCCCACAGGTTTTCATTAAGAAGAAGGAACGTGGCCTACGAACCAAACATGGGAAAATTAGATTTGTACCATTAAAAGATCTGCACTTTAGAAAGATAACATCGAAAGTTTGGCCTTGAGAATTCTACCATCCAAAGGTCCCTCCGTTGTGGATTTTTACCCTTCACGTTAACTGGACTGCTGAATAAAAAACTCTTGTAATATTTTCTTTTCTTGTATGTGCAGCAACATGTTCCTTGGATTACCTAATTTGTCTCTCTCAGGAAAAATAAATCTGAATCAGCTGAGGCATCCAAAACAATTGTTGAACCCTGCTCTGCAATGCCTCATCCAAGTCCAGGGGCAACAACTAGAAGGATGGCTTCTCTTTCTCCAACCAGCCCAGGTGTAACAACTAGAAGAATGGCTGCTGTCTCATCTAGAGGAATCAACCGTAGGCTCATCATTGAGTAGATAAATCACTATATCTTAGTGTTGTGAAATATGATCTTTTGTGGGCAACGAACTATGGTTGTTGGGATCTATGTCATATACTTAGCTGTGAACTCCTAATGTGATGTTGTATCTATGTAAGAGTACGTGTTATATATCTTGCTAGAATGGGTGTTGAAGGGCTGCTCCCAAACGTTCTTTTTTTCATGAAGTTGACGTCCAGTTAACGGCAATGCTAAAAATCAATAACTGAGTAACCTTTCAATGGTAGATAAATCTCGATCTTTCAATGGTATTTTTCTAAAGTGCAGATCTTTTAATGATACAAATCTAATTTTCCCATCGAACATGGGTCTCCTGTTTACGAGACCATACCTCAGCCCCTCTAACCAACTAGGCTAGAGGAACTTTGGTTGGTTTCTGTTTTTGAACACTAAAAAACGAGACGTTAACTTTATGGTCCTATTACAACACCAACCACCACCAGCATCAGATTTCTTGATGTCGGCAGAATTGTTGTATTTCTCAGCCATCCCATTCTGAGCTATCTCTTGCGATTTGTCTGCCGGACATAGGATCTTCCAGTGTTCCTAGTTTTGCACAAACTCTGTTGTTTCATGGACCCAACTCGCTACATTTCAGTGGTGTCTATTCTGAATCGAAAACCCAAACCATTTATCAATCTCCAGAGCCCGTACAGGACAGCTGCTGTTATATTCTTGATGCCCACCATGCCAAAAGTACACTGAGAAGCATTTTAAATTTTAAGAGCGAATGACTGATATTTTTGAAGGGGCTGCGGCAGCTAAGAAGTCCGTCTGAAAATATTTATATTACCAAGTTAGCCAACTTAATAAATGGAATTAATAAAGTAGAAACAATACCACTCTTGGGCTGTAGTTTCTGCTTTAACTCAATTTATTTTGCCATAGACAAAGTACCATATAGTGGCGAGCAACCTGTATATGTAGTCTGATACTCGAACCTCGCTCTGTGTTTTCAAGAGATGTGTGTTCTCAAAAAGATATATCAGTTTTGAATATTGAGCCATGAAAGGATGAAAAATGAAATCAGAGTTCACTGTTCACAGCTACATATACGATGTGAGTGACGCCCAATGCAATCAAATACTGTAGAATTTGAAACGTGTGCATTGCATGCCACATCTGTCCAAAACTCAGTACCGAATTTAGCATGCCATGACACATTGACTAGAGACCTTTTACCACGAAAATGATCAGTCAGATCGATACTCACCACGCATGAATATAATCAAATTTGAACGGGCTTAAAATTCCAAATTACAATCGATCGGACACTAGAGCTTCC
This sequence comes from Cenchrus fungigraminus, assembly GCA_036936925.1. NCBI lineage: Eukaryota > Viridiplantae > Streptophyta > Magnoliopsida > Poales > Poaceae > Cenchrus > Cenchrus fungigraminus. The sequence continues at coordinate 19,656,793 of CM072774.1, forward strand.
TCTTTTAAAATCAAACGGATTAGGTTTGATAGAGGAGGAGAATACCTCTCTGCTGAATTTTCTGAATATTGTGCGGAGCATGGATTATCCATGAAACGCTCCTTACTCACCCCAATCAAATGGAGTGGCTGAATGTACCAACATGTAAGGAAAGAAAGTTGGGACCTAAAACTGTTGACTGTATTTTTCTGGGATATGCACATAATAGTGCAGCTTATAGATTTTTAGTAATCAGATCTGAGGTCGTTGGTGTGCATGTCAATAATGTAATTGAATCTTGTGATGCAACCCTTTTTGAGGACGTTTTTCCAATGAAGAGTAGTAGTTCGTCTTCTAGTTCGCAAAGTGCTAAAATTATTTCTGATTCTCCTAAACTTACTAATCAACCAAATGAGGAGAATGACAGTACAGAACCTCCTCAGAGGAGTAAGAGGCAAAGGGTTGAGAAATCCTTTGGAGATGATTTTACTGTGTATCTCGTGGATGACACACCTAAAACCCTTTCAGAGGCATATGCATCGACAGATGTAGAGTACTGGAAGGAGGCTGTTCACAGCGAAATGCAGTCCATCATGTCAAATGAGACATGGGAGATGTGACTATCCTGTTGGGTGAAACAAATTGGGTGCAAATGGATCTTTAAGAAAAAGCTCAAACCTGATGGAACCATAGATAAATTTAAAGCTAGGCTTGTGGCTAAAGGTTTTACACAAAAGAAAAATGAGGAATTCTTTGATACATATTCACCTGTCACTAGAATAACCACGATACGCATGCTTGTTGCCCTGGCTGCATCATATGGGTTTCACATTCCATTACGTGAAAAACTCACTTTGGTAACGGGCATAGATTGCTTTTAGTAACGGCAAAGCGCCCGTTACCGATCAAGTGTTACAAATGAGCCAAGAAAGGTAACGGGTAGATGCCCGTTACTGATAACACATATTCGTAACGGGCATCAAACAACGACCGTTACCACAACTAGCCACCGGTCACGTGAAATGGCTGTTTCTCTGGGCCCACAGGGAACTTTGGTAACGAGCACCAAAACAGAGCCCGTTACAGTAGCTCAACATCGGAGACGCGTCTATTTCACACGCGTCTCAGCACATCTAGGATTCATAACGGGCATCAAACAACAACCGTTACCACAACTAGTCACCGGTCACGTGAAATGACTGTTTCTCTGGGCCCACAGGGAACTTTGGTAACGGGCACGGAAACAGAGCCCGTTACTGTGAACTCAACATCGGAGACACGTGCTGTGAACCTGTGTCTCCTCTGTCTCGACGAAATGAGACGCATCTGTTTCCACACGCGTCTGCTGTCTCACGACTAAAGGAGACGCGTGCTTTCAACCCGCGTCTCCTCTATCTCGACGAACAGGCCAGGTCCTGGGGCCCACCGGTCAGTACTGGTAACGGGCTTCTACACTGCCCGTTACATCGTTGGCATGTTTGTAACGGGCTTTCCGAATGAAGCCCGTTACTCACTGATCAGTGTTTGTAACGAGTTTTAATTAACGTCCGTTACAGATACGTAGGCCACCCCTACAGTAACCTGCCTGCTTGTCGGCTGCATCCTGGAACCAGCCAGGATTTGGCAGCCATCAGGGGTTGCATCCTGCCATCCTGGAACCAGCCAGGATATGGCAGCCATTACAGCAAGGAGACATCACAAACACATTCTCACATCGCAGATATAGGCAAAGCAAGATCACATTTATAGACAAGCTAGGATCACATCAAGTTTCAAGTTACTCTCATCAGGGCTTGTTTGGATGGAGTCATGAGAAAACTGCCTGAACCAGGTAGCATCTGACCTCAACCAAGCAAGCCAAGCAGGTTTCTCAAGCAACAACACCTGACTAAAGAAGACTGAATGAGTTTGAAGTTTCTGGCTACAATGAACTCACGGTGCACCATTATAGAAGTTGCCCTTTCGGTCGATGGTCTCCTTAAGAATGTACTCGCACAGCATCTCCCGGACACGCTTTAGATCTTCTGTGGAAACATCTACAACAGCTTTGAAATCCTGCAAAATACAATCATTTAAGAGAATACAAGTAGAAATCAGTTTCTAAAATCAGATGGAGAATATGAGCAGAGACAAGGTTGATCATTATTATCTACTTACAGCAACCTTCTTGATGTTAGGTATGTCATCGAGTAGTCTTAACATATGGAATGCCACATGGAATCCACACAAAGAGGACCGCCATGGCTGCTGAGCACACTGCATCGAGGTACCAAAATGACAAGTTAATGCAGTACCAAATAGGTAAGAAGGGACCATAAAAAAACCTCAGTCTTACATCGAGATTTGTTTTGTGCTTGAGTGTGGCTTTTGGCTTTTTTTTCTTTCCTTTCGTCACTCCGTCCTGTGCATGATCACCAAAGGCCCTGCATGATCAGCAATACCGATTAGAAACACTAAGAGATTGAATTTTTGTGAACAAAACCTACAAGATATTGTACCAAAGGCCCTGCATGGTCAGCAATACCGATTAGAAACACTAAGAGATTGAATTTTTGTGAACAAAACCTACAAGATACTGACCAGTCCACAACAGATTTGAGGTCTGAGAACTTTAGCGGGGGATGTTGTTTAGCAGAATCTAGATACCAAACCTCTTTGAACTTCATACAGATGATCACTGTTACCCAGTGGCTAGTGTAGTAGGCACCCACCACGTAGTCGTTGTTCATTGCATTTGTGATTGCTTTGGTAACAAGGCCAGAATGCTGAGAAATATTTGTGGAAGTAATAAAACCTGAATCTAAAAACCCAACACTGATCTGCATCTCCGCTGCCTTGTCCATCATTTTCCTACAAAAAATCAAATTGTTAGCATGCATGAACTTTGTGGTCAAAATTAAAGAAATATCTTTTTAGGTTTTAAGGGACTTACAATGTCCACAAACTCAAGAAGGTAACATCCAGAGAAGCCAGGGTTATAAGGTTATACACGCTACTGAATGCAATGTTTAACATTAAAGCACCACCACCACCTTTAAAGTAGTGTTGATCCACCTTTGCTGGAAAGGCAAGTTTATCCTTACTGTGTTCCATGACGTAAGCATGCAACCTGGCACAATTTGGTCCAGCAGCCTCTAAGTTTGCTTCTGACAACATAGGTGCACCAGGCTTGTATTTTGGTCATTCCTGTTCTGTCCCAATAATATAGTTAAGAATCTCATCTTTAGACAGAGGTTTCCTAGCCTGGTTCCCCTTCTGCAGTGGAGATTGCCTAGGCTCCTCCTCCTGTTGCAGAGACTGCTGTACATGTTGCATCTGCTGTTTAGGGGGAGATTGCCTGCGCTCCTCCTACTGCTACTGGAGAGGCTGCTGTTTCGTCTGTTGCTTATCCTCATGTTGCAGCTGCTGCTTAGGCGGAGTTTGCCTAGGCTCCTCCGGCTATTGTCGACGCTCCTGCTGCATAGTTTTGCTGATCTGCTACTGCTGCTGCTGTTGAGCCTTCTCTTGCTGACACTGAGCTGCAGTACCTCCATCTGATGCTGTACCCCTACTACCTGTTGCGACTTCAGGGTTGGGATGTCTCGTCATGGGTGGTATAAGGATCCTGTCCTTTGGCCATTGGATCCTTTGAACGAGAGCCTCAGCTAGGGTTGCTATGTCACCCCCATCAATTGGTACAGGCAGAGGGTAGTGACCCGTATTGACCCACACATAAGTAGGTTGCACCAGAACATACCCATACTGCACCGGTATTGAATGGCAAGCCTTTTGAAATGGAAAGACTTTCGCTAGTGCGAGCTCCACATTAATCCCGGTGCCATCCAAAAGGCTGCACGCGGTTGGCTCTATCAGCTTATCTATTGTGTCCAGCATAGGTGATCGACTATCACTGTGCACTTGATTCGCTTCGTCCTCGTTGGCATTCCAATGTTCTTGCTCTCTGCCACACGCATCTTCCTCGCTGTCATGTGCATGGTCTTCCTCGCGGTCATGCGCATCTTCTTCCTCGCTGCCATGCACGTCTTCTTCCATGCTGCTACTGACAGGCGCTGGTAATTGGGAAGGAAGAAGTACATTTTTCGATATTTTGATGCCTGATAGTCTTAGAGCATGGACAACTGATTTAAATGTTATGTCCATCATATCATGAGCATCAGACCTCTTGTTCCTCCTCTTCTTCCTGTACAATCCAGCAAATTCTTCACCAAACTCTTTACCCCAGCCAAGTGAACTAGACTCGCCTCGGACCTGACCTCGATGCACTGGAGTCTCAAGTGCTGCGGTGAGGATATCATCCTCCCTAACCCCAGAGAAAGAACCATCGCTACCCTGAGCTGCAAGTGTTTTCACCCTATCTGCTACCCCCACCACCGCAGGGTTACTGAATGTTATGCCCCCGCTTCCTTCACTAGTATTCTTCCTCTTCTTCCCTACCCTTGCCCGCAGATAAGGTCTCGAACGTCCAGGAAATTGGTCCCAAGGGTTCTGTTTTCCTTCTGCAGCTAGCTTTGCATCCTCCTCCTCCCACTCTTTCCTTTTACCACGATAACCTTTTCTGCCCGTCTTGTGTGGCTTATTATGCAATGCTCTCTTTTGTTTCATCTCCTGGCTCAATTACTGAAATGAAGGAGAATTGGTTTCCTGCACAAACATGTCCCAGTCTTGTTGCCGCAAAAAGGCATGCTTCACAAAGGGAGTCTCCTCTTCGCTCACATATTTTTTTCTTAAATGGGTCTTGAACCGCCGTTGCAAGGTTCCAATCTCTGATATAGCTGTCTTAACTGCCTTCTTGCGAACAGATTCTTTCAGATTGGCTGGGTAATCTAGCTTTTCCTCTAAAACTGTGAACAAATGTTCCTTCTCAATTGGTGAGAGATCATCAACCGCCTTGTTGATTGACACCCTCTCCCAAGCAATGAGGCCACAGACCAATACAAATCTATCCCTCGCAGCATCTGGGGTAGGCCAAAAATTGGCATCAAGTCCAGTTGCAGTCAACTTGTCTTCTGGCTATTTGCTTTGTGTCCTTGACCCGCGGGATCGAGTACTACTCGCAGCAGTCGGTGCTGAGTGACCCTGTGAAGAAGGTTCACCGCCGATGGGCTGTGATGGTGCACTGGAGGTAGAGGAGTTTATTGTTGTGGGAGACTGCATAGATGATATGTCAGGTTGTCAGTAGAGCAACATAAGCAAGACTGAAAATCTAAACAAAATTCTTATTAGATAAATTCGTTTTCTCTGACAGGCAATATAGCTGATATTACACTATAAATCATTACAAGTCGTAAATAAAATCAGCATAGACATACACAGTTCATATTTTACTTAATTAGCATACAGGGATAGGTGCTAACCATTTTCACAGGGACACAACAATATGCTTATATATCAAAATAGAGAATAAATTCCTTCAACTGCTTCCTTGTCCAACTTCAGCAGCGATGGATTGTGTGTTCCATGTGTACATGTAACAAGAGGATAAAGAAATCATGACATTATATATGACAGTAGTGAAACAACACTCACAACACATCATGACACCAACAATAACAATATATATGACAGTAGTGAAATAATTAACACTCACAACAAAGCATAGGGCAGTCTAGTTATCACTACATTATAAACCACTGTGATGTAATTCCCACTGACATTATGTAGCCATCAGAATTAAAGTATGCTAACAGGTCCAAAGCATAACTGTCGATCTGGTACATTCAAAGCATAGCAGAACTAAAGTATGCTAACAACCTCAATGCTTTTCATGAATTTACAGTGCAAAAATTGTAGCACCAAGAACATGAAAACGAATTTCAACAGTTCATATAACTTCATCTGTTTGCAACAATTTATTCAAACAGACTTGGAGTAACAAAATCCATCCATCAAATCCACAGTCAATCAATTAAAAATGAACTTTTAAGGCATGTCTCCCTAATCCACCTTGACATGAATATATAGCAGATTGGGTGGACTACATTATAAACCACTGCGATGAAATTCCCACTGACATTATGTGGCCATCAGAATTAAAGTATGCTAACAGATCCAAAGTATAACTGTCGATCTGGTACATTCAAAGCATAGCAGAATTAAAGTATGCTAACATCCTCAATGCTTTTCATGAATTTACAGTACAAAAATTGTAGCACCAGGAACATGAAAATGAATTTCAACAGTTCATATAACTTCATCTGTTAGCAACAATTTATTCAAACAGACTTGGAGCAATAAAATCCATCCATCAAATCCACAGTCAATCAATTAAAAATGAACTATCAAGGCATGTCTCCCTAATCCACATTGACATGAATATATAGTAGATTTGGTGGCCGAGCAGAGAGAGGGCGTTGGGGGTTCAAGCAGGACTAACCTCTGTTGCGAATGAAGTAGTTGTTCTCGTGATGGTCGGAGGGGCTGGATCCACGTCGGCTCGTGGCCTGAGGTGGCCGGCTCGTCGTCATGGCCGGGGATGATGGATCCGCATCAACCGTCTTTAGGTTGGCCGGGAAGCCGTCTGCATGCCAGTAACCGCGTCCTCATCACCGTCGTCACGCAGGGAGCGGTGGGGCTGGAGAAGAGCAGGGTTGCGGCAGGGAGAGAGCGGCGAAGGCGAGCGGGGAGAGAGCGGCGAAGGCGAGCGGGGAGAGTGGCGGCGGCGGTGGGGAGAGTGCGGGTGTTGTGGATCTGTCTAGTGAGGAGCCGAATATGTCCCCTGAGGAACTGCGCGCGTAACTATGTTTAAGGAAATTACTGGCGTGCCCTTGACAGCTCTCTGGTGGAATTGGAATTCCATGGGCATTATAGTCAATATAGGTGGGAAATTTTGAGCAGCCCGCGCACGGTTTGCCTGCTGACGCTGACGCGTGGGCCAGTGTCATTGGCGACGATGGTTAGTGAACCCGCATCGCCTTTGTTGGCAATTGGGTCCGGTGGGCGGGCAGCGGTTATCTTTTTATTTTGGCTGCTGACGCTGACGCGTGGGCCAGCCACTATTTTTTTCGAATGAAACGTGCTTCCCTAAAATATTAGAGCCCATAAAACAGTACCTAAAAAATCATAAAAATACGAACAATTCGTATTTGGACATTTAGTATTTGAATAAAATATCAACAATCACACTTGTGTGCCCAAGATTCTTAGAATTCGTTTTTACATCCCATGTTAATGATGTAATAATTCAAATAACATCTAGTGTGCTCTAAAAAATTTACAAATTGACTTGGCAACATAATTTGGGTACCTAGACTTGTCTTCAAAATTTCAAATGGTTTTGATGAAGGAATAATATACTTATGTTCAAATATCTACATCTCTCACATAGTTTCCTAGAATGTTCCTTGAACATTGAAGTTTTCCACACTTTGCAACATGTTCGAACTCATATGCATTTGAAAACTTAACAAAACCTTGTGTTCACCTTAAGATTACGAAAATGCAAAGTTTCATTACAGGAGGTGTGGAAAATAAATATTATTTATATGTTGTACTTACATAGAACAAGATAAGGCATATAAACATTGTTCAAGAAACGGAATATACACTAAACAATGAAATTAATGAAAACATGGTGATTTTAGAAAACTATAGAAAAAAATAATCAAATCTGGACTAATTATGACGGAGAAATACATGTTACGCGTCCAGAGGTCGAACTCATGACGGATGTGACACTCGACGCTGCAGTAGTGGATGATCTCTGAGGTCTCCGGCCCGTAGCGCCTACATCCCGCTGCCCAAATGCAGACGTGGGGATTCTGGACGGGCAGCAACGGAATGTCATCGTCGCCATCACCAAACCAGTACCACCATGCAATGTTATCGAGATCCCGTTTGACGAGGTAGTGCAGCCGCCGCAGGTTGTGGTTCTTCCACCGCCCGTCAGGGGGCGACGGGCCGCCACTGATTTCCTGGAGTAGTTCCATGGCTTCGGGGTCCGTAGGGTTGCAACGGTACTTCAGCATCGCTAAGAAGTACTTTGCACCCAGAGTCTTCAGCAGCGGCATCTCCGACGAGCTTCAGACCCTTATCGGGATTCCGCCGCCTCATCAACCTCTCCATCCCCTCGAAGCATAATGCCTCCGGATGATTGGCCTCGCGGAAGCGCCGCTCAAAGCACGACCTGACGTAGCGATTCTTGCACACCTGACGAAGATCACGCAGCGACACGTGCAGTAGTACCTCATCGGAGTCGCAGATGCGCCGGAAGGTGCCGCAGATTTTATTACGAAGGTTCAGAAAATGGATGACGGGCTCATCCTTGATGGAGTGGATGATGATCTGGGTGACAAGATCATCTGGCAGCAGCTGCATCAAGCACACCGCGGCCATCAAGGAGAAGGGGAGGAAATAGAAAAGCGACGGGGTTTGGAAATTGAAAGGCGACGAGGGTTGAAGTTGAAGGCGACGAGGGTTGAAGTTGAAGAAGGCGACGAGGCCATCTAAAACAATAAATGGAAATTGAAAAGGCGCCGCAGTATGGCTGCTGTCACTGATGAGTGGGCCCGACATCATTGCCCCTGCCCCTTCACCTTCCCGCGTAATTGAAAGGCGACACGTGGTTTTGGACGGTTTAGCGCCCGAAACGGAACCCGATGCGCAATTGAGTGGCAGTAGTGGAGTAGTGGGTGGGGGCAGAGGCACCGGACGATTCCGCGTCTTGTCAATATGACTCCCCTGCCTCCCCCTGCTTTCCCCTGCTTCTTCCATAACCTTATCTCGCTTCTTCTTCCTCCTCGCGATCCACCACTACAAAATCTTCGGTCACTGAGAGATCACGAAGGAGGAGATGGCATCGAGGGGCCCGCCGTCGGCGAAGTGGGGACGAAGGGAGGACGACGACGACGAAAGCCGCCGTCGGAGGAAGTTGGAGAAGGGGAAGGAGCCGGCGAACAAGGACGCCGACGAGGAACCGTTCTTCGACGACACTAAGTTCGCCGTCGACCTACTCAGGAGCGCGTTCAGAAAGCTTCAAGATGTTGGCGAGGCCTTCGACATCAAGGCACCTCATGAAGTGGACAAGGACCTGAGCGTGAAGGGTCTCGCCTTCAGGATCCACGGGTTGGCTGAGAGGCTCGAGAAGCTCCCCGTGGTCAAGCGGGCTGGCCGCCACTTCGTCTTCGACGACGGCGGCTCCGACGGCGACGACGGCTCTGACGGCAGCCACGGCGGTGACGACGGCTCCGACGGCAGCCACGGCGGCGACGACGGCGGGACTCCGACGGCAGCGACCGACTAATTGATAGACTCCTCTACCAATTAGTAATAATGTGTGTGTGTTTTTGTGTCTTCGTCAGGTTGTTGGACATGAACTGCTTAGTTTGTTTGTCGATCATGAACTGCTTAGTTAATTAGTTTGGTTGTTAGATTTTGTATGTCATGAACTCGATCTAATAGACGCGAGTAGATCCATCCGTGTCTCCTTTAATATGTGTTCTGTTGTGATGAACTGGAGATCTGTTGTGATGAACTGGAGATCTGTTGTGATGAATTAGATCTCAGAGACAATGGATAGTCATTGCCGACGTGGGTTAGCCTGCTGAAACTGACGCTGACGCGTGGGCCAGTGTCATTGGCGACGATGGTTAGTGAACCCGCATCGCCTTTGTTGGCAGTTGGGTCCGGGCGGGCAGGCAATGGTAATCTTTTTTATATTGGCTGCTGACGCTGACGCGTGGGCCTGTCACTATTTTTTTTGGAATGAAACGTGCTTCCCTAAATATTAGAGCCCATAAACAGCACCTAAAAATCATAAAAATACGAACAATTCATATTTGGACATTTAGTATTTGAATAAAATATCAACAGTCACACTTGTGTGCCCAAAATTCTTATATTTCGTTTTTACACCCCATGGTAATTATATAATAATTCTAATAACATCAAATTTGCTCTAAAAAATCTATAAATTGACTTGGCAACATAATTTGGGTACCTAAACTTGTCTTCAAATTTTCAAATGGTATCGATGAAGGAATAATATACTTGTGTACAAATGTCTACATCTCTCACATAGTTTCCTAGAATGTTGCTTGAACATTGAAGTTTTCCACACTTTGCAACATGTTCGAACTCATATGCATTTGAAAACTTAACAAAACCTTGTGTTCACCTTAAGCTTACGAAATGCAAAGTTTCATCACTAATGGTTGTGTAAAACAAATATTATTTATATGTTGTACTTACAAAGAACAAAATAAGGTATATAAACATTATTCAAGAAACAGAGTATACACTAAACAATAAAATTAATGAAAAGATGGCGATTTTAGAAAAATTTAGAAAAAATATCAAATTTGGACTAATTACGACGAAGAAATACTTGTTACAACATTTGATTGCAGATTAAAAGGAGAAATGCGAACTGTTCTTCATTCGAATAGAACTAGGCCCCACAGTCATTAGCAACACGGGACTGATAACCCGTGTCGGCTTTGCTGCTCTTCCAAAATTTTACACAGATAATACGAGCAACATACAAAAGCTAATCCACTACTGATTTCCCATTCCAATACTCCGTTCGAACTTCACCATTTCGCAGCGGAGCCTACAGTCTTCGCTGCAAAACAGAGAAATTCCAGGCCATTCTTTATCCACACCGCAGCAGCCGCCGTTGCCTGCGCACGGCTGATCGCCGTGCACCTGTGCCGGAGGCAGCAGCGGTTCACCCCAAATGCGCCAAGTCGAGGAGTGGATCGCACGCGCGGCCTTCTCGCGCACAGGCAGACACCCCTCGTTGCTCAACCATCTCGACGACGTACTGCCGCCGCCCGCGACCCACCTCATGTACCGCTTCATGGTGTCGTCAGTGGCGGCACCGCCATTGTCCCTGTAGAGCAAGATGGCGTATAGATAGGCCGCCGCATCGTGCCCACCCTCGGCGGCACGCCGGAGATCATTGCATCCCCTGTTTTCCATGAAGACAGCTTTGATCCCGGAGAAGAAGCAAGCCTCCGGATTCCCGAGATCGGTCATCATAGCAAGGAAGGCTTTGTAGGTGGTGGGGTCCCACACCCAAGAAATCTCATCTCTTATCCCCTCTATCGACAAACGCCGGCCAACGTCGCCGTGGCCACACACGCGGCGCATGGTTGAGCAAGTACCGTGTAGGCTGCGGAGGTCAGCCAAGGGCCGCTTCGAGGTCGCACTGACATGCGCCGCAATCTCAATGCGGAGGTCTTGAGGGAGGTCCAGTAGCGATGACGGCTAGTGTCGCCTGCTTCTTCCCGGCATGCTATTCATCTCCGGCCGGGAATGGTGACGATGAGGAGTAGGCTGTTGCTGTTTTTTCGCGGGTAGATGAAGGGGCAGGGGATCTAAATTATTTTGGAAGGAGAAGATATAGGAGATTTGTTTCCAAACACGGTTTAAGTATGCAATGGAGACGACGTTTGGTTAATCCGCGTATCCTTTAATTCTCCATTGTAGACGACGTTTGGCTAATCCGCGTACTATCCTTTAATTCTACATTGGAGACGACATTTGGTTAATCCGCGTATCATTTAATTCTACATTGGAATCACTGCCTCTGCTCTCAGCCATTGACTGGGCAACTATTTCCCCATTGACCGGATCTGGCATCAATTTCTTGGGAACCTTCCCGTTTCCTGTGCTCTTGATCTTATCCCTTCCTCTTTTTTTTGACAACCGATCTTATCCCTTCCTTGTTTTTGCTATAAAAAGGCACCGACGCCTATCGACCCTCCTCACTTGCTTCCTTCTTCTCTAGATCTAGATCTAGCTATGGCACAAAGAATAGATCTTGTAGGGCGCAAGCTTTTGCTTTTCTCTCTTCTTCCTCCTCCTCGTTCTCTCAGTTGCTAGAAGAATTCTTGTGATATGGGTGACTGGGTTGCTCATTCCTCTAGCACAGCTGCTAGAAAAATCCTTGTGATATATCAGTTGTCGGGGGAAGGTAGCCCAGAACCTCCTGGCATCAGGAAGAACAAGCCGACGGAAAGATCAGGTCTGGGGAGAGAAGCCTAGAACTATCCTGCTGTAGCTTTCTCGTCAAACTTGCGCTTCCTTTTGCTTTCCCTCCTCCAGGAGGAGGATTTTTGAAGGGATATGTTTCCACCCTCTGCTGTATCTTTCTCTTGTGCTCACTTGTAAGCATGAAGAAGAAGCCAGAATCTGGAGCATATCTCGTCATGAAGAACAAGCCGACGGCGGCCTCCTTTCTCTTCACCTCCGACGATCGACCGACGGGCAGGGAAGGAGCAAGATCGAACTTTGAGCCTCAACATCGCCAAGTCAGCACCCACCACCATAGTGGTCTTCTACCTTTGGCCGGCCGGAGATTCAGCTGGAGCCGGACGCGAGTTCGAGGCTGCCGAGCTGGCCAAGATCCCGAGGCCTCCCTATCTGATGTACCAATGATGACTGTAATCTGTGTGTGTGATTTTGCATCTCAAGAGACATGCTTGTGTGATTATCTGTGTGCAGTCCAATTTTTTGTATGATTTACCTACTCTCTTGCAAGCATGAAGAAGAACAAACCGACGGAAGTATATCTCTTTTGCTTAGTTTAGATCTATGTTCCTCATCCTGGTAGTGCCTAGTGATGATGAACATAGATGGCCGCTTTGTAACCTTCTGATGTATCAATGATGACTGTAATCTATGTGTGTGATTTTCCATCTCAAGAGACATGCTTGTGTGATTATCTGTGTGCAGTACAATTTTTTGTATGATTTACCTACTCACTTGCAAGCATGAAGAAGAACAAGCCGACGGGGGCTGGCTAATCTACGTCTCTTTTGATGTAATCTGTGTGTGTGATTTCGCATCTCTTGCCCATAACAAAGGCGACGCGGGTTGGTTAATCCTCGTCTCTTGCCCATAACAAAGGCGATGCAGGTTGGCTAATCCTCGTCTCTTTTATATTAACGCCCGTTACTGAACTGAAGCTACTTACTGAACTGAAGCAGAATATAAACAGAATATATATAGTATCTTAGGCAGAATATATTACAAAAAGGATTCAAATTCCACCACATCCTATATATTACAAAAAGGATTCAAATTCCACCAATACATCACATCCTTTATATTACAAAATGGATTCCATTTCCACCAATAGACACATCCTGCATTACAAAAAGGATTCAGCAGAAATCAGGCTTGCTTTTTCTTCCTTGATTTCTGTATATGAATTTTTTCACTATGGTCGCTTCGCAAGTACGGTGTTTTGTTAGTTCCCGAGAGTCGGGGCTTGTATGAAGTGTCAAAGGATGGAATTTCGTCAAACTGATTGTATTCCTCCTCCTCAACAACATTTTCAACCCCAACAATCCTTTTTTTCAGGCATAACCACAGACCAGTTCTTCTTTGCAAGGTCAGGTACGTAGAACACTTGCTCAACATCGTTGGCGAAGACAAACGGTTCGTTTTTGTAACCAAAGACCCAGAGATCAACACTAACATAATCATATTTGTCCTTGCTCACAGCTCTCTTCCCATTGGTGACCCATCTACACCAAAACAAAACTACCTTCAATCCTACATAATCAAGCTCTCATATCTCCTCTATTTGACCATAATATGTGTTTGTCTCCATGTCATCATCATCATGACTGTCGTCGACGACGGCCCGTACACGCACACCACTATTTTGATAGACACTCTTTTTATCCTGGGCCATTGTGTACAACGTGTATCCATTGATATCCATTGCTTGGTATCTTGTAACAGTGAACAATGGCCCTGCTGCTAGATTCCTTATCTCGTCGGTTATTACAGCATTGATGTATGTCTCGACATAATCTCGGAGGCACCTGCTGAAACCTTGCATGTGCATATTTGCAAGCCAAGCCCTACCACGGTCAGGGTTGTCTTCACGTAGTTGTCGCTTGTGCTCATTGGCAAACGGTGTAATTAGGTGCAGCTGTTGTATCACGGTGAAATGAGCCTTTTGGAAGGCATCTGGTTCCGGAGTGACTGACATTTTCCCAGGGTCCCAACACCTGAAAGCCTACCTTCATGCCGTGAGCGAGGCACACCAATGGGGTTTTGGGGGTCCATATAACTCATGGCCCACTCCACTGCTTCGATGGTCTCATAGCCACAAACAATGGCTCCCTCCAGAAATAACCGGTTATGTACCAATGATTTCAGGAATCCATAGAACCTCTCATATGGAAACATCTGATGAAGGTAAGCTGGGCCAAGGAACCAGATTTCCCTCGCGAGGTGTGCTGTTAGATGCAGCATGAGATCAAAGAATGATGATGGGAAGGTAGCTTCAAGCAGGCATAGGGTCTCGAAATGCCTCCTCTCTAAGTCCAATAGTTTTTCCTCATCAATCACCTTCTGTTCTATTGCATTGAAGAATAAACACAAGCTCATGACTGCATCGCGAACCAGTTCTGTCTTGATACCTCTAAGTGCAACAGGAAGAAGAGTTGTCATCAACACATGGCAATCATGAGATTTCATCAAGTTGAAATTCATTTTCATGTCCTTCACCGACACTAGCCTCTTAAAGTTTGATGAGTAGCCTGAAGGTACTTTCAAATCATGCAAAAACTGACAGAATTCTTTTCTCTCTGCCTTTGACAAGGTGGTTGCAGCAACGGGAAGGTTCGTCCCCGTCTCTGTTTCCTCTGCATAGAGCTCCGGCCTAATGCCCAGTTCTTTAAGATCCTCCCTTGCATTTTTATGATCTTTTCCTTTGGACTTCTGTTGTAGCAATGTTCCACAAGTAGCTTCACACACATTCTTCTTGACGTGCATGTTGTCAATCGAATGACGCACATCCAACATCGTCTAATACTCTAGCTCCCATAGAATTGATTTCTTGTTCCACAGTCCTTCTTCTTCTTCTTCTTCACCATATCATTTCTTTCTTTTGCCAAGGGTTTTTTCAGTCAGTTTGGGTAACTCCTCGATAGTTTTGACGTCCTTGACTTTCAAGTGGACCAGATCTCCAGTCACATGCAACGACGCCTCTTGATTCTCCTTTTCCCCATTAAACTGACAATCCATGGCCCGGTATGGATGTTTCTTGCCGAGGAAATGACGGTGCCCCATAAATACGTATTTCTTTGAATGTCTTAGCCATACTGCGTAAGTATCTTCCAAGCAGTGTGGGCAAGCTGCACCTTTCCTTTTACTCTGGCCAGAGAGGTTGCGATGAGCCGGGTTGTCGTTGATGGTGGTGAACAACATGGCACGCATTGTGAACTCCTCATGCTTGTACTCATCCCAAACCTCCTTCACACCAGGCTTCCACAGTATCTTCCAGTTATCAACTAGTGGCCTCAAGTAGACATTAATACGGTCGCCAGGTTGCTTTGGCCCGGAGACCAATATTGTCAGCATCATATATTTCTGTTTCTTGCATAGCCAGGGTGGAAGGTGGTACAACGACAGCACGACAGGCCAGGTGCTATGTGTTGAGCTCTGGTTACCGAATGGTTTCATGCCATCTGTGCTCATACCAAACCGTATGCTCCTTGTGTCTTTGTCAAACCACGGAAAGTGGTTATTAATGTTACCCCATTGTGCTGCATCTGCGGGGTGCCTAAACTTGCCATCTTGCTTAAGCTCCTTTCGGCCTTCGTCATGCCAACGCAAGAGTTGGGCCTCTTTTCGTGTTGTGAACCATCTTCTCAGCCGAGGAATGATGAAAAAATACCATGCCACCCTCACAGGAGCCCCTCTGTTAGCCTTCTTCTTCTTGCCTCTGATCTCGCCGGGCTCGTTCTCGTCATCAGCATTATTATCATCTCCACCATCCTTTTTCCTCTTGTACCGATCATAGCCACACTTGGGGCACTTGTCAAGGTCTGCATAATCTCCACGAAACAATACACAACTGTTCTTGCATGCATGGATTTTTTCAACTCTATTCCCAGAGGACAGATTATCTTCTTCGCCTCATAGACAGACTCTGCTATTTGGTTTCCTTCAGGTAGCATGTCTCTAAGCACATCCAATAGATGTTTGAAACTTTTGTTGCTCCACCATGATCTGCCTTAAGTTGCAGAAGTTTTAGATCACCAGAAAGGCGAGAGTACTTCTGGCAATCAGGATAGAGGGGTTTCTTTGAATCTTCAATGAACTGCTTTAGCCTCGCTAATTTGGAAGGTGTGTACACTCGTTGAAACTCAACATCCCGTAACATTTGATCAACATCGTGCACACGTTGCAACACCTCACCATCATCGAAGCCCCTAACTTCTTGATCAGTGATATCCTCAGGCCTCATCACATTTGGTGGGAATAATGGTTCATTTTCTTCAAAAACTCCACCGTCATCAAGGTCTTCATCATGGTCGGTAGCATGGTGTCGCACTTCACCTTCATTTAGGTAGCCTGCTTCGAGTTCATTAAGGCCTTCCTCACCATGTTTATTCCGACATGTGTAATTTTTTGTGAAACCACGTGTGACCAAATGATGAAAAATGATTTCCCGTTGTGCGAATTTCTTCTGGTTGAGACAATCTATACAGGGGCAAAGCATTGCCTGAACACCACGGTTTCTCATATCCGCCTCTGCTTGATTTAGAAAACTATTGACCCTGCTTAAGAAATTCTCCCAAACTTCTTGGGGCTGTCTGTACATCCAAGCCCGAGCAACAGACGCCATCTGCATTCCATACACCAAATGAGCATAATTCATCACACAAAAAAACCGATAACATAAGAGGATTAGGACAGCTGAAGAATTTCAATAAAAGGGGGCAATTAATTTCCACCTTGACGAGGACTTTCTACGAGGCGAGCGCGGCCAAGGAGGAGGATCGGAGGTGGCGTCGCGGCCGCGGCGATAGCGCGGAGGACGGCGCCGAGCCCCAGGGGGAGGGGACATAGAGGCGTCTGCTTTAGATGACGCCACGGTCGACGTCCGCTGGCCCCTTTCGCCGTCGCGCACGCAGCCGGCCGGCCTGCTGCAGTGCCGGTTTTCTGAGGAGAGAAATTAAGCGCGATCCTCAGAGCGCGCGCAGCTGGCGGCAGTGAACGGGGCAGGCCGGCGGGGACATCTGAGCAGAGAGATCGAGCGAGTGACCTTCTGAGGAGAGAGAGCGAGTGTTGTTGTCGGAACGGGAGTGGCCTTCTGCGGAGAGAGAGCGAGTGGTGTCGGAAGGAGAAGACAGAGACGAGCAATAACAACGTGCGTCTCCGATGTGAGAAAAAAGGCGACCCTAGGTGGCAATCAAAGGAGACGAGTCCTAAGAAACGAGCGTATCCAATTGGGTCGCCAGCAAAGGAGACGTATCCTAACAAGCATGCATCTCCAGTACGAAATTATCGGTAACGGACTTTATAGCCCGTTACCAATACGGCAGTGATCAGTAACGGACTTAAACAGCTCGTTACCGATAGGGTATTGATCGGTAACGGACTTTATGAGCCCGTTACCGATAGGTTTAACTTTTGTAACAGACTCGATTTAACATCCGTTACAAAGAATTCATGTAACGGGCGCTTAAGAAGCCCGTTACCAGAAGTCCACATTGGTAACGGGCGTAGTGGAGGCCAACCCCGGGGTCGGCCTACCGCGCTAATGGGTAACGGGCGCCAAATAACAACCGTTACAGATGTGGGTGCATGTAACGGGCGTTAAGGGCCCGTTACAAATGTTGCGTGATCTATTTGAGGTTTTCACGTAGTGTTCATCAAATGGATGTAAAGACGGCATTCCTAAATGGAGAGCTAGATGAAGAAATCTTTATGACACAGCCCGAAGGTTTTGTGCTGACTGAACATGAGAATAAGGTGTGTAGATTGAAGAAATTTCTATATGGCCTCAAGCAAGCTCCGAAGCAGTGCCATGATAAGTTTGATAAGACTTTGACCTCAGCAGGCTTCGTGGGAAATGAAGCCGACAATTGTGTTTATTACAGGTTTGGTGGGGGTGAGGGAGTAATTTTGTGCTTATATGTTGACGATATTTTAATTTTTGGGACTAGTATCGATGTGATAAATGAAGTCAAATCATTTTTGTCTCAAAATTTTGACATGAAGGATTTGGGAGAGGCCGATGTTATCATCATCATAAACAACTATATAATCGGTACCCACTACAAGTCCTACCCCATTTCTCTCAACATGCAAGCATTCCACATAAAAAGGGCGGCCTAGTGCAAGTGGTAGTGCTTGCCGCCTGTGAACCGAGAGGTCACATGTTCGAGCGGTGGCCTCTACACATTGCACGATGTGTGGGAAGACCTCCCGCTAATAACCTCCCCCAGACCCCACACAGTGCGGGAGCCTACGGCACTGGGTACGTCCTTTTTATGCAAGCATTCCACATCATAACCCACTATACGACATGTCACCGTCCACTTTACGCCATGTCATCATCCACCAAACCATCTGTTTATGTCTTCTATCGATTTTCTGTGGCTAATAGCATATATTTGTGACTAGCACACCACAAAATTCTCGCAGTTGAAATACATGTCAGATCAATCACATGATTTCATATATAATGTTGTTTACAAATGAATGTTGTCATGCAATCACTTTGGTGTTTTTACTTTCACATTTCACCTTAAATTTTTGTTTAAAAAATTCCCGCAGCAACACGCGGAGTAACACCTAGTTCTTAACATAAAACTGATAAAAGGTGAGAATGGGGTCACTCTGAATCAGTCTCATTATGTGGACAATATACTGAGTCGCTTTGGGTGCTCATATTGTAAATCTTCTCCAACACCATATGATCCTAGTCTGAAGCTTCGCAAGAACCAAGGACAAGGGATGATAGATGAGTTAAGGTACTCACAAATCATTGGATCACTCATGTATCTGGCTGGTGCAACTAGACCTAACATTTCATATGCTGTAAGCAAATTGAGCCGATTCACTTCGAATCCAGGAAAAGAGCATTGGTTTGCACTAGAGCGTGTAATGAAATACTTGAGAGGAACCACAACACTTCGACTTCACTATACAGGGTACCCATCAGTACTAGAAGGGTATAGTGATTCCAATTGGATCTCAGATGTTGATGAGTCAAAGCTACAAGTGGATATATACTCACTTTTGGAGGTGCTGCAGTTTGATGGAGATCTCGTAAACAAACAATTTTCACGAAGTCTACCATGGAGGCTGAACTAGTAGCACTAGAAGCAACCATTGTAGAGGCAGATTGGTTGCGTGATCTTTTAATGGACATGCCTGTGGTAGCTAAACTGGTACCGGCCATCCAGTTGTACTGCAACAACCAAACTGTGATCACAAATGTAGGTAGTGCAAAGGTTAATTTGAAGTCCTCTAGGCATGTAAAGAGACGGATGAAATATGTTTGGAATTTGAAAAATACTGGTGTTGTGACAATTGATTATATCAACACCACAAGAAACATTGCCGACCTTTTTTATTAAGGAGCTACCGTGTGTAGTGATAGATGGTACATCAAAGGAAATGGTGTTGAGACCCATTTGAGTTGTTCTTCATTGGTAACCTAGTCTTTTTGATCGGAGATCCCGTGAATTAAGTGATGGGAAAAACAAGCTGCAAGAATGACCAGAGAGTACACAATATGTACCCACTTCCGCTAATAGATGTGTACTCTCTAGACTGCATGGGAGGATGACAGATGTCTTAATATGTTCTAAGGTTCAGAAAACAAAGGTATCGCCCTGAAGGGTACTTTGGAAGGACACACCTATATGAGCTCAATCGTGAGGTCGCGGTCTATGAGATGTGGGAAATATCAAACGAGTTCATGAATGGACACGGGAGCATGACCGTAATGCTCCAACCTGAGGCATGGCTCTTAGCAGCCAAGTATCAACATTGCACTCATGGGAACCTTACTTACACAAGACTGGCAATTCAAGGCTTTGTCCATTTCATAATTGTGAGTGAGCGAAACATGAAGTGCTAGGTGTAGCTCAACCCGTGACGGATCTACACTCTAAAGCTGGTATAAAAACATCCAGCGGAGTAATTAACTTGCAGACATTGACTTTTGGTGGGGATTGTTGGAATATCTGGCCCAACATAGCTGTTGTGATTGCCATTGGGCTGCAACTCATTGGGCCACTAATTCCATATAGGAAATTCAATGTGGTGTGGAGAGAATGCATAGGGGTTTAGTACCACCTTGCTATTCTATGGAGATGAGGACCAACATATAAGGAAGGCTCTTGTAGAGTACTCCAAGTGATTGGAAATGGAAAAGAGAACACACATGTGCGCGCTTATCACGTATTTTACACGTGATTATCGTGTGACTTGTGACTTATGACGATGCACGATCGCGATGTGTTTGTATTCGGGAATTCTCTTTTTGTTGCAGTTTTGTTACCTAGACAACCATGTTTGCCCTCGGAGCGGGATAAGTACGTCTGTGAACGTGCGGCGGCTTCGTGGGTTAATGTCAAGAGATACCAGGTGGTGGTTCTTGGATATCTGGCAGATTGAAAAAAGGGTGGTTCGGTCCCTCCCCTATAAGAGGAGATGTCCTATTGACGGGGAGGACTCACGCCACAACTCGCCATTCTCATCTACTTCGTTGCGCGCGCCGCTGTCCGAGCTACTGTCGTTCCTCCGTCTGCCGTGCAGCGGATCGAGGGAGAGCGGTGTCTCCGAACCAACACCGGTGATATGAAGGCCTGCATGGGTGTCGGTGATCAGGTTTCTAGGAAGCGTACTCGCGACCGCTCGTCACTGCTTCCTCTATTCCGACCTCGTCTACGTCTACTCCGATCTCGTCTTCCAGCCGTCATCAACTTCACGTGTGATGCACTGTAAATATGCCGACTGCATCTCTTCATGCACATGTCGTGCAGGATGTTTGGATCTGTTCCTTTCTTGTATTCCTAGCATGTGTAGGGTTTGTTGATCCCTCTTGTAATTTTATAATGCTAGCATATCTATTTCTTGTTGCTACTTTGCTAGTAATCTTTCGAGAATCAAATTAATCTTAGACCATGCAAATTTTGTAACATATACAGTCCACCTACTGGGTACAGTTATTAACTTAAATTAGTGAGTTTTCACTTAAGGGTATTGTCTGCTGCACAACTTGCTTTTACAAACAACAGGGTTCATAAAGACCCAGCGAATGAATTCAATTTTACGAAACCAGACTTGGTAGATGTATGCAGAAATAAAAATGCAGCAAGTAAATTCGGTTTTGCAAAACCGAAATGGGTGGGTACTAAGAAATTCCAAAATCATTATGCGGAACTCGCTTTTACAATTTTTGAAGAACTGGACACTTATGCTAGCACGAAGTGGGATTTCATAAACTCCAGCCAGACCTCATTTGAATCACTGTTCTCCGAGACCCAGATTCGTGGAAGTGCCTAGCTTCAGCCTTCAGCGTTTTCTTTCCAACCCACGTAACTCACTGTTCTTGATACCTTCCATGCCTATGTGCACCTCGTTACGGTGGAGTTTGAGGAGCTTCAGTATCATGTCCCAGCTGGGAAGCATTATGAGTGAGTGACAATTGGTAACACAACTGAGACCTATACGGCTTTCTTCAAATATATGTATATATAAACACTGGGCCTTAAATAGCTTACATCACTGGGTTGTTTGTGCTTTAATGCCATTCAACTGATCTTCAGGCCCGTGCACATGGGAGTGCAAACGGTGCGCTGGTACAGGGCCCCCTAATTTTCAGGGCCCAAAAAAATTTCCTGCACACTGCATGGAAGCAAAATTGGGAAAAAAAAAGCCAACCTGATCCGTCTCGCGTCCATGTAATGCTCTGTGCATTGTCTCCCGTCCAGCAATCGGCATCCACGCCATTGATTTTCTTTTTCTAATCCACCGCAGCCACACTGTGCCAGTGCCGGCGGCCGGCGCACAAACTGGGCACACACCGTGTCTTCTTGTCACAATGCTGACATGCAGCCAGCATGCACGAGAGTCCTCCGTGTAGGTTATTTACATTTTTTTTTGCTCGATCATGTTATTGTGTTCTTTTAATAATTACTTTTTATTGTTATTTTGGTCTTTGTATGTATGTTTATTAATTTATCTAGACCTCTAGTGTTTCAATATAAAAAAATGTCTTCTGCACATCGATTTAGAAAGTATGATTGTTGATACATTCCATTGCAATTTAATAAATTATACTATATACGGAGTATATCATTTATTGTTCCATTTTGTCCTTAGAATTTGTTGGTCACTTCTTAGACTTTTGTACAGGGCCTCAATTTATGCCGGCACGGCCCTGCTGATCTTACACACAAGAGTTAGTACTTTCGAAAAACACACCAAGTTAGCTGGTTCAGGGGAACTTGTATAGTCCAATATAAAAGAGTAAGACATCCATGTTTTGTCCCAAAAATCCACTCTTTTATCCTCAAAAAAAAAGTCCACTCTTTCCAAAGAGAATTTAGTACCACAACTTATTAACTCTAATTTCCCTGTTAAACCATCACTAAACTGGCTGCCAAGTTTAGCATGACCTGACGCATTGACTCCTCATTACCAAGAATATAATTGAATGTTTTTCTTAGGATACCTGCAAATATTTTTTATTTTTCGAGTACTGCTTCTGCCTCACTCGGTTCTACTATATCTGAAATATAAGATTTGGAAAGTTTCATCAATCAGTGAAACTTGTATGTCCATTACAAAGGAGCAGAAACACCATTGTCTTGTCTGTTGTCTCCTGAAAGTTATCTGTTTTGTTAGGGACTTCCCCTGTTTGGGAAAGAAACTCATTCGTCCAAATTTCAAAAGGGAGGTACGTTTGCTAAATGATATATCATTTATCAGATAAACTAACAACACTAAATATATAGTCCTGAACACTGGACAGCAAATACATGATGCACGAGAAAACGGACTGTCGATGGCTCTGTTCGGTTGTAGAAGAGGTGTAACATCACATTCAGAGCAATTGGATAACTCATACTAGCTGTGAACACTTTTGCCGCTCCCGATCCCTGTCTGAAAAACTCCAATTACCGGAGGCCAATCTCATTGAAATTTGAACAGCACCATTTCATCCTAATCTGTCAGTCGATGAGAATTCACTGCCATCAGAAATGTCCCAATGGACGATAATCTTTAAGAGATGTAGGACTTCAAAACGTCTCATTCTTACTCTTAGAGCATAGGATAGGAAAAGACGGTTGCAAAACGGTTATGCAACACTGATTTCTGGTGTTGCATCAGCAACTTGATGAGGTTGATCAGCTCGTTGTCTTTCTCGTCCTGCCAAAGATCTCAGCCTTCCTATTCCGAGCTATCTATCTCTTGCGATTTCTCTGATGGACATAGGATCTTCCAGTGTTCTAGTTTTGCACAAAACATGTCAGTTCCATGGAGCCACCTCGCTACATTTCAGCGGGGTCCATTTCTCAATCTCCAGAGCCCCTACAGGACAGCTGCTATTATATTCTTGATGCCCACCATGCATGCCAAAAGTACACCGAGAAGCATTTTAAATTTTAAGAACAAATGACTGATAATTGGGAACATGATCGGGATTTATACCTCCCATTTCGAGTATATAGTAGGACTTGCTTAAACAACATATTTATATTATTTATTTATTTATTTGAAGGGGGCTACGGCAGCGAAGGAGACGGCCTGAAAATATTTATATTACCTTGTTGGCCAACTTCATTAATGGAATTGAAGTAGAAACAATATCACTCTTGGCTGTTTCTGCTTTAATTCAATTTATTTTGCCATAGAAAAAGTACTGCATGGTGGCGGGCATACTGTATATATAGACTGATACTCGGAAGCCTGTGTTTCCAAGAGATGTGTGCTCTCAAAAAAAATCTGTCAGTTGTAAATACTGAGCAATGGAAGGAAGCGAAATGAAATCGGAGTTCACTGTTCTATATGATGTCAATGACGCCCAACGCAGTCAAATATTGTGGAACTAGGTGATACCCCGCGCGTTGCTGCGGGATTTTTTGCAAAATTTGAAGATGAAATTTGAAAGTTGTTGCAAGTGTGGGACACCAATATCACAAAAAAATTGAAACAAAAATGGATAGATTGCCCAAACAAAGGATGCGCACACAACAATTAATCGTCAAAACTAAGAGAATGAGGACGACTGCAAACTTGGAAATGCTAATGAAGTTGGAGCAAAGGATGTTACCTGATTGGATAGGCTAATGCGCTTGCTATTTCCAGAAAGGTTGAATTAATTCATAAGAACCTGCAAAATTGAGGCAAAATCAATTCATATGAACCTGCAAAATTCAAGATGTTTTGAAGGGACAATACATCAAACATATTGAGTTTATGAAACTCAATTAAACTGTGGGAGTTGTAGGTGCACAAAATCAAATGATGAGAAACCAAAATGAAAAATGGTCGTATGTTTTGTACTGAACAACAACAATCGGTAAGCATTAAACCTAAAAGCACATCAAATGGGAGCAGACAATACAGGATAGGCAGCTCTCGCACCTGTGGCAGAATGGCGAGGAAGGCAGTCCGGTGGTGGTGTGGCCTGGACGGCGGCGAGGTGGTCTATTGAATGGCAAGTGAGGGCGGTCGCTTGGACTGCTGTACGACTGGATGGCGAGCTGCGCGAGCGTCCTTTGAACCGGACTGCATGGGATGGGAGGCTCTTCAGGTGCTTGAGGCGTTTCAGCTGCTATGTACAGCTGCAAGTGGTCGCTTGGACTGTTGTACGACTGGATGGCGAGGTGTGTGGGTGTCCTTTGAACCGGGCTGCATGAGAGGCTCTGCTATGTACAGCTGCCAGTTGAGTTTATTTGCGTGCTGACAATAATTAAAGAAAGGAAAGTTTGGCGGATTAAAGGAATTAAGTAAGCTGCCGGTTGAAGTGTTGAACTACTCTGCGTGGTGACAGTAATTAGAGGAAGGAAATCTAAGTGGAGGAAAGTTGATGTCAGCAGATGACGTGGATCACTGAGAATGGAGAGAATGGTACCAATTATATAGTTTTGTATGATTTGAAACGCGTGCTTTGCATGCCGCGACTGTCCAAAACTGGGTATCGAATTTAGCATGCCATGACACATTAACTCTAGACGTTTTACCTGATCGAAAATCAACAGTCCGATCAATACTCACCACGAATACAATCAAATTTGAACTGGCTTAAAATTTTAAATACAATCGAACACCAGAGCTTTCTCATTTAAAAAACACCAGAGCGGAAGAATTTAGCATGCCACGGCACATCTTTCAAAACCTCCTAAAGAGCAAGGTACTAAATAGCGTTTAGCGGTATGGTAGTGGATTAGTGTCGGTGTAGCGGATCGCGGATAGCAGGTGCTATAGCGGGAGCTAAGTCCAAATAGTGGAATTCAAGAAATAGTCACAATTTTAGTGCATTAACATCAAGTTTACATGAAAAACATTAAAGTTTTAAGTTAGTCAATTACATTTCACGATAAGAGTCACAAATAAATATATATAATTATGATTTAGGGATACATATTAATATTAAATTATCATATCCATAAATAAAGAATTCATTTATCATTCCATAATTCTTGTACATTACCTAAACAACTAATCAAAATATTATTGTTACCATTTAATTCGTATTCATATATCATTTGAAGCATAAATGTAGCAAATAGCAGCTTAACACGGGCAATAGCGGCTCCAATAGCGGGCAATAGCGGATAATAGCGGCCGCTAAGTCCAAACATGCTATCTTGGGTCCGCTACCTTATAGCGGTAGCAGCGGAGTACCGCTACCGCTATAGCGGTTGCTATTGCGGGCGCTACGAACGCTATTTAGTACCTTGAGAGAGCGAGGAACAACGGCTGAAATCCAAGTTCAAAAGGTGAGCTTCCAGTAAACGCTCGTGAAATTTCGAGGAACGGTAATTTCGGTCGCTACTCAAAAGACTGAACTTTCAACCAAAATTTTTTATCTCTCCCTTCTTTGGTTTTTGTACAAGATTTAGTGTTATTGCTGGGAGTTAGACTGTCTCCGGGGGATGTTGCAGCCGGTGTTGCATATGCATTTTGCAGACACGAGCCGCATTGTAGCGGCTCCAGCGGGAGCCACAAAACCTGCTGCAAAATGCAGTGATGCCCCCCGCATGCGCATCCCTGGGGACGCTGCATCCCAACCGCCCCACTGCCCACCTCCCAACAACCCCACTCTCTCTCCCTCTCCTTGACTTTGCTAGCGGCTCCTCCACCACCGCCGGCGAGATCTGGGCGGGCGGAGCGGAAGGGGAAGTGACGGAGCAAGGGGGAAGGGGAGGCGTCAGAGCAGAGGAGCGGCGTCCCCGCCGGCTACGGCGTGCTCCCCGCCGCCTCCTTCCCCGCTGTCGACCTCGAGATAGGATGGATCCGGTGAGGGCATGCGGCTTGCGGGAGGCGAGGGCACCCTGCTCTGCCTCGCTCCTCCCCAAGCCGGCGGCGACCTCGAGGTCCATGGTCGGTGGGATCCAGGCTTCCGGAGGCTTCAAGAATGGGAGCGGCGTACTTGCAGATGAACTACTCGCGACCGAGGGCCTCGGCTGCGTGCAGCCCCCACCCTTCTGCAGGTGGCGCACGACGCGCAGCTGCACTGTGACTCCGCGCTGTGTCCGCCGGTTCCCGCACGAGGGCCTGCACGCGCACCCGTCGCCGCACTCCCCGAGGCTCCCCATCCCGGCCTCAGAGCCTGAGCCGACCGCGTCGACCTTCGCATCGGCGCCGGTGGAGCTCGCGCGCGGGGGCTGGGCGGCACTGGTGGAGCTCGCGCGCGCGGGGATGGAGATGGAGATGCCGGCGGGCGGCGGCGGGGCTGGGCAGGGCGGGTCGAACAGGGAGGCCTTTGTTCCCAAGCTCAGCCTCCCCATCTCCGCCCGCCTCGAGCTCGGGCTGGTGACGGCCCCTTCTTCCCTCGGCGACGGCGTCGCCCTCCTCCTTCCCCAGCCTTTGACCACTCGCGGGAGGCAACTACCACGAGGCGATGCACGAGGAGGAGCGCTCCACCGCTGGATGCCGTCCTCCTTTGTGCGACGGGGGCGTCTGCATACTGCTGTTTTTTGCAGATGCGCGACGGCAATCCCCTGGAGACAGTCTTAACCATCTACTCCTTTTATGTTGGCATTATGGATTGGGGTTTCGAAGATTCAACTCTACCCAGGCACGGATCTAGCGGTGGTGGATGGGGGGGGGGGGGATTGGCTACTGGCTGGAATCCCATGGAGCCCCACTACACATGTGAGGCGGAAGGCTAAGGTGAAGGGGAGACCAGAGGAGGCAGGAGAGGAGAGCTCCCCTAGTGTTCAATCCTAGATCCGTCTCTATTGTACCATCAGGAAATAGTCTTGTGACACTACAGCGCCGGCATGATGGGAAAAATGATAAACAAAGTCAGCATTCTGGGCAGTTCCCTTAAAACCGTCGACAACAACTTTTGAAATAGCACAATTCACAACATCTGAATTTTCAAAACTTATGCTTGCACAAAGTGGGATTTCAGAGGCCTAAATGCGGTTGCACGAAGAGCGAGTGTGCGCAATACAATAATCTCATCTGGGGCGACAGTTGTTTGTCTTCAAGAGACTAAAATAGCACATTGGACAGCACGTCTGGCCGCCGAGACGCTAGGACAGGGTTTTGCAAAAAAATTCGCGGCACTGCCAGCCAACGACACCAGGGGCGGTATCTTGCTGGCAGCAATGGACAGGCATTTCAAATTGCACAATGCATGCACGACGACATACACGGTTTCCGCGACCATAACCTTGAAGGCGGACAATGCATCCTAGTCACCGCGGAACGGGAACGATGCCGCGTTCCTCGTTCCGGGATCGTTCGTCCGGGGCGGGAACGACGGGACGAAATTGATCCCACAAGGTAAAAACAGCATCAAAAACGTCGTCCCCGTTCCCGGTTCGTCGTTCCTCGATCCGTCGTTCCGGGAACTCCGGTGACTAAGCAATGCATCATGGACGATCACTGGGATTTACAGACCACAAACCGACCAGGATAACGGTTTCCGCGACCATAACCTTGAAGGCGGACAATGCATCATGGACGATCACCGGGGTTTACGGACCACAAACCGACCAGGATAAGCTAGCCTTCCTTGATGAGCAAGAGAACATGAAGGTCAATTGTCTTGAATGGTGGCTCATAGTTGGAGATTTTAATCTCATTTATAGGGCGGAAGACAAAAACAATAGTAGACTGAACATGAGGTTAATGAATAGGTTCAAGCAAGTGATCGATGCAAACCAACTAATGGAATTAGACCTACGGGGTAGAAAATTCACATGGAGCAATGAACAAGATACCCCAACATTCACAAGAATTGATCGATTCTTTGGCACACCAGAATGGCACGCCTTGTTCCCAAACGTCGATTTGCAAGCGCTACCAACCATGGGCTTAGATCATTGCCCACTCTTCCTCACCGGAGACGTGGCACACCAACACTATGATGGATTCCGATTCAAATCATTCTGGGGTTAACATGTCGGGATTTTTGGAAGTAATTCAAGAGGTGTGGAACCAGCCAGTAAACACACAGGACGCTATCCTACGGATGCATGTCAAGCTCATCCGAACATCAAAAGCTCTCAAAATTTGGAAAAGGCAAAACCTAGGTAGTCTACCACTCCGCGCGAAGGAAGCGCTCCTTCTCTTGGACACCGCACAAGAACAAAGACAGCTGACACCAGAGGAGCTTGAATTCCGATGCTACCTCAAGGCCAAAGCAGACGGGCTCGTTGCTATCCAGAGAACCAGGGCATGGCAACACTCCAGACTGACATGGATTAGAAAAGGAGATGCTTGCACCAAATTGTTCATGTTGCACGCAAACAACAGGAAGCGAAAACTGCACATCCCCATCCTCCATACAAACCTTGGACCTACTAATAACCACCAACAAAAGGAAGAAGCAGTGTATGATCACTTCACTAGCCTACTTGGGGGAGTGCGACAGAGAACTTTGAGCCTAAACTGGACCAACCTGGGGTATCAAACACATGATCAGAGTGATCTTGAGGAGCCTTTTGAGGAGGATGAGATTAAAAAGGTGATCAAGCAATTGCCAGTAGAGAAATCACCAGGACCAGACGGCTTCATCGGTTTATTCTATAAAAAATGTTGGCCCATTATAGGTGCGGACCTAATTGAGGCACTCCAAGCCTTTCACTCCCTGAGAACAAGACGCCTGGATCTCATCAACGAAGCCAATCTTGTACTATTGCCAAAAAGAGATGATGCCACTCACTTATCCGATTTTCAGCCAATCAGCCTCATCAACAGCCTCGCCAAAATCATAACCAAACTGCTAGCGGCCAGACTGGCGCCAAAACTCGACGAGCTTGTCTCCGGTGCTCAGAATGCCTTCATCAAAAAAAGATGTATACATGACAATTTCGTCTATGTACAAGGTGTGATAAAAGTGCTGCACAAAGTGAAAAGGCTGGCGTTGTTCATAAAACTGGATATCTCAAAAGCCAATCTTGTCGAGGTAATGGCGGCACTAGGTTTTGGCCAAAGATGGCGAGATTGGGTCGCTACACTCCTCGCCACCTCAACCTCCAGAGTGCTCCTTAATGGCATCCCGGGGAGAAAATTCCGACATGCGAGGGGGGTGCGACAAGGCGACCCACTCTCGCCGATGTTGTTCATTTTGGCTATTGATCCACTCCACAGGATAATGAAACTTGCAGCGAATAAAAATATCATACAACCAATCCTTCCAAGGTCAGCTAAGCTTAGATGTTCTCTCTACGTGGACGACGTGGCAGTTTTTGCAAACCCAGACCGACAAGAGCTGTCGCGCATTCACCAGTTGTTACAAACATTCGGAAATTGTTCGGGCCTAAAGGTAAACTTAAGCAAAACGGAAGTATTCCCCATTCGGTGCACCGAAGATTTAATTTCAAAGGCATTGATGGACTTCACAAGCAAGGTCATGGCATTCCCTGGGAAATACCTAGGCCTACCGTTGCACACACGTAAGCTTAGGAGAATAGATGTTCAACCCTTAATCGACAAGATTGGCGCCAGGCTGCCTGGATGGAAGGGGAAAATGCTATCATCGGCAGGCCGAGAAACGCTAGTGAAAAGTGTCCTCACATCCCAACCGATTTACCACCTAATAGTCTTTCCAACTCAAAAATGGCTAATCAAGCAAATAGATCGCCTAAAAAGAAGCTTCCTATGGAAGGGGCGAGGAACCGGAAAAAGTGAGTGGAGGACATTGCCTAATTAATTGGCCGATAGTCTGTACACCCAAAGACCTCGGAGGGCTTGGGATCCTGGACTTGGAAAGATTGGTGAGGGCGCTTAGGCTAAGATGGTATTGGTTTCAATGGAAAAACAACGACAGGCCATGGACGGGGCTGGAGCTCTCCAGCGACAAGACTGATAAAGATCTATTCCATGCCTCAACAATAATTAAGGTGGAGAAAGGAGACAAGACGAACTTTTGGTACTCGAGCTGGCTCGAGGAGCGGTCACCGAGAAACTTGGCCCCATCACTTTTCAGAACATCCAGAAGAAAAAACTTCACAGTAGAAAGAGCACTACGAGACAACTTCTGGATCGCGCAGATTTGCCCACTACTAACTGAAGAGGAAATCAGGGAATATGTCGATCTTTTGGAGGAAATTCAGCTGATACAATGTGACCCTGACATTGAGGACCAAATCACATATAGATGGACACAAACAGGTGAATATACAACAAAGAGTGCCTACCTCATACAGTTTCGAGGAAGGACAAAGGCACGCAACATAGGTCCAATTTGGAAGGCAAAAACCGAACCCAAGTGTTGCTTCTTCGCATGGATATTACTACACAGAAAGATACTCACAGCTAGCAATTTGACAAAAAGAGCTGGCCACATGACCCCAAATGCAAGCTCTGTAATACCGAAGCAGAAACACCAACACATCTTTGCAAGGATTGCCCGTTCACTAAGGCAGTTTGGTCTCAGCTAATAGTCTGGTACAATTTGCAAAACCTCCCATCGTGTGACTCCACCCTATCAGTTAATGGGTGGTGGAAGAAGTGCAGATTAAAAGTTGACAAGCAATCGAGACCGACATTCGACGACCTCATCATTTATTTCTGGTGGAACATATGGAAGGAAAGAAACAGAAGGACCTTCAACCATGAGTCCAAATCAGTTGAAGAAGTAGCATACCTTATCAGAGAGGATGCCTAACAATACGACATAGCAACGCACAAACCCGTACACACCCCGTCCGCCTCGTAGTCGGCCCTTGCGGCACCTCGCAACCGCACAGTTGTTTCGTTTTGCTGTTCTCGGTTGCTCCCAGCTGTTTGTAGTTGTAACCCCTTTTTTCTTTTGTCTTTTTACCACGTTTTGTACATATTTTCCCTTCTAATAAAAATTCGGCAAAGCTTTTGCCGTCCTTTCACAAAAAACAAAGTGGGATTTTCGAAACATTTCACTCACTATGCCCATCTGGAAGCTCCAAGCCCTGGGATCTGGATCGTGATTGCATGAAGCTTCAGCATGGTCTTTCCAATTTGCATAATTCACTACCTACAGATCCGCCGAATAGAGCCAAAGTGACAATCCTTGTTGATGAGGAAAGCCCGGATGGAGGATAATATTTGCTGCTACTATTCTTGATACCTTCCATGCCTATAGTGCACCTAGTTACAGTGAGAGAGTTTGAGGAGCTCACTGTCATGCCTATGGGTGAATGATGATTGGGAACACAACTGGGACCTATACCGCTCGCTTCAAGGATATGTATTTATATATATTTATATACCCGCAAAAAAGGATACCTATATATATAAACACTTGTTGGGATAAAAATCTGCTCCGAAGAGGGGCCAACAGTCGAAACGAACTAAAGGAAGGAAAAACACTTACGACACCAGGGAATATGAAACTCGAACTCAACTAGGCGTAAAACCCAGCCGCTCTCCAATCGCCCCCATTTCATTACCATCGGGTCCTTTTTATAGGCCCGTAACAATTACGCTTTACAACACTTGCCATTGCTTTTTCACATTGTGCGAAGCATCTCAGGGGTATTTCGGTAACCTCGCAGGGCCCGTACTCACACACTTTACAAGTGTTCACTTTACATCTTGTTGGTCTACGTGTCTGCCTTCGTGGCGCTCTGATCTTAGGTTATGCCTCTTCTTCCTCATCGAAGCCTTTCCCGTCTCTTCTTTAGGACACTTCTCCTCGCCTGTCTTCGGGGCTACTTCGACACTTGTCATATTCGTTTCCCCTTTACAAACTCTACGTCGTGCTCGGTCCTTCGACGTCTTCGCGGGTCTTTCCCCTCATGGACACTTCGCGTCGCTTCTCTTGTCCCGACTCCTACGCGCCTCTTCTTCGTGCGGTCACGAAGCATCTTCATCGCATCTGCTTTTCAACATCTTCGCACGTGAGCTTCGCCCCCGCGACCGAAGGTAAACATCTTTGTCGCATCTGCTTCTCGTCATCTTCGCACGTGAACTTCACTCCCTCGGACGAAGATACTGAGCTTCGGACTATCTTCATCCGTCGCTCTTCGCCTGCTCTTCGCTGGCTAGACTTCTAGTCATTTCCTGAAACAGCCAATGCACGAACCAAAATAGGCCCTACTCTTCCGATGAGCCGAAGGTATAGGGGGGTTAGTTGCGAAATATTTACCCCAACATTCAGCCCCTTGCTAGTGAGGGTTTCAACCGAAGACGAGCCGAACTAGCAAAACTTCTTCGTGACAGGTGGAAATATTTCGCTCCAAAGCGCCTCCCCTCTTCCGCTCGTCTTTGGATTTTACCTCCCCTCCTTTTTATTTTATTTATTTATTTATTTATTTATTAGATTATTTTTACTGTTTTGCATGCTTATCCGCGAAGTTCCGTGATTTTCACCACGTCGCAATGGTACTCCTAGATTTTTGCCACGTTCTTCTCTACCGGATCTCTGAGATTTCCTCCTTTGACAGCCTATATAAAGGCCTGTCCCCGTCTGAGGTTGATTTCACTGCGGTAAAATCTTTGCTGATTGACCTTTGCCTTCGCGAGAGCTAAGGGTTCTTTCTCTTCCTTCACTTCCTTCTCTTTGTAAGTGTCTTCTGCTCTCTTCTCTTTTTCCATTCCTTTGCCTTGTTTAGTTTCTTATTTTCTTTTATGCATGTGTAGTTTTCTTCTTCGCTTCCTTGTTTCTTCGCATCCACAGCTCCCAAAGCTGACAGAGCGCCTCCCTCCTTCGTCTTCGGGCGGAGTAAGGTTTCGGAGGCCCTTCTAGCAGAGTTTGTGACCTCTGGCTTCATCAAGGAAGGGAAGGGCCGAGCCCCTGGTCCAAAGACTACTCCTACACCTCACCCCAATGAAGTAGTGGTTTTTCGTGATTTATTCACTGCTGGACTTCGTTTTCCTCTTGATGGAGCTGTCGTTTCTATTCTTCGGAATTTTGGGATGTATCTTCACCATCTCACCCCTAACGCCGTTCTTCGGCTTAGCGTTTACATGTGGGCCTGCAAGACAATGTCTATGAGTCCTACTGCTGCTAACTTCGTTAGGGTTCACACCGTTCATCATCAGCCTTTGAAGATTGAACGTCTCGTTGATGGTGCTTTAGTCCGCGAAGAAGCCCAGTTTGCCTCTCTGAACTTCATGTATTGTGGTGACACCGATGTTCCTGTTGTTGGCTACAAGAATAAGTGGGACGAGAACTGGAACCACTACTGGTTTTATTATACTGTTGATGACGAAGAGCTCCCTCTTGTTTGCACACAATTTGAGAATCAGCCTAAGGGCGTTGGCACTACCTACGAAGATGGAGATGCGGACCGTCTTTTTCTCATTGCTTTCCAGGAGCTAGCGAAGACCTACGCTACTCGTGACCTGGTTAAGGAATGCATAGGCGCAAAGGTGTTCCCTGTTCGCGCTGGTTGGTCTGTTGTTGCCTGGAACAACTTTGCTTCGCCCATCAAGATCCCAGAGTTCGCTCGAAGCTTTGGTTTAACGAAGAATGGTACGCATCTTTTCCTTCTTCGTTGCTTTTTACTGTACTTAGTTTATTATATATTTTTTTCTTTATTTTATTTTACTGATACTTGTTTTTATCCTTCTTTGCAGCTATCAACGTTGCTGAGATCGAAGCTCGGGCTAATGAAATTCTTGGGCCTATCTCTTCTAAGGAAGATGCTGAGATTCAAGAGCGTCTTGGTGGCACTCGAGACAATCGTCTCTTCTTCTTCTTCGGCATTCATGCTGGTGATCGGGCTGTTACTGTTGGTCGTCGCGAAGCGCAAGCGAAGCGGGCGGCGAAGAAAGGTGGCCAAGGAAGCTCCGAACCAGCAGCCCCTGCAGCACGCCCGAAGGTTGTTAGGAAGCGTCGAGGTCGTGGTGGCAATCGTGATGCTCCTAAGCATCGAAAGACTTCTCGTGCTGCGACTTCTGAAGTTGTTTCTTCGAGCCCCGAAGAGTCTGACCACACCAAGAGTGATACTGAGTCGCATCCTCCAGAGGTTGCCATTGGTTCTGGTACAAACATTGAAGCTCCTTCTGCTGACCCGCCTGAAGAGATAGTGGATGTTACTTCTCTTTCTCCTGGTGCTGTTGCTGGTGCCACGCTCACTGGTCCCCTCGATATTGACTATAGTGAGACTGAGCCCGAAAGTGACGAGGACTTCTCCGCTTGAGCCAGATCTTCGAAGGACAAGACTCCTGTTCCCCCACCTTCAACTGTTGAAGCCATAGTGCCTTCGGCTACTGATGCTCCTGGTGGTAGTAAGATTGTTTCTGCTATGCATCATAAATCTTTGACTTGTGTGGAACATGATGATGGCTGTTCGTCTGAGACTGAAAGCGATACTAGAAGTGGTGGTGTTTTCGTCAGCAACGAGTCGCCCAGTGTTGTTGCCCGGCGTCTCGGCATGAAGCCTAACACTCGCATCTTCGGCGATTCTATGCGCAGGGTGCTCCAGTTTTGCAGCGATGATCGCGAGCGTACTTTGCTCCAAGAAGCTGGTGATAGTTTTGGCTTTCCTATCATGGAAGATGAACTTGGCAAAGAAAGTGCCGAAGAAATTTTATATCAAGCCCAGGACCTGAGCATGAAGTCCTTCTTGGCTTGTCGTGCTGCTCAACACCGATGCCGTGCTGACCTTCGGTCCCAGCAGCTTTCTGAGAAGACCTCATGTAGTGAAGGCTCTACAAGCTGAAAAGTCTTCCCTCTCATCTTCGCTGGAATCTGAGAAGATGAAATGTCTTGAAATTTCTGGTGAAAAAGATGAGCTACTGAAGAAGAATGCTGAATTGGAACTTCAGTTAACTGAACTTTGTCGTTTGGCTTCTACTGCTGAGGACGAGAAAAAGAAGGCTGAAGGGTTGCAAAAGTTGTATGACGCTAAAGTTGCTGAGCTTACTGATCTTCGGCGGTCACATGACAGCCTGACTTGGGAACATGAGACTTATTGTGATGAGATTGAGCGTCATGTAGCACCCCTTTGCAAGAAAGTTCATGATCTCCTCGTGGACTATGGACTCAGCCCTGCTCCCTATGATGTGAAAGAGATGTTCATAGGTCAAGTTTTTGACTGGCTGTCTACTGGTGTTGGTTCTCTTGCATCTGCTGGGCGTTCTTTTGGAGAGCTTGGTGCTGCTGTTGCTGCCCGAAGTCTTGCTCACGCCATATACTCTTTATTCAAAACTTCTGGTGACAACGAGCCCAGCATGACAAAAAGTGATCTTCGGCAACTTCGTGATGCGAACTTTGCTTGGCCAACCGAAGCATCAGTTGAGAAGATTCCTGTCCTGCCCAAGAATATAGCGAAGAACTTTATGCAAACCTTCTTCAAGAAGTTTGGCTTTGGGTTAACTGTTGCCGAAGGTCGGCATGTGCTCCGCAAGGTTCCTACTATTCTATCTTGTCTTGATCTCCTTTTGCTTCGCCAACCTCTCTCTTTCCTATGTTTATACTTTTCCTTATTTGTTTCAGCCTGGTTCTGTGCCCACGCCTTCGCCTACTGCTGCATCTTCTGGAGGTGGGGGTGATCCTTCTTCGGCTGCAGTGTCTTCAGCTGCGCTCAGGCTGCTTCTCCGCATGAAGTTCGGACAACAGACGTCACTTCGGGAGCCCCAGAGGTGTGAGGGAGTGCGTAGTCTTAGTGGTTTGGGCACTTGGGGTATTTTGTGAACAATTCGTCTGAAACATTTGCAACTCTGCGCAGGTGCCGGAGGTGTATCCTGCGCATGTTGCCAAAGATGTTTGTCCTGTAACTATTAACTTTGGTGATTACTTTATGTCTGGCTCTATTTGGCCCAAGTAAAACTCTAAATTTCCCGACATGCCCTTCGATGTGTTTATGTCGCGTAAGATAGAAAAATACGAGAAAAGAATCTTGACGCGAAACATGTCTTCGAGCATGCTCGCAACCGTCTCTGTCACGATGGTACCCATCACCGTCAAATTCGAGGATTTGAATCATCTTCTGTTGTGCCTGCCCGCGAAGACACACCTTCGTCTTCGAGCCCCCTTGTCCTCCCAAAGATCGAAGTTATTGATCTCACTGAAGAAGCGGAATACGAGTACATGTACAAGCGCCCCCGCTGATTTGTGCTGCGATGTATCTGTCTTTGTCGTGTATGTTGCTATGCTTGTAATCATTTGAACTATGCTGTTGTACTGAAATGTTGTGCCTGTAATCTTTTTTCAACAAGGATGTATGCCATAACTTTTTGTAATCGCGTCTATGCGAAGATGATGCCTTCGTTTGCTTATTTTTATGCTCATTTGGCATTTGCTGTTTTTCTTCTTCCGAAGATTGAAACATGGGAACTGCGCTCGAAAAGCGCCCCCCCCCCAGTTTCCTGTTTTAATCTTCGCAGCTCGTTTTCTTTCGATCGTGCGCTGTATCGTTTATAAGATAAAAACAAGTTATACACATAAAATAGTTATTCTATCTTGCGTACGAATTTCAACTATGAGAAGTGGCGTGATAGCTCAGCTTCAAATATTCTCTTAGAGATGTGACCTCGAGGTGGCTCGTCAGCCCTACCTCGCAATTTGCTTCGCGCATTCACCGCCGAAGGCTTCTTTGCTTGTGATAAACAGATGATTTTGCGACTACGCCGTTTAACGAGTCGACTTATCCCTGCAGCATTTTACTGAGGGGCTTCACCCATTGACCGCCGAAGACTTTTTGTTCGCGGAAAGTGGGCCTTTAAGCGAATCATGCACTCCTCTTAGGTACAGATTGTTGCATGTTCCTTAACATCTTCGCGACCTTTGCAGAATGGATTCCACATGCGCCCCCTCAATCGATTTTTTTCTTTAAGTGAACTAAATGCGACTTGTCTTCGCGAGGCCAGGCGCATGTGTTCACTTACTTCTGCAATGTTTTCCCAAAAGTAACAATCTCTTCGGATGATTGTTACTTCGGGACCGATGATAGATAACGATGGTCTTTTTTGGGGAGCCCTTGTTATATTTCTCAAGGGGATGTTACACAAGTCCGCCTCGTTAAAAACCTCGCATCTTCGGTGTTCCCATTGTGAGATCACCGAAGACTCCCCGTGAGGAAAAGAGTACGAACCCCACTACCTATGTACAAAAGTTGAAAGTGCAAAAGAAGTTGAAAT
Source organism: Cenchrus fungigraminus (assembly GCA_036936925.1). NCBI lineage: Eukaryota > Viridiplantae > Streptophyta > Magnoliopsida > Poales > Poaceae > Cenchrus > Cenchrus fungigraminus. The sequence continues at coordinate 19,694,233 of CM072774.1, forward strand.
GAAAATTACAAAAGTTGAAAATGAAGAGAAACTAAAAATGATAATATCTAGTAGATGATACACTTATTCTCAGAGCCAATACTTCTGCAACTTGTGCTGATTCCATGAGTAAGGAACCTCTTCTCCTTCCAGGGTTTGCAATCTGTAAGCCCCCTGCCTTGTTTCTGATACTAAAAATGGACCTTCCCACTTTTCTTCCAATTTTCCTACTCCTCTTGTCTTTTTTCGAAGAACCATGTCTCCTGTGGATATTTTTTGCTCACAAACCTTCTTATTTCTCCACCTCCTCGTTTCATCTTGATATTTTTCTATGTTGCTCAGTGCTTGAAGTCTATCTTCTTCTCTTGTATCAATTGCCAAATTTGCGTCCTCTTCGTTTTGTGGTTCTTGGTCTGCTCTCAATGATCCCAACTTGATCTCTTCGGGAATGACAGCCTCTTCTCCGCACAGCAATCTGAAGGGTGTGAAGTTTGTAGCTCTGGACGTAGTTGTGTTGTGAGACCACACCACTCTGGGCAGCTCTTCGGCCCAGTTCCCCCTAGCCATTCCTGTCAGGTTCTTTTTGATTCCGGTGAAGATGATGCCATTGGCCCTTTCTATAGCTCCATTGGACTCTGGGTGATACACTGAAGCGAAGCATAACTTAGTGCCCAAGTTGAAGCAAAATCTTTTGAAATCTGTGCTGTCAAACTGCTTGCTGTTGTCCACTGTTACTTCATAGGGGACTCCAAACCTGCACACGATGCTTTGCCAGAAAAATTTTTGTATCACCTGCGAAGTGATTCTTTGCACGGCCCTTGCCTCTATCCACTTTGAGAAGTGTTCTACTGCCACTATCGCGTACTTGTAATTGCCTGGTGCTATTGGTAACTGTCCCACAATGTCAATCCCCCACCTTGCGAAGGGCCAAACTGGTGGTAGCAATTGTATTTCGTAAGGATAGGTTTTTGTATAGTTGCAGTGCTTTGGACAGTTGTCGCATCTTCGCACTATATCTTCAGCATCACAGACTGCCGTCGGCCAGTAAAACCCCTGACGGAATGCCTTCGCGACTAGTCTTCTTGTTCCGATGTGAGATGAGCACATCCCGGAGTGAATTTGCTGCAACAAGTCTCGCCCTTCTTCGGTGGAGATGCATTTAAGTAGTGGTGCACACACTCCGCTTTTATACAAGTTATCCCCTCTTATTTCATATGATCTCGCCCTCAAGGCCATTCTTTTGTTCTCCTCCCTTGACTGTGGTTCATAGTGCCCCCTCAAAAATGCCATGATCGAAGACCTTTAGTCTTCGCTTGATATCGTGTTTATGTATCTCACTGGTGCTTCGTCACAATCTACTGATTTGTATTTCAGAACTTCGTAGAAGACATCTGGTGGTAGTGGTTCTTTCTGTGCTGCCACTTTTGCTAGCATGTCTGCCTCATTGTTCTGATCTCTTGGTATTTCTTTGACCGTGAAGCCGAAAAAGAATTTTTCCATGCCTCGCACAGTTTTCAAGTACTTTGCCATTTCATCATGTTTTGCTTTATATGTCTTGCCAATCTGCCTTGTGATCAGTTCAGAGTCTGTGTTTATAATCACTCTTCGTGCCCCTATGGCTCTTGCCTTGCGAAGTCCCAGCAACAACCCTTCATATTCTGCCACATTGTTTGTCTTGCCTTCGAAGTCGAGCCTCACAGCATACCTCATCTTTATACCTGATGGTGACATTAAGACTGCCGAAGATGCGGCTCCATCATCACAGTAAGCCCATCACAATACATCACCCATGGTGTTTCTGGCTTGTCTTCATTCATCCCGTCACTTTGACTGGGAGTCCAATCTACAATGAAGTCTGCTAGGACTTGTGACTTGATGGCTGTTCTGGCCGTGAATTCTATGGCATATTGGGATAGTTCTGTTGCCCATTTTCCTATTCTTGCTGAAGATTCCTTGTTCTCTAGTATTTCGCGAAGAGGATATGATGTTGGGACTGTGATTGAGTAACTTTGGAAGTAATGCTTTAGCTTTCTTGCCGCCATTACCACCGCGTATGTCATTTTCTCGAGCTCAGAGTAGAACTTCTTTGCTCTTGATAGGGCCTCGGAGACGAAGTATACTGGCACTTGTTTGAGTTGCTGCTCTTCGTACTTCTCTTCTACTAGAGCCGCACTTACTGCGCTGGCTGAAGCTGCAATGTACAATAATAGTTTCGCGTTGTCTCCCGGACTTGTTAGCACCGCCAAATTCTCCAGATAAGACTTGAACTGCTCAAATGCCTCCTGTTCTTTGGGACCCCAATTGATCTTATTCTTCGCTGACAACAAGTTGAAGAATGGTAGGCTTCGCTCTGCCGATCGTGCTATGAAGCGACCCAATGCTGCTATTCTTCCAGTGAGTTTCTGAATATCTCTTTTTGTCTGTGGTGTTCTCATGTTTCTTATTGCCTCAATCTTGTCTGGATTTGCTTGTATGCCAGACTTTGACACCATGCAGCCTAACAGTTTTCCCTTGGATACACCAAATATACATGTTGAAACACGTAACAACCTTCGATCCGCAAGCGTACGGACCTACATCTTTTTCACCACGGGGTGACCCCCAAGGTTCTTGTCAATCCGCAGAGCAAGGGGATTTCTAGCGCTTAACCAAGTACTAATCTAGTTGATTGGAAAGTCTTTGAAAGAGGATTAATCTTAAAGTAAAAGCAATCTAACCTATGTTAATCTAAGACTAAACTAAGCTTAAACTAGATGGTGAGGGTTGGTACAAGAGAGAGATTTAAGGTAGATAAGCGTTCCCTCCCTAGGGTTTAGGATCTCATGAACATGCATCTACTACATGAAAAGGGTGTTGCCTTCACTAGCTTCATGGTGGTTATGCGGCCGCTAAGCCTTTTCCCTCCACCGTACTGTCACTACGCAAGGTAATCAAACACTTTCATGTATAACCGCATCTATACCTAAGCATCCATAGGGTTAAGCTAATCACCACGATTACCACAAACCCTACTAAGATCACATGTTGCGCAAACATATGTAAACAAAGCATTCGCGAAGACATAGACCATAAAGCATCGATAGGCATAAGATTCATGTATAGATTACATATCATGCATCCATCTAACCCTAGGGACGAACGGAGGCATTACCCCATCATCTTACACGGATTGAAGCACATAGGAGTGATGGAGACTCCGGAGAACATCGTCGATAAAGATGGCGGTGATGAAGCTTGGGAACACCCCTAGGCCAACGGCTTGGAGTCCTCCTCTTGCTTCCTTCCCTCCACCGGCGTTGATCCTTGCGACGAGCTCATCCAACTCTCTCCCTCATCTTGCGGCAGCAGTTTTCTGGTGAATGGCGTCGGTAGAATGATTGGATGCGGCGGCCATCGGAGGAGGGAGCTACTAATAGACCGAGGAGGGGCTAGGTCAAAGGGGACCGCGAACCGAGGCAAAAAGGGCCTGGGCCGATCCGACCAGGCCGATCGGCCCAGCCTGTTTTCAGCTCGGTTCGGGCCCGTCTTTCTCCCCACGGCTCATCTTCACATTTTGCACTTGGCCCCCTTCATTTGGGTCATTTTGAGGTCGTCATCCCCGCGGTCAAGATAGGGGGTCTTCTCGCATGAAGTCCGAACTTTACGTCTCAGTCCTCGGTGATGATCCGTTGTAGCACCTTGGTCCTTGCCACCTTTGGAAGTGATTTCGCCTTGCACTCGAACATGAACGGAACTCCTCATTTGCTCCTTTGAACTTGTTGTGACTCCATCCCTTTTGTCCATGTTTTCCTGCAAAAACACAACACTTCCAAATGCACATATGAAGTTGAACTTCTTATATCATTAGTATGCCTAGTAGCGGGTTAGTTACATAATCGAGCTCAAACCAAAGTGTAACGAATACGTTTGGAGCACCAAAATTCACCGTCAACATCTCCCCCATGCTTAAACCTTGCTCGTCTTTGAGTAAGTAATCCTTGCTTAAAAGGGAAATCAGCGTTGCCTTCCAATGTTGTCCCTGCACTTAGTCATTCATGACAAGGCAAATTGCTCTCTCTTAAGAACTTATTTTTAAAGTTCAAGTTGTGACCGGCTTCTTTTTCATTATGGAAGATAGACTAACAACAAAGAACAAGCCACATTTAATAAACACGATGCTCTCAAACTTAAGTGAACTTCAAACCATTACCTTGTTCCATGGAAGAATTTTCAAAAAGATGCATATCCAACATAAGTGAAAATCTCTTGCAAAAGCTCATGGAAACACTCATCTCATCAAGTCACTCAAGCCTATACTAGATTATTTTCAACCTATTATACTCTTATGTGATAGTGGAAGGCTTATGTGGAGCTTGGAAGGTTAAAAACAATCCTAGCAAAACATACATCCGAAATATTGTCAAATTAAGAGAGAGATCTACTGGAATTACCGAGACTCGTCAAAAAGGCCATGGAAAATAAATGTTGGAAAGAGAGAGGGATGAAACACACACATTTAGATAGGTGGACATGTGCAAGTGGCAAATGGATGATCCCGAGGCAAAGTGAAGTCCTCGTTATCGGATTGCACATGGTTGGAAGATTTGAGTATGGATTTGTCATCAAGGCACTTGAGAACTTATCAAGCAAAAAGAACCGAGGAGCAACTTTATTATTTTTTTACTTTTATTTTAGTTCCTTCTCATTTTTCTCTCTTTCTTCTTTTTCTTCCTTTTTTCCTTACTTTTCTTTTCTTCTCATCATATTTTTTTTCATTTTTCATTTTTTTTCTTTTGCTCCTCAGAACTTTTGCATCATAATACTTACATAGCATTTGTCAGAGATGATGTGATGACTCCTCCCCCATGCTTGAACGATGCTCGTCGAGCATAAAAGAAGGGGAAAATGACCGCTAAAGTAAGCATAAATACCATAATCTTGCGGAATATCTGAATCTCCATCGAGAATTTTACTCCATACTCAAATTGGGTTGTGGACAAGGAGGTGATCACAAAAAGATGTTTTTGGTTTAGGTTGGATGCCCAGCGAGGTTTGTGAAATTTTTGATGTGAAAACCCACAATGCATGGACAAAAAGGCTAGCATGAAAAAGTTACACAAAGGAATGACCAGCTTCTTAGTCTTGAACCATAGAAATCAATCCTAATCCAACTCATCAAAACATATGTTTGCAATCTACAGGTTTTGTTATCATAGAACATATATGTATATGGCTTTGGTAGGTAGAACTTTGCAAGAGCATCACAAATATGTAGATAGCATAAAAGTTAAGTTTTCCTAAAAATAATAAGTTATCCGGCTATCCATAAACTTAAATCAAAGAGCAAAGATATATATGTGGGTCTAGAGCATAGTCATTTCACCTCCATAAATAAAAGAGCCGGTATTTAAATTAATTTCAGATCATGTTGTAGAGAGCAATTAGCCAAGACATGTATAACTTCATGTAGGTAAAACAAAGCAGCAACTTTCATCATTTTTCCATAAGCATAGGCAATATAAAACATTGAGGTGGACACATGGTCATGCCTATTTATTGAAAATAAAAAGAAATCTAGGTTGTCCTCCTAGTAGCCATGTTATTGCTGGAAGAGAAAACAAAAAGGTTGCACCTAGTTGAGGTTGAAGGCATACTTACAAGCATTTGTGTTTGGAAAAGAGAAGGTCTATGGAGGTGTTACCGTCTTTTGTAGTTTTTTTCATGATCTTCTCCCGACATCTCTATGTATGTGGATTTACTTTTGTCTTGATTTTCCAATGCTCCTAAACTTCTTAATTTGATCATGTATACTTAATGGAGTCAATGGTCGCCTTTCTCTTCAATGTTGTCATCACCATCTCCTCTTTCTTGTTCTCATCATCTCCTTGCTGCCTCTTCTTCATGGATTTCCCCTCTGTCCTAAACAGAACATATATCAAAATATAGCTCTATTGAAAATTTTATGAAATTACCTTTCCAACGTGTGGTCATTCATCGAAAACGGAGTTCAAACAAGGGAGCTACGTCCGTTTTACTTCAGCGCTGCGTGCTGTCCAAAACTGATTTCAGGACGTGTTGCACTCGGTGATTCGGGCATAACCGCTTGTAGGAACCTCTGATTGTCTTGATTCTTGATTTGTTGGAATCATAACTTCATGGGGCTTCTAAATATCCAAAAGTACTCAGTGTTTTCCCTTTGAGACAATGCAGAAATTTGATGAGATCAATAGCTTCTTGTGCATTGATCCGGAGACGTTGATGATCTTGATCGTTCTATCTTCTAGAGCATCATGTTGCACTTCCGTGTTGAAGATTCAGAGCCTCCCCCATGCTTAGCATTTTTTTAGGTATGGAAGAAGAAGACAAAACATTTTTATCTTAGCCATCCTTCAATTTCCTTGTAGTGAGAGTCTTTATCTTGCCTGCAAGACATTTTAATCGCACATTCTACCCCCAAGGTGATGGTTGGGAGTAGATAGAATTGCCAACAATCCAACAATGTTTCCTAAGACTCTTAACTTGTGGCATAATTAGTCTAATGAGAAATAAAAACCTAATGAGTGTACGTGGTGCAAGGTGTGTATGCACATGAGAGGAAAGCATATAAACAAAGATAATGTTTTCACCTAGTTCTAAACACCATGTTTACAACTAGGTTGCCGAATTTCTCCATAGCCATACAGATTTATTTATCTAGGGTTAAAACATCATGTCTATCCCTAGAACAATAACTCTTATAGCAAAAGAAAAATTAAGTGCATTGCAAAGCTTATAAACTAACCAATGCAACATGAAAACATATGAAAAGCTAGCAAGGTTTATCGAACGTAATGATGATAGTCCGCAATCATGTTTAAACACCACGTTCACACAAGATTGCAAAAGGGAAATACTCATAAGGCCTTATGAAGCATTAACATGGAAAAATGAAGCATACATCATTAAGCCTTAAAACAACCAAGCCAACTATATGCAAAAACATGTATATGCAAAGAAAGAAACATCACATTGATAACAAAATGCAATGCACGCAAATAAATAAATATGAGCATGAACATGATGGTGGTTCTAAAAAGGAAAATTAAACTTAGATTAATTAGCCACAAGTTGATCATCATAAGATGGTGCCATTCTTTATTCTCTCTAAGAAAGGAATAAAAACATAAAGAAACGGGTTGCCTCCCGAAAAGCACTTCATTTGAAGTCATAGAGCTCGACTTTCTCACATACTTTTTTTCGTCGCATAGCCATGGTCCTTCATGCAAGAAGTAAAGGTATCCATGCAGCTTTAATTTACTTCCCATGTTATAATTGACCATTAATAGAAGACTTGCCCATGATATCCTTTTGCTTCATCACTATCTCCTTCTTTATCACCCTTCGGTGCTGCCTTCACTCCATGAATTTTTCTTTAATGTACAGAATAGAAAGTATACCCAAGCTCTACTCCATTACACAATGCACAAAATTTCCTTTCCAACAAGTCTTTATTTGCCCAAATCAGACTCCGAACAAGAGAGTTACGCCCGTTTTACTTCGGTGATGAAATCTATCCTGAAATTTCAGAACACGCAACGCTCAATGTTTTCTCCATAACTCCTTGCACGAGTCTTCAAATTCATTGGTTCTTGATGCGTTGGGATGGAAACTTGATGGAGCTTTTGAATATCTCATTTTCTTCATTTGTACACCTCTGAACAAGCTCTCAAATTGCTGAAGACAGCAGCACCCGTCGCGGAATTTGGAGAGGTTGATGATTTATCTTGCAATTCTTTAGGCATGACTTCTCTTTTTATTATTCAGGCCTTATCTACATGGTTAGTGAAAATCAGGAATTTTCCCGACATGTGCTTCTTTAAGGTCATTAGCTTGACCAAGCACAAAGCATGATCGAGATTTACAAAACGTATTGTAAACATACGCGTCCATAATTAACACCACAAGCAAATTGTAGCAACATATCAAGGTGTAATTAAAAGAAGCATATGTTTCATGCAAAGCACTTAGTTCATCATTAGGCAAAGGATCTTTAGGCATATAATTAAATGGTTCAAACATAAACATTGCCTCATCATCATTCTCAAGAAAATCTAGCCTATCAACATGATCATTATTGGAACAAGGCATAGAATTTAAACTATTATTCATACTAATGGTCCAACATGAATATTTGAACATATAATCATTAATTCCGATAATATCTTGAGATTTCAGCGTGTACCTTTGCCTCGGAGCTTCCTTGACAAGAGTGATTTTTGATTCGTCTTCTAGAGTTGAAAGCAAGTCAATCTCAACAAGTGGAGTTGTCTCTTTGTTACCTTTTTGAATCTCCTCCATTTCATTATGTGAAACATGTGATCCATCAGCAATGTACGCATTCATCTGTTCTTTGAAGTCTTCTTTATCAACCAAATCTTCATCTTCAAAGTTTTGTATGTTGCTTTCTTTATCTCCCGTGTACCACATGTCATCAAGATCGCTCATCGTTGATTCACTCTTTTCTTCATCCTTGAGTACTTCCATGTCTTGCTTTGCTAGTGTGTAGGCTTCAATAACACACAAGCTATAACCTTATGGAGAGGGGCCTTCTTGGAGTACTTGCTCTATGTCAACTCCTTCCCATTCATCTTCTAGCTTGAGTCCTATCTTCTCCCATTTATCCTTCGAGTCACTAGGCTCGTCACGGTTGTACTCTTCTCTTTCTTCATCATAAATCTTTGAGTTGTCAAATTGGTTGATCCATCCTTCTTCTTCTTCTTCTTCTCTTTCATCCTTCTTCTTCTTCTTCTCTTTCTTCTTCAAATATCTTTTGGATCGACTCTCCACTCATCTCTTGATCAAATATGTCTTCAACTCTTTTAGCGACGTGTCGGTGTTCCTCCTTCCTTCGGTAGTTGATTAGGGGGGCAAAATCAACTTGAATCCAACCGGATTGATTGAACTCCGCCAATGGTCTAGCATTCCCCATACTTCGGCCTACATTCATGTTAGTTTCAACATTTTTAATATCCGAAATGACTTCTCTTACCTTGGGAAGTGGATCTTCAATTTCTTGTATGGTCGGTTCATCTTCCTTGACCTCCGGTTCATCTTTTTCAGAAAATTCAGCAAGCACTGCGGGCTTGCTTTTGTCATTTTGCTCCTCCCGACAACGTCTTTCCCAATCTCGTTGTGTTCTTTTTCCATTGCTTATCCTTTGTAAGATTTGTGCGGCTTCACTAATCGTTTTATCCATTAAATCACCACCTGCACACATGCTTACAAAACGAGAAGAGTTAGGGGTTAGTGAAAAATAAAATGTATGCAACATCAAGTCACCGGAAAATCCCAAGTTCAGGCCTTGCTCAAGTAGTTCATTAAAACGGTCCCAAGCTTCATCAATTCCTTCGTCTTCTCCTTGCTTGAAATTGAGCACTTACCTCCTTAAGTCTTGAACCTTGCTTATGGGAAAGAACTTCAAAAGAAACTTCTTCACTAGCTCATCCCAATTTCCTTTTGCTTCAACAGACGCAAATGTGTACCATCTTCGCGCTTCATCTTCGAGAGAGAACGGAAAAAGATTCCACTTGAACCAAGCGGCCGGAACTCCTTCTTGTTGCACCGTGTTGCATATCATCATGAATTCCTTAACGTGTCTATATGGGTTGTCATCCTCCAATCCTCTAAATGGGTTTGTCGCCACTAACTTGATGATTCTAGGCTTCACTTCGTAGTGGGTTGTAGCAAGCATCAAATTTGATTTTTGCATCTCAATGTCTTCCATTGACGGCATTGCTAGCTCCCTTAGCGACATCTCTTCGTCTTCCAACGGTGAGGTGAACAAATCCATCTAGACACAAGAAAAGTAGAAAGAAAAACAAAAAAAAGAATTTTTTTCTAGAAAATAAGGGTTAGATGTTAGTAATCAACAAAACTAATACAAAATTAAACGTAGCAAACTGGCTTGCTCCCCGGCAACGGCGCCAGAAAAAGGGGCTTGTTGATGGTTGAAACACGTAACAACCTTCGATCCGCAAGCGTACGGACCTACACCTTTTTCACCACGGGGTGACCCCCAAGGTTCTTGTCAATCCGCGGAGCAAGGGGATTGCTAGCGCTTAACCAAGTACTAATCTAGTTGATTGGAAAGTCTTTGAAAGAGGATTAATCTTAAAGTAAAAGCAATCTAACCTATGTTAATCTAAGACTAAACTAAGGTTAAACTAGATGGTGAGGGTTGGTACAAGAGAGAGATTTAAGGTAGATAAGCGTTCCCTCCCTAGGGTTTAGGATCTCATGAACATGCATCTACTACATGGAAAGGGTGTTGCCTTCACTAGCTTCATGGCGGTTATGCGGCCGCTAAGCCTTTTCCCTCCACCGTACTGTCACTACGCAAGGTAATCAAACACTTTCACGTATAACCGCATCTATACCTAAGCATCCATAGGGTTAAGCTAATCACCACGATTACCACAAACCCTACTAAGACCACATGTTGCGCAAACATATGTAAACAAAGCATTCGCGAAGACATAGACCATAAAGCATCGATAGGCATAAGATTCATGTATAGATTACATATCATGCATACATCTAACACTAGGGACGAACGGAGGCATTACCCCATCATCTTACACGGATTGAAGCACATAGGGGTGATGGAGACTCCGGAGAACATCATCGATGAAGATGGCGGTGATGAAGCTTGGGAACACCCCTAGGCCAGCGGCTTGGAGTCCTCCTCTTGCTTCCTTCCCTCCACCGGTGTTGATCCTTGCAACGAGCTCATCCAACTCTCTCCCTCATCTTGCAGCAGCGGTTTTCTGGTGAATGGCGTCGGTAGAATGATTGCATGCGGCAGCCGTCGGAGGAGGGAGCTATTAATAGACCGAGGAGGGGCTAGGTCAAAGGGGACCGTGAACCGAGGCAAAACGGGCCTGGGCCGATCCGACCAGGCCGGTCGGCCCAGCCTGTTTTCGGCCCGGCTCAGGCCTGTCTTTCTCCCCGCGGCTCATCTTCACATTTTGCACTTGGCCCCCTTCAGTTGGGTCATTTTGAGGTCGTCATCCCCGCGATCAAGATAGGGGGTCTTCTCGCATGAAGTCCGAACTTTACGTCTCAGTCCTCGGTGATGATCCGTCGTAGCACCTTGGTCCTTGCCACCTTTGGAAGTGATTTCGCCTTGCACTCGAACACGAACGGAACCCCTCATTTGCTCCTTTGAACTTGTTGTGACTCCGTCCCTTTTGTCCATGTTTTCCTGCAAAAACACAACACTTCCAAATGCACATACGAAGTTGAACTTGTTATATCATTAGTATGCCTAGTGGTGGGTTAGTTACATAATCGAGCTCAGACCAAAGTGTAACGAATACGTTTGGAGCACCAAAATTCACCGTCAACAGTTTCTGATTGCTGCCTACATTGTACTCTCTGTCATGCGCATCTTCCTGATCTCCGTATATTGTGAGGATGCCGTTGGCAGTTGGAATCTTCATACACAAAAATGGCATGTGTATCACTACTGCGAACTTGTTTATGATTCCCCTACCGAAGATTGCTTTGTATGCGCATGGAATGTCCACTACATCGAAGGTCACCATCTCTATTATCATCAACGCTCTTGTCCCGAGACTAACATTTATTTCGATTGTTCCTAGGGCCTCGACTTTCTTGTTGCCGAAGCCATATAGTGGCTTCGAAGTTTTCTACAATTGGTCGTCTCTGAACTCCATACTCTTGAATAGCTCGTAAGTTATGATGTCTGCGGAGCTGCCGTTATCTACAAGGATGCCTCCCACATCATTGCCCAACAAATACTTTGTGTCCTTTCCCAGTACTGCTCTGATGACTAGAGGATCTTCGTGAGTATACTTCTTCAGCTTGAGATCTGCCTCTGTGAAGGTGATTGGAATGTGTGACCACTCTATTTTGAAAACTTTCCCTGCACATACATGGCTCACTTCTCTTTGCTGATCTTTCTTCTGCCTCTTTGTCAAGTGTTCAGGTGAGTTGCTACCGCCTGTGATAGCATTGATTATGTTCATTCTTCGGTAGCGATCTTCATCTTCTCTGTTTTGATTGGCTTGCGAAGGTGCCTAATGAGCATGCTCTGGTTTTGGCTGGTATGACGCGGTGCTTTGCTGCTATAGTTGCATCATGTTTGGGTTGAACATCGGAGGAGGTGGGAGTGGCATTTGTTGGAAGCATGGTTGTGGAATATATGGTTGCCAGTTTTGCATTGAACTTTGAGCCATCGAAGGTGCCGCTGATGATGTGTGATTGACTGTCTTCGCCTGGCTCTGCGCTGTTCTCTTCTTATCTTCTTCAATCTGCTTTTTGCGAAGTAACGTTCTGCATTCGTATGACCAATGCCCTTTGTTGAGGCCATGCAAGGAACACAAGGATTGAGGTGGTGGGCCTCTACCAAAGCTTTGGCCTCTGTTTCCCGTTGCGGCCGAAGATGCCATTTGCGAATTGTTCCCTGAAACATTGTTCACATTACTTCTGTTGTAGAAGTTTGATCTTGCCGAAGGTCCTTGATTGTTTTGGGGCCTGCTTCCCCATTCTGACTGAGACTTCGCTTGATTCTTTCTCTTGTTGTACTCATCTACTCTTCGTTGTTTTCCCCTGTCTGATTTGCAATATTCTTTCATTATGTCAAACAGCTGCTTCTCTGTTTTGGGTCTTCTTCGGTCTAGATACTCTCCACAAGGTCCTACCTTGAGTCCATCTATTGCTGCATCAATTACAGTTGTGGCTTGTACATGTGGTGCTTTAGCTCTGGCCTTGGCAAATCTCTTGATGTACTCTTGTAATGGTTCTTTATCTCCTTGTTTTATGAGGTGAAATCGCCTGATGTGAGATCTTGGGGTTGATACCCCTGGAAGTTGTTCTCCATTCTTTGCCGAAGTTGTTCCCATGACCTGATGCTTCCTTTTGGCAGCGAAGTGTACCGCTGCTGTGCTGAGCCTTTTAGGGCCATTATCATGGCTCTTGCCATTGCTACATCATCTCCCCCACCCGGAGATATTGCAACAGTGTATTTATGTTGGAACTGTCTTGGGTCTGACTCACCATCATACTCTGGCAAGGATGCAGGCAACTTGAACTTCGGTGGCCAGTCAGCCTTCTCAAGCTCTGATGAAAGAGGGGAAGCGGGCTTCGCCTTGCTTGAGAACACCTCTCTGTATCTTTTTTGTGGCCTACGTTCCACATACGCCTCTTCTTCTGAGTCATAATACAAGGAGCCTTCATCATACTCTTCCTCTTCTTCGTCAGTGTCTTCGTCAACAATTAAGGGTCTTCGTTTCTTGCTTTGTCTTTGCACTTTGCGAGGTTGTTGGGTCTGCTCGTGTTGGTGGATGGAGTTCAACTGAGCTTGCAAGATTGCCATTTGTTCTTGTAGCTATAATGTTTTGCTACTTATTGCTTGCTGCTCTTCGTCTTCCCCGCAATTGCTGCAGTAGCATTCTCTTCTTTTTGACTTGCTGCAACATCTCATTGTATCTAGCCTTTTCTTGTGCTGGGTCTTCATTCTGTATTTCTTTCGCCCTGAGGATGGCGGCCTCCGCCTGGGCTCTTGTATGAATGTTCGATGTCATTGGCCTTTCTCTCATCTTCGCAGCAAGTCTTTCTTCGATTCTTCTTAGTGAAGCAATGTCCTCATCTTCGACTCCTGCATCTGCTAAACCAACCTCAAAGTTTCCTTCTGCTACATCTTCTGCTTCTTGCTCTTGATCTTCTCCTGCCCTGTGGTTTTGTGGACTTAGGACCATGTCCCTTGTCCTGTTTGTGTTGTCTGGTATCCGTCTCTCTCTGGGGTTTTCACTCTCTGCCTCTGACGGATCATCGGTCACTCTGTTTGGATGTGGTTGTGGGTTCTTCGGTTGCTTCATCGGTGGCATGGCTGGGACGAGACACAGTGGGCGCCATAACTGTTGGGATAAAAATCTTCCCCAAAGAGGGGCCAACAGTCGAAACGAACTAAAGGAAGGAAAAACACTTACGACACCGGGGAATATGAAACTCAAACTCAACTGGGCGTAAAACCCAGCCGCTCTCCAATCGCCCCCATTTCATTACCATCGGGACCTTTTTATAGGCCCATAACAATTAAGCTTTACAACACTTGCCATTGCTTTTTCACATTGTGCGAAGCATCTCAGGGGTATTTCGGTAACCTCGCAGGGCCCGTACTCACACACTTTACAAGTGTTCACTTTACATCTTGTTGGTCTACGTGTCTGCCTTCGTGGCGCTCTGATCTTCGGTTATGCCTCTTCTTCCTCATCGAAGCCTTTCCCGTCTCTTCTTTAGGACACTTCTCCTCACCTGTCTTCGGGGCTACTTCGACGCTTGTCATCTTCGTTTCCCCTTTATAGACTCTACATCGTGCTCGGTCCTTTGACGTCTTCGCGGGTCTTTCCCCTCATGGACACTTCGCGCCGCTTCTCTTGTCCTGGCTCCTTCACGCCTCTTCTTCACACGATCACAAAGCATCTTCATCGCATCTGCTATTCAACATCTTCGTGCGTGAGCTTCGCCCCCACGGTCGAAGATAACCATCTTCATCGCGTCTGCTTCTCGTCATCTTCGCACGTGAACTTCACTCCCTCGGACGAAGATACTGAGCTTCGGACTATCTTTGTCCGTCACTCTTCGCCTGCTTTTCGCTGGCTATACTTATGGTCATTTCCTGAAACAGCCAATGCACGAACCAAAACAGGCCCTACTCTTCTCCGATGAGCCGAAGGTATAGGGGGGGTTAATTGTGAAATATTGACCCCAACAACACTGGGCCCTAAACAACTTACATCACTCGGTTGTGTCTACTTTAATGCCACTCATTTGACCATACTCAGAAAAAAAGTTGTATTTTGGGCAAAATTTGTCCTTGGGTAGTTTATTGTTGGCACCTTTCGGAGCCAACAGCACGCAAAGGCAGCTGTCGCAGCGCCTCTGCGTCGCCGGGAGTTTCCGACGGTAGACCTAGAACGCAGGCTCGGGAGGGACCCCGTCGGAGCTAGCGCACGTAGGGTTGCTCTAGGGTCGGCAAGGCCACCTAGAGCACCTTCAGACGTCACAGAGATGAAGGAAGAACGGCAGATGGGATTGGAAAAGCTAGGGTTTGGAGATAAAAGTAATTACGAGACAAATAAAGGTAAATAGATTTATTCGATTGGATGATACTCAATCGGCCATGACCCCACATATTTATTGGGGTGGGGAGGACTTGCCCCGTAAGGAATTCCTTTTACAAATCTAATCCTATCAGGACTCCTTAATTTGGTTTGGACACGGGGGCACCGGTCAGACCGGTTAGGCACACCGGTCTGACCGGTGTGGCGTGCCGGACCAGCTACAGGAGCCGGGACCGGTCAGACCGCCCTAAGGCACCGGTCAGACCGGTCCGTCCTGCCTGGTCGGCTAGGTGCCAATTTTGAGTGTCAACATATGCCCCCCTATTTTTTGGCAAAGGATATGTGCCAAAAAATACTTTTCTAAACTAAAAATCACTTAGGACGATGTTTAACAAAACAACGGCCGTACACATATTTTACTCAAGTCGAGGATGACGCCTGCTTTGGTCTCCACTCCTTTCGGGTCTGTGTTGGCTTGGCTGGCTTCTCTTAAATTGGCTGCTCCGTTGCTCGTCGCTTACATAGCCTTTGCAACCTCCTTTTTTGAGTGTGGGACAAGCCTGAGGAACACCACCTCGGCTGCATCTCCTTAGCTTTTTGCTTGTTGCTATTCTCACCTTGCTTAATAGTAGTACACACATTATTTTTGACCAGATTGCTATTGCAAACAATCGACCTTTGTAATGCATTATAATTTGAGTATGCAATAGGATATTGAATCATATACGAATTCATGTACATACTACTATAATCAGCAGATGAATAGTAGCAAGGATAATATATACCAAGACGATGGCATAACAGATCCAACAAAAGGATATTGTGAAAAGTTACCTCATTGGTGATGAATACCTTTACGTCTTGGTGGTGCTTTTACGCCCTTAGCACCGTTTGGCTGATTACTTCGATCCTTAGTAGCTCCTTTCCTCTTATATCTGGCCAGGAGTTCATTAAAACTCGGCCTTGCTTTTTCCTTGGGCTTGGAGCATCTTGAACCTTTCTGGAGGCACCGGTCAGACTGGCCTGATGCACCGGTCAGACCGGTCTGGACACTGGTCAGACCGGTCTGGGCACCAGTCAGACCAATCGACGCAGTACCGGCCGTCTTGATCTTGTCTTGCCCCCCAAGCGTTGAAGTCGCTGAAACCTTGGGGGTCACCTCCAGAGGCTGCTTCTCATCGTGTCTTTGCTCTCTGTTGACGGTCTATATGTGTATCAAATTTTGTTTGGACTTGCAAGCGGACAAGTCCTCCGTCGTAGTCAAGAGACCCTTCTTCCCTTAAGTGTGAACCCAAGGTATCGAATCCGTGGAACAATGTGTAACGCGAGATCCAATCTAATAAGCGTAAAACATTTTGATCTTGAAAAGGGGTTTTGCATCTAATCTATGGAAGAACCATAAAACACATCTAATCTACTAAACACCGGAGGTAGCAAGAGAAAGAGAGGGGAGAACCAATCTAGAGATTGGATCGGGTCTTCTATTGAAGTTCCAAAACCGAGAAGAATAAGGCAAACGAATCTCATTAGAAGCTTCTTTAAATCGTGGCTTCCGTTCCAACTTCGAAGACGCCCGCCTTTTGGAGCCACCGTCCTGTCACAATGCACTCCTATTCGTCCGGGTTAGCCTAGGGCGAGTTCAAGAAGAACAAGTTGCAAACACTCGGTAGGTCAGGTATGCACCTCTAGCCACCATGGCTACAAGAACATCCTATGCAATCTATCCGCGGAATAGATTGGAGAATAAGAAAACCCAAGCGAAGGCAAAGTCGTAGTGAAAGCACTTGATCGCTAGAAATCGGATTCAATCTTGCAAATTCAACATGAGAGTATAATACATGGACAAGATCACCACCGGGATCCTACCTTGATCTCGATCCTGGCTCCGAGAACTCCGGCGTGGTCTTCCATGCAAGGTTCCCACGTCGGCTAGGGAAACCCTAGTCAACCATCTCGACCCTCTCCTCTCCGGAATGGTGTCCCTCCCTTCTCTGCTCCTCGGCGGCGGATGACGAATGAATTGATGCGTGGCTCTAGGCAGGGGGACTACAAATAGCTCGAGAGTCATCTAGGTCAAAGGGGGCGCCGAACCGACGCCAGAATGGGCTGGGCCGGCCGGCCTGGGCTGACCGGCCTGGGCCCATTTTGGCCCGGTTTGGCCCCGGTTTTCTTCCCGTCGCTTCTCGTGTCTTCTAGAACTTTCTCCCTTCTGTATGTGGGCCCTTGACGTCAGTTTCTCCGCGGTTTGGATAGGGCTCCTTGTCGCGCAAGCTTCAGCATTTTCTGTCCAGGTCCTCGGAGTTTTCTGCCTTCACGGATTGGTCCTTGGGCCTCTTGGAGTCATGTTCACCTCGTGTCTTGACTTGTGCCGGGCTTCATGATCTTCACGCAAAGTGCTCGATGAAACTTTACCCGGAAGTCCTCATTTAGGTGCCTAATTCCTGCATAAACAATAAACTCCAAAACCACATGCGAGTGCGAACTTGATATATGATGAGGGTTAGGATCGTTAGTTTGGATATTAAATCAATACCAACATTGAAGGTAAACTCATGGCTAGGTTGACGGAAATTCACCGTCAACATCTCCCGCGTGCTTAAACCTTGCTCGTCCTCGAGTAAGCCCTCAATGGATATCAGCGTTGTCTTTCATTGTTCATACCATGCACTTGATCATACATGAGAAAACATAATGTTCTCTAAATTTATATTTGTTAAAGTTCCATAGTGTACTAGCCTTCATCCCTACGGAAGGTGGATATCAATTAAGCTCTTCCCACAAGTAATTAGTTATGCTCCCAAATTTCAAATGAATCTCAGAAATTTTGAAGTGTAGAGTAAGATGAATAAAAAGAGCTAAACCAAGTTCAAAAATTAAACCTTCTTGCATCTTGCTCATGAACTCTCATCTCATCTTGTCTCTCAAGCCTATTTGTTCTACTCCTTTCCCCTCTCAAAATATAGAAGTGGTAAGCTTTATATGGAGCTTTTGGGAAAAGTTTAGTCCTACTAAGATATTATTATTGAGATATTATCAAAACAAGACAAGCTTCTCATGGTCTTACCGAGACTCGTCAAAAAGATCATTGGAAAATAATGTTGTTTCAAGGAGGGAGAGAGAGAAAAATACACACACTTGAGATAGTGGACATGTGCAAATGGCAAAGAGTGATCCCGAGGCACAAGCAAAGTCCTCGTTATCGGATTGCACATGGTTGGGAAGATGAGTATGGGTCTTGATCTTGAATCCTCTTGAAACTCCTAATGCATCTAGAGAGCCAGGGAGCTTTATTTATTTATATATATATTTATATTTTTTTCTCTCATTTTTTTCCTTTTTCTTTTCTTTTTTCATACTTTTTCTTTCTCCTTTTTCTTTCTCTTTTTTTCTTCTTTTTCTTGTTTTTCTTTTTTATTTTTTTATATACTCCCCTTGAACTCTAGATTACATTGTACCTACCTCCTTGGCAGCTCCCCCCCATGCTTAGACGATTGCACGTCCTCGGGCAATGAGGTGGAAAAAATTTTGTGCCAAGGTAGGTACTAAAAGTTCTATGTTTTCCAGGAGAAACACTTGAAATCTTCTAGGGATCCTTCACGCAACCTTTATGATGTCTTGTAGGTCTCCCAAAATTATACTTCGATCCTTGGCACCTTCATTCTTGTGATCTTCCTCGAAATATTCATCCATACTCAAATGATAGGTTGTGGTCAAGGAGGTAAACACAAAAAGATATATTGGGTATTATGGGTGGATATCCGGCGAGGTTTGTGAAATTTCCGATGTGGAGAGTCACAATGCACGGATAGAAAAGGCTAGCAACAAGATAGGTACACAAAAACGGAATGACCAGCTTTTTAGTCTCAGGCCAGAGAAATCAAGCCCTGAATTAATTCACCCAAAAAAATAAATCTTGTATACTAGGTTTTTGCACTTAAATAAATATAAGGCTTTGGATAGGTAGAGCAACATGCAAGAGGTATTAATGACAAGGTTAGGATAGTTTTAAGAACAAAAATAAATCATTTTTAACCCATCCAAAATTGAGAGCATGAAAAGAAAACTATGGGTCTTTATCTTTATCATAACCTCCACAAAGGATTAAGCTAGCATTTAATTTAATTTCAGATTTGCATTTATAGAGAGCATTAGCTTAATCATGCATAAAACAAGTACAAAGATAAACAAAGCAGCAACTTTCATCATATATCAACATGACATTAACTTATTATCTTTACTAAAGGTGACCATCATGGTGGCAAACTTTATTCATGTTGATTTAAAGCAAACACTACTACTAACACACATGCTGAAAATAAATAAAAACTGAAAATGCTAGGCACACACAAATTTGCATAAAAGCTGAAAATAAAGAAAAGAGAAAAGAGAAAATCGAACCAAAATTGAAGGCATCATTATTATTTTTCTTCTTCCTCCTTCTCCATTTTTCATCTTCCGGTGGTTGAGATTGATGATCTTGTGCGTTGTATCCTTGCTCGTAGCATGATCACGCCGGTCTCTTCTTTTACTTGACTTGGTTAGGATGAGGCGCCATGAAAGCTTCGTTGGGCGCCATGTATGGTGGAGAAGGTGGTGGCATGGCTGCCCCACTCCCCCATGCTTGAATCGGCACACTTCACAATATGGTGAAGGCATTGGTATTCCTCCATAAGGTGGTGGCATTGGGATCCCTCTATGTGGTTGTTTATTAGCTTGATGTGCAGCCCCTCCTTCATCTTGGGCTGCGGAGGATGATCCTTTTTCAACAATGCTTCTCCTCCATGCTTCGGGGAGACTCCGGAAATCGAGTGCCTCCTTGAAGAGCTTGATAATGGCACCTTTGATGACGATGAACGTGTCTTCTTGGTGAAGACATTGGTGGCTATCTTCCATATTGTTGCTGCACTAACTCACAACGAGTACACCGGGGGTTGCTTGCCGGTGGGAGAAACACACAAGGGAAACAAATGGAGGGTAGAGTTTATTATTATTATGATTATTTTTTTTAGAGGGTGGAGTGTGAGGTGCACAAGATAGGATGGATATTAGCCCATAGGGTTTGTGGATTCTTGAACATGCAACCACTTATCATGGTGAAGCTAAACTAATTCATTGAGGTGTGAACATGAGGCCACTTTAGCTAAACCTACAAAAGATATGTTGATGGGATCTACGGGAGTAGTGAGACCTATACTCCCGAAAAGCATGGTGGCTAACCTTAGGCATCAAAGCATTATCAACATAAACAAAAGATTGAAACAAAAGAATCGGCGATAACATGACAAGATCATCATCCCCATGGAACTCAAATATTTCTAGGTTGTTTCTGAAACTTATGGGTTGTGAACTCAAGAACACGAATCAACAAATGCATAAAATACTTACCAGGCGAAGGGGAGCACCGGGGGCCATAAGTGGAGGCTAGGCCAGCCGGCCTAGGCTGATCGACCTAGGGGCCCTCCTACTCCATTTGCTTTGATCTATCTCTGAGATACTTCTTGCTCCCTTCTTGCCTTGTGTCCGCGTGATCCACGAGATTCCTCCACCCAAATGTTCACAACCACTCCTTTTCTTGCGTGATTAAGGGTTCCACCTCCATTGTTTTACTTCTTGTTCCACCTTGTTCCCTTGCCTCTTGTGCTTCCACCAATTTCCTACAAAACAAAGCCCTTGCTTACCCCCATGCTTGTCCTTTGCACGTGCCCAAGATGCCAAATGATGGATACGTGATGCATCATGGGGCACTATATGTTAATCAAGCTCAAAAACCTCCCTTAATCATGTTTAGATGCTAATCACTCCTCTAATTTTGAAACTTTTAAAAATTAACTCAGCGCTAGGGATGAGTCCAAATATATTATTAGAGGAGCTTTTAGGCATCAAAAACAATTATAAAATTTATTTTGGTTGCACCGGGATCGATTGCTTTCATTAATTGATAGCAAGTTCCTCCGGCTTGACCGTGGGGGTATAGGTTTTGGTTCTAATTTTGGCCAAACATGAGAGAGATATTTTGAACAAAAATTAAGTCAATGGGGCTTAGAAATCTAAATCTAGAGAAACTAATGGATGTCAAGTTGAATGAAATCAAAAATCAAGTTTTCTAGGTTCACACAAGTCCGACCATGTGTCAAAGATTAAAAACATTAAGAAACATAGCAAGGCTCCACTCGTGTGTTTTTATCATGTAAAACAAGCCAACCTTAACACCATGGAGAGGATGAAAGGTTGGGGTAGGTTCTGAATTTTTGGTACTAGTTTCTCAAAAATAAGCAAACAAAACTTGGGACGGCTCAAGTCATCGGTTTATGATCAATATAAAATGACTAAGCAATTATAATGTCACCAAAAATTGTTCAACCACATAGGAATTTATAATATGTAATGCGTAGCAAATTCTAAGACGAACTTACTTGAAAAACTTGAAAAATTCTTCGGGTTGCCCTCCCGGTAGCTTGACTCTTCAACGGGTTGTCCTCCCGGTAGCTTATTCTTGACTCGACGAACGGGTTGCCTCCCGCAAGCGCTTCGTTTATAGTCCATAGCTAGACTTCTTCTCTTCTTCACTTCGGATCAACACTTTTTGTGGGTGTTGCAATCTTGGGGACCCCACTTCTACACCATCCTTGGCTTCGGTGTAGGTTTATTCTTCGGCTTAGTCATCTTTTTGGTCTTCACAGGCAGGCGTTGATTCTTGGTCTTGACGGATGCAACAACTTTTGCGTCTTCTTTGCTTCATTCTCCCTTGACTCCTCCCTTCCGATGCGATGATGAGGTAGAATGTATTTAATATTGACCACTTTACATACCTCGAATCATGGTTGACTTGAATGTACTCCTCACGCCATCGATGTCGAACTTGATCTCCCACTTGCCGATGTCGATTGCTCTGACGGTCTTGAGGAACGATCTCCCTAGGATGAGTGGCAGATGAGGTTGATCTTCTTTCAATCTTGGAGGTGGAGTTTCTCTTGGAGATTCCGACGATCCTCGGCCTCCGCGTTTAGATCTTGTGTCGCACGTCACCTTTGCCTGCAAAGTTTTTTTTTCTAGACCATCCACAAAATATATGTTTTTTTTGTTGGAGATGTAGCCGTCCATCTCCTGTTAGGGTTAGCAATAAACAAAATAAAGAAAACTAGAAGGAAACTAAAAGAAAACTAGGGTTTAGAAAACCCTAGATTAGATTGAATTTTTTTTTTTGAGGATGGTCGAAATCAAGAGATGCAAAAGAAAATTCAAGAGAAAAACTGAAAATATTCACAAACGCAATACTAGATTGAATCTTGATTACTTGTTCCTCGGCAACGGCGCCAGAAAAAAGGGGCTTGTTGACAGTCTATATGTGTATCAAACTTCGTTTGGACTTGCAAGCGGACAAGTCCTCCGTCGTAGTCAAGGGACCCTTCTTCCCTTAAGTGTGAACCCAAGGTATCGAATCCGTGGAACAATGTGTAACGGAAGATCCAATCTAATAAGCGTAAAACACTTTGATCTTGAAAAGGGGTTTTGCATCTAATCTATGGAAGAACCATAAAACACATCTAATCTACTAAACACCGGAGGTAGCAAGAGAAAGAGAGGGGAGAACCAATCTAGAGATTGGATGGGGTCTTTTGTTGAAGTTCCAAAACCGAGAAGAATAAGGCAAACGAATCTCATTAGAAGCTTCTTTAAATCGTGGCTTCCGTTCCAACTCCGAAGACACCCGCCTTTTGGAGCCACCGTCCTGTCACAACGCACTCCTATTCGTCCGGGTTAGCCTAGGGTGAGTTCAAGAAGAACAAGTTGCAAACGCTCGGTAGGTCAGGTATGCACCTCTAGCCACCATGGCTACAAGAACATCCTATGCAATCTATCCGCGGAATAGATTGGAGAATAAGAAAACCCAAGCGAAGGCAAAGTCTTAGTGAAAGCACTTGATCGCTAGAAATCGGATTCAATCTTGCAAATTCAACATGAGAGTATAATACAAGGACAAGATCACCACCGGGATCCTACCTTGATCTCGATCCTGGCTCCGGGAACTCCGACGTGGTCTTCCATGCAAGGTTCCCACGTCGGCTAGGGAAACCCTAGTCAACCATCTCGACCCTCTCCTCTCCGGAATGGTGTCCCTCCCTTCTCTACTCCTCGGAGGCGGATGACGAATGAATTGATGCGTGGCTCTTGGCAGGGGGACTATAAATAGCCCGAGAGTCATCTAGGTCAAAGGGGGCGCTGAACCGACGCCAGAATGGGCTGGGCCTGCCGGCCGGCTTGGGCCGACCGGCCTGGGCCCATTTTGGCCCAGTTCGGCCCCGGTTTTCTTCCCGTCGCTTCTCGTGTCTTCTAGAACTTTCTCCCTTCTGCATGTGGGCCCTTGCCGTTAGTTTCTCCACGGTTTGAATAGGGCTCCTTGTCGCGCAAGCTTCAGCATTTTCTATCCAGGTCCTCGGAGTTTTCTGCCTTCACGGATTGGTCCTTGGGCCTCTTGGAGTCATGTTCACCTCGTGTCTTGACTTGTGCCGGGCTTCATGATCTTCTCGCAAAGTGCTCGATGAACTTTACCCGGAAGTCCTCATTTAGGTGCTTAATTCCTGCATAAACAATAAACTCCAAAAACCACATGCGAGTGCGAACTTGATATATGATGAGGGTTAGGATCGTTAGTTTGGATATTAAATCAATACCAACATTGAAGGTAAACTCATGGCTAGGTTGACGGAAATTCACCGTCAACACTCTCCAATGATCACATTCTTTCCTCTAGCGTTTTCGGCTTGATCCGCCCGAATAAGCACCTTAGGATTTGACAACTCAAGAGTATTAACAAAGGCACTATTAGGGAAAGGATTTTCGTCGACTTGCATCTCATGGAATTTCAAACGACCTTCATTAATGGCCGATTGTATTTGCCGACGAAAAGTATTGCAATCATTGGTAGCATGAGAAAAAGAATTATGAAATTTATAATGGGCACGTCTTTTTAATTGATCAATAGGTGGTATAGTGTGAGACATCTTAATTTTACCCGATTTAAATAATTCATCAAATATTTTATCACACTTAGCCACATCAAAAGTAAATTTCATCTCATCCCGACTCTTATCAGCCGGCTTAAGAGAAGCACAAGTGTTTGCTTTATCATTAGGTAACCAAGTAAATTCAGCAGCACACACTTCTTTATTCTCATTGTCCGATGATTCATAATCTAGCATATGCATATTAAGACGATCAGATGTAGGCCGAGTATCTTTGCTTCGGCTTTCATGAGCTAAAGCTCTTACTAAGACTTGGGCAACATCAATAAATTCATGATCTTCTAATTTCTCTTTAATATGGGATCGTAGACCATTAAAAGCTAATTCAGCAAGATCCCTTTCAGAGATAACAAGATTATAACAACGGTTTTTGGTTTCTCTAAACCTTCTAATGTAACTAGTAACAGGTTCATCATGATTTTGCTTAACCGATGTTAAATGAATCAATCTTAACTCATTATCTCCGCTATAAAAGTGATCATGAAATTTTTGTTCTAATTGTTCCCAAGTACGAATAGAGTTAACAGGTAATGAAGCAAACCAAGAAAAAGCATTGCCAGTTAAAGATAAAGAAAATAAACGCACTCTTATTTCCTCTATGACACTAGCTTCTCCTAATTGAGCAAGATATTGACTAACATGCTCCCACGTAGTATTGCTATCATCCCCATTAAACTTCACAAATTCAGGACAATGCAAACCAATAGGATAGGGAACCGAATCAAAACTAGAAAGATACAGTTTTCGATATGAAAGATTTTTATTTTTCGCTTCTATCCCATAGTCATCTTTCATTTGTTTAGCAAGATTAGCATTAAACCTATCGATGAATTCCTGGATGGTGGTTGGCATTGGCGCAGTAGAAGCATTCGATTGCACCACATTCAGCTGTGTGTATGAACCAGAAGTGTTGTGTTGCAAACGGCTATTAATTTGGGGATTAGGTGCGTAACCATACCCAATACCTGTTTCAAACAGAACCATAATTGGAATACCTTGAGCTACTGAAGTATTCCCACCGGATCGGCCAGAAGCGGCCTGAACGGGAGGAATAGTAACTATAGGTTCCGGAGACGAGGGAAAAGGCACCATAGCGCCAGCACCGGTTTGACCGGTCGGACCCACCGGTCTGACCGGTCTGTTCTGACCAAACGGCGGCGGTGGTGTTTGTCCCGCAAAATAATTCAACGGCATACCATACTGAGGATTAATCGTTTGTGCAGCCGATGAATTAATAGATGGGGTCTGAGGTGCCACAGTTTTAGAACCAGATGCAACATTATCATCACCCTCTACCCATTTACCAAGACTCTTATCTACCATGTTCAGACTCTTATTTAGCGCACGTAGGGTTGCTCTAGGGTCGACAAGGCCACCTAGAGCGCCTTCAGATGTCGCGGAGACGAAGGAAGTACAGCAGATGAGATTGGAAAAGCTAGGGTTTGGAGATAAAAGTAAATACGAGACAAATAAAGGTAAATAGATTTGATCGATTGGATGATACTCAATCGGCCATGACCCCTCATATTTATTGGGGTGGAGAGGACTTGCCCCGCAAGGAATTCCTTTTACAAATCTAATCCTATGAGGACTCCTTAATTTGGTTCGGACACGGGGGCACCGGTCAGACCGGTTAGGCACACCGGTCTGACCAGTGTGGCGTGCCAGACCAGCTACAGGAGCCGGGACCGGTCAGACCGCCCTAAGGCACCGGTCAGACCGATCCGTTCTGCCTGGTCGGCTAGGTGCCAATTTTGAGTGTCAACATTTATATATTGTACTAGTCACTTTCCCACATGTCTCGCAGGGGCAGGGGGAATTGCACACTGTTAGTGACTAGACTTTGATGAATTTTTAGTACTAAATTCTGCCTACTTATTTGTTCTACAATATCTGAAAGATGTAGTTTAGAAAAAATGCACTAAGGTAGCTGGACCAGCGAAACCTATATAGTCTAATATAAAAGAGTTAGACATCCATGTTTTGTCTCGAAAGTCCACTATCCAAAGAGATGTATATGGGAACGTCCTCATGTAAATTAAAGGAACAAGTCCATTTTTGACCATCGAACTATAGTTGAAGTTTGGTTTTGGCCATAGAACTCGAAAATCAGGAATCTTCGGCCACTGAACTTTTCAAACCGTGTACAATTGACCACCGAGGCCTGACTGATTTTAGGTGGTTTTGACCACCACAGTGGACTCCGCCGCCACATCACTCGCCACGTCAGGTGGGCCCCACTCATCAGGTCGGGGACCCTTATCTCTTCTGCTTGTCACACGGCGGCGATGCTGGGGCATATGAATCCCACTGTGCTTGGCGATGGCCGGAATCTGGCAGGCGGTGGGGGAGCAAGGCGGGCGGCAGAGCCGCGGCGACAGGCAGCAGCAGGGCGGAGCCCGAGGCCCCACACGCCCTGCTCCTCATCCCGTGCCTCGCATGCTAACACAAGCGCCGCTGTCGGAGCTCCAAGCCACAGCCGCCGGCCATCACCAAGCGCCGCCTCCACCCACTCTCGGATCAAGCCGGTGACTCCACGGGGACAGCGACGCCGAGCCGCACGCCCTACACCTGCCCCCGGTACCGGTGGTCCACCGGAGCGCCGTCGCCATGCGCACCAGAGCCGGCCACCGTCCACCTTGCTCCCACGCCGCCGGCCAGATTCTGGCCGGTGCCGCCACTCCCCACCGCAGGTGAGGACCTCCACGAGATCCCCTTCACCTGCTCTCTCCGTTCTGCGCTTCACTCGAGCCCATAACCGCCCAGAGCCCCGACGATTGGGACCGCCAGGAGCTCCAGTCCACCATGGACGGAGTTCCGAGAGAGAGAGAGGAGGGTGAGGAGAGGAGAGGAGAGAGAAGATGCTGTCATGTGGGCCCTGCCGCCACGTGGCATCCACATCAGCAAAACCGTAGTGCAAAACCACCCGATGGCCAAAAGTAAATGGTTTTAAGAGTTTGATGGCCAAAGATTTCTTGTTTTGCGGTTCGATGGTCAAAACCAAACTTTGTCAATAGTTTGATGGTCAAAAATGACTTCTTCCTAAATTAAAACCCCCTGCTGTAATCCTATTACGGCAGTTTTTTTCTGGCGAGACATGCTAATGAAAAAAGAGATGTATTGGCGATCAAATATATTAATTCTTTGCTTAATTAACCATGGCATAGCATGCCGTATTTAGGCCTAAATTTGGTCACACCACTAATTAGTTATTAACTTTAATTTCCCTATGAAACCATCACTGAACTGGATGCCAAATTTAACATGCCCTGACACATTGACTCATTACAAAGTATAACTGGATGGTTATTTTTCCTTAGGATGCGTACAATATTTTTTTCATTTTCATGTACAGTTTCTTCCTCACTCGGTTCTACTACACTCCATTACAAAGAAGCAGGGACTAATTCAAAAGATTGTTTTGTTACATAAAAGTTCTCTGTTTTCATTAGGGAGACTTCCTCACAAAAGATTGAGAAACAAACTCTCTCGTTCAAATTTCAACAGGGGTGTTTGTTTGCTAAAAGATATATCTCTAAACTAAGAACACCAAATGTATAGTCCCTGAGCACCGGATGCCAAGTTATGATGTTGTCTACCTGTGGTTCCATGCATTAACTGCCTGCGCTCAAATCTGATGACTCCCTGATCGGTTTTAAAAGAGGTGGAACAGCACATTCAGAGCAATTGGACATCTCTGTTTGTAGATTTGCACAGAGAGATTTCCTAAACTCCTGACAAA
This sequence comes from Cenchrus fungigraminus, assembly GCA_036936925.1. Classification (NCBI taxonomy): domain Eukaryota; kingdom Viridiplantae; phylum Streptophyta; class Magnoliopsida; order Poales; family Poaceae; genus Cenchrus; species Cenchrus fungigraminus. The sequence continues at coordinate 19,722,081 of CM072774.1, forward strand.
CCTCACTAGTTGTAAATACTTATAATTAAGTGTGTCTCCACTGTCTCATTGAGCAGCATCATTATTTCATCCTAATCTATCAGTTGATGAGAATGCGGTGCCTATAGCTCAGCTCCTTGTCCATCAGGAATGTTCCAATCTAGAATAACCTTTGCTTCTGCAATGCTGCTATTCTTCTTTTAGAGCATTAGGACTTAAAAAGGCCCCACTCTTAATACAGCATTGAAAAAGATCGTAGCAAAATAAGAATTTCGGGTTTCTGTCTTTGGAGGCTCAAAAGTGAAATGTTATTTTCTGGTTCTATTACAACGCCAACTGTCGCAAGCATCAGATTTCTTCGGTTTTGCCATCACAATCGGAGGAGGCCGGCTTCTCGAGGTCGACCAACATGTTGTCTTTCTCGGCCTGCCAAGGATCTCAGCCATCCTATTCTGAACTATCTCTTGCGATTTCTCTGCCGGACATATAGGATTTTCCAGTGTTCTAGTTTTGAAAAAAAAAATTGTTGCTGTTATAAAAGATGGCGTAAAATCGACGAAGCAAAGAAATCAAACCGCAAGGAGACACGAGATTTAACGTGGAAAACACTCCCGACACGAGAGGGAAAAACCACATGCACCAGCCAGCAAGAACTTCACTATGATCGGATTCCGGTCCAACGGCGGCGGCTTACAAGAAGTCGAGAGAATCCATCGCTCCGGCCCTGCCTTCGGCTTTAAGCTGACCTCCGCTTCGCTCTGTCAGAAGTTGACTTTTATCTTGTGCACATAATTAATTTAGATCATCATTCAACAGTTGCTTCATGGAGCGAATTCGCTACATCTCAGCAGTATCCATTCTGAAAACGCAAACCATTTCTCAATCTCTAGAGCCCCTACAGGACAACTGCTATTCTTGATGCTCACCATGCCAAAAGTACACCGAGAAGCATTTTAAGAGCGAATGGCTGATACTTGCGAACATGACCGGGACGGACCTATACCTCTCCTTTCAAGGATACAGTATGTTTGTAAAAGCAAGGCTTAAACAGCATATTTATATATTTTTAAAAATTTTGAATGGGGCTGCGGCAGCCAAAGAGCCGGCCTGAACATATTTATAATACCTGGTTGGCCAGCTTCATAAATGAAATTAAAGTAGAAAAAAAATATCATTTGGCTGTTTCTGCTTTAATTCAATTTATTTTTGCCATAGAAAAAGTGCTATATGGTGGCGGGCAACCTGTGTATAGTCTGATACTCAGAAGCTGTGTTTTCAAGGGATGTTTGTTTTCAAAAGAATCTCACAGTTGTGAATATTGAGCCATGGACGGAAGGAAGTAAAACGAAATCGGAGTTCACTGTTTAGAGCTACATGATGTTAATGACGCCCAATGCAATCAAATACTGTAGAATTTGAAATGTGTGCATTGCATGCCACATCTGTCCAAAACTGGGTACGAAATTTAGCATGCCATGATCTTTTACCAGATCGAAAATCATCAGTCAGATCATTACTCACCATGCATGATAAACAAAGTAACCACTCTGCTCGTCGGTAAAAACTTTTGAATCAGCACAATTCACACCAGTTGAATGATCAAAACTTCTGCTTGCGCAAATTAAGTGGGATTTTGAAACTGCAGTGAAATCTCATTTTGCTCACTATGCCCATCTGCAAGCTCCAAGCCCTAGGTGTCTGGCTCGTTGTTGCAATGAACTTCAGCATGGCCTTTCCGATTTGCACAACTCACTACCTAAAGCTTGGCCGAATAGCGCCTAAGTGTCAATCCTTGTTGACAAGGAAAGCCTTTTTTTCGAGAATATCGGGGGCGAGCAGCCCCACCTACTATATTAATCGAAAGAGTGGCCTTTTTGAAAGACCAATAGTATTACAAAGGCGAGCCAAGACATGCTTAGACGGTCATGCTAGCTCGAAGACAGGGCAGTATGCTGCCCGGAGACAGCCTCACTCACATGGGCACGCCATTGTGAGAGCTGGTACTTAGTTACACAATTTCGAAATTGATGAGACCAAAGATCTAAGTCGCAAATGATGGCCCCAAGAGTACCATTGGTGCTAGCATTCTCCGAGCGGAAGGCCATGTCGTTCCGGCTGTTCCATATTCTCCAAAGCACAACTAGGAGGAAGTCATCCCAAGCATGTTCAGGCAGATGTTGAGGGCGTGTGCAGCTCCATGGATCAGTCACCGCCACGCATGATCTATCAGCAGCGCTTCCCAAATTGAAGTGGCAGCATGACATTCGAAGAAGAGATGCATCGCTGATTCCACCACCGCACAGCCGCGTAGGCAGACGGCTTCCTCCTCCTTCAGGATGTGTTTGTGGAGCAGGTTGGCTCGCATAGGTAGTCGATCGTTGCAGAATAGCCACGAATAAAGTTCTAGAGGATAATATTTGCTGCCACAGTTCTTGATACCTTCCATGCCTATAGTGCACCTAGTTGCAGTAAAAGAGTCAGGAGCTTCACTGTCATGCCTATGAGTGAATGATAATTGGGAACACAACTGAGACCTATATATGTTATTAGTAAGTCCAGTAGCTTAGTAGTTTTATTTCTATTTTACCCCCTATGCTTAGACACCAAGGTACCTCTTGGTTGGCAGCCTATATATATGTACCAAGGACTCCTTTAGTGGGTGTGGTGAATGGAAAAGATCCTTTTGGGTTGGTATCAGAGCCTATCATTCCCACCCCTCTTCTCTTCCGTGCTCCTCCTAGCCCCCAAACCCTACCCCGGCGGCGGCCGGTCCCACCTGACCGGCGGCGCAGCTAACCCGGCCAGATCCGGCTGGCCGACGGCCTCCTCCACCCTCCCCGCGACCAGATCCGGCGGCGGCGCCCGCGGATCGGGCGGAGAGGCGCGGGATCGAGAGGCGGCGGCGGCGGATTGGCGCGGACGTGGCGGGTGTTGACCCGGCAGCTCCCTCCCGTGCAGCAGGGCTGCGACGGGACGCGCGGGCGAGCGCGCGGAGCAGGCGGCCGCGGCGTGCGGGTGCGTGCTGCGCGCGGGCAGGGCAGGGCCCCTGGCGGCGGCGTGAGCTCAGCAGACGGGCGCGCGGCGTGGGTGCGCGCGGCGTGCGGAGGCGGTGGCGTGGCCCCAGGGTGGGCTATGCGTGCGGGAGGCAGAGGCGGGCGTCGATTCGGGTGGCCGGCGGTTCCCTCCACCCCTTTGGGCGCGGGCGGCAGCGGACCAGGTGCGGCACCGGCGGAATCGAGCTGCGACAGCGGTGCGGAGCAGGGCTCCTACACGCGGGACGCGGACTGCGGCAGCTCGGGCTCGGTGCAGCTCAGGTCTTCTCCAGGCGCGGGCGTCAGCAGGCACGGGCAAGCTCCTGCAGGCGCGAGGGGAAGCTCCAGGCGCGTGCAGCAGGGCTGCACAAAGGCGGCGGGTCAGGGACCCGGTGGCTCCTTCCCAAGGCGACTCCTTTCTTCTTCCATGGCCGGCTCACGCAGATTTCCAGCGGTCGTGGACAGCGCTGGAGCGTCTCCGGTGGTCGCCATTCACACTCAGGTCTCCTCACGGCCTTCCTCGCTCGGCTCGGTGGCGTCCAGCGCAAGGAGGAGGGCAGCAGTGGAGGAGACTAAGGCAGCAGCGGCAGGATGGGAGGTGGTAGCGGCTGTACAGCGGCGCGCGAGGAAGAGGAGCGGCGCATGATGGTCAAAGAGGAGGCAGTAGTGCAGCGGCGTCGGGCGAGACGTGCTGCTGCTGCACGCGAGGCGGATGAGGAGCAGCGAGCGGTGCTGCTCGAGGAGAGGGCATCGGAGCTGCAACGTGCGGCTGCTGCGCTCGAGCTCGAGGAGGAGACGCGCAGGGCGCGTCGAGCGCGACGGGCTGCGAAAGCCCGTGCGGCAGAGAAGGATGCCGCGATGGCGGCGGCAGCAAGGCTGCGCGACGTTGAGGCGCAAGAGGCGGCTGCGGCTCGAGCAGCGCGTGCGGCGGTCTTGGAGACCGCGGTGGCGCGCGCAACCGAGGCAGCGCGCATTGCCTGGGATACCTTTACCCAGTTGGAGCCGGAGGCAGTGGAGCTTGCAAGAGAGCTTGCTGCGCTACAGGTCCAGGCTGTCGAGCCTGAGGCACAGGAGGAGGAGCGGCGTGGCAGCCAGCGTGAGGCGCAGGCGTCCAGCGCCGAGACACAGGGCAACCGTTCCGGGTCACAGGGCGATCGACGGGAGGTGCCCAAGGATGCACAAGACGAGGATGAGGTGCGGACGGCACGGGAGAAGCAAGCCGCGACACAGGAGGTGCAGGCAGGCCAACATCGGGACGAGGAGCGTCCCCGGAGCCAGAGCTCCGTCCTGGACTCCGACCTCCACTCTGAGGTGCAGGGAAGGACGCGGAGCAGTAGGCCGCGACGCAGGAGGCGTCGGCGGGCCAGCATCGGCGACTTCGACTCCAAGGTGCGAAGGACGACACGGAGGAGCAGGCCACGACGTAGGAGGCGTCGGCGGGCCAGCACCGGGATGGTGAGCGTCTCCGGAGCCGGGGGAGCTCCGTCCTCGACTTCGACCTCGGACTCCGACAAGTCTTCACTTGGCGAGCATGTCTTCATTGGTCGGAAGCTTTACTTCACCAAGGAGCAGTGGCTTGCTCGCCAAGAGGAGCGGAAGAAGGGGGAGCCTTCTTCCTCGACAGGCGGTCGCAAGCGTGGCATGGCACATGGAGGCGCCGGCTGCGCATGCGGAGGTGCCAAGGGTGGTGCATGCAGAGGTACCCGGGGTGGTGCCACCCGGGACGACAAGTGTTACAATTGCGGCGGGATTGGCCACTGGGCCAGGGAGTGCCACCAGTCGAGACGCGGTCGGGTCCAGATCACGCAGGCCATGAAGGATGACGAGGAGACGGCTCTGTTCTAGGAACACCGCTCCATTGTCGGGATCAAGAATAAATATTTTTGTTGTTCTATGGGCGTGCCTAAGTGCACTTAAGCTCTACTGCTCTATGTAAAAGCTGCTAGACTTAGGGAGAGAATGTTATTAGTAAGTCTAGTAGCTTAGTAGTTTTATTTCTAGTTTACCCCCATGCTTAGCCACCAAGGTACCTCTTGGTTGGCAGCCTATATATATATACCAAGAACCTCTTTAGTGGGTGTGGTGAATAAAAAAGATCATTTTGGGCTAACAATATATACTGCTCGCTTCAAGGATATGTACTCCCTCCATATACTCCCTTAGGATACATACAATATTTCTTTTCCTTTTTCATGTACTGTTTCTGGCTCACTCGTTCGACTATATCTGAATGATATAGTTTGGAAAGTTTCAGAAAGTTTGCTCAATCAGTGAAACTTGCATACTAGTCCATTACAAGAGCAGGGACTAATTAAAACCATTGTTTTGTCTCATAAAAGTCTCTGCTTTCTTTAGGGACTTCCACACAAAAGTTTGAGAACAACTCACTCATTTAAATTTCAAAAGGGATGTATGTTTGCTAAAAGACATGCATGTCAGCTAAACTAAGAGCACTAAATCTATATCCCTGCATACTGGACCGCAAATATATGATTCCCTGCATTGTACGACAAAACTGATTGCGCTCAAATCTGATGGGTCTGGCTCTGTTCGGTTGTAGAACAAGTGTAACAGCACATTAAGACCAAGGACTTGACTACCGAGAGAGGGCTCTCCGTTTTGTGTTAACGCGAGAACCCCCTCCCCCCGCAATAAATCCTGCGTGGGTCCCACATTGCCCAACATCCTTATCTCTTCACGCGCAACGCTGGATCTTCTTCGTCTTCTTCGTCTTCCTCCGTCGACCTCGGCTACTCCCGTATTCTTCGCCGACTGCCCTACCACCGCCGTCCCCCACCACCGGCCCATGACCGGCGGTGACCTCGCCGCCGGCCGCCGCCCACCAACCGCCCTCGCCCGCTCCCCCGCCCTTCCTAATCCAGCGAGATTTATTCTTGCCCGGCGAGCCACCAACCCCGCTGCCACCTCCACCACCCCGGCCGGCGGCTACCTCGCCGCCGCGCCGCCCACCCACCGACCGCCCCCGCCCGCTCCCCCGCCCTTACTAATCCCATGGGGATACTCGCCCCCGCCGCCAGTCACCGGCCCGGCCGCCATCCGACCCCGGCCGGCCGGCGGCGCTACCGCGCCGCCGGCCACACCGCCACCACCGCCGGTCCTCCGGCGCCCTCACCCCCTCCTCTTCAAGTCCGGCAATCATAGGTACCCCGGAACCCTAAGCCCGCCCACCGGAAACCCAGATCCATAAAACCGCCGCCTCCACCGCCACCCACGGCCGGCGGCGACCTCGCCGCCGGCCGCCCCGCCCACCAACCACCGGAGTTGGAGAAGATCGCCGGAGAAGGTGGAGTTACTTTTTGGGGGAATTTGTTACTTTTCCTCTTCTTTCCCTTTGTGGCTGTTGCTTCATTGAATTACCTCGTTTTTGTCATATTTGGAGGGCTCTCCATCTAAGACTAAATGGAGAGCCCTCTCTGTTTAGATTTTTCGTAAGAGCAATTAGACAACTCTGTTTGTAGAAAGAGAGATTTCCTAATCTCCTGATAAATTAACCTCACTAGTGTAGCTGCTGAAATTGGATCTGTTTCAACACTTTACTCTCTTGACAAACCTCACCAGAAGTTGCTGATACAGCACCTCGATCAAGTTGCTGATGCAGCATCATAAGTCAGATCAGCAACTTGATGTCGACCAATTTGTCGTCTTTCTCGGCCTGCGAAGGATCTCAACCATCCTATCCTGAGCTATCTCTTGCGATTTCTCTACCGGACATAGTATCTTCCAGAGTTCTAGTTTTGCGCAAACCTAGTTGCTTCATGGAAAGAACTCGCTACATCTTCCCGGTATCTCTTCTGAAAACGCAATTCATTTCTCAGTCTGCAGATCCCCCACAGGGCAGCTGCTATTCTTGATACCCACCATGCTTAGGGTCCGTTTGGCAGGGCTTCTGCCGCGGCTCCGGGAGCCGTTTTTGGCGGAGCCCTGCCAAAGGCCTCACAAAAATAGCTCCCGCACAGAAGCTACCGCGATTTCCGCTCTCTGGAGCACTTTGCACACCCGAGAGCCAAAAATCGTAGCCCCCCCCCCCCTCCATCTGACACCCTGAAATCTTGTTACCAATTTGCTCTTACAGTTCGCGGAAATTACAAGCAAATTGCCATTGCCCCCACCGCATGGAGTACCAGCCTACCAGGAGGCGGCGGCGGTCAGAGAAGCAGCTCCGACGGGCGGCGCACCTAGAGGTGGCTGTTGGTATTTCTTAACCTCACCACTATGGCGCCGGGTTAGCGTGAGAGTGTAAGAAACACCCGGGTACACTGACGAGTGCGAACGAATCCGCAAGCGCACGGATACACCGTTGTAGCACTTCACCTTAGGAGTATTCCCAAGGGTATCGAATCCAAGGAACGGTGTGTGCTACCTTCTACCCTAGGAGAACGGTCCAAGGACACAACTCTATAGAGTTGAGATGGTGATGGAAAGGATCCTGCTGATAGTGGGCAGAGTTAAGAACAATCTCTCGGTTAGGGACTCTCGTTTCGGACATCGGACCCTCCTGGCTATAACAGTCGGTTCACGGCAAATGGTAGCCTACACCTGTATCCGAACGTGGGGGATTCTGTAAGGGTCCAACGGCTGTCACTACCGTGGCCTACCCCAAGACAAACCGTGGGATACAGGGCAATCGAAGGATAACCCGTTGTCTAGACACCACGTCTATACCACTGGTTACTACTATAGCACGGCTACGTCTGCCAGCCTGTAACAACACTATAGCACTGTACGAAGACGGAGTGACGAACCCACGAGCGAGAGACCAGAACTCACTCAGGTAACCGCTATCTATACAAGGATCATGGAAGGACTTTGGTCTAAACTAGAATGCAGGAGCATCCACTTTACTCTAATTGGACTAGCAGGCATACAAACGGAATTAGCAACTTATGAACTACACCAGAAGATCAAAGGCTAAGCTCATGAAGAACAAAAGCCTCTAAATCATGAATAAGCGAAGAACACAAGAACTATTCACCTATGCATGAATGCTACTTTAGTCTAAATAGAAAATGCAGAAACACTCACTTTATCCTAAATGAAGAACGAAGCATCCATAGAGATACAAATCCCTCTCTCACTCTCCTACTCTCTATTCTACCAAGGAGAGGCCTCTCCTTTGAAGGGAAGCTCTCATCCTTGGATGAAGTGGTGTGTCCCTATTCTAACCCCCTCCCCTTCTATTTATAGGCCCGGGTCACCACGCGAGAACACCCCAAGCACCACGGGAATGCCCTTAGGATCCAATGGGGAGACGACACGTGGAAGACGGGCGCGAACCGCCTTAAGGTGGGGTCGGCCGATCCCGGGTTGGCTCCGTTTGCGCCGCCTTTCGTCTGGGTGACTGTTAGGTGGGTCCCCAAGGCGGTTCCCGGTGTATGGGTCGGTTGGAGGCGGTTTGCTCGGGTTGTGGGCCCTTGAATCCTTGTGCTGAACACGTGGCGACGTCTGATTCGTCGGGAGGTGCTTCTCTTGGATTGATGAGGTGTCATGGACACGTGGCATCTGCGTGCCAGCACATCGCCACGTGGCCTGGTGTGGGTCCCACCGGGCCCACATGATGTCCTGTGCATATCTCTCTCATCCGGGCTCCGATGTATGCAAATGATATATCCATTTCGATCGTCTTGACGAGCCCGTCACAATGGTACAGTCCAAATGGGTATTTGGGACTATTAATGATGATGTCATATTCATGCCACTAATGCACTTGCTCTCAGCTATATCATTTCATGTGTGTTTTGGCCTGTCCTGCATCAAATGCTAGAAACACCAACACTTGTGGAAATTGTCAGTATAAAGCCCTATCTTAGTGTTGATGATCACTTTCTATTTATTTTATGCAGGAGTTGGCGGCATAAAAGTGGTACTTAATAGCCGTCAACAACTCTCCTACACTTGACCTTTGCTCGTCCCGAGTAAGGGGAGGACAAATCAAGTGGGACATGATATCCAGGGATATGAAGCGAGCATAAGAGATATTCCAAACCATACCTTGTACTTGTGAACTCTATTGAGTGTCTATCATGCCATCTTGGGTAGTTGAGGAATGGAATAGTCATGAATCAAATCACTTCTGCTCATCATGTCAAGTAACTTGGGGTTTTGCAATAAGTTTTCAAAACAAACCTTGCTTAGCTCCTCATTTGATTATCTCAGATCACTCAATGTGTATATGTCCTCACCAAGGCATTAGAATTGCCTTTCTTCATCCTACTTCTAATGATGGCTATATGTGGAGCTCAGGTAGGATAAAAGATAAAGCATACTTGTTTCACATATATTGCAAAGTCAAAAACCGGATCCAAGAAGAAAATCAAATCATACAATCAAATCAAGATGTGCACGTGTATGAGTGTGGTGGATATGGTAAGGTGGTTACTAGCCCCGGAGTGGGTGCTAATTATTACCATATTTTATAAACGAGATGAATGACTCCATTGCATGATTCTCTCTCTCATATATATATGAGAAGTTTTATGAGAACATGGCTATCCTCTTCTCCTTTTTTTATGGACCTTCATGTGCCCACATTTTTTTCTTTTTCTTTTTTTCATAACTGAGGGACCTTCATGTGTCCCCCTTTTTTTCTCTTTTTTTAGATAGCCATGCCTCTTTTACAAAATACTTGAGGAGAGAGAAATCAATGCATATGATAGAGCATTTATGTAGGTGAATAGATGAATGATACAATGCTAACTTCCAGAGTAGAAGCATAGCAAGGGGGAAATGGTGGTGTGCACATGAATCTTGATCATGAAAGTACGAAAAGAATTCTCATAAGGGTCACAGAGTTTGACAAAGCTCAATGCAATAATAAGCAGCATATGAGTATAAGGTTTTCAACTAAAAACATCATACGGCCTTGGTAGGACGATGGCATATCAAAGAGGAGCTTTGCAAAGAGTTTTCAGATTTTTCAAATAAAATTCCCAAGCACTCAAGCATTAAGAGAGAAGATCATATCATCAAACCATATCTCAAGCACCAACTACTTAGATGAGCATGAGTTCCCTAATGATATTTGTTTACAAGCATCAAGATAATGAGTAAGGAATAAAACATATGCGGGCCAACCACAGGAATCATGTAGAGCAAGCAGAGCACCATTATTTGAGTCTGATTTATTGGATAGGAGTTGAAGATCATTCAAACTCGTAGGTAGAGAGTGAGATGAAGGGTGCACATACCATCGCTCCTGAAGGATATGGGGAACAAGGAAGTCTAGTGGTGATTTGGCGAACCCGAGGGGTAGCCAGCTCACTCTAGTTTACCTTGTTCTCATCATGAAGGTGTAGTCGATGTCGTGCAACCCTTGTGTGGGAGTTCTCAAGTGAAAACGTTGATGATGAGCTTGAGAGAACTCCCCCACACTAGTGCTTGTACTGGTGCTGTTCTTCAAACAAAAGTGGAAACGAAAAGATGGACTCTACTGGTTTGAGAATCATAGAGCCTTTATTTGAAAGCGAATATTTTTGGTTTTTTTTATTATCGTCACCATGTCATCTGCTCAAGCAAGGTTGGATCAATAATGCATTCCATAAACAAAGGAGGATATACTTACCTTGGACCTTCGAGAGGTCACATGCACCTCATTTGTATGTCGTGCAACATGAATCCAAACCTTTACTTACCTTCCCATTTGAATCTAACTTAATGACTTACCCATTTGAATTTGACGATTTTCTGCAGGGGTTAGTCCATATACATGCAACCAAGATCTTATGAAAACATAACTCTAACATTCATCAGTCAAAACTCGACACCATGTCTTGTTTTGATTGAAGAAGACAGTTTTAACCTAAGCACCATGCTTAATTCAAAACAGTCTATGAATGTACGTCCAGACTATACAATCAAACCAAGGCATATGAACATAAATGAAGGAAGCATGATTAAGCTGTTTTCAAAGGAACGCAAGCATGAGCATGTGACGGTGAACATCGGGCAACCTCCCGAAAGGGCTTTGTTTAAAGTCAAAAGCAAGACTTACCTAGCTAATCAGGCAAGATGCAAGAGCTAACATCATCTCCAACCCAGGATAAGATTTGGCATGAGAGGAACTTTACTCGGGATGCTCACATATGTCCCCCACACTTGGAGTTTGCATTGCTAAGCAACAAAACTCAAGTGTGTGGAGATCAAGCTTCCCTTGTAAATGTCCCATCACCAGAATCTTACCAAAGTGTTGTAGTTGATGTAGTTCACATGTTCTTAGACACCACCTGTCCACCGTTCTTTTCAATCTCCACCTGAAAGGTTAGTGACCAAAAATACCCGAAGGACAACTTATGCTAAAAACATGTTCTTGCTTTTTATTTGAAAGGGAAGTAAAACCTATGCTAATCCAGGCTATCTCCTGGTAGTGCTTTGTTTATTATGGTCATAAGCTCGATCATGGGAACTTCATCTTGCAGCTATCATTGGTGGTGTCATTCTCGTCTCACCACCAATCTTGGATGTATCAGCGAAGCTTTAGCTGCAAGGTTAGCGCCACAGTGCACACACGAAATCTGATATGCTTATGGTAAACATATGCATCCACAATCAACCTTCTAAACATTTTGCAAAAGAGGACTAGAAGGTAGTTGCAGCCCTCATGTGTGCTTGGTGCACTAAGCATGGCTCGCTCTGGATAGGCATGACGCAAGCATGGTTCGTGTGGTGTAGCAAGGATGAAACTGCCTTGCTTGACTGCGAAACCTTCACCTATGAATTCCAGAGTCGGTGCCTCACAAAATTCCATGGCCCATGAGTTCTCTATCTCGAGAGATTTATCATGAAAGCTCGACATCGACTCCCGATCATGATCGAAAGCAACATCATACGGGCCAGCGGGAAGAGGCTCAAACTCGGTCGAGAGAAGAGAAGCTTCCGAGTCATTCTCATGAGGGGTAGAGAAGTCTACAACCTCTATGAGAATAGGCTCGGGTGACGCGAACGGAGATACATGCATCATCTTCTCGAGTGGGTCTTGCTTGGGAAGAGGCTTCACCAGCAGAGGTCCTGGACCTGTGATGGAAGTGGTAGAAGCGAATTCCCTAGGCTTATGATCTAGGCTCCCTAAAGATATATCGAGGAATTTCTTCACTGGGGAGCCTAGGAGTAGATCAAGATCGAGGACATCAAAGATGTGAAAGTCTAAGCTAGCCTCGATCCCATCTATGATGAGCGGCACGGCTCTCGCGATTCCCAGACATTCAAGAACGTGTCCCAAGGGACAGCTCTTGAGGAGTATGTCGGATGATGCTAGCGGAACATTGCCCAAGAGAGTTTCCGCTGAGAGCCATGGCATGATGTTAACCTCCTTGATGGGGTTACAATGGGCCTCTATGGTGATTCCTCTAATTGAACAAGGAACGATCAAAGAAGGTGAACTAATCCAAATTGCTTCGGGAAAGCATGTCACTTCATCTGACCATTCCTCCTTCGTGGCCTCCTCAAGATATGCTTCGTCAGGAGGATCAAGAGGTAGAGGTGGTACCGAAGGCCTAAGGGAAAGTTCTGCCGAGAGATTTTTGGAGTGATTGGTTTGGACAGAATGAGGATCCTCCCCTAATTGGGCAACAGAATTCGAGGTGTCTAAACGATATCTAGAATGACCATCCTCGAATTTGGAAGTGAACTCCGAAGGTTGAATTTTTTCTCCCTTCGGTGTCTGTGGTTCGGGAGAGGCTTCAACAGATGAATCTTGGGATGTGGAAGTCAAAGGCTCAGGTTTAGCTGCTGAGAGACTCTCATGGATCGACTCTGATTCTTGGCGGGGTTCGTTATGGCAGGTAAGAAGGGAAGAGTTTTCTAAGAGGCCGTTTAGGATTTCCCTTTCTTCCTCCGAAGTTTTGTTTGCGAACACACCTCCATCAGTAATGACGTAGAGATATCGGACCTTGTTTATGCCTAACCTCGAGTAAAAGGCACACAAGTATGAGCGATCGGGTATAGACATGTTTGGGTTAGATTGCCAAAGGTGTGAGAACCTAGCCCAAGATGCACCTATGGTCTCTTCCTCTGACGGCTCAAAGTTGCGAATGTCACTCGGAAGGAACGCTATGTGTCTCGCAAGATCGAAAGACATATAGAAGTCAAATCAGAGTTTTTCCCAATCGTTCTCACGCCGTATGGTGCGAGTGTACCATTGCTCTGCCCTCTTTGTGAGAGAGAGAGAGGAAACAACTTTAGCCTCAATTTTGTATCATTCCTGGGAGAGCTAGGGATGAACACAACCTCTCGAACTTTATCAAATGGTCATGGGGATCTTCATTATTAGCTCCAGAGAAGGGATTCCGAACCATGGCTATAAGGTCAGAATTGAGTTCATTGATGGGTGTGGAAGTTGATGGATCAGTGAACTCATTGGATGTGGTGGAGAGGCCGTGAAAGGATGGCTTCTCCATGGGTAACGGGGCTAAAGGTAGAAACAAAGAAAAATGAAAAAAATAGATACGAGGACCACTAGGTTCGAAGATAGATACGGCAACCGTTCCCCGGCAACGGCACCAGAAATGCTTGTTGGTATCTCTTAACCTCACCACTATGGCGCCGGGTTAGCGTGAGCGTGTAAGAAACACCCGGGTACACTGACGAGTGCGAACGAATCCGCAAGCGCACGGATACACCGTTGTAGCACTTCACCTTAGTAGTATTCCCAAGGGTATCAAATCCAAGGAATGGTGTGTGCTACCTTCTACCCTAGGAGAACGGTCCAAGGACACAACTCTATAGAGTTGAGATGGAGATGGAAAGGATCCTGGTGATAGTGGGCAGAGTTAAGAACTATCTCTCGGTTAGGGACTCTCGTTTCGGATACCGGACCCTCCTGGCTATAACAGTCGCTTCACGGCAAATGGTTGCCTACACCTGTATCCGAACGTGGGGGATTCTGTAAGGGTGCAACGGCTGTCACTACCGCGGCCTACCCCAAGACAAACCGTGGGATACAGGGCAATTGAAGGATAACCCGTTGTCTAGACACCACGTCTACACCACTGGTTACTACTATAGCACGGCTACGTCTGCCAGCCCGTAACAACACTATAGCACTCCGTACGAAGACGGAGCGACGAACCCACGAGGGAGAGACCAGAACTCACTTAGGTAACCGCTATCTATACAAGGATCATGGAAGGACTTTGGTCTAAACTAGAATGCAGGAGCATCCACTTTACTCTAATTGGACTAGCAGGCATACAAACGGAATTAGCAACTTATGAACTACACCAGAAGATCAAAGGCTAAGCTCATGAAGAACACAATCCTCTAAAGCATGAACAAGCGAAGAACACAAGAACTATTCACCTATGCATGAATACTACTTTAGTCTAAATAGAAAATGCAGAAATACTCACTTTATTCTAAATGAAGAACGAAGCATCCATAGAGATACAAATCCCTCTCTCACTCTCCTACTCTCTAATCTACCAAGGAGAGGCCTCTCCTTTGAAGGAAAGCTCTCATCCTTGGATGAAGTGGTGTGTCCCTATTCTAACCCCCTCCCCTTCTATTTATAGGCCCGGGTCACCGCGCGAGAACACCCCAAGCACCACGGGAATGCCCTTAGGATCCAATGGGGAGACGACACGTGGAAGACAGGCGCGAACCGCCTTAAGGTGGGTCGGCCGACCTGTGGGGTCGGCCGATCCCGGGTTGGCTCCGTTTGCGCCGCCTTTCGTCTGGGTGACTGCTAGGTGGGTCCCCAAGGCGGTTCCCGGTGTATGGGTCGGTTGGAGGCAGTTTGCTCGGGTTGTGGGCCCTTGAATCCTTGTGCTGAACACGTGGCGGCGTCTGATTCGTCAGGAGGTGCTTCTCTTGGATTGATGAGGTGTCATGGACACGTGGCATCTGCGTGCCAGCACATCGCCACATGGCCTGGTGTGGGTCCCACCGGGCCCACATGATGTCCTGTGCATATCTCTCTCATCCGGGCTCCGATGTATGCAAATGATATATCCATTTCGATCGTCTCGACGAGCCCGTCACAATGGTGCAGTCCAAATGGGCATTTGGGACTGTTTATGATGACGCCATATTCATACCACTAATGCACTTGCTCTCAGCTATATCATTTCATGTGTGTTTTGGCCTGTCCTGCATCAAATGCTAGAAACACCAACACTTGTGGAAGTTGTCAATATAAAGCCCTATCCTAGTGTTGATGATCACTTTCCATTTAGTTTATGCAGAGTTGACGGCATAAAAGTGGTACTTAATAGCCGTCAACAGTGGCCGGCGAGTGCAGTGGAGCTGGTGGGAGCGGTGAGGAGGCCGGCGGCGGGCGCTGTTGCATCTGAAGTGGAGGGCTACGGCAGCCATGGAGCATATTTATATTACCTGGTTGGCCAACTTAATAAAGGAAATTAAAGTAGAAACAATATCACTTGGATGTTTATGCTTTAATTGATTTTATTTTTTCATGGAAAAAAGTATATGGTGGCGGGAAAACAAGTATATAGTCTGATACTCAGGGCCACTTTGGGAGGGCTCTAGCTCCGGCTCCACGAGCGGCTCCAGGTGGAGCCCTCCCAAACGGGTGTTTCAACCCCGGCTCCGGAGCTGGAGCCCCGCGAAATGCGCTCTCTGGAGCCATTTCGCCCGGACGGAGCCACGAAAGAGTGGGAACCCGACTCCGACCGGCTCCGCCGGCTTTTTCCATCCTCTCCCCCGGGTGGGGCCCACCAGGAGCGTGGTAGGAGCGAGAGGAGGGAAGCCGCGGGGCCGGAGGCGGCCAGTGGCGCGGTGGGGCGGAGCGGAGGCGGGCCAGCGGCGCGGCGGGGCCGAATGGAGGCATGGCGGGCGAAGCAGAGACGCGGGCGCCGGCACGGAGACGAGGAGGAGGGCGCGGCCGGCTGCCGGTGGGGAGACGCCGCCCCGGTGGGGACGGAGAGGAGGGCGAGCGCTGGCCGTGGCGGGGGGGGAGACGCGGCTGCCGGTGGGGACGGAGAGGAGAGCGCGCGTCGGCTGCGGGGCTCCTCCGCCAGCTGGCGGCGGGGATCTCTGGGGCACGGGTGGAGGTAGACGGGGGATCGGATAAGCTCGGGCACGGCTCCGGTTTCGGGGGAAGAATCTAGAGAAGAAGATAAAGACGTCAGAAAAAATTAAGAATAAAAGGTAAAGAAGAAATAAAGAAGAAAAGAAAAAAGAAAAGACATTATGGACATTTCACTCTTACACAGTCAGGAGAAGCCGTTTTGCCAAACGTTTTCTTAAAATGGCTCCAGCTCCACCAAAAGAGTCCTCCACCAGAGGAACCGGAGTCGTTTTGAGTGGAGTCGGAGCCCTGCCAAACAGACCCTCAGTCAGAACTCAGAAGCTCTGTGTTTTCCAGAGATGTGTGCTCCTATCAATTGCGAATATTGAGCCGTGAAAGGAAGCAAAATGAAATCGGAGTTCACTGTTCTGTCCAGATCCGTACGATGTCAATGACGCCCAGTGCAATCAAATACTGTAGAATTTGAAACGTGTGCATTGCATTCCACATCTGTCCAAAACGGGGTACCGAATTTAGCATGCCATGACACATTGACTCTAGACCTTTTACCTGATCGAAAATCATCACCGATCAATACTCACCACACATGAATACAATCAAATTTAAATGGGCTTTAAATTAAATTTAAATTACAGTCTACTCCTACACCAGAGCGAGACATGTCTGAACTGTGCATGCCAAATTTAGCATGCCGTGGCAGAGAGAGCGAGGAACAACGGTCAAAGCAGCTGTCCACGTGTCCCTCCTCCACGCCAAAAACACAGCAACCACCACACCGCAACGGCCACCTCCGGGACGCGCGCGCCGCCGCTCGAGCTCGGCCATGTCCTCTCCTCGCCGGAGGCCTATATCTTCCCCACCTCCATATAGCAACCACCGCAAGGGGTGGCCTCCCGCACTGCCCCTTCCCGCCCGCCTCAACAATGGAGGCCGCCTGCAGCCGCCGCCGCCGCCGCCTGGCGCTCGTCGCCTACCTCGCCGGCGCCCTGCTCGCGGCGGCCGCGGCCGCCTCCGCGCTGTCCGACGGCGAGGCCTCCGCCATCGCGCGGCGGCAGCTGCTGTCCCTCCGCGAGGGCGAGGGCGACGGCGACCTCCCCGACGACTTCGAGTTCGACATCCGCGTCGACGTCACCTTCGCCAACGACCGGCTCCGCCGCGCGTACGTGGCGCTCCAGGCGTGGCGCCGCGCCATCTACTCCGACCCCCGGAACTTCACCGGGGGCTGGGTCGGCGCCGACGTGTGCTCCTACTTTGGCGTCACGTGCGCCCCGGCGCTCGACGACAACGCCACCACCGTCGTCGCCGGCGTCGACCTCAACGGCGGCGACATCGCTGGGTACCTCCCTGCCGAGCTCGGCCTCATGTCCGAACTCGCCTTCTTCCACATCAACTCCAACCGCTTCTGCGGCATCATCCCCAAGAGCTTCAGCCGCCTCGCACTCCTCCACGAGCTCGACGTCAGCAACAACCGCTTCGTCGGCGGCTTCCCCCACGTCGTGCTGCATATCCCCGTGCTCAAATACCTCGACCTCCGGTACAACAACTTCGACGGTGAGCTCCCACCGCAGCTCTTCGAGAAGGACCTCGATGCCATCTTCGTCAACACAAACCGCTTCGTCGGCGTCATCCCAGAGAACTTCGGCAACTCGACGGCATCGGTGATCGTGCTCGCCGACAACGCCTTCGTCGGATGCATCCCTCGCAGCGTCGGCCGCATGGTCGGCACGCTCGACGAGCTCGTGCTGCTCGACAACCGCCTTGACGGCTGCATTCCGCCGGAGCTCGCCGAGCTCGTCAACAGCACGGTGGTGGACGTCAGCGGGAATGAGCTCGTCGGAACGCTGCCGGAGGGGATGGTCAACATGACCGGGTTGCAGGAGCTCGCCGTGTCGAGGAATAGACTCGCCGGTGGCGTGCTGGAGCGCGTCTGTGAGCTCCCGGCGCTCGCCAACTTCAGCTTCGCGCACAACTTCTTCAGCGTCGAGCCGGCGGCGTGCGTGCCGGCGGCGAACAAGCTTGTGGTACTTGACGACGCCGGCAACTGCCTCGGCGGTGGACGCCCAGAGCAGAAGCCGTCGCCGGAGTGCGCGCCCGTGCTTGCGCACCCTGTTGACTGCCGCAAGAACGCCTGCTCGGCTGGGCCGTCCTACACGCCGTCGCCGACGAAGCAAGCGCCCGCGCCACCGACGCCCAAGTCGAGGCCTGTGCGGCCTGTACCTGTGGCGAAGCCACCAACGCCACCAAACCCACCGGCTCCAATCAGTTCGCCACCAGTGAAGCTCCCACCTGCACCTGCACCAGCACCGGCACCAGCACCAGGACCATCAGCACCGGTGAAATCTTCTCCTCCACCAGTTCCAGTGAGCTCACCTCCCCTACCTGTGAAATTGCCTCCACCACCGGCTCCGGTGAGCTCGCCACCGCCGCCACATATGAAATCACCTCTACCACCAGCTCCGGTGAGCTCGCCACCACCACCAGTAAAGTCACCTCCGCCCTCAGCACCGATTAGCTCACCGCCACCACCCGTGAAGTCCCCACCACCACCGGCTCCAGTGAGCTCGCCACCACCGCTAATAAAGTCACCTCCGCCCCCAGCGCCGTTTAGCTCGCCATCACCACCAGCTCCAGTGAGCTCGCCACCGCCACCACCACCGGTGAAGTCACCTCCACCTCCGGCACCTGTGAGTTCACCACCTCCACCACCGGCTCCTGTAAGCTCACCACCACCACCGGTTAAATCTCCTCCACCTCCTGCGCTAGCGAGCTCACCTCCACCTCCTCCGGTAAAATTCACACCTCCTCCAACTCCGGTGAGTTCACCACCACCGCCTGTAAAATCACCTCCACCACCGGCTCCGATGAGCTCACCACCGCCACCTATGAAATCTCCTCCACCACCACCAGTTCGTGTGAGCTCGCCGCCACCACCAGTAAAGTCACCTCCGCCCCCAGCGCCGATTAGCTCGCCACCAGCACCGGTGAAGTCCCCACCACCATTGGCTCCAGTGAGCTCGCCGCCACCACCAGTAAAGTCACCTCCGCCCCCATCACCGATTAGCTCGCCACCACCACCGGTGAAATCACCTCCACCTCCGATGCTTGTGAGTTCACCACCTCCACCAGTGAAATCCCCTCCACCACCGGCTCCGGTGAGCTCACCCCCACTACCGGTTAAATCTCCTCCACCTCCTGCACTAGTGAGCTCACCTCCACCGCCAGTGAAATCCACACCTCCTCCAGCTCCATTGAGCTCACCACCACCACCACCTGTAAAATCACCTCCCCCACTGGCTCCAGTGAGATCACCTCCTCCGCCAACACCGATGAGCTCACCGCCGCCTGTAAAATCACTTCCACCACCAGCACTGGTGACTTCTCCACCTCCACCAATCAAATCACCACCCCCACCAACTCCAGCAAGCTCACCACCTCCCCCGGTGAAGTCTCCTCCACCGCCTGCACCGATCAGCTCACCACCCCCACCAGTAAGATCTCCACCGCCGCCAGCCCCTGTGAGCTCACCACCTCAACCGTTAGTCCCATCACCACCACCACCGGCTTCATCACCACCTCCGCCAGCATTTGAAGAAGTAATCCTGCCACCGATTCTGGGGCAGAAGTACGCTTCGCCACCACCGCCTCAGTTCCAAGGGTACTAAGCAGTGATTACAACATGGTCTAACACTGACGCTGAGAGATGATCATGACGAGGAGAGGTGCAATGCATAATCGGCAGATCATAAAGAATGGGCACCTGTGTGTGCGTGCATATGTGAATATTGAGTATAGGTGACGTACGCATGTACCAATTAACGAGTGCACATGCAACTTGACGGGAGAAGAGGAAGAATTGCTGAAGGAGAGGGGAACTATGGTCACATCGCCACGCATTGTAAGAAGTTTTTTGGGATTCTTATGCAGAATGTGAGGGGCGGGTGTTTTTCTACCTGGCTTGGGAAATTTTACTTCCTTTTAAATTGATGTTGCAAAACAATAGTAGGATTAGCAGAAATGAAAGTCTTCACGTGACCGAGAACAAGCCTAAACTAAATCTAAACGTACACTTGCTAACTCTTCTTGTATTCCCATAGTGATGTTGCAAAACGCATGAACCTACCTATGATCATCCTTTTTGAATGCTTAATCATCTGGTTCGTGCAATTCCCATTGTGTAGCTTGTATTCGCATTTGTCTTGATGAAACTACGAAATGTAATACTTGATACGCTTTCTGAATTTTTAAAATGCCATATTAGATGTTGTCCTAAGTTAAGTTTGTTCAACTTTGATAAATTTGTAGAAAATACAAATATATATGAATGGTTGTTCCACATCATCCTACAATAACAAAGTTGATGAATAACACCTCTTAACTCTAGATATGTACTAGATTTTGAATCATAATTAACTGCATCGGACGTTGGGCACTTCATAAGGTCCATTTCTGACCATCCAACTTTTGTCTCAGTTTGGCTTTGGCCATCAAACTTCAAAACCAGATATCTTTGACCATCCAACTCTTAAAACCATTCACAATTGGCCATCAGTCGGTTTTGATGGGTGGTTTTAACTTTTTTTATTTATAAGGTCAAGCTACCACGTCACCTTGTTCGTCTTGTGAAATTTTCATCATGTAGCAAGTTGGTATATCTAGTAGTACATTTAGGCTATGTAGAGAATTTATATAAATTTACCAATATCAAACTCAACTTGTGTGTTCTTACAACTTATCCTCGTAACAAAAAAAAACCTATGTATAGACAATGTAACAACTTATGTACGGGATAATTTATTTATTCATGTGGAGAAAAATATGGCAACTTATGTATTTCGAACAATTAGCAATACCATATATAAATTATATTTCTAGCAACTTATGCACAAATTTTATAATAAACTATATAAAACACAGCCTTAGGCCCAGACGAAGGCCTGTTAGACCATCTCCAGTAGATGCTGCAAACACCACCGGATCTGCAAAACGGGGAAGGAATATGCATTGTAGCGTGTCCAGCAGTTGCTGCAAACACCACCGCATTTTGCAGATAGCCGTCCGTCGATCTCCATTCCTGGGATTCTCTCTCCCTTCTTCATCACGCTGCGCCAACTGCCGGCCACTCTCTGCCTCGCGTCCCTCGTCCTCCGGCCCTCCCCAGCGGCCAGCCCGGCCGCCCCGAGCGCCACCAGCACCAGTACCAGCAGGCGCAGCAGGGAGGAAGGCCCGGCGGTGCTAGTCTTCCGAGCTCCACCGCCGGTTCGTCACGGCCCTCCAACGGCTCGGCGGCGCGCAAGGTGAGGATCGCGCCCCTCCCCTGCTCCCTCCCTCTCCAACGCCGCCACCTCCCCTGCTGCCTCCCTCCCAAGGCCGGCGCCGGCGCCGCCACCGCCGCGAGCCACGCATGGATCTGCGTTGGCGAGGCCCGCGCGGGGGAGTAGAGATGGAGCTGGCGCATGCTCCGGCGGCGGGCATCCGCGGCGGCGGGGGCCTCTCCGCCTGCACCTGCTCCGCCTGCGGCCCCATCCTCGAGCTCTCCGCCCCGGAGCACCTCCAGATCCGCGGCGGTCGCCTCCCCTTCTTCCCCGTGGCGGCGGCGGGCATTCGCGGTGGTGGGGGCCGAGCCCGGGTGGGCGGCGCGAGGTTGTCGGCGGGGCAGCTCATCAGGGCGCGCGCGACGCGGTCGAAGAGGACGACGGGGATGATGCAGTCGTGCGTGGCGAGGGAGAGGAGCAGCGGTAGATTCTCACCGCCCGCGGGAGATGCGCCATGGGTTGCACAAAACTGCTGGAAACCGAACATTTTTGCCCGCGCCCTCCATCTCTATCCTTTGCCCAAAACAGGTGATATGCATATGCGCATCTGCATCCTTGCTGGAGATAGTCTTAGGCCGAAGGGTCGGCCCTCCTCCCTCGTCTGCTCGCGGGATAGACTTATCCTTACGACGAAATTCCTACCGTGAGGACAAGAAACCGAATTTTTTTTATTTATTTTTTCACGATTTTTCGAAAATAAATAGCGGATTCAAAAATTTGCAAAAGTAGTCTCGAACCGCCGTGGTAAATGGCAGCAGGGACCTACCGAGGTGCTACAGTGCCCCTACCACCATTTCATTTGGCGGTTGCTACAGTAACCCCGCCGCGGGTACTCTAGCGGGTTCCTACCACCGTTTCCCGTGGCGGCAGGGACAGCTCCTCTTCAAAAAATCATAATTTTTTTGTATGAACTCGGATGAGGATAAAAATTATACGAAAATTGTAGCTTTCGACGAGATCCACAACTTTGTAGTTCAAACTTTTTTCATTTGAAGTCATCTTTGGATTCAAAAAATCAATATACTATCCAGATCTCAGTTTACGGTATTCAGATTTGGATAGTATATCGATTTTTTAGTCCAAAGACGACTTCAAATGAAAAAAGTTTGAACTACAAAGTTGTAGATCTCGTCGAAAGCTACAGTTTTCGTATAAATTTTATCCTCATCCGAGTTCATACCAAAAATTATGATTTTTTGAAGAGAAAATACCCACGGTGGGTTACTGTAGCAAATGTCCATTGAAATGCCGTCATAGGTGCTACGGTAATCCTACCACCATTCCTGGTGGCGGTAGGTCCCTACCGCCATTTACCACGGCGGTTGGAGGCTAATTTTGCAAATTTTTGGATCCGCTATTTATTTTCGAAAAATCATGAAAAAATAAATATAAAAAATAAAAAATTTCCAAGAAACCAATCCGCTAATTTGAATGGCTGGGACACAACTTGCCCGGCCCAACCGTGCGTGGGTAGCAGCAGAAGGCCGGCGGTGTGGTACTCGCCAGTTGGCGATTTTTTTTATATATATATTTATTTCTTTGATTTTTGAAAAATAAATGGACGAACCAAAAATTTCGAGAAATATACATCTGCCGCCAAACCTCACGGCGGCAGGTACCTGCCGTCGTGTCGCACGGCGGCCCCACGGCGTTAAGTCCCTGCCGCCGTGGGGTACGGCGGCAGGAGAGCACCTCTGGCGGCAGAGCCGCGCGGCACGGCGCCAGGACCCTGCCGCCTAGCGCCACGGCGGCAGGACCCTGCCGCCGTGCCACGTGGCGGTAAGGCCATTTTTTTTAAGTTTTCATTTTTAAAACACTTTTAACCTTTTTAAAAAAATAACAAACTGGTAAGTGTAAGCATAATCACAAGATCATATCATAATTAACGAGTAGATGCAAATAGTTTATACAAAATCATGGTAAAAGTACTACTACATCTAAATGCGTCGGTGCCTCTTCGGCCTAACAGCTCTAGCGCCAGCCCAGGTGTGGTCCCGGTCGTACGTCCAGGGGTCAGGTGCCCTGACCACCCGCGGTCCGAACTGGTCGGGAGACGATGTCGCCATGGCGGCCTGCGACGAGCCTGCACCATCCGGTGTCGCTCCGCCGGCTGCCGGGGTCGCTCCGCCCAGTGGCTGTGTCGGCTGAGTCCCAATCGGTGCCTGTGTGAACTGTGTGCTAGAACAGCGCTGCCCCAGCTGATCTGGGGCATCTGGTCGAGGGGTGCGTCGGCGATCTTCTGAGCCCAGGGGAGCAGGTACCTCGACACCGAGTCTCCCGCTGACTCGCAGAACAGCACCCACCCGAACAGCCAGAGCAGGTAGACCTCCAAAAACCTGTCTGACGTCGGGTCGTCGGCCTCGTCCGCCATGTAGTCAGCCTGCACACACACAAAGGTCCATCGTCACATTCGTTTAAAATGCATACAAATGTTGAAAATAAGAGTTAGAATCACGTACGCTGAACTGCTGGATCCAAGTCCAGGTGGGCCCGTGGGTGTCGGCGAAGGGCACGTACGGCGCTGGCGTGCGATCGTTCCGAGGAACGTTCGCGAACCGAGCAAGGAAGTCAGCGTGCCACGTCGCGGGGATGTCGATCGGCCTCATCGCCTCGCCAGCACACGGCAGTCCTCCCAACATCGCGGCGTCCTCCAGACTGAGCGTCATCTCGCCGACGGGGAAGTGGAACGTGTGTGTCTCTGGTCGCCACCGGTCCATGAACGCGGCGATCAGCGGGGTGTCGTAGCTGAACCGCGTCAACCGCTCCGCCCGGGGATCCTGAGCTCGTAACCTGTCCCCCTCGACCAACCGCGCAAAAGGGAGAAGTCCTGCAGCGCGTAGCCTGAAAAAAAAACAAAATTAATTTACTTAACACAATTACTATTGTAAAGAAACAGAAATAAATAATAATTATGAATTACGTACTTCGGAATCCACCGCTGGTGTATCGGCATCAACGTGCGGTCGTCCGGCAACGTATGTTGCCGGGCGAACGTCCAAGAACAGCCGACACGTACGAGCGGTGGTGCCGGTCCACCGCCTCGTCGAACAACTCCGGCCGTACGTACTCCAACGGTACAGCCATAATTGCAAAAAAATAACATAATTTAATCAATTAGTCGAATTATACTAATTAAAACAAATTATGTGAATTTAAACCATTTTCTACAAATTTTATATCAATTTAATCTAATTATGTGAATTATAACCATTTTCTAGGAATTTTAAATGAATTAAAACGAATTATGTGAATTTAAACCATTTTCTACAAATTTTATATCAATTTAATCTAATTATGTGAATTATAACCATTTTCTAGTAATTTTAAATGAATTAAAACGAATTATGTGAATTTAAACCATTTTTTATGAATTTTATATCAATTTAATCTAATTATGTGAATTATAATCATTTTCTAGGAATTTTAAATGAATTAAAACGAATTATGTGAATTTAAACTATTTTCTACGAATTTTATATCAATTTAATCTAATTATGTGAATTATAACCATTTTCAAGGAATTTTAAATGAATTACAACGAATTATGTGAATTTTAACTATTTTCTACGAATTTTATATTAATTTACTCTAATTATGTGAATTATAACCATTTTCTAGAAGTTTAAAACCAATTTAAACGAATTATGTTAATTAAAACTATTTTCTACGAATTTTATATCAATTTAATCTAACTATGTGAATTATAACCATTTTCAAGGAATTTTAAATGAATTACAACGAATTATGTGAATTTCAACTACTTTCTACAAATTTTATATCAATTTAATCTAATTATGTGAATTAAAACCATTTTCTAGAAGTTTAAAACCAATTTAAACGAATTATGTTAATTAAAATGAGTTGTTTAAGTAGATTTAATGAGTTAATTAGTAAAGTGCACCAGCGGTCCCTAAACTTGTTATGGTGTGTCATCCCGATCCCCAAACTTGCAAAATGCTCATCTAGGTCCTCAAACTTGCTAATTGTGTCATATGAGTCCCAAATCTACTTAAACAACTCATTAAATCTACTTAGGCTGCGGGGCCCATGCTCCGACGCGGCCCAGCCCAACCCCGGCGCCGCCGCCGCCGCGCGCTCACCACGGGCGCTGCTCGGAGGTTCATGCGGGTGGCCTTCGCAGCTCCGTTCCCGTTGGCCGGGCTCATGAGGTCCTCCCCAACGCCGGCCATCTGCTCCGCCGCGCCATTGATGACGCTGTTGCTCCTGGTGAACACCGGACACCGGGAGCCGACCGAAATCCTTGCGCCGCCACGCCGCCCTCTACCCCTTCCAGCGCAGGGCCAAGTCCGGGAATCGGCGAGGTCGCTACGGAGTGCTCGCCGCGCCCGCCCGCAAGGTCGCGGCGGAGCTGCTTGCGCCCGCTCGCGAAGCCGCGGCGGAGCGGTGGGGCTACTCGAGCCCGCTCGCGAGGCTGCAGCGGAGTTCCTCCTGCCAGTCCGTGAGGCCGCGGCGGAGCTGCGCGCGCCCTTCTCCTTCGGCGCTGGTGCCGGTCTCGGCCGTGTCGGAGTATGGCCCGGTCCCGCGGCCTAAGTAGATTTAATATGTTGTTTAAGTAGATTTGGGACTCATATGACACAATTAGCAAGTTTGAGGACCTAGATGAGCATTTTACGAGTTTAGGGACCGGGATGACACACCATAACAAGTTCAGAGACCGCTAGTGCACTTTACTTAAAAAAAAAGCACCATCCGTCCCACACTCTCGAGAGAGCCGGCCAGCTTTCATCCATGTAGTTAAATAGTCTCTTGGTTTGCGGACATGCAAACAGGTCATTTATTCCCTCAAATAAACTAAGCAGGAAATCCACATGGCTTGCAGAATAAATGAAAGAGATCTCTAAATGAAGAAGCAGCACCACCCCGAAGAACACGGCACTGATTCCTCTCACCAAACGTTTGCCAAACAAAATGCGCCGTGTTCCTTTGACTTATCAGCTATCAGCTAGTGATACTTTTCTCTTAAAACAAACTAGCAACCAATCAGTAATATTTTTCTCTCAGAACGTATCAGGAGCACCAGCCAAACGAACAGCAGCACCAGCCAAACGAACAGCTAATAGTTTGGTTTCACTTCCATCTTTCCGGTAGCTGGTGATATGCTTCGCTCCCAGCAAAATTTTAGCCCATAAAGTTGAGACACAACCGTATGATTCTACAACCTGGATTTACATGTTATAATGACAGTGAAAAATAAAATAAGAGCATCTGCAAAGCAAGTCGTGGGCTGCCTGAATTCCTCAGTCTGAACATATGTACTTCCTCCGTCCATAAAAACATGCAATTGTAGCATTTGAATTTCGTCCATAAAAGAACGTAATTCTACCCTTCTGCCGTCTGAGTTAAATAGAATAAACTAACAGCAGAGTACTCGCAGAGTTCAAAAGAAACAAAGTTGTGGTAAAAAAGCAGCCACGTCATCTTTTTTTCTTTCCACCCATGACCGAACCGAAGCATCCAGACTCTTCCTTCCTCATCCGCATCACTGCAACAAGGGCAAATGCGTCTTTTCACCTTGTCCTTGGTGTGTGAAAAAAGCTAAAATTGCATGCATTCCTGGACAGAGGGAGTATGGTCAAATGCAACGGCCTCAATCAGGAGCAGGGTTTTTTTTTACCGTTTCGTACCGCGCGGTATACCGCGGTTACCGCTGCTACCGCTGGGGTACGGTAACGGTACCGAGCGGTAGCAACCGGTGGCAAAATTCAAATTTGAATTTGAATTCAAAAAAATGAAAAAATCAATAAAAATCTCCAAAAAATAGTTCATGATTTGTAGAGTCTGATGGTGTTGAAAGTTTTCAAATTTGAGTGCATTTGGTATTTATTTGGAGCTTTAGAAGTTGTAAGAAAAAGAAAAAGAAAATTCATGGGCCGGCCCGTTAAGGCCCATGAAGCCCAAATCAACTAGATGACCTAGACGCACCCCAACCGCGACACCCCGTGACTCCACTCCACTCCCTCTCCTCAGTCCGCAGGTTCCCCAGCTCCGTCCGCCGCCGCGAGCCGCCGTCCGCGCCGCCGCCGGCGGTATACCGCGGCCAGAGCGCGGTATACCGCGCGGTAGCAGCGGTTAGCCGCCACGTGGCCGGATCCGCCCGCTCCCGCTCGGCCGGGGCGGCTAACCGCGCGGGAGTTGCGGTATACCGCCGGCCTCGCCGCGGTATACCGCGGACATGTTTGAATTTTTTTTTTCATTTGTGTAGCTTTAGGCTTTAGGATTTGTGTTAGGATTTAGGATTTGTGTTAGGATTTAGGTTTATTTTGGTTTAGGATTTTAGGTAGGAATTTAGGATGTGAGGTAGAGGTAGAAATAGAATTGTTGCTTTAGGTAGAAATAGAATTGTTGCCTTAGGTAGGATAATTTGTGGTAGGAATGTAGGATTTGTGGTAGGATCCAATTTTAGTTAGGATTTGTTTCAGATTTAGGTACACTTTCTTTAGGTATACGATTAAGTAAGTCTTTTGTTTATGTTGGCATTTATGCAGGTAGACAATGTCAGGCAGACCTAAAGATCCCGTATGGGAACATGGTGACAATCTAGCTCCCGGATGGCGATGCAACTATTGTGGTATGCAGAAAAGTGGTGGTGGTTCTACTAGATTCAAACAACATTTGGCCGCGCGCGGATCATCGGTGCTCCATTGTAGCAGGGTGCCACCACCTGTGCGGGAGTACTTTCAGCGGGATATTGAGAGGACTAAGAAGGTAACTACTGACCGGGCTCGAGAGAGGGTGGCACGGGAGGCGGCAGCAGCAGCGGGAAACAATCCCGCTGGTGGATATGATGAGGAGGCTCAGATCCAGGATGCAATTAACCTGTCACGAGCAGAAGCAGAGTTCCGACAGGGGGTGGAAGGGAGAGGAGGTACTTATGAGCGTGGAGGGGGTAGTGGTTCGGCGGGGTTGAATCCCTTCCAGAGGATGCTTAGAAGAGCTGGTTCGCGAAGGGACACTCCTGTGGTGGTGGAAGACTATAACTTGGCTGCCGGTGGAAGAAGAGGAATGACGCAAACAAAGATTGATACAGGGTCCTGGACGCAGAAGGGTAAGAATGCAAGGGAATCTATTGGGAAAGCTTGGTCCAAATTCTTCCATACTGCGGGAGTACCTGGGAGACAGGCGGATAGTCCTTACTTTGTTAGTGCGGTTAGAGAGACACAGAAGTGGGGTGAGTTTTCTTTCATTTTATGTTCACGAAAGTTTTCCTTCGCCTTGTGTTTGTGTATCTGTTCTCATGTTTTTTGTATGGTTGCAGGTGAAGGAATTGCATCCCCCACTGGACGGGATATTGATGGCAAGTACCTTGATATGAACGAGAAAGACTTGAAAGATCGGTACGCAAAGTTTCAGAATGATTGGCCCATCTTTGGCGTGACGTTGATGTGTGATTCTTGGACTGGCCCGACGCGGATGAGTGTCATCAATTTTTTGATATATTGCAATGGGGTCACGTGGTTTCACAAGTCTATTGATGCAACTGGAAAATCTCAGGATTCTGACTATCTCAAGACGGTAACCCCTAAACCTGTGCCATTCACAATCCAACTTTGTGGATGTTTTGGGAGGTAACTAAATGTTGTACTTATTTTTTGCAGGAGATTCGTAAGGTGGTGAAGGAGATCGGCGCGGAGCATATCGTGCATATAGTTACAGACAACGGGTCCAACTATAAGAAAGCATGCAAGGCACTTGGACGGGAGTTTGCACACATTACTTGGACACCTTGTCTAGCACACACCGTCAATTTGATGTTGAAGGATATCGGTGAAAGGCCGGAACATGCAGGTACGATCTCGACATGCAAGGGAATTTCAGCTTGGTTGCACAACCATGGTCAGTTGAATGCAATGATGAGAAAGGCTATCGGTGGGGAGTTGGTTAAGTGGAATGCCACTCGATTTGGGACCAACTACATGTTTTTGGATAGCATATATCGGAAACGCCAGGGATTCATGCAGTGGATGGCATCTCCTGAATTCCAAAACAGTAAGTGGGCGCATACCGAGGAAGGTCGATTTGCTCATGCCAGGTTGTCTAATATGGAGTGGTGGGACGGATTGAAGTACATCATTGACACAGTGCAACCAGTATACAAGTTGCTTCGCTTTGCTGATCGGGAGAAGAAGCCAAACTTGTGTGAGGTTGTATACCAATACCAGTTGTGCAAACATGAAATGGAGTCTTTCTTTGGACAAAATGTGTCGACGTGGAATGAGTATCGGCAGATTCTTGACAGACGGATTCGTGATGTGTACGTTGAGACGTATGTTGGTGCAGGTAATACTTATGCTTATTTCAAGTGCAATACTTATGCTTTCTCAACTTATGCTTATTTCAAGTCATTCATATTTTGCAGCTGGTGTCCTCAATCCTGCTCTTTCATATACGATGGATCCAACTCCTGAGATGTATCGAATGCTCAAGGATGCATTTGAGCGCATGACGGATGTCGAGTCCGCCGTGCAAGCATTGCAGGAGGCTGAAGTGTTTCGCATGAAGCATGACGAGTATGGATCGGAAATGGCACAGCGAATGGCGACGGACCCGAAGACATCACCATGTAAGCGTTCTTCCCAAAGACACCTTATTCTCTCCGCTACTCGAATATATTGCTTACACAATCGGTTGCACATGCAACGGCCTGGTGGATGATGTTCGGTGGATCCACTCCACAGCTTCAGCGCCTTGCATTGCGGCTTGTTTCACAGTGTGTTTCCTCAAGTGGATGTGAGCGTAACTGGAGTACTTTTGCGTTGCTCCATACAAAGGTTCGCAACCGGTTGACACACAAGAAACTTAACAAGCTTGTCTATGTCAACTACAACCTTCGGCTGCGACTTGAGAATGTCTCTAATCGGCGTGATGATGATGAAGGTGATATTATTGAGCATCTTGGCCAACTTAACTTCTATGATGAGAAAAATCCGGTGCGGGAATGGATGGAATATGGTAGATCAAACCGGGAGCCGGTTCTTGATGAGGAGGATGAAGACAGTGACATTCCTATCCCGTCCCAGCTTGTGAGGGATCAGATAGACCCCAAAGATCTCCAAACCGCTACGGGTGATGATTGCATTAGTGATTGGGCACGAAGATATGTGGGTAGCAGTCACATAGGGAAGAGGATGTTCCAGAGTGGGCCTAAGCAGGGTGAGCCAAAGCGTCAAAAAGGCAAGACAAAGGCACCAGAAAACCCAGTGACCAGCGACGCCTCCACTGATGATGGTGATGGTCAGCGTAGTCCACCGTACCAGGAGTCTGGGGATAGCAGCTCAGCTGAAGATGACGGTGATGATGATGGTGATGGTGATGATGATGATGATGATGATGATGGTGGTGATGGTGATGATGATGGTGATGGAGATGGTGGTGGTGGTGGTGGTGGTGGTGGTGGTGGTGGAATTCGTTTCACAGGTATACACACGTACATTTACACACATGTATGATGTTTCTAACTATATGTACTAATTATGATCTATGGTTGACTGTAGGGGAGACTCAATTCACACATGCTACTCAGGATCGCGACCATGGAGCACCGCAGTCGCAAAGGAGAACGGTTGGAGCGTCGCAATTCGACAGTGATACCTCCCAGTCGCGGTCTTTTTATCCCATTCCTGACATAAACGCGCAGGTACAGACGACATGGGTATATGAATGGGAAGACCCCCATTTTTACAACATGTTAGTCAGTGAATGGCAGACAACTTCGGCATGGACGGGCCTAACTTGGCAACAGTACAAGGCTGAGTTGCTTAGGGTGAGAGGCTTGAATGTCATGTCCATCGCCGAGTACAACTCCGCGTCCCAAATGGGGGTCTTTCCTTTTTACCATTGAACTTTTATTGTGTTGTATGACTTGTATCGAATTATTTGTATTTGAACTATCAACTCACTTATGCACGCCTAATATTATTGTGTTTGGTGTGGTATTTCTATGCATAACTATAAATTATTGATTAGGGGTGGTATTTAACACTACTTTGTGCCAACATCATGCCAAAATTTTCATTTCTTTCAAGCCGGAGACCCTTTTTCATTGCACCGGTTTTAATTCATTACCGAGCGGTATAAATCCTTACCGCAGCGGTATAAATACTTTATACCGCGGTATACCGCTGGTTACCGTTTGTATAAGCGATTTTGGTTTGGATTTTGAATTCGAGCGGTAAGAAGCGGTATACCATTTATACCACTCCGGTATACCGTTACCGCTAGGTAGCAGTATAAATATACCAGGCGGTATAAAAAACCCTGATCAGGAGAGGAGACCAGCGGCATCAATCAACAGTCAGGTAGCACTAACAAACAGGCGCGCTAGCAACGTGGCTATCACTAACCAGTGTTAAACTAATAGCTTCAGCACATGGTGGTGCCGTACATGTTTGCAGCCAGGCAGATTAGAAAACTATGAAATCGATTGATGAGAGAACAAAGAGGCATGTTCTTGAGTTCTTCCATGTTTCTGCTGTTTCATGGTGGTGTGGTGACCTGAGGGGTATCATGGCACACAACCACCATCACCATCCATCCCTGCAAGCAATGCAGGTGATGGATGGATGAAACTAAGAGCAGGGGCACACAGATCTGCTGCAAAAACCAGCAATCCGTGTAGCTGTGCTTCACCTGGTGAATTGAATGAAGTAATCTGCTGCTGTTCTTCACAGAATTGCAGCTCTAGATCTGAGAATGTATGAATGAAACGAACCCCAACAAAAAAACCACAGCATCTCATCCCCATTCAACTGGTACCTACCACCAAACCAATCATCGGCAAAGCAAGCTCTGAACTTTATTTGAATAATTGATCCAAGAACAGGACATGCAGCAGGAGGCCGAGACCAACCAAAGCAATCCATCAATCGAAAGAATAAAGAGTATTTATATGTTCATATTAAGCAAGCCATAGGGGCCCGAATCAATCGATCTCTTACTTTACAACAGCAGGAACAAACACAAATCCATCATACAACGGCAACGAACAAATCTAGTAGTACTTGTAAACAGTAGCAGCGGCAGCAGAAGAAAAGAACTTATTTTTTTGGACTCGGAGATGTCGGAGCGGCGAAAGATCCGGCCTTTCCCCGCTGCCCACAGCCGGATCCGGCGGCGGCGGCGGCGGCGGGGGAGGGCACCGGAGGAGGGAGGGAGGAAGCTCAGCCGCGGCAGCGGGTGATGCGGGAGCAGCCGCGGTGGTAGGGGTTGGCCTGGGCGCCGGGGCGGCAGTTGTAGTAGCTGGCGCCGCGGCGGGAGCAGGGCACGTTGTCCCGGCGGAGCGCGCCGTAGCTGATGTAGCCGCGGCCCCTGAGGACGCGGCGGTGGGACTCGGCCGTCGCGGAGCCCAGCTCGTCCTCCTCCTCCTCGGCCAGGCACTCCGCCACCGTGCCCCGGCACTCCCTCCGGCCGACGCCGGCGCCCCCGGCGGCGGAGAGGAAGCCCAGGTCCATGTCGATGGACGCGGACGCCGACGCGGACGCCGCCACGGCCAGGAGCAGGATTAGCGCCAGCGCGAGCTTCGCCATGGCCTCAGAGCTCCGCGCAGGTGCTCGACGGAATGCAAGAAGCGGCGGCGAGGGGAAAGCGCGTTGAGCTGTGTCTTGGTGTCTTGTGGTGATGCGAGCTCGTGAGGAGTGGAGAGAGAGAGAGAGGGGAGGGTCTGCAGGGGGAGGAGAGAGAGAGAGAGGCTAGAGAGAGATAAAAGGGAGGCGAGCGAGCGTGTGGAGGTGGCGGGCGCAACGGAACGCGGCGCGGCGCGGAGGACAGCGGCGCACGGCAGCACAACTGGGCACAGCTCATCATCACCGAGGCGGCCTGCTGCAGCTGCCTAGGGGCAAAGTGGTCAAAAGGACAGCGACATGTGCCGTGGATCCAGGCGGAGGGGTTAATGACGGTGGTGGCGGCGTGAGGAACCTAACCCTAAT
This sequence comes from Cenchrus fungigraminus, assembly GCA_036936925.1. Lineage (NCBI taxonomy): Eukaryota > Viridiplantae > Streptophyta > Magnoliopsida > Poales > Poaceae > Cenchrus > Cenchrus fungigraminus. Next base: position 19,755,346 of record CM072774.1, read on the forward strand.
CACGCGGGAGCTAATCAGCCAGGTGGCGAGCATGATTGATGGTGATTGGCCGGCGATTAGGCGCCTGATGTTCTTAAGATAACCCGTGAGAACATGGAGGGGTCGCGGAGCGCAGGCCAGGCTGTCAACCGGAGTGACGGATGGCCAGGATCACTTGAGGCTCTGACGACTGCTTTGCTTTGACTGATCCAAGAGGGCGCTGCTATGAACAAATATTATGCACAAGCACAACGCCACAACACAAGAGAATGAGATTAACTAGGGACATTATTAAATATAAGTTAATGACAAAACTCTTTTGGGAACTTCCTTCTCAAAATTCGAGACGGATCTAATCGGGGAAATGAAAGACCGCACCCCTTTCTCGCGCTCTCCGCGTTTCACGGCCTGCGTGTCGAGCAGCCGCGCGTTTGGCGGTTTTGCGAAAAAGCCCTCCAGTTTGCTAGAAATCGCGAAATGGTCCAACACATCCTTACCGCACAGGAAACACGTTTAAAATATTTTCGGAAAAACCCTCGAACTAAAAATATATATCCACGGGAAGAAGCGCAAATTGTTGATTTGCAAATACCCCCTAGACGCTTTTGCAAAAGAGCCCTCCCACCACCCCAACCCCGCCTTATACCCCCTACCCCCCTAGCCACCGACCCGAACCCTAACTCCCTCCCCCGCGGGCCATCGCCCCCTCACGCCCGGTCGCCCCCTGCTCTCCTCCTCCCCGCCGCCACCCTCTCTCCACCTTCTCTCCTCCTCCGCCGCCGCCGCTCCCGCGGCCCACCACATGAGGTGCGGGTCCGGCCGAGGCGGCCCCGAAGCGGCGAGCAGGGGTGGCGCGGCGCGGGCGAGCGCTCCCAGCCGGTCAACGGCCCGCGGAGGGGCGAGCAGGGACGGCGCGGGCAAGCACTCCCGGCGTCCCCTCCCCCTCGTCGGCCTCGTCGAGCCCCCCCCTCCTCCACACGCGTCCGGGTGCAGGAGCGACGAGGATGGCTCCGATTCGCAGCTCGTCCCCCGCAAAGGGAAGGGGCCAGGTGAGACGCGGCGTGTCGGAGCTCATCCCCGCCGGCGGCCGCAGGCCCCTTCATGCTCGGCTTCCCTCCCCTATTTCCCTCTCCTGCTTCCTCCCTATCTCTTTGTCTTCCCCCTGCCTGCCCAGATCTAGATCTTGGGCTGACTGCGGTTGCCGCGGCGGCACTGCGCCTTCCAGCGGCTTGGCGTGTTGGTTCGGGCTCAGGTGGTGTCGGCTCGCGTTCGCTCGGCGGCAGCTCGCCGGCCTGGGCTGGGTCTCGCGCTGGCAGGCTGCTCGACCCACGACTAGGTGAGCACAACCACGTCTCCCCTCCTTCCACTCCGTTGCTGTGCGTAGATCTCGATTTAATCACTGATGTGAACTGTAAACTGTTTGCTGTGGGGATTAGGTGCACGACGGCGCTGCTGGGTGGCCATTCCTGGAGGAAGGCTCCTACCAGGTTGTGCAGGACTTGCTGCTGCTGCTGCTGGATGTGAGGCTAGAGCCTCAGGTCAGCATCGACCCCTTTTCACTGTTGATATCTGTTCTTCCATACTTTCGCAGACGAAATGTGTTTCCTTTTGAAAAAGGATCTTGTCAGAAGATGGTCGTCGAAACATTGTGAGATTGAAAGGATTGCATGGAGAGGTAGCCCATTCGCACCCGGACGCTAACCTCAATTGAACATACATTCTTGAATTTAAAAGCCTACGAAATACCTCAATGAAACATAGATCTCTTGTATGATCATGATATAATGGAACTATAAAAGCACGCAAAAGATTATTTTTTTCCTTGCTTGACCATATTATTTTCTTGGTTAAAAACTGAAGCTGATGGTAATACTGAAACTCAATTGATTGGCCATTTGATGCTCATCTAGGAGGATTGATAGTTACATGACCTGGTGTCGTGTTTGTGTTGGGGATTTGTTCGGGTAGTAAGGCAAACAATAGTGGGTGAGTTGCACACGGAAAGATAATGTGACATGCTGATCGCTATGCAAATAATGCCTATGACTTACTACCATTTGCATCAGAGAGGGATGCCAAGAGTGGTAAACCACATGTTTCTTTCCCGTCAACTGAACCGTGATTGTTTGTTGTTTGTTGTGCTTGTAGGTGTGCTGGGGCGATGGTGTCGCCGTGTCGCAGTGCAATTTGACCTCACTGAACCAGGCTATGCTTTTATGTGCTGAGTTCGCAGGTTAGGTTGGAGCTCTATTTTTACTGAGTGGATCAGCAATTTGTTTGCTTATTCAATGAAATCTTTATTGTTGTACTCCAGGTAGCTATGCTTGATTGGTAATGTTGGAGCTCTGTTTGACACCATGGGCCTCTCTTTGGATTTCAGTTCCATTCTTGGTGTTATGCGGCATTCAGTAATGATTTTAGTTGCCTATACTTGAAAATTGGAACAGATTCTTGGACCATTCCAAAAAATAGGGCTTTAATTGAGGCCCATGTTAACTAAAAACAAAAACTTCAAAAGTTATCCAACAGCTAAAAAATTGTGCAGCTTGCACTAGCTAACAGCTAAGCTTGGCATGCAGTAGGAATATGCTCATCTTAGTCATCTACTGTTAATTTCCTCCCCTCTTGTTGAAACATACAGTTGCTCATGAGAAGTGTGTATTTTGTTTCTTTTCTTACAGGCACAAGACGGCTGCAAGTGGGGTGCCAGATGACGGTGTTTGGCAAATGGAACCTGTGGGATAACCGGGCAACATGCGGCAATTTCTTCGCGCCCCTCATTCCTTACTATTATCTTTGCATCGTTGCATGCACCTTAATGGTTCCATGAAATGGCCTGCATAAGAGAGCATTATTTTAGTGTTCGTGAATGTCCAGTGAACCGAGATATAGATATGTTAGAGATGTATGTACTTCATTTGTTGTTGCCTTCTGTAGTTTGGTCTTCCACTAATTTCTTTTTCGACACTAGCATGCAATTTTCAGTTAAATCCTGATAAGAGCAATATCATAGGGGTTAAATGGGAGTTGGGCCATTGCCCTGTGTGTGCTGATCAATTATTACTATATTATAGAAAATTATTTCCATAATTGAATCGTACACTTGCAGCAGTACAAATCATGTGAGTTTGTCCCTCTTTTACTTCACTAATTTTGCCTTTCATCAGCAAAGGGCGTCGTGATTACATCTTGTGTATTTTCTTATGGCTGTAGCAGGGTTTGTGGGTTGAACACCCTCATCTCAGAGTGAGTTGGTCCCTGTGGTGCTTTCCATGTGTTTGCATTTGCCTAGCAAACATTGCAGGACAAGTCTGTAGAAGAACCTGGAGACGACAATGGTGGTGAAGAACCTGGAGACGACAATGGTGGCAGTGATGTAGTGCAGGGCCTGCATCTTACTTGTGTTAAACATGTCTCATGTGAGCCCGTATTTTACTTATGTCAAACACGTCTCATGTAAGCTAGATGCAGATGATGTGTTTGCTACTGGATGCAGTTGTTTTGTATTGAAATTATCCTGTATATCATGCTTGTGATTTGTTGGCTTTCATTACATTTTACCTACTTGTATTTGATTGATCAAATGGTAGGGCGCGCATCGCGCGCCGAAATGTTCTAGTGAGTTTAATGATGACATGATTAGACAATGTCGTGATACAGTAAATAATTTATAATGATGGTGAATTAGACTTAATGGATTTGTCTCACAATTTTTCGACCATCCATGTAGTTATTTAGTCCTTATAGAATTTGTTTTAAGACCCATAAATTTCTTTATAATTTTCTCCGTACTAAACGAACGCGCCCTAACGCAATGTGTAGTATGAAGTTATTACTATTTGGGTGCTGTTATCAAATGACTTTAGTACCCTTGTTAATTACCTTTGTCTGCCTACTTAGGCTTTATTTACTTCCTGCATTAGTAAGTGTAGTAAGAGCAACTCTAAAAGCCTAGCCATCCTCGCTTTGTTAGCTAAAAAAGAAAAAATCCTCTGAAAACTGAATCCAAACTCTGCAAAAGTCTCCCTCGCTATCCCGCTAGCTATACCCACGGGTTCGCTAGGCATCTTTGTCGAGCCCCTCTGACTCGGTGTCCTGCGCTCCGTCCATTCTGCGGCCTCCCTCCACCTCCCGCGCCCTCTGCTCCATTCGTTTAGCTCTATCCATTCCAGCAGCTCTGACACCGAGTAGTATTGGTGCTCCAAGGCAGCCAAACGCGGTGGGTAGCGGCGGCGTAGTCGCGTAGAGCGGTGGCGTTGACGCGTGGAAGAAGCGAGAGCCACCATCCTTGGGCGCCGCCACCACCTCTCCAAGCTCCCCCTGACTGTTAGAGGTTTAGGTCTGAGAGTCCCAGAGGACATGCACAGCTCTGACAGGTAGGGGCTGGACCCCTGCATTAGCTCTTGCATTCCCGGCAGCACAGACAGCAACATTAGGTTATTGCACGACCTCGTTTTCACCGCCTCCCTCCTCAGCTATGGGTTGAAGGGGGGAATGGCGTTGTTGTTGCGTGTGGTCGAACCGACCTACTCCGGGAGTGCTGACTTGTCGTAGACATGTTGTAGCCTTGGCTCCGTTCTTCCACTTGGGCGGTGGTGACCCGGATGTGGGCGAGGAGTCGGCACGCCGCAGGGGTGTCATATAACTGACCAAGCTCGATCAGGGTAGCACCTAAGTTGGCTTGAGGAGAGTTGTAGACTTCATGACCAGCTTCTTCAAAGTCCTTCTGGAGGTCTATGGCACGTAACCAACATCGTGGAGGTTCTTCTTGGTGCTGATTATGTGCTGCAGCCTGACCCGTAGGGGGTGGGCCATGAGCGACATTGTTACCTTGGGCGTTATTCTACTGCGTGGCTTGGGCATTGTTGTTTGCCGCAACATTGTTATTGGCCGCGGCGTTGGCTGTGTCTGCGGCGGCTTGATTTTCCTCTTGTAGGCGGCGTTGAGCACGACCAGCATTGGCAGTCTCGTGTTGCTGCCGCTGTTCTTCCGTCTCGCCGGCTTGAGGAGGTACGTCGGTGGAGACCACGAGAGACTCGCGATCTAGAATTCCGTGATGAGCTCTGACCTAGTGGCCGAAGTTGTTGGGCATGATGATGACGCGGGCGACCTGAAATTCACCACAGTCCAGGGACTGCGGGGTGCGAGCAACCTGGTGACCTTGAGTCGCAGTTGAAGGAGTAGGTCGATGAAGCTTCTTCAACACACGGCACTGGCGGGCCGTGTGCTTTGCCTTCTTGTGGATGGGGCAGGGGTCACCGAGGAGGCCCCTACGAGGTGCGCAGGCCGGGGCCTGCGAGGTGGTGATGGTCGACCCAGATTTGATCTGGATCTTCTTCTTCATGTGGTCGGAGGCCACACGAGCTGAGCTTCGCAAGCCGTAGCCCGTAGGGCATGCGGGGCGAAGGTGCAGCAGTCTTGCTAAAAGCGCTTGACGTTTTTGCAGATCTTGATGGTATCGGCGAGCATGCTCGCGACACGATCGAATCCCACGACCAGATCGCTTGGAGTGGGTGGGTGGGTTTCCATCGACAAATCGGATTTGACCTGCTGGAAGGAGGTGGCCGCGGCGCTGTCGATGACGAAGCAAGCGGCTGGAACGGTGGATTCCGGCGGCATAGAGCCGAAGTAGATGTCGACAGGATTGGCGAGGAAATCTGCCATGCTCGCAGGGAAGATGACTCCATGTGAAGAGGCCATCGAGTTGCACGAAGAGCTCTAGATTCGCCCTTACCTGGCGCGCCAACTGTCAGAGGTTTAGGTCTGAGCAGTCCACAGGGGGGTCAACCCCAGTGGTTTATTTGTTCGGTGGGGAGAGATCTAGAGCTAAGAACATGATGGTTATGCAATGGCACACGGAACACAAGGGACACAGAGAGTTTATATTGGTTCGGGCCTCCAGAGAGTAAAACCCTACGTTCAGTTCTTGGTTGTATTGATTTGATCGTGGTCCTCGGAAGGACGCCCTTGTCTGCCTTATATTGACTGACGGACAAGGTCGGTGGACCTGTAGTCCAGGTCGGTTACAACAGCGAAAACCTATCTCTTAGTCGGTTACAACATTATCCCGTGTAGGTCTGGCATTCGGGTTACCCGATTATTTCGGGTCAGGTTATTGAAAATTCTGGTAATGAAAACTGCTACCCGATATTAGCCTCAAAATTGTCTCAAAAAAAAGATATTAGCCTCAAAATAACACTACCCGGGATTTCAGGTACCCGATAATTCGGGTTTGGGTTCGGGTATACCCGATCTACCCAAATTTACAGAAAATGACAAACTACACAAAATTTTAGTAGAATTTTAACAAAAATTTCACCAGTAATTTGTGTTGAATTTCAACTACAAGTTGAGAAGAATAGTATATTATAGTTACTTATTCAAATTAAGAGAATTATATTCTAATAAAGTGACAATTTCAAGTGTTCAACTAACAACACGTGAATAAATACAAAGACAGGCAAATTTTCGGGTAGTTTGTGTAGTTTGGGTACCATAGTGTATTACCTGAATTACCCAAAATAATTTCGAGTAATCACAATCACTATCCGAACTTGGGATCGGGTACCTCGGGTTCGGGTAATTCGGGTTCGGGTAATTCGGGTATGGGTAATGGGTATCGGGTATTTTGCCTAGGCCTAATCCTGTGATCTTCGGACTGTCTGGCGGCGCAGTCGACGTCTTGACGTGTACTCCAAGTTTTGTACCGAATAAGGTCGTCTGGAGAAATCTTCTAGAAGGTCTTCGGGGCCACAGACCAGGTCTGTTGGGCCCACTGTCAGGTCGGCGAGTCTTTTGATGGACCGGATCCACTTGTCAGGGACGGCTATGAGCCTGGCGGGTGCCCAGGGGTACCCATGTCTCACACTGACTCCGTGAAGCCCCCCTCCCCGTCGAATTGCCATTGTCTGTGGACGCCACCACCATTGCTTCGAGCTCCCTCCCGACGACGGCGCCGAGCTACCCATGGTAGCTCACCATGACGGCCCGGGTTGCCGAGGCCAATGAGGTTGATAGGTCGGATGCGAGCGCTGGCGGGAGGTGGAAGAAGGCCCTAACTGGTTGGCCACAAGTCGGCCTACCTGCGCCATCCGTCCCCATTGCTCCTAGCACCCTTGCATCGTCGCTCTCGCGGCGGGGAGGGCCGAGCTCTGGCACGGCGTGCGAGGTCGAGCTCACGCAACAGGAGGGCCACTGCTGCAGCACCGGGAGGCCGAGCGCCGCTACCGCGGCTCACCCAAGACGGAGATGGAGACACCGACGCTGGCCGCGAGCGGAGGCAGCTCAGAGGCGACGACGACGAGAGGTCTACTGATGCTGCCGTCGTGGATGGGGAGCAGGAGGAGGAGTGGAGTAACTTTGCAGGACCCACATGTCAGTGAGTAGGAGAGATGAAAAGAGAGAGGACAGTTGGATTTGAAGAGGGAAATTTTACTAGTCTGTTGGTTCTTCCACCCCTTGAAAAGCTAAATAGCTAGCTAAATGTGGATTTGGCTATTCTGAGTTGGATAAACTCTTGGAGATGCTCTTAAGTCTCGCCCCATTGCTTAGAGGTTAATTAGGAGTATTAAATGTAAATATGATAAAATGATTTCATAATCTTAAGCTTTTTCGCGAGACTAAACATGTGCCAATCATGAATTAATTAGACCCACTAGATTTGTCTCATGAAAAAGCCTAGTACTTATGTAATTAGTTTTATAATTAATTAAGTTTAGTCCTTTTAAATGGTATCAAAACATTCAATGTGACATAACTTATTATTATCAGTACGTGCAAACCAAACACCCTTTCAGGCGTGATATATTTCTTTTCTGATCGTGTGCACCGTATATCAATAAAAGCAAATCTGTTTTGAACATTTCGATTGAGCATGCGAGATAACTAAGTCAGCTGTTTTTTTGTCAGGATTTTATTTTTTGGGGAATTTTTCCGAAATGTCGTCCAGTATCCAACCCATGAGGATCCAAGACAATGTTTGGATCCATAGTTAAACTAGCTAAATTTAGTTGCTACGGATCCAAATAAGATCCAGCTAAATTTATTTTGACCGGCTAAAAATTACTTTAGTTGGTTGAGCGTAGCTAAAGTGATAAAGGACTAATTAACTGCCCCTCCACCTTTCTCCAGAATGGTATTTAAAGTGGGAGTGCGGAATAGAATAAACAAATCTCTTTTCAACTATCATTTAGCTAGATGATCAAAACAATTCAAGCTAAATTTTAGCTAGCGAAACTTTAGCTGAAAGAAAGTTTTTAAAAACTTGAGCTAGCTAAACTTCAATGCTAACGTTCAAAGTACTTTTTTTTAGAATTACGTTCAAAGTACTTTTGTTCTTGGTATTTATTTACCAAAGCCATGCTAATAACGTAATGTCGATGTGGATATCGTTAATAACGTTTTAATATCGGCATATCGCCATAGTGCTTTAGCTCAAGTTGTATCATGATCCACCTTTGGTCCTACGTACACTTACATCGTCTATATATATATTTTTAATTTTCATACTCTCTCCATCTATAAATATATGATGTTTAAGACAAAAGAAATTACTTTAAAATAAATTAATTTTTTATTAAATGTCATATATTTAAGAACGAAGGGAGTACTTCTTAGGCTCTGTCCAGTGGTGATACAAGAGCTAGCTCATAGATTTGTTTATTGCGTGAATAGTGGAAAAAAGAAGAGGCGGGCGCGGAGCCAAGGCGCAGAGGCTGTTTCCCTCTCAGTCACTATGGTGTCAGTTTTTCCTGTTCATAAGAGATATGTTGATGCCAATTGTTGGAGAAGGTCTTAGACCATCTGCACTGGCTCCTTCATCCGCCTCCTCCAGGACGGGGATCCCGTTTTTTGGGCTGCAGCGGGGGACGGGAGCCCCTCCTTCATTTTCCCATCAGCCCGCATCGACGCCATATCTAAGGGGATGGCGGAGCGACGCCATCCGCGTGGGGCCCACGCTCCCAACTCCTCGCGCGGTCGCGCCTGCCCTCGGAATGCGCGGTCGCCGCTGCAGAGGAGCTCGCCGTCGGCCCGCTGTCGAGGAGCTCGTGCATCCGCCCGCCGCCGGGTTGGACTTTGGAGGGGAGGGCGCGCGGCCGCCGCCGCTGGAGGAGGAGCAGGGGAGCGTGGTGGAGTCGCCGGAGAGCGAGCAGGGGAGGGCCATGGAGGGCCCCGTCGGAGCAGGGGAGGGGGCGGCACCGAGCGCCGAATCGAGCACTGCCTCTCCACGCCCCGCGCCCCACCCCGCGCCCGCGCTGCCGCTGGAGGAAGAAATCGACGAGGCGGAGCAGCAGCCCACCGCCATGGACGCGGACGACGACGAGCTGCACTGGTGCGAGCGCAAGGGCGTAGCTCGAGCTGCGCCAGAGGATGGCACGCCGGTGAAGGAGACCACCCAAGGCCACAGACGTTCCGCCCGCTGCCGAGGTGAAGCTGCCTCCTCCACCTCCGCCACCGGACAACAGGGGACGGAGGGAGAGAGGTGCCCGCGAGGCCACCACCACCATCGCCGGTGGGGAGCAGAGGAGGGAGCAGTGGATCCGTCGGATCTCCCCGTGACGAGCTCGCCGGCCTGCTCAATCCGCCCGTCCCCAGCTCGACTCCGCCGCCGGTGCTCGAGGAGGAGGGGCCCGCCTCGTGCTGGATCTCATCGACGCACCGGGCGTGCCTGTCCCCGGGCAGCGCTGACACCGTCGCGGGGCAGGAGGCGGCTGCGGACGGGGATGACGAAGGGGAGGAGGTGCGCGAGGTGGGGCCGCGCGGCGGCGAAGCGGGGAGTGGGGAGGACGGACGACGCAGCGTGCACGCCGCCGCCTCGAGCTCCCGGCGGCGGGCGCGGTGCGTGGCGGCGGCGTGGAGCTCGAGCAGAGGAGCATGCGGCGGAGAAGCAGAGGAGACGGCCGGAGAGAGAGAGAGAGGGGGGGGGGAATGGGGGTGGGACGTGGGAGGGGGCGGTAGGAAGGGTAAAAAAAAGGAGAGAATGACGAATGGGCCCCACGGTTGGTTTGTTGGGATGGAGGAGAGATATAAAGGATGATGAATGCGGGAGAAGTGGATATGAAGGAGAGAATGTTGATGACGAGGATGGAATATTCCGTTTTGAAGGAGAAGATGAAGGAGAACGAGTGTGGATGGTCTTATAAGTTAGTGTTACTAGATAATACTGTAGAAAACAGGGGACAACGTGAGAGAAACGCGGAATGGCTTCGTTGCTACTTTGAGTACCTTGCATGGCACGTAGTCATAGCAGACTCCTTTTTATCACTCATGAGAGGCTGTGAATTTCCTCTCGTACTATGATATCCATCAAATTCTTTGATACAGTAGTACGTCGGTTTACACTTCACAGCTGCTAGAAATTAACTCCCACTCCATACAGAATTTGATTACTCAGATTTAGTTTGCACTGTAGAGCTCAAAACCATCCTTCGTGTATAATCCATGTGCATGGGATTACTCAGATTTACTAGTAGTTTGCAAATTCCATTTTTTTCAGTGAAATCCTCTGATTGTGCGCCTTTGTTCATCAGATACGGAACATCAATTCGAATTCGACGAATAATCCTGCGTAGCCCAGGCAAGGCATCTTTCACCTAACGTTATTCCTTCAGGCAGCCAGTACAGACGTTGCCTTTATTCCTTTTCAAGGGAATAGTTGGCTTCTCTCCTGTCCGCATATGGAGCACCACCCATTCTACCTTTGATTGCCAACCTTAAATTAGCATTTATACCTTTCAAATAAAACCTTTAACATGCATACCTCTCTCTGAAAACTCAATGTAGTCCTCTCCAAACGAATAATTTTCCTGCATCATTGTTGCCACCTCCATCTTTGACATAAGAATCATATACAACACAATGCTTAAAACAGTCACAGACAAACCGGTCAAATTCAGTAGTAAAGCGAAAACTACCAGCATGTTAATTTTGTTGATAACGCAAATTAGTTGGATAAGGTAGGAATGACCCAATGTGTGGTCATATCATGGTTTAAACATAATGTAAAAATGTTACTCCCTCCGTTCCAAATTATAAGTCGTTTTGAGTTTTCTAAATTCATATATATTATTATGCATCTAGACATAGTGTATATCTAAATGCACAACATCATCTATGAATTTAATAAAATCAAAACAACTTGTAATTTGAAACGGAGGAAGTAATAGTCAATAGCCTGCTACAAAAAATATAAAACACATGTTTTTTTAGAATAATATAAAACACATGTTTGAGCAGAATGTAAAGTTGAAGCGGAGGATAGGGCTTGATCCTATCTTATCTTGTTGAAGATAAGTAGGAGTTGAAACTTTCAGTCCATCAAGATTTATCTTTCTCATCTTCTTTCCTAACCTTTTCACTCGCTGATGGTCTTTAAAAAAAGGAAAGTCAAAATTACTCCCTAGAGAAAGTCCAGATAAATCCCTAAACTATGTTTTGATTCAATTTTGTGCCCCAGACTATGCTAATTGGTTCAACTTACCTCATAATACAAATTGTCATTCTTCTTTCTCCATACACAAGTTGAATTTTAATTTGATACTTCATATAAGGTGGTGGACATCATAATCTAATCCTTCAGAACTATCGCTTCATCCCTCTTAGCTTAGCTATCGCTGCATCCTTCACAGCTATCGCTTCATACCTCTTAGCTATGGCTGCATCCTTGAGAGCCATCACGTCATCGTTCAGAGCTATGATCATATTCATGTGTGCCATCTGTTCTTCCTTGTGAGCTATCTCTTCTTCCAACAGTGCCACCTCTTCTTCCTTCTGAGCCATCTCTTCTTCCCTTCGAGCTATCACTTGATCCTTCATATCTATCACTTCCAGCGCATTCATTCTTCGTAATAATCTCCAGTGACACCTCTTGTTCCACCGCGCTCCACCATGCCTTTTTTTTTGCCCAGGGTATATCTAAACAACTCAAATAATGCCTGAGTGGGACAGAGGGAAGGAAGCAAACTTGTTTGCCGGCCGCGACAATCATCCCGGAGGTGTTCCGTGGTGATGTTGTAGATTGAGCATTATTCGAGCTACATCATCTGCACATATATGCATGTAGGGTCCCTAAAACTGTGATAATACATCACGATGCCAATAAAGTACTATACCATCTAGACAGGCAGGATCTGCCATACACATGCCCAGAAGGAATGCAGCTGCAAGACATGAGCAATTGAGCAATGCGCAGAGTATGATCAGTACTATGGTTGCAATGCACATCCCAAGAAAACCGAAATCACTATCCGCCAGGCGGCACAAGAGGCAGCTACCAGTATGGCGAGCCATGACGGCCGCAACACCCGGCAGCTGGCATAAGGCCACCTAATCATCAATTTGTAGTATACTTAGTCACTAATAAGCTCAAGAAAATAAATTTCAATTAGCCTAAATACATCCTGCCTGCAGCATGAAAGGAGAGTGCGTCCAGGGTGAGAGCTTATTTCTCACTGCCGCCTGCCACTAGCTATTGCTGTCCTGTCACCTTCGACTTTTTCCTCCCTTATCCTCTCATTATTCTTTATTTAGTTTTATTGTATTTGTGATTTGTGAAATGAGAGAGATGTTATTTCTCTATTTCTAGAATACCATATAGTTATGATGATTTTCATTAGAGGTCAAGAGAACGTATCGAAGAAACATTTCCCCTTTACTATTCTAGCATGGACAACTATTGTAGATCATAGTAAGTTATTATATAATATAAAACTCAAACACATTTTTTATTTATATTTGTGATGAAGTATTAAAAACATCGCATTTCTATATGTTTCACACGGGACCTCAAAATCTTGGGTACCCCATTGCTGTAAACTGAACGGTTAGTTGAAGAGGAAGATCTGGTAGACAGGATCTTGGCCTCTTGATGATGATATAATCATGAAGCGCTTTCAGGAACATCAAAGAATGAATCTTCATCAGACATCTCACCACACTTAGTATTTCTATATATCACTGTTTGAAATTTTCATACAACTGTGATTCACATGATGATCCCAAATATATATTTATGCATATTTGATAACTTCATCTATAATTAGTAATAGTAACTTCGTCATAGGTAGATTTTGATCCTGACTCTCGGAAGGCTGCCGCCAAGGGAAAATATGGCAGGCGACTTTTTCATTGCACTAAGAGCAACTCCAGCAATACCACCTATTCAAGGCCCCTACTTTGCTGAGTAGGGGCTGCCCCAACTTTTTAGGGCCTCACATTTAACCTCCAACTCCAACAATAACCCCAACTCCACAGCCCCTACTTTTCAATGACATATGGGACCAATTCGTCAGCGAGACATTTTTTTAATTCCCCTCCTGAGCTTCTCTCTCCTTGGCTCCTAGTCCTCATCTCTTCTCTCGATTCTTCTCCCTCCCAACTCCAGGACAGAGCAAAGCATGGGAGGGGCGAGCTCTGGGCGGCCGCCGGTGGCGGCGGCGGCCCGAGCTCCAGGCGTCGCGGCACAAGGAGGGGCCCGCACTGCGCGAAGGAGCAGCCTGAGCGGAGCGGGGCGCGGTTGGGCTGGGTGAGATCCGGCCGGCCGGGCGCGGGCGCGGGCGAGATCCGGCCGACCGGGCACGGGCGCGGGCGAGATCCGGCCGACCGGGCACGGGCGCGGGCGAGCTCCGGCCGGGCGGAGCGGCGCGGGCGCGGGCGGGCGCGAGCTCTGGCCGGGTGGAGCGGCGCGGGCGGAGCGGCGCAGGCGGGTGCGAGCTCCGACCGGCCATCCCCAGGCGGCGAGCGGCGCGTCCCCGGCGGCGGGCGGCGCATCCCCGGCGGCAGGATCCCGAGCTCCGACAGGGGAGGAGCGGGCTCCGCTCGTGGCGTGCTGGGAAACCGCCCAACAACCGAGTAGGGGCTCCCTTCACCACCCGCAGGAGAAGGGGCCAGAGGGGGGAAAGTAGGGGTGAACAGTGTTAGGGGCTGGGATTGGAACTCTGCTGGAGTATGTTTTTTTGCTTTGAGCCCCTACTTTTTGAGTAGGGGCTCAAGTAGGGGACTGCTGGAGTTGCTCTAAGCCAACAAACATCCTGGATACTTTTGTCTAGCTAGAACCACCGGCGACAATATAAAGATACGGATACAAGTTCTGGTTATAGTAAACTAATTTTCCAATAAGTAACAACCAAATGATGATGAGCCTCGTGGAACAATAAAAATTGAAGTAAACTATTAAATAATGACGCCATGCTACTTAACAGAAAGTGCCATGGTTAATAAATCCCAACGAGCTAAGGGAGCGCAAACTTGTGACAATATGGCACAATTCACGTTACATAGCAATCCATGCATGTTTACCTCGGACGACCAGTACTTTTATTAGTGCTAGCTCACATAATAATTCAAGGTCAATGCATGAAAACCTAAATCAAGGTGTAAGAGCAACCTATCTTAAACACTAAAACATTGCAAAATGGACAGTACTTGATTCGCATATTCCTGATTCCAACATTAAAAATGTAAAACAGACATCTGAGGTCCCATCTACTCCGTATATATATTCAGCTGAAAAAAATCCACGATGCCAGAATTTTTTTAAGAAAAATCAGATGAATTTATACGGATTACCCGTAATCAGAGTAAACGAGAGAACAAAAACCATATGCTTTGGACATAACACTGGTAGAGAGCGAGGCTTTGGTACGGGTCTTTAGTCCCGGTTCAACTTTGGAGCCGGGACTAAAGGCCTTTCGTCGACGTGGCCCGAAATGCTGGATGGAGAGACCCCCCTTTAGTCCCGGTTGGTATAACCAACCGTGACAAAAAGGCTGGCTCTCAACGTCTCTTTCCCGCAATGATTGACGCGGGCTTTTAGCATCGGGTGGAGTTACCAACCGAGACTAAAGGGTCCCCCTTTAGTCTCAGTTGGTAACTCCACCCGGTGCTAATGCTTTAGTCCCGGGTGGAATTACCAACCGAGACTAAATCCCGGGTGGAGTTACCAACCGAGACTAAAGGGGGACCCTTTAGTCTCGGTTGGTAATTCCACCCGGGACTAAAAACTCGCGCCCTATAAATCCAACTTCTTCTTCCTCTTTCTCTTGCCTGAGCCATTCTTCACCAAGAGCTCAAGCTCCTCCTCCATGGCGCCTCAACCATAGAGAGGTGCTGCTGAATTTTTTCTTCATCTATTTGTGAAGATTTCTCTCCTCTAAAGTGTTGCCAAGGCTTGATTCTTCTTCCTCCCATCATTTGTTGTGATTAATTTTTTTTATATATTTTAGAGATGGAGAAAATAGAAATCTTAAATCCTAGGTGGGAGGAGCTAATAAGAGATGAGGTTATTTATATACTTTAGATTTAGAAAAAAGTGGTTGGCTAAACACTAGCATTCTCTTGTTATCTTTTAAATTGATGTAGAGAAAATTGAATTTTACCTTTTGATATAATGATACATAGAACTAATTATGATTTTACATTTAGCTAATTTTTTAGAAGTTAGTTTATAAAAAATATGGTCATTAATAATGGAGATAAAAAATAGCCATCAGGTGATCTCTGTATGTCATTGTATCCCAATAAATGGCCAGATGTATGTAGTTCACATAGGATACAATGATTGTCGCAGTTGTGGTACAATGACATACATACAGATGAGGTCACTTGATGGCTATTATAAGGCACGACATCAATAGCAATGAGTACAAGTCCCAAGCTAAAACTAGTCAGCTTCTAGCTTTTGAATCTCTGCTTCAAACACAATTATGAATTCACGTATTGTGTTGAGATGATCAACATGTTCAGGAAGAATGTAGGTAGGCCTCCAGTTCTCATCATCCAGTTGATAACGGAATACATCATCAAACTCAACCTTCTTCATCTTTGTCTTTGTTTACTTTTTGATATAATGATACATAGGACTAATTATGATTTTACATTTAGCTAATTTTTAGAAGTTAGTTTATCAAATATATGGTCATTAATAATGGAGATAAAAAATAGTCATCAGGTGACCTCTGTATGTCATTGTATCACAAGAAATGGCCAGATGTATGTAGTTCACATAGGATGCAATGATTGTCGCGGTTGTGGTACAATGACATACATACAGATAAGGTCACTTGATGGCTATTACAAGGCACGACATCAATAGCAATGAGTACAAGTCCCAAGATAAAACTAGTCAGCTTCTAGCTTTTGAACCTCTGCTTCAAACACATTTATGAATTCACATATTGTGTTGAGATGATCAACATGTTCAGGAAGAATGTAGGTAGGCCTCCAGTTCTCATCATCCAGTTCATAACGGAATACATCATCAAACTCACCTTTCTTCATCTTTGTCTTTGTTATTCTGATTTAAAGGAAATAATTTTTGGACTTAATATGATGCAGATGAACTGGCAATGGATGAACGCCGACAGACGATCCCCGGAGTACATTGCTGGCATGCATGCTTTTCTCGAAGTGGCCAAAGCCAACAAGAACCCAAAGGGATTCATGTGTTGTCCATGCTCTGTGTGCACAAATGACAAAGACTACTCTGACTGGGGGACTCTTCACCTCGACTTGATTAAAAATAGATTCATGGCGAACTATGTGCTTTGGTCCAGACACGGTGAAAGAGGGGTTGTGATGGAAGAGAACGAAGAAGAGGAGGATGATAATAACATTCTTGACTGGGCCACGGGGCAAGCTTTTGCGGATACTTTAATGGAAGATGCTGACGAAGAAGAGATACCGGAAGACGGCCAGGTTGATGATCTTGGTCAAGTTCTAAAAGATGCACAAAGGGACTGCGAAAATGATAATGAAAAGGCAAAGTTGCAGCGTATGATAGAAGATCACAGAAAACTATTGTACCCAGATTGCAAACAGGGTCACAAAAAACTTGGTACTACACTTGAAATGTTGCAATGGAAGGCAAAATATGGTGTGTCTGATAAAGCATTTGAGGGGATGCTAAAAATTGTGAAGGACAAGCTTCCCGAGAATAATGAATTACCGTTGACAACATATGAAGCGAAACAGACTGTGTGCCCTCTGGGGTTGGAGGTTCAGAAGATCCATGCCTGCCCTAATGATTGCATCCTATATCGAGGCAAGGAACACGAGAATTTGGAAGCTTGTCCTGTGTGCAAAGCGCTACGTTATAAGATCCGGAGAGATGATGGTCCTGGTGCTCTCAAGGGGACACCTCCCAAGACGACGAAAGTATCAGCGAAGGTTATGTGGTATTTTCCTATAATACCACGTTTGAAGCGTTTGTTCAGGAACAAAGAACATGCTAAGTTGATGACATGGCACAAAAGGGATCGTAAGCAAGACCACATGCTGAGACATCCGGCAGATGGGTCTCAATGGAGAAAGATTGATAGAAAATACAAAGATTTTGCTGGGGAAGCAAGAAACATAAGATTTGGTTTAAGCACAGATGGTTTCAATCCATTTGGTGAGTTTAGCAGTGGTCATAGCACTTGGCCTGTGACCCTATGCATGTTCAACCTTCCTGGTTGGATGTGCATGAAGCGAAAGTTCATTATGATGCCGGTGCTAATCCAAGGTCCAAAACAACCTGGCAACGACATTGATGTGTATCTAAGACCATTGGTTGATGAACTATTACTGCTATGGAAGAAAGAAAGTGTACGTGTGTGGGATGAGAATAAGCAAGAGAACTTCAACCTACGAGCATTGTTATTCATTACCATCAACGATTGGCCTGCTTTAAGTAACCTATCAAGGCACTCAAACAAGGGATATCAGGCCTGCACCCACTGTTTACATAAAACAGACGGTATTCATCTGAAAGATTGTAAGAAGGTTGTGTGTATGGGTCACCGTCGCTTTCTTCCTGAGAAGCATCCCTTAAGGAAGAAAGGTATGCATTGGAAAGGAAAGGCTGATCATCGTACAAAGCCCCCCCATTTTAAAGGAGATGAGATATTTGAGATGGTAAAGGATCTATGGGTAGTCTTTGGAAAGGGTGACGGTAGTGAACCTGTTGCACATGATGCTAACGGGCGTGCACCAATGTGGAAGAAGAAATCTATATTTTGGGAGTTACCTTATTGGGAAATTCTTGAGGTCCGGAACACAATTGACGTGATGCACTTGACGAAGAATCTTTGTTTGAATGTCCTAGGCTTCTTGGGTTGTTACGGTAACTCTAAGGATACATTGGAAGCACGACGGGACCTGAAAGATATCCATAGGAATGAAGCACCTCCGATAGAGGTTGATGAAGAAGCAGATCCTGAAGAGGTTGAGGAGGAAGAACAAGATTACTTAGGTCCTGCTAGTTACACCTTGAGCAAGGAAGAGAAGGACATCATGTTTGATTGCCTAAACAATATGAAGGTTCCATCTGGCTACTCGTCGAATATAAAAGGGATCATAAATATGAAAGATAAGAAGTTCACAAATCTAAAGGCCCACGACTGCCACATGTTGATGACACAGTTACTTCCAGTTGCGTTGAGGGGTGTTCTACCAGAGAAAGTATGATTAGCGCTCGTAAAGCTTTGTGCATTTCTCAATGCAATTTCACAGAAGGCAATCGATCCAAGGAACCTAGTGAAGCTACAGAATGATGTTGTGCAATGTCTTGTCAGCTTTGAGTTGGCATTTCCACCTTCATTCTTCGATATTATGACTCACCTCCTGGTGCACCTTGTGAAAGAGATTACTATTCTTGGTCTAGTATTCCTGCACAACATGTGGCCTTTTGAGAGGTTCATGTCAGTCCTCAAGAAATATGTTCTTAACCGCGCACGTCCGGAAGGAAGCATCACCAAAGGATATGTAACTGAGGAGGTCATTGAGTTTTGTGTTGACTTTGTCGACTCAATTGACTCGATTGGGGTTCCAGTATCACGACACGAGGGGAGGCTACTAGGAAAGGGCACCATTGGAAGGAAAGCATGTTTGAGCAATGATACTGATTTGTTCAATAAAGCACACCTAGCAATTCTGCAACAATCAACCTTGGTGACTCCGTATATAGAGGAACACAAGCAGGTTATTTCTTCTCAAAATCCAACCAAAACCGAAGCATGGGTTATACGCCATCACTTGGAAAATTTTCCCTCATGGTTGAGTGAACAAGTTATTGGTGATTCCACGATTCACCCACAACTCACGTTGTTAGCTAGGTGACCTTCTAGCACAATTGTGAAATTCCAAGCTTACGATATAAATGATTATACTTTTTACACAAGAGACCAAGATCGGAAAACCACACACCAAAATAGTGGTGTCCGTATAGACGCCATGGACAGCAACAATAACAAGAACTCCTATTATGGTGTTATAGAAGAGATATGGGAGCTTGAGTACGGGACACTTAACATCCCTCTGTTTCTTTGCCAATGGGTAAAACTAACTGGAGGTGGCATAAGGAAATATTAATATGGAATGACAATAGTGGACCTGACCAAGATTGGTTTCAAAGATGAACCATTCGTCCTTGCCAAAAATGTGCATCAAGTTTTCTATGTCAAGGATATGACTAGCAAACCGAAGAATAAAAATCCCTAAGAATGACCACAAGAGCCAAAGCGACATATTGTTCTTCCAGGTAAAAGAGTAATCATGGGAGTCGAGGACAGAACAGACAAATTGGATGACTATGATCAGTTCGATGGCATGCCTCCATTCGCTGTCGAAGTTGACCCAAGCATACTGCTTGGAAATGAAGAGACACCGTACTTACGTCACGACCATGACCAAGGAACTTTCATCAAGAAAAGGAACTTCAATACTGTACTGTAATGATTAATGTTCAAATCATTTGTGTAATGTTGTATGAGTGTATTCCTTTATGTATTTGAACTAAAACTTGTTAAAGCCTTTCAGATGCCCTGTGAGAAGTAACCACAAAGTTTGAGATTTTTCTGAATTAGTTGAGCATTTATTCAGTTTAATTGAATTTCCACCACTAAAAAGATATGGAATGGTGCCAAATTTTGCCACATGATCTCTTATGTCTTAGGAGACAAATATTGTCGAGTCCGATGTATAATTATTGTTTTTAAAATTTATATGAAATGAAATTAGCATTTTTAGCACTAAAAATTGGGATAAGGTGGATATAAACGGAAAAGAAGAAGTAATTATTTCAACTATTAAATTATTTTTTATATAGGAAAGTGAAGGTTGTTAATACTTAATGAAATATAATTTTGCATGGTTCAAATATTAAACTTACCATTTTTTAAAAATGTTGCAAAGAGAAAGAATGAGAAAATGAGGAGGGAAAATGGGGAAAAAATCAAAGTCCCGCGCAAAATACCCTTTAGTCCCGGGTGGTGTTACGACCCGAGACAAAAGGGGAGCCTTTTGTCTCGGGTGGTAACACCACCCGGGACTAAAGAGGGAAATTTTCCCTTTTGGGGGCTTCTGCGCGAAATCACCCTTTAGTCCCGGGTCGTGTAACCAACCGTGACAAAAGGGGAAAATGGGAAAAAAAATCAAAGTCTTGCGCAAAATAGCCCTTTAGTCCCGGGTCGTGTTACGAACCGAGACAAAAGGGGGGCCTTTTGTCTCGGGTGGTAACACCACCCGGGACTAAAGAGGGAAATTTTCCCTTTTGGGGGCTCTAGCGAGAAATCGCCCTTTAGTCCCGGGTCGTGTAACCAACCGTGACAACCCGGGACTAAAGGGGGGTGTATATATATAACAGCGACCCTCCCCCTCCAGCACTTGGCCACTTTTTTCGTCCCCGATCCGCCGCCATCGTCGTCGTCGTGTCCTCCTCCTCCTCCGCCGGCGACATCCTCCCCGACCGCCGCATTCCGCGGCGCTCCCCGTCCTCAGCCCCCCGGAATTCTCCGCCGCCGTCGGCCTCCCAGAATCCACCGTCCACCGACCCGCCGACGCCGTCGCCCCCCGCCACGCCGGTCCGCCACCGTCGGCCGGCCCCCGGAACGCGGCGGCTTCCTTCCCGACCGCCCCGGCCTGCACCGGCCTCCGGGACTCCTCCGCGCGTCGGCCTCCTCCCCATCCTCCTCCTCTGCGTCGTCCTCCCTGGCCTCCGGGGCTCCGCTGCCGCCGTGCGCCTTGCCGCCCGGCCGGTCGGCGCGTCGTCACCTCCGCCCGCGCATCAACATCGTCTGTCCCACTCCTCCGTCGCCTCGTCCTGCTGCGCTCTGCCTTCAGCCTCACGGTCGTCATCCCCAACGCCGGTAGGGGCGCGGCCTTCCCCCCCGGCCGCCGGCGTACACCGGCCTGCCCCCAAATTTTAATTGGGAGTTTTGGGACTTGCTGATGCAAACAAATGAATTGTTTGCGTCAGCAATTTTTTTAATTTGATTTGAAGATTAAATTTAAGTACAAAATTATACTAAATATGTGTATAATAATTCTAATTAAATATGTCTCTCCCCAGCATCGTCGACCGCCATCTCTCCCCAGCTCCCCGCTACCTCCCTCGACGCACCCAGGATCCCGCCGCTGTCTCGCCCCGGCTCCTCGCTGACTCCAGTAGGCGACACTACCGATAAAATCGTGGTTATTTTAGAAATTGATAGAAATTAATATGAATTATTGTAGAAAATTAGTGTATATTCTTGTCGATTCTAGAAATAGATAGAAATTATTGTATATTCTCATAAATTCGTGTCGATTCATAGAAAATTACTGTTTATTCTAGATGGATACTAGAAATAGATATAAATTATTGTATATTCTCATAAATTCGTGTTGATTCATAGAAATTTACTGTTTACTCTTGTTGATTCTAGAAATAGATAGAAATTATTGTATATTCTCATTAATTCGTGTCGATTCATAGAAAATTACTATTTATTCTAGATGGATAACAGTGACAACGATGAAAGGATTATGGAGGACATTATTGCTCGCAGTGCAAATACCGTTGCATCCTACACGGATGAGGAGTGTAGCCAGGCAGACAGGTTCCTCAACATAAATATGATCGGTGAAGGAGGCATCGCCGCCGATGACTTTGCAAATAACGAGGAAGACATAGCCGCCGACTCAGAAAATAATGAGGACCTTGAGGATGCTAATGCAGAAGGTTCCAACGAGGTATACATATCATGCATTAAGTTCATTAGTATTAATTCGAGAACCCCATTTCTTACATAAATAAATAACGAATATGCATGGTACTTGTAGGCTTCTGGATCGACGACGAAAAAGTCTAAGAGAGGTCGTACACAACTAATCATCGGCGATGTGATGTATCGTATCACGAAGGTGTCAGAGCTTGGCCAGCCTTGTGCTCCAAAAAAAATCAAGGACAAGTTCGTGTCTCAATGCGGGGCCATTGTAAGGGACAACGTGCCCATCAAGTATAGAGAATGGAAGGGAAAACCAAGTAATCCATACGTGGTTCCGGACTCAGTAAAAGACCAGCTGTGGAATGATGTGCTAAAACACTTCACACTTCCTGAAGGTGTCGACGCAAACCTTGTTAAGGGTTGGACTCTAGCGAAGATGGCAACTCAATTTCAGAATTTCAAGAAGAAGTTGACTAGAGATTTTATCAAGAACAACCGAACTCCAAATTGGGATGAATATCCGAAGATAAAAGATCACTGGAAGTCCTTTGTTGAATACAAGAAAACTGAAATTTTTGCCCAAAAAAGTGCACAAGGGAAGAAAAGTGCTAGTAAGAAAGGGGAGTACAACCATCGTCTTGGTCGAGGTGGTTACGCGGTAATAATTCCCAAGTGGCGGAAGATGGAACAAGACCTTATCGCCAAAGGTATCATATCAGCGGCCTTTCACTGGCCCGATCGATCGAAGAATTGGTATTATGCGCATAGAGGCAGATTGAACCCGGATGATGGTACCCTTGAATTCCCGCCCACGTTACGAGAGAAGGCACTTGAGATAATGAAAAAAATAGAAGATGTCAGAGCTGATAGATTGAAGGTTGACAGAGAAATGGATGAGCTCACTATGGCGCTCGGGAATCCAGAACACCCAGGACGTTGCAGGGGCTACGGGGTGGTGCCGTGGAAGTATGCTTTCAAGGGAAACCTCGATAGCTATAAAAGTCGCAAAAGAAGAAGAGAGTGCGAAGAGGAGCATTGGCGCCAAATGATGGAGCAAAGACTTAAACAATAAGAAGAAAAGATGCAGGCAGAGATTGAACAGCGAGTGGCCGTAACGATATCTCAAATAGCCCAATCTGGAGCACTGCCCGAAGTACCACTGGATCCCGTCATTAGCCCTTCCGCTTGCAAAAGCAGTTGTGCTTCTACTGAGGTTGTAGCAGGTGCTTGCATAGAGGTCGCACCAGGTGCTTGCACAGAGGCCCCTGAAGAGCCGAGGGCAATCGAAGAAGTTCCAGTGGATGACAACCAACAATACTCTGTGGATTTTCTCTGTCGGTGCACCCCATGTGAGCTGCACAAGCCATTCGGCAACATCACAATGTAGGTATATATAAATATAATTATTACATGCAATTAGCTCAACTTTTGATGCATCACTTAGAAAATGTAATAAATTCCTTATTTCTCTACATATATAGGTGGCGTACGGAAGTGCTTTTGCGCATTTTCCTGGACAGACTAGCCACAGCATGCTGATTCCACCCGGCTACGCCTCGGTTGGTTTGGAGGAGATTTGTCAGCCACAATTTGAAGATCTAGAGCTAGACATCCCAGGAGGTGACGGGGAAAGGACACTCAAGGATGCGGTTCACGGTATCATATTGTGGCCCAAACGTTACATTATAATCCTCCAGACGGAGGGATCAATCCCTCCTACAGATCCCCCGCAGCCGCGACCATAGTCATCTCCGAGGCTGTCCTCACGACCTTCAATATCACCTCGCTCACCGTCTACACAAGAACCATTATTCAATTCCGGAGGTGCGAGCTCCAGCCATGATAGTGACATCAATCCCGAATCACCTCCAAAAAAGCAGAAAAAAACAATGGCGGCAAAGCAAGCACCATCAAAAGCAGAAAAAAACACCAAAGCACCACAGAAAAAACCGCCCAGCCACCAAAGCACATCATAAAAAACCGCGAAACCACCGCAGAAGAAACCACCGCAGAAAAAACCACCTAGCCACGAAAGCACAACCGAAAAAACCGCCGGAGCACAGCCTTCCAACCCAGTGCAACCACCAAAGCTAAAAAACCACCAACGATAAAGAAAATGGTTGATCCCATCAGCAAAAGGAAGCTAGCATGGGAGACGACAGAAGAAGAAGGAAAAACGACGAACGGTGCCCAACATGTGCATGAATTTTTCAACAATCTGAATACAAAATAGCAACGGAGGGAGCTCGAGAAGACCAAAAAAGTAGATCCGGGCAAACTTGGGTTTTTCAAACTAACGAGTGAAAACAACAAGAAACTGATGCCCATAATGGCGTCGACGTCGTCTGAAGAAGATACTCGTGCAAAGAAGCTGGAGCAGAAAACAGATGCGCTGATGAGCAAACAGACTTACGTTGCCTCCGGCCTCAATGCACATGAACGAGCTCTAGCAGAAATGCCTACACAACAAGTAGTGCGGGTTCTTGATTTCATGGAACAAACAGGGATGCCTATAAGTGTTGCACTCGGCCATGAAGAACCACCCCGGGATCCAAGTTTCGAGTATAGATGGCCCTTTCAGCTAGGAAAACCTCTTATCCGGCCAGAACTGGTACTTAAGCTCTCACCTAAGATGTACAAATTTCATGAGTGGTACATGCGGCAATCAGCAAAAGGCGTAGATACCATAGGTATACTTGCTAGACCGGAAGATTTTGCCACTGAAGGCAACAAGGTGGTCTGGCTGGAATTCAGAGATATTTATGAAGTTTACCATCTAGACGCCCTGAATACCGATCTTATCGTCGCTTGGTGTCTGTAAGTGGCGTACTGTTTTTATGTTTATTAATAAATTTATTACGTATGTGGATCTGCTAATTAACTTTGTATTTCATTTTTGGTAGCTTGCAAAAATAAGAGATGCAAAAAAAGAATATTGCCAACAGAATTGGTTTCATGGACCCATCAAAAGTCAACCAGTTTGAGGTCAAGCATCAACCAGACACAACAATCGCGACATCTATAGGACCTTCTCTAAGTTTCATGACAAGGATCTCATACTACTACCTTACAGCTGCAAGTATGTGCGATTGCCATCTAATTGTCCTTGCTAATTCTATTTAGTTCTAAAGTATTGTGACCATGTATATACAGTTTCCACCGGATTCTTATGATCATTCAAGTCGACAATAGCAGCGTCATGGTGTGGGATTCATTGAGAAAAAACCCCACAAGTTACCAAGACCTTCAAAATATGTTTCAAGAGTAATAATTCTATCTAAGACGTCCTTTTTAATGCAATATATATATATATATATTGCTTTTACTAACACATTATCTTTCATTAATTTTCCTCAGAGCTTGGAAAAAATTAAATGCAGAGAAAGAAGGTGAATTTAACCCAACAATTACATTCTATACTGATTATCCGGTACGTAATCCAAATAACAACTTCAGATTGAGAAAATTTAAATTTTATCACACTTATATTTCATAACATTTTCTCCTATCCACTTTAGTGTTTGAGACAGGAACTAGGAAATAATTTATGTGGATACTATGTCTGTGAGCACATACGATGTTTGGCAAGTGAAAACTCCGAAAATTATAATGTAAGTTAATTAAATAAACCTATTAATAATACATCATTTCCTAACCGCTTCTATATTTAATTGTTGGGTGTAATATATTAACATATTTGCACATTACAGATGGATATGATTAAGGACGAGGTCATTCAGAAGGATCGTCTTTCGGCGATTCAAGAAAGTCTCTTGGGATTCCTCTTGGACGAGGTGGTTAATCCAGCAGGAAAACATTATTATGATGGATCTAAAAAATCCAATAGAGACTAGAAATTTGAAGTGAATGATATTTTGATGTATAAATACTATCTATTTTGATGTGTATATTTATAAGTTTGTTTATGTGGATGTCGACGGTCCTTACAATAAAAATTTGACCGTCAAAACCTCAGGTTTGAGAGGAGTATACGACAAGTTTCATGCATATTTTTAGTACTAATAAAGTTCCACGAGTTGTGTTGTGAATTTCATAGGTAGGTACACATTTTGGGAAAATTTGGGACCAACACACCACACGTGCAAGGCACGGCCGAACCACCTGGTCCGGCCGGCCCTGCAGGTGCGGCCGGCCTGGCAGGTGCGGCCGGCCCTGCAGGTGCGGCCGGCCCTGCCCCGTGGCATGTCTCTGGTCCAGAGTACCCCCTCTCCCTCGGGCACAACTTGGACGAGCGAGATTCACTGAAGAAACATCGGTTTGATGAAGTGGTGGAGGCTAGGATCACTTGGATCAATGGGTCCACTTGTCCGATCGCTCAACCGCCACAACCGTCATCCAGAGGCAATCCTATGCGTCCCCGAACACAGTCGGTGCATCACACGGCGCGGGGTAGGGCCGGCCGCACCTATCAACTAGCGTGCCGGGCGAAACCGACCCAAGGAGCCGACCTACAACCGCCTCAGAAGCAGTGATCAGGAGCGTCCAAGGCGAGAGGCGGCACATCCCAGGGCCGGCCACACCTAGTGAGCCGGCCGCACCTGGGGTTTTGCCCCCCCTGCGCTCCACCGACCTCCCTTGCCTAAAAAAGGCACCTCCCACTCGCTGGAACGGACACATGACGCAGGAGCATCTCCATTTCTCTCTTTTGTTCACTTAGAGTAGGATTAGTGTAGCTTGGGAGTTAGAGTCGAGTCGAGCTAGTCTCGGGGTTCCAGAGGAGTCTTCTTCAGGGTTCCGGTACTACTCTTATATCCTTTCTTTGTTTAGACTCAAGTACAATTCAAGTTATCTTTCTATCTTACCTTTTGAGTCAATTACATTCAGCTTTTACTTTGCTCTAGAAGCTTTATTCTTGGTTTAGACTAAAGTTAGTTTAATCTTGGTTAGCATAGCCCTCTTGAACCCTATAGTGTTGTGGTCGTTCTTCGCTTGATCTTCGGTGTTTCACCGTAGAGAGAGACCTTCCTTCGTGATATCCGGGGAAAGGTTCTTTGGTTCGTTGTGAGCGCGGTGCTCAGAGCTTACCTTAGTCTTAGATTGGTGTCCCGTTCAACGGAATAGTTGTGGTACCCTAAGGAGGTGACAGCTCCGGACGGGCTCAGTAGTCCACCACGTTAGTTCGGGCCGGTAGGATTCAGCGCGTCATCGTTCTCCCTTCTCATCCCAGTCTGAGAGCGCGGCTTTGCATGCCCCTGCAGCACTAGAAGAGCTTGTCGAGTTTAGCTTACCTTGGTTATCCTTTGCCTTAGTTCTTTACCTAGAGTTGACAAGAATAGATAGATTGTGTTAGGATCCTTTCTCGTCTCGTTATCCTCCCAGCTCACTAGGTCCTCTCTAACCCTTTATCAAGATCTCCTTGTGTTTGTCAAGTTATCCCCGAATATCTTTATTCGTTACCCCCGCTATAGCTCTTTACCGAGTCTTTTTACTCTCCACCGTTTATCCGATCATCTTTGCCGTAGTGCCTCCCTTGGGAAAATTTAAATACAATAACCCGAATACCACCGGGTGAAGTGCTACAATGGTAATCCGTCTTCTGTGACGTGTGTTTTACCAAAGACGTTCCTTAGCCCCATTACTAGGGGTATAAACCCGGTAGCGACGCTAGCGAGTGCCAACAGGCATTTCTGGCGCCGTCGCCGTGAGTGCAAACCTAGTGGTGAGGCTAAGGAGTGTCAACAAGCATTTCTGGCGCCGTTGACGGGGAGGCAATAGGCAAAAGATATCGTTTAAACTTAGTGGTAGGGTTATCTAGGTTTGGTGAACCGCTATTTAAGGGGGTTTAACCTTGCTCTACTCTCGTGTACGCAGAGTAGTGCATGACCGGTTTCGACCTACCGTCCAACTTCCACGACAATCCAGAGTCACTTGTGAGGAGAGTGCGACCTCGTGTCCTCATTCCTCAGAAGTTTCTCTGGAGTCAAGAGACGAACACCGCCGATCCCGTAGATAGTGCCTCGTCAGCACCCATGGCCGAGAGGACGATTCGCGAGTTTTCCGCTCCCTCCAACACCAATGTCCCTACCGGACCGAATGTGACGGTGGGGGACGGAAACTTTGAACTCAAGCCAGTGTTGATCAACATGGTGCAAGCAAATCTGTTCTGCGGCAAGCCTAATGAAGATGCCAATGCACATCTCCAGCATTTCCTAGAGGTGTGCAGGACTTTCACTATCCGTGGAGTGACGGACGATGCAATTCGTCTTCGCCTATTCCCATTCTCATTGCACGGGAAGGCGAAGCAATGGTTTTATGCGGAGAGAGATGCCATCAACACATGGGATAAGTGCTCTAAGGCATTTCTCGCAAAGTTCTTCCCGGTGGGCAAAACCAATGCCCTCCGCGCTAGAATTTCGGGCTTCCAGCAGCAGAATGATGAGAGTATTCCGGAAGCATGGGAACGTTTCCAGGAGTACATCACCGCGTGCCCGCACCATGGCATGCAGGGGTGGTTCTTAATCCAAACCTTCTACCATGGGCTCAAGCGTACCGCCCGTGAGCACCTAGACGCAGCCACTGGAGGAGCCTTCTTCTCGCTACAAGTACCCGCCGCCAAGGAATTGATCGAGAAGATGGTGGCAAATCAAGGTTGGGATGGAGATCGTCTCCAACCCCGCAACCGCGGTGTACACCAAGTCCATGGAATCGACATGCTCGCCACCAAGATGGACCTCCTAATGAAGAAATTGGAGGCACCGAGCAATATGGAGACCGCCAAGATCATGGACGCGCGTATGACGTGCGAGGTTTGCGGTAATGTGGGTCATTCGGGAAATGATTGTCCCGAGACAAGGGAAGAAGCCAGCTTCATCAACAATGGCAACAACAACGGGTTCCGCAACAACAACTACAACAATCAAGGGTGGAACTCAAGGCCCAACTTCCCGTTTAACAATCAAAATGGAGGTAATTATTCTAACAATTTCAATAATCAGCCCTCCATTAGAGATCTTGTCTTTGGCCAAGCTAAAATTAATAAAAATTTAAACAAGAAGCTAGCCGCCAACGATAAAGTTCTTGAAAATTTGAATTCCACCATAGAAGCCTTCACTACTGCTATGAAGAATCAGCTAAGCTTTAATAAAATGATAGAAACTCAACTTGCTCAGCTTGCTGCTTCTTTACCTTCTTCCGAGTCGGGTGGAATCCCGGGGCAACCCGAACCTACCCGAGAGAATTTAAAATCGGTGACCACGAGAGGTGGTAAGACCACTCGGGATCCACCATATCCTAACCCCGCAGAGAAGAAACAGAAGGAAGTGATCACCGAGTCAGAGGAAGAAGAGGACATCGAGAAGGTAGTTCCCGATGAAGAAAAGTTAAGGAAGACGGCACCCCATGATTTCTACGATACCATGCTACTTCCATTTCCCCGAAGAATCAAGAAGCCTACCGTGGATGAGCAATTCGGGAGGTTCGTTGAGGTAATCAAGAAACTCAATGTCAACATACCATTTCTTGAGGCTATGCAGGTACCGACCTACGCCAAGTACCTCAAGGACATCCTCAACAATAAAAGACCTCTACCCACCACGGATATGGTCAAGCTTACGAAGGAATGTAGTGCGGCCATTCAAAAGAAGAAAGACCCCGTGTGTCCTACAATCAGCTGCTCTATCAGGTCCCAGTACTTTGAGAATGCACTATGCGACCTTGGAGCTAGCGTTAGCATCATGCCTAAGGTAGTCTTCGACAAACTTAACTATACTTCCTTGTCGCCTACAACCATGTGCTTGCAGCTAGCGGATCAATCGGTCCGCTACCCGGCAGGGATAGCGGAGGACATTCCGGTGAGAGTTCGGGATTTCTTCGTACCCGTGGATTTCGTCGTCCTCGACATGGATGTCGATACAAGGACGCCTCTAATCCTTGGGAGGCCTTTCTTGAGTACCACCAATGCTAACATTGATGTACGAGCCGGAGAAATCTGCCTTAACATCAACGGCGAGGAAGAACGATTCACCTTTAGACCAAAGGTGGAGCAATGCTCACAGGTACGAATAGTCGATAGAAAAATTTCAAACTGTGTGCAAGAAGATGAGGTGGCCCCGACCAAGCCCAAGGTGGAAGCATTCAAAGGGTGCCACCAACCAAGGAAGCCGAAGGCAATCAACAAGGCTAAGGGGGAAAAGAAGACGGAAACCAAAAACACCCCCGCTAAAGCCTCACCGACTTCAGCGCCACCGAAGAAAACAAAGAAGGTATGGCGTGTGAAGAGAGCATCGTCCGAGTCTTCCACTCCGGGACCGGATGAATCCAAAATCAATTGAGCAAACGGAGGAGTCCCGCTCACGGACTCTAAATTACGAGCCCTCACCGTGAGGTAAAACCGGTATTTATCTCATATTTCCCTTCCAACATTTTATTTCATGCATCAAGCATATTTATATTTCAAATTTTGATTTCACCATTGCATTAGTAAGTAAACAAGACATAGAAAAACAATTTTGGAGATTTTCGGTGATACGGCCGAACCTAGAGGTACGGCTGTACCTCCCCTCGACAAAATTTTTTGTGTAGGATGTTTACAGGAGGGGGCACAAGTGCTTGGAGCAAGTGTAGTAGGGCTGGCCGAACCTAGTGGTACGGCCGTACCTATGATCTTCCACGAATCCATCAAGCCAACCACTACAAGCCTCCAAGTGCTCAACTCATCACCGAAATGAAGTCACGCCAACCAGGTAGCCAAAAATTAGCTTGGGGGAGGCCCATTTTCAATCAAGGAAGGTATGTCCATCCAAACCAATTTTCAACATCTTGTTTACCACATTTGAATAAAAGAAAACAACAAAAATATTTGCTTCAACCATGTGCACTTGAAATCTTGTCTACATCCTCACTTTGGAAATGATGAATAGTTGCTATGTTAAAACTTTGCAAGAACCTAGTGTACCACTTTGTGCTCTATGAGTATTTGAATTTGTTGGTATATTTTGAGACAAGAGCCTGAAATAAAACTTTGTGGGAAGCAAATGCTTATGACCAAACCTAGGATGTTGACTGGCATGATATGGTGAGACAATGTTAATCTTGCTCTATCTCCTAGTATGGTGAAAATCTGGGATGATTTTCTTTTGAAAATAAAACAAGACAAGTTTCTCAATAGTCATACCACCTACCAAAGCCATATGTCGATATCAAAGTATAAACCTTCTACATATGCTTGCTTGTGACCCTTTGAGTTTTGCCAAATTGTTGTGACCCTTGGTAGAATCTTTTCATGCTCCCATGATCGAGATCACGTACACCCACATATGCAAGCTAACTTCCCACTGGGAGTTACGCAAAACATGCCATCCACCCACCAAAAATAAATACTCCAAAGTTCCAAAGAGATTTCTCTTCTTGTATTCTTGCAAAAGGAGAGAGGGGTCATAGAAAAAAAACAGAAGAAGTATATGCTCAAGAAGCATAGAAAAAAAGTGCTCCAATCAAAGAGCATAGAAAAAAAAGAATGATGAAGCATGACCCCCCTCCAAAATAAAAGCAAGAGGAGAATCTCAAAGCAAGGAGTACTTAGAAAAAACAAACAAAAATTTTCCACACACTTGCACATCTCGATCAAGTTGCATGACTAGTTTCTTCTTGGATCCGGTCTTTGGCTCAACAACATCAGGTGGCAGAAGTGAGTCTCATACTTATCCTACCCAAAGCTCCACATACAAGCCATAGAGTAGGAAGTTGAGGCTCGCTCAAAAGCCTTTGGTGAGGTAACAAATACCACTTGAGCGATCGAGGGAACCATCCGAGGAACCTTGTTTTTCTTTGCAAAAGTTTCAAACCTCCGAGATAGAAACCCGAAAAGAGAAGAGTGAGTGATGCAAAGTCAAAACCATTCTACCTTTCAACCTCCGAAGGCAAGGTGGAAAGTTACAAGCCCCACAGGTAAAATAAGGCTAAGTTTCTCTCGTACCAATCTTTTCAAATAGCAAGAAGGGCATGGATTTGTGCATAGGTACTTGCCGAGTGGTAACATCATGCAACTCCTGATCCACCGAGGTTAAGTCTAGGCTTTGCTCGAGGATGAGCAAACGTTTAGCTTGGGGGAGTTTGTTGACGGTCCTTACAGCAAAAATTTGACCGTCAAAACCTCGGGTTTGAGAGGAGTATACGACAAGTTTCATACACATTTTTAGTACTAATAAAGTTCCACGAGTTGTGTTGTGAATTTCATAGGCAGGTACACATTTTGGGAGAATTTGGGACCAATACACCACACGTGCAAGGCACGGCCGAACCACCTGGTGCGGCCGGCCCTGCAGGTGCGGCCGGCCTGGCAGGTGCGGCTGGCCCTGCAGGTGCGGCCGGCCCTGTCCCGTGGCATGTCTCTGGTCCAGAGTACCCCCTCTCCCTCGGGCACAACTTGGACGAGCGAGATTCACTGAAGAAATGTCGGTTTGATCAAGTGGTGGATGCTAGGATCACTTGGATCAATGGGTCCACTTGTCCGATTGCTCAACCGCCACAACCGTCATCCAGAGGCAATCCTAGGCATCCCCGAACACAGTCGGTGCATCACACAGGCTGGGGTAGGGCCGGCCGCACCTATCAACTAGTGTGCTGGGCGAAACCGACCCAAGGAGCCGACCTACAACCGCCTCAGGATCAGTGATCAGGAGCATCCAAGGCGAGAGGCGGCACATCCCAGGGCCGGCCGCACCTAGTGAGCCGGCCGCACCTGGGGTTTTGCCCCCCTGCGCTCCACCGACCTCCCTTGCCTATAAAAGGCACCTCCCACTCGCTGGAACGGACACACGACGCAGGAGCATCTCCATTTCTCTCTTTTGTTCACTTAGAGTAGGATTAGTGTAGCTTGGGAGTTAGAGTCGAGTCGAGCTAGTCTCGGGGTTCCGGAGGAGTCTTCTTCAGGGTTCCGGTACTACTCTTGTATCCTTTATTTGTTTAGACTCAAGTACAATTCAAGTTATCTTTCTATCTTACCTTTCAAGTCAATTACATTCAGCTTTTACTTTGCTCTAGAAGCTTTATTCTTGGTTTAGACTAAAGTTAATTTAATCTTGGTTAGCATAGCTCTCTTGAACCCTATAGTGTTGTGGTCGTTCTTCGCTTGATCTTCGGTGTTTCACCGTAGAGAGAGACCTTCCTTCGTGATATCCGGGGAAAGGTTTTTTGGTTCGTTGTGAGCGCGGTGCTCAGAGCTTACCTTAGTCTTAGATTGGTGTCCCGTTCAACGGAATAGTTGTGGTACCCTAAGGAGGTGACAGCTCCGGACGGGCTTAGTAGTCCACCACGTTAGTTCGGGTCGGTAGGATTCAGCGTGTCGTCGTTCTCCCTTCTCATCCCAGTCTGAGAGCGCGGCTTTGCATGCCCCTGCAGCACTAGAAGAGCTTGTCGAGTTTAGCTTACCTTGGTTATCCTTTGCCTTAGTTCTTTACCTAGAGTTGACAAGAATAGATAGATTGTGTTAGGATCCTTTCTCGTCTCGTTATCCTCCCAGCTCACTAGGTCCTCTCTAACCCTTTATCAAGATCTCATTGTATGTGTCAAGTTATCCCCGAATATCTTTATTCGTTACCCCCGCTATAGCTCTTTACCGAGTCTTTTTACTCTCCACCGTTTATCCGATCATCTTTGCCGTAGTGCCTCTCTTGGGAAAATATAAATACGATAACCCGGATACCACCGGGTGAAGTGCTACAACGGTAATCCGTTTTCTGTGACGTGTGTTTTACCAAAGACGTTCCCTTGCCCCATTACTAGGGGTATAAACCCGGTAGCGACGCTAGCGAGTGCCAACAGGCATTTCTGGCGCCGTCGCCGTGAGTGCAAACCTAGTGGTGAGGCTAAGGAGCGTCAACAGTGGATATATAAGTTTATATATAAGTCTAAGTGCGTATATGGTATATATATAGACAGGTATACATATAGACAGGTATACATAGATGTTAAGTGCAAATACGAATACGTACATATACGAGTTAGACAATAATTAGAATATACGCTCAAATCAAAAACAGGAAAAAAAAAGAGACGAGACCCTTTAGTCACGGTTGGTATTACCAACCGAGACTAAAGGGGGTGGGCGCAGGCGCTGGCGTGCCCCCCTTAGTCTCGGTTCGTAATACGAACCGGGACTAAATGACCCCTTTAGTCCAGGTTGGTTCACCCGGGACTAAAGGGGGGCCTTTTGTCTCTCATCATTAGTCCCGGTTGGACTTGAGAGACCTATACCCCTTACCAACCGGGACTAAAGGCCCTCTCCCTACCCGTGTAAATTGTACCCCTTGCTCCTTGTTCATGTGGTTTGCCACAAATTAATGAAAAGTTCAGACTGACATCTTGCCTACCGTAGTTGTCCTAAAAAAACGTATGCTTTCATTAACGTTTCAGTCATACTAAGTAGCACTAGCTAGCTAGCAACAATATATAATCACCCAAAACCACACGAATTCACGAACGAATCAACCCCTGTGATCATCGATTGTGTCCAACAAACTCACCAAACGCGGTGCGCGCCGTAGCAGGTGCAGGGCTCCATGCACACGCAGCAGCAGGCAGGCAGGAGCCTCGCTGCCCCCACGCCTCCATCCCCTCCCTCCGCAGTCGGAACCGCCCTAGCGCGGCCGTGCCTCATTGCCTCATCTCCTCGCCTGATCTTTTGTCACCCTCCATCTCTTCGCCGTTGTCTGCCAATTCCGAGTCTGCTGGCTGCGTGTGGATCTCAGCCGCCGCCGCCGGCGGCACGGGGGGCGGCTGTGGGCTACGGCCGAGTGAGTTGTTATATACTCCCTCCATATCAAAAAGTGTCACTGTTGATTTTCGTGTCACAAATTTGATCGAATTTGTAGAAAATATGTGAAATATTTGTGCTCAAGATGAGTGAATGCATAAAAATGAGCTGAATGACTTTTCCACTCAAAAGACAAAAATAAAAGAAAAAAGAAATGCAGGAACCATCCATATTGTAGGAAATCATAATTTGCCCCTTCCACAATTCAATTCAGATCATTTTACACTTTTTGCACTTCATACCGTGTGCACACGGCTAAAACAAAAATTCATTTGCAAACTCATTTATTACACAGATCACACATGACTCCCCCTGTTTATTACACAGGCAGGAAACACACACACACAAAAAAAAAAGAGAAACAGCAGCGGATACAGCAATAAAATATAAATAAAAAAACAGCAGTTGGCCGAGGCAGGCCCACCTGCAGGCTTCAACTCCCGTTGGCAAAGGCGGTAGGAGCCACAGGCCACCTACCGCTGACGCGTGAGCCAACTATCGGTTGCGACGGCTATTTCTTTCCCCTACCACCGTTGCCAACGGCGGTGGTATACTTTAAAAAATTTGTGATTCCGACATTTATTTTTGAGAAATAATGAAAAAATATTTTAAAAATCCCAAAATCAGTTTCCGATCTAATTGGCAACGCATATACCTGAGCATTTTTGGCCCGGCCCGCTGGCCCGGCCCGCGTCAGGCCCGCCCACGGACCTTACTGGACGGGCGTGGGCAGAGATCTTGAAGGCCGCGAAAAATTTTTTTGGCCCGAGCCCGGCCCGAAATGCTGTTTTTAGTTACTT
Source organism: Cenchrus fungigraminus (assembly GCA_036936925.1). Classification (NCBI taxonomy): domain Eukaryota; kingdom Viridiplantae; phylum Streptophyta; class Magnoliopsida; order Poales; family Poaceae; genus Cenchrus; species Cenchrus fungigraminus. The sequence goes on from CM072774.1 coordinate 19,790,859, forward strand.
TACACTATAAAATGCGCGGGCGGCCCGTCCAAGCCCGGGCCCGGCCCGAGCCCGGCCCGAAAACTGAGGCCCGACACGTCCCATGGGACGGTCATGGGCAGGATTTTCTCAGCCCGAAAAACCCGGGTTTTTTTCGGCCCGGTCCGAACCCGGCCCGGCCCGTGGAATACTCAGGTCTGGCAACGCATGGCCCATTTGTATCTCATTATTAGACGTGGCGACTAAATGTCTAGTGGGCCGAAAATGAAATATTACCACGAGCTTGCAACTGCTCAACCATGTCTTTTTCTTCTGTGCTAAAAAAAATTTGCCTCGATGAGGCCCGGGATGCGGGGATGGGGGTGGGGGGAGGGCGTCCAACGGCTATCTGCAGCAATTATTGGCGCCGACCTTTAGCACGAGACTCTTTAGTCCAGGACGGTGACACCACCAGAGACTAAAGGCCGACGCCGTATAAATTGAACTCTTTCTTCTTCCTTTGTCTGCTCGAGTCATTGTTCACCGTACCGAGAGAGCTCAAGCTCCTCCTACCAATGGCGCCCCAGGCCTAGGGAGGTGCTGCAAAATGTTTTCTTCATCAATTTGTGAAGGCTTCTCTCCTCCAAAGTGTTGCCAAATTTTGATTCTTCGTCATCCCTTCATTTGTTGTGATATTTTATATTATGGTTTAAAGTTGGAGAAAATAGAAATTTAATTTCTAGGTAGGAGGAGCTAAGAGATGAAGTTTTTTATATATACTTTAGATTTAGAAACAAGTAATTTTAATTTCTAGCATCATTTGTTCTTTCCTTTAATTTTTTATTAATCATTCTCTTGTTTTTTTGTTTTTGATATAAGGAAAATTGAAATTTTCTTTTTGATATAATAATAGATAGAATTAATTTTACATTTAGCTAATTCTTTTAGAAGTTGGTTTATAAAAAATATGGTCATTAAGAAATGAGATAAAGAAAATAGTAGACATAAACAAAACGAACTACCTACTTCCATTGTTTTATGGTTTAGAGATAGAAAAAGTAGTAACTTTATTTTTAGTTGGCTAGCTAGGAGGAGCTAAGAGATTAGTTTTTTATATACTTTAACTTTAGAAACAAGTAATTATTTATCTAGTAGGATTGTTTATTTTTTCATTCATTTTTATTAATTATTTTTTGTTTTCATATAGAATACATTTAACATTTAGCTAGTTTTATTTGGCTGATGAAGGATTGTACCTCAGAGAAGTAGGACTGTAACTTGGTGATGTTGGGCTGTATCCAGGCGAGGTAGGTTTGTATGCCGGCGATGTTGGGCTGTATGACGGGGAGGTAGGGCTATAAACCGGCGAGGTGGGGTTGTAGCTCGGTGATGTAGGAATGTAGCTAGGAGATGTAGGGATGTAGCTTTAGTGATGTAGGACTGTAAGTGGGAGAACCATGTTTATATGATGGTGATGTGAGAATATAGTTCCTAGAGGATCAGGGTCATCTAAGTCGCTGGTTCGTAAAGGTTACATTAATACTAGTATTGAATGCAATCCCCTTTGTTATCTTTTTATGCATATACTGAATTCAATATGTGTAAATTAATCCTACTTTTCGTGAATAATGTGTGTTATTTCGATTTGGATACAGTTTGAGCTAACAATATTGTCGTCAAGTGGTGTTGGTAATGGACGTGACCGTGGCATAGTCCGTGGCCATGGCGGTCGTGGTGGCCGTGGCTGTGGCGATCTTGGTGGTGGTGGCTTGGAGGACACGTTGCGTCGCCGTCCAGGAGTTCTCATTCGCTGCGAGATGGGCTTATCATTTGGTAATCAGACACGTGGAACAATAGCCAACGTGGTAATATAATGATTGAATTAATTTGCTTTACAAGATCTTTTTCACTTCACATGGAAAATCTCTAATTTTAGTTGCATATAAATTATTTTAGCTTATCAACAGTATTAGATGGCTCAGAGATATATCGACGATATGTCTAGTACTCCTCCTATACTACAAACTAAGCATGTTGAGAACATGACAAGACTGCATATTTCGTTCAATGTACCTGCTCAAGGTGTAGATTACCAATCGTTGCCAGTAGACATACCCAATGGTTCCCATTGCAGCAATGGGCTCAACAGGATTTATTCGGTTAATCCGAGAGAGGACTGTCGTGGAGAAATGTCTACAACAGCTTCAAAATATGGGTGCTTCGTGTCATACTTTTCCTATTTTAAAATAAGACAACTCGAGGCCGGTGAAAGCAATGTGATTTAGACTACTGAGAGGCTTTGCAGGGCTCATCGAGATTTAGTGTAAGATATATATATCCTTTTTATTCATTCTTAATTAATGTGTTTATGTTACATATTTTCACTTTCATAAGGTTATTATATCTCATCATCATCATCTGATTGTGTAGGATCTCTCTAGTTCAACCTATGCTTCAATAAGGTTCCGTGCGATTATTAATCAAGTTGTGGAAAAAGTTGGGTTAAATTACTATGGTGGGGAGCCATTCTTCACCAGAAATTGGAAGCACCAAGCTACTCTAACTTTCTACAGGCCAGAAGAACCCAAGGCTCCATTGTTTGATGTTTTGCAGTGGTGTGTGTGACAGTCATCGGAAGCAGGGGAGAGTGCACTCATATGCGCTTTAGCTTATTTTGATGGAGTTATAGGTTGGACGATTGGAGACATTAACTATATTCCATTTCTACGTGTGCATGACTGACCTGGCTTACGTAACATTATGCATGCATGTTTCATGCATTGTACCCTTTTATGAACTTGTATCAATTAGCTAGTGGTTGATGTAAGAACTTAATTATTAATGTATATATGGAACCTTTCATCATATCGTGTGTACACTTAGGTTCTTAGGGATTCTGAACTCCATGAGCTTTGTTGTGCCGTATTGGTCTCAAACTTTTTCCAATACTTGCAGATGCCCTGTTGGAAGGAACCACCAAATTTAAGATTTTTCTGAATTGATTTAGTACTTTTTTCAGTTTAATTGAATTTCCGCGTGACATCGCCCGGTAATTAAATTTTGAACTGAGATCACCCCTAAAAAGATCCAAAATGGTGCCAAACTTTGCCACAAGGTCTCTTGTGTCTCAGAAGACAAATCTTTGTGCAGGTCGACGCAGAATTCTTGAGTTTTCGTTATGTAATTCACCATATTTTGGGTGTGTTTGGCATTGCTCCACGAGCGGCTCCACGAGCAGCTCCGGGCGAATCCGTGCCAAACGGTCTCCAAAAAATAGCTCCGCTCGCAGAGCTCCTCAATCCCTGCGACTCTAGAGCAGTTCATCCGGGGGAGGAGCTACAAAAACTGGCTCTCCCATAGCTCCTCCCCGCTATTTCCTCAATTTGCCCTCGGGGTGGGGCCCATGAGAGGCTGGATTTCGCGGAGGTGGTCGGAAAGCGGTGGAGTCGGGTGTTGTACCGTGGTGGCCAGTGGCTGCGTCCGGGCAGATCGAGGCCGACTGCCCCTGCCCGCACCGCCGGAGGAGTTGAGGGCGAAGAGGAGGAAGGGAAGGAGCTCCTCCACCATCTTCGTGGCCGGCAATGGCTCCATCGGGCAGCTGCACGACGAGGTCAGCGAAGGAGCCAAACACCGTCAGGGAAAAAGGCATTTGCGCCGCTGGCCATACGCGGGAGCTCCGCTGCCGGGGCCGCTCGATCCGGAGGGCGTAGGGGCTCACCGGCGCAAGGCCCGTCGCCGCAAGGCCCGACGGTGAAGCCACTCGACTGAGCCATGCGTGACTCGGTCGCACGCTGGCGCTGGAGAGAGGGTGGCGACGGGGCTCGGCTGGGGCAGCGCTTAGCTGGACAGTGGCGGTGATGCTCGGAATCGTGGGAGAAGGGCAGGCGGGGAAAGAAGGAGAGTTGCTGCGGCTGCGGGGCAACGGGGGGTAGGCAGCGAATTAATAAGGAAGGAGGAGGAAGGAATAAGAAGAGAGGAGAAAAAGAAAAAAAGAAAAGAAAAAGAAGAAAAGGAAAATAGAAAATAAAAGAAGGAAATAATAAATAGAAAATAGAAAAAGGAAAAGGAAAAGGAAAAGGAAAGGGCATTATGGACATTTCACCCTCTTATCCACCTTACACAACCTGAAGAAGCTGTTTTGCCAAACATTTTTCGAAAACGGTTTCAGCTTCACCACAGAATCCTCTCTATCAACACAGCCACAGCCGAAGCTGCCACAACCACAGTCGGAGCCCTGCTAAACACACCCTTTGTCTAATGCAATACAAAGAAAAATACAATAATACATTTAATCATAAAAAAGACCTAAGATCTTGCGTGAGATCATATTTTAGGTGTAGATGACAATAAAAAAAAATTAGGCCATTTCGACATAGACGGAGTCCACGTGCTTCACAAAGGTGTACGTAACCTTTCGTCAACCCGTGAGCACACACTTAGGTTCTTAGGGATTCTGAACTCCATGCGCTTTGCAGTGTCATATTGGTCTCAAATTTTTTCCAAGACTTGCAGATGTCCTGTTGGAAGGAACCACCAAGTTTGATATTAATCTGAATTGATTTAGTATTTTTTTTCATTTTAATTGAATTTTCGCGCAACATGACACGGTAATTAAACGTTGAACTGAGTCCACCCCTGAAAAGAGCCGGAATGGTGCCAAACTATGCCACAAGGTCATTTATCACTTGATTGAATTAATGATGCATAAACTGACTCAATTGAGTTTTTTTAAAGTTATTTCAAACCAAATTACCATATTTTTCATTAAAAATTCGAAACATGAAGATTTTAAATGAAAATTAGAAGTAATTGTTTCAACTCTTATATTAATTTGTGCATAGAAAAGTAGAGGTTATTATTTCTTAACTTAATATAATTTTGCATGGTTGAAATATTAAAACTTAATAATTTTTAAATACTGCAAAGAGAAATGATGAAAAAATGAGGAAGGAAAATGAGAAAACTTAACTTCCCGTGTAAAATTACCCGTTAGTCCCGGGTGGTGTTACCTTTTCGAGCCTCCTGCGTGAAAGTGCCCTTTAGTCCCAGGTGGTGTTACCACTAGGAACTAAAGCCACCCCCCACCACTTTTAGTCTCGGGTCGTAACACCACGCGGGACTAGAGGGCCTTTAGCCTCGGATCGTCTTACGACATGAGACTAGGGGGTATATAAAACCAACGCTCGGTTCCCAGATCCGAGACTTAGCCAATTCGCCCAATCCTCCTTGTCTTCGTCGTTGACCCCCGTCCTCCTCGTTCGACTCTGATGCGGCGCCGTCCCTCCCCGTGCCATTGTACGCATTCGTCCCGGTGCCGCCGTACATCATCCTCCCCGAGCCACCGTCCCTCCACGATGCACCGCCCCTACCTGACGGCCCGCACGGTGGCTGACGCGCCGCCATCGCCATCACAGTCCTCGCCGTCCTTCTCCCCGATGCGCTGCCCCTCCCCGACGTGCCGCCCCTCCCCGATGGCCCTCCCACGCCTGCCGACCTGCGCCGCCGCCGCGCCCCTCTCCCCGAGCGTCGTTCTTAGCTCAATCCCCGAGGCGCCGCCCCTCTCTGTGTCGCATCGGCCTGCCAGGGTGTGGCCGCCGGCCGGCGTGCATGCGCCGCGGGCCGGGGTGGGTGGTGTTTTGGCTTGCGGACGCAAGCTAATGCTTGCCTAAGCAAGTCTTTTTATTTTATTGTTTGATTGATTTTAGTTAGTTTTTTAATTGAAATGCATATATGTATGGTTATAATAATTTCATAGATATACATAGAAAATTTAGAAATCATAGATATGTTTTGTATATATATGTTTACGCATATGTAGTCATAGAAATTCATAGATATGTATAATAAATTTTTGTTAAAAAATTATTAGTTTCGACACCGATGACTAATTCGTGTTTGTGTATAGGAGTTCTTAATTGTTTTGTAATATACATTTCATAGTTCCGAACTCGATGACTGCCGCATCAGCCTACTCTCGACGTCGCGCCAGTGCCTCCCTGTGCTGTCATCCCATCACGACACTTCTTCCGTGTCAGGTCGACCAAGTGGACTCCGCGTCACTTCCCTGCCATTCTCCGACCCTCTACGCCCACAAGGCATCACGTCCTCGCTGTCCAGAAGCGCCGTTTGTCCACAAGTTCGTAGAAATTCCATATTAGAAATACTTAGACTTAGTTTAGTGGTTACAAAACTTAGACTTATAAAATTGATGTATACTTAGAAATTCATGTTTATATACGCAGAAATCTAGATGAAGCTCACAAGTTCAGGCTGACAGTGACATGGTTGAAACAATCACGGATGAAGCTTACAAGTGGATTACACCTGGTTCAGTCAAGAAGGGAGGACATGGAGAACAAATACGGAAGACCATAATCAATCCCTACTGAAAAAGAAATCAGTATGTGGTTGCCCCCACAGAGTAGTAGTTGGCACACTGTTAATCACATATCATTCCAGTAGTACAACTTAACAGTCAGCAATATAGGCACAATTAACTGTTTCGATATGATGCTCACTTATACCAACCGACAGCATTGTGTTCACTATAATTGTTTGCCAATACAGCCACACAGCAGAGAGCGTATATGAAACGATCGCACACCAGAAACATTTTTTTTATCACAAATTGTTGCTTAAAGAGGTTCAGAGAATACAACCGGGGCATGTATGCATGCAAGAGCCATGCACATACACGACCCTGATCAATGAAAACACACACAACACACAGGCAGCCCCACATGCTGCTTATTGGTAAGTATTACAGTATCAACTTGTACAAGCTCAAAAGCACACAAATCAAGCATACAGACACACGCATCGGCAGGTGGTCGCACCACTGCAAGCGCCTGCGATGGCAAGCCACATCGTTCACTGGAGCACACGCATCGGCAGGCCCGGACGCGTGCCTTTGTTATTTGGAAAACCAAACATACTAGGCTGGCCGTCAAGGCAGGCAGGCCAACTCGGCTGCATTTGCCTTGGCTCCCCAGTCTCAGAGAGTAAACAAACTGAACAGCTAAACCAGCACACAAGGGAGCAGCTAGCCGTTGTAACGGCTGATGTGCTCGTCAGGAATCCAGTCGCCGACTGGCCGGTCATACACGCAGAAAAGGAAGGCACACAAGACAAGCAAATGACGCAGCATCGTCCAATGAGAGCAGGCAGCAGCAGCAGCAGCATCCATCGCACACAGACAAGCCATCGATGTAGCCACAGTGGCAGCAGATGCACAGCCCCGGACATGATGATCTCACCTGGGCATGGCAGAGTGTGAAGCAGACACACACAGAGATGTGCAACAGAGATGATGCATCAATGTAGAGATCTATAAATTACGTAATATGTGCATTGTGCACGTACCTGAGGACGGTGCGCCTGATGAAGCGCCTCTTGTAGTAGCGCGAGTGCACAGGCGCCTCGTACAGGGAAGGGTGGTGCCCGGCGTCCACGTCCCACTCCAGCGCGTCCCACACGTCTTTCTCTATCTCCACGGCCGGCTTCCTCATGCCTAACTCGCGGCCCTTCAAGGCCGGCAGCCGGCGGAGGCTCCAGCATCCCTTGATCACCATGGTCTCGAGCGCCGGCGCCACCATCTCGGCGGCCTCGCATATCTGCTCCAGCGCCGGCAAGTCATGGAGGTGGATCATGGTCAGCTTCGGGAACTCGACGCTTGTGTGCTGCTTCTCCTTGTTCCCCGATACGAAGATGTGCTTGAGGTCGCCGCAGTAGATGATGTGGAGGGTCTCCAAGCTAGGGAGGGAGGGACTCCAGCCCATTGCAAGCGCGAACCTGAGGCTTGGGCAGCGGCACAGGTGCAAGTGTTTCAGACCTTTTAAATGAGCAGCCCATCCGCCCGCTTTGCCTTTACTCCACACACAGCGAGCCATCAGCAGATCTGACACCCAGATGGTCTCCAACGTACCATTGTTGTTCATTGAATCCGGAGGAAAGACGGCGTGCAACCTGGGACACCTCTCGACACGGCACCACCTAAGTCTCCTGTACCTATCTGCAGGCATGGTACTACTGCAGGTCGACACATCATGCACATGTACAGATTCGGTGTACGAACACATCAACGAAAACAGATTATCAGTATATGAACGGCCCTCTGTCTCACTTTGCACATTGCGGCTTCCGTCACCAATCTCGATATGGTGATTCGATTGTTCTGTCGGGGCCTGCGGGAAGTCCTGCATCGAAGCTTGTCCATCACCAACCTTTGTAAAAACGTCACCGTACAGAATGCCTCTTGCCGTTACTGCAGGTTGAACGATAGACACAATACTACTACATGCATCTGACGAGGTGATCCTGATGTTGAAACAATAATGATGGTAATAAGTCCAGACCATGGGAGCACACAAGGACCGAGCGAACCTAGCATCTGGTATGATAGCATGCACCTGCAGCCGGATGGATTTCTGCTGGGCGCTAATAAGTGATGATGGTGCGCTGCTAGCACACCCAGGTCGTGTGTCTATGCAGATCAACTCCAGCTGCTTCGGCTGTTGCTCACCTGACCTGAGCCCCATTTTATTGCACGAAGGTGCTCACAGCCTAGCAGGAAGAGTCGCTTGAGATTCGGAACATCCACCATCATAGCTCCAAAGTCCAGTACCTCGATCGCACATCCTGATAGATTCAGCTCCGCAAGGTTGGGAAGACCACGCAAGAACAGTTTCTCCAGCAGCGTGCAGCCTTCCAGGGATACCATGGATGTTTTGGCTGCAAAACTCATCTTCGTATCTGCATCAGTTGGTGGATGCTCCGGAGAGGACATCATTGGGGGCAGCTCAACAGTTGATGTCCGATGAGATGATGCTTGTCCATAGCCGTCAAAGCAGAATGACCTTAGCGAGGAGTTATTAGAAAGCACAACATCTTTCAATCCAAGACAACCAGCAGACAGAACAACTGTCTCCAGGCTTGTGTTGTCCATGTGAAATGAGTAGACCATGTCACCTGATGCTGTCTCTGCCTCATCATACATAGGCCTTATTATTCGGAACCGTCGGAGGTAAGGCACTCTTTTTTGTAACCGATGAGTCATCCACTGGGGCCACCTAACTCCTTCCATGTTTACTTCCATGAGGGTATCCATAAGGTCTACCTTCTCCTCGGATAAGAGTTCAACCCAATCTGTGTAGTATAGGTCAATCACCCACAAGCTCTTCAGAAATGGCCACTTGGTTGTACAGCCCCCTCTTTCAAGTTCAGTTGCATTGTTGTCTCTACAGTGGTCTAATCCAAGGAACCTTACTGTGTGGCAATGGAGGAAAGGAGGTGACGCAAAACTGAAGGCACAACCAGAGAGAACCAGCACACCAAGGTTGCTGCAATGTTTAAAAAGTCCATTTGGCAGTCCAGGTGGGACATGATCTGCTTGTGTTTCAAATGCTAGGAAGATTGATGATGCCCTTGCCACAATATTGGTTATATCCTCATGCACATTCTTATTCTTCAAGGTGATAGATATCCAACGGTAATAATAAGGCCTCTTCTCATATATGACGTCTTCGTCTTTAGTTACAAGAAAAGGAATATTTGGATCTTTCTTCAGTTTTTTGAACACATCATCAAGCACAGAAGCATCACACTGGAAGCTTATTCTCGTATTCAATGCCATGCTAATCTCCCATGCTTTATCCCCTTGTATGATCCCATCACATATCCAACAATTGGGAGCGTGATCTGTCCAAACTAAGCCACTGGTGCTACGGAAACTGTGATACATGAGCAACCCGTAGAGGCAACAATCTACCACTGCTGTCAGGTCCAGGCCCCACATACATGGGCCGTAGCGAGCAACTATGTCAGCAGCATCTTCTCGAAGCAGCGCAATAAATTCTGAACTTGAGAAGTATCTGACATCCCAGGAGCACAGAATGAAAATATCTGTACATCTTAGCTTCTCTACTATCTTACTGATTGTTCTTATTGCTTCCGGTTGACGCATTATTGTCACGAGCTTTGTCCTGAAAGTCCATAGTATTGCGCAGTCACTATTTTCTGGAATACCAAGTCTACCTAGGAGAACCTCATCTTCACTGCCATTGATAAAAATAATCATGAATCTACTCTCCCTCAGGGTGTGGTCAATCACTTCCGCAACACTTCGTATCACGTCCCTAGAGCCAAGGTCCACTCCATTGAAGTCGTCCTCTTCCTCCTGCTCCTCAAACATGGACATGGTCTTCCAGTCAAGTTTTAGCTCCTCTGCGATTTTTCTCTGCATCGTCCTCTTACTTGTCCACCTTGAGCAATCAATATAAATTGTTCTGCCAAACCGTAATTTCGGAGGCGGAGCTTCCATGGACGCAAGTCTCTGTGCTATAGATCTAAAGACCGCACCTGCCCCAAAGCCATGCCAACCATGAAAGTAGATGACGATGTTGTTGCTAGGGCTGTTCTGAATAAGATCAAGTACTTCCTTCCCGGCAGCACCAGCATGTTGACCGTAGTGCCTCTGAAATGCGGAAAGACATATAACAGGTGGATTTAATTAATCAAGCTATCAAAGCCCCTTTGGACATACACTTTCCTATAAAGGCAAAAAAAATCTATTTTACTTCCATTACCAATCCACTTATTGGTCCGCTCGAACAAATTTTACTCATTTTTCTCCCTCGGACTATTTTAGTTGGTCCAATCTAATCTCTAAGAGCAACTCCAACAGCCTCTTTATTTTTGTTAGTTAAATTTGGAGTTTTAGCCCTTTGTAAAAATAGAAGACTTTATAATTTTAGAGGATGATCCAACAGACTCTGTAAATTAAACTCTCCAAAATAGTGGGACCCACGTGTCATTCTTACCCCTCCCAACCTTATCCATCCCGTAACCTTTCTCTGCCTCCCTCCGTCCGTCGGCACCAACGCCGCTCGCCCGCTCAATCCAGGCAATGCCCCTGCGTTCATGGAGCCAAGCAAGGTGCTCTCTCCCTCCTCCAGGTCCAAGCGCTTCCCCACCAGTCGCGGAGTCGCCGCCGCCCGAGCTCGGCGCCTCCTTCCCCCTAGCGACGCCCAAGGTCCGCGCCTCCTCCTTTCCCTGGTGTCGCCGGAGCTCTGCGCCTCCTCTTTCCCCTCGCACCGCCCGAGCTCGGCGCCTCCTTCTTCCCCTGGCGCGGTCTGTGCCTCCTCCTTCCCCTGGCGACGCCCAAGGCCTGCGCCTCCTCCTTCCTCTAGCACCGGCGCACCGCCCGAACTCCGCGTCTCCGCCTTCCTCGATTCCGCCAGAGCTCCTCGTCTCGATGCTGCCCGAGCCGAGCTGCCTCCCCCCGCTTCCGGCATCGGCGTCAATGCCTCTGCCTTGGGCGAGCCGCATCTACAAGCTCTCGCCGCCGCACGCTGTCTCACTCCTTGTCCTCGTTGCCGTCGTGTTCATGTCGTCGCTGGGGGGCGCAACGGCGGCCACCGGTACCACCACTCCCCACACCCGGCGGCGCTACGACGCCATCTTCAGCCTGGGCGACTCATACTCCCGGCGCTGCAGCAGCGGCCGCCGGGCGGCCGCGCGTTCCTCCTCTGCCACGCGCTGGCTCGAAGGAGCAGCCGCACGCGCCTGCGCCTCCGCCACCGCCGCTGCGCTGGCTTGGATTTTGGCGGGAGGAGAAGGGCAGGAGGGATCGACACGGGGATCCCGGGCGCTCTAGCGAGGCGGCCGCGCTCGCCAATCCTCACGAGCGGGAGGGGGAGAATGGCGAGGGGGATTCCGAGTCTGGACTTTATCGAGGCTGTTGGAAGAAGATTTTTCGTTTTTCCTTTAAAATTTACCGATGGAAAACAATATAAAGCATCTGTTGGAGTTGCTCTAATTAGATTTGTCTTATTTTGTTTCTTTATGTACAAATTGAGTTTTAATTTCAGATCTTGTTAGTAGCTGACTTGTAAACATACGTTACAAGAACACATTAGAAAATTTTCATTTAGCTTTATATATCAAAGATCAATTTTGTTATTATAATTTATCAACATAATACATCGTGTTCTCTATCTGCTCACATTCAAAATCTGAACTTAAAGTTGACTCATACACGGAGAAACCAAAAAGAAAAAAATATATATGGGTAAATTGGACCAACTGAAATAGTTCTGGAGACTAAATCGACCAAGACTAGATTATATTTACGGGGTTGAGCGGATAAAGGGGATTGGTTACGAGAATAAATTGGATACATAAAACGAACTAGTAATTGTGTATGCATAGATAAACTAGCAAAACTTACGTACCACTTGTCTCATGACGCTGAATCTCAGCTGGCTCGGAAGACGCGCGCAACAGATTTGTCGATGTAGCTAGCTAGCCCATGATCATCAGCCACGACCAAGCCGGAAACAATAATATAATACTCCTACTCCCTGTTGAGCAGCTGGTCAGAGATCCTCCTCACAACGCGTGCTCTAACAATAATTATTCAGAGGATTGGCCGGCGCGCTGGTATGTAGTTGGATCACTCACCTTTTGGTTTGCGGATGCCGAGAGATACGATGGATTTTGGTACGAGCTTGGTTGGCGCAATGGAAACCGAATGAGGCCAGGATCCCAAAATGAATTACTACGAGTGAGGGTGAAAGAGGGAGAAGGGTTCTGGTGTGGCAAGTCCTATCCGTAGCAATTGGCAATCGATCAGGTATCACTACGTACAGCAGCAGCTAGTACCTAGCTAGCTAGCTGTTGCCATATTCCATCCTTAACTTGTTGCAAGTCCGGCCGGCTTTAAGAACAAAGCAAAGCAAAAGCACACTCAGTAGCCTCTCCCTGCCAGCAGGTAACATATATCCCTTGCTTGTTGCCTCCATGTCTGCACATCTCGCATCGCCCTTTGTCTTTTCCTTTCCCTGGCCCTAGCTCAAAGCTTGGCACATGATCCCTCTTTGTCTCTTTACTTGATCATCAAGATATAAGGTTGATTCTCTCAGCTTTTTATTCTTTTTCCCTTTCTCCTTTGTTTAAAGAAGATGGACACTGAGGATTATACTTACTATACATGTCATGGAAATGGACCGGGATAACACGCGACTGGTCGCGCCATTGGCCGAGCACGTGACCAGACCGCGGCTTCCTTTTGCTGGTGCAGTGGACTTTTCCTTTTCTATTCCTTCTAAGGGTGCAAAGGGGTAACCGTTAGGTGCACCTCCAAACATCTTTAGTTCAATTATTTGTACCTCTTTAGTTCAATTTTGAAGAAGTAGTACAAATAATTGAACTAAAGAGGTCCGGAGGTGCACCACATTATAACTAATTTGCACCCCTAGTTCCTTCCGGCAAAATAGAAAAATGTGTGCCGCGAGAGCTGCGGCATGGGTGGGGGGACTCCATCGCAATGCTGGAGGCTCATATTCTCTACGCCTGTCCTTGCCGATTTGCGCCAGCTATTCCCCGCCCCTCCCACAGTCACCCCACCCGATCTGCGCCTCGGTTTCCAGCTCTTGGGCGACCAGTGCGGGTCGCCGGCTCTCGACGCAATGCCCACAAGCTTGCCACCATGCAGCTCCCCTGCCGTTGAACCATGCTTGAGTTGAGCCACGTCGGAGCCTCGACATTTGTTGACGCCCCTTGTCGATCATTTCTAGCCGTCAACATTACTCGGAAAACTAACATTTCTTACTAACATATGTTTATTATTAACCTAGTTCCACCTGTATCTGTTGAATAAGCATTTGAGGGATGAGCACTTGCATATGGAGGGAAAACGTGCGAAAGTGCAAGATAAACACAGGGAATGACAAGCACACGAGGATCATTAGGCCAAACCACGAAGCAAATCAAGTCAAACCAAGTGGGGCCCTCAAGAAACACAAGCCCCAACAGCCCACAAGCCCACTTGTCAAAGGTGACGACCAAACAGGCCTGGATCGGCCGAACCGACCTTGGCTCCGTTGGTGCCAAGTTTTGGCGCCAAGATCTCCCGCGCACTAGCTAAGGCGGTGGAGGTAGAGTTGGCGCCAAGGAGCCCCTGGAACCGCCTCTCCACCCCCCTCTACAACACACACCACAAGAGCCTCTCTCCCTCTGTCTTTTGTATTCTGTAGTTCATGTAGTAGTAGAGAGCCCATCTGCCGGCCGCCACCAATCCGTTCGGTGCTCTCGCCGTTTTGTTGTTTGTTGTTTGTTGTTGCTGTTGATGCCTAGGGCTGGCGGCCAGTACCGAGAGCCACATCGGCGGCCAAGCCAACTTTGAAAGCACAGTGTAAAGTGTGGTAATCATCTTTGAACTATATTATAAAGTGTGGAAGTTTTTTTTGCATAATTTGGACCATTTATATTATATTGTAGGTAACTTTTTAGCTCAAGTATTCAACTTATGATTTGATATGTTCATTTTTGTCATTTATAAATTGTTTACAAAATTATATAAAGATTGTATCGTTTATATATTGATAGAACCGAATTGTATATATGGAATTTATTTTGTGGCATACCCTGTGGTAAAATTCTAGCTACACCACTGCTCCTCGATGCAGTATGATAGATCTAGCACTAACCATATGATTTATACCTATGCTAGCAGATACGACCCCGAGGACAACTCTAGTGTCTGTTCCTACTAACCTACAGGTGTATTTTCCTTTATTCTTAGATGCTGACCTGTGTGTGTCATATTACCCTCACATACATACATACATACATACATACATACATACATACATACATACATACATACATACATACATACATACATACATACATACATACATACATACATACATACATACATACATACATACATACATACATACATACATACATACATACATACATACATACATACATACATAACTTACGCTTGTTATAATGCCTTGGTACTGCTTTACTTATTCATAATGTCCTGGATATGTACCCGATAATCCATCCACACACACACACACACACACACACACACACACACACACACACACACACACACACATATATATATATATATATATATTCCCACGTCACCCTTTGCGAAAATATAAATAACGATGTCCTTATGAATACTCATAGGTGAAATGCTACAACTGATGAAAACACATAAAAAGAACAATCCATGCACTTGCGGGTCCACCTTTCATTTACCATCAATAAGGCTCGTCTCCTAGTAATGTTATTGGGTTTCAGCCCAGTAGCAATACTAAGGAATGCCCATTATTCTTTCATCAATAGAGCATCTCTGGCGGCATTGTCGGGCTAGAGGGTGCGGCGGCGGCGAGAGTTAGGGTTCCTCTTTGCTTCTTTAATTTTCCCTTTCCTCACTTCTCTTGTACTTATTTTTGATGGATTCTTGTGATTCCTGATGTGATTGTGATTATGTGATGGAGAATTTGTGATTGTGGATAGGTGTTAATGTGTGATTGTGAAGACATCAATTGATAATATATGTGTGATTGTGAATCTGTATTAGATGAGAATATATGTGTGACTGTGAATCTGTATTAGTGTCCGAAAATTCTAAAGTTAGCTTGTTCCACACTTTCAGTTTAGATAATCAGTCTTCAGTTTGGCATTTGAGGGGATAATTTAAATTGCAAATCACCAATATACCTTCTATGGTATGTGAAGATATATGTTATCAATGCTAGCTAGATACATATGCACTTACATTGCTTGCATGGTACATTAAGGACCATATAATACCTCACTATATTCTTAATTCAATCACTTGGGTCTGTGTGAATTTTCATTCATATCTTTAAGATTATTGATGTTCATTCAAGAATTTATTGATTAGTCATTAATTGACTATATCCTTCAAGAATTTTTCTAATTGTTCGAGAATAATATTGCTCTTCTATAAGAAATTCTCTCATGCAAGAGAGAAGTGATTTACTGGATCCTCTAATTTGAGCTCTTCAATGGACTCTTTCATTTCGAATGTGTTATTCATGATAAATCACTTTATGACTTTATTTCCTTCAAGGAATTGCTCTTCTAGAGACTATTAATATGCATTCAGGAATATTATCAACCTTAGACATTTATTACTTAGTATGAGATTTAATTTCTATATTTTTTTATTCCTTTGAGGAATGATGAATCCTTCTAGGATCATCTCTTATGGATTTTTAGAATCCATCAATTAACTGCACAATATACATTTCAATTTATTCCTTCCGTATGCCAGATAAGTAGAAGAATATTCATTCATACATAATGGTAGTTTTCTAGTCTTTTGAAAGACTTTTGAACCATTGTGTTTCACCATGTCATTCAATTTGAACTTCCAGATTCAAATACTTTCTTCGTGGTTCAACCTCAATTTCATTCTCCAATTTGACCCAACATCATTGCTTCATGCAACTATGCCATGGACTTTATTTATAGATCCATATTCTTGTTAGAGAAATATTTATAATAATAGAGGTAATATGTTGTTGACATTCATTCTTTTCTCTCCCTTATCTTCAGGATAAGACTATGATATAGTCAACTAGTATCTGACATGCCAACACAAAATACTAGCGTGCTATATAGTGTTAGGCATTCACTTTCAAGATGACAATTTCTTAGTTTGTGAGGAATTTTACGATAATGGTATTCTTTCCAGAATTCTATGGAGATATCAATAAATTATTTGACAAGTTCATTAGATCCAAAACCAACAGGCGTCCCTGTAGATTTTAAATTAATGATCAAGTCATTTACCATGGTGAGTATATTACTGAATACTCGGGATATACCACACATAGCATTGTGTTTAGTACAAGTAAACTTAACTTCTGATTCATAACTTCAGGTCGTATCTCTTAATCTCTAGATTCCCATATGTGAGTATTCATTATATGTCCACATTCTTACTGGGATAAAAGTCCTTCAAGGAATTTCAATTCAAGTGTGTTTTCACATTAGGTGATGCCATTCATAGGCTTCCTCACAATTTAATTTTCTGACATTTGTACTTCGCTTCATGCGGGTATGACTGAGTGAGTGTATCTATTCCTGTTTCAAGCTTCCAAGAATATAATGAAGATTATTCTTCCATTCAATACAAGGCATTCTTTCTCTCCCCCTAATGTCGGTATTAGATCTTCATAAATAGCATACTTTCAATGATATCCCCATGAGCTTAATGTAATGGAAATTCAGTTCCATATTTCTTCAACTTCAAGTAGATGCCCGTTTGTATGCTATTATGGTGAAATAAAATTACACACACTTTATTTTAAACTTTTAGGGGTTATTTTTTAATGCAATGAACTAGATTTCATTAAGTCTACATAACTATTATGTTTAGCTAGCTTCTTTATTATTTGGTCCAAAATATTCATCTAAATACTCATACCATTTACTTCAAGTAATTGGATAATTAAACTTCGAGTTTAACATTTATGCAAAATACATGGAAAATATTATGAAAAATTTAATTGTTTTTACATTCAGGATTTCCACATTTGCTTTCTAATCCATAATACAGAATTATTTTTCACACAATGGACTATCATGTCCATTTTTTTTTCATTTTTTTCAAACCCATTCTAATTGAGCAAATCAATTTCTAATTGGATAAATTCCTTATCAGATCCATTCTAGACCAGATTGCCCCCCCCCAGCCTTGTTGACTAAAGATTAATTACTGACTTCTAGTAATTTTGCACATATGTATGTAATACATTGGTTTGTAAACATGCTAACTGATGAGTGTTTTGATGGCTCACTAGCCATCTTTTTATCAGAGTGGGAGCATGTGTAATGATAGGAATAGCATAATGGCTACAAGCCAATGTTTAAGCGGAATTTTGATTTGATGTTCATGCGGAGACTTCTGATTAATGTGGTGACATGCATGTCCTCACATTAGTGTGGAATAATTATTAACCTTGTCATTCTGAGCGACAGAGTAATATTAGTATTAAAAAGCTACGCAGAGCGACATGCTTAGTCATTACAGTGATTATGGCTACAGGCCTCTGGCGTGTTGATTGTCCATCAATCTAATAGGATGAGGCTCTAAACCAACAATCTTACAGGATTAGGAAAATGCCTATTAGATTTTTTTAATTTTATCCACATTCTTCATGTCTCTAGCCCCAATTTCTTCACCTTTTCATACCATAATTGCTATTTCAGGTGATCCTATGCTTCAAGCATGATCTACGAATTACTTCAACTATTTCATATAATTAAATTATATTGTTAGTATAAATAGGATGTGGCATAAAATCCATGTAGATGTAATATTCAGTGTACACCAATGCATTTTTGGTAGATTAAACTTCAAGTTATTGGAGTACATGATTGAGTAATATACAATTTTGAAGGACCGATTAGGCGACCAGAGAGGGGGAGAGTGAATGGGAGCCGATAAAAATTTCTCCGAAGAAAAGTCGGCACAATCCCAAAATCACGATCACGGATTCCCACACGAGCTTCCCAAGGTCACGTAGTCACAACGGACCTACCAACCCTAGTAACAAGTCCAAACTCAATCCAAAGCGGAAGCACAACTCAACAAGCGAGGGACTTAGGCAATCTGGAAAGTACCAGGCGGACCGTCCGCAGTGTCCGGGCGGACCGTCCGCGAGGAGGGTGCGGACCGTCCGAAATTACTACTCGAACCTCCAGGAGTGCACCGAGAAAAACAGATCATCCGTGATGGACCCGTGGACCGTCGGCCTCGTCACGGACCGTCCGACACTCTAGTACGGACCGTCCGCAAACTTTGTGCACCAAAAACCAACTGACAAAACAAATCGAACGAAAGACGCTCAAGAACTCATGAAGAACACGACAAACAACTGGCTGGCTGCCTCCTCGCGGACCGTCCGCACAGGGCCCGCGGACCGTCCGCCAGGTGCGCAGATAGCAGCCCGAGCTCGACCCTTTGAAGGTCAACTCCTCCTTCCCTTTGTCCGATCTCCCGAAACAACCAAGGAAAAGCTACCAAATCATAGGAGAAGGTGAAGCGCCTCTAGGAGATGCTATGCCTACGAATTTAGAGCCTCAGATCTACTGAGACGAGAGGAATCGAGATTCTACCGAGCTCATACAAAAAGCTAGGGTTCCAACCAAAATCCATGAATCGGAGGCCAAATCTGGCATTTGAGGGATCAAGATCAAAACACAAAATGCACAAGACAATCTATCCATGATTCCCTCAAAGAAAACCAAACAGAAACTCCTCCAAATCCGTGAATCAAGCTGCGCACAAAAATCAATCTATCCATGATTCCCTCAAAGAAAACCAAACAGGAACTCCTCCAAATCCGCGAATCGAGCTGCACACGAAAATCCCACGAAAAGACTCAAAAAAGACACGAAAATCACTCGAGCCAAGAGAAGGAAATCGACGCAACCATGAATACTTCCATACAACCGGAGGTCAGATTCTCTACAAAATCATGAAGAAAATCTAGCCTAAAGAGCAGGGAAAATGGGAAGCAGTCCGGATGGATGAGTTGCCCTGGAACCCTAGAGCTATATATATATGAAGTCTCTCCGGGTTGGGCAAATGACCAAGCTACCCTTAGAACATAAAGGAAGATGCACACCCCTCAGGGGCAAGATGGTCAAGTAGCAATCCTTTTCATCGGGCGGCCACGCCTTCGCCGCAGTCCGCGTCCTCCCGACGCAAGCCCCGCGATCCCGCCGCGTGTCCCCCAGCATCAAAGCTTCTCGGCGCGCTCGGATCCCGTCTCCACCCGCCGAGCCTCTGGTCTTCGTTTTGTGGCTCAACCAAGTAACCCGACGATTTTGTGGTGAACCGCCGCAAACCCCGCGTGGAGACTCCGATCGTGAGCCGCTACCCTGCACCGGCTCCTGTCCACGACTTCGTCTTGCTTTTCTTACCACCGTGCGGCCCGCACTTGATCTCGTTCGGCCACCGGGTCCATCGAGCCGAGCCTACTTGTCTCTCCACTTCTCGGAGGCCCTGCAAGGCTAAGACCTTTCGCGCCTGCTCTTCACCTGCACCAACGCAAATCAAGCCGCAACCTGCACTTGTAATACTCGACCAAGAGTCAGTCCACACCACGTTGTCAATCACTCATCACACCAGAGAGCGACCATCCACTGGTCCTCGGACGCTCCGGTCCTCAATCATGGTTAAATTGAATCTTCTAAATTCAATTATAAATCTTGCATATTACTAGTTAATGTGCTTCATGGAAAATCAGTTTAGCCATTTTCTATATTAAAGGTGTTTTTCTAGACACTTCAGGGAATAATGGTTTAATTTTCAGAATTATATATCCATTAAACATGCTAGAAAAATAATTGAAATACGAGCCTAAAAGAAGTTTTCAAATTTTAGAGAGCCCATATGCCTAAAACCATGTTCCTATGTTTAAAGGCAGTTTTACTAAATTTATGTATAACTTATAACATAAGAACAATAAATACTTTTCATGAATAATATCAAATTACAGAAAAAGCAAACTTTAAATAATGTTTAGCCAAAAATCAAAATATCCGAGGTGTTAAACTACAGGTTTAGGATCGTGGTCAAAGTTTCTTGTCAAATATGCCTTACTGGGCTATTTGTTTCTGAACCCTTCATCCAAAGTGTATCGCGCGGCAAGCGGGCCAGCGAGCACGTCGCCCATGTTAGTATGCGTGTTTTTTTTTTTTTTTGTGCTGGTGATTAGCGCAAGCGCGCATGTTTTCGGGGAGAGAAATATCGACTTCTTCAGGAAGTAAGTTGATCTCCGTATGGGCTCGTATGCAACACGGATTACCGGATTAGCGAGCAAGATCTAGCTTCTGGCCGTCATAGAGACATAGCAACTAGCGAATACACGAGTAGTGCTGTGCCTGTGACGCGCGTTCCGGCGCGCGACAACATGCGGGTGTCGTCCTATCGCGTGCTGGCGAGTGACAGATTTAGGGCTGGATGCCGAGCCAGCTTGGCTTGGCTCGGCTCGGTTTGGTCTGGCTCGTTAATTTAACGAGCTAGCTCGGCTCAGCTCGTTAACAAAACGAGCAAAAACGCTGACTCGGCTCAAGCTCGTTAATAGCTCGAGCCAACTCGTTAGGCTCGCGAGCTAGATGTAAATTTCGAATGACATTAGCACCTCAATATATATGAAACACAAAATAATATAGTAACCATACATTTTTAAGTCTCCGAAATAATGTCGTAATCACATATATAATCAGCATAATATTGATTAATTGTGATTTGTGCGTTTTATTTGCACTCCTTATGCATGGTGCATTTCAGAGACTTAAAAATTTATGATTACTAAAACCTAACTGTCACTCCCCGCTCTATCCATTATCTAATCGAACGAATTTTAAATAAAATAGTTGAGTGGATGGGAAGTCGAACAGACATCAGACGGGAATTAATTAGAGATTTGGAGGAGCAAACAAGTGGATTTAAGTCCGCCTTCTTATCGACTCCTTATATTTGACTCTATGTGTTTAGCTTGATTGGCTCGCGAACAGATCGCGAGCTGGCTCGAGCTAGCTCGTTAATGAAACGAGCAAAAACAGTTGCTTGACTTGTTAAAAACTTGACCGAGCTGAGCCAAGTCAAGCCGAGCTACCATCAAGCTGAGCCAGCTCATGAGTTTTTGGCTTGGTGTCCGGCCCTAGACAGATTGGTGGCGCACGACTACGAGTCGTGGCATGGAGCAAGCTGATCGCTTGCAGGCAATCAATCATGCAAATGTCAGAAAATCGATGCTCTGGTGTTGTCCAATTGCTAGCTTAACACTTGATTCATACATGTAGTGCTAGTTAGACTCAGTACTTCTTTATCTTGATTTTGTTTGGTTGTACTTCCATACGAGAACTTCTGGTACGTATATGCGTTCATGCGTATATATGCACCTCGATTTGGTGGCCTTATGATGTTCAACAGCCGGCGGGGTTGCTGGTGGACGGCCGTATAGGCCAGCTGGCCAGGGCTGCTAGCGCTGATGAATTCGCATACTTGCGCAGATAATGATCAGGTGTATAAAATAGTATAACCATTCAGTAACCAAGTTAATTTGCTTACGGGTAAAAGTAAATAGTCAAGTTCATGGAAGCATAGCAGATTGAAACAAGAACAAATCGGTAGGATTACTTGGACAACAAATTAAATACGTCTTCTCTACTAGAGTTGGAGACCTTTGTGGCTGTGTCGGACTTCATGTTCCGTACCGTAGCAGATCAGAGAGAAAACTAATCCACTACTTGTTCTTACACAATTCATACCTTTTGGGATGCCAATTTGATCTACTCCACTTGCCAGCAGTTACCAGTAGATACGTACCGCGTAGGGCATTAAGCATGGTCGTAGACCTGCCTGCTTGATGATGATAGTGTCGATGCAGTGCAGATCTGTAGCAGGTAGGAGTAGCAGATCTATTCCGCTAACGACGTTAATGTAATCGACTTTGCTGAAGTAGTTGCTGGCGAGGATGACGACGAGATCGTCGACGTCAAGCTTGATGGCGACTTTCTCGGTGTAGTCGACAAAGAGCGGTCGTGTTGATAACGTGTTGTGAAACACGTCGTCAGTGGTTGGATCTTCTCCCTCTCACGTCTCTCACCAGTCACGACAAGCATAAGAACAAGTACAAAGTAGACAAAAGACAATATATGCGGAGCTTCTCATTATTATCTAAATATCGATGGTAATCCTCCCATATATATACTGCAAACTAAGTTTAGAGTTTTAGTAAGAGCAGACAAGTAAGTAACTGGATAAGGACTAGGACTTCTAGTCATCCTTTTTATCCATACGAAGTGCGCGGTTGTTTTATAACAAGCATAACATTCGGCATGCACAAATCACAGAATCACACAGAACATATCCTGCACGATTTCTGAGTCTATATACTGACAGCTACCTATGTGTGCGAATAAAAAAATCTTAAATTAAATAAATAATATAGGCAAATTTGTAAAGCAAAAGGCCTAGCCTACCATTTTGTTCAGGCTGAAACCAGAGACAGCAAGCAAATTCAGGTTGAAACCAGAGCAACCAAATTCAGAGCAGCAGTCTGAAAAGGAACCTATCTATATATTTTAGACACTAACTATTCTTACAATTTGAATACAAAGTTCATTTGTTTGAATACAAAGTTCATTTGTGAATTTCTCAAATATGTATGAACATTATACTATAAGATTTTAGCGTCCATATATTTATCTTTTTTTTTTGGTGCTAGCAACGGTGGTGCTAGGCTGTGGTCAACTTTCATCCCTATGCATCACTACACTGCATTGATGCAAATATCCTGAAATGACTTAGATTATCCTTAAACGTTTTAAGGAGAAAATTTTATCCGCTCTTCTGTCGTTAATCCTACTGATTCAGTGCTACTGTTTCTTCGAAAATACCAGTACGACATGCTAATACTTCCAATAAATTTTGCATACAGGATTGTGGAAGTCGAATTGATTTTGTCCAATGCAACCATATTTTACAATTAGAACTACTTTTCATTGTTGTTTACAAACTCAGATTTGGCACGACTTATTTTTTCTTAACCTTTTCTTTTTTGTAACATAACCAAATTGTCACTCTAAATACATAAGGCCCATTCCATACTTGGAGAAGCTATTATGAAGCTTCTTTGCTTCAAATATACTTGCGAGTAGTACGCTTTCTAGAGTTAGCTATTCGGTCCTAGTTTCATCAGTTTGGAGACTCCTAAATGTCACATATCTAAAAGCAGAGGAAGTATCCTGTTTGCAGTGGCATTTACAGACTCTTCCAGCATTGTCATTATTGCTATCTTTCTTACTCAACCAAATCATTTCTGTATATTGCCACCTAATTTCCGCAACAACATGAATCTACTTATAGAGGGATATATATCATATAGTATGACATCATATCACTGTCATTTGTAGCACACTCAGATCATAAACATTTATATAACATAACACAATT
Organism: Cenchrus fungigraminus; assembly: GCA_036936925.1. Lineage (NCBI taxonomy): Eukaryota > Viridiplantae > Streptophyta > Magnoliopsida > Poales > Poaceae > Cenchrus > Cenchrus fungigraminus. The sequence continues at coordinate 19,814,626 of CM072774.1, forward strand.
CAACAAGCGGATTGTCGCACTTATTACATGGAACCATACCCGGTCCAGAGGAAAGCCACACACACACATACAAATGACGAATCCATGAGCATGGGAACAGCCATATGCCCCCATAAGCTCAAAGTGTGGGCCCAAAATCAAACACACAAGTCGTGTGCACTGAAAGGACAACCACACACACACACACGAAGTGAAACCCAAACAGATATATGAGCGAGCAAGAATGAACTGAAGTCCCTTCTTGCAGGTACACACTGCTCCACGCGGAATGGACATAAGGGGGATGATGCACACGCAACGGAAACAAATAAAACATGCACAAGTAAGAGGATGGGGAATGTGTGGTAACCGTAACCTTGAAACCTTTCGTCAGCCAGCTAGCTAGCGCTGGCCCTTGTTGTTCAAGAAAGCTGGAGCTCCTTCTGCAACATCTCTCTCTTCTGTTTTTCTTTAATCATTCTTGCTTGGTTTTGTTGCTGTGGATTGTTGTAAGTTAGAACAGGTTGCCTTTTAAGCGCTGCAATTTCCTTTCTCACCAGATAAGGGACACGGCCGCCACTGTACTCAATCTCATTCAGTTTCGGAAGTTTGTCGATGCCAGATAGAGAGTTCATATTGGTGAAGGAACAAACTATCTTTTCGAGCTTTGGAGCAGATCCCTCGGTGAAGCTGATGATGTTGATGTTAGGGCACTCCACAATAAGAAGTTCAAGTGCTGGGAAGACTGCGTCTTCATTGAATGCAAGATGCTTTTCACCATAAGACTTGTCAGAGAGCACTAGGCAACGCAGATTTGGTTTCATGCCTAAGATTTCCATATCTGCTTGCTTCAGATTTGTATCACTAAGAGTCACCTTGGCAATTTTATCAGCATTGTCGAATAACTGAAGAAGAAATTTGCCACCCTTCAACTCTATCTCCTTCAATTTTGGAAGGTCCTCGACCCCAGTAATCTTTGAATTTTCATCCCTCATGAACAATGTGATCTTCTTGAGCTCAGGAGCTGCTCCCTTTTTAAAGGTGATGTTGGTTGGTTTGGACTCCTTAACACAAAAGTACTTAAGTTGTTGAAATTTTTCCTTCTCAAAGGTGAACCTGCCCTTGATAATCTCCTTAGTAGCTTCTATCTGAGGGTTTTGCTCTGGAGCTCTGATCTTGGTGTCTTTCTCAGACGCTGTGCTCCGTATATTTTGTGCATCAGCTATGCTCTCTATGTTTTGCTCCGGAGCTCTGATCTCGGTATTTTGCTCAGGAGTTGAACTCTGTATATTTTTCTCAGCAGCTACACTCTCTGTGTTTTTCTCCGGAACTCTGATCTTAATATTTTGCTCAGTAGCTATGCTCTGTACATTTTGCTCAGGAGCTATACTCTGCATATTTTGCTCACCAGCTGCACTCTTTGTGTTTTTCTCCGGAGCTCTGATCTCAGTATTTTTCTCAGGTGCTATACTCTGTATATTTTGCTCAGCAGGTACACTCTGTGTTTTTCCCAGGGGATCTACTCTGTATATTTTGCTCAGCAGCTATGACCTCTGTGTTTTGCTCAGGACCTCTGCTTTCAGTCACCTCAGGGTCTCTGCTCTGAGTATTTTGCTCAAGAGATCTACTCTCAGTGTTTTGCTCATGAGCTGCTTCATCTTGAGAAAATGAAAGTAGGAGTGGGTTCTCTTCTAACTCAAGCTCCTTCAATTGTGGAAGGTTTCCAATCCCACAAAGCGACTTTATGTTGGTGGAGGACAGGACGATCTTCTCAAGCTCGGCAGGTGTGTTATCTTGAAACTCAATGTGGGTCATGTTGTGGCCCTCAACAAGAAAGTACTTGAGATGTGGGAATTCATCCTTGTTGAAGGTGAGCTTGCTCCCTTTGTATGCAGAGGATCGGAGCCTGACACACCGTAATTTGTGAAGCAGAGCAAGGACCATCAGATCTTTCTGTTCCAATTTGGTGCCACTCAGAGTTACCTTGGTAAGTTCATCACAATCTTTGGCCAACACTTCAAGAAGTTGCTCCCCTTGTGTGCAGAATCCATTAATGCTTAGGCTCTCAAGATGCCTTCGAGATAGCGTTGGCAAATTGTTCATAGGTTTTTGTTTTGGGCTTTTGCTGCTAATACTTTTTCTTCTGGTGTTGGATCTTCTGGTGTTGGATATTGTGATTGAAAGAGACTGAAGACACTCTTTCAGGTCATCAATCGATGAAAGCAAATTATGAAGGTGCTGGTGCTCGTCTTGGATAACCACACCGAGCTTCCTCAACTGCCATAGATGTTTTATGTCTTGCAACTCACGGCCATCCGATGAAGCCTTGACATTTGACAGTACCTCCAGATTTTCCATTCTCCTGATTTTGCGAGGAATCTGGACAGGAGAGTGTGATGGCTGGCTATTCATTTTTGGATCAATGCAATCAGCCAGCAAGCGCCTCAGCTTCAGAAGCAGGAGACCTTTAGTTTTGCGAGCAGGCACCTCAGTTTGCCGGATATCCAATACCTCTAGCTCATTGAGGTTGTTGATTTCAATGGGTAGATCAGTAACCTTTGTTCCTCTTAGGCTCAGATACTTGAGAAATAATATCTTGTCACAGATGTCCTTGAGGTATTGATTAATCTTCTCACTGGCACAACCTTCCAGATCTAGCACCTTGAGCAGGGGCAACTGTGGTAAGTATTTGGGGAGGTTGCTCACAAAGCCGTTGATGCCATCAGAGGCCCGGAGCCGGAGACCACAAAAGATGGAGAAGTGGCGAGCCACGACTTCTGATAGGCGTGCGTCCAAAATGTGCTCTTTATTTGCAATCTTGGTGATATACCCATGGACTTGATGACCTACCATGCAGCTCTTGACTTTTCCCGCAACACCAATATCACAAGGCAAAAGAAGCCTCCGCTTGATGAGAGCCTCAAAGCACTGCTCGGCATGGAACACCGCAGTGCTCCAGTCCTCCTTGGTTATCAACCCTTCTGTAACCCATCGTCCTATTAAGGTCGACCGGCTGATGTTGTGGCCTTGAGGGAAGATAGCTAGGTACAGCAGGCAAGTCTTGTATTCTCTAGGCAAGTCAATGTAGGAGAAGTTGATCATCTTCTTAGCCTCACTACCAAATGTCTTTTGGGCACCCAAGTCTTGATACTCTTGATACAACTTGGTCAGTTCATCATAGCTCCTTTTGGGATTAGCATAAAGAGCATGTGCAAAGATCTTCATGCAGAATTCATGTGGATGACACATGTATAAGATTTTAAGGAGAATCTGGGGATCATAGTCCCGTTGCTGTGTGAGCTGAAGCACGATATCATGGTAGAGGCCAATTAGAGAACAGGTTATTGGCTCCTTCTGTGGATAGCAGAATTCTTTGGCCTTGTGGCTGCTCTTTGTGGATACAATCACTGCACTTCCTGGTGCACAGCCTAGCAGGTCCAAAGCATTTCTGGTCTCTTCCCACATGGAGTCATAGTCTTCATCATCTTCAGTAGTGGAAATATAGTCTTTACCATCTTGGAGGATAATCAGGGTCTTCTTATTTTCCAGATGCCCCTTAATCTTGTCCACTATCCCTTTGATAAGCATCTGATCCTCAATGTGTTCCAAAATATCATCCATCTTTTCAACAGTTACCTTGATAGTAGCATCAAGGTCACTGTTTTCCTTACCCTCCCCTGAGATCTCCTCAATTCTCTCTTCGATAGCAGCAGCAGCAGCACTATGGGTGACTTGATCGACGCTAGTGGCAGAGTTGCCTCCTAGGTCCTAGCTGCCGTGGCTTGAGAAGCAGCTCCCTTATGATTTCTAGTGTAATCTTCTGGTTCTCGATCATTAATTTGATATGGTCCTCGCCCAATGATCTTGTGGCAGCTTCTTGGGGCACCGGCTGTGGCGCTTTACTTGCTGTTAGCGCAAACACCTTCCGCAGGATATCTACATACTGGATAGAATCGAGACGAATCGGTGGGGGATCACCCTTTCCTTTTTCCATGTTATTTTTAAGCTTCCCGGCCACAGTCTCCACTGAAGACATTCGGCCACCTGCAGGGGCCAGTGTATGGACGAATAGGCTCCAAGGCTCCGGAGCCTTCTTGTCCTCGGACCATTCATTATTCCTCAGCTCAATAATCTTGCTCTTAATTTGTTCGATCTTTTCATCAAGGTCCATATTGTCAATAATATCATTGATCTCGTCAGCAACACTCTCTTTGTAGTTGTAAGCTTCAGAAAGAACCTCCTCTTCTTCCCCCAAATCCTCAGTCACTTCCTTTTTGTTGTCATGGTCATAAGCTTCAGGCTTAGCCTCCTCTTCGTGCTGCATCTGGCCAGTCACATCCTCTTTGTTGTGGTTAGCTTCAGAGAGAACCTTCTTATCCACCATGCCTTGGCATTTAAGCAGGATGTAGCAGAGAATCTCTCTCGACAGTAGTGGTTCATCCCACGAGTAGTGCACTGCCGGGAGGTTGACCCATATTTTGGCATCGAAACCTTTGGCCGCCAAATCCAAAGACTCACATGCAATGATGCTGGCATTCTCATCTGGCGTTACAATGCCAATAGATGACATCTTGGTTGTTTTGGCCTGCAACTCGAGCCAGCTGGCTAGCTTTTCGGTGCAGAACTCCTCCAGAAAGCGAGGCTCTAGAAGATGAGAGCCGACTTCCGCCGACACTGCTGCGACTTGGTCTTGAGTGTCCTTGTCGTCGCCCTTGTAATCTTGTGTGGCCACAAGCCAGGCACCGGCACCTTGAGATGATGACGGCAAAGACGATGACGCCGCCGCGGGTTCCCCCGCACCCTTCTTCGGGATCTCCACATCGTACCTTAACCGCCTCTTGCCCACGTCGCGAGCTCTCTCCTTGAGCTCGCTTAGCCGTTTGGCGGCCTGGTGCTGGGCTAACACCTTCTGCACCAACCAGTCGACCCACCAGAGGTAGCGCCACTGGCGGCCCCTGGCACGGTATACCGCGAGGTCATTACGCCGGTGGTGGAGGTCGATGAAGTTGCTGCAGTCGCGGGCGAGGTCCCGCACCTGGTTCATCCAGGTGCGGACCTGCTCGTCGTGCCCACCAGCGGGAGGCGCCGTCCTGGACAGGTGCTCCAGGAAGCTGTGCATGCTCTCCATCTCCTCCTTGATGAACTCCATGTCGCTCCCGACACGGCTAAGCAGCAAGGCCTCATTCCGGAGGAGGCCAAGCAGCGAGCTCACGGCGCCAGACGCGAGCTCAGCCATCACGGCAGCCGCTGTCGAGGTCCTGTACCCCTCACCGCCGGGCGGCTGGAGTATGTGCAGCAAATTAAGCTAGCTAACCTTAGATTAGTTTAGCTTAGCTGTAGTTGTATGTTGTTTATGAAGATTGGAGAGTGAAGGGTAGCCTAGCTAAGAGGAAACATGGCAATGCATCGGATCATGCATCCATGCAGGTGTGCTAGCTTTGTCTTCTTTCTTTTTCTTTCAACAATGGCATGCTATTTATAACAATGCTTTGGCCTAGCTTTCATTCCTGCAAGCTTCTCTCTTGCTCTTACTTTTGGATGAGGTGGCAAGCATGGTATGTATTCCCTCTTGAGCATTATATTCTATGAGTCATTCTTTAGGTGAGGCCCCTTTACTTATTTATGTATCCTTTTCTTGCTTTGCATGTCTGGTCTAGCATCTATTCTATATACGTTATCTAACAAAAGCACAATTGATGAGATGTTTTCCAACGTGATAAAAGGATAACATTATTAGATGGGAAAATATTTGAGCCAAAAATACAAGAGGCCATGCTTGCTCACTACCTACATCACAGTTCATTCTTCGTCACATACTAGTGCGAAATCAATTGCAAAGCTACAATAATTGTGATTAGGCAAAAATCCACCTGGCTGCGTCACATGGATTCTTGGCCAGCCAGCTTGCTATGTATGCCTCTATATTATCTTCATCAACCTTATAAATATAAACACGTACGTATAATTGGAAGAAACCACACACGGAAGCAAGGCACAGAGGAAAAGAAAGGGGATCGAGTAAAGCCTTCTATTTCGAAAACAGTAACGAGCACACTTGAAACAAAACAGATCATCATTGCCCAGTGAACACTCATACTCCGGTTCCTCTCCATCCTTCATTATTCTCTGATATAGTATGACACACCCCTTTTCAAGCCTTTACCGGCCACCAAAGTAATTAATTAAATGGATCGAGCCAAGCAACAAAGCATTCTCCCCAAATCCATGGACAAAAACAGCTATACTAATATGCGTATCTTTGATTTCCCTCACTTTACTAACTACATTATTTGCCCGTTCAGGACATGCCTCGCTCTTAACGGCTTTGATTCCTTTTCTCATTTATTATTTGATATAGCATGGGGCATCTCTCCTCTAATCTTTATTACCATGGAGGAAATGGTTCGAACAAATGTTTTCTGCAAATCCCTGGATAAAAACAACTTTGTTAATCCACATGTCTTTGATTCCCTCTTTTTTTATATACTCACGCTCGTTCTCTTACTTATTATTTATTCCGATATTAAGGCTGTGCAACTTAGTGACATGCACACTAATTAATTAGTGAGTGAATGAATCAATCTCATATTTTATAGTATGGCACATCGATCAATCCTCTATATTAGCATAAAGGAAATGGTTTGAGGCAAGCATTCAACTCCCTCCTCCCAAATCCATAGAGGCATGCATCTTGCTTGACATATGAACACGCATACTCATGTCAATCAAAATCCTAGGTCCACCATGCAATGTGCCTAAATGAAAATTTGATGAGATGGTGATTATGTACCAGTATAATAACTCCATTCGATCACAAATGGTCGACATTATGAATAGGGTGCCAAGAAATAACTTTCACTGTCCCTTGGTTTCAAATATTTAGTTATGACACGAAAATCGTATGCTAGATTTGACATGTGGCTTAGTCTCCGTGGAGAGTTTTGTTACGTGTTTCCAATAGTGTCACATCATCTTTAAAGATTTACGTTGATGAATGAAACCTCTCACAATTCATAGTTTTATTTTATGATTTCATATACTAGTAATAGCATTTAATTGTTTAATGGCATTGAGATCAAATATGCCATATGAATATGTAACAACTTGCAATTATACATAAATTAACTACTAGCACACTAGCCATGGCCACACGGGATCGACAAAAGATTCATCCTAGTTTCGCAGTCTAGGTAATTGTGTATATAGGGTTTCAACTCTATGACACCCAACTTCTCTCCGTCCTCGTAAATTTTATGCCATGTCACTATGTTTTACCTATGTGGCATTTTATTTGATAAATTAAAACCTCATGAAACTTGGACTGAGAAAGATATAATGTGTAAAATAATTTTATTAAGCAGAAATCAAGTACTAATTTTCTCGATTTCCACATGGTCCTTTTAGTTACAATAAATTTGTTATCTACACCATATTGGAGAGAATCAATTTAAGAGGCACTAAACTTTATGTTATATTCCTAAACAAATATCTCTCTACATGTATCATCTATGCGAAATTTTGATACATATAAGAAAACACACACAAAAAGCTTAGTTAAATGTTGGTTCCTTTGCAAATAAGTTCAAACTTTGTGTTGCACTATATATTGCAATACTAGGTGATACCCCGCGCGTTGTTGCGGGAATTTTTTAAACAAAATTTTAAGCTGAAATGTGGAAGTAGAAATACTAAAGTGATTACAAGACAACATTCATTTGTAAACAATATTGTATATGAAAGCATGTTATTTTGTTGAGAGTGAACCATTCTAAAATGGTTGATCCTACATGTATTTCAACTGCGGGAATTTTGTGGTGTGTTACTCACAAATAAATGTTATTAGCTACAGAAAATCAGTTGAAGATATAAATAGATGGTCTGGTGGATGATGACATGGCGTATAGTGGATATTGACATGGCGTATAGTGGGTTATGATGTGGAATTCTTGCATATTGAGAAATAGTTAGTGGGTTCATCTACACAGTTGTATATGATTTTAAATCTCCAGCTAAGCCTTTTAGCTACCGGGCTGTGGAAAAACCAAGACAAGCCATAGTTGGAGATAGCTGAAGCTATGGCTACTTAGCTGTTTTGTAAAATCTGGGGAAATTTTGATAAGAGATCCTATTTCTTGTACATCTCTATTACTGAGTTAACTATATGTTTGAAGAAGAAACGAAAAAGGAAAGGAAGAAAATTAAAACAGGTACATAAAGGCAGCTAGCCATGAGGTCATGTGGGATTTAAGTGTAGCTTTTGTTTCTTGAACTCTTTGTACCTCTGATATATTTTCTATTTAATATATAGTCAGTAGGAGCGCCTGCTCCTTTTGTTTCCTAAAAAACTATATGTTTGAAGAAATAGGAAATTAGTAATTCCAAACATGCTAGCAACATATATAGAAAGAGTTAAAATTCTGAATGGCCTTCCTCTCCGTCCGATTGTCCGAAGGTCACCCTTGGCGACAACTGCGTTGGGGCCGTGGGAGTTGACCGCCATTGGCATCCCTGCGCTGTTGGACGACAGCACCCTTCTTTAGAGGAGTATAGGAACAGATAGGGTAAGACAGAGCTCCGGCCGGACTTCTCGACTGCTGAGCAGTATGTTTTGGCCCTCCGGGTGCATGTTGATTTTGGCCCACAAGAGTATAACACGTCTTAGACCATTCTTAGAGTTTCATCCTTACTCCCTCCCTTCCTAATTGTAGATCGTTTTGGCTTTTCTAAGTGCATAACTTTTGCTATGTATTTAAATATAGTGTATGTCTAGATGCATAATAATGTCTATGAACCTAGAAAACCCAAAACGACCTATAATTTGAAACGGAGTGAGTATTAAATAGAGTAACACCTCTGTGTTTTTATGTAACACCCTAAAATTCCATCATTAAAATAATGTAAGCAACATGGTGTTTAGTTTTTGTTTTCTAGGAATAAATAAATTATCAAATAAATTTGGCTCTAAAATATTTAAATATCATTTGATTAATTTTAGAGGTAATAAGTGCTTGTGCATCATATTTTGAAATACATGACTTTTGCTTGTTGGTGTGAAGTTTTAAAAGTCTTTAAAATAATTTGAAAACTTTAAAAGGGTTTGAAAAGTTTTAATGTTTGAAAAGGGTTTAAAAGTGTTTAAGTTTGAAAGGTTTTGAAAAAAAAAACCCCCTCTCTCTTTCTCTCTTCCCTTTCAGCCCAGTTGGCCTCCCTCTTTCTTCTTTCAGCCGGCCCGCTCTCGCAGGCCGCCGGCCTCTTTTCCTCCCTCCGCAGCCCAACATCTCGCGCGGCCCAGCTTCCCGCTCGGCCCAAAACGGCTCGCCAGCCCAGCAGCCCCTCTCCTTTTCTTTTATCCCGGCCGCTGACATATGGGGCCCGGCTGTCAGGCCCGTCCCTCACCTCCAGCCGCTCCCCCCTCCTCTGCCTCGCAACAGCCGCGCCCGCCGGCCGTTTTCCCCGCCTTTCCCGCCCCTCCCTGCCTTCAAGCCGTCATCAAGGCGCACTTAAGCCCCGGCACCGCTCCTCCCCTCCCTCCTTCGGTTTCTCCTTCAGTTACTCCTTTCCCTCCCCTTGATTTCCTTTAAGACCGCCGGCATCACCATGGCCATCAATGGTCATTGCCCCGGCCGCCGTTTCCCTATCCCTCCTCCTCTCTTTAAAGCCAAGGCCGAGCTCTTGCCTCGCCCTTTTTCCTCCTTTCCGCATCCGCTTGAGCCCCGCACCTCCCCATCCTCGCGCACGCGCCGTCGCCGTTCGGATTCCGCCACCGGGCCATTGCCGGCCGTGCCTCGTCGCTGGTGAAGTGCCCCTGTCTCTCTCTCCCTCTCTCTTCTTCGCATACATCGCTCACTCAAGCCATCTCTGGTCCCAGGGCGCCTTCTCCCGTCACCGGCTGAGCCGTACCCGGAGCGCCGCCGTCGTCTTCAAGCTCCGGCCGTCGTTCTCGATCTTCCTCACCAACGTCCCCTCGTCGCCGGTGTGCACCTCCTCGGGTCCTCCTCGTCCTCGCTCGTCGTACGCGCTGCTCACTCGAGGATCCGGTGCCCCGGAGCCCCTTCTTCCCCGCCGACCGAGTCGCGCCCCTGCTTCCCTTCCCGGAGCGCCGCCCGAGCTCGAAGTCCGCCGTCGTCGATCCTCACCGTTGTTGCTTCTCCGCCGCCGTGTCTGCGCCCAGAGCTTCTTTGTGTGGTGAGCATCGTTCCCTCCCTATTTCCCTTGCGCCTTGAGCCGTAGCACCCCTGCTCCGCCTCGCCGAAGTAAGCCGCGCCGCCCCCTTGCGGTGCGCGCCGCCATGGCCACCCGAGCCACCTCCCAGATGCCCCAGTCAAGTTCGCCTCGTTCCTAGCTCCGCGTAGGCGCAAACCTCGTCTAAAACCGTGGCCTGTAGCTCGTAAACGAGCATCGCCGGCGAGCTTCCGGCGAAGCGCCGCCGTGCGCCGCCCGTCTCCGGCCTCTGCGCCGCCGCTCTCTCGCTTGCAGGCCACCTGGGCCGTTTGATCACACGCGGGCGGTCCAGATCTTGTCGGGGTGATACCCCTTGGCCCGGTCCACCGTGGACCCATGAGCCGAGTCCACGGCGCGGTCCACCGCCATCTCAGCCGCCGGATCTGAGATCGACGGTCCAGATCCAGCCAGAGCCCGGGTCAATTCCAGCATACCGGTCAGCGCCCGACATTTTTGTTTAAGAGCCCCTGTGTTTTTCCTTTTTCACAAGCCGGTCCTTCCACCTGATAGAATCCTTACACATAAGTCCCTGTTTTTATGGTTAAGCCCCTGATTCCTTTAGATTCCTTCACCAGAGGTCCTTTTCATTCCTTTTTGCATATAAACCCCTCTGTTTATATGTATAATTATGTTTCTAGTCCCTGGTTTCTTTCATGTAAATCCTGTAGGCCTAGTTTTTTTTGCAGAAAGGTCCCTGTATTTTGTTTTAACCATATCTTTCATGTTTTAACTCCGTTTTTAGCGTTTTATATACCGAAATGATCGTTTCAGCGAGTACAATCTTTTAAACAGCGTGTCTTTAGCATATAGGACTGTTTGGTGTACTGTTTTATTTATTGTTTGTTTGTATATGCTTGTGCGTAGACATCGTGCCAGTTTCAAGTGAGCAACCAGTTAAAGTGGATCAAGAGCAAGTGTTTGAAGAAGAAGAACCCCAGTGTTTAAGCAAGGAAGGCAAGTGGACTTCTCCCCCTGCATATTCTATTTTGTCCCACACAACTTGCATGATAACTAAAATTTACTTTTAAATGTTGTATTGCATAAATTTGATGGGAAATCACCTTTTTAAGGACATGACTAGATTTTATCCCTATTACCTTGGACAACCCTTTTAAATAAATGTTTTGGGTAGAAATGCTTAGTTGCTATACCTTGGGATGGTTCAAATGAATCCTTTGCAATATGTTGAATGTTGATCATAATAACTTTGGTGATATATATGTGTGTGCTTATGGTTAATAACAAGATCATATGGTTTAATCGGAACATGGAGAACCACCTAGGAAAACAGTGCAACCACAGTCCATATGGCTCTGGCTTAGCCAATTAATTAGGTGTGTGATCGTACTGGTGACCTTATCCGAAAGGAACACAGGGGGCTCGGGGTTGCAGGGGTATAGCCCGGTCCTCTTGGCCGCAGCCTTTGCTAAGGTGCTGTCCACTAGGGAGGGTTATGGTCCGCCCTGAGCTGTAACTGTCGTGGGTTGTTGGTGCTTTTGCATATCTTTGTAAAGGCTTCGTAGCGTCCCTATGCAATCACACCTCGGAAGTGTGGTATTGTGCCTGATCAGCACATGCGTGGTTGGGTTCAAAGTTCTTCGGAACTTTTACGCGAGCTGTGGTGAAAGTGTACAACCTCTGCAGAGTGTAAAACTGATCGATCAGCCGTGCTCACGGTCAAGAGCGGCCTGGACCCTCACATGATAATCAAACATAAAGATGGAATTAAATCGTGGTTCTTGTGGTTTTGAGATGAGATGCTTTCCTATATGCTTAAGTGGGTTGGTATAAACTTACACCTAGTAAATAGGTGCTTGCTAATAAAATTTGACCAACTTATAAAATGCTAACCGTTGTAAACCTTAGCCTATCCTTGATAGCCTTGCATCTTCCCCCACTTGCTGAGCTCCAACCATAAGTGTGCTCACCCTTGCTTACCCGCTGTTCAGAGGAGAACAATGGAGAAGAGTACTTCAGCGACTACGATGAGTTCTGAGGCTTGCGTGCCCCAGTCATGTGCCTGTGGAAGCTGAAGACGGAGTTGCTTCGTCTAGTTATCGTTTGTTCGTTGTAAAGACCTTCGAGTCTAACGTCTGAGTGTAATAAAGAGATAATGTAATGGTTTAACTCTTGTACGTTTTTATTGCTGTTTATTGATATTTCACTCATGACGTCTATCATATGTGTGTAAACTTGATCCTGACGCACATATGAGATGCATTTGATTTTCTTCGGAAAATCAGGTGTGACATTTTATGATGTGCCAAGAATGACCGAGGAGGGAGAGAGATATGAGTTTCGTCACTATGAAACCCTATATACACCATTTCTAATATGACTTGTGTCTTGCATGTAACATTGGGAACAACAAACAAGACCTTAGCACCCGAAACAACTATGAACTAAGTGTCATTCTTGGAAACATAAATATGAAAGGACCATTGAGAATAGCCATAGCATCCCTAAATTGGGGTTAGCAGATTTAATATCCTGCCAATCGCGGCTATTAGCGCCAACGATCATACAGCGGCAAAAGTTATATATCCTGCTAGTGGCAATGCTGGAGCTATCTCCAGCCGCTATAGCTGGAGATTTAAAACATTGACTATATTAATTACAGTTTACGGTACAAGGTGCCGGTTATTTTAAATACAATGTTAAATTTCGCAGAGCATTATCAACGCCAAAAATTTGCAGAGTATCATTATTAGTCCAAAAGAAAAATATTATTTTTGGCATTTTAGTCATAAGCCATGTAAAGCGATCACTAGTAGAGAAAAGATCTTTGGTACGCCCCTTTAGTCCCGGTTGAATTTTGGAGCCGGGACTAAAGGGTTTTCGTCGACGTGGCCTGGAATGGTTTTCGTCCCGGTTGAATATTAGGTTAAATTTATTTTGTTAAGTGTGCAATGATTTGTTTCAATACCGGTTGTAACACACGCATGCATATTTGCTAGCATGGACAAAAAAAAATAGGAAGATAGATGCAGATATCTATATATAACTATGTGTGCTTACCCGTATATGAATGCACGCATGCACCAGGATTAGGATTTTTAATAATTTTTTGGTACTGGCAAAAACATGAAATTTGAACTAAAAAGTGAATCATTTGAAGAAGAAAATAAAATTTCAGGCAACCATTGATTTCGATCACCATCAAAAAGATCAAATATCATGAAATTTTGATCAAAATTTTGAACCCTATGAATGAATATCCTCTGGCCACGAACTTGTCAGCGTGTGTCATCCCGGTTCCTAAACTTATAAAACTAGGAATCTGGGTCCTTAAACTTGGCCAAGGTGTGTCACCGCGATGCCTAAAGTTACAAAACTAGGAATTCGGGTCCTCCAACCTGCCATAGAGTGTCATCCTAGTCCATGCAACAATTAAAAGTGGTTTCGAACCATGTTTGTAGTTCAAGAACAAATCCAACAAATATTGGATATAGTTCTTAAACCATAAAAATCTCTAAGCCTCCCAAAATTCTTCAAAAATTCCAAAATGATACTACAGAAACATCGGAGTAAGGGGAGCCTAAATAAAATAATTGGAGCTCATGAAAATATCTTGTGAAATATATTTTCCCATTCCTCAACAGTGAAATATAATTTTAGAACCTTCCAAAAATATTTTCATGAGCTCCAATTATTTTTTTAGTCTCACAGTGATCCAATGTATATCTAATATCTTTTTTGATTTTTTGGAGGCTTAGAGATATTTTTATGGTTTAAAAATCAAATCTAGTGTTTGTTGAAATTTTCCCAACGAAGAAATATGGCATGGCTGAAAACCACTTTTAATTGTTGCATGGACCGAAATGACACACTATAACAAGTTTGAGGACCCAGATTTTTTATTTATAAGTTTAGAGATCAGGATGATACACCTAGACAAGTTTGAGGATCAACCATATATTTTACTCTTAACAAAATCACAACATGAAGAGCTTGTTTGGCAGGGCTGTGGTTGTGGCTTATGCGGCTCCTGTTACGGCTGCTCTATTGAAGCAACTTCTTTGATGGAGTCGAAACTGTTTTGAAAAGTGTTTGACAAAACATTCTTCTTAATGGCAATATGAGTAATTTTATCGTCAATTCACACTTTGAGAGGAGGAGAAGCTGAAGAAAGTCAACTTTTTTGGCTTCTCCTCTTTCGTGTAAGTCATTTTCTGGCTTATCTGATTTTCTAAATTTGGTTGTGAAATCATTTTAAAGTTACACCTTTAACAAGACTTCGTAAAAAATCTGTGGAAAAGGTACTTGCTCTCACTGTCATCGAGTCCTTGCTCTCACTGTCATCTCCGGTCAGCGTTCGGACGGCACTGCCTGCTCATAGTTTACTATTGTCACTGCACACTCCAAACAGGAACGGGATACACCTGTGCAAAGAGATGACATGTAAATTGTCACTTTTTTGGAACAGTGTAAATTATCATTAGGGGAGTGACCTTTATGCGTATTGGCATCTTGGGTGCAACTTAAAAGCCCCAATTGGACACGTGTACCTTTTTCTCTAGGGAGGTTATGAACTCTATACAGATCAATGCTTAAAACCGATACAAACAGGAAACAGCTGCAGACAAAATTCGAAAAAGCGAAAACTCTGAGAAGTTGAACAAGGGAGACAGGAGTGGCATAGGATTTATATGTCCTAGATAAAAAAAACATACCAACAAAACTAATGTGAACTAAATAGTCCTTTTCATGAAAATATATCTTCAACATCAATAGTAGAAATTAGAGAATACAAGTTTGTGCTGTGTCAGATTGGGAGATGGCTCTATGTGATATAATAATTGTGCCCGGTCCCGTTCTACACCGCAATGGCCCATGGGCTGAAGCCCAAATGAAATTATATAGGCTTTGTTCTGAAAAAATATACATGACGACAACAACAACAATTGTACCTTTTTTATTGTAGCTGCCAATATACATAGCATATATCGTACTAACTTTTTGCGGTCCTTCTCCTATCATGAAAAATGCTAATGTTGTTAAGTAGATTTATGATCTTTTCAATTATACACTTTGTAGGCCAGATAATCTTGTGTATTCGTGCTCACAACACATTTGACAAGATAGAATTGTAGTGCATGCTGACTGAAAATGATGCTTGGCCTACAATTTGAGATGTTATCGCTCTCCTCACGAGCGCAAAAGGTGCATATCCTCATTAGTCCATGTCCCAGTGCCTGAGAAGAACAAAATTAACTTAAATGTGAGGAAAATAAACTAGCATGAGCAGAAGCACCACAAAACTAAAACCACATTAAAATTTGCCTCCTCATTAATCAATGATGTAGGAAATTACTTTGTGAGCATAGGGGCAGGTGCCCACCCGCACTCTCAGCCATCGGATCGGCATCGCAGGGCTGAGATTGAGCCACATCATCTCAGTCTAGAAGTGACATGGCTCAATCTCAGCCCTGCGATGTCGATCCGATGGCTAAGAGTACACCACGTCATAGGGTGGGCACCTGCCCCTATGCTCATAAAATCCACTCTCATGATGTAAAGGAAATCAACTTATTTGGATGCTCATGACTTGTACGCTTGTTGTTGCTAATAAAAAAATAGAAAAACTAAAGTGAAGGTAGTAATTCGGAGTACATGAGACGCAAATGATCTTGGGAGCACTAGTGAATGATCATACCTCGCATCATCTCCTGTTGCCGTCAAATTGAACATTCACACATTATCGCCATGTGTAGACAGCAAATTCTTTATTATTGCGTTTATGCTGTTCGTGAAGCTGTGGTAGCCACTGTAAGGAAGTATATTTCATGTCCTCTGTTAGCCACAGATGGTGCAAATTGTCCATGTTGTCAACGGATTTTAAATTCGGACATTTCTGTAGGCGCAGCACGCTTACAAGAGGAAGGTTGGATATAGTCTCCAGGTTGCCACATGTTGCCAGTACAAGGGTGCCAGAAAGGTAGGGGAAGTTCCCTAACCCATTCAAGCTGCTGGCCCATCTTAACTGGAGCACTTTTAAACTGGTAGCCTGTGCGAGGTGTTGCGGGAGAGATCTTATCTTAGGGCAATTGACAAGATGCAGTTCCTTCAGACGTGGTAGTAGCTGCAGTTCCATCTCTTTGTTTCCTGGAGTACCCTCATGCTGGATCTCATCCTCCTTAACAAAGGACCACTTCGCCCAGCTGGTCATATCTCTCATCACGAGCGATTCAAGCATAGGGAATGCTATTGTCTGTGATGAACTGGGATTACCCACCCCACGACCAATAAACTCTAATCCGATCTTTGTAACTGCTGTCGCTCCCACAATTCTGAGGTATTTCAAGTTAGGTAGCTGCCCGACCGGTGGTAGCTTCTCACATGATATGCAATTAGCAAGTGTCAAGTGATTTAGTGACGGCAAATGGGTACCTAACCAGTTGGGATAACACCGGCCAAAGTATCTGTCAATAGCTAGATCTTCCAAGTTTTTCGGAGGAATTAACTGCTCAAAGATTTTCTCAATGTTTGTAACATCTTCTTCTGGGTCTGGTTTGTCTGTAGCTTCATCTGTGCAGCGTAGTACAACAAATTTGAGATGTTCTTTGTCTTCGAGAAATGAACTTTTACCACATGAGAGTGCTTTACCCAATTTGACCACATCAAGGCGCCGCAACTGAACAAGTGAAGCCAACTCTTCCAATTTCCACCCGTCTTGCAATCTAGTATTATCACGGCCAGCGCCTATCGGAAACCCTTCCAAATCACTAAGAAATTCCAAATTGCCTATGCCTTCTGGCACCTCATCTATTCGTGTACCACCCAGACCAAGGCGCCTCAAATTACATAACTTCGTAATTGCAGAAGGAAGACTATGCAAAAAATCACACCTCTGCAGGTTTAATACTTCTAGGTCTCTTAGAGAACCAATTGACTCTGGAATGCAAGATACATCAGTACCGTCTAGGTCTAGTAAACGGAGATGGACCAAATTTCCAATGTATTCTGTAAGGTTCCCGACACGTAACCCAGTCAAATCCAGAACTTTAACATGGTGAAACTGTTGAAAAATTGCACTTTCAATTGATGTTGAGTCCTCACCATTAAAAATCAATGTCCTTACTCCTTTAAGGCCTGTACCCATTGCAGGAAAATGTATCACATTCTTCCCTGAAACAACTGAAATATATCTTAGTTTGGACAAAGTATTAGAATTCAAGGATTCGGGATCTCCAGAAAAGAACTCTTCACTTGATAAACGTAGAGCAATGTGTCTTAAATGCTCGTGCACTTTGCACCATTCATGGCCAAAATGTACGGCCTCTGGTTCTAGGAGATTTCTATAAATCAACTCATAGTAGTATTCTTCTGCGGAATCTTCTAGTAGTTGATTTTCTTTGTCTTTTACAAAACCTTCAGCTACCCAGAATCGGACAAGATCATCACGATTAATAGTCCACTTTTCTGGAAAAAGGGAGCAATAAAGGAAACATTTTTTCAAATGTGGTTGTAGATCCTCATAGCTCAAATAAAAAGCACCATGTATCTCAGTATCACTTGTAGACCAAGCACTGTTTCTCAGGATCTTTTTCCATTGTTCCTTGGTTTTATCCTTTGTTGCTAGGACACCAGCTACAGCCTTGATTGCAAGAGGGAGGCCATCACACTTATCAACAATCTGCATCCCTATTTCCTTCAGATTTTTAACTTCTTCTTCATTTATGTGCATACTCTTCCAAAATAACTGCCATCCATCTTCTCTTTTCATTAATTTAACTTGACGCACATTTTGTACCCCAGCAATTGCTTGTGCAACTTCAATGTCTTGGGTAGTTACTAAAATTATTGCTGTAGCTGCAGCATCTAATGGAGTTTGTAGCAGATCAGTCCAGACTTGACAGGTCCACACGTTATCCAACACCAGAAATAAACTCTTGCCTTTAACAGCTTCTGATAGCTTACTCCTGAGCTCTTCTGTCTTTAATTCTTTCTCCTGAGGCACTCCAATATTTTTAAGAACTTCTTTTAGTAGTGTACTGTCAGAGTATTCACGAGAAACACAAATCCATGCTTGTTTGCTGAAGATCTCTCTCACCTTTGGATGATTGTATACTTTTTGCGCCAGTGTTGTCTTGCCAACTCCTCCCTTTCCAACAATTGCATGCTTGTGAACATTCTTCCCCTTCTGTTCAACCACCCGATCTGCTAATTCTCCGCTCGCATCTATGATCTCATTTCCTTCAATGTTGGGTTCAAATAGGTGTGAGATATTTCGAGTCCATGGTGAAGCTTTGACAATGGGCTCTGTATCGGCAAGTGTCTTAACTCTCTGCTGCAGCTCTGAGATCTTTATTTTAGTAGGTCGGTTTCTAATTTTAGCATTACTCTTAGGACGTTTCTGAACAGTATGAAGAAAAGAGAGAAACTGAGCTGGAATACATGCAATTAGGCTTTTTGGCGAAGGTGATGACGATGATGCATGACTTTCTTGTGCACCTTCAGATCTGACAGAGTCAATTATGGCATCAGCTTCGGACATAACATCCTTTACGTTACTAAGCCAAATGACGGTGCTGTATACTTCTATTCTCATTCCAGCAACAAGAAACTTGTGTATCTGCTGTATTTTTTGCAGTACTTCTGTAAGCTCATTATACAATCCCAGATGGGCTCCAGCCTGAATAATTTGTTGTACCTGTTTTATGCAAGATTTAACAAAAGAATCTGGTATGGCTGCCACTGAACAAACTTCCCGTTGACCTAAGAAGGAAAAAACTTATGAGGATTTATACTTGAATATTCAGCTGGTTTCCAGTGAAAACCAGCAAGGGTACACAGCCATGAAATAGTCAATCTGTACTGATCAGAAAACTAGAAGGAAAAATTCTCAATATATAATAAAACTAAAAGAAAAATAAAATACATTTTAAAAAGAAAGTGTACTTGCTACTTGTATGCTACCAGTTCCAAAAAACTATAAAAAAGAAAAATGGTCTCATATTAGATGCAACAGGTTCTTTGGGACCTTTTGAAATTGTGGCATCGCTAGCTGCCTCAAGTTAAAATCCACCTTACGTACATAATTGCACTTAAGTGGCTCCATCTTTTTAAATTTAGAGGTTGATGCCCCCCTCAAAAGAAGTATATGCAAAATCTTAAATGCCATCTCAAAATGGTACTCCCTCCATCCCAAAATAAGTGTTTGTTTGGGAAATTTCGAACACATTAGTAAATGTGAAAAATGTCTATGTTTGCCCCTAATAACTAATACTAATTGTAATTGAAACTCATGTTGTTTGTTGGGTTTCTTTATACTAAATAAATGTACGTGTATTGGAAACAGAGAAATAGCATTTGATTGGATCAATACACTTTTCCATATGCTCTTTTTGTTACAATGAGTGTTGCTTTAATTAGACAAGGTTAATAGGATCTAAAAAACACTCTTTGTGAAGGCTAAAAAAATACTTATTTGAGGACAGAAAAAGTACACAATAACATACAATTCAAAATATAGAAATGCCCCCCACTAGATAAGTGGCAATGATACCATTAGATTCTTCATTATTAAAAGTACTTACATGTCATCCAATTTTATTTATTGGTTATTATAAGAGTAATGAGTCAATATATTTATAGGAACTCATGCCTATATCCCAAGATCTAGTCAATTTAAATTTAGAAAACATTGTTGAAATCTCTGGCACACACATTATTCTCAATAATAGCAATAAGTACTAAGGATTTTTAGTGATTTTTTAATGATAAACAATTCCCATGTGACATGTGTTAAGTATATCAAGGCAGGCCCATCTATATTGAGGGCCCATATGACCCATGAGGTCTCTATATAACCATCTCCCCTACTCCTAGAGGGCACAGAGGGCTGCTCGTGCTCCTCGTGGTCGTGGTACAGCACCTACTCCTAGAGGTTATGTGTCTGTTGCTGCTGCCTCACCTGTCAGTGCTTCATCATCTTGGGTGCTTGACTCAGGGGCCTCCTTTCATGTGACATCTGATTGGTCCCAGCTTGTTGGTTGCAAGTCAGTCAATGATGGTGCCTCTATTCAGACTGCAGATGGTACATCCTGTTCTATCACTCATGAGGGTTCTCTTTCTACTTCTCACTTTTCTGTGCCTGATGTCTCCTTTGTACCTAAATTGTCTATGAACCTTCTCTCAGTTGGCCAAGTAACAGATAACAATTGTTTTATTGGATTTGATGACTCATCTTGTTTTATTCAAGATCATCAATCCGGGACTGTACTTGGGACTGGCCATCGTCATAAAGGTTCACCTAGCCTCTATGTTCTCGACACTTTGCATCTCCCTCCCTCTTCCGCGCGTGTGTCATCCGCTGCATGTTCATCCACTTCGTCCTTCGCCAAGTGCCATCATCGTCTTAGTCATCTTTGTGGATCTCATTTGTCTACATTAGTCAATAAAGGTTGTTTAGCCCATACATCTGTTGAGTCTAGTTTTCATTGTAAGGGTTGTAACCTTGGCAAACAAATACAACTTCCATATTCCTGTGCTTCCCATTCTACTAGACCTTTTGATCTTATTCAAATGTATGGGGTCCTGCACCTTTTGCTACAAAGGGTGGTCACAAATATTATGTCATTTTTATTGATGATTATTCTCGATATACATGGATTTATTTCATGAAACACCTCTCACAGTTGTGTTCCATATATCAGTCTTTTACTCGCATGATTCACACACAATTCTCTACACCTATTAAAAGTTTTTCGCTCTGACTCTGGTAGTGAGTATTTGTCTAATGTTTTTCGGCAATTTTTATCCTCTGAAGGTACTCTTGCTCAGCTCACTTGTCGTGGTGCTCATGCACAAAATGGCATTGTTGAACGTAAACATCACTATCTTATAGAGACAACTCGCACACTTCTGATTTCCTCTTTTGTTCCCACTCATTTTTGGGGTGGAGCCATCTCCACTGCAGTATACCTTATTAACTGACAACGCTCATCCAAACTGTCTAACAAATGTCCTGGTGAGGTACTTTTTGGTACCCCTCCCAGCTATGACCATCTTCGAGTTTTTGGTTGTACATGCTATGTTCTGCTTGCCCCTCGTGAGCGAACGAAGTTGACGGCACAATCTGTTGAGCGTGTTTTTCTGGGATATAGTCCTGAGAATAAAGGTTATCACTACTATGATCCTTCATCTTGCCACATACACATCTCTTGTGATGTGACTTTTGTTGAGGACCGTCCTTTCTTTTATAACCCCTCTACATAGCCCACATATTCTCCCACAGAGTCTACATCCTTCATGTGTCTTCCTCCTGTTTCATCCACAAGTGATGTCACTTCACCTTCCGACTCCATTCGTGACCCTTATATTTTCATCACGCCTCCTATCCATGAGCCATCAACACCTCCACCATCTTCACCTGTGCCACCTCCACATCCACATCCACCTCCACCACCTCCACCACAATCTTTTTCAAAACCACCTATCACACGACATTTCAGTCGCCATCCTGAAACTCCCACTGGATTTCCTTCTAGTTCTCCGACCTCGGCCAGTCCTAATGCGCCCGCTCTTGATAATTTTGATAATAATATTGATGCGTCACATGTTGTTTCTGATGAGTTACAGGCTGGTTCATGATATAATCTACGTGATTGTAGTACTATTCATCCTGCAGACAAGTATGGCTTTCCCCGTGTGAGTGCTGTTGTTGATGCGCCATCCACATATCAGGAAGCATCTAGTCTTCCAGAATGGCAGCTTGCTATGTCTGAGGAACTTGCAGCACTTGATCGTACATGCACTTGGGATATTGTTCCATTACCATCACATGCAGTTCCTATTAATTGCAAGTGGGTATTCAAAATTAAATTTAGATCAGATGGTTTAAATGAGAGATATAAAGCTCATCTTATGGATAGAGGTTTTCAGCAAACTCAGGGACGAGATTATGATGAGACATTTGCTCCGGTTGCTCACATGACCATTGTTCGCACTTTGATTGTAGTTGCTTCCACAAACTCTTGGACCATTTCTCAGATGGATGTCAAAAATGCTTTTCTTCATGGTGATTTGCATGAGGAAGTTTATATGCAGCCACCTCCTAGTGTTGATGTTCCTTTAGGACATGTTTGTCGTCTTCGCTGTGCTTTATATGGCCTTAAGCAAGCTCCTCGTGCCTAGTTTGAGCGTTTTGTCTCTGTGATAAAAGCTGCTAGTTTTTCACCTAGTGAGCATGATCTTGCTTTATTTATTCATACCTCTCCACGTGGACGTACTTTGCTTCTCTTGTATGTTGATGATATGTTGATTACAGGAGATGATATGGAACACAAATCCCATGTGAAACAACAACTTGGTGAGAAGTTTCAGGTGTCTGATTTGGGTCCTCTTAGTTATTTCTTAGGACTTGAGGTGTTGCACTCTCCAAAGGGATATTATATTTCTCAGTCCAAATACATACAAGATTTGATTGCTCGCTCCGGAATTACTGATCATAGAACGGCTGCAATGCGTATGGACCTTCACTTGCAGCTTCGTCCTACAAATGGCATACTTCTTATGGATTCGTCTTGTTATTGACACATTGTGGGCAGCCTTGATCATTTTGGACACCTACTTCGTGTGCTGAGGTACTTAAGAGGGACATCTTCTCAGTGTTTATTCTATGCTCGTAACAGTCCGCTTCAGCTTGATGCCTACTCAGACTCCACTTGGGCAAGTGATCCAACAGACCGTCACTCTGTCACAGGTTATTGTATCCTACTTGGCTCTTCTCCTCTGGTGTGGAAATCCAAGAAGCAGGCAGTTGTATCTCGGTCCAATACAAAGGCAGAACTTCGAGCTCTTGCTACCACCACTGCAGAGATTGTGTGGCTTCGTTGGCTGTTGACAGACTTTGGTATTTCTTGTGATGTCCCCATACCTCTTCTTTGTGACAACACCGGCGCCATACAAATTGCAAATGATCATGTGAAGCATGAGCTTACAAAGCATATTGGTGTTGATGCATCCTTTACCCGGCATCATTGTCATCAGAAAACAATTGCTCTTCATTATGTGCCCTTAGAGCTGCAAGTGGCAGATTTCTTCACTAAGGCACAAACTCGAGAACAACATCGGCTTCACTTGCTCAAACTCAATGTTTCAGCTCCTCCACTTCCACCTTGAGTTTGAAGGGGGGTGTTAAGTATATCAAGGCAGGCCCATCTATATTGAGCGCCCATATGACTCATGAGGTCTCTATATAACCATCTCCCCTAGTGGGATGGAGTATACTCTGAAATTCTGAAGGTTAGTAACAACATGAACAAACATATTCTTCTCAAAGAAAAGTTCCACTGGATTGCACAATAAAGGAACAAATAGACTATCACAATTCATGCCTATCGAAAATAATAGTATATCGAATGCACAAAAATCAAAAACAATAGTTACCCATGATTAGATAGGTAGTGAGGAAAACATTATTTCAGTCCTAGGCTATCTGCTACAGCAGAATATTCTCTACACAGAGTTCTAATAGGTAGATCGACTTTATTTGGTGTTTTAGGTCAAGGTCAACAATCTGAATCTGTGTTATGTTGTGCAAGGGTTAGAGTATGAATTGAAAAAAATAGTAGGTTCAGTTTTGGTTAATGTGAATCATTTAGGAATGATTTAAGAGGTGCCACTGTTATAAGATACTTATATATTGTAAGATGAGTTCTTGAAGATGTATTCCTAACTACTACCCACCACCCAAAGATGCTTAATTAGCAACTATTATGTAGTAGAATGCTAAGACAATCTAGAAATCTATAAATAGTTGAGGCCAATAATTGTAACACCCTGCTAAAAAATTTACTTATGGCTCGGCTCCTCATGTGGAATTAATGGGCCCGCATACCCACAGCGCCTCTATTACACTTCCATCCGCGCTTCATGTACATGGGTTAACCTAGATTCGCTGTGTTTGGAACAACAAGGATTATAAGTTAGCCTCACCTCCCTAAACTTTGAAGGGAGTACTAGACCAACCAACTTCAACCACAATTGGGCCACATGAACCAAACAACTTCAACTACTATAATATATTGGGGTAGGATATTACATTGGTGGAGATGCGAGGAAATAAGAGTGGTGTTTTATGTCCAGTATAGAAAATCCATGATTTGTGATTACAATCTTTTGCTTGTTTAAGTGGATTACATATTGGAGAAAAACACTTTTATATGTTGGAAAGCAAGAAAGGATTCAAGTTTGACCAGGAGTGAAAGATAGGCAAAATGTTGACTTTTGAATGGTTGTTGGGATGAATGATCAGAGACCATGAGTGTGTAGATCCCATCAAAGGCATTGCATTTGATATCTCATATGTGATATTTGGATTTAAGATCGTGACGTGTTATGGGAACAAAATTTGGATGGATGAGGTGGATCAAAGAAGAATTAGATGAACCTATTCTATCGTGACTTACCACCCTCCCTCTCCCACACCACCTCCTCCCTAGTGCTGCACCCTCCCTCTCTCCCTCACATCTATCTATTTCCATACAAAGGGAAGGGTGTCTTTCCTCCACCGATGGTCATGCACCAAAGATCAAAGGGAGATATAGGGGAATGGAAACAAAAAAGAGAGAGAGAAAACAGACTTTGGAGGATAAGAGAATCAAGAAGAGGTGTGCATTCAGTATCCTGCTTATCGATGGATTGTTATTGTTCAAGGGGATACCCTAAGTGAGAACCGATGGACTTCCCTCCCTATTTGGACGAGACTTATGGCTTGCAATTTTTATTTCTGTTGGATTAGTGGAGGGATTAGAGATGGATCTCGTGATTAGTCTATGTTAGTGGGCAGATTCAGCGGTTTCTGTTCCTCTTCGAATATGGTCTTGTTACAGCTTGACTTAATTTTTCTGCCTTTAGAAATTTTTGTAAAGGACTTAGAGGGCCGGGCTTTCATTCCACAAAATCCTAGTTCATAATTTTTTTGGCAATATGGTTTAAGAGATATTGCTTTTCAAAGATGGCTGTCTTATTCTGATGAGTTTACAAACAGTAATAGATCTATTTAGTTTAAAGGCACCTTAGGGGCCTAATCAGTGCTCCAAATGAATACTAGAGTTGTAGAGTTTTAGTCAAGATTTCCATATTGGTATGGAACATAATTTTAGGTTGGCTACAACTGCAGACATATAATTCTAAATTGGACTGTTAGTTTTGTGTTATCAGATTCAGCCGTCGACGTTTCTAAAACGATTAGTTAATCCTATTGATTTTTACTGAAAGTGCTATACAAAAGACGTTATGGAGAGTATAATTGTGCATTCTCTAGTAAGGTTTCATAGTTTTTGGCTGAGGGGTCCAGATTTTACCATCGACTGTCAGAACTCAATACAGATTCTATAGTCTGAATTGAACTGAAGATTAGGAAATTTTAGTTTGTGAATAAAAATAGTTTAACCAGTGAAAGTCGTAGTCCTTTCTCTATAGTTTCTAAAATTATATTTACCTACTCTAATTGCTTTTCTAGATTAAAAAAATCAAAAAGAGAAGCATTGTTGCCCTTGTGGTACGATTGTGTTTTTGTTAATTTTGTCTCTCTTGTTTGAAGGTTCCTGCTGTAGGACAAATATGCCTACTATTTGTCTATGTTTCTCTGAGTTGTATGTACTGAGTTCATGATGCTAAACAGGTGGTATTGGTCCGAATCTTGCTTAGCATCATTTGCATAATCACTTTGAGGCAAGTAAACAAGCATGTGGTGGTTTTGTTATAGCTTTGATTTGTTGTTTATCCTATCTACACCTTAAAATTCAGAATCTCAACCACACCAATGTTATTTAATTAACTAAAGATTTACTTGTTCTTTTAAACATGTTCATAAATATTTAGCTTGTGGCTATGTCTGTCATCATGAGGAATGTGGATCGTTTAATGTTTGCGGATAACATGGCATAAGTGGTGTGTACTCTTGCATTTCCAACATGTTACTACATCATGTGCATTCCATGGCCTCCTAGCCATTCACCCTAATCCCCCCATTCCCCACTCCACCCACCGCCACCACACCCGACCACCCACCCCCATCCTCGCACCACCTTCCACCGCCGCAGTTCCTACCCACTGGCCGGCTGTAGCCCCACTGCATGCCGACACATGGCTGGACGCCCCACGGCCGCACCGACCAACTCGCTAGAGAAAATAGTAGAAAGGTAGCGGTGGTGATGTTGGTAAGGTGGTGGAAACCAGTAAGGTGGCCACAACAGCATTGGAAAGGTGGCGGTCGGCACCTGCTGAGGTGTGTGCAGGCGCCGACGTGGTGGTGAGTGTAGGAGGAATAGATTGTGTCTAATGGATTTGTTGTATTGCAGTGAGACCTCACTCGGTATATATGAGAGTACAAGACTTGGGACGCAACACAAGGCTCCCCCGGATACATATGGCAATCTATGACATGTATATCTGCAACTAACAAATATACTCTAACATCCCCCCCCCACAATCATAGCGGGAGCATCGCAGACGGTGAGACTAGAGAAGAAGCTGAAAGCAAGAGCCGATGGACAGACATCCCCCATACTAGGAATGTCGATGCAGACACTGTGACTGGAGCAAAAACCGGTGAGTAACTCATGCGATGGTAGCCCTTTTGCAGATGTCAATGAAGCCGAGCATGAGGATGAATGGACGTGGTTGAGGATGTTGTGCGTAGGGTAGACGTGGTCAACGAGGAGCTGTCGAGGTTGCCAAAGACGAGGTAGCTGAACGTGAAACCTTGGCACACGAGGAGGCGCCATGATGAAGGTGTAATGGAGAAGATGCCAAAGACAATGGTTGTGATGCATCGAGGCAGTTGAAGAGGGGTCAATGTTGAAGTTGATGTAGCCTGGAGCCGACAAGCGAGACATTCCTAGGTTTGCCAAACTCGGAAACACATCGGGGACGATGTCACACACTGGTGTTGCCAATACCAGGTGTGCAAGGGAGCGTGCACCACAAGGTGTTGTCGTTAGATGGACAAGGAGATAAGACCCCCACAACGGTCGCAAGCACAGAATGGCGGGGTAGAAGAAGATGTCGATCCAGCTCGCAGTTGTTGGAGTAGACGAAGATGTGGAGATAAGATGACAATGCTGTTGATGAGGTGGTTCCGGACAAAGCAAAGAGGTGACCTCTGATGATGTGGCAGCGATGCTCAAAGGAGATGGTAAAGAACTCGAACAACTTGGTAAAGACCATATGTGCAAGGCACGCACTGATGTAGTTGTAGACGATGTCTAGGATGTAGTCGACGGTAGTGTGGATGCAGCAATGACAGAGACCACAGGTGGCACTACTACTGCCCGAAGAGGCAAAGCGGTGGCAGCCCTCCATACTTGGAGAGGAGGCACACGGTACGAGGACAAACATCACGAGAGCCGGTAGATCTTGCACGTCGGCTGAGCAGATCGAGTATGCGTAAGGCGAGATGATGATGGGCTAAGTCAGCAAAGGCATCATGATCAGTGGAGGTGACCATAGGTGGGCGGCACAGATGGGCATTCCCTAGGGCACCATCCATGATGCCATGTCGCACATGCGTAGACGAGAAGAGGCTGGTGAAGTAAATGCCAACGTCGATGTAGAGATGTGAGGTCGACAGGCGATGGGCGACCCAATCCTGATCTCTAATCATGTGAAGAAAAGGTACAACAACAACATCTTGTGTGGAACCTCCGAGTGCACATAGCAAACAACCCTCACACGTGAGGTGCCTTATCCCCCAAACAGCTCGCTCGTTTGTTCATTCCCCTACCCCGTGGTCAACAATGGCAGACAAAAACAAAGAAACAAAGAGATAGGATAGGTGCAATCGGAGCACCGATGAAGGGGCGATAATGGAGTGCCTGTCCGTCGGTAGAGGAGCCCGACAGGGTGGAGGTTAGAGAGTCTTAGTGGATCCCGTCGGGAGTGGAGATGGGCGGGGTGAAGCTGGTCCACCGGCCGTGGAGGAACCTGGCATGCTTGGCGGGGATCGAGGAGCCAGCCCACTGGCGGGCATTCCCTCCAGGAGAGGAGCAGCATGCAGGGGTGGTCGTGTGCGAGCGGCACGGAGTGGGCCCGCCAGCGGGAGTGGTTAGCCTGGAGTTCACCACCAATAGAATAGCCAACCCTACCCTATCACATCCTATTGGTGGCGGATCCTGCCAAGAAAGGAGAATGAGGGAGGCCAAGGCCAGCTCGCAAACAACGGCACCCGGTGAGTTCCTCACAATCTATTGTTGCTTGACGATGATGGCGGTAGATCGTGATGGATCGGCTGCGAGACCTTTGAGGGTGCTGCCTCCGGCGGAGCATGGGCAACCTCCTCGGAGGCGCACTAGAAGGCCATCAAGGGGGTACTGGAGGCACACCACGGTGGATGACCTGCTGCGCAAAGAAGATAGAGGCGCATCAAGCAGTGGAAGATTAGCCTATGATATGAAACCCTAATCTCGTGATACCATGTAGGAGTAATAGATTGTGTCTAATGGATTGGTTGTATTGCCTTGAGGCCTCCCCCCTTATATATGAAAATAAAATACTTGGGAGGCAAGGCTCCCCGAGATACATATGTATGGCAGTCTACGATATGTATATCTACAACTACTAAATATACTCTAACATTGAGGCAGCCCCAGCTCGGCCACACGAGGCTCGGCCTCTGGCGGCACGGGCCCAGCCCACACCCCGGATCAGGACAGGCAGCAACTGGCAACCCCAGCCTCACTCCTCTCCACAACGCCTATTTGTTGTGGATTTGTGCGGCTGATTTTTGTGTTTTTGGTGCCTTTTTAGGCGCCTTGTGGTCTGTTTAGACCTTTGTATTGCTTCTACCTTAATGAAATGACGCGCAGTTCTCCTGCGCTGTTCGAGAAAAAAATGTTGTGCAAGGCCGGTCGGTTAGTTCAGTTAATAACTGAACCAAACCGAACTGGTTGAAACTGAAATGACTAGATTCTTATTTTTATCGGAACCAAATTCCTATTTTCTGAGAACCGAACTTTTGCAACAACCGAAGAACAGATCGGTTGCTTCGATAATCTTTGTTAATTTTTCTTTTGTTAAGTTTGCTCATTAAATGCTAGTGTGTGGTTTATCTTTATTTATCTTTTATGTTGTTGCTTCTACGTTTTACTCTGTATATGAGGTTATGCTACCGAGTTTTTATACTCCAGCATTTGAGAAGGACATTTAGTGGCATCTTAGACCTTTGTGGCTCCTAGGGCTGGTGTTACAATTATCATGTCAGTGCAAGGCATATATAGTGATAACTCGCAAGTATTATCATGTAGTAAAAACATGCTCAGGAATGGATAAGCAAGAGTATTACCAGCATAAAGCTCCACATGCACAACTGGTATGGTAGCCATGGTCCAATCGGACATTTCAGACAGTTGGAAATTGTGCTCACTATCAGTCGTCCGCTGTGTTTCTGAGGAAATTAAATGATTGATATAAGATGGAAATTCTACAGCATAAATGTACTGGAAGATTATACAGTACATAAAAGAGAATGAATGGATAATCAAATAATATATGTACTTCAAATTATAGCTGTAAACAGCATCAAGATTTTCACTCTTGCAAGATTTGAAATTCTTTTCCAAATGCAGCCATTGCTTGAACTCTGGTGAGCATTGAGCAGTGAGTCTCATGTAATCGACCCGCAAGCTCCAATTGACTCACTGCTCGCTCAGCTCACTGCAGCAGACTCATCATCCACATTGCATGTCGTATACACAGCATGCTTGAATTTTTAATAGAAATGATACAGTAGTGAGAGGTTTTGGCATGACCTAAAAAGCAAATGTGGGAAGCCTGAGGAGAAGAGTAGGGTTGTTAATTGTGATGTGCTTTCATGCCCGTAGTAACAGTGGCATAGCTGGATTTTTACACGGATTCATTTCAAATCCAGTATTGCTGAAGGCTCACCAGCTACAGATTATAGTTCTTGGGCAATATGCAACTATTACAATTTGCGCCCTAGATATTTGCATACTTTATTGTGTTTACTTAAATCCAGGTTAGAAAATCTTGGCTCCATACATACTCGGGAATATTTATTGAGATCAAATGAAGCTAGCTAGTGGCTGGTGCCGAAATAGAATAAGTTACCTGATTTTTCAAGATTATTGGGAACACCTCTTATCAGCTCTGATGATGATAGCATCCTGATAAAATGAATGAAACTGATTCTCATTATCTTCATCAAAAAGGAGCATGACAATATGCAGCTATTAAAACTGAAGGGGATATAATTGCATAAATTGCAGGAACAGAAGAATTATTAGAAGAAGTAACATAACTTGCCACATCGGAGTAGATTTATCATATATAAATTGTTATAGTCAACGAAGTAACATTTTTCTTTGGTCTACAAAAACATTTCAAAACAAAACGATGTTTGTTGTATTACTAATACTGAAACAATACCGTGCAGCATATATTTAAATATAGTGTATAATTTTACTTGAGGTCAAGTATTGTTATATCATTATTGATTACGAAACACAATTTGTACTTTTTTAATGGTGCTGGATTAATATATTGTATATCCTAATGGAATGCACCAACGGACAGAATGGGCTTGCACAATGAATTTGAGCCCTTCTACAGGACCTTGTACTTGTTTGGAAATGACTAGTATAAAAATATTCGATGCATAAAATTCATTATAGACTAAAGAAAAATCACATGGTTTGGTTGGTAATATAAGGGTATTATAGGGGAAGAACATAAATGACATCACCGTAGTACATTTTTATATCGACCCCTATGACTGAGTAAATTAATTTACAATTATGTAACAACTACTAAATTATCCTTATTAAATTAATAACTATCTAATAATTACTAAATTATCTTTGATAATGGAAGGTTATATCTTGTCAATATATATTATGTACCACTAAGAAACACCACGAAGAAGAAGTAAGCGAGGAGATTTTGTTAAACCAGTCCTGTAAATTTGCTCGAACGAGGAATCAAACCCGGGTCTCCCGGTTGCGACTATACCTCAGCCCCCCTCTAACCAAGTAGGCTAGAGGACCTTTGGTATGAATTTACTGCTTCGATCTGTTGTTGTTGTGATGTAAGATTATTGTACAGAAAGCAAATATTTTGTTTAAATCTGTCATCAGCCAAAGATACTATACTTTTAAAAGGTTTCTAGAAGTTAACTGTGCAGTACGATGTACTAGTGTCTAGTGCTAGATTCAATAATCAAACATAGGAATTTAATTATGTGATTAAAGACACTGTAGCACTTCAAGTCTGCAAACACATTGATTTGAAAACAAAACCTGCAAACATATTGTGCAAATATTCTCTGGGGTCAATTTGGCAATCCTAACCCATTCCATGTAGATGGGCCAGGTCCAGTCATGTGGCTGGCATGGCCCACGGATTTGCCCCCAAAATGTCCCATAGTTAATAGCTATATTACATGATGGTATGCAAATTTGCGAAGAAGAGCAAGAGTAGGTGTGCAAGCTGGTAGTGAAAAATCATACCCATGAACAACACTGCTCATGCTCCTCCTATTGTCATAGAAATTCCAGTCTACCCAACGGATGTTGACCAAAACGTGGTATGTATAGTATACGTGAGTAGTGCAGGTAGTATAAGGGTTTATAGAGGAAGAACACCAATACATCACCGTAGAAAATTTTTTATATTGACCCCTTTATATAACTTAGTAAAATAACCTACAACTATGTAATAACTACTAAAGTATCATTACTAAATAAAAAACTTTGTAATATTGCTAAATTATCTTTAATAATGGAAGGTTAGGTCTTGTCAATATTATATACCACTAAGAAGTAGTAAAGAACTCATGAATTTACTGCTTCGGTCGTCGTTGTTGTGTTGTAAGATTATTGTACACTACAGTAAGCAAATATTTTGTTCAAATCTGTCATCAGCGAATGATAATACACTTTAAAAGGTTTCCATAAGTTAATTGTGCAGCATAATGTACTAGTGCTAGAATAAATAATAAAAAATAAGAATTTATGTGATTAATAGCACTTCATGTCAAACACATTGATTCGGAAAAAAAAGCCTGCAAACATATTGTACAAATATTCTCTCGAGCCAATTTGGAAATCCCAGCCCATTCCATGTAGATGGGCCAAGTCCACTCATGTGGCATGGCCCAAGGGGTTTGCCCCAGATACCGTATATAGTTATAAGCTATAACATCATACCCCCTCTGTCCCCCGAAATAGATGCAACTCTAGGGTTTGAATTTTGTCCCAAAAATAATGCAACTTCAACAGACCCACTGATACATGGATTGTTAAAAAATTCAGTAGCAGCCGGGTGGTGACTGTAGCAATTTCAACGTGGTGGCCACCACGTACACTGGTTCGTGGAGCAGCTAGATGGTTCCACGCGTCAGCACTTGAGAATGAAACAAAAAAAACTCAACCTAGACTAGCTGGCAAACTCATAGTTGCCGATATTTGTAAGGGTATTTTCGTAATTTCACAAGCATCTTGGTTTTGGTGTCCAATCCTAGAATTGCGACTGTTTTGGGACGGAGGTAGTAGTATGAAAAGTTTGTGAAAAAAAGGAGCCAGAGTATGTGTGCAAGCTGGTAGTGAAAAATCATACCCATGAACAACGCTGCTCATGCTCCTCCTGTTGTCATAGAAATTCCAATCTACCCAACGGATGTTGACCACGGGCCTGCTTGTTCCATGCGCACTAGTGATGTTCCTCAGTGCAGATTCAGCAGCATTTCTGTCGGATTGCTCTGCCGTGAAGCACCCGATTACTCCACGCAGTAGTTGGAGGCTTAACAAGTGCGTCATGCCCACAGGAGTATGGCCGCCCGTTGCTGCCCCATGTGCATTGAAACCGAGCTGTAGTTTCTGTAGATTGGGCATCGTTCCTTCCTCAAACTCCAGCCATGGCACGCTGCATATGAACTTGAAGGACTTTAGAGCAGGGAATTTACCCTTGTGGAAACCAATGCGTTCAGCTGGGGCATTTTTGACATGCAAAGAAAGAATTGTTAGGGTCGACAACTCATCAAGAACACCAACGTCTATCTTTGATAGTTCACGGACTGCAATCTTCAATGCACATAGCTTGCTGAGTTGTCTAGTCCAACTTGGAAGGTGGGAAAAGGTGCAAATGCGTGGCGAGAGCTCCACGTTCTGAAGAAGCGGAGGAGGATGCAACAAATCCCCCCAGGAGATTGTGATACCTGAAGGACCAGGGGCAAGAGACTTTTTATGTAAGAATCCAGGAACAACAGTAACAGATTTGAGTTTGCAGAGACTCTCGATGATTGAACCCAGAATCTTGAAATTTGGCTCCAGATGGATTGACGTTGCACTAGAACATGTGAGATGAAGGTGTTGGAGATTGGTCAGCCCACAAAGACTATGCACCATGTCCTTTGAGTATTTGCTGAGATCAAAATAGCCTAGTGTGCAGAGAGATGACATGTCTCCGATTCTATCAGGCATATCCACCACGAGAGGAAGAAAGAGATGCAACAAGCCCGGCAAATCAGCGATATCTGACGGGAAAACACCTATTGCCATTGCATCTATTTCAAATGTCTTCAGATTCTGCAGCTTTTGTATATGTGCCGGAAGATCAATGGTGGTGTCACAAGCAATCTTCAAGTATATCAAATGGTGCAGTTCTGAAATTCCTCTCAGGTCAACAGTTGTGCCACAGTTATCTCCCCAAATCTGAAGGACCAGAACTCGAACGAGTTCAAACTCTTCAATTTGTGGCATGCATTTATAAAATCCAAAAAATGATAGTGACCGAACTTGTGATAAGCTGATACATTCTGGTGCATTTGCATGTCTTGTATTGCCGAAATGGAGTGCCAATCGGCGGACCTTCTCAGAAAGTCCGATCAGACCTTGGTATTTATCCAGGACCGCCATGAAGTTATCTTCTACAGATTTGCTGGCAATAAGATCAAGCACCACGCTGTGCAAGGTGCACGATGAAACCTCACTGTTATCATTGATATCTATAGGTTGGATAAATCTTCTCTGTACAAGTTCATCAAAGTACTTCCCTGCTTCCTCCATGGCTTTCTCTTGCCCTCCAACTGCAGTTACAAAGCCTTCTACCACCCACAATTTCAGTAAATCATCCTTGAGGATCGTATAATCTTCCGGATATATAGTAAGATAAAGCAAGCATGTCTTCAGATGGAGAGGGAGATTATTATAGCAAAGGTTCAGTGCTTGTTTTGTTATTTCTGGGGTAAAATTTTCATACAGAATGGACCCTAATAGATGATTTACGTGCTTCCATTGTTGCATCATCACCGTCACATCTTGGTTGTGTGCTACAAAGCTTGACAAAAGGCTAGCTATGCTGGCAATTGTTAGCGGCAACCCACCACATCTTTCAATGATTTCGAGTGAATCATCCGAGACTTGATTAGGACAATTATCTTCAGAGCCAAAGGCTATACGGGAAAATAGTTTTTTTGAGGATTCGATACTGAGATACTTCATCTTAAAAATGTACTCTGGATGATAACCACAACATGTTAATGCAACCTCCTCAATCTGCCCGGTTATTACTATTCTACTTCCATTGCTGCCTTCTGGAACAACTCGACGAATACTATGCCACAATGATGTAGCACATAAATCATCCATTACAATCAAGTACCTGAAAATTATTTGCACATATTTTCAGAGACAAATATTTGTGTGTGAAAAATAAATATAAACTAGGTGGTGTAACAACAATGCTTGAAAAGGTCAAGCTTTATGATTTAGAAGCATGCAGTAAGCCTTCTCCAGCCGCTCAAGACACTGCTAAAGTCCTTTATTGCTGCTATAGTGGTTATACTGGCCAATGCCGTGGCGGTGGTCTTTCCCCCGCCGGTCAAGTTTTTTTTTTATACTGGCACCTCTCTAGAACTGCTATAGGCTGCTACTTTTATTTGAAAAAATAAGTGATACACAAGTAAGCAAGATTAGATCTATTTATATTATGTATTACATCTTGTTTTATAGTACTAAGGATGCTACCACAACAACTACACTACACATTCATTCAAAAAGTAAATACATAAAAGCACATTAAGTAGAAAACCTGAAATGGTTAACAACATGTCTCAAAAATACTTCTAAATGTCAATCATAAATATATTGGAAGCATAAGGAATAAAAAAACTCGACCTATGAGGGGCAACTAAGCCGCTCCCCGGGCATTGCATGTAACAAGAAGGCCTTCTCACGTAGGTCAAGAAAATCCCCGAACCCTGGTCACGCCCTGACACTAGGAAATGTAACCCGTGAGACTCTTGCTTGGGCCACACACGGTCCTACTTGGGCCGTCTCTTGACTAGTGCTTTGGCACACGGGACCGGTGAGGGAATTTTTTTTCCACAAATTGTGCAGCACCCAGGGATTGAACCCTGGGTGGGAGCTCTCCAGCCAGTGGGCTTTGCCACTCCACTATGAGCCCGTTTGAAGGAAGCATAAGGAATAATGTCATAGGTTCCAATGATATATCATACATTGATACTCCTATTATATTTTGCACACTGATAACCGCAATTACATATGGGTGTCATGTGGTATACTTGGAAGGGGAGTAGCCGAGTAGGATCAAACTTGCATTACATATGCAAAGACCTTTAAGTGGACTAAAATAAGAGGTGGAGGCATATGATGCATCAAACCAAATGAGCTCTGCTTTTATCATGATGCTTTAGTTTTAGGTTTCCCTAAATGCTTCAACTATATAATGTCGTTCTTGGTATAAAACACATCATGTTGTATTTGCTATATCATCACTTTGTTTGGGGGCTATTATATATAGGGTTGAAAATGGACGGTTTGTATCCCATTCCGTTCCGACCGTTTTTCTACATTATGATTTTGTTCCCTTTTTACCGAATTATGAAAAGTTGTCGGATTCAATTAATTTTAATGTCATTCCTCATTATTTTGTAGTAGTTTCCTTTCATAAATGTAGAAAATCCCATTCCGTTCCGACCGTTTTTCTACATTTATGATTTCGTATTCGACCTTTTTTGACCGTTTTCATCCCTAATTATATAATCATAGGGATCATATTTAATGATGGTAGTAGAGCTAAGGCCAGAACATTTTAATTTGATTTTGAGGTAATAAGGTCAGCATAAGACTAGGAGATAATAAAATCATAATAATAATGCCAATGTTGTGGAATATACTAATTTATATGAAATAAAATAATTAAAGGTGAATGGAATTTCAGCATGTGGTGATGCATAATAAATTATGTCATTTAATTTCCTTGCAGGCACTAACAAATATCTCTTGAATGAAAAAAAACTTTTGAAAGCATCGAGTCATTAATGGAAAATTTTTTAGAACATTATGCCATTGAGATAGTCTGTGTAACATCCCGGAATGTTAGTTCATGCAAAAATGTGGATTTCAAAATTTTTAGATGAAATTGAGTGCTTAATTAAATTATAAGGATGTCTTCTTTGATCCTTCCCTAAATTCCTAGATTTATTTTGAGCAAAATAATAAAATTTAGGAATTATAAAATGTTAGTGTGGCAATTTTGGAATTTATTTGGATTTTGTTTGTGTGGGATTCAAATTTGAATTCCAATTCAAATTTGAATCATATATATATATATATATATATATATATATATATATATATATATATATATATATATATATATATATATATATATATATATATATATATATATATATATATATATATATATATATATATATATATATATATATATATATATATATATACATACATTTTGGGCCTTAACCTCGCTGGAGAAAGTCTTCCGGACGCCCCTAAACTCGTTGCTGAGTTCACCAGACCTCCCTAAGTTTCCGTCGGCCCACCTATCTCTGGCCCAGCTAGGCCTGCCAGCCACCTCCCTCTCCTGAGTCGCCGACAAGCGGGACCCACTTGTCATCCGCCACCTCCCACCATTCTTTTCTCTCTTTTCCTCATTTACGCGGGCCGCAGCCACCAGGGGCGCGCCAGCTCGGCCGAGCTCGGCCGTGCGGCCATGGCCGCCGCCCCGGATGCGCGCCACGTCGGCCGTGCCGCATCCCGCCGTTCGCGCCACCTACCCGCGCCTATAAAAGCCACCGCCGCGGGAATCCCTAACCCTAGCCGCCCTTGGGGATTTTCCCCCTTTTCCGCTGCCGCTGACGTCCGAGGAGGAGTGGAGGAGAAGGAGGCGGGGAAGGCCGTCCGTGGGAGCGCCGCCGTCCGCCGCGAAGACCGGAGGCCGTCCGTGGGGGAGGAAGCCGCGGGGGAGTCGAGCCGTCCGTGCACCGAAACGCTTCGACCCCTGCCTCCTCTGCTCCGAGCTGTTCCGCCGCCGCTCCGCTTCTTCACCACCGCCTCGCCGCCGCAACCAAGACCCGCAGGTGAGCACCGCACCCATCTCCTTGATGTGGAGCCGGCCTTCGTGCCGAGGGAGAGGAATCGGGCCAAGCCCCTGGAATCGAGCCGTACCCCGCTCTGCTCTGCTCAGCGCTGCCGCGCGACCGCCGTCGCCTGTGTCGCCGGCCTTCGTGCCGAGCCTTTCGCCTGCAGGTGCCGCAGCCATCGACCGCGCGCGCGCTTCACCACTTGACAACCGAGCCCTGCGCCTTTGCCCTGTTCGCCGCGCCGTCGTGGCCGCGTTATCGGCAGCCGCACACGCGCGCGCCAGGGAGGCCCAAGCCTTGCCCTTTTGGGCATGAACTCGTGACAAGCCGCACCTTATCTTGCACGCGAGCGAGACCGCCGGCACCAACGCAAGAACCCACACCGCCGAGCTACTCTTCGCCGCCTGGAGCTTTGCTCCCGTTGCGCCGTCGTGCTCAGCCGCGGCTCTGCCTCACGGTCAGACGCACACGCACGCAAGACCAAACCGCCACCTTGCACGATCCGAGCGAACCCAAGGCGACCAGTTCATGAGCCAGGGTGCGCGCTCATGCAGCTCACGTCGCCGACCGTCTCTGCCCGTCGCCGCCGTTGTGCCGGACCCCGGCCAAAGGCCGGACCTTTCTTTGTCCTGAACGAAACCCTAGGAACTCCTTAACCTCGCCGTCGCACCTGTTTGCCGGCCACCGTGGAAGCCACCGCCGGCCAACCCTTTGCCGCTCCGCCGCTCCTTAGGGGAGTTTCGTCGAGCACCTCCCGGCCTGGCCAAAAACCACCTGGGGTTTTGTCGCACACATAGGACCACACACCGACGAAGCCGCAACAGATCCACCGGATCTCGTGTGGACAACCACCCACGGCTGAGCCACACGGTTACCCGCGCTGCACCTTGCTGCACCGGATCCCGGCGGGATCCCGTGAGGCCAGCCACGCCTGCAGCCCAGTCAGCTGCCACATGTGATGCAGCTGGCTATAAGCCGCTTGCGTGGCAGCCATGCGAGCGCCTGGAGACAGCCAACAGCCGGCCTGTAGTTAGCTTAGAGACAGCTAGAGTCAGCCTATAGTTAGTTTATAGTTAACTATATTGTGAATGCGTATTTTGATTTCATAAATGTATTTACCTTTGAAATATCCTAGTAAATCCTTTTTGGCTCCGAAAATTATAAAACCTTTTCCAAAACTCTTCTAAAATCTTAAACTCCGTGATAGGCTAGTGTTTGCTCTCTTTTGGTTCTTAATTGCTTTTCATTTGGAGTTAATTGCAACTAGGATCCGTGTTTATTTTATTTATGCGATTCTAGGAGCAGCCGGAGCCGGAGAGCTGAGCTCGGAGTACGACTACACCGACGACTACGCTACCGACAACTACCCGCACGCAAGTTCACGCCCGACTGACTCTGAGATTCCTATTAGGCATTGCTAAGTAGTATGATAGTGCTTTACTTATTCGCATGATGATGATATGGAACCTTGCATAGTCTACTTTATTTATCCTGTCCTTGATTGCCCTACTACTACTATACTATATGTATGCGTGTATATACGCTGAGCTTCGTGATGCATGTGTTGGGAGGGCTACAGTGGTTCTTGGCGTGTGTGGGGTAAAACCGGCAGGAGAAGGCGTTTTGGGTACTTTGGCGGGGGTGAGCTCGAAACAACCAATCTGGGATCGGGGATGGGGATGCACTCCTCAGTGCATTCCCGCTTTTACGGTTTTTGGAGCACAGGTGTTGGGGTTTTATTATACGCTTGGAGGACATGAGCTCGCCCCGGTCTGAAAGCGAGTGGACAGACCTTTTTCACGGGACTTTTCGTACACACCACCTCACCGAGAGTGGGGTTAGGGCCGAGTTGAGCTCGGCAAGTGCGGTACCATACCTGCCAGCAGGATAGAGGGTATCAGTGGGGGAGAAGTGGGTTAGTGCCCATCTTCTCTCGGAGCGTCTCCCGTGTGGCCACACGGGAGCATTTCACAGTTCCGGTGCAGTCCTTTGCGAGGGATCGCCTTTGAGGCCCGGATGCAGGATGGGACCGTAACTACCGAGAGTTCACACGGTAGGATGGGCTCGGTCGGCTGTACACCGGCCGGGTGCCCTTCCGAGTTGGGTACAGGTGTACACGCTCTGCAGAGTTTTGATCTATACGTATAGCCGCGTCCTCGGTCATGGACATGCCCTTGATAGCTCTGTTCTCATGTTTTGGGATTTCTACCTCCCCCTGTAGTTTGAGAGTGTGGTGAGCCGTGGTTGTAGTCGGGGAGAGGAGAGTTGCTCCCTCTACCTCGCGGATCCGATTGCAATCATTGAGGTGCGAGGAGAGGAAGTTCTCGCATCAACCCTAGATGGAGATAGGTTGTGGAGACGGGTCCCTGGGGTACCAGGTGTTCCCGAGTTGTCCTGAGAGAATGGGTTGGGACTTATATGGAGATGTTTCTTTTTATGCTTCGTTGCTGCTGTATAGGAAACCTGAGCCTTTACCTTGTCACTTTTCTTACCCTTTAGAGTTAGGCCACTTAAAGCTGCATACAGTTGGTGACGTGGACCTATCCCATTCCTTGGGGATAGACTTTGGGTGTGCAGGGTACGAGTCCGACTACGACAACAACGCCGATGGGTGGTACGACTGAGGGAGACGTCGCTGCACTCAAGGATGCCTGTGGGCGAGAAGAATAAAAGATGGAGACACTTCTGGGATGCTAGCTACCGCTTCGTAGATTTTTCACTCTGATTCAGCCAAGAGGCTTGTAATGATGTACTCCATAATGGATTTGTAATAAATTAAATACTTATATTTGTGTGTTTCGATGTATGGCTGTGATATATTGTCTGTGATGAGTTCTGTACGCAATAGCGACTGATCCAGGGACTATCGTAAGGGTACAGGGGTTCGGATTTTCCTCACCGAAAATCCGGGTCGTTATAGTCTGTGTATTTATTCTCATGACATAAAGACCGTACCTTGGTAGTCAAGAAGAATTCTTCAAGTAAATTATAGTACATCTACAAGGTTAGATGATTTTCTTGATTATCTCAACATCTTTGACAAACTTGTTACTTTAACAAACATCTTTAATAAGTTATCATAATAGCTTCCACCTCTATCATGATCATGGATCAACCAATGAACGATGAATGTTCTCATTGAGAAAACCGGCCACTCTCGGCAACAAAATTGCATCTGTTGTTTTTTTAGGTAACAATAAATGGTAAGAGCAAAGATAGATATATATATGCTACCTATATGATGAGAAATACCACACAATAACGTATAAGACAAGTTTGTGGATGACAAGTACAGTATGGATATACTTATTTGTTGACAACCTGTAAATCTTAATGAGTGAATATTAGATTCTAGTAGTAATTTGTTTGACACATTTGTATATGTGGTTAGCTGTGAAGGATGTCAGCCCAATATCCTGTATAGAAATAGTATTTGGCCCATGTGGCTTATAATTATTGCAATTCAAGTTGATGGATTTTGTACCACTTTGCACGTTTAGGGAGGTGAGTGCAAGTTTATAATCTTTATCACTCCAAAAATAGCATCTTTGGGATAACTATTTTATGCAAATTAAGGATGAAAGTGTAAAAGAGATGCTATGAGTATGCGGGCTCATCCCTTAAGATGGGGAAATTTAATATCCATGTGAGCCAGTTGTGGTTGTAGTTCGTAGTTTAATAACATTTTGGAATTTAGAGGTAAGGGCCACCTTATAATTCTTGTTATTCCAATCATAATGCCCTGGGAATAAATCTTTTACACAAAACGAGGACAAAAATGTTTCAGACGTGATATGCATACATGTTTTACATGAGGACCTAGGAGGTAAGCACATTTTGAACGCGGGATATGACACGTACTAATAGTGGGTTTCAACGTATATGCAATGACTATGCTCGGATTCATGGCGATTGAGATGCATATAGGAGCAACAATCACACATAAACAACAATTTGGTATATCATAAGCTTGTAGAAGAAATTACTGGCTTCATCCATGAATTTCACACTAGAAGAAATACAGCTACTGTTATATTTGTCCTAAGTTTAAAACTTTTTAAATTTTGACCAATAATATCTCTAACAATAATTTATTTTATATAGAAAAAGTTATGTATTATGCTACTTGGTTTCACCATGAATCTACTACTATCCAACAATTTTACGTTCTCAATATTTATGGTTTTTATTTGCATAGACAAAGTTGAAAAGATTGGACTTATAAAAATCAAGAAGTATTCTGATACATAGAGAGTAATATCTATTAGGCCGCATTGCTTCAACTCAATGGTCTATTTAATTTCAGTCATTGTTTTAACTTTGTCCTAAGTTACTTTGATGGGTTCATAATAAGAAAAGTATAATTTGTGTAGTTTAATAATATGGAAAATATATGGTATGAAAGTAGTATTTCTCGTGGTGCATCTAAAAACTTGTAAGTCTATAATGTTCTCGATACAAATTTCTAGAAATTAAGGGTCAAAGATAGAAGTGATTATCATAAAATGGAGGTAGTAGGATGTAGTTTAAGCATATCGAGGAGTAGTGAACAAAATACCTTCGATGACAAAGGTGTTCTTTGATGTCATCAATAAGTTGCTGCATCCCGCAAGCATCAGCTGGCTGGTGGCTCCGAACTTGCGAGAGAATATCCCTCAGAAGCCTCTTCATATCAGGCTTTCTAGTCACCCGTACGAAAGCTTGGCAGTCGAATTCACCTCCGAGTTGTTGATAGAGCATTCGGGCAAGCGTAGTTTTACCAACCCCTCTGGGTCCAACAATAGCTACAACTTTCAACAGCTCCTGTTTATCTTTGATCAGACGCTTGACATCCTCACCCGGCACAGCAAGGAACAGGTCGGGGACCTCTGCGTACGGTGTGGTTGGCTGTTGGCTGATGGGCAATCTACGCTGGAGCGGGGAATCATTGATGTTATACCTCTTGTATCGCTCAATAGCATCTTGCAGATGGGCGCTGAACTCCTGAACCTCCTCTTTCGTGTTCAGGAGCTTCCTGTCCAATTTGACCTCCATGTCGTAGGATAGCTCCCGGACCTCCTTCATCCAGGTCCTCTGTTTGATCGTTGGCTCCTCTAACCGTGACAGTTCGTCAAGGTAGCCATGTATTTCCTTGAGATAGTCTTTCAGACGGTGCGTCCCGTCCTCGAACCCCGCAGGATGCGGTGAATCGAGCTTGCAGAGAAGGGATCCCAGGACCCCAAGTGATGTGCAGCTGGTTGGGGTCGTCGCCATGTTTGCCTGAAGCAAAGCACAGCTTGAGCAAGAATTGGAGGTTAGAATGGGTACATATATGAACTGTGTGTGAGAGCAAATTAGGCTTAATATATAGGCAGAGGGTGTCTCGGGGACTCAGTAATCCCTTTATTACTTTTACATGGCCAGCCTAAATCAAACAACTGTATCCACAGTTTGTAATTAATAAGCAAGCAACGTCAATAATTTAAACATGTTAGAGGTTGACAGCAAAAGATACAGAATCCTTGCACAATGTCAGTGATGCCGCTCCACAATAAGACAGAGTGCGTCCAAACATGATTTGAAAGATTTAAAACATACAAGTGGGAGTCCAGGGTATATGAAAACAACTTGGCTCTTAATGAATGTTTTGAGTGGGAGAGATATAACGAGAGATTCCAATAGCACATCAACAAGTCCAGACAGGCATGTCATTGTTTCACACTCACATTCGTAGATGTCTAGAACATGCATTGATTAGGCAATGCATGGTAAATTATGTAGCATTCATATACTCTAGATATGAAGTTTTCTTCACTAATATATTGATGTAAACACTGGCACATATCACGACGATTACCAACTGACAATGAAGCATTTTATTTTGCTATGCTAACTTGGACCGAGTCGTTATTGTTATTTTGTAATGGCCCAACCAAATAGATGATGTACTTGTATAATTTCTCCATTCGATTTTAGTACTCGTACACAACTTAACTACTACGTGGGTATCCTGGTTGAAAGATTCAAAACATACAAGTGGGAGTCATTATAACAACTTGGATCTTAATAACATGTTTGGAGTGAGAGAGATATAACGAGAGATTCCAATAGCGCATCAACAAGTCCAGAGTGGCATGTCATTGTCTCACACTCAAAT
This sequence comes from Cenchrus fungigraminus, assembly GCA_036936925.1. Taxonomy (NCBI): domain Eukaryota; kingdom Viridiplantae; phylum Streptophyta; class Magnoliopsida; order Poales; family Poaceae; genus Cenchrus; species Cenchrus fungigraminus. The sequence continues at coordinate 19,858,332 of CM072774.1, forward strand.
TCGTAGATGTCTAGAACATGCATTGATTAGGCAATGCGTGGTAAAGTATGTCGCATTCATATACTCTAGAATATGAAGTTTTCTTCTTTATTATAGTGATGTAAACTGGCACCTATATATCACGACGATTACCAACTGACAATGAAGTATTTTATTTTGCTGTGCTAACTTGGACCGAGTCGTTATCGTTATTTTGTAATGGCCCAACCAAATAGATGATGTACTTGTATAATTTCTCCATTTGATTTTAGTACTTGTACACAACTACTACATATGTACGCTGGTTGAAAGATTCAAAACATACAAGTGGGGGTCCAGGGTATATGAAAACCACTTGGCTCTCAATCCATCGGTGGCGATGGAGGTTGCAGCCAGCATGGTCGTTCGTCCCCTCCTTACTGCTGCAATGAACACGCTCATGCCAAAGATGCTCCGGTTCATTGAAGACAAGTGCAGCCTCCGTCAAGACGTTAAGAATGACATCAAATCCTTGAAGAAAGAGCTAGAGATGATGTGGAGCGCAGTTCAGCAGTACAGGAAATCAACACAGAGCAAAGATCTCGGGAACGTGCAGGCAACATGGATCAAGCTAGTTTCTCAGCTGGCTTACAAGATCGAGGACTGTGTGGACCGCTACATCTATTATCAGATCGCCTGTACCACCGAGGTTCCAGACCCTGATCGGTTTGCTTCCGAGATCATGACATTTAAGACGGAGTCAGCTGAAATATTCAACCTCATTGAAGCATATAATAAGGTCGAGCACGGCAGCATTACTGGCAGTGAAAGACCAAGTGCAGATGAATTGAGTTCATCCAGATCGTCTGGGCCGCCCATTCTTCCCGTCGAAACGCACCTCTTGGGCAGGGCGGTTCCCGTAAGCGAGCTCCTCGACCTGGTGGAGGAGGAGGATCAAGACAACGGCCAACAGAAGAAGCTCAAGGTGATCTCCATCCATGGATTTGACGGCCTGGGCAAGACTGCTCTTGCCACAGAAATCTACCATCACGACGATGTCGTTAAGAAGTTTGATAAGAATCGAGCTTGGGTTAACGTGGCGGGTAAAGATGACAGACAGGTTCTCCAGGAAATCCTCCGGCAGCTTCAACCACCATGGAACACATCCAACAATGCTGAGCAGCTATGCCAACACCTCAGAGTATTCTTGAAGGAAAAGAGGTGAGTTGTTTATGATTATTCTTATATGACATACACATGATGCACAAAACAATCTACTGCAATTGGAAACTTCTGCATGCATCATGGGCTTTGCAGAAACAACACATTCACCTCGAGATCGTTACTCGGTCAAAGTGGTAACCAAGTATATGTGTTGCTTTCTAAGCTAGACCTCCATTAGATAACGTACTACTTGTAATTAACACCGTACCGTGCACATAAAACCAAATTTTTATTTTATGTTTCTAGTTTATATATTTATGATTTATATTTTAGATAAAACTTTATTAGGTATTGCTTCCCAACTTGTATGATAATGAAACTAATATTTGTATTTTGAAATGTGGAAATAGCTAATTATCTGATGTATTTGACAAGGACTATAATTTTGTAAGTGCTTCTTTTTCATGTGAATATTTCCCTTTATTAATTTTATTTGACATGGAGTCTTTGGTTTAACATGGGGACATAATGATTGTAAAATCCAAGTAGTATGTTCTCCTTTTTCAATTAATGTGTAATTTTCTACACCGAGCAATTGTAATGATTTCTTTCAACACAATAATTAAAATAATTGATTGTTTCTCCATTTATTGCTCAATTATCTCACAGGTATTTCATTGTAATTGATGACATGAGGACACTTCTGTGGAGTGCTATAGAGCCAGCATTCCCCGCAAATGATGGCCACAGCAGCAGAGTTGTGGTTACCACTAGCATGCAGTCAATCGCTAACTTCTGCTGCTCCACAACGGGTTATGTGTACAGAATTGAAGGACTCAATGCCAGTTTCTCAGAAGATTTGTTGTTTAGAAGTGCCCATGTTGATGAACCATCAGAAGAAATGAAGAGGGGCTCAAAGGAACTTCGCTTGAAATGCAACGGCCTACCGCTTGCCCTGGTCGGCGTAGGTGAGCTGTTGAACATTGAAAAAGAAGGGCTAACGCCTACTGGGATCACCTGTAGAGATGTGTGCCGCAGTCTAGGCCGCCATCTGGAGAAAGCGGGTAAACACACTGCTTTAGCACGCATGCAAGAGGTGCTCATCCGGAGCTACAACTGCCTACCCGAGGACACTGCCAAAGCCAGTCTAGTGTTCATAGGCATGTTTCCCATGGGTTACCGAATCCGGAGGAAAAGGTTGTTAAGGCGATGGTTGGCTGAAGGGCTTTCCAAAAAAGATTCGTCGTACCATATGGAGAGCACAGACAACAAGGCAGTTCAGATTTTTAAAACTCTCACGGATTTGAACATCGTTCAGCCCATTGATGTCAGCAACAATGATCAGGTGAGGTCATGCCAACCGCCCGGGATGATGCTCGAATTCATCAGGCACAGATCTATGACCGAGAATTCCACCACCTTGTTCTGCAATGAGATGCACCTCAAGGTACCTGAATATGCCCGAAACCTCTCTCTGCATCATGCCACTGCTGCTCCATTAAGCGTTCAACAGGAATGTGATTTATCCCTTGTCCGGTCTCTCACTATATTTGGTAAGGCCAGCCAACATATTCTGAATTTTAACAAGTACCGCCTGCTGAGAGTCTTGGATCTTGAAGAATGTGATGACGTAACGAATGATCATCTTAGCGGCATATGCAAACTGTTTCTGCTGAAATACCTAAGCCTTGGGGGCAGTGTGACCAAGCTCCCGAAGGAAATTGCAAAACTGAAGTGTTTGGAGACACTTGATGTTCGGAGAACCAACGTAGAGGTGCTGCTTCCAATTGATGTGATAATGCTTACCACTTTGTCTTATCTCTTTGGGAAATTTAAACTTGAGAACGAGAAGAAAAAGATTCCCGAGTTTTTCAAGTCAGGAAAAAGTAACCTCGAGATTCTAGCAGGATTAATTGTCACCGACACAAACGACGGCTTTCTTCAACTAATAGCTCACATGAAGAACTTGAGGAAACTCAAGATTTGGTGCAATTCATCTGCAGGTAGCAGTAATTTAACTAATCTTTCGTCAGCTATTCAGAGGTACATTGAGGATGGCACTGATCCAAATATCGACCGCTCCCTATGCCTTGACTCCGATGTAAGCTTCAAAAACATGCCTCAATTCTCTCCAGAAGGAGACTTCTGCATTAGCTCGCTGAAACTTCGTGGTGACCTATTAGAACTACCTCAATTTGTTGCATCACTGTTAAATCTCAGTGAGTTGTGCCTCTCATCAACAACCACTCTCAGAGGGAACCTTCTGACCGTCCTGAGTAAGCTTACTTGCCTGGTGTATCTCAAACTTGTGGCAGCAGAACTTGATAATTTTGTCATAACTGATGATACAAAATTCCAAAGCCTGCAACGGCTATGTTTAGTGGTCCAACACTTGCCAGTCCTGGAAGTCCAAGGGAATCCTCTGCCAAAGCTTGTATCATTCCAGCTGCTCTGCAATAATAATGTGGACCTTTCTCTAATCAATATTGAACGCATAGGAATCAAGTATCTTAGGGAAGTCACCATTTATGAGGAGAATAATGAAGAGTCACGAAGAACATGGAAGGAAGCAGCGAAGAAGCATCCTAACAGGCCGAGAATTTTCTTCATTGAAAAGGAATGCGGTCATGCTGAACCTTCTGTGCCGACAGAGCAACCACCTCCTCAGAACCGCAACAAGTGGAAATTTCTGTTGAGTGTACTCCCGAAGTGCCTCCAAAGAAACAAGGAAATAAGAGCAAGGTCCTCTGCCCTTGTGGTTAGTTTTTGTCCATCTCCTTCCCCGTTTGTTTCATTTTACGTTTTCATTTCATGTTTAATTAGTCACCATTCCATTTTAATATCACAATTAGGAAAGTAGTAGCATGGATTCAAGAATTACTTCGCAGGTTCTCTGGTCATTCAAGAGTCACGCACCTCGATTTTAATCATATCTTGTAACTAATAAATTAATCATTTTGTCTCTTCTTTTTCGTTCAAAAAAAACATTTTGTGAGATCCTTTTCTTTACCGTATTAGCAACTTTTAACTGTAGAGTTTTTTAAGGAAGGTGGTTGTTTCACAATAGTGATTCACCCCTGTTTGGTCATTCATGCTTTTATGTCTTATTTTGCGTAGGATTCTAGGGTAAGGATGTAACATTTGAACTTCTCATAAAGAAACAGTATTCCAAGTATTTTCTCGCATGTTTAATTATACCATTCAGTCTTCGCCTAATTATATTATCATTTGGTTACATCCTTGCCTACTTAATACTGTGACTATGCAGTAACACGGTCTTGAACTAGCCATTTGAAAAAAAATTCTTGGTTAATTAGACGTCTATAGCTATGCACGCTGACCACTGATGACGAATTTGCAGGGCACGAATAATGGGCATCCTGACAGCACACCTCTTGCACACGAAGCAACTGGAGTTGCACATGCTGAAACATCTGGATCTACCACAGCGCCTGATGTTAGCAGCCCAACTGAAGCTCATCAAGACGACTAGTCCATTTCTGACAGGATCAGCTTTACCATTGAACGATCAGTTTTTGTTGTTATATTACCTAAAGAGCTTCCACCTTCTGGAGCTACCTTAGACCTTAATTTGGGCACGTTCTATATGCAGTGCTTCCAGTGTCATGTTCGTTGTTGAACTACGTCACATTCATTTTGCATTCTGAAATATTTCATATGTATGTGGTAATTAAGATCATGTATTGTTTGTTCCCCTAATAAATTACTTCCATCGGTCCAAATTGTATGTCATTTTGTCTTTTCTAAATACATATGCTTTCCTATGTATTTAAACATAGCCCATATGTTGATACATATCAAAATCAAAAAATATAAATATATATAGGAAAGTACTGTTTAATAATTTCAAATGCAGAGAGTACTGTTTAAGTGTTTAGTGCCTATCAGAGCTTACTAGTGGACTATATCGGAGAGAAAATGTCTGTCATGATGTGCCATGCATAAATGTACTACTCCAAACTAGATTTGGAGTATGTAACTTGCGAAAAGTGTTGACTTTAAGTGTTCTATGTAGATTTGTTTGTCTATTTGTTAACGAATTGTCATTAATTGGTGTGAAAATGTTTGTCATGTGCCATGCATAAATGTACGTACTACTCCAAAGTAAGTTTGTGGGTTTGGAAGAAAATTGGGTGCATCCTGGCAGGATGCAAAACGCATCCGGTGCAACCCTGTAACACCCTAAAATTTCATCACTAAAACAATGTAAGCAACATGATGCTTTAGATTTAATTTTATAAGGTATAAATAAATTATCAAATAAATTTGGCCTTAAATATTTAAATATCATTTGAATAATTTTAGAAGTAACAAGTGCTTGTGCATCATTTTGGTTTGCATGGTTTTTTGTGTGATGTTGTGTGCTTTTCAAAATCATAAAAAGGTTAAACCCACCTCAAACCCTCTCTCTCTTTTTGCTAAGCCCAACCGCCCAGCCTTCTTTTCTTTTCAGCCCAGCAGGCCCTCTCCCTCTTCTCTCTTTCTTCTGGCCCAACCGACCTTCTTCTCTCTTTTTCCGGCCCAACGTGTAACAGCAGGCCGCCGGCCCAGCTAGCTCGCCCGGCCCGTTTTCACCCACGCGGCCCAGCTTCACCTTTCCCCCTCTTCTCTCGCTGACACCGCGGCCCACCTGTCGGCGCTGTCCCCTTCCTCCAGCCGAACGGTCGACATAGCCGCGCCCCATCGGCCGTCTCCCGCGCCTCCCCCTCTTTCAATCCCCAATCAAGGAGCAGTAAAGCACCGGCGCCACTCCTCCCTTCACTTTCCTTCAGTTTTCCCTTCCGTTTCCTCTCCAATCAAGGCTTCCCCTTGATTGCAATCAAGCCGTCGGCCACAATGGCCATTGATGGCCTCTTCGCCTCGGTCATCGCTCTCTCTCCTTCTCCACCCTATAAAGATCGAGCCTAAGCTCCGCTTTGCCCCTTTCCGCATCCGCCTGTGCCTCGCACCCCTTCACCTTCGTGCACGCGCCAACACCATCGAGCTCCTGCCGCCTCTCCGCCGCCGGTGAGCGCCGCCTCAAGATCCCCTCGTCCTCCCTCGTCGTGTGCACCGTCCGCTCGAAGTTCCGCCACGCCGGAGCCTCTTCTTCCTCCCCAGACCGAACTGCAAGCCACCGCCCGAGCTCGGAACCCCGCCGGCGTCGATCTCCTTCCTCGTCGCCTCTCTGTCTCTAAGAAGTCATCTTGAGGCTTCGCACCAAGGTGAGGAAGCTTCCTCTTTCTTTCTTTTGCTCTTAGTCGCGTCGGTACTCGTCGTAGAAGCTCGCCGGTGTTGACCATGCCTCGCCGTCCGCCCCGCAGGCCTTCGTGACTCGGTCACCGCTCTAGTCGCCTCCCTGTAACCCTAGATCACTTCCTTGTGTTCCCAGCTTCGCGTAGAGCTAACCTGCGTCGCGAACCGAGGTCGGGAGCTCGATTTCGAGCGTCTCCGGTGAGGTCACCGCCGCACACCGCCGGTCTCCAGCATATCCGTTGTTGCCCGCAGCCAGCAGCCGTCGCCTGCCATTCATAACCGAACAGACGGCCCAAATTCATCTGCCCCTAAGTCGAACCATTCAATAACGGTCAACCCAGTCACCACCGCCGTCCTTTTTGCTAAAGAGACCCTTAGCTTCTTTTCACAACCATGCCCTTCCACTTGTAAAGAACCTTTCAGATAAGTCATGTTTCTTTTGTTTAGGCCCCTGATCTGTTTAGTTTTTGCGCCTGAGGTCCTTAATAGGTTGTTTTGCGTTGTAAACCTTTGGTTTATACGCGTAATTAGGTTTTAGCCCCTGGTTCTTTCAGTTTAGCCCTTGTTGGCTGGTTTTTCTTGCAGTTTAGTCCCTAGAGCTTGTTTAGGGTGTATCTTTACCGTCTTAGATCCGTTTTTAGTGTTCTTGGTGTCCACGTGATCATCTCAGTGAGCCCGATTGTTTTAGAAGCGTGCTTGTAGCTTTTAGATTTGTTTGATGTATTGTTTTATTTATTGTATGCTTTCTTGCGTGCTCGTAGATATCATGCCAGTTTCAAGTGATCAGCCAGTTGGAGTTGATCAAGGGCAACTTTTTGAGGAAGAAGAAGAGTTTTTAGGCAAGGAAGGCAAGTGGTCTTATCCCCCTTCATGTTCTACTTTGTCCTATATAATTGCATGATAATTCAATTTTTATTATTGTTTTGCATAAATTTGATGGGAACACCTTTTTAAGAACATATCTAGATTTTTACTCATGATCCTTGGAACAACCCGGTTTAATAAATCTTTTGGGTAGACAATGCTTAGTTGCTTAACTTGGGTTGGATAAAAATGGTGTTTCTGGACAAAGGCTTTTATGCTTAATGATGATGCTTTTGGTTACTACAAGAATATCTTAATTTAATCGGAACATGAAGAACCACCCAAGAAAACAGTGCAACCACAGTCTATATGGCTCTGGCTTAGCCAATTAATTAGGTGTGCGAATGAACTGATGACCTTATCCGAAAGGAGCAGAGGGGGGGTCCGGGTTGCAGGGGTATAGCCCGGTTCTTTTGGGGTAGCAGCCTTGGCTAAGGTGCTGACCATTAGGGAGGGTTATGGCCCACCCTGATCTGTAACTATGCGGGTCGTTGGTCTTTTGCATGCCTTTGTAAAAGCTTCGTAGTGGACCCCTAGCCACTTACCTTAGAAGTGTTTAAGGGTCTAGCTAACCCGGGCGACATGGGGAACACGAGCTGTGACTAAAGTGTACAACCTCTGCAGAGTGAAAACTGATCGATCAGCCATGCTCACGGTTATGAGCAGCTTGGACCCTCACATGATAATTGTTAATGGTTAAATAACGTGTCGAGTTTCGATCCGTAAGCATACGGATCACTTGTAGACTTTTTCACCTAGGGGTGATCTCCAAGGTTCTTGTCAATCCGCGGAGCAAGGGGATTGGTAGCGTTTAACCAAGTACTAATATAGTTGATTTGAAAACCTTTGAAAGACAAATTAATCTAAAATAAAGGCAATCTAATCTATGTTAATCTAAGATTAAGCTAGATGCCAAAGGTTGGTACAAGAGAGAGATTAAGATAGATAAGTGTTCCCTCCCTAGGGTCTAGGATCTCATGGATATACATCTACTACACGAAAGAGGTGTTGCCTTCACTGGCTTCATGGCGGTTTTGCGGTCGCTAGGCCTTTTCCCTAGATCGTACTGTCACTACAGAAGGTAATCAATCACTTTCACTAACGCATCTATATCTAAGCATCCATAGGGTTAAGCTAATCACCACAATTACCACAACCCTACTAAGACCACATGTTGTACATACATATGTAAATAAAGCATTCTCAAAGACATAGACCATGAAGCATCGATAGGCATAAGGTTCATGTAGCAATTACATATCAAGAATCTATCTAACCCTAGGGATGAATGGAGACATTACCCCATCATTTTACATGGATTGAATCACATAGGGGTGATGGAGACTCCGGAGAACGTTGTCGATGAAGATGGTGGCAATGAAGCTCGGGAACACCCCTAGGCCGACGGCTTGGAGTCCTCCTCTCGCTTCCTCCCCTCTGCGACGTTGATCCTTGTGATGAACTGATCTAACTCTCTCCCTCGTCTTGCGGTGGCGAGTTTCTAGTGAATAGAGGTTGATGGAATGATTGGATGCTGTTGACGGTTAATAGTTGTATCAAAGTTCGTTTGGATTTGCAAGCAGACAAATCCCTATCGTAGTCAAGGGACCCTTCTTCCCTTAAGTGTGAACCCAAGGTATCGAATCTGTGGAACAATGTGCAATGCAAGGATTCAATCTAGTAAGGCAAAGAAACAATTTCTTTTGAAGAACCAAGTTAAATCTAATCTAATCTAATCTAATCTACTAAACACAAGAGGTAGCAAGAGAAAGCATAGAGATAACCAATCTAGAGAGTCTAGATCATGCTTATGTTGTAGATCCAAACAAGATAGATGAAGATAGCAAAGCGAATCTCATAAAAAGCATCTTTAAATCGTGGCCTCCATTCCGATTCCGAAGACGCCCGCCTTTTGGAACCTTCGTCTTGTCACGACGCGCCCCTATTCGTGCGGGTTAGCCTAGGGCGAGTTCGAGAAGAACAAGTTGAAAACACTTGGTCGATCCGGTATGCACCTCTAGCCACCACAGCTAGCAACGCGCCCCTATTCTGATTAAGTATAGATTGAGGAAGAAGCAAAACCAAGAGAGAACAAAATCATAGAGAAGGCACTTGATCGCTAGAAATTAGATTCACTATAAAATTTCACCATGAATGATTACATGAACAAGATCACCATCGGGATCCTACCTCGATCTTGATCCTTGCTCCGGAGCTCCGACGTGGTCTTCCATGCAAGGTTCCCACGTCGGCTAGGGACACCCTAGACAACTAGCACAACCCTCCTCTCCGAGATGATGTCCCTCTAGCTTCTCTGCTCCTCGACGGTGGATGACGAATGAATTGATGTGTGGTTCTGGCTCTTCGCACAGGGGCTATAAATGGTCCGAGGGTCGTCTAGGTGAAAGGGGGCGGCGAATGGAGCCCAGAAAGGGTTAGGACGGCCAGCCTGGGCTAACCGACCTGGGCCCACACCAGCCCGGTTCGCGGCCTCCTTCGTCGGTGATGCTTCTCGTGCCTTCTGGAACTTTCTCCCTTCTGCATGTGGGCCCATAGCATCATTTTCTCTGTGGTTTGGATAGGCCTCCTTGTCTCGCAAGCTTCAGCATTTTCTGTCCAGCTCCTCAGAGTTTTCTGCCTTCACAGTTCGGTCCTTGGGCCACTTGGAGTCATGTTCACTTCATATCTTGACTTGTACCGGGCTTCATGATCTTCTTGTAAAGTGGTCAATGAACTTTACCCGGAAGTCCTCATTTAGGTGCTTGATTCCTGTGTAAACAATAAACTCCAAAAGCCACATGTGAGTGTGAACTTGATATATCATGAGGGTTAGGATCGTTAGTTTGGATATCAAATCAATGCCAACACCAAAGGTAAACTCATGGCTAGGTTGACGGAAATTCACCGTAAATAGCTCTCCCATGCTTAAACCTTGCTCGTCCTCGAGTAAGCCTTCGATGGATATCAGTGTTGCCCTTCATTATTCAAACCATGCACTTGATCATACATGAGAAAACATAATACTCTCAAAAAATTTAATTCGTTAGAGTTCCATAGTGTACTAGCCTCCATCCCTACGGAGGGTGGATATCAATTAATCTCTTCCCACAAGTAATTAATCATGCTCCCAAAATTTAAATGATTCTCACAAATTTTAAAGTATAGAGCAAGATGAATAAAAAGAGCTAAACCAAGTTCAAAAACTTAAACCTCCTTGCATCTTGCTCATGAACTCTCATCTCGTCTTATCTCTCAAGACTATTTGTTCTACTCCTTTCCCCTCTCAAAATATATATAAGTGGAAGGCTTTATCTGGAGCTTTGCGAAAAGTTTAGTCCTACCAAGATATTATAATCGAGATATTATCAAAACAAGACAAGCTTCTCATGGACTTATCGAGACTCGTCAAAAAGGTCATTGGAAAAATAATGTTACAAGGAGGGGGAGACGAACACACACTTTTTGAGATAAGTGGACATGTGCAAATGGCGAAGGGTGATCCTGAGGCACAAACAAAGTCCTCGTTATCAGATTGCACATGGTTGGAAAGATGAGTATGGGTCTTGATCTTGAAATTCCTAATGCATCTAGAGAGCCGGGGATCTTTATTTTTTTCTCTATCTCTCTCTTTTTTTATATACACATTTTTTCTTCTCTCCTTTTTCTTTCTTTCTTTTTTCCTTTTTCCTCTCTCTCTCTCTCTCTCTCTATATATATATATATATATATATATATTCCCCTTGAACTCTAGATTACATTGTACCTACCTCCTTGGCAGCTCCCCCCATGATAGACGATTGCACGTCTCGGGCAAAGAGGTGGTAAAATTTTTGTGCCAAGGTAGGTACTAAAAGTTATATGTTTTCTTGGAGAGAAACACTTGAAATCTTCTAGGGATCCTTCACGCAACCTTCATGTCGTCTTGGAGGTCTCCCAAAATTATATTTCAATCCTTGGCACCTTCATTCTTGTGACCTTCCTCGAAATATTCATCCATACTCAAGTGTTAGGTTATGGTCAAGGAGGTAAACACAAAAAAATATATATTGGGTTTGTAGGTGGATATCCGGCGAGGTTAGCAAAATTTCTGATGTGGAAACTTACAATGCACAGATAGAAAAGGCAAGCATTAAGATAGATACGCAAAAACAGAATGACCAACTCCTTAGTCTTGGGCCAGAGAAATCAAGCCTTGAATTAACTCACCCAAAAAATAAATATTGTATACTAAGTTTTTGCACTCAAATAATTATAAGGCTTTGGATAGGTAGAGCAACATGCAAGTGGTATTAATGACAAGGTTAGCATTACTTTTAAGAACAAAAATAAATCATCTTTAACCCATCCAAAATTGAGAGCACGAGAAAAACTATGGGTCTCATCTTTATCATAACCTCCGCAAAGGATTAAGCTAGCATTTAAATTAATTTCAGATTTGCATTAAAGAGAGCATTAGCTTAAATCATGCACAAAACAAGTACAAAGATAAGCAAATAAGCAACAGTCATCATATATCAACTTGGCATAATTTTCCATCCATATTAAAGATCATAAAACAATGGTGAAATTTAGTCATGGTGATGGAAAACAAAAACTACTACTACCACACACATGTTGAAAACAAATAAAATAGAAAATGCTCGCACACACAAATTTGCACATAACTAAAAAATAAAGAAAGGAGAAGGAAAAATCAAACCGAATTGGAAGCATTATTTCTTCTTCCTTCCTTCACTCTTCCTCCAATGCTTGATCCTCCGTCTTTATGATGAAAACAAGCTTGGAGTGCCTCGGAGTATATGGTGGCGGAGCGGATGAACAAGTGTCGAGATCGAACGGGTGGCTCCTCCGTGTGCCCTTACGGTTTGTCCCACATGTACAAGCTTCGTGTACTCCTCATACCTCCAAGGAGCAGCGTGTCGCTCCTCGACGGTGCCACATCCTCCTCCATGCTTCGCAGGGACTCGGAAATAGAGTACCTTCACGAAGAGATAGATGGCGCCTCAGACAATGATGATCGTATCCTTCTTCCGAGGACGATATTCATGGCCTTTTTCATCGTGCCTTGCTGTACAAATTCACAAACAACTCTCCCGGGGTTTTCTCACCGGTAGAACAATGCACAAAAAAGTATATGGAAGGACAAGAATTGTAACAAATTTTCGGGGATTTTTAGAGAAGGAAGTGAGGCACAAATTTTTCTGGGTGGTTCGTGAGGTCTCTGGACTATGAACTTGGGAGCATGAACTTGAAAATGACCGAGAGCCTTACCTGAGGAAGATGGACGCTGGGGTCCAAATAAAGAGGCCAGGCCGACCGGCCTTGGGTCCCTGCTGCCCCATTTGCCATTTGCCTTGATTTTTTCCCTGAGATGCTCCTTGCTCCCTTGTTGCCTTGTGTTCTCATGCTCCACGAGAATCCACCGCCCAAACATTCTCGACCACTCCTTCTTTTTGAATGATGAGATCAATGCCTCCCTCCTTAACTTTGTGTCACTTCTTGTCTTCCATGCCTCATGTACCTTCACTAATTTCCTGCAAAACAAAGTCATTGCTGTCCACCCCCATGCTTGTCCTTTACATGTGCCCAAGATGTTTTGATGATAAAGCCTTCCTGTGATGCATCATCAAGCACAAGGTGTTAAATAAACCTCAAATCCTTCCCTTGATCATGTTTAGATGCAAATTACCCTCTAATTTCGAAAATTAAAAATTAACTCAGAGCTAGCAATGAGTCCAAATGTATTCTTAGAGGAGTTTTAAGGCATCAAAAACGTTTGTAAGTCGAAAATTTTCTGACTACCTTTATTTTGGTTGCACCGGGATCGTTTGCTTTCATTAATTGATAGCAAGCTCCTTCGGCTTGGCCGTGGGGTTATGGGTTTAGGTTCTAAGTTTGGCAAAACATGAGAGAGAGATTTTGAATAAATAAAAACAAAGGGGTTTGGAAAAACTCTAGCTCTAGAGAAACTGGTAGTTATCAAGTGAAATCAAACCAAAAATCGAATTCCTTAGGTTCACGTGAGTCCTAGCATGCATCAAAAGATTTAGAAACATTAAGGGACATAGCGAGGCTCTACTCGTGTGTTTTTAACATGCAAAACAAAATTGAACCTACCATCATGGAGAGGATAGAAGGCTCAAATAGAATCTGAATTTTTGTTTCTAGTTTCTCGAAAAGAGGCAAATAAATCCTCATGTCATTGGTTTAAGATAGAAAATTTCAAATATATGACTGAGCAAATAAAAGGTTCTCCAAAAACTTCTTCAACCACTTAAGAGTTAATAAAATGTCTTGCGTAGCAAATTCTATGACCAACTTACTTGGAATTCGGAAATCTTGATCGGGTTGTCCTCCCGGTAGCTTATTCTTGACTCGACGAACGGGTTGCCTCCCGCCTAGAGCTTCGTTTATAGTCCATAGCTAGACTTTTTCTCTTCCTCACTTCGGATCAACGCTCTTTGTAGGCATTGCAATCTTGGGTACCCACTTCTGCACCATCCTTGGCTTAGGCGCAGGTTTATTCTTCGGCTTAGTCATTTTTTTGGTCTTCGCAGGCGGCTTTTGTTCCTTGATCTTGACGGATGCAGCAACTTCTTTGATCTCCTTCACGTCCTTCTTCTTCAGCTCTTCCATCTTCTTTGGCTCTTACTTGATAAAGCGACGATGAGGTGGAACATATTTAACATTGAACATGTTGCATACCTCGAAACGTGGTCGAAACTTGAATATGCTCCTTGTTCCATTGATGTTGAACTTGATCTCTCCTTCACCAAAGTCAATCGTTGCTCCGACGGTCTTGAGGGACAGCCTCCCTAGGATGAGTGGCGGCTTCTCCCTTTCTTCCATCTCGAGAATCACGAAGTAGATGGGGGTGAAGTGATCTTCAACTTTTATGGGTACATCTTCAGCGATTCCCACGGGATAGCGAATAGAGTTGTCTCCCAACTCTAGACACATGGTCGTAGGCTCCAGCGGTAGGCGTAGCTTCTCGAACACGTCTCTTGGCATGACTCCCACACTTGCTCCAAGGTCGCATACTGTCATCTCGTGCTTGTTGGTAAGCATGTCTCGGAAGTAGCATGGATGCATCTTCATATCTTGGCTCGGCATCTCAAACTCCGGTTCTTCGGTAGTGATCTCCGGAATAGTGGTCACCTTCTCCCTAGTGTGATCTTCGGCGGCTGGCTTAGGCTTTCTTGCTCCGGCTGGATATTCGGGGTCCTCCGTCTCCTTTCCCGAACGAGTTTGAATAGCCTTCGCCGTCTCGGGACCTTGGGGTTGTCCCGGAAATCTTCCTTTGTTACCCATTGGGTGCCCGACAAGTTGTCCCACTTGCGTCTCTAGCATCTTCATCATGTTGAGCACTTGATGGTTAGAGCTTCCGACCTCCATCATCTTGCCATCTATATTCTCCAATACTTTGTCCATAGCCTTGAACTTAGTGACGGTGTCCTTGTTGATCTTGCTTGTAGCGGAAGTTTGGCAAATCTCCTTTCCTCATGTAGTCGAGCACCATTGCTTCCTCCGGATAATCTCCTTGGACATGACCGTACTCCCCACACTCCTCGCATGTGGATCTTGCTTCGACAACCTCTAGGTCTTGAGCCTCTTTCTCCATCTCCATTATTTCCAACCTCCTCATGAGTGAGTCGACCTTCCCTTCAAGGAGTTCGGTTCGCATGTATTCATTGAAACGCTCCAAAGCTTCCGCAATCATCTCCGTTGGGAATTGAGAAAACGTAGCAATCTTGTTGCACAAACTCTGAGTCTTGGCCGGTGAATAATATTCCTTCATGAAGTTCCTCATCAACGCTTCTCAAACTTGTTTCGACTCCGCCGGTAGAGTGTGGAACCAATGCAAAGCTCTTCCAAGTAGTGAGAACAAAAAAGCATTGCCCTCATTTGATCTTGAGTCACCCCATCCACATTGAAAGTTTGACATAGTTGAACAAATGCTTGGAGGTGAAGGTTCAGATCCTCTTTATCAATGAAAGGCAAGTGTTGCACCATGCGGATAGTTGAGACCTTGATCTTGAACGGCCTTTTGACGTCTTCAAGGTTTAGGATTCGTATATCATTGATGTTCAGGGTGCATAGCTCCCCAATCTTGTGCTCTGGTTGTGATTCTTCTCCCATGGGTGGCGGTTGAGGTTGATCTCCCTTTGGACCTGGAGGTGGTGGTTCCCTTGGAGATTCTGACGATCCTTCGGCCTTGGCTTTTCGATCTACAAATTCCTTAGCTTGTGTCACGTCTCCTTCGCCTGAAACATTTTCCTGGATCATCCACAAAATTTTTGGGTTTCTAGGAGAGGTAGTCGTCCATCTCCGGTTAGGGTTAGCAATAAACAAAAATTACAAAAATCTAAAAGAAAAATGAGGGTTAGTTAGAAACTAGATTAGATTGATTTTTTTTCTTTTTGAGGATGATCAAAGTTAAGAGATACAAAAGAAAAATCAAAAGAAAAACTGAAAAATATTTACAAGAAAGTGATACTAGATCAGATCTTGATTGCTTGTTCTCCGGCAATGATGCCAGAAAAAGGGGCTTGTTGACGATTAATAGTTGTATCAAAGTTCATTTGGATTTGCAAGTGGACAAATCCCCGTCGTAGTCAAGGGACCCTTCTTCCCTTAAGTGTGAACTCAAGGTATCGAATCCGTGGAACAATATGCAACGCAAGGATTCAATCTAGTAAGGCAAAGAAACACTTTCTTTTGAAGAACCAAGTTGCATCTAATCTAATATAATATAATATAATCTACTAAACACAAGAGGTAGCAAGAGAAAGCATAGAGATAACTGATCTAGAGAGTCTAGATCATGCTTATGTTGTAGCTCCAAACAAGATAGATGAAGATAACCGAATCTCATAAAAAGCATCTTTAAACCGTGGCCTCCGTTCCGATTCCGAAGACGCCCGCCTTTTGGAACCTTCGTCCTGTCACAACGCACCCCTATTCGTGCAGGTTAGCCTAGGGCAAGTTCGAGAAGAACAAGTTGAAAACACTTGGTCGATCCTGTATGCACCTCTAGCCACCGCGGCTACAAGAGCACCCTTAGCAATCTATCTTAAGTATAGATTGAGGAAGAAGCAAAACCAAGAGACAACAAAATCATAGAGAAGGCACTTGATCGCTAGAAATCGGATTCACTATAAAACTTCACCATGAATGATTACATGAACAAGATCACCATCGGGATCCTATCTCGATCTTGATCCTTGCTCTGGAGCTCCAACGTGGTCTTCCATGCAAGGTTCGCACGTCGGCTAGGGAAACCCTAGACAACGACCCTCCTCTCCGAGATGGTGTTCCTCTAGCTTCTTTGCTCCTCAGCGGTGGATGACGAATGAATTGATGTGTGGCTCTTCGCACATTGGCCATAAATAGTCTGAGCGTCATCTATGTCAAAGGGGGCGGCAAATGGCTAGCCTGGGCCAATCGGCCTGGGCCTACCCCGGCCCGGTTCATGGCCTCCTTCGTCGGTGATGCTTCTCGTGTCTTCTGGAGCTTTCTCCCTTCTGCATGTGGGCCCTTGGCGTCATATTCTCCATGGTTTGGATTGGGCTCCTTGTCTCGCAAGCTTCAGCATTTTTGTCCAGGTCCTCGGAGTTTTCTGCCTTCACGGTTCGGTCCTTGGGCCACTTGGAGTCATGTTCACTTCATATCTTGACTTGTACCGGGCTTCATGATCTTCTTGTAAAGTGGTCGATGAACTTTACCCAGAAGTCCTCATTTGGGTGCATGATTCCTACGTAAACAATAAACTCCAAAAACCACATGCGAGTGCGAACTTGATATATCATGAGGGTTAGGATCGTTAGTTTGGATATCAAATCAATACCAACACCAAAGGTAAACTCATGGCTAGGTTGACGGAAATTCACCGTCAACAGATGCGGCGGCCATCGGGAACCGGAGCTTAAAATAGATCGAGGAGGGGCTAGGTCAAAGGGGAGGCCGAACCGCCTCAGAAAAGGACTAGGTCGGTCTGACCAGGCCGGTTCGGGCCCATCTTCCTCTGGTCGACGTTTCTTGTAATTTTGACTTTTGGCCCCTTCATAGGTAGCTTTTTGGCACGTCATCCCCACGATCAAGATAGGGGGTCTTCTCGTATGAAATCCAATCTTTACGTCTTGGTCCTCAAGGATGTTTCGTCGTAGCACCTTGGTCCTTGCCACCTTTGGGAGTGAATTTGCCTTCACTTGAACACGAACGGAACTTCTTGTTTGCCCATTTGAACTTGATGTGTCTCCGTCCCTTTAGTCCATGTTTTCACATACAAAGTTGAACTTGTTATGTCATTAGTGTGCCTAGTAGTGGGTTAGTTCCGAAACGAAGCTCAAGCCAAGCTGTAACGAGTATATTTGGATCACCAAATTCACCGTCAACAGCTCCCCCATGCTTAAACCTTGCTCGTCCTCGAGTAAGTAATCCTTGCTTAAAGGGGAAATCAGTGTTGCCTTCCAATGTTGTCCCAGCAATTAGTCATTCAATTAGTGTTGCCTTCCAATGTTGTCCCTGCACTTAGTCATTCAATCAGTGTTGCCTTCCAATGTTGTCCCTGCACTTAGTCATTCATGACGAGACAAATTGCTCTCTCTTAAGAATTTAGTTTTAAAGTTCAAGTTGTGACCGGCTTCTTTTTCATTATGGAAGATAGACTAACAATAAAGAACAAGCCACAATTAATAAATACAAAGCTCTCAAACTTAAGTGATCTTCAAACTATTACCTTGTTCTATCGAAGAAGTTTCAAAAATATGCAAATCCAACCTAAGTGAAATTCTCTTGCAAAAGCTCATGGAAACACTCATCTCATCAAGTCACTCAAGCCTATACTAGATTATTTTCAACCTATTCTACTCATATGTGATAGAAGGCTTGTGTGGAGCTTGGTAGGTCAAAACAATCCTAGCAAAACATACATCTGAAATATTGTCAAATTAAGAGAGAGATCTACTGGAATTACCGAGACTCGTCAAAAAGACCATGGAAAATAAATGTTGGAAAGAGATAGGGATGAAACACACACATTTAGATAGGTGGACATGTGCAAGTGGTAAAAGGATGATCCTGAGGTACAAGTGAAGTCCTCGTTATCGGATTGCACATGGTTGGAAGATTTGAGTATGGATTTGTCTTCGAGGCACTTGAGAACTTATGAAGCAAAAATAACTGAGGAGCATCTTTATTTATTATTTTTATTTATTTCCTTCTCTTTTTTCTTTTTTTCTTCTTCTTTTTTCCTCTTTTTTTCTTTTCTTCTGATCATTTTTTCCTTTTGCTCCTCAGAACTTTTGCAACATAATACTTACTCAGCATTTGTTAGAGATGATGTGATGACTCTTCCCCCATGCTTGAACGATGCTCGTCCCCGAGCATAAAAGAGAGGGGAAATGACTGCTAAAGTAAGCATAAATTCCATAATCTTGCAGAATATATGAATCTCCATCAAAAATTTTACTCCATACTCAAATTGGGTTGTGGACAAGGAGGTGATCACAAAAATATGTTTTGGTTTAGGGTGGATGCCCAGTGAGGTTTGTGAAATTTTCGATGTGAAAACCCACAATGCATGGACGAAAAGGCTAGCATTAAAAAGTTACGTGAAAGGAATGACCAACTTCTTAGTCTCGAACCATAGAAATCAATCTTAATCCAACTCATCAAAACATATAAGTTTGCAATGAACGGATTTCATCATGATAGAACATATATGTATATGGCTTTGGTAGGTAGAACTTTGCAAGAGCATCACAAACGTAGATAGCATAAAAGTTAAGTTTTAATAAAACCAACAACTTATCCGGCTAACCGTAAACTTAAATCAAAGAGCAAAGATATGTACGTGGGTCTAGAGTATAGTCATTTCACCTCCACAAATAAAAGAGCCGGTATGTAAATTAATTTCAGATCATGTTATAGAGAGCAATTAGCCAAGGCATGTATAACTTCATGTAGGTAAAACAAAGTAGCAACTTTCATCATTTTTCCATAAGCATAGGCAATATAAAACATCAAGGCGAACACATGGTCATGCCTATTTTATTAAAAACAAGATGAAATCTAGGTTTTCCTCCTAGTAGCCATGTTATTGTTAAAGAGAAAAACAAAAAAGTTGCAATGAGTTGAAGGTTAAAGGCATACTTATAAGCATTTATGCTCAGAAAAGAGAAGGTCCATGGAGGTGTTACTATCTTTTATAGCTCTTCGTGGTTTGTTCTCAACATCTCCATATGTTGCTTGTGTCTTGACTTGCCAATGCTTCCATACTTCTGAATTTGATCATGTATGCTTAATGGAACCAATGGTCGCCCTTCTCTTCAATGTTGTCATTGTCATCTCCTCTTTCTCGTTTTCATCATCTTGTTGTTGTCTCTTCTTCATGGATTTCCCCCTCTGTACATAATAGAACATATATCAAACTATAACTTTATTGAAAGGTTTATGAAATTACATTTCCAACGTGTGGTCATTCACCGAAAACGGAGTTCAAACAAGGGAATTAAGTCCATTTTACTTCAATGTTGTGTGTTGTCCAGAAATGATTTCAGGACGTGCAGTGTTCGATGATTCGGGCATAACCGCTTGTAGGGATATCCAATTGTCTTGATTCTTGATTTGTTGGAATCGTAACTTCATGGGGCTTCTAAATATCCAATAGTATTCAATGTTTTTCCTTTGAGACCACGCAGAATTTTGATGAGATCAGTGGCTTCTTGCGCATTGATCCGGAGACATTGATGATCTTGGTCTTTCTTTTTTTTTATCTTCTAGAGCGTCATGTCTCACTCCCGTGTTGAAGTTTCAGGGCCTCCCCCATGCTTAGCATTTTGCTAGGCATGGAAGAAGACGACAAAGCATTTTTATATTAGTCATCCTTCAATTTCCTTGTCGTGAGAGTCTTTATCTTGCCTACAAAATAGTTAAGCGCACATTCTACCCCCAAAGTGACGGTTGAGAGTAGATAAAATTGCCAACAATCCAACAATATTTCCTAAGACTCTTAACTTGTGGCATAATTAGTCTAATGAGGAATTAAAATCTAATGGGTGTATGTGGTGCAAAGTGTGTATGCACATGAGAGGAAAGCATATAAACAAAGACAATGCCTACACCTAGTTCTAAACACCATGTTTACAACTAGGTTGCCGAATTTCTCCATATCCATGAAGATTTATTTATCCAAGGTTAAAACACCATGTCTATCCCTAGATCAATAACTCTTATAGCACAAGAAAAATTAAGCGCGTTGCAAAGCTTATAAACTAACCAATGCAACATGAAAACATATGAAAAGCTAGCAAGGTTTATCGAACTTAACGATGATGGTTCGCAATCATGTTTAAACACCATGTTCACAAAGATCATTGCGGCGTCAAGGTTTCTACCGTCGCCAATGGGTGCACGTCATTGCGGCGCCGCCTCCATGGAAGTTGTGGACACCAACATGGTTCGAGGTCCAAACAATGATCCACCTTCCATGGTAGGAGAAGGGGGGCAAGAGGATGACTTGTCTGTGGTTGATCCGGGGGTGCCCTAGCACACGATACAGGATCGCAACAGTCAACCTCGGTTATGCATACGGATGATGTAGTCACCAATGGTGGTTATGAAGTCGATAGAGAGCAACCATTACAGATAGAGTCATCACATGTTCATTAATAATGTCATGTTACTCATCTATTTTGGTACAATCATGAACAACATGCTCGTATGTAATCATAATACCATTTTACAACAGGGGGCGGATACAGTTGGGATCACTCCTGAAGTTGGAATGACTTTTGAATCGGAGGAAAAAGCTTTTGATATGTAACACCTATGCTGGTAAGGTTGGATTCAATGTTAGAAGGAGTAATACAAAGCGTCGAGCGGCTGGTAGTATATCTCAAAAATATATAGTCTGCAGTAGCCAAAGACATGGACAAACTGAGTCATCAAAAGATACTAAAGAACGGGTTGCGATGCTCATGTTTAATTTAGTGTCAGCAAAAAGAGGGGGTTTGGACAGTGCAAAATATTGTAACTGAGCATAATCAATATCTTGCTAGTCCAAATAAGGTGCACAAGCTGAGATCCCAACGACGTGTCACTAAAGCAGACCGAGTGCTAATTGGCCAGATACGAGATATCGGGATGAAGCCAGCCCAGGTGTACAAGTTCATGAAGCAGTTTTATGGAGGAGCCGACAAAGTGCCATTCGTGAAGACGGATTGCAATAATGAGATTGGAGGAGCCTGAGGCGCGCGATCGTTCCGAGGAAAGTTCGCGAACCGAGTGAGAAAGTCTTGTCGCCAACTGTTGGGGACGTCGATAGCCCCCATCGCGATGCCCCTACACGGAAGGTCGAACAACATCGCCACGTCCTCCAGGCTCACCATCATCTCGCCGACGGGCAAGCGGAATGAGTGCGTCTCTGGCCACCATTGGTCTACAAACGCTGTGATCAGATAGGAGTCGTACTGGAAGCGCGTCATGCACTACGCAGCACGAACCTGAGTCTGTACCTTGTCCCCCTCGACTAACCGCACGAGAGGCAGTAGTCCTGCTGTGCATAGCCTGAAACACAAAAACCGATAAAATACAATTTATTTAATACAAATACGATTGAAAACAAAGATAAGTAATTAAAAAATGATTTACGTACGTAGGGGTCCAGAGCTAGTGTATGGGCATCAGGTAGCGGGAAGTCCTGGCATGTAGAGTGCAGAACATCTCTCCCAGAATGGCTGACCGGTACGACCGGTGCTTCAGGTCCACCGTCTCGTCCAACAACTCTGAACGCACGTAGTCAACCGGCGGCTGAGCCATACCTGAAAAAATTAAAGTAATTTATAAGAATAATTTCTAGGAACATTTATATGAAATTGCTACAAAATCTAGCAACATTAAGCAATTTTCAACAATTTCATGAATTTACAGTAATTTCAATTTCTACAATTTTCTAAGAATTTTTGAAGAATTTCTAGTAATTTCTAAGAATTTATAGTAATTTCCAGTAATTTCTATTAATTTCAATAATTTTCTAAGAATTTCTATCAATTTATAAGAATTTACAGTAATTTCCAGCAATTTCTACGAATTTCAAGAATTTTCCAAGAGTTTCTAGCAATTTTTACATTGATTTCCAGCTATTTCTATGAATGTCAAGAATTTTTTAAGAATTTTTAGCTATTTCTAAGAATTTACAGTAATTTCTAGCAATTTCTACAAATTTCAATAATTTTCTAAGAATTTTATAAGAATTTATAGCAATTTTTAAGAATTACAATAATTTTCAGCAATTTCTACAATTTTCAAATATTTTCTAAGAATTTTATAAGAATTTCTAGCAATTTCTAAGAATTTACAGTAATTTCCAGCAATTTCTACAAATGTCAAGAATTTCTAAGATTTTTCTAAGAATTTCTAGCCATTTCTAAGAATTTACAGTAATTTCCAGGAATTTCTACGAATTTCTATGAATTTTCTAAACTAATTCTAAATTTTCAACTATTTATAAATTTCTAAACTATTTCTATATTTTCTAAACTATTTCTACTATTTCTAAACTAAAAGAGCTAGAAGTGCTCCGCGAAGGCCACGAGGAGATGAGCGTGAGGGAGAGGGAATGAGAGGAGGGGAGCAGGGCTGGCTGCAGACTCCGCCTCCTTATATAGGCTTGAGGCTGCCGCCATTTGCACGGCGGTAGGCCTAAATGCCGTGCCATATGGTGTTTGGGACCCTAGCGTCGTGACATATGGCGCTAGGGTCCCGAGCCCACTGGCAGGGTAGCCCCGCTCCCCGACCGTTGGCGCTAGGGCCTAACGCCGTACCACACGGCGTTTGACTGATCCTGCCACGGTATGGTATGGCGTTTGGACCCTCACACCGTACGATACGGTGGCAGGTGTATAGATTTGGTAAATTTGTTTGAGACATTTATTTTTGGAAAATCGAAGAAAAAATATAAAAAATGAATAATGGACTGGACTCTAGATTTCCCAAAGCCCACAAAGAAGTTGGACTAGGCTCTATGTTCGTACCATCAAAATTTGTTGAGTTTTGGTTAGTATTTATAGCTAATTCCATTTATAGTTCACCAAAAGCAAAAAGGTTACATTGAAAAATTATGATGACATTGAAGTTGTGCGAGGCGAAGCTAATAACATCTTTTGTGTGTTTTAGGTGTCAAAGTTTTGTGAGCATGACATCATGTATATTGTATTCTAGACTCGAAATACATTTTTGGGCTGGGCCCAATAATAGTTCTTTAACAAAAAAAAATAGCATGTTCTGCTGCAATTGTCAGCAACATGTAACATTTACCTAATGCTGATGTGATTTCTACATATGCTAAACGTGATCAGTTGTGGCAGGAGGAACAGTTTAAGCCAGCTACACCTGTCATTGATGCCCCTATCAGATGCTGAACTGGTGTTGTTGGTTAAACCAAATCATGGTACTTCCCTATTATAAACAACCTTGAAGATCTATCATAGATAAGCAGAGTGGGTCCAAGCTTAGAAATGCATCTGCCACAGCCCACAGGTACATCAAGATGATGTGGCCACAGGAAAGTTGAACTTGTGGGTGACTGGCGTTCAAGATGTGAGTGATAGTCAAACAGCTTAATGCCATGTATACACATTGACTTGTACAAGGAGTGGTGACTTGGAGGACTAATACTCTATCTGTACTATATACCAAGGAGACTGGAGAATGTCCTCCTGTGGGCATCACTGTGTAATTGGATACTTTTTCAGATCACTACAAAACATCCTGCTGTCTATGACGGTCGATTTTCGTCACGGATCATCAAAATTTCGTCATAAAACGGCATCTACGACGAAATTTCAAAACGTCATGTATTGAGTGCCACAGATTAAGCGTCGTGACGAACTAACATATTCGTCATAGATTAGCGTGATCCATGACGTTCTCAAGTCGTCATAGATTGGTGTAAAGCCCATTGAACCCAGCCCGAAGCCCAAAATCTGTGACGAAGGTGATCATCATGGATTAACTCGTCACGTCACTTGTAGAGATGAGGTGGCTGCAGACGTGGCAGATGACGAGGCGCTGACGTGGCGGGCACGTGGTAGATGACGCAGTGCTGACGTGGTGGCCACGTGGCGCTGCCGTGGCGTCCACGTGTCGCTGACGTGGTAGCCACGTGTCGCTTATGTGGCAGATGATGTGACAGTTTGTAACAAGGTCAAATTTCATCCCATATAAATCCATACCAGCCCATATACATTTCAGCCCAACACAACAGCTATAAATCCCAAAAAAATTGCCAAATCACCAATAAATACACAATCCATGTCATACAATAATAAATACACAATCCATATAAAATTCAACCCAACAAGCCTTAAATCACAAAACAACAGATCAAATATGTCCTTGTAGCATCACTAGCAGTCCAGCATATCAGGTCCATTGCTTACTGATCACTTCTAATGGCTTGCTCTTTGATGCATCTAATCCTCAACCTAAAAGAGGAACATTACCAAACACTTGTCAGTGGGCAGTATCAAATGATCCCTAATCCAGTGAGCAAATTACATGAGAAATATAGATTTTGAAGCATAGACAGTAATAAAAAAATAATGAGTTCACATGCTACTCCAAATTAATGAGCAAATCACATTGGAAATAAGCCAACTAGAAATTCTAGTTACAAACAAATTCCAGCCTCCATTAACAGAAAGCAAATGTTGTACCACTAAGAAACAAACAAGCAATGCACTTTATGATTTCTAAAAAAATCTTACTAAACCACATTAGCCTAGTATCAAAGCACTAAAACAACAGAAGCTTCAGATGCGAACAATCTCAAAACAGTATACTGGGATGATACACAAAACAAGCTTATGATCATTTATTTACATACAAGTGTAAAACCATGGCACTTGGTACACAGGATACTATACCAAGGCTTCAAATTACCACATTACCCATAATCAGATACAAAGGCCCAAGCTTGGGCTGGAGCACTTATACCAGATACATTTCCTTACTAATCAATGACAACCAGCATCCTGAAAAGTGGGACTACAAGATTGCTGGACCAAGAAGTTGGCTCAATCTGCAATTACAAATTGAATACCCTAAAATTTATAACCCATCAATATATATCTTGCAGTTCAGAGTTAATACAAAATTAACTGTGTCTAATTGATGCTCCAACAAAGTTTCTCATGTTTGAGATAACCGCAAACAATTGAACGCCAAATAAGCGAAGCTACTGAGAGATCAAAAAATAAAAAGGTTGCTCAATCAGGGTGGGGGTGGGTGTGGAGGATATCAGGCCCAATTATCCATGCAGCTACCGAGGTAGACCAAACTAAACCCAAGGTCACTTTATACTTGCAGAACTTCAGATCCACATCAAGCACCCAGCATCCAGACCACCAAATTCAGAGCCCCAAAACCAAATCTACTGAAACAACAGCCCTATCCAACACCCAGCACCCGAGTCCCCAAGCACCGAAGCACATTGCCAAAACAAATGGTGACCCCTAGAGAGCTATTAGAAGATGAGGGGAAGTTAACAGATCTACAGTGTAAAACTTGAGCTCTGAGAAGATGAGGGAGATGTTGGGGGTACTCACAGCACGATCCAGACGGCGCCGACGAGGAGGACAGCTCCCCAGAGCAGGTCGCAGATGAGCCCCACCGCCTGGCGGATCCAGTGCACCGCATCCAACAGTTGGTCTTGGCAAAACCGAGTCGAGAGCATCAGGCAGCAACGCAGGAGCCGAGATCGGGAGCTAGGGCGGCGGGGCGTACCTAGTCTCAAGAGGCCTCCGGGTCCCGGTACCTGGCGAGCTTGGAGGAGAGCGTGTGGCCGCCGAGCGCACCCGGGAGTCGCGGCCGTGGAGGAGGAGACCGGCAAGGAGGGGCGGCCGCGGCCGCCGTATGCTCGGGCCGGCCCAACCGTGCCGCGCGCCGAGGCTCCCAGAGCGCATCGCCCGTGCAGGGAAGGGGGAGAGGACGGGTGAGAGTCGCTCCTGCTGTTGCTCGCCGCGGCGACGATAGAGGAGGAAGGGGACGGGAGTGGCACCCCCGGATCTGGATCTCTCTGCGGCGGTGGGGTGAGGTGGCGACGGTCTAGGGCGGGAGAGGCGAGGAGACTGGGAGAGGAGCGGGCGGGCGGCAGAGGTCTGAGGAGAAGGCGGCCAGGAGGGGAGGGGAAGGGGATGGCCAGCTAGGGTTTCGGGAGCTATTTTATAGAACAAGGACACGATCTACACCGTTGGATGAAAGATGGATGGACATGAATTATTGGGCCTTGCGTATCACAAGAAATCGGCATGTGGCCTGTTTAGCATTTTTCTTTCACTTTTTCTTTTTCTTTTTCTTTTTCATTTTGTTGTACCATTTGAAGTAACACTTAAAAATAATTATTTTACACACACAAATATATTTTTTATATATAATAGTAAGCATATAAGTTGTCATCTAGGAGTGTCAAGAATTTTCAAGTACATATGATATTTTCTATCATTTAAATGAATTTTGTGTGTTTACCAAAAGTAATTCTAAATTGACCTATATATACTTCTAATAAGAGTCAAACAAATTAAAAATATATATATTTATGCTTTTATGGTCCATTCTAGCCCACATCTAAGAGATTGACGAAAAATCCAACTGTCTTCTAGGAAAAAATCAAACTTACACTAGCCTTCTTATTGTGACATAATGATAATAATACCTAAAATTAGTCTAAAAATTATGTAAACCGGCATAGAATCGTTTTATAAATGTACAAGCTTGAAAAAAATGTTTCATAAGATTTTGTGAAAATTGAAGTATACATTGTTCATAAACTAGATAGTTACATCACATTATTTCATACAACTCAACTTAAACTTTGAAATTTGTATACTCTAAAGTATTTTCTTTCTCATGTACACCTCAATTATGGACATAACTTACATTTACTCTTATATTAACATATAGGGATTCGCATTACCATTTGTTGTGCAAAAAAGATATTAATCTATTTTAAATACCTAATATAGACACCTTTATGCATTAACTGGAAACATAGTTATCTTATATACCCCAAAAACATTTTTCACAAATAAAAGAATGCATTTAAGTTGCCTTCTAGAATTTTCAAGATTTTTCGAATAGATTTGCTATTTTCTATCATTTAAATGAATTTCTGCAGATTTGTTGAAAATAATTAAATTTTGAACTACATGTATACCAAAAAATATTTAAAAAATTCCTCAAAAATTATATTTAGGCTATTATCTTACATGATAGCCCATGTCTTGGATTTTGACGAAAAATTCAATTGACTATACGGGCAAACTCAAAGTTCTACTAGTCACCTGATTATAAAATAATGATAATGATACCAAACTTCTCCGAAAATGATGTAAATTGGCATAGAATCATTTTATAGATGTAAAAGCTTGCAAAAAAAGTTTCATAAGATTTTATGAAAATTGATGTATACATTGTTCACAAACTATATAGTTCTCTCACATTGTTTCATACAACTCAAGTCAAACTTTAAGATTTGAATAACTTATAACATATTCAAACTCATAGACACATCAAATTTGCAAATCACCTTATGTTGACTATAACATTAGCAAATATCAGGTTATATTAACAATTATTATGAAAAACAAATGATTTTCTATCATGTACTAAGGTGTAAGAAAATAAGCCATACAAAAAAGATCTAAGAAATAGTAATTTAAGTAAAAAATAGTACATGAAGTGAAAGAGCGTGATATTTCAAAGAAAAAGAAAAATGAATCGTGAAATTTAGAGTTTTTATGAGAAAGAAAAACTAATTACAAGTTTTAATTGCGAATCAAAAAGAAAAATGAATCTTCCATGTGTTCCTCATCTTCTCCCCAACGTTGCCACATGACGGATCTGGATTGGTCGAAGGGGTTTCCTCAAACAATATGAGCAATAACAAAGCAGCAACCATCACAAGTGATGAATTGGTGTAGTGGTACTTTGGGCTTCTTTGGAGGTGGTGGTCACAGGTTCGAATCACCCTACCCGCGGCTTGTTTTTTTGGTATTTTTCACCACCCGTCGACGTGGTGTCCATATATTTGGGTGACGTGGCGCTGTTCGGGTGATGTGGCGCGTGCGTTGGCTGGTGCGGCCGGGGTGACGTAGGCGTGAGCGGGTGACGAGGCGGACACGGCTAACGCGGCTTCGTTGGCCGGAGGAAAAAATGAGTACAAAAGAATTGAACGCATGCAAAAGACAGAAACTCATGTGTAGTGTGGTGGTAAAGGTGCCTTTAGCTGATGCGTGAGGTCCCGGGTTCGAAACCCTTCGCGGGCGGATTTTTTGCGAAATTTTTGGACGTGCTGACGGGGCGGACACGAGGGCGGTGACGAGGCGGACATGTAGGCGAGGGCAGCTGACATGGCTTCGTTCGCCGGAGGCAAAAACAAGTACAAAACAATTGAATGCATGCAAAAGATAGAAACAA
The DNA here is from genome assembly GCA_036936925.1 of Cenchrus fungigraminus. Lineage (NCBI taxonomy): Eukaryota > Viridiplantae > Streptophyta > Magnoliopsida > Poales > Poaceae > Cenchrus > Cenchrus fungigraminus. Next base: position 19,887,051 of record CM072774.1, read on the forward strand.
ATTTGTAGTGTGGTGGTAAAGGTGTCTTTAGCTGGTTCACTTATGAGGTACACGGTTCGAACCCGTGTTTCCACCAATTTTTTTCATTTCTCTATTTTTTCCATACATCATTCTTTTTCCCATGATTTTTATAATGAAGTTTTGTTATTTATTAATGATCATCTCTAATTCTTTTAATTTATTTTTCATGAGGAAATGTCGAAATGCTTTATTTATTAATGATCATCTCTAATTATTTTAATTTATTTTTCATGAGGAAATGTCGAAATGCAATGTGGGACTATGACGAAATTGGCGCAACGTCATAGTGTTTGGACTTCATATCGGGCTTCATATCCAACACTGTTAATCTATGACGAAATTGGCACAACGTCATAGTGTTTGGACTTCATATCGGGTTTCATATCCAGCACTGCCAATCTATGACGAAATCTAAGTGTTTGTCATGGATGCAGTGTGATCTATGACGAAATTAAAAAACGTCATGGGAATTTCGTCATGGATCAAAAGATTTCTTGTAGTGGATGCCTTCTTGCTTGAATGCTTGTAATTTAGGATAGAATCCACTTTGTGTAAGCCAGCCCATTACGGCGGAAAGAAATATGTTAGGCAAGCATAGAGGTCCTTTTTGAAGAAGTTTCAAGGTCTATAAAACTCAAGCAGCTTACAAATATTCAGTGGTTTTCTAATAAGTTACTTAAACCCAATTCATACTCCCGACAGTTTTGAATAAATTAAGGAAACAGTGCAATTACCTTTGTGCCCTTTGTCCAATAGTCCATCTCACTCCTTGCGCGGTGGAGGCCGAGGGGATCATGTGTTAAATCAAGGGTAAAAGAGAGAAATATCTCTGCTGCATACTACTAGCGACAAGTATTTTGAGTCATTCTCGTTTCTACTAGCAGCGACAAGTAAAATGATAATGAGGGAGTACTTTTTTCATGACAATTGCTGGAATGTAGAGTTTCTTTTTCATTTCGGACTTCCATTTGTACCAGGATTTAGAAGGTGTGAAAATTTCGAAAAATTTAAAACTTTTTGTTTGTCAATGAGTGCTACCCAATTTAAACCCTAATGCTAGCCTCAACCCTAAAATTCTCCACAAATAAAACCAAATTATAAAAATTATATTCAAATTATGGTAAAATATGTGAGTTGGTTTTTCTTGGATTTTATTTGGAGTTAAATGTGTGTGGTTTGAATTTGAAACTAATTCAAATTCAAACTAAATCTAAACCTAATTTCAAAACTATTTAGAAAACCTAACTTCTAACTTGGGCCTGCTAACTGCTGTGGAAGTTCACCAGTGCCCCTTCAACTTCCGGCCTGAGACCCCCTCACACCCTCACCTTTACGCTAGCCCACCTAAGCCAGCAAAACCGGCCCGCCGGCCCACCTATCTTTCCTCTTCCCCATCCTTTCCTTCCCCCTTTCACCTTTTCCTCAGCGCCGCGCCGCTGCGCCGCGCCCGCGCGCGCCCGATGGGACGGCCGGGCCGCCAGTTGGCACGCACGCCAAGCCGGGGCGCGCCCGTGTGCCCGCCTCGGGGGTTCCCCAGGGGGAAAAGACCCTAGGGGCGCGGCCACGTCGGCACCCGCGCCCAGGCGCCCAATCCCCGCTGCGCCGCCGCTTGTTTGCCCTTGCGCCGCCTTGACCGAGCCACCTATACCCCAGGACCGAGACCCTGCTGGACTCCCACCTACCACATTGGGGTTTTCCCCATCCTCTGCTTCCCACCGTTGAGAGAGAAGAAGGGGAGGGAAGAAGGAAGGAGGGGGAGAAGGAGAGGCGCCGCCGCGTACCCCTGCACCAAGCCGGCGACGACTCCACCATCAACCCACGGTGAGTGACGTCGTCCCCCTTGCCCGACCTTGCTGCTTGTGATGAAGGGAGTGCACCCCAGCATTGCGCGGGCCGGCCGTCGCGCCGTGCCCCGAGCCGAGAGCTCGCCGCCGTTCTAGCCCATGTCCGGCCTTCGAGCCGCATTTGCCTGCAGGTTCCCTTTGCCGTCGCCCATGACCTAGCCGCCGTGCACCCCAGCATGTAAAGGCGGGGCCATTGACCTCTAACAACCTTGCGCCACTGCGCCGCCGTGCTGCGCCGCGGCGCCGGGAACCCGAGCGCCCGCGCGCGCACACTGGCCGTGTCGCGGCCGAGGGAGGACCCCGCTCCCGCGCCCGTGTGTCTTGGCCGCGTGCACCCCAGTGAGAGGCCAAGGCGGGACCTTTGGTCGCTAACCCGTGCGCCGCGCCGCGTGCTTCGCAGTGCACCGTCGCGCCGCACTTCGCCGTGCCGGCGCGCGCCGCCAAATCCCGTCGTACCGCCGCTTAGAGCGCGAACCGGGGCCAAAAATCAAGCCCTGACCCCGCCTAACCCTAGCCGACCCGTCCCTAGCCGTTTTCCGCCGCGGGGAGGTTACCTCGCCGTCGCGCCGGGAGCTCGCCCGCGTCGGGAGGGAGCGCCACCGAACCCCAGCAATGCTCAGGGAGCATGTGCGCACCCAGGGGAGTTCAGGGGCCGGATCTAGACTTCTTCTTGCGAAAACCCCAGATGGGCTCCAGTTTGGGCTTTGGCCCAACGAAGCCCACCTGAGCCCATCTTCACCCAGCCGAGCTGTGTAGAGGAGTTTAGGGGTGTTTTCTGGACTTAGTCCTACGGGCCTGATGGGCTGAGTCCAATGGGCCCTTAGGTCCCACTAACATTGTTTTTAATAAAAATCTTTTTTAATTTAATAAAGGTTTTAATAAATGTTTTATAAATGCTTTTACCTTTGAAAATCATAACTAATTGTAGGAAGCTCAGAAAAATGTGAAACCAATTTCTATAATTTCGTAATTTCGAAACCTTGCTGTTTGTAGCTAGTTTGAGTTCTTTTGGGCTTTCTAAAAAGAGGTTTCTATTTGGAGTTATTATTTAGATTGTACCGATATCTTACGCGCATCGAACCTCGTGCTTCAAGGCCCGAGCTTCGACCCGGAGGATCCAGAAGACCCGGAGTACGTCGTCTCGGACAACGAGTATGACAACAACAACGCAGGTGTCATGTCACTCCCAACCATTTAGATCCCATGTTGCTACTAGATGCTAGTGATTTACTTCCATGTATGCATTGATTTGATGGATTGTATAGCCATTTGTTTAGCCATGCCTTGATGTTTGATATATCCTGATTCCTTGCTTTACCTACCTCGGGACTAGCTATAGAACCCTAGCTAGTCCCTTATACTCACTATCCATACTTTTATTACTTTGGAATATGGATGATATTCTGGGTTTGGACTGAGATTTGGGAGATCTCGGTGTGTTCTAGCGTGAGTTCTGGGTGTGTACCCCTTGGCGTCTTACTGGCGGGAGCGAGCCGTTCGGCTACTTGTGAACGCCTGCCTCGGGGAGATGCGATCTGGCCTCTCGCCCGAGCGGCGTGTCGGTTTCGGTGGAGATGGGGAGTGCTCGCTCTCAGCCCATAAGGACCGATCGTCAGTTGACCTTGCTTCATTGGACTCTTACCGTACAAACCACCCGCTCTGTTATGGGCGGGGGTGCGGGGTGAGACTCGTAGTGGATAGCACTCCACCTGTAGGCGGATCGGTGAGATCATGATAGGAGAGGTTGTTCCTCTTAGTAGACTTCGCCCCGGTTGGGCCGGGGAAGGGTTCCATAGCTTCGAGGACCCCTCGCTGGCAGTACAAGCTCTACAGTAGGGGCTGAGCCAGACTCGGAGAGGCAGGAGAGTGCTATCCACTTACTTGGACTTCAGCCGTATGGTAGGGTTTGGAACCGGTGACGGCCGGTTTTGGCCCTATTCGGGCGGGTACAGTTGTACAACCTCTGCAGAGTGTAAAACCTATAGCTATAGTCTGTGTCCACAGGTTATGGACAGTCCTCTGATCTCTCACCTGACTAGACTCTTTTCTTGTGCTTCTTCTCTCCCCTGAGTGTGTGAGCCCGGCCTGAGGCCGTTGAGATGTGGGGATAGGAGCAGGTGGGCCCCACATCGCAGACGAGAGCTGGGAGCTGGATTGTGGGCGTGATCCAGTGCTTTGGTGTGATTACCTTGTTAAGGGGTGTGGACCCCAGAGGTGTGGACCTCGGAGGTGCGGACCTCCCTGAGGTGATGACCTCGCTGCACATTTCTGCTTACCTTGATTGTTGCAATGCGCGCTGCTGCTTTGCTTAAACCTTCTACAGCCAAAGTAGGTTATATCCTGCATAGTAGATTATACACTGCTTTTGCTCTTTGTTGGGAAGCTGGCATGACCTACCCGCTTATCGGGTAGATCATGGCATCTCTGATACAGAGCCGGATTACGACTTCGAGAACGACGGATGGGACGAGTAGGGCTTCTCCTTCGCTCGAGCTGCCTGAGGAGTTGGAGCCTCCTTCGCTACCGTGATGCCGCTGCGAGATGTTTCTTTCTATTTGATTCAGTCCTGATGGACTTGTACCCGGCATGTGCCGAAGAGATGTACTCTGATTAATGTAATAAATAAATGTTGTACTCTATTTCTTTTCTCGTGTTGTATGGATTTTGGTATTGCTGAGACAGGGATTGCACGTGGTAGCCTTCCTGGGACTACCACGGAGGTGCAGAGAGTCGGGTTTCCGTTCGTGGAAATTCGGTTCGTTTCAGTTGATATCAGAGCCATGCTTGACCGTAGGACGAGCCCTAGGAATGGTCGATAGCTTAGGAAGCCTTTTTGACCTTGAACTTTATATAAGCCCCTTGAACCTGTATGTATATATATCTATACATGTATATATATATGTATTCCTTGATTAACTTCAACTAACTTCTTACTAACTACCTCTTTAACAACGATCTGCAGATGGCGGAGATCGAGTGGAGGCCGCTGAAGAGCAATGGGAGCGAAAGGAGAGGCTTTTGCACTTTGCTCCTCGAGTGCCTGGCTACCGTTGGAGCTGACTCCGAGCACGTTTGCTATGAGGGGAATACCAGGGCCGAGCACGACATGGGGCCCACTTTCCTGACGCTGACCGTACCCCGAGACCCGAGGATTGCCAACTCCAGAGAGATTGTCGAGGAGGTCTTCGAGAGGTCGGTTCTTGAGGCGTACCAGACGTGCGCTCGGAGGGCACTGCGCAGGTTGAGCAACCACTACGAGAAGGAGCTCAGAGACACCAAGTTCAACTGCTTGCCCAAGGCTACCTTTGCACCTCGCCAATGGATGGTGCAGGAGCCACGCTACAGGAGAGCAGCTTCAAGGAGAGGGTAGCTGGACAGTACATCCTGTCACAGGACCAGTCCCTCTTCTGGGCTGACCAGGAGACCGCGTGGCTCAGGGACGGTTGGAACATGAGTGTGCTCATCAACGAGGACTTGTACAGAGAGAGGAGGGAGTTGGAGCAGCGAGTGGCTGACCAGGAGTACCTCTTGTGGGACGCCTACCACAGGAACGAGAGGCTGAGAGAGATGGTGGATGCAGCCGCACGGCTCAGCATGGAGAGGGGTGCGATGAGGATCGCTACCTTGGAGGCACGGTTGCACCACGCAGAGGAGAGGCACAGGGCTACCATGGACACCGCCCGTGTGGACAGGGAGCGACTCAGTGAGGCAGGGTACCTGGTGGAGTCACTTGGAGCAGCCACAGTCGACTACCAGATGAGGGTCTGGGACATGGAGGCGAGAGCTCGCTACAACTTCGACCACTTCTGCTACTTGGGAGGCCGACTCTACGAGGCTCAGGACCTCGCGGCCAGGACTCGCACGGCCTGGGAGTGCTCCAACCAGTGTAGGCTGGCAGAGTTGGAGGAGGCTACAGCACTAGTACCACCACGGAAGAGGCCACGTCCGAGAGAGGAGACCTTCGAGCTGCCACCGACTCTTCTTCCACAGCTACGCCAGTACCCCAAAGGCACCCAGAACACAATGGAGCTGGACCGAGCTCTGGAGTTCGTCCACGACTACTACGGAGGACCGGAGATCGAGCTACCCGACTACCCTGGAGTCAACTCACCGCCTTTCTACATCGTTCCTTCCGACTCCTACACAGAGGTGTCACCGGTGACACCGCAATGCACCCCGTGACTGAGAGCATGCAGATCCAGTAGCTAGAGTTAGCTGAGATGGTCTAGTAGTTAGAGTCAGGATCACCATGTTGTCCTTTCAGTAGTTACCACCCACCATGATGTACCATACGCTAGTATGATGTGTTGCCGTGTAATCTTGAAGGTTGCTGGAGTAAACCTCGAGATACACACCTTTTGTATGGTGGCATTGATTGAGTGATATGGTTCTTCATGGTTTTATTCGGAGTTCATGCTTCTTACATGTTTGTATGAAATTGCTTGATTGTTAGCAGGATTTACACCTTTACAGTTTAATAACCCTATACTTTCTCCCCCTACCAGTACTGATAATCTAATATGGAACAGATGTGGGGACAAAGGAGGTCCGGACGGCTTCTGGCCCGCTTTGAGGAGGCCGCCGGAGAGGACGGAGGGGAAGATGCCCCCAACCCAGTTGGAGCCGGAGCACATGGCCGCCGTGGAGGCCGTGCCCCGAGAGGAGGACTCCGCAGAGGACACCGCGGTGGTCGAGGAGGCCGAGGTGGCCAAGGAGGGCATGGACCCGTGGGCAACGCCGAGGGTGACCCAGAGGAGGAGGAAGCTGAGCCAGAGCCCGAGGGAGAGGTTAACCAGGAGCAGAACCAGGAAGTGCCACCACCACCACCACCACCACCACCACCGAACTTGGCAGACGTGATGGCGGTGCAAACTCAGCTGATGCAGACCATCACCCACATGCTAGCTCAGAACATCAACAACAGAGTGCAGAATAGGAACCTGCCAGAGGGCTTTCAGAAGAAGGTGGAGAACTTCAACAAGCTACGTCCGCCCACCTTTGACAACTCAGCAGACCCGATGGATGCCGACAACTGGTTGAGGGAGATTGAGAAGAAGTTGGAGCTGACAGAGCTCACGGAGGAGGAGTGTGTGGCGGTTGCAGCGCACCAGCTGATCGGGATCGCAGGAGCCTGGGGGAGAGTTACTGTGACTCATGCCCGGACCCGCTCCACATGCGGTGGGACGAGTTTGTGGAGGCTTTCAGAGGGTACCACATACCCGAAGCAGTGATGGACAACAAGGCCGACGAGTTTCGTCACCTGAAGATGGGAAGTATGACCGTGCAAGAGTACGCCAACTGCTTCCAGGGACTGATGAGGTATGCACCAGAAGATACCAACACAGAGAAGAAGAAAGTGTACTGGTTCAGGAAAGGACTACACCGTGGAATGGCACACCACTTAGCCGCTCACGACTGCCCTACTCTTCGCTCGCTGATCAACAAGGCACTGATAGTGGAGAGGTCCAGGCTTGAGTATGTGGAGGTCCGTGGGGGCAAGAAGAAGCGCATCGACCAGGCAGGACGCTCAGGTCCACCCCAGAGACAGAGGACAGGTTTTCCACAGAGCCAGCAGTCACAGCCGAGGCACTACTCTTCTCAGCAGCAGCAGAACAGAAGCAACCATGGAGGAACTGGAGGTTCAAGCAACTAGAGGCCGAGACAGCCGCAGCAGGCCGTGGAAGGAGCTAGAGTGATGTGTTTCAACTATCGTCAAGTTGGACACAAGTCGTTTGAGTGCCCTCAGAAGGTTCAAGCGGGAGGACAGAACCGCAACACCCAGTACCAGACACCGGCCAAGGCACCAGCACCGGGAGGACAGCCACCCCGCAGTCAGCAGAGGACCGTGCAGCCACCAGCTACCCATGGATGCTTGAACCACCTGACCGCCGAGGAGGCCGCAGCCGCACCCGACGTTGCTCTTGGTGAGTTTCTCGTGGACTCAGTTATGGCAACTGTTTTGTTCGATACCGGAGCTCAGTATTCGTATATCTCTACCAAGTTTGTTAAAGAAAGGTCGTTACCAACTAAGCCTCGACCAAGGCCTATTTTAACTAGTTCTCCGCTAGGAGAAAAGAGGAGTACACTAGAGTGCCGAGGGGTGAAAGTGGTTTTTGAGGGACAGCCGTTCACAGTAGACTTGACCGTACTGGAGTCAACTGGCATTGACGTGATCTTAGGGATGGATTGGTTGGCAAAGCACAACGGATTGGTGTCATGCAACCCAAGGTTCATACAGTTGGACCAACCTAGTGGAGTAAAAGTAAGGATTGAACCCCAAAGTCTGAAAGTTGCAACGATGTTGTGCAACATGAGTGGGAAGGAGATGGAGGAGATCCCGGTGGTTTGTGAGTTTCCGGACGTGTTCCCCGAGGAGCTTACAGAGCTACCCCCTGACCAAGACGTGGAGTTCATGATTGAACTGATGCCGGGAGCTGGACCCGTCGCTAAGAGTCCGTACAGGATGTCCTCAGATGAGCTGGATGAGTTGAAGAAACAACTCAAGAAGTTGCTAGAGCAAGGCTTTGTTTGACCGAGCATGTCACCGTGGGGGTCACCAATGCTCTTTGTGGACAAGAAGGATGGCACGAAGAGAATGTGCATAGACTATCGGACACTCAACTCGATGACAATCAAGAACAAATACCCGTTGCCCAGGATAGATGATCTGTTGGACAAACTCAGGAAAGCAAAGTTCTTCTCCAAGATCGACTTGAGGTCAGGCTACTACCAGATGAAGATCCGGGAGCAGGACATACCTAAGATAGCTTTCACCACTCGGTACGGGTTGTACGAGTTTGTGGTGGTTTCTTTCGGGCTGACTAACGCGCCCGCCTACTTCATGAACTTGATGAACAAAGTCTTCATGGAAGAATTGGACCTGTTTGTGGTGGTGTTCATCGACGATATCCTGATTTTCTCGAAGACAGCAGAAGAGCACGAGGAGCACCTAAGGATCGTGATAGAGAGGCTGAGGCAACACAAGCTTTACGCTAAGTTCAGCAAGTGCGAGTTCTAGATGGAGAAGGTTGCATTCTTGGGACACGTGTTGTCAGCAGAAGGAATTGCCGTGGACCCATCCAAAGTGGAGTCGGTTACCAAGTGGGAGCAGCCGCTGAACGTGACCGACGTCAGAAGTTTCCTCGGGATGGCAGGATACTACCGAAGGTTCATAGAAAACTTCTCCAAGATTGCTAAGCCAATGACAGAACTGCTAAAGAACAACACCAAGTTCGAGTGGACAGAAGCGTGTGAGAAGAGTTTTCAGGAGTTGAAGAAGAGACTCACCACAGCCCCTGTGCTTACCTTGCCAGACATTAAGAAGGATTTCGTGGTTTATTGTGATGCTTCAAAGCAAGGACTCAGTTGCATCCTGATGCAAGAAGTAAAGGTCGTGGCCTATGCTTCGAGATAGCTGAAGAAACACGAAGAGAACTACCCGACTCATGACTTGGAGTTGGCAGCCGTCGTACACGCGCTTAAGATCTGGAGGCACTACCTGATGGGGAACAAGTGTGAGTTGTACACCGATCACAAGAGCCTGAAGTACTTCTTTACCCAGTCGGAGTTGAACATGAGGCAGAGAAGGTGGTTGGAACTGATCAAAGACTACAACTTGGAAATCAACTACCACCTGGGCAAAGCTAACGTCGTGGCAGATGCACTGAGCCGAAAGACGTACTGCAACAACCTTATGGTAAAGGAGGAACAATCTGCCCTGCACGAAGAGCTAGAAAAACTGAGAATTGAGATTGTGGACCGAGGGCAAGCCAACGAACTGCGTGTGACCTATGATCTGGAGGAACGCATTAGAAAAGCTCAAAAGTCGTGTGCAGAAATAAGGGCCCTGCGGGAACAAATGCTGGAAGGAAAAGCGGAGGACTACCGAGTGGATGACCAAGGAACGGTATGGCTGAACGATCGGATTTGTGTACCACAAGACAAGGAGCTCTTGGAGCTGATCATGAGAGAAGCCCACGACTCGAGGTACTCTATCCACCCGGGAAGCACAAAGATGTACAAAGACCTGAAGACAAGGTACTGGTGGAAGGATATGAGGAGAGATCTAGCGCACTACGTGGCCTGTTGTGACACTTGCAGCAGAGTGAAGATCGAGCACCAGAAGCCCGCAGGTTTGCTTAAACCGTTGGATATCCCAGTTTGGAAGTGGGAGGACATCTCCATGGACTTTATTGTAGGGTTGCCCCGGACACCAAAAGGGAGTGACTCAATTTGGGTCATAGTGGACCAACTGACCAAGGTGGCGCACTTTGTGCCGGTAAAGACCAGATACGCAACAGAGAAGTTGGCTGAGCTGTATGTGGAGCACATACTCAGACTACATGGAGCACCCAGGAGTATTGTGTCTGACCGAGGGCCTCAGTTCGTGGCCAGGTTTTGGAGGAGCTTTCACAAGCTTATGGGCACCACTCTTAGCTATAGCACAGCTTACCACCCACAGACAGACGGGCAAACTGAAAGAGTCAACCAAATTTTAGAGGACATGCTACAAGTGTGTGCACTCACTTACGGCACCGATTGGGAGAGTAGCCTACCGTATGCAGAGTTCTCGTACAATAACAGCTTTCAAGCTAGTCTCCGAATGTCCCCTTTTGAAGCTCTATACGGGAGGAAGTGCAGGACCCCGCTAGCGTGGTCAGAAGTGGGAGAAAGAACACTCTTTGGGCCCGCCATCATAAAAGAGGCAGAAGAAAAAGTGGAGAAAGCCCGCGAAAACCTGAGGATTGCTCAAAGCTGCCAGAAGAGCTATGCCGACAAGAGAAGGAGGGAATTGACCTTTGCTGAAGGAGATCGCGTGTACCTAAAAGTCTCACCGCTTCGAGGAACTAAGAGGTTTCTGGTGAAAGGAAAGCTTGCTCTGAGATATGTAGGGCCATACCAGATATCCAAGAGGATTGGAAGTCTCGCGTACCAGCTAGCGTTGCCGGAGACTATGGTCGGAGTGCACCCCGTGTTCCACGTATCACAATTGAAGAAGAGTGAAAAGGAAGTGGAGACAAAGCAAGTGCCCACAGAGTTGCTAGACTTGCAAAATACACTTGAGTATGCAGAGTATCCCGAGAGGATTCTGGATCGAGCGGTCAAAGAGACGAGAAGGACCACCATTCCTTTCTGCAAGGTGCTATGGAGTAACCACACTGAACGAGAAGCCACCTGGGAGAAAGAAGCCGACCTCAGGAAGGAGTACCCTCACTTGTTCGAGGAGGAGGTTGAAGCCTAAATCTCGAGGACGAGATTCTCTGTGGTGGGGGAGAATGTAACATACCAGGAGTTAGAAGGTGTGAAAATTTTGAAAAATTTAAAACTTTTTGTTTGTCAATGAGTGCTACCCAATTTAAACCCTAATGTTAGCCTCACCCCTAAAATTCTCCACAAATAAAACCAAATTATAAAAATTATATTCAAATTATGGTAAAATATGTGAGTTGGTTTTTCTTGGATTTTATTTGGAGTTAAATGTGTGTGGTTTGAATTTGAAAGTAATTCAAATTCAAACTAAATCTAAACCTAATTTCAAAACTATTTAGAAAACCTAACTTCTAACTTGGGCCTGCTAACTGCTGTGGAAGTTCACCAGTGCCCCTTCAACTTCCGGCCTGAGACCCCCTAACACCCTCACCTTTACGCCAGCCCACCTAAACCAGCAAAACCGGCCCGCCGGCCCACCTATCTTTCCTCTTCCCCATCCTTTCCTTCCCCCTTTCACCTTTTCCTCAGCACCGCACTGCTGCGCCGCACCCGCGCGTGCCTGATGGGACGGTCGGGCCGCTGGCTGGCACGCACGCCGAGCCGGGGCGCGCCCGTGTGCCCGCCTCGGGGGTTCTCCAGGGGGAAAAGACCCCTTTACCCCTCGCAGCCACACCCAAAGGCGTGCCGCCGACCACAGGGGCGCGGCCACGTCGGCACCCGCGCCCAGGCGCCCAATCCCCGCTACGCCGCCGCTTGTTTGTCCTTGCGCCGCCTTGACCGAGCCACCTATACCCCAGGACCGAGACCCTGCTGGACTCCCACCTACCACATTGGGGTTTTCCCCATCCTCTGCTTCCCACCGCCGAGAGAGAAGAAGGGGAGGGAAGAAGGAAGGAGGGGGAGAAGGAGAGGCGCTGCCGCGTACCCCTGCACCAAGCCGGCGATGACTCCACCGTCGACCCGCGGTGAGTGACGTCGTCCCCCTTGCCCGACCTTGCTGCTTGTGATGAAGGGAGCGCACCCCAGCGTTGTGCGGGCCAGCCGTCGCACCGTGCCCCGAGCCGAGAGCTCGCCGCCGTTCTAGCCCATGTCCGGCCTTCGAGCCGCATTTGCCTACAGGTTCCCTTTGTCGTCGCCCATGACCTAGCCGCCGTGCACCCCAACACGTAAAGGCGGGGCCTTTGACCTCTAACAACCTTGCGCCACCGCACCGCCGTGCTGCGCCGCGGCGTCGGGAACCCGAGCGCCCACGCGCGCGCACTTGCCGTGTCGCGGCCGAGGGAGGACCCCGCTCCCGCGCCCGTGTGTCTTGGTCGCGTGCACCCCAGCGTGAGGCCAAGGCGGGACCTTTGGTCGCTAACCCACGCACCGCGCCGCACTTCACCGTGCCGGCGCGCGCCGCCAAATCCCGTCGTACCGCCGCTTAGTGCGCGAACCGGGGCCAAAAATCAAGCCTTGACCCCGCCTAATCCTAGCCGACCCGTCCCTAGCCGTTTTCCGCCGCGGGGAGGTTACCTCGCCGCGCGCCTTGCCTCGCCGCCACGCCGCGCCGCGCCGGGAGCTCGCCCGCGTCAAGAGGGAGCGCCACCGAACCCCAGCAATGCTCAGGGAGCATGTGCACACCCAGGGGAGTTCGGGGGCCGGATCTAGACTTCTTCTTGCGAAAACCCCAGATGGGCTCCAGTCTGGGCTTTGGCCCAACGAAGCCCACCTGAGCCCATCTTCACCCAGCCGGGCTGTGTAGAGGAGTTTAGGGGTGTTTTCTGGACTTAGTCCTACGGGCCTGATGGGCTGAGTCCAATGGGCCCTTAGGGCCCACTAACATTTTCGGCCCATTAACGGCCCGCTAACTCGCTTACCGCTAACGTCATGTTGACGTCAGCATGTTTTTAATAAAAATCCTTTTTAATTTAATAAAGATTTTAATAAATGTTTTATAAATGCTTTTACCTTTGAAAAATCATAACTAATTGTAGGAAGCTCAGAAAAATGTGAAACCAATTTCTATAATTTCGTAATTTCAAAACCTTGCTGTTTGTAGCTAGTTTCAGTTCTTTTGAGCTTTCTAAAAAGAGGTTTCTATTTGGAGTTATTGCTTAGATGTGTACCGATATCTTACGCGTGTCGAACCTCGTGCTTCCAGGCCCGAGCTTCGACCCGGAGTACGTCGTCCCGGACAACGAGTATGACAACAACAACGCAGGTGTCATATCACTCCCAACCATTTAGATCCCATGTTGCTACTAGATGCTAGTGCTTTACTTCCATGTATGCATTGATTTGATGGATTGCATAGCCATTTGTTTAGCCATGCCTTGATGTTTGATATATCCTGATTCCTTGCTTTACCTACCTCGGGACTAGCTACAGACCCCTAGCTAGTCCCTTATACTCACTATCCATACTTTTATTGCTTTGGAATATAGATGGTATTCTGGGTTTGGACTGAGATTTGGGAGATCTCGGTGTATTCTAGCGTGAGTTCTGGGTGTGTACCCCTTGGCGTGTTACTGGTGGGAGCGAGCCGTTCGGCTAATTGTGAATGCCTGCCTCGGGGAGATGCGATCTGGCCTCTCGCTCGAGCGGCGTGTCGGTTTCGGTGGAGATGGGGAGTGCTCACTCTTGGCCCTTAAGGACCGATCGTCAGTTGACCTTGCTTCATTGGACTCTTACCGTACAAACCGCCCACTCTCTTATGGGCGGGGGTGCGGGGTGAGACTCGTAGTGGATAGCACTCCGCCTGTAGGCGGATCGGTGAGATCGTGATAGGAGAGGTCATTCCTCCTTAGTAGACTTCGCCCCGGTTGGGTCGGGGAAGGGTTCCACATCTTCGAGGACCCCTCGCTGACAGTACGAGCTCTACAGCAGGGGCTGAGCCAGACTCAGAGAGGCAGGAGAGTGCTATCCACTTACTTGGACTTCAGCCGTATGGTAGGGTTTGGAACCGGTGACGGACGGTTTCGGCCCTATTCGGGCGGGTACAGTTGTACAACCTCTGCAGAGTGTAAAACCTATAGCTATAGTCCGTGTCCACAGGTTATGGACAGTCCTCTGATCTCTCACTTGACTAGACTCTTTTCTTGTGCTTCTCTCCCCCGAGTGTGTGAGCCCGGGCTGAGGCCGTTGAGATGTGGGGATAGGAGCAGGTGGACCCCACATCGCAGACGAGAGCTGGGAGCTGGATTGTGGGTGTGATCCAGTGCTTTGGTGTGATTACCTTGTTGAGGGGTGTGGACCCCAGAGGTGTGGACCTCGAAGGTGCGGACCTCCCTGAGGTGATGACCTCACTGCACATTTCTGCTTACCTTGATTGTTGCAATGCGCGCTGCTGCTTTGCTTAAACCTTCTACAGCCAAAGTAGGTTATATCCTGCATAGTAGATTATACACTGGTTTTGCTCTTTGTTGGGAAGCTAACATGACCTACCCGCTTATCGGGTAGATCCTGGCATCACTGATACAGAGCCGGATTACGATTTCGAGAACGACGGATGGGACGAGTAGGGCTTCTCCTTCGCTCGAGCTGCCTGAGGAGTTGGAGCCTCCTTCGCTACCGTGATGCCGCTGCGAGATGTTTCTTTCTGTTTGATTCAGTCCTGATGGACTTGTACCCGGCATGTGACGAAGAGATGTACTCTGATTAATGTAATAAATAAATGTTGTACTCTATTTCTTTTCTCGTGTTGTATGGATTTTGGTATTGCTGAGACAGGGATTGCACGTGGTAGCCTTCCTGGGACTACCACGGAGGTGCAGAGAGTCGGGTTTCCATTCACGGAAATTCGGTTCGTTTCACCTGCAGAGAGATTTCTTTGTTTGTTCGAAAAAAAGAGAAAAAACTTACGAGGCACCACGACATACCGAACCATGTGTGGATGGATGTTTTTTTTACTCAAAACTCTAGTTGCCGAAGTTTTTAGTGACGTTATGTCGAACTAGGCCATGAATAATTATTCATACAAGCGATTCTTAAAATTGGAGATAAAAATATAAAATATTTAAATAAGAATGATAATGTTCCAAGTCAAATTTCTCCATTTTCACGTCGTGTAAAGATCTCATGGATCCATGCTGACAAATAGCCAAATGTCCACAACACTGGGAGATCGAGCAAGAAATAAAATATATAGAGATGAAGATGACCATTATATTATTCAAACGTAGCTCAGGGACCTTGGTTCAACTTTACCCGGACAGGCCAGCATGGCAAGCAAACCCATTAAGAATTTAGGATTGAAGAATTGAGCAATTGTGCTAGTAAGTGCTAAAGAAAGTGTAAAGGAAAAGTTTGGACGGCGCAAAACGGCAGGAGAACACGTTGGACTGACGTGGTTTCCGGCCACCTCCCGCGCTCATCACTCTTTTCAACCTACCCCTTACCATATCTGCTGGCAGCTCTTTCATAACAGTTGATAATTCCCTCTCACACCTATCACACTAAGTCACTAACATGGCACGTCTTCCCCCATACACATTCACAACTCGTTGTACGGCTTCTATCTCCTTCGTCTCTAGTATCTTGTTTAGTTCGGCAAATATGTTGTGATATGACGAGTGAATAGCGGTTTGTTAGCAACTTACTGCATTGGACCGCGTGGATAGAGAGAGCGGTACTTTGATGTGATAGGTGAATAGTGGTAATTTGCCGAACTAAACAAGGTATAAACCCTAATATATATTAACTTGAATCTCGTTTGCAGGAAGTGTAACTTATCATCTGAAGTTTATTATGATCCAAGCTGTTTCTATGTAGGAGAAGAAAGGTGGCAATGGTCTTACGGTTGAAGAAAGTGAAAGATCATAAACAGATCACTATGTTGAATAGTGCTGTTCAACATAAGTAGCACATAAACACAGGATCTCATAGCCTAAATCACAATCAATCTGCTAATGCGGAATTAGGTGAGATAATCTTATACCAGCGTTAGTAGCCACCATGGATGACTCCTGAGTCGAAGTAGTCGGTACGGGCGTCAGCCTTGAAGTAGTAGGGTCGATGACGAACGCCGTCTCAAGAACTAGTGATGTTCTTGATCGGCAACTTGGTCTCGCCGGGTAGCGCCTCCCTTCTGGACACCAACGGCACTGCCCCGGACGTGGACGAGGAACTAGGGCTTCTACCTCCTCCAGCTCCCTTAGCAATCGGTGTTTGGTCTTTAGGCTAAAGCTTATTGATTTGATGTGTTGGAGGCTTTGCCTTACCCTTAGTTTTATATGGAGCTGTGGAGGCAGGGCCTATAGTCCTAATAGGATACTAATTGCGTTCTTGCCGATTACAGAACACGAGTTCTGTTCCATCACGTAGGGGAAAACGTGAGGAACAAGTTCCTCTCGGTTGGAGACCGAGAAGATCACAATAATGATTTATTTCCTACATTCTCCCAGTTGATCGAACGGTCTACAACTTGTTCGCATCATACTAATGTTCACACTCAGTAAAACAATAAATACTAGACCAATGCGTCGTCAGCAGCATTTAATTCGCTACCGGGACCCCATTACCCATAGTTTCACTGAGACACCTTGTTAGAACGCTTATGCATTATTGGGAGTTCATAACGGCCCTGAACCAGGACCTAAAGACTATCCACCAGACCCATGAATAGAACATGTTGCTTAAATAGATTAGGTGATATGCCTTTAGTGAGCGGATCCGCGAGCATCTCATTAGTACGATCCTGGTCTCTTTCAATAACAACACAATACTTAAGGTCAATGTGTTTGGAAGCACCACTTGACTTGTTGTTCTTTATGAAAATACTGTTGAGTTATTATCACAGTATAACTTAAGCGGTTTTGTAATGTTGTCTATAACCTTAAGGCCCGGAATAAAATTCTTAAGCCACACAGCCTGTCCTGTCGCTTCATAACATGCTATAAACTCAGCCTGCATAGTCGACGCTGCAGTTAACTCTTGCTTAGAGCTTTTCTAAGAAATAGCTCCTCCTGCTAGAGTGAAGACATATCCTGATGTAGACTTTCTACTATCTTCACATCCAGCAAAATCAACATCAGAATAACCAATAACTTCAAGATTATTTGATCTCTTATATGTAAGCATGTAATTTTTAGTGCCTTGGCAATAGCGTAATGCTTTTTTGACACCCATCCAGTGGACCTTTCCTGGATTTTGCTGATATCTTCCAAACATTCCGGTTGCAAATATCAAGTCTGGACGCGTACAGACTTGAGCATACATTAAGCTCCCGACAGCCGAAGCATAAGGAATATTACTCATTTCACCTAATTCCAATTGGTTTTTAGGACTTTGTTCTTCACTAAATTTATCGCCCTTTGCTATTGGAACAGGTGTGGGCTTACTATTTTGCATCTCGTATCTCTTAAGCATTTTATCAATATATGCCTTTTGAGATAATCCCAGCACTCTTTTGGTCCTATCTCGGTGAATCTCAATGCCCAAAACATAAGAGGCCTCACCGAGATCTTTCATATCAAAATGGGATGATAGAAATCTCTTTGTCTCATGTAACATTTGCTTATCGTTACTTGCTAATAGAATATCATCCACATAGAGTACTAGAATGACAAATTTTCCACCTTTTATCTTAATGTAGATACAATTGTCTATAGTATTTTCCTTAAATCCGAATTTCTTAATCACTTGATTGAATCTAAGGTTCCATTGTCTTGACGCTTGCTTAAGTCCATAAATGGATTTCTTTAATCTACATCCCATATGTTCCTTACCTTTCACAATATAACCTTCCGGTTGTGTCATGAAAATTGTCTCGTCTAAGTGACCATTAAGGAATGCAGTCTTAACATCCATCTGATGTAGCTCTAAATCAAAATGAGCCACTAGTGCCATGACGATTCTAAACGAATCTTTCTTAGACACAGGTGAAAAGTTTCATTATAATCAACCCCTTCTTTTTGTGTATAACCCTTTGCTACAAGCCTTGCTTTGAATTTATCGACATTCCCTTTAGAGTCACGCTTAATTTTGAAGACCCACTTACAGCCTACTGGTTTGACTCCATCAGGAATTTCAACTAAATCCCATACATCATTAGTGCTCATAGACTTAAGCTCATCTTCCATAGCCTCAACCCACTTAGCGGAATGCTCACTTGAAATTGCCTCTTTGAATGAGACATGATCATCTACCTTTCCGACATCATACATATCTTCACTTAAGTATGTCTCATAACAGTCGGGAATGGCAGACCTCCTTGGCCGTTGTGATCTCCTTATAGGCTCATTCACAACTGGCTCAGGAATGGGTAGAGGTTGCTCAACAGGGTTTTGCACTTCATTATTATGCACCACTTGCTCTTGTTGTGGCACAATCACTGGCTGATGTGATACCTCGGCTTGAACTGTAGCACTTGAAGTCTGAACAGAGGGTAAGAACAATGGCACTAACTGAGGTGTCACTAATTCTTGAGTCACCGGAATGGGAAGCTCAACCCGAATTTCCTCAAGACTTATTTCCCTCGTTGGAAAGCTCCCACTGATTTCTGCATCCTCTAGGAACACAGCTTGCCTAGTCTCTACGAACTTAGTGTAGCGACTAGGACAATAGAAATGGTACCCCTTAGACTGATCGGGATATCCAATAAAATGGCAGCTTACTGTCTTAGTATCTAATTTCTTTTATTGTGGATTAAATAATCTTGCTTCAGCTGGACAGCCCCACACATGTAAGTAATTAAGTGACGGTTTCCTTCCAAACCACAATTCATAAGGTGTCTTAGGCACTGACTTACTAGGAACCCGATTAAGAATGTGTGCAGCCGTTTTTAATGCTTCCATCCACAACTCCACTGGCAAACTAGAATAGCTAAGCATGCTACGCACCATGTCCATAAGTGTGCAATTGCGTCGCTCAGCAACTCCATTCTGCTGTAGTTCGCCCGGCATAGAATACTGGGCCTTAATACCATTTTCCTCAAGGTACTTAGCGAATGGTCCAGGAATCTGTCCATATGGAGCATGTCTCCCATAATATTCACCACCTCGATCTGATCTTACTATTTTAATAGTAATATTATGCTGATTTTCCACTTCAGCCTTATAAATCTTAAATTTATCTAATGCTTCAGATTGATCGCGAATGGGGTAAATATGACCATAACGAGAGAAGTCATCAGTGAAAGTAACCATCCACTGAAGTTACTGGGAATGGGCCACAAATGTCAGTGTGAATAATTTCTAAGAGACCCGAACTCCTAGTAGCTCCTTTCTTAATTGTCTTAGCGAATTTTCCCTTAATACAGTCGATGCACTGTTCTGAGTCTGAGAAATCTAATGAATGGAGTATCTCTTCTCTAATGAGACGTTCTATTCTCCCACTCGAAATATGGCCTAAACGACAGTGCCATAATTTCGAAGAAATCTCATCATTTCGCTTACGCTTTTTAGACACATCACTCACATTCATCACAGAATAATCTTTATCAAGAGAGAGCATATAAAGTTTGCCTTGTAAATAACCAAGACCAACATTTATATTATGATACTTAATATTACACTTATTGTTGCCAAACTCACAAATATGTCCCGAATAATCTAATGCTGAAACTGAAATGAGGTTTCTCTTTAAGCTAGGAACATAAAGAACGTCATCTAATTGAAGATTGAAGCCGCTTGGTAGCTCTAATGCGAAGTTTCCAACACCTTCGACTTCAACTTCATTTCCATCAGCAACTCTAAGATTTTGTTCCCCCCCTTCTTATAGTTCTCATCGAACTGAATGTCTGTAATGAATTGGAAATGTGCACAGTGGCACCTGAGTCAATCCGCCAAGTATTCGGGGAAAATCAGCTAAGAATGATTCATCAATAAATGAAACAACATCATTACCTTTGTTCTTTAGCCATTCCATAAACGCTGCGCATTGCTTTTGCAGATGTTTAGGAGACTTGCAGAACTTGCAAACTTTAGCATCTTGAGCATTCTTATGTGAAGTGGTCTTATTCACCTTATTTTTCTTAAATTTCTTCTTAGGCTGCTTGTTGCTTCCTGATTCAGCTTGATTTTTAGGAGGATGGTTAAACCCAACAAGGTTAGCCACATTCTTCCCCTTTTCAGCCTTCTGCCTTTCCTCTTCCTCAACACAATAGCTGATGAGCTCAGCTATGTTCCAAGTCCCTTTCTGAGTGTTGTAACTAATCTTAAAAGGACTATATTGAGGAGGCAGTGAAATCATAATGAAATACACCAGAAAACCATTCGAGACGGCCATATCTAGTGCCTTAAGCTTATTGGCCATATCACACATGCTCAAAATGTGCTCCCTAATACCACTTTGCCCATTATACTCAGATGTGAGCATTTTCATAATGAGAGTGCTAGCATAGGTCTTAGAGGAGCTCTTAAAGTTTTCTTCAACCTTATCAAAGAATTCCTTAGCAGTCAACTCACGACCATCCTCATGTTTATCAGGAATAGCACC
The DNA here is from genome assembly GCA_036936925.1 of Cenchrus fungigraminus. Taxonomy (NCBI): domain Eukaryota; kingdom Viridiplantae; phylum Streptophyta; class Magnoliopsida; order Poales; family Poaceae; genus Cenchrus; species Cenchrus fungigraminus. The sequence goes on from CM072774.1 coordinate 19,907,543, forward strand.
TCTAATGGCAACAGAAATCGATTGCTTAATGATCATGTTGGCCATTCTGTTGTTCCTATCCCACTTATCGACATGAGAGTTGTCAGCATTGGGAGCAGTAGAAACAACAGGCCTAGCCTCACGTAAAACTGAGTCATACTCTAAAATGCCAAGTATGACCTGCACCTTTTCCTTCCAGCTAGGAAAGTTGGTGCCATTAAGTGGCTCAATGGTGTTTAGGTAGCCGGTCACATTGTTCACTGAAAATTATGGAAAATTATGTTTCAGTAAAATACACAATAAAGATGCACATAAAAGCATAATAATAACCTTACGATGGTCCGATTAAAATTATGCAATAAATTTCAATTTGCATCACCGATGGGCAGAAAACAAATGAAATTTATCATTAAACTCGTAATTAAAACAACGATGGTCAGAATTAATTACAAGTGTACTCTAACTAAGCTTCTCGATGGTTCCACTTAATTAGAGAGCATCTTAATTGCATACTGGTGGAAAACATATTTTTTCAGCGAAATAATGCAAACTAAACAGTAATTAAAACAATTATATAACTTATGGAAATTAAATAAGCTGGAAAACATAAAAGATAAAAGGAAAAAAATTTAAACAGGCTCAAAACCTCAAAAAATAGCCCATATATGCTTTTAGCCGCAGCAGCCCATCCCTCATCCCTCTCTTTAGCAAATCCGACCCATTTTACGGCCTGTGCAGCAGCCCAACTAACGGCCCACTGCAGCCCGGCCTATTCACCAACGCTGCCTGATGCGCAAGCGATCACGGCCGTAGATAGGCGATCGGACAGCTGAGGGAGATTCCAACCAGATCAAAACCGGCCGGCGGCAGGGGAAACCCTAACTCCCTCCCATTCCATCCCGCACGCCGCAGCTGCCCCGTCTCCCCTTTCTTTTCCCCCGGAGCCCGAGCTCGTAAACACCGCCGCCGTGATCCACCACCGCCGACCGTAGGCTCCGCCGCAGGCCCTTTGGCCAGAGGACGCGTGCGACTCGGTCGCGCGCGCCTCGGTCCAGAGGCTTCGCCGGTGGTGCCGTAACGGAGCGAGCAGGGCGCGGTCTGATGCGTGGCGCTAGATGGCGATCCGGCCAGTGACGACTATGGCGGCAAAGCTGAAGGCCGCACGAGGTCGTGACGGTCGGGCGCGGCGTACTGATGCCACGTGGCTCGGGCGTGGTGGCGCGAGACACACTGTCCGGCTGCTACGGGTGTGCGCACGGCGGTGATTCATGCCGTGCGCATGCCCTCTAGATGATGCAGCCGATGAGGGAGATGGCCATAGCGCACGCACGGCGTCCTGATGCCGTGTGCCGCCGTCAACCAGGGAAGCCTCTAATCCCTAGGGTTAGGGTTAGGGTTAGGGTTCGCTGATTTGGGAATTTTTGAATTTGGGGATCTTTTCTGATGAATTTTTGCAATTCGATTCGATTCCCCTCCTTCTACTTGCTTATGCGCTTTCAATTTCGCAAATTGATATTTAATTTCATGAGATTGAGTACTAACAGCGCCTAATTGGGGTTAACAGGGATGAACTAACCCTAATTACTTGACTTAATCATGAAACTTAAACTTAATTAGGGTCTAATTATCATAATTAGGCACATGAGCATCTAATTCGGTACAAATAGATCAAAGTAAAACTTAAAAAACTTGAACTTTAAACATCAACCGAAATAGATTACATCTAATTTGCACATGATTTGCACTTAATCTGACTGCATTGATCTAATAGCACACTAATAAGCACAAAATAATCTAATTGCATATCTTAAACTAATCTGCAGGGCTAATGCATATCAAGATAACCTAAACCGACTAATACAGGGGCATAACCATGGCTTAGGATTAAGATTAGATCATGATAGGACTAAGTACGGCTCTAGATGCCAATTGTTGAATATTGCTGTTCAACATAAGTAGCACATAAACACAAGATCTCATAGCCTAAATCACAATCAATGTGCTAATGCGGAATTAGGTGGGATAATCTTATACCAGCGTTAGTAGCCGCCATGGATGACTCCTGAGTCGAAGTAGTCGGTACGGGTGTCAGCCTTGAAGTAGTAGAGTCGATGACGAACGCCGTCTCAAGAACTAGTGATGTTCTTGATCGGCAACTTGATCTCGCCGGGTAGCGCCTCCCTTCTGGACACCAACGGCACTGCCCCGTATGTGGACGAGGAACTAGGGCTTCTACCTCCTCCAGCTCCCTTAGCAGACCAAATCGTAGCTATGGGATGCCCATGAGGTACTCCTAGTATCCCCAAAGTCTTGTGCGAATCCGTGGAGCGAATCGGGAGATCGGGAAGTGAATTTGGGGGAGTTGACCCGCGGCTCGCTGTTCATCCCGAGCGCCCAGGCCCTGACCGGTCTGACCGTTGCCTTCCACCGGTCTGACCGGTGCAGCCCTTGTTGGGTTTTGGCTCGGGTGAACGTGCTGGTGTGTTCCCTAGTTTCTAGGCTTGCTGCTGTCTCAAGTTTGGTGCTGTTTGGAGCTCAGGAGGTTGGTTTCTCAGATTTGGGGTTTCCAGCCTAGGACCGGTCTGACCGGTGTGGTGTGCCGGCCTGACCGGTGCAAGGGCTTTCTATGGAAAATCCCAAGTCTTGTTGGGTGACCCGGCTCAGGGTCTCGGGTGACCCGGTGCGTCTCTGGAGGGTGTCGGGTGATCTGGCGGTCTAGTCCGGGTGACCCGGCCAGGACCGGTCAGACCGATGAGTGTGACCGGTCTGACCGGTGTGGTCTGAGTGCTGCTCGAGTGTCTGTTCCGCTGTGTTCTCGAGTAGTTTCGGTGGCTGTTGGTTCCTAGGATCAGTAGCACTTCAGTGGCTACGTGGTCTTGGCCAACTTGGGTAGTTGAGACGGAGAAGTGATTTGGTCAAGCCGTGTTCATCTTGTTGGAGAAGACATCTCCCTCGAGAAGAATTTTTATCGGCTCCCATTCACTCCCCCCCCCCCCTCTCTGGTCGCCAGTTCGGTCCTTTACTTAGCAATCGGTGTTTGGTCTTGAGGCTAAAGCTTATTGATTTGATGCGTTGTAGACTTTGCCTTACCCTTAGTTTTATATGGAGCTGTGGAGGCAGGGCCTAGAGTCCTAATAGGATACTAATTGCGTTCTTGCCGATTACAGAACACGAGTTCTGTTCCATCACGTAGGGGAAAACGTGAGGAACAAGTTCCTCTCGGTTGGAGACCGAAAAGATCATGATAATGATTTATTTCCTACACACTAAACCTTAGGTTCATCAATACATCACTAACGATGGTGACAAATCCACCAGCGTCGCCTGAAGAAGGAAAACTTATTGGACCATATACCGATAGCGCGCATGGAACATGTCCTATTTTTTATATAACCCAAATATATAAAGACCACTATTAATTTTTACCATTCATCAAACACTAGTAAAAAGATATATTGGATAACACAGCACAGATATGGGTTTGCGGCACAAATAAAATTTTATTTGGGTCATGTTTGCTTCAAAATAGAATGAAATACAAAATATTAAATTAGAAGAAAACTACATGTCAATTGTATATTTTTTCTCAATTGGATTTGAATTGTTTTATTAGCTCAATGTCCAAAAGAATTGAGAAGATGGAAGATCTATCATGTAATGGTTGGAAAATATATAAACTGGGAAGGTCATTTAATACCATACTGCATGCTATAGTTGCATCTGTTATGGGTTATGACCTCAGGTGAGCTGATATTATTTGGGGTAATTAGTGTCTTACTTGACTCTAATTCATGCTTACGTAAAGTAATGAAGGATACGGCAGCGTCAGGGGGTCGGCCCTGCACCCCCCACCCCCCCCCCCCCCCCCCCCCCCCCGCGCTCAAGAAGACAACGTCGTCTTCTCCTTCCTCTCAACGCTCACACACTGACACTCAACATTCACCCATACACCTTCTGCCGAACTTGAATGCACTACCAGGTTGCCCTCGCGCCATCCTCCTCTTCCATCTCCAGCAGCTTTCCGCGTCGGATTCACTCTTGCTGGCCACTGCCTTCCTAACCCAGCTCCAACGGGAAGCTCGCCGTCATGCAGTGGCCCTCCTAGTGTTCCAACAAACATGCATTGTATACTTAGTGCTGATGAATTTGTAGTAGGTAACCACACTATCTATTGTAGAATGATGATCAATTATATTGATTTACTTGTGACTTGTGAAGCAGCATATATAGTAAATTAAATTTAAACCGAAATTAGACATTTGTATATTGTTCACACGTCCTCTATGCTCAAATCTTGGCTACGCCACTGCCGTCGCACTCCCGCCTCCTCCTCCACACACCGGTTGCCCTCTTCCTCTCGTGGTCGTAGGCGCCCCACCACTTCACGCCTTCCAACTCGTCGCCACCATCGGTCCACAACATGACACGATCTTCCAAAAAAATATTTTGACCATTCATTTATCATATATTACATCATTATGGTTAAAAATCTATAATTACTGTAAAGCATATTTGATTACGAATTTGACCATATATAAAGTTTACATAAAAAATTAATAGTTAAATTATTGGTCAAATATTGTAAACGTTTAAACTTGGTCTGAAACATGGAGGGAGGGAGTATCTGTGAGCGTCTATTGCGCGTGCGTGAGTAAGAAATTCTTAACCCCGTCCTACATACCACATATAATTAAATCCGTTAATACCTTGTATATTCATCAAATACATCGAGTATATACGGGTTACATGTAGTATTGAAGATTTGACTATTTGAGATGTACTTGTACAACAGCATAGTATACGGCCGTCCCATCATCCGACCCCTATTCCAAGAAGAGCACACCAACTCTCGAAAGATTCCCAAAGCTGACCCTCGAGAAAACCAAGAAATCTCACTCCTGCCCCCTCCTCTCTCTCTCTCTCCTCTCGCCCCCGTCGCCATGGCCGGCCGCCTCCTCCCCTTCCTCCTGCTGCTTGTGCTGCTCCCCTCGCCGGCGCCGGCCACTGCATCTGCGCGCGACAAGGCGCCGGTGGACCCGGATTCGGCGCGGTGTCCGCGCCTGGAAGACGGGCTGCCGCCGTTCGCCGCCGCGCTCCGGGCAACCTGCCCCATCTCGGCGGAGGGGTACCCGGCCGAGGAGGTACGTGTGTCTCTCAGCTCTATCTTCTGGCCGTTTGGCTGTTTGGTTGGCCGCAAAATCTGTGCTTTCGGGATGGTGAATCGGGCGCTTGGGCGTACGGTTCTTGGCGGATCTCTCACTTGCGCGCGCGTTCAGCTGCTGATGCTGAGAAATTCTCGTGTTGTTCACACTTCTTGGTTCTGTCCCGTCCCAAAAAAAAAATTAGTTCCTCTTGGTTTCTTCACTGATTAGGGTGGATTCTCCTTGGTAGCTATGGATATGGATAAATATTCTTGTATTTTTCAAAGGTTCGCCGAGACGGTTGTATGCGTCTGGATCAAATTGTGCTGAGCGAATTGCTTTACATTAATTTCCTGGTAGAATCGCTTTCGTGATTCCCTTTACTTCCTGTTGACGGAATTTACCTTTTCAAGTAACATAGCTATAGCTAACTAAGTCAACGCAGAAGTATCAAGAACAGTGTGATGCATAGCCTATGTTCTTGGCCTTTCGTTTTACCATTCTATTGGTTCATCAAAATTATTACCTTTCAAGAATTTCTTGCTTGTGATTTGCGTTTGTATTTTTAATTGGTTGAGCTGGCAACTTTGCAACAAGTGAACTATTTTTTTCTTGTATCATTAGCATCTTCAGTTGTTAAGTGTGTGATGCACATGGTCCCAGTTGGAATGACTCAAAAGTTCATTTGATAGTGAATGTCAGTGTAACACCGATGGGAAAGCTAGGAATAGAGTCATGAAGTAGTGCTGCTGGGGATCAGGGGCTGGTGGAGATGTACACCGTGCTTCAATGGAATTTAATTAGCTACAGCTGAAAACAGATGGCCGCCCATGCTTTGTTAGCTTTATTCTTTAATTCAGGCAAGAGGCATAAATGTGACAAGGCAGTGTAATACAGTGTATAGCCCATAATAATTGTGTATAGCCAATTGTGTATAGCCGATAGGAAAAAGGAAAACCATATCGTGACTTTTGCTGGATTGGATTGGAGTTCTATTGGGTAAATGTACTAATGTGTAGGGTAACATTTGCTGGGTCACTTTGGATCTGAGGTGTCTAATTCGAAACTCACTTCAACCTTTTGGCAGGTTAATGGGGAGGAACTTGTCAGGATATTAGATGGCAAGAAAGAGTACACAGCGGTCCTTTTCTATGCATCATGGTGTCCTTTCTCACAACGAATGAGACCACTCTTTGATGATCTAAGCTCAATGTTTCCACGGATTAAGCACTTGGCTGTTGAAGAGTCCAACATCATGCCTGCGTAAGACCCAAATATGTTTGTGTTGTTGTTACTTGTTACCTTTCATGGGCATTAATATAGCCAACGCCCATAGTTAAAACATCTTTCCTTTTATTATTTGCAGTATTTTTTCAAGATATGCTGTCCGTACGCTGCCTTCCGTAATCATAACCCATGGATCATATGCATTCTGGCCTCTTGGTTCTAAAGATCTGGACTCTATGGCCAACTTTTACACTGCTGTAACAGGTATGCTTTATTTTTATTGTGTATTAAAACCTGTCGTTCAAATCTTGCAATATTTACATCATGCGTTTATTACATCGCGACGGTGCGTGCATGTGTACTATGTGTATGTTGTGTATTCATTTTTGTGTTCACTTGTGCGCACACCCATGTGTGCATGTGTGTGTGTGTGCTCACCTGCGCATATGTTGTATATCCGTTTGTGTTTTCTTTTTTTTTTTCCTGCGTTTGTGTACTCTATTGTTTTCCCTTCAGAAATGATATAAACTATGCCAATTATATTGTTGCAACAACCATTATATTTGCATTACAATTGTTATATGCTGCACTGTTATCCGTTAATAATTACTGGTGGGAAAGAAGAAACCAATTTATATTACTTTACTCTACTCAAGCAAGAGTTGGTTTCATGCAGGTCAAGAACCAGTGGCATATATTGGTCCTCGGAAGTGGAGCACAGCTCAGAGAACACACTATGCTAAGCTTTGGAACAGCTCTATTGGTGAAGCAGTGAAGCAAGAACCTTACCTAGCATTCAGTATTCTATTTATTTGCCTGAGGATATTCATGTTCTTCTTCCCAACGTGCTTCGCTCTCATCAAAGGCTTCTGGACCCAGTATTTCCAGCAGATCAACCTTGGAATCCTTGCCAAGTTGAATCAGCTGCTTGAATGTGTGCCTCATGCTGTGGACGTGAGGAAGGTGTGGAGCAAGTTGAGGCTTGTGGCTGGAGCTAAGAATGCTAGGGCCTGGGCGTCTTCTCTAGCTTCGGTGTCGCTTGGTGGGCAATCTTCTCCCTGTGCTGCTGTTGGATTGATGGGCTCGACCTTTTAACCATGAAAAAGGTGTGCTGATTCATTGAATTCGACTTGATGAAGTAGCTCCTGTAACTCCTATGATCATGTAGAGGCAGATAAGATCTCTGCTCAGAAAGATACATCTTGTGTGTAGCATGTAAATCTTAGGGATACTGCTGAGCCTTTGTAAATCATACTGTAACATTAGCCCTGAGCAATGATCCATCAGGCTGCGTCTAGGCCTTTAGCAACAGAGGACGCAGTTCGTTCTTTGCCTCCCCTGAAAGCATTGTCAAGATATCTTCTAGCTTCATTTTCTTATTTCTTCAATTTTCAATGTAGAAGTCCTTCATTTGCTTGTAATACGTAAAGCATTTCAGGCGATCCATTAGCATCAATCTAACATTTTGATTTATGTTATTTGATTGTGCAAGAACTTTGAAAGAAAACACTGAAAAAGATACAAAATTTAATTTGATGTAATGTTATAATGCTTTTGATGGACATATTGACCTCTCTTGTCATCTACAGAGGACCGCTAAGAAGTTTTCTTTTGAACATGGAAAAGTAGTAACAGGTGATACAGAATTACAGATGGAACTGAGTACAAACTAACAACAGCTATGCACCTCCTCGAATCAAAATGTGCCCAATTTCTCTGTCAGGACGGCAACCGAGCTCACCGCCTGATCAATCAATCCTCGCCGAGGGTGTACCGAATAAACCTCCGCACCTTGATGTTCTCCCCAAGGGAGGCTATCGTCTCCTTCACAAGATCCTTCACCGTCTTGCTGTCATCCTTGATATAAGGCTGTTCCAGGAGGGCCATCACCCCAAGCCTCTTCGCTATCCGTCCTTCGACGATCTTCTCCCTGATGTTCTCAGGTTTGGACTGCAGGTCATCCCTCTGCATCTCAATCTCCTTCTCCTTGCTGATGATGCTCTCTGGGATGTCCTCCACCGAGACATAGTCAACCTGTGGGCATGCCACCACTTGCATCGCGAGGTCGTTCACAAGCTCCTTGAACTTCTCGTTGCGAGCCACAAAGTCAGTCTCAGAGTTGACCTCAATCATGCATCCGATGCGATTGTCGTGGATGTAGGAGCCAATAAGGCCTTCAGCAGCTAGGCGAGATGATTTCTTGTCTGCAGATGAGAGACCCTTCTTCCTGAGGAACTCCTGAGCCTGCTGAAGGTCACCACCGGTCTCAGCCAGTGCTTTCTTGCAGTCCATCATACCAGCACCAGTTTCATCACGGAGTTGCTTTACCAATGCAGCTGAAACGGCAACAGCTGGCTTCCTGGAAACATGCATGTCAAATGTGAGCAGTCTTACCTCTAAAAAGCGTAACAGCATAATTCAGTCAGAAAAATGCCTAAAATACACTGGTGCACATGTTGCGCACACACTCACAAACATAAAAGCACATTTGAGCATGAGGGAGATTACTTCTCAGCAGATTCTGTCGTTTCAGCAGGCTTGTCCTCCTTTGGAGGAGCAGATGGCGGTGGCTTCACTGCTGTCTGTGCTGCAACTTCAGCAGCAAAATCCTGGCTTTTCTTCTCCAACCCTTCACCTAGGTTGTAACGGGCAAATCTCTTGACCTTCATGTTCTCTCCAGTTGTAGCTATGGTTTGCTTCACCCATTCACTTATTGTTACCTTGTCATTCTTGATGAATGGCTGTTCAGACAATGCAAATTCTCCAAGCCTCTTCTTTACACGTCCTTCAACAATCTTAGCCCAGATCTGCTCAGGCTTTGACAGGAGGTCCTCCCTCTGCATCTCCAGCTCTGTCTCCTTCTTCGCAACCTCCTCAGGGACGTCATCAATAGAGATGTACTGCACTTGAGGGCAAGCAGCAACTTGCATGGCAAGATCATCAACTAACTCTTTGAAGATGTCACCTCGGGATACAAAGTCGGTCTCACAATTCACTTCAATAAGAACCCCGATCCTGCTGTCATGTATGTAAGAACCAATTCTTCCCTCAGCAGTAGCTCTGCCAGCCCTCTTGTCAGCAGCTGCCAAACCTTTCTTTCGCAAGAATTCTTGAGCTTTCTCAATGTCACCCCCTGTTTCTGCAAGAGCCTTTTTGCAGTCCATCATGCCTGCTCCAGTTGCTTCACGCAATTGCTTCACAAGGGAAGGAGAAATGGTGGCTGCTCAAGTGCAGAAAAGACCATCAAAATCTTTCTTGTGCTGACCTTAGTTTGGCAACAGATTGCAATGTGCAGTGGACTTTTGCTAAGAAAAATGCAGGGTAGAGCATGTCCATAAAGGAGATGGAGTAATTACAAGAAATGGAAATTCAAATACAATACTTTAGTAGCATTCTTAATTTGCACTAAAATTTTTGAGAATTATGTTCCACAATCACATTATGGAATAAATAAACACAGGTGGGAATAAAAAAAGTGAACAAAGCATTTACATATTTCAAGAAACATAATAATTAGCCAAGTTACACGACTTTATTTATATACCATCAGGAGGTCAGCTTTGTTTATGTTTAAAGCATAGTAGACCAACATATTTTTATCATATACATAGTTTGAGCAAAGCATGCATTAGACATGTCACAGAAAACAAAAAAAAAAATCACAAATGTGGAGAAATGCTTGATTTAAAGAAGACAGCAGAAGGTGAGGTGAAATTGAATTGTTTGTGACCTTGTACAGCAAAAGAATAACAACCAGGTCAGCCCTTTTGGCTATGAGGGGTAGAACTCAAGGATTGATAAGTGTTGAACCTTGGACTTCATTGATATGTGAAACAACAATGGAACACATAAATTAACATGAGATATCTGCAACAGTAATTGGAAAAAAAATGGTAGATTGAACAAGTTTCTTGCAATCTATTCTAGTATCCCCTAATCTAATTAGGCAGGGTTGCTTCAAGAGGCTTTTGCAGATAAGGTGTGGCTCATCAGATAATTGCATGTCAAAGCCTATAGGGGATAACACCACTACTCGCTCATAAAATTACTACAGACCTGTAGTAGTGCTTGCAGTTACAGGAACCTCTTCAACTGCTGAAGATTCTTCAGGCTCGGCAGGTTTGTCCTCAGTTTCTGAAACTGAAGACACACTAGTTTCTGGGATCCCATTGGAGGACAACTCAACACCAACTGTAGATTCTACAGTTTGGTCATCAGCTGCATCTGCCACAGAAGTATCCTCAACCCCCTCCTCTGTCCCTTCAGATTCTGCAACAGAAACTGAACTATCCGCTTCAACTAATACAGCCGTGCCTGTTTTGATTTCCTTGTCCCCGATTTGATCACTGCTTGCTTCAGCATCAACTACAGTGTCCACTGCTACTCCAGCAGCTGCTTGTACTTCGGGCACTTTTGTCTTTTCCCTCTGATCCAAGAATGCAGAGATCTCCTTGTTTCTACGGAAAGCCAACTCGAATGCATTGGTTCCTCTGGACCAGTCCCGCTTAAGCTCTGTATTTAGTGTTTGCAAATCATCTTCATCATCTTCCACGCCTTTCATGGTCAAAGTGGCCTGACCTTGGGCTACACTCAATACTTTAACCCTTATCTGTTTACCAACTTCCATTGCAGATTGCCCTATAAGGGTAAACAATGCCACTGCTTCCTCTTCTCTGGGAAGGAACCCTTCACTCCCATCAGGAAGTGTCACAAATGACCCAGCTCTTGTTGTACTTTTCACAGTGCCCTTCAGAGATTGCCCTGGTGCATATTTTGACTCACTTGTTGCCTTGGTTTCCTGTCTTTCCTTTGTTTGCCTAGGTGAGCTTCTGGGGGTCGCAGTGGCACTCCGCCCATTACTTGCAGCCTTAGGTTCTTCCTTTTTCGGCTTGACGTAGTCATCACCTTCCCTCATGGTCAAAGAGATGCGCCCCGTTTCCTTACTTGCTTCAAGCAATCTGACCGACACCTCTTGTCCAACAGTGAAGAGAGAAGATATATCTTTTACAAACCCATCACTTACTCGGGAGATATGAACAAGGCCTTCCGTGAATGCTCCAATGTCGACAAAAACTCCAAATGGCTTGATAGATCTCACCTTCCCAGTAAAAGATGCACCAGGAACTAGATCCTCATCAGTCAATGGAGGCATCTCACTCGTCCGTATATTGCGTCCTGATTTACGGGAAGAAGAGGCTTGGTCCGTGCTAGCCTCACCCTGTTCACTTGCTTCAACAGCTCCAGATGCAGGCTCAGAGGCTTCATCAGAAGCTTCTCCTGAGGGGGATGGATTCTGATCCTCCACTGTGACATCAGTCCCTACAGTTGCAGCAGACAAGGTTCTTGACCTCTGGGCTGAGGACCAGCTTCTTCTTTTGTAGATACTGATCAAGTGAAATGCTGTTTGTGGCTGCAACAGTCTCCGAGATGACGGTGATGCTACACTTGAATACCTAGTTGAGCCCTGGAATCTTCTTATCTGGAACTCACGGTTGGTCCTGATACTTCCAATGTGAAACAGGCTAATATTGCCAACAGAACAATGAATCACCGGCGTCATTCTGAATCAAGAGAATAAAGTATCCCCAAACTATATCAGAATCTAAATTCCTTGAGAACCCTGCGCAACAGAAAGGGAGCTCTTTAGAGAAAACGCAATGAGATCGCAATGCTAGTGCATAGGTTGAACAACGAAGGATATAGACATAGCTAGAGCATTTGCTGAAAGGGAATACAAAACCAGAACTAAAAATTGCAGGAGTATCTGTCGCAAAACTTTAAGCATAAGACATCATAATTCATCAAGGAAAGCAAGTTCAATCATTCCCGAAAAGAAGACTGTCTATTGGTATATTTTCATGCTTGAATAGAACTAACTTGCATCTATCTATGGAGACATCCTACATCACCTAACGGAATAGAATAGACCACTACCTAAAATAGCAACCGTGGAAAGGTTGCAGTGTTTGACCGAGCATTTTTTTCAAGTTTCAGATATGAGTAAGGTCATCTACTTGATGTTTTCCAAACTGTAATCGAATCTCTGCGCGGCTGAACAAGGGCAGATGCTTCCGCTCCAATTTGAAATGCCGATCGAACCGTAAAGAAACCAGATGTCTACACTGCTGCAGAGTGGGACTACCATATCCTATGTTTGAACCTGAAGGTTGAATTTGAACGGGCTCTGTCATCGGTGAACTTGGATAATTGACCTTGTGCGGCTGCCATAAAGTTGTTCCGCCTCAAATTTGCACGCAAGCACACAGGTTCTATTCCCCCGAGCTTAAAGTGGTCGATAGACACAAGAAGCAACTCAAGCGAGGCTGGAGCAGGTCGGTGGCGTGCTAGCACTTAAAGCACTACAGCATGAGCGAAGCAGAGGAGCGGCAGGTGGAAGACCACTGCATATGCACGGGGGAGCGCATGGTAAACTTTACGGGTCTGCGGAGAAGGGCCGCCACCAATGCCGCAGCCGCCGCCACTGCCATGGAAGGACGAGCCGCGCTGGCGTCGCACGAACGAGGCTACTACCACCGATGGAAGGAAGAACCAGCCGCCCTCCCGCGGAAACGAAGCGTGGGGCGGCATATCCGCAAACACATTGCGAGCACGCGCGCGCGGCAAGGAACGGGGTGGAGGGAACCTGTGGCGTCACCTGGTCATACGCGCCACGCCGCCGGCCGGTGCGGTGGTGGCGGGGCTGCGCGGCTGGTTTGCCCCGTCCTCGTCGCCGAGGGAGTGTGAGGGGGGAGGGAAGGGGAGGAGAAAGCGGGAGAGGATTAGCTCGGTGGATTTATAGCCTTATCCCGAAGCGGCTCGGGTTTCGTTCGGGAGCGAAGAGAAGCGAGGAGGCCGGCCAGACCGCCAGAGCCCAGAGGAAGAGAGGAGACTAGAGGACGGGCAAGAGGATGTGGTTGGGGGGCCAACTCGTGTCCCAACGCCGGCGTCGTGAAAAATCGCAAGAAACCAACCACGGCGAGGCCACACCCTGCTGTTATTGCCCAACCGGAATTCGACAGCGACACACGGAGAGCCCCAGACGCACGGAGAGGCTTTCGTCGCCAAGCGCCCAAGCCCATCACATCTCTCCCTCGGCCATTTTATCAGCTCGCTTCGTGAGAGGCAAAATTGAGGTGTAGCCAAACAATAAACGGCAAGCCACGGTTCCAGCCAAGTTGGCCATGACTTTTCAACATTGCAAGGTTGCCATCGAGATGCAGGAGCAGCGCAAATGGCGACTGACTGATACCAGCTGATCACATGCGATTGTTGTCAAACTGTAACTGCAATTCCAGAGGCTCGAGGCCTTTGCAGGTCACAACAGCATTCCATAACACTAGGCCTATTCATAACACCAAGCGAGCCATCACGAAGCATGGGCCCGTTTTCTTATGCAATGACCTATATTCAATATTCTTACAGTTCCTACAGTGGAGGAGACATGAGAGAAGCAGCTTCGCTTCTGCAGAAATGACCTTGCCTGCCTTGATCTATTCATCACTTGGGGTCCCCTCCTTGGTGCTTTCCTCCTGCAGGCATCACAAAGAAAAAGATCAAGCGGAACATTAGGAAACCGTCCACTAAGAAAGAGAAACAATGTCTGCAGGAAATCAAGCCACTGTGAAAGCGCGCAGAGCCATATCATAAAATGTTACTTGATTCTGGAAATAACAAGATATTCATCATTTGTTTCTAATGTCCATCTAGACAAGGACAACCCCCAATCCCAGATACAGTGTACCATCATGGATAAAGATGAAAAGAACAGTATGCATCGCTTCCCTTTTTCCCGGTCTACTGTATTGACTAACAGTACTGCAGCCCCTGCATTTCTCACAAGACATTTTGTTTCTGCTGTGTGACAACAAATGCAATCCAAGAGCTTCTTTCCATCACAAAAAAGAAAATGATGGATCCTTCCATGATCTAAGTATTGTTTGGATATATGGATGGACATGGATGGGAGATGGTCACCGCTGTTTTTGTGGTTTTCGGTTGGTGACAAGGTGGATGGTGCAGCCATGAGGATGGTATATACCCTCTAGATGGTGGATGGAGTTAGTTTTTTCGGATGAGCTCGTCTAGCTGGCTAATCTTAATCATTACTAAAAAGGGTTAGCAATAATCGCCATGCAGTATTGCTAATTACTATTTAGCGATTGTTGTCGGTCAAAGTGCAATGGGTGTAACAATTAGAGTATGATTAACAATGATTAGTGTACATTGGTGTTACTATGCCATGATTAGCCAACCTCGTGCCCAAACCAAACTAATCCCTAGACGGCAGTGCCTGTTTGGTCCTTCAAAACATTTCATGTTATAGCCTCTAAGCCAGGATGATATTATAAAGAAAATGGTTTCTCACACTTGTGTTATCAGACAGTATCTTCAATTTAGACATCACGCACATTGACCATGCTACAATTAGATGACAAATATAAAATACCATTCTGAATTTCAGAAACAATGCCACTCAATTTTCATGGAACTGGGAAAATGCTCACTACCTAGCTTTGAAGGCTAACATACAAAAGAAGAGCATTTTGTTGCTACTTTGTTCCAGTCATCCATATAACAGGTAATTACTTACAGTTTTGTCATCCTTAGCGTCTCCGCTTTCATCATGATTTTCAGAAGCATCACCCAACTGGATATAGGAAGGAAAAAAAATAGTAACGGAATCGCTTATTGAAAAGCCATTAAGGCTCACTAAAAACAAGAAAAGGCATCTAAGTCAACTAACAAAAGTCATCTATCATCTGATGGAAACGACCTAAGCGGCTAAGCCAACCATTCTGCAAGTAAACTATGAGCTACTTACTTTCAAGCTCCCTAAGTTAGCTGACAAGTCCTCATTTGTAGTCTCCTCTCCACTTCCTTTGTTCCCATCATTTTCAGTAGCATCTTGAAGCTGAGATAAACAGATTTAAGCATATTGGAAGAGAAAGTTCCCATATATCAGAAACTGACATGAAAGCAGAAAGACAATTACCCCCAAATTCTTTAAGCTAACTGACACATCTTCCTGCTGTTTCTTAAGGGTGGTCCTCAGCTCTTGGAAATCCTGCAAAGGAACAGGACAGGAAAGATTTTCAAAAAAAACTAAATGAAAAGATGGACAGAAGAAATTTTAGAAGCAAGTGTGATCCTTACTGAACGAAGCTGCTCTATTTCATTATTGAGTACACTTTTGATATCAGAAAGTTCCTGCAAGGCAGATAAAATGATAAATGGGGTGCTAATAAATGAACTGCCATGCAACCAGAAACCAAAAGAACTCTTCCGCTAGCTTAAAATTAGCATTGGTGTGCTCAAGATAGGCTTTAGCTTTACGCTTTACAAACAGGAATTATTAAAAGCATACAACCTTTACAATCCTGAAAGATCTCTAGTTAAATTTTTATTTAAAATTTAGCAAAATAAATTTTTACACAACCATGTCGGAAACTAAAGAAAAGGGTAAGCTTTCACTTTAACCTTTAAAAGACAGCAATATTATAAAAAAAGGCAAATCATAAAGCAAACAATACATTAACGAATATAATCAGACTTGAATACTACAAACGGCATTAATGTGAAGCGCAAAGAAACTCACAACTTTGTATTTTGTAACTTGAGTGTCTAAATTGCTCTTCCAATTCTGCAGATCCTGGAAGGTCAGAAAATAAGAATTTATATTAATGGTTCTGTTATGAAAACTACACAGAATTCGAGGTATCATAATAATAGCAGGGTAAATATAACATTTCAAGCATGTCACTGTTCAAAAAGGAAAAGGGGAAAGAAAACTCATCATTTCTACATTTGGAAGCAATTTTCCAAAAGGAAAACAGCATATTTTATGCAAAATTCCAAAATATAGGCACTAGAAATAATAACTTCAATGGCAAAATCTGGTTCTCCTATTTATAATGGAGCCAATCTCTTAATAGCTAGATATCCAAATGGAATGAGCAAACTTGCAAATATATCAAAAGGTAAGTCATATACTCATGAGGATTCAATGAGAACTTATTATCCAAAGCACATAAACTCATGCAGATCGAGACTGAGTAACAACTGATTCGCAAAAGCATGTGATTCATAAGGTAATAAAAAGCATAAAATACAGTGAATGTACCAAGTTAACAAAATTACAACACACCTCCTTAAGTCCTCGGAGTCTCGCTAAAAGCTCTGATTGCGATTCATTCAATTCCTGCACAAAAGAAAAGCACGGAAGTTAGTTTCATTCAATGTTCATTATGGAGATCTAGATGTTAATTCCAAAAGAAACTTCTGGAAATAACAAGCTCAGAGCAGAGAACTATTCCAGACCATTAAGTAAGAAGAGATGATCAGCAAATAAATTGATGTCAGAAGAACATGACAGTATACATGTTAAATATAGCTTAACAACTACTAAGCAAGCTCAGATGTGATATTCTGATTTAGTAGTGAGATAAAAATGTTACTCGACACCTCTACTCACAATGTGAGCACTGTGCATCAGTGTCATCCCTGCCCGGGAATAATACGTCAGCACATGAAACTTGCATTGGTATGAGTTAGGCCAGGTGACCTAAGGTTGAAGGATGCATTTCTTGTCTAGTGTTGCTCATAGACAGAGAAGCCATATCTTCTCGTCGAGATCAGTTCTACATATCGAATTTGTTTATATTGAAACTCAGCTCTACCCTTGATTTCACGATCATTGTATCAGTTCAATCCCACAAACAAATAAGTGATTGTGCACCATGAAGTCGTTGGTGCTACAAAATATTTGGGCTATGAGGTGCCACAACTTTTTTTCAGAAATTTCCAGAATTGAAGCATTAACATCCCGAGCATTTGGACAACCTCCTAGCTAATTCCCACACGCTGATGCTTTTTTTCTCTAGAATAGAGATGCTGGAGCCTGATCGATAGCAACGTGTCTAGCGCAATCACTGTGACACCAAATAACAGCCACGCGGAACACAGCTACGTGTCCCCCACCCAACCCACGCACGCACAGGCACAGCATCACTTCCGCTCCGCCGCCTCGCTTAAGCTAATCGAGGTAAAAGGAAGAAGGGGCAAACAGTAGATGTAAACCCTAGGGGCGGGGCAGAGGTGGATCCTCACCGAAATCTTTTCCCCCACGGGCAGCAGCTCCTCCTTCCTCTGCGAATCCAGGCACGGACGGAACCAACAGCGACGAAATGAAAAAAAAAATCAGATTCAGCACTGCGTGAATCGGAGGAGAGGCGAGGAGAGGGGAGGGCGGCGATGCGCTCACCGCCGGGGACGGGGTCGGGGAGCTCTCGGTGGACGCCGCGGGCGCTGCGGCGGGCGGAGCGGGCTGCTCCGCCGGGGACGCTTCGGAAGCCGACATCCGGAGGGGGCGGCGGAGGGGGCGGGTAGGGTAGGGTTAGGGTTCCGCGGGGCGGCGAGGAGCCGAGGGTGGGGGGGAGCCGGTGGTGTGTGCGCGAGAGAGAGGCGAGGGGGAGATTTGAAATTGAAATGGGGAAAGCCGGAAAGGAAAGGGGAGAGAGCGGAGAGTTGGAGGCCGAACGGGAACGGATCCGATGATCTGGACCGTCCGATCCTCTCGAGATGCATTATCCGCGCGGAGTGTTCTCGCCTGTTCCGCGCTCACGCCACTCAGCAACACTGCATAAAGCATCTGTAAGAGTTTGCCAAATTTTACTTGGCAAATCTTGTGTTTTTGCCAACTTCTAAAAAGATATGTCAAGTAAAAAAAGAGTTCATCTTCAACAATTTGGCATAATTCACTTACCAAACTCAGATCTAACTTACGTCAGGAATCCTGAAAGAAATAAAATTATGTTTATGCCCTTCCACCTCTTGAAAACTTACATCAGGAATCTTTCTCTATTCTTTATTTCTTTTTTCACCCTCCCGACGATGGCAACCACAGTCCGCGCGCGCGGGGAGGTAAGTTTTGCCAAGTTTCTATTTTTGCCAAGTTGGTTTGTCAAACTGTTGGAGGTCATTTTTTCTTGTTTTGCCAATATTAGATAGATGCCAAACTGTTGGAGTTGCTCTTAGTTTCCAGGTTTTTTTCCGAGCTTGGTGCAGTTGGTTTTTTTTCCAAAATGATTGACACAAACTCTTCTCTTTCTAGAGGTCGAAGTTTTATATTGATGTAGATAAAAGGTAGATAATTAAAATTGATAGTGATGCTTCCGCGCATTTAGAAAATTCCTCGCACTACTGAATAAGTAGTGTACTCCCTCCGTCTCTAAAAGATGGTCGTCGTTGGTTTTCGTGCTCCAAGTGTGACTGAATTTGTAGAAAATACGTGAAACATTTGTATCTCCAAATAAATTTGTTAAAAACTAGATTTAATTATCTATGTAATGATATTAATTTTGTACCATAAATATTAATAGGTACTTTTATATATTGAGTCAGAGTTGTTTCTCGGGAAGCGAAAACGATGGTCTTTCGGGGACGGAGGGAGTAGCCGAGTAGGAGCCTAGGAGGAGAAAAGGATATTCGCAGATCTATGGTGTCCGTCTACTCAGTGGCGTAGGCAGCACCGGGGCGGGTGGGGCTCAAGCCCCTCCTACCCCGGTAATTCTCATGAAGCCCCCCCTTAGCCCCCCTATCATTTTTTAAGCAAACAATGAAGGATTAGGGGTTAGAGGTGGAAGAAGCACATGGAGAGCCCCCCCCCTTAAGCTCAATCCTGGCTTCGCCACTGCGTCTACTTGCTCGTGCGTGCCCTCGTTGCTACGTCGAGCCGTCGCCTTGGCCCATTGCCTCGATCCACTGCCCCAGGCCCAATGCCTACCGTCACATACTCTGTAACGACAACGATAACGGACCAGACTTGGGAGTAAAGAGGTAAGATTCACATGTGTGCGTTTATAAATGTGAGTGTGCATGTGTTGTGAGTGTCTCCCTTGTAGTGTATAATTCGCAAGAAAAAAACTTGGGATTTAAGGGGGCTTAAGCCCCCCCCACATCCTCACATTGGATGATTCGGCTACCTTGTGTAGAAAAATCGCTTGACCTTCTTTTACTTATCACCGGCTTTGTGGAAAAGTCAGTCATTTCGACCTAGCATCTCCAAGAGTTTGCTTTTTAACCCGACAAATTTTGTGATCCGCCAACTCATGAACACTTTACCAAGCTAAAAAGGAATGCATCTCCAAGAGTTTGCTATTTTTAACTTGTCAAATGTCAAGATATTCTTTCTCTCTTATACAATTGCATCAGGAAACTTTCTCTATTCTTTGTTTCTTTTTCCATCCTGCGAGTGAGAAAACGCCAATGCCAATTCGAGTACACGCTCATTTCTTTGCGCGTTGGAGGCAGATTTTTCCCAAATTATCAAAAATTGTCAATTTCTTTCCAAACTGTTGGAGGAGTGTTTTCAACGTTTTTACCAAAAATCAAAGATGCTAACCCAATTTGGCAAACTGTTGAAGATGAGTACCTCTTAGATGGTACAACTAATTACTTAGTACTTCCTGTATATCGATATCTTTGTCACCATTGATGTACTTCGATCATTCATCTTATTCAAATTTATTGTAAACATAAAAAAAATTCCACTTAAAATACTTATACTAGTAAAGCATGTTACAAAGTAGATGATTTTTTGTGGTGATATGGGGCTTGTTTGGATGCAAGGGGTAAATATTTACCCCAAAACAAATGTTTTGTCACTTCTATTTGTCTCTAATAATATTTACTCCTTGGGGTCTTTGGTTTGAATGGTAGACGTGGATGGGATAGAGAGGGTTGGGGTTCACCACAATTTTGCTCCAATTTGCTACCATTTAGGGGTATAAATAGAATTAGGGGGCAAAACATTTCCCCCACCACATTTGCCCCACATATTTGACACCCTAGGGGTAAATTTGGAGTAAATTTGCTCTATTTACCCCTCCATCCAAACACCACACAGATAGAAACGGTGAATATAAAATTTTCTATAGGAACTAGGACACACCGTTTGGTAGCACGTGCTCACTACAACAATAAGATGCAGCGATGCAGCCAGCCTGCTATCAGAAAGTTCTACTACTGCTAGTACCCATTGCTTGCATTTTCGGCTGTTTAACTACCCTATGAAGCTACTACTGCTTGGGCTGCAGCCGAGTTGTATTCAGGTTTTTTTTACGGCTACCGAATCAATTGCGGTAACCGGTATAACTGGTTGGTAACCAGTACAATCAGTCTGGTTAACCAATTATTCTGTGTCGGTAACCTCTGCCGAACCGGTAAGACCGGTTACTACGGTGATCGTGACTGTATTACAGATGTAGTCCAAACAATTTCAATAAGCAGAAGTGGACACAGTAGAAGCTTCTAAGTGGTCAGACAAAAGTCCTGCTTTTTTTTAGCTGCCAACCAACTTCTCACTCATAAAGTCCAAACAAACGGTCAACTTTCAAGCACATCTTCTGCGAAAAGTGCTTCATTTATCGGTTCATTCCCACAGTGGCTTTCGATATGATAACATCTTTTCGCATTTCAATGATCTAAGACTTATTTAAAAACTTCATACTTTCACGTAAAGGACAAAGATAACTAACCAGATTTGAGAGTAAATGGGGGCTTAAGCCCCCACACCGCTCACATTGGATTATTCGGCTAACTCGTGTGGTTATTAGCTCACTTTGCACAACCTAGAACAAAAGTGGTCACATTTGTATGTGTGGAGAGCTACATGTCTATCCATTTGAAAGACTTTTTCTTCAATGCTTGAAAAGGAACAACAAGAGCATACCTATCCATTTTATACAAATCGACGACGATTGTGCACAAATTCTGCAGCATAAACCAGCGAGATGTCACCATATTCGTATCTGGGGTATACTACACTATCCTATATCAATAACAAATTAAGAAAAAGCTAAAAATCAACACACTAGACACTACCAATCAAACTTGTACATGGTGTTCGCGTCGTGTCTCAGGATAATCAGCAATCGTTGTGGATCGATCAGAAGTTCTCCTTATGGAAGACGAACTTGGTGGTGGTCTTGTGCGAGAAGTCCTGCGACAGGCGTCGGAGCTCCGGCGTGAGCTTCTGGTCGCCGCAGAAGAAGACCCCGACGCGCTGGCCCTGGTGGTTGCAGGCCACCCGCTTGAAGACGTCCCTCCACCTCGGGCGCGCGAAGTGGGTGCGCACCCGCGTCCCGGACACGACGTCGACGCCGCCGCTCTTGGCGTGGTGGAGCGCCTGCAGCATCACCAGCAGCGCCGACCGCGCGTCCCCTTCACCGTACACGCTCGTGCAGTGGTTGTGGAGCTCCACCACCTCCCCGCCGGCGTCCCGCTCCGCCACCTCGTTCATCACGCCGCGGAACCACTCGAAGGAACCTTCCTCACGCGTGCACCAGTAGAAGTACACACGCCGCGTCATGAACTCGTCCGGGGATGGCTGCTGCTGCTGCTGCTGCTCGCCGCCGGCGCCGGCGCCGGGGTTGGGGATGACGTTGTTGAGCACGTCCTTGACGATGCTGATGAGCGGGGTGGCGCCGATGCCGAGGCCGATGAGGAGGAGCACGTCGTACTTGCGGTAGTCCTGAGCCGGAGCGCCGTAGGGCCCGTCGATCAGCAGCTTCGGGAGCTTGCCGGACACCGCAGCCGCGGGGGAGGTGAGGTCGGCGCGGAGGAGGCCGCTCTGCCCGGCGGCGGGGGGCCGGCACACCTGCGAGAAGAGCGCGCGGAAGCTGGTGGTCCAGTCGCCGCGGCACCGGATGTGCATGCTCAGGTAGTCGTCGCCGGGCGCCGAGGTGATGGTGAACGGGTGCCTGCAGTCAACAGAACAGAGCATTAGTTAACCCTCCATTTCATGGCGTTGCATCGCCGGTGACGACGGCGGCGGCGGCTAGCTCACCACTCGAACGGCGAGACCTCGCCGCAGTTGACGTATATGTACTGCCCGCTCTTGTAGGTGAACCCGTACGGCTTGCTCATGTGGATGGCGATCACGTTCCCCGGGTACACGGCCACCTTCTCGATCCTCACCGTCGTCAGGCCATGCGACCTCAGCGCCCGCAGAAGCCGCTCGCCGGCGTACAGCAGGACAGGGATGGCAAGGTACATCCATGTCTGAATTTCAATTTCAAGAAAGTTTTTTGTCAGAACAAAAGGCACGAACATGATCTCCAATCAAATTTTACTAAACTTGAATTCCCTTACCGTCTGCTTGTACCAGGTCCTGTTGATATAGAGGCAGACGCCATGGACGACGAAGGCGATGTAGACGATGACGAAGAGGTGGTGGGAGTACCAGAACATGTTGAACCCGCTGAGCCGCCGCAGCGGGTTGCCCTCGCTGAGCCTGCCCCGCCGGAACCACGGGTGCGCCAGCGTGTAGGCGATGACCATCAGCACCACCATGATGACGCCGGTGATGCCTTCCACGCCCTTGACGAACCACCAGTAGTTTGGGATCCGCCGCTGGCCGAAGTACGCCTTCATCGGCTCGTAGGCGGCGGCGCTGGCGTGCAGCAGGCGCGGGAAGTCGCACGTCAGGTGCGTCACGGCGTGCAGAGCGACGCCGACGGCCACGCCACCGGCGACCACCTTGTGGAAGTTGATGTTGTCGTTGAACGGGACGGCGGCGCCGAGCCGGGTCCGCGACCGGAGCCAGGTGATGGTGTTCCGGCACACGGGGAGGAGGATGAGGGCCATGTTGAACTTGGTGGTCTCGGCGCCGCCCTTGGCGACGCAGACGCAGTACCCCATGACGTCGAAGGTCGGGTGCCGGCGGTAGGCGATGAACTTCCAGGTGAAGAGCGCGGCGTTGATGGCGAGCCAGAGGGACATCACCCACACGCGCTTCCAGTTGTCCTCCAGGAAGTAGAGGAGGCTCCGGGTGGCGCGGCTCAGCGGGTTGCGGTCGGGCGCCGGAGCCAGCTTCTGGCTGATCAGCTGGCTGATGTTGGAGCTCTGCGTCAGCAGCCGGGACTGCGCCTGCGACGGCGGCTGCAGCAGCAGTGACTCCAGGTTCGCAATCTGTTTGTTTGAAGTTCAGAGGTCAATGTGAGATGAACAATGTCAGTAGGCTGAATAATTCTCTACAAGAATCGGTGTGTCAAACCGATGTTTGAATTGAGAGGAGAAGACTGTGTACCTCAATGTAGCCGAGGTTGTCGGGATCGAGCTCCTCCATGATCATTGCGGTGTACTCGTCGACGCGCTCCAGGATCTTGGACAGCTTGTTTGCGGAGGCGGTCAGAGTGAGGACCTGAAGTTGGAAGAAATTCAGAATGTTCAGAGTTGCGATTCTTCACTGAACTAAGCTAATCGAGTGATGAGATTTTTGTTCTCCAGTACCTCTTTGAGCTCCTCTTCAGTGATCTGACCATCAGCATTCTTGTCAACCCTGCAAAAAGTTCAGAATCAAGCAAGTTCAGACACCAACAGACTTGTTTGACTTTCTGAAAATCAGGATCTTTGGGTACATAATATTTGCAATATAGGACAAATTTAGCAGAGTAGAATTTACTAGTATCTAAATAAAATTGGGACTTGGAGTTAAACTGAAGACGTACATGTCAAAGAAGGTCCGGAGCTTGGCATCAAATCCTGGGTCAGAGAGCTGCTCCCAGAACTCCCGGACCTGATCCTTTGTCAGCACCTGAGCTGTGATCCCCCGTCGCCGCGCAAGGGCGTCGAAGATCTGCACCGCAAACTCCTCGGATCCAACCATGCCTGCAGCATTAGGTGGACAAGAACATTTCAGCAATGTTCAGACATGTTCATCTGCCCTCTTTTTTCCACCACTAACTAATTCAGAGTTTGGAGAGAAATGCAATCAAGAACGGCAGGCAGGCTCACTCACCGATGCACTGGCCGAAGCGGGAGCGGAGGAGGAAGCCGTCGACGGCGAGGCGGTGGAATCGCTTCTCGACCTCGGGCCAGCCCTCGGTGACGGCGGCCTGGTTGAGGAACTGGAGCCCCCGTAGCGCGCTGGCGGCGCCGGTGACGACGCTCCGGTCGAGCCTGGCGGTGGCGGGGCGGTCGCCGCGGAGCAGCGCCGAGAGCGGCACCGCGCCGCCGCGCTTGCTGCCGCCGCTGGTGGTGTTGCTGCTGCCGCGGCTGTTCCCCGACGCGATGCGTTTCAGGGCCCGGAGCTTGGACGACAGCCCGCCGGGGCCCGGCGCCGCCGGAGCAGCATGCCGCTCCAGGAGCGCGGCGTCCTGCGCGTCGGCCGGGACGCCGACGCCCTTGACGCTGCGGACGGCGACCGCGTCGCCGCCGCCCCGGACGTCGAGCGTGACCTCGACGTACTCGTCCTCGTCCTTGAACCGCGTGCTCCGGCGCTTGCCGTCCGTTGACGGGCTCTTGAACGCCGTCGCCGGCGGGCCGCCGCTCCCCGTCTGGCCCGACGACATGCCCAACACCCCCAACGAAGCTCCTGCAAGGGGCGCATTGCGACGGCAAGCAACATGAGCAGCATGTAGCACTGTACTAGAGAGGAAACAGAGCAGGGTGATGCACTGTAGCAATCAGATTCCGCGTCGCAAGGATTCATCAGCGACTCCGAAAATTAAACGTCCGCATCAAGCTGTTCTTCCTCGTCGGAGTACTAAAAGTGCGTGTGACAACAACAAGCTAGTACTACCCAGTAGCGCGCATGCAGATAACTAAAATGTTACTGTCAAGAAAAGAATGGCGAGTGACATCACAGATTATTCTCGAGGCAGTTGTACACTACTTTCCGACGGCGAGGAACACAGGGAGCAGATAAAAGAAAAAGCCGTGACTCACCTCGAGGGATTTGTTTTCGCGTCAGGAATCCGAGCTCCACGCACAGCCCGCGTCGCAGGTGCTGCCCGGAACGAAGGAGAGCTCTCAAGAACGGAGAGAGGAAATGGAAGAAGGAATGTTGCTGCTGGCTTCTGCTGATACGCAGGGGACCAACGCAGGATATATAGGCAGGGCAGGAACAGCAAGGTGGTAGTAGCAGAGATTTTGGTAGCTCTCTCTTGTAGGCAGCAGTCTCTCCTTGATGAGTGGCGAAAGAGATTGGAATGGATGGGGACCTGGCTGGTCGATGGTCGTTGTCGTCAGACGATTTGTTTCTTGGGTGGTGTTGGGCTGGGGAGGCAACAAACTGGCAAGCAAGCAACGAGCAGACGCGGTGGGCACGAGACAAAGGGAAGGGTGGGGGAACAGCTGGGCGGAGGAGGCGCCGATAGAAACAGGGGGCGCCCGCAAGGTTTGGCGTTGGCGCCGCGATCCCGGCCGGCGGCACCCGGGAATGGAGTGGAATGGGCTAAAAACCATCAGTACAGTAGACACCACAGCACCTGGAAACCAGTGAAGCCTCTCACCCGGTTTTGGCGGCGTTCCGGGGTTGGTTGCTGGGTTGTTGACGATGATGATGATTACGGGATTAGGTTAGCTCCTTTCTGCACGTGAGCTGTAGTACTTTACTTGCATGGCTTAACTACATTCTTCGCCTCTCCGATGATGTTCGCAGGATTATATAAAAGATAAAACCTTTATGTAGATATTAAAAACCACTAGTAAAATCTCTATGGCGGCGTGTTGTGTGTCGTCGTGTTTCTGCAACATCGATCGAATCTCAACTCTTTTTTTTTTGCAATAATCCTTTTTTTCTCCTGGTTCCCGTATGACTTGGATTCTACAGCTTCGGTCGCAAGCCATTCCACGGGTCAGCTTATTTGCGCACTGCACCATCTTTTCCACGTCTGTCATGTACCACGATCCATGAGGTAAGGTTTTCTACGCTACGACTATCACCGCGGTTAACCAACTCCTTGCGTTGGGCTACTTCTTTAATTACTACTACTCCACCCATGCATGTGCACGTTAGCTGCATTTCTTCCTTTCCAGCAAACGTGAAAATGACAAGAGGCTACACTAATGTGCAAAGGTCTTAGAGCCATTAGCCATAGGCTCATATACTAGTACTGAGCCACTGAGGTGAATGTGTGCAAGTGCCACAACGGTGGTTGTGCATGCATGGGTGGCACGGCGCAGAGACCAGTGGGGAAACCGGATCCACCGCCTGCTCCTTGTTTTGGCTTGAATGGCGCGTGGAGACTGGAGACCAGCGGATCACGGACGGATTCACGGCACGACGCCACGGCCTCTTCCTGTGTTTGTCGCCTCTGCACAAAACAAAAAAGCAAGTACATCAGCTGTGTGTGTACATTCCTCTTTTTCTTCCTTTATTTATTTATTCATAAATAAAAATGGACGCCACAGTAACAAGGTGCGTACTCTGGGCCCAGTCATCAGTGAGGTCGTCATGCATGTATATATAGCTTGCGCTCTTACTCCTGTATACGTACGTGCTTATATATTAAATAAACGTACATGCATGTGTGCTCGATAGCTTGCTTTATCATGTGGGTGCACGAACCCTAGCTAACCTCTATCAGACTGCGTTCAGGTTCACAAAATCACAAGGTCAAGTCTTATCTCGTCTCCGGACAAAGTACCACATGACCTTGGAACCTTATGAGAGTGTCAACACTCTTTAGGCTGAGGGAGAGTGTGCACGAGAGTGAGCGTGTTAGTTCCATCGTTAATTAGCGTAGCTCAACATGCAAAATTATTTCTTGTGGTGGAATCTACTCATTAGTTCAAGTCCTCGACTTGGAGTTGGTGCTTATTACTTCTGCGAGATTTTACTCTTTCAGTGTCAGGAGATATGCGTCAATTTCGTTGATTTTTTTGACCCAGCCTCTCGAAAGGTGCTCATAAGGATGATTAAAGGCCTATAACTTAGGAACTTGTTCGCACCCAAAATTGGTAGGTCTGGTCTGACCGGTCAGACCTATGGGTCCCACCGGTCAGACTGGTGTGGTCAATGTCCACAAAATACAATTTGGACTTCATCATTGGATATGTCTCGTCGAGTAGATCAAGATTCATATGTGGAACGTCCAAATCGGAGTCCGGATGAGGGAGATATGATTTCTGCAAGATCTGCACGCGGGGTGCACCGGTCTGACCGGTGCCCATGACCGGTCTGACCGGTGCCCCCCGATTCCGAGTGAAATCAAGGAGCCGTGATAGATTAGGCTCGTAAAAGGATTTCTTTGCGGGGCAAGACCTCCCCACCCTATAAATATAAAGGGTCACGGCCGATTGAGGGATATAATCACAATCAAATCTATTAAATTTATCTTTATCTTTTTTAGAGCAACTCCAACAGATCCTTTATTTGGTTTTGTATCGGTAAAAATTGGAAAAGTCTCGTCGGAACCGATTCCAACAGACTCGCAAAACTACCGGCTCGTTATCGCCCTCGCAAAAACCAGGCCGTCGCTCGTTAAAGATGGAAGACCTCTCCCTCGCTATCCATCCCGTCGCGTGCGCAATCCTAGGCCTCCCGCCATCTCCCTTCCAGGTCCCAGGCGCGCGCACTACTGCCCAGCTGGAGGGCAGCTCCAGCCTCCAGGCGACGAGCGGCCCTTGACGGAGAGCGCGGCCAACGGAGGGAGACGTTGGGCGGCAGCGTGTCCCTTGGCAGGGGAATGAGCGGCGACGGCTAGGAGCCTGGCGTCGCGGAGGCGGGCGGGAGTCGTGGTCACCGGCCGGGAGAGGAGCAGACCGCCGCGGCCGCCAGTCGGGAGAGGATGGAGGCCGGTCACCCTGCTCCTACACTTCGCCCACGCACTGCGCCCCTGCACTACACGCATGCGCGACGCGGCAGCCCACGAGAGATCCTCAGTCAAATGCGACCCTGACATCGATCGGCCTACTCTTTGTGTCACCACCGCTCACCGCCTCTCCTGCCGATTGGTTCGTGGATTCGTCTCCGTCGAATGCTTCGATCCATTCAGGTGAGTCCCCGCGGCCGGGAGAGAGTAGGAGGGCAGCCGGTCGGGAGGGGAGGAGAGGGGCACCGCTGGTCAAGGCATGGGCGCCCCCTGCTGCACCTCGCCGGGAGAGGGAAAGATCTGCTGGAAGAGGATGGGAGAGAATGGAAAGAACAAAGGAAGAAGGGGAAAAGGGGAGAGGATGACGCGTGGGACTATTGCGTCAGTATGTGGGGAAGGAAATTTTGGAGAACGAAAATGAAGAGGCTGTTGGTTTTCCTCATAGGATTATGAAGTTTTTATTTTTACAAAAAGCTAAAAGTCCAAGTTTAGCTAACAAAAATAAAAAAAGCTGTTGGAGTTGCTCTTACCTTTCTTCCCCGTTCATTTACTTTTCCAACCTTATGTGTTGTTCCTCTACTACCTCCGCGGCATGAGAGGACGTTCAAGCTGACCTGCCGAGCCTAGGACAACCCAAGGTGCGCTTGCCCCGACGGGGTCCCTCCCGGGCGGGCGTTCGTTGGTCTACCGCCGGATTCTCTGGCGACCGGTCTAACCGGTCACCCGCACCGATCTGACCAGTACCTGCGGGGAGGTGCTGCAAGGAGTTCCTCCGCACGCTGTTGACTCCGAAAGGTGTCAACAGAACTTTAGGCGAATTATTATTCCACCTTCTCCTATCTTTTTCCTCGCAAAAAAAAAGAAACTTCTCCTATCTTTTTTATAACCTATCAAGATGATGCGTGTTCTTCTCTAGGAAGAGAATGGAATTATCGTGCTTGTCGCCATCACCGCGGTTAACGAACCACTTGTTCGTTGTTACTCCCTACCATTTGCAAAAAAGAAGAAGAAGAAAAGTTGTTACTCTACCCATGCATGTTACCAGCATCATCCAGAAGACGAGGCAAAAGAGGTGGCTCAACATCACTAATAATAACCTAATGCAAAGTTTCAGCCTGTTTGGAGTCATCACTACAGTAGCCAGGTCTAGTCACCGATCGAGGTGGTGGTTGATGCATTGGCACGGTGCGGGAAACTGCTGCGTCCCCTGTTTCGATGGCGTGGGAGAGAATAGGTTCATGATGTGTCCTTGTCTCCCATTTTTCTTTAGCAGAAGAGAGAGCTTCGTCATTAGCATTGGATTTGGTAATAATAAGCTAGCCACCTCGCTGCACAACACCTCTTTGCCCGAAACTAGCTATATCTACCTTGGATTGGCCAAGGGCTTATATATATGTTACTCCATGTGTTCCAAAATAAATGTCATTCTCACTTCTTGAGAAGTCATCAAACGATTTTAACTTTGACCAAATATAGATAAGTTTATTGTTAGATAGATTGTTAAATATATTTTCATAATAAACTTATTTATTAATTCAAACATTGCTAACATCTTTACAAATGTAGTGAGACGCGGAAGGAGTATCGATCTATAAATAAATAAGGTTGTTATTAGCTAGGCGCCACGTATGGTGGTCAACCATTGTGACAACAGACAAATAAATGTCGTGTGCACGCCGCCACTATCCCATGATCAGGCATTCAGGCTGGGCACACATCGAATCCCGGAGGCGGTCTCTCTTCTTTTTCTTCCCTTGTTTCGCTCTACTAATTCGCATCACAAAACCTCTTTCTTCCTTTCCCATCGATGTTTGCAGGACCTAATGATGGGATTAGGTCTTTTTTTTGCACGTGAGATCGATGCACTTTACTGCATTTTTTCGATAAGGGAAATTTTATTAAACTCAAGGTTTTTACGTCGAGCTGATACAAATTCCTCGAACTATTTCCCCGTCTTCTGCATAACTAGGATGTACTTTACTGCATGGCTTTAGTAAACGTGACAAATTAAGAGGGCTGGATCACTATACACTAATGCAAAGGTCTTAGCCGTAGGTTCATATAGTAGTACTACGCCTGAGGTAAATGTAAATGTGTAAGTGCCACAACTAATTAACGGTGGTTGGGGGTTGCTTTTCACTTGAGGTGTCGTTTTGGAGTTCTTGCAATGACGATACCATATCTGTTTGGAGGGGTTGGAGGTACAAATAATGGAGCACTTCTAAGAAAATAGCAGGGGTGAGAGGTTAGTTGCAGCACAAGGACCAATGCAAGGTTGAAGTAAGAGCATATAAGAAGTTTGTAGTTTAGTCTTTAGTTTTTTTCTTAATCTCTTTCTTATAGAAGAAATTTGAAGTTAGTCTTTAGCTTTTTTTTCTTAATCTCTTTCATTTATCCATTTCTTGCTCTAGAGGTGTGGTATAATTTCCTCAATAGCTTTTTTTCTTACTCCTTCCGGTTCAGTATTACAAGTCATTTATGATAGCGATACGGTTATCAAAACACAACTTTGACATCTCTTTTCTATAAAAATATTTATTGGAAAGTTATATATGCATATTTTTTATGAAAGTAATTTTCAAAACAAATATATTCATATGATTATCACGTTTCCAAACTCAACGACTTAAAAGTTATTCATGATTTATTTTTTTATTGTTTGACTCAAACCTTGTCCAAAACGACTTCTGATACTTTCGTTTATCGGTTTCTTGCTCTAGAGGTGTGGTATAATTTTCCGAATTAAATAAAGGTATAACCTACCTCGCTGCACTACAATCTGCCTTGGATTGGCCAAGGGATTTATGTAATAAGGTAGTTACGCGTCACGCATATGATCAACCATTTATCTCTACCCCTAAAAAACTGTAAGGGCAACGCCACCCCGTGGTTCTGCCCCTCGGCGTTCTGCCCGGCAGAACCACGACCTCATGCGCCGACAGGTGGGTCCCGCACACCCTCTGTCCTTTCGCTCCCGCTCCCCCACCCCTTCAGCTGCAGACGCGCCTACTCGGCGGCGGAACCTTGGCGACGAGTGCGTGGGGGCGATCTTGGGCGCCCACCGACGAGGATCGATTCCATCCCCTGCGACGTCTGCTCGATTCCATCCGCCGCCGCCGCCGCGGACGCCGGGGATGGGGGAAGCACACTTCCCTGGCAACAACGGCGCCGCCAATGTCGACGCGGCTTCCTCCGACGGGGAGGTCGATCTCCGAGACATGGGGAAGATGGAGCATGGGTGAGCGCACGAGCGCCTCGATTAGTTTTGCCTTCGCCTTCCTCCCCTTTCCCGTACCTTGCCTCCGAATGAATCTGGATTTGCTCCTCCTGGGGTCGAATCGCCCTTTATTTGCTCGCTCGGCCGGTAGTAGGGTCGATTCCAACCTCTGGGTTATTTAACTATTTGCCATCCTTACGGATGTCGCTTCCTCAAAAGCCACATTTACATTTGCAACTACACATTTGCCAACTTCGTTGCAAAGTGTATACATTTTTGCCACTTTTGCTGACGTGGCACGCCAACTCACCGGCGCCAGCATGGATCGAGATGTGAAAAGACCAAAATACCCCTTTCTTCTCTCTATTAGCTTCCTCTTCCGCTCTCTCCACCACTTACATGTGGGTCCCTCATGTAAGAGTCATCTTCAACCTCTTCACTTCTCTCTCGTCTCCCTGCTACTTCCTAGCTTGCCGCCAGGCCTCTCCCACGGATGAAGAACGCCGGGCCACTACCTCGTCGGCAGAGCTTCCCTGCCGGAATCCGGCCTCCGCCTCTGGGCTCACGGAGCTCTCCAGGGGCCGACCGCCGCTAGGCTGCCCCCGTGGACGGAGCTGCTGAATGTGAGCCGCCGCTGCTCGGCTCCCCTTCAACCGGCGCTCGCTGGGCCGTTGCTGCCGGGCTCCCTCGTGTGCGGAGCTCGCCGGGGTCTGTTCGCTGGTGGCCCCGCTGCCGCCGCTCGCCGGGGTTCGGTCGCTGCTGGCCCCGCCGCCGTCGCTCGCCGGGCCGCCGTTGTAAGGTTCCGCCGTGGGCGGAGCTTGCTGGGGCCGGCAGCCGCAGTCCCGTAGCCGGCGCTCGATGGGCCGCCGCCTCTGGGCGGCGTTGACCCCGCAGTCGATGGCCGACCTGCCCAACTCGGTGGAGAGGAAGTGGCAGGGATTGGTTGAAGATGACCCTTACACGTGGGTCCCACATGTAAGTGGTGGAAAGAGGGGAAGGGGAAAGCTAATAGAGATAAGGAAGGGGTATTTTGGTCTTTTCACATCTCCATCCACGCTGGCGCAGGTGAGTTGGCGTGCCACGTCAGCGAAAGTGGCAAAAATGTAAACGCTTTGCAATGAAGTTGGCAAATATGTAGTTGCAAATGTAAATGTGGCATTTGAAGAGGCGACGTCCGTAAGAGTGGCAAATAGTTATATAGCCCCCAACCTCCTGTGACGTCCGCTCGATTCCATCAACCGACGCCCGTCCTGCGGCGAGGTCACGCCCACCCTGCTTCTCCCTCTATCGGCGCCCTGCTCGTGGAGGCAGGGGAGCTCCCGTGCCCTCCCGCCGGCTGCCGAATCTAGCGACGCTGGGTGAGGTCGTTGTGGCCCGGCGCAGAACGGGGCGGCGACGCTGGATGCGCACGCCTTGGTCGCCAGGCCCCCACTGCTCTCCCCCTTGCGCCGTCGTCGGTCCCCTACCGCTCTCTCCCTGTGCCACTGCTCCCTCCGAGGTCCCCTCCCTTGTATTCGTCCGCTCCCTCGCACCGGGCTCGGGAGGTCTGCTCGTAGTCGCAGAGTGTCGACCTTCTCTACTCCGTCGATGGCTGCCCTCCCTGCACCGCTATCAGCAACGGCCTCCACTTACCGGCTCCCCCTCCCTGATCCGCTGCACTTCCCATCAACAATATGCGCCAAGGCCGATATTCGCTTTCCAATTCACGCAGCTAGCCCCCTCCACCGCCCCAACCAACCAATTTGTGGCACAAATCTCTTCCTCAATCCATAGCTTCACTAGCTTCCCATATCGAATTTCAAAATCTTTGCAACACCGGCAATGCCCCTCCCCATCCGTCTCCGCAGTGAGCTTCGCCTCAGCCTAATCGTCCTCCGCTTCTCCAAAGCGGGAGCAGGAGCAGTGTGGTGGCCAATACGTTTGCGTGGAGCGCCTCGATGAGGCAGTGGCGAGGCACTGTGCCCCTTCCATGAACACCAGAGAGACAATGCAACGAGTCTTCCCTACCATCTGACAATTCAAGGTACTGGTGCTCATTCCAATTTCAATCGAAGAGTAGCATGATTCGGCTAGCTTTGTTATTAGGATCAACACAAACACCCTGACTTGAATATCTAGCATTCTATTCTAAAACCGGTTTGCCTAATGATCTGAATATATTTGTGATTGATTAGTCATCTGATTATTTGCTATAGTATGTCACCGGAGCAACAAATGGCTCCATGGTAGTATTTTATCTCGACTGACAACAATTTTATCATGTGGAAGACAATGAATATTGTAACCTTAAGCTTAAAATCAGTAGTATTAGGTTTTGAAGAATTGCAAATGAGTCATCCTTTGTAGCTTTGATATAGATATCTAGCACGTGCAAACAGCTCAAAAGATGATTTGTGATTTGCATTGCCAGTTAGATGTCGTCATCCGTAGACAGTAGGTTTGGTGTTTGGTTCACACTTCGCAGGGAAAGGCAAGCAACATCTTGTACTTGCCTATCAGGTCAAAATATTTTTTTCACTTGTGCTTTAATAACCAACAAATTTGCAGAGATTTGTGGTTATTTCGAACCAGTGAAGCATCCACTGCTTATGAGGTAGTCAGGGCTAGCTGAGTTTACTGATTGGGCTGTACATTTCATCCCGTATTTCTATCCTCCTCCCCGAGCCAACATCTCTAGATTAGATCCCAGGTCCTAGCCAAGCGTTCCGAGAGAGACGACCACAACGACAGCCTGAGGGCGAGGCGGCAGCGCTGAGTGCAGGCGGCTGTGCCAGCATGTTGGTGGTGTGCTCGCAGGGAGGTGATAACCAGTCACTGATCTGTCCCAATTAGAACCGCGTCAACAATCACTGCCGCCGACCAGTTCTCCAAGCACCTCCGTCCTTACGCCCTACACTAGATTAGGAGTGCTACCCTTCTCATTGGATCTGATTAAAGCTGCTGCCCTGTCTCTGGTGATCTCCTAATCAAAATTAATTTATGTTTCATTTTGTATTAATTAATTATCTTGCAAAATTAAGCATTGCAGGATGGTGTGTTTACAATTCACTGACCAATGTAGATTTGTCTTTGGTGTTATGACACTTTTGCCTCTGATGACGACTACTTTTTTAGTTCTTTTAAACGAAGAATGCTTGCCTTCGGGTGAGCGTTCGGCCTCACTTTCAGTTTCTGGTTTAGAATTAATTGAGAGCTCTAAGCAGAGATCATGCAGATTTAATAAGGAATTCAGTAAGGCAATCCAGCATATTCCTACCCACCTTGTTAACTGAGAGCTGTGAGCAGCATATCATGCAGATTTGGAATTCAGTAAACTCGATAGGTATTTCTGAAAGTATATGTTTGTCGATGATTGTCAGAAATCAATATAATGCCACTCAACAGCTGTAGCAATGTTGTCTACTTTTGGTTATATATATTTGTCCACACTTTTAGTTACATCCTTATGTAAATTATATTTGTAAGAACAACAGTTTATTCCTTATTGGTACCCTGATGCTGGCCAATTGACTGAAACACTTGAATCTTTATATGGTGAACATATTATTGTCTTTTAGGGTGAATTGCAAAATTCAGAGTGAGGGTTTTCTTGATTTGAGATCATTCTCTTCTTCTGTAATTTTATACTGAGCTCACGTCTTTTTTATTAGGTAAACAAGAAGACAAGAAAAAATGTAATACTTGATGTGGCTGTAGATTGAAGGATAGGAGACATGAAAGAGTATGAGCCAACCTTGTCTAAAAGTCTGTGAAGGTTTTGCAAGAATTTGCTCATGTGTGGAGGAAATGACAAAAAAAAAAGGCAACATTGACCTTGAAATTATGTGTGGCACTTCATCAAGGAAGCAAAACACGAGATGTTGCTCCAGGATAGGTGAATAATTCCCATGTGTCGGGGACAGCCATAGGGGTCCCCTAACTATGGGGGAGATTACCCTTTCCAAAGAATTAACACGGAACCACAAAAACATTACCTAAACCGACCGCAGCCCAACACGAGAAAGGCCCACAGTCCGCCACGGCCCAATAACCTCCATGGCCCATCAAACGGCCGTCCCCAGCCGCCCTCGAGCGAATCTCCGCCTCGCTCGAGGGTCGGGGCACCACGCGGCAAGCACCCGCCCCGCTCGAGGGCGCGGCACTCCGTGGGTAAACTCCCGCCTCGCTCAAAGGCACGGCGCCCTGTGAGCAGGACTCCGCCTCGTTCGAGGGCCCCGGCCCCTCGGACGAATCTCCGCCTCGCTCGAGGGCTTCAGCCCCTCGAGCGGGTCTCCGCTTCGCTCGAGGGATCGGCGCCCCTCGTACAGATCTCCGCCTCGCTCGAGGCTGACCCTCGAGCGATAGCGCCCCGCCTGTCTCACCTGACAGGGGCATTAAATGCCCTTGCCCGCCGCAGGCGCCTTAGTCAAAAGGCAATCCTCGCCCATGTCGCGCCGCTGACACCGCCAGGGCTTCTGACCTTGTCACTGCGCGGCCAAACCCCGTCATTATACCGCCATTCCCAGCACTGTGCAGGTGCTGTGCGGACAGGCCAGTGTCATTCCAAAGCACTGCATCGCCCACTCCCGTCCTTCTCCCACGGCGAGCCCCTCGAAAGGGCATGGGCGCACCCTCGAAGGGTGTACGGGCGGCGACAGGGCGCACGATACGGGCGGCGCCACGGCGCGGAACACACTAAGCACGTCTCCTCCATCATCTTCGGCGCTGTGGAGCCCTGTTACGATGGGACATCACCACGCCAGCCCCTGTATGGCATGGGCGCTCCCGCCATCGAAGCCCTCGAAAGGGCATGCATCATCCTCGAAGGGTGTACGGACGGCGAGCAGGCGCGCACACTGACCGGCACCGCCGTACGAGCGACGTGCGCCGCGTCCCCTCCACTAACTCCGGTGCCGCCCGGCCATCCCGGGCGCTGTGCAACTGACCCGGGGTCTGTGCGGCCATCACCAGCGCTGTGCGCACATCCCTAGCCCTGTGGCACCATCCCGGGCGCTATGCAGCCATCCCCGGTGCTGTGCGGCCCTGCTCCGATGGGACGCCGCCACGCCGGGCCCTCTACAGCACCAGGTGCCCTCGTCAGCAAGACCCTCGAACTGATGTACGCATGGCGGTCAGACGTGCACGCCGAGCGAGCTACCCTCGAAGCTATTCCCCGGCAAGTACATAGCCGCCACGACACCCGCAAGTACTGAGATTCGTCAGGACACCATCAAATCGCAAACGCTGTGTACTAGTACTACGATACTGCGTAAAACCCCGTGCGGCACATTTGTAAGCCGCCTCCCCTTGGTCCATAAAAGGAGGAGGCGGTCGCCCAGCCGCGGGGGGACGACATCATCACTTCTCGCCCGCACGCACCCACACACTCACTCTCGTGATATTGGCTCTCTGCCTCAATCATCTAGCAGGGACTTGGAGGCTTTTCCTCCTCTCCCGTCTCGCTTGTAGCCCCCCTCTACAGGCACAACGGTGCATAGCAATACAAGCGCCACGAGCGCAATCTGCTGGACGTACGGCCCCGCGGCCGGAACCAGGATAAACCCGTGTCCCTGTGTTGCCATTTGCACCAACCATCGAGCAGCTGATCACAACGCATCTCACTAGTTAGTGTCGGGACTAATCCTAACACCGACAGTTGGCGCGCCAGGTAGGGGAACTCGCGCTGTGATCAACCCCTCACCAGAAGTCTCGATGGTGATTCGCACCGAGATGACGTCCCAGAGGTACGCCATGGGCAGCTCGGACCCTTTCCCTGCCGGATTCGAAATCCGGTTCGGGAGCCTGAACTTTCAGACTACGGGGAACGGCTACCACATGCGTCTTACCAATCGGGATGAACTCCACCCGTGGCGGTCCACTGGGCCGGGCCCGATCCCCGCCACACTGATGACCGACGCCCCGGCACCAGAACTCACGACGGTGGCTGCCTCGACGTCTCGACGCCGCAGACGCCCGGGTCAGCGCTCGCGTCAGGCGCGCACGGAGCGGCGTCGGGCAGCGCGCGACGCGGCCCGGAGCGACGCACCACCGCCGAGCGACACGACGGCCCACCCTGCAGGGGAGCACGCGGCCACGGGGCCGCAGTTCCCCTACGGGATGCGCAACTCCACCGCAACGTACGCCTCATCCGCCAGCACCGACATGGCCGCGTACGAGGATCTCCTGGGCCATCACCAACACTCAAGCCCGGCACATACAAGCTTGCGAACGAGCAGGGCGAAGTCCTCACCAACGCTTGGAACATCCAACAGCTACGTCGCTTTTACCCTTAAAAAGTTCCAAGTCAATTTGTGCATATCCGACGCCCCGGTCGGTTGTATATATGTTAAGTTTGTGAATAAAGTAAAGGGTGACTCGGCTTTCTCTCCGAAAACCAAGTCCCCCTTGGGGGCTACTACGGGGGGCACCCCCCTAAATGGTCCCGTTTTTTCGCAAGAATCGTTTTTTCTAAAAATACTAAGTATGTCCTAACCCGGGAGCTCGGGCAAAAAGAAGCAGGGCGCGAGCAGCCAAAAGACAAAGACGGGCGAGCTAGGGACGGCCCATGCCTCCGGCAGGATACGGCCTCTCCTCCTCACCACTTTGCCTACGGGCCGCTCGTGAAAACGGTCAATCCCAGCCGAAACTTGCCTAGGCAGCGGGAAAGGGACAGAACAACATAAATAAAACGAACCGAACTTAACTTACAAATCTCCAAAGCAAATTGTCTTATTACAAATGCCACCTGACTCAGATCCTAATTACAATCTAAGGGCCTCAGCGCCCGGCCATTTTCAGGGCTCGAGGGGCCCAGCGGGAGGAGCGTTCGGGAAGAGGTCCTCCTCAAAAGCGTCGACAAGATCCGCGGCGGCAGGCGCAGCAGCAGCGTCAAGTCGGTTCACCGCCTCCTGCGTCCCGTCATCATCGAGGTCGTCCGCGACGATGTAGCCCGTGGCCAGCGCCGCAAGACTGACGACGTAGTGCGATTGCACCACACCGAGGGTCTTCTGGACGCCGAGGCGGAGGGCGCCCTTCATGCGCTCGGTAACGCGAACGCCCAGAGCCCGAAGGCGGCTCGCCACCGAACTCCCCGACTGGCCGGCACCCTCGTTGATGCTCTGGCACGCTTCGAGGGCCGCCTCCTCCAGAAGTCCCAAATCTTGCTGGGACGAGTTGTAGGCCGCCTGGAGCACTCCTACTTGCGTCGCTGACTCCCCCAGAGCTTTCTGCAGGCCTGGGAGCAAAAAAAGATGAGTCGAGAGCGAATCTCGGCAAAACCAATTAACAAACGAAGGGCCCGGGGGCTACAACTTACCCTGGACCTGCTTCCTCTCCTTCTCGAGGTCCGCGCGCACGGCTTCGGCCTCCTGCTGCAGCTGTAGGATAGAGGCGTCCTTCTCCTCGCCGGTAACCCTCAAGTCCTCGAAGGCCACGCTCTCCTGGACCAGCTCCCTGGTGAGCCGCTCGACCTCCGCTTCCCTGAGCTGAAGCAAGGCCCTGACCTCCGTCAGCGCGGTACGCTCTTGCTGGAGCTGGCCCTGCGCCTCCTCCCGCGCCGAGCGCTCGTGCTGAACGAAGGATCGAGCGTCCCCGAGCGCGGCCCGCTCCTGCTGGAGCTGGGTCTCCGCCTGCGTGCGCGCTGCGCTCCTGGTGCAGTTGCTCCTCCACCCCAGCGAGCGCCGCGACCTTCTCCTGCAGGGCAGCGCTCAGCTTCTCGGCCTCCTGGGCCTTTTGCTCTGCTTGAGTTTGCCAGGACCGCGCCCCTTTGAGGGTGGCGCGATCTTGCAGGAGTTGGGCGTGCGCCTCGGCGAGGACCGTCTCCCTCTGCGCCAGCGCAGTCCACGCCTTAGCCAGGGCGTCGCGAGCCCCCCTGCAGCTCGCCGCTCGCCGTCGCCAGCGCCCCTTCCTTCTCCTGGAGCGCGGCCTTCACCTCGTCGACCTCCTTGGCCTTTTCTGTCGCCAGGGTGCGCTGGTCGGTGTAGGCGTCTTCCGCGGCCATGAGCTTGTACTCCAGCCAGCCATTGCCTGTCCGCAAGGCCTCCACCATGGCATCCAAGGACTCATATTGCCCCCGTACCAATCGAGGTCAGCGCTCAGCTCGGCGAGGCGATTGAACTTCTCGCCCGCCTGGCCCTGCAGCTCCTGAGGGTAGCAACGAGAGGGCAGGGGAGAGAATCAAGATGAAAGACGCTCGGGCAAGAAAAAGAAAACAGGAAAACAAGTAACGATCGAACTGGGGTCCTCACCTGAAAAATCTGGAGTGATCTGCTTCCATGGAGCCGGAGCGCCTCGGTCAGGGCGGCGCTAAGAGAGGCGCCGTGGGCATGGAATTCCTGCCACAGCACCGTCTCGGTCCTTGCCTCCTCGAGCAAACTTCGCGGCACCCCGGGGTGGCGGAGCCCCTGCTCCCACTCCGGCGCGACGGCGTCAGGCGCCGGGGCCGCGGCACGAGATGTCGACACCCCGGCATCGAACACCGGTTGCTGCGACATCACGCAGCCGTCAGACCGCACCACCAGCGCCCCGGGCGTGGGCCCGGGGGCTGATCCGACCACCACCCCTGATCGGCCCCCTCCGGGGGCGGGATCACCACCGGCCGGGGTCTCGACCGCTCCGCGGTCCTCGACGCCCCAGCTCTCCGCGCGAGTTCGCTCGCGCCCCTGACGGGGGTCGCGGGTGGCCGTCACCCGCGCGGCCGCCTCCGCCGCATCCTCCTGTTGCCGCGGCCTCGACGCCGCGGCCGCGGCGCGCGACACCTCGCCCGCCGCCGCCGTGCCCGCCGCCGCCCGCGGCGTTCTCTCCGAGCGAGGCCTCGTCACCAGCGATGTCCCCAGCTTGAGCGCCTTAACGGGCGCGAGGGCGGGGGCAGCAGGCGTCATCCTGACAACGAGAGAGAAAGGAAGGGTGAGCGACCGCGCCACGAAATCAATGACATGGAGGGAAGAACGTCGCTTACCTCAAGTTGGAGAAGCCCCGCTTTCGCTTCCTTGAAGGCTCGGGGGGTGCGTCCCCAGGACCTGTCGCCGCCACTGGCGGCAATCCCCCGACGGGCGGCACCGCGCCCGCCTCGGGGGTCGGCTCCGTGACGACCCCCTCGACCCCTGGTAACGGGGGCGGCGTGGGCTCCCACCTATCGGAGGTGGCCCGTTCCCCCTCGCTCTCCTCCTCGTCCGAAGATGAATTCACCAGCTCTGGCGGAGGGGAGAGGCCTTGCTGCTCCCGCAGCCGGTACTCTTCGTTGTACCTGTCGAGGCGCTCCTGCCTCCTGATCCTCCTTTCCCTCGCCAGGGCCGCACGGTCCCGCTCCCTCTGCTGCCCGGCGCGGGTGTGAGCCAGCGACCGAGGCGTCGGCGGATCCGACGTGCGGACATCGCCCCCCACCGCCTGCTGCCGAGCAGCCGTTGTCAGATCAGACACGGAAACGAAGAAAGCAAAAGGCAAAGGGACGATATTCACCTGGCCGGCATCGGGGAGCATCACGAACGACCACAGGTCGTCGTCGCTGTGCTGCACCGCCTTGAGATTGATTGCGCGCCTCGCCCGAGTGGCTGCATACCCTCAGGTGAGCGGCTCCTCCAGCAACCGCGAACGCGCCAAGGACACGGGGTTGGCCGCGTCGCTCATCTCGAAGATGCAGAGTTCCCTCTCCATGAGGGGAATGATCCGCCGGTGATGGAAGTTGGCGATGACGGACGCCACCGCCAGCCCGGCGTCCGCCATCTGGCTTATGGCATTGGTGAGGGGCTCAAGCCTCCTCTGCCTCACCGGGGGTGACACCCCGTACGTCCACGAGTCCGGCCTCTCCTTCAGCACCTTCCCGGTGTACGGCGGAAGGCCGGCGCCGTCGTTGCGGAGGTAGAACCACCCCTTCTCCCAACCGGAGTTGTTTGACGTCATCGTACACGGGATGTACAGCTCCCTCCGGAGGTCCCGCACCGAGAGTGTGAGGCCGCCAGTGCGAACCACTTGACGCGTCTTCTTCTCCCCCGTGGCGAGCGTGTGGAGCTCACCGCGGAAGAGGTGGACCCACAGGTCCCAGTGCGCCGGGATCCCCAAGAATCACTCGCAGACGGCGACGAACGAGGCCGCCTGCGAGATGGCGTTGGGGGCGAAGTTGTGGAGCTCCACCCCGTAATGATGGCACATCCCCCGTATGAACTTGCTTGCGGGGGCGTTGAAGTCGCGCTCGTGTAGCCGCAGGAAGCTGACGACGTAGCCCGGCGGGAGGTTCGGCTCCCTGTCCGATGGCAGCGGGACCATCCACGCCGAATTCGGGCCGTCGCCGGCCGGCGTCAACTGACTGCCGAGCACCAGCTCCTCCAACGACCGCCGATTCACCGTCGACCGAGGCCACGGGAATGCATCCAGCACTTGAACCGGAGCCATGGCGGAAGAAGGGGGGAGCACGAACAGCGACGGGAGCGAAAGGGCGCAGGCGGATCCGGCGAGGTGCGCGGCGCGGAGGAAGACGAAATGCGGGGGATGGGTGGAAATGGCGAAGGTAAGGAGCCCCTCCCCTGTTCTCCCCGCGTTTTATAGAATCTGAAGGGGCGGCGTCCCCGGAAACATCGCGCGCGGCGGCAGTTAATGCGGCCGGCGTCCCGCGCCGCTGACGACTGGGCCCCGCCGTGCCGAAACGACCACGCGCACGCGCACGCGCCATGATTACCGCACAGTAACCAGGGGACGCAGCGCCCCGTCTCATCGCCTTCCCACGTCATCCACGTCGCCCACACCACGCTGTCTAAAAAGGCGCGCCCACTCCGAACGACCCGCACCACGACCGCGGGTCGTCAATGACGGGGATTCCTTCTCGTGTAAGGATAGCCGCCTCGTGAAACCAGAGCCGAGAGCTCGAGGGCTGACCCCTCGAGGGTGCGCGATCAATGCCCTGATCTGAAACAAGGTTGAGCCGTAAAGTCACGGCTTGTCGACGCACCTTCAGAGAACGGACTCGAGAGTCCCCAAGAACCGGACCCGCTCAAATATACTGATCAGCGGATCGAGACCCAGCCCGCTGAGGGTACGGTGGGCGCCGCAGATGCCCCTCGATCTGGGGATTTACTGATCAGTGGTTCGAAGCTTGACTCGATAACAGATCGGTGAGCGCCACAGATCGAACAAGACGGGGGCACCCGGTGCCACCCCGCAAAGGCCCTACTAATCAGAGGTACGGAGCCTGGCCCTCGACGGGTTCGAACAGGCGCTTCAGATTAACAGAGTCAGGGACGACCAGGGCGCGCGCGATCGAGCCGGTCCTCGAACCCAAAGGTTCGGGGGCGCCCCATAGTTCGTGTTCAAGGCCGAACGAGGGCAGCTAGTCGAGGGATCCCATCGAGGGAGAGCTTTCGCGCCCTCGGTCCTAATCGAACAGGATTGAGCCCTGCCTAGCATACCCACGTAAGCGCTCTCAAGGACGTGTCTCCGGACCACGAGCCGACCCTTATCGAACGTGGCACGGACGTCCACTTGAACTACCCGTCAACAGCTCAACGAGGGATCCATGACTCGCGGCCCGTTCGATGGGAAGCATGGATCACCTCACCCCTCCCCCCTGCGGAAGGGTGGCGAAGGGCGCCCAAATAAGTCGAAGAGCTTGCCCCGATCGCCTCGAATGGGCCCGGGCTCGGGGGCTCATCGCACGGCTACACCTCCTGGACATGTCTGACGAAAGTCGTGTTTTCCCCGCTCCTTCGAGGGCAGCGAGCGAACCCCTCGGGACTCATCCCGGGTAGGGTTAACACACCATTCCGCACGCATAAGATCGCCGAGGCCGGCTGAAATATCGCCGAGGCCGGCTGAAACAAATGCCTTACGGATCGGCAGCTCAGCGTCAAAACCTTGAACGAGTGCACGCACTCCTCCAAGGCTTCGGGGGCTACACCCGCGGGTGCGCTAGCGCGCCCCCACGGAACGTCATACGCATCCAGAAGGGAAGAAAGTCCTAACAGAGAGCTTCAGCCTTTGCGGATCCCTCCGGATAACCCTGCAAAGGCTCGGGGGCTACTGTCGGGGACAGCCATAGGGGTCCCCTAACTATGGGGGAGATTACCCTTTCCAAAGAATTAACACGGAACCACAAAAACATTACCTAAACCGACCGCAGCCCAACACGAGAAAGGCTCACGGTCCGCCACGGCCCAATAACCTCCATGGCCCATCAAACGGCTGTCCCCAGCCGCCCTCGAGCGAATCTCCACCTCGCTCGAGGGTTGGGGCACCACGCGGCAAGCACCCGCTCCGCTCGAGGGCGCGGCACTCCGTGGGTAAACTCCCACCCCGCTCAAAGGCACGGCGGCCCGTGAGCAGGACTCCGCCTCGTTCGAGGGCCCCGACCCCTCGGACGAATCTCCGCCTCGCTCGAGGGCTTCAGCCCCTCGAGCGGGTCTCCGCTTCGCTCGAGGGATCGGCGCCCCTCGTACAGATCTCCGCCTCGCTCGAGGCCGACCCTCGAGCGATAGCGCCCCGCCTGTCTCACCTGACAGGGGCACTAAATGCCCTTGCCCGCCGCAGGCGCCTTAGTCAAAAGGCAATCCCCGCCCATGCCGTGCCGCTGACACCGCCAGGGCTTCTGACCTTGTCACTGCGCGGCCAAACCCCGTCACTATACCGCCATTCCCAGCACTGTGCAGGTGCTGTGCGGACAGGCCAGTGTCATTCCAAAGCACTGCATCGCTCACTCCCGTCCTTCTCCCACGGCGAGCCCCTCGAAAGGGCATGGGCGCACCCTCGAAGGGTGTACGGGCGGCGACAGGGCGCACGATGCGGGCGGCGCCACGGCGCGGAACACACTAAGCACGTCTCCTCCATCATCTCCGACGCTGTGGAGCCATCCCCAGCGCTGTGGAGCCCTGTTACGATGGGACACCACCACGCCGGCCCCTGTATGGCATGGGTGCTCCCGCTATCGAAGCCCTCGAAAGGGCATGGATCATCCTCGAAGGGTGTACGGACGGCGAGCAGGCGCCCACACTGACCGGCGCCGCCGTACGAGCGACGTGCGCCGCGTCCCCTCCACTAACTCCGGCGCCGCCCGGCCATCCCGGGCGCTGTGCAACTGACCCGGGGTCTGTGCGGCCATCACCAGCGCTGTGCGCACATCCCTAGCCCTGTGGCACCATCCCGGGCGCTATGCAGCCATCCCCGGTGCTGTGCAGCCCTGCTCCGATGGGACGCCGCCACGCCGGGCCCTGTACAGCACCAGGTGCCCTCGTCAGCAAGACCCTCGAACTGATGTACGCACGACGGTTAGACGTGCACGCCGAGCGAGCT
Organism: Cenchrus fungigraminus; assembly: GCA_036936925.1. Lineage (NCBI taxonomy): Eukaryota > Viridiplantae > Streptophyta > Magnoliopsida > Poales > Poaceae > Cenchrus > Cenchrus fungigraminus. The sequence goes on from CM072774.1 coordinate 19,951,954, forward strand.
ACCCTCGAAGCTATTCCCCGGCAAGTACATAGCCGCCACGACACCCGCAAGTACTGAGATTCGTCAGGACACCATCAAATCGCAAATGCTGTGTACTAGTACTACGATACTGCGTAAAACCCCGTGCGGCACATTTGTAAGCCGCCTCCCCTTGGTCTATAAAAGGAGGAGGCGGTCGCCCAGCCGTGGGGGGACGACATCATCACTTCTCGCCCGCACGCACCCACACACTCACTCTCGTGATATTGGCTCTCTGCCTCAATCATCTAGCAGGGACTTAGAGGCTTTTCCTCCTCTCCCGTCTCGCTTGTAGCCACCCTCTACAGGCACAACGGTGCATAGCAATACAAGCGCCACGAGCGCAATCTGCTGGACGTACGGCCCCGCGGCCGGAACCAGGATAAACCCGTGTTCCTGTGTTGCCATTTGCACCAACCATCGAGCAGCTGATCACAGCGCATCTCACTAGTTAGTGTCGGGACTAATCCTAACACCGACACCATAACTTTTATCTGAAATAATTGATCAAGAAGCTTTTTGATTAGTGACAGTTGAATCCAAATGCTATGACGTTGATGTTGTGAATTCTGAAAACAAATGGACGGGACATGCTTGCTTTTCATATCTGATATTATATATCATAGCTAGGCAATAAATCAACAATTCTGTAATGTTTATTGGTATGGAAATATCATGTTGTTTATTTGTAATGATGGATTGACGACATATGTAGAAATGCTTGAGCGGTTAGCCGGTTACACAAATAATTTTCTGAAATTTCAGTGTGATGATGGATTCTTGTCACTCTTTCCTAGCAAGTTGTTAGCATTGCATTGATGGGAGGAAAGATAGAGCATCTGGAGGGGGAAATGTCAGAACCACTTGTGGGATTGAGAGCTGACACAATTTTGTACATTTGTATGTCAATTCAAATAAGTATTCCCTGTCACATGTGCAATTTTCTTTATTTTTGTTCATAGCTGGTGTAGCATGTTTGCTTCAAAATGGGTGTGACTGGCATCTTCATTAGATGGGTGTATTCATTTTTTTTCTCTTTTGTGGTGGTATGCAATTTTGCTTATAAATTAATAGCTTCTTCTATCATGTGTGTGTGCAAGAATGCTTGTGAGGTTTAAGCATGCTCATATCTGGTGGTTGCAATAATAGGCTCTATTCTTTTTTGAAGCAATAATAGGCTTCATCTGGTGTGTTTTGTATTAATAATAATCATTTGTGTTTCCTATTTTTAAAAGCTGTATACATATTAATGCAGGGTAGGGCCACGATATCATATTGGAAAGGTGAAGGTAGCACACGGAGTTGAAACATCTTCTTGATCTGTGAATTGTCTATCTGTATAATGTGCAATTATATTGTATAGATAATTCATATGAACCATTTTGATGCTTGATCTGCAAATTGTGTTGCCCGTAGCAACGCACGGGCAGGATCCGATCCTAGTATAAACAAAAGTATCAAAAAACCATCACAAACAAAAAAATATATGCGCATCCGGGGAATCGAACCCCGGTCAGTACCGTGGGAGGGTACTATGATACCACTACACCAGATGCGCTGATTGTTGTGAAATCTCGTTATACTTTTACTAACACAAGTGATAAATGCTTAACAGAAACCTGTACACTCGCTCCATCCTTTTTACTGGAGAGTTGAAAAGACTCTCGTACCTCATTTCCAAATAACATTTTCCAAAATTATGCTGGCATTTGAATCAAACAGTGGGATGATTAAAATATTATAATTATTTATAAGTAGAGAAGGGGTCATATAGTTATTGTTCAATGATTTTATATCTTACCAAAGGACACGATAACTGATTTGTGAAATGTATTTTGTAGTAGTTAACTTCTTAGATGTTGTAGCTGTTAAGAGCAACTTCAGCAGTTTCCCTATCCCCTCCCCAATAGAAAAATAGTTATATAGCCTATAGGGGATGAAATGCCAAAAAACCGCTTCTAGCCGATTCCCTATAGTCCTCCCTTCTTTTCTCTATTGACTAAAAATCTCTCTCCATCCCCTCTATAGAGGGGATCTCTCCTCCATCCTCTACTTTGTGGGAAGGAGAATAGGGAAACTACTGGAACAAATTGTGTTTTAGGGATGAAAATATTTTTTCTCCACCCTCAATAACTTTATATAGGGGATGAAATTTACTCAAGCTGCTAGAGTTGCTCCAATACACTTCTCTCAAATCTAGTCAAGCCTAGAACAGTTTGACGTACTATAAGTCCTTTGTATTCGTATATATAGTCAAAAAAAAAAAGTCCTTTGTATTCGTGGACGGAGGAATTGAAGCATCTACCGCGGCAAAAACGTTTCCAACCCACACTGACGTGGTCCTTCCGGTACGAGCATGCCTGTCTTTTTGCCAACGAGAATGGTAGTCTGCATATATTTGACAATTTTTCGTTATTTTAGTTTACACGTCAAATGCAAAGACAATGATTTTTTTTGCAGTCACTGCAGCGTAGGAGTAGAGGAAGCAGTGACTGCTAAAGGACTGCTGCGACAAAGTCTTCTCGTGGTGGAGATCATCGGGTGAATGCGATTTAGTTCAACTGCGTTGTCTCCTTTTATAAGATTTGGATGGGATGGAAACATGGTCGCGTTAAGAAACAAATGTTTCTAAATTAGAGGAAAGAAACATCATGGCCAGATCCTCGGCCCTGAGATGAAATCGATTTGCATCTCGGCACCACTGAGCAGTGAGGTTGAAACCCTTGACCGCACCCTATTGTTGGGAGTATCGTGAAAGTGAGGCACTAGCAGGTTTTGGCAGAAAATTGGACCCCATGGCTTACCTCTGTGTTCCAATCCAGTGCTAGAGAAAATGATGCCAAACCGTACTGAGAATTTTTACCCACTGGTCTCAAATCCACGTCTACAGTCAACACAGTCTTATTTTCTGGAGTCAAGGAAAGGGTTTTACTTACACAGCCAGCTGCAATTACAAAAGGAGCTGCACTATGGTAGCTAAGCCTTGTGTTCCATTCCTCCCAATCACAAAGCTCATGAGCCAAACAGCAGAGGGGAAGATTCATCCCTGCATACAAATGATAAGCAGTTTGAACATTTAGCAGCATTCAAGCGATAAAAAAATGCATCAATCAACACATCAAGTATGGTCTTGAACGCAGCAAGGAAGATAGTCTGCACTATCAGTTGTGGTTAGTTATCAGTTGTTATCACTCTGCAAACAACATTTCCTGAGCATTTCAATATTACCTATATATGTCCTGAAACAAGCATCTATATTGAGACAAACATCAAAACTGCTTTCCAACTGTTCCTCTACTGTAAACAAAATATATTTGAGCACATCATAATATTTCAAGGAAAACAATCTGCCAACATTTGGTCCTGCTACTACTTGCAGGGCAGTCAGGAAATGCAACTGATTTGACACTTGTAATGGATCCTAATTTGCTGTTGTCGGAAAAAAAAAAGAAATTGTGGATCATGGGCTCATTCTTTTTTTCGAACCGAGGGCTTCTCCCCCATTTCCATTCCAAGAAACGGAAATATCACGTGTTCACAAGGACGACCCAGAACTGGAGTAACACAGAAGCAGGGCTAACTCCACCCAACCTGTCTCAAGCTAGGAAGGTTTCCCCAAAAGATCACCCCAGGACTCCCGGAGGCACATCACCGACTCAGAAAATTACATAGAAAAAGACAACTCTCCTTGCTACGCATAGACAGCTAGTTCACGAATTTCATCATCTAGCTTCTTTTTTTTTTGATAAAGAATGGCCCCTGCTTTTATAGAAAGCAAATAAAGTTTTTGATACAGACTCCAAGACTCGGCTGGGGTTACCAGCTTACCATACCAGCACTGAGATCTGACGGACAGCATCAGGCACTAACAGCTGGGAAACACAAACCAAAAGCTAAACGAGACACAAACCGCAGAGAAAACAGAAGATACAACTAAATGAAGATTTCCTCCTGGACTCTGCTCTTTATCTTGTTCTCCAGGTCGTCTACCCAGCCGCGCAGCTGAGCCACCCACCCCTCCTGATGCTCTTGATCACCATGCTTCAGCCTCAATCGCCACTTCTGTGTACAAGAAAAATTTTTGTAGAAAATGTCAGCTGGTCTCTGAAGAACCACCCCCTCCATCACCATTTTGTTACGAGTAGTCCATAGGAACCAAAGCACCATCGCAAGAGAAAACAGTTTTGCGTTATATTTTTTACACCCCAAAGGCATCCAATTATCAAGGAAATCACTAAGGCCTCTAGCTTGCCTATCCAAACCAAAAGCCTCCTTGATCCCGCCCCATACCAGCCTTGCCACTGGACAAACGAAAAAAATATGATCCACCGTTTCCGGTACCCTACATACAGCACATCTAGTATCTCCTTTCCAGTTCATGCCCCCCAAAACCACCCTTGCTTGGACCCTCCCCTGGAACACAAGCCACATGAAGATTTTTAATTTCATAGGCAACTTGCTTTTCCACATCTTTAGCATGCGTATATTTAACACCCCCCTATGTAAAAGATATCTGTACATCGACTAGGTAGTATATATCCCGGACTTTTCCAAGACCCATCTCACAGTGTCATTGGATTCAGTTATATGGCTGTTTCGCAGCAACACCAGCAAGGAGTCCCATTGACAGGCCTCATTTTGGGATAAAGGCCGGGAAAGTCCATCACCCACTCCCCGTCGTCCCAGCTTCTCGCGCACATGGTTGCATGATCCTTTAATGAGACAATACATTTAGGCATGGTGAGGCTTCCAAAGTTCTCCAGATATGATTATGTTGAAGTGGTTCGCGATTTCTTTGGCAGCATCATTGTTCACCCCTTATTTTATCTATCTTGCTCTAGTTTACATCTTGCTAATGGTCATCTAAACAACAACAAAACAAACTTCTTCGTTTGGCTGCACATGTTGCAATAGAGTGTGGATAATTCTACATTTCTCAAAATGATGAGTAACTCCCTCGATAATTTGATGAAAAAAGGCCACAACCCAATCACACAAAATGAAATGAACTACTGTTATTGATGAACATTACCTATAGAATTACGAGCAGTTCAGCAGCTGAAAAATGGCATCTCACGAGTCAGTCTTGGCCATGGCCTCCACCCTCCCGGCGAGGAGCTTCTCAACATACTTCCCCAGAATATCTGCCTCCAGGTTCACCTTATCGCCGACCTTCTTGGTCGGCAGCACGATGTTATCCTGCGTGTACCGCACGAGCATGAAATCGAACCAGCCGCCCTGGTCGTTGACGCTGACGACGGTGAGGCTGGTGCCGTCGACGGCGACGAAGCCCTTGGGCACTAACAGCCTGAGGATCTCCGGCGGCGCGCGCACGGTGACCCAGAGCGAGTCGCCGTCGGGCCGGAACGCCGCGATCTCGCCGGTGCCGTCCACGTGGCCCTGCACGAAGTGCCCCCCCATCCGGGACGACGGCGTGAGAGCGCGCTCGAGGTTGACGCCGTCGCCCGGGGCGCGCCCGCCGAGGGACGTCCGGCGGAGCGTCTCCGGCGCGACGCCGAAGGTGAGCGTGGAGGCCGCCGTGTCGATCGCCGCCACGGTGAGGCAGGTGCCGTCGACCGCCACGCTGTCCCCGAGCTGCGTCCCGGCAAGGAGGTCCTTCGTCTCGACCTCCAGGTCAAGGCCTGGCCCCTCGCCGCCGCCACCGCCGCCGCCGGACGGCGCGAGCGGCGGGCCGAGGCGGCGCACGCGGCCGACCTCCTCAACTATGCCGGTGAAGAGGGACCGCACGGGTACGTGGGAAGAGGAGGCGGACGATAGGCTCTTCGGGACGGGCGAGAGCGAGAACCGCGGCGGCGGGAGGCGGATGCGCGCGGCCGCGCCCCGCGAGGCGAAGGGGAGCGTTGCGGAGGCCGACGGTGATGGGAGGAGCCCCCCGCCGCGGCGGAGGAGAAGGTGCGGGCGGTGGTGGCGGACGGCCGCTGCGGCGGTGGCGGTGGCTGGCGGCGGCGCCATGGCGAGAGATTCCTCGGTCAGATGGGGTAGCTGGTGGGTCTGCTCCTCTGCTCAGTGCTCACCCACTAGAAAGCGCAAACCTTATAAAGTACGTATTCATAAACGGAACGGTGAGCGTCTGGACGTCCGTGCCGGACGCTAACATCGGACACCTTTGTGACCGTCGGATGAGGAATCAACCGTTAACCGTCCGATTCGAAGTCCAGAGAGCAAATGTTGCGATTTAGAGAGCAAATGTTGCAAGTATGTTGTGATCTAAAGACCAAATGTTACGAGTATGTTACGTGCAACATCCAACAGTAGGGGGCCTCCTCTCTGGCACAACACTCATGCAACTCATGTTGCGACCATGTTGCGTGCAACATCCAACATCAGAAGCCTATCTGATCTCTGGACACACCACGGGAGGAGACGAAACCGAAGAGGTGGAAAGGTGGAGGAGCGGAGATCACAGATCGGGACTTGGTTCGGACGAACGTGGCTAGCACAGGGAGATCCGACGGCGACGGCGGCGACGCGAGGTGTGGGGGCTTGCGGCTTTTTTTTTATTTCACGTGAGGCACGTGGTGTTTTTTTAATTTCTCGTTGGGAACGGCGAGCGTCCGTCCGATGTGTCCGACGCCCAGAACCTAAGCATTGCCGATTCATAAATCGTTGGCGTTTTTTGTGTGACGTGTAAAGCGGCTTGCTGATTGCTGACCGACCGTGAGTCGGTTCCGGGTTTTGGGGCTCTGTTTAATAAACCCGAGACCCAACCCAACCACGCAAAGCTGCCTCTTCGCTGCACGCTGTCCTGCAGGACCCGCACGTCAGCGCCCAAGGTTTAGCTAGCCCCCAATCTACTCGCGCCGCCGCCGGCGAGCAAGGGAGAGAGATCTGCGCTCCTAGCGGCCATGGCGGAGCAAGGGACGACGGGGGAGGTGAGGAAGGAGGGGGAGGGGGAGGGCGAGCAGGAGCAGGTGGTGAACCCGTGGGAGGTGTCGGCGGGGAAGGGCGGCATCGACTACGACAAGCTCGTGGACCAGTTCGGGTGCCAGCGCATCGACGACGCGCTCGTCGACCGCGTCGCGCGCATCAGCGGACGCCCGCCGCACTGCTTCCTCCGCCGGGGCCTCTTCTTCGCCCACCGGTACGCAGACATCTCCCAAGACCCTGCCTTTCCTTTTCGGCGTGGAAGTGGAAGAGGTGGAGGTGCTGACGAATTTCGGCGTGCTTTTGTTTTTTTTACAGGGATTTTAACGACATACTGGATCTGTATGAGAAGGGGGAGAAGTTCTACCTGTACACGGGGAGGGGGCCCTCGTCCGAGTCGCTGCACCTCGGCCATCTCATCCCCTTCATGTTCACCAAGTAAAGCTCTTATGTTCTTTCTTGATTGCTGAATGTGTTGCGTAGTTGGACATTGCTGTGTCGGCGAGGTTGTACTTTGTGATGTTTTTTTAGGCAGAAGATATCACTTTGGATCCACTAATGACACACGTGAACTGCTGCTGATTAGTGAACTCACGAACCTAGCAAAAATTGATGTGTTCTCGGTGCTGTAACCCTTGTCATTGCAAAAAACAGGAGCTTAGTTACTCCTTGGTAAATCAACTCATGGACACGGGATAGGAATGCAGATGTCTTGCAAAACATGTCCAGGAAATTCCGGGTTTTAAAACATTCTTTAAGATATTCAAGTATAATGCAAAGATTTTTATAGGTCTTATATTGCATTGTAAGGCAAAAAATTCCAGCTCTCCATAAGTGCAAGTAGATTGACCCACTACACAATTCCTTGATAAATCTACATCAGTCTCAGTTCTGATTTTGTAAGTGGCCATGGGTGTTGTTCGTTAACCATGAGGATCTCTTTTTTTCAGATATCTGCAGGAAGCATTCAAGGTGCCCCTAGTTATACAGCTTACTGATGATGAGAAGTTCTACTGGAAGAACTTGACTGTTGAGGAAAGTAAAAGGCTTGCCCGTGAAAATGCTAAAGACATTATAGCATGTGGTTTCGATGTTGAGAGAACTTTCATTTTCACAGATTTTGGTTTTGTTGGAGGGTAAGATTACTCTTCTTGATATTAACTAAAATTTATATTTGTTGCCTGATTTTTTTGTTCATTCTGTCACTTTGGCAAGTGAAGAGCATGCAAGCCTTAGATTAGTTTATTCTGTGGGAAATAAATATGTAGTAACCCTCTGTACTCTTCTTGCAGTGCCTTTTATGAAAATATGGCTAGAGTTGCTAGATGTGTGACATACAATAAGGTAAAAGCTGTTGAACGAAGAACAATATTTTGAAAACTACATAGCTTGATTACTTACCTCTAACTAATTATTTTTATCCTTGAACAACAGGCTGTAGGGATATTTGGATTCTCACCTGAGGATCACATAGGAAAGTGTACCTTTCCTCCAGTACAGGCAGTTCCGTCCTTCCCTTCGTCATTTCCTCATCTCTTTGCTGGTAGGGACCAACTGCGCTGCCTTATCCCATGTGCCATTGACCAGGTACAAACATACCTCCATATGATGATTGTGACTAGCAAAATTACCTTTGTGCCTACTTGCTTGCATATGCAATGTCTGGCAGCACAAATTTGGAATTAGTGCCTTCAAGTTTTTGTAACTTTTTTCAGAACTAAATTTCAATTGAGACCCATTCTGTGGAAAATTGGAAATTAATATATTTTTACCATGAACTGGTCCTTGTTCTTTGTTATTTCCACTACTAAACTTAAATTGTGCCTATCTGATGACCGATATATGCAATATGGGTTCTCAGAAATTATGAATATGTATCATATTGTTTTAGTTTAAAGCATAGTCACATAATTCGGGGTCGCTGCCGCGTTCCTCGACCCGGGTTCACTGTACCAAATCATGGGTGGGTCGGGGTCAAGCGGGGTCATCGTCCCATTCATGCATGGGTCATCGATCCACAACCGTAGGGTCACAACATGGATCAAGTAGGTTGTACTGAGCAACAGGGGAGGGAAGATGAAAAAGAGTGTCATTGTTAAGATAATGGACTTACGATACGAGGAATAATGGGCTTGGTGATCCATCATACGCAGCCCAGATCAGATTTTTCTTGATATTTTTTCCTATTTACTAGGTTGAATAGAACTTCTGTATCATAGTCATAGTTCATCGACCCGGGTTTATCGACCCAAATTTATTGGGGTCAATCGTTCCAGACTACTCCCTTCGACCCATGTTCTCAGACACTTACGACCCTCGTCCCTCGACCCCGACCCTCGATCCAGTCGACCCGACATTCTGGTGACTATGGTTTAAAGATACCAAAATGCTGTTCCATATTTATGTTTTTGTTTTGAATGTTTGGTTGGCACATTTTGTATTTTTGCAGGATCCTTATTTTAGGATGACTCGTGATGTTGCTCCCAGAATTGGTTATCAGAAACCATCATTAATTGAATCAAGATTTTTCCCTGCTCTTCAGGTTTCACCGTCTTTGTCATTAATATTTTAAGTTGGTTAGGGATTTTGTTTTCTTTTTTCTACTGTGAATGGTTAGAATTTTTTTCACTTTATGTGAGTTGCTTTCTTTTTTTAGGGTGAGAATACAAAAATGTCAGCCAGCGATGCAAATTCTGCAATATATGTTACAGATAGCGCTAAAGAAATAAAAACGAAGGTTTGTCCTGAACTTTACTTTTTTGGTACAAAAATATTTACCAAGCAATTACATGATTGATTTTGGCGAAAATGTACTGGGCGAAATACTACCTTTTGAGTAATTTCTTTTGTTCCGCTGGCTTATAATATGTACCCATAATTTTCCAGGTGAATAAATACGCCTTCTCAGGTGGGCAGGACTCGATAGAGCTCCACCGAAAACTTGGAGCTAACCTTGATGTAAGCCCTTCGCTTATTATTTATTCTTGGAACATCTGTTGATGCTTACAAATAGTGTGCCTGAATTATGCACCATATGTCTACTTTTGCCTGGAATTTAAAAGTTAAACTAAGTGCTAGAACTAATATGAATTCACCACTGGAAGCTACCAATTCTATTGAATGGCCTTTTGTTTATTGAAGCCTTTCATACCATATTTAAAACTACCAATCGTGAGATGTTTTTGTTTGTGTAATCTACCTGCACCAATTCCAGATTCCATTTAATTATTGTATACTAACACCGAATTTGAATTCTCATTGTGATGTTCAGGTGGACGTTCCAATCAAGTACCTAAACTTCTTCCTTGAAGATGATGACGAGCTTGAGCACATAAAGAAGGTAATATTAAGACTCGGTAATAATTTGCATGGTGTCATTCCTGTTTTTCTGTACTTATGACCAACTAAGTTACTCTTACATTTTTAATCTGAACACCAGGAGTACAAAGAAGGAAGAATGTTGACTGGTGAAGTGAAGCAACGACTTATAGCAGTTCTATCCGAGCTGGTTGCTAGGCATCAAAGAGCTAGAGCTCAAGTGACCGAGGAGGTACATGATTTATCGTATCTATAGTTGTGTCGCATGATCGGGTCCTTGCACCTTGGTTAACTATCGCTTCTGTGCGCACACATGCACATCTCTTCATAACCTAGTATCTGTATATGGTATGCACCCAAGGGCATATCCAAGAACACATGTTTCTGACGTCGTCACTCTGACCACATTAACTGAATAGGATGCTTAAATGTCGCATGTCGAGCGCACTAATTTTCTTTTTTTTTTTGTTTGTGCAGATGGTTGATTTATTCATGGCAGTCAGGCCTCTTCCCAACATGTTTGGCTGACATTATGACAAACCAGGAAGGACATTGCTCTTCTTTGGGATACTTCAAGGGATGTGTAGATCATTGGGGTTATGTCTCCCCTGATTTATATTCTTCTCTGGTTTATGTGTACCTAGCCAACCATCCTGTGTGGCAGGTTGATTTTGTTGACAATACATTATGGTGGTATTTATGTTTTTTTTTCAATCGTGGTCCATCAATGTAAGCTTGAGTGAAATTTTTGTTGAATGAGGAGATTGATGGTGTTGATTTCAAGCAGAAACCACTTGATATAAAAATATAAAGATCGTTGAACTTCTGCTTAAAATTGAAATGCTCTGGACGCAACTTTTTCACTCATGAATGTTTATACTATCAATAAATTGAAAACAAGAAAAAAGTATGTATCATCTTTTAAAGTTCTTTCATTTCACAAATTTATTGGATACTGAAAATATGTTCTGATTGAAAATAATGGCCAAAGATAGCACACACGACTATCAGAGATCAGATCATGTTCGTTTTATCCCTAGCAGGGGAAGAGCGTGGTCTAAAATAGCATTTTCACATGACAATCTGCTTATGGTTCAACCTGTGCCAATAGGTGATCACGGATCAGGCTGCAAACGAAATTGAGACATGTTGAAACATTACTCAGAAATACTGACAACACATGACATTGACGTTCAATGCTTTACACAGCTGATGCAACTGCAATTTGCTTACATTTTGTTCTTTACCTGTAAAACCATATATATGCTTCCTATCTATCATTCAAGAATTTATATCGTATATTCCATCAAAATTTTGAGAAAATGGCAATGAAATGAATCCAACTCTAGAAATATCTTCTATCCGATACTCCAGCTTACGGAGTTATCCATTCCACCTCCAGAATCCCCCACCACGGGGTGGCTGGTCGCTGCCTGCAGCTGCTTTGTTGGGCCCAGAGTCTATTTCACCACGAAGCAATTCAAATTCCTTTTGTAGGACATCCATCTTCTGTAGCCGTTCTTGAATCTCTGAAACTTCATCCTGTCCATCAGCAAGGGGGGATCACGATATTGTTATCTCAATAGCAAGGGAATACCAGCACATGAAAGGCGGCACAAATAAACTATACCATTTCCATGTCAGAGTTAAAGGGGTGCTAACTGAGAACTGAGACTCAGCAGGAAAAAAGGGTCACTTCATTATTTTGTTTAAAATAGTTTAGTGTGATATTTTCCTTTTTTTTCTTGTGAAAAAGGACAACCAGTTGTATAAGTAAGGTGGCAATGAACACAATAATTCAGTGATTGTCGGTGACAAATAATTGAATTTTTTTTTTGCCTGATTACACTGAGTCGGACTAATCAACTCATTCCTGCTTTATAAATAAAAATGCTCATTCACCACATTTCTAGACAACAAGTCAACCACATGAGTTAGGGAAAAGATAAAAATGCTCATGGCATGGCATAAGGACATAAGGTATCGATCAAGATAACCAAATTATACAAGTTGTACAGCATGAGCTCAGATCCTGCCCAACAAGTTTTTGCCTACCTCAAGTTTGGAAGCCCTCATTTGTTCAGCAGAAAGTTGATCTCGAACTAGGTGGATTTCCTGTATAACAGTGAGCAGAGCACAGAAATATAAATTGATACTGAGAACTTGAAAGGGTGTTTCTTCCTCTGAAAGTAAGGTTCATAACACAGATGGTGGATGCTGTAATATCACATGTTGCACTGTCTCTTGTATGTGTATATGTATTTTGTGATTTGGCTTGTGAGAGCTCAATTCAAGTATAAGCAATAGCAACCTATAACATCATTGAACTGCATTGATTTTAAATATACTTTCTATCATGTTTAGTTGAGCCTTATATTGTGACATAAATTAGGAGTCAAGAAATTTCTACAGAGATCATTGACAAAGAGATCGACATGCAATTAGCGCAGCACTTTAGCAATAGTGGTAGCAGTGCAAGGAAATAATATTGATAATTTGACTTATTCTGCGCAATTTCGTAAATCTTGCCTCAGTAAGATCCGAGTTTCTGTTCTCCAAATTAGCTAGTTCCTGCTTCAGGTGGAGACTCTGTAACTGCTCTTGGTTAAGTCTGTCCTCTATTTGGTTTCTTTCACCCTTAACTACTTGTGCTGAGGTTTTGCTGGTATCTGCCCTATTGCCGGGCTGAAAGTTTAGAGAAAATGCATATTCTATTAATGAACAGGCCAAGGAAACTATTCAGCAAGTGTGTTCAATCACACAAATTATTAAGAGGAAAAAAGAAGAGAAATCATATCTATGAAACTGAGGGAAAAAGAACAGAAATCATATTTATGAAACTGAAAATTACCTTATCTTTAAGTTCCTCAATTTCAAATATAACTTTCCTGCTAGAATTTTCTGCTATAGATATGGGGGTAGTGCTGTTTGTACCAGTTTCAGTTATTTGCTGAAACGGGACACTTGATTTGAGGCTTGTCTTGAGGGCATAAACCTAAACAAAAAAGAATCCTCAGCAAAATATAAGGGCATATGAAACAGTAGAGTGTTCATCGAGATGCATGCCTGATTACTATAACGGCCACTGTATCCTCCAAATGACACCAGAAAATTTTCTCCATTAATCGTGTGCATTACTAAACTTGAGCCCTGTGATAAAGAAGCCTCCGAACATCAGTAACAGTAAGAGTCCATAACTAAAGTAGAGTGCGATTAATCAAATTTTCTCCAGATGACCTTTACCATTATGAAATCTTTAAATTCATATATGGTGACATTGACTCATTTGCAATGTCACCTTTGCAGCCCAAAGAAAGTTTTTTCCTCAACCCAAAATACAAACTTCTTTTAAGTGGATAGAGCACTCAGAATATAAATGAGCTCACCTCACTTGTAGGGGGTGCACGGGCCTCAAGACCAGTGACCACTGACCATTCATAAGTAGACATGTTAAGTACAAGAGTATCCGTGACACCTGCAGTGAATTAGAAGCGCATGAGCTGGAACTATTTTATGATACTTTTAGAGAGTTCAATGATATTATTCAAAGGCAGCTCCAAGTGAATAGAGAAATGAAGATGATTAGGCATACAAAGGACAGACGGCTAGGCAGATCCATCAGAAAATGCTTGAAGTTTACCAAAGAAAGTGGACGATGTACAAAAGAAGGCACATTTGTCTCATAACTCATAAATCAATGTAACAAACATGAGATATCTGAATCTTACCTTTCCTACTATTGCCACCACCGGTAATAAACCAATGTTCTCCAATAGTTACACCTGCATGCCCTGCTCTTGGTTCTGGAGTAACGCCTTGCAGTTCTGGTCTTGACCATTCCATCTGTAACAACAGAGTGATTGATTTAGACTCCAAGGATCACATACCATCTTTATTTAGAGAAGAGAATCAATTCTCACTGTCTGTGTGTCAAGGAGATGTAGGTCACTGAAACATGTAGAATGAGACCCCCCGCCAAATATCAGAAGATATCGCTCTGCAAAGCAAGCAGCAGCATGCTCTGATCTTGGAGAAGGGGGAGTGCCTCTGAAGAGCAACAGCATAGTTTAAAACAGTAAGTTATTGATCCTGCACATCAAAGCAGAGCAAGTATAATACAAGTTTCATTGCATGTCCTAGACCAAGTGTAATTACCAACTGCAAGCTAAATACGCATCATTCTCATGCCACTTTCAAGTTTGGATCTCCAGTCATATAAGAAACCAGTTCAACATTAACAGGAAGGAGGAGCATTCCTATCCAGTAGGGACCCAGAACACAAAAAATACAATCATTTTTACAAAACAAATACTAATGCAATAGCCAAGTGAACAATTTTCTTCATAGAACTTACGTGGTCTCAAATTCATCCCAAGTCATGGTCTCAAGATCGAGAATGTGCAGATCATTCAGAAGAGATCTCCCGTGACCTTCACCTCCAAACACAACCAAAGTGTCGCCAACAAGAGTCACTGACTGACCACCACGTGAGCTCTAAGTAAATAGAAAAAATGTAAGCTTAGATTTGTAAATCAAGCAAATTTCAGGTAAGGTAATATGTGTAAATACTGTAGAAGCTTTTCCGATGATAAAATACAGACAGAATAATCATACCGGTGAGCTTCCATAAGTACGTAGGGTAGACCAAGTGCAGGTTTGTGGATCAAACTCTTTAACTGGCACAAATACATTGCATAAGCAATACTGAAAGAGGAACGGATACATTGAGAAATGAATAGTTAAAAAAGAAACATATTATCCTAACCACTGAGACTTTCTGTAGGTTCCCTGCTATGTCCTGCAAGACATAGGATCTTATTTCCCCATGGAATCTGGAAGATAGCAAAGCCAGATGCAAATACACTACAGAGTTATAAGCTAATCAATAGCCAATTTTCACTCGATTCACGTAAAAAGAGCATTTAGTGGTTACCAGTGAATGACCAGCACATGCAGCAAATGAGACTGCTTCATCTGATTCTGATTTAGATTCGAGCTTTGACCATGACAAACTTTTCAAATCCAGAACCTATGATCATAAAAGGATTCCAGTGTTAAGGCCAATGCCATTGTAAGTAAGATTGAAACTGATGAGGTGATGATTCTATAACATCTCAATTATTCACAAGGATTCCAAACCGTAAGGCATCTACCCATAATACAACACCTAAAGGCACAATCTACTGCAGAACAAGATGACCAAACAACCTGAATGTCGCCAAGGTAGCGGCCATTGTGATTGCCACCAAAGACGTACATCTTCTGCTGAACCACAACAGCTCCATGCTGAAACCATCACAAACAAACACATCAGAATCAACAACGGGCGACAGGGCCAGAGACACGCAAAAGCGAAACAAGGAAGCCAACAAAACCGAAGAGGACCTTGTAGCGCGGCCTCGGAAGCTGTCCAGAGACAGAGAGTGGCGTCCACTGATCGTAGGCACTTATGGAGCAGATGCCTTCCATGCTAATTTCCTTCTCCTGAACATCAACAGCCTTCCCGTTCTCCACCATGACAGCTTTAGGCTCCTCAGGGATGATGCCGTTGTGGCTTGCTGACCCAACAGCCATTGGTCCTTGCAAAGTCTAACAAGATTAAAAAAAAAAGTAGCACGATAAGCAATTCAGTTAGCTTATAACGCAGTTATGATCACACATCGAAGTAGTCCTAAATCCTGATAACCACAAGCACGTTCATGTACAGAAGCATTGTCAGAGCCTACCACAATCATGAGGACGGTGGTACAGACGCTGATCGACAAAGCAACAACAGACTGCAAAGGGGAGAATGAACCCCGCAAGACGCCAAGATTTCGGTCAAGAGCTTATTAGCACGTCTAGTTTGTGCAGCAGCCGCAACGCAAGAACACGGGACCAGAAGCCGAGAACCAAGCGGAAAGCGCGTGAAACTTGTCCACTACCAAATCCTCCACGAGGGGGGGTTCACTCACCGCCCGCCAGGTGCCGTCGGGATCCGGACGGAGGGGAGGAGGAGGAGGAGAAGGACGCCGCCGCTCGGGGTTCCGGATCCGGCGGAGCCAAGGCCGCAGGGCCGGGGCAGGCGGAGGATCCCCGAGATCTGGAGGCGGAGGGGGCGAAGCGGGGGGGCACTCGCTCGCTTGCGCAGCGCGCCGGCGGCGACCCGCGAAAAATGGGAGGCGACTTCGAGTGGCGCCCGCGTCGAGATTCGTGCGGGCACCACACGGATCAGCCAGAAACGAGTTGGGATTTCTTCTTGCAGGCCGTTCTGTATCCAACTTTAGGCCATTGCTAGTGACTTGAAAGAGCAACAAAGTCGTGCCGTGTTGCTGCAACCAGTAGTGGATGCTGCTGACCAGAATTGTTCCGGCAGGGTTGCAATTTGCAAGCCTGAAGATTAGGACCAACGCCAAAAACAAGAGCAGCTTACTTTGCCATGTGTGTTCTGGAGTTGCCTTTGCCATGTCAATATGGTTTGATCCAACTATACATCAGCTGCATATTTATTTTTTTTAAAAAAAACTCAAAGTAACCATCTCAAAAGGAGATGTGAAACCAAAGCATCAAGTCATCGTTATATTTGCATATGGTTTTAACAGTTGACACTGTTCTCCAGAGCACAGTTCATGATGCTTTTAAAGCCCGTCAGGTAAAAAAAACACGCAGACGGTCATCTTTATTCAGCAGCCAGCAGGGGAGGATGGGCAGCAGCTAGCAACAACAACAAACAAAATCCTAAAAGGCACTACGAACTCGAGAACAAAGAACAGCAGGGCTCAGCGTTAGCACGTATGGCCACCCGGACTCTCTCTCAGTACTCCTCTTTCTTCTCGGGGGTTTCGTCCTGGGGCAACGAGACAAACTGCACGATGTTCTGGACGATGGAGGCCTCGACTCTGAACTTGGAGGTGATGTCGTCCACGCTCATCGGGCCGTGGTGGGTGCTGGACTTGCCCTGGTACAGTTGGATCACCTCCTGGATTTGCTGGACGTTCAGGGCTCCTGATGGTAGCTGCCTGCTCCCGCTTTCCCCAGGTTCAGCCTTTGATGTTCTCACCTTTGGGAGTGGCCTCTCGTACCGCTGTACGATGGAAGCCTGCAACATAGCAACATATGTTACAAAAGTTTCTCCCTGAAATCGAGGGTTTAGTGTAAGTGGAGACCCAGCTACTTCAATTCATATCGATTCGATTTGTAGGCCAAAATAATCTATCACCATTTTTTTTATTCCATATAGTGGTTGCCAAGAAGACTACATCTTACTACATCATCATCTAATAAGGAATACGAGAGTTTTCAAAATTCAGATATATCATGGTTGCAAGCATTCCTTCCCCCAAACATCTTATTACCAAGGGAGAGCATTTTGGAGTTAGAAGACTTACATTACCCATTTCTGGTTTTCCTCCAGGCTTAGTAGTGATTCTCCCAACCATGTGTTTAAGCATCTCGTCGTAACTTGGATCACGTTCCTCAAGTACACCGTGGGCATTCTTTGCTGACACTGTGGCATCTGCATTACACTTCAAGAAATTACAGACTGGTGAACAAAAAACTAGACCACAACAACCTGATTTATGATACCAGTAAACATATAATTCAGAAGATTCCCCAAACAGGTTGCATTGAAGATTTTATTTGCAATTAACATCAAATTATGTCATGCTGCAAAAATGATACATGAAGGCTTAGTTTAGTTACTAAAACAAACTTCATCCCAAGACGACCCAAATGGGATAAGTTAAAAACCCATACCCAATCACCCACACAAATGTTTTAGCAATGTAGATTTTAGTCCAAAAGGCCAATGACCTGCAAAGCATCAACCCAGAGAACCAAAAGCCACGCAAAACACTATCTCAAATCTCAAAGTACCTTCTTGACAACCTGCTAATTTGGCACTGGTGGTCATGTCCATGAACATTAGAAGGTGTTTGATCACTGCTTGTTCAAATCAGTTTAAAATATTCTGGAGTGCAGATCAGATAGATGTCAGTTCTTATGTACTCTGAACTCCTTAGTGTTCTTACTTTCTTTGATAACACATTGACACTAGTATCCGTACCTAACAAGGCTCAGCACTGAACTGAATGAAATAATGTCAACACTTGTATGACAGGGAAGAACACAAATGACTGTAGTGTCGGAGAGGACAGGCTCACATTCATAATAGGCATGGATATGCCACAGTCTAATCTAGGGTGTCTGGGAACACCTTGAAAAAACAAATAAGAAATGATTTACATATTTGTGGGGTTTTAAGTACCAAGGTTGGAGCCAGTTAAAAACAAGCTACATTTCACACAGAGCTGTAGTGTCATTTACAGAGGAATGTGTTATTTTGGGGAAGAGCTCAACTTCACGGTCAACAATTTCATATGTGGCCTCACACACTACCAAATTAAACAACAATTTACTTCATGAGAGGTTTTGAGCATTTGTGGGTGGCACCATAATTGAATTGAATCCAATATCTATAAATGATGCAGACTGTGGTTCAGGTAGAGGTGTTTTGCCCCTTGCAGATAAATGGTTTACTAACCAAGAAGTTGGTTAGACCAACAGAAGCCATCAAAAATGAACTTTTAAAATTCTTTAATCAATAAGTTTGTGAATAAATAGTTGCGTAGAATTCTGACGGAACACTAGAACCTCCAGCACCAGCATCTAATTAAGCTAAAATCTAGAGGGACTGCAGGAGTTATGATGTACCCAGTAAACAGATACACCCATCAAACTATCATACTTTTCCATACTCTAAAATACTAGTATGACGTGATAACTCTGGCCAAAAGTTCAATTTTGAAAACTCTCTGTAACCACTAGTGATTCGCAGCTGCAAATTCAACATAACACAACTTAACAGAGTCACACCAGGTTCAGTGAAGTGTTTCACATTCCAATTGAACAGTAACATAATATCCAAGCACCCACCATGGATCAAGATATCGTTTCCTGTTCTAATTACCGGCATATATTTCTCCAATCTGATTAAGGACCTTGACACAAGACAAGACATAGAAAAAAGGGTCCAGATCAAGAGCTAGCTTGTAAGTCCTAAGCAATTAAAATTGCCATAGCAACCCACTCTCGGTCCTCAATTTGTCAAGTAGACTTCAATCCACAACAACATCATACTGTCAAGGCTTACTAAGGAAATGCAGTAACCTAAGGAAATGCAGGCTTCAGTGAACCAGGCAGGAACCTAGGCAAAATTGGAGGTCCAGTAGCAGGCGCTGCGCCGCCGCGCGATCTAGCAACACGGGGCGAGCAAGCTAGTGCCTAGAGGGGAGAAACCAGGAGTAGCGGAAGCTCCCTTACCGCCATTGGTGGGTGCGTCGACCCGGTCCTGCGGCGCGCCGCCAGCGGCCGCCGGCGGTGCCCGCGGCGGAGGCGGGGGAAGGGGCCTCGCCCCCGGGGGCGAGGGCGCAGGAGGGGGCCTCACGCGGCCCGAGGCGCGGCGCAGAGCCTGGCCCATGCGCCTTCGGGCCGCCGGCGGCGAACGGGGGAGGGAAGGGCGCGGCGGGTGGGTCCTCGCGAGGCGGCCGCCGCGTGTGCGGGAGCTTTGGTCGGCGGTTTTTTGCGCGACGTGTTGGGTTTTCGGCCCGTAGCAACTACGGCTCGTTCAGCTTGTTACAATGCCCTGCACTCCACTGCACCAGGAACGACTCCAGGCCGGATTCCTACGGGCAAACAAAAAGGTTCTGGATATGTTATCTGGCAATTGTAGAAACAACATTGTTGATGTTTTTTCCGGTCGAACACACGAGTACGCTGGATCGCGCGGTAGTCGAAAATCACCTCGTCGAGGTTCCCACCACGGGCCGGTCTAACCGCCTGGGGAGGCCGGTCTAACCGCCTTGGACAGGAACGTCGCCGAAAACTTAAGATCGCTGCCCCGGGAGGGACCCCGTCAGGGACAACGCGCCTAGGGTTGTTCTAAGGTCGGCAGGTTACTTAGAATGCTCTAAATCGCCGTAGAGACGAAGAAGGAAGCAAAGGGGTTGGAAAATTAGGGTTTAGAGATAAAAAGGTAAAATTGATATGTTCGACTGGGTGATAGGTCCTCAATCGGCCACGGCCCTTTATATTTATAGGGTGGGGAGGTCTTGCCCCTGTTGGAGTTGAAGGCCTAACAAATCTCGTGCTAAAATACAACTCCAACTCGGTTTACAAAGTCTAGACCCGGTCAAACCGCCTAGACCACCCGGTCTAACCGCCTGTGCGACGTCCAGATCTTCCAAAAGCTATATCTCTCGTCCGGACTCCGAATTAGACGTTTTATATATGAATCTTGATCTACTCGATGAGAGCTATCCAATGGAGAAGTCCAAATTACCTTTTAAGGACTTTGGCCAGGGCGGCCTAACCGGGTTGGTAGGCCAGTCTAACCGGGTTTGCCCAGACCTATCAATTTTGGGTGTCAACATATGCCCTCCTGTTTTTTTATAAAATTTGCGTACTAAAAAACAATTCTAAGGTCGATGTAACACTTTTCACCAGCCATTTTGTCCTAAGGGCGATTCTCATTGAAATCGGCCATGTCTTCTCAATTGTCTTCAAGATCCATGCGCTCTGGAGAAGAACTGTAGTCAATAAGTCGCTCGTCGTCTTCTGGAGAAGGTACCGATGACAACTTATCATCGCAAGCCATGGGGTCTAAAGAAGCGAAACCGAGCGGCGCCTCTGACGAACCCGGTCTGACCGCCTGGTCAGCCGGTTTGACCGCCTCGGGCGGTTTAACCGCCCCCTCTAGCGGTTTGATCGCCTCTGCCTGAGGTGCTCTCTCCACTCATTCCCTTGCGGTACCATGAGCCTGTAGCTATTGAAGATCTCGTCCCTCTGTTTTTCCAGCTCTTTTTCCTTCTTCTCCCGCAACCTCAAACGTTGAAGCTTCCTCCTTTGAGTGTGAGTCAAACCGGGAGGACACCATCTCGGCAGAAAGTACTTGGAGTTGGAACCACTTCCACTGGCCTCATGATCATTAGTAGTAACAGATCCCTTTTGAACAGATGCTCCAACCTGATCGTTTAAAACAACCGGTCTCTTGCCATCTTTATCAACGGGAACGTCCATCGTCTCAATCTGGATGATATCTTGACTAGTAGTCCTTTTTGGGTCGACATCCATCTTTTCAACCTCCTCCTCTCTGATCTTGGGCTTGTACACCTGTTTCGGAGGAAGTTGCACTTTTCTGGGTAGGGCGGTCTAACTGCCAGTAGGGGGCGGTCTAACCAGGTGGTCTTGCCGACCCTGTCCAGACTGACGCGGCGTCCAGTGATTTTGTGTAGGTTGTGAAATCCGATCCAGAGCTGGTCTCCTTGGTCCTCCCCATCCAGGATAGAAGGACTGCTGATATGGCACCCACACCACTCCATTGTCATCGTAGATCAGACGAGGCGAATTTGAACTTGAAGGAGCCCAAGCTGGAGTAAAGTGTTGTCTTTGAGATGATTCACCCCTGAACCTGGCAGCTACCCTGTGAGGCGATGACGGCCTCTCTTGATGTGTGGGTGACCTCATCTTTTTTTTAACAACCAATTGCTCGTAACGGCCTTTTGTTTAGAGTATTTATCAAATAGCATATAAAAAGTGACTTTTGGCTTTGGACCACTCCCCTGATTCTTGGCCACGTTGAGCTTCCAGTTTCCAATCTCCGGTCGCTTTGGTTTAAGCATCCTTGGGCGACCATGGGCAGGGGTGGTCTGACCGCCTACCCCAGCTGGTTTAACCGCCCCAGCCTTTTCAGGCTCAAGTGGTTGTCGACTGATAGACGTGGACGACCGTTGCCCCCCATGTCCAGAAGCTTTGACAGTGATCTTGAATGTTTCTCTGCCATCGGGGGTCTTCTCATAAGCAACTTCTCTTGTTAACTCTTTTCCTCTCAAATCGGGCTTTGCTTCCCCGACCACCACATTCTTGCCCTTGGTTGCTTCAACTTGGTGTGGCCGAACCAGAACCTTGGGCTGCTGCAATTCCATGGTGTTGACAGGAAAAGGATGCTTCTCAACTTGCTTTTCATGAAGTACCAAACGACCTTCATTTATGGCCGATTGAATCTTGCGACGAAACACATTACAATCATTAGTAGCATGAGAATAAGAATGATGATATTTACAATATGCACGTCGCTTTATCTCATCAAGTGGAGGCATGGTATGAGACATTTTAATATTTTTAAGTTTAAGCAATTCATCAAAAATGCGATCACACTTAGAAACATCAAAGGTAAATTTTAATTCTTCTTGCCGACCTTTACTAGCCGGCTTAAATGATGCACAAGAAAAAGATTTATCTTCAGAAGGCCATACAAATTCAGCACTATAAACTTCACTCTCATCGTTCAAATTATTACACATAATCAACCATATGAATATCAGACCGATGAGACTCAAGTTTTTCTTTTTCTTTATTCAATTTCAGTTCTTATGCCATGCCTCTCACAAGAACAGAATCAAGTGAATAAAAATCCGCACATTCTAATCTTTCTCTAAGAGCAGATTTTAAACCTTTAGCAGCAAGATTAGCTAGGTCGGAATCAGAAATCGACAAATTGAAACAACAGTTTTTAACCTCTTTAAAATGCTTAAGGTAATTAGAGAGTGTTTCGTCTTTACCTTGCTTAACCGATGTCAAATCTATCAATTTTAGTTGATAATCCCCACTAAAGAAGTGATCATGAAAATTTTGTTCTAATTGATTCCAAGAATCAATAGAGTTGGGGGCTAAAGATGAAAACCAAGCGAAGGCGGTACCCGTTAAAGATAAAGAGAACAAACACACTTTAAAAGAATCATGGGCACTTGCTTCACCTAGTTGAGCAATGTATTGGCTTATGTGCTCCCAAGTTGTATGATTGTCCTCACCACTAAATTTAATAAAATCAGGTACGCGCCAACCAGGGGATAAGCCATAAGGTCAAAATCGGCTTTATAAGGTTTTTGGTATAACCTAGAATTATCCATATCAATGCCGAATTTATTTATTTTTACCATACTAGCTACTTCTTCCTTAAATTTGGAAAATTCACTCATAGCAGCTAGTTGGGATTTCCTTGTAGCTGATAAATCAACTCTATTCACAAGAGGTGGGTTTCATGAAACACCCATCATCTGGCCACACGGGGCGGTCAGACCGGCCATGGGGGGCGGTCTGACCGGGGTCGGCTCCGACAATGATGATTGTCCCGGATAGAAACTAGTCGGCATGCCATACACAGGTGTCTCAATTGAGGTTCCTGATGCTGCCAACAAGTTTGTTTGCAATACCCCTTGTGAATCTAATTGAGGGATAGAATCATTAGGAAAATTAAAACTACTACTTCTACCCTCAACTTTTTCTAAGCGAGTAATCATACTAGCAACCTGATTATGCTGATTACTAAAAGCACGCTCGAATTTATCAGATAATTTAGTAAGCTTTGTAGATAGATCAGCTTCAGGTTTGCTTACAGTGGTGGTTACCTCAATCTTGTCGTTGTTGACCTTGATCGCCGGTAGCTCGAATTCTTGAGTCATCGTCACCTTGCCTGAGCGATCTTTCCTGGCGCCAGAGAGGAACTGCTGCTTGATGTATTCTCGAAGCTCAGTGTACTTCCTCTGGTCTTCTTCACTGAGTTCTTCGATGTTAACCATGATCGGTTGTAAAACCAGATCCGTCCCCAGCGGAGTCGTCAAAAGTGTGTTGATGCTTTTTCCGGTCGAACACACGAGTGCACTGGATCGCGCGGTAGTCGAAAATCACCTCGTCAAGGTTCCCAGCACGGGGCGGTCTAACTGCCTGGGGAGGCCGGTCTAACCGCCTTAGACAGGAACGTCACCGAAAACCTAAGATCGCTGCCCCGAGAAGGACCCCGTCAGGGACAACGCGCCTAGTGTTGTTCTAAGGTTGGTAGGCCACTTAGAACGCCCTAAATCGCCATAGAGACGAAGAAGGAAGCAAAGGAGTTGGAAAATGTAGGGTTTAGAGATAAAAAGGTAAAATTGATATGTTCAATTGGGTGATAGGTCCTCAATCAGTCACGGCCCTTTATATTTATAGGGTGGGGAGGTCTTGTCCCTGTTGGAGTTGAAGGCCAAACAAATCTCGTGCTAAAATACAACTCCAACTCGGTTTACAAAGCCCGGACCCGGTCAGACCACCTAGACCACCCGGTCTAACCGCCTGTGTGACGTCCAGATCTTCAAGAAGCCATATCTCTCTCGTCCGGACTTCGAATTGGACATTCTATATATGGATCTTGATCTACTCGATGAGAGCTATCCAATGGAGAAGTCCAAATTACCTTTTAAGGACTTTGGCCAGGGTGGTCTAACCGGGTTTGCCCAGACCTGCTAATTTCGGGTGTCAACAAGCATAATGCTCGAATCTTTAGGAACATTGAGCTGCAACCTTTAAGTAATCGTAATCGGATGCTCATGGCCTAAGAGGGGGAGGGGTGAATTAGGCAAACTTAAAACCTTAAGTTCTACGGCTTCCTCTAACTTCTCAAATATAAACTAGAACATATTACACTATAAAGAACGAGTTCTGTTGAAAACTTTTCTCACCCAATTCGTGCCTGCCTTACCTCTCACGCCGGACCCACCCGCCATATATTTGGGGAGTGGATAGGGTAGAAGACCTATAGAAATCGCAATTTGGAGAGCGTTTTTTGCCAAAAAGCTAATTCTTTTCTCACCCGTGCTAACCATACCCGCTCACCATACCCGCTTTTGTGGACTCTCCATCAAATCGCTTTACCCATGGGGCTGCACTGGGTGCCACGCCTCATCGCTCGGTCGGCAGCCGCGACACGAAGCGCTCCCGCAGCCGCGACGACTCCGTCACCCTAGCGTACTGCACGGTGGAGCTCCGCTGACCGCCGTCGCCGCCCTTCTCGGCGGGAGCCCTCGGGAACCTAGACTGGCTGCGCCCGGCGATCTCCTCCTCACCGTCATCATCATCCTCAGACTCTACCCTGGCCCGGAAGAACTCGTCAGCGTGGTAGTTGAGCCTGACCTCCGGGGGGAACGCGCCGCACCACACCTTGGTGACGAACCTCGAGGATGGTGTCGGCGCGTCGTCGTGCGACGGCGGTAGCGGCGGGAACCGCTTCAGGCTCCTAGACCGCCGAACGCTACCCACACCCCCGCTGCCTCCCGAGGCCGCTTGCCACCCGAGCGTGGCGGAGCCCACGTCCTATAGGCCCGCGAAGGCGTCCCCCCGCCTCGACCCTGATCGGAACAACGTCGCCACCGCCATCGCCCGATGCACTCACCATAGAAGCTTCGCCATCGATCTGCCATGGATGCCTTCTACTACCGCCTTTGCTCCACGCAATCTCCACCGTGCCACTGGGGATGCTTGGGGCTGTCGCCAGGGATGCTCAGGGCAGCTGCCTAGAGGCCCACCGCCTCCGCGTGTGACAAGAGGTCTCCGCGCTGCCAAACGAGCTGTTCGCCAGTCATCCGAAATCTCTGCCACGTTGCCGACATCGAGCTACCTCCGCGGGAGGGGGCGTGTGCCGCCACCAAGATCTCCGAGAATGACTCCCGCCAGGAGCAGCGCCAGCCTCCTCCCGATGCCGCTGCCGCATCCGCGACAGACTCCGCCCGAGCTCAAGGCTCCGCGCGAACTTGGGGAGGGAGAAGGTGGGCACGACCATGCCCCATGGCGGCGGCGCCCCAGCCTTCCTGCCTGCTGGTTGCGGGCCGTCGTGCCGGCCATGGAGCCCGCCGTGTAGCCCCTCTGCCGCCCGCCAGGGAGGCCTCCACGCCGGCCGCAGAGCCCCTGCGCTGGCCTAGGAGGGAGGGAAGGAAGGGAGGCACCGGTGGGAAGCCCATCGCGGGGCCCCTGCGCCGGCCACTAAAGAGGCCTCCGCGACGGCCGCGGAGCCCCTGCGCTGGCCGGGGAGGGAGGGAAGCACCAGTGGGGATGGGAGAGAGACCCAAGGAGAGGATAAGGTTTGGGGTTTTTGTTTTGCCCCTTTTATTTTTTAGTAATTATATTTTAGTCCCTATAATTTATATTCCCTCTCGTTTTAATCCCTAGAGAGGTAAGAAATGAATTTTAATTCAAGATGATAATTTGAGGTGGATAAATAAAATACATGATTGTTGATATAAAGTAAATATATAGAGTAACGGGAGTGTGTGAGAAGTGGATGTAGAGTAAAAAACCTTGCAGACATGGTTAGAAAAAATTTTCTTAAAAAATCTCCAATCATGCCTTATTACACCATCCGAAAAAAGAAGTACGAGAAAGAAAAGAATAACAAAACATATGAAAACATGATGAAGTTTTTTTAAGAACCAATTTCAGAAGATTACAGGGTGGTGTTAATTATTTTGTTGAAATGCCGCTAGGTGATTAAATTTAAACTTTTCTAGAACTTGTTACATTAGATTTAAAAAAATGTTTGTTTAATAGGTTCTTTTCTATAACTATAAAGTCCCTTTTAGTACATTTTTCAAAGTACTTAGTCTAATTCAAGAGCAACAGAAGATTCAACACATTAAATGATTTTCTCATAAACACATGCGGCAAAACACGTGTGTGTCTCATGTGCATTTTACTAGTTAAACTAAATGTGCAACTATGGTTGTTCTAGTGTGAAATCCTTGTCCCGGAAAATTTACAACCTATAGTCAATCATGTCAAGATACTACTCTATGAAAGTAGAGGCACATAAGGATTGCAAGAGGAAGGGGAGCAAACTCTTGAAACACGATTTATCCTATGGTATTGGTAGGCACTAAGCCACCCCTAGTCCACGTTGTTGAAGCACTTCACACAAGAGTATTGCTTCCCGCCACCAAGTCTCTCCCAAGGTGCAACTTGACTTGCCACGAAGGCTCAGCCACAAAGGCACTCATCAAGCCCCTTGGTCACCTTGAAGCCATCTCCACTAATTAAGGAGCTTCTCCACAAAGAGAGTGGGTCTCCACGTCCCCCCCTCACACGTACACACAGGCGTCAACATTGCTCCACACCAAGCCGGAGGGTCGAAGACTTGCCAGAGAGCCACAAAGGCCCCAATGATTCGACAACACCTTGTACACCTTGATTCATTATAGAATCACTTCACCCTCAGATATAGCTTATGATTACACTAAACACTCTCACAAAAAGCATGTGCTAGGCTTTCTAATGAACACTTAAGCACTTTGGTCGCTTGGACGTGATCACAATGTATCTTGCACACCTCTGGTCTTCCACACCCTCCAGCACCCTCAAATGGATAGGTGAAAAAGCTATAAGTAGCCCAAGGCATCAAACTAGCCGTTGGCTAAAGCTGCAGAAAAGCATATCAGATGAACCGACTGTATATGGATTTGCTAGGCATCGGTTCATCCGGTGACCCTCCACGTCACATAGCCATTAAGTCTGCTGACACAGTTGATCTGATGCTTACATCAACACCTCCTTTGCTGACCGTCCGTTCATATGGTGCTGATGGACGAAACCCCAAAACCTCTCTAGAAGCGCGAGTCGTAATTATGCTTCGACCGACACTCTTCCTCCAATTTCTCTGATGCCCCATTGGTTCATCCGACAGTGTCCGCTCAGCTTCTAGCGCGCAACCAATTACTCTGGCGGAACTAGAAATAGGAGTGTAGTCAATTGATCCGAAGGTGCCTTTTTCTTCTTTTTCAACATACCGCCATCTTTGGATTTTTTTTCTATAGTTTCCTTTGCTTTGATTGTGGTTGCATCCATGGGATCAAGTATTGCTACAAAGACATGCTAAACACTTTGGTTAGTCCCATTGATCATGTTGTATATGAATCACCAAAATCATATTGAACAAATGGCTTTCATTGCCATGTTCGCTAGACAACCATTTCAATTGGTATAACAAATAATACCCAAATAAATTAGAAAAATAAGAAACCAGTGCCATATTTTTCTAAAAATGTATCATATATGTTTGGCGCACCATTTGAAGTTTTTTGTATCTTATTTATTTTTATTCGTAGTATTTTTAGTAAAAACAATAAAACTTTAGAAACATGAACAAATAATACCCAACTAATTGTAAATAGTGTACCAATAGGTAGGTTACATTAAAAAACCCTAGCGTTGGTTTCATATTTTTGCAAATGAATTAGTTATGAATTTTTAAGTTTAAACAATATTTTTATATTTTCATAATATAGAAAACCATCTTTGAAACCTCCCAAAGCACCAAATTTTGCCCGAGTTCCATAGTTTGACGACCATTGTGTAGCTTTGTAGTCATGGGTTCAAAATTAGACGTTTATTATAGATGGAGGGTGCACTACCGGAGATCGCGGCTTTGCCGTGTGCCGGAAACGCACGACAAAAGCCGGAAAACGCACAGCAATGGCTTTGCCATGCATTTTTTTAACCTGGTGCATAGTAAAGTGTGCACGGTAGCATTCTGCTCGGCAAAGATGGCTTTGTCGTGCGCTATTTATCAGGGCGCACGACTAACAGCATTGCCGTGCGTTTTTCACGGCGGACGGTAAAAAAAGATAATGGAGTCTGAGACGGCGGAAACATACGACGAGGGGGCAACCATTGCCGTGAGTTGGCACAGACGCATGGCAAACAAAAGAAAAAAAAGAAAAAAAACCCAGCTGCCGCCGGGGCCCAATGCCCCGCCGGCCTCCTCCGACCCCACGCCACCATCGCTACCAAGCCACACTGCCACCACCGCAGGCACCACACTGCCGGCACCACCACCACCACCATGCCTTCACTGCCACCACCACAATTGGCCACTGCCACCGCCACCACCACACTTGACAGTTTCCGCCGCCACCACCAGATCTGGAGGAGATGGCCACGTCGGCGGGAACGACGAGGAGATGGCTGCAGCGGTGTGGACGACGAGTCGCTGCACCAACACCACCACCACGCGCCGGCAGCAGGGGAGGTGGGCAGCCGGACCGGCAACCACGTGTCGGCCTCAGGGGAGGGAGAGGGGTCGTGGCGACGCGCCATGGAGAGGAAGCCACCACACGACGCTCGGCCTGCCGCCGCGCGCGCCATCCGGGCCGGCAGAGGAGGCTACCGTGCGACACTCAGCCCGCTGCCATGCGCACCATTCGCGTCAGGAGAGGAGATGGAGGGGGCCGCACCGCGCTTGGTGAAGCTCCTGCCGCGTCGTGGCATGCCGCTGCCGCTGTGGAACCCTAACCCTAGATAGAGGGAGGGGATGGGAGAGGAGGAGGAAGGTGCCGTGTAGGGGAGGCCGGAACGGGTGTGGGAGGGAGGAGGATGGAGGCGGTTGCGGCCTGAGAGAGGAGGGAGGTGGCGGGGTCGGGAAGGGGTAGGGTGGGGTGGGGATTTATAGTTAGGGTTCTTGATGGTGGGTTGATGGGCTGACTGGCCCAATTCGGCTTTAAATTTGCCGCGCACGACAAAGTTTTTTCAAAAATTCGATAAAATGTATTTGATTAGTTAAACATAGCAAATAAATTCAAAATTGTACCAAATTTTAACATGGAGTACAACATGTTGCATGTGAAGAGTAGAAAACTTTCAAAGTCAAACTCAAATGTGTCCGTCACTTTCACTTCAAACCTAACCGCATCCTTCTCAACTCTATGAAACTTATACGGTGATGTTTTGATTTGTAAGCATCGTACATGATAAAATGTTCAAAACTCATTCAAATTTTTACCACATCCTTCACATATGATATCATGAGATATTGACAAATCACATAATTTTCAAACTTCATTTGCATTTTATAGAATTTTTAAATCATTTGGACACACGATGATGATCATGTTTCTTTCGAAATTTCTTTTGATTTTAGGGGTAATCACTCAAATTGGGCTAAATAACACGAATATCATTTTTCACTCATTTTTATCTATTATTTGAATCACTTGTAGTTCAAATTTGACTTCTTTCAAAAAATTGCTTGAAATGCAATTGATGAGTTAAATATAGCAAATGAATACAAAAATATTCCAAATTTTACCATGAAGTACCACATGTTGTATATATATAGTAGAAAAAATTTCAAGGTGAGGAGAAATTGTTTTGAGGGGCAATTGGATTTGGGACTTAGGAGGATATAAATGGAAAAATAACTTTGCCGTGCACCAGGGGTCCGCGGCGCACGACAAACACATACTTTGTCATGCACTAGGGGTCCACGACGCATGACAAATACATACTTTGCCGTGTGACGCACCAAAGACGCATGACATAGGGGACAAAAAAAATCATTTCCCGCCTCGGTGCTAACAGTTGCTAACGGACGCTAGAAAAAAATAGTTTACCGTGCGCGAACAAAAAAACCCACGGCAAACTCATGTGTATTACCTTGCATCCCAAAAAAGTGCACGACAAACTCGTTGTTTGCTGTGCGCCGAAATAGAGCGCAAGGCAAACAACGAGTTTGTTGTGTGCCCTATAGAAAATGCATGGCAAAGAAACTCTTTGCCGTGCGCCCGAAATAAAGCGCACAACAAATCGCGGGACGCACGGCAAAATTTATTTCTCTGGTAGTGGTGTAAACTGGACTTTATCCTTAAATTAAACAGGTGTGTTAATTCTTCCCTTGTCCAAGTTGTATTACTGTTGACGGTCTATATGTGTATCAAACTTCGTTTGGACTTGCAAGCGGACAAGTCCTCCGTCGTAGTCAAGGGACCCTTCTTCCCTTAAGTGTGAACCCAATGTATCGAATCCGTGGAACAATGTGTAACGCAAGATCTAATCTAATAAAGCTAAGAACACTTTGACTATCAAAAAGAGAGCTAATGCATCTAATATAAGGAAACACCAAGAAAACCAATATAATCTAAGAAACACCGGAGGTAGCAAGAGATAGAGAGGGATAGGTAAAACCAATCTAGAGAGATTGGATCAAGCACTTGTTGAAGTTCCAAGCAAAGATGAATAAAGCAAATCGAATCTCATAAAAAGCCTCTTTAAACCGCGGCTTCCATTCCAACTCCGAAGATGCCCGCCTTTTGGAGCCACCGTTCTGTCACAACGCACTCCTATTCGTGCGGGTTAGCCTAGGGCGAGTCCAAAGGACAAGATGAAAACGCTCGGTAGGTCAGGTATGCACCTCTAGCCACCATGGCTACAAGAACATCCTATGCAATCTATCCGGAATAGATTGGAGAATAAGAAAACCCAAGCGAAGACAAAGTCGTAGAAAAAGCACTTGATCGCTAGAAATCGGATTCAAGCTTGCAAATTCAACATCACGAATGTATAATACATGGACAAGATCACCACCGGGATCCTACCTCGACCTTGATCCTAGCTCCGGGAACTCCGACGTGATCTTCCATGCAAGGTTCCCACGTCGGCTAGGGAAGCCCTAGTCAACCATCTCGACCCTCTCCTCTCCGGAATGGTGTCCCTCCCTTCTCTGCTCCTCGGCGGCGGATGACGAATAAATTGATGTGTGGCTCTTGGCAGGGGGGACTATAAATAGCCCGAGGGTCATCTAGGTCAAAGGGGGCGCCGAACCGACGCCAGAATGGGCTGGGCTGGCCAGCCTGGGCCCATTTTGGCCCGGTTCGGCCCGGTTTTCTTCCCGTCGTTTCTCGTGTCTTCTAGAACTTTCTCCCTTCTACATGTGGGCCCTTGACGTCAATTTCTCCGCGGTTTGGATAGGGCTCCTTGTCACGCAAACTTCAGCATTTTCTGTCCAGGTCCTCGGAGTTTTCTGCCTTCACGGATTGGTCCTTGGGCCTCTTGGAGTCATGTTCACCTCGTGTCTTGACTTGTGCCGGGCTTCATGACCTTCTCGCAAAGTGCTCAATGAACTCTACCCGGAAGTCCTCATTTAGGTGCTTAATCCCTACGTAAACAATAAACTCCAAATACCACATGCGAGTGCGAACTTGATATATGATGAGGGTTAGGATCGTTAGTTTGGATATTAAATCAATACCAACATTGAAGGTAAACTCATGGCTAGGTTGACGGAAATTCACCGTCAACAATTACTAGTAATACTTCCTTTGTGATATACTCCCTCCATCCAAAAATGATATATAGACGTATTTTGGTTAGCACAACATCCCCGCCATCACGATCCTTCACACCCTGAGTCCACGATGTGTGTATCAAATTTCTCCACAAGTTCATGTCCTTTGCGTTGACATATTACATGAACACTAGGCCACAAACAATTTGTGCTGGAGACTAAAAGGGGTCTTTGCTGGTGGGTGGAGCACCCGCCAGCGACCTTGTGCCAGCACAAATCATCTCAGTGCTGGCGGGTGTCTGCTCACCAGCATAGAGACCTCAGTGCTAGCGGGTGCTTAAGTGGCCCACCAACATTGAGGTTTTCTGGCCAACGCCAAAAAAGCTAAAAATAAATAGCAAAAAAAATGTTTTTTAGGGGAGGGACCCCACCGGCCAGCCACCTAGAATTTTTCGCGTAAAGTCGCGCCACTATGCGGCCCGCAAGACTCGAACCCACGACATCCACCCTTGTGTGAAGCCTCCTCTACCACTACACCGCACACTCATATGCGTGTATTATACTACAAAGTGTAAATCATTTTTTGAGGCTTTAAACATATTCAAATTAAAAACTTGTCAGCTACAAAGTTTCATAACTTCTCAAGATCTACAACTTTCATTTTGGGAGTTTCTCCATTCGAGGTCGTTTACGAAATTTGAATTTCAACTTTGAGAGGTTCAAACTTAGTTTTTCGTTGACAATATGATTTCAATAAAAAAGTTGTAAACTACAAAGTTTCATAACTTCTCAAGATCTACAACTTTTATTTTGAATGTTTCTCCATTTGAGGTCGTTTGAAAAATTCAAATTTTCAAATTTCAAAAATTCAGACGTACTTTACCTTGACAAAAGTAATTCAAATTATAAATGGTTCAACTACAAAGTTCTATAACTTTTGAAGATGAACAACTTTTATTTTGGTCATTTGGTCATCCAACATAGTGGTAGTAACATTTTTCACAAATCTTATACATCTCTCATATAGTTTCATTAAAACTATATTATAGAGATATGTTTAGTGAACAAAATTACTACCACTTTGTCAAATGAAGAAACAACCCAAATAAAAGTTGTATATCTTGAGAAGTTATGAAACTTTGTAGTTGACAACTTTTATATTTGACAACTCTTTACTGCTTTAAAAAGGGATTGTTGCTTCTGCAAAAGCACAGTGCTGGCGGGCGACATAAGCGCCTGCCAGCACTGTGTTTACAACCGCCAGCACTGTGGTGTAGGCACAATGCTGGCGGTTGTCAATTGCTATGTGCCAGCAATCTATTTTCCATGTGCCAGCACAAATCGATTCTGGCGTAGTGGAATAAGCGCCACTACCACTGCACGTCATGGTTCAAACTTAGTAGTAGCGACTTCTTTTTTTGTTGATAACCTCCAGGACCCACTATTAAATACGGAATAGCGGGATTCACAATTACACGTGGCTGCCACATGGATATATGCTGAACCCACAAATATTTTGCATGGCTGCGAACTGATCTTAGATCAGTTGGTTAGGTCCATTGTGGTGGAACCTACCCACCCAGGTTGATGTCCTCGACTTGGCACGGGTGCTCACATTTTTATGGATTTATTCCAGGATTTTATGGCGTTAAGCTTTAAGTGGTGAGCGACATTCTCGTCGATGACGAGGTGCTAATGGTGACTTCAGGAATCTCCAGATCCGCCGGCCCAGTTCTCCCTAGGTGCTCATAGGGGTATGGTTTTCGTACGTGTCTTCATAGGGGTGAGTGTGCACTACTAGAGAATCACACATATATCTCAGGCCCGTTTTTTGATTTGTACCAGGTATTTTTGGCCCCCGTACAAATAACTACATTTGTACCGGTTGGAGGCACCAACCGGTACAAATGCCCTCTCACAGGTAGACCTGAGCATTTTGAGCCCGGCCCGGGCCCGGCCCGCGCCAGGCCCGCCCACGGACCTTACTGGACGGGCGTGGGCAGAGATCTTGAAGCCCGCGAAAAAAAATCTAGGCCCGAACCTGGCCCGAAATACTGTTTTTAGCTGTTTTACACTATAAAAAGCGCGGGCAGCCCGCCCAAGTCCGGGCCCGACCCGAGCCCGGCCCAAAAACTGAGGCCCGACAAGTCCCATGGGATGGTCATGGGTAGGATTTTCTCGGCTCGAAAAAACTCGAGTTTTTTTTCGGCCCGGCCCGAACCCGACCCGGCCCGTGAAATGCCCAGGTCTACTCACAGGGCCTCGTCGGCGCCATCTCCCACCCACCCGGTACAAATGCCACACATTTGTACCGGGCGGTGGCTCCAACCGGTACAAATGTGAGGCTATTACATTTGTACCAGTCAGAGCCACGGACCGGTACAAATGTGAGCACATTTGTACCAGCTCTTATTGTGGCCCAGTACAGGTGTGCCACGGCTATTTTTCCTCCTTCTTCCCCCTGCCCGAGCCCCCCTCCCCACTCTTCTTCTTCCTCTCTCCAACTCGAGCTCCCCCTCCCCAATGGCGCCCTAGGGAGTTTTTGCCCGATTTGCGACGATTTCTCCACGATTTGACTCATTGAAGTAGTGTAGAGGTTAGTTATTTCATCCTACCTTCAGATACAGTTGCCATTTGCGGTCATTTGTTTGCCTCACTGAAAAATTCGCCCAACGTGAGGATTAATGAGCTTAGGATGGCGGAGGCGTGTTTGTTTGGGAGGCCGCTAGGGTTCCCCGTCGACACGTCGTTGAGGGCGTCCCGGCGGGCCTGCGACGATCCTGGCTTCCCGGTGAGCCTGGAAGGGGAAACTGTGCGCTTGAAGGATACGCCCATCCGCCTCCGATGGTGCTCCAGGGCGCCGGGGAGAGGTGGTGGGGGAGAAGATGACGAGGAGTCGAGGTCTGCGCCAATTGGGAGGAGATCAAACGATCGATCGCCATGGGATCCACACCGAGTTGGCTTCGAGCCCGTGCCAAGCAAGGTGAAAGCACCGCCGCCAAAACATGGAGATAGAGGCGTGTTGGGGAAGGATCCATTGGAGGGGACACGCGACAGGAGAAGGGTGGATGATGCGGATGGTGAGGGGAACCAGGGAGGTGAGGCGACCGCAACCACCTACCCACTGCTGAGTCAGCAGGGGAGTGGGGGCGCGTCTTCATTGTCTCACCCCGAAGGGGAGAAAGACACGAACCCTAGCCCGGCGGAGACACCCACATCCGCTGCGATTCTCCCGTTCTAGTCCCAAATCGACAAATTCGTGAGTTATTTTAGGAATAAAGAGCATCCCCAGCCAAAAACCTACGCCGAGGTGACCCGGATCGAGCCGATTCGGGGCGCCATGGTATACCCTATCACGAACCGTGGCGGGAGAAGGTGGGATGGCTTCGGTGTGGGCCGCGGCGGTAGAGGAGCAGGCCGCACGAGTGAGCGGCAGTTCATCTGGCAAAGGGCGGCCGGCGGCCGTGGGCGCGGGTCCCCGGAAGATGGGACCGAGGTGAACTGATCTCAGGAGTCACAAAGAGGCGAGGCAGAAGAGGGGGAGGTGATGCAAGATCAGTCGAAAGGCAAGAAACCGGATCTGCTTCCAACTGGGAGAGAGCTGCAGAAGACAAGATGAAGGAGCAGCAAGAGGGTGACTCGGGCCAAGATCAATGGAGGCATGTTGAACATCAGGGGAAGCAGCAACAGCAAACTGCGCACGGGGAGGTAATCTCTAACAAGCAACATCATCCCAAGAAGGGTTGTGATCATTGTGGCCTCAAGAACCATCAATCAGAAGAGTGCAGGAGGCGAAATGCCTGTGAGCTGTGTGGGCTCAACAACCACAGTTCGTATGAGTGCAAGAGGGAACCCCTGTGGAATGATGGACCAGAGCTGTGTGCTGCTCAGGTCCACAATCAGAGATTTTTCTTCATTGAGGAGCGGGTGGATCAAAAAATCCATGGGGATAGAGCTAGTATGGCAATCATCACGGTGATTAGAGGTGACCTGACAGCTAAGCAGCTTGAGCTAGAGTTCACCAACATCATAAGCTCAGATACTTGGAGGTGGAGTGCCAGGAAAGTGACTGAGAATAAATTTGTGATGAGATTACCTAATGCTAAGATGGTTCAGGAGTACAACAGATTTAATCTGGGAATGAAAGATGTTGATGCTCAGATAACAGTTGAACCCTGGACATCATCCATTGGGGCTAAGGGAAAGCTGCAGGGGGCTTGGTTCAAAGTTAGAGGCATCCCAGTTGATCAGAGAGGGATAAGAACTATTGCAAAGGTGGGAGGCCTAGTGGGAAAATCTATGGCTATTGATGAAAGTACCAGATATAACCCTGAATTTGTGAGAGTGAAGATAGCATGTAGAGAGGTGAAAGAAGTCCCTGATTCAGCTGAGGGGAACCTTGGGTTATACATTTTTTACTTCTTCTATGAAAGAGAAGAAAGTGAAGCTGAAAAAGAAGACAGGCTGAGGAGTAGAGTTAGAGTGGGGGAGCATGGGAATCAACCCAGCCCCAAGAAGATGGAAACAGGCCATGGTGCTAATCAGAGTTTCAAACATGACAATGCAAAAACTGGTGGGGGAGAGATGGGGAGAAAATATGATGTGGGCAAATCTGCCAATTCTGCCCCCCCCAAAGATAAATGAGGAAAGGAGGATATTGGAAGGAGATGATGTGATCCCTGCTGCCATGTATGAACCAAGTGACAGTAGTGATGATTTCCAAGTGCAAGTGAACAAAGTGATGGAAGGGAGTGAGGAGTCCTCCAAGAGAAGAGAAGGAAGCTGGCTGGCTAGGTGTGAGATGCTGCATGAAATATCTGAGAGAGAGGCAATGGAGACTGATAAAGGCTGTGAAAGCCCCAATGACATGCTGGCTAGGAAAGGGGGTGAAAGAGGTGTTGAAGCAGAAGATGAGTCAAGCAGCATCAAAAGCAAAGGAGGTGCCACTGGGGAGGTTGATCTGACCAAGCTAACCAACCCATGTGAAAAGATGAAACATGACAGAGTGGAGAGGAGGTGGAGTGAAAGAAATATGCAGAAGAAGATAAATGAAGAAGAGCATATGGTGGAACCTGCAGGCCTGGAAGGTGATAAAGGTAACCCATCTAATACCAACTCCTTCTCTGCTTTGGGAAATGATACTATTATGCAAAGATCTATTGACATGGGGGTGGTGATAAATAATGCTGATTTACCTTTTATTAATATGCTTACTGAGCTTGAAAAGGCAAGACAATCTCTAAATGAAAGAACTAAAAAAATGATAAAAGAACAAAATGAGGTAGTTAATAACATTGCTATGCCGGTGGATGGAGATAGTGAAATGGAGGATAACTGCTCTGATCTTGACCATAGTAAGGATGAAAGCTCATCTGAGTCAGATGGCTTCACCTTGGTTCTTCCCAGGAGAGAGAGGGGCAAGCCCAATAGGCTATCTCTGTCTGGGAAGAAAGGGAAAAATACAAATAAATCAAAGAAAAAAGGGCCCAGTGTGGCAATAGTAAGCAAAAATGAAGATAGGAATCAGGGAGCCCCTGATGCAAAAACTAAAGGAAGTACCTGCCAGGGAGACCTTGACAAGATACTTCCTTCAAAGAAAAAGAAAAAAGTAAAATAATGAAAGGACTCATTTGAAACTGTAGGGGCATCAAAAAAAAGGTGTCTCCTCATTCCTTAGAAACCTAATTCTGGAAAACAATTTTCACTTTATTGGCTTGCAAGAAACTATGCAAGAGGAAATTGCTGATGATATCTTGAGACAGATAGACATCAATCAAAAGTATCTATGGAAATGGATACCTTCCAGGGGAAAATCTGGAGGGATATTAAGTGGGATCAATCTGAAATTCCTTGATGTAGGGTCTTTCCTAGATGGGAAATACTCTCTTCAATTAAACTTATGGGACAAACAGAGAAAAGGAAAATGGAACTTCTTAAACATTTATGGGGCTGCTCAGGAGGAGAATAAAGATGAATTCCTAGCTGAGCTAGCTGACAGGCTTAACAAGAATAAAGACCCAATTCTAGTAGGTGGAGACTTTAATATTATAAGATTATCCAATGAGAAAAACAAAGGTGGGACCCACAAACACTCTGGAGTGTTTAACTCTATCATAAATACTTTTGAGTTGATTGATTTGGAAATGGTTGGGGGAAAGTTTACCTGGTCCAACAACCAAAAGAACCCCACTCTGGAAAAACTAGATAGATTCCTGGTAAGCAAATCCTGGGAAGATATATTCCCAGTGACATTGATATACAAAATGCCCAGAGAATTGTCAGATCATAACCTACTCATTCTTTCCCTGACAACCAGGCCACCTGTGAAAACCTTGTCTTTCAGGTTTGAGGTGTCCTGGCTTAGGCACCAGGAGTTCATGCCCAAAAGTTTATGAAATATGGAATAGTCCTTGCCATGAAAAATCAGCCTTTGACAGAATCCAAAGTAAGCTAAAAAGATTCAAACAGTATTTCAAAGGCTGGGGGTTCAATACCAGAGGTATTAATAAGAGGCTATGTGAGCAGTGGAGGGGGGAGCTGCTGGTGTTGGAACAAATTGAGGAGGAAACCCTGCTCTCCTTTGAACAAATGCAAAGGAAAGCTGAATTAGGAGCACTTATTCTGAAAATGCTTGAGGAAGAAGAGTTGTACTGGCACAAAAAATCCCATGAGAAATGGCTCCATGAGGGGGACAACAACACAGAAATTTTCCATAGGATTGCCAATGGCAGAAAAAGGAAAAACACAATTATCTCCTTTGCCAGTGATGGAGGGGTGATTGAAGGGGATGAAAATCTCCTAAAACATGCAACTGAGTATTATAAGGATCTCCTTGGGGATGCCCAAGGGAATGCCTTCCAACTAGATGATGATCTCTGGGAGGAGGATGAAAAGATGAACAATGAAGATAATCATGATATAACACAACCTTTCTCTGAACTGGAGATCAAAAATGCTTTGTTCCAAATGGAAACTAATAAAGCTGCAGGCCCAGACAGTATACCTGTTGAGTTCTATCAGAAGTGCTGGGAGATAATAAAAGAAGACATCATTGAGATGTTCAATGATTTCTATGAGGGAAGATTAGATGTAAGTAGAATCAATTATGGAGTAATCACATTACTGCCTAAAGTAATGGATGCCGAAAAGATTCAACAGTACAGACCTAATCAAACTGCTTTTATGAAAGGCAGGAACATCATGAATGGGGTGCTAGCTCTGCATGAAGTAATGCATGAGACAAAGAGGAATAGACTGATGGACACTATCCTCGAACTAGATTTTGAGAAAGCCTATGATAAAGTGTGCTGGGAATTTCTGTATGCAAGTCTAAAAATGAGAGGATTTAACAAAAAATGGTGTGACTGGATGAAACAAGTAGTGTCTGGGGGGACCATTTGTGTCAAGCTAAATGACAAATTGGGGCCCTATTTCACAAGTCACAAAGGGGTTAGACAGGGGGATCCCTTGTCCCCCATCCTGTTCAATATGGTAGTAGATTGCTTAACAAGAATGATAAGAAAAGCTCAAAAGAATGGCCTGATAACTGGCTTAGCTGATAATTTGATCCCACATGGCATAGCTGTCCTGCAATATGCAGATGATACTATTGTGTGTCTCAAAGAAGGCATGGATAATGCCAGGAACATGAAACTCCTTCTATACCTGTATGAAATGATGGCTGGTTTAAAGATCAACTTTGCAAAGAGTGAAGTGATCTTGATCAATGGGGATGAGGATACAAACATACAGATGGCTGGGCTTTCCAACTGCCAAATAGGCTCCTTCCCTATAAAATACCTAGGGGTTCCTGTCAGCCCATGTAGGCTCCATGTAAAAGATTGGGAACCACTAGCTGAAAAAAATGAAAAAAAGCTGGTGGTATGGAAAGGGGGGACTATGTCTATAGCAGGCAGGACCACTCTGATAAATTCTAGTCTTACTAGCTCCACTATCTACCACATGTCAATGTACCTGTTGCCTAAGACCATAACAGATAGGTTGGACAGGTAGAGGAGAATTTTCTTTTGGCAAGGGGGAGCACCAAAAAGAACACTACAAGAAAATCGTTGACTAGTGATGCAACCACATTTTAGCATCATTGATTTATGACGTTCCTGGCTGATCTCGTCATAATATTTCACTTCCGAGCAAATTTAGTGACAAAAAAAACTTTCGTCATTACGGTTGGTACTGTAGCCAGGCTTTCACTGTTCCATGCTGTTTTGTGACGCCATAAGCTCTGAAAAAACGTCATAAACCAACATCGGTCCCACATGTAAGCATTATTTTAAAAACAGAGTGTTCCAAGTCGTCATAAAATTCAGTAGGGTCCCACATGTAAGCATTTTTTCGAAAATAGAATGTTCCAAGTCGTCATAAATTTTTCCAGGGTCCCACTTGTAAACATTTTCGCCATGTCAGCGGCGTCATAAACCAACTGTGGTCCCACATGTAAGCATTATTTAAAAATAGAGTGTTCCAAGTCGTCATAAAATTCAGTTGGGTCCCACATGTAAGCATTTTTTTTGAATCTTTAATATAAATCAGTAATTCGCAGGCGAAACGCTTCACTGCCTTTGCAAAGACTCTCGACTTTTGCTACGCACAGATCTGCAACGGCTTGTGGTAGGAACGGCGAATTCTGGCGGTGATGAGAGGGTGGTTTATGCGCCACCTCCCGGCTACGAGTTCATGAAACAGGACGACAATGTCAGTCCTCTGGTTTGGGCCACTATATTTTCCCCCATCGACCTAGGGATGGGGATTTCTAGTTTGGGGATCTAGAGGATGGATGACCATATACAATAGATTCATATTTCATCGTACACTCAGATTTGAATTGCAATTGGTGTTAGAAGTTGATTCAGTCAGTTTTCAGTTTGCATCGTTTGATGGATTGATAGATTCTTGTATTTTTCTAGCTTCTGGAGGTGCTTGAATCCACTAAATAGCTGAGCTGATTTCATCGTACACTCAGATTTGAATTGCAATTGGTGTTAGAAGTTGATTCAGTTAGTTTTCAGTTTGCATAGTGTGATGGATTGATAGATTCTTGTATTTTTCTAGCTTCTGGAGGTGCTTGAATCCACTAAAGTTGAGCTGCAGAAGGTGAAGAGAGACCTGCATGAGGCTCTAAATTACAAGCACCTGTATGAGCAATCGTTACAGCAGCAGAATGAACAACTGAAAGAGATGAATCAATTGCTGCAACAGGAGAAAGACCAGCTGAATCAAATGGCATTGTTACAGCAGGAGAACATTGCCCTGATGGAAGAGCTGACCAAAGAGAGGGGCCATGTTAATCAATTGTTACGGCAACAGAATGACCAGCTGAAAGAGAATCAGCAATTGTTAGCGGAGAATGCCCTGTTGAAAGAAAGAGCAAATATACTCTGACTGAGCTGCAGACAATCGATAAAACATGTCTGGTGTTA
The DNA here is from genome assembly GCA_036936925.1 of Cenchrus fungigraminus. Taxonomy (NCBI): domain Eukaryota; kingdom Viridiplantae; phylum Streptophyta; class Magnoliopsida; order Poales; family Poaceae; genus Cenchrus; species Cenchrus fungigraminus. The sequence continues at coordinate 19,993,507 of CM072774.1, forward strand.
CTGCTAGCTAGACGGTTCATAGGTGGTGTGTACTTTGTGGTGATGAATTTGTTTGTATTTTTGTGTTTGCTACTTGCTGGTGGTGTGAACTTTGTGGTGATGAGTGCTATGAGATTCCATCTTATTATGCCGATTTGGTTTAATCTGTTTCAAATTGAGTCAAGCATACTCACCATTTTGAATTAATTTTGCTGATGTTTTGCTGGTCCGTTCTGTTGATTTTTTGCTGGAAGGACCTTCCTGAGTAATGATCGCGAAACTGCTTGTTTCCTACTATTGGTCACGAAATGTTGCAAAAACAATTTGCCATAGCAAGGGTTCGAACTAGAGACCAATAGGAACGAGACAACACTATCTACCACTGCACCACCTCTTGGTTGTGTCAATTTAATGAGAAACACTTTCCACCCCAACCACAGCACGGAGTGGTTGTTCTGATAAGTTGTCAGGAGAAAAGCCCGCGCTGTAGCAAAAAAATAGTTTTCCCGCAGCCCGCTGCCCCGAAACGGGAAAACGAAGAACGGAGAGGCGAGTAGGCTACCAAAACGGATCATTCCGGCGGTGATTTGCGACTTCCAATGGCTGCTCACTCCTACGGGCGCAACCTGGGTGATACTTGCTGCAGCGGCGTGTCAATCTGGTAAGTAATTTTGTGTTCAATCTGGAAAATTTCATTTCGCAGAATGTTCTCCTTTTCGATTCGTTCTGTGGTCAGTAATTTTGAGTTGGATTCACCAAAAACTTTCCAGATAGATAGACGCTGGATAACTGGTTGTACTGGTTTTACCACCGATCATGAGAAAGGGGTCCAGGATTTCTTGGCATTTCTTCGGACAAGATACGCTGAGGACGAAGAAATACTATGCCCGTGTCGTTGATGCCTCAATAACTCTACAGGGACTATAGAGCGAATTGGAGTTCACTTACTTGTGAGTGGGATGGCAACCACTTATACTAGGTGGATCCATCATGGAGAAGGTTTGGAGGATATGGTTGACGATGATGAAACTGTATAGGATAACGCAATTCTGTCGGATGCAGAGGGGGATGTGGATAATGCAGCTCCACGGGATGGTGGTGATCAGGAAACGGTCTAGGAAAACCAATACATATCGGGTAGAGGAGGATGAAGGCCCTGGAGATGATGAGATGTCTGAATTAATTGCTGACTTGGGCAAGGGTCAGGTGCTCGGTGAGAAAATGTATGAATTTGTAAAGGAACATCTGAACCGTAAGGTGTCACTGACATCTTCACATGCACAATTTACATTTGTTGTCAAGTTACTTCATATAAAGTCTTTCAGTCGGATGAGCAACGTCGCATTCAATGCAACGATGAATTTGTTACATAAAGGATTCCTAGAAGCGTGTCTTCCAGACTCTTTCGATGCGGCAATGAAGTACATACGTTCCATGGGACTCAGCTATGAAAAAATCCATGTTTGCAAAAATAATTGTATATTGTTTCGCAAGGAGAAGTATGTCAAACTTGATGTGTGCCTAGTATGTTGTGAAGCGGATTCAAGATGGAAGGATGCAGACATCAACAAGCGCGTTCCTCAAAAGGTATTGAGGCATTTTCCGCTGATTTCCAGGCTGAAGAGGATGTTTCTTTCATCAAAAACAGCAAAGGATGCACGATGGCACGAGTCGAAGCGAAAACCGGTGAACAATGATCTTAGCCATCTAGCTGATGGTGAGGCATGGAAAGAATTCAATAAAAGATGGAAAAAATTTGCAAAAGATGCTAGGAACCTTAGACTTGGTCTTGCAACCGATGGTTTCAATCCATTTGGCAACATGAACAACTCATATAGTATGTGGCCAGGATTTGTTGTGCCGTATAACATGCCACCATGGGTATGCATGGAAGAATCAAACTTCATGATGGCCTTATTGATCCCTGGGCCGAGTTCTCCATCAAAGGATTTTGATATCTTCATGGAACCTCTCGTCGAAGAGCTGCAGCAACTTTGGAAGGGTGTATGGGCAATCGATGCTGTTGAGGGTAAAGGATTTAAACTGCGTGCTGCGGTTCTTTGGTGCATACATGATTATCCAGCATTGAGCACGTTGTCTGGGCGAGTCACGAAAGGCTATTTTGCCTGTGTGCGTTGCGACAAGGATCCTTGCTCAAGGAGATTGAAGAACAAGATATGTTACATTGGGCATCGTCGTTTCCTTCCAACCGACCATCCATGGAGAAGAAAGAGAGCAGATTTTGATGGTACTGTTGAAAACCGAGAAAAGCCAGAGCAGTTTACCCATGAGGAGCTGAAGCAGCAACTGGAGAAGGTTAAAGACATTAGACTAGGAAAGCATCCTCTACCTCAAGGAAAGAAAAGGAAGCGGGAATCTGGACAGTGCTGGAGCCGAAGGGTTTATTTGTGGGACTTGCCATACTGGTCATCTTTGAAGTTGGCACATAACCTTGACATGATGCACATTGAGAAAAACATATGCGAAAACCTTATTGGAACGTTGCTTAAAATTGCTGGGAAGACAAAGGACACCATCAATGCTAGGGTTGATTTGGAAGAGATGGGCGTAAGATCAAATCTACACATGGTGGCAACTGAGGATGGTGAGTCATGCAAAATGCCAGAAGCTCCGTATGTACTTTCAAAAATGAAACAGAAGCTGATTTGTGATTTTATAAGTTCGGTGAAGTTCCCAGATGGATATGCTTCAAACTTAGCTAGGTGTATTGCTGCAGATGGATGCAAACTACAAAGACTGAAAACTCATGATTGTCATATCCTACTCCAAAGGGTTTTCCCGGCTTGTCTTCGCGGTTTAGTGGGCAAAGAGATATACACAGCTATTGCAGAACTAGGAAACTTCTTTCAGCAACTATGTTGCAAAACTCTGAAGTTGGATGTCTTGCAAAAACTGAAAACAGATATCCCAATAATTCTGTGCAAGCTTGAGAAAATTTTCCCTCCTGCCTTCTTTGATGTTATGGTCCACTTGGCTATCCATTTGCCTGAGGAAGCAATCCTGAGAGGTCCAGTACAATATGGATGGATGTATCCCGTTGAAAGAAGGCTATGCACATTGAAGCGTTCAGTGAGAAACCAAGCTAGGCCTGAAGGATCCATTGCAGAAGCATATGTTGCTAATGAGGCCTTGACATTTTGCTCTAGGTACTTCGCGGCTGATGATGTGGCCACATGATTCAATCAGGTTGGAAGGAACAGAGAGAATGCTGATTTGTCTGTAGATGGAACATCCTGTTTCGATCACAATGTTCAAGTACTTGGAGCAGGGACCACTTGTTGGCTTGGGTCAAAGTACGACAAGGTGGTTTGGTATGTGCTAAACAATTGCGAAGAGGTGAAGCCATATATCGAGTAAGTAAATCACCATTGCAATGATAGAACTACAATTATTTCGTTCTAACTTTGAGATGGTACTGCTTTGCAGAGTGTTCAAGAATGAATTAAAAGCGAAAGGTGTGTCGGACGAGGATATTGATCGTCGAATTGCTACAGAATTTCGGCACTGGTTTAGATCGCATGTTAGTATTCATTTTTTTTGTTTGGTAGCTAGCTTATATTACCTTGTGAGGACCTTTACATAAGACTATATTAAAAAAAAACTATGGCTCTTCTGTACAGATTACAAACAATCCAGTGAGCGACGACAACCTATATGCATTATCAGCTGAACCAGACCGGTGAGCAAAAACTTATACAGCATGTATTGTAGGTGGTGTCCGGTACCACACCAAGGCCCGAGAGGCAAATAGGAAGACACAGAACAGTGGAATCATGACTACAGGATCACATAAAGACATTAAAGAAATTGAGTTTTATGGTTCACTAAGAGACATTATTGAGCTGCGGTACAACTCGGGGCTTGACAGAGATCGAACTGTTGTTTTATTCCAGGTTGACTGGTATGATCTGGAAGGGACCAAGAAGGAACCGAAGATTAGAAATGATGGTTACTTCACAAGCGTCAATACTGGAGATTACTGGTACCAAGATGATCCCTACATTCTTGCTGAACAAGCAACGAAGGTCTTTTACTTGCCAGACACCCTACTACAACACCCATGGAGAGTGGTGCAAAAATTTGAGCACAGACATTTGTGGAGCTATAATGAAAATGAGGAGGACATAGCTCCCACTGGCATGGTACTTGCATATCAAGATGATGAAATTGACCAAACCTTGCATGATGTTATACTTGATGATGGTCTCGGTGATGGTTCGGAGGTTCCGGTGCCTATTACTGGCGAGGAGACTGTGGTTGCAGCCGCTGAAGTTGACGCAATTCGCCAGCAGGAGCTGTCTGATGTGGATGGATTCAATTCTGAAGATGAGGACAACGACACTCTATGGCAATACGTCGATGAAGATGAAAATGCTGCCGATGAAAGTGACGACGACTAGGATATCAAATCAGTAAATGTTTAAGTCGATCCGAACTGAAATCATGTGGACCTTATGATTTATATGTAATTTATATGTAGTTGAAGTGCACTTTCCTGAATATTAAACCTGCCGTAGGTGCCTACTATCCGGTTCACTGTATTATGTAGCATCGGAACTTCCTGTTGCGTCTTTACAAAATATACGATCGTGCATGGGGATGCCGATTATCCGGTACGTTGTATAATAAAACAACGGAACGTCCTGTTGGGCTACGTGAATGTGTTAATCTCCAATGTGGGCATGATCGAGGAGTATGCAATGTGACGTGCTCATGATCATGTAGTACTAGGCGAATGAATCGACGAAGGAAGGGATATGTTGATCTCCAATGTGGGCATGATCGAGGAGTATGCAACGTGACGTGCTCATGATCATGTAGTACTAGGCGAACAAATCAACGAAGGAAGGGATGTGTTGATCTCCAATGTGGGCATGATCGGGGAGTATGCAACGTGACGTGCTCATGATCATGTAGTACTAGGCGAACGAATCGACAAAGGAAGGGATGTGTTGATCTCCAATGTGGGCATGATCGAGGAGTATGCAACGTGACGTGCTCATGATCATGTAGTACTAGGCGAACGAATCGACGAAGGAAGGGATGTGTTGATCTTCAATGTGGGCATGATCGAGGAGTATGCAACGTGACGTGCTCATGATCATGTAGTACTAGGTGAACGAATCGACGAACGAAGGGCTGTGTTGATCTCCAATGTGGGCACGATCGAGGACTATGCAACGTGACGTGCTCATGATCATGTAGTACTAGGCGAACGAATCGACGAACGAAGGGCTGTGTTGATCTCCAATGTGGGCATGATCGAGTAGTATGCAACGTGACGTGCTCATGATCATGTAGTACTAGGCAAACGAATCGACGAAGGAAGGGATGTGTTGATCTCCAATGTGGGCATGATCGAGGAGTATGCAACGTGACGTGCTCATGATCATGTAGTACTAGGCGAATCGAATCGATGAAGGAAGGGATGTGTTGATCTCCAATGTGGCCATGATCGAGTAGTATGCAACGTGACGTGCTCATGATCATGTAGTACTAGGCGAATCGAATTGACGAAGGAAGAGATGTGTTGATCTCCAATGTGGGCATGATCGACTAAGTATGCGAATGGATTGTTCGGTTCTTTGTATTATGTATGACAGGACCATCCTGTTATGACTTTCATACTCATCGACATACGTCCGGAGGATGGTACGGTCTGGTATACATTGGAACAGAGGAACTTTCTTGTAAACTACAGGTACGAAAGGCGCTTCCCATTTCCTGGTCATAGGGTGCCAACAGCGCACTACACACACCTTTATGGCTTTATCCAACGGCATGTCACTCGTGCTGACCCGCCATCCCCCCATTTACTGTCTCCTCACTTGAGGCGCAACCCCTTGGTAGCCTTCCGCCGCCGCCGCCTGCAGCAGCCTCCAGTGGATACCTCAATCCGTCGCCGAAATCAGAGGTATGCGTCCGCCTCCAGGCTCCAGCGGATACCGCAATCCGCCGCCGAATTCTTGGAATGGCACTAATTTGAGAAATTCATTGCAGATGGGACGAGATGGTGGCAAGAGAGATGGAAAGGTGCTTGATCCTCCTCCGGTGAAGCGACAACGAAAGTCGCAGCTGACTTCTGAAGGCATGTCTGGTCCACAGACGAGGCTAAGGTGCAGGCCTACGGCACAGGATTCTTCCTCTGCCCCTACACGCCGCACACGAGGTGGGTCAACCTCGGTGCCTTCCTGCCGCACACGTGGTGGGTCAAGCTCGGTGCCTTCCTGCCGCACACGGGGTGGGTCAACCGCGGCGCCTTCCTGCCACACACGGGGTGGGTCAACCGCGGGTCGTCACCCGCCCCGCCCTTCAGAGTTTCCTGCGCCAGATCCCAGGAAGGAGAAACAGGTACAACTTCACCCTCCACCGGAAGAGCCGCTTAAGATGTTGGACCTGCGCAATCACACCTACCAAATGATTAAAGGTCTTAGATGGGTGCCTGAGAAGCATTGGTGGGACAAAACCAAGGACAAACGGGTCGAACCAAGATTTAGGAATGTCCTTCAGTAAACTTTCTATTACAACTACAAATACCTGCCCATGAAACTGTATCAGCACAGGGTTATAAATTGGGATCATATGACGTTGGCCGCGGGAGGGGATGTTAAGGCATACTTCGATGATCATCCCGGATTGGCTGATTTGGTCTCAATGCATCATAAGTATGTTGAGGATTGGGTGAGAGTTTTTTATGCTACTGTGGACATTGCCGATACTAGGGCGTACATCATGTTCATGTTTCTGGGACGCCAGTATACTCTTTTCCGACACCATATTGCTGACAAACTTGGATTGAGGGATTTTGAAATAGGAAAGTACGACCATAAGACATCCCTACATAATATTGTCTACGGGGATCGTGAACCACCTCGGCGTAGTTTGCTCGGTGGGTCGTTCCCGTCCGACGAGGAGATGGCCGGACTTTTTGTTGAGTCGTTCACAGGTAGGCGAGCATATCACACGCCTGACATGCTTACCCCTGAGGCAAATGTGGTTCACCGGGCACTACGGAAGACATTGTTACCACGGATTGGCAATGCACAGTCGATCACTAGTCTTCAGCAGTGGCTTCTCCTTCACGTCATGACTGGCCGGCCCTTCGACATCGCGGACTTCATTTTAGCCGAGATTGAAGATGTTATCTTTGATGGGTTGACCGTGGCCCGAAATATGCCGTATGCTCACTGGATCTCCTTCATGCTGAGTAGTCTTACCAGAGTAGATGAAGATGGGGAAAGGGTGCAAACCAGACCCAAAGATTGGCGTCCTGAGTACATGATGTCCGAGACACATTTCAAGGAATACAGGCCTGCGAGACTAGGAGACAGACGTCGTGGCCTAAGGGCTACAATTGAGCCATCTCCTGATGACATTTGTTCCTCAGACAGTGAAGGCAATGAGGGGTCTCCAGTGAGACATCTCCGAGTACATGATGGTGCATCACTAGCCACTGAAAAAACAGAAACAGTTCCAGTCACTCTAGCAACAACCAGTGAGCCAATGGACTCTTCCTTCTTTGTGAAACTGATCCTTGAAAATCAGCGCGACCAGAGAAAGTTCCAGTCAATGTTGGAGATGAGGATGGCACAGCAGGAGGAGTTAAACCGCGCACACTCGGAGCAGATAGCACAAATGGTAACATAGCACCAGCGCACTATGGAGAATTTTGTGAATGCTTCACTCAGTCACCTTCACCAAATTAACGGCTTACCGCCACCGCCCGCTCTACCCGCACCTATTGGTCAGACTCCCTTGCAACTCATGCCTCCTGCTAACTTGGGTAAATCATCTGAAGTCTATGAGCTGCCTCACAGTTCAGCAATTGGTTCACAATGGATGACAGAAAAGGATTCCAAAGAAGAAAAGGAAGCAGATGCAACAGTACTCAAGGTTCTATCTGATATTGCAGTAGAGGAAATGAATAAGGAAGATCCTTTGGTGGCAACAGCAAATGGCCTGGAAGATCCTGCTCCAGCTACCTCGGAAGGCTCTCGTGCAGCTGATCCTGCTCCAGCTCCTGCTACGTCGGAAGGCTTTCCTGGTCCTGCTCCTGCTCCTGCTACCTCAGAAGGCTCTCCTGCTCCTGCTACCTCAGAAGGCTCTCCTGCTCCAGCTCCAGCTCCAGCTACCGAAGAAGGCTCTCCTGCTCCTGCTCCGGCTCCTGATGACCCTCTTCACAATCCTGTTACATCGGCTCCTTCGAATACCGACGAAAAAGAGGTAGAATGTTAAACATTCCTTTTATTGTCATTGATTCCATTTGATTGTTGTGTTCGAGTTGAACAATACATTTTTCTTCACGTGTGCGAACCAGCTATAAATAATCGTTTTGCCTAGGCTTTGTGCTCAGGTCTTCACAATTGCTGACCAAGATGAAATTGTACTGGAGTCAAAAGACTCCCAATACTCTTGTACCAGGTTGCAGAATGAGATACAGGTACCAGCACTTCGTTTCCACAATAGAACATCGTACTTGTGTCGTGACGTTGAAGACTGCGACTTCCATACGATTGAATCCTCCGATTGGATTAATGGCTTGGATCAATGCGGGATTCCTACAACCAAAACAGAGAGTTCTACAGCCTTGACATCACGCAATGCATGTGTCGTGCTATGCATAAAACGAACCCAACACTCCCTACGCATGCTTTTGTTTGAAATTTTCAATGTAATCCTTGAATCATGTCATAATACCGATGTTTGATGAGACGAATGGATGTGCTGATCTCTAATGTGGGCATGATCGAGGAGTTTGCAACGTGACATGCTCATAATCTTGTAGTACTAGGCGAACAAATCGACGAAGGAAGGGATGTGTTGATCTCCAATGTGGGCATGATCGAGGAGTATGCAACGTGACGTGCTCATGATCATGTAGTACTAGGCGAACGAATCGACGAAGGAAGGGATGTGTTGATCTCCAATGTGGGCATGATCGAGGAGTATGCAACGTGACGTGCTCATGATCATGTAGTACTAGGCGAACGAATCGACGAAGGAAGGGATGTGTTGATCTCCAATGTGGGCATGATCGAGGAGTATGCAACGTGACGTGCTCATGATTATGTAGTACTAGGCGAACGAATCGACGAAGGAAGGGATGTGTTGATCTCCAATGTGGGCATGATCGAGTAGAATGCAACGTGACGTGCTCATGATCATGTAGTACTAGGCGAATCGAATCGACGAAGGAAGGGATGTGTTGATCTCCAATGTGGGCATGATCGAGGAGTTTGCAACGTGATGTGCTCATAATCTTGTAGTACTAAGAATCGAATCGACGAAGGAAGGGATGTGTTGATCTCCAATGTGGGCATAATCGAAGAGTTTGCAACGTGACGTGCTCATAATCTTGTAGGACTAAGCCAATTGAATCGACAAAGGAAGGGTTGTGTTGATCTCCAATGTGGGCATGATCGAGGAGTATGCAACGTGACGTGCTCATAATCTTGTAGTACTAAGCCAATCGAATCGACGAAGGAAGGGTTGTGTTGATCTCCAATGTGGGCATGATCGAGGAGTATGCAACGTGACGTGCTCATGATCATGTAGTACTAGGCGAATCGAATCGACGAAGGAAGGGATGTGTTGATCAATATAAGGGGAGCAGTACATAAACGAAATGAGTAGTTCCTAGTCAAGGAATATCCTATCTAGTAGTATCTTGATTAGAGGAACATCCTTTGCCGCGGTATATAGCGCTGACCAGCCCTCAGAACAAACCGGCACGCGATTCAAATATTCGGAATTTCGGACGCCCGGGCAAAGCAGATGTTAAATGTCCTTTTTGCTTCCCCCTTCCCAACGCACCCCGTTTCATTCACCACCATAATGAAAGGGTATATTGGTAATCTGACAAGGCCCTCCACCGAAATGGATAAATTACCCGCGCCCCCGTCCCTTCCCTCCCTTCTACTCCTCTCCTCGCCATCTCAAATCTTTCCGCCCCCTTTTCACCTTCCCTCCTCGCCGGCAGCCCAAATCTTCACCTCCTCTCCTCCATCATCTCAAATGTACCGCTCATAGCTTCAGCCCCTTTCCCATCTGCCTCTGTAGTAGCAGCGGCAACGACACAATGGCACCAGGAGGGAAGGTTGTACGAAGGAAATATCCAGAACAAGGTACAATGTTTTCCTCCTCGGTTCAGCTTCCCCGGTGGATTCGTACTTGCGTGTTTTCCCATGTGGCAGATCCCATGTGTGCACTAGTTTTTTTTTATCAGGTAGATCCCATGTCTACACTAGTTCTTTTTAGGATCTTGTTTTGACTAGGAACATCCTTTCAGGATCTTGTTCGGCTAGGAACATACTACTGGTTCTTATAGAAGTTTTTAGATCTGACAGATCCCATGTCTACACTACTTCTTCTCAGGATCTTGTTTTGACTAGGAACATCTTTTTCAGGATCTTGTTTCGGCTAGGAACATCCTACTGGTTCTTATAGAAGTGTTTAGATCTAGTTTTATTTACAGTGGTAGGCCAACCTTACAGAAGTTTCTTTGCTTTCCTAACAGAAGTAGACGAGCGCGGCGATTACGAGCGGCAGAGGGACATGAATGTTTTGAAGAATCACAATTTCTTCTCTAGTCTTGGCATCGAGAAAATGAAAGCACTTTTAGCAGCTGACCGACCAAGCAGAAAGGGTACCAACGATACAAGAATACACGATTCGGATCCGGAGTACAACCCTTCTGATGAACATGAATCTGACCCAGAGACATGTCAACAAGAGGTAGTCTTATCATGAACTCATTTCATGTACTAGTTATGCAGGATTGCTTCTGATCTTCTCTTTCTTTGTTGAATTTTGTGTAATCAGGTCACTCATAGCCTACCTGTCAGTGGAGGAAGAGGGACCAAGAGAATTCGGGCACCGGATGACCCTACCAGAATGCCTCCTAGACTGACTAGGACCAAGGCAAGGGAATTGGCTTTAGCTGATGGGAGTGGGACAACTCTTGATACACAAGAATTGCCCACTGAAGGCCAAGCAACAACAACCCACGATGAGAACATCATTGACATGACGACTGCAGAAGGCAAGTCATTTGATCTCATATTCGAATGTCCTAATTACCAACCGAATAATTATTAACTTGTATGGCTGTAACAAACTTGTTAGGTGATGCACGCCCTTCCAGAGCACAACGGGGGCCACGGTATTCAAGAAGATTGGGCAGAGATTTGGACCGAATTAGCCGAGGCTTAAATGGCAAGATCCCTATACACATTCAAGAAGGGCTCAAACGCCCAGAGGCACCAATGCAAGCTGCAAAGTTTGCATCAGAAGGTGGGATCATAGTGCGTGGGCACATACCGATCCTTCCTAGCTGGAAGGACTACAAGCCAAAGAAGAACCAGCAAGATGGTGAAAAGACTGAAGACCATCTCAAGAACTACATGGGCAAACTAGCGGTGTGCATATGTCCACTGATACTACCATAGTTCTTTGCATCCATTCTTGTCATCCATTTTTCTGATAATTGTCTTGTGCTAGGGGCAATTCGACATTGACACCACCAGTGAGCCTGTAAGGGTGGCATGCACTGACATGCTGAAGTCGATACAGAGACAGGCGAGGTATCGCCTGAAGCAAAAGTACTTCAATGATGTTCCAGCAAATGCAGTCCCAACTAAATCTCCTGTGCCCAATCTGACTGACGCCCAATGGAAGGCACTGGTTAACATGTGGTCTTCCCCTGAGCACAGGGTATGATAGAACTTCAACTTGCCACTACCACATTTTCATGTACTTATATATTGTTCTTAATCTTATTTCTTACACGAGTTCTTATTATTGTAAAGGCGAGGTGTAGTACAAACACCGGTAATCGAGGAAAGGTCAAGTACCATCAGCGCACGGGATCTCGAAGCTACATTGTACAAGCTAATCTTGTGGTAAGCAGATGAACAAGTCATGTTTTTGCTCTGTAGTTCATTTCATGAACCATTTTACAATGCTAGCACTTTGATAATTATGCCTGTTTTCGAAACATATTTAGAGGCAGAAGTATACTGCTGAAGGAGAAGGGCTAAGTCCACTTGATTATTTCAAGTCCTTCCACTGCAACAAGAATGGCTTCACCGCTCCAGTACAGGCAGCCATTGTAAGTACTTGTCTGCTTTTGCATTTTTCTATGCAACAATACTAGAAACATGTGTGACTATTTTATTTTAAACCTTTCATTTTATTTCCTTTTTTAGGCTCGCATGGAACAAATTGTCGCTGAACCTCAAGGCGACCAACCAAGAAAGACTGCTGCTGAAGCAGTGGCGGAAGTTGTCCAATCTAGGACTTTTTGGGAGGTTGCTGGCATTCGCCCGCCCTCCATGAAAAAGACTAGGGTTACTACTGCACTTCAGGTTCAGGAAATACGAGCTGGACTTAACAATGAGAAGCAAGGGGGGCACAACTGCGGCAGAAGATTGTTGAACAGGAGGCCGAGATGAGCGAACTGAGATTGAAGGCTCAAGAACAGGAGACAACATTGAAGTTTCAAACAGAAGCGTTTGAAGCTTTGAAGAAGAGCACAACTGACATGCATAATCTGATCCAAGACTTGATAAATTTCAGCCAGGTTTATCCTCCTCTCAACTGAAGTGTGGTCCTGGTGAACTTGTGTTGCTGATGACTTGTTGTATGTTCATTCGATTCGATGCTAACTTGATGTATATTGCACAATTGTACTGGTTGAACTATTCCCTGAATGTGGTGTGAATTATATGGAACTGGGAAATGTTTTGTTTTGTTGTCTGATTATGTGCTGGCGATAAGCAGTAGCCAGAACAGTATATAGTGCCCTGCAAAATGCAATATGGGCTGATCTTTAAAAAAGCAATATGGGCCGAGGCCCAGGAAAGGCCCTGTGGATAATGCCCAAAATCAAATGTCCAAGCATAATGCAATATGGGCCAAGTTCGTTAGATTGCTAGGGCCCAAAATAAAATAGCCCAATATACTGTGCAACAAGCATTTCGGAAATGGCAAAAAAAAACACGAAAACCTGAAACGGGCTAAAATTGGCCCAACAATATTAGGCGCACAAAGGCTCTTACATGGACCGAGCCTCAATTTGTGACGAACCGAAATCGTCATAACCCCTGCCACGTCGGAGCCACGATGGATCTCGGTCCGACGTGGCATGTATCTTATGACGCCTTTGTGTTACGAATTTATACACGTCATTAAACTCATGACGCCGGGAAATAAGGTCTCGTCATTAATCGCGGTTTGTGACGCTCGACTAATGACGGAGCGTTTTCGTAACAACCGGCGTCATTAATCGCGGTTTATGACGAGAAACGGCCTTTTTTTGCGTCACTAGTCGGCGTTTTTCTTGTAGTGGAAGTATAGGCTGTTGAAATGGGAAGTTATTTGTAAAAGTAAAAAGAAAGGAGGATTGGGGATAAAGGACATTCGGAAGATGAATATTAGTCTACTATGTAAATGGTGGTGGAAACTAGAAAATGAGGATGGGTTGTGGCAAGAAGTGGTCAGAGCTAAATACATGCTAGGGGAGACTGTTGGCACTGTGAGACACAGGCTGGACAACTCCCCTGTGTGGACTGACCTGTTAAAAATCAAAAACATTTACTTAAGAGGTAGGAAGGTGGAAACCAAAAATGGAAAGATGACCCTTTTCTGGAAAGACCCTTGGCTGTTGGATAAACCAATCTGCCTCATTGCCCCTGTCTTATTTGATCTTTGTGAAGAAAAGGATATCACAGTATACCAATTTTAGTTAGGGATGGGCAGATAACTTTCATTAGGTGGCTACCACCTTTCTTGTTTGAACAATGGCTGAACATTGTGGAGAAGGTGTTCAATTATGAGTTTCAGAACATAAATGATTCTGTGAAGTGGAAGTGGGGTGGAAAAGGCAAGTACACAACAAAATCAGTCTATGATCACCTGACCAAAGATGATATGGGCTGTTCATTCACCCATATTTGGAAAGCTAAAGTACCTTACAAAATCAAGATTTTCACTTGGTTGCTGGAGAACAATGCAGTCCTGACAAAGGACAACATGAAAAAAAGGAAGTGGGCAGGAGACCCTTCTTGCATGTTTTGTCCACAATATGAGTCCATGGAGCACTTGTTCTTTTGGTGCCCGGTGGTTAGGTGTGTGTGGGGCATAGTTGGTGCTTGCCTAGGATCCAGAAGAGTTCCTAAGAATGTGGAACAGTTTAAAAGATGGATCAGTGCCATCTTACCAAATGGAAAAAATGTGCACCACTTTGGCTTTGCAGCAGTATGCTGGGCCATATGGAAGTGCAGGAACAAAGCGGTCTTTGACAAAAAAATGATCAGGTCCCCAGCTGAAATTGTTCTTCATGCTTGTACTTTTATGATATACTGGGCAGGTTTGTTCGGCCCCAAGACGCAGGAGGCGATTGTGGAAGGTGCCAATGTGATGCTAGCTATCGCGCACAAGTTGCTGGCTCAGCAGAGAAGGCACGAGTAGACTGGAGCACTGGCCGCGCCGCAGGGGGGCGCGCCAGAAGATGAAGACTAAGATCCCGGTCATGCTGGAAGGCTGAGGGTGTCGCTGTGCTCACCATGAGATGCTGTTCGTTAAAACTGCCTTTTGTGTACTCAGCGTTCTGGGGGACCGATTTGTGTCGTTTGTCAGATACTTTCTTTCCCTGGGAGTCCTGGGGGCGTTCATGATCCTAGCCTAGCTTGAGTCAAGATAGGTCTAGGTGGAGTCGAGGGCCGATGGCCTCTTCTTTTCCCTCTTCTGTATGAACTGCCGGTATTTCCGTTTTTGCAATGGAAATGGGGATGCCCTCGATTCGAAAAAAAAATATACAGTTGCCATTTTAAGTAATATTCTTTGTACTTAGAGTATTTAATTACATTCCCAAATGAGATAAGAATGATGCTTTTTTTATTTAGATGCATATTGGTCTATGTTTTAATATAAAAGAAAGTGTCATGATAGATGTATGAGATGTTGTGTGTGATGATAGATTTTTTATCAGTTTATTTATTTATATTGAAAATTAGTTTACTCAATTGATTTAATCATGAGAAAATTAGTTTCCTTATTAGAAAATTAGTTTTCATCATTAGAAAATTGATATCTTTATTAGAAAAGTAGTTTCCTTATTAGAAATTTAGTATCGGGTCATTAGAAAATTGATATCTTCGATAGAAAACTAGTTTCCTTAATCCAAAATTAGTTCTCATTATATTTTCGTGTATTAAGAGAAAAAATAGTATTTCATAGTTTAGTCTTTCACTAGTATTTAATAATTAGGTATAATTGATATTAAATTTTAAATTTCATAGTTTAGTTCTTCACATTTTTAGCATATGTACAAATAAGCAGCCAGTGGAAGTGGAGATGGTTTGTTTAGGTAGAAATTATTAAGTATAATTTGATGCATATTTTAGGTAAAATAATGGCAAGTCACTTTTTTGGTCGTGGTGGCGGCCGTCGAGGTGGCCTTGGTCCTCGTCCTCCAGGGATACACTTCACTCATGGCGTCATTAACTTGCCTAACGGTGATCGACGTCAAGGATCTGCTCCAAACATAGTAATATTCTTTCCCTCTGTAAATCAGAATTTTATTACAAGAATAATAATTTTCATTTCATAACATGCAGAATATCGATCATATGAAGTGGTTCCGGCATGTTCTCGATAATATTGGTGGTACCCCTCCTGTTCTACAATGTGCGATTGTTGGTCCAAACAACACCATTCAATTAAAAATCTCTTTTGACATACCTGTTCGAGGATCATTTCGCTCCTCGCTGTCATCAGAACTCCCCACTCCAATGCTATCGATTGTTGAGTGGGGTAGCCCTTCACCGTTTAATAGGACTTTTGAAAGGACCGCCGTTCAGAAGTGCCTAGAACAACTTAGCGTTAATGGGTACTTTCTGCCAGATTACTCTTATTTTCTAATCAAGGCACTTGAGGAGGGAGAAAGTGTGACCACGACCGCAGAGAGACTTTGTCGCCTGAATCATAATGACATGGTATGGAGCATAGAAATGTAATTGAGCATTTTTTAATTTAACTAGTTGTGCTACATTTTTTAACATTCATATTTTTCTTAACTTTAGAATATCTTTGGTGAAACCTTCGCGGCATGAGTTTTCATGCAATTCTAGAGCAAGCGTGCGATGTTTTGGGATTTTCTTACGTGGAACCAAATCCAGAACGCACAAGAGATGGGAAGTTCTAGGGTCATCTTTCATTTTGCCCGCCATATCAATTCAACTCTCCACTGTTTGAGATTTATGGAAGTCCATGTGACCGTTCATGTGAAGCTAAAGAGAGTGCACTAATTCATGCTCTAGCATATATTAGTGAAGTTCTGGACTTCAAGATTGGAGACTTCAACTATATGGATTACCTGTTTAAGAAAAATGGAGGATGAGTATGAAATATGTGTTGTGCGTGGATGTACCTTATGTTAAGACTTAAGTATTGATGTACCCTTTTAATTTCTGTGGATTTGAACTTGTTGTCTTTGTTAATTTAGACTTAAGTATTGATGTACCCTTTTATTTCTAAGGATTTGAACTTGTTGTGTTTGTTAAGATCGACTTAAGTATTGATGTACCCTCTTATCCCTTGAATACCTTATTACTTGTGAGTTTTGAAATACGTGAAATCGATCCGAGATCGGGTCAACATGGTCTACAAGAGTGTCAAGCCACTGTATACTATTCACTGATCATTTTTTGTAACTATATCTTAATAAAAATAGTAACCATATCAATTTTTGTAACTTCATTAAATTTAAAATAATAATTTTACGTAGAAATATACACGAGCAAGACCAAATCATGATTACCATATTAATAACACTAGACGTTGTACTTAAGGAGGATTTTGCATGAAAAGAAAAAAAATTATTTGTAGTTGTTGCAGTGAAGGAAAAGTATTGATGTACCCTCTTATCTCTTAAATGCCTTATTACTTGTGAGTTTTGAAATACGTGAAATCGATCCGAGATCGGGTCAACTTGGTCTACGAGAGTGTCAAGCCACTATTTACTATTCACTAGTCAATTTTTGTAACTATATCTTAATAAAAATAGTAACCATATCGATTTTTGTAACTTCATTAAATTTAAAACAATAATTTTACGTAGAAATATACACGAGAAAGACCAAATCATGATTACCATATTAATAACATTAGATGTTGTACTTAAGGAGGATTTTGCATGAAAAGAAAAAAAATTATTTGTAGTTGTTGCAGTGAAGGAAAAAATAATGCCCATTAGAAGATATTACTCGTTAATGATAATAAAGTTGTCATTTTGATTGTTGAATGTATTGTTGCCTAGTATATATGTAAAGTAAGAATACTAAGTTTTTTCTGTCATTTTATGCGTTGTATACAATTTATAATAAATAAAATAGAAATTTAGGATATTTAGAGCTAATTAAATTGAAAAAAAAATGAAAAATCACATTTGTACCGGGCCTCCTCTTGCCCCGTTACAAATGTGCTTTTCGTTATGGCGCGAAACGAAAAGCACATTTGTACCGGGGCAAGAGGAGGCCCGGTACAAATGTGCTCGGTACAAATGGGGTCATTTGTACCGGGGCCAGCTATGCCCTGGTACAAATGTAGTTGGGGTATTTATGCCCCTTCTCCCCCCTTCTTCTCCATTCACCACTTCTTATTCCTTCGCCGCATCGCCCACACGATCCGCCGCGCTGCCCACACATACGCCGCGCCGCTCCGCCGCCCGCCCCGTCGTCGCCGGCCGTCCCTGGATCCGCCCGCTGTCCGCCGCCCGCCCCCCGCGACCGTCGTCGCCGGCGTTCCCCGTGCCGTCCGCCCCGCCGTCGCCGGTCGTCCCCGCGCCGCCCGACGTCCGCCCCCTCCCCGCGCCGTCCGGATCCGGCCACCCCCGCGCGCTGTCGACGCCGCCGTCGGCCACCGCTCCGTCGACCCCACGCGCCGTCCCCGCCATCCGCCCCGGCCGCCGCCCCCGCCGCCGTCTCCGCCGCGCGTCTCCACCGCGGTCCCCGGCCCGCGCGTCCTCGAGCTCGCCGGTGCCGCCGCGCCGTCCTCGTCTCCGACGACGCGCCGCATCCCCGCCCTCCTCGTCGTCGTCCGAGCATCTGGAAGCAAAAATTAAACTCTGCTAACATTTCATCCAATGTATATTATTAATCTAAATTTCAGTGCGCACAATATGCTAATGTATAATATTATTTCCAAAGTTCTTCAATTTTAGGATTTGAGATGATATATTCTACATGCATTCGTATATATTTATTTGTATAATATTAGAGATAATATTATACAAATAAATATATACGAATGTATGTAGAATATTATCTCAAATATAACATTTTATATGCCACACGACTTTATATTACAGCGTACTACGATTAGTATTAGTACTTTAAGCAAATACGTTAGAGAAAGGAAACAATAAAAAAACCATCATTTGTACCGGGTGGTACCTCCACCCGGTACAAATGCCCCCCTGCCACGTCGCCGGGTGGAGGGCACATTTGTACCGGGCCGAGGCTCCACCCCGTACAAATGTGAGGCATTTGTACCGGGTATCTCGCCCGGTACAAATGCTCCACCACATTTGTACCGGATGCTTTGTACCGGTTGGATACCTGGTATAAATGAGGGTTTCCAACCGGTACAAATACCCCTTTTTCCAGTAGTGGTGTATGCGTGTGTGAGCATCTGCGTTGTACTGTGTACTCAAAAAAAAATTATGCATGGCTACCAAGTGTCGTGCGGGCCCACAACACCAACATGAATGCTCAACAAAGTAGAGGTAAAACAAAAGATAGACATAAAAGGGTTAGTAGTGCAGTGCTAGAGACGTTGTGTTGCTTCATTCGGTCCCAAGTTCGATCTCGGAACTTAGCAATGTTTTTGCTTGCTTATATGTACATGATCCACCATTAAACGTGGCAACCACAAAGATGCTGGACCCACAGCCGCGATCTAACATGTGGACAGGTGGGACCATGAGTTACACCTA